>JAKEPQ010001021.1:26368750-28930000 GCA_024500445.1 Entomyzon cyanotis | reverse complement strand
GCGCCAGTAGTTGGAGTTACAGCCAAAGATTTAGTGTCTTTATTATTAGTAATTAGGCTCCCGTCTTCCTCCAGTTCTACTTCTCAAAGTTAGTACTTGGCTTACTGGTAGAAACTGGCCTAGTCAATACCCACAGTATGCACTCTGCACACAATTGAAGATGCTTTGTAAGGCTGAAGGCCCTCTGGCTGTGTGACTCCACAAGGGCTGAAATGAGTTCAGGTGCATAGTGTCACAGCCCAGCTTTGACTGCTGTAGAGCCACGGCGTAGGGCTGTTTTAGCAAAACCATTTTTGCTTATGTGAACTCCTGTAAAAAACAGGGAGAGTTCTGATATTGCATTATCAGTATATTCTTGGTTGAATTTTTCTTGTCATACAACTGCAGTGATGCTTTTGTGGCAGCTTTAATTCACAGTGGTTCTTGTCACCCCAATAACATTGTGTCCATCCTCAGCACTTCTAGTAGGGCACTTAACTGTGACAAATTATGCATTAATTTGTGCTGGTGCACTAATGTGGTCATGAAGCTCTCTACTAGACCTTTATTCTCTTTTCATTGTATAATATATTCTTTGGTTCTTGGATCTGATGATGTTATTTTGAATGTTGAATTCTCCTCAAACAATCTTACACAGGCTGATCTTACTCTTACTCTTGTTTGGGTAAGGATTTTCTTCAGCAAGATCTCAGGTGTGCAGTAGCATCTCAGTGTTCTGCTCCTGGACTAGCTGAAGAGAAATTGTTCCAGTATTTTTCAGATCCTGAAGGATGTTTTCTACTATAATGATAGTAATATCTACTATTACATAATCTAACAGCTAATGAGCATACAAAATAAAGTAGGAGATGCTATAGCAAAATTGCAGTAACAACAAATACTGAAGTTTGATCATGGGGTTGTGATGTGATAGTTACTGTAGGATATAATATTAGACTAACTTTCTCTGACCTTCAAACTTATTTACATTACTCTTGAGTCTGTGCTTCTTAGCGAAAAGCATCCTGCTCCCAAGTATGGGTCCATTATTAGGATTAAAATACAGATTCTTTTTCCTTTGAAAGACAGGAAATAAAGAAAATTGTTGTAATGTAAATTATGGAACTGTTACTTTTGTTTATGACTCCCAAACCAGTATCAAGATAAGTGGATAAAATACTCGTTATATATTACAGCTAAATTCAGTATTTCCTAGATGCAGTTCTTTTGCAGTGGTTAAATGCCTTTTTTTATAAAGCAGTATATTATTGTCCAGACCTGTAACTTTTGGGTGGGGGGCTGTTATCAGTGATGTAACATTTTACTGTAATACAATCGAATTAACACAATCACTTTGTTGTTAATTGCAGGTTGGCAAAAGAAAAAGTTATGTATGAAAAAGAAGCAAAACAGCAAGAAGAAAAGATTGAAAAAATGAAAGCTGAAGCATGTGATGATTATGGAATTAAGAAGCAGGTAAACTACCCTAGAACTTGCTTTATGCAATCCTTATTTGTTTTCATTCAATCAGTTACCTTTAGATAGAAGAATCTCCTGTACCTTTTTCCAGACTCATGTTATATAAATACTAGACTAAAATCCTGTCAACTACAAAAGTCATAAAAAGCAGCTGTAGAAAGTTCTTTAAGGTGTTATAGTATTAGGATTATAGTTTATATATATATGAATTACTTAGCACTTTATGTCAGGATGGCTGTTACTCATTAACTGTGCCTGAGGCCATCATGAACTCTTTCTCAGAAATACTAAGAATCTGTAGTAAATACATGGTCTGTGTGGATGTAGGTAAACCAAGTGCTTGCTGCTAAGTGCAAATGTTATAGAAAAGTGAGAATTCCTGATAGTTAATATGAAGATTAAACATTTTAAACTCTTGAGTATACTGGTATCCTTTTGGTAAAATCACAGACTTTAGAGCAAGAGAGCAGTGGGTATGCAGCTGCAGAGCTGCTGGAGTTTGCAGTGAAGTCATAGATAGGAAGGGGCATGCTATACTTTGGTCTGCTCAAGGTTTAGTGTCACTATTACAGTATGATTACATTTTTTCTTGGAAGGTTTCCCACAAGGATAGTGGTTGCAGGGAGTTATGTACCCTTTTGAAAGAAAAAGTTCATGTTCCCTGCTCACTGGGAGAAGGCTTGGATTTGGGAGATTGCTGTTTATTCTCTACAAAAGTGTGAAATGTCTGTGTTTCACTGAGGCTTTTTATTCTTTCAACTCTGTTACCTTTTGATTATGTTTTTTCACCAAGTATTTCCTAGATGTTTTCTCTCAAACATTCACAGAAACCAAAACTGTAAATGAAAATTATTTTCACTTAATAGGCATAAACATAACCTTCTGGTGTCCTGTCATTATTTTTAAACAATGGAAGAACAGGTTAAACAAAACTCAAGTATAAAATTAATAAAAAATAGGAGAAAGCCCTTTTAGAACAAGTTAAACCAAGTTTTTTTAGTAAATTCATATTTCAGTTCATATGTCTATGTCCTGCCTTGTTTTCATTATGCCATGGGAATGAAATACATATAAAGAATTTGTATTTATAGAGCGGAGCTGTCTTCTGCCTCACCAGACTGAAACTAAGATCCTACAAAACAATAGCCTTTCTGAAGATCTGGTGCTAACAAGAACTAATGAATTCAATTCCCATTTTTAGTGTTGCCCATTCTTCAGGTTATTTGACTGCATCATGGTATTTCCACAGTGACCTGCAAGATATTATGAAAGTCAAAAACAGCAATAGCTGCAAACTTCTGCTGAAATTAAATGTTATATACTACTTGAAAGTACTTTCAGAGACCAGTGACAAAAGCCTTCACAGAAAACAGTGATTCATTAGAAATTGCCTGATCGACTTTGAAAGCAATCAGTTCCTCCAATGACATTTTCACTTCTTTGTTTAGGACACTTTGCATTCCGGAAGTTGTGAGTATTTTAGGTTATTAAAAATTTGAAGATGTAAAGTTGTATAATACCAGGAGAGTTTGCTCAGAACGGTATTTTGGATATAGTTTTGACTCTGAGATGTTTTTCAGAAAGAATATCTGCAGTTACACATTTCAAGAATTGCTTCTAGTTAATAATCTTACTTAAAACTCCTGACTTAAGCTTTCCACTTACAACTTACTTACAACTCAGAATATAAAGTTTGATATACAGAAGTGAATGTGGAAAATTTCACTTCAAAGTGAGTAATGCCATTCCTACTGTATATGTAATGTTTAGGGTGGGTCTGGTTTGTAATGCGGGATCAGTCCCTTTGTAGAACAATAGGGTTTGACTCAGTATTTTTTTCCTAACTCCTTATGCATTGTGGCAGCTCATGCTTCCAGTGGCCTTGAATGTTCTCTAGGTGAGGCAGTGACCACCTGGGGTGCTTAGCAATTGTTAGATGCTAGCCCCCACCTCCACTGTCCAGAAAGATTTGCTTAATGAGGAGCAGGTTCAGTATTAGAAAAACAAGAAGGACAGTTTTCTTGCAGTGCTGGTTGATGCTGACCAAAATTATAATTTGAAGCTTCCATTGTAGGGTGCAAGAAGACATTGTAATGGTAACAAAATACTAACATTTTCACTGATAAGCAATACATTTTCATTTCTTTTAAAGTAATTCTACAGTTCCAAGTTACTTCCTGAGTAATGTCATTCCTAGATGAATTAAAAATCCCATAGATTTAACACAGAATTTAATCTCTGCATGTCAGAAAGTACATAAGAGTATAAAAAGTACATCTTGCTAATACACAGGCTTTTTCTCTTGCTTTGTTGAGTGAAAGAATTCCTTCTGAAACAGCTAAAAAGATGTACATTTGGAAACTATTTACTATATTGGAAAATAATGTGGAAGATGGTAATTTGCTGCTAATCTTGTTACTGGAAGACTTTTGCTGAAAGGAAGGTTGTAATATTCTAGAACTTTTTAATTTTTAAATTACTTTTTAGCCTCAAAGAAATACTCTGGTTAGTTCAGTTGGCTTTTTAAATTCTTGGCTCTTTCCAACCCCTCACCTGCTTGGTTCAAAGTTTCATTCTTCTCACAGATCAATTAAGATTAGATTAAATGTACAGTTTTGTATCGGTCTCATTATTTACATCATTCATTTTTCTGCCCCCTAAGAATAGATGATCTTTGGTTAATAATATGAATTCTAACTCTAGACGCTTGGTAAAGAGGCACTGGAAATGCTAGTGAAGATCTAATGCTTCTCCTTATGTATTTGGACAGCATCCTTAACAAGCACAGTTTGTTTCCTGAAAAGCAACTTGGAATTCTCTGGACTAAGTACAGAATAATATGCTAACATAGACCGGGTATTAAAGATGCATTCAAACTTTCCGAAATAAACCAAATTATGAAAAAGCATTACTGTGATCTTTTTTCCCTTCTGTTTTCCAAAGAATGTTTTCCTTTTTATCTAGGCAGGTATGAGTACCTTTTGGATTCCAGACTTTATGTCTCTTATGTCCTAAAGTGATCTGCTATAGAGAAAACAGGATTAGCCCTTACCTAAGGGGAGCTGCAGAGAAAACCCATTTGAAATACCAAGATATTAGATCTAGAGGGTTATCTCCTCCTCCTTCAGCTTTTATGGTAGAAGTGGTAGGTGGTTTGTTGTTGACACATGGCCTTTTCTTGAAACAGTCAAGCACTGTAGAAACAAAACAAGGTTATCCAGTTCTTTATTGAAGCTTTCCTTCAAGGTCCTTCAGGGGTCTTGATCAATGTATTTGACATTTTGCCTTCAGCAAGTGTGCTGTTGTATTTGTGTAGCTCAGGCTTCTTTTGGGCCTGAGAGGTTGCTTTAAAGGAAGCAGAACTCATAAAACTGGTTTCCTGTAATTCTTGTGTGCATTTGAGGAGTTTTTTTCTGTCCAAATTCACCTTAACACTGTATCTCCTTTCCTGCCTTCCCTATGCCCAGCTTCTTCCTGCATCATCTATGCTATACTACTCCCTATATCCCTACACACCACCCTGGCCCAGCACACTGTGCCTTGATATTACTCCCTGTTTACTACTGAGGTGAGAAGTAATACAATGGTGTGGATTTAAGTTACAAATATGGATTAGCCAACCAGTAGCCTTAGCATGATTATTTATTTTGTGCTGCAATCTCTTACTTAATAGGATTGCTAAACTTTGGAACTGTCGCTGTTGAGCCGCTAGCAGAGAAGGAAATCCCGGATTCTCAGCGTGGCATAGAAAAAGAGCTTTATTGTTTGAATCCAACATATATATAGACTTTTCAGAGGTCACCCAGATTGGTCAGTCAGAAACCTCCCCCTAGGCCTGATTGGCCAGGCCTGAACTGTCCAAATCTCGAGACACTGTTTTTAATAACATCCAAACTTTATCTTTGTTTATAAAACACAAAAGAAATTCTCATGGGAAAGACCTGTGCTAACCACATGGAACCTTTGGTGAAACTTACAGATGGCTTTTTTTCTTTTAGGTCTCTGTTCTTCCACCAGATATGGCTGTAATTAGTCAATGGATTCCAAGTGTTCCACAGACTTTTTGATGAAAACTAGTTTGAACCAGTAGCACTTGTTTTAGCAAACAATTATCTGCATGTCTTTTTCTTTTCTCTGCCATCTTTGAGTAGATCCATTCTGTTAGGATTATCTGCAAAACAGAAAACGGGCAAGTGATTACGTGACAGTATTTAAAAGCTAGACTATATATTCATATGTGTGTATATAATTGGTATATATGTGACTCATTTACATTTGTCATGGTTTTTAGTCTACCTCTTCTGTTTAAACACCACTCTTGTTATGAGAAACAATACTGCCACTATACCCTGTGACCCAGTAGTATATCAGGCTGTTCTAAGAGCAAGGAGAGCCCCACAGAGGTTTTCATTATGTTGCTTTCAAATTATTTGTGTATCTGCATATCTCTAAGTCTCTCAGTTAGATGTGAGTCAGCTGTGAGAAAAACTCAACATATTCTGCTTCTGTCTTTTTGAAGCTGATAAAACTGTTATCTCTCCCTCCCTCATTGGTATTACTGCATTTTTTTCAATTATTAAATTGCTCCTATCTCAACCCACAATGTTTACTTTTTCTTCCTGTTAGCTTCTTCCCCCCAGTGTCGGGGCAGGAGCAAGTGAGCTGGTGCCTGGTACTTAGTTGCTGGCTGGGGTTAAACAACAGTCTTTACCTGGAGTTTGAATTGCCCCAGTCTGGTCAGTGGAATTTGGGTAGCTGCAAGAGCATGTCACAGGGACGCAAATGGCTGCAGTGCCTGTCATTGGAGTTTGATGGCTATCGAGCTTGTTACCCTTAGAGTTCAGTCAGAAAGTCTGGCAGGATTTTGATAGAAGTGGAGTCCTAAAGGTTTTAAAATTCTAGTCCTAAAGTTTATGTAATTATTTGAGCTTTTGACTTTGCTTTACTACGTATTTTTGTAAAAGTAAATAGTCTGTCTGGGACTATCAGCATTTCTTAAAAAATGTGGTTCATGCAGAAGTTAAATAATAATGGTTCCACAAAATTCCTGTTCTAGTCTCCAGCTGTTTGTGCCCAATGAATATAGTTCTAGGATTTATCATCCTTCTGGTTTTTCTTCATCATTGCATAACCACTGGCAAATATAAATAAAACTTGGGCACCCCTTTGGATCTCAGTCAAATGTTGTTTTGAATAGAATTACTAGGGTAGATTTGTTCATTTCTTAGAGCAGGCAGGACTACAGCTTGCAGATTCTAGATTTATGTGCCTTCCCAGGTCGCTTATCTAGTGGCACATATCAAACAAGTTACTCATTTCATACCATCTACCAGCTCTACAACACACAAATATTTAGCAATGCTGGCTTAAGGAAGTAAGTGCTGGGTATTCTCATTCCTCTAGGTATTCTACCACATAAAGCAAAAGGCATCATGTCATGCAGTTTATGACGCACCTCATTCTATGGATATTACATGGACTGAGGGAAAGTGTAAAATTAGAAACTTAAGTCTTTTCTTTCAAAACCAACTGGACTAAGAATTTAGGACACTTAAAATTATACGATAATGTCTTGTTATATAAAGCCTTCCTGAATATATAAAGGCATTCTTAGCTATAGCTTAACATCCCACTTACAATGCATTGATACTAGGAGGACAATACAGCATAGGAATGACAGAATTAAATAAGCCATTTAAAGGAAATGTGTTCTGTTGCAGGTTATCCTGAATGTAGATGTTTAATATTTAAATATCTAACAGATTTTCATTTCTAAATAGATTTAACATTACTGAGCAACTCTGCACACCTTTTCTTCTCAGTGTTTGGTGTTCAGATCCAGCAATGCTCCATGAAATAAATGTTCCCTCCTTAAAACTGACGTTGTTTTCTTTAGAAGGTGGCAGGATTTTCAGATTCGGTGGGGTGCCAGTTTAGTAATTTTGTTCAAAGTGCATGGTGAGAATAATCTTTCTCCTAAAATGAAGCACAAGGATATGTAATAACTTTTTATGCATGATAAGCATCAAAAATATGAGCCTGCTGGTCTTTGCTTTTCATTTTTCTTTACCTTTGTCTTTCAGTCAGAGCCTCCTGCAGTCTGCACACAATGTGATCAATAACTCAATAACTTTTTTCATGCAGTAATTATCTCTATGGGGTATTATCTGAACATTCTTTTTCTTTATTATCCAAAAGATGCAGGAGATATTTATATAACCAGCTGATCCCATTTTGGATGAAGCTGCTTCATGACAGCAGGAGAAAGTTTGTTTTAAATAGACTTTTTAACAAATGCTGAAAACCTTACTAAGCTATACTTTTTTCCTAAGGAAAGATTATTCTAAATACTCTCTTGCACTTAATACTTTATATTCAATTAAGCACAGAGTAAATGGAAATGTCCTCTAAATTAACAGAGTTTTAAGCAATTATGGTGAGTGTCTTATAAGAAAAGCCTATTGAGAAGATAGGTGCAACTGTTCTGAAGTTTCTAGATAATTACTAGATTGCTGAATTTTCAGAGTAAAAACTTAAAAGATAATGTTTCTCTCTGGAATATATTCTAATTTCATCGGCTTCTAATTTTCACAGATCGAGATCTTACAAGAGTCACGAATGATGATTCCGGACTGCCAGCGCAGACTAGAAGTCGCACATGCAGAGCTTACTCAACTACTAGTGAGTATTGCACCATACCCCACTGATCAAGAAGTGCTGCTGCTCCTAGGTGAACTTGGATAAACAACTGCAGCAAATTAAAACTATAGGAATAAGGAATTCCTAAAGGAATTAAGCAAATTAAAACTTTAGGATTAAGGAATTACTTTCTATAGGTCCCAAGACTAGCAACCTGTAAGATATCAGTATTTCACTTTAGATAACTGTCTTTGCAGATTTGGTCTTCAGTCTGTGAAGACTGTGTTAGAAGCTGTCTTTAATGGAATGTATGCTCAACACATATTTACATCAAACTGTGAGAATGGACTCAGAACTCCTGTGCTAGTTCCATCATCAGAAAAATCAGTTCACCCACTTCAGGTTTTATAGATAGTAAAAATGTGTATAACATGCTTGTAGGGAACTGAAATAGTCAAAATACTTTGGTTACTGCTTTTATTATGCTGACAAGTCAGATGAGCCCTTGCTGAGTATTGCTTTATGTTTTATTAGTGAAGTGAGCAGTACTGCCATGTTTTTAAGCTACAGATACCTGCAGGAATAAAGAGTATCTCGTACAAATAGATTCACTGAACCTACACTACATTTAGAGATGATTATGCTTATTTTAAAAGCTGCCTTCTCCTCAAGAATTCAGATACACATGTAAATGGTATTGTGAGGCTATAAATATACACCCTAAATTATGTCCCGTATATATTGATGGTTAAAATGTAAATACTTTTTAATAGAAAACTCAAGGTATCCTAGTTTCAGGTAGTTTGCTTCTACTGTTTTCCAGAATAAATGCTCACTGCCTGGCAGGATTTAGGGCCTTTTTGTCGTTCAAGTACTTACTTAACAGTTAGTCAGTCTAGATTTCAGTGGCATGCAGAAATGGTGCTATTGATTCATAATATGCAAACCTAAAACAAGGACTGGGAGCAGTTACTATTGTTGTTAAGAATTTGGAAGTCTTCACATGTTGCTTTCTGTGCTTAGCTCACCTTCAATGCTTTTATTAAAATTTACTGTATTGTAGTATGTTTTTCAATTGTCAATCTACTTTGGCTTTTTCTTAAGAGAACTCTTGATCTCAAGTTTGTTCTTACTGATTCCTTGGTTTTAAATATTTAACACTATAAAATAAAGGTATGCACATTATCTGGGACCTTAACCAGGACAAAAGAATTTACATGTGCCTAGAGTAACATAGAATGTTTGTTTTTGAAAATTACATATCCCTCATTTCACAGAATGATTTGGGCTGGAAGGAGCCTTTAAAGGTTATTTGTTCCACCCCATGCAATGAGCAGGAACATCTTCAACTGCCTTGGGTTGCTTAGAGCCCCATCCTACCTGACACTGAATATTTACATGTATGAGTCACCTACCACCTCTCTGGGCAACCTGTCCCACTGTTTCACCACCCTCATAGTAAAAAACTTCTTCCTTATATCTAGTCTGAATCTATCCTGTTTTAGTTTAAAACCATCACCCCTTGTCCTGTCACAAGAGGTCATGCTAAAAAGTCTGTCCTCATTTTTCTTGTTGGCCCCTATTAAACACTGAAAGGTTGCTATGAGGGCTGCCCAGAGCCTTCTCTTCTCCAGGCTGAACAAACCCAACTTTCAGCCTGTCCTAAAAGGGGAGGTGGTCCATCTCTCTGATCATCTTGTTGGCCCCCTCCGGGCTCACTCCAGCAGGTCCATGTCCTTCCTGTGCAGGAACCCCAGAGCTGGACACAGCACTGCAGGTGGGCTCTCACCAGAACAGAGCAGAGGGGCAGAATCCCCTCTCTTGCCCTGCTGCCCACACAGCTTTGGATGCAGCCCAGGACAGGTTTGGCATTCTGGGCTGTGAGTGCTCATAGCTGGACCATGTCCAGCCTCTCACCCCCAGCACCCCCAGGTCCTTGGCAGGGCTGCTCTGATCTGTTCATCCCCAGCCTGTGTTGATACCAGGGTTGTTCTGAACCCAGGTGCAGCACCAGCACTTGGTCTTGTTGAGTCTCATTAAATTCCCATGGGCCCTCTCCTGGAGCTTGTCCAGGTCTTTCTGGATGGCATCCCAGCCCTCAGGTGGATCAGCTGCACCACTCAGCTTGGTGCTATCTGCACAGTTGCTGATGTCACTTCCAGTGTCATTAATGAAGATACTAAATAACAGTGCATGACCATGCAGACCTCCAAGAGACACCACTTGTCACTGATCTCCATCCAAACATTGAGTCATTGACCAGTTCTCTGTCTCTGACCATCCAGCCAGTTCCTTATCCAGTGAAGAGTCCACCTCTCTCCAATTCAGAGAGAAAGATGTTGTGGGGGACCATGTAGTCTGCAGTGACGGTTCCCTTTTTGCAGTCTTCAAGGACTTCACCTGACTGCCATGACTTTTTAAATGTTGTGGAGAAGAGCTTGGCAACTCTATCGGGCAATTCCCTCAGGACTCTGGAAGGCATCTTATCAGGTCCCATAGACTTAGGTACATTCAGGCTTCTCAGATGGTTGTGAACCTGATCTTTACTTAGACTGGGAGGGACTTGGCTCTCCCAGTCCCTGTTTTGTAGTCCATCCACTTAAGAGGTGTAGGAAGAGACTGCCAACAAGACAGAAATATTGAGTATCTCAGCCTTCTCCCTCTCTGTTGTTAGCAGTTTTTTTACCTTCTTAAATTTAATCCCACAACAGTTATTTTCAGAGTACTCAAAAATGTTATTTTTGATTACAGGAAAATGAGAAAGAATTGGAAGAAGCTGAAGAGTATAAAGAAGCACGTTCCATACTGGAGTCAGTGAAGCTGGAAGCCTAGCAGTTTTCCAGTTCTCTCTTTATATGCATTAGCACGGGGTCCATTCCACACTTTCATTTGACTATGGCTCTACTACTATTGTTGACTTGCTAAGGTTCCCTTTATGCAAACTGGCCTTTCTCTAACTGCAAGGTGTATCAAATAAAGAATGTTCTGAAACATTTGTGTGTTCCATATTCAGGCAAAACAGATCTATTTCCAGTTCACCTCAATTTAAAAAAAAGAAAAGTAAAGCCCATTTAAAGTAAGTGCAATAGTTGTAATAGAGAACTTAAATCTAAGCAGTTCAGGATAAGAAATAAATTTTGACTATATGAGGGACCAATAAATACTAGAATGAAGTAGCTTCATAGAATTATTTGGATTGGAAAGGTTACATCTAGTCCCAACCCCTTGACATGGGCTTTAGAAGCACCTTATATTTGAAATAATTTCAAGCTATTTTAGCAGAACAATCTGTACTGCAAGGGAAGGTAGAATAAATGACCCTTCTCAGTCACCCACCTTTCTTCCATGGTTCAATTTTTCTGTACTTTTATCAAGTATGTACTCCTTGTTTATCTTTGACTCCAAGACAAAATAAAAAGCTAATTCCAGATATTTCACAGTGTGCCTGACACTGATTTGTAGAGCCCAACTCATACAATTTCCATTGATCAAAATTCTGCTACTTTCCAGGAAACAGAATTTAGCAGGTGACTAGTATGTTGTGAGTTGCATCTGCTAATAAGAGTTCTGAACTGAATGCTTTTCCTGACAGCACCTTGGCCTAAGTTGTGGGTTTTTTTAACAAAGTTCAAACCCCAGGACATGAAAGAGGGCTAATTGGTAAGGGAACAAATGCTTAGTCAGCCTGGAAGACCATTAACACACTATGTACAAAAGCTGTGGTTTTTTCAGAGTAGCTTCTCTAAAGCAAATAGTAAGCTCTGTTGATAAACAAGAAAGCTTTTTACATTAGTTTTTTCTAGTTTGAAAGTGTTTTGGCATGTTTCTTAAAGGCAACACAAAGCACAGTGTACCTTTTGTGTGGTGCTAAATTGAATACTCAATAAAATTTTTTGTTAATTTGCCTGAGTTTGAGTAAACTGCTGTTTCAGTTCTTGTTTATGTACCTTAAGCACATTGAGAGTAGTAAGTCTCCGTCTCTATCACTCTTAAGCACTGCTCCGTCAGATTAACACCACAAGATTACTGATTGACTGCAAAATTACCTTCTTTAGAAGTGACCCCAGACCAGTACCACAGAGGGCTAAGGGTGAAACCTGTTTTGACAGTATGGTTTCATAAGAGAACATACATACATCTTCTTACCAGCGCTGCATCCTAGGCATGGAACTGCCAAACGGACACTGCCTGGTCCACAGCACATATGAACTGCTATTGAGGAAAACATCTGTCTTTGGATACTCATTTTGCCCAGTTCCCTCTATGGACCTTTACTGGAGAGGTGGCTGGAGAGCACAAAGCAGATCATGTGTCTCAGCTGACAGATTGCAGCAGCAAGTCTGTGCTTGCAGCCATGGAGTGGAGTGTGGTGAATAAATGCTAAGCTGAAAAAGAGATGTAGGGAGATGCCAAGTCTGCTGGGTAAAGCAGGGTTTAAAATAAAAATTGCTATTCAGAATGAGTACACACTTCTGGAAAACAAGCCCACAGAAAAATGATGTGCACCTGCTGAGTATCACAAGAAATGTATGTATACATGAAAGCTAAACAGATGTGACCTATACTGGCTGAAGGAAAGTGGGATTGTCATATGGCTTAAGTTGGCATTTAGAATGTAAATCACGTGTTACCACATAAACTCCAGGGAAAAGTTTCTTGGTGCAGTAGTTTCTGGGGTGAGTGGTTTCTCACATTTGCCTAATATGTTTCTGTCCAAGCCGTTTCCTAGCTCCCTACTATTGCATCATGAACCAAGATGATATTCTGCCCTAATCACTAAGTTCTCCAAACACAAGCATGTTCTGTAGTACAGAAAATAAGCCAGCCTCCCTGATGAAAATCAAGGGATGTTCATATCTGAAAATATTTTCTTATCTCCAGATGCTTCTGGAGGTGCCTGACTTCTGAGGGGACAGCAGGATGTTTTCAGACTCAACATCCTTTAGGAGAAGGAAGAAGCTAACTGTATGCAAGTATTTTGGGTTAAATCCACAAAAAGCATAAACCACACAGAGCTGTTCTGTTTCCTCATAACACCCTGTTTTGGCAACCCACCTTTCCTATTTCTGGTGAAACCTTTCAACTGAGCTGCAGTCAATCTGCATTCTAACACTTGGGTTGTGGGGCTGGGAGAGGCACTTCAAGTCTGCTCCGCCTAACTCCAGAGGTTCAGATAAAGAGAGATGTACAATAACTGGGCCATACTTATTCCTCATTGACTGAGGTCCTCAGAATTGCCACATCAGTATCACAGGTGGCTGCACAGCTTAAGACTGGGCAATCACCAAGAATTTACTAGTAAAACTGAAAGGTCTGATTACCCCAAAAGGTACAGTCCTCCTCAACAGACCTGTATGACAAAAGTAGACTAGCAAGTGAGTGTTTTTAGTATGTGGGTGATACAAAGGTGTTCAGTATCTTCAAGGATGGTATCAGAAATCAAAAGGTTTCTGACAAACTGGGGTAGTTTAAAATAATTAATTTAGTAAGGACATATTTAAATAAGAAAGCAAACATATATGGCACTAGCAATTTTCTACTGCACCAACATAGGATAAAGTAAAAGCCAGACAGCATTTCTGAGAGATAAGAAGAATTTTAGTGAATTGTATGCAAAACATTAGCTTACCTCTTAAGATATGGGCAACAACCCTTACCCTCCCCGTCTTATTAGAAAGGCTCTATCTAGAAGCACTATTGCAGCTAGAAGCTGCAACTAAAAGGGATGAACAAATAAGGATTCAGAGGAAAACAGTGAAAATGAAGAAGACTGAAAAATGGCCTGTTCAAAAGAAGGAGCAAATCCAGACATTTTAGCATGGAAAATACTGAGGGTGGCAGTGGTAATACTCTTTGAGTATATGCAGAAGTATAGAGAAAAGTAATAAAATTTTCTTGGCAGAAAGAATTAGATGCAATGAGGTTTAGTTATAATGAGGGGAAAAAAAAGTTGGATGGCTTCCTTCCTCAGAAAACTACTAAGACAAATTAAGGTGTTGAACAGACTGCCCATGGAGGCTGTTGGAGATGCCTTCCTAGTGGGGTCTTCTCTTGACCACGCAGCTCAGTCACTCACGACACAGGGACAGCTGATCCTGCCTCATACTTACACATCAGGGAAAAGCATCAAAAGGTGGATGAGCAATCATCCATCCTCAGCAGCAGTTATCCCCCTCACTCAAAAATATACAGGATTTGTGGCACAAGTGAAATGAACTACTTTGAATACAGCACAGAAGAGATCCCCAGGGTCCCCTCAAAGGAGAGGATTCAGTGATAACTACCTGACTTTTTAGATCTTGCACTGCACATTACAACATGGGGAACTCAAAGAAAGTGAAAATGGTCTTCCTTAATGAAAGAACCAGATGAACTAATTTTTTCTGACTTTCCACTACCCATTCACTCATCAAACACACACAATGTCAAAAATACTTTAGGTTCCCAGTTGTCATTTTATTTTATGTGTTAATTTTGTGCACAAATAAGCTCATTCAGAGCAAGGATAGGAAGCCAGAAGTCTAAAGTGTAGCTGAAATCAGAAGGATAGAACTTTGCAAGGCAAGAAGTGAACTGTGAGGCCTGCTGTAAACAGCTGCAAGGGAAGTAGCAAATTTAGATTGAAGCCTCACCATTCATACAGCCTCAGAGCAGGACTACAGGCTTGATGGAAGGGAGAAGAAAATGTGTTGTCTCTGGCCCAACCATCATAAAAACCTTTCTTCCATCTGATCTCTCAGAGAACCTACTTTTTATAAGGACACTGAACAGAAAATACAAAGGAGACCCACTTCTGGGTTCTCTACATGTACCATCTCGGCTATGCTCTGCTATCACATGTAACAGGGTTCTCACAATAAATCCAAATTCGGGGTTTAGGACTTCAAAGATGATATATTATGCAAAAGGGATGTGCAATTGCCACCTTCCCCCAGTTTTCTGAACACAAATTCAATCACTGAAATAATGAACTGTGCAGACTACTTGCTAGCACATCCCAGCATCCAGCATTTCAGGGCAAACATCACCACTCTAGAACCACTCAACATAAACATTACTTTTAACAGAAAGAAGGAAGACTTCTACAACAGTTTTGTTTTCTTACTGTTCTGAAGTTACTGTAGATGTTACATTAGACAGAAGGAAACTCAATAACCCTCAGAAAGAGCCTCAATTAATAAGGTTAACAGAGGCTGAATAGGTTGAAATTGGAAAAACAAGCACATTATTTATGTATCAATTACTACTTGCTCTCCATTTCAACAAAAGAAAATAAAATTTTCTCATCTTTCCTAACAATCCAGAGGCTTCATCCTGCCCCTGCATAATTAACAGTAAATTTCACCACAGCTCTCCATAAGCAATCAAAAAGGCTACCTAATTAAAAAAGTAATTAGTTTACACAGATAGATGTGAGTGGGTAGATTAGTTGATGAAAATAAAATGAAATTCCTCTGGATGCTTTTGGTGATTCAGCTTTCTGCTCTTTTACAGCTTCTACACATTTCCAAGGGAGCAGGTTAAAAATAAGTTAAAAAAAACACAAAAACCCCTTCATTTGTAAATGAACAGAGTATCTTTAAAAATCAATCTATTAGATTTGAGTTGTCCTCTGTTTTCAACGCAGAAGATAAACTTCATATTTTATGAAGTTTATGTAAAAAAATCAATGTCTCCATAAAAGGACTAATATGTTATGTTTCATTTTCTTGGGTCACTAACACAAAATCTAGGCCCAAAACAGAATGAATGCTGAACCTGTAAAAAGAAGATTTGAGCAATAACACACAGAACACTACTACACCACTAGGATTTGTAAGAAGCCGGAACAGCTCCTGATACCAGACCTGACCAAGGGGTCTTTTCCCCAGTCATCCTGCCATCAGAGAAAACATGTTGAGCAGTACTGCAGTTTTCCTCACAGTAAAGATCCACCCTCACAGTCCTGCCATTTCCCCAAATGCAGTAAACTCCAGGGCGTTTTGTGGTGGCAGCAGGGAGCTGTATTCTCACACTTGAGCTGGGGTACACATGGGGAACACAAAAGTTTTGGCTCCTTTGAGAAGCCAAAACTCAAGGGAAAACAAATATAACAAATATAACAAGTATAACAATAATCCTTGATGAGAACTAGGAAGCTTTGCCAGAGAAATCAGTGAGTTAAGAAGCTTCCTTCCTCAAAGGCTTTATCACAGTCAGTGCCTACTGATGAATCTCACCTCCATGAATGCATCAAAAACCATTTGTCACATTCAAACAAAATTGCAGTAAGAACTCTAACCACCACAGTGGAGAAAACTGCCTTTTTAACAGTGTGGAAAAAAATGCAATCAACCAAACATTCTTTGTTAAGCAAATTAAACAGCTGTAAACTTAGGTTTTACACTCTTTTAAATTAAGGGTGTAACTGAAACAGTTTTAAAAAGTGATATAAAAAAATATACAACTAATGTACACTGAACTTTTGAAACCATTTGTTTTTCAAAGAGCCAGTAATAAGTTCTCATTTTGTTTGCCTTAGCTACTTTTGGAGTGCTACCCACCAGTTCAAAGAATATTGAGTCAGCTGGCAATTTCTGGCTCCTGTGGACTCATGAGAATCCACTCTGAAGACATCTGAAATTCCACATGTATCCTCAGGCACAGTGAGAGCCAGTGGGGAGGAAAGAAAAGCTTTTGGAGTGATGAAAATGAAGCAATTTTCACACCAAAGCTAACAAACCTCAGATTACTTGCTGAAACAAATTTTAAATTGGTAATTATCAACATTACCTGTGTACTGTTCATCAGCGTACACAAAGTGAGCTAGTGAACCTTGTCCACTTCTGAATATTATGCAGCTTTTACAAAGACAGATCTAAAAAGCCATCATATTAGGTCTTCACTGTGCCAGGGCAAGAGGGCAGATCCCATGTCCTCAATGCTAGCCCCTTCAAAGGAGCCTAGATCTAAGCTGACATGGAAACTACTTTCCTTTCATTAAACTTACCATTAAAAGGAGTACTGCCAGAGCAACATCACAACACATCACAGAAATTAGGAGTCAAGGTAAGAATGATGAATTCTTATTTTCATGAAGGAACATTCTGTGGATCAACAGAAGATTCCAGTCCCTTCTACACCAAACACAGCACCTTTCAGCGAGGCTCCAATTAACTTTTAATAAAAAACTCAGTTGGAACTCGACCAATACTCTATTGAGACATCCAAATATCAAACTTGACTCAAATATTTCAACATCACCAACTGCCTATGATTAAAGCACTTCATAGCTGGCTTAATCTCAAAGAGATATGCTACTCTTCAGATAGAAATCCTTCAGAAACAGACAATTCACTTCCAAGTTTACATCTCCTTCATGAAGCTCAAACAGCAAAATGTGGAAAGAAGGCTTTGCAGCTTTACAGGCAAAAGGAAAACTCACGCACTGGCCAGATGCTTGACTAGCCAGACAGACAGATTACTAGGCAGAGCAGTAGACCACTATCACCAGGACAGGTAACCAATAACACTGCAATTTCATTTTGTTTTTATTCAGAAAAACAATTAGTCTCTCCAACCCTTACTTCACTTTTCCACAAAAAAACCCACCCAAACAAAACAAAAAAAACCCACCAAACACAACCAAACAAACAAACAAAAACCAAACAACAAAACCAAACAAACAACTTAAAAAAAACAAAACAAAAAAGACCCCAAAACCAAAACCCATAAACAAACAAAAAAGCCCAATGCAAACCTAAGTGTTTTGAGTTTTTTCTCCCAGTGGTGATGTCAGGATTATTTCAATTTATTACTTCTGTCCTCTGGTATAAGTGGACAAACTACACTGAACTGAAGAAGTAGAAAGTACTTTAAGTTTACATATAAGCTTCAGAACTTTTTGACAGCTTTAAGCACAGAAGTTAATAATCTCAGGATTATGCAGTATAATACAGGGGGTCATACTGTTAACCAAGCAGAAGCGATTACTCCCTTACAAGAGAAAGATCACACACACTGCAAGATTAACACATGAAAGGTACCTGAAATCTCTAGCTGTTTTTTAAAGTCTTCTACATCAGAATTCAGGTTGTCAATGGTGGTAAATCTGATTAAGTGCCAGGTGGAGAGGAGAGGGCAGGATGAAGAGGAGAGAGCTGAAGAGCCTATTGCCAGGTAGCTAGGCTAACTCTGGATGCACAAGACTTGGACTGCAGGCTGAAGATAAATCCAAATCTCAAACCAAAGAGAGAATTACCCTGCCTTCTGAAACCCAAAAGCTGCTCAAAACCACATACACTGTGCTAAAAATAGAACCATGGCAAGATGATCACAAAGGACAACATGCTTTGCAATCCAGGACAAGAACCTTAGAAAGATGATACAAGACAAAACGTTCACCCTTTCAGCTTCTTTCTGAGCAATAACTAGGTAAGAGAATTTAACCAATGCTTACATGGAAACCAGCTTCCCTTGAGCTCTTATTTCCACTAGGAATCTCAATAAGCAGTCCAAGGAGCCCACTACTGTTTTCAAACATTGAATTAAAAGAGGAACACACTCATCCTGACTGTATCAGGCTATTTTAACTCTGCCTCTCTAATTTTCTCCCTGCAGAGCGAAAAAGCAGACACACTCTGAGGACAGCATAGGAGAGAGGAGCTGTGACAGCTGGGAGCCAACCAAAGTAACGAAAGCCATTTGCAAGGAGGTTTCCTCCCCCAGTATGTCATCACCCCTACAACACACTCTCTCCTGCACCCCCTCACTGCTTCATTACCTGTAAATGATGTGGCTTAAAGAAACAGAACTTTTTTAACATTTGGAGAGATCAGCATTGCACAAGGAGACTGGATTTGCTGATTACTGGCAACCAAGCTGCACACTGGGTTCTGCTCCCTTCCCAGTTTTGACACCCCAACACACGACTCTCTGTCTAGTTCCTCACCCTCAAAGAGCGGAAATTACTAACACCATCCTTGCCACCCTTGCCTCCACGGCTAAAAAAGAAAACCCAATACTTCCACTTGAAAACCACATTGCCCATCTGAGT
This sequence comes from Entomyzon cyanotis, assembly GCA_024500445.1. Taxonomy (NCBI): domain Eukaryota; kingdom Metazoa; phylum Chordata; class Aves; order Passeriformes; family Meliphagidae; genus Entomyzon; species Entomyzon cyanotis. The sequence goes on along the minus strand of JAKEPQ010001021.1, from coordinate 28,910,868 downwards.
ATGAAAACAGCAGTAATTATGATGGAGTTGGTAGATTCACTGAAAATTCCACTTTCAGCCCAGTCTTACAAGATGCCAGTACTGCCATCACGCTCTGCATTTGCTGTGTCTAGAGTGTCAAACTCTTTTATGCCATGACTCTCTGGTGTGCATTCAAAGAAGTTACCCATGCAAGTAGTAACTATTATTCTAGGCTGAAATTAATTCACCTAGAGCAGACTTCATTAATGCCAGGTGAAGATAAACCCAGTCAGACACTTACCATGCTTGTGACATGTTGTTGCTCCCCTGTGGTGACCTCTATTTGTGACCTGACTGTGTTGGCCTCTATTACTCAAGTACCATCCTCCCTGTGCTTGTCACGAAAGAATGAGGCACATGCTGTCAGACCAGCTGCAATGACAAGATCATGAGCACAAGAGCATCCTCTGTCAATCAGGGTCAGGCAAAGGAGGTTTCAAGGATCTAATAATTTCATGCCTGGTCACTATTCTACAGCTAAATAAAATACTTTTTCTACACCATACACCAGTTCCCCAAGCACACTGTTTCTCTCAACACAAAAGTACCTTCTGCCTATTACAAAATCTGCTACCTTATTCTCAACTGGAGCATAAAGAAAAACTGGTTTTCCATCCTGCAGTTTTGCCAGCAACAGATGATAAAAAATTCTGGGTGCTGTTTCTCATCTTGTGGCACTCTGCTTACCGTAAACATCTACTGTAGACAACCTGTGCTTTCAGTTGTGAAGGGACAGCTAGGTTTAAATGTGAGGAAATTCACAAGACTTAGGTGGAGGTTTGTACAAGTCCTTGCTACAGCTGAAGCATGAGAAAACTGTACCATGTTCACAACAACTTTAGGAGACAGAGATGCTTCTTTTGAAGAATGTCATTTCAAACACTGTAAGCCATGACTGAACTATCAACCACTGGTCAGGAGGAGAGAAACCTGCAGGCAAAAGAGTTTGTGCTGGTGCAGAAAAGAGAACACAGATTAAACAAACAATGGTAGAAGGTCTCAAAATTAAGCCCAAAAACTCAGAAAGAGTGTTTGTTGAGAAAACATTTATCTTTTTCCAACCAGTAAGTGAGTGTCCTGAGAATCCTTTTGATTCCTCCTGAGATCCCTTTTGGAAAAAACCTATTTTTCCTCTATACATTATCTGCAATTTCTCCCAACGGAACCAAACACTCAAAACCCAAAAATGTTTTTTTCCTAGAACAAAAAACCAAACAAACTACAACCCTAAGAAAGAGCTGTCCCTTAGAACTAACATGGTTATGGTCATAAATGTTAAGTACTACCAACAGGATATCCTGAACTAGAGTCTGGCAAGACTCCATTGTTGTACAAAGTATCAAAATGGGAGACAAATGGCACTGTTTGGGATATGTGTGTGTGTGTGTGTAAATACATACATGCATACCTATGTACATATATATATATATATTATATATGTATATATATATATGTTGTAAATACCTTAAGACTACAAACCCTCTACATACACTGATACGGTAAAAACACAGAAGTAATCAGCAAAAAACCCCGCCAAAACCAGAAATAATAATGAGCTCTCCGTGGCAGAGGAGCAGAAGCCTTCAGCCCAGGGGCCATCAGTGCTCCTGCCGCTCTCCTCTGCCCTGCTGCCAACCACAGCCTGCCCGCGTTTTTTGCTAATGTCACACAGGCTTTGTTCCTCATCAAGAAACTTGACCTTTATATCCATTGCAGACATCAGGCGGAAAAGTGAAATGTTTTCAGTGATAATGAGAACAAAATGTAGATTCCGTCTCCTCTTTAAGTTACCGAGCGCATAAGCAGAGAATGACAAACACCCTGGCCTTTATTTGACTATTTCATATGCAAGCCGTTTTTCTTGATTAGACGACAAAGCACCAAGACGTGCACCATTTCACACGATTAAAACCAAACACAAAGCTGCGGGGGGCGGGGAAGAAGCCAAACCAGCGCGTTTCCTTCCGCCCCGCGGCAGAGCCAGCCCGTATGTGCGCGGGGAGCAGCCCCGCTCCGGTCGCTCCGCCGGCCCGCGCCTCCCCTCACGCACTCGGCCCGCGCTCCGGCCGCCCCGCGCCGCTCCCCGCCGCCATCCCCGCGCTCCCCGCGCATGCGCGGCAGGCGGCCGCCGGCGCCACCATCTTGGCGGCTTCGCGCCTGCGGCGCCCCGGCGCTCCTCGGTGGGCGAGCCGGGATCCATTTCCCTAATTGGCCGTATCGGGACTAATTCATGTTCTGCGACTCCGCCGTTCGCCCCTGCGCTGCCGCCCGGGGCCCAGGCTGGTCTCATCGGCTCGGGGCCTCGCAGCTTTCGCCTTGCGCTCCTCGCTCGGCCGCCGGGCGCAGCTCTGCGGGCCGCGAAGGAGCGGCGATGGTCGGGTTTGCGGCCGCCGGCAACACCCCCGGGCCCGCCGCGGGCGGGAGCCGCCAGCGCTGCCGGTGCTCCTCTCGTTAAAATGGCCGCGCCGTCGGCTCTTTAAACCGGCCGTACCCGGAACGGCCGTCGCCAGGCGCTGCCCGCGGGCGCCCATCCTTCGGCAGCGCCCACGGCGGGGGCGGGGAGCCCGGGACCGGGCAGGGTCCGGCGGGGAGCCGCGGGCAGGGCTGCGGGCGGCCGAGACACTGAGACAGGGCGGCGGACAGCGGCCCGCGGTCTCCAGGCCCGGCCGGCGGCAGGAACCCCAGCCCAAGCCCGGCGCTGGGTGTTCTCAGCAGTTTAGATATTTTGTGTAACTCCCAATATTCACCCAAGCCTCATTACCACCTCCTAATGAGACCCCTTTACTCCGTGACGTGCAACCGCTCCATCTCATTAAGGAAATCGCTCTTCAATGCTGATTATTTTATTTGCAGCCATAATTATATTTCTTTCGGCTAAATCACGGTTTAATCGAGCCCACATGGAGGGCAGCAGCACTAATTACAGCGGGAGATGCGGTGGCGGCGGCGGCTCGCCCGGCCGGCCGGCGGAGGAGGCGCGGGCGCGGCGCTCCCCTGGCGCGGCCCGGCCGGGGGCAGGGCGGAGGGCCGGGGGCGAGGAGGTGGTCTCAAACACAACAACTTATTACTTCTAATTCCCCGACTGTCACCAAATCACCTGCACGAAACAAGAATCTAATTTGTTAAGCTGGCATTTCTGCAGATGGAAGATCGATTTTCTCTTTAGATTTCTCTAATTGAGTGAATATAGACGCCCCGAATTAGCCGCGCTCGGGCAAGAGGGGAAAGGAAAGGGAGAGGGAGGGAAAGAAAAAAGTCAACAAAAATCATCCTTGTAAAATAAGCCATATTACCTCTAGGATTGCCCCCCAAATAATAAAGGAAGGTGGATCGAAAGGTCCCAGATTGAGTGACAGTCATATTTCTGGAACTAACTGGTTTTTAAAAGAAAAGGTTAGGACGGCTGGAGAATGCTAAGTAACGGCGCGGGAGAGAGATGGCTGAGCTCTGAAATTGCTTACAGAATTACATTTGTTTTTCTTGTGATTTTATTAAAAGTCACTCCTCATCTCCAGAATGCGTGAAAATATCTACTTTCCACTCAGATACACCACATTAACTTGTTGGAGGCGAATTTGTTTGTTTGTCTATTTTATTTATTTGCCAGATAAGATTGATGCAGTCTTATTAGCGGTATATCTAGTTAGAGGAAGAGATAAGGATGAGATGTTTTCTTTTTATTCCAATTACTAGACTTGTCACCTAACTGAATAACTGATATATGATTATTTATTTTGAGTAAATAGAAATCAGAAAAGCAGCCCGCTTAACACATACAAACAAAATATGTATGTTCCTTATTGCTATATACTACCTATGCAATTGAAAGGATTAAAACTGTGGCCTTAAAAGGGCAGAAAGTTAAATACTCCATCCACGTTAGCCTCTGGTGTATATTTTGTCATTCCTACATCTGGCGGATGGGGATTTTGAAAATACGGGTATGTATGAAATAAATTCCTCAAGGCTCAGTAGTAAAAGTCTTCCCGGAAGTGTGCTGTTTGCCTAAACAGAGATGTATTTGAAAAATTATTTATACCGGCGTTCCCTTTGCCTTTCGGGGCAGCCCCAGTAATTCCTGTCCGACTGCATAAGCTACAGCCTGGTGCGTTACGCCTGGGCTCTGCATTTTTAAGTTTATGAACTTAATATTATGTCAAAAGCCTATACATACATAATGCATGCATGCGTACGAAGCTGGATGGAGAGGGGGAGGTGACTTTTGCGTATAAAGAGTTTGCATTTAGTCGGGTGAGAGCGGGCAGGGGTGTCAGGCATTCCTATATATTAAAATAGCTTTTTCCCCATAAAAGACTGGTTGTCATCGCTCTGATGAAAATTAATTGATAGAAGCCATCCTTTCAATCTAAAGTAACCGCTTCACTGTCGAGAGATTGCCCGCAGCCTGCCCGCGAGGAGACAGTCGCAGGCGCTGCCTTTGACGCCGCCGTAGCCGGATGCAGATATTTAGACAAATAAGCAAATGGGAAAATGCTGTTCTTAACAGTGTCTGAGAAGGGGTGTCAGGTAGCCCGAGCTCTCCCCGCCGACCTTAGGGAGGCTGTTTTCGGGACACCTGACTGCTACGTTTCTGATCAGCTGCGAGCGTTCTTGCCCCGGATGCCTTTAAACTTCATAAAGTTGCTTTCAAAGAAGTATATTTATTGCAGCGACAAAATGCTACATGCAGCCTAATGTCGTAAAGCGGCGATGATCGTCACGTTTATCTCTGACTAGAATGAATAAATTGGGATCTGTAGCTGCTGGCAGCCTTGTCCTTCGTTTCCAAAGAAGTCATATTTTCGAGAGGGTTGATTGAAATGAAAACACGTGTTTATGCTTTTCCATTTCTTAACTCCAAATTACCCCTAACGAAAGGATATAGTTTGATTTGTCATTTGTGTTTAGGGTATGTCGATGTGGAAAAGTAAGCAAATAACACTCAAAAGCATAGCTGTAATTTACAATGAATTAAAATTGATTCTTTTCATCAGGCAAGAAAATAGGGAAATGTGAGGTCGTTAATTATTGAGGGAGGCGCTTCTCATTAAAGCAAACAATGTTACAATGCAGCACTGAACAGCAGGAATGTGAATAATAATATCCGATATTTCAGCACTACTGTCTGGAAATAAAAAGGAAAAAGAATATTTTTTAAAAAGCCGCACGAACAAGCCAGGCAACCAAAAGTTGCATTTGGTAAACACTGTGAGTGTTGCTACCTGTAAAAACCAATTACGGTGCTCTGCATACAGCAGCCGCCTTAACTGGATGGATGCTCAAGAAATACATAAATAAAATATCAAATTACAAATCTTATCAGCCATTTATGCCTGCTGACTTTAGCAGTTTAACCTTATTTTACTGTGTTCCTCGCTCCAAATATAATTATTCTGATAAAAGAAGGTTCTAAGTCAGAGCAGAATTGGTTAAATACACTTGTTTATATTACAGCCTCATTCAATCAGGGCTTGAGTTTAGTGGGGAGGGGAGAGGGGGAGCTCTGGGGGTTGGAAAGTTCTCTACCCTTCCTTACCAGGGTCACAGCGCTGGAGAATTAGGGTTATATTACTCCCAAACGCGGCACGCCCCGCTCCCGCGGCCCTCGCGCGGGCAGATCGGCTGGCGTGCGCGGGGGGGCCGTTCAGGGGAGGGCAAGAGCCGGCCCCGGCCGGGACCCTGGGATCGGGCCCGCCAAGCGCCGCCGGGCAGGGCAGCGAAAGGAAGGGATGGGATGGAAAAGGAAAGAAAAGCAAAGGAAGGTGCGGGGGGAGATGATCTCCCAGTGCCTGGCCTCTTGGCAGGCGCTTCTGTACGAAATTCAATCTCTATTTTTTATGAGAAATAAACTGTCTAAATAAATTTTATTAGGGGCAACCAATATATTTTCTGGTACTGCCCTTTGTTCCAGTTCTACGTGTGTGTAACAATCTAAAACCTATTTATTGAGGAAAAATCACTGGATCCGTCATAGAAAATCCTTTTACTTTGCTCTGAAGTGATTTCTGAAGACACTTGTGTCACTCTGAAGATTTTTGGCCATTGTGCTAAAGCCTTTCCTTGTTAGGAACTTCAGTTCCTATGATCATGTGGGGAATACCGTAAATTGTAACAGGGAATGGACTTGACTGGCAGTTTTCTGGCTACACTGGGAAAATGGAAAGATGACGGGGAATAAAATCCTTGTAAATACATCTCCGACGCTGCCCAGGTGAATTCGGGCACTTGACAAAACAGGAGTGCGCCAAAGCGGAATGTGATTAGGGTATTTTACATGTGCCCCATTGTCATTTTCTTTCTGACACGCTTAAGTGTCAACCCAGTCTGCTCTTTTCTCTCCCGCAGACTTCCTTTGCTGATTTCCCCCCTTCCCTTAAGACGATTGCGCTCTGAAGTCTTGGAAGAAATGATTTAGTTTGTTTATACTGCTATAAAAATCAAGAGCAATAGAAAAGTCGTAAAATGAAGCGCGCTATCAATCACACCGCAACATTGTTATTCAGCAGTTACTAACAGAGATTGATAATCCTTTGATTTCATCCCATTGTTATTACTCTGATGTGTCTGCACATTAACTATTACACATTTATTTATCGACCTGAAACATACAACAACATGGAATATATGCACACGCACGCTGTGCCACCCTGCCCACGGCGCGCTCGGCAGAAGCCGTCTGCAGGCAGCTCCAGCGCCCGCACACTTTAGCCAACAGATACAGCTAAAACTGAGCCCCAAACGCCCCGGCCAGCCCCTGACCGCTTGCCTCACCCCAGCCCGAGCAGAGCCAGACTCCCGCGGCCGCGAAAGGCTGCGCGCCGCCCCGCGCCACCGGCCCGTCTCCCCGCCAGCGACTCCGCCGGCTCGGCTCCGCGGGTCCCGACGCCCGGCAGCGGGCCGAGGGTCTCCTTCTGGCAATTTCCACTGCCGGGTCTTCCCCCCTGCCCTACAGCTGCACACTGAGAATAATTTTCAAAGGAAAAAAGCGCAGCAAATGTGCTATCTCCGCAGTCCCCCATCCAGCCAGGAAAAAAAACCAATTCCGAAACTCCCACCCCACCTCCATTTCTTTCTTTCTGTCTCCGGCTAAATAGTGGCCCGGCTCTGGGTCTCTCTCCCTGCTCTGAGCGGCCGTTCCCGAGCACCCAGGTTCTTTGCAACAGCCCGACGTCTCGAAAGCTGAGTTGAATCAATGTAGCCTGAGCTGGGAGGAGGGAGAAAAAAAGGCAGCAAAACTGCCCTAGAGATCGGTCGGCCGGTTCCTTTGTCTCCTTCTTCTCTGCCGAAACCCCTGCACATCTGAGCTGCAAACAAAACCACTCTTGCATCTGTTCGCATGCGGTATTTACAATGTTTTGTGTAAGTCAATTGGATGGCGGAAAAAAAAAAAGCCATTGGCGCCGTATTATTTAACATAGACTTCACTGGGCTCCCTTTTTGGTGGAAGCTTTATTTGCACTAAATGAATAATCTTAATTGCATCACTTTTGAATTAAAAATCAATGTTAATCAAGTTGGAAGTAGTAAATATCAGTTTTCATTGTGCCCGGGTAGAGGGTATTTTTCTTGTTTTGCAAATAAAAATACAAGTCAAATAACTTTAAAAGGGCATTATGTTCTGCTACAAATACAATTGAAACGGATTGTTTAGGAGCGGATCAGAAATGGTACAGAATTTTGCACTTAATTTCCTCAGTTATCATTTACAATAAGAACCTCTTGGCTTGACAGCCAAGTCTAAACAGTAGTAAATTAGTACAAATTTATACTGATTTTACTCTAATAATCGTAATAAAAGCTTATAGATTTGGCACTAATTACATAAATGCCTAATGATCTTGAAAATTACTCTGGTTAGAAATATATTACTAATCTAAACTTTGTTGTTGGCTGGCTTTGAAAAATCAGAACATTAGAAATGGTTCGCTTCACTTCTGCAAAGCACTTTAAATTGTTCAAGTAGTTTAACATATTCAAGAGGAAAATAAAAAGCATTTAACTTTATTTACTGCTTTGAGTTTGTAGGCTAGCCGAACTTGGAAACTTTACCCGAAAAATAGGGCTTACGGGTGTTTAAATCCCGGACAGGGAGGCAGAGCTCCCAGGGCAGCCGGGACGCGTGGTGCTTGGCTCCCTTGCCCTTCGTTGCGCCCTGCCTCGGCACCGACTTGGGGCAGGGCCGAGGTGGCGGGCAGCCCCGGGGGCCAGGGGAGCCTGTGCAGCACGGCCCGCTGCGGGAACTCGGGCAAGTTGCTCTTTCCTCGACGCCCCGCAGCCTTCGGGGCTCGGGTGGGGGAGAGTCTGGCCGCGGTCTCCCCAGCCGCTCCCGCCACCGGTTCCCCGGAGCCGCCGGCCAGCCAGGCCAGCGCTGCCCGACCCCGCGCCGCCCGTCTCCCCGCTCACAGCCCTCGGTGGGCGCTGAGGGCGAGACCCCCGGGAGGCTGGTCGGGTCGGGTGCGAGGGTGCGCTCCGAGGAGGCATTAAAAACAATAAAAGCAGATAAATCAGGGGCGACCCGGAGTGGACGAGTGTGGCAAATGTGCATTTGGAAGAGAGAGAGAGAGAGAGGGAGAAGGCGGGCGGCCAAGGCGAGCGGAGCAGGGTAAAGGTGCGCGGGCGCGGTGCGGGCCGGGCCGGGCCGGGCCGGAGCGGCGGGAGGCCGGGGCGGCGGCAGCGGGCGGGCGGCGGGCGGGCGGAGCGGGGCGCTCCGGGCGCTGACATTTGCAGGCTGCCCTCCTGATTGGTCCCCGCGCCGAGCTGCTCACGGGTTCATTGAAGTGTTAAGCACCTCCCCGTCTCTCTAAAGGACATTATAATGCAAGAGACCCCCTTTTTAACCACACACCGAATTTTCTTTCATTTAGACGATCTATATATATATATATCTATATATATATATATATATATATCTCATATCTTATATCTATTTTAAATAACTTAAGGCCGCTAAAATTTGGGGGGGAACAGCCTTCGCCCTGGAGCGGTGCGCGATGCTGTCTCACGCCGACCTCCTGGACGCCCGTCTCGGTGAGTTTCCCCCTGCACCCCCCCGCTCCGCGGCGGCTTCACCGGCGGCGGCGGCGAGCGGGGAGGAAGCCGGGGCAGGAAATTGACAATTTGTTCCTTATTTTACCTTAATGCGATCTAAATGGGCTAATTCCTTTAAAAGTAATTGTACTGTATTAAAGTTTAATTTGATTTAGCATAAAAAAGAAGAGAGTGAGACCCACGGAGTATGTAGATCTACAGCGAGTTGTGGATCATTCAATTTTTCTCTCCCCAGTTTTTATATACATACCTACACATTATTATTATGATGATTATCGTTTTAGGACAGATAAGCCTGATGGTGTTTACGGAGTTCTGGGTGGCCTTTCCTTGCTTGCCTGTTTGCTTTTCTCCCTCCTTCTTTTCCTTAGAAAAAAAAAAAGGGGAGAAATATCTGTATCTATCTATTTATGGTTATTCATGAGTTTGTTTAGAAGAGCGGAGGGAGGAGAGGGGAAAGATCGGCCAGACTGACCGAGGTCCCCGCAAATCTGTCGGGGAGGTAGTGCTCCCGGCAGCAGGGCGGTTAGAGACTTATTTCTTTCTCTCCATCTATGTCTCTTACCAGCTCCGCTGGAAAACCCAAGTTGAACCCGGGAAAACTTGCCCTCCTCCTCTTCCCTTCCCCTGGTCTCGCAAGGGGAGGCCGGGAAGGGAGCTGCTGATTTCAGCAGGAAGAGGAGCTGCTCGGTGTAAAGTTTTCTCTCCTCTGCCCGGGTCGGGCCGGGCCAGGGTCTCTGCGCGTCGTGGAGCCGAGCAGGGCTGCGGGTCTGGCGGGCGGCCGGCCGGGGGACGGCGGGGCGGAGGCGGTGGTGGTGGGTGAATGTCTCTCGCCAGTTCGATGCACTGGAGAGCGGCTCTGATGGATCCATGCCCGGCTGCAGGCGAGTGACTGCCGCTCCTTTGCTTCCGCAGGGATGAAAGATGCAGCCGAGCTGCTGGGACACCGGGAGGCGGTGAAGTGTCGGCTGGGCGTAGGGGGCTCGGATCCGGGGGGACACCCGGGAGACATGGCTCCCAACTCGGACACGGTGGAAGGGACCACCCTGCTGCCGGGGGAGGACATCACCACGGTGGGATCCAACCCCAGCTCCCTCGCTGTCAGCGCCAAAGACCCTGACAAGCAGCAAGGCCAGCAGGGCGGCCAGAACCCCAGCCAGGCCGGGCAGCAGCAGGGTCAGCAGAAGCAGAAGCGGCACCGCACCCGATTCACGCCGGCACAGCTCAACGAGCTGGAGAGGAGCTTCGCCAAGACCCACTACCCGGACATCTTCATGCGGGAGGAGCTGGCCCTGCGAATCGGCCTGACCGAGTCCCGGGTGCAGGTATGAAAAGCCGCCCCCGCGCAGTGCCTGCCGGCCCTTCTCTGGTCGCACCGACGGCAGCACGGCTGGCCGGCGGCGAGGCCAGACACAACGGGGAGCGGGGTGGGTGCCCCAAACCTCAGCCCGACGGCGGGGGAAGTAACCCGCCCCTGAAAGCAACAGTTTGGTCAGGAAGCCCCCCTTTCCACAAAGCTGTCACCTTGGGGTGTCCCCTTGTCCTCTATTCTATCCACCTCCAGCACGGTGGTCCCGAGCGGGGTGCGGGCTGAGCTTCCCTCAGCTGCACGGCCCGACCCGCGGCAGGAAAGAGTCTGGGGAGGGACAGCCCGAGAAGACCGGTCTCAGCCCTCGCAATAGCCAGGCTCTAAGAGTCGAGCCGAACCTCCTGGGAACGACTCCCGTTCCACTGGAGCGGGGTCCGGCGGCGGCCGAGGGCCGCTGTGCAGGGCGCTGCCGCTGGAGCAGCTCTCCAGGGTGCTGACGGCGCACGGCCGCCGCACGGCGGGGAAGGGGCGTCCGCCAGAGCCCACCGCCCTCAGGGCCGAGGTGAGGTGCAAGGGACGGCATACTGGCTCGTAAAAAGGCACTTCGATAAAAGCCAGCTGTGTTTGGACTCGGAGTTTCCCCAAACAGGCTTTTATAATGCCTGGGAATGGCAGGGGTAGTGAGTAACTTCAATGTCTAGAGTGCACTTTGTTCTCTAAAATACATATATATACACATATGTACACAGACATATATATATATATAGGCACACAGGACCGTAGGAAACTATTTAGGCAAATAAATGCAAACGAAATTTGGAAAAGGGGGAGAACGTTCAAAGCGCTAGACTGCTCAGATGCAGCTTTTGTGTGTATAAGGTCATTTTAGCGACTTTCTAGGCGAGTCCATTCCCAGGAAAGAAAGCCTGCACAATAGAAGCACTTGTGGGATGCGCAGCCCAGCTCAGTACAGTGCGCCGGGACTGCCGCCGCACTTTACCGCAGTCACTGTTCAAAATCCGCCTCGGCAAGCATAGGCTCCTCAGCTAAATAAAGACACGTCAAGAGAAACCCCTAAATGAACGTTTTAATGAAGGAAAACAGTTTCCGTTCTTGAATGTGACAGAAAAAGCACGTCTGCTTTTAAAAAGTAAAACAATTTGACTCAGCCTACACAGATCTATAATTAGTTTAAATTAAAAAAGAAATTAGATTCACAAATAAAATATAATTGGACAACTGACTCTATGAAAAAAAGAAAACGAGGTCTATTAAACTTTATTGCGTTTCCCAAAGGTTAATGATACCAATTTCAATATTAGGAGTGTGGTAAATGAAATAAAATATAAAATGGAAATAGTTATTTTCTAACAGCACATCAAAGAAATTCGTAGGAAGAAAGACGAAGTGTTTTAATGGCCTTGGCATAATCTTAAACCAATGCTAATAGCTCGAGACTGCTGATAAAAACAGTTTAATAGAGTGTCAATTTAAATATTTTTTACAATAATGTTCCGTAATTTAGAAAGCAATCAGATCAACATAACCTTCTTAATTAACACTTCAAAATGATTAACATTATGTAATCTAAGACAAAAAATATTTAATGTATTTACTTCGCAGTCCGATGTATCACTGCTCCTTGATCAAATTTAAATTAAATAGTAATTAGTTTATGTTCTAATAAGAGTACTTTACAGTTCTCTTTATAGTTAACAGATAGCCTACACATTTCTTTCAGTACGTGGGCTCCACACTGATTAAGGAATGCTCCAAATGCTTAATTTATAGCGGCTGTATATGTTTTTAAGGGCTTTAGATGCTAGGATAAATCACCCCTTTTTTCATTTTAGATCTGTATTTAATGTATATGATACATTTAAATAATTATTAAACTGGCTGATGCTTAAGCGGGAGTCCAATTCCACATCTGATATTGCTCTGCTTTTCAGGCTGCTGTAATAAAACCATTCTTTTTATAGCATGCCATTATTAGAAACCAATTTCAGAATTATTTATAACCTGGAATGGCTTATTAAGCAGCAATGCGAGAATCATGCAAATTACGCGATCAAATGCAATATAATAAGCATAATCATTAGTCTCTAGCACGGATTAATTAACTTTCAATATTTTATTTACATAAAAACTAAATCAGTGAAATAACTTCTGCACAGTCAGGCTTGCCTTCCAATATTTTATACGAACAAAAATAATGTGCTGTAATTCCATTGACCGTGTCCCCCACAATGGTCCCGTCACCTGCCACATCTTAATAGGGGACAAGCTGAGAGTATTTTCTAGTTTTCTAATGGAATGAGAAATTGCATTTTCTTCCTCTCCCAGCACTATTAAAGTGTAATGAATTCGGCCCAGAGTTCACGGCTGGCTGATCGAAATGAACCTGAGATCTGAGCTTTAATACAGCTCTCCAGATTTCCTACCAAATCTTCACATTAATCATCTGCTGGATTCCAATGAGATCTTCATAAGGCTTCGGCTTAAAAAAAAAAAAAAGAAAAAAAAAGAAAAAAAAAGAAAAAGAAAATAAAAAAGAGAAGAAGAAAAACAAAAGTAGTGATATTGTCTCCCCTTCTCTTTATCGCTTTCTCTCTCTCTCGCCCATTTATAGCTGGGGAATTAAATGGGCTATATATTTTAAAATACATTTACAGTATGTCTATATTACTGTAACAGCAGATATCATCAAGGTAGATTTTTAGATTCCAACCTCCATTAGATTCTCACTGTTGTATTAATAATTTTCAGGGGCTAGTTGCATTTTAAAAGGAGTTCAAAGTTGCCAAATGCTCATGGTTAATATATTTCTAGAGTTGTCATGTGTGCATTTTCAAAATCTCCCCCAGGTTTTCCTTGCATTTTAATCTGTCATGCACCAGTTTTCAACTGGAAACATTCACATTTTAAAAGCATATGCAGCGTAGCTATGAACTTAGGCGGTCAGACCTGATGGAGATTCTTTACACCACCAGCAAACCATGAAACATAAAAAGATTTTGTAGCCGCAATTTAACTATTAACCCTAAAACATAACTGAACGCGATTTTTCGATTATTCATATAATATTTAGCTCCCTCACGGCCGCTCATTCCCGCTAATGGGCGTCCGCCTTTCTCAGTCCGCGTATGAAGCCCGAGGCCGTGGAATGGGGCCGATCGGGGCACGGCGCTCCCTCGGATTTCAGGTGGACGCGCTTTCTCCCGGCTTACGACTGCCTCGGCTGCTTTCGGCCGCGGTGCGGCGAGACCCACCAAGTCATCCTGCCACGGTGCCGCCACGGGCACCCACTCACCTGAAACACCTCTGGTTTTGCTGTTTGGGTTTGGGTTGTTATGTTCTGTTTATTTAAACCCAAATGCGGGCGGTTTGGTGCGAGGGCTTCCTGGCCGGGCCCCGGTGGCACAGGGCGAGGCGGCTGGCCCGGGGCAGGGCAGCTCGGGAGCGCGTCTACGCAAGGGCCAGAGCCGTAGGCCGGTGGGGGTTTCCGCTCTCTTTTTTTTTCTTTTTTTTTTTCTTTTCGTGGGAAGGCCAGGTTCCACGCCTGGAGTCTCCCGTCCGGGACGGACAAATCGATGGATTTCGTTATAAAAAGTTTCGGCGGTTTCCTTAGGCTGTGACGGGGACACGCGTGGGGCCGTGGGGGTGAGGAGCTACAACGGGCGGCGGGGCCGAGGCTCGGGGGGCGCCGGGAGCCGGGGCGGGGGTCCCGCCGGGGCCCCTGCCGCGGGGGGTGGTGGTGGCTAACGGAGCGTGTCGCTGCCCGCCGCCCGCAGGTCTGGTTCCAGAACCGCCGCGCCAAGTGGAAGAAGCGCAAGAAGACCACGAACGTGTTCCGCGCCCCGGGCACGCTGCTGCCCACGCCGGGGCTGCCGCAGTTCCCCTCTGCCGCCGCCGCCGCCGCCGCCGCCATGGGGGACAGCCTGTGCTCCTTCCACGCCAACGACACGCGCTGGGCCGCCGCCGCCATGCCCGGCGTGTCGCAGCTGCCGCTGCCGCCGGCGCTGGGACGGCAGCAAGCCATGGCGCAATCCCTGTCCCAGTGCAGCCTGGCGGCCGGCCCGCCGCCCAACTCCATGGGCCTCTCCAACAGCCTGGCGGGCTCCAACGGCGCCGGGCTGCAGTCCCACCTCTACCAGCCCGCCTTCCCCGGCATGGTGCCCGCCTCCCTGCCCGGCCCCAGCAACGTGACGGGCTCGCCCCAGCTCTGCAGCTCCCCGGACAGCAGCGACGTGTGGCGGGGAACCAGCATCGCCTCCCTCCGCCGCAAAGCACTAGAGCACACAGTCTCCATGAGTTTCACCTAATGGTCGGCGCTTCGCCCCGCGCCGCCCCTGCCGCTGCCGCCGCCTCGCCCCGCGCCCCCACCTCGCCCCGCGCCCCCGCCTTCCCCCACCCGACTTACCAGGGAGTCGACTCAGGATCTGAAATCAGACACCAACAAACTGGTTTGTGGGCCGAGAAACACCCCCGATCCTCCCCAAGCCCCCTCCGCCCCCGCGCATCACCCGCGCCCCCTGTGCCCCGCGGTCCGCTGCGCCCGGCGGCGGGAGGACTCGCGGCCGCCCCGCGCCCGGCGCTGCCTCCTTCCGTCGCCACGACCCGGCTCTCCCGCCACCCGCCCGTCCGGCTTTGGCTTTGCAGAGAAATACATTTTTGTTTCTGTTTTCATAATTTTTACGGTTTATTTAGGAGCTGCGACCTGCCGCCGGCTCCTTCCGCTGCGAGGGCGCCGTCGGGGGGCGGCCGGGTGGGTTCGCGAAACGGCACGGAGACCCCAGAGAGAATCAAATCCATTTTGATTAAGCATTGATGAGCGAGAGCGAATGTGATGGGGAAAAAGGAAAAAAAAAAATTAAAAGCTTCTTTTTGTAAAAAACAAAGGGGATAAAAGGGGGAAGAAAAAAGCGCGCAAGAGCGCTTCCCTTTTCGGATCTTTGATTTCGTGACAGTTGAGTTGCCGATCCTCCCTACCTTTATTTACGCATTTATTTACGTTCCTGCTGCTATTGTCCCTCCGCAGCGCCGGCGGAGGCGCCGCCGCGCCCCCTGCCCTGCCTGGCCCGGCTCGGCCCGGCCCGGCTCGGCCCCGCGGCCCGCCCGCCTGCATGTGCCGGTCACCCCGCCGCAGGGCAGGGCCGCTGGAGGAATGAACAAACGATGTGAAATAGGATGTTTTGTGTAGATAAAGCATTCTTGTTACATACTGGTCGATTCGTGATATGTTTTAACTTATTGTCTGTGCTTATTTATTGAATTTTGGGTTACTTAATAAATGTTTGAGCTAATATAAAACATATTACTTGACTTTTCCGGACACGTTTATATCAAGTTAATGTGAATGGATAAATAAAATCATTTTCAGTATGTGATATGAAGAATTATAGATTTTGATGTGGCGTGTGAGATATGAGAGGTGTCTTCAACTGCAGGCAAAAAAAAAAAAAGACAGGACTTCCTTCTGTGGTATTCACTGAGTCCTTTGTCACAAGTTTGGGGATAGTTTGCTTGCTTAACTTTGCATTGATGCCTTTCACTTGTCACAATTTTAATACTTCATGATTAATAAACTTTTGTTAATCTTTCTGTGTGGTTGGCCTTTAAACTGCGAGTAACAAGAAGTTCCGTGGTGAAGCAGGGCAGGGGCAAGGGGTGAAGGAGAGTGGGTCAGCAGGAGGCTGGGGCAGGCAGGCAGCAGAGGGATGATTCGCTTTTTCAGAATGAGGGCACGGCCGCTGGTGAAGTGAAACCCATGGAAGAGACAATGCTCAGTTTACTCCTGTGCAAACTTTGATATGGTGGGAAAAAAGAAACACAGTACATCGGCAATCATCATACAGCCAGGTTTGGGCTGCTTTTTTTCTTTTTTCCCCCTCGCCCTTGCCTTTTATGCAATGCACTGAGATCTCTTCTCCTTGTACATCAATTACACACCTCTTAATTACACACCTGAGAGTGCCCGACTCCATAGGCACCCACAGAAGGGTCCTTGCCCGCTCCAAAGTGCATATTACATATGCATATTTAATTTAAAAGAGAAATAAAAGCAGAATAAATTATTGGTGATCCAGACCATGAGTGAGTCCTCTGGGAGTCACCTGAGGAAACAGCCCGACGCCCTTCTTCAGGAGTCTGCTCCTGCAGGTGTTGAACCAACCCAGGATGCTCAGCCTGAGATAGTCTAGGCTTGGCAAGACAAGTCCCATACCACAATCCATACCGTTGTAGCACTTGGGAAAAGAAGTCACCGTGTTCTGTCTCTCCTTCCAGCCCTCACTCTTGTTCCTAGCCCAGTTTCAGGCAGAGCAGCTGCCCCTCTGCACCCAGGCTTAGCTCTGAGACTGAAGTTTGTGATCAGTTTATATCAGCCATCAAAGATGTGGGCACACAGGAGGCCCGTGGGGCAGAGCTGCTTGGAGTGCCTTCAGCTCCCCTATCCAACGGGTGACCCTGCATTGGCCAAGGGGAGTAGCAGCCCAGCTGAGATGTCCCTTGGTCTTCCCGCTTCCGCTGTGCTCTCTTCCCCATACTTCCCCCTGCCAGGAGGGCAAAATGTCTCAGCTTACATGCAGAAGAGTGCAAATCTCACTCTACTTCCTCCAAATGTATGGAAGGTTGTTTACAAGCACATAATTTTTACAGCTGCTTTATATTGCTATAAGCAAGACAGCTTTATGATGTAGGAATGTCGTAAAGCGTGGTATGGAAGATCTTTAAAAAATATGTGCTTTTTAATGGTGGAGAAAAATGCTCTCTCTGGCTGGGGGCAGGGGATTGAGACACAACCTGTAAGATCCAATTCTTGACACTGAACATTGCGTCTCTGTGAAAGGGGCCTTACAAAGGTCCTTAGGCTTAATGCTCACTACCAAATCATCCATCATTCCCTCCATATTCTAATGCAACTGTAGTCCTGGTTATGGTTTTGATCCTACACAACTTTGATACAAATTTGATTTGTTTCCATAGCAATAGATCCTTCTGTTATGAGTCCTGGAGATTTTTGAAATTATATGTACCCTTAGCACCCGCTGAAGCTTTGCAACATAAACCATCTAAGCTGATATTCTTATATGTATTTAATGTGGGTGAAAGGGAGGGGACCACAGGCTTCACTCACATATGCTACATGCTTTGTCTGAATTATTTTACTATAAAGTCTCATTTGTGCTGATGTTAAAAGGTAAAAATTAAACAGCACGAACCAGTTCTATCTAACAACATGAACAGCTTTGCCTCATTCATGTAAAGTGATCAAAATAAATGAGTGAATTCCATATAAATTGAGAGGAAATAGTTAGGCTGAATAACAATTAGCCTATTACTGACTAAGTAGGTAACACTAGGCGCTGGGGCTGTTACAAGCTGGGCTTATTTGCCTATGTTAAGGTGCCTTTTAGCCTTAAGCTGTTCCACCCAGTGTGTAAGTAGACTGAGATTTATGTTCTTATATATGGATTCATTTCCACATCGGCACATATTCATGTAATTCTACTTTCCTCTAAACACAACATCACCCCTAATGTCTAAGGAATATACATAAAGATAATGTCGCTGAACCTTTCATTTACTCTCTTGATGAAATGCTTTGACACTCTCTCTCTCTCCTCTCTTCTTCTGCTTAAATCCCCATGGAAGGCAGAATCTGCTCTTACCCACTGCTGGAGATTGCAATCACTGAGCAATTACTAATATGGGAAGAAAGTTTGTGCAAGGCAAGGGATCAGCTAACATTGCAGCATGGATTATATTATTGTACTAGCAGTAATGATCCCTGTTCTTAGAAATGAAAATGTGGTTTAATTTGTGTTGTGGTATTTAAATTTTCATTTTTCAGAATAAAAATCTCTGCACATGAAAATGTATCTTGCAGTAATGGAGGTATGGCAGTTAACCTGTCAGTTGAAAGTATGTAACCTTCCTTTTCTCCTTTTCATGACAAAGGTAATCTCATCTGAGGGCATTTATGTGAAGAAATAACAGCATGGCATGGTGAAACCACTGGCTCATTAATCCTGGCATCTACTTCCTGCAGGGCTTCTTGATTAGTTAGATTCATTCATCGGGTATTTCAGAGTTTTTTGATTTCTCACCACTGGCTAGGTTCACTGAGTTCAGGCTAAATTGAGCCAGAAGCAATGTTTATTAGTAATTTTGTAATACAGACTACTCTAATAATTCAGTACAAATATTTCATCTGAAATATATGCATTCATTCTAAGACCTAATGCAGTTTGCATCTGTTTTCAGAGAGAACTGAGAGAATGTGGGGATTTGGCATGTATTTTCTAAATTAATTACATGAGAGCTAATAACAAAACCTTAATTTCCAGTGCTGGAATTAAGATCCCTTTTGTTTTAAAGCAAGCTCTGATGGAGAGACAACCACCTCTTGCCTGCTGTTAAGGCTGAGCTCAGGATGATTGGTCTGGAAAGCATGGCCTTTCAGCATAGAGACCAAAGGGAGAACAAAGGAATTTTAGTTTTTCCCTCATGTGTGCCAAAAACATAGGAAAAGCCCAAATACCACAGAAGGAAAAGGGAGAGGAGCCCTCAGAAATTAGAAGCCTGTAAAGTCACAGATATATCTCAAATGTTTGAGCCATAATAGAGCTTGGACAGTAGAGAGTGAGAAGCAAAGACTCTGATCCTGCAGCCTTTAAAGCCCATACTGACCTGGCAGTGAATACAGCAGATGCACGTGTAAAGATTTGCAGGATTGGTACTAAAAATTGCTCTGGCCCTCAGCTTTCTCAGGGGGAAAAACTTCCTTTTCTGAAAGAGATAACAGACTTTCTTTTCTGAAAGAGGTAAGAGGACCACAGATAAATCACATTCAAGTGTCTGACCACAGCTCATGCCACATTGGCTCATCCAGCCATGGATGAGGTAAGAGCTGGGGCTTTCAGAGCCAGTTTCACTTCATGAATGCACGTGAAATACCCAAATTTATTGTACAGCTGACAGCCATGGCTTAACTCAGAGAAGTAGATGTAGAACCCACTACCCATGCAGTGGTGCAACTGGGAGAGAAAAAGAGAGGTGGTGATGGTGGTGGTGGAAGGGGAGAGTGGGTACAAAGTTTTAATTATTCACCTCATCAGAACATGAATAACAGCAAGAGTCAAAGGGGATGGTCTTGCCTGGGATGTGGTGTGGGATGCTGTTTGATTAACCAGCATCCTTGTGTTTAAGCTGTGCTTGAGGGGCTTTATTAACACTCAGGCAAGGCCTTCTGTGAGATTTACTTCTACTCCTCAGAGAAAAACTGGCAGGATGGTGTCCCTCCTCTCATGCTTCTCACAGCCAGGGCTCATGCACAGATGAGTCTGTCTTCGTCTTCCACCTGGGGTGTTGTACAGTGGTAGGGGTGGGAGGTCACCCCTCTTATTTGCCAATAAATTGTGTCTGTTTCAGCTTCTCCCATGACTGTCTTTGAGGCTCAGGAGTGCTGCTGCACCTTTATGTTGTATCATACATCAATGCTAATGCTTGAATATATTTTTTCAGAGTTAAAATTATGCTTTTACAAGCTTTGAAATCTGCCAGAGGAGAATCCCTCCCCAGGAGCAAGGAATCCAGGGGCGTTTGTGCAGAATTTGCCTTTGGAGGTTATATAACCATTCTGCAGAGATCCTTACCCTCCTTCGAAGGTCGAGAGGGAAAATGCAGAATATGCTTAATACACTGTCTCTGAGGGTGACGTTCTCTCCTGACCCCCATAGACAGTTTGTGCCTTGGCGTATGAAGTTTGATTAGCCTTTTCTCACAGCACTGGAAGCATCATGGTAGTGATCCAAAAAGTACTTTGGGAAAAAACAAACTATGGACTTTCTTTCACTGACCTCCCGCTACAGTGAACTTCATAAGCTGACAATGCACCCTGTAAGGACACATTTCTTTTTTACTGGTTTCAATTTATTGCCCTTTAATATTATTTAAGTGGCAGCTATGATTCCCT
Source organism: Entomyzon cyanotis (assembly GCA_024500445.1). NCBI lineage: Eukaryota > Metazoa > Chordata > Aves > Passeriformes > Meliphagidae > Entomyzon > Entomyzon cyanotis. Next base: position 28,890,511 of record JAKEPQ010001021.1, on the reverse strand, counting down.
GTGGCTCCTTTACAAGCTTTTAAGGTTTATTTTTCTGCTAACTTTTTAAAGAGCGTTTCAGAATGGCTATGAGCATCCTCCCCATGTTTTTGGTGTTTAATAAATAAGAGGGAACACCAGTCCCTATTTCCAGGCATAAGCATTACTTTACAATGAAATTCCTTTGTACTAGAAGGCTGTGATTTTGAGATTCCTGCTTTATACTGAAGTCCAGGCAAAACTTGATTTGACTGTAACACAATGACTCCCTATGCCATTGAATGTGTAGGATTTGGTTGTGCCACAGTCATAGTCCACATGAGTCAACGATACACTGGGAAGTAGAAGACACGGGAAGAAGACATAGAGAGATCCAGCTGTTTGCCATGGCTAAAGCCATTATAGGGTACTTTTCAGTGTCCCCATGGCCCTTGAGAACATGATGGACTCCACTTGGGAGTGGAGAAGCCTATCCCTTCCTGGGAAGGAATAGGCTCTCATTTCAGTAATGCCACCCAGCTTACAGGCTTGTGTGGCTAGGGAGATATCCACTGCATTCAGATGTATAAACAAAACCAAGTGTAAAAAGGTATTTCAGCCTGTGCACGGCTACAAAATGTCACCAGAAATTAACCAGCTTTGCTCTTTCAACTGGAGAGCAAAGTGAGGAGTCTACAGAAGGTCAGACATATAAAAATGCATTGAAATGAAAAGGGAGGAATATTAAATCACTAAATAAAGAATTACACTTGGTACAGTTTGTGGCTCTAATCTTTGTGTCTATTTTAATCAGCAATTAACACCCACAACTGTATTCACTGTCAGCTTGTGTTCTTCAGGTCTTAGTAGCAAATAAATGGCTCATACTTTATTCTTTAAATTTTAATTACTGTAAGAAATACTTGAAGATAATTCCACTATATTTTATATTATTATCACTTTGCCCTTTCTGCTTTAACTGCTCTGCAGTTTTAAGCTCATGTTTACTCAAACTGTGACTGGACAGATCCCTGCCAGTGTGGGAATGATGCTGGGCTCTGAAGGACCCTGTCTAGGCAGAGACAGCTACAATGGAGATGTTTTCTGAAGGATGCAGGACCCTATGTTATTAGCTGATTGCCCTGGCCTCTCTTCATATCTCACACAGAAAGCTGCTGCCTCTGACCCACTCATCATGTGCTTTGTATCCTCACTTAAATCAGACCTTTCTCATTTCAGTTGAAGATGATTCTTGTTCCATCTACAATAAATTGCTCCAATAGTAATTCATTCATTATCACCTTCTCTCTTGGCCTCTCCAGTAGGGTGTAAATCTATAGATTTCATTCATGGATTCTATAGCCAATCAATTACACCCAAAACACAAAGGCAGCCTGATCCTTGTTGATGCCTTCCATACACATCCTCCTTAGTGTTATAACTCTGACAGCAGTTGGTTACACCATTACTTACTAAATGAAAGCATCCAGTGTTGCAGGTATTTGCTTGAAAACATGTAAATGTTTTGGTATCTAAGTCTCCTCTTCAGAGTAATGTAGGCTGACAAATTTCATCAGTTTTAACGCTCTTGTTACTTTCACTAGCTTCTTATCAAACTCCACAACTAGTTCACGATTTTCTTCTTTATCAGACAATGTCTTTCCTACTTGTTCTATCTATAATCTCTACCAATACACAAATCTTTGCTTTCCATTAACTGCACTGTTCTGATTCTGGCCACCTTTAATGCTGCAGTTGTCCATTCATTCTAGAGGTGTTCTTTCTACCAAGCCACCAAAGCCCGATCCCATGTTCAAATCTCCTTTTCATCCTCATATTTTGCCTCTAGCTTCAGAATGAGATACCAATGCAAAGCACAGCCCTGTGAGGTCTGCTGTGGGAAAATGAACTCTATCTCAGCCAGACTCAGTATGGACCCAAAGCAGTTTATGGCTCTCTATGTGAAAGATTATCTACCAGCCTTTCTCATTATCTGCTTTCACTGTTGCCTCTAGGATTTTGACACATCACATACTCTTGTGACTACCTGTGTGAATCACTGCAGGTAAAAAGCAATTTGGAGCACTGTTCCTGGCTATGCCTCTTGCCCCCACCTTCAGCTGTCATCATGGGTGCCACTCAACTGGTGAACCTCCATGAAATGACTTTGATATATCTAGGTTACATCTAGGCCTTCTCATTTCCAAATTGGCAGAAAAAATTCAAACCATCTGGCACTTGACTCATCAGCAAATTGTTTAGTGGCAAAAGCCTTCCTCCTTCTACTTACTCAGGGCAATTTTAATTGGTCCTGCCTTTTATCAGAGTCTGTGCAGCAGTGGAAAATCCCAAAGATGTCCTTTTTGCCTCAGCACATTCTCTAGAGGCTCCCAGGGAAGAAGCTTGACTGGAAAAGGCAGTCGGAGTGCCACCTGCACTCTAGCCGAGCTGTGCTGGCCGGAGTAGCTGTGTATGGGGCCAGGTTATCACTTGCACTGATTTTGAGAGACTAATGTTGTCTCCATGGGGTGCCTCTGTTTTCTTCTGAGTCTGCCCTGCCATGTGCAAGAAAGCAATATGAAGTTTTCTGCCTGTTTGCATTCTTGTGGAGGAATATCCATAATGCAGCATGTAGCAGCAACTTACAACATGCTGCATTTGAGCACAGACAGCTGACATATTGCTCTTTGACTGTTCTGCTTTACAGCATTAGCCTACAGAACAAGTGGCTCTCAATTACCATGGCTTTACCAAGGATTATAGCAGCACTCCTACTTTTGCAAGAGGTGAGTTTCCCTTTGCACACATTCCCAGTTTATTTGGGTAGCTGCACCAATATAGTGGGGCTGATTTTTGACGTAGTGGTTGCTGAAATTATTCAAGCCTTATGCTGGAGTTGTTGCAGCCCAGGCTCTCTGAATATCAGATCATCAGAGAATGAGAATATCAGATTTTTATATGAGTCATTGGATGCTGGAAGCATGCAGAAAATCCTCAGATACTCCTAAAGTTCATTCTTATGAGCTGAATTTAGACTCCAATTTATAGTTTTTCAGGTAGAGGACAATAGACACAAGAGATGGGCATCAGCTTTCAGAGCAGGTGAGGAGGCCCCATTCCTCACAATTGCCTAAGTAGGTGACCAGGCTGCAGCAGCTTTGCTGACTTCAGTTTAGGTACCACAGCACATACAAAAATCCTGAATTTTACCAGCATCCCTGCACTCACTCAGGGCATATCTCTGAGGACTCTGAGGAGTGACAAGGATAAGCCAATAGGAAATAGCCAGGTTTATGTTGAATTTAGGTTGTCTGTAGACAGCTGGGTGTTACTTAAACACTGCTGCAGAACTTTGTCTTCCATATTGGGTTCCAGGGTCAGGGCTTGGAGTCCAAAATGAATCTCTGACACGATTCACTGGCCAGGAGTTGTATTTGGTGAATGATAATACCAATTGCAGATTCCTACTATGGTTTATTTACTGGTCATATTAGCATGAGAGCTGATTCACACTGCCATAGAAAACCCTTGCTTGCATATGAATGTTACTATGCTATCAACTGCTTCTGACATCTCACAGATTTTTTTGTATTTTCTCCCTCCTAATCTATTTTTTTTAGGCCAACAACCCTGCTTCAATGCCAGCATCTGCCTTTCTAATAATGTAACTATTTACTGCATCATTGTGCTCTACTCTCATTTCATGTTTTCACACTCTCCACGACAATATTTGAAAATTGTCAAAACCCTCAGTGAGAAATTTCTACCAGAGGGAAAATGAGAAACACAAATGGTGCAGCCTGGTTATCATGAAAAGGCAGAGAGGCCGTTGTCAAGCCATGCCTCTCTTGTGTGACCTCCTTCTGGACTCAGGCTGAGACACTCAGACAGCCTTTGCAAGAAAAGCTAATGCTTGGTTAATTTTTGGTGTGCTTTCACTATAAATGCTCTGAGTCCCTCTGGACAGCTCTGCACTGTGTTTAGATCAAAATCCTTTGTGTTCTTCAGTCAACAGAGTTCGCTATTTTCTCCATCAACAAACGCCTATGCAGCAGTCAGTGAATTATTATTAAGCCAGGAATTACTTGTATGGAGTTATATCTTCAGGACTGAGTGAGCCTGACTTAGGCTAAGTGGCATTAACTGAAGCAAATGTGCTGGATAACGGAGAAGCAAAAATAACTAAGTTAATATGCTTGTTATCAGCGAGCATCAAATGTTTTCCTGAACTCAGTTCCCAAGCAACTCTACCTATATCTGTCACTGTGGTCCTCAGGAAAAAAGAGATGCCTGGTATTTCCATGCCTTGTCAAAGCCTTCCTGCTGTGTGGCTTCTGCAGACTGTGACAGCTCAGGACACGCTACAGTCATCATGCTCACAGTAGGGAAAAGGCACTCTGGGAAAATGGTACATTTGGGCAATGAAGTGTTTGGGACAGAGTGGCTACACACGAGTTTGTCTCTAGTACGTTGTGCTCTATTTTCATACTGTTTTTCAACTGCCATCACACATGCCCTGGAACTCCAGCAAAGTTACCTGTGAGCCAGGTGGTGACTGTCAAGATGCTCAGCTGCCCCAGTGCAGAGGGATGTACCTGGCACCCACACACCTGCTGCCTCCCCCAGTGGCAGCACATATCTTAATCTTGGTGAGCTGATTCCAGCTGGAATGGGTGCACTGGTGTTATCCCAGTCCATTCACATTCCAGAGACCAGAAACACTCCTTTTCAGATGTTATGCCAGAGTCCTCTGCCGCACAGGCAGGGATTAACAAGCTATTACAGAAGTTGCTCCCACAGAAGGATGTGGCTCAACAACTGCCAGGCTGGCTGGTACTTCATGGTGTCTTTTTCTCTGGTTAGCTTGTTTGTAGAAATGTGCACGCCATTCTCATTAGGTAATGTTCTAGTAGTACATGGACAGCTCTTCTGCACCTGGTGGAACAAGGAGTCTCCAAATCAAGAAATCCAGAGGTCTGCTTTGTAGCCAAACAGTTGAGGAGTGACCCAGACAGAATGTTCCTCAGCTGTGCCACAAGCTTCTGAGTAGAAAAAGGTCAGTTATTTCTGGAACCAGCACAGAAAGGAATGAAAGCTATCCACAGTTTTAAAAAAATTTATTTGTAGTAGTACACATTCAGAGTTTCTCTTCTCAATAAAGAAGCCAAATATAAAACAGTACTTAAAAAGCCCCTCATCACTGTAGGCTTATAAGGCACAGAACTGCAGGATGTCTGGCTGTCTTACTCTGTGTAGATGATATTGTGTTAAGCTTTATTTCCTGTGGTTTGAAAACCCACATGTGAAGTTATATATTGCCCCATATACAACATGGTTGTATAGAGGACTTTTCCCAATGGTGGTAAGATAAATGTATACTACTAAAAACCAGCACATACACAAAAATCCAATCAGAAATACACATTGAGTTACCATAATTTTCAGTCACATCAATTATCAGAATGTTTTTGGAATAAAGCTGGTGGTATTTTCCAGGTTTTGTTTGGCTAGACCAATGAGGCTAAGAAATATCACCAAGTTTTAGGGATGTGAAGTCAAAAACCTTTTTTTCAGCTCATCTGTACTGAATGGCAATTACACATTCTGAACAATCATACAACTTCTTTAATCAAATGAGGTAATATGAAATTGGCTAGATTTTCCTGAATACTTTCAACTTCAGTGAAAAATACAATAATTAAACTCTCGGTACAATGACTTTCAAACCGCTGTGCACTCTCAGCCCCCTCTCTTCTTCTCTTTCTGGATAATAAATCCTTATGAAAGCTGTCACCACGACTGAGACAGGTTGTGAAATTGTTTAATAATGTTGACTCAAGCAGTGACATCATTTGGAGACTCTTGGTTTTCTTGCAACATCTTTAAAGACAACTGGAAGCTGGCAGATGTTACAGAGCAGACACAGCCCCCTGCAGTAGGAAGGAAGGTAGTTGCTGCAATGGGAGCTGTATAGCCCCCATGGGGATTGAGGAGAATCAGTTTTAGGGGAGGAAACCCCAACACTGTCCTTCCCTGGTTGCCTGTCTTCCAAGCCCTTCTTTGAAACATTTCTCTTGGGAGAGGGACAGACAAGTTAATGCCTCATATTTTGAAGGCCAGGGAGGATGCCCAAGAAACTTTTTTTCAGCCCAAGCAAAACATGTTAATATGCCTGGAGAATAAAAACTGAGCTGGAAAGCAAACCCCACAGAGCCAATTGCTTTCCCCATTCTGAGAAGATCCTGCTGCATTAGGTCCTGGCTACTTCTGAACCTGTGTGGGGCTGGTGGTCAGATTCCAGGTACATCTACTTTACAAAACTGATAATTTCGCCAGTAAAACACAAATCTGTTTTAAGAAGAAAAAGAACAAGTCCATGAGGTCCCCACTGTCACATTTTTTCATCTGTGAATACCATTAGCCTAACTCCAGTGAAAATTATCAGGCTGTATATTGTGAAAAAGATCCCTTTTGTTGTTCCTTGTATGGGAGGTGTTGTCAGCTGGAGCAGCCTAGGTCCAGTGTGAGAACCACACCACACCTCAAAAGGCAGTTCAACCCCCATAAAGTGTTGTAAAATAATAACAAACTTCCCAAATATGTTGTGGTTTTAAAAGTATGTATATAAGAAACATGGACATCATCTATTTGAATGGATGTAAAATATCTGTCTCTCAAAAGCTAGGCTGCAATTCTAAGGATGCCATGGAAAGAAAAAAAAATACTATCTCTAGTAACAGATGTGAAATTACATTAGATAAATATAATCATTAGTTTCAGTCTCACCCTGGTTAATTTGTTTGTGGAAATGTGCAACCCATTATTCATTAGGTAATTTTTCACACATTGATTAGAAAGCCATGTCGAATTGTGACCCAGCACATTGGGGTTTGCCTATCTTGCGGTGAACTATATCACTTACAATAGTGGAAATGGGGGACAAAATGTTTATCTCAGGCTGATTTTGTGCCAATAAGTAAAGTAAATCAATAGCCAGTGAAGTGTGAACGACATTTCTCTGCTGTATAATATGGTTTTGGGGGCAATTTGACATGCTACAAGGGGAAACAAGGGTCTTGAACAGAAAGGTAATAAAAGCAAATCATGCTGGTAACTGTTACTGAAGTCTTGTGTTTTTCTCTACATGGGCAGCTTTAAGATGAGAAAAATAATGCATGTAGAAGTCCAAAAACAGTGAGACACTCCCCAGTTTTGTAAACATTGGTGATCAAATCCAGATGTGGTTGAGAGAGGCTCAGGTCTCTGGAATGGATGCTTATTCTGTGTTCAGGCAGGGCCCGGGGCTGTGCTGGCAGTGCCATTGCCTCCCCAAAAGCACTTGCCTCCACTGACATCTTCCTTCTGGCAGCTTCCTATCTAGGGGGTTAAATTCTGAGGCTATAAATAGTTTTGCATCAAATCACAGAAGCAGTATTCCCACATCCCCGTGAGACCACTGCAGCATGGATGCAGCTTAAGTGGCACTTTCTAGTGTAAACCAGTGGAACTTCATTACCTTCAGCTTATCTACTTGCACCAGCAAAAAAACTGACCAGCAGACCCTTCCCTACTGTTAACTTTGGCATTTTGCCTTTGTGAATTGCAAATAAGTTTAAAAAGTGAAGGAGGGAGAGTGACATTTGTGGTTGGTGCTACCAGGTCTGTCTTTTACATCCCTGCACAATTTATTCCTCCCAAAAGACACTTTGAGCAACATAGGTACATAATCAATGATTTTACACAAGCACTCATTGTGGGGTACCTTGTTTCATCAACACTGCTTCTTGAGTCAGCCAAAAGTGAATGGGAATAAACTTTTTTTTTTGTGTTGGCATTTCTGTTGCATCACCAGTAATGCCCTGCACAGACCATCATAGCATTTGCAGCAGTCCAAGGTAAAATACAATAATAAACTTGGCCTGGAGAAAAAGCAGTGTAACACACCCTGCCAGCCCTGGACAGGAACCTGTCTCACTCCCGTGTCCATGACAGCCATGACAATGAATTTTGGCCAGTGCAAGCTGATGTGGAGGTTGTTTCCTTGCACACTGAAAAGGAGTTTGTGCTTTCCAGTTCCTCTCATCCTCATCAGGTCAGTCGCAGGGTTGGAAAGTCTCTTCAGGGCCTGGACCAAGCTGGCAGAAAAACTGCTGCAGTAATGAGGTCTTTTTGCACCGGTGCTAAGTAGGTTAAGGGACAGCAAGGTGTTTGAGCAGAAGGTTGCAGGAGGAAGACAGGGTGCTCTAGAGAAGCTCTTCAATTTGAGAAGCAGTCAGTGCTATTTCCCTGAGGGTGCTGGAAGTGGCATGTGTCACGGCCCCTCTGGGGATTGCTGTATGACTCTCTGCCTACCACAGAGCAGGCAACAAAAAGGCATTTGTATCTATCCAGGAATAAAGATCCTTCAATCAAGTCACACACTATGGCTGCTGGAATTAGAAAGGCTCAGCTCCTGATTTATTTTAAAATAAAAATAAGTAATTGATGTAATTTAAAAAAATGCATCTTAATATCACTCAAAATTGGATACTAATGCTGCATTTGGGTTTTCACAGAAATAAAATTGTCTGAAAGAGTTGATACCTGAAAGCCTGAAAAACAATAGAACAACACCTCTATTAAACTCATAGGTATCTCTTCTAACACCAAATGGGCAAAAGCAATATATATCTATCAATTTATAAGGTACCTCTGCCTGGCATTTTGAGCCTCAGATGTATTCTTCAAAATACAGATTAAAATAACTTGCGTTTTCCCACATAATGTGTACTGCATTAAAGCAATTACATTTAATTAACAGCAGGTTTTCCTCCGCAGGTCAGATTGCAAAGGGCTCACTGTTGTTGCCATAGAAAGTGGAAGGCTGGGTGTTGGGTTTCCAGAAAAAGAACAGCTGTTTTTGAACCCTGATTGTCTAAAATCATCTTGGGTAGTTTCCAAAGGGTGATGCTCCAAAGGACAAGGAAAGCAGGAGGAGGTGGCTGCTGGTGGTGTCACAGAGACCATCTCAGGCTGTTGGAGAATGTCATCTGCTTTATAAATCAGTGCACTGTTGTTAGGGTATGTTTTTAATTGAGCTGACAGTAGAGCTTAAAACTCCTGTATGCACTCAGTGAGCTAACTTAACTGTGTTCCTCCAATATGCTAATTGTGTGAGCAGAGCAGTGCAATTATTTCTCACACTTTTGCTTTTCATCTATGCTTTTTGTTGTTTGTCTCCTCTTCTTTCCAGACTCTTCACTGTTTCACTGGGTAGCCATTTGGGGCCTGTTGTGAATATTATCCAAGGATACATGGACGAGCAAATTTCATTAAGAAGTCACATTGTTGCTCTGAATTGAAAGCTGCTATCAAGATGGTGCAAGTAGTATTTGTAAAGGGATTTTTAAAAAGGACAGAAATACTGAAATGAAGACAAGATAGATGCAGTGAATCTGTAATAACACAGAGTAAGGTCTCCTGGGGAAAATGAAAAAAAACCAACAAACCTAAACCAAACAATCTCAAAGAGAACTTGGAAGAGCATGGGGGCTCACAGAAGGTGGTGGAGTTTGTCTTTTCTCCTCAGTAGGTGTAAGACAAAGCTCTAAACCACAACATCAGTGAAATGCAATAGCAACAACGACCAACTGTCATTTTCAATAGTACGACTGAAGGCTTCATGTTGGGGAAGGAGGTTATCCTGGTATACTCCTAGGCTTTGGTAATTGCAGGCAAAACTGTTCTTACCGTTCAAGGCAGTCTTACAGAGAAAGATTCAGATTAAAAAACATTCACAAATGGTTTTGGCCGTGGTTTTATTCCTCATTTCTTTCCAGAGGAGAGCAACAGAACAGTTTTCCTTCTTTTGGTAACAGATTTTTACCCTCAAAAGTAATCCATCTGTCCTGATAAATTCATTAATCCCCATACCTGCATGTGTTTGATGGAGAGACTGAAGAGGAGAACTGTAGTACAGGCACAGACCGCAGGGAAAATATGACTCCAGCAATTACACACACACGCACACACACACACACACACACACACACACACACATGTGTGTAAGTACGATGAATACGGTATATGTGTACTCCCAGCAAAGGGCATGAAACTGGATGGCCATTTAAAAATTTGACCGTGTTGATTCTGTTCCTTATATTATGGAGGAGACAAAGAAACATAAAACGTATGAAGAATTGTCTTCTGGTGGCACAGGCACAAGAAAGTACCCACACTCTGCCTGTGTGGGTACCACATCCAGCCTGCCCCAGCAAGGCTCTTCAATGCTGTTAGCCAGTGCTACAAGTACACTGGCTCAGGAAGCCCAAGGCACCTGTCTTAGATGAACCCAGATGAGAAATCCGGAGATGGGAAGAAGCTGGTGCTCTCTGCCTCCCCTTGCTGATTACAGGAGCTGAAGTGAGGAACTAAACCCAGAGTATGTGGATCCTTTCTGACTGCTCCTCTTTGGGAGCTCTGGGAGTGAACTCCAGAGGTGCAGCTGAGAGTCAGGGCTGGAGAATCACTGCATTCCTGGAAGTTCTCCAGCTCCTCTCTCTCTACCTGGGTGGTCCTACTTGGCGAAAAATACTTCAGTAAAGTAAAAGAAGACCAAAGTGATTTATCACTACATTTGTCTTCAGAAAAAGCTTGGGTCTGCATAGGTTGGATCTAAGAAAGTTGAGGGTGATGGTCTCTCTGAGTGCCACCAAGATTGCCTGCAAGAATAGCGCTCTGAAACCATGCAAGGAGTACAATGCAGAGAGGGAGACACAGCAGGTTTATTTTGGTTTGTTACTGGGGGCAACGGAAACAAAGTGGGAACCCATCTTCTTGGGAAAATCAGTGCAGAGTCAGCAGGGGCAAGAGATTCTGGAGCCATAGCTCTCCAATGGTCAATTAGAATAGGGACTAATGCAAGGAAAAATCCTTGATTGCTGTTTGGACAAGGAAAATCATGCCAAAACTACCTCCTCATGGAAACACCCTGTCCAAGGAGGAGTAGGATTGTGGAGGTTTCCAGATAGTCAGATTGCGTAGTGCATTCCCTTCTTCCAGGTCAGAGCAGCATAGGACTTTAGGGCACCTTCAGAAGATAAATTCTTGTGTGGGGGTGAAGCACTGCAAAACGAGCAAACTGCCCCTGGACAGGTTGCATTGCTGCTGAGCTGGCTACGTAGGGCCCAGATGCTGTAAATTGGTTGCCATGCCTTGTCTCCCACCTTCCCATTTTTCTTTTGTTTCACCATTATTATAAAAAATTGGTAGATGGCTAACATTACAAGTCCAGGGCAAAACTACTCATACGTTTAGTGTAAGGACATTTAAATATTTAAAGCAGATGGTTCCCAATGACCTTACATGTCTCCTTTATAAATGTATGTACTGTCTTATAGAACCATCTGCATCCCAATATGCAGCTCATATGTTTCCAAGTGTTTTCTCGTTAACCAGCAGAAAACTTCATCTTCCATCTGACATGAGATAAAGGTTCAAGCTCAGTTACAGTTGTGCAAATCAGCACTCCAGGTGGGAGTAGCATTTACCCCAGGGTAGTGAGGTGTTGGTGCCTTGCACTTTGCATTCTAGGTGGATCAACAAGGCTAGAATTTGGAGAATGCTGGCAAGCTTCTTCAAATAACCTGAGCCTGGGAAGTCTGACAAATAATTTGCAAAAGCACAGCCACTGACAACGACAGGCATACATCTTGCCTGATGCACCTGCATCACCTCAGCAAGGCTATCTGTGAAATGCAAAGCAGTGCAGAGCGATGCATGATTTCCTGTCCCCCCTAGATCAGCCTTGCTCCTCGCTCTTTTCTTGTACAGAAGAGCGGAGCTAAACTAGTAAAAGCAATTTTCCATTCTCTGAGAGACCCAGGGGAAATGAGCTCTGATCTTGTGCTCGTCTCACACTCCCTTGATTCCCTCAACTGGCAGCTTTCCTATGCTAGTCTCCACTGTACAGAGCTTCTCTGTCATTAGAGCAGTATGGTTGCCTCACTCCTTTCAAAGAGAAATCCTTTAATTTTTTGGACTCACTCTGTGACTGGCCCTGTGCTACCTGCACTTTTTTTTTTTGGTATGAAATAATCTAAAAGAATTGTTCATAAAACATATATAAGTGGCAGGTAGATGGAAGGTGGCATGCCTCTAATTTAAATTTCAATTAGAAAAAAATACAGAAATGTATTACATGAGGTACTGCTAAGAGTTGTATGGAATATTGTGTTTTAAGACCTACTGTAGATCTATGTCGGTGCCTGTGAAAGAGAGGATAATTAGTGCCCGTACTCTCAGTCATATCAGACTAAAGGTAATGGGGTGTAAGAAATGGTTCATTAGGCTCTCTCAAGTACTTTTACTGTGTCCATACTATTTATACCAGCAGAAAAAATTCAATGTCTTTAAAATCAAGTCAAAGCATTCGCCTTAGATTCTTCAGTTTAAGAAATAACATTGAGTGATGATCTCTTACAGTCAAATGGAAAAAAAAATGTACATAGAAAAACACCTTAAAGCAGTTTTATTAGCATTCTGTGTCACTCCAAGGCAGTCTACATGCCTATGCAAATCCTGCCTCCTTCATTTGTGCTCCCCTCTATATGCTTAACCTGCAAGGGAGAAAATTTGTGGATGGAGGAGGCAAGCAAAGAAAAGCATAGAATTTATTTTCAAGAGAAACATGCATTTAGAATATCCTTTGCTTTCTTGTCTGAACAAAAGAGCAAACTGTGTGGAGAAGAGCAACAAATGTGAGTAAGGGAATGGAAAGAATGACTGAAAAAAGGGTTAAACCCTCAAAATATATGTAGCTTGACTCTGCAAGGGGAGGACAGGATGGCATGCTACAAATGTCTGAAGGGTACAGCTATCAAATGAGGGTAGTAAAGTAATTTAGGCTGATAAAAGAGATATAAGTAAGAGTAATACAATGAAGTTAACAAACGAAAAATTTAGGTTGAGAATCAGGAAAAGCTTCCTGAGAGCAAAATATATAATACAGCTCTGGAGCAATTTCTCACAAGAAGCAGAGAAGCTCCATCACATGAAGCCCTATGCATTTAAAACTAAATTGGAAAAGCATTAGAAAATATAAGGAGAATAAAATATAATGCACTTTTCTGTGCACTGGAGTTTGGGGTGGATCACCAGGGGATGCTCTCCTGCCCTCTGTTTCCAGTTTTTTCTTGTTCTTTGCTAGCAATGTGCCATTTGTACTTTCTAGAAAAGTAACTAACACAGCAAGGGTAAATTTGGGAGTCAGTCTATTAGCATAAATTACACTACATATCTACAAGATAATAAGGGCATAGCAAAGACACATTGTACTAATACTGCATGCAATTCTGAGTGCACTTCTGAACACACCTCATTTTTTGATTTGCAGTCTTGGGCACCTCCATTTTGAGAATTTGGCCCTGGGTAAGTACTTAAACTGGTGCTTTTGCAGTCTCTGACAAGAATTAAATGAGCTGTGTTTGACACTGTATGGTCCACACGTGAAGGGAGAGACTTGGCTAATGCCAGGTGTGGAGAACCCGCAGTTCCCATGGGTTTGAACAGGGAGAGGTAGTCCTCAGCTTCTGCTGGTGGCAGGTGCTTCCCATGGCTTTTGAGTCAGTGTCTGGCTTTGCACAGGACTATGGAAATGCAAGCCCAACAGCTTGAGCTTGGCATGGCAGGCAAACATTTCACAGGAGTAGAAAGTGTGAGCTGGAGTGCAGGACACTGCAGCGGCCTAAACTTGTGTCCCTGTGCTTTTGGGCACCAGAAAGGAGCTGCATAAATCATTCCAGTTCCCTTGGGTTAATACGTTTTTCAGCTGACCTGTCTAGGTCACAGACTGGCCCAGTGGCCATATTGTATAAGGACAGGTAGGACACTCAACTCTTTAACATACAGACAATGAACACCCGCACCCAGAGAGAATACACAATTAAGGCATCCTGATTAATCTGATATCACAGAACAGACATACAACAGGGAGTAAGCATATCCTGAAAGAGGTAAGGAGTCATTTCCTTCCCATGCAAAATATACGCCATGTACATTTAAGCGCCAACTTCAGCTTGGGCTGTTGCCACCTGTTCTACCATTGCCCCATGAAAATAGAAGCTTCATCATAATTTGTCTTTTCCCACATTTTAGAAGGTGGGATGTCTTGGACTTAGTAGATCATGGTTTTTCCTTCACAGAACACTACTCCATCTTGGCTGAAAATAGTTTGTTGTGAAAAAGGATTATCTCAGAGGTGTTTGTCTTTATATATACACAAACAAATGGTTGGTAACCTGCAGCCTCTGCCAAGAAAAGTCTTTATGAATAACTGTGAAGTCACAGGAAACAGCTCATATATGTCAGATAACCTTGTTCTCCTGAGCTTCTCTGGGGACTGTGACCACCAAAAACACGTGTAGGTGTTTGTGATGAGGAAACTCAGTGTTTTCCTGCATTGCATTAGTCTTCCACAGAAAGAATTTTTGTTTACCCTGAGAATTTAGATTTGTTAAAATCAGCCTCTACATTCCTTAAAGAAACAGAAGAAATGCTCAAAAGCCCCATGAATTCAGCCTTTGTTGGATCTCTCTTTCTTGCGCTAGGACTGCAGAACTGCTCCATAACTACTTCATAAGCCAAATACTGGGCTTACAGCACTCCCTACATTTGATGTTTGTTCCAGGCAGCCAGACAGTAAAATATTTTCTATTTGTTTAGAAAGCAACAGTATCTCTTCTATGCAGAATGAAAGCTGCCCTCATGTGTTAGCATGAAAAACATTTATCAAATGTTTGGTGAAATTCCAGTGTACACTTGCTTTACCTCAAAAACATTCTATAAATTAGTCTGAATTTATATTAATTTCATCAAAATAACTTTCCTAATGTGAAAGCGTTTAGGGGATCACAATGACCCATGATGCTGCCATGCCAGACCCTCTGCAAATAGCTGAAAGGTGATGCCTGTGTGGGGTTGACACACTTTACATGTGAGAGCACTGAATGATATTTATATTGGGTTTACTGCACAGGGTTGAAAACCCAGCTAATTCTTGCTGGCACCAGGTTTGGCAAAGGTAAGTCAGGTCCCCAGCCAGCTGCAAAAGCAGGGGAAATGCCAATTCAGGTGCTGCACCCTGTGTGGAGGCACAGCACTACCCAGGAAACTGCAAGGAGAACAGCTCTTTTGTGATCATGCACAGCTGCACATTACAGGCGTCTTCCTCACCCTGCCACAACTCATTTCAGTAAAGTATTTCTGCACAGAAACACCCTTTGTAGTAAACTTTTAGACCATTACACAGTTTCACACAGGGCACCCTTGAAAATAAATCGTTCTTCATACTCACTTTGTGGCTTTCTCTACTTACACTGCCCCCACCCCCTCCAAAATTCAGGGGAATTCCAGAACATTTTGCAATTAGCTAAGGATTATATTTCCTTATTTTTATTAATTTTATGTAAAGTGGGATTTATCAGTGGAGCATTCATTGACAGTGGCTTCAATTTATTCTGATGAAACTGACTGACATCTGTGTGTGCTGTTCATCAGTCATAATTTAAACCATTCTTAATTGCATTAAATGTAAATTAAGACATTCAATTTCAGCCATTATTTTTCATAAAACACTGTGAACTGAATTTTAGTGGGTCACGAGATCTTACATTCAAAATAAATAGGGTAAATTTGAAACTTACCATTGACGTTCATATTTCACCCTTTGTTGGCTGTATTTCTTTTGTAGCTTACTAGATTGGAACAATTAATTTTCTATCTGAAGGGAACATGAATGGCTAAAGATGATGTAGCTGAGTTTTTTAACAAATTACTTTATCATTTTTAGAGCTTGCTTGTTACTACAATATATTAAATATATTAAGAGAAAACGCAATTAACCTTTCATCTAAACCAAATGACAAATTAAAACAGAAAACATAAACCATGCCAGAATCAGCCCTCTGATTTTGAATTCAGAAGGCAATGCTGATGGATATATTTGCTGAGCTTCCTCAAGGAGTTTTTGAAAAGCAAAATCTGCTCAGCAAAGAGGGCTTGGGTCAGCTAATGCTGGAATTAAAGGGAAGACATATCTTTGTTATAAAGGAGAGTGGTGTTCAGTGAGTGGCTTGGGACACTGTCTGGGAAAGGTTGGGTATCTCATTTTTGGAAGTTAAGGCCAAAGCTCCTTTTTAATCCAATGGAACTAATCTCAAATACTGGGCACAACAACCAGCAAAACTCAATGGTGAGGAGGTAATTTTTTAAAATTGTGTATGTTTTGCTCCAGAATGAGGGGTGGACTGAATACTGTGGCTTAATGGAGAGAGCATCCAAGTCAAGCTAACTCCTTTTTTGAGGGCAGCAGCACAGCATGTCCCCAGCCTAACACAATGACCTTGGCTCAACTGTAGCAGGGAAAGCTACAGTTGCCCCCGGAGCAGCCCTGCCTGTTCCAGCCTGTGCTGAAGGGGGCAACCCTGACTCAAGAGGCAGCTTTTGCCCATGGGGCTCACCCCAAGAGCGGCTGGGAGGCTGGACCCTGATACCTGTGCTGCTGAACTGGTTGGTAGCGTGGAGCTCTTAGAGAAAGGCTGGAGTGTTTCTTTCCGTGGTTCCTTGCTGTGGGTTTGGATACTTAGTTACCCACCCATTTACCACTTTATATTATAAGACTGCTGGTCTGGGCGTGAGTGGCTCATTGGTGTAAATGGATGTCCACTGGTTTAAACAAGTGATACACCCATTTGAGAAAGCTTTCCAGCTCAGCACAAGCACCTGCCTCGTCTGTCCTCTAGACCACTGCCTAGAGGGTGCTGGTGTGACACAGTGCTGAATCCCCCATAAGTCATCTTTCCTCCCAGCCCACCTTTCCTCCCCTGCTAAGGAGGTCCCTGTTACATGGCTAAAGCTCTGGTATGCCCCAAATCAGAACCCTGCTCTGGTATTCACCCTTACAATTCACTGAATAAAGGCTACTCCTGTGGCCACAGCTCTTCAGAATGACGTGCAAAAGTTGGCCAGCAAAGGGAGGACCACAGGCCTACCCTTATGTGAGCAGGAAAAATTTATATAAATATTATCTACAACATTTACATTCCCATGCCAGTTCAACTCTGGGAGAATGAAGTGTAGCAATAAGTCTGGAGATGGGTAGTGATGCAATCATTCTCCCAGTTTCTTGCTATTAATATATGTCTCTTACTCATTTTTAAAGATAGAGTAAATGAGAGTACTGAATATAAATGGCCTTTGTAAGTCATTGAGGTCAGTGAAGCATGTCATTGTTTGCAACTTGAATTCCATGAAAGCACTGGCTGGCTGAGAGGCACACTATATATATTTTTTTCTCATAAATAAAACCCACAAACAATATTCAGTATGTTTAATGATAATTATAAAATAATACTGTGTACAATGAGTTTCCAAAGCCAGAACTAGTTGTGAGTGCTTAATAATGTGACCTTACAGTGTCATCTTTAGTGTACGTGATGCCTATATGCCAGCAATGTATAAATTATTTCTCTGGCTGTACGTTAGCAAACATTTGATTATGATTTATTTTGGGGTTCTCTGAAAGATGAAGTAAGTTCTTTAATATTAGCATTACTAATGATTTTAATGAGGCATTAAAATGTTGCAGTATTGTAGGAACATTTTTCTTTTTTAATATTATTTCATTAATAGTTTACATGAATGTTAATGTTAAATTGATTATGGAACCTGAAAGAGTAATCCACAAAATGTCAAAGTGCCATTAGCACAGTGAAAGAGCCCTCCAAAGGCAGGGATCTGGTAAGAGCTAATGAGATATCTCTGTACCACATAACACTGAAGCAGCTTTTTCTAAAATTAAGTCTGAAAATTAGGTTTTAATATCCTTCACTTTGGGACTCTCCAGCCATTTGAGCGATTGAGTGTTCAGCCTCTTGCACGCAAAAAGCCAGATCAGGCTGTGGGCCCAGAAACTCCCTCAGAATTTGGTCTTACATATGTAAGCCCCAGTTAAAAATCTAAAAAAGTCAATGGCAAAAATATTAAGAAGAAGAAAAAGGTCTTTCATAGGATGTGATGACTGCATTATCCATCTACTGACAGCTCTGCTGAGTGGATTCAGCCATAGGGATCTATGACTCACACACAGTATGCACTGTACGTGACACTGTTAAGTTCAGCAAGAAAGAGCATGTTGAACACTTGCTGCCAGTTTTGCAAAGCAAGTTTTTAGATAATATCCTGTTTTCTCACCCCAGAGGGCAGATGTGTCCAGAGTAACATATGGAAATATGCTGCATTAGAAAGCCTAAAGGGCAGTAGATGATAAGGAGGGCTGGTAAAGGGTCTGACATAGATGTATGATTCACAAATTTGGGAGGTAGGAATATTTCAAGACTCTTGTTCCACAGCTGCTCTGCCTTATACAACTGGCACATGCAGCAGATGAGCCAAGGTCTCACTGACCTTGGCAGCTTTATAGGCAAAAGTTAATGTAAAGATGAAGCATTCTCAAATAATTTCATTTACCTGTTAGGTAAATCCATGCTCTTGCATGCTGTCCATATAGGTCTTGAATTTCCAATAATAGTTTTATTGTGGCTGGGGCAAAAAACATTTACTTCCTAGATCTGTTATCTTCTTATATCATAAGAACGATGAAGAGGTGAACTGAGTAATTTTGTTGTTCCCCTCTTAACCTACTTCCATGCTAGGGAATATATAAGAGTATCCAGCGATGCTAATTTGTGTAAAGCCATCATGGGCACACCAAAGCAAAAGGTATATTGTCTTTTAAGTATGACCACCAATATATTTGCCTGCCTGCAGTGTCTCATCAGCCTGTCAGCTGCTGTGATAATCCACATGAGGTCTTGATTATAGATGTCCAAGTCTTTCTTGCAGCAGCATTTCCAAGATCCCAATTTTACCACTAGGACAAGCCTTCTCCCAGCGCCGTTTAAAGAGACATGCCCAGAAGTTCAGATATTGGTGTCTTGGGAGCATGGGGACAGCCCCAGGCCAAGGTGCAAGGTGCAGGGGAGGTGGCACTTGTGTCTTCACAAGTGACATCCAGACTTTGGCAAAACACTGTGCACTTCAATGTACTTGAACTACATCTTAAAAACACTAAGCCCTCTACTCATGGCAGACAGGACTGTGAGCTATTGAACTTCTTGTGGTGTCTGAGTTTATGCTGAGAGAAGGAATGCAGTGGTATAGCGCTGCCAGATACTGGCTCCCTTACGGGTGGTGGAGGGAGCTGAGTGCCCAGCTGCAATCTGGATGTAGGCAGGGGGCCAGCCTGGCAGCTTTGGGCAGTGTATGATTTGACAGCTCCAGGTGTCCCTCTTCAAGGTCTTCCAAACCACCACAGTGCTTGAATGAACCCCAGGCAGCAGCAGGTGCTGGAGGGCAAGCCCAGTCCTCCACAGCCTGAAACACTGTGTAACCCTCATCCCTCCAAATCACCTTCCTCTGAGCCAAGGCTCAGGATTAAGCCCAATAAAGAGCTCAGCCCTAGGTGGGACTGATAGCATCTCACTCTTGTCCAGGTAAGACTTGTTGTAAGCTGATAATGGCAGTTAATTAGCCCAACAAGACCCTTAGGAAAAGCACTTCTCTGCCACAGATGAGAAAACTGAGGCTCTGTAGCCTATAGCCTGATCCTGCTTGTCAAATGATCAATCCTCTGATTGTCAAAACCAGTGAAAGTACATTCATGAGCCAAATGAGAGGATTATGGGTCCTCTCCTGTAAGTCTTTCCCTATAGACAAAACTCACAGAGTATTCATTACTGCTAGGATTAAAAAAGGGCTTGGAGAAATTTACACTAAATCCCTGTATTATAACATTCTGTAGTGGATTTTACTCCCTCTACTTTCCCCATAAAAATTCCTTGGTTGATTTAATAATTCCTGTACTTGTAATACATTAATTCAATGTCATAGCTTTGTTTGCTTGTTTGTTTTCCATAAGCTAGAAAACTGGTTAGAAAAATTACTTGAATAATTTTCTTTTGCTATGGCTTTTTGTGTCCCTTTGGTCAGAAAAATGGTTTGATGGTTTCACCCAAGACATAGACTGAAGTCAGCAAAGCTGGTCCTGAGCATCACTCCACAGCGGCGAGTGCTCCAAGGTTACAATTACCCCTTGGTTCTCCATGGGGCAATGGGCAGCAAAATGCTGGTTTGAGTAGCCTTGAGAATGCACTTAGCTGTCAAGAGGCAGTACAAGGAAGCAGTGGCCTCTTTCATCTCCCAACCTTAGAAGTTAGTGATGGCAATGTTACTGTTTAAACCAACAACTTAAAAGAGCAGTTAAATAGTTAAAATCTAGATAATTTTCCAATTATAAAGAGAGAGGTGATCAGCTGAGACAGACAGTTCTGGCTTGTAAGCAGAATTCCTCATTCCACTTCAAGTCCATGCTGAGCTCTTAATTTTGATTTCACTCAGGATTCCTTTGCAGAAACCAATGGCCTGATCTGGTTCATTTTACTTAAGATGGCATGTATTTATTATCCCATTTGTTTATGTTATCTGAATATTCCAGCTTGTATCTAATATATAGAAATTACAATGGAGTTCCCCAGGAAGACCTGAGTGCAAGAACTAAGTTTGTCCTGTTAAGACCTGTTCTGTTAAAAAGAAACTATAAGATTAATATGAGACTAAAATACTTCGTATTACTCCCTATAAGGGAGAGGTTCGGGCAAACCTAATAGCCTTTCCCTGCCCTTGTAGGCAAAGAAACTTCCATCAAGCCTAGAAGGAGATTTTTCCTATACAGATAGCACTGTCTTGGCCCTTCATCTGTTCCTAACCTTAGTGAATAAATAAAGAGTCAACCCGGAATCCTTTGCCATTTGCAATCCAGTGTGCTGGTTTCTTGCAAGGGAGAGCTCAGGGTGAATTAATTTTCAGCAGAATATGTCATTAAGGAACAGGATTTATTTATGACTTACTAATGCAGACAGAGTCAAACTGAACTCTGGTACAAATCCTCTGGTATTCAAAGCAAATAACTACTTATGAGGACATGGGCTGTATACAGCTATTTCCTGTCTTCAGATGTGGATATATAGGCAATATTAAGTATCCTATTTAATACTGTACACTTATATTCATTACCACTCAGAATAATAAAAACTTCTCATTTTACAGTGACATTTATTTACTGCTTAACATCAGCCCCAGTGAAAGAACTCCCAGTTCACTCCTGTATATAACCTCAGGTTCTGTCATTCACATGTAGAAAACTCAGCTCTCTATTTAGCACAGTGTTGGTGAAAGATAGACATTTACAGGGCCCCTCTGCCCTTGAGCTGTTCCATTAGTGCATGGAAAGCACCTTGCAGCCAGTGACAAGCGCAGCAGATCGGCACTAAATCAAAAATCAGTGCCAGCCAGGGATCTAAGCCACCATGAAGGTCACAGCCATCAGCTGCATGCCATCTCAATCCAAACAAAACACACTGGATACAGGGGGATTTTCACTACTCACAATAGGAGACAAACACATCATGTTAGAGTAATCTCCTGATAGCAGCAAAATGGGTAACTGACCTTTTAAATACTTTTGAGTATTTAATAAAAGTTTGAAGGCAGGAAAAAGACTTATTGGTAATTTTTGGGTGCTTTTTGTCATGTAACTGAAACATTAGCTCTGTGCCACAGCTACCCAAAATAATAACAAATAATGTTTTTCCCAGTGCTGGGAGACCTCATACGTATTAAAAAGCTCATGAATTAATTCTATTATTTTTTTCCCCATAAATAAATGCTCCCTATTCTAATGAACGGAAAAAAACTTTCTCAAGTAACATGAAACGTTGGATTAATCTGAAAGAGTTTTAAGTGCAAATGCAGTTGTGCACAGAATTTTTCCTAAAATTGTGGCCTAAAGCAGTGTCCAGAATTGCACACTGTAACAGCAGCATAAAGATAAATGAGCAGAAAATAGAGGAATTGTAAGTTAAGGGGTTTAAGTAAGGCAGTCAAGGCATAGTGCACTGCCAAAGTTGAGATTAGGAGAGATTGAACAGTAGAGTACGAACTGGCCAAGCCATGTGCCATCTCTCAGCTATGCTGTAATCCCAGCTTCCAAACTGGTACAGATATGTACAGGCTGATCTTCCTGCTGGGGTCTGTGCAGGAGATGCCTGTGTCATACACAGCTCTCCTTCTTCCCTCCATAAAATGTGGAGGTGTTGAAAACCATTTCCCACTACAACAGCCCCCAGGATCAAGAGGACGGAGAAGGAGGAACAGCAGCGAAGGACAAAAAAATGAATAGTTTCTTCCCCTGTGTCCACCACTGGCTGATCTCCCTGCTCAGCCTGGGCCTGGAGTTTGGAGTGTCCTCTCATCTCACAGACACCTGACTGCAGAGGTGGTGGGTGGGCTGACTCACGGAGGACTGAGCAGCACACAGGGTTTTCTTGCTAGTTTCCCCTGGGTTCACAGAGAACTCAGGAAAAATTGGGAATTTGGGAGTTAAATCCCAGCATCAGTACAATCAGTCCCAGCTGATTTTGCCCATTCTCTTTAGACAAATTTTGGAGTAGACTCCCCAAGTGAACTCCAGATAAAATTGCCTTCCCTTTCCCAGGTCCCTTCTCTCAGGCTTTGCTCAAGGGGAGCCATTCCTATTCCCCCAGGATGAACTATGTGCTCTGGTGGACAAAGTCTTAAATTCCCAGCTCTACAGTAACTTATGTTCTGCACCCAGAAAGAAAAGAATATAATTACATTGCCTGTGAGTCTGTATTTGCATGGAGGACAGGATGCTTTCCCTTCCTTCACTATACAAAGAAAGAAAACTACAAATTGCAAAGCTCATGTGCAACTGCATGAGAGGAAACAAGGCCCCCTTGGAAATAAAATGACCAGAAAGGGGAAGGTAAAACTGCTTCCCCTTGGAGACCTCCACCTCCTGCTTTGGGAAGGACCATTCCTGTTATAAATGTAAGACAAAAGGAAAGGCTCTGAATGGGTGGTATAGAAATAACATTTATGTAATCTACTTGAAGAGATCTATTGAAGTGTCAAAGCTTATTTTAGCTATGGTATCCAGGCTCTGTCAGACTAATTGGCTGCATCATTAATTATACAGAAAGCTAATTTAAATAAGATACAAACCAATGCACTGGGTCAGGCTATGGGTTAATCAGTGCCCAGCAGTGGATACATTTTCTTAAAAGAGTATAAGAAGCAGGGCACATACAGAAGTAATCCTTCCCGTACCACACTTCCATGGCTCATGAATTGTCATGTTTTAAAACCACCAATGGACCTACCTTTCAATGACACTGCCTATTCCTTTCTTGAATATTTCAATGTATGTTCCTAAATAAGGATGTAAGACTTGGCAATTCGTTTTTGGGAAGTGAAGGTTTCTCTTTGAGGAGAATATTTGTAAATATGAATAGCATGTTTACATTGCATTGCTGCTCTAAATGCTCATTTTGCAATTAAAAAAACACTCACATCCTTGTACATGTGACTGATTCATAGATCATTTTATACAGGTTATGTGCATCTTGGTTTTTTCTCAAAATCACATCTATATACTTGCACACACAAACACACACAAGAGCACCATAACATATTGCAGGGTGTTCCTACTATCAGGTGTCAACTGAAGGCAACGTATTTGAAAGCCAGGTGCTGTGAGGCCCTTGTGAAGAGAAGGAAACCCGATGGAGCTTTCCCCCAGCTTGAGAAGTTTCCCGAGACCGCGGGAAAAAAAACCCCAAAACAATGTGCCTTGGAAATGTGCGTTGTGGGCGGCTGCCACCTACTGGCACCGGGGACGAGCCCGCGGCGGGGGACCAGTACCCGGCTCCTGGGGCAGCTTTTTGCTCTTTTCAGCTGAGACCCAGGGTCAGAATTTTGAATTCCTTCTGCCAGAGCTTTCTGCAAAGCCATGTACATATCTGAACGGCATTATTTTATTAAAATTCCCCTTAATGGCAGTTTTGTATACTGTTAAGTGAGGCAGTGCTTGAAAAGGTGTCAGCATGAAGTGTCCTTTCTTTTTTCCTTTTTCTTGATAGTTAATAAAGTTTTTGTATTCATCAGTCATCAGGAGTCAGCCTGGGAGTGTGCTCTGTTTAAATGCTCTGGCTTTTTATTTAATGCATCCCATCTGTTTCTGAAATAAATTGCAATAATCCGTGTTTAATGTTAATCAATGTATTACTAAATATGCAAATTATATTAAAAGACGTGGTTTGAAAAAGCTTTCATTTGTAAATATGGTAGCTGAAACCAGGAAGCATATCTAAAAGCCATTTAGATACAGTAGCCTAACTCTAACAGTGTGGCTGATTTATAAAGCGGTTTGCAAGTTGATCTTTCTCCCACAAGGGGATATGTAAAACTGTTGCATATCAGATTTTGTTAACATCTGATGGGTTACTGCTAACAGTGTAAAGGCCTAATATTCACAACCATGTCTCTTATTTAAATTAAAGCAATCTTATTCCAGCTTTCTAATTTTTGTGCTCATCCTAACATATGAATTTACATGAAGAGTTTATGAATCACAGTGAAAGCAATTTGAACAAGCTTTTCAATCAGTGTTACATCTTACTACCTGATTTAGGTAATTCATTGTCTAAGGGGCTCTTCTGGTCTCTCATTCTCCTTTCCAAGGTGCTCAGTCTATGAAGCTGGCTGTCCCTGTTGGTCTGGCCACAGTCTCTCCACTCCAGTGCACCACTTTGCAGGAGGGTCCTATGCAGGGCCCTTGTGCTGCTGCTCCATGACCAGTGTGGCTCCACACCCCAGCTCACAAAGGCCCTACGGCATTTTTTTGTGCCACTGTGTTAGACATAGAGGGTCATTTGCACTTGTTGACTTTCCATGGGGCAGTGGAAGAGCATGTGCAAAATGACTATAGGCAAGACATGATCCCTGAGCCCAGACTCATGGCACTGAACACAGGAAAGAAAATACTGGTGAGCAGTGTTGGAGAGAAGATCTAGCTAGGATTATACACACTGAGACATTCTGCTAACAGAGGTGGCTCTCTATGGTCTCAGCCTAAGGTTACCCACTGCCTCTCATGCCTCATTTTTGATTTGTTTTTCTTTTCACGCTCCTACTACCCTCACTGGGCAAACGGCTTGATGTAACCAACTCTTTTCTATGATGGAGCAGCCCTACCTAGAAGACCCAGGTACCACAGGCAAGGCTGAGTAGAAGAGGGAGCTGTGACCACTGCAGCAGTCGCTCATGACGAAGCAGAGGGGAAACCTAGGAGGTGCTGAAAATGTGAGCTATCTTTTGAGATAGTAAATGCCCCTGAGTGTTTGCTCAAGTGTTTAGTTTGACAACACTTCTCTTTTCCCATGCTGTGTTATAGAATATCCTTGATGTCTCAGGATGTAAGGTAAGCTCTAAACATAATTATTTGAAATGCAGTTTACCCCTTACTCTGGAGAAGGTTAAGTCATAACACTTGAGAGGTAGTTTGTGGTTTGCTTTTATATTTTTCTTTTATTTCTTTTCCCGGTTGAAGCTTCCGATGAAGCACCCAGAGAAATTTAATGAGATCTACCAGAGCAGAAGAACCGGGAAACCAATCTATCATTAAACTTACCTGAGCTCGATGGGGATCTCTTGGGTCCCTATTTGCTCTAATTTCCACACCCTTGGGAAATGGGCCAAAATTTTGAAAAATTTTAGAATGAAAAGGACCAAATCTGAGACATTTTTGACTGTGCCTCTTTCAAATGACCATTTGACTACATATTATTAAATGTGATGGCTCTGCCACAGTTTCCATGAGAAGCTGAGCTACTTTCATGACATCCAACCTTTTAGATGTCCTGAAACTCAGACCTGGTCTGCATGTGTTAGCAAACATCCCAGGAGCTAAAAGTGGGAGCAAGTTTAGCAGAAACCCTGTGAACTGAAACTACTGAGTTCCACATGGCTCTGTATGTGACCAGTGCCACAGTTCAATAGCCCTGCAACACCACCTATCAGCCAGAGATGGGGAGAAAGTGCAAGCACTACTGATCTACTGTCATGCATTTACGTGCAAACATATGCAAGCATTTCCCTTTTTGTCCTATAAATTTAGTAAAACTATTTTGTGAATTCAAAATCTGAAAAGCAAAGAAAACTTTCTCCTTTCCCCAGAGAAGAGATAAGAGGGACAAGCTTACAAGCAAGATTTCACAAAGATGTAAGTCTGTAATAGCTGTGTCGAGTACTATACTCGTCATCATGGCATGGTGCTCTGAGGGAAGGCTAAGCTGATGAACTAATTGAGATTTCCTGCTGGTTCCTTGTGTGTGATGCTTAGAGGATTAGAGGATAACACAAGTTTAGGTATTTCCGAGGGTACCCTGGGCAAGGTGAACAGCCCCGTCATTCCTCTCGGTGGGTGGAAGCTCTGCATGAGTTTCTCCCAGGAGGTATTTTTCACTGTCACAACCCTAGGACTTGAGTTCCCAATTGTGGATCTGATGTAGCAGCTTGGTTTGACTTCTCCTTTGCAACGTCATGCTCTTCCTTCATGTCACAATGCCCAAGAGGTTTGCCCTCAGCACTCTGAGGATTTTCGTGATGGCACTGTGTTTGGTGACTGAGACTGCCCTCAAGGAATTTTTTTAATCTCAATCAAATCAAAAAAGTGAAAGTAACAACAAGGTCTGGAGTGAAGATCCTGATTCATAGAGGATTTATTGACAGTACCTTTGAAAGTACTGTTTAATATGCAAGGTAAACAAATTAAAAATCCCAGCTTGTGGTCCAAGGGCATTCACAAATTAGAAATGACCCCCTGCCTGCCGTGAGAGTGCTAATGATGTGAAAGCTGAAAGGAAGTGAATCCTCTTGGGAGAAGAGAGTGGGTCAGAGGAGCTTTTAATCTACCAATCTGTTTGGCTTTGACAGGCTCTTTGTCTAACATGGGAGATGACAAGAGGAGCTGAGGCGTCTGGTAAAGATGGGGATGTCTGCCTACAAGCTATATGTATTCGTCATTTTGTCTTCACTCTGTTGTTGGTATCTCTTGTCTGCCTGAGTCCAGGCAAAACACTTCCGTTCCCTGCAGCTATGGGGAGAGAGCAGCAGCAGCCTTAGTCAGTATGACAGAGTATGACACAATGTGGGGCTTAAATCACAGAACCAGTAACTCTGTTTTGTTTTGCACCTGTTTTAATCACAAAAGCTGCCTCTAATTCAGACCTGAGAAAACAAAAAGATATCCACTATACCCTGAGTCGACATCTCACTCACAGGCTGACATGGAGAGCAGAGTGAAGGTGGTGGCAGCGTTGATATAAACTGCAGCAACTCATCGGTGTGGTCTGAAGGCAGAGGTCGGTGTCTTGGTGTTGACAAGCACCATGCCTAGCAACCAGTCTTCTCTACACACACTGACCTTTAGGAGCTCTAGTACCTTGCATAAGAAAGCAGAGCTCTGTCTCCAAGAATGTATACACAATTTCCCCTGACTCTGTGAAGAATTTGAGTGAAGTTCTAGCCCCACTGAGAAAGAAAACAAATCATGTCATCAACTTCAGATAATGCTAACATGGATAGTCCAGATGCATACCCAGGTGGATATGCATGGAAATCCAGATGGATATCTAGGAAGTGCAGGCAGGGGATCCTGACTGTTCTTTGGCTATGAAGAAAAAAAATTATCTCTGTTGAGAGACACTTTTTATTTAGCTTAAATAAGGAAGTTTAAACAGAATGAGTAATTTAGAATTATAATACTGAGTGATTTTATCTGCTGTTTGCTTGGCTCTACTTGCTCAGCATGAGCAGCTGGATTTGCTGGAGTCCTGGGCTACAAGCTGTGATCTTTCACTCAGATATGTCGGAACAGAGCCGATTTTCTAGTTAGCTGGCACAGTGCTGTGTTTTGTCTTTGGTTTGGGAAGAATAGTAATAACACACTGATGTTTAGCTCTTGCTAAGTGGTTTTTATCCCAAGTCTAGACCCTTTTTCATTACTATGCCCTTCTGACTGATCTAATGCACAAGAAACACAAGCCAGAAGACATGGAGGCTGCAGCCATCAGCAGAAGCTACAGCTCAACAAGGTAAGAGCAGTTAACAGCCTGGCTCTGCGGAGACAGAGAAAGAATCCAGTAAGGTGTTAGAAGACCACATCCCAAAAATCACCCTTGGACTAGAAATCACACGAAGAGTGTGTGAGGGCAGATGCATAAATCATGAGCGTCTAATTGCCCTGAGATTTTTTTGTTCTGGGTCAGTTCAAGCTGATCTGCTGCCGTACCAGTCTATTAAATTATTTATTTTTTAAAATCTGACACCTGAGACTCTGCTGCAGAAACCCAGGGTAGAGCATGAAGGATGAAGTGCACCTGAGAGTGAGTGTGTGTGCAAGCATTTGAAAGGGAGGCCATCAACCCCACTGAGAACAGACTCCTCTGGCAGGGAAAGCGTGGATGGGGTGTGTGACACTCCTTGAATGGTGAGAGAATTCTTAGGTAGTGGCTTCTCCTTTAACAACCTCATCCTTTTCCTTTCCTTCTCTTGAATTCTCACTTGGATCCAGAATTGATGCAGCATCATTTGGATATAACCACAGCTACAAGAAAAAGGGAGGTGGTTGCTCTAAGCCCACATTGACAAAGAAGCGCTTGCAGAAATGGCCATGTTATTCAACAATCAACTCAGTTTTTAAATGCTGCTGCTGAAGAAGACCTGAATGGCAGTGTAGCAAGCTTCCTGGTGAGTGGCACTTCTGCTTCAGCTGTTTTGGAAGTTTGTACATTTCAAAAGCTCATTTCTCAAAAATGTTTCTCATTTTTGTCTATTTAGGACCCCTTGCATTTTGTTTCCCAGAGACAGTGAGAACTGACAGCTGTGGGCAGCCTTCCTTTGGTGGGCAGTGGTCAGCATTTCTGAAAAAGGACCTAAAGCCTGGCACTCCACACCAAAATACCCTAAAATGTGGTCATTCAAGATGGAAGCTACTGAGCTTTGCTCTTCAAAGGTCCACTAGCATTTAGACCCTTGGTAGTTCTTGATGGGAAACACGTTTGATAGGTCTCTAGAAGAGAAGAGAAAGAGACCAAATATTTTCCTTTTTAAACTCCTGACCAAGTGAGCCCGTGCCAATTCTCTCTCACCTCCACCTTTCCCCAGCTCATGCCCAGGAGGTTATCCTTGAGCCTGCCAGGGTGCTGAACATGGTCAGAGCTACTGGGTCAAAGCACCATAACATTTTTATCTACTCAAGAGCACCACTCCTTCTCCATAATTTTTGAAGGCACTCACAGGCAGGAGTGGAGCAGTGGGCCTGGTGTTTCCTCATTTCCTCACAAGAGGCAAGAGCTATGGCTAGTCCCAAGGCTGGAACATATATTTTCTCCTAATTTTTTCAGACTGGCTGCAGCTGCCTATCTGGTGGATCCTTGTTAAAAGCAGCTCTTGCCTATGAAAAGCAGTAACTGGGCTTTTTGTCTCTTCAACTGCATGCTGAATGACAAAATGCTAAAACTATCTGTCCTCAAAGCATACATTTCAGTTATATCAGAAATTTCAGTTTTTACTCATATTGGTTCCCTTAAGTACAATCCTCTCATAAAATTACACATGGTATCTGGTAGACACCATCCTCTGATTCTTTATTTAATTGGAGTAGTGAGATAAGGTAAGTCTATGCCACGGAGTTTGCACTCCCACAAGTCTGAGGACCAAAGAGGAGGTATGAATGGGTTTGCAACCTCACAGCATTAGTATAATAAAAAGTTCAGGAAGGAGAGCCCAGATGCTGAGGTGGAGAGCAAGATTATATCTGGGAAAGAAGGAAAAAGAACAGTTCAAAAGCACAGAAAAGTACATAGGAATATTTTGTTTCTCACTTTGCTGACTTGTCTGGGAATTAACAGATTAGCTGTTGAAATCTGGCAGAAAAATACAAAACATGATCCTTGCCATTGGATGTCACAGTCAGAAAAAATTTCAAGATATTTTTAAACATTTTTAAACAGTGAGGTGAATCAAGCCCTGAAGTAGCTTGACAACATGCATGCCAGATTTTGTCACATGAAATCTCTACATGGAGAACATCTGCCTTTATGAGGACACGTTGCAGATCATATGGAAGCTTGCTATAGGAGTGGTTGGGTGCATTGTTCTGGTTTGTGTTACATGGAAGATACCAGTTACCAAACACAGTTAGTAGCTCTTTCTGGCTTAAAATTTATTTCTAAAGTGATAGACTTGTTTGGAAGAATGCCTGGGAGAAAAGAAGAGAAAACGTTTAGGGAAGTCTGAAAGCTTATTAAAATGTCTCTCAAGCAGTATTGAACAAGAAGAGATAGCCTTGCCCAACGTTGGTATCAACACAGCATATCCTATTCTAAGAAGAGGAGATAAGAGATGGAGTGTAATTTTGAGGATCCCTTTTTAGTCAGGGAAACTGATTCTCCTGAAATCCATGTTGCTTTTACACCAGCTTGTTCTTATGACCAAGATACCCAGTATCACTGGTCACTCATTTTAACAGCTTTTGTGCCCTTTTTTACCCTTTGTGTCATGAAAGGTGTAAGAAAACAGGCTCTTGTGAATCATTTGCATACTTAATGGAAGATTGCAGGTCTCACCCAAATTTCCTTGCAGTGCAGATGCAGCATTTGCTTGTACTTGCTCTGGAAAACAACCACAGCAAGTCTCATCTGGAAGGAGGCAAGGAAAGCCATGCAGCAACAGGACAAATGACACAGCTGGTTAGCTGACAGTCAGACACTCAATGCTGCATCATCCAAACTCTTCTGCCACAAAATTAGCTTTGAGAATACCACTTCTAAGCTTCCAACTGTACATTGTACAACGATTTAAGAGATCAAGGCCAAAGAAAATGGAGCCCTCTCCTGACTTAACCTTACACATTACTTCAAGGGGGAATTCGTATGAAAAGGCAGCAAAGGATATGGCCTAATAGCACAGTCTTCTTGTGGAATTTCAGTAGTTTCATACAGAGAAGGAAGTCAGAATTAGAAAATCATTATACTTATTGACACAGTATGAATTAGCATAGTTATATTTTTTAACCATGGTACACGTAGAAAGGAACTTTTCCCTAGTTAATCTTCTAAATCATTATGGCTCATCAATTATAATTTTTGTTTAAACTTATTATGTAAAGTTGAATGACATTTTATTTCAAACTCTGCAGACTGAAATGGGAAAGAGAAAAACCTCAATATCTGGTGCTCATGTAACCTGTACTCCAGTGCATTTCTTACTTGGAGGCTGGACTTTGCAGTCTCAGACCATATTTCATCTTTTATGAATGAGCCTTTACTCCTGCAGATATTTAGTTGCCTAATTCCCACTAAATTACTTGGATTAAATCAATAAAATAATTTAATATGTTCAAGGATTTAGCTTTATTCTGTTAATCTGAGCAGGAAGATTTCCCTTGAATAACAGAACGGGCATGAAATCCAGTTATCAGCATGTGGCCTTGTAATATCACACAGACTTGCTTTTTAATATTTTGGTGACACGATTCAGATAGTGCACATAGCAAATGTGATGGAAATATTTTGCTAGATTGGACCTTGTCAAACAAATGCTGAATTTTCCCTACCACCAGCATTCTCAGTTCAGAGATCAGAGCAAGGTATATGCATCTTTGATACCCACTTAACTGTACGTCCCAAATATGTACTTAGTGGCTTTCTGCCAGCCTGGTGCACCATGACAGAAGCACAGGATGGGATTTTCCAGGATAGCCACCACCTCTGTCCCTATAGGCCCTTTCTGAGGCTGCCTGTGCACCACTGTGCAGCCCCTTAAGAGCTTCTGTGTCCAAAACCTTGCTTTTGATTAAAAACCTTTCCCAGTTCCCAGCCTTCTTCTAGTGTCTCCATGATATGCAAGGGGTGCTGTTGTCCCCTTTCCCCCTGTGTTTGGTTGAGCTGATTTTCTGGTGTCATATGACATGACAAGCCTCAGGGTTAAGGTGACTGTTCCATGCTCATGCTTGGGTGTAAATTAGTGTTCTCTGAGTGGAGGACCAGACTTGCAGGCATCAGGTCTTGCCTAGCATCCCGTATGTTGGTCTTTATAAATCCACATCTGGACTACAAGTATCTCACCATTGTAGCTGCAGAGATTAGTTGCACACTTGCATCACACTGCCAGTGAACTCATATGGCCAAGAACTGAGTGTCACCCCAGGGGAATTAAAAAATTAACAGTGGAGGACATTCAACAACTTCTTCTTTGGCAAGGTAAGAAGTGATCTGTCCTCCCACTGTGATGACTTAATGTGCTGTAGATATTGAAAGTATTTTGCTGTAGCTGCCAGAATATTCACTACAGCTAAAACAGGGAGGCATTTTCCATTTTGGACCTCTTTGCTACATGCATGAAACTTTACTGTGTTTTATTGTGAGAAATTTTTTTTTGTAAGGGCAAAGGATTCTCTCAAGCATTTCTGAATTAGGGAAGAAGAGAATACCTCTGTGACCATTTTTGGACTTAATATAAAGGGGACAGATGTTAAAATTTTAAGTCTATCCATAGCAGTTAAACATATCCATACCTACGTGTCACTAGAAAACTTAGGATGAAAAAAATGTGTTTGACAAACAGGAACACAACCAAACAGAAATGTATAATGTGCACAGTGCAAGACAGTCCAAATGGTAATTCATATGCCTTTGTGAAGAAACATACATGGCTTTTTTTCAAAATCCATTTAAATTCCAGAAGTTTTTAATTTGTCCATTCCAAAGCCCAGAGATACCACCTGCAAGAGTATTGTATGAACTAAGGCTTGGTCCTTTTACTGAAAAATACACCAAAATGACTTTTTAGGAGGACCATTGAGAGCTTTAAGGCTGAAACACAACAAAGACAGATGAAGTTTGAATTTCAAACATTCCCTCTGTGCCTTGTGGTTACTCAGAGTCTAACAGTGCAGCGGCAATTTGGGTTTTCTTGCTTTAGGAACTGTGATTGATGATACTCTGACTTAGTGACTCCTCCTAAAGTACACTCTGAAAGATATCCAGGGCAGCGTGTAGGTCGATTTTTATTTATGACCTATTACATACCAATATATTTTAAGCAGCAATTAAAATTAGCTCTATTTGCTTTATTAAATATGATTACTCTGTATTTGTGCTCCATATCCCACTGGAATCCTAAAGAGGGACAAAGATTCCATTCGTCTGAGTAATGCACAAATACAAACTAAAATGGTCTGCCTTTCAAAGAGGTTATAATCCAAACATAAGCAGAGGTTGCGAAGAGTTGCAGGTGGGTAGCCCTTGGGGCACTTCATTAAGTGACAGTTTTGGTCAATGCTGTAAGGACAACTTGCAGCACATCAGCCCAGTGGTTTCTAAGGAAGTTGTGGGTTTTGTTGTAGAGAAAAGTTGGAAGAAAGGATTTGAGGGGAAACTGTGAAGCTTTTTTGTGGGCACTTCTCCCACATGTACCAGACAGTCTGGAAGAAAGCATGTAAGTATTCACCAGCAAAGCAACATCTGGGTATGAGAGAACTGAAAGGGAATAAACTCTGAAATAGACCCCAGCCTTTGAACTGTGAAGCTGATGGGGAAATAAATGCTTCAGCAGGGAACAACTCAGCTGAGAAACTATGTGAAGTAGTCTGAGTAAATCTCTGTGGGAGCCATTCCTCCTCTGGTGAATCAGTGAGCTGAAGATGAACCACCAGCACCCTCGGTACCTAAACAGGGTGACTAAGTTAGGAGGTACAAGTTGTGCTTTTTGTAAGGCCTACCTGGCACTCCTGGAAAGAAAGAGAAATCCAACCAGAATCACATTGGTTTCATGTAGTCATAATATTGAATTCTGCCTGGAATTCATTGTAACCCAGTGTCAGTTAATATCCATGCACTGTAAGGCGTCAGTCACAATTGGATTTACACTTCTCTCATAAATTTGTTGCAAAGTATTTTACTGCAATTGTGATCTTCAAAATTCAAATGCTATCTTTTATTGAATAGCTGTTGCAGGACATCATCAGGATATGGACTTTAATATCTGGAATATAGTATAAATTACACCATTCTGTCAAATGTCTATCAGATTTCAAGCTGGGTTTGAGGCTACTGCATTTGAATCAACAAAACACATACAAATTGGAAACCTCAAATAAAATTTAAAAGAAACCATCTTATGGCTTTAATTTCTTTGTTCAAATCAACCATAAGGGTGAAGAAAATTTCTTTTTAAACAAAAGAGTCAGAGCCATTCCTTATGAAAACAAACGATTTAGAAAAACAAGGTTAGAATGCCACCTGGGGGCTTATATTGACATCACACTCCACTTTAGATCAGAGCAGCATGCAATTTGTACTGTCAGATAAAAAAAAATTGTTCACTCAATTTTCTTCACAAAGTACAGTCAGACTTTGACGAATTCATGCAGGTGTTATTCCATTTTATGGCACCTGCTTCCTTAGACCTTCAGCAAGGTCTAAGAGAGAAATGGGTACTGAAGAAGCAAACCAATTTGCTTTGCAAAGAGAAACACAGCATTACGCACTGTGTGAGGTACTCTATTTTTCACAGATACATATAAGCCAAGCACAAGAAACACAAAAACAAGCTTATTTATTGACAACACATAGAAAAGACTAGATTACATCAGACAGAGAAGGCCACAGTTTGCGGAGGCAGAAAAGTGATTGTTCAAGCACAAACAAACTG
This sequence comes from Entomyzon cyanotis, assembly GCA_024500445.1. NCBI lineage: Eukaryota > Metazoa > Chordata > Aves > Passeriformes > Meliphagidae > Entomyzon > Entomyzon cyanotis. Next base: position 28,855,882 of record JAKEPQ010001021.1, on the reverse strand, counting down.
AAAAATCAAAGCATTAAAGATGGAAATATACAGAAAATATCTCTAATCCATTAAACTAGTATTAAAGGTAAGACTTTCTTCGACCTTAATTTCAGGGTTTGTGAACCCAGTATGACAAAAGTGAGAACTGATAAGAATCTTTGCCAGAAATTACAACTAAATACACATGAAGGCTGTTAGAAATATGTGGGTAGCATCTCCACATTACTAGTATTCACCAGCATTTCTGGTGAATTTTTCTGAATCTGACCAGAGAGGAGAAATTAAAACATATTTTGCACACTTAGGTGTTAAATCTAAGGCCAAGGGGAAACAAGAGATTCTCTTGAGAATTTCATCAAGCCACCATTTAGTTTTCCCTTGGCCAGGAGCAGTGTGATACCCTTCTCCGCTTCTCCTCAGTCTGCTGAAATTCTCCATGAAGGGGTGGATAGGAGCACTGTGCTACCTGGCTCCATCTCAACTTGTATGATGAGCTGCATCATAGTCCTAAGACCCTGACGGACTCAGGTACCGACTGATGGGTCCTTCCATCTAGTGAACTGCTCTGGGGCCAAAGATCTGGGAATTTGGGTGCCCTTGTGGCAAGGTGGAGCATGAAGGATGCCTCTCTCAAGGGGCAGAGTTATTTTGTGTTTGCTTACATTATGGGTCACTTCATCAACAGAGAAAGAAGATAGCATGCAAAGGTGACCCCATATAATTGGACAACATGTGAATTTCTACTGTGACTTCAAGGGTAGCAGGGTGACAGGGTTGACAAAGCCTTTTCTTGAAGCCACAAAAATCTAGAAAAATACTTTATTTTCGTCTTTGAATCTGAACCCATACATTTCTTTGGCCCATGAGCAACTCCAGAATTTCTTGATGGAGGCAGCTGAATCTTTTGTCAAGGTGGGGAAACATTTCTCTCAGATACAAAACCATGGTTGGAGGTGCAGAGATTCTCTTAGGATATGTGGGGTCAAGTCAATTACCACCTGTGGTTTAACTTCCATTCCCTCAGAAGTTCCTAGAGTTTAGATTCAGGCTCACCTAAATCAAGCTAATGTCCCAGGCCTAGTGCAACTGGGACTCAGGCCAAGAGGGGGAAATCAACGTGCTCAGGTGGCATTACTGGATGACCTCCTACCCTTCTCCTGAACCTCTAAATTCTGGTGGTTAGTTGGGAGATAGGTGGTGATGTGACAAAACACATTGAATCCTGAAGAAATGCCGCCAGGGTGCCCTGGTGGCACACTGCAGATCTACCACAGCACCCTTGAACTGGCAGGAGCCGCAGGGTCCATTTTTTCTCAGCACTTTTGATCATCCTCAGTCACAAAGTGAACTTGTTAGACAGCATGGTCTCAAGCACCATAAAGATGTAAATTACACTTAGCTGTGTTATCCCCCATCACCCAGGGCCACACTGTACTTCTAAGAGGGTGTATGGATTGAAAGGGATAATTTCTCTGCAGGAATAACAGGTATCTGAGCTTCTGTATCAATCACCTGACCTGGGAATGCAAAGATGGCCATTTCCTGAGGGGGTGGATTTAACCACCATTGAATACAAGGAACAGCCACATGGATTTTTAAGACACATATGCTGGTTGTGGAGGACTGTAGCATATGCTGTCCTTTGAAATATCACCTGTTGGCTGGACTACTCTGCTTCTAACTCTGTTTCTTTAACATGTAAAATGTTTTGGACTCTATTTGATCTTGGCAGAGTGTGAAATCCTTGCAGGCACTTTTCAACTGATATATTTATTAGACATAAAGGAAAATACTGTCCGGATTAGGCATGAATTTCGAAATGGAATCACAATTACATCTGAAAGGTATACAGTCTGATTTAGAGAAGTTACCTTTAAAACAGTGCTTTCTAGTACTTTCTTCATAAAAATCTCTCCAAATAATTCTTAAAATAAGACTGATTGTAAATTGTTTACTTGTTCCTAGGGACTCTATTCATGAATAAAATCTATAGAAAAATTTGAGCTGTGTAACTTGAGGAAACTCTAATTGAGGCTTCAGCAATTTATACGAGGTATATGATTAAAGTGACATACTGGAAATGTTAGTTAAGAGAGCAAGAGATAACCTAATTTTAATTTCTGTGCTTAGTCACTACAGCAGGGGCCAGGATTTCACTGGGCAGGTTAAAAGGGAAGCCATCATGCTAGAAGGTGGGAAGGAAAAGTATTCCTCAATTCAGATACAAAGGCCTTGGGACAAAAAATGTCATATTTGTGGAAAAGTGTGCATGTGTAATCACAACATGTGCTGCAAATTTCCTGCAGTGAGTGTTATCCTCCAACACTCCATCATTTCTGCATGGTTTGAGAGCCTGAGCACAATCTTTTGCCAATGGTCAACAGCAACAAGCCAAAAAATTCCAGAAGACCCTGTATCTCGGCCTGGCAAATGCAACGCTGTGATCAATGGCACTCTTTACCCTGGCACCATGACAAACACAGCACCTGTACCAACCACACTGGGAAACAGAGAAGTTGCTTCTGCTTCCTGGAAGTGTACAGCACATCAGATGTTCGAAATAGTAACAAGAGAACTGATTTTTTAAAATTGCAAGAAGGATTCAAAAAATAAGTGTACAGAAATTCATACAACCTACAAAGGCAGAGAAATGGAAAATGGAGTAAAAATTCTGGAAGCAGACAGTATTTTTAGTTTAAAGAAGGAATTAAAAGATGCTCAGAAGTAGAATTCTGAAGTCAGTTCTAATTAACAAGACAAAAAGCACTCTCCTGAAGTCCATCTGTGGTGGGTTGACTACGGCTGGATGCTAGGTGCCCACCAAGCTGCTTTATGACTCCTCAGCTGGACAGGAGAGAGGAAGTATGAAAAAGTCTCACAGGTGAAAATGAGGACAAGGAGACATCAGTCAGCAATTACCATCAAGAGGAAAAATTTTTCGACTTGGGAAAAGTTTAATTTAATTTATTGCCAATCAAATCAGAGTAAGCAAGATAATGAGGAATAAGGGAGAAAAAAAATCTTACACCACCTTCCCTACATGTATTCCTTCTTGCTGGGCTCAACTTTACTCACAAATTTTCTACCTCCTTCAGACGTGTAGGGGGATGGTGGAAGGAGGCTGTGGTCAGTTCACTGCATGTTGTCATACAGGTCATACAACTGTAATTAGTGTTACGCTATTCAGTACTTCCTTCCAGTAAATGAAACGCAACAAAATGACTCAACACTTGCCAATTTGAAGAATATAGCAAATTATTTAGGGACACTGCTGAGGACCAGATTGGTGATGACAAACATTACCATGGAAACCCTGGCAGGTTATACCTGCATGCACAAAGTAACTCCACTGGCCATGCCCTTAGTCTGAAGCAACTGCACCTCCAAGCTGGAAATCAGTATGATTGAACTGAAACAGAAAACCAGAAGTTTGGTAAAGTAGGTGAACAACCACTTTAAAACTGGTTTATGACTCTTACCAACCTCAGTTTTTTACGAAGCTGCAAAGAATTCACAGCAGTTAACAAACGGCAGTACTCAGTTTGCACATCACCCATGCTTGTCGAGCTTAGGTTACTACAGCGTCATTTCATCCTAGATCTGTGATGCATCCCATGCTTTATACACATGGGCTGGTCACTAGCAGATGTTCAGGAGGGGTGGAACACCTCTCCTGTGAAGAAAGCCTGAGAATATTGAGATTGTTGAACCTGGAGAAGAGAAGGCTCTGACTTGACCCGATTGTGGCCTTCCAGTTCCTAAAGGGAGCCTACAAGAAAGCTGGAGAAGGTCTTTTTACAAGGGCATGCAGAGACAGGACAAGAGGGAATTGCTTCAAACTGAAAGATGGTTGATTTTGTTTGGATATTAGGAAGAAATTCCTTCCTGTGACGGTAGTGAGGCACTGGAAAAGGTTGCCCAGAGAAGCTGTGGATGACCCATCCCTGGCAGTGCTGAAGGCCAGGCTGGATGGGGATTTGAGCAAGCTGGTCTATCCCTGCCCATGGTAGGGGAGTTGGAACTAGATGATCTCTAAGGTCCCTTCCAATCAAAACCATACTATGATTCTGTGATTTAGAAAAGCACCATCATCTGCTGCCCTATGTGAAATCTCAGGCATTGTGCGGTGTTACCAGAAAAAATGTGGGCAAGTGACCTCCATATACTCAGATGCTTAGAGTCATGCCTATTGGACACATCTGTACACCTCAGGGGTTTCTCTGTCACCTCTATCTGCTCAAGAATGGTGTTTGTGTGGCCTTTTGGGATGGGTTTTGTGACCTTGCCCCACATTCACCTCAAACTCGAAAGACTTCCAAGATTAATGTGTCACCTCATCAACGTCTACAGTTGTCTGAAGGGTGCCAAGGAGATGGATTCAGGCTCTTCGTGGTGGTGCCAAGCAACAGGACAACAGGCAGTGGGCAGAAACTGATGCACAGGAAATTCTACCTGAATATGAGCAAGAGCTTCTTCACTGTCCAAGTGACTGAGCACTGGAACAGATTGCCCGGAGAGGATGTGGAGTGTCCCTCACTGCAGATATTGAAGGACCCTCTGGACACAATCCTGTGCCATGTGCTCTGGGATGGCCCCGCTTGAGCAGGGAGGTTGGACAAGGTGACTGACCGCGATCCCTTCCAACCTGACCCGCCCTGGGGCTCTGTGGCTCCGCGAAGGACAGCAGAGGATCAGCACTATGGAGCGGACCAGTTTACTCGTATTTGTTGCTCCATCCTCAAAGGAGCATCAAACACCTCAGGGAGTTCAGCACGGGAGGACGGAAATAGCCATAGCCAAGAGAAATCTGCTGCTTAGGAAACATTTTGGCGCTCATTCCCCTTCAAGATCAGTTCAAGACCCTCACAACAAAATGGCAATAAAGTAATTGTAACGTGGCAATATGCAATACGGTAAAAGGGAATAGCATAAATCTTGCCTGACATGGGAAGACAGAGCGGTAACACCGTCAGTAAACACCTCCCCTCACGGCGCCGTGCACGAGCACGCCCTCCGCCCCTCACGCCGCACCGCTCGACGATCGACTGCTCCTGCCGCGCCCGGGCCCTCCCGCTGGCGGGCGGGTCTCCGCGCGGAGCTCGATTGAGCAGCCTGTGCCTCAGCCGCCCGCCGGTGCCGCAGCAGGGCCGGACGCGGGCCCGGGCCGGTTCGCGATGCTGCGGTGGCTGATCGGCGGCGGCCGGGAGCCGCAGGGCTTGGGGGAGGTGAGGTGGCTCCCTGCGGAGCCTTAGGCTTGGGGCGGGCGGTACCATTAGGTCGGGATGCGCTGGGCCGGGGCTTTTCCTGCGGGGTGGATCTGGGCCCCGGGATGGGCCGTGCTCCGGGCCGGCTCTCGGCTGCGAGGCAGTCGAACTGATAGAACGGGTTACGGGCGTCCTCGAAGAGAAATAGGGGAGGTGGGAAAGCACGGAAGCGAACCTCAAGGATCCTCTCCAGGTCTGGGCACTTCAGTTCAAGGGGGACATTGAGGTGCTGGAGCGAGTCTAGAGAAGGGCAGCGGAGGTGGTGCAGGGTTTGGAGCACACATCCTGTGCGGAGCAGCTGAGGGAGCTTGGGTGGTCTATCCTCGGGAACAGAACGCTGAGGAGAGACCTTTGTCACTCTGTATAACTCCCTGAATGCAGGGTGTAGCCGTGGGGACCGTGGGGTCTCTTCTCCCAGGCAACCCGTAACAGGACAAGGGGACATGGTCTCAAGCTGCATCCGGGGAGGTTCAGGCTGGACATCAGGAAGAATTTCTTCACAGAAAGTGTGATTGGATATTGGAATGGACTGCTCGAGGAGATAGTAGAATCACCGATCCTCCAGATGTTTAAGGACTTGACGTGGCACTCAATGCCATGGTCTGGTTGACATGGTAGTGTTTGGTGGTAGGTTCGGCTTGACCTCAGACGTCTTTTCTAGCCTAATTGATTCTGTGAATAGCAGAACGTCCCGGGAGCTGTCGGGAGCACCCCGGCTCCCTCCCCGCTGCTCGGCGTGGGTTATGGTGTGTACCTTACGTGCAGTTCTTGCGAGTCCTGCCTTCAGGACACTGAGGTCGATAATGTAGATTATAGGCAGTAAATTGTTATTTATGTGTCACAGTAGCTTGTAGTAGTCTTCCAGCATTTCTTCTTAGTTCCTCCTCCGGGAGATATACTTTGTTGCATAGTGCAGTATACACTGACATCCTTCCTGCTCCTCAGGTGAAGAGTTTTACTGAATTAGGGGGAGAGATCATTGAAATTTTCATGTCTCGAAGAGTCTGCTGAAATTCTCAGTCCAGACTTAACAAGAGTTAATTAAAAGTATTACTGCATTCCATACAATTAGTGCTTTTGTAATCTAGACAAGTATGAAGAAACAATTATTTTGCAGCTGCTGTTCATGATCAAATTAGGCCAATGCCATGGTTGACTTCAAAGGTCAGTACTTAATTTGGTGGAAATTTGGGTCTGCACCAGTTTGGAATGACAATGTGTGGGAATACCTCTGTCTTTTGTCATCAGTCAAAATGCCAGTTGGATTGCAGTCATAGTTGAAGGTTTGTGTGCAAGTTGTTTTTAAAAGGAGGATGGGAAATATGATGCAGTTTTACTGCATTGATGTGTGTGTCGCTCTTCAAAGTTTAAATTCTGGTTATGGTTTATATACTGTGATTTAGTAAAACATGAGCATGAATCAAGATGTGGCCCAGCTCTGCTATTCTGCCATTCATGCCTTGGTTAAATCCAATCACAGGACTTTTGTTCTCATTGTTACTACCACAGTTTCGTGGAATCATAGTAATAATTTTGCTTCTCTGCAGAAAATCTGAAGAACAAGTGTTGCTAAGGGTTAGTCCCTAAACCTTTCCTGCCTGCATGATGTAATATTGTTTCATCTAATAATCTTCATAACCATTAGTTTGTTTCCTGTGCTGTGACTTCAGACGAATGTGTTGGAGTGGCATTGCACTGGGTGAATAGCAGAAGGCTCTAGAAAAGCTCTTCTAGGTTTGTGAAATGGAAATTTCTCCGTACCAGTTTTTTTTGTTTTCTTTTTTTTTTTTTTTTGTGGATTTGGAAGTCATTTAGACTTAAGCACCTGAGGAGTCTCTTCGGTTGATAGCCAGCCATGGTGTTCATCTTAGGTAGGGTTGTTCTGGTAGTGGGAGCACCTAAGTCCAGGAACATCTTTGTCTGTAGGAGCTAATTTGTTATGCTCCATGATCCATAAATCAATATTCCTGTGTACTCTTGTGTCCATGTTTTTCATTAATTGCTTTTTAAAATCCCACCTCACATCATAGCGGTTGTAGGAAGTTTTGAGGTTGAGATTAATATTTTGGGATTTTTTTTTTCTGATTACTGTAGTGTTGCTTACAGGTAATGCATAAAAACATGCAAGTTGGGAATAGATTCCATTAACATCAGCATCCAGCTTTTACATCCAAAAACTTGATGTTGCTACAAGAGAGTCCAGTTAATAGCTGGTATAAAAAAAAATATTTTCAGAGAAAGAATGCTCATGTAACCCATTACTTGGGTAAATATTAATGAAGATTTGAAGAGAACATAACTTGTATGACATTTCTGGGGGAAAAGATGTTGCTTTGTTCTTATCTAGAGGTACCTCATCAGCACTGTACCTTTCAGTATTCACGGGCATTGTTAGAATTAAGATTAGACATGTTGATCAAAAGAAATAGCACCAACTTGTACTGAATAAGAAGCAACAACAGGCTGTAGAATTGGGATGTTAATGATACAAATTCTGAATTTTTCAGAATGATGTTAAAATTGTTGTCTGAATGTATGTTTTCTGACTGTAATATTGCTGGTGTACTGAGATTTGCTTAGGATTTTTAGAACTCCCTTTTTTTTTAAGGAATGTTTTGATTAGCTTTTGATGGCTGAACTCCAAGTTTTTGTATTTTTTATAGCAGTGCAGATTCTACTTGCATTATTTTAAATGGGAACTGCTATTCTCATGTGATTGCATAAAATGAGGAATAGTTGCTTCATGAAATGCATCAGATAGCAAAAACCAAGATAAAACCACAAGAGCTTCATTTAAAAATGAAGAACTCCTAATTTTTAAAATAACCACAGGTTTCTTTCCATCCATATTTATTATCTATGTCATTCTGAGTTTCTGAAGAATATTATCATAGTACCAATATCAAAATAATAGAAAATAGTTTATTAATCATGCAAGAAAAAGTTCAAGTTTCTGAGGATAACATGTTAGTCTTCCATGTGGTATTACCTGTCATGTATGCTGGATGTTGTACAGTGTCCTGTAGTTACTGTTTTACAAAGTAGATTCTGTTGATGTCCTCAAAGAAAGGACAGTCTTGGAAGTAGTATGATGTTGACCGTTGAGTAAAGTAAATCTAGAGGGGAGAGTGGTGTCACTGAGTTACTACTGAGCTCTTTAGATGGTTTTTTAAAGAATTAATGTCTGGCAACGGGTTGTTCCAGAATGTTTAAGACCTTAATTACAAAAAAGTTGTCTTGAGATAAAATGATGATTGAGATTGGCAGAACTATGCTGCCTTGAAACTTCAGTTCTGTGCACTATTTTATTGACCCCGCCTGGTGATCAGCTTGCTTCTAGTGATTGATTGTTCTTTTAATTAATAGTCTAGTCGAGGGTAATTGCATATGCTGTTCCATAAAATGATTAATCATTCTCTGTGGTTTTTTAAGTGGTTTGCTGTGGTATTTTGTGACTAGAGTACTGATGTGTGATTTATATATTATTTTTCAGAACAGCATTTGTTCTTATTCATTTTAAATATGTTGCCTTTATAAAGGATTTTAAAATTGAACAGTAGATGAAAGATATGAGAGGTTCATAGCCATCTCCTAAAAGGTGTAATTTAATGAAAAACTGAGTGTATGGTGAATTGAGTCATGAAGCTGGCTCCACATGACAGCTCATAACTAAGCTGGGTTTTCATCTCAGTGTATCAGTGATTAAACCAGTACAAAATGTTTTTGTTAAACAGAAAATGCTACATCATAATTTAAAATACATTCTATAGAAAGCTGTTATTTACTTGAAATAACAAGAAATTATATTTTATAATGATTTTCATTATGGCAAAGTGATATTTCTGAAACTTAACTCATGAGTCTGTGTGTAGATTGTTAGACATTACAAAGAGGAAAATAGTTGTGTTAGTGTGAAATAAATTCCTTTTTTATGAATTTTAGAAATCCTTTGTACAGACAATTGGTGAAGAACAAATACAGAATCCTTACACGGAGCTCCTTGTGTTGAAAGGCCATCAAGATATAGTGCGATTTCTAGTGCAAATAGATGACTGCAGGTATGAAGTGCCATTTCAAATTATTTCACAATGTCCTTGGCAATATGTTTGTACAAGGGTAGTAATATTTTTAATCCTGTCCTTTTACTTTTCGTGAGGGAGGGCAGGAAAAACTGGTGTTAAAAAAGGCAAGGGATGAACACTCCCTTTTCTTTTTATGTTTCTATGTCTTTTGGCTTCTCTTTTAATGTTAATGAGAAAATAATGATGATAATGTTATGTTTCTTAGTACAAATTAATTTGTTTGTAAGAATTACCTTTCACTAATTCAGCTGTTCTTTTTCAGTCTGTTCCTGGTCTGAGTGTTTCCTTCTGTACATGCATAGATTCTCACCGGACAATATGCAGTGGTGTTCAGAGAGGATGCATGTGTTTCATGTTTCTGAATTGAGGAAAGCTCTTATTTTACCTACTGGTTCTACGGAAGGGTGTAATAGTTGCCTACAGATACGCTGTAGCAATTGGACATGACATCTTCAACAATATTGAATGTTGCCTTTCCTTTCTTTCCAATCTTTTATTGCACTTTCTTGTGGCGCTGTAGTACTAAATTCACTTGAGCTTTAATTAATGCAATTTTTTTTAACTTTTCAAGTTTTAAAACTTTCAACTTAAAATTTATTCAGAATGACTGCTTAGCAAAAGTCACCATATGCCTAACCTCTGCATTACATTTCTCTTCCAGTTTGATCTGGTTCAGCTTGCTGTACTTTGAAACCTGACAGTTCCTTTGTGTCTCTCCTTCAGTTTTCAGCTATATACACCTTTCTGTATATTTCCTGACGGCCTTTATCTGTTCTGTTCTTCTGAAGACTGAGTTATCTATCTTCTGCAGATAGAGATATCAAAATACTGGAAAACTGGTTAAGAAGATGAAATAATTGTATTTACCTTTGTCACTTAGGAAGTGTGACTGAGAGAATGAATTATGATAGTTATACATTACAACCTAGTTTCTATTCTAGTTTTCTCTAAATTAGCCTTAGATGTTCTTTAATTTAACTTAATTCTACAAGAGAAGAAATAATTGTCTGCCTTAAAAGTAAGGTTGTGAAGTCTTTCATCAGTCATAAAATGTAGTGACTCTTGGCTGATGTGGAGAGTTAATAGAAAACATTCAGTGATTAAAAACGTAAGTAATAGGCAGGAGTAGCTCTGATAAGGAGCTATAGTAATTTAAATCTTTTATGGATTAGACACAGAAGGGAAATTCTAATATATTAATCAGTACACTACACAAAGTTAATGTGGACAAGAGTTTGTTTTATATCCTTGTAGTGTTCAGCATGTGTTTTGTGAAGGAAGGTTCTCTCCTTCCCTGTGCACAGTGGTTGGAAGTGACCATGCAGGTGGTCTCTTCCAAATCAGAAATGCCCAGAGAATCTTATTTTCTAATATATTTGTTATATATGTGTATATATATTTATATGTATATATATAGATATACATACATAAACATTTCACAGAAGACTTTGTGGAGGATTTTTAGCTTGCTTAGCTTTAGGTTTTTTTTTTCTTAATGACAGAAATATGTACATCAGAAAAGCTACATGCATTATCATAACCTTTATTTTTCTACACTGTAGTAGTCCATCAGAAGATTCATACAAAAATGGAAGAATCTCATGTGGTTTCTTCAGTCTTTTTTTCCTAGACAAGTTATTAAAATAACCCTTTATCAAAGCATGTTTTTCTCAAAATGTATACTGAACAGGTGTAATTGATTTTTGTAGATGCACCAGGGTATTCTTAGATTGCACATACTGTCTGATACAAATAAGCTTTTTGTTATCTGATAGCAGGTAAATTACTGAAGCCAAAAAAATTATAATCACTGTACAGCTAAAGCCTAAGTGTCTACATTTAAGAGAGGTTATAAAATACCATATGGATAAGGAGTAAATTGTATAGTGGGCTAATATTCTAAGAGTTTGAGAAGTTTAATAGAGTTGTTGCACTGGACAATAATTCTAAATTTTTATTTATCAATAATATGGTATTTTCAGTATTGTTAAACACATGATAATATTTTTCTCTTGATTCTTTCCAGTAAGATTGGTATTGTTACTCAGACTCTGAAATGTTTTTATTTAGTTTCTGCAGCTATTCCATTGTATGCTTTTTGTCAGCTATTGTAACCCAAGTTTCATGCTTCAGGTCTTTAGATAATATCATCTTAGTGAGAATTTTGCAGAAGGATTTTCTTGTTTTCTCAGTGGCTCAGCTAAAACCAGTGAGTGGAAAATTTTCTCAGATTGGTTTTTGAAGATACTAAATAAATCCTCTATGAATGTAACAGAAAGCTGGTTGGTTTTTTTGGATTTTTTCCTTCTTTGCTCTTGTACTTTTTGAACATGAAGTAAGGCTCATATTGATTGGAAGATCACTAAAGAATGCTAAGCATCAGCAAGAGTCTTCTAAAAACTGGACTGAGATAAAATTGCATGTAATACTCTAGCATTTGACACATTAACCAGAGTTCATAATACATTTTAAGAATAGGTTTTTTGTTGATCATTTGACCATTCCTTGCTCCTCCAGGAAACAGACAAGGTTGTAGATGATGGTGATCATGACTTGAAAAGGCAGGGTAACCCATGAGGATGTTCTTTTTATAATAGTATTGGAATTTCTAAGTCTTGTTCTTATATTAAGTATATGTTGATAACCACTTATTTAAATATATTGATTTCGGTTTAGGAGCTGGAATTAGGATTTATAAATACACGCTTATTCTTTAAAGCCAGAGTCTGATATATCTTGTAAGCATTTCTTCTTCTGTGAGTATTTACTGTTTTTCCATTACATTATGCTATAATGAGGATTTCAGTTTGTTACGGTTTTTTGTTTTGTTTTCTCTTCAGGTTTGCATCTGCAGGAGATGATGGAATCATATTTCTATGGAATGCTCAGGTTAGGTGGTTTTTTGGGGGGTGGCTTGTGTGCTCTGGAGAGGGCAGAAGTTGTAGAGAAGAGTTAGAAATGTCTAGGAGCAAAAAGGCTGAACAGTTAAGAACTGCTGCAGAGCTACTGTTTGAAAATGTAAGAGTGGAGGGAGTCTGTTAAATCTTAGTTTACAAAGGAGAGTTAGGAAAGTAGAAATTGGGTGAACCTAAGAGAAGCGTAAGTTTTGAAAGTTAGAATGTTTTGGGACAACACAGTGATTTTAGAGAAATGTTAGATGAAATCATGGTGTTAAAATCAGAAGTGTGTATGAAGTTGTGGCTTTAATTAGCCTTTGAAAGTATGTTCTGTATGTGCTGTAAACACTGAAATCCTGACTAGTAACTCAACAAATATGTAGCAAGATCCCAAACCTACCAGGATTTTTATATAGACTTAAGAGTTAAATACATTTCAATGGCTCTATTCCTAATACATCTTTGTAGTATGACTGATTAATGGAGTACTAGATTAATCAGTATTGGACTGATTAAAATTGTGTTGGAAAGATACCAAAGTCACTAGAAATTAAGCATTTCATGCTGTGCAGGAACAGGCTCTTAATTGTTTGCTGTGATAAAATTCTCCTTGTATCTTTTGAAAATCTTATACTTTGTTTTTCCGTATTATTGACAAAGTTGTAGAGAAGCCATGAACATCAGACCTGTGTTAAGGAAGTCTAGTTGTATGAGTTACATTGTTTAATAAGAAGTTCGAAGGGGAGACGAACTGTCTACAGTGTATCAAACATTCAAATTGCAGAAGAAAAAATATCAGACGTAAAATTGTCTTTAAAATCTTCTGAAAAATTTATGTGACATTTATGACAGTGTAATTTTAAAATACAGAAGGAGAGACTCGAAACTTTTCTTTTGAGTAGTTTCTGTTAGTGCTGTGCTGTATAATATTTTATAATTTTATAGTTTTATAATTTGGAAAAGTAAAGGGATTTGAATATTAAAATCCATGTATGTGAATATATATGTCCAGTGTTCTGAGCAGTTTGTGAATGTAAAACTCATGTGGATATCCAGCTTATGAACCTAGTTCCATTTTCTTCTTCTGTAGGATTTTTAGTATTTTTGTAAAAGTAAATCTTTGCAGTTTTAATTTAAAACTTTAACTCACATCTGTAAAGAAGTTTGCAGTTAAAATTACCCTGTATTTTAGCTCCATGTTTAAAATGCCAATATGCTTCTACATATTTGTTTGTAGGGTTTTGTCGTTTAACTTGAAACAGTAGTAGCTGCAAAGCTCCAGCTTGAACCTGTAGATGATGTGCATAACTAGATATGCACTCCTGGCAGGAAGTTGGTCATAAATATAGGTCAATGTTTGCCATAAATATAAGTCAAACTTTTCTAATAATTAAAATTTTAAAAAAAAACTTTCTCAAGTGAGGGTTTGTCAACAAATCTGAATTGCTATAGTATTCATTAAGAAGGGAAAATGGCCAATATTTGTCTTAAAAGAGTTTAATACAGAATTCTTAAGGGCTTTTAGAGGTTTTTTTACTTGGAGAGTAATTTGTATTATGTATTGTTTCTTAAAATTTTCACTTAGTATATTATTTAATTTAAGATCTTGAGCAGCACTGGAGGCAGTAAGAATCCTTAAATTATTTTAGGAAGGGAGATTTTAGACTCTTAGAACTTCTTGCTTTCAAAAGTCATGTGGTACCTATATTTTACACTACAGTAGGCATTTTCCTATTTTACCCTTAGTTTTCCATATTTTTGTTTTTCAGACTGGAGAAAAACTTTTTGAACTTCACGGACACACACACAAAATTACAGCTATAGCACCATTTTCTTCATCAGATGTTACTGAAGAAAAAATGGATTTGATTATAACTGCATCAGCTGATAGAACCGTTACTGTATCCTTTGATCTGGAGAGAACTCAAATTTCTATGGACTTTTTGTGTTTTTTACTCTTAAAGGTAGCACTGACATAGGCTGCGGCCCACCTCAAAACCTAATGGCTAATAATGCCCACTAGATGTAATTGGATTACACAGGAATTTCAGTAGTTATTGCTCACATGTAGATGCAATCCACCCACAAAAATAAATCTATAGCAAGCCTTTTTGAATATGTCATTAGGCCAAATATTGAAAAGGCTGTCAGGGTTTAGGAGACTGAGTCTCTGCATACCTCTTTCCTAATCTGTCATTTAGTTACCAACATAGTATTTACATTTCTAATATGTAGAAACCCTTCAGTTTCCTTAATGAATAAAGACAGGTTTGGGACTGCACTAGTGGCAGACAGATTCAGAAAGTGTCATGTTTCCATTCTACTGTAAAGGTATGCTGAGGAAACCCTACGAGTGTCTGTTGTTTTGTTATTATGTCTGTCTCATCGGTCACGTGTGCAGGTGTGTTTGAATGAAAGGCATTGTTATGTGTGAGAACAGGTACATATTGAGTGGCTGAGAAGTTGACACAATTCTTAATTTGGTTTTGGAACTCTTACTTCCTCAGTTTTCTTTTTGAAAGGATGTAGAACAAATGTAATTCTTGTGGCTTATTTTTGTTGCCATGTTGGGAAAGGCAACCTACATTTAAAGTTCATGCACTGTTGATGAAGAATTTAACATATTAGTATGTAATCAAATCTGTATTTCGCAGATACCTTGATCCTGTATTTCATAGTACTTATAGATTTACCTAGTTAGAGCTCATGATCATTTCACTGAGAAACTTCCTGTAGAACTTTCTCAGGAGACATATATCTGGTTTTTGTTCTGCAGTGTTTGACAGTTCTTCAAAGACTGAATGTATGGTTGTCTGGAGGGAGTGATCTATGTGTTTGGAACCGAAAATTAGATCTCTTGTGTAAGACCAGTCATCTTACTGATGCAGGTAAAAAGTAAATGACTCATAACCGTTAAAGTGCAAGTAAAACAGATCTGTATAATGTTGCAAAACCGATTGGTAAATTCTCTTTAATTCTAATGATAACATTATTAGAATCCCACTTAATTTTTTCTAAATGTCAGACTTACAGTTTCAGCAGTAACACTGCTTTTAATGTCCTGTGCTGTGTGAATTTTAGACTGTGTTAGATCTCAGTTACTGTAAGTTAGCTTGGACTTACAGGGCTAGAGCTCAGATGCTGATCTGTGTGTGTTTGTTGTATCCTTTGACTGGCTTTTTGTGTGATTGAGTGGGAGTTTTATTATATTTCTAAGGGAAACTTTGTAATAGTAGAGCAGTAAAGATTACTCTTTATTGTTAAGAGCCAGTACTTTTGATGTAGAAAATGCAGGATTTGATAGGAATATAATGAACTTAATCAGAAATCAATGTCAATCATGTTTTTCTCTTAATAAACTTCTTTATTATCTGTTCACTTGAGGAAAACTATTGCATGTTAGTGCTGTACTTTATCAGGATACTTACAAAGCTGTGAATCACGTTCAAAGGTGGAACCAATATTGTCCTTGTTTTTGTCATAGAATGGAGTAGTGGTAGGCAAAGCCTGCTGAATCCTCGACGATGTTAATACTTCTTTTGGTTCGGTATGAAATACCATGTTGGAAAACACCAGTTGGAAATTGTGCTGTGGTGCTTAGCATGCACTGCTATTGAAACTTTGGTGCAAGGAGTCAATGGAATGTAGCATGGGCCCTCTCTTCTGTCTTGATCTCTTACTTCTTTTGTGGGGAAAAAGATTGGTTATTCCTTGGGGAATTTTCCTCTAATGGTGCTTTGGCACAGACTGGGGAAGTTCTGTGCGGGATGAAGACAGACTGACAGCAAGCTGGGTGTTTTCTCGTATGCTTTATTCTTCTTCATCTTGCTCTGCACAGTGTTTCAGAATTGTGCATAGTGAGGTAGTATCAGTGTCTAAGAATTTTGGTACTGCCTGTGTTTAGAGTCCTAATAATTGCCGTGGTGTTTTAATACTATCCAGCATTAGGACATATATACCCTAACTGTATTTAAAATAAAAAAGTAATTTACTTTCAGCTTCACCACAAGTTTGATGTTCAGACTTCTGCTGGATTCAGAACCAAAACTCCTGACCTTACCTCTCTTTGAGATAATCTGTTCATTTCTGATGCCATTTAACTTTCACTGCAGGCAATATAGTTCTGTTTTGATAAGTGGAAGGAAGATTGTTAAGAACTCATTTAATGAGAAATTAACAGTTTGTTGTGTTTTCTTTTGACCAATTAATACCCTCTTCTCTCTTATCCCATTTTTTTAAAGGCATCAGTGCTTTGGTTGAATTGCCCAAAAATTGTGTTGCAGCAGCAGTTGGCAAAGAGCTAAGTGAGTATGTTGCATTTTCAAGTGTTCATGTTCCTCCATAACAGCTGCTTATCAGAGATATGTGTGAAAAGCATGCTGCTGGACTTGTATAGGAAAAGTAAATGGTATTAGGGTGTGGTCAGCAACCTTTTTCATTTTACCATCATTGTACAAGGAAGAAATGATACCAGTCTTACTCAGGAATTTTTTAGCAATATACATGACAAAACTTTTCTACATTTTCTGCTCTTCTATATTTAGAATCATAGAATCATTAACATTGGAAAAGATCCAAGGTCATTGAGTCCAAGCTTTGACTAATTACCACCATGCCAACTAAACTGTAGCACTGAGTGTCATGTCCAGTCATTTCTTGAACAACTTCAGGGATAATGACTCCACCATATTGCTGGGCAAGCCATTCCAATGCCTGACTACCATTTAAGTGAAGAAATTCTTCCTGATGTCCAACCTGAACCTCCCCTGGCACAACTTGAGGCTGCTTCCTTTTGTCCTGTCACTTGTGGCCTGTGAGAAAAGGCCAATGCCCACTTTGCCACAACCTCCTCTCAGGTAGTTACAGGAAGTCAGAAAGCCTCCCTGAGCCTCCTTTACTCCAGGCTAAACAACCCAAGCTCTCTCCTTACAGGGCTTGTGCTCCAGACTCTTCACCAACTCCTTTACTGTTCTCTGGACACACTCCAGCACCTCAATATCTTTCTTGTCTTGAGGGACCCAGAACTGAACACTGTAATTGAGATGTGGCCTCAAGTGGCAGTTGCAGCTACAGTGCTGCGTACAGGGGACAATCACTTCCCTGGTCTTGCTGGCCCCACTATTGCTGATACAGGCCAGGATGCCACTGGCCCTCTTGGCCCTGGGCACATGATGGCTCATGTTGGTCAAGCAGGACCTGCCTTTCTTAAACCCATGCTGTCTGGGCCTGATTCCGTGGTTGTCTTGTATGTGATACGTGATCACACTCAAGGTGATTTGTTCCATCACTTTCTCTGGCAGTGAAGTTAGGATAACAGGCCTGTAGTTTCCTGGATCCTCTTACAGCCATTCGTGTACGTGGGAATCAAATTGGCCAGCGCCTAGTTTGCTGTGACCTCCCTTGTTCACCAGGACTGATGATAAATGACATACAGTGGCTTGGCAAGCTCCTTTGCCAGCTCCTTCAGTGTTAGTGTCATCTGTCCAGATCTGATTGTGGCAATGGACATTAGTTCTTCTGGAGAAGGGCTGGAACTGCTTATCTGAGCTATCGGATGCTTGGCTTCTCTAGAGCCTCCTTACCACAGGATCTGAAGTGTGAGATATTGCTGACCTCTTACTATCCGAAGCTATAGTGAGACAATGTCGTGATTTCTGTTGCCTAACTGGAGACAGAATTTTCTGTGTATGCAAACTGTTAAGTCATTGGCTAGCTGTTGGTGAAGAGTCTCTTCAATAAGTGTTGTGTAAAATAACTGAAATTTCAAAATAGGGGGTAAAATCCAAGAGAAAAAGTAGAGCACTATATCAAGAAAAACAGCTAGGTGGTTAGACACTTAGTTAAAAAAAGCAGCCTGCTACTCTGATCAAAGAAGCAGGAACAAACTAAAATAGTCTTCTTGTGCTTAGATGTTGGTATACAATATAAACTTTAATCTGAACTACCCACACTTCTTTAGTAGTACCCTTGAGATAGAAAAGAAATTCCCAGACTGATTAAAATAAAATCTTAATTTCTGACAATATTGATTGCCTTTCTAGAGGATATTGCATCCTTTTTGAATATTAGTTTTTCAGTGAGATGAGTCCTCAATAAACATGTTTAACTTTTAGTTCACTTATCCATAAAGGTGTACGACACTTTTCACTTCTGGTGTTGACCAATTCTCTGAATTTCATAGTTACTAGGCTGAAGTGTTTTATCCTATATTTTCAGTACCGAGAGGCCTTAGTGGTAACACTGAAATAATTCCTTTCTGGTTTTTTTATGTTATGAGTGATAATAAGTGGCTCTTGTGTGGTCTCACTTACGTTTTAGTTTGTGTCTCTGAAAATGTTTTATTTGAGAATAGCTCCATCTTATTCCAAATGAAAAAGCTTATTTAGCCAATTTTTCTATCTTTGAAGTAATTTTTAGGTTGAGTGCTTCTAACAATGGGTCTGAAGGTTGGAATGTCCTTGAAGTAAAGCGCCTTGTTGACCATCAGGATAACATTTCATCATTAGTCAGTGTCAATGGTAAGAGTTGTTCGATAATGTTACTTGTTTTGTTAGTTACCAGTGGGATATTTCACCTATGGAGTTTTTATTGGAACCTAAGTTTTAACTGGAACCTAAGTTTTAACTGGAGTGAAGCTTATTAACTAGTGGGTGTACCTTTTTGTGTAGCTACAAAGGTGGTGGTATGACAAAACAGAATTCCTTTATTTATGGATTAACAATGAAATTAAATCAGGGAAGTTGCAGTGTAGAAGAGTCAATGTCATTAATGAAAGTGGAACTCTTGGTCTTCTTTATGTTGGGAAGGTTAAAAATGCTACTTTTTTCTCCGTGTTCCTTCTTACTCTTAAAATGGGATATGCAATGCCCCATCCCTTGCAGCTGTAGTCCTAAGGTTCTGAGTGTACAGACAGATCCATTATAGAGAGGGTCTGGAAGATGATACAATCTATGCTGCTCATTAGGGTAATACTGAGCTAATACCTGAAAATCTGTCTGCTCTGCTACAAGTACCAGCCCCTTCTACTCTGTTCTTCCCTGTCTATTCTTTTATGGAGCACCCCTAGAGCCCAGAGGTGGGATAGAGTGTTTATTTAGCCTTGGGTGTATCTGTGTCAGCCTGGTTGGCACAAAGGGGCTCTGTTACAGAGGTAGCAAGGAGCTGGAAAAAAGAAAGCTTGGATTCTATGATACTTTTTTCTGGTTTTCTGTGGCTGTTGAGCTGCTAGCAGAGAAAAAGACCGGGATTCTCAGCGTGACATAGAAAAGAAGACTTTTATTATTTTGATTCCAACTTGTATAGATTTTTCAGAGGTCACCCAGATTGGTCAGTCAGAAACCTCCCCCTAGGCCTGATTGGCCAGGCCTGAACTGTCCAAATCTCGAGACACTTTTTAATAACATCCAAACTTTATCTTTGTTTATAAAACACAGGAGAAAATTCTCATGGGAAAGACCTGTGCTAGCCACAGTTTTCTGGTTTGCTTTTCTTGTTACAGTTTTCTTGTTTCTGTTGCCATTATTTTCTTCTGTTTGATTATTAAAGGCAACCAAGTGTTTGGCTTAAAAGAGACAAGATGCGTTAAATATTGTAGAAGTTCATTTCCATGTGCGATAAATTAATGATCAGCTGTTTCCATATTGCCATTAACTAATTAATTTTATTTGTGATCAGTATCTATGTATGGCAAAGACATACTTTGTTGTATCTGAGGAGTGTCTATACACATTCTTCTCCAAGGAATAGAAGGACTTTGTATGTAGAAATGAAGTTCGAATACTTGCACACACTTCTGGTAGTGTTCCTTGCCTTTGCAACTCTGTACTGTGCATTATGGCCAGTGAATGGTCTGCTTCCTAGTTTTAATTTTACAAGAGAGCTCATCTGAACTATGCTAGGTCAGTAGATGTGTATTTACTCAGAGAGGCTTTTGTCCAGTCAGTTATTTACTGCACATTCTATGTAGCTTTATACAGGCTACATAGCTATAAACAGGCTCTTTTCCCTTTCTAGAGTTATTACTTTGTGTGAAATACATTTTTTTAATACCGTGATTTCTGTGTGTGGTCTTTTCCCCCCTCCAGATTTGACTTTTGTGACAGGTTCTCATGTAGGTGAGTTAATAGTTTGGGATGCACTTGACTGGACAAAGCAGGCATCTGAGTGCAACTTCTGGGACTCCTCTGTTCATCCAGATGTACAGCCAGAAATAAAGTTATCCCAAAGCCCCAATGAAACTTCAGTTCAACACTTAACATCTGATGAGGAGGTAAATAGCTGTAGAGTAAATTAAGTAAGCTAGGATGATCTCACCGCAGAAGATCAAGTGGTTTCTATTTTCAGTTTCCTTGTTTTAATATGAGGGGTTTCTTTTAGATGTGCACATTTTATATGATCAACCGTTTTTATATAAAATATTGGCTGTTGACCTAAATGAAGGTTAAAATATGTTGATGGTATGGAAACTAACATAATGGACTGTCACAACAGTATTTCTTTTTGACTAACGAAGATTTATTACTTGTTTACAATACCAGTAGAGAAAAATGAATGGGAGGGTGTGTGTTTTGATGGCATGCATCTTTTGTATTCCATGCTTCTGGAAATGCAGTTTTCCCAATTATGCAGCTCTTTGAGCAGTGATAGGTGAAGGTACTATGAGAATACTATGGGGGTACTATTTAAGCGTAGGCATATGGCTCTGCTTAATAGTAAACAGTAAATCAATATTGTTCTTCCTGTTCACATGGGCTGTACACAATTGTATACTGAAATATGTTTCCAAGATCCACTCTACTATAGTCATGCTTTGAAGATACATTCTTGGATAGAATACTCAGTCAGAGCCCAGTTGCAGTTCAGCAAACACTAAAAATACTCAGGTTGTTATTAAATTTTGTGAAATGTTACTGTTAGAGGCAAAATAAAAGATGCTTGAATTTGGAGTACAGTGGGATTTTGTTTTGGGGCATGTATATCAGTTACTGGGAATGATTAGAAAAGGGATTCTTGAAAATTAATTCAGAGATATATGGTATAACACAATAAAAGCTGTGGGAAAGCCTAAGGACCAAGTAGCACCTGATGCATTTGCCTCTTTCTGAACAGAGCATTCCTAAAACCCTGGAGATAGAAGTATTCTGGGATGTGTGGGGAAAAAAAGTGGGATTTCCAGTGGTTTTGTTGTCGGTGCTTATTTCTACAATGAGCCAAAAGTAACTTTTATTTAGGATAAGTTCTATAATTTGGCTTCAAAAGACTTTCATTCCGCTCTTGAAAGCTACATACAATGTGTTTTAAGGGAGTGGAAGGGAAATTTGGGAAGGTCAGAAGTTGTCAAAACATTCAGTGTGGAATCTGATGCTGCTGAAGGCTTTCTTTCATTCATGGAACTGAACTAAATAAATTGCTGTGATTTTTTTTTTTAATTGTGAGAGTTTTGAATTGTGGGACGTAAAAGTGGTTCTAGTGTTACATACCAAAATAGAAGGTGCTTCTAAGGTAGAGCTGTCTGTATTATAAAATTCCTACTTAAAAGGTGGTGCAGAAATGTATTTGTATACTTTATTTGTTACCTCCAACCTCAAAGAAGAACACTGTTCTTCATGTTAAAAAAAATAGTGTAAAATACATGTTTTCTCTGTTTTCCAGACTTGGTAGTTACGTACTTGGAGAAGATGCACTAGTCTAGTTTGACACTGAGCTTGTAGGCAAAACATGATTCAGAAACAAATAGGGTGGTAAAGGTTTGGCAATAGTAGGAAACAGTGCTAAGGAATGCATCTGCTGTCCTGATATGTGTGTTTAGCTTGCTTGTTAAGAGAGGTGTACAATTTATGCTTTACACCTTTTATTTTCTTGGATTTTGAGATGACGCAGATTTTGTCAGGGCTTGTGAAAAAAGAAGAGTGCTCCATGAAGAGCATCTTTTGCAAAGCTGTAAGACTGTATTGCTCAAGGTGGAAGAGTGATGTGGAAGGCCATTGAACCTTATGCAAAAGTAGGAAAATTATAAGAATGGGCTCAGTGGTTTGTTTTTTATCTTCATTTGGTAATGGTGCTATCAGAAATGTTTAATTTCAGTGTTCCAGATATGCACTAAAAAAAAAAAAAAAGAATAAAAACTTGTTTTTATTTTTGAACAAAGAGTTTTGAACAATGTCAAAACATTACTGACTATATATAGGAAGTTTTAGTCTAAGACCCTTGGTTACAACTTGTACAAAATGTTGACAGGCATGTAGGGTGAATTGCATATGAGATGTAAATGGTTGGGTTTTGTAAATGGAAGCAGGCTGTTCAGGGAAATGTTCCAGCATGCCGTCACCTAAACTATTCAAAACTGCAAATACGTACTGAATGGAAACATTTTGCACTTCTCTGGTACCAAATATTAATCATGTGGACATACACATGATTGTACTCTTGTCCTCTTTATAGGACTTGTACTCTTGTACTCTTGTCCTTCATCATAAGTTGTGATGAAGCAGTCAAGGTCCAAAGATCTGTAAACTGTTTCTGGCTTCTTAGGGTCGTGATGGTTATGAGATGGAATGCCTGCACTCTTCTGAAGAAGAGCATTGAATACAAAATGCAGTGTTGTGTAATACTTTCTGTGGGAGAGTTCCTTTTCTGTATTCAGTGGAGGCCAAATGCTTGAGCAAGGCCTCTTCATCTAGCTGCAGTTAAATTTCAAAAGAAATCAAAAATGCAGAACAGCTCCCTGTATTCTCAGTCTTTCTTGATAAAACAAGAGTTTTTCAAAACACAGAGCATTATTTTACTGTAAGAACATAAGTGTTTACTTACAGAAGTAAGTTGATATGTTTGGATCGTTAGTTTCTGCTTAGACTATAAGCTACGGGATAAAAATAGAGACATCAAATAACTGCTTAGAGTACAGGATAATATCCCACATTTATTTCTAAAATGTCCATTGCTTTTTATAACTTGCTAATTTCGTGTGTTTGGGATAAAGCAGTAACATGAGGACAGAAACAAGCTAGGTCATAGTATTGCTGGAAATCCATTACATGCAAGGTGATTTTTCAGTATCTGTTTCTGTAAGTTGTTCTATTGAATTTTCTTTCCAGTGTGTGTTTGCTGCTGTTGGGAAAGGCATATACGTATATAATCTTCAAATGAAGCGTGTGATTGCCTGCCAGAGAACTGCTCATGACTCCTCTGTGCTGCACATTGAGAAGCTTCCAAACAGGTACAAAACATAGTACATTTTGTTAATGGAATAAAGAAAAGCAAAACTTGGAAGGGTGACTAGAGACAGACTGCAAAGCTACATTGAATTTCTAGGGCAGGGACGTGATCTTCAGTTTGAGCTGCTTTTATTAGGTAGAACTTGTTGATCTGACCTTGGAAAATTTGTCGTTATAATTCAGTGGGAAAACCTATATTCCAGTATGACTGGTACACAAGCTGAAAGTATTTCAGCTGTTTTCAAAATCATATTTGATGAAGGACTTTCATCTGTGTTGTGAAAATATAGCTTAATGGCATTTTACTTCTTCAAACAAAGGCGTATGGCATGTTCAGTACATATTTTTCACTAAATATTTTGTAACACCTGAAATGTTTTAACAAAAAGTAGTAACTTGCAGCTTTTGTTTGTTAGTGCAGAATTTCTAGCTGGACCTTGTTTTGACAGCAAACTTCGACAGGTTGCTGCAAATATATGTATATGCTAATAGTAGTGTTAGATGCCGTTATGCTCTTGTTCAATGGGGCAAAGTGTGTCAGAAGATAAAAACTGAGGCCTTGATCTTATAAATGCTTGTGCTGTTCTAAGTTGCTCTAAATGTGCTGTAGAACAGAGTACCTTCCCTTTTGTTATTTTTCCATAAGAAAAAAGTAAGGTTTTGCTTAATGAAAGTAAACTTACAGAAGCCAATTAATGGAATTGTATTTGCAGTGTCTAGACTGGTTATATTTTGGTTTACATAGTGGTATGCTTTTAATATGGGGTTGAAGGTTTCCCACTTATTTTACAAGGCTATTACAGTTTGTTCTGCTACAAATGAATTTTGTTTTCTGTGGAACATCTGCACACCCTGCTACATTTAAGAGTTCTAGTAAACGTGTGTGAAACCTGAGGCACTTACTGTCTGTTTCGTTGAAGTATCACAAGGTGATTTGCACAGGTATGTATCCATGCTAGTGTTGCTTATCAACTGTTTTTACAGGCAGCTGATCTCCTGTTCAGAAGATGGCAGTGTGCGCATTTGGGAACTCAGAGAAAAGCAGCAGCTGCCAGCTGAGCCGGTTCCGACAGGTTTGCTCGTAGTGGGGAGTGAAAAGGACATTTAAAAACCCAGTACACACCATACAGGGATAGAGAGGCTTTCAGGCTTTGTAAAGAGAGATAATGTCTTGTGTTTAACCAAGTGATTACAGGTTTGTCTTGTGTTTAACCAAGTGATTACAAACTGAAGACAGTATGGGTGTACAAGTCCTCCAACATCTGGTATGGGATGGTAGAAGGTCCAGCTGAACCAATTCTGTGCTGTAAAGCTTACTTCCACTTTACAGTTTTATGAGCCAGTTTAAAAAAAAAAAAAAGACCTGACAAACCTTGATCCTTTCCTCCTTGTACCAAATAGTGCTAAATTCTGTATCATTCAGGAGTAAATAGTTGCAGGACCTTGTGGAGAAGGCTTGCAGATAAGCAGCTGGCATCAAAAGAAAGTGTTTTCGACATCTCGTCTTCGAACTTGTAATGATACTGGGACTTACTTTGAAGCTGTATCCAAACTCACATACTACCTCTGGGCACTGCAGTCCTCAGAGGTAGTTGATAATGTTACAGGAAGCATTTTCCTGAAGTACAGACATTCACAGAAGCACAGAATGGATAAGGTTGGAAGGTACCACAGTGAGCCATGTGGTCCAGCCTCCTTGCTCAAACAGGGTCATCCTAGAGCACATGGCACAGGTTTGTGTCTGGATGGTTCTAGAGTATTCCCAGTGAGGGAGACTCCACAACCTCTGGGCAACCTGATCTGGTGCTCAGTCACCCAAACAGTGAAGTTCTTTCTCACATTCAGGTGGAACTTCCTGTGCCTCAGTTTCTGGCCATTGCCTCTTGTGCTATTGTTTGACACTACTGAGAAGAGTCTGGCTCCATCCTCTTGAGATGGACCCACCCTTCAGATATTTACAGACGTTGATGAGGTCCCATCTCAAGACACTCCAGTCCCTTCATCATCTTTGCAGCCCTCTGCTGGACCTGCTTAGTTGTCCTGAGGAGCCCAGAACTGGACACAGCACTCGTGGGGAGACCTTGCTAGGGGTTAGGAGAGGGGCAGGATCACCTACCATGACCTGCTGGCAATGCTTTTCTTAATGTCCCCAGGATACCATCAGCCTTCTTGGCCACCAGGACACACTGCTGTCTTGTGGACAGCTTGTCCACCAAGACCCCCAGGTTCTTCTCTACAGAGCTGCTCCCCAGCAGGTCAGCCCCAGCCTGTGCTGGTGCCCAGGGTTGTTCTCCCGCAGGTGCAGAACCCTGTATTTGCCTTTGTTGAATTTCAGATGCTCTTCTCTGTCCATCTGTCCAACCTGTTGAGGTCCTTCTGAAGGGCTTCACAGTACTCCAGGGTATCAGCCACTGCTCCCAGCTTTGTGTCCTCAGTGAACTTGCTGAGGAGGCACTCCCCTGTTTACAAGTCATGGATGAACAAGTTAAACAGTTTGGGCCCAGTACTGAACCTTGGGGTACAGTACCAGTTATAGGCCTCCAGCTAGACCCTGTGCCACTGATTTTGACCCAGTGGGATCTGCTGTTCAGTCAGTTCTCCATCCACTTCACTGCCCACTCATCCAACCCATGTCCCTGAATTTGTCTAGGAGGATGTTGTGAGAAGCTGTTGAAATCCCTGCTGAAGTCAAGTAGACAGTATCAACTGCTCTGCCCTCATCCATCCAGGTGGTTGTTTTGTTGCAGAAGGCAATCAGGTTGGTCAAACATGACTTACCTTTAGTGAACCCATGCTGACTATTCCTGATCACTTTGTCATCCATGTGAATAGAGATGGTCTCCAGAATGAGGTGCTCCATCACTTTCCCAGGGATCGAGATGAGGCTGACTGGCTGGTGGTTTTCTGGATCCTCCTTCTTGCCCCTTTTGAAGACCAGGGTGATATTTGCTTTCTTCCAGTCCTCAGCACTCCTCCTGGTCTGCATGACCTTTGAAGATGATCATGAGCAGCCTCACAGTGGTGTCCGCCAGATTTCTTGGCACTCGTGGATGCATCCCCTCAGGTCCCATGGACTTGTGGATGTCAAGTGTGCCTAGATGGCTTCTAACCTAATCCTTCTTGACCAAGAGAAAGTCTTCCTTCCAACATTCCTTTGCCCTGGTCTCCTGGGTCAGAGAATCCTGAGGGCTGGTCTTGTCAGTGAAGACTGAAGCAAAGTTCAGTTACTGACTTCTCTGCATTCTCTTTTACCAGGACTCCCCCTCCATTTAGTACCAGGCCCACATTATCCTTAGTTTTCCTTTAGTTGTTGATGCATTTGAAGAAGCTGCTCTTCTTGTCTTTGACATCTGTGGACAGATTTAATTCCAAGTGGTATTGGCCTTTCTTGTCTCATTTTTACTTACTCTGACAGCCTCTATATATTCATTCCAAGAGGCCTGACCCTGCTTCCATCTCCTGTGTATTTCCTGCTTAGTTTGAGTAATGACAGTTCCTTTGTAGTATGTGCTACTCTTTGACCAAGCACCCTTGCACACTGGCAGTTGTGGTCTTTGACAGGTGCTCTGGACAATATAATTAGTATCAAGGACTGGGAGCAGCAATAGACTGTTTCTCTTCTGTACGGATTTTTTTATTCAAGGTGTGAATAATTTTCTTGATGTATGTTGTCTACCTGGCTGTTCATCTCTTGTTGGTTACTTTTGAAAATGTATTTTTGTTGCCTGGTTTGATCTAGACACACTTCTTCAGGAATGTTCTATCTTCAGCATTGCTGTTGACAGGCTGATCTACACAGTGACAAGTGGTATTTGGTTTCACTTTGGAAATTTATAACTTCTGTGAATCAAGATGTTTGAAAGAAACCAGAAGCACATATTGCTGATGATCGGTGCTGTTTTTATTCTAAGGATCCCCTAAGAAGTTGTTCATCTTGCCAGCTGAGAGATGCAGGGCCAGTTGCACCAGGGTCATGGTTTAGCACAATTCTAGTTTGATGTGCTGATAAGGCTTGAGGGAAGGATTTGGAGTAAAGTCTGAACTGCATTGTCAACAGAACCCGTCCTTCTTGTTTGCATCAATACTATTGCACAGTTCTGGAGACTGGCTGTGTACATTTGTGCTATCTAAATGGAACATGTGGAGTACTGTCCTTACACTCCACTGTGGCTGATCGTTTCAAACCTGAAGGAAGGAGGCAATAAGCCAACACTTAAATGCTGTAGTGCTGAACATACAGGGGAGAGACTGGCGCCTCATTTTTGTGCTCTTTGCACAGGTAACAATTTAGGACAGAGCAAAGATAAACGTCACTGGTCCTGCATCTGCTTTTGCTGTTCAGTTTGTTCTTTTAGGAAATCTTTGTATTTCTTCCTAAATCTGTTTATTGTCTCATCCAGGTGTGTAATTCAGCATGTTTCCTAAATTACATTAAGTGGGACAAGTAGCTGTGTTTCCTTCGTCACTCAAGATGAATAATCAAGATGTTGAAGTGCTGCACAGTATATGCTTCTGTCTTTTGGGCATACAGAGCATCCTGCTCTTAGATTTTTTTGTAGCTTCTGTAGTTCTCTCTTTAGCTAGAGGAAATAAATTGTATTTGTGATTTTTGCGAAAACGAGAGACATTTTTCTCTCATAGGGTTTTTCAACATGTGGGGCTTTGGAAGGGCAAACAAGCAGGCGAACCAAGCTGCTAAGAAGATGCAGGAGAATACACCTACGTATTTATTGGAGCTGGTTGGTGATTTGATTGGTCATTCATCAGCTGTGCAGGTAGGTCAGCTTTACTAAGAATAAGTGAATGTTAGTAAGTAACATAAATTTGACAGTATTTCTTAAATGGCTGTTACTTTTGACTGTCTGGCTCTGGAGGCTAGGAGCACATTTTGTGCCTGTTTGTGTTGTATCACAAGTGTATTGTGAAAAAAATAATACATACTGACTTAGTATTCTAATGACAGCTTGCTCACTGATGCCTGAGGATTGTGTGTACACATATATATGCAACAGATAATTTGACAGAGTATTTGGTTTTGCTTATAGACTACAGACAATACTGCTGGGAACCATGTACATGACCCAGATTTCCTCTTAAGTTCACAATCTAAACAAGGCCTCCTACAAAACAAAACACATTGAGTAATTTCTTAGCCTGCTGTGCTGTGAGCATTAAGGAGGTCTTTTAATTTTAGCCATACTGCTAGTACTATTCCATGCTTCTGTCTGCCTAATATAGTATGGTTTTGTTTTAAATGGCATTTTCCCTCTGCACTTTTCTGTGACAAACCTATTGGAGTAAAAAAAGCACTTTGTTACAGTGGACTTCTACACACATTCTTGGCAGGAGCAGGAGGAAGGGCAGATAGGGGTGGTGTGTTCTGGAGTAGCTTTGCTCACAAGCATTTGTGTGACAGACTGGATTTCAGAACTGCTGCTGCTGAAACCTCAGAGCTTTTCTTTAATAGCTATGGTGAACCTTTCTGCTACAGGGATTTCTACAAGGCTTTCTGTCTCTACTATCTTTCTTTTGAAAAACTGTTGAAAGGGGTCTTATCCACCTGGAAGGTTGCTGTCTAAGAAAGAGGATATAGTGTATAATTCAGCAAGAGACACAGCAAAGAAGGTGAAAGGCATATGTTGGGTCTTGGCTGAGATGCTGTAGAGCAAAGAAGTAATGGAGATGATGGTGGATGGGGTTTCCTGCAGCATTCTACATATGGAAAATTTTGGATTTTTTTAAACTCTGGGCAGACAGGAGCTGTTGAGGAAGAAAATGTTGAGTACTGATGAAATGTGATGGCCGAGACAAGGGCTTGGCAGACTACTTCCACTGGAACCGTGTAGCTATTAAGTACCATTCCCAGGGCAGGTATGCTTTGGCCTGAATGCTTCCCTCAGACAAATCCTTTTAACTAAATGGAGAGTCAGGGCATTGTGACATGCTGTAGTGACAGTGCTGGTTCCACTGGCTGTTGCGTTGAACTGCAATTAATGGTTAATTTTAGGCAGTCTTGAGAGGATCTCAGAAGTCAGGGATTAACTCGTGATTTGCCAGCTCCACTGGTGTTGCAAAATCCTTCCACTGGGCTGTATTTCTCTCCTGTGTTGTGTTTCTTGCTTGTTTGACTTCCTCTGTGTGACCAGGCATGTGCTGATGTCTGTCACAGTTGTTTGTTCCTGGTCTTTCCAGACCTGCTGCTCATACCCTATTGTGTCATAGGGGGGAGCAGGGACTGTGTACCCAGTGAACAGAACAGTGGCTTCTGTTCCCAAGAAACCAGATCAGAGTTTATGCAAATAATTTGTTCTTCTGCTGCTGACTTGAAACAAGTTTCCTTAAGATTCTGTCCTTTAGCTTCCCTATCTGTGAGGCTTTACTAGTTTTTAGATGGAGATCTTTTAGTATGAAGTGCTTAAAGAGTGTTTTTATGCAGCAGTTTTATGTCATCTCAAACATACAGAGAGTATGTAATTTTGTATTGCTATCTATAAGCAGAACTATTTAGGATATGGGTACTTGTTTAGCCCAGCTATACACTAATTAAGTAAGTTGACCATCTCATGCAAGCATCATGGTAATAACAGTTGTTTCATTGCAGATGTTCCTGTACTTTGGTGAACTGGGATTGGCTACATGCTCTGCTGACCACCTCATTATTTTGTGGAAGGATGGTGAACGAGAATCTAGCCTCCGCAGTTTAACACTATTCAAAAAATTGGCTCAAAATGGTGATTTGCAGCTCAAACTTTAAATTATTTGAATACAGGCTGCATATATATAAACTCGATGTGTGTTAAACATGAGTGTAAAGGTATGTCTGAACTACTGGGAATCTGATTACTAATAAGGCTTACACAATGTCATGTGTTATACTGGAACTTCTATTAGTTGCTGCTCTTCTCAAAGAAGAATTTTGCGTGTTGGCATACTCTGTGAGCAGAAGTGGTGTTTCTCTTGAAAGATCGAAGATAATGATGACTCATTAAATAGTTTCTAATATTATTCCTAATGTTTAAAATTGTCATGGGTGGATGTCTAAATTAAGAATTATGAAATTCCTTAGATGGATCATAATTAAAGCAGTTAAAGGCATCCATGGTGCTATGTGCAGGAAGAAGGCATGGGAAAAAAATCTGTAGCTTCCTGCTTTATCTAATGTATTTCTAGAAAGTAAGCTTTCCTCACTGGTGGCTCAGGTTTGTGTGTATACAGAAAGCCCCGAAAGAAAGCGTTCTCAAATAGTATTTTTGCATTTGAAGTAACTATCCTGCACTAGTGGTAAGAACAAGAAAAAACGGTAGGCAATGCCAGTTTGTCAGGTTTTAATTTTTGACAAACTGAGGTACACAGATACTGCCCGCGAGTACCAGCTGCAGTTTTACCTGGATTAATCTATGTTACTGGAGTTCATACCGCACCATTACCGAATCTGCCGTGAAGTGTGATTAGTTTAGCTTGGTCTGTCCATAGTGCAGTCATCAAATAATTTGTATCTAACAAAAAGCATTTGGCTTACCATTGATTTTCGGAATGTAAAATACTTTCTTAAGCAGTAGTAGTTGATATATTCAAAACTAGTGAAACTGTGTTTTGCTGTATGAATACTAAATTCTCAGCTGAAGTCTGACTTCAGAGAAATCTGCACCAAGTTTGTAAGGGTAAATAGTATTTCAGAGTTAAAAAATAGGCATGTAAGTACACAATGTCTTTTTCTAATCTGAGATAGCAGCAGTTAAACAGGAGTAGGGAAAGAAATGCAAACTAAAACATAAAGCTCAAACCACAACGACAAAAACACAAAAGGAAAAAACTAACCAACAAACAAGCAAGCAACTCCCCCCAACAACAACAGCAACAACAAAGCAAAAAATCAAGCAAAGTTAAACCCAAAACTGATACAAAGAAAGCATGAGGGAGGAAAAGATGATGAGTGGTACATTGCCATTTGAACAGAGAAGAGCTAGGGAAAAGGGAAGGTCTGGGAACTTAGTGTTTCTAAAACCATGTAGAAGAGGGTGCTACTGTCTTCAGGTCTACTCAGAAGATACAGCACTCAAATGGTGTAGGAATAAGTCTTGTGCAACTTTTCAGTGCCATCTCTTCCATTTGAATCAATGAAAATTGTTTTCAGTAGAGGAGACTACGTGGCTGTAATTCCAGATTTCAGATATGGTTGTTGCAGTAAGTGCAGTTAAAACAAAGGGTTTAGCAGATTCTTGAAGAGCAGAAGCAAAAGGCGAAAGCTTCTAGCTTCCTAGAAGAAACCAAAGAGCCTTTTATACTCCCCTCCCTCAGCAACAGTAGGCATTTGCCTTACTTCTACCGCCCAGAAACCAACCTTTGCCTTTTGAGTTTGACTATAATGTTCTCTGGAAAGCAAGACAGAGGGACAGTAAGATATTGAGTTGTAATTTTTCCTTACCTTAGTCAACTTGTACAGCTTATCTTACTTGAGTGTATAGCTCAAAATAACATATTTCAAAACCACAAAACAGATGGAAGAATTATTAAATTACCCTGTGCTATCAATTCAGGATTGTTAAGTCAGTGTTAAAGCTTGAGCTGCATGTTCTTTGCTAAGGCTGGCTATTCTATCAGCCAGTGTAGGAGAGGCATTTGGGTTAAAACTGAGGATAACAGGCCTTTGGGTATATGATACTAAACTTGAGAGAGGAAAGCATGTTAAGTCTGCATTGCTTCAGCTTCATCAGCAGATGTTGCATTTTTGGCTTACCCAGGAGAAGCTGGAGAGATAAAATTTTTGTCTCTTTTTTCCTTGTTTCAGTTGTGAAATAACTATTTGGTTGTATATAAAGCTTGTGTTTACACATTCTTACAAAACCTTTACAGTTAAAGCTTGTAAAACTTAGGTTTTTTGGCGAGCCTACAGCTATCATCAGTTACAACTAGAGAGAAGGAAGATCATATTTTTATTATCTCTTCTTATAGCATGTGAACAACTATTTCCTATGTGACTGCTTTTAAATGAATACCTGGTAGAGAAACAGACCTATTTAATGGAACAGTTCTAGTCACAAAACTCGCTGTGCATTTTACAGGAATGTAATTCAGCTTTAAATAGGCCTACATGCATGATTTATATTTATTAAAAGTGCCAGTGTTCTCAGATACTCTCTGTTGGCAATAGATCTTCCAATGGTCTCTTTTAAAGACGGTTGAGTTGAAAGTACTGAGTTCTTTGTTTTACAAATGAACTTTAACTGTAACAGTGTACATGTCCCATTCCTTTGTTAAATGAGAGTTTGTCACCACTTACTGCTGGGAGGTGCAGGGAGCAGAATTATGACCAGACGAGAATTTTTACAAATAACTGGTGTCCTTCAAAATTTTTTCCACCGTGCAATAACACTGAATTCTGTATGTTCACCCCATGAAAGTAAATATCTTTATCAGACCTACTCTTAATAATTTTACAACTCTGAGGTGGCTGTTTTTCACATTCGTGCACTGACAATAGTATCAAACAAGCAGCTGTTAGTAAACTGGACTAGTCTAAATCTGACATGATAGGCAGATGATGATTATTAATCTGTACTGTTTTTTTTTTTTTCTTAAAGAGGACTTATATCCACACAAATTGCCTTTTTTAATTTTTTTTTTGCTTAGTCTGACTGTGGGAAGAAACACAAGGTCTTGCAACAAATATATTGATTCTATAGTAATGGCTTGGCCTCAGTTCTGGTTTGCAAGTTTAACTTTATTCTGTAGATGCCTTCCACTGTTGACATTTTGTTCTGTGTGACAGAAGTGTGACAAAATTATGGATTAAATGTTTTACATGGATGTGGTCTTACAATGTTGCTATATTGAACAAATTAAATTAAGATAACAAAGCTTAAATCTTGGGAAATTCTCTTCTCTAATGCAAGCTGCAGTGAGCATTCAGTTATCAGAACAGTTAAGGTACAACTACCAAGAGCACTAGTTTTAAATAAAGAAATGGTAAAAGCAAACACTATACAGTATTAAAAAACAGAGGTTCAACTTCTCTGAATAAAAATCCGCTGAAGAATGTTGCCATAGATAATAGGAAAGAATGAATAAACACGCTTCACCAGAAACACCATTCTTCAAATACACACAATGTGGCATTTTAAAACACAGCAACTTGCCTTGGCTATGACAAAAGTAAGGATCTCTTACAATTCTAACAAAAATATAGCTTCTATACGTTTTTCTGCACATACATTTTATGAATGTTGCCTTTTGTTTCAGAACTTGGTACAAAACATACAAAAAAAGGTTGGCACATTATGTAAGCTACCTGCAGTAAACAGCATTGTCACTACTCTTCCATAGCAATTTATGCTGTTTGCCTTTTTTTCCCCCCCTTTTCCTGTACCCAGTTTGATTTTTGATACAGTGCAGGGTAGGTGGACTGCTTCTTTAACTGCAGCCACAGCTTTGACAGTCTTTCTTGCAGCCTGGAGTGCGCAGTGTTAAAAATCAGCAGTTCTGCTAGTATTTATTTACTGAATAGTCTAAAATTTAAACTCACGTTCTCCATGTGATTAAAACGAGATGTATAAAAATACACATTTGTGCTTTGAAAGCTTGAGCATAAATTTCATATCTTAGAACTAATGAAGAACTGTGTTTGATTTCAAACTGATTTACATATTTTGAAGTACTTTTTACATCACAAAACAAACCAACATTTTATTAGGAGGATAAAGCAGTACAAATGAGAATGCTTTTATAAATTAGCCTGGAAACTTTTTAAAAAGTGATAGGTTCATCCTAGAAGTAGCACAATAAATGAACTTACCATAAAATTTAGATCAGTTTAATAAAAGTGATGACCATGTGTACAAACACCATTTTTATAAAAACGGATGGTGGTCAAGTGCCACAGTAGTTTTTGTGTAAAATTTGATGAAAACTTGTGTGATAACATCTGCAGGATGGCAGATAACCATGTAGATGGCACTAACTGTACAGAACATGCTTATTTTCCTTTGTTACATGACCAGTTTTAGAGGACATTGACTCCTACCTAGATTTTATGTGGAAAAGAAAGAACAGATGGTGCTCCGAGAGAGAATCTCTGTTTTAAAAGGTGCCATATTTGGTTTTTTTATGTATCCAGTTTAATGAGGTTTACTAGTTTTGCTGTGCGTGTTCTCTTTAGAAGTTCAGCAAGCTGAAGAACATTGATAGAATGGGAATAAATTTATGTTAGGTAAGTGGGAAGTTTCTATGCTAATTTGTCAGGCTATTTTTACTCTCCTGGTGACTAGAGTACACCTCTGTCTAAGAAACAGTTGTGTGGAGTGTTAGTGAATACAGTTGTATCAATTACAAGATTCAACAAGTGCATATTCAGTATTAGAAACTAGTTTCAGAAATACATTTTCTGCCACAAAATATTATTTCTGAAGAGCACTTAGTCATCTGTGGTTTAGATAGCCTCTGGAAACATTTTTATGTAGAATTCATAGAAACTTAAAAATGAGTAAAATATTTCCTTCTTGTCACGCAGTCGTAATTTCACTGGAAAGGCAACATTTATCCCCTTTGTAGCTAAGAGTCTCTTAAGTAATTCACAGTGAAACTGGTAGAGCAAGAGGTCTGGTCTTCTTCACTTTGTGTCAGTTGTTGTTTTCTGACGGGAGCCTGAGACTCTTGCACTTTAAATCATCCAGTGTTTTCCAGTGTTTGTAGTTATTAGCCAAGTGTTGCATCAAAACAGGCAGATGTGCAAATGCTGAAAGAGCAGGAAAAAGAGTTTTACAATGTATATGGAATGGGCAGAAGAACAGCCCAACCTGATCTGCAATTTGCAGTCTCAGACTTTTATTCTCTCAGAGCCTTAAAGTAATACTAAAAGGGGAAAGATTTTTTTTAGTATGTTTCTCTTTCAAGAAAATCCCT
Source organism: Entomyzon cyanotis (assembly GCA_024500445.1). Lineage (NCBI taxonomy): Eukaryota > Metazoa > Chordata > Aves > Passeriformes > Meliphagidae > Entomyzon > Entomyzon cyanotis. The sequence goes on along the minus strand of JAKEPQ010001021.1, from coordinate 28,820,546 downwards.
TTCCAAATATATGGCGACTTCATTAAATTATGCTAACATGCAGCCAACAGTGGACTTGTTTCTGCTACTCAGAAGAAATACACTACTGAAGGTAAAAATACATAGATTAAAGAAAAGCTTAGTTTTAAGCCATTGCTCCTTCTCTGCATAGATTGCCTGCACCATAGTGTGCAGTGAAACAGACTTCAGTGTCATGACTGCACAATATTCTGTGCTATACAGTTTATATATGGGTACTGTCCCTGGAAAAAGTGGACACGTGGCCATCTTGAGATTAGTAATTTTGTCTATAGGAATCTCTGTTTCAGAGCAAGGAAGAAAAAAAGCAGAAGTACTTACCATCCCATGCATCAAACATATCTGTTATAAAATAATCAATGAAGGAAATCTGAGACTTGGGGATGCTGCAGGTGTTTCTGTCAAATACTGGCATTACAACAGGCAGACCCTGTCTCTTCTCTTCATCAGTCTAAGAAGACAAAACTCCAGTTAGTAACTAGAGCTTTCCTGACTTTCATGCTGGAGTAGTAGAGGTCAGGGGATTCGATGAATTGCAAGAGGAAATATTAGATAAGCCTTAGAACCCCTGAGGTGAACTGCCTTAGTTTCAAATTTGTTGTCTGGAACAGGGACTAAAGTCAACATCTCTTCCCTTTCACAAGTACTCTTTATTACTGTAGTGCTGTGATTGTACTTAGCTCCAACAAGACAAAATGCTGTAATCCGGTGATTTGGGGACACCAGCTAAAAAAAATTGAAAATGGGTTTGCAGAGTCCTTCATCAGAGAAGAAGTTTGATCTCTCCTTTCTTCCACATCTGTAGTGGGTGTTTCAAACCATTTGTCTTTTGAGTAAGGAGAGACTGTTGCTGGTGCTACTTCCTCTGCTTGTATGAGGTTATAAAATGAATGGAAGTAAAGGTATGCCCTTTAACTCTGTGTCCCCTGCTGCAAGAGGCCTGGTTTTGTTGCACTCAGTATGGTGGAAGCTCAAATCACCCCAACAGTTTCTTAGAATAGAATTCCAAAAAACATCCCCTCCTAAGTAGTACAGGCAGCAGCTAATGCAGGACTTGGCAGCAGAGCAAGTAGAGATGTATGAACAGCAGAACAGTACTCTGCACTTCACGTTGCTGCAAGTAGGCTAGTGCTTAATTTGGGTGATTCAAAGCTAGTTTATGATACCTTGACTGCATGATCAATTCTTGACAGAATTTTTTCACTATGATTTAAATGAAATTCAGGCATGTCCCTGGTAGTAGCTACAATTTTCTCTCAGTAATAACTGTCACATGTGTGATCTGAATTTGAAGGGTAGGCATGCGCACTTTTCTTTCTCTCCACTCACAGCTGTTACTTCCACACCATTACTGGCAAATAAAAGCTAGGATTTTATCAGTTGTTCAATTAAAGAGCTGAAAGAGTGTTTCAGGAAGCTGGTTGCATTTCTGTCAGAAAAACTGAATGTGAAGAAAGAAAGCTGCCCACATGCCTGCACTATGTGTCTGCCTACAATGACAATACTTCAGGTGCCACCTTAGAAGAGAAACAGCCATCCCAATAATTCAGCTGAGGCATGGATCTTCAGGGAAGATATTGGGACAAGAAGCTGGAATGCAGACTGTCTTGAATTTCAGCCAGTTAATTGAGTAGGACTAGTCAAATAATTTTGGTCAGATGAAGAAAGCATAAAACCTCCTTTCCATTATTCTGTACAATGAGCTTCATGGTAAGCAAAATAGCTAACTGCCTGGAGTGAATTCTTCTGCATGAAACTGGGGGCCAGTTCTGACTGCGAATGAAAAACGTAGGTCTGGACTCTCTGGTGACACCAGGCAGACCCTGTGTGGAACGGCAAACTAGCCAATGTGCATTTCCTTACATAATGTAATAGTTAAATCATAAAAATATACATACCTGTGCAAAATACTCCTCTGAAATCCTCCCTGCCCATTCAATGCATAGCTCTAGGGGACGACATGGATTTGCTACATCTGCACATTTAATCATCATGCGCTTGATCAGTGTCTGGTTGTCTGGAAAATTCTTTATGTTGGCTGTACATTCAGTGTTGGTGCCTTCACTCTGTAAAGGAGAGTTGGTTACAGGGACCAGTGGCAGCATCCCCTGCTAGCAGAAGTGAGGGCATCATTACCAGCTCTACTGTACTTTGGCAGTAAGCAGGTCCCCAGTCTGCTGCCTTTTAATTTCATGCAGAGCATCAGGAACTTGGAGAAGAAAGGGATGTCTGAGAACTGAAGCCTTGCTAGGTAACTAATGATAACCCAAACACATATTACAATTGTGAAGATTCTCAAAATTAATTTCAAATTTTGTGCAATAAAGAGCCACAATCTCATTATCTGGTAGGATGTTACCTTCTCTGCATCCCAGCCTTGCCCTGTTGGAAGAGGATGATGATAGGGCATGCATCCACTAACTGCAAGCTCATAAACAATCCTCACTTCTGAGTGTTTAGATGTCAGGATGGTGATGGTAGGGGACTACTTCACTTATGGGATTCTCTAGAGTTAGATTTTTATTTCTAAATGAGAAAATGGAGGCAAGCACGGAGGGCTGAACTGACTTGCACAACTGACTGTTTATTTTACACACAGAAAAGTAGGTTTCTGACATTCAGTTCCAGCATGTTTCCAAGTAGAAATGCTTTCTTTGTGCCAGATTTTGAACCCTCAGCCTGGAATAATCTTTGATCTTAGTTCCCAGTGACGGTGAAATTTTACATTATCTATGAGATTACCAGTAGGAAATCACAGGAGCAGCAGACTGACTGCAGAAATTATCTGCTAGACAGTAAAATACCAAACTTCTTACTGACTGCTCTGGAGACCAGGTGGAGGTGACAAGGTAGTTGTTCCAAGTCTGCTGTGGCATCCTATTCTGGGTCTTGAACAGCTTAGAAAGGCACATTATGGAGTAATGAAAGGCCTCTTGCCTCTGCTCACATGGTATTAATGCTATTCTCAAAATAATATATTTGCAAAATAATATATATGGCCTCCCTTCACTGCTAAATTCGACTCTTGAGTCAAAAAGTGAACATAAGCACTTTCAGCCACCACAGCTAAATTAATGTCTGTGGTTTATGGGGAGATATTTTGCAGTGACTTTTGGCACTTCACGCATTCATCTTCTAACTTTATGTTTAGCAGTTTAGTTTTAGTTTTTCAGCATGGGTAGCCCAACAAAGAACTGTCAAACTAACCCTGTACCTTAACTGCTGTTCAAGATCAAAACCTGAAAGAGCCACTGTTAATAATAAAGAACAGAACAACCTAATACAGAGGGAAAACAAGAAGTCTGTAGTGCAAGTGGTTCTGTCCTCCACTTTCATCGTGAGGTAAGTTTAGCAGCATTTTTAATTTCCAGCTCAAACTATTGGGAGAGTGGAGCTCAGCAGTCCCTGGCAGCAGGTAATTTCAACTGACAGAATGCTGTCTTTAAAGTTGTAAACTGCACCCATGACAGTCTATAGTACAAAGTCCAGTTATGGATAGCTAACAAAAGCTACTTGTATTTTGTTTTGGTATTGCTAACCTTCAATTCTGACTGATTTTTTTTCCTCCGTGTTTCCAACAAAGCATTATTTTCACTAAAGTGGGTTAAGATAGTTCTTCCTCAGGTAAACTGCCCTGGAGAACTCTGTCAGGCCCTGAGTGCTCAGCCTTGAGAGGTGACAAGAGAAGGTAAGAGGTGCTGGGAAACTCAGAGGCAGCTTATTAAATATACCCTGTGTGGTGGTAGAGCATTAGGGTATATAACTGATAGGCTAAGAGGCCTGGAGGTCTCTTGGTACCATCGGGAATGGAGAGGTCTCAGGAAGTTACTCCTCAGGGCTTGAAGGCTCCAGATTGCACAGACACAAAACTGTCAAGGGGGCTCCTCAGTTACAACCCTAGGCTCAGACAATTCCTACTATTTGAAGACAGGACCATAGGCACAGGTGCCAACCTGGCTCTGTGCACAGAATTTTCCATGTAAAACAACATCTACCCACGTATTTTCTGAATACAAGATGGCTTTGAAGACAAGACTTATAAAATGAAGTGTTTAAATGAGCTAAGAGCTGAGCCAGACATAAAACCCAAGAAAAGAAAAGTATTTATTCACACTTTGATGTGTGAGGCCACAAATCCATTTGTGTCATTTGGGCATTACCACAATGCAAATTAATGCATGGTGAATGAAAATGATACTTAAGATTTTGTTGGAGGAACCTCACTGAAAATGCCTGAAGGCATAAAGTCCTGCAAGCACTTACATGTGGGCTGGTCTCCTCAGATGTCATAGGCTTGTTGATACTGTTCACAAATTTGTTCACGTGCTCAAAGTGCTTCGTCATCTCTGTTGCCAAAACCATATCAATAATGGACTGGCGCAGTGTCCGGTAGCGATTTCTAGGAAAGAAAAAGAGTTCCTGCTCACGAGCTTGCCAGACAGAGCTCTGCGCTTTCCTCATCCCTGCCTAGACAGTGCTGCAAAACACTGCTTAGGGGCTCACCCACACGCTGGCACCTTCAGAGTTAGGAATAGTCTAGGGATGGAGGAATGGACAAGATCATGCCTGAGTTCCCCCAGCTCTGTTATTTTTACCCACTGAAAGTCAATCCAATCAATTTACAACTCAGTTCCATAATGTGGTAAGTCTAAGATAACTTTCCAGGAACAGCACCAATGTGTCCATGGGCTTTATGGTAGTATGTTAGCTTGGAACGCAAATCTCAGGTTTTTCAAAAGGTAGGGTCATGCAGTGAGAACCCCAGGGCTGTTTGCATGCCCAGCCAACCATAGGGAGCTTCCAGCTCTCCTTGTGCTTCATGTCCTCTGCCACCACCCTTTCCATCCTATGTGAATGTAGTAGTGGTGGGATGCATAGGACCTTGTGCAGACACAGCATGCAGCATTTAGCTGCTGGGGTGGAAAACATACCCAAAACCAGTAATGTCCAGACTTCTTCAACAAAAAGGCAGTGGGCCAAGATGCAGTCTTAAGGCTGTTAACTGGACCAAGTTAATGTAATCCATAAGAGATTACTAATCATCTTCCAATAATTACAAGTTGGAAGACAGGGGTGTTGAGAGGGAAATGAAAGCCTTTTTCAAAAACATGACTACATAAGTTAAAGAAGTTAAATATTAATATCTGTACATAGTTTAAACTATGTATTCTTGTTTGGAAGGTAGGCTCTCAATTTGCCCCGTACTAAAACTGCCAAACAAGCAATCCACACATGCACACTCCCCTTCTCCACCAGACACACCTATCAATATTCTTGAAAATGTTGTATTTGCTGTCTTTTGTTGTAAGCTGAAATGCCAGTGCGGTGTGATGACTCTCTAATACAGCTGTATCATTGTAAAGGACAGCTAATTCACTGCCTGCATTGCACAGGAAAGAGTTGGTCCGTCCAGGATGATCTACATCATGAATGGCGGCAGCTATTAATGCAGCTACCTCATCTAAATGGTCCAGACTTCCCTACAGGAAGAGAGAAAAATTATAATGTGGCACAAAAATTATAGTAATATTTTCTGATAACTTCCAGGTACCCACAATTGCACAAATGTAAGCTTAAGCAGGGATCCTACCTCCTTGTAATCATTTTCCATTCACTGTGCCCACAGATTACCTACCATGAAACTCCCACTCCTACCCTTCCCTAATACTCTTTTTTTAATGAAGCTTTTTGCACTGCTGTCACCTGAACAATAGCTTTGCATAAAATTCTGTAATGGACAGCTCACCTAATGGTTTCCTTCCACTTTGTATGCTTGCCTGAATGCATTTGTACTTACTCTGCTCCTACACCTTCTATGTTTTAGCACAGGATAGAATAGACTACTTCACTTGCAAGTGATTTACAACGATCATTGGTCAAACTGCCTGACCACATCAGGGCTGACAAAAAGTTGAAGCATGTTATTGTGGGCATTGTCCAAATGCCCCTTAAACACTGACAGGCTTGGGGCCTCTCTGGGAAGCCTGTTTCAGTGTTTAACCACCCAGTAAAGAACTGTTTTCTAATGTCCAATCTGAGCCTCCCCTTTCCCACATTCTTGTCACCACATTCTGGGTGCCAGAATGAATAGCTCACATCTCCCTCTCCAAAGCTTTTGCAAAGCTTTTGCAAAGGGCTGTTACCTACAGCCAGTTACCAAGAGACAGAAAAGGGCCAGGTTCCCTCCCCGCCCCCATTATTACTACTTAAAAACGTAAATTTGTACATTAGAGAAACTCTGTGGGCCTGCTTGCATCACAGGAAGACTTCAAGGACAGAGAGAGTTTATGACGCTAGAACTATAGGTCAAATATCTGCTTTTTGGATGACACACATAAAATGGCAAACACGCTGAAATCCAAGCCCGAAGAACTCCTGGGTGATGGTTCTACCTTAACTCTCTCCTTCCCAAGAAAGAAGGCAGTAGCATGCAGGACATCTGCTGCATGTGTGGAGTTGTGGTATGAGTTGGAGGAATGGTAGTTGGCTTCAATGACCTGCAGCCATGCCCGCAGTGTTGCTTCCGAACAGTTTAAAAACTCAGAGACCCCAAACCGGGCAAAAACTTTTAAGCCCAAATACACTAATGGCCTGAAAAACAGTAGAAAAAAAAAGCACTGCTGTAAAATAGGAACTTGTGATGTTCTAAAAGCAATATATTTGACAAAGAAACCAAAACTTTAATAAGGGGTGGAGAATGTTAAACATTTTTAAATTGCACATATATAACCTCTCAAAAGCCTGGCCAAGGTTACAAATAATTGCGCCTACCATCCTTTAAGTCATTATTTTAATATATTTTGTAAAAATGGTGCAGTTCCATTAGAATTTCAACAATTTCTGTGGCTTCAGAAAAAATGTTCTAAAAGCCCAGTTTTTTGTGTTTATTATTTGTCAAACAAAAATACATATTTTTTTTCCTGAGGAGAAAAAGCAGACTTTGAACATGACTTGGTCACATCCTGCAGGCTAAAAAGCCTAAGGCAAAAAAAGGTCAGATGTCAATTGTAAAGTGCTCTGTGTGTGTGTGTGTATGTTTGTGTGTGTTTGTGTGTTTGTATAATGCTGGGAAGCCCATGTATGAAACAGTAAATAGAGTAAAACCTGTAGTCTTTTTTATTCTTAAATCCAAATCCACTCTGGATTGTCATTTACTCTTGTGTTACTTGTGAGAGTCCTATCCATCAGTCACGTTTTTCCTTTCTGCAAGATGATTTTCAGAGCCTCTGAGCTGTGAAAGGCATAACCAAAACCCAACATCTGCAGATGAGAAACAGGCAAATGCAAATTTTGAAAATGGCCATTTTATGCAAAGAGAGCCCAAAAGAACGGATTGTGTGTTTGAGTCTTTGCATACGATCTTTTCTCTATGGATTACCACTTTTCTCTATGGATTACATGCTTATTTTTGCGGTCTGTGTGACCTCAAAACTACTGACATCTGTTTTCATTATAAGCTTTAAAATCTCAGTCTGTTGATCTCATCACTGGTTTATTCTCCATCCTGTTTTTTTATCCCTATAATCAAAAGCCATGGTTGCCTTAGACCTTCCCAAATCGTAGCATGATTTGGGTGAGGAAGGGGAGAGGTTTCCTTTTTTCCAGCATGACCATTTGCACGTGAACAGGCAAAAGGGCCATGTGGGGGGCATCCAGCATGTATCAACATCAGACTACACCAAACAGTGTCACCTGGACAGTGTGGATGTGAGTCAAGCAAGACAGCTCTCACAGATTTGCTGCGTCTTGCTTCAGTTTTTCCAGAGCCACAGCTCCTCAACAAACTTTCTCTGGGCACCCAGCAAAAGGAGTCCAGTACCTTTTATTTGTAACAGCCTCCAACTCAAAAATATTGAAGTCCCAACTTTCCTCGTTCTCTAGGAGCTGTGTAATACAGGGTGGAACATCACTGACGGTGTTTGGCACTGGAAGATGACTATGGCTCAGGTTCATATCTGTTGAAATGGAATGTGGGAATTAACACATTTCTGGATTATTTTGCCTACGCTACTGCAGCCTCTCTTCAGAATTCCAGTTAGAAAACAACTCTTTTTCCAGAAAAACAACACTTTTTCCTTACATGAAAAAGTCTGTAAATGCCTATAATATAAAGGTTTATTACAGATCATTTGAACATAAACCAAAAAGATCAGTGAACATTTCTTTAAATGACAATTAGTTTTTTGCTAACATTTTGAAACGCATTTTAATTATTTGAGCCTGCTTCAACACTGAAATGGAGGCTGTCTAGCACTTGTTCTGTAGTCATTTAGACAACCATTTCCAAAGACATAACATCCCACTGAGAATTAGTCTGAAGCTGTATGTTAGCAGTATCGGCAAGTCACATGTGCAAAGGGAAGTTTAAAATGGTGGCTTACTCTTTGAAAACACATACTCATTTTCTGACAGTCTTCTCAAGCCATCCTGAAAAAGAAAGCAAGTTTATCTTACTTTTTTTGCATCACTAGTTGCAAAAACCCCATGTGAACTTTAGCTACTGTTCCTGAGTACTAAAAGCACTGCTCGTATTGCAGCACTGTAAGCACAATCCTTGTTTTAGGGTCTTTCAAACCAAACATGAAAGAATCCCAGAAACATTGGTATGGGCTCTCCAGAAAAGATATTATTAAATATACAGTGTATTGCCCTCCTTTACCCTCTCATTGGCACCTGCAAGATTTCATAACTCAAATTGGCCACTATAATTTATTTTTCATTTTCTTTACATTATTTTGGCAGGGATTAACTCAGTGTCTATTAAAAAATGAGTAATCCATGACAAAATTTAGACACTCTGTCTCTTGGCTGCAGTTTCAGGACCAAAATCAGAACCTGATTAAAGCAACCTCAATGATACACTGGACCAGCTACAGAGCAATCCCTCTAATCCCATATAAACTTGTAGAGTTTCTAAAAAGTATCTCCTTCAGTATCTTCTGAGACAAATCAGATTGGATATAAGTTCTAGTGGCAGCCCCTTCACTTGTATGTGAGGATGAATGCACCCAGTGGACTGTGATGTGGCATAGCTTACTATATCCTAGTGCCTACTGCTAGTAAAGAGGCCAAAGTACTTAACTGAAATGATGGTGAATTACGAGTCCCCTTCCCATTGCTTGGGAAATTTTAGCACAGCAGAGCACTGAATTGTGAAGTAGGACACTGGTAGCAGCAATTTTATCTTTACTAATTTTACTCACATTCATCAGACCTCCAACAAGATCACTTGTGTGAGGATCTTCATCTTTGGTACCTAGCTGAGGGGAATAAAGTTCTGTTGTCCGCAGGATTTCCAGAACTCTGTCCAAGGCCTCTGCTACTGTGATAGGGCTGTTTTCCTGGGCAGCATTAATTATGTTAATAACCTGAAAACAGATTAAGGAGGTAGGAAGAAAAAAGTGAATGGCGCTTTTTTCTTATTACAAAATCTTTATTCTTGGCTTGATTATGCTAATTATCATTTAGCAAATGCAATGTAATTCCCCACAACCCTTGAAGTGCAGCTGTGAAAATGTAAATTTGTGCTCAAATTTCCTGGTACCGTCTGCTATTTTTAACTGGCAAACTCCTGGGAAGTGAAAGCAGAAGGGTGTGAAATAACTGAAACATTTGCCAGTGGGTGGACCAAAAACAGCGATGTCCCAGTCTTTCAGCATATCCAGGTCTACTCTGAAGCAATTATTCAATCCCTAGAGGAAAACCCAAACAAACAAACAAACAAACTCTTGGATATGACTCAGATATCCTGATATTGGATGCAAAGCCTTAGTTTTCTCCATGTAGAAACGAAGGGCAGAGAGCAGAGAGAGCTGGGCTGTGGGAGAAGAGGGTGGTTCTTTGATATCCACCTTGCGCCTCAGCCACAGTCTAGGAATGTAGCAATGACTGCTCCTGGCTCTAACAAAACTGACAGGGAGAAGTCCCAGTGCTGTCTTCTCCATGAGCCAGAGGCTGCTGCAGGGCCACTACAAGTCTCCCCGTGGGTACAATTGAGGATAAGGAAAAGGGAAGGAGCCCGCTGCTCTTGCAGTCACGGTGCTGGGAAGTAAGAGCTTGATGATAGCAAGAAAAGATGGGGAGAGAGGAAAAAATGGTTTGAAAGTGGAAGCTACCTGGCACCCTGCTGTGTTACGAGTGACCGTACAGCCAGCTTGTGACAGCAGAGTTTGTATAACACAGATAGTAAAGAAAAGGCTGCAGAAAAATGGGGGAGACAGAAGATGGTGCAGGTTCTCTCTCGTCTGCATGATACCTTACCAATATCAATAGCGAAAGCAAAGGTGAGACTGGAAGCATGTGCTCCTACTCATACATGGCCCAACAGAGCAGGGTCTCCTTCCTGCCAGAGGTCGTGCATCTAGCAAGGGCACTCTTCTCCTCTCCTTAATATTCTTCCTTACAACTAGTCTTTAGAATGCCATGATGAGATGTAGAAAGTGGTAATAAAAAAAAGTTATTTATATTATTCTGTTAAATACAAAGTGCAGGGAACCTCTGGTGGTCTGTGCAGAAACTACATACTTCCCCATGAGTGCAGCTCCAAACTCTGGAGTTTGTGGGAAAGTCAGTGCTCAGGACTCACCTTTGTGATAGGAGCTTCTATTGTCATAGAGTGAATTCGTGCCATTGAAGAGTACCTTCGGGTCTGTAAACTCGGAGCTGCCATTAAAGAGAGCCACAGAGTGTAAATCAGATGGCAGCATTTGAAGAGTGCAGAAGGCTGGGGACCAGTACAATAAAATATAACCTCATGTCCCATTTCTCCTGTATTTCTGCCCCTGCAAGTTCTTACTTTATTGTTTTATTCTTGCACTGATGTCTGCCTCCTTGGCAGCCACGCCTCACTTTTGCTGTCAGATTTTTCATCCATCCTTCACTTCAGAATGAAGCTGTACTTGCACTTCATGCCCTTTGGTTGCAATGGATCTTTGTCAGACATGGCTCCTCCTGTAAGTCTGTGTGTCCCTCATATTGGTGGTACAGCTGCTGTAATGAAACCCATTCCTACTCCTCATAAGCAATGCTTCTTTCACTACATGTGGGGCAGAAAGAAATCTCTGCCACCATTGTCCCATCCCAGTAAGCACTCAAAAATGGGATCAGTAGAAGTACTGCTTTTAAGTAACCAGCAGCAATAGATTCCTTCATGTTAAACATTAAGAAACCAAAAATATGTGTTCAGGTGCGTAAGCTGCAGCTTTCTAAGAGAAGTGATGCTAATGCTTCACCACTCACTCCTTTAGCAAGCTGCTGCCATCCCGTGGTACAGGCACTCCTCCTCCCTGTGAAGGCACTCAGCACTGCCATGCCTTGTATGGCAATGATGCTACTCATGCTGGAGCACTGCTTTGCAAGTCAGAACAAAAAAATTTTACAGCAGGTATAAAAAAATGGAGTAATCTCTGTTCAAACTGCAGTGAATCTGTTTCATTACTCTTTTGTTCTGCAGTATTTTTGCCTAAGCCAAGCCTGTTCTTTATCTATTTATAATTATATATTCATATATATTTATAGCATTATACATGCATATAATATTTCTTAGCAGGTTACTTTCTTACCATCACTACTTTGAGATGCTATTGATTTAGCATCAACTGAGTCTTTCATTCTGTTCGTGCAGTTGTAAGAACTGGATTCTGTAAGTACAAAACAAAAGCTTTAAAAATGCATCAAGTAAAACCTCAACAAAATCTCCTTCATCTAAAATGATGAAAATTTAATTGAATTATCTTAACAATATCACATAAGTGGGCAAAATTCTGTAATTTCTGCACATCAGGACAAGGAACTATCAGTTTAAAGCAATTTGTCTGAAGTCACCTGGAAGGGTGTTTTTCAAGGAAGTCAAGATGTCTTATGGAACAGGGGACTTGCTTCACCTAACTGTAGCTCCCTAAAAGCAGCAGTCTTTCAGGTTGTCATTGTCTAAGGTTATCAGAGATCCTGCTGCAGGAGAGATGTCTCAGGCAGGTGGGTTGAACCCCTTGTGCGAGTTCTTTATGCTCTCCTTTTACCACTGAACAAGGCTTGAGTTTGACTGCCTAAGACTTTAGCCAGGAGAGAAGAATCTTCTCAGTATACCCAATTCAAGCCAAAGCATAATTCAGACTCAGACAGCTTTTGCTTTTATTTGCAATAATTATTCCTACTCTGTGTTTAAGGAAAATAAAAAATGCTGAGAATAATTAAACAATCAATTTAGTTCTTCTGAAAATTAGCCGTGCAACAAGCTATTATTCTTGAAACTGCATTTGCTAAAGTAAGAGAAATCACATCCAGTCAAATTCAAAAGCTGGATGAAATGCCAGGAAAGAGCCTCAAAAAACCCCCAAAAATCTGGTAAAATTGCATTTTCCTCCAAAACATTGAAGTCTGCTCTCTCCCTTATGTTTGAAAACAGCAACCATGCATCTATTCACCTCCTTAGCAAGAGTCTCTACAGTACCTATTCCCAGGGCATCTAAAATGCCACTCAAGGACCAGAGAGCCTAGCAAGCTTTCAAAAGCAGACAAAACCATTTGAAGAATTAGAAGTATCATAAAAATCAATATTCTTAAAATAAAGACCAATTTTCATGACTATGCCACAAGACAGGATGTACGCAGCTTGTCTTTAGCAAAACAAAATATTAATCTACAATTCTCTGGAATTAAAAGTTCATCCATCTTAAGAATGACTGAAATTGTTTCTGTCTTCTTTTTCTACCTCAGAGGTATAAGACAGCTTGGGTCTTCTTACTTTGTTGTAGTAGTCTGCACTGAAGAAATTGAACGCATTTTCCTCTGCTGACACCTAAGAGCGGGCCATAACTAATGCAAGTTAAATAAATTTTTTTATTTATTTGGTAGTACTTCTCTTACAAACCCCATTCCTACATTAAAATTTGGATGAGTTTATCATAAGGCACTTGAGTGGGAGCAAGCATTTACACATAGACATAGCTACAAGTGGCTATAGCTGACAAGACAACTTTAACAATTGCAACAAATACCAACTAGCAAGTCAGAAACTTTGCTAATGCCACCTGGAGAGTCACAGGTACATAAAAGCTACTCTGTGCCATACTACCATTTCACCTGTAAATATTAAAATGCTAGGTAAAATTTTTTTCTTCACCTGGTAAGCAGAAAATCTCATCCAGATTTATTACAAATCACACCACCGCAAACAGCATGATACACATGAATTACTATTTTTATGCTTGTTGCATACTTGTATATGCCCATGGCTCTGGAAATTTTCTTCTTGGAGCACAGCCATAGACCACAGGGAAGGATAACCTACATCACGTGCTCTAAGGTTGCCTACTTTACTGCACCATAGTCTTTATTTTAAGAATATTGATTTTATGATACTTCTAATTCTTCAAATGGTTTTATCTGCTTTTGAAAGCTAGCTAGGCTCTCTGGTCCTTGAGTGGCATTTTAGATACCCTGGGAATAGGTACTGTAGAGACTCTTGCTAAGAGGTGAATAGATGCATGGTTGATGTTTTTAAACATAAGGGAGAGAGCAGACTTTAATGTTTTGGAAAAGAAATGCAATTTTACCAGATTTTTGGGGTTTTTTTTTTGAGACTCTTTCCTGGCATTTCATCCAGCTTTTGAATTTGACTGGATGTGATAATTTCTCTTGCTTTAGCAAATGTGGTGGCATAGGATGGGGCTTCCCAGCCTTGCTGAAATCTGTCATAATAATGAGCAAACCTAAAACATTAGTAAGCTAATATAAATGTGTTAATTAGTAACAAGTGTCCTGCTTAATTTATGGGCTTCCTCACCTTCCTGTGTACAGGAAAGAAACAGTGAGAAGAAAATCTGCTTTTATTACAGGGATACAGGAGCAAATGGTTTAAACATACTGTGGATTAGTTCTGGTGGCAGCAATGGGAACGAGAGCAGTCAATTGTGTATTGTCTCTTCTTCCCCCGGCCACGGTCATTTGGCATCACAAAGCTCTCTAATGTTTGTATGTATTCTTAGGCTACTTGAAAGAGCAGGGGATGTCAAGCAGTCACGTCCCGTGCTCTTAGTATGTTATAAACTCCTCCTGTGTGGAAACCAGAAGCTGCCTGACATTGCACAGCACATTGTCCACCTTTAATAGCCAGAAAGGGCATCAGGTGCCTGAAGGTAACAAGGTACAAGAACCTTCTCACTCAATAAGACATCAGTCTGGCTGAGACCACTAGAATCACAAGCTTAAAACTGGTCTTAAGTGCCTCCTTCTTCAGGGAAAAGTGTTATTCCAAACACTACACATCACTGGAGGAAGAGATTATTCCCTTATGCTCCACACTTCTAGTCAAAAGTTCTCTGCAGAGCTTAGTGAGGGCTGGAGTGTGCTGTCTGCAAGTAAGCAAACCCATCTGAGGCACAAGACAAGGGTTGCAGATGTGCTGCAGCAACTCAGTGCTGACTGGAACTGAGTCGCTCAGGCCTGCACAGCTCAGACAACTGTCTTAGCTCATGCCTGGGGCTGAATCAACAGCCTACTGACAAGTCCTAAACTTGGAAACACTATGGCAGGTGTGCTGGCACAAGTCAGCACATTCCACTTTTCAAACACAAAGAGGTGCCAAGGTACGCCAGCTGCAGGATCAGACCCAGTGTTTAATACAATGAAGAGCAATGCATCTTAACTTCCAATGCACAGCAAGAGGTCTGCACTCAATTATTATAAGAGACTCAATTATTATTGCTGATTACAAGTTCAAATCATGGTGTCACATGAGAGGCAGCTGGCATCCATCATTGGCCATCAGCTCTGACCACTGACCGGACAGAAGGAAGAGACAACAATTCATACCAGCAGAGAATCCTGCCACAACCTCCAGCACAGCAGAATGTAGAGGTAAATTATAGCATTCTAACCTGACTGGGAATTGTCTTCTGTGTACTTATCCTCATGGTGACTCTTGTAGAACTGCAGGTAAGAGTAAAACATATACGTAAGGAAAAAGGATACAAAAAACTTTTAAACAGGCTGCATTCAACACTGTCCATATCCAGCATTTTCCGTTCAGCTATTTTAAAAAAAGTGTTTGGCAAAGACTCTTCTTCAGGTGTAAATAGATGTAGAGAAATAAGAAGAAAGCAAACAGATATGTCATGCAGAAATTCATAGATACAAGTGCTTTTATGTACTAAATTCCTGTTTACTGCCTATGTTTACAAGGGAACTGATACTAATTTTAGGTAGTGTTTTAAGTGCAAATCTCATACTGACCTGAAAGAATAAAATACAAAAAAAAAATTTAAAACAATCCTACAACATTTTGTGCTTTAAAAATAATTTTCTTAGAGCTATTTAAGCTAATTTTGCATGCATCCCTTCATGGGTCACTGATAAACCGGACTTCAAAAAACTCAGTTATAAAAACAATTCTCAACGAAATTAGGGGTAGAGTTAGGTGTCATTCATCAGATCTTTATTTCCAAGTAGTTTTTAATCATTCTCATGAATGAAAAGTTAAACACAAAATCTTCTTTCTTTGTGCTTCTGAAACGTCTTGGGTAGCTCAAACAGTAGGTATTTCAAGCTTTCTTAGAATTTAGATGGGATATTTCCATATCTTAAAATTTATAGCTATTGCTTGGTCTGCAATAACACAGGTTAAGTGTTCCTCTGCTTTTTAATTCTCAGAAATAAAAGTACTGTCCAATTCACAGAAGTTTAATACCTGCTAATCACTTTACCCCCTACTTTTGTTACGTGGTTACAAGAAAGTATTTTGCTGTTAATAGGAAAACTGACCCGAAATGTCAGTTCCTCAAGTCTTCCCTTGAAAATTGACACATGATGTATTTGAGTATAGCTAACAGAGACTCTGAGAAGGACTAGAAATAAAGCATTACTTTTTTTACTGCAGTCACTTGAGAAGATACACATACCCTCTTACTTCAGATGAATAATTGTCAGTGCTTGACACTGTAATTACACATTATTCAGTACACATCATATTTAGGAGTCCATTACTGTCATATGCTGACTAGTTCTTCTGACCAAATCCATCACCTGCCTATAGCAAAGCATTAGATTGCATGGAAGCATGAAATCCATGGTTGCAACCTGTCAGTTAAAAGAAGAGTATGACAAGGTTGCACTTCTGTGTTCTTAGCGTTTGTATCAGTTTGTGACATTGCTTGCTGCAGGCTCCTCATGGGGATTATTCAGAAAAGAAAGGAAAGGAATGATACAAATTACCTTTCCTGTCATTCTTGCACACCTTTCACTTTTCTGCTGGGGGTGGGGAGACAGGTAAAGAGGGTGAAAGGGGAAACAGAAGGAAATTGAAAGGAATAAAACCCCACAAAGTTCAGGCATGGCTTTCTGTAATGAATAAAAAAAGAAAAGAAAAGGGAAACCCTGTGCTCATGCTTCATATAAATCTTGTTCA
This sequence comes from Entomyzon cyanotis, assembly GCA_024500445.1. Lineage (NCBI taxonomy): Eukaryota > Metazoa > Chordata > Aves > Passeriformes > Meliphagidae > Entomyzon > Entomyzon cyanotis. The sequence goes on along the minus strand of JAKEPQ010001021.1, from coordinate 28,804,126 downwards.
AGAGAGTGTAAGAGGTGACTGTTCATCCAAAAAAATTTTAAAATCTTGAACACCTCTCTTGTAACCATGTAGAAGCTCCCAGAGAAGTAATCTCATCCAAACAGAGTAAGGTTAAGGAAATCTCATCAAATTTGCTACAGTGACACAAGGCATCTGAACTGCTTGTTCTGGCCCCAGGCTGGAGCTTCTCTCAAAGCCAATGGATATACCTCTGTCTCCTGCACAACTGGCAGAAAAACTGGTGCAGTCCTCTATGTGCTTTACTAAAAAAAATAAACCACATTTCTGTTCTGAATACTTCTCTTCCCCTTCTGCAGGCATGTACTGAAAGAACCATGTAAGGTAAGTTATGAGGGCAGTTACACAGTTAATCTTGGGTCAATATGTTCTTGAAAGAAACAGCACCTCTCTTGTAAATTTATGAATGTGCAAACACTGGACTATCCTGCCAGGTCTCACATTGACAATGGCAGCATTAATAATTACCTAGGCTCAGCACACGGGAATAGTCACATTAAAGTCAATCCCCATTCATAAATCTTCACTGTAAGAATGCTTTATGCTCTTTTAAATATGTTTTTTTCCCATGCATGAATTTAACATGCTAAGTTTTTCTATGTGATAAATCTGGCACAGAAATACATGAAGGTTCCAGTGGTCTCTGATATCCCTTACAGAGGCTGTCAGTAATGGCAAATAACACACATACATTTTTTAAGGTGAAACAATGCATAATAATGTAAGGGTATTTCCAAGTCAACATACATTGTCTGAATGCTGAGATCAAGCTGTTTAAAGTTATGTTGATGTAGTGAAATTATAAACATAATTTCATAACAATTATAAACATAAAATTATGTTGATGTAGTGAAACATTGGACATTTGCATCCAAATTTGAATCACGACAGTTTTTACTGCTCTGTAACTTCAATAAATACTTTGTTTGATTTCCTTTTATCCTTCCATAAAGATTTATCTGTGGCTTGAAAAGGAACCTAATTTTTTTAATGTAAGGGAAAGTTCTACTGCTGCAAGTATTCAGGCATGGATATTAGGAAAACTGCATTGTCCAGCATCTACAGTCATGAGGTATTTCCATGAGAGAAGTGAAACAGAACAATTATATAGCTCTGTTAGATGCACCTTGTTTTTTCCCCAAGGGACCTTAAATCTCCACAGACCGTATTTTCTGTTAGGCTGCGGTCTTTAACCATTGTGGCAGACCTCTACCTGTGGAGAACCTTTTGAAGGCCATATTCCCTGCGATCACCAAAAGTGTAAAGCTCCCCAGACCTATAGGTCATCACATTAGTACTTAATTTGCCAGTAGCTTCTCATGGACCCATACTAAAAAGACAGGAATTAGGTGGTGTTTTCGAGCAGTACAGGAGAATATGAATGTTGCCTTGGACACAACTCCTTAACTAAAATTTGTTTCTTAAGTTCCCTTGTTGTCACCAGCAAGGAGAGGCTGATGGGGCACATGAAGTTCAAGGGTAGCCTGGGCTACAGTGATCATTAAATGGAGGAGTGCAAGATCCTCAGGGCAGTGAGGAGAGCACACAGCAAACTCACTACCCTGGACCTCAGGCTTGGCAGACTTGGGCCTCTTCAGGAACCTGCTTGGTAGAGTGCCAGGAAATAAAGCCCTGGAGGGAAGAGGGGTCTAAGAGACCTGATTAATATTCAAAGATCACCTCTTCCAAGCTCAGGAGTGATGCATCCCAAAAAGAGAAGTAAGTCAGAAATACCAGGAGACCTGTGTGGATGAACTAAGAACTTGTGGACAAACCCAAACAAAAGAAGGAAACCTATAGAGGGTGGAAGCAAGGACTGGTAGCCTGGGAGTTATATAGCGAGAATGTCTGAACAGCCAGGGATCATATTAGAAAAGCTAATGCCCTGACTGAATTAAATCTGGCCAGAGACATCGAGGACAAGAAAAGCTTCTATAGGTACCTTGGTGAATTAAAGATTAGGATAAATGTGGTCCCTCTCTGGAAGAAACAGGAGATGTGATTACCTGGGATATGTAGAAGGCTGAGGAAGTCTATGACTTTTTTGCCTTAGTCTTCACCAGCAAGTATTCCAGCTACACTGCCTGAGTCACAGGAGGTAAAGATAGGGACTGGGAAAGTGAAAAACCACCCAGTGTAGGAGAAGATCAGGCTTGGGAATATCCAAGGAACCTGAAGGTGCACAAGTCCACAGGACTTGATGGGCATTTGTGAGTCCTGAGGGAGTTGGTGGACGAAGTGACTAAGCCACTATCCATCATGTTTGAGAAGTCATGGCAGTCCAGTGAAGTTTCCAGTGACTGGAAATGGGGAAACTTGATTGTCATTTCTAAAAATTGAAAGAAAAAGGAAAACCCAGGGAACAACAGGCCAGTCAGTCTCATCTCTGTGCCCTGCAATTCATGGAGCAGATCCTCCTGGAAACTATGCTAAGGCACATGGAAAATAAGGAGATGATAGGTGACAGCTAGCACAGCTTCACTAAGGACAAATCATTCCTGACAAATTTGGTGGCCTCCTACGACAGGGTTAAGTATTGGTGGGTAAGGGAATGGTGTCTAACTGGACCTGTGCAAAGCATTTTGTGCTTCCATGCACACCCTTGACTCTGCAGCGGAGAGAGCTGGATTTGACAAGTGGACCACTCAGTGGATAAGGAATTACCTGAATGGCCCTGCTCCAAGAGTTGGGGTCAATGGCTGAGAGTGCGGGTGGAGAGGAGTGGTGAGTGGAGCCCTCGGGGGTCTGCACTAGGGCCAGCATTCTGGAACATCTTTGTCAGGGACACGGACAGTGGGACCAGGTGCACCATCAGCAGGGTGGCTGATGACACCAAGCTTTGTGGGGTGGTGGACACACTGGAGGGGGGCTCCAGGATATGATATGAACCTGCTGGAGCATCTCCAGAGAAGGGCCACAGGACTGACCAGAGAGCTGTAGCACCTCTCCGATGTGGAAAGGATGAGAGAGTTGGGATTGTTCAGTTTGGAGAAGAGAAGCCTCTTGGGGGTCTTTTAGCAACTTCCAGTACCTAAAGGGGCCTACAAGAAAATGAGAGGAACTTTTACAAGGGTGTGTAGTGATAGGACAAAGAGGAATGGCTTTGAACTGAAAGAGGGTAGGTTTACTGATAGGGTAGCTATCAGGAGATACCTTTCTTTACTGTGATAGCTTCTTCACTGTCAGAGCATTGAGGCACTGCAAGAAGTTGCCCAGGGGAGTTGTGGATGTCCCATCCCTGGAAGTTCAAGACCAGATTGGATGGGGCTTTGAGCAACCTGGTCTGGTGGAAAGTGATCCTGCCTGTGACAAGGGGAGTGGAACTAGGTGATCTTTAAGGTCCCTTTCCAGCCAAATCAATTTATGATTCTATGATTCTTACTTGACTTAAGCAGTCCCATCTACAGGGCAAAGAGAAACAAAAGAAAGGGACTTCTTTCCGATATTCATACTGCTGTTTTTTACAGATAGGTAAAAGTTTGTAATTGTTTTGTACTCTTTATCTTGCATTAAGAATGTCATATCTACACGTGCGTGTACCAGTCTTTCAGCTGTGTGTATAATGTAGAAAAACCCATCAGATTGTCTTGCTTTCAAATCAACATCAAAGCAGCTATAAATGAAACAATTATGAGGTTTAAAAAGAAATACATATAACTTTATCACTGCTTTTATTATAGAACTCTCTTGCACTCTAGCCTGAGCATTTTAAAAAATCCTGTGATTGTAAATGATACTTTGCTGCTGATAATAAAATACATGTTTTAGTTCAAAGATGAGGTCAGTTTAAAATATTACGAGTCTTATTTTTCAGTGATAGACATGCAAAGTTATTCCAAGAATTATGCAGATTTCTCCTTGATTTGTTACCTACCCCCACAAAAACTTGTGCAAGTAGGATGTTTTCAATAGCCAAATGTTACCACCTATGAAATTCTTTCAGTAGTATTGGTTTTCCAATAATGTGCTAATATTCAGTATTGTTCTACTAAAGAAGGGCAAGTAGACATACTGGTGACTTTCTAAATACTTTTCCTAAGAGTCTTTGCCCACATCATGGATAGAAGCACAGAAAATTCTAAATAAAACAAGATACATAACCCCTTCCCTAAACAACGTGGAAATGTATCCTATTGTCCAAGCACATGCTTGGTCTAAAATGTTTCCAGACTGTTCCCATGCTTCCCACTTTCTATCTCATTCCTACAGACCACAGGCTAAAGACAGGCTTCACTCCTTTGCTCACAGAATTCCAGACTTCTTTACTCCACAGGGCACATACTAGAGTATTTTTGTGGCAAGTATGTGATATGATTATTTGCCTCAGACACTGTCAGAGGGAGGAAACTAGGAGAAGATGACAGCAAACAGCTCCCCACACCACCAGTTTGTTGCAGGAGTAGCTGGTGTGGATTTGTGTCTGCACTGCAGAGACCCAGCTCAGCTGCTACTGCCAGTTTCCTTGGGTTATGGCTTGATTTACAGCCCTCCACAGCACGTCTTCTGCTGAGTGTGTGAAGTCTCAAGTCCTGCATGAAGGCTACACTTTATGTAAGAGCCACACATCGTCAAACCTTCAGACCACTGAGCATAGGTCATTAGTTGGCACAAGAACACCAGACTGGCAAGAACAGCTCAACAAAAAAGGCCCTGAACTCCCTTTGGACTGTGGTGTGTGTTGCTCCACAGTATCACAGACTCAACTGTCACTCAACTGTCACAGGAAATTAAAGATGTTCTTCCTCTACTCAGGAGTCCTACAAAAGGAGAATAATGCATGCAAAAGTTGAAGTTCTCTTGCTCACTTCAACAATCAGTGAGAATCTCACTGACAATGTAGATCACATCTTCTTGGAAAAATTGACAAGCCAAAAAATATCAGTTTACTAAAAGCAATGAAAATTACCACATGAAAGAAATACAATACCTGTTTGTTGTTTTCATTGGTACAAAGCAGGCTTTTGAGGGACACAAAGTGTCTTATTTTCCTAGCAACAGAAATAATCACTTGTTACTGTATCAAATGGTAAAGAGAGAAGTGACATCATACACTGCTGTTCTGTAAAGGAAATATCTCCAAGCCCTCAGGAAACCAGATATAAGCCCACCACTAGCAAGACAACTGGGTGACAAGCACTCCTTCAGCATTACATTGAGTTTTTGTCCCAGGATATGATCCTCTTTTTGCTCCAGGAATTCTCCTGCACATCTGGGAGCTGAATTTGGCAGTGTGTCCGTTCTAAACTCCAAAGGTGGGAACGTGTACAAGCACACACACAAACATGGGGGTTGCCCAGCTGCTAAATACATGGAGGTTTATGTCAAATTTACAGATGCAGAAAGCAGAGAGAAGGCCCTAAAAACCAGAAAGCAATTATGTTCCGGACAAGTTAGTTACCCTCCTTGACCGACCACAGGTGTTATCTTCACGTGCTGCTGGATGCTGTCTCCTGATTTTCTTCTTGCGTAGTAAACTCCTTGCCATTCCTGAGGAAACACAACAGACACAGCATCTAAGCATACATAGCTTGCAATCAAATATTCATTTATTATTGCATAGTCCTTGTATACTTAATAATTGTTTTCATTTCAGGGTTGTCTTTTTTAAAATAGTATAAAATTAATATACTATAAAGTATAACACGGAGAGGGAGAGGGAGAGGGAGAGGGAGAGGGAGAGGGAGAGGGAGAGGGAGAGAGAGAGCAGCAACAACTACTCACCCAGTGGAGAGCAACACCTTTAACACACATTTGCAAGCATAAGGACAGTGTAATTATGTTTCTCTTGGGAGAAAGTATACAATTTTTACTAGGAACTTTAGGTATCATCTACTTAAAGAGGTGACCTTCTTGCTAGGTGCTCCAATAAGCAGCAGTGGCAGCAACACATCCAGAGGGTATCTCCCTACGGGCCAGCAGAAGCAAACCCTGTGCCAAGTGCCATTCAGCTTTGAAGCTGCCAGTTGTCACACAATATGTTATGCTAAATTTCAGAAGTCCTTTATCTAAAGATGTGCTTCAACTAAATTCAAAGAGGAGAGATTTTAAGGAGGGAACTACCTGGCAGCAGAGTAGTTGAAGTTGGAAAATGGGTAGAGAGGATACCTTTGAGCAGGTAGTGGTAGCTACTGGGCAGCCCATATAAATGAGGAGCACAGCAGGTAGTGTACACAGCCGGTAGGTACTGTTAATGAACCAAGGTGAACCTGCAAACAACTCCAGACAGTGACTCACAAAGCTCAGATCATTGCTGGATGTGACTCAAAGGTTCAAGAACTCCTCAAAGTTCTTGAAGCAGAACGTGAGATGGGGAAGGGTGACAGATACTTCTGCAACCCAGGGGAGGTAGGATAAGAGACTGTTGCATGTATTAGGGGAACGTATTGCCAGGCCCATCTCCAGAATGGTGGGAGTTCACAGTGCACTGCAGATATGCAGATATTCTAACTATAGTTAGGAAGGCAGCTCCCACTGGGTGCCAATACATTTCGGTGCTTTAAGTATGCAGTCAGTGAAGGCTCTGCTGTTTGACAGAACAGTTACACATTTTGGTTGGATGATTCAGCCACCTGAGAGACTGACTGAGGGACAAACTGTTACATTCCAACTAACAAAGGCTCCATGGGCTCTAGGCAAAACAGAAACACAGAAAACATTCTGATACTGATCTTAAGCCAACATATCAGCAGGAGTTCAGTCAGATCCTAAAAGCAAAGCAAATGAAGTCTGTAGTCACTTGTCTGTGACATGGGCTGTTGTACTTAGACATCTGAGAAGCAAAATTCTGGTCTCATATGTGTACTCATGGAGAGCACATCTTGTGTTCTTAAACCTATAGCAATAAAAAATGAAGTAGAATAGAACTCTCTTAACAATTTCACATGAGTTTGTTTCATTTGCTTACCTTTCCTTTTTTAATAAATGTGTTTATGTTGTCTAAAAGATCCGCAGAGTTTTTATCACTTTTAGGTAGTTCAGTGAGCTCCTTGCCAATAAGCTCTCCCTTGCAGTATCCCATCATCTGTTCAAAGGCTGGATTAACATACTGCCAAAACAAAGGTATTGTTAGGATAATATCAAAAAGAACTTATTTAAAGGATAATAAGTTACATATAACTATAAAAGTAGGGCTAAAGCCACAACCACACATCCCTACAATTCAGTGTTTCTCATATAAAAATATTATGCAATGGTGAAACATTTTATTCAATGAAGAGGCTGAACACAGAAGGAGGGCAGGCAATATGTAATCTCCTATCAGAAGGCACAAAAATAGAACTAATGCAAGTCTTACCAGAAACAATATTAGTGAAAACTATCATCTAAATGAAGTTACAGAAGGAAAAGTCTTAAAAATTCAGCAGGCATCAGTATGCAGCAACCAGAAATTAAGCAGTTCAGTGCACAAGGCTTTCTAATGGGCAACAAAACTAAAATACCGAAATAGAACAGGAACTACAAAGATGTCTCTGGAGTTCCTCTTTTCAAATTCTGTAAAATAGTTAACATTTTCCCCCCTACCTGAATGACATGATCTTCATTGGTTATTTCTACGGCTTCCTGACAATGGTCTAATGCCGTAAACACCGCATTACAAGCCCTGAAATTAGCAAACAATTAGCACATTAGTTTTATTGTTAGAACATTTTGTCCACTATAAATACATGATTAAATTGTACTTATTGGTAGATGAATCACAAAATAGCAGTTGTTTTGACTAGACCATGTCACTATCTTTATTATGACTTTTTCAGAACATCTAGCTTCAGACATCCCTGTTGTTAATGTGCTTTTACTGCAGATAACATTGTAAAAGTGCTCATAGGTATTGCAACATCTTAATAGTGTACTTGTATCTACATACATGCTCTGAGCAGCAGGAATTAACAATTAACAGTAAAAATAACACATTACTATTACATCAGAAAGTTTTGTGATCATTAAAGATTGGGAACACAAAAATCATGACAGCAGATACATACGAAGTTTTCAATACAGCAAATAGATTGGCACCATCAAAGAAACTGTAGTACAACACAGTCAAAGGAAATAATTTGAGCCATCTCAAAGTTCTAGTCCAAAAAATATCAATTTTCCTGCTTCCAAGTCACAATGCAGTGACTTGATTTCCATACATTCTGATCTTTAAGGACCCAGACAATTTTTGTTCCCCACCTCCTTTTTTTTCCCCCAGGGCTATACTTGAACTCATGCAGGAAAACAAAAGCATTACCTTTTTGCTACAGAATTCAAACTGCTTAAATTATGATTTACACAAGATGGCATTAACATTAATGTAGGCTCCTAATACTAGGGGCAAATGTATATCTCATAGAACCATAGGATGATTTGCGTTGGAAGGGACATGAAGATCCAGTAGTTCCAACACCCTACCATGGGCAGGAAGAGTGCATACTAGAAGAAACAACCCAGGCATACTTGCTTTGATAGATGTCAGTAATTCATCTTTGATTTGGACTAAAGACAAACTAATTATCTTCTCTATAACTAGACAAACTAGTTATCTTCTATATCACTTGGGTTGCAGGGAGCAAAAATGCACCATGCATAAACATTCTTGTGTACAGTTATTACCTAAAAGAAACATCTTGCTTCCAGGCTGCATAGTAGTGTTTGAATTAGTAACAGTGACTAGAGAATTAAGAAATACAGGACATTACTACTTCTGCTTATTGTGGAAGTAACTCAAACCCAAATAGGATACACAAAGAGACATACACTGAAACACAGACATGCAGATGTGTGAATAAAGATGTGTAGGAAAAAGTGTTTTCTACAGAAGATGACAAAAGTATTTCTGCTTATATAATAAAAAGAGCTCCCAGTGTAATTTTACAAGTGATTTTTTAGCAGTTCAAGCTGGTTCCCAAGTGTGATTTTGTGCTGTGTGAAGGAACTAATTTGTCTCAGTAATAGATGCCTGTCTAGTGCTGCTAGTAATGCTAATAAATGTAATTACATAGGTTTTCTGTAAGAAAACACACAGATACATTTGCACTATTCAAGCCTTAGGATTTTCATTTGATCTGGCAAGCACGCCAGCAAAATTACAACTTTAAATGGCCCATCTCCCCTTTAATTAGCATACAGACGTCCAGCCAAGTTTCAAACCAGAACCAGTTTATGTGGAAAAGCAGAGTCTGTGCTAGGAATGGGAAGGCACTTCTGACCACTGACATGACCTCATATACTGCTTTCTGGGACTACTGCTGCTTTTTCATCACATTTCTCTTGTGCCTGAACACGTGACATATCCTGGGTTTAATTCCATCAACTAAATTTCTGTATTCTCTTCCCTTTCACTTTTACAAAGCTGTACAGAAGACCTGCAGGTCAGCGACAAGTGGCACAGACGTGCAGTGCAACACTGTTTTCCCCACTTAATTAAACCACAAATGAAAAAAAAAAAACAAAAACCCCTGAATGTCATAATCAATACCACTTCTCATTAATTTTTAATAGCATCTGGCTAATAAGGCAGAGGTACGGGGAAGATACTTCTGCTGAGTTTTGGAAAACAACTATTAAAATAGTGTAAACCGAAATTCAATTTTTTTCCCCTGTAATTTCACTGTAATTGCAGTCTGCAGACATGAACATGCAATCACTTGAAATGTGAAGTCACTTTGGTATCAGTTTGCAAAAAAAACCTCAGAAAAATCAACTGCTTAAACAGAGACACTGAGACTTGTAGAAAAGTAATAGTATTTTCTGTTTATGGAACTGCAATTAGCTTATGCCACACAGAGAATGACTCATTCTCTGCATATCTTTCCTATAGTTTCGTATGGTTGCATTGCAAAAATATCTACATGCATGCATAAGCACCTATATTAAATATAGAATTAGTCACATTAAAGAAAAAGTGCATGTGAGAATAAACATAATTTAATTTCTCACTAACATATAAACCTGTGCTCCTGCCCTGCCAAGTCTTAGCCAAGCAAGAAAATAAATACTCAGAGCTGAATCAAGATCACATTCAGCTCAAGCCTTTAAATACGAAATCTCAGACACATGAGATCAAGAATGACTTTGTGAAGTTTTAACATCACATAAGTTAGCAGCCCATATCTACACTGACCAAATTTTCTCAGGGTACCAGTTACTAAGGCACTTAAGTTTGTCCTTTACAAAATAACAGGAGAAAATATAAAAGTGTAGTATATTAGTTAACATACAGATGCAAGGCACACATATGCATAACTAGGAAGAAACAGAAAGTAACCTGATACAATTATTTAGACCAAGAGGTTGATGTTTGCAGTTTCTTACAGTTCTACATACCGTAATTTGAACTGAGATCGCACTTCCCCATGTTCTATTTGAACCAGTTCATTGTAACAAGCAGTTACACTGCTGTTCTCCACGAATTGCTGGAAGACAAATCAAGAATGCATGAAATAATCTGGAATGGTTTTAAACTGTTATTTCTGTTCCTGCATCTAAAACTTAAACTTCTTAAAGAGAGTTGGCCTGAGGCCAACAAAAGCCCACAAGAGTGATTCAGCACCTCTGCTGTGAGGACAGGCCAAGAGAGCTGGGACTTTTCAGCCCGAAAAGGAGAAGGCTGAAGTAGAGAACTTATCAAGGTATATAAATATCTGAAGAGAAACTGTAACAAGACAGAGCCAGTTTCTTTTGAGTGGTGCCCAGTGACAGGACCAGAGGCAATAGGCACAAGCAGAAGCACAGGAGGTTCAGGGAACCTGAACATCATGCAACCATTTTTTTTACTGTGAGAGTGACCTAGGCATAGGTTGCCCAGAGAGGCTGCAGAATCTCCATCCTTGGAAATGTTCAAAAGCTGTGTGGCATGGTCCTGGACAACTTGCTTTAGGTGGCCCTACTTGAGCAGGAAGGTTGGGCAAGATGGACCCTAGAGGTCCCTTCCAACCTCAACCATCTTTTCTTTTCCTGTAGAAATAAGAAGCTTTCACTGTACCTTTTGTGTTAAATAATCATCTTTTCCTCAGGAACTAGTTTCTAGTTTTTAAGACAACACATATATCTAAATACAAAGCAAGTATAAAAATTTGCTAAGTTCTTAACTGTATTTTCCCATTTGGTTTTGGCAACACAACAGATACTCTAAAAAAACCCCAAATACAGTCTCACACAAAACCAGTATTGCCTCGATGTTTTATTTTGAACATCCATCCTTAATTCAGAAGGGAAATAGAAAACCGTAGAGACATAAAACATTCATGTTAAAAAAAAAATTATTTGGCATTTGTTTCCAAGCAAATATGGCAGCTAAAGCTCAGAAAGTGAAGTTACTTTGCTTCTCGAGTAATCTCACTGAGCGGTCACTGTGAATTCAGAAGTGCAGAAAAGTATATAAAGTAAGAAGCATGCTGAGCACAGTGAAGAAACTTTTACTCCAGACAGGAGAGAATGTTCTCTCTCTGTTCGGTCTGAACGTCTTGCAGTTGGTCCTGCTGAAATCAGAAATTTTATGTTGCTATGAAAGAAGCAGATCCTCTAACTTCAGTTAAAGTTTATTGATCAATCATATGCACTGACTTTAGTTATCACAGGAAATGCCCTGTGTTGTCACAAGCTCTCACAGGACAGCTGCATGCAGAGTCCAGAGCAGCATGCAAAACCTCCAAGGAACAAAGAAGAGCTTTTAAAAAATCTGTTATTCTCTCCTGTATGAAAAACAGTTTTGGGGACCAGTGGCTTAATTCCAAGTTATGAGCAAAACATAAAAAAAATAAAAACAACTGTTGGCATAGGTCTGTTTCACTCCTTAATGTTAAGATCTTAAAATATTTCTGTAACTTCCACTTCACACATTACAGAATGCATGGGAAAACAAAAGGAACAATATCAAGTAGGCAGAAGCAAAGGTGCAAACAATACTGTGTCTTTGCAATCAAACTGCCTGCAAACAAACTTTTACAGCAGTGTAAATATAGATTTTCAGCTTTAGGGTGCTCTTTTAGATATTCAAATATATTTGTGCTGAATTTAAAACAATATAAAAACAAATCTATCAATAGAAAATTTATCAATGATAGAAACCTATTTTATAAAATAGACTTACTAGAATATACTAAGGCTCTTTATAAGCTGAATTTTACAGTAGTGTTGTTTACTGAAAAGATTTTACCACTGCTGTTCATGGACAGAACTCTTGGCACAAATATGTTTCTAAAAATCAAGAATTGCAGCTTATCAAAGTGCTAACCCCACTCTTAACTGTTGTATAGTCTTCTGCAAATGTACAGAATCACTTTATCTAAGTTCATAGTGCTGAGGCTGGTCATTTGCTGGCTGACGCAAAACTGAGAAATCAACTGGGACATGAAAATAGCAGGAATTTTCCTTTTCTAATCTGTGTACCTAATGTGACACAAGCATAAGAAGCACTCTGAACTCTCAGATACTAGAAGGTAGACAAAACACTTTTCTTTTAAAAAGTTTCATATTTATACAGTACAATTTTATTTAAGTAACACATATTCTTAAATTATTTTTTACTTCACTATAACTGGATTCCACTGTTTGTACCACAGAACTTGGTACAACTTACAAGAGTTATAAGCTAGCAGGAATGCATAATTCTTCTTGCTTAGCAATAAGAGTTAGGTTTAATATTAAAGATTTCTTTTATTCCAGTCTAGAAAGTTTTAATGATATCTGGTCAATGAGAATCAACATTTGTTTAGGAAAAGAAGTTCAAAATACAAGACAAGTTTGTAATTCAGTAACTGCAAACATTAAGATCCCCTGTTTGCCGATGTAAATCATAGCTAAAAATCAGCCAGGAAGCTAAATCGCTTATTCAAATTAGCCCATCCTAAGTAGGCCACCACTATTAGATTTATGAGGCTGAGAGGAAAAAAAACATCAGCATAATTAATGTACTGGATCAACAACAGTATTAATACACAAACACAAAAGCTGTTAATGATATAGAGGGAAAATCAGAGGATGGAATAAAATAGACTTTCTTGAGAAGAAGGAAGAAAAAACAGAAATAAGTCAGCATAAAGAAAAATGTATGATTTAAACAGGTATGATTTTCCAAAAATAAATTTCATTTTTGCTGCTGAGGAAGAGATCCCCTCTAAGTACCATCTCTCTGTTTGAAGAAGGGTATATTTAAATCTTTTTGTGTTAATAGATGTAGCCCCTACTGATCCCCATCCAAGCAGAAATAATTCCTATGTCCACCCCACAGCAAAAATAGAAACTTTGATATCAGATATGTTTTAAAGTTTTGAGAATAACTCCAATAGGGAATTATTACATTATGCAAGCTCTCTGATAAATTTGGGACAGCAAGAGGGAAGAGTTAGTGCAGCTGTCAGGTGGAAAAAGATTTTTCTTTCCAAGGCAGAGAGCGCCACTGAGCTGTGTCTCACAGCCGCAGAGTCCCCTCTGACTTTACTCAATACTACACCTACAGTTAAAATCTAGGTCACAAAACTTATTGCCCTGGATTGTTTCCAAATGTAACACTAGACCTGAGAAATAATAACGTTTTCTTTGAAAAATATTAAAGCCATAGAGAGAGAGAGAGAGATGGAGAAACTACACTAATAAAGCACTGGCATTCTTGGACTGACCTTTCTCTAAAACTCACCTTTTCCAATTTTCAGAGCATCTAAGTGCTTTAGAAATGCTTTGGCCCCACAATACCCTTGCAGTAGAGGCATGATCTTACACCTCTTTTTTTTTTGGAGATGATCTGAAAATGGTAATTCTGGTTCATGTTGTGCTATGTAAACAAACTTGGGCTGAATGTGAGTTAGCTCAGACACTGGACTCAGTATGAGCACAGGAGCATGAGATTCTGCGTGGATTAATTCCACCTCTTCCCTGATTTTTCTTACTACAGTTAATTATCATAACTATATATATGTTTAAGAAAATACATACAGTTAATTCTAACTCCAGATGTGCTTCTTTGCTTAAGTACATAACCTGCCTTGTGAATGGCTAACTTAAAAAATGCAGCTGATTTATTTTAGAGTAACATAACATTAATATCCACCCAAAGCCACTCATACACAGACTGGAAGAGGGTAAGCAATTTATACATACCCTATCAAAGCCTGCATCAAGAAGAGGAAGAACAGAAGTCTCTTCTTGGTCAGCGGATCTAAAAAACAAAATCACAGAACCACAGTATTATTCAGGTTGGAAAGGACTGGTAAGATCATGGAGTCCAACCTTTAACCCAGCACTGCTAAGCCCACCAGTGAACCATTTCCCAAGTGCCACATCCACACATATTTTAAATACCTCCAGGGATGGTGATTCCACAGTCCTGGGCAGCCTGTTCCAGTGCTTGCAACCCTTTCAGGGAAGAAATTTTTCCTAATGTGCAATCTAAACCTCTCTTAGCACAACTTGAGACCATTGCCTCTTGTCAGATCCCTTGCAACTTGGGAGAAAAGACAGACCCCCACCTGGTTACACTCTCCTTTCAAGTAGTTGCAGAGACAAACAAGGTCTCACCGAGCCTCCTTTTCTCTAGGATAAACACCCCCAGCTCCTTCAGCTGATCCTCACAGGACTTGTGCTCCAGACCCTTCCCCAGCTCCATTGCTCAGCTCTGGATATGCTCCAGCACCTCAATGTCTTTCCTAGTCTGAGGATCCCAAATCGAACACAGGATTTGAGGTGCTGCCTCACCAGTGGGGTACAGGGGCAGAATCCCTGCCCTGGTCCTGCTGGCCACACTGTTGCTGATCCAGGCCAGGATGCCATTGGCCTTCTTGGCCACCTGGGCACACCCTGGCTCATGTTCAGCTGCTCTCACCAGCACCCCCAGGTCCTTTTCCTGTGGGCAGCTTTCCAGCCACTCTGCCCCAGCCTGTGGCACTGACTGGGGTTGTTGTGACCCAAGGGCAGGACCTGGCCCTGGGCCTTGTTGAACCTCACACCTTTGGGCTCAGCCCATGGTCCAGCCTGTCCAGATCCCTCTGCAGAGCCTTCCTGCCCTCCAGCAGATCAGCACTCCCACCCAGCCTGGTGTCACCTGCAAACTGACTGAGGGTGCACTTGATCCCCTTGTCCAGGTGATTGATACAAATATTAAGCAGGGCTGGTATATTGTATGGTCACACAACACTTGAGGATTAGATAGTATAAATTTGACAGATTTCTCTAAATATAGTGAACTCAGTGAGAAAAGTTTTGCATAAAATACATAGATAAAATAATACTGTAACAGAAGCTGGTGCTACAGTCTTCTGTTACAGGTGTTTGCAGCTTTTACTACAACTTGATAGTCATTCCTACAGCAAACCTGACAGATCCTACAGAGAAGTCCTGTATCTCTTCACATACACAGAAGGGGATTGCAAAAAGAAAGTATGAACAAGGTAAAAGACATTACGTGATATTCTATGAGAAATAAACTAAAAAAAAAGTCATTAAGATATAGGTGAAGCTAAGTTGTAAAATCTTGTTCAGCAGCAAATTTAGTTGAGTTCCAAACCTTGGCTGTAGTAGTTCTCCTGCCACTCTATTTCCTAATATTTTAATTGATCTAGAAAATTTTAAAAATTACAAATGGATTCAGTAGCTTGTAGGAGTTCTGACAAGGGTATTTGAAGGTATTTGATAAATACATATTTAAGTCAATAAGAATTCTTACTAAATGCATGGTATATAAATTACTGAATAAGGGTTTCAGGACAACATTCTGGTGAATTTAGCATCAACAGGATTGAAGTTTGCCCCATCACCTAGTCAAATAAACAAGAGTGTGTTATTTGGTCTACTTATTTCCTTTAGAAAGTAATACACAACTTTCTGGATTTGGTTTGGATTTTCTTTTTCTCTTAGAAGCTAACCCATATCCATCTAATTTTGTCACTATACAAGGCATTCTGAACGTGATGGATAATATTAGTCTGCACTAAAGGTAAGTTATCAAACACTCAAATAAACAAGAAACATCACTAGCCCATTTCAGGTGAAAAATACTAAATTTACTGTTTAAGACTTGCTAGTAAGATACTTTCTGTTATTAAATAACTCTAATACATTGAATAACTGTTCTTTTAAACTAAAATTAAAGTCTGTCACAAACCAGTAATACTTACACACGTGGAACCACAGCAAGTATCACTGTGTGCTCTGATGGCTCTGCGGCACGAATTGACCTGAGGGAACAAAAATTTCTCAGTTACACTGAATGCTTTCTCAATATTGCTCTGAGCATCTTCACTGAAAATATAAATGAAAGTCAGGACTGAAAGACACCACTGAGGCTAGAAAATAGGATACTGCACTGCCAAACCTACTTATCCCCACTTAGACAAACCATTTTCATTTTTCCACCAGATTTCTCATTTTGCTCTACACAGGTAAGAAGGTGAAAGCTCCAAAACCACAGAGTACAAACATCACCTTTTCAAACCCACTCTTATGACCTAGTGAACGTTTCCCTGTGTACTCAGCTTATCTGGGGCAGACTGCCCTGAATGTGTGAGTTGAGAAAGGTCAGTCCATGCAAAGCATTTTCAACGCCCTTGACTAATTTAAACAAGAATCTCTACCCCCTCTCATATTTAACACTGTCCTTCTAGACATTGCAAAATTTTGTTTAGAGAGTGGGAAGTGCTTTCAAGGCATGCAAGTAAGAAAAGTGGGCATAGCAAATTATGAAAGACTATAATTTATTAAATATTGAATAAACAAAACTTCACCTTCTTGCATATTATCGAGAAATTGAAAAAGATATGACCAGCTATCAGAAGAACACCCTGTCTGTGTTTTACTGGGTAATGATAAGTTTTTTCACTCATATCACACCGTCCCAAATAAACAATCTTTAGGTTTGTCTGTTGACCTTTTAGAAAAACTTATATCAGCACAAGTATTTGAGCATTAAAATGCCCCTCGTCATAAACATGGCTAATTTCAGCTCACGGCAGACTAGGAGCACAGTATGGTGCAAAATGTATGCTTCAGCTAAACAGTGTATTTTAGCAAAGAATCCCAACACTAACCACTTGCAATCTTAATGCTGCTTAGACACAATCACATAGACCAGAATAGTGATGCAAACTTTTGCGAAGAACTGGCACTGCCTGACCTTGTGGACAAACAAACACGTTCCTTTGAAGTCTGCAGCTTCAGACTTTGCTGCAGCAGTAAGCCAGGGAAGAAGCAGCACAGACAGCAGGGAATAATTTCACAACAGCTTTGGCTTATGCTCTGATAGAAGCCCCATGACCTAGAGCCAATTCTACAGTTCAGCTTTGGCATAGTGTGTAGTTTTCATATTGTTATCCTCTTACAGATGTATGCAAACCTCTTGGCCTCATTGCATTTTACTACAATATTAGATATTCAGTTTTTGTTTGTTGTTTTTATCTTCCCCCCCGCCCCCAATTTTTTGTTTTAAAATTAGGACGTTTGGTCTCGTATAATGTATTCTGAAGCTAAACAGAAGCATTAGGTCCTTTAACTTACCTGCAGATATTGTCTGCATCAAAATATTTGGAGTTCCTGTGATCTATAACAATTATTTCCTGGTGCTTATCCAGGAAACATTCAAGTGCTGATTCTGGAGTCCAGGCAACATTGCACCTGTATCCTGCTCTGTCACAAGCCCACCAGAAACCATTGCTTTGGTTGTCTTCTTTTGCAAAGACCAGCAAAACCTGCAGGGGATGGAAAACAGTAGCACCACATTAAACACATAAAGTAGTCCTCTGCATGGTGCAAGTCTTAATAAACACTTCTGCCCCATGGAAGACTGAGTTTGGTTTGAAAGTGGGAAGCTTGAACCACAGGCTGTAAAACAGCCAGTGCAGTAGTACATCTTTCTTAATGGACAGAGTGGCCATCAACAGATAATCAATACTTAACTGCTTTAAACAAGGACTGCTTTTTAGGATCAAGTTAGCTGGCCACATGATGATTTTTTCCTACCTCCTGAACCAATTCAATCAGCAGCCAGCCAGTGTTCAAACATCGCTGCCACTCTCATCAGGCCATCCTAGCTACACACACTTTTGATCGTAATGAGCTGTCTGAAATGCTACTGCCTTAATTATCACTTATCATCCCTGAAGATGTGGGCAAATAATTGACACAGTTTTACTAATTCTTTCTTCTTTAATGCACAAAAAATGGCATTAACCAATATTATTTCAAAACTGGAAAGAACAACACACAAGCAGGTATGAACAGGATGGAATAGAGAAGAAAAGTATTAAAATATGAGAATATTTTACCCAATAAATTGTCCCAAATTGTCCCTAAGCATATGAAGTAGTTTAGACAATTAGTCTAACAATTAGTTTAGACAATTTCAGCTGAACACTTAAAGAACTGCTAACACAAGATCAGGTAGGACTTGTACTGAGGCGCCACTCTAAAGACCAAGGAGATGCTGTAGGAAGCCTGTTTGCAAGCTGACACACAGAACAGAGGCTGAAAACAGCTGTATTTCTGCGCTTCTCAAGGAAAATAAAGTGTTTTTTGGAGAGAATAAATTTTTCATCCTTGCCCCATGATGCATACATTATCAGTGTCCAATTTATTCATCCAGGTCATGCAGATATTCCCCATTACAATTGCACATATTTACCATAGCGGCTGATAACTAACCATGCTACCCTATGTGTCAGATGAAGAAAAGGGCTAATTTAATGCAAATATGCTGTGAAAAAGAAGGCCTCAAAAAGTCAAAAGTTTATCTACAGCTATTAAAATTGCAGAAAAAGGCAGCAGCCAGAGATTAGTCATGTATAAAGCAAAATCCTGTTTATTTCACAAATAACGGTCATCCACTGACTTAACTGAAACAACCTGTTTAAGAAAAATATGGAAAATTTTGCTCCAAATGCCTGTAAGAAAGGTCAATAACCTTCATCTCGCCTGCTTTAGGCAGCACATGTATTTCAACACCATCAGTCTAGAAGCTAGAAAAGGCGACAATAGCTTTCCTCTTGAGCTGTCTGGATTGTTGAATTCTAAACAATAAAAAAATCAATCAGAGTTACTGTGACAGGACAACCAGTCAGAGTTTCATTAAACAAAGGAAGAAAATTATATGCTCAGAATTTCTGTAAATACTAAGAATGTGAAAGTTTCAATTTATCAGAAAGATTTTGATTGCAGCTATCAATAAGTCGATTAGATTCACTGACAATTAACAACCAAAGTAATTGTTCTCACTCTTCCTAATCCCTGATTTTTTTCTAGCCTTAAAAGTGTTGGAAAGCAGTGATGTGGCCAAGCTGCAGACTTTGCTGATTCCTGAGTGAAGTCCCTACTCTGATACAATCTTCTGTTTGGTTCCAACAGCCATTAGTTTTATTTTGTTCCTAGTTTGAAACATTATGGGGAGGAAAATTTGAGGGGGCAGAGGGGTGTGCAATTTTTTATATCTTCCTTCTCTCAGCACTCCCAGTTTGGAAATAAAGGATGGCAAAATGCAACACTTCACCGGCTGTAAAATAATGAAGCTTTAATTAAACCATCCAATCTCTCACTGGTAGCTAATTATCAGTGTGCAAATTCTTCTGAGAATATTTATTTCAAGAGTTGTTTTTAAGTATTACTACTATGCTTTCTCATCAACATTTGTATGAAGCTTACTATAAATCTTCAAAACATAACATAAGTAGATGTATATTTGAAGAATGCTCTCAAAGTCAAGATAAAAGTACAACAATCCATATAAACAACACAATCAAGGAAATGCTTAAATTCAATCTCTGTTCCTTGGCAAAAAACTGCATGTAGTTATTTTTTTGCTGCATGATTTGCCAATGTTACTGTAAAAATATCAATTTACTCAGTGTTGCCCAAGTTTAGGAACACCATGGACTTCCTCTGTAGAGGCCTTTACAATTTTGGTGACATGCTGAAATTTTTACCCGCTTTCTTAGTATTTGCTTCACACAACTACTGCACATCTTGTCCAGAAAATGGACAGATATTTAACTTTAAAGAATTTGAAATACAACAAGAAACACCAGCTGAGGACACCCAGGGTACCAAAAGGAAAATGAAATTACAGCAACTGATACTTAATTATTTTCAAATCATCGTATCCCAGCAAGAGATTTTCAAGGCAGAAAAGACATAGTATCTCTGAATAAAGTTACAGAGGGACTTCTGTTATATTGGTATGAGGGAACAGGGAAATGCTGTGCATCATCGTGCTTTTTTTGCAGCTCCTCAGGAAAGATCACAATCATCAGAAAAAAATGGAGTTTTATGTCAGTGCTGTGAAAGAGATGATGGCAAATGAATGTCCCAAAAGGTGAGAAAATGCAGCATTTGAATAGAACACACCCAAACATTTATGAGCAAACACTTCTGTAAGAGGATCCAACATCTCTTTTATGTGCATTAATTGTTTATAAAAGCCACTGATCTCCTATGTCCCCTGGAAAAAGCACATTTTCATGTACTTTCAGCATGGTAATTTCTGAGGTCTTGGAATCAAACCATTCCTATTTGCAAGCCTTGGTACAAAACTGAGGCAAGCTGTATGTGGGATGTTTGGAGGGTTGGAGCTGGCTGGTTTGCTTTGGACTCTTCCCTTTACCTCTTAAGGCCAGGAGCACCTGGGTCACAATTCTGTACTAACTATACCAGATCTTTCCTCCAACATATATGGTCATAACATCCAGTAAGGAATCTATTAAATGGTTTATGGCAGGTCACATGCACAAGTAAGGTCACTTCTCAGACAAAAAATGTGTGCCATTTGGAGGCTGGCACAGGTGTCCCATAACTGCATAAAACACACCAGAATAAAATGAACTTCACTAAGAAAAGCCCCAGTGGCAATTGTTTTAAGAAACTGAACTTACTTCTCAGACAATTGTAAACATGATTAATCATCCACAAATAGACATTTAAAATGTGATATTCAGTAGCTGTTTGCACTGCACAGAGAAACACGTAATTGTATTGTCAAGATGGAATAAAAGATTAGCACACATTTTTTAAATGTGCGGATGTATATACAATACTTGCCAAATTATCTGAGGTAATGTGGCTTGTTCCACAAACAAACGAGATGGGTTTACAGAAAGTGTTTTACCTTTACTGTAAATAAGTTACTGTATGGCAACATCTTTAAGGAAAACTCTTCAACTAATGACTTTACTTAATGAATAATTTCTGCTTTACTTAAGACAGAATCTTTTCTTACACCAATTCTCAGTTACGTGATGCAAGGATGAAATAACACCCCCATCTGCAAAGATACCAAGAAGAATGTCAGTTTTTAAAAACAAAAAAAAAAAACACCCAAACTTTCTCTTGGGCAAATCCAGTTTCTGCAAAGTAATATCCTGAAAAAAGCACTGAGAGTATTTGTAGTTGAAATATCTCTTTGATAATCTTTCTGAAGATGATCATTTAAAAACATTTTTCTGTGAAGAGTTCCACACTTCTATGTCAAAATTGCCTGCAAAAGCAAAGACTTTTCTACTGCTAAAGCCATTGGTTAACAGTCTTATTACAATATAAACAAGTAATTTCATCAGATCACATCATCATGAAGACTGAATGCCTAATATGGACATAAAAATGTATGATGCATATAGATTTAATTTCCTTGAGAACGGCAGTTCTTCCACACATGGGTTTTTCACAGAAAGGGTGACTGGTCACTAAATATCTCTGTATTTTACAGAATTAAGTGACCCATATGTGTCACTAGAACAATGTTAAAGGCTAGAATTATTTAATGTCCTATAATCTGAGAGTTCCAAAATCCACTATAAGCTGACAAAAATAACACTTATCATCTGATACTGTCACAGGAACAAAATGCACAGAAAAAGAAGCAAGTATGGATGAGAGCTGTTGCTCCTTAAGCAAGAAGTTCTGCCTGTCTTGTTGGAAGTCGTGCGATTTCTTGGATTGGTGGTCTGTAAAATATAGTTTTTTGTCCTGTTACAGTTCTCTATTCTGTTGTGCAAAACCCAGCGAAACAGAACGTGTGCCTAAACTTCATGAAGCTCTCTGCTTTGGTATATCAAAACTGAAGTTTTTAATATCCATAGAGGCAGCTTTTCCCCCTGTTAATGCACATACACACACATCCTACTGACAGGACAGATAAAAGGAATTATGGCATCTTAATGGAAATCTAAGCATCTTGTTTACCAAGTTAATTTACTTGTAGATATCTTCTCAAGCAATCAGATACACAAAACACACATTATCCATCTCACAGTCCTTGTACAAATAAAATTAAAATATCATACTGAACTATAGAGGTTGAACCTTAATTTCTTCACCTATTAACACTGAATTGGCTCTATCAGAAACTAAAGAAGCATCTTACCTGAATTGGGTATTGTGTCAGTCTCATGGGCCCAACTTGGACTTCTGTAGCAGAAGCCTGCTAAAGAAGAGAAGTATTTTTTTCAGTCTGGTTCTTAACAAGATAGCATTTTACATACAAGAATTAAAGATCAAACAGAACCATGAAAGATACTGAAAGGCACATTGGCACATGCATAGCAGCCTTAATTTAGTTGCTCTGAAGTGTATCTTACATTATCATATTTACCAAATTCCTATTTTTGTTTTACTTGCCTTTAAGTTAAAAACTGTAGGGTTTTAAATAAGGAAGCAAGAAACACACGCTTCCTTTTCTCTCTTTCCCCAACAGTGTATTTTGGTTACACAGAAGGACTCGGTTTTGCTGAAGACTACAGAAAGCTACTTAAATCTGGCCAAAAGTTATTCATGTATGTAGTACAGAACTTGTACTAAAGGTCTTGTGACATACCCTAAATAATAATGTTTTAATGAGCTTGATTAGGAAAGAAGTGAATTTTCAGACAAGGGAACTTGTTTGGGTTGCAGATTTAAAGTTGTTTTCCAGAACCACAGCCTTTAGTTTTCAGGTAAAAATATCACTACCATGTGAGCCATGACATTTTCAGAAGACATGAGAGCACATCATAATTCAAACCAACTGCAAGAAAGCCAGCAGACGTGGGCTGTGTCTGCTTTGTTTGTTATATTTCTTAGGAGTTGGACTACCTTAATACTTTTTGTGTCTTGATACATTTCAGTACACTTCTCCTGTACACTACTGATTTGTTTCACTTCAGATCATTAGCTACAGAAGGTTGTTAAGCAACAGAACAATACATATGTCCTCACACAGGTGCACATACTTAACGAGAAGAGTCTTTGAACCCTCAAAATGTTCATGCATAATTAGAATTAGTTGCAAGTTACCGATCTCCAAAAGGGAAGATTCTTTGCTTTCCTGGTTACCAGTTACCCCACGTGCCCCAGGTATGAATTAAAGCAATCACCCTGCAAGACATGTAACCTGACCAAAACCCTAATTGTAGGCAGATTCCCAGGGCCATTCCCTGACACACAGGAATCCTGGAGCCTTATTTCTGTGGCATTTTGCTCTGTGGTGCTCATTAGGTTGAGTCTTTTATACAGGCAACACTTAATCCTTAAAAAAATACATTTTTTGAAGGAATGTGTACAAACATTTAAAATGGATGAAGTTGCTAGCACTGCACACTTCTCTTTGGAGAATACAATACTGTGTTAAGCATTAACAGCCGTGCCTGCATGTGAGACACTGGTATTATGTATAGCTACAATGGGCACGTTGGACTTTCATGCACCACTGCGCATTGATTCTTCTCAGCCCAGCGACGTACGTCAGAAGGTGGTAACGGGCAGTCCTCCAAAAGATTAAACTACAAAGCCTGCCACTGTTTTCCAAAGCAAAAACTGCCCCCAATATAAGTGTAGTTAACCTCTCCTTTTCTCACAGAAAAGCTTCACTTCCCACTTGAGCTCCTGCTGCAGCAGAATGTAGCTTAGTGCCAGTAAGCATATCTGAACAGGAATGGAAGTTAGCACCCATCATCAACCATGAGTTAAGACTAAGTTAAAGAAACAGTTCTCTGAAAGCTCACAACCCCTCTTCCCCCTAACCATAAAACAGCACATTGTCCTTCCAATGGTATAAAATAGGAAACTCTTAAATAAATCTTTTATAATTACATACTTTGATTAAAAAAAAATGTTCGGAAGTAACCTCATTAGACAAATCTGTAAGGCTATACAACAGACTTCAGTCAGTCTCAGATCAAAAGTTTATTTTTTGACAGTACATAGCTCAAACTGTTTCAGAATATGTGCATCAAGAACCTGAGATTCTTCAACAAAAGAATAGACACATCCAAGTATGTTCAGACAGAGATATTTATTTTATTATCCATTTATTAATACCAGGGAAATATTAGGGAACTCACATTGTAAATGAATGCCTTCCACTTACACTTCAGAGGATATCCAGAATTAGTCACTCTGTATTTTCAAAAATGGAGCAACAGTGTACAAGACATAGATCAATGCAGGCAAGTCTATCAAATCCTTTACAGAGATTACTTTATAGATTAGCCACTTTTCTTATCCTGTTTATTTTAAAACAACAACAAAATAATCCTCTCACTTGGACTCTGACTCAGAGTTTTTCTCCTGGCTGCTTTGTGTCAGCCTTGAACAGAAGGACTAAAAATCAGGGTATCTCTCTCTCTCTTCCTCCCCCCTTCCAGTTTCAGGGTGTTCCTGCCTTTGCTGACAGCAGGAAAGCTAGGTGAAAATTAGAAAATCTAAGATCCCTGATGTAGGTGAACTTGTCCCTGTCCTGCTCTGTGCATACATGACAGGGTCAGAACCACACAAGGATGCAGAGTAGGTGTTGTTATACCTGAAAGATTGCCATGAATAGTCTTTAAGTCTCTAAAATACTCAACTTCATTGCTTATATAATGCATGGAAACAGATGGAACTGTCAAATTAAGACTGGTAATGAACCTGAGTATGGCAAGGATAAATAAACCTTCCCATTAGAGACAGCAAAAACTATGTCTGACACCTTCCTTTCTGGTTTTTACCTTCTGAGTCTTGTTTTACACCTGAATCAGACCCTTGGATTTATATGCCAAATTGCTGTGCCTGTAAGTGACTCACTTTTCTCTTTCAAAATTCAGCCACAGGAGGCCGCAAAAATAATGTCATGTGTGCCTGGCCTTCACAAATGTCCTACAGATCTCCTACTGGCCTGAAGGAGCTAATTCCACATCTTCTGAACTCCCAGAAGACTCAGACCACGTGGACACTGCGTATTAGTGATACCATGACCATACCTCTGGTCATTTCCTCACTTAAGTGAATATCACATCGCTGATGATTTCCAATTTAAATAAAGCTCTCATTATTTGACTGACTGCCAGGAAGGACTGCTAATAGATCTGCAACCTAAATCAATTAGTGTAGTAGCTCATAATAGACTTTTCTGGTAAAACATGTAGAGACAAGTCTGATTTCAAAGAGGCCAGTGAGAAAATCCCCAATTTCAGTGAGCAGAGGAACAGACACTGTGTTGAAAGCAAATAAATAACAAAAGCTTAAAAAAGTGAAAACAGTTTTGTTTTAACATTTATAACTGCCCAATATTATTTTCAGTATCATTATAATCTCCTAAAGAATCTCGACAGGAATCAGCTATGAAACAAATAACAAGACAAAGTCAACGTCACTTTCTTAGCTCTTATGCTTTTGTGTAAATCAGTGATCATCAATTATCTTGCTATCACAGAAGTGCCATTAAGCAAAATGCACTTACTACTTCATTGAATTTTCACCTTTCTAAATCACCAGTACAAAAATCTTTACCCCCTCATGGCTGCAGACTTACAGCCCTTGCAGCTTATGAATCATCAATAATTACCAACATGCCACTGTAATTAGCATTGACTAATTAGTACAGCAAAATCTTCTTGCATAATTCTGTGCTGCTTCAGAGCAACAACGGCAGCTAGAGCCAACCAAGCAGTGAAGCAAAGGTGTTATGAGCTCAACCTCCTGAAAAGGTTCCGGATGGATGTGCCAGTTGAGAAGCAACACACAGATGCCAAGGTCCCTTTGGACACCTGTTAGGCCTGGAGTTCCCTTTCACTAGTACATCCCTTCCTTCACCTTTGCAGTATGTTTTCAGACCTCTGTCCCTTTGGTTTTGCAAGCAGGTAAGAGGAATCTCTTTTTGACCCAGCTTTCACCACTTGTGTTCCCTTGGTCAGATCTCCCCATCTTTGCCAGGGCTCCTTTGCACTTCTCTCCAGCTCAGTTTCCTCTATCCACTCCGTGAGGACTGACACCTCAGCCTGTCCCTTGGCTGTTACCATTTCCATCAAATATTTTCAACCTCAAGTCTCTTCGCTTTTTTGTTTTTGCCTGGCCAAACTGCAATCCACAACCATGTGTGACCTCAGCACTGGCCTTAGTCTTGCAAGGCTTCCCTTACGAGACAGCACCAAGAGCTGTTCTCCAGCTCCCTCCAAGAGCTGGAGTCTTCCACTTCTGCCTGCTACAGCACAACAGACCAAGGTGCCCAGCTGCTCTTCCACTGTTCAGCAAAGTTGCAATCCTCTGCTCTTCCCCTTCTCTTGTCTTGTCTTCCTTAGTAGAACTATATCCCAATCTTTCTCCTCTTTTATTTTCTATCACTTCTGGTCCACTCAGCTCCAATCCCCTGGCATTTTTGCATAGTTTAACGCTCAGCCACTCTTTCTGTTTGGAGTCTGCCCCGTGTTTCTTTGCCAGCTTCGACTGTTACAGAGAGTATCACTTGACCTGTTTAGCAATTTGTGTTTAGAAAGAAGAGGCAGATTTACAGGAGAAAACTGAAGAGCTCTTTTCACCTTTGAGTCAAAAGGCTCCTAAATGATAAGTTGGCAAAGGCTGGGAGACTAAGTAGGATGAATCACTCCTCTAGTACATATTCATGCTGCTGGAGACTTGGTCCTGAGCTAGATGGTTTTTGGCCTGACCTCCCTGGCATTTTCAGACATCATCTTTCCCTACCTCACTCATTTGACTACTGCCTCTTTATCCTCTCCACCCACCAGTACAGCTACTGTCAAAACTCTTTTAGGAAGCACTGCTCTCTGCCACCTCTGTTGTCAAATTCTGTTGGGTTTTGTGGTTGTTGGTCGGGCTTTTTTCCTGTCAAATTCTCCTTGCTGTGGTTTCCAGTTGACTTTTCCATCTGCTTCCCCAGCCGCTCGTGTCCTTCGTTTTCCTCACCCCCACTAGAGGGCTGCCAACTCACTCTGCTCCTCAAGCTGCTCCCCTCATGCCAGCTAGCTGCCACTTTTGCAAGGAGTCCAGAGGAGCATCACATAATTGGATAGCTCAACTCTGAAGTTAATGCAAGGTCATGCTATTTTATTTTCTGAAAACAATGATCAAACATACCACTTAAAAGAAATAACGTTTCATCGTTGCTGATGGAGCCACTGCAGTCTCTGCAAGCACCCCTAACAGAAGCCTGACCCATCAGACACATAGGAACTGGTAAAAACCACTCATATGCATTTTGGAGTGGTGGCCTGTTGACAACATGGGTGACAACACACACTGCGGCATGCAGCATGGAAACACTTCCTCCACAGACAATACACCGGACACCAAATCCACAAGACATGTAGGTTTGGTGAGCTCTGCTGTACTTTGTATCTGCATGTAGCTCAAAGGTAGAGTCCACAAACCTGCATCTGGTCCTTCCACCTCTCAAATGCAAGCAGAATTGGGATGAGGCCATCTTGATGCCCCCAGTTAAAGCTAAGTCACTGTACACAAGAGAATTAAAAATTTCTTAGGGAGTGGAATGAAGTCAAGAGAAGAAGAGCCCTTCCTTCCATGACTTTCATCTGTGGGCAATGAAATCGGGCTCCTGTTGCATGCTCCCACCCATGACCCCTGAGCTCCTTTTCTGCAGTGGCCTGTGTCTGAAAAGGAGCCTTAAGCTCTTTCTTTCCTGCCTCCTTCTTCTCACCAACCTCGCCTTCACCTGGTGGGAGAGCACTCATTTGGGAGAGAAGCATTTGAAACTAAGCATGGCTAGGCACAGAATATCATACATCAGATCCTCCAGCCCACTGCAGTCCTGCATTTCTCCTGTGTTCTGAACACCACCCTGACTGGGTCCCTCAGGGGATCTGTCATTGGGATGGCCCTGGCTGCAAACTCCACGTGTTCTCCAGTGTGAGCCATGCGCCAAGACCTCATATCTTAGTAGAGCCAAGATGGTCAGCAGTCCTGGAAACAAGCAGAAGTCTTCATAAAAACTTCAAAGTAAGGATCAAACGCCTAAAGTTGAATTTCTGTGAATTGCAGAGCTGATAACATATTGAATGTTTAAGTTGGGTTTTTTTGTGTGTGTGTTTGGTTCTCAGAGTCCGCTTCTACAACTGCTTCTGCGCAAAGCTGAAAAGATGTCTCAGAATCACCTTCAGGAAGAGATGTTAAGATTTCTGTCTTTCTTCCTTCATTTTCATTCCTCTCTGTATGGTTTCCTGGCTTGTGTTTCAAATAAGAAATCAGAAAAATAAGTAGTAAAAACCACTGATCTGTTTCTTCTCTATTTCTCACTCCTTTTTTCCTGTCCAGAACTTAAGTCATCCATTTTTAAGGAACTAGAGTCATTAGCTATAGTATGATCTTGCTGTGTCCATTTAAAATCAGTGATAAGAGAAGACAAGCAAATCAGTGGGATGCAGGCAAACCTCTGAAAGACATGGGGAAGAGAGAGGGGAACTGCTAAAGGCAGTTAGCACCAACAGGTCTCAATTAATGGACCATCCCATAGAAAACAAAAACTGAGAATGAAAAATGTACCAGTGTCAAGCTGATAGAGATTTTAGACAACTTCTTGAACAAGCAAGCTGTCATTTGTAAAGTAATCCTGTAAGTTCCAATATAATACATGTGTATCTCATATAAAATGATAATTGAAGAAAGATTAATTTTAGGACTTTTTACATTCTGTTCACAGTTTGGTAGCAGCTTCCTTGTGAATACATAATCATAATCAGACAATAGAATAAACAAGCAAAAAAAGACACTAGTTCAGCCATTACGGTGCTGCATTTGGCACACAAACTACCATTGTTGAGCAGTCCTCAAATCTGCTCACAGCAGCAGCTACTTTGAGACCTTTCAAGGCTACAAAAGGCTCAGAAACCCTCAGTCCATAGAGGGTAGTCCATACCCTTTTTATTTCTATAATTTGCACATTAGGGCTTTCAGCAGCATCTGGAAGCAGTCCTGTAGTTTGCACACAGTTTCTCACCACACAGATTTTTCTTACACGAATTCAAAGACCACAATCTACTACTAGGACCACTACCAAAATTCTGGTTCTTGATGTCAGCACAGAATAAATTTGGTGTCCAAGATATGGTCGGTTGAACACATTTAAACAGGGTGCTCCTTAGTAAGACCCAAAAAATCTGTAGGGAGATTTCCAAACATATACACACATTCTTTTTAAAAATCATATGAGGAACAATCAAAAATTGGTCAGATCAACCGATCTTGGCCCAACATCCTGTCTTTGGAAGTGGCCGAAAGCAGATGGAAAACTGAAAATGCAAAACCAGGGTGAGCACAGTGACACTCTCCCTTGCATGCCCTAACCTTGATGCTTATAGGTCCTCTCAGGTTATGCTTTTCTGCTCACAAAGCAGCAGGGCATACAAATTAAGATCATCCCTTTCTCCACTGACCATGTAGAGTGCCGCAAAACTCACAGCACAGGGAAACTTCCTCCCCTTCCCCCAGATATTCAGAACCTGAATAATAAGAAGAGCCTGGCCAATGGCTTGAGATGCTTAGTGAAACACCCATGAATAAAGAATCGCAAAACTTTTGGCTGGAATGGACCCCTGAAGGCCACCTAGTCCCTCCAAGTGGTGCTATTGCAATGCTTGATAAAGTCAGCCATGGCTTTGCCCATCCCTTTTCGGCATGGCTGCTGCTCAGGCAACCACATTCCAGCCTGTACTGACAAGAGAGGAATTAAAATCCATTTACTGGATGAGTGCTTTAATTTCTAAACTCTTGTGTTCTTAGATTTGTGGAAAGAAAACCAACTATAGAATGCATCAAGTTTATTTTGAATACTTTTGATTTTGTCAACAGAAGTTTTTCTGAAAGTATATTTATTTTGTTAGCACACAAATTTCACTTCACTAAATATGCATGACAGGTAAGTTATGTTAATGTCCTTGCAGTCTGAAGACATAAGGGGAAAACAAACTTTTCCAAACATCTATCAAAGTAACTAGAATCTGTCCAGACTTATGGATCTTGGCATGGTGAGACTTCTTTCTGTAAATCTATCCTTCATTACTGTCCATTCTCAACTTTGTGGGAGCATGAGTCACACACATTACTGAGGAATCCAATCAAATCTCTTTACATCAGCCTTAGGGAAAAACACATCAACTGAGATTGAGCTGTTTCAAAAATACATGCACTGGCATCTGGGAGAGAGCAAAATCCGAGACTATAGACACAGAAGGATATAAAAATTAATCTTATTTTCATCTTTGCATGTTAAGGTAGTCAAAAAAGCAACCAATATGAGGATAGGAACAAAGATCCAAATAAAAAACCTGTATGCTACAATGTAAATTTTTTGTGAACCCACACTTTCAATGTTGTACACAATCTTTTGTTTTCCTTGAGATAAATTACCCAGAACTAGAAAAAATAAAGAGAAAGCAACAAGAATAATCATGGTATTTCAAGAAATTTTTTGATAACTAAAAGGACTAGGCTGCTTCTGACCGTGAAGAGAGCTACCTAAGGAACTCAAAAAGCATCTATGAAATCAGGAGTAGAATAGAGAAGAATGAAGAATGACTCACGAAGAGTATTCCCAATACAAGAAACATGATGCTTGCACTTAGAGCAGGCCACTGGAAGGGGCACTGTTAAAAAAGCAGTTGAACAAAACTTACCAAAGGTAGGCCCCTGTGCTGCTGCAAAACACATCAGTAGGAACATAACCTCAACTCACAAGCCCTTCAGCTACAAGTTAAAAGAGGCCCAGGGAGCAATCCCTCTCTGCCCTCTTTTCTCTCTGTTGCCTAAGGCTCCTTGCACTTGTCCCAGACAACAGGCAGACAGACTTATGGTTCAATACAGCAGATCAATTCTTGGGCATGGCTATTAAAATTGATAGAAAAACCCCAAGAAGTGAGTTTCAGTACTGGAAATTTCAGGTAATATGGTCACAGAAATATGAACAGAAACAGTCAGAACATAATATTGCAGCAAGATACTAGCTAAATAATCATGATAGTCTTCCATCACTTCTTGGCCTAAGCAAATACTTGTAGCTTGTGAAGCATACTGCCAGTCTGCAATCAAGCAATCATTTTAAAATGTAAAATTTGCTTTGCCTTCCAAACACTGAGTAAAGAAAAAGCATCTGTAAGTTACCTGCACACACCTGAGTTACCTGCATGCTCAATTTATTTATTGCTACTCTTCCAGTAGTAGATTACCTGAAATATGTAGTTGTCTTATGTCTGTTTAGCCTAAACTACATAGCGTTTTACTGAAAATAAACTAAGATTATGCCCCTCAATAATCTGAGAGCAATCGGAAGCAGCACCTGAAATCCTGGTGTGCAAGTGCACATGCATTACCTATGGATTCTACTACAAAGGTTAAAAGGAGAAAAAACCTTTTTGACCCAAGGTCTGTGCTGTGGTGTCGTGGTTTGACACCGAACACCGCCAGGCACCCACAAAATCTACTCACTCACCCTCCCCTGCTACAGCTGGAAAGAGGAGAGAAAATTTCATGAAGGGTTTACAAGTTGAGATATGGACTGGGAGAAAACACTCCAAGGGGAAAACAGGCTCAACTTAAAGTTACAAAATGAATTTATTACTATCAAAATCAGAGCAGGATAATGAGAAGTAGAATAAGCCCTTAAAATCACCTCTTTTCCCCGTCCCCTCCCTCCTTCCCACTGACAGTGCAGGGAGACAGGGGGTGAGGTTTTGGTCAGTTTGGCACCTGAGAGCTCCTTCTGCTGCACAGGAAGAGAAGTCCTTCCCCTGCTGCACCTGGGGTGCCTCCCATGGGAGACAGTTCTCCATGAACTTCTCAGGTGTGGTTGCAATCTCACAAGCAGTTCTCCCAAAACTGCTGCAACGTGAGTTCCTCCCATGGGCAGACAGTCCTGCCCAAACTGCTGCGGCATGAGTCCCTCATCCATGGGGTGCAGACCTCCAAGGACAGGCTGCTCCAGCTCGGAATCAGGGGCCCCCACTCTCCACCGAGTCTCCCACTGGAGCACAGCCTCCTCCAGGCATCCACCTACTCCAGCATGGGCACTTCCCCCTGGGCTGTGAGTGGGTCTCTGCATCCCCCGTGGACCCCATGGGCTGCAGGGGCACAGCTGCTCCACCGTGGTCTTCACCATGGCCTGCAGAAGAAGCTCAGCTCTGGTGCCTGGAGCACCTCCTGCCCCTCCTTCTTCACTGACCTTGGTGTCTTCATGTTCTTTCCCTCACTTGTTCTCACCTCCTTTTCTCTGGCTGGAATTAAAACTGCATCCCTACCTTTGATTTGTTCTTGAATATGTTATCACAGAGGCATAACCAACCTCTCTAATTGGCCCAGCCTTGACCATCTTCAGAGCCACCAGGAATTGGCTCTGCCGGATATAGTGGGAGCTTTTAGATGCTTCTCACAAAAGACACATATGTGGTCCCCTGCTACCAAAAACCAGGCTGTGCAAAACCAACACATGTGGTTTTGTCCTCCCATTTCTTCGATACTATTCACTGTAGATACTGCTGGCTTCCAACATCAGCCCCAGGCTGCAGTGGTTACCAGGCTGCTTCTTTGGAGATGCATGATGGACGTCACCATTAGAGCTTTGGCTTTGTATCACCTCCTCTCACTTCTTGTCTTGGGTGGGCATTGCTGGAAGGAATTTTTTCCTGATTCAAAGAGGTCTGTTGCTATCTTCTTTTGCCAGCTACTATACATACTACATACTATCTCAGCCTAAAACCTCTATAAAATACTATATTCCTCTTGCTGGAACAAAGAAGAAAAAAAGCCAAAAAAACCCCAACAGAAGCCAGAACAAGTATGTTCTGATGAGAGTGAGTCATTTATTGAAGTTTTCTGAATTGTCTTGCACTTAGAAAAAACTCAGCATTGAACTTTGATCTACATTTTACAAAAATATCAAAATAAGCTCCAATAAAGAACATGGTATTGTACACAGAGAACAGGTATATGTCCTTTGAAAACATAATGTTCTCTCCTCCCTGCCCCTTCAGAGTGTCAGACACTGTTTTGCAGCGCTTCTGTCTTGACTGTTGAGTTTGGGAACATGCAGATGAAAACAACTAGTTTGGCTTTTGTTTAAAACTTTAGCATCCACAAGATATGTTTTAGAATTATGCCTAGGAACTCTACTGAAAAAATCCCCAAACCCCCACAAAAATACAAAACCCAACAACAACTCCAAATTGCAAATACACATTAGAAACACCAATAAAGCAAAAATTAAATATTCCCAAGTTTTCAGGATAACAGACACCTGTGGACACTTTTCCCATTACAATCTAACATTGACTTTAAAATCCAAAATTAGCATTTAAATACATGTCAAAATTAACTATTTTGCTATTGATCCTTTAGTTAGAAACCCACAAATAGAATTATTCCCAGAGCAGATCCTACCATCTCAAGTATCACCAGTGATGCTGTCTCCTGTAACAAAGCCTCTTGCTTAACACTGTCAGTCACTGTGAAACTACAAATTATCAACATGAAAGTCTGTGCCATGTCTCACACTAAAAGTTGTGCAGACAATGAAAATCCAAGCCAAATTCTCATAAAAGTAAACAACTCCAAGGCTCTCATGTTGACTGAGTAATTCATGATCACATTTAATTCAGTTTAAGTTTCTATTTTAGTTTTGACAAAGCCACTGCAGCTAATCCAGATAGCAGCAGTCATGTCTCAAATACTCCAAGACTGATATGCAGATATCACCTCCTGGGATATGTACAGCACCTTGCCCACTCGTGAGTCATCAAACTAAGCCACATAGAAGTTACCCAAACACAGCATTTCCACACTCTGTATTTTGTCACTCAAGACTGAAGTGTTTACAAAGCCTGTCTCACCTATTTTGTAATTTTCAAAGACAAAGATCACTTCTCACTTTTAAAATAGGGCACATGGGCTGACTGATCCTATAAGCCCTACCCAAATGCTGATGAAGAATGAGGAAGGGTAGATGGAGTATTTATACAAGGTTTGTGTAAGTGACATACATGAAGAGGTAGAGAAAGTTGAAGCTCTGACTGAGGAACAGAGCAGCAGGTGTTAGATGTACCTGAAGAATTCACACTTTGCAGAAGCAAGAAATGCTGTGATGAAACTTAGTTACCCAGTCTTACAAACTTAAATGCAGTCACAAAAATTTCATTGCCTTTACTCTATTCATGTAAATGCTGGTAGGATCAGCATCTGATTTTAGGGTTTAACTTTTGCATACAGTTGCAATCCAAATAATCTCTGCAAAAGCATGGAAAGAAGTCATACCATAGTACCAGAGTCCTTCACCTGGTCTGCTGTGCCAGTGTGAATTATTACTTATGCAATAGGCAATAATAATTTAGGTATTACTCATCACTACTTACACAGTGAGTGTGTGTGAAATTAAAAGGTTTCTGGAAAAAGACTTTTTTTTGACATTTTGTTCCAGTCTTACCAAGGAGAAGCATCATCAAATTAAGTACCACAGTTCAGACCCAGCATTACAAAAGTCATGCAAATGTTCTACGGAGACCTCTTACTGCTACTCCAGGTTTTAAGTACTGACATCTCTTTGGGCAGAATATAGTGTTTTTTTTCCACCATTAGGATTGTCCATCACTAGGATGTAATTATGTAACTTAACGCCAACACGTTACTGAGAAGATAAAAAAATTGCACTGTTATATTCTCCAGACAGTGAAGCACAACCCTCTCGCAAACATCTTGGCAATCAATCTTCTCCCATGGCTTCTGCACAGGCACAGTATGAACTTCTACACATAAGAATTAAAAGCAGTGGTTCTGCCTGCTGTGTGCAGTGTTAACTGCCAAACTTTCTCACCCCAAAGAAGAGCTGCAAATGCCCAGTTTCAATGCAACGTATTTTGCAGAAGCTGAATTCAGCTCAGCAATTGCCTTATTTTATGTGATGAGCAATAGTTCTGGAGACAAAAAGGGCTTCTTGTGCAGTTAAAGACAACGTAGCCCTAATGCTCAGCATTTCACAGAATTAAGCCCTTGTTATGCAAAAGGAACTATGTACATATCATGAACTGTGGAAGAGTATTAATCTCTTCTCAAAGAGATCACATGGACAGTTAAAAGCCTGACACTTTCCAACACTTATATTAAGAAATCCAATCTCTGAAAGCCATAAAATATTTTCATTTCAATTCACAAACATTCTCACCAACACAGATTTTATAAGATGTGATGTCTTCATTTCAGTGGATTAGAATCTGTATCATGTACAACTCCGATGAATAACTTCTTATGCATAAATTTTTCACAGTTACACTGCAGTCCATGAGATTTCAACAGGAAAATATATTGCTGAGTTTTCTGTTATATCTCTCTCTCATATATTTTATTTTACAGCTGTCTTTGGATTGACTCTGTGGGGAAATACATTGTATTTCCTGTTAATATTGTACTTATTACAAGTGCATGTCACAAGACTGGAAACAGTAACCTCTATAAGTTTCTTACTGGGTCCCATACAGTTTTCAAAGAAGTTAAGGAATATTTGATTGGCAGAAACTGGGGGAAATGAGCTGCCAAGAGTGCATGGAAGGTGATCTGGGCATTCAGGCCACTCATGCTAAAAGTCTGTGACAGAGTTCTATGGACGAAACCATTGAGTTATATGGAACAGAAGATGCAATTCAATATAATTTTATAAAATGTATGAGGTCACTCTAAAATGAGTGCAGATAAAACCACATAAAAATACTTATAAATTATAGAAAAACCCCCATATAAAATAATAAAAGTGATTTTCAAGAGAAAGGAAATTTAATAAACCTGTCCTGCTCAAGACTGCTGAAAAGGGTTTGTTGGAATGCCACAGGCAAGGATATTAAAAAAACTGGAGAGAAAAAAACAACTGCAAGGTAGGTAGGGTAGCAGAGAACCTTGGCTGCAGGAATCATAGAAATGGGGTGAAATTCAAATAATACTAAGAGCTATGTTGCTATCTGTTAGAAGCTTCGTAGCTGAATACAGCAGAAAAATCAGTGATGACAGCTTAGGACTCCCATCAGTAAATCAGAAAAGACCAGAAGTAAACTTTTCATGACGATTTCTGATGAAACTAAAGAAGATACAGGAGGTGGATTGCTACCATTGCAAGGGCCATCTCTCTGACCCAAGAGTCCAGAAATTACATTTTACTTCAAATGGCAAGTTACTGTTAAAGATAAATTGCTTTCCCAAAAGCAGAGACATTGGGCTGGGAGGCCTCCTCATCTGTAATAAAATGGCTGTAATTGTTACAGTCAATGAACATAAGGAGGTCATTTCTGGGCACACATAGAACACTCTGACCTGCTGACTGGTCCCACCTGCAGTAAGCCTGTGATTAAGTGGTAACATCACTTGCTGGATCCTCACACTGACTAACACAAGAGCAGTCCTGATCATTTCAGTTATGGCACTGCAAATATATTATTACTACTCCTCACAGCATTTAGACCTCAACTTCAGATCCATGTAAAATTACTAAAACAATGAATTTTCATATATGCAGTTCTTGGAGAAGTCCCACTTTTCCCTTTTAGACCTCTATAGTGACATGGAGCTAATCAACTGATCCAAATTTTGCTGCCAGACACAGGTCATAACCACCCCAAGGCTGTTTTAGACTTCTTCTGGGTGCAATGACCCTGTGAAAATGTAAAGTCAAACTGGTGCTCTGGTTTTTCCAGTCAAGCTGGATGGTTCTACTCGTGCCCTTAAATATTTTGCTAAGTCAGGCTTCAATGAAGGTCAGGATTGCAAAGACATAACAGCTGCACTGGGTCATATCAAGCCACCAAACTAACATCGTATCTCTGAGAATGGTCAACACAGGATAATATGCACCAAACCAGCGTAAGCACATGTGGCACCTCCCACATCCATTCCCTAGGGAAGGCCTTAGAGATTTCCCAAATACACAGAAGTAATTTTTTACTTATTAATCCTCCCAAAATTGCTCTTTTACTTATTTTTCACTGCTGCTGGGAATTCATGCTATGTGCACCATGAAACACTACCTCCTTTTTTATATATAGCTGAGAAGCACGGCACAGTCTGACACATTCTGTAATTTGCAGTCATTATGTTTTTCATAGATACTGCCATATAATAGATAGAGATTATTCAGAAAACTTTCATTAAAAATAAAGAAAAGCAATTTTTAAGTCCTCTAGGTAGATAAAGTCATATTTTCAAAGCTAGTGTGAATCAACATATCCTGAATCCACAGTAGGTCTGAGACAATAGCTCTGATAGCCTTAAAGGCAATTTTACAGTCAGCATGGTGGACTTAGCATGCAAAGAGACCTGTTCTGAAATGGGAATTTGCCTTGTGTACTCTAAAAGACAAGTGGCCTTGATACACCACTGCAGAGGGTATGAATCTGCAGTAGGTCAGAGGCAACAGCTCTGACAGACTTTAGGGCAATTTTACGGTCAGCATGGTAGACCTACCATGAAGAGAGATCTGCTCTGTCATGGGGATTTGCCCTGGGTACTCTAAGAGATAAGTGGAGGTCTCAGGAAGAGAGCCCTCCCAAAAGTTAGCAGTAAGATGAGAAAGCAGGTGAGAAGTCATTTTGCTAGTGATGAGAACTATGGGGAATTTATAGAAGCAAGCACTGCTGACCCATTTCAGCATCAGTTTTTTAAAAAATGTGTACTGAGTACAAACAAAATACTGAGAGAAGGCCATTTCCTTATAAAAATCTGAAGTGCTGGCTTATGTTTAATATTGTACGTTTTAGAAGTTTCTTGTGTTTCAATTCCTCTTGCAGCTTCCAGTAGAGAGGCACATATATTTGCAAATGCAGTTTGTCCTATAAAAGTTCCAGTGAAATACATTTGCATTAACTGGGGTTTTTTTTCTGTATTTCATTTCATTAAAACAGCCCCAACAAATACACTTGGCCATTAAAAATAATTTTTAAAAAAAGTAATTCTCTAATCTTGTATTTTAATTTCAATCATGATGTATGCAGATATTTTTTAATTATTCAGTCACTCTTACCACATTCAAAATATGATTGCCTCAAAACACCACGAGTAAGCTAAGAAAAGTAAGCTAAGAAATATATATCTGGATGTTTACAAAGACAAGCTGAGAGCAAATCCAGGCATAGTTCGCATTTTCACGTTCATCTGTGGGTAGGGGATTACCCTTCCAGTCAAGGGAGTTTGCTCCCACTTGGTCACACTGAGACAGCCTCTGCAATGTTGCAGGAATGCTCAATGCCAAAGCAGAAGCTCTCTGCAGCCAGTGCTCTAGGGGAGGCAAAAGCCACAGCAGGAAAGGCACTGGGCCATCTCAGAGCTTGGGACACTGAAACGTCAAACTTTTCCTGTATCAGATCATGAAAGAGTCTACCCTATTTCTGCATGTGTAGCGCCGGGGAGCAAGGCAGGACCTCCTTGCACGGTGTTCAGAAAATCTCCTTTTAAACAAAACCAGCAAACGCGCCTGTCTGTGCGCTTCAATTGGCGGGCTACGCGCGGATTGGCTGCGCGCCTGTCAATCACGCTCCGTTCCATCCAATCACCACGCAGTGTCCATCGTGTCGCTGGCCAATCCCCGCCTCTCGAGGAGGAATTTGGGCAGAGCTGTCAGCCATCCCGCACGTGCGTGCCATAAAGTGCGATAATTTTGTAGTTAGGGCTCCTGTCACCAAATTGGGAAAGTGAAGAAGCCTTACCTACGTTCCCAGCAATAAAAAACTATTCCTGTATTTCTCATGCATGTCAGTTACTTTGAATTCTGTTGCATGAGACACTTGCTAAAAATTGCAGTATTTACCTGGTTTACACACAGGTTTGCACAGTGTTTACACAGGTTCAAGTCACTAGATTATGCTATGAACACACTAATTTCACTGGTACCCACCACAAATTATTCTCCAATCCATGGAAGACTAGTGAAGATGCTGTGACTGTAGAAATAGAATAAATACACTCTACTTCAAAAGGATTTATAAGCATGCTTTACTGCTGCTTTAAAGACTGATTCTGAAAAAAGAAACCACTGCAAGAGTGCCCATCTTATCTAGGACGGCTTGGTTTAATGATTATGTAGCTCCTGACAGGTAGACTTGCAGGCGTTTCTGCCTGAGATTATCACTTCTCACTGAAATGTGTACATGCTGTATATGTACAGCAGAACATACCCAACCCAGTGCTATACACTTTACCTTTCTGTTGCTGCCAGCAAGGTCAGGAACACATTTCATTCATGTGCTTCCTCCTATGACTAGGTTCTCCATGGAAAGAAGCATAATGACAACAGAACCAGCATCAGCCTTCTCATCCACCTTGCTTAGTTTCTTTTGACTGACTTGGGGTCAGAAGCAAACCAAATCAGAAACCGTATTTATTTAAAGATTGATTGCTAATTTCTTCACCTTAGTGCTCCACTTCATCTTTTTTTTTCAAAAGGGAATGAACTTTCCTTTCCATACATGCTCACTGAACACATCTGCAAGCACTAAACACACAGTGGAGCCAAATCTCTAACTACATAGAAGATGTTATGGCTGATGGTAAAATAAGTAAATAATCACTCATTTTATTTTTCACCTTTAATATTGATCTAACAGTGCAACCTCTACCCAAGATGTGAAATACATCATCACAAAAAGGAAAAAAAAGCATGTCAGTTACCAAACAAGGAGGAAGAACAGCAAGCACTGCAATTCCATTTGGGGAGATACAGAGCCATTTTAGATCTGATCTAGTTGTTCAAGGCCACCCACTTCTACCTTATAATAGTGGCACAACTGAGGTGTTTATGCACCTAGTCAGATCCCTTAGTACAGGAGTGGCTGTGTCTCAGCAAGACCTGTGAGGTCTCAGTCCTGTGCTTCCAACCTGCACTGAAGTAGTCAGTGCAGTCAGCTGCTGAAGCATATATCCAGCCTGACAGTGTGTATTGCACAGCTGATGTTGCAGTAATCATTAGCACTCAGGCTTTAGTAACCTAAAGTTGGTTTAAAACTACTTTGGTATCTCTATGGTAACATGCCTTTGGACCTCCGCACTGCAGCACGAAGTTAGCAGTACCAGACAATGAGAAATTTTTCAGCTGGATCCTCCCAGCTAA
This sequence comes from Entomyzon cyanotis, assembly GCA_024500445.1. Lineage (NCBI taxonomy): Eukaryota > Metazoa > Chordata > Aves > Passeriformes > Meliphagidae > Entomyzon > Entomyzon cyanotis. The sequence continues at coordinate 28,763,832 of JAKEPQ010001021.1, read as the reverse complement.
TATATTAGAAATAAAACCTTTTGAAGAAACAGTAATCAGGTGAACATTTTAATCAAAATATAACCAGAATCTCAGATTGACAACAGTAAGTTCGGATTTACATGAAACATTTTTCCAGAACTTTGTCCTTGAAATATTGCTCTTGTTGAAATGTAGTCTTGTTGAAATCTGTAGTCAAATAAACAGAAATAAACAAATAAAAATAAACAGAAAATCCAATTCTCACAAACTTCCCATCAGCATACAAGTTAGTTGCCAAGTGAATGTTTGAGCAGACAAGCAGCAAAAGTTTGGATGGAGGTTAGAGAAGATGCACAGAAGGCTCTTTCCTGTTTTATGCCTAATGCTGTGGTGGGCAGCATGAAGGTACGTTTTTGGCTCACACATTTATGCCATGATTTTTTCCTGTCCATGGCATGGATGCTGGTAGCAGAAAGGAGGATATACCTACATTGTTGAATACTAATCAGTTTAGAGAATACTCGGAATAGACAAAGAACAGCTCTCCTTCAGAGTGAGGAGAATATTTGAAGATAGCTAGCAGCTGGTAGAAGCAGGCTGTGAACTGTGACCAAAAAGAACCAAGAAGTCCACACATTTAAGTGTATCCTGCTTTGATCCCATTTTCAGTAATGGCAATACCTCTGCAACCATTCAAAAGGCAAGGAGAGGGGGAATAATATAAATAAAATCGATTTTGGGAATAAAACCAACCAAAACTGGAGGAAAGATGTCAGCAGGTGGCTCACCCAACCTGCATACAAGCATACAGCAAGTATATGTACAATCATACAATAGAATCTCTCACTTTTCAAAGAAGGCAGATTATCCTCTTCCTATGTGATCACTTCCTCAGTGAGCCTATGCTGAGAGAACAGGTGAAAAATGAAAATCCTGTGCCAGAGAGAGTGGCAGATCAACCAAAGGGCATGGTGGCAAGAAGCACTGCTGGCATCTCCAAGTGATGCAAATCTTGTATGTCGCACTGATGCCCTGCCACTACCTTGCCACTACCTCCTTCACTCATCAAAAAATGTTGAACAGTTATCAGGGAGAGTTAAGAAAGAGCCATGTGGAGGAGCAGCATTGCCCAGCCCAACTACAGCTAAAATAGCTAGGGGCTGTGTAGGAGATATAATGCCAGCTGTTTTGACCCCTGATAGCCCCTTAACCACAAGGCAATGGATCACAGCTTGGTCATTTATTTCTACAGAATAAAAAATAAACAGTGGGAAAATTTTCAGAAAATTTGAATAGCCTTTTGCCAGTTGCCTATCTGAGAAAAGCCAGATTTTCATCTCACTGATGTCACTGGAGTATTTCCAGAAGCCAGATTTGCATTCTAACATATGGAGTGGTGACTTCTGAATTTGGACCACTGGACTACATGTATGAATTTCACATTTCTGCACTGGGGCTGGAAGCACAAAATTATGCCAAGTTTTTACTGTTGTATCATTGAACACTGTTTTATATTTTAAGCTCATTCATTAGATTTTGAAATAAAATGCTTCTCTTCCTTAGTGATACAAAGTGATACACAAAAAATTCAGCTGATTAAGGGTCATCCTTTGATGGACGACCATGTGCGTCAACCATGCAGGAAAACAGCATTCTCTGACAAGACATTACGTGTGAGCTATGGAAATACAGAGCCCTTTTCAGTTTTAAACTGTCTACATATTTGCAGATATTTGCAACCAAAAGAAAAATAACAATAAAGCCAACATGAATGAATGGCCTTAAAGGAGTTACTCCCATCACAGCAAATTTTTTAAATCTAAGGTGAGGTCAGAGATATCTTATAGCTCCAAGGGTGCAAAAAAATCCTTCACCTAAAAATAGCCTCTTGTATAAATGCAGTGGAACCCATGAAAAAGATTCCCTTCTTTGAAGATGGTTAATTACTGAACTCTTTGAACTGTATGGATAGTCTCTAAGCCACTAAAATGCCAGAGGGCCAAAAAAGATCTGTATGTGTATCATATGTTCTAGTTAATGTGTATCTGCAAACAGACACCCATTCTGGTTGAGTGTAATACTCATCAGTCCCACTAGTTTTTCTGTTATTGATAATTTTGTATTTCATTTTCATAAACCTGAAAGAAAAGGTCTGATATCTCTAACACCAGGATGCACAGAATCTAACTTAAAATGATGACATTTAAAATATATTATCTTCAAGACTTGCACAACTCTTGTCTTGAGTGTGAGCTGTAAATAATATCTATCAAACACATAGTTTTTAACCCACTAATGGTGTGAGGAAAAAAACAAGTTCTGTTGCTCAGTCCAACGTCACCTGAAGGACCAGAGTAGTAGTAAAAGCTGTCTCACACTGAAATGAAAAAAAATGCCAGAATGTATCAAAGAAACTGTTGCACCAAATAAAGTGACAACATTTATTTGAAGTAACATTTGAAAGAGAAAACTATCATTAAAATAAAATTATTCCCATACACCAGACTCACAGACCTAACACACCATGTGAATCCTCTCCTGGCAGTATTCTAATTGGAATGGCAGCACGGGTGTGTGCTGTCATTTAACAGAGTTACCATAGAAGTTATGCCAGAAGCAGTTATACTAGTGCTATCTCCGTATTAGAACAATTTAGATTCTTATGCTCTGTTTTAGTGTCGCTTGTTTTGCTTTGGTGTTATTTTGTTGTTGTAATTTTGATTTTGGGGAGAATACCTTTGCCTCTCTTTTGTTAACACTCTCTTCAGAAAACATGTGGTTAGTAATCTTCAATTTGTCTAGACAAATACTAGATACTTCTCTCTTGCTTTCAAATGTTTAATCATAAGTTGTAGAAGGAGTCCTCTGCTATTGTGACTGGCTTGTTAATAAAACAGAGATAAGCACAGACTATCGAGTGACTTTAGGCAGCAGTGGATACTTAACTACAACTTTGTACAGAGAACAATGTCTAGACAATTCCTGCTGCAGCAGCCCTGAGCAGTAAGAAACACTTTTGTTGTGCAGCTCTAAGATCTGGACAGAAGTCACTAGATTCAGACATCACATCTCGTCAAGACTACCAAGTGTCAAGGGCAACCTGTGCTATTACAACAAGACCTTTTTTTTTCTGCAAGAAACAGCTCTCTACCCACATGCCCCTTAAGCCCCACTCCCTGTGGCATGTCTCTGCCTTGACCTTGTCCAGCCCATAACAGATGACCTATCTACAATCAGTCCAGCTTAGGCTTGACTGATCACTTTTCCCCCAGTTAAACAATGATATCTCGCCTGCTTAGGCCATCTCAGATCTTCACTTCATCCATCTCTTTAACCATCCACCACACCGTCATAGTACTCCAGCTGACCTTTTTGATGTCTGCACAAACTTTAAGAACAAAGGTAGCCAAATATATTCCAGGTTTCCACCAGCACCATGTGGCTGCCATCGCTGGATGGGAAGGGAGTGCTGTCCCACAGCTGCAGACCAGCAGACCATGTCCATGAGAATGTAAGAAATCTAAACTTTGTCTTGCTATCCTGGCCTCTGTCATATTGCAATTTGAGGTAAAGTGAAGCAGCCTGAAACAAGGCCATGGCAAGATGTTTGACATGGCAGTTACTGACCACTTCTATGAGTCACAACACTACTTGGAACATTAACACAGTCCTAACCATTTAACATGTGAATGGGTTTACTCTGAAATGTAATATAACCACTTGTGTTTTTTCATTATATAATTAAACAGCTGTTTAAGAAAGATCTGTCTTTGTGACAAGCAGGAAGTAGCGATTCATCAAGCAGGACTCTTTGGAATGCATGGATTTCAGGGAAGTGATCTTAGAAGCAAAAGAAAGATAAACAAACAGTCCAGGAAGAAGGGAACTTACACAGGAGAACCTCTTTAGACTCTTTCAAAACTAAGACTTGAGCTTGGGTGTCTCTCCAGAAAACACCCTAGCCATCATATTAAAACCTATCCTGGGGTCTCAGAAGAAATATGATTAGCTTTAGAAAAGAACACACACAAAAAGCTAAAGACTCATTTTCTCTCTCCTTTTCTAAAAGAGATTTCTTGGTTTTCTGGCTAGCACAATGGCTTGATAAATTGCATTTCATAATGGACATGATAACTTGCAGGAGAACAATGACCACTGACAATATCCAAGTTCACAGTGCCTGCAGGCAGACTTCTAAATCTGCGACAGGGGAAGAGGAAAGCCTTTCTCACTGCCCCTGTGGTAGAATGGCTGACCTAAGTGCAAAGGGAAAATTGACTGCTGGACGCAGCTCCACAGCTAACACCAGAGACCTCAGGTCCAATTCAAGATTCAATTACACTGATTTTTTTACAGCACTCACAGGTATGTCACTGGAAACTATAACAGTATTTGATGAAAATATGCATATAAAAAGATAGGAATCAGACCTCACTCCTCCAAATATAAACAAATAAATCATAACTAAATCTAACAGCTAAAGCTCTATATGCAAACTGGCTGTGAGCAGTTTCTTGTAGGCTTACAAACGGATGTTGAATAGCTTGATTTTTATTATGTTTATTGCTTCAAAACTCCATTCTGCCCATTTCAGCAGTGGACATTACTGACTCTACTAATGCAGTGTCTCTCAACTCTGTTGGTCCTTTGGAATTCTTATTTAAATGTGCTTTAATAATATTAATACATGTTCACATCACACTTGGCTGCATTGTCTGTGAATTCTGTGTGCTGGAGTCCAGGTGGCCCAGATCTTTCCAGATCCTGCTCCACTTTTCCATGCGTTGAAGCCAACTGCACTGGTTCAGTTTTCCGACCCTTTTGGAACAAAAGCTGCCTCTTCAGATGCAGTATGAATCCAGGGTAAAAGGTCAATGAATTTTAAATCTACATCAAAATTAGTTCTGCATTTTCAAAGTGAATAACTCACATTATTACGGGTTTAATACTGAGACAGTTTCTAAAGTAGCACCATTTAGCAGAAGGGTTTCTCAGCATAAATCTATACACTTCCCTTTCTATATCCAAGATATAAAATATTTGGCCCTGAATGGCCAAGTCAGTGGGTAGAGATATACAGGGATTTTTTAAACTATTCTCCAGAGTATCTCTCTATTCAAAGAGTCAGAGGTAATACAAAGGAACAGCATGTCTCTAATGCATTTTGTTCTTTTACAGCTGACAACATGGGTGAGAAAGACATTTATAAATAATTGGATGCTGAAGGATGGGGCTGTGGTTGACACAAATGGCTGAACTGAAAGGGAAAAATAAAGCTCACCAGCAAATGGACTAATGGTCCCCTCAAGTGAAGAAAGTTACCTGCGCTAGACATTGGCTCCAAAAAGCTGTACAGAATGTCACTTTAACTCAGAATGAATAATATATCTTTGGACAGCAACTCTTCCTCCCGTAGAAGGAAAGGTGACTCAAGCTTCACAAGCCAAAAGCACAGGTGTTTTGGGGGAGTTGTGGAAGCTCCTGCAGAATGAGCCCATTCTTTGGGCCTGTTGGATTGCCCCAAAGAAGATGCCCTTAGAGAAGCAAGGGGACAGCTAGGTGTTGTGCTGCTGCCCTGCAAGGCTGGTGACTTCTTGGGCTTGAAATGCGCCTACTGATCTGTGCCTGAGGGAGACAGACTGCGCAAGACATCACCAGGTGGCAGCTGTTCTTCTGTAAGCTCGTGCCCTCAACCACTTCAAACACACAGGCTGCTTTTCACAATGTTCTGTACTTTTATCTTTACATGAGTAAATGTGATTGTTGATTCCCTTAAGCTAAAATCTTGGGTTTGACAAGACCAAAAAGAGGTAAACTCTGCTACATCATAAAACACTTCATATGGTATTTTCTAGCAGCCACATAGGTACATACAGTGCTCATTGAAGGCAATTGTAGAAAAGTTACATGTACACTAAAGACAATGTCAAAAGAGTCACACTAAGCTCATCAGAGGATAAGACCTCAGTCTCATTTTGTGCATACCAAACAGTAAAAGGTAGAAAACAGATGCTACTAATGGTCAGTTTACTTAACACTGCTTGGTACTTTGGGCACTGAAAGCCAGTGTTCCAAAATAACTTTACTGAAGGACTTAGAGAGGTCCTGGGACACTTGTTGACTTGCAATGATTAAATGATTGAGGCTCATTGCTCCCTTAGGAGCTTGCAGCAATTCTCTTTTCCTATACATGTGTGTGTTTGTGCACACACATGTGCTCATTTTATATTTAATCACATAAATGCTTATCAGCCAGAGCAGTTTTAGAAGTCCAGAACGTTGTGTGACTTAATGTGAAGTCATTTGAATTCACCAGCCTTCTCTTTGTCAGGTAGTTTTATATTTTCTGAAGCAATGGTTTTATCTCTTCTGTAACAGTTCTCCTGTCCAGCATTGCTTAAGAGCATAACTACAGTGCTTGCTGAAGTTTACCTGCATCATTTGAAGGAGGAATGGAAAGGTCAGATACAGAGCAGCAAAAGTCCTTTCAGTGTATTCATTTAAAGATGTCTGGGCTTAGTCACAGAAGAGCACTTCTATACTAGCAATTTTCTTTATGGTAAGAGCTATTCAGGCCAGCACCTCTCAGAAAACAGCTAGCCTAAATTAACAATGCCCTGCACCGTAACATATTTCAACATTTTTTTGCCTGCTCAGTTTTTTCTGAGACCTCAGCTATGTTTAAGAGGTGTCTTATGTCTTAGGTTTCTGACTGAGCTGTGAAATTGACCTTCATCGCACTAAGTTACAGAGTTGGGAGATTTATTTTCCAAGTTTACATTACATCTGGTATGTTCCACAAGCCACAACTTACTAGCAGACAGTTAAACTGTAGTACACTTCAAACAAAACAAGAAGTGCAAGAAGTACACTGAGTATTCTTACACATGCCACTGCTTGAAAGACAACTGTATTTGAAATCAAGGCAATACTTACAGCTGCATTTCTCCATGACCTGTGGACCTGATGCAACTCTCTCAGTGGCTGAATTTCTCTATGCTCTCCACTGTGTATTTGGCAGCTGCATTCTTTCACATATTCCCCCAGATGAAAAAAAGAAAAAAATCCTAAAAGCTAGGTCCTTGACATTTTGAGGAGAAGGATACCTCCCAAGACTTCCCCCTTGGAACTTAACACAAACACTGGTAAGAGATAGTGTCCCACTGTGGGGTTTTTTTTATTTCTGAGCTTTGCTTCTATTAATTGTTTTGCTACAGAAAAGCCTGAAAACTGTCAAAACCTATTCCTATTGTGAATGATGAAGAGAGATTCATAAACAGGTCTTTCTCTTCCACAAAGTGCACAGCATAAGAAGAATCAAACCATTACACCTGCTGTTTTTGTAATTTCAAGAAGAAAAATATGATCAAGCAATCAATAGAAGACTGCAAATTGTCTGGAGGTTTTTTTCATCCAGCTAATATGTTAGCAACATGATCTTTGAAACTTGTCTGTTGTTGTAAAGTTTGCTTAATGTTTAAGTCTCCAGATATTCAAGAAAAGCAGAACTATTCACAACTTTGGCTTAAGATTTGGCCATAATTAAAAGACGTAAAAATATATATACGGTAAGGGGTTTTTTTACCTTTTCAAATCCCCAAGGAAGTGTCCAAAAAACTAAACAGCACTTCAAAACCAGCAATAACTGAGCAATGGGTCAAGCAGCCATTTTACATCAGCATCTTCTCATCTCATTGTTATGCTTCAGTGATGTAAGCTAATGCCTTGTATCTTTATATAAAGCTGATGGAGAGTTTGAGATATTAATTCTCTCTTTTTCGTGATACTGTTTGGCTTAGTTGAGGATGGTACAAGGGGCAGGAATGTCTGTTTTTTCAATTGAGTGCTTCTGCCTGAGTACCTTAATAACACAGTGTATGGCTGGGCACCAGAAACTGTGGGTCCTTTTCCAAATCAAGGTGCAGATGCATCTTCCAACACTTAACAAGTCCACTTGAGATCTTTGTCAGGCAACCTGTAGATATTTGTTACTAAGCTTTCAAGATTGAAAGAAACACACACACCCACCAAAACTGCTGAATGGTTAGTCGTGAACAGGATGGGATTGACACATCTCAATGCTCTGAACAGTTCAGAAGTTTTTGTTAGGAAAAGGAGAAGGAAGGGAAAAAAAAGGTCTTTGTAACACTGATCTCACACCAAATGAATACTTTGCTTTAAAAGTAAGGTTTAGATAAGCCATGTATTTTAAATTACATGGAATAATTTTTTGTTTGGTTGGTTTTTATTTTTTATTTGAACTGAATAGGGTTGAAATTATTACAGGTTGATTTCTTTTAATGCTAGTTTCATACCATGGTGTGGATGAGTTTTAAAAAGTTGAATAAAGGCAGGGTCAAATGTAAGTAGTGCAATATTTCATTGTATAAATAACTAAAGAACAGCTTAGAACACAGAATGAAGACACACCAATCAAAATGGTTTAAGTGGGTTACAAAATTGGAAAATTACAGCAGATACATAATTGGAAAATTATTTTAATATATAATAGTGCTAACAGCCATTTGACCAGTATATGGGTTTTGTCTCCTAATATAGTTAGGTGAGATTTTGTGGTGGTTTAACCCCAGAAGGCAACAAAGCCCCAGGCAGGTGCTCACTCACTCCACCACCTGTAGGATGGGGAGAGAATCTTAAAATTAAAAGTGAAATAACCAATGATTTTTGATACAGACACTTTAATTGGTCAAGTAAAAGGTGCACACACGAGCAAAGCAAATCAAGAAATTAAGTCACCACTTCCCATTGGCAGGCAGGTGTTCAGCCATCCCCAGGAGAGTGTGCCCGATCACATGCAATGGCTACTTGGGAAGACAAGCACCATCACTCCAAATGTCTCCTCCTTCTTCCCCCAAGTGTGATGCCATAGAATATGGACTATCCAATACAGCTAATGCATGCAACTAAGCACTACATTAGCTAAAACCATGTGGTATTGCTAGACACTGTTTCCATACAAAAATAAATAATATTTTGCTTCATTTTTGAACTTTTATGGAAATAAATGTTGTTATAATGTATTACTGGAGAAACATGTTTCCATACTTTTCCTCTTCTTATAGTCCATCAAGTATAATATACTATTTTGCCTTTATGGTAGTTCTGTAACAGTCCAACCCTGTTTCAGTCAATACTTAAGTGTGATGTACAAAATCATGCCAGGACTGGCAGTAAGAATGGCAACTCTAATTCAATTTTTAAAAATTTAGAAATAATTTTACAGATCTTAATTCTTATAAGAATGGGAATACTTCTACTATATAATTGAAACAGTTGTTAAATAACTTAAAAGATCCCACACACCTAATAAACTCATAGTTTGTAACAAGAAGTGAAGATATCTAATATAGTCACTGAACCACAGAATCATTTACTTTGGAAAAGAATGGATGTGGCACTTAGTGCCATGATCTAGTTGATATGGTGATGATTGGTCAAAGATTGTGTTCGATCTTGGATGTCTTTTCACAGAAACACAGAGTTAACTAGGTTGGAAAAGACTTTTGAGATCATTAAGTCCAATGTATGACCTAATATCACCATTTCCCTGGGCAGTCCCTTCCAATGCTTGACGATCCTTTATGTGAAGAAATTCTTCCTGATGGCCTGCCTCAACCTCCCCTGGAGCAGTTTGAGTCTGTTTCCTCTCATCCTGCCACTTGTTGACTGGGTGAAGAGACAGACCCCCACCTGACTACACACTCCTGTCAGGGAGTTGCAGAGAGAAACAAGATCTCCCTGAGCCTCCTTTCCTCCAGGATAAACACCCCCAGCTTCCTCAGCTGATCCTCACAGGACTTGTTCTCCAGACCCTTCCCCAGCTCCATTGCTCAGCTCTGGATATGCTCCAGCACCCCAATGTCCTTCCTGTAGTGAAGAGCCCAAAACTGGACACAGGATTCAAGGTGTGGACTCACCAGTCCCAAGCACAGGGGGACAATCCCTGCCCTGGTCCTGCTGGCCACACACTTGCTGATCCAGGCCAGGATGCCATTGGCCTTCTTGGCCACCTGGGCACACCCTGGCTCATGTTCAGCTGCTCTCACCAGCACCCCCAGGTCCTTTTCCTGTGGCAGCTTTCCAGCCACTCTGCCCCAGCCTGTGGCACTGCCTGGGGTTGTTGTGACCCAAGGGCAGGACCTGGCCCTGGTTGGCCTTGTTGAACCAATAATATTACAACGCCAATCAGAAAGTTCAAAACCATCTGAAATACATTCAGTTTTATAAACAGAATGTTGGGAAATATATTTGTTTATAACAGCACATAACGCAAATAACAAATAATAAACAACTACTGAGAACTGAGTTACTACTCCAAATTTTTTTTTTCTTTCATTTTTTTTCAATTCTCAACTTAAAACAATTGTGAAAGTGTTTTAATTTTGCTCTCCTTTACATTAAAAAAGAAATAATATTTTGTCTTAAGTATTCCACTCTGAAATGTTAAAAAAAAATCAAGAAATATAAGAATTGTTTTACTCCAGTCATGCTTGAATTTTATCCCAGTCATTGATGATGCAGGTTCTTCATCTGGATGAGTAAAACAGCCAATGTGACTGCAAACAATTCTACAAGTTTCTCAGCATTTGAACTAACAAACTGACAGTGGGTTGTGGTGGTGTTCATTTTTTTTTCTGTGATTTCTCACACTAATGTTTTCCTTGAGATGACTTCTGAGTCTTTTAATTATTATGGAACATTTTATAACTTTGTAATTTATTACTGATATTCTAACAAAATACTAGGATTACTTTGTGACATGATAACCTTCTTTATTAGTAAACCAGAAAAGTAACCTAAGGTGCAGCTGGGATCATGACACCTCTTTTTTTATTAATAAACTTTGGAAGGGGGCAACAAAGCAAAATTTATTCCTTGAAGATTTTCAGGGAAGTTAGTGAAAAAACTATAATATTAAAAATTATATTAAAACCTGATATTAAAAAAAACCCCAACAAACCTCAAAAAAAAGGAAAAAATCCAGTGCAATCATCTCTTTTCAAGTGCTAAACTTAAGTGAGGACGTTGACAGGCAGGTTGCAGCAGTGCCTGCCTTAGCCACTGAGAGGGGGACCCTACCCTTCCAGATACCCTACAGAGCGGGCCCCCTCCGCCCCTCCAGGAGCATCTCCACAGCCCTACACCAGCCAGGTGCATTTGCACACGCGTGCAGATCACAGTGGTTCGGTTCTCAGCCGAACATCCACGCCTAGTTGCAACAGTTCATTTTAACCAGATACGGCGGGAAGTAAAGCCAGCACCAAGTACGGGCTTGTTGCAGTCGGGAATTACTCGGGGGGGAGATCGTATTCCTCCTCTCCCAGAGGCGCTCACTCCCTGCCATCAGCCACAAAGCTCGAAACAAACCTCTTCCCCGCTCGCTGGGTGTGCGTGACCGATCCCAGCACAGGGCGCCCCGGAGCCGCACCAGGGCTGTGGGCGCGGGGCGGAGAGACGCGGAGAGAGCCCGAGGGGCCCGGCGGCTGCTGCTCCCCCCGGGCGAGCTCCAGGCGAGGCGGCCCCCCCCGCAGCAGTGCCAGCCCGGCCCGGCCCGGCCGCCACAGCTGCGGTGAGTCAGTGGGCACTAGGACACCGCTCCTGCCAGCTGCATCCCGCCCGCCGAGCATCCTCCGGCGGGGGAGGCGCTGGCTCCGCGCACCCTCCTCCCTCTGCCGCGGCCGGCGGGGACCCGCACCGGCACCGCCGGAGACCTCTCCGGAGCGCCGACACTCACCTTGGCGCTGGAGCTGCTGGTCTGGGTCTCCGCCTCGACGCTGCAGCAGTGGGGCGTCCTGGACCGGGCGGAGGCGCCGCCGGACTCCCTGCGCTCCTTGCGGCGGGGGCCGGCGGAGGGCGGCGGCTGCCGGCTCTGGTAGGCGAGCACGGAGGGGATAGAGTCGGCCGCGTCTGTCTTAACGAAGAGGCCGTGCAGGGTGGTGGTGCCCTGCGAGATCGTGGTGGTCTGGTGGGGGGAGTTGGACTCCTCCGAGTCCCGGCAGTAAATCACACCGCTATGCGAGACGTGGATGCTGGGTGCGCAGCCCATCCCTTCCCTTCCCGGCCACTCCGCCGCGCTGCACCGCTGCTCCGCTCCGCTCCGCTCCTCTCCCACCTGCCGCCCGCCCGGGCTGCGGGGCCGCCGCCCCTGCGCCGCGCACCCCGCGCCGCCGGCACCGGCGCCTCCCCCGCCGCTGGCGCTGCCCCGGCCACTCCCGCCCCTGCGGCGCCTCCCCGTCACCCCCGCCCGCTCCCCGCGCTGCCTCCGGGGACCCCAGACCCGTTAAGCCCCTTCCCCTCCTCGGCAGCATCTTAGGAAGCGCCTGTGACCACCGGGCTGTGTCCACCTGGGGTGGGGGGAAGACGGGGAGAAGGAGGAGGATGAGGAGAAGGATGAGAAGAAGGATGAGGAGGAGAAGGATCCTCATTGGTGGTGCAGCCCCCTTGCGACCCAGGGAGAGGGTCTCCCTTCAAGCCTCCTGTACGGACAACATTACACACACACACATCCACACATCCCCTGCAACCTCAGTTGCTAAATACTTAAAAAAAAAAAAAAAGTTACAAATACTTATTTTGACAGTCAAAATGTGCCTCAGCAATAGGTAAGCAAATCTCAGTTGTTTCGGGGTACTGCAGGGAGCAGTTCAGACTCACAGAGTACCCTCTGCAAGTTAGGGAAAAAGACCAGAATTGTTTCACAATTCTTAATGCTGTTTTTCAATTAGGCCAACATTCAATGACACAAGTTGCCATTTTACCCTAGGTGTCTGATAGCTGCCAATCCCTGTTTCCAGTCCCTGGGGAGATAATCAAGAAAAATGTTTAATGCTGCAGAGATTTACACACCTTCTTCGCTTTCCACAGTGAATAGTTTCATTGACCTTAGTGAAACTATGTAGGAGGTGTAAAGCTAAACATGGAGGTTTTACGTCTTTGCAAGATTTTAGTTTAAATCCCTCTGTTTTCAATGGCACATAATAAATCCTTTAAGAGATGGTAATGTCATCCAAGCAGTATGCTTCCTGCCTAATAAAGCATTTATCTGAAACCCAGTCACCAAGGAACACTTGTGTATACACCTTTTCTTCCTCTTGGAGTACTACCTGATGTTTGTTCACTGTTTCTCCACCTGGTTTTAGTGAGTGATGTAAAAATACTAGAAACATGAAGTATGGTTGGTGCAGGGATTGTGATGTTGAATGATAAAGTGGTCTGAATATATTATTTGGTTCTTAATGCTTTTGAAGCACTTTCATTGATTAGATGTCAGTTTATTCATAAGTTTCACAGCTAAAATGCTTCAGTTTAAACAGACTGAGCCTTTAGTCTCTGTCTCTCTTGATCCAGTTCATGGGTCGTTACAATTATGGCAATACAGACCAGCACTAATCCATCAAGAAACTGGACTGAGATCATCAATCTATTTGGCAAAGTATTTTCAGTTTTCCAGTTACCACAGTTAGCCCGTGTTGGCCCTGGTAATCAAATTTTTCTAGGTAATCGTTTTCCCCACTAGTTGTCACTGTTCACAAATCAAGTTGTGGCTTACATCCTGCGTATGGTACATATTTGCATGTTTGCCTACTGCCAGACTGCTCTGCTGGTGGCTATCTTCGAGGACAACCTTGAAGATAGGCTCAGTATAACTAAAATGAAGCAGACAGTGCTTCATCACTCAACCATGAAGCCCTTCTTGCTGCTCAGACTGCAGGTCTGGATGAGACCTCACTGCCTCTCAGAGCATAATGCAATTAGTTGCAGATGAATGTATCCTAAAACCTCACTTAATAACAGGAGCAGCCAGTTCTATGCATTCCTTGCAATACTCTTAAGTCTCTCTTCCTTTCTATTAATGGCTGGGAAATTTAAGTTGGGGATTTGAGCTGCCAGCCCTACACCACACCTGATATTTGGAACAGAGCCAGGAGCTCAGGAATGCACTCAGAACCCATACACTTGAGGGGTACACCCAAACCCCATTGCTTTTGGGTAAGCAATGTTACCTAAAAGACCTCTAAGATTTGTTGACTATCTAGTTTGAGACTTTTTAAATGGGAATTTACCCACTCCACATTTCAACAGCATTTAGAATTTTAATAAAGGATGTGAACATAAACCATATTTTGACTTTGCAGACTGAGCTCAGTGAAGATGTTATGTCATACCCTAAACTGTGCTGCTAGCTATTCACAGTCCATTTTTCTGAATTGATATCAATTATCAGGTAAGTTATTTCCTTAGTCAGTCAATACTCAGGTTTTCTTAACATCCTAGTATTCCAGTTTCTGCCCTGTTCCTAGTGAATTCTGCGACAACTTTGCTACTGATTTCAGACAGCATTGCAGGAATCTGCCCATTCTCACATGGATTTCCCTTGCTTAGGTATCCATTTGAATAGATGCTGGAAAATAAATTGTAGGAATAAGAAGTCACAATTCTGGAGAAACACTGCTAAATGCAGACCTCAAGCAGCAGTCTCCATGCTGTTTATTTTAGTTGAATGGTGAAGGAGCACAACTAAAGAGGATGAGCATGTCTGAGCCACATGCCAAAGTGCTTGAGAGCGGTGAATGCTGCAGGATGGGGAACTATGAGGACTGCAAGGAAGCAACAGAATAGTGGGAAGAATAACAATGCTTTGCCTGACAGCAGAATCACAAAATCATAGAACCAAAGGATGGTTTAGTTTGAAATCGTCGTCTGGTCAAATCCCCCACAGACCCAAGAAGCACCATATAGAGCTGGTTGCTTGGGATGGGCCTATTTGCATGTATTTTTTAATGTCTCCAAGTATGAAGACCACACCTCTGGACTACCTATTAATTCCAGTGATCAGTCACTCTCACAGCTCCCTGCTGATGTTCAGAGAGAATCTCCCATACTACAGTTTATTCCATGTCCATTGCCTCTGAACCTGTCACTGGGCACCACTGAAAAAGACTCTGTCTCTGTCCTCATTTTACCCTCCCTTTAGTTATACATTGATGAGATACACCCTGAATCTGCTCTTTTCCAGGCTCAACAGTCTCAACTCTCAGCCTCTCCTCAGAAGCACAGTGCTCAGAAGGATCTTAGACAGAACAAGTAAGTGGTGATCAGTGTGAACAGAAGCCAGAGTGGAGCTGAGTGAGTGGTGTAAAGGGGATGTATGTCTGTCACTGCAGTAGGAACTGAAGGATAGGAAAGTTAAAGACTCCTTTTCCTAACATCAGTGTTCTTCCTGCATCTTGCCTGTGAGAAGACAACCATGGATTTAATGAAAAAGGAGAAAGAGGGAATATTTAAAACACATGTATGCACACTTGCACCACCTCTTACAGCACACTCAAGTCATGCTCCCAACAGTCTTCTTGCTGCAGTATGCCCTGAGTGATGACCACTAAAGCAGAAGGCTTTACCACGAGCAGCATGTGCTAATTCAACCAAGGACTTACAGAAGGGACAGATACACTAAAGTAGAATCTGCTCTCAGAAATGCATATTTAGCATGGCCCCAGAAGGAAGTCAGTGCATCCAGACACCGAAAGATATTCACATGTATCAGTTTTTCCACTTCTGAAGAGTCTTCGCTGGCTTTAACTGCAACTTTATAAATCCTAACAAATTTTATGCTCACAGGAAACCAGTTTTTCACACATGACTAATTTCAGCATGATGAATTTAAGCATATGAGTGATTCTGGAAGCCAGCAGTAGAACCCTGAAGCGCCTTGTCTTTTTGTTTTTTCCCAGTAGAAAGCAGTGGATATACATTCTCTATGGTGTTTACACCTGCAAATCCCTCCAGAATGAGGAAAATATACTCCTCAAAACTTCATATCCCTTCCAAAGCCAGTCATAGGCTTCACTCTGACCTCAATATTAAGGCTTTATGCTACAAGCAGATTGTTGAGTTTATGTTGGCATTATTGGAAGTACCATCTGTAAATCCCCAGTTCATTGCAGTAAGAATATACTACTTGAGAGGTCGTATTTTACAGCGACTTGAAAGTCTGGTACTTGACAACCTGCTATTGAAGACAGTTACCTCTATTCATGGTTCATTTACTGTATAACCAGTTTAAGAATGTATAAATAAGCCTGTACAAAAAAAAAATTTACTAGGCTCTTAGGAGGCTCAACAGTTTCTCAGTCCTTTCATATTGGTCCAACAAATTTCTTAACTACAGTAAAAACTAAAATCCTGTATACCCAGATTAGAGCAAAGTCAACACCTAAAAAAATTATTTAAATTATCCAGACTACATGTACTGTTTTTAACTTACACTTGATATGAGAAAAATAATCATGACAGCTAGAATAGAGCTCTTCTCTGTGCAGCTCTCCTTCATTTAAAAAAACCCATCTGTACAGTACTTTGATAATGTATAATATATTAACAAATGATAATCTTATGCTTTTACTCATCAACAACACAAGAAATTATGGCACTTGAAATGAAAAAGTATTAAATACAAGAGGTGAAGGTTACTTTTGCTTGAGAAAGAGCAAAGTGTGGTTTTCAGTCCACAAATCCAATGACTCACTCAACAAAGAAATAAAGAGGAACATGACTGACAGCAATGACCTCTCTCCAACTCAACCAAAAAACAAAATAATCCTTTTTCTTTAATTCCTGCCCCAAATTCCTTTAATTTCATAATTTTGAAAAATCACCCACTGCAGCAGAACTGTGTTTTAATTTACTATGAGGTTGTTACACACTGTCTCTATGAGTGCTGCAAATAACAGTCACCCAGTAGCAAAAGCCTACAAAAAATATATGCTCAGGTAGGTATTGCTCAACAGAATGAGGTTGCTGTAATTGCTTGCTAATCTTACCATAGAATTTGACTTTGATGTTCCTTAACAGTCAGATTTTGACTGGCTTGAACAATGCCACTTAGTTCAGTTTTGCCCAGAAGTTCTTAAAATACATTATGGATATTTTGCAAGTGGGGAAAAAAGCCTGTTTCAAGGACACAAAGCTGAAGAGGGAACTCAGTCTGGTTCCCTTTCCACTAGCAGCCTTTGCCACTGTATAAGCTACCAGGCACAAATTGTGCTGAGAGTGAACAGAGGGGCAGGGAGCCTTCCTTCACTCTCTATGTTCTGCACCCCTTAGTATGCGAGCAAGGAAGTGCATTGGCTCCTGCCCTCCTCTGTCCGCAGCTGTTTCTCCCTCCCAAGGGATATGAGGAGATGCGGTCCTGGGGTTTTGCTCCTCACTGCTAAGAGGTGATGAGCTGCCCCAGGGATGCAGATTCCCTCCTGGAGAGGGACACCTGCAGTCATTCTCCCTAGAATGGGACAAATCAGTATTGTCCTTATTATCAGCTTTATTTTGAGACATACAGCACACCTTTACTGCACTGCTTTGAGGACGAAGAGTTAACATACATAAATACATAGCAACAGCAGTCTTCAGCCACTAGCAGTAGCAACAGATGCTAGTATTTACCTGAGGAGATTAACTTCTGGCAGGACAGTGGCTAAATACCTCTAGTTATGAGCAAATTTTCTGGAACAGTGATCCCCCCCACATTTAAAAGGCATAGGCTGCTGCTCTCCAGCAAACCCTTTGGTTTGCCTTTGGGTTGGCAGGAATCGAATACTTCACAGCACTCAAAGTGAAGAAATGCAACTGCAGCTCTCCTGCCAGCACTGAACAGTACCCCCAGCAGCACTTCAGTGGTCCTTTCCTCACAAGCAGCTTGTTCTTACTTCAACACGTTATTAGTTGGACAACAGAACTTTTCTCCCTTGATGTATTCCTCTCCGGGAATATCTCCACAGCAAATCCCTTTCGGGTGATCACGGCACCACAGGGAAGGTTGACTCCTAGCTCTGGGGCTCCGGGCACTGCTGAGCACAGCTCCCGGCGACCCGAGCCGCGCCGCGCGGGGCCGAGGAGACGCCGCGGCGGCACCGGCGGTCGGACACATCCCCTCCAGCCCGGCCGTGCCGACTGGAGCGGGAGAGCGCCCGCAGTGTCAGCACCCGACGCCGTCGCGTCCCGGCTTCGGGCACCCCGCAGCAGGAGGCAGCCCCTGGGGTAGCCCCGCCACCCCCGACCCGCCCGGCTTCCCCTTACCTTCTCCTCCGGCCCGTTCATTCTTCAAGGAGCAGAAGAGAGCGGCGTCCGAGCTCTGGCGCGGCTGCCCAGGTGAGCAGGGCGGGCACGGCGGCCGCCACCACCTTCCCCGGGGCCGGCCCGCCCCCACAGCTCCGCCACCGCCCCGCGCCCGGCCCCGCTCTGCTGCCAGGGCTTCAAAAGATGAGTTTCGCCTCTGAGCCGCCGCGGGGAAGGAGCGCAAAACGGTTTCCCCGAATTATCCTGACCCCACCCCCCCGCCTTGTCCCTGCGTCGTACTGATCACTGTTTGCCCTGATCGGGAGCATTTAGTAATGGGGTAAAGCACCCGGGGGAAAGTAGGGCCAGCCAAGTGCTCTGAGCCTGGCATGGTTCACACGGCTAAGAGTTACACAGCCTTTGAGAGAGAGTGGTAAACCCACACAGAGAGGTGATAGCTCGTGTCTGGTGCTTTTCAGGACTCTCCAGTAAAACCCAGCCTCACACTCGAGGAGAAGGGACACAAATTGCTTAGAGTTCTGAAAGAGATGCATGACTATGATCTGGAGCAGATCTCAACTGCCAGAGGCAGGACTGGAAACATACTTCAAACAGCCTATTTTCATCTTTGAGATATTGTAGTATACAGTAAGTATAAGGTAGGTGGACAGCATCATCTTGGGAATGACATCTTTGGGCTTGACTTGACTCTCTCACTTTACTACTCTTCCCCTCATGCCTTAAAAATAGCTAGTCTGTTTTGCCATTTGAGTATTGCTATTTCTGCAGAGTTCATTAATATTGTCAATGCTTTGTAGAGGTATGCAAGGCCTCAATGGGGGAACACTATAAGATACTCAGATAACACCATAAAAAACAATCCCTGTGCAAATTTTCAAAGGCTTGCTGCACACAAGGCAGTGGATAGCACATGAATGTCACAAAAGCAGAGCAACATTAAAGATGATTGGGAGCTGTGGGGCAAGTAGTGGTCAAGTCACAGCAACTGTCTAGCCAAACCTCCACCAACCACTACACAAGATAAACCCAAGGTAATGGACCTGCGCAGAAAATTACTTCTAGACAGGAGAAGCAGAACCAGCGTGGATCAGCAAGTTATGTCAGATTGAGGCTAGGGACTGTGAATATTTGCCCTATTTCTAGGGAAAAAGACATACAGTCAGCAAATATGATCCTTGAGCTCTGCAGAAATCCTAGACAGTGCACATATTGAAATGTCCTCAAAAGCAGGTCAGACCATCCCCTCTTTTGTCGCCATACATCTGCAAGAGCTCATGTCCTTGACACTCTCTCAAAGCTCCTGGTCCTGCATGGATGAAGTAGATGGGAGGTTTGCTACAGCTTCAGCTGCACACAGCCATATTCTTGGATATCTGGGACTGCAGCCCTGATGTGGACTCAGAGGAGGTATAACCTTTCTTCTTCAGCACTGCTGCACAAGTGCCAGGTGTCAGCCAGCCAACTGGAAATCTCAGAATCAGCTTTGCCCAGTTATTTCAAATAAGGGCCAGAGAGGAAAGCATCACAGTCGGCCCTGGGACCCTGCTTTCCCCAGGCAGACAAATTAGGGACTAATTAATTACGCTTGCCATTGTATGCAGCCATGCTCTCTTTGCAACAAAAACCCAGAAGAAGAATCTCACCCAGACATGGCATCAAAATCAGAAAAGAATGCTAATCTGGACACAGGGGCTCAAAAGTGCCACAGCACTATGCTTTGGATACAGCAACATAGACTTTTTTGCAGTTCCCTCACAGTCCTTACCCTACATTTCTCCTTCATTATTGTTTTAATCCATTCCTTATATACCAGCTTGAATTTAATCTCTCCTCAGGTTTTCAGATCATCACAAGAACAAACAGAAAAAAATCATTAAGGGTTGATGTCAGAAGCTGAGGTAAACAGATATCTAACAATACTCTCTAGCAGAGCACAGCTGGATGAACAGGACACTGCCTGACAGAGATTTATCATGTGATGTGTACTCAGAAGAATATTGCTTGTGGCACTGGCTAAGAAGGAACCATTTTTTCATAGAGGAAGTGTCATTCAATAATAGTAATAATAACAATGTTAGTAAATAATAGTGACAATAGTAAAAAATTACATTCCTGGACAATTAACTGCCATTTTATATAAAAGATAAAGGTGAAAAAGCTGTGGGCTTTATGCTGATTTTTAGGTGCCTGGTTCTTGGGTACTCCCAGTCCCATTTCTTGAGCCTGGTCTTCAGAACCATGGGGATGAAATGGAATCACTGGTCACTTGAGAGTGAGGGGTGTCAGTTCAAAGAGTTTCCAGCAGACTTCAGCCCTGATAGCATTTGACTTTGATGGGACTGCTAACATGAATGCAGGGCTGAAGGATCCCTCATTAACCCTCTTACCTATAGGCCTCAGAGTGTATCAATTATTTAATTTGCCATAGTTCATCTTTCACAGTGTAATCTTTGTATGCACTCAATGCCATAATATTTTAAGTACATATCAGCTGATGTTATAAATTGCATCAATTGATATATACAGTAGCTGCTTGTCTTGCCTTGGAGTGGTTCATTGGTTGACAGACAATCCATTTATTGTTACACATGTAGTCTGATGAAACTATTTTATATTCATATGAAGTAAATAAAAAGTAATTAAATATAAAAATAGTATAAAAATAGCACAGCAAAATTTGTAAACTACAACCTTCAGAGCCACAGCCATCACACAAGGCAAATAGTCATGAGGGATATTACTTCTCTCTAGATTTAGTGCAAATCAGAAGAGAACACTACACAACACTGAAGAAGAACCACAGATCCTGAAATGCCTAAATCAAGCAGCCAGGCTAGCCAAATTAAGCATTCTAAGATATTTTTGTCTAGAATAGAAACATACATTTCACCACGTATTTCAGATGAGATTTTCTCACTCTCAAGTATATTTAGGACAGGTCCTTTTGTCAGCAAGAAGATATTATTTTATTCTATCATTATGCAGCATGAGCCTCTGATGGATCATATGGTCCACTCCTGTTTCTGTAGTAAGCCATGCCACTAATAGAATCAGAGGAAGGAGACATTCTCTAATTGGGAAACAGTTTAAAGTAACTCAGTAATTCCTGACTTTTACTGTGTTCTTCAAAAAATAAGGAATTTCAGAGCAAGCTCATATTAAAAGTAGTATAAAACAAAAATCTTCTCTAGCTCAAGCAAAGTTATCTACACTTTTTACTGTCTCCCACAAACAAACAGTAACTAATAGCTTTGGGAATTTTCTCTTGAGTATTCACTGACATAAATTTTGCAATAAAATTAGGAGTATTCATCTTAGACATTGTAGGGAAATTCTTCTTCTCATTTTGGCAGGCTGTGTACTTACTGAGGATATCTTCCATCCTGGAAAGACATGAACATGGCTTTCAAGAGCTACAAATACTTGGCAGAATCCTGTCACTTGGCTGGGGCACAAAAGAACGAAGCGGCATGAATCATTCTGGGCCTGTAATCTCTCAGGGAAACGCTTCAAATACACAAACATGAATTCAATATTTTAGAGCACTCCATAGCAGGTCCGTGCTGTAAGGAATCCTTTGTCAAAGATGATTATTACATCACAGACTGTGTACCTGTGTGACACCCATGCATGGATGGACAGGCACAGGGCTCATGCCAAGGTAACTATGATGAATACAAACTTCATGTGAGTCACTGACACTTCTAAAACTCATCAGTTCTGGGACAAAAGACAATGTACCTGTGCAGAACATGTGTTAATACAATGTTTACAAATTAATACTTCTGCACCTGCTAGAATACAAATATTTTAACAGGTGCATTTATAACCTCTCCAATGTTATTGCTTAAGAAAGCACTACCCAGCTCATTGTACAGAAATAACCTATTTTTTTCATCTCTTTGCAACAATGCAACGACCTTGCACAAACACAACCACTCCTGAACAACTAATGAGACTGACACAGCAGAAGAATCCTTTCAGTTGCATGTTATAGCGTCTAATGCAGAGCCATTGTACCAAAAAATAGTACACAGATGTGCAAGTAATGCACAAACAGACTCAGTTTAGAAAGTTCGACCCTCTTTTTGGCATTTTTGCTATTATACATATGGATGAATTAGTGTAGTACATACAAGAATGAGTTACTCTAGGAATGACTGAAGTGATTTAATTATAGAAATATAGTGAAGGTCCTCTAGTTCCAGCAGCTGGCAGGAAAAAAGTCACTGAACCATTCTACTTCATGTAACATTAAAATTGTGTATCCTTTGCATACACTAGTCTCAAGGTGTCTACAAAGTAAGTTGTAGTTATCTCAGGCTTGGAGAAAAACTATTTCCAGAGCAGGAATTGAAAAGCAGCAACACTTTAAAAACCAACAACATAAAGGGCATAATAAAACTTATCAGTTTGTGAAGCATCTGGTAGAAGAACTACACATTTCTCTCTGAGCTGCACAGTCCTGTGTTTAGGACAACAACTGCAATCTGCTTATTTCCAGAAGCAATGAAGATGACTTGTGTTGGCCTCCAAGAAGCATCCAAGTAGTGTCTTCACTACTTTCTTCTCAGCTGTGGTAGTAGGTGGGTTAAAATCATATCTGCATAAAAGACACAGAAGTCCTTTGCACATGGCAAATGAGAGTATAAAATGTTGTGCAGAGTTCGAGGCATAATGCTTGAAGGGCAGCAACAAAGAGGTGCAGTCACCCTTGGTGCCTCAGTCGTGAAGGCAACCTGAAATTCAAAAACCTGGGGGGCAGAGTCACTGAACTGCTTGCTGCATACCCACACTTTTATTCACAAAGTGGCAACATGGTATCTGCCAAGCCAAGAACTCCCAGTCTAGTCAGTCTACAGTTCATCCAGCCTGCAGACTCCACAGGGATGTGGGTGGATTGCTGGAGGGATGGTAACCAGGTCCTACCTATCTTGCCACCTTCTTTGCCATCATGCTGGGTTGCTCTATGTGCTCTGCATGGCTGTGCAGTAGGTGTATGCATTTGATTTCTTCTTGGGAAGACAGCTGAGCACTCTGGACTGTGGTTACAGCAGCTGAAAGTGCTCCCCTCTAGGAGACTGGCTGATTTTTCACAGGGCCCTTAGGCTGGAAAATCACACCACACAGACTGTGAGATCTCCAAAAAGCACTCTTCACAAAAGTCAAAGACACAGGCAAAGACACTACTCAGCTGAGTGACAACTTCTGGTACAAGGACAAAAGGTATAAAAGCCACCATTCCTCCTCAACTTATTTCTGGCAACAGAATAAACACATGAGATTGCAGGTCAGAGGGCAGTCCTACCTACTTCTGGAAAACACGTCCTAGGAAAATCTAGGGAAGCAAGACCATTTGCAACAATATACAACTCATCGCAACTTGTTTGCTGATCCAGACCATTCTCATCTGCAAGTCAGGCAGGTAAAATATTCTTTATTTGCAGTCAGAAATCACTGTTTGCAATGTTTCCAGCTCATATCAATGAACCAAGTTCAAATCCGGTTTAAAAACTGAACTCTGAAATGACATAATGGGTTCTCAGTGCATTGGATGAGAGTGAATTTTTTTCCATAGAGGGTTATTTCAGATACTAAAAAATACCACAACTTCAGCTAAAGAAGGAAACAAACCCCAGTAAAAAAAATCATGCTGTCTTAGACTTATGATAGTACCCTTTAATTTTCATAAAAATGTGCTTTTGTAGACTCTATCCTGCCTCAGTTCCCCTTCAAACTTTCAAATTTATCCCACTGCTCCTCCCTTCCCTGTGTCTTTTTCCACCTCTGTGACCATTTTCTCTCTTACAGTTTTTGCCCTTTTGCCCCACCTGTCTACAGGGTCACGCCTTGGCTTTCTATTCCAAAAAACCTTTTCCTCAGCAATAATAGTTTGTAAAACTACTGCCTTCTCACACCATCTTTCTCTCACCTCCATGATTTTGTATTATGCTGTTCACTTTCTCTATCTAATTTTCCTGTAACTGAGAGGTAACCCGTTAAATCAGCTGTCTGCTTTCTGCTTCCTCACTGTTCCACCAAACAATTATTCTAAAGGCTGATGATATTCCCATCTAACTGAGTCCTCCATATTGCTGCAAGAATCAATCATGACAGTGACCATTCACTCACAGGGCAATCATGATTTCTAGTTGACTGAGTGCAACCAGAAGTATGATTCTAAATATAAAATGATCAATTGGAAAAAAGGAATGATCAAATAAAACCAAGAGAGAAAAATGACCCCAAAGCACTTATGCTTCCTCCTATCTGTGACCATCATCACATGTTCATCCTGTTTTATGACCAAGAGTATTAGGATGATCAAAATTAAATTAATCTAACTGCATACTGCATATGATATTTCTGCCCATTGCAAGAAAATCATTATCTATAGCTACTGCTGCTCTTTCATTCACATGACTCTGAAATAATACCAATCAAAAATATGGAAGGCAGATGGATTACTTTCTCATCTTCCTTTGTACAAGGAATAGTTCAGAATCATCTAGTTCTTAATATGACCACAATTATACAGATACATTTGCTTCAGCAAAAGGTCAACAAGACCTCCCTGAAAAAATTGTGATACCCAGTTCTGCACAGGAAAATGAAGAAAAGAATCAGAGGTACAATCTGTTCTCAAAGATAGAGAATTCATTGAAACTCTAAGAAAACTCCTTGTCTTTGTCCCTGAAAAATTACATTCCAACCCAAGTAACTAAAATCTCTGGCTTACTCTGGAGCAATTTCATCCACAATATGCCTGCAGAGCTGAATACAGTAAAGGCACTCAGTTCTGTATACACAGGGTGGTCAGGCACTTTTCCATAACTCTTTCTTTATAGAGACTTTACTTCCTTCTCCTAACTCATCTTTGAAAATTGCCAATAGCCTGCAGTCATACATACTTTTCTTTTTGTCCCTTGGGTACTCTCTTTCCTTCCAGTCCATTCATTCCATGAATCCCCTAAAAGATATGCTTGGTTTTGGTTTGGGTTTTTTTTGAGCTATAATCTCTCAAATCTATCTTTAATTACATAACTGTTCTTTACAGTCTCTCGACCTATCTTGTAGACAGAAGCAGAAATGGGGGAAAAAAATAATGTTATTTGGGTTTTGTTGGCACTGTCTAGGTATGTGGTGTTCTACAGATTACTCAATTACTGCTAAAGCCTAGTTAATCTATGAGGCTGGTTGCTAACTGTTCAGACGTCCTGATTATGTAAAATTTCATATCTTTGTCCCTGGAGGGTATAGAAGAGTCTACACACAAAGGTTTTGAACTCACCAAAAAGACTCCCACCGGGTGGAAGTTTTTAACACAGGATGACATCCCACAGCATGGTGAAATATACTTACAGAAGAGTGGCAACACTCATTATGCAGGAGGCTTATGCAAGTTCTGTGCATTTGCTGAGGTTTTTTAGTATGGGTGACAAGTAAACAGTTTTAGGACATGAATGTCTCCTTGCATGGCAAATGGAAGTTGGTAAGTTTGGAGAAGACATATATGCTTATTTTTCAGAGAAGGGAGTGAGCCACATACTACAGGTTTGTTTACCCTGCAATGGTCCTGAATTCCTGGACTCTGTTACATCTATTTTAACCACTTGGAAGCTGTTGTTTGATGCTGATTTCACACTTACAGAGCAGTAAGACATGTTTTGCCATGATGTGAGGAGTGATGTAGTAAAGCTATTTGTGCTGTGCTGACCATTAAAACAATACCAAGATGATGAAGAACTAGTCCATTCAGCAAGAATCCCTCACCTCGCAGAATCTCTAAATAAAGAGACAGAGAGAAAACAACCAAACAAGTAAATAAACCAGCCAAAACAAGTAGTAACATGAGAATTTAAGGCACGGCTAGCTGCATAAAAGCCCCAAAACCCTGAAACGATGCTTTATAAATTCCCAGTAATACTGCTATCTGAGCACCCTCTAGTGGCTGAGAATAAACAGGTCCAGAGATGGAAACGCGATCCTACAGGGGGAAAGAATGCAGAGGAACGTAGTGTCTCATTGACTTTGTTTGGACAATTGATGACTGTATGCACATTTTCATTTGGAAGACAGGGAAACACTCAACATTCAAAACCAATTTAATTATTTCTCTTTTGGCACTGTGTTCCCAGCATTTCCTTAGTTTTCATATCATCTGACTGGTTAAAGACTTCTGTTAATTCAAAACTATTCTACCAATTTGTTTAAAAATAATTTTATTTTGAATGTGAGATTAGAATTAAATGAAAAATACTAAGACAGTATAACAATACAGAGTGACATATGGAGGGAAGAGAAGTCAATTTTGAACTGATTTCCAATATATCTGTGGCATCCAAGTGTATTTTAACTTAATTGCAGAACATACTTAATTTGTTTGGTTTGAATACAAGGCTATTCACTATTTTGCACTTGTATTTAACCTGGAAAAAGAGTTGAAAGTGATCTAATTTGTAGTGTTCATACATCATAGCTTTATATTTCCATATTTTTCAGGAAAAAAGTTACTTATTTTTACATAGGTACATAATATGTTTCATGTTTGCTCTTTTCCACAATTATTTGTCTTACAGTCTGCTATCAGTTGGGTTCAACGTTCAAGAGGTGTAAAAACTGTTTACTGTTTGTCCTTGTTACAACTAGGGTAGAGTTAATTTCTTCTCCATAGCCATGACAGTACTGTGTTTTGGATTCTGGATGAGAATGGCGTTGATAACACCCTGATGTTTTGGCTTTTTGCTAAGCCCTGTTTATCCTAAGCCAAGGACTTTTTTTCCCTTGTCTTGTGCTCTGCCAGTGAGGAGGGAAAAAAACCCAAACTGTGAGGCAACATAGCTGGGAGAGGTAACCCAAACTGACCAGAGGGGTACTCCACAGTACAGAATGTCATGCCCAGTATAAAAACTGGGGGAGAGGTACTTGGAAAGGGGGCCCATCTGGGTTTGTGAAAGGGGGGTCTGGCATTTGGTGTTGAGCAATTGCAGAGTGCAGCACTTGTTTTTTTTTTTTTATTATTATTATTATTATTATTATTAACCATAATTATTATATTTTACTTTATTTTCAATTATTAAACAGTTCTTATCTCAACATACAAGTTTTATTTCAATTCTCCTCTCCATTGCACCAGGATGGGAGAAGAAGAGAGAGATCTTGAGGGAGAGGCTGCGAGAAACTGTTAAAAGAAAAATAAAATTCATCTGAATCTGAAATAGCATGAGACTTCTTTTTCCTAAGGAAATCTATATTTACAACATTTCTAGATCCACCAGATATTGTTCCTGAAGACTTCGCCATAGTAAAGGCACTTGTAGTTAGAAAAGTTGAACTAGTACTGTCAGACTAGTACTGTCCACCTCTTATATTCTCTTACCTCTACTACAGCTTACCTAAGTAAATTTCCCACACTGGGACAAAAATTGTTCATGAGTATATTGTTTTGGTTCCTATGGAAAATGACTACATTTTCAGGCTTATGGATTGAGAAAATGGAAAATATTTTATGTGCCGGATGAAAAGCATGGAAGACAATAACCTCCCTAAATAATTTAAAAATCCAGGGCAAAACATCACTCCAAAATGGTCAACAGCCTGGAATGTGGAGATCTAAATACTTGAATATTTTAGATAGCTCACAAAATCTTTCCATGTGTCCTTGCTCTGAGTCTGAGTACAGCCACGATGGTCCACTAAAAATGCATATTCCATTTTAACCAGCCATCTACTGAGAGAAACATCAAAGTGAGAACCCCAGCAAATGTGTATAGTTGCCAATTATCTTTTAGTTTTCCATCTTCTCCTTAAATACGTGAGACAAATAATTTATACATTGATCATAAGATATGTAGCAGAAGGGTCATTTAAAATCTTTGGTGGAGTATGTATTTCAGAAATACAAGCAGAAAAAAAAAATCTTCATTACAGTTAATTACAGTTAAAATGGATTTGGAAGAGAAACTACTCATATTTTAAAGACAGCCATGAAAAATGTAATGGGAGTCAGACCCTGATCTGCATTTACCCCAGTTTGCATTGCTGTAAGCCTTGCTGCCTTTGAAAGTCTTTCTCTCCCTTTATACTCCTCCCAGTGAGATGAGAATCCGGCTCGCAGCCTACCTGCCCACTCTTGCCATGATGATGATGAGAATGATAATGAAAAAATTAATGGACCTGGAGTCAGTATTAAAAATTGCTTGTACCTAATAGTAATTTTCCTCATGGCTTTGAAGCCCTCTTTTTGATGAGAAGAAAACCAGAACAGTTACCAGCTGTTCACATAATGACGAACACTAATAAGGGAAGACATGCATGTTAATGACCTGGGGGAGGGGAATCAGAAGGGGCACTCATCAGTGTGCAGCTGTAAGTGCAAATCCTTCCTCTGAGTATTTGGGAAATCTGATGGCACGTCAGCATGCTATGCTGGCCAAATAGACTTGAGACTGAAATCAGCCCCAGCTAAGGAAAACCGCACTTCCAGAGTCTACTTTCAACCCTGGCCAGGTGATCAGTCTGTCTTTCACCATGCTGTTAACACTATTAGGACAGGTATTCTCACCACATGTCATCTTCTAAAAAATTATTATTGCAGTCACAAATGAACAGTCAAACTGAGATGACCTCATGGGTCCAGCAGAGAACAACAAGTGAAGAGAGAGATGTGTGGATCAGAGCTGGTGGGAGAATAAGGATGCCCTTTGTATTCTCTGGTCTGTATATCACACAAACAAATTGAAGCTTAAATGCTTGCCTGAATGCAGAGTTGTGGGGTCTTCCTTCAAAGAAGTGATTTAAACCTTGATGTAGTTTTTTCAGTGCAAAAACCAGGAAAAAATTGGTCCTCCCTTAGTTTAAAGCCAGTCTATTTTCTTCAGGTTTGGGTCAGAGAAGCACAGGCTTATGCTAAAATACAACATTCAACCCAAAGCAAATTCTGCATCTAGGCTTACAGTATTTTAATTAGTCCACTTCATTTATATGAAGACAGGATCTACTCCTAGGACTTGTAGGTGTAACAGACATCAGGCTACCATAGGTGCAAATCTCCTGCCTGGAATTCACTTCCTCTGAATTTTCAGTAAGCAGTCTGAAGAGGCCCTAGGTTCTTGGAGGACCTCAGCAACATGAGTCCTGGCAGATATATTAGAAGGTACATTTGTTCAGTTTGTTCACACTGAATGATCTTGGGAGGCTAAATCATCAAAACTGAGCAACGTAGGTCTGAAGAATGAGGCCAAACTTAAAGAAAACCATGCTCCAGAGCTTTTGACCTGCTGAGAATTGCTTAGCCACATTCACACGTGCCAATCCACAAATCCACGAATTATAGTCCTACATAGCTAGAGGTAAGATTGCCAATATGAAGGACAGTGTTTGGAGCAAAACACAATAGGTGGTGTAAAACTGCATAGATGGGTTCATGCTGATTTACATCTAAATCTACATCTATACACTAAAAATGCCTTTGAGTTTTTAGATGTGTAAATAGGTCTTGACAAAAGCTCACTTATCAGGTTTTTATTTCTCAGTAACAGATGTGGCATTTAAATCAGTACTGCAAGTTGTTATAACATCCTCCATGTTGGGTTCAGATTGAAGAGAAGCTGCCAGGGACACGTTCTTTCCTGATTAATATGAAGATAGTATTTTCCTTTTTTCTTTTTTTTTTACTATTATAGCTGTGTTTCTACAAGAAAAATGTATGCTACACAGCAGTCAGCACTTCTCAGCAGGAAAAACTGAGACCAAGAACACAGAGATCTATGAAATCAAAGATGAAATGGGAAACATGAACAAGAGATATAAATTAGAAAAATAATTTAGAAAAAAATCAATTTCCTAGTAAGTTCCACTTAGTCTCACAAAACACACTGAAATGAAATGCAAAACAGGGAGTCCAAATCCATCAAGATGTAAAGGTTGCGCAATATGGAGGTCAGTGGCATCATGTGAATTCATTTAACTTTTAAAAAAGTTTTCAGAAAAGTAAACCTTTCTGTTGCTTTTGCAAATGCCTGAGTCTGAGAGATGTACGAATAACAGGATGAGGTGCAAGGTAAACAAAGGACATCCAAACACAAGTGTTCTATAACTTACAGTTGAAGGGAGAGGGCACTTCAAGAGGTGATCTGCTGGTGACCTGACTGACAAGTTGATCCCTACCTAAGTGATGCAACAACATTGCTAGTCTGCTCCTCTATGTGCTCCCTGCAGCACATAACACCAGTTTGAACAGGGCTGGAAGAAGCTCTTGGACCTCTACCCTGGATGCATTCTTGGAAGCAGGACCTTGTACAAAACAAGGGGCAGCTGTGCAACTTGCTATTATAAAGCTGCATTCTGACGAGATTGCATGACATTTACCCATGAGAGGGGAAAATTTTCCAATTCCAGTCATCTTATGCTGCACATTAGGCTCATTTGTACTTCTTTCTTCCCTCATAAATTTGGGACACAACTGGTTACCATCCTCTTCAACACCATGCCTGCAAGCCCTTTGTCCATGCACTTTTCTCTTTTTTTAAAAGAACTAATAAACCAAATTCTGTAGCTTGTCATACCAGCCATATTTTCCAGTCCTCTAGTCATTCTTGCTGTGGTCATCCAGACTACTTCCAGCTTCTGGTACAGTAGGAGCTGGGCGGCAGGTATGCACAGAAAAAGAGGTTTTTGAAGGCCAAATGAATGCTCAGGCTATTTAGATGAAGATGCAAATATTCAGAAAACCCACTGCCATTCACTTGGTGAAATCAGCCTTTCCAGAATTTCTAGCAGCCTTCCTACGTGCAGATGAAGGGCTTTCATTCTGCAGAAGCATGAGGGCAGAGATGTGTAATCATCTTCCAACCTGAGGAAACCCAGGCCTCCTGTCCCTCTGACCATCAGCCAAACAGGCAGCTGAATTTTCAACTGTGACTGCAGTTATAAAGGGTATTGAAACCACCAGACTGGTAATAACAGACTCTCTGCCTACCTTCAGTCTGCCTCTACCTCAGCAACTTGTAACATGGCCATGTCAGGCCAGTATTTTCAGAAATATAATACAGAAATATTTTCTCCTCCTGGGAGATGTTGTGTGGCTGTGCTCCTCTGTGACATTACTCTGATCATAATTCCTATTTATGTGGCCATGTTGGAAATATAGTGGTCTCCACCTTTTGCACTCCTGGTGATAATGTCAGTGCCCTACAGGAACAAGGCAATTGTATGCCAGTGCATAGCTACAGCATGATCACTTTTGACATGAAACAACAAGGAAAAGCATAGAGAAAAATCAGCACAGGGGAAATTTATCCAGTTGGAGTTGCAGTTCTCAAGGTTGAAATTTGGTCAAATTCTTCCATGTGTGCTGAAAACCTTATGAAAACTTTAATAGCCCAAAGAAGATCTTGGATCTTTACCTCATCTGGAAGACTGCAACACAGTAAGACACTGGCCATATACTGATAAGAGCATTCAAAGATTGATTTTGTACATCAAAGCACTAAAGCTTGTTCATTGACTTTACAAATATCAATAATCAACACAATAGTTAACACAGCTTCATTATGGGCAAATAATTTCTGACAAATTTGGTGGCCTCCTACAATGGGGTTACAGCACTGGTGGGCAAGGGAATGGTGTCCAACTGGACCTGTGCAAAGCATTTGGTGCTTCCATGCACACCCTTGACTCTGCAGCGGAGAGAGCTGGATTTGACAAGTGGACCACTCAGTGGATAAGGAATTACCTGAATGGCCCTGCTCCAAGAGTTGGGGTCAATGGCTGAGAGTGCGGGTGGAGAGGAGTGGTGAGTGGAGCCCTCGGGGGTCTGCACTAGGGCCAGCATTCTGGAACATCTTTGTCAGGGACACGGACAGTGGGACCAGGTGCACCATCAGCAGGGTGGCTGATGACACCAAGCTTTGTGGGGTGGTGGACACACTGGAGGGGGCTCCAGGATATGATATGAACCTGCTGGAGCATCTCCAGAGAAGGGCCACAGGACTGACCAGAGAGCTGTAGCACCTCTCCGATGTGGAAAGGATGAGAGAGTTGGGATTGTTCAGTTTGGAGAAGAAAAGGTCATGGTGAGATGCCCCAGTACCTAAGGGGGGCCTCCATGAAAGGTGGGGAGAGTTTTTTATCAGGGAGTGTAATGACAGGACAAGGAGGAATGGCTTTGAACTGAAAGAGCATAGGTTTATATTAGATATTAGGGACAATTCTTTACTGTGAGGGCACTGAGGCACTGGAAGAGGCTGCTCAGGGAAGCTGTGGATGTCCCATCCCTGGAAGTGTTCAAGGACAGGTTGGATAGGGCTTTGAGCAACTTAGTCTAGTGAAATGTTTCCTTGTTCATGGCAGGGCGTGGAACTAGGTGATCTTTAAGGTCCTCTTCAACCTAAACCATTTTTATGATTATTCTTCTATTACTTGAAAATAGCAGGTAGCCAACGCGCTTATATTTTAAATAATAAAAGAGTAATTAATTCAACTATTGCCACCATTTACTGCAGCTTCTTCAGACTCATGCTCATGTACTGCTTG
Organism: Entomyzon cyanotis; assembly: GCA_024500445.1. Lineage (NCBI taxonomy): Eukaryota > Metazoa > Chordata > Aves > Passeriformes > Meliphagidae > Entomyzon > Entomyzon cyanotis. Next base: position 28,731,243 of record JAKEPQ010001021.1, on the reverse strand, counting down.
TAACTGCATTGCTGTAGAGTGCAGAGCAGACAGCATGGGAATCCCAGTGATGAAAAGGGTTCATCCAACAACAGCATGAGATTTTTGGTGTAGGCCACAAGATGTGAATAGGAGTCATGAGTGGGGAAAGGGAAACTGAAGACAAAAAATAGATCCAGTTGCTTGCTTCCTAAATACATTCCTGTGCCGTAAAAGCTAGGGACTCTGGGGGTAAAGAGGGCATGAGAATATAATTATACATTAAATCATGAAGCAAGAAAACTTCATTGAGACAACAGTGTTAGCATCACGCAGTTAAAGCATTCAACAACTGGAAACAGTAGTTCTTGCATTTCTTGCAACACTTGAGGGCCTTAGTGCAATGATAACAACAAACTCTTCATGTTGATTTTCTTTGTGATGTATCAGTGTGCTCAGCCATGTTTTGGTTTTGGTTACTATCTCCCATTCTGATGATCCAGGGCTGGGGACATATTTCTCTTTTATTAATGCTAGCATAAATTCCAAGTAACTGCACTGAACTCAAGGAGGTGACATCATAAAAAGAAAACGCAATAAACAAATAGATGAAAGCATCAATGAAATAATAACCTATTCTTACATAATCAACAGAAAGTTCCAGCTGGAAAGTACGTGGAAAAAATACCTTTCTGAAAGCCTAGGTGAAGACTGTTATCTTCACTTTGCATAAAAGGATTTTTTACTCTAAACGAGCCTTATGGATTCCAAAATACACTTTGTAAAATAATTGCTAACTCTCAATTTAGTCACTGCAACTGAAACCAGTAGAAAAGATCATGCCACTGCAGCTGTCCAGAGTTAGGTATTTCAAGGCTCTAGACTATTTTCAACAGCATGTAGAGGAATATAAAACATGTAATTATTCAAATGAAATATACACAATCTGAAATGTGCAGTGTTTTGAAAATAAGCAAGTATCCTGACACCTGTAACATTGCTGCAATTTGGCCGGCACTATGATAACACTGACTATTAGTGTAGCTGTCACCCAAAATGCCAAATAGAAACAGCCAGTAAAAGCTTTGCTTAGGTGAGCAAACATAGTGGATCTTCTAAATCAGTGACAATAGAAAGCTCTTCCTTGGCTAATTGCAGTGGTGCCACACATACAGTTTGGCAGGAGACTGTGCTTCAAAAGGGAAACACATTTTCTCAGTTTTGGATCATGTTGTTCCTACAAAGTCTCACATAATCATTTTAAATCACAAAATGAGATTACCTCAGTTCATTAGAGCATGGTGCTAATAATGCCAAAGTTGTGGGTTTGATCCCCATACGGGCCATTCACTTAAAAAGTTGGACTTGATAATCCCTGTGAGTCCCTTGCAACTCAGAATATTCTGTGATCCTGTGGAATTTCTCCACTGTTTTGGAGAGTTAGGGCATGTGTATATGTACGTAGACTTCTATACCAACACTGTATTGAGTTTACATAGCCCGATTTTGGTAGCAGGGGGCTAACAGAGGTGGCTTCTGTGAGAACCTGCCAGGAGCTTCCCCCATGTTCGACAGAGCCAGAGCCAGCTGGCTTAGAGACGGACCCACTGCTGGCCAAGGCTGGGCCAATCAGAAATAGTGGTAAGGTCTCTCTGATAAGAGATTTAAAAAGGAAAAAAGCTATTGTGCAGATGTAGTGGAATGAGAATGTGTGAGAGGAACAACTGTGCATACACCAATGTAAGTGCAGAAGGATGGGGACAAGATGATCCAGGCACCAGACTCGGGATTCCCCTGCAGGCCCTGGTGCAGACCACTGTGAAGCAGGTGTGCCCCTGCAGCCCATGGGTGGAGCAGAGAGCCACCTGCAGCCCCTGGAGGACTCCCATATCAGAGCAGGTGGCTACCTGAAAGAAGGCTGTGAATGTGTGGGAAACTTGTGTTGGAGTAGGGTCCTGTGGATAGTGGAGCTCACGCTGGAGCAGGTTTGGTAGTAAAACTTGTGTCCCTGTGGAGGACCCACACTGGAGAAGGCTGTGCCTGAAGGACTGCACCTTGTGAAAAGAGACCGATGCTGGAGCAGTTCATGGAGAACTGCTGCCCATGGGATGGAAACACATTGGAGTTTGTGAAGGACTGTCTCCTGTGGGAGGGATCCCACATTGGAGGAGGGGAACCATTCCTCTTCCTGAGCAGTGGCAGAACAACTTGTGATGAACTGACTGTAACCTGTATTCCCTGTCCCCCTGCACAGGTAGGAAGTAGAGCTTGGAAAGGAGGGAGGCATGTGAGGAAGGAGTTTTTAAGATTTTATCTTCTCATTATCCTGCTCTAATTTTGTTAGTAACAAATTCAATTAATATCCTCAAGTTCAGTCTGGCTTGCCTGTGACAATATTTGGTGAGCAACTTATCCTGGTCCTTATCTCAACCCATGAACCCTTTGCTGTATTTTCTCTCTTCTGTCCACTTACAGAGGGGAGTGAGAGTGGCTTTGGTGGGTGCCTGGCATCCAGCCAGCATCAAACCACTACTTTGTTCCTGCAAAATCTGACACAATCATTTTGACTTCTCCTCTAGCTGGAAGAGGCGGGGCATGTGTACATGTGTGTAGACTTCTGTACTAACACCCAAGCCATTACCTGTTTAGTAACACCAGCCTATGAGCTTCAGGGTACAGATCATTATGTGATGGCAGACAGTGTCCACTCACTGAAGCCATGGTGAAATCCCAGTTCAGGCTCCTACCCTTATATTCCAGGATTTGTAGGTTGCTCTTTTCAGCTGTCAGACCTAGGCACACTGTCTATACCCATGTCTCCAGAACAGAAACTTGTTTCTTTCAAAGCAAAACAAGTAAAAACTGTGGTGAATAAAATTACATTACTCATTAATTAAAATCCCCCAAGAAAACTCCCTAAATCAGTTGTGGCAGCTATTAATAATCCTGACAGCTGTTACAGGAGGCCTTTGAAGAATACTGAGATCTCAACTTAAAGGACTCCTGATAACGCTTCTACTGCAGGTTTTTAAAAATGAGCCTTACACTCCGTTAAGCCTTCTTAATCTTTATTTGTAACGACTAAAGTGATTTATCTAGGCTTCAACTGTTCATTAGTTTTAATGGTGAATACTGGGAATTGTCTTATCACCACAGCCAGGTGTCAGCAGTGTCTAGGGGAAAGAAAACACTGAATGCAGGCCACAAGACAGTGAGGAAAAAGGTGAGGATCATGTCACATGCTGCAGACAGTTTTTTAAACATTTTTTAAATGTTCCACCATCACTCATATAACTCCCAATAAACAGACTTGGAAGAACCAGCTAACCATGGTTTTTGTAGAAGGCCTGAGGAAGAAGGAAGGTAGCTGCTTGTTCGTACTTCCAAAGTTTGAAAGGTTACAAGCTTAAAAGCACATTCAGTTTTCACTCAACTCTGGCTGTGGCAAAATTCAATGTAAATGGGCACTTGAGCAAGAAAGGTGCAGATTTCAATTGTTGTCCTATTGGCCGGGTGTCTGCAGGATGCCACACATACAGACATGTAGGAAAACATGTAAGGCTAAAAGTTAGGGTCATATTTCATACGTATTTATCCATCAAGTCAAAGCATACAAAAAGTATCTCAGTTTGTAATAAAGCCCCACATATTGCAAATTCACCAGAAAATATGTTTTTCTTTAAATACACTAAAGACATACAGTGGATAAAGCTATTTTAAGAAACTTGTGTACTGTGAGCAATTTCCAAGTCGAGTCTCTATTGTATGAAGATAAAAGTCTCAAATGAAGCACTGATATGGTAAAATGAAAAATGGAATTACTGTGTTAAAAAAATCATTGAAGATCACCCCAGTTACACCTTCCTTCTCATCAAGTGCTTTAAACAAGCTCTAAACTGATGGTTAGGGGACTTGTCCACCCAATTATCTTGTGCTCAACCTGAACAAACACAAGAAACCCACTTCTAGTGCCCCCTAGTTACCATGTTAACATCACAGTGACTTCGCAGTAGATAACAATTGCTCATGGTCAAACAACCCACCCAGACAGAAGCTCTGCCCTCCTACATCAATCACAACCAAAAAACCCCAAACCTCGTGGTCAACACAGGTCAGAAAGTCTCTCAGAAAGACCTCCAAACAGAAAACACACCTCCAGTATGCCTCAGTGGTGGTTTTTCCTGCCACTGTCTTTGCGGAGGATGAGTGCACCTACATGACACTGAGCAATCATCCATTTATAGACAGTCAAATGCAGACCTGCCTCTGAGCAAAACTTTGGGAACACCAGGACTTTGCACAACATTACACAACAGAGAATACCTCTTTAAAAATGAATGTGACAACACTTAAAAAACCCCAAATGGTACACTGCTGTGCCACTTACTGATTGTATCACTTTTTTTTTAACCTATTGCTTCTTTGTTATGCTCAGTAGAGGAATGCTGGACCTGCCAGCCTGCCAAACTGCCAAAAAGTCCAGTTTAATCTTTGCTATTCAGACTCATCACAAGCTTGTTGTTCTTGCAACTTAACCTCTGTTGGACCATGAATCCCAGCTCAAGGATAGCTGGGGAAAGATAGAATGGACAGCAGGGTTTTCCTTGCTGGCAAGTCTTCAACTGCACACTGTCCTTGGTCTTTTTGTTGGTTTTTCTGCTATTGGGAGTTCAAGACTTCTTTCTGCCTGCCTAATATGTCTATGGCCTCCACCCCTGCAATATCCAAATACCAATCAATTCTTCACTGTACCTTCTGTGGTAATTACAGAGTTGCAAAGCAGCTGAGGTTGGAAAGAACCTCTGGTGGTCATCACTCTCCCTGCTCAAGCACGGTTGCTTTTTGAATACCTCGGAAGAGGGAAAACAAGTAATATTATTTCCAGTGTGTAGCCAAAGAATCAAACCGAAATATTAGGAATTTCCCAAGGAAGTTATGGAACTGCAACTGTAATTTTGATTCACAATAAGCCTTACTCAACATCACTGGGAAGTTCACACTATTCCTGCCTTGTGGTGGTACAGGCTGAGTAAAGAGGATAGAAGGCTGAAAAACCAAGTCCAGTGAGCAATCCTATGGTGGTAACTTAAATATCACAGTGTCACTGAATCAGCGCATTGTTTTTTGATATGTATAAAGTAGCTAAATCAAGAAATCTGATGATCTAAACAAAAAAATTAGCCAGGGGAAACAACAACAGAAAAAGGACTGAAGGAAGAAAATGCTGGAGGCGAATAGGTTTTTGTTCAAGACTCAAGAGTGCTACGAATTCTAGCTTGACAACCTGAGAACTTTTTATTGCAATGAAGCCCAGCAGATGAGGTTTGGCCAAAGCACACCATCTGCAGCAGCAGACTTGACTGACGACTCCCAAGACAAGGTCAGTCTACCATTGCACTTGGACAGAAAAGGGAAGGGAAGCAAAGAGCAGGCCTGGAAAGACTGAAGAGCAGGGGCAGTAAGGCATTTTACAACAGATAGACAGGGCATGGCAGAGTAGAGGGTCAGCTCTGTGTGAATGAGGGGCTCTGAGATTACCGCTGCGCCAGCTCTTCCTCGCATGTGTTTCTCAAGGCCACTCCTGAGACTCCACTCATTCATTCTTAGGATCATTTCTAAGTCTAAATGTTAAAAACAGTCATGTAGGTGTGTTTTTACACTCCTATATATGGCTGCCGCTTTCGTTTATGTGCTTGTCCTCTGGTAAAGTGAGGGATTCCCTAGTCCCTTGGCTGCTGCGGAGCGGCAGTGCAGCACACCCGCGGCCAGCTCAGAGGCACGTCCCTGCAGCCGCGGTAGCCCCGGCGGTGCGGGGTGGTGCGGCGCGGCGCGGCGCGGGCCCCGCTCCCTGAGGCGGCGCAAGATGGCGGCTGCGGCGGGGCGGGGCGGAGGCTGCAGCTCCGGCGGGAGGGGCGGTCGGGCTCGGCTCGCTGCGCGGCCTCCCGCCACAGCACCGGGAGCCGGGCCGGGACCCACGGTTCTTCCCCTGCCCTATTAACCCAGGAGCTGCAGGAGAGATAGAGTGTGTCCTATTTGCACCGCTGAAATGACATCGAGACGCTTGCGCACGGATGGAGGAGAGCCAGGATCGCTGCTACAGCAACCCGTATGCAGGTATGCTCATCAACAGAGATGCATTGCTGGATTAAAATAAGATGGAGATGAAACCCATTTAGAAAGCAGAAAATCGCTGAGAAAAAAAATCCCACTCTGAGAGGTCACAGCAGTTGGAAAAAGACCACACAGGAAAAAAATCTGTTGGTATACATCTTTGAGTACCTCTTTTTGGTAACCAAGATGCTGGTTTGACCTCTCTTCCTGCTGCTGTGGATTTGTTACCTGCTGGGAGAAAGCCCCTGTCAGCTCCCCTTCACAGAACCAGCTGCAGTGGCTTCGCTCAAACAAACACTCCAGTTTTATCCTACAGTATGTTTGAAAAAGTAGTTCATGTGCAGATCATTCAGGGCTGCTGGTGGCTTAGGTGTTTTGTTCAGCGCATTTCACACCACAGAGACTGCTCTCCCTGTTTTCATGTGCCAGCTGGATTGTTCAGCACTTAAGAATGTACCTACTCTTTCTTGTTGATGTTAAATTTCAGAAATGTGTTTGCTAAGTTGGCAAAATTCAGACAGGAGTACAGAAAATTGTTTATGTAAACTGATTTTGTCCGTAAGAACTTTAGGATTATATGTATTCAGTAGAAATATTTATATGTAAAGCAAACTGCTAAAACTTGATGTTGGCTGTATCTAAGTATCAGAAGATGGGAAAAACAATGGGATAGTTGGAGGACTGAGAAGGTAAGACAGTTATACTTTATACTGTTCTTACTGGTTATAGCCTCCAAAATTATAACAGTGCAATGGCAACTCATGTTCCCCTCCTGATATGAGGGAAAGCAGTACTGCATTTGCACATAAGGCTTGCACACCATTGGTGGTTTTCACCTCTCATTTGTACTAAAAATTTTGTTAGAGGTCACTATGGTAAGGGATGAAAAGTCGTATTCAGCTTAATACAAGTCTTCCTATAAAGGCACACAGCTGCTTGATGAGGATTACTCAAACCTTACTTCCAGTTGTTTTGTTAACAATCTGTGTATTAACAGCACCGCTTTTTCCACTTCCCTAGGCAGCATCAAGAGAGAATAGGATCTGTTGCATGGACACTGAACCAAGACTAAGCTTCAGCCCTTTATATGGAACTGCTGAAAGAGGAAGCTGCAGTACCGAAAGCAGTCAGTCTTGACTGTGTGAGACCATGCCTCTCACTGAAGGCAAATGATGTCTTCAAAAACTTAATAAAATGCAAACTTGGTGATTCACTTTTCTTAGAGGTGTTACACTTAAATAATTGGGGAGGAGGTATGGTTCCTATTCACACCACATCAAGATTTATAGTTTGATTTGCTCTGAAGACTACAGAATTCAAAAAAAAAAAAAGGGGCAAAACCATTCTTTTAGTACACAAAGTGTTTTCCTCCTACTAGCAGGAAGGCCTTTTTAGATAAATGGTGAACTAAAACTTAACAAGTACAGAACAGAACTTACAGAACAACATTTTTTTCACAGTCAAAGAAAGCCTCTGAAAATGTGAAGTTGCCAATAAAAAGGAATGCAACAGCAAAGTACATAACAGAGCAACACTTGTATATTATTGCAACAACAGTAATAGATGTCCATTACTAAATCAATAGAAAACTAACTGCTTACAAAGGCAAACGGTGACCTAATTTCAGTTATGCTGCTCCAGGCATTGACTGCAGATAACTGTCTCTTCAGCTCTGTCTGCAGAACTCAGGTGTGCTTCAGGTTGTAAACTCAGGTGCTTTTCATGACTTAAATAATAGACTGGACCTTTTGCTTTATACTGTATGTGCCTAGATTAAGACAAATGGCTGGTACCTTGTTCTGGTTTTAATCCACAGTGCTTGACAGTTGCCTGCATGATCTGGTATGATGGTGAAACTACCAGATTTGCTTGGACAAGTGTCAGAACTTCAACTTGAACAAAGTGGGATTAAGTTTTACTCATTTTAGAAGAGCACTCCAACATATGGACAAAATAAAATAGTATGAAGAAGCACACTGCTTAAATTGACAATGATTTATTGTGTTTAAGAACATTCAATAAATACCGATCTTTTAGCTGCAGTTTGGAAATCCTTCCCCATCGAAAATCAGTTGTTTGTGTTGGTTTTTTTCTGGCATAAACTCCATTGCCAGCAATGGATGTATCAGAAAAAGAAATTAATAAATACAGACAGCAGTTTTCTAAGCATACCTCCTCTTTTAAAGGCATGATACAGATTTACTAAACAAATCTCAAACAAGTTCTTCACAGAAGAAAATTTTGCTACAAGCTGTCTCTGAACATTGTTTTCTTCACTAATGCTGGTAGTTTATTTCATGGAGTATTTTGGAACAGTAATGTTGAATCATTTAAAAACAAGCCTTTCCCCTCTTTTCCTTTGCTTAAGGTATGCTGAGACATGTAGCTAGTACTGAACTGCATGAATTTAAGAGTGGTGTGCCTTTTGCTGAGCATTTAATGGCAAACGTGAAGAAACAGCAATATGGTACTTTGTTACTAGGGATCTGGGGGATTTTTTCATCTGATTTTAAACCACTGTTCAAATGTAAAAGGCATCATATTTAAGTGTAACAGATGTTCTGTGAAGCGTAGAAGAATGGAAGATGGAAGATTCCTGCTTCGGATAAGAACAATTTTCAAGTACTTAAATTTGAATATCCCTCTGAACTCCATTCATTTCTTATTAAAAATATGTATAAAAAGCATGAAGACTACAGAAAACCAATTAACATAAGAGGTAATTTTGAATAAGTTTTTCCACAACTGTATTTTACATATAACCAAACTCCTGCTTTAGCAAAAGCAAAAAGAATAAAAATAATTCTTTCCCAACTATTTATACTCAGGAATTACCTTGCTGTGGGACTAGACACTTCAGTTTACAGTCCCTCTAACCCAAGGTGTATTCTTGGGTGTATCCCTTTGTGATTTAGGGTCTTGGAAGTTTTCAGCAAACCTCTCTCTTGCTTTCTCCCAGTTCTTTTTATTCTTGCTCTGGATGAGCTGAACATCTTCAATAGAGGCTGGTCTCCTAGCACCCAAACCAGCATGCTTCTGATGTAACTCAAGTTGTATCTGTCAAATACATTAAATATTGTTGTAACTGCAAGTTATATATTATAAACACTTCAAATTCTATTTCTGTAATAGAAATTCCACCCCCACCCCTCAAGCACTTCTCTTTCATGTCCTAATACATCTAGATCATACATGAACAGTACCATTAAAATCATGTGTCAAATCATCACGTTTGGAATGATGATCTAGAGTGCTGAATACTGTCCCCTGCCACTACCATTACTGTGGAATACACCTCACTGAGTGAGCAGCATGATGCCTGTGCTGGCTAGTTTGACAACACAGGGCATGGTGTGCTCTGAGCAGCACTAGTGCCAAAAGAAAATCATCTCTGGTGACAAAAATGGAGCTAACACAGCTGCCACAGATGCCCATAACTTGGTGGCTACAGTGACTTCAGCTAGCTTTTCCTCTCTCATGGTCTACCACCTAGCTTGGTTTTTGTGCTACATCAGCCACAGAGAAAGTGAGGAGTCCCACCCTAAACTGATCTTCAATTCATATAATTTAAATTATTCCAATCTTCCTCCAGACTTTGTATTAAAATATGAGATTATTAATTCAATGGTTAGTCCTCCTTTTCTTAGTTTTGTAACAAACACAGTCTACTGAAGGGACAACACTATTGAAAAGTTTCAAAATCCCTTATTAGTCAGGGAAAAAATAATTTGAGATTAGTCCTACTGAGATTATTCTTTTGTGAGCAGGATTTTGAAATGTTTCAAGTGAACAGTGGCATACAATTAGATACTTTTCACTACAAATACATTTCTATTATTTTTGTTTCAAGTGAAAACCAGAAAGACCTACTGGATCCTTCATGCCACCACCATCCTTTCCCAGACCTTCCCCCTTCTTCCATCCCATCTTCTCCAACATTTTGTGTCCTTTGTTGCTGTTGCTGATTTCACTTTGAAGAAATTTTAAGATAACTGATAAGCAAGAGTTAATATAAAGAGTATGCTTTCAAATACTGAACAACAGAAATATACATACATATACTGCTCTAGAAACCAGGAATCAATCCATCAAGAGGTATCCGTAAGATCCTTGCTTCATTTTGCAAGTTCTTTCAAGAATACCTTTGATTAAGAAGCCTCTGGTCAGTATCACCTTTCTTAAAACTCCCGAACTACTTGCTTGCTTTAGGAGTTAAAAGATACATCATGGATAGGAGGGTATGGATTACACTAGGGAAAAGGCAGTATCGCTGCCAAATCATCCTAACACACCTATTGCATCATCTCACACTTCCTTTTATTAATTTACAAGCCACCTACAAGTTCACGTTTCTTGAAAAAAACTCCAACTACAGCTACAGAGGCAAAGTAACAACTGAAGGAACATCAAATGACATTTAAGAGGTTTGTAAATACATGTCCTATGACTGGCTAGATATTGACAGTGAGAGAAGCTGCAGGTGAAAAATCTGCATGTGTACTATTATTGGGACTGAATAGTAAAAATAAAAATTGAGCCACTTGAAAAACAGACACTATTGAAGACGTCAGCAGTGCAGCTGGGGAGTTCTTTGATTTTTTGAGTTTGTAAGGAAGTGATCTAAGCATCCTTACTGCCAAGCTGATTTCAATATGGAAGGTGAGGAGTTAATAAATAAGCATGTAAATGAGAAGTGTGAAAAGCTTAAAATGATCTAGCTCTCCTAACACAAAATATACAGGTAATTTGTAATCTAACAAAGTGTATGCTAGCAACAAATTGATACTTATTTTATCATCACTTTTTCAGGATTCACAAGAGAAGGACATTGGGCATACTTTCCCCCATCCCCAACTTACATATGAATCGAAGCGGAACTATCGTCTCTCTGGAAGGTTCCTTCACTTCCAATGGTCTCTCTGCGTTTTCCTGCTCTGTCTTTGTACTTTGGATTCTTCACTGCCTTGTTGTCATCATACTCTGTGTTCTTTCCAAGCAGATTAAATTGCATCACGACAAAGAGAGTGGGTTTTAAATTCTGTATTTTTAATAATTTCATTTTTTCTCTCCAAAAGTATGGCACCTTCAGCCAATTACATTAATTCTAAATCTTATAACAAAATCCATAATCCTTACTTAGTATTTTCTTAGCTTACAGGCATACCTTGTAAACCACATTATTGCCATCCTCACATAATATTGCCAAATTCACTAATTTCACAAAAGCTGTAAATTAAGTAACAGATTCTCTTGAATCTTCTCTTGGTATGAAGGGTCAATCTCTCCATATTAAGAAGAAAACCATGAGGACATGCCACTGGGCTTTATATATAAACATTTAGCCCGTTCCTCAGCAACTACTTTTTTCAGAGTAAATGATGGAATTCAGCATGTTTACAGATTCTGTATCAGTGTTATTATTTTGGTACCTGAACAATGTGATAGAAATTATGGCATTCTGTCTTCTACATGAATACTTAGTATTCATGCTGAAATGCTGGAAGTAACCACATAGTTAAAATTATCTCTACAATGGAAGTAATTTGAATACATATATACTATATTGCCTGTATGTTCATGTTGGTATTCCCCTGTGGACTTAAAAATCTGAAAAAATTCCCTCTTCCTTCCGTAATTTTTTCAGTTACTCATTATGTTTCCTTTCCAAATATAGGATAGCACAGCAGGTGAAAACCTAACCTGCAGAAATAAAAATAGAAGTGTCTTGCAAAATCTTAACTTCAAAAGGATTAGGAATCTTGTACACTTTGAAAGGATCTTTTTTCTAACTTTCAATGGAACTTTCATGACCTCTTACCATCATCTCTCTCTGCAGAGGTTTGTAAAGAATAATTATTTAGGGTACAAAAGACAAATCAGGCTAAGTTTAAATTCATTTGAAAATTTCTCTGATTCAACTAAGTCTTCAGCTTAAAATAAGTATCACAAAATATTAAAAAAGAAGATAAGAACCACAAGATTACAAAAACTTAACTTCTACTGTAAACTCACCTGTAAACCATATTTTACCCGTATTTGTTTTAATGCTTTTCTTCTGACTAACTCCCTCTCTTCTTTGCTAAGTGCTGGGCAAACTAAAAGGAAGAACACAGGCTTGAATTTATAATTACTAATGTGACAATGTTTTGAAACATAAGACATATGGAAGAATTATTGTTCTAACATTATTATACACAGACACATATACCAAGAAGAAAATACACAATTATGTATTTTCTTCATTATATTCCCACTCTTCTGTATTATATTCCCAACTGACAAGAAAATTGTATGAAAACTGAACTAATTATTATGCTTACAAAATAAACAGCCGTAATGAAAAATATATCCTGTGATAACATGACTAACCAGAAGATTCCTTTTTCCTGTCCAGGCGAAGATGTGCTCTAACTTGTCCTGGTTCACATCCATCACAAGTATCACTGCCAGGGTGAATATGAAAAGAAAGCACAGTTTCACCAATCTTCACTTCATCTCCATGCTCCAGGATGTAGGGATCACATTTTGTTTTAGGCTACAGCAAAAGAAAATTTGTGGCATGCAAGTTAACTACTCATGAAGGACATGAACTCTGTTTCATCCACACTGCTTGCAACTCAGTAATTCAGCTTGGTCTCACAAATGTAGGCAAGTATTTAAATACAGTGGGTATCTCATTCTATCAACTGCAACCATAGTGGATTTTTCCTAGTATATCCAAACATTAAGTACTGTAAGCGGCCCTAAAATCAGAAGGGAATCAAGGCAGACATAAACGTATGAAAGAAGCCATACAATGGCATTGTAAGTGATTTGCCATAACACATTTAAAATGACCACAAGATTAGTTTTCTGCAATGTACACAGCACTAAAACAGTAGGTACTCACCTGGAGAATCTGATTTCCATTAACAACTGTTCCGTTCTGACTGCCTTGATCCACAAGAACATAATTTTGCAAATCGTGGTCAAAATATACTTCTGCATGGAACTGATAAAGAAAAGCCTAAGTTAAACGTTCTTGTTAAGAAAATATTTCACACTTTAGATTTAGTTATTTAAGCTAAAATTTCAGAATATGTTTTGAGACTTTTAAAATGGTTCTGTAAGTTAATGCAGTATTTCACATCTTATGATTTTATTCTTGTGAACTGTAAATGAACAGGCCACAACCGCATGAGCTAACATATACAGTTAATAATGTGGCAAGTATGCTTTACTGAGAGAACTGCAAGATTCAGTAATACAGCCTTTTAAACTGTTCTTTTAAGTAACAGGCTTTTTGCTTCTAAGGTATGTTATAGCACTCCTTTAAAAAAAAAAAAAATCTCATTCTGCTTCCATTTACTTGGTCTTCCACATCTGAAATAACTCCCTCAATGCCATGCTTTTGTAACTTTCACGTAATTCCCCTTCTCCTGAATCTTAATACCCAGGAGACAATGAGTACCAATCATTTGCTGTTTCTTTCATCTCTTTTCTGGTACTGAGACCAACAATCTTTTTTTTTTTTTTCTTTTGTGTGTGTGTTGTTGCAGTTGTATATAGGTACTGCTCCAAAGCCCACACAGACCAGAGAAAGCGCAACTCCTGACCAAATTCAGAAAGGTACACACTACCTCCAAAAAAGGCCAGTGAACAAACCAAAGTACCAACTTCTCCAGGCTACTAAAACTTAAGAGTAAAAGCAGCAAGTCTAAAAAAGTGACTGTGTCGAATTTGACAATTCTGAGCAATTATAGTAAAAAAAAGAAAAAAATGCAGTCAATTAAAAAAAAAAGAAAATATTGGCTAGCATTTCTTACTAAATGGAATACTCCCATAATGATGGACACTGACTAGCTCATTCAACAGGTATTTTATTTTCCACTTCTGCTTCATTGAATAGAACTAAAACTTCTATATTGAATAGAACTGAAATTTTTTCTAAAGCGGCTAAATCTGCAGGGTGTAGTATTTTTTAAAATCTTGCTTTCCACTCAAGAAAAGCAAACACCAAGGCTGTCTATGGCTAAAAACTGAATAATGAGAAAAACAAACTAGTACCTAACATTTTGCTTCTGCAGAAACGTTACTTATTTTTTTGCCTTTGACTCCTTAACTGAAAAGTAACATAACTTCTTATATAAGCTGTCAGTACCCATGAAGTACTAAACTGGTAACATTACAGAAAAATAAAAGCGTTTTGGCTTCTTTATTCACCTAGTTTCAAACACATGCCTGAAAGAGTTATTAATAGCAGGGAAGTATTTTCTCTGGAAATTATTCAGGATGAAATATACTGGCTGATTAATGAGAACTATCATCCAAAACAGACATAGTAAAGTGTGTTTCATCACATACTTGCATTTACAGATGTTTTTAATGAATTTTTTGTTTGGATGACACGTCTTTGTTAATGTACAGTTTTCTTTTATTAGGAGTGCTATATTTAGGGTCTATTTCGAAGTATTTAGCAAAACAGAGCACAGAATTTATCCTTAAAATTTCTTAACAAGAAAAAAATTTCCATTCAATCTACACTTAAAAGGAACTGTTAATTTTTCAAACTTCCTCTACATCATTTCCACAGTTGCCTTAAGAAAAATAAAATAAAAGCTTTTGCTCTGAGCATAACTGCAAGGATTGCATTACTTTGTAACAAAACTCTTACTATCTAACATCCAAATTTTATATACCACTAGTACTTAACAGGGTTTTTCCTCAAGTTCAGTAACTATGAAATTCAAGATTAAAAATATAATTTTATTGTGCATTACACTGTAGATTAGTAAACCTCCACTTCTAAAATAATACATAGCTTTTCTCGACTTTGAAAACACACAGTTGCTTGTGTTAAGTTCCCATTCAGTAAAATAGCATGTGTTTTCCTTTATTCTAAATTCCAGTTTGGCTAAACCCACATGTCATTCTGAAATTTCTTCCAAAAAATTAACATGATTTTCCAGATTCAAAGCCATAAAATCTGAAGCTTCATTCATACGTTTATGTCTTCTGATCTACCTTTCAGCAGACATGAACAAGAGTTACCTTACTGACTCCAACTTCAGGAATCTGCAGTGTGTGTCCAACATCTTTTTCTCTGGAAAGGTAAGTTGATACATTAAATCACAACAAAGTAGAAATAGGTCTTATAAGTGGCATACAAAATGTATACTTCAGTTGAACTTTAGCTATTAAGAATTTTTACAGATATAGAACACTGTGTTGCTATATATACAACATAAAGACTTGCTTCAGGTCCCTTCTGCCATTTGTATAAACTATAGAAAGCAGATGATTAATAAATGATCAAACAGTACCATTAAATTCTTATCTATAAACCTGGCATTTCTATCTGAACTTTCATGCAATTCCTGTAAATAACAGTCTGAACTCTTCATCCTTCAGGCTGTTCAGCCTTTCTTGGCATAAATGGTGAAGCTGAGTTCCTGGTTGCATTAGGCAGGTAACACAAGCAAAGAAAGAGTAATCTGTACAGGGTGGGGTTTGTTTTGTTTTCACTTTTTGTTATCAAAACACTGTAGCAGGAAGAAGGGATTTGTGTATTAGATTCTTATACTAAGGGATTAAGACGCAATGCAGCTAGTAAAGGACCTACATGCAAATTCTAAGCAGAGCTGTCTGTTGATCTTCATGTACATGGACTCCCCACCTCTCTAAATCCACATCAAAACACATCTATCAGCATTACACAGGAGCAGCTTTTCCAGGGTGAGGTTTTAGTGAGCACAGAAGAAAGCTTTATGTCATCATTAAATTCATCATCCACAATGAACAAACCAGATTTAAAACCGTAAGAACCATACAGTCTAGCACAAACCCCAACTTACTATCTAAAACCAATGAGCAAACCCTTCTGAACTTTGAATGTCTGAGGAAGTCTAGGATATGCTTCCTTGCAATCCTGAATTTCTGAAGGGTGTTCTTCCATTTCTGAAAAAAAATACTTTAATGGTCCAGAACAAAATTTACTTACTTTCTGGGAAACAAGTTTTCAAAGAAGGACTTGCAGCTATGCTGCCACTGGGGCTCAGACACAAGATCAAGTTACCACTAACAAATTTTCAGGTCTGCTGAGCTGCACGAACTGTGTATGTGGTTACATTATAACGGCAACATGCTGTTATGTGACCCCTGACTTGAATTTCCTACTGTGGACTTACCAAACTTACACCTCACAATGGCTGCAGGCTAGGAAGAGAAGCATGAAGAGCAGAGACAAGCAATCCTAAGTGCTTTCCACAGCTTTCAAAGTGAGGTAGTTTCAGATACATATAAACAGAAAATTTCATTCAGTTTTACCTTCCAATTGTAGCAGGTTTCACAGCAGTGATAATATAAAGTGATCCAGTCTGTAGAACTGGTGATCTTATTACAATTACTCTGATACAAGGAGGCCAGATCTTTTCTTCATCTAGAATTATATAGAAAAAAACCACCATCATTACTAGCAACAAATTACAGTTTTACCTTTATAGTCCATAGTTTTCAGAAAATTGATAAACATTCAGACATCACCTGGCTGAATAACATGCAACTGTCATAAAAGGAAATGTGTAACCACATCTGAGAAAAAACTTTGATGAGATTATTGTTTCAAAGGCTTTCTGACTGCACACCAAAGTATTACAAATGTTTTCCTAATTCTGATTATTAATATGTGGACACCTCTTTAGTTACGGCAATAAAATACCTATACATTCACATAATTTTCTAGTATATTGTACATTTATGGATCATTAATTGCAACACATTAGTAAGCAATTTCACTTTGAGAAAAGGCAGCACCGTTTGTTCACATCACAGACCTATTGCATATCTGACTTTGTATATGACAATTTCTATGTCAAATGTATTTTGACTAGTTTTCTCTCTTATGAGCACTTCCATCAACACGGATAAGATAAAATAATAGAGCCTACAGATGCACATGCTTTTTGCCTCATTATCCATTAAGATACTATATTCTAACAGCTGTATGAATGCTGTACTTGGATGTACATTTGCAGAAATAGTTTCCAATGATCTCAGCTAGGAATAAGACACTACCTTAAAAGGTAGGAGGGAGAGAAACTGTCTTCAGTTTTTACTACTCCAGCATTACTGCAGAACTGGATATTAAGAAAAGACAATTTAGTCTAAAAGCATAATGGTAGCAAGCACATTTTGGTTATAATTAATGACTTAGAATCTGAGTAGTGAAGAAAAGTATTGAAAACATACAGAAAAGTATTGAAAACATAAGAGACAAACTGACTTTTTCTCTGTGAGCAGGGCATAGGCTACAGTACACTTTTCTACAGGTTGTATTTCATTCTGTAGTTCAGAATATCCTTTGCATATACACAGTTCTGATTGGCTGCATCAAGCTTTTCACAGGTAACCTTAATTTTTGGGTTTTTTAAAGGACCTAGGAGAAAGGACCTAGGAGATACTTTCTTTGGTATAAAACAGTATACAGGTTTCCTGCCTACATCTGTTTCTTACAAGTTGCCACTGGAATATACACAAAATAGGATTTCAGCTATTACTGACTACTCTATGTTCCTTTTCACCACAGTAAACCCATCTTGCGTTGAATTGTACACGATGGTTTACAAACAGTATCAGAAATACTGTATACTAATTTAAGAGTTAATACACAGAATTATTTTGAATTGCTGGTCTAGAACCCCTATTTTAGCAGCAGACTTTCTTTTCTCCTTTCACTTCCCTAACCTAACCAAATTTTACTCAGTCCCTGAGGTTTATACGTAAGCACAGATGTTATACTCAGAGACAGCTTTTATAAAAACACTACTACTTACTCTTGTGCAAGTGAAGAGAGGGAAAGAAATGCTGGTAACATATAGCATTTTTTTTATTCAAAGTATCCCAAGTCACATGCTTTTATGTATTTTTTTAAATTATCCAAACTGTCTTTTTTTTTTTTTTTTAACAGAGTCCTGGAAAAATACAGTAATACCATATATTATCCACAACAATTCACCTTCATTTTCTGAGTCTTCTGAATCACCAGTTTCTTCACTCATTAATTCCTCCTCACTGTAGGTTTCACACTCAGAATCTGTAATTTCACCTTCTTCTGGCTCACTCTCTGTGTCTGCTGCTCTACTGTCACCTGTATACGCTGCAGTGTCTGGTGTACTTCTACGCGAATGTGAATTTACATTGCCTGTAGAAATGGATTCTTTGGCTGTTAGACTGTTCCGTGGTTTTGTGTCCATTTTAGTCTTCTTTCTTACATTTGGAGACTCATCTTCTTCAGTAGAACTTACTTGCTCTTTAGTGGAAAAGCAATTCTGACTGCTAGATGATTTCTGCTCTTCTGTGTCCAAATCCTGGAGGGGAGTTATACAATGTTACTGACTTTACAAATTGAGTTTTTTCTAAAGAATGCTATTAGCCTGGAAGTAAATTCTTTGCTTAGGAAGAATTATTTTTAGAACTACTAAGAAATAGTTAAATTTCCAGAAAGTTTTACACATGCAGTCAGCAGAACATTTCAATAAAAACATTTTCCCATCCTGTTATATGTGACTGAGACCATCATCTATTTGGGAAAGTGTGACTGCCCTCCTGTTCTAACCTTTACTTATTCCTTCCTCTTTTCTCACACTCAGAAATGTTTAGAAACTTCAGAATCTTGTCCTCATTTTCAAACTTGTATGACATCACCTTGAATATTTTCCTATTTTGCTTTTATGACACTAACTTCTGCCCCTCTTATTCAATTCTTGCAACTTGCTTAGAAGTTCTTTAATTGACCTTCATTGTATCTTCCTCCTGCTTTCGTCTTCTTTTTTATTACCACGGTCCAGAGTATCTGCAATACCCACTCATGCTTCACCTATAGACCTGTTCTTCCTCCTTTCAAAACCACATCTTTAACAGAGTCTTTAATCAAGATGGCAGACAGAGTGTAATCTTAATCTATGTACAACGGTTCTACTGAAAATCCATTTTCTATTGCAAAAAATTTCTCAATTTCTCTCTTGAATATCATACAGATTGGATCATTACATGTTCTTCCACCTCCACTTAGATCATCCTCAGAAAGAAAAAACAGGCCAACATTTTTTTTAACTGAGAAATCTAAAGTTATGTATTCATTTTGCCAGAGTACCTTGAAAATGTAATTCTCAATCCAGTAGCTTGACAACTAACAACTATCTTTAAAAAAACAGAAGGGAAAAAAAGAAGAAAAAAGAGAAAAAAGAAGTGGCTTTAAAAGAGAAACAAAATCTCAGATTAAATTATGTACCATTTTGAGTTAAGAGTGAATGCATTCAGTTGCCTTGAATTGTATCGAATATTGCAACACAGCAGGTAAAAAATACATCCTTGCCATTTTTCCATGCATTTCCATAACCAAGCATTTTATATTTCAAGATACGTGAAATAATGTGAATGTTAACATCATGGAAATTAAAGCACTTTCAGAATTGTAAAATCACATCAGTGGCACAGACTAAGTCAAACACAAGAATTACTCTCACCTGTTGGAAAGGACACAGTGTAATTTTGAAACACATTCAGTAAGGCAGCAGGCTCTTAGATAAAAGCAGTGATTTTTAAAAAGGTTTTCATGCTTTGAATGAAAGACTTTATAATGACTGAAAGACTTTATAATGCACTAGCCCTTCTCCCTGAATCCTCTAAGTCCTTGAATTGAAAGGAACAGGACTGTAAGGTCACACAGTTTAGACATGTGGAATTAAACACATTAATGGAATTAAACACATCAATTCCATCAGATGTATTTTTGGGCAATCTGATTTTACCTTTTATGAGTTATATTTTTCAGTGTATTTGTCTACATTTATGTTTAGTATGGGTATTAGATTGACACCAAACATATCAAGGTGTTCTCCAATCTAAAATGTATTACTTCCATAATAATGTAAACTAACAAGGTAGCTGAGGGTATTCTAATCTAATGTAATCTGAAAACAAAGAAACTGTATGGTCTCCTCAAATCACAAGCAAAGTGAAACAACACATGACTGTGATGCACTAATGCCCCAGTACAATGCTCCAACCATTTAACTCCTTCTTCACAGTGAATCCCATGATACACATTTTTGGCATAATTTCAGGTATTTTAAACTACAAAGTAAAAAGCTGCTGTTACAAAGCCTGGCTGCTAAAGAGCAGACTCTTGGATCTGTGTTGAATACAGGAATTTAAAAAAAAAAACCCAACTCTTCTAAACAGACCAAGTATTCCATACATATATTCATTCTAAGATTTTGCCAACATGACCATTAAGCCTCTTCTCATCAGTTTCTGTATTTTTCCACATTTGCTACATTCAACTGTTAAGAAAGCAAATAAACTAAATAGCTAACTACTGATAAAAATGCAGTCTTTGCGCTTAGGAATCCTTGTATGAAATCAAGAATTTAAAAATTGAATATGGATTTTGAGTACTTCATGATTTCATGGATCTATATTAAAATGCACATCTTGACAAACTTTACAAAACATTAAGTGTGGAGATACTGAATCAACCGTAAAGCATTTGAAAGGATCTTATGGTGAAGAAATCCTTTTCCATTATGTATGACTATATACTGGTTTTGGCCAGGGTAAAAATAATTTTATTCACAGTGTAGTGCTGTGTTTTGGACTCGTGTTGGACGCGTGGTTGATAATAACAGAGATGTTTTATTCATTGCGGAGCAGGGCTTGCACAAGCCAAGGCCTCTTCTGCTTCTTGCACTGCTCCACCAGCAAGAAGGCTGGGAGTGCACAAGGAGCTGGAAGCAGACACAGCCTGTGTCCCAACTGTCCACAGGGATATTTAATACCATATGGCATCATGCTTGGCAATAAATGCAGGTGGAGGGACAAGGAAGCAGGAGGGATGTTGAGAATTTGGCCTCTGTCTTCCACAGTTATTGTTACCTGTGCTGGAGCCTGCTTTCCTGGGCATGGCTGACCACCTGCTTTCCCAGGCAAGGAAGCAGTGAATTAGTTTCTTCCTTTTTTTCTGCTTGGACACGTGGCTGTATCTCAGCCCACAGATTTTCTTACTCTTATCCTTCCCATTCTCTCCCCAGTCCCGCTGGTGGTGGAATGAGTGAGCAGCTGCCTGGGGCTCAGTTGCTGGCTGGGGTTAAACCACAATAGACTACCAGTGCTAACACAGAACATGTGTAGTAGGTATTAAAGTGTTACTATGCAAACAGCTCGTAATGCCTTGCCTCCACACAGTGCTTAAAAACCAGAAACTGGCAGTACACACATTTGGTAAATATTACCCTGAACAATGCAATAAATTCTAGCAACGCACTTAATTTCTCAACAACTAACAAACTCTTCATCTCAAACTCATGCTACAAGACACAAAGTATGCAAGTACATGCTCATCATAACCATTTTTTACACCGTAATATTAGGCACATACTTTTTTTCAGTGTTGCTTTGCCCAATACATCTAAATAGCAGACCAACATCAACAGTCACGAGTTAGACATGGATTGACTCTATGTGATCCAGGTTTGAAAAACTTTCTATCTACTGGGTATTACCACACGATCTCAGGGATTTTTCACTCTAAGCTGAAGTTGAGAGGGGTGATCAATCTGATCAATGATCAACTATTTCTTAACTACAAAGTTGAGCTGGTTCATATTTCTGCATCCCTGACGAAGTCAGCCAAAAGTACTTTGAAATCAGGATTTTTATGTATCCTATGAGGACTGATCTTATAGAAATAACAAATCATGGTCATATGAGTGGAATTGATGGTTTTGCTTTATAAAGAATAAGCCACAAACTACTGATTACAATGACCTTTTGAAATGCAGACTGCCCTATTTAGAAAATATATATTATTATTGCCATTGAACTGTTTCTACTGAAAAATTAAAAATATTTTAAGCATTTAACTATACTTTTTACTTTACTGTTACAGAGCAAGACATTTTGTTTTTCAAAACTCCAATTTTTCTGGATTATGGCTGATCAACATCCATGTTTGTGCACTTCTTCAGCAAGCCTACAAATTAGAATTTATTATTGTGAGCATAATTAGCTCAATTCTAAGAAATGCACTGTTTAAATGGCACTGGCTTTTTTTCCCCCTAAATTTATTTTACACAAAACACAGAAATATATACAAATACATCTTTTCACAAATGTGCAGCCTGTTGTTTCTTGGTTTGCTAGAAGTTCAATAGGTGATTTAACAGAATCATGGTTCTCTTCTACTCTTCTACAGGGTTGAATAGTATGCCTTTAGCACTGACTTGCTCAATTTGAAATATCTATCTGAAATTCAGTATCTTACTAAAGAAACATTTTCAAACACTTGAAAATAGCTCTTTCACTCAAATGACTAAGCTTTCATGTGCTAAAACAATTTCACAAGTACTTCAGTTATTCTCATCCACCCTACACAATACTCAAATTTCCAGTGCAAAAAATCTAATTAAATGCCAGAACAAGAAAGTTCTTCCTACATCACACAGGGGCCATTTATACACTGGTGGACAGCTCTGAAATATGGGGAACACCTAAAGAATGAGTAGTTTCTTCAGTCCAGACCCTTTATGTTACACAGTGATGCTAAATACTTCTCTTCACAAATATTCTAGAATGCCATCAAAGTTTTCTTCAGATGTTACTTACACAGTATTTAAAATACATTTCAAAGTTACTTTGCAGGTAAATGAATTTTGATCAAAAAGCTTAAAAAATTTATTAATTCCTTTAGGAAAAAACATATCTAAACATAAACTACTTTTATATTATTTTTCCTTTAATAAAAATATCAAGGTTAAAGGTAAACATCCATGGACTAATGTGTTTGTTGTCTCAACTCTACCTTTACCAGAAGCTGCCAATCCAAAAGAAGAAATCTTCAGATTAGCCATGGTTTCTGTCAAATGACGTACCTAAAGATGGGACGAATATCAGCAAAAAGTAAACTACATGTGATAAAAAAGTAAAAATCACTGCTTCAAGAGTTCTATGGGAAATACTACTAAAACCGCCTTGTCTCTCCTACAGAAGTAGCTATGATGCATCTATAATGGAAAAGAATAAGGTAGAAGTTAATTTTGAGCACCACACTGAAATAAAATTTACTAGGTGGTAGTTTGAAAAGAGACTGTTTTAAATTTAAAAACAATTTATGGAAGAAAATGGCATGTGT
Organism: Entomyzon cyanotis; assembly: GCA_024500445.1. Taxonomy (NCBI): domain Eukaryota; kingdom Metazoa; phylum Chordata; class Aves; order Passeriformes; family Meliphagidae; genus Entomyzon; species Entomyzon cyanotis. The sequence goes on along the minus strand of JAKEPQ010001021.1, from coordinate 28,708,007 downwards.
CAGAGCTTCCTTCTAAATTTTGCTATGTATTTCTAATGACCCCAATGCAGCAAGTAGACTGCAGGATGACTACTGCACACAGTCTAGTCTCCAAATTGTATGGAAGGCCTGGATCTCCATATTGGGCCAGACATCCTATTATCATTTATGCCACCTTTTTTTTCTTCTTAAACTTTTCCAAATTTACTTATTTAAAGGTTTTTCTTGTACAGAAGAAAATACAGTATTTCTTGTCCCACCCTTTTTCTGACCGACCATTACAAAAAGATAGTAGAACTAAATGATATGTCTAAAAGTTCCAAAGTATGCCACCAATCCCATTACGCGACCTGCACAGAGACTAATACTTCATTCTGGCAAAAAAAAATCCAGACTGTCTATTAAAAGCAAGCAAGTAGAGACAGTATACTTTGTTTCACAAGAAAAACTAGATGTAATATAGTATAAAGAAAACTGTTCGTAATAAAGTTCCAATTTAGTGACTGAAAAGAAACGATCTCTTTAAGGAAAGCTCTTGTATAAATCAGGAACTTTCCCCAGGTGATAGTAAGCACTGGAGTTCACTGTCTTTTTACAATTGAGAACTACATTCATTTTAGCAGACACTTATGAGTATTTTCTTCTTTGGTAATTCAGTTTGAAATGGTAATAATATTTTAATATATTAATTTTATCCTTTACATTCTCAGAATTATATTGGGCTTTTTTAAGAATGCTACAGTATTTGTGGACAACTCACTTGCCAATTTCTGACTTAGAAATAAATACTGTATGTAAGATAGCTGATATTCTTCCCAATAGCAAGAAAATAAACCACCACCAAAAACCCCTCCTGTGACCAGAAACAGAAAGTCAACAGATTGTTCCAGTTACAATCTTTTCTAAATAAAAAATGTGTTGACTTTGGTTTAAATTAAGTAATTCAAAAATCACATGCAATTTTGGTAAAAAACATAGCTACAGATACCATCTACACAGAAATATATAGTTGATAATCTACATACACAGCTGCTAAATTGCCTTATTTCTTGTATTTGGCAATTTTTAAAAATACTAAATGTCTATTAACATTTGTTTACGTTTATTCCTTTAACTGAAAAGGAGAGAAAAATACTTTAAGATTCTGTAACTACTGCTAATTGTCTTCCCTGCTTCACATGGATATTCTCATAAACCACCTCAGCTTCACCCAAGAATTATAAAGTTTAGGTAGTGTATGACATGTTCCCAGAATTAGACCCTGCTTTCTTAACACTACTAGTGGTCCACAGCCTGGGCATTAAACCAAACCTTTCTCCTACCTGTACTGTCTGTTGAAAAAGAAAGGCAAGCAAAACCTGTTTTGGTCAAGAAATGAGGCAATGTTCAGACCACTTTTCAGGCTAGCAGCACAATTTAATAATCAATTCAGAAAAGCAGTAATGAGGTACTACTAGTCTTCAAAAGCACTGTCATAACTTTAATAATTTAAACAGTGTTCAGGGGAAAAAAAAGGGAGAAGGCTGGGCAGGAAGTTTGGAGAAAAGCATTTCAATAGACAACACTTCAACTATGAAGTCCTACTAAAAACTTTTAGTTTTGTTCTATCATGCCAATACCAGACTAAACTGGACAACAATTATACTGCCAAAAAAAAATACCATGCATCTATGCACTTGACCATGCAGCTTATAAACTAATTTTTCAGTTCTGTAACAGAAAAATATCATCTTCCATCCTAGCAAATCTTAATATTTTACATTAATCTAACATGGATTTTTTAAAGTGACTAATAACCACAAAACAAAAATAAAATATTTTAACTCAGCTATGTAAAATACATCAGTAAGGTACTTTTCTTCTTCTAAATCTAGCAGTGCGTTTACAAAGAAGTGCACTGAACAAAAAGGCATTCTTTTATTTTTGAAGTTTGAAATGGAGAGTGTTTTATGTTTCATTTTGTATTCTCCCTGTTTTTGTTTAAAAAAATTTAAAAACGCCTTGATTACTTCTCTGACATTGACCTTCACTCCCTGTTCACAGAAGGAAAAGATCTGTGCATTACAGTTTACTTTAAGTCTTTTCCCTGTTACCTTGTTGGTCAAACAAATTAATTCACAAATAAAGCAAAGTACTCAGTTCACTCAGTTCAATAAAGCACATGAGAAAAAATGGATGTTTACCTCCTACCTTGTGACTGTAGAAGTCTCACAGAAAAGATCTGTTAACAAGACTAACTATCTAAATAAAAATATTGATATAAAGTAAGCTAAAGACAAACCTCTATTTCTAGTATAATCAGATTACAGAAGCAGACTGTGATGGAATTCTAAAAAGTAGTCAATATTATTTGCTAGGTCACAACTATATATGCCTCAGAACTTTTATAAACACTTTTGTTGGTACAGGTAACAGTTCATCACAGAACTAAATTTAAGAAGCTTATTAATCAGTCTATGATAAAGACTCATTCCTATACGCTTTTCATGATTCTTTCCTGACGCATGATGAATAGAATTCTTTATTGACCAATGCCTTTTGAAAGTGGCAGAATGCTAATTCTAATGCTAATTCAGCATTTGCACAGAGCAGGTCCAGAACCTTGGTGCTGGTAAAACTGAGCTTCCATTGCACTGGCTCTCTTAAGTCTAAAGAATCATTATACGTAGTGTGGCTAAGTATCCAGATCAAGCTCTCCAAATGGAAGGGTTTATATGGAGTTTCCTCAAGGAGTAGAAATTCCTGCATTAGCCAGAATTTGTTTATAAAATGTGTAAACAGTCAACAAACCACTATCCATTTAACCTAATTGCACTTGGTCTTAATGTAAATAGTTTCCATTCTCAAATCTTTCAGACAATCTCACCCTGATTAAAATTTTTTAACTGTGCACTGATGCTATGTGACATGTTCAGGCACCTGCACAGTAACATAATTATTTCAGATTTCAACCGATCTGCTTGTCTGAGGCCTACAAAATGAAATTATGTAATGTTTAAAGCAATGGCTTTGAAGAATCCAAACCAAGGAGCACTCAAACTAGAGCTATCAATATATTCAATCTTACCCTAAAACACTAGAACCATTTGGCAGAACAGGATTCAACATCAGTAAAAGTGTTCATAAAGGAAACTCTTCCTCAGGTTTAACAGCTGCGTTAGAACTTCTTGGTGTTTAGGAGTGAGTAATGTTTTTCAAGGCAGTCACTGTTTACCACATGGTATGCTTTCCCAGCACTCAGAAAAATTTTGTAACTTAAAATACCAATTAATTACAATGGGCATTTATTAAGATGCACAGCTTATCCACACACTAATGGCAATGAAAATATACTGACCAAGTAAAGTATCAACAGGAGACCATAATACGCAAAGAAATAGAATTTCAAAGACACTGATCCCAAATGATTGCAGAGTTACAGTAAAATGCCAATGGACTGAGTTCTGGAATGCAGTCACAGGGAAAGGATTGTGTATAAATGTATTTTCAAAATTTGCAATTTTTGATTCAGAACGTGAGTTTGGAAAAAACTCAGCCAAACAAAAGACCAACAACAAATCACAAGCCAAAATCATAAAACCAAGACACTGCTGCTAACACTGAATTTTTGATGTAAATCCAGCCCACACAGCACTCTTAATTGATTCTAGTGTGCCTGCTAATCAAAAAACTTCACTGACACTCAGTTTTAGACTCTTTTACAGTTGGATACTAATAATATTGAAAAAGCAAGGGGATCCAAGTTAAAAGTTTCATCCTTAATCGCTCAATGGGAAAGTTATTTGAACACTTAACTGCATGTTAGCAACCTGCTGTATATAGCTTAAATACGTTTAAATAGTTCAAAAAAATAAGCATACAAGCTCTGCACAAAACCCTACAACCTATAAATTGTATCATGGACAAAAACCCAACAGATTTCGCATTTTCTCTCTGTAGGTTCGGAAGTTACCTTATACTCATCTGCAGCAATCCACTCTGGTTCTTTTCTTTTCTTTTTCCCCTTTTTATCCTTGGTGTGCTTAGTACCAGAGGCCTGGTAAGACTGCAGATCCACTCGTGAATGAAACTGGTATCGGCCACTTTCCACATCACAGTAGTAATAAATTCCAGTGGCTGGGTCATAATACAGTTGATTTTCCTTTGTAAGGAGTGAAGAACAATGTTATAATCACTTCAATAAATATATTGTTCAAAGAAACACTTCATTAATAAAGAACTACATTTGAAGTTTGATAAAATTAAAGGACTGTGGTGGCTTGACTCTGGATGGCTATCAGATGCCCATCCAACCACTCTTGTCAATTCCCCTACCTCAACAACACTGGGGAAGAAAGTAAGATGAAATCCTCATAGCTCAAGACAGAGAGGTCACTATCACGGGCAAGCCAGATTCGACTTGGAAATAGTTAAAATAGAGCTGGAAGATACAGGGCAAATCAAAAACACCTCTCCCAGTCTCTTTTTTTTTCACAACCTCAATTATACCACTTCATTCCCAACTCTTCTACCTGTCTTCTACCACAGGTAGGGGAAGGTGCAGGGAAATGGGAAGTCAGTAGCTGAGATCAGTTAATGAGAAGTCCCTTTCTGCTGCTACTTCTCCCCTGCCCAGCACTGGACCTTCAAAAACTGCTTCAAGCCTGAGTCCTCCACAGGCCACAGTTCCTGCCAGGGAGACCTGCTCTGGGCTTCTGTGTGGGATCCTCCATGGACTGTAGCGTATCTGCTTCAGCATGGTCTGCTCTATGGACTGCAGGAAATTGCCTGCTGTGGTGCTTGGAGAACCTTCTCCTGTTCCTTCTTCTTTGCCCCCAGTATTTGGAGGATTATTTTTCACACTTGCCCATCCCATACAGACTCCATTGTGCAAAGTGTTATGTCATTTCTTACACAGCTTTCAGAGAGGCCAGCTTGTCTAATGGGTATGCTGTGCCCAGCAGTGGAACCAGCTGTGTCCAGGCAGCCCCTGGACTCCTCTCACACAGGCTGCCTCTGCAGTCCCTGACCCCATCATCAGAACTTTACCAGTAAAAACAATATGGTAACATTTCCTGTAATTCAGAACATTCACTGACCAAGAAAAGGTATTTTTTTGGATAATTGTACTATAAATTTTAATCTATAGCCCCAAACATTTATGTATAACTAAATCCACAAACTGCCAAAAGCCATGGTATCCTTTAACACCTTAAAAATTAGGTCCAGAAGCGTCCCAAAAACAAGTAGTTGTGTACCTCGTGCATTTTTTGAAGTTGAGTTGAATCCAACACTGCAAACTCTCTGTTTTCAATATAGTTTCACTGGAATTTGTGACTGTATACGTATCTGTCTACAGATCGGTGTACATACATACACATGCCCCTCACAGGACAAAAGGAAAACCTTCTCAAAAGCTACATGAAAAATGTATAGCAAAAAGTAACCATAAAGAAATTCTGATCTAACCTCTTTTTCTAAAGAAGTATCTCCTTTCTTGTAGCATCAAACTAGCTGGTAAAAGCACTCAAGTAAAAACACAAACATTTGTGTAATTTCTCTCAACACGCTTTTCACTGTGGTGAAACAACTGACTTATTTCAAAAATACGTCTTTTTCTAAACAAGTCACCTTAAAGCTCAAGCTTTTAGGTTTGAGAGAGTTACAGATCAGCTTTATAGCATAAAATTTCTACAGTGCCATGTAACTTAACGACCTAGAGGACATCAAAAAGAACAGAATTATAACCTAAATTTGTATCCTAGTCTCCAACCTTTAATTTGACTGAAATAATTAAAAAACTAATTAACAAACTTCTAACTATTCATCTTCAGTAACCTGTTTTTCAAAACGTAACATCAGTTGTTTGCTCACATCAACTTATACTAATAAAACTTTTGCAATAGAGGAAAATTGCCAAGGATTTTGGAAATGATCCTTACTGAATTGTAGTAGAATCCAGTGCTATGGTCATAATACAATCCCGTACTTTCATCATAAATAAATCCGGTTTGTGAAACAGCAGCCTCTGCAGCAGCTCTCAAGCTCTCTGCTAAAGAACCCTCTGGTACTGATGTTTCTTCTGTCTCCTGAAAACAGAAAGTAAGAAAGGTAAGTGCTCTATGAACTTGGGACTGTTTCAGAAGGCAAAAATCTGGCTGCAGTTTACTGATAAACTCCTACTGATTTCAGTGGGACCAAGACTTCAGTCTGCATCTTTAATTTTTCCCAAACTTTACTCAAAAGTGATTCATGTCTAAAATACACAAAATGAACATCTTTCAGAGCACTCCTAAGACACATTTCTGATCTCTGTTCCATTTTAGTTGCTAGATGCTAAGGTGCAAACTCAGTTAAGTGAGTGACCCAAGAGAGGGCTGGAGAGCAGGGAAGAAAACCAACCCACCACAGTATAAACAAATAGACCCCACCAAGAATGTTCTTCTCCTTATATATTGCTTCCTTATGTCAATGGAAGAAAAAATAAAAAGTACAATTTAAGAAAATCACCACGGACATATTGGACATACTCTGCTGATTAAAAAAGATCCTGCTTCCAGGCCATGTATGACATATGTGCCTTTTTACAAAAACTCTCAAACTCAATGACACAAATCATGTAGTATCTAAGAGGATGCTACACTTGGAACATACCCCAAAAAGAACTAGCTTTGAAGTACAAGGATATTATCAGCACCAGACTATCACAAAAAATCATTTAGTACAAAGATGTCAGGACCAGAAGCATATCTTTTCAGATGGAGTATTAACAGAGTACTGATTTCAAAATTGGTAAAACCCCAGACAGTCCAAAAACCTGTGAATTCTGGATGAAATTTTCGCCTTCTCCGTCTTCAATAACTTTGGTGCTATCCTTCCTTAGCGGAATATTAACACCTGTCTCCGATTCCTCTGTGGAATTATGCTCAGTGCCTTCAGTCCCATGATTGTGCTGCACTGGTAGTTCAGATGCGCAATCTTGAGTATCAGTGTGATTGTAATAATCTTCATAGTAGTAATAATCTGCAGGGTGGAGGCAGGGAGAGAAAGAAAAGTTAAAGTTGCATAAATTAGCAAAGGAGAATTTTACTAATACAGTTAAAGGACACTAAATCTTAAAAATTTATGCAACTAAGTAGTTGAATGAAAATCAAATATTAGGTAGTGCCTCTACTTTGAATTTATTCTACTCCTACTGAACAAATTATGTCTTATTTTAATGTACTTCAAAAACTGGTAAAACAGGTATGTTTGTAACATGAGATTACTATGCAACTAATTACATCAGCATGAATTCTGCTAGTCCATGCTACATTTTACTCTGAATTAATGGCTTGAAAAAATAGGAAATGGTCTGAAAGATAATGTCAGGTTACTGAGTTTAACTTAGCAAAGAATACAGACTTGAAATGTATTTCATATTACAAAATTTTCAAACTAATATCCTGTTCTAGATCCCATTTAAATAGTCACCACCACCTCTACCTGCTTGTGACCATGCAGCACAGTCCTCTGTCTGTACTTCTACACTAGATGTATCTTTCTTCTTTCTATTCTGGATTTCTTTAGTGAGTTCTTCTACCTGAAAGAAAAATTGCATATTAAGAACACAATACTGCATTTTAGTGGTCTGCATCTCACAAAAGAGTGTCAACCTATTCTGCATTACATAATTCAAACAAAGTACTGTGGCACCACAGGAGTTTCAAGTGATTTTGCTTGGCAGGAGCAAATTTTGTATATGAATGGTTGTCATAAAGGAATATAATTTCTGCTTGCTCGCAAAGGCGCAACAAAATATAACTGAGGTTATTTCTAAATGCCCACCCTGTAAGGCTGGATTTCAAGCAATGGCTACTGTTCTGTGGTGACGACTGTGGCATTTACAAATCACAAAATTCCAGAATGTTCTGACTTGGAAGGGACCCATTGAGTCCAGCTCCTGGCCCTGCACAGGACATCTCTAAGAATCACACCATGTGCCTGAAAGCATTGTCCAAATGCTTCTTGAACTCTGTCAGGTTGGTGCTGTGACCACTTCCCCGGGGAGCCTCTTCCAGCACCAACGACCCCCTGGTTGGAGAACCTTTTTCTAATATCCAATCTAAAATTCCCCTGACACAATTCCAGGCCATCCCCTCCGGTCCTGCCAGAGAGAAGAGACCAGGACCAGCCATCTGCCTCCCCTCATATGGAAGCTGAACACCGCGAGGAGGTCTCCCCTAAGCTTTCCTGTTTTGACATATGCATTTAGAGGTCAGTTCTTCCACTCTTCTTTTATCTCACACTTTGTTTAATAAACTTCTTTCCCTCTACTATATATAATTTTTCTTTCTGACTGCAAATCCAACCCTGTGGCAGAGAAGGCGTTACCGTTCTCACCACCAGGCTCTGACTCGAGACCTCAAACCGGCTCTGGCCGCCCGCAGGCCACGACAGCCCAGGGGGCTCCGGCTGGAACGGGCATGCCGGGTGGAAGGGGCGAGGGGAGCGCGGCCCGAGCGGCACCCAGTCGGGGGCTGGCGGCCGCGGGGTACCGTGCCGCGCGGCCCGGAGCGCAAGGAACGGTCGGAGGCCGAGGTTCCCGGGGTGGGGGCCCTACCTGCCTCCTGAGCGCCTCGCCGCCCTCCCGCTCCCGCCGGTACAAGCGTTGGGTGCGCCGCAGCCGCCGTCGCGCCCGCTCCAGCTGCGCGCGGCACGCGTCCAGCTCCGCCTGCAGCGCCGCCACGGCCTCCCGCTCGCCCGGGTCCGCTCGGCTCTCGGCGTCCGGCGGGGAGGCCATGGCCACCCGCCCGCCCCTGCGCCGCCGCTCAGCGCCCGCCCGCCGCCCGCCCAGCGGCGCCCGCGCGGCCCCGCCCGCCGACCCCGGCCACCGCCATGGCGCCCGCCGGGCACGCGCGCCGCCGCCACACCGAGAGCTGCCCGCCGCGGCGCGCGAGGGTCCGTCCGGCGGGGCGGGAGCGCGGCCCGGAGAGGGAGCGCGCCCAGCCGGGAGCGGCGCGCGCGGTACCGCGCATGCGCCTGGGAGAGGCGTGCGGCGGCCGCGGGGGCGCGCAGGGACGGGCGGAGCGCGGGGAGTCGCGGGGCGCGGGTCGGCCCCGGGAGTGAGGGGCTGACCCCGGGAATGCGGGGCTGCGCCGTGCCCGTGGTAGAACGGCAGCGTCGGGGAGATGAGGGATGAGCAGCGATCCCGAAAGGCGGGGTGGCCTCGGGGCCTGACGTGCTCGAGGTGTGTTGCCGACCTCCGGCGTCACCTGCGCTTGGTCGTGCCAGGCCGAGTTTGCTGCTGGTGGTGGGCCTCAGGGTACCAGCTGCATTGCGTAACAGAGTGAGGAGTAATTGTAGCGTGTACTTTTGTACAAAAGTAGACAGTACGGCATGTTTTTGTTTGGGTTTTTTTTGGTGCTGCTTTGTTTGTTTGTTTTGGAGTGGGGAGGGGGAAGTTTGTTGGGACTTCTCTGTCAACACTTGGAAAACCACACCATATCCTGGCTAGAAATTGTGGTGTTTGGAGGGTGTTGCTGCTGGAGCCATTTAAACAGCATTCAGAGTCAGTGCTGAGAGCTGCTGTAGTGCAGTCCTTTATAAATTTCTGTTCCTGGGATTTCTAGAAGCAGTTGCAGAAGATTCTCGGGTTTTCCCCCATGCCCACTCTCAATATTGCAATTCTCCAACCTTAACCTCACAGGCTTCCTTTTTGAAGTGTTCTTTGTCTCTGAAGACCACAGTGCTGCTCAGTTGTTAATAAACTCTGTGATACACTCTGTCGCTTTTGTGTCTTGCTCCAGAAACGAGAAGAACATTGTACTAGGTCATAGCTTTTAGGTCTGACAATAGCGAATGTATTGAATACACGGATATCTACATCTGCTTTTAGGTATGTCCAGAGTAATGCACCACCTTTAGACTTTGGGTTTCACCAGATTACTTGAAGTAATTTATTTATTTCGTGTACATGCATATATTTTTAATATATATCATTTCCAAAAAATGGTCCAAAGACACCTGAGTTTGAAAACCGTAGTACCTGGTGGTGCTAATTTAGCAAAAATGCTACTGTTCACTGCAAAGACATGCAGTCATGCGCTGCCCTTTAAGTACTCTTCTGACTGGAAACCACCAGAATCAAGTGCTTGATCTCTGTAAGGTGGCCTACATGAGCCGGCAAGAAGCAAGTCTGCATCTATCCATATCCTAACTCAAAGGAAGTGGGCAAAAAATACATGTGTTTTGTCTTCTTTAAAGCCTTTTGTAAAAGGGAGTAAAGCTCTAGATTAGACTGGTGGTCCTAGGATATACTAAAATAACACAATTTCAGACCTCAGTTTTGCTCCTCTATAATTTCTCATTGGAAAGGTGTGTCTCATCAGTTGAGAATGAATGAATTGTCTCTATCAAAAAATGTTTTATTCTGGACAATGCTTTTGTTCGTATCAGGATGGTTTCACTTAATGTGTGTAAGTAAAAAAGGACCTGAGGTGGAGGGAGATACTTTTTGAAAGAGCAAAGATTTGTTTCACTGCCCCGTATTAAATTACATTAAGTTTAGGGAACAGCACTATCTTCTTTTTAAAAGACCTAATCTCAGGCCTTTGATCTGCAAGTTAAATATTCAGTTGTAAAAATAATGGACGTTTAAGCAGTGAAAAGATAATGAAAAATGATACCAGCACTTCAAACAGTGCCTGTTCCTAAAGGTTTGCAGCAGATGAAAATGGCGAGGGTGGAGGTGATGGGCATCCCTGCCACTGTTCTGTCAGTGCCTTTAAATATGGCACTTTCTTGATGGGCCCTTGACATGGACTGATGAGCCACTGTTGCAACCACCCTGTCTCTGCTCCTTGGTCCTCTGGGATGGAGTAGTTACACTTGGAAGTATAAGTGGCGTCCCAGTCCAGCTAGACAGAAAGCAGATGCCTAGCTCCTCCACTTTCTGGCTTAAAAGGAGGAAAGGACTTTAGTTGCAGGGACATTTGCCACCAAAGGACAGAGGGTTGTGAAAGAAAGATGAGATGGTTTGTAGGAAGCAGGGACAGCAAGGCTGCTGAAACACTGGCTGACTGGCCAAGGGCATTATCTCCAGAAGAGCTCTCCTCACCAAACAGCTGTCACAAGCCCAGACCTGTATGAAAGAAAATGCCACGGTGCATGCTGCCTGCACAAACAAAATTCAGGAGCCCAGCGCTGTCACAGGGAGCCTGGAGGTGTAGGAAGGGTTAGGACACAGAGCTGTGCTACTGCCTGTTCTTTCCCTGTATTGATGCCGTGCAGGAGCAACCAAGAGTTGCAGTGACATGTGCCAGCCCAGCTTGCATGGCTCCAGGGTTGCTCCCTGTGTTCCCTCATTCCCCTCCCCCAAAGGAGGATGTGGTCCTCATCTATTGCTTTTTGCAGGTTTCTCCTTCTGAGGGGCAGTGCAAAGAGGTGGAGAAGTGCTTGAACACATCTTTGCCGTCAGAGTCTTCAAGATATTATCCCACCTCTGATATGGTAAAGGCTTCTATGAACATGATCAGGTATGTGTTCTCTGTTATAAAATTGGGCTTAAACACAGTGATTCCAAATTCCTTGTGATTTGTAAGCTTGATGCTCATAATCCTGTATCCTTGTATCTTGTCTTCTCTTTTTCAATGTGGGTGCCAGCCCCACTGCACTTCAGTTTTTGGAGTAAAACTCTGGCTGCTCTTTTCTGGTTTGGGGTTTTTTAGGAAGTGGTGATTATGGGCCTGGCAGATACTTGTTTCTAGCCTCACAGTGGCATGGAGATTCTCGATAAAGTTCCTCAGATGATGGTAGCATACCTTGAGCTATGGATTTTCACAGGGAAAACCTCAAAAATCTTCCTGGAACTTGATAGTTCTTTCGTCAGCATTATCACATTTGATGAGGCAATGACAAATGCCAAGTTCAGTGCCCTAATAACCTGTTTTAAGTAATAGTGGCACTACTGCACACATCACAACCTACACATATATCTTAAAGAGAGGTCAGCTACAGGGAAATGAAAATCTGTTGAAGTAGATCAAGCTGCAGATCTTTTCAGCTGGGAACCCAGAGATTCTCTTCCCTGTCACCACCCTCCTTTTCATATGGATGTACATTGCTTGAAAAATAGATGCTTCCAAACTTGATCTAGGCTCTCTGTTGTGGCCCTGAGCTTTTTTAACATGGGAGCATTGTCTAGAGGGGCACTTCTCAGAGAACAAGAGACTTGAGTACATCCACTGGAGTCGCATCATCTACCTCTTGCCATGATGCTGCTTTGAAGAAGGCAAATTGCACGTGGATAGATTAAAGGCTCCTTTGTTATCACATGGAGTTAAAACTACAGGAGAGCAGAATGTCTGTGTCATGCCAGAGAACTTCATGCAGTTCCTCAGAGTTTGGGCAGATCACTGGCTCACCTTTGTTCTGGTCTTGAGCTGATCAGGGGTCCCAGCAGCATCCTGTCAGAGGCATGAGGAGTATTTCCGCAGAAAGGCAGCCCCAGGAAACTGTGTATCCAAGCAGAAGACAACTGGTCAGTGACCTCTCTTCTGATAGGTACTGAGGACATTGTGGCACAGGGATTTTGTCAAGCAGGACCAGGAAGTGCTTGTGAAAGACTGCAGATATCAGCAAGAGGTCAGTAATTTTAGCTGGAATTCATGCTATGTAGACATTTTCAGCCAGTGTTGACAGCTTGTTTTGAGACAGCACAGAGATTTCAAATAGAATCAGTGAACTTGCTACAATCCTGCTGCAGCAACTTTGAACTGATTTTAGGCTACCAATATTAATAAGGATTTAAAGTTTCTGCTTGTGAGGTTCCTTTGGTGCCTGCACCATGGGTAGCTGTCTCCCTTAAGAGCATCTCAAGGCTTCTGGGTTCACATAGACACCAACTGCTTTTAGTAGACCTACCTATTGTCCTGCTGCAAGGACAGGCTCCCTGGTTTGCAGCTAGGGATCCTGCTCCCATGTTGAGGCATTTGAAAGTGAGACATCACAGCACAGAGCACTGCAGAGCTTGAGCCCTGTGAACATATTTCCAATATTCCTAGAGCTTCTGACCTTGAGACGTTCAAGGGTAAGGATGTGAAGCTAACTCAGAAAATCCAAACAGATCTAACCATGAGTTCATGCAGTGGTGCTTTTCCACTTGTGCTTGCCTGTATAGCAGAGATGTTAAAATAAATTAGCTTTTACCACTAGGTGGCATTTAAGGATTGGGTTTAGTGGGTTTAGTGGTTTTGTAGGTGTTTTTTTTCTTTGTGGGTTTGATTTTTTTTTTAATGCCCTGAAAGACAGTATTGAAAAGTGCCTAACTAGGCAAAATGGATTGCTAACCTAATTTCCTCCCTCCCTCCTACTGCTGGAGACAGACACTGAAATTGACTTTTGGCTGTTCCTTTAGATGATCTGATCTAAGGGCTGCCAGCGCAGTAAAAGAGCAAGACTTGCGTTTTGTGTCTGTAGGAATTGGTACCCTAGAGAGAATGAATCACCTTCTTCTAAGGGACAGCTTCTTTCTATGCTTCTCCTTAGGAATCTGCTGCTGGGAGATACCTGTAACCTCAGTGCTGTAGAGCTAACAGATACCTTAATATAGACACCCGAGTTGCTCCAAAGTTAGAATGTTCTTTTCTGAACTTGTTATTGATGCGGTGTGGATCAATATGGATGTGCCTTTCTTGCTGTCCAAGAGATAACATTGCCTGCATTTTATTGTTACCCCGTGAGCAGCTTGTCTTAAACAGCACATGTATGTTCAGAGTATGTGTGAGTCACCATCCACCTGCCATCAGGGACAGGTCACAGGGACAGCATCAACCTAAACTCTTTGGCTTTGATGCTAACTTTGCTTCCATGTTTTATAAAGGCTATTCAAGCAAGTTTTTCTTCAGTGGCATAAAGCTTCCAAACATTTGGCAACTTTGCTTAGTAATGGCAAATTAACTCGCACAACTTTGCTCAGTTGCAAGGGAAAACTAGATTAATGCAAGTAAGGGTCAAAGTAGTAAACGAAGGTTGGTCTCTGAAGACAGCAGAGTTCAGTATCTGGGGTTCAGGCTGAAGAACCCAGAAAAAACAACATCGGATGCTAATGATGCCAAAATCCTTGCAGCTAACCCTCTCTGCAATGCTACATTCCCATCCCAGAAGGATCCCACTGGCATGACAATCATGGTGGGCTTGTTAGCTTGAGTCATGCATGCCCCTTTGTCCGTGCAGCAGCAGGAGACATAGTTCTTTCTTTTCTTGGGCTATGGTGTTGTGGTGTCCAACGCCTGTCATGTGCTGCACCCAAGGAGCATGTCTTCCCACTCTGCTCTTTCCAGGTACCTATGCGTGAACCCTCTTCATCCGCTCGATCTGCACTTCTGCACCAGCCCTGCTCACATTCCTCCTGCTCTTCACCCTGGCCTCTGGCAAACCTTAGGCTAACAGTGACACAGAATTGTGTGGTTTGCCTGCACATTGCCTGCAGGGCTTTTCTCTGCCTGTAGCATGCCCCAGAAATCAAAGGTGACAGTGCTCATTACGGGAAGAGAAACAGTCACACAGGTCAATCGGAAAGCAGATGGCTAAAAAGAAGAAAACCGCCTGTGTGGGTTTTTTTTATCATGTGATAGTAGGGTAGAAACTGTGCCCACCCCTCCATGGCTGATCACACAGTAAGAACATGGGGCTTTTACACCTGTTTGATAAGCAATGCTTAAATATTAGTAATTGCTACTAATAGTACTATCATACCTATAGTATTAATTATTACACATAGTTGTGCAAGTTGCAGTATTCCCACTTCCACTCATCATGCTATAGGTTGTCTAATTTTTAAGTTCTGGTTTTAGTAAAGAATCAAAAGGAACACAGAAACACTGGGTGATGTGTTGGTGTGACTTTGAAGCACTTAAACAAATTTGCTGACAATTAAAAAAGCTCTCTTTAAAGGAATTTTTCTTGCAAATTCAGTGCTTTTCCATCTGGGTCATTGTGGGGAAAAAAGAATAAAGTGACAGAGATAGTTCTGCATGGGAAAACAGGAAGCAAAGGAAGCAAACTCATCACTGTGTTAATTAAGCTGGCAGGTTTCTTCACCTGACTCATATTTCATGCGAAATTCTACAAGTGCATTATCCATTAAAAAGTAGTTGAGGTAGTGATCCCAAAACTGCTATAGTCATTTATAGCCATAGACAGATGCATGTAAGTACTCATATTGCAGCATTATTATGTTGAGGCTCTAATTAAGAGCAAATCAGGTGTGACCTGTTTTAATACATATGCCATATAAATTGTCTGACATTCCATCAGAAGCCTGGTGACTTAAAATTATCTCAATAGCTTTATTATCTGAATCGAATTTAGTCTAGTTTAAAAAAAAAGGTCAAATTTTAATATTAATTACTAGATAATTAAAGGAGAACCAAAATCAATTCAATTTCCAGACTATCTGTGGTTTGGATATAAAGGCAAATTTTTAAATTTTATGTTTCTTTGGGTTGATGTAGGCAATACAGCTGATTTTTATCTAGTATATAATAGATAAATATATAGATATAATATATACTTTCTTTCCTGCAAAAATTACCACCTTTTCTATTCTGTGATAAAGTAACATTTAGGGTTGTGGAGTCTTAGCTCTTTTTTCATTCTCGGCCGCCACTTGAGTCTGATTCATTCCTCACATCCAGAACAGCTTCCATCCCTTTGGAATGGAACAAAAGTTGTGTCAGATAAGCAATGTTCAACATGATATCCTGTTCCCAATTTATACCCCTATGATTTTCCTGTGGCTTCTCCTTCTGGGGGCCCATTTGTCCTGGAAGAGAACATTCAGGCTGTAGTGTTTTCAGCTTGCCATGTGAAACAGGTCTTTCAGTATAAACTTAAGAAAGGTATTTGCAAATACACTGTCAGAAGTTGCAGTATTCTGCATTTAACTTGTATTTTCATGTCACACACACACACACACACACGTGAATCAAAGAAAGTTTAGAGCTTTTATAATGAAAAATGCAGGAGTTTTTGGGTCACTCTATTTAAAGGGGCATACCTTATTCCCCTGACATAATCCTCATCAGAAATATTTATATCATTTTCCCCAATATATTCCATCGAGCCCTAAAACAGATCAGGAATAACATTGCATGCAAAGAAGACACAAACCATGGCTAGGAAGGTTGTGCTCTTGAAGGGGCATGCTGTGCTTTGGTCACTAGGTCACTAGCTGAGGTTCTGCTCAATTCCAAAACTGCTGCACAAAAGCCAGAGTAGGGAGGTGTAGCAGGTGTTTCAGAGCATTCTGCATGGTGGTGAAATTTGTGGTGTCTTTCTTTTCTCACCACTCTGCTCAGCTGGCTTCCCAAACATCAATAAATCACAAAAATAAGTGGTTTTTTTTAATATGAACAGAGCTCTGAGAATGTTCTTTTCTTGCTGTGTATTAGAAAAGTGTAGCAAGTAAGCAGGAATGCACCTGTGTTTTGAAAACAGGAAGGCTATCAGTGAAAATTCCGCCAAGACCATGGTCTCAGAGCAGTACTCAATTCATACGGCTTTTGTCTTCCCCGGAGGCTATTACAATGCTTTCTTTCCACATGGAGATCCCTCTTGCGAATCAGCTACTTTGAAACTTTTGAGTTGCCACGCTCTTCTCTTTAATTGGCATCTCAAGGTGTGTGAAAAGGAACATGTAAGAGACCGTTGTTCCCCAGGTGGTAATGGCTACTTTTCTTTCTTTGCCAACACAGATACACTAAATTTCTTTGCTAGAATTATCCTGATATTGAATAGCCTATACTGTTTGTTTACTACTGAATTATTCCCTTAAATTTCTGTTGAGATTTACATGTGCAAACACAAGAGTCACCACTAAATTTCTGTCTAGATCCCCATCAGCTGCAGAGCGTGACAGCTGCTTCATGTTATTAACCACACTAAAACTCATGATTTGGACTTCTTGTTCTCACTCCAGAATGCCAGTTTGCCTGCCCAGTTTTTGAAGAGTATGAGGCTGGCTACAAGTGAGACCAACAGAAACCCAAACTTCTCTCTATTACTGCAGTTTTTGACACCTGATCCAGCTACTGAATTAGCAATGACAAAGCAACTTTGAAATAATAACAAAACTGAATGAAGGCCTGAATTATATATGAGGCTGCTAGCTTTTTTTCTTTCTGTCTTTTTGCCTGCTGCTAGTGTTGCCTCTGCCAAGTCATTCAGCAGATGGAGCACAAACACTTCTAGAAGTTTCTATTCATGCCCATAATGATGCACAGAACCCAGCTACTCATGTCAGGAATGCTGTAGTGTGAAAGTGTAATGCTACTCACTGTCATGCCTCTGTTCAAATGACTTCTTGGTCAGTAATCAGTCCCAGCATCATAATTCTGATGCAAACATCCGAATTTTTACTCTGCATAAGGAGTGGGTTAAGGAGAGAATTTTATTACTACATTGCCAGTATAAACTAATCACCTCTTCTCTGAGAAACATACTAATAAGTACCTTTTCAGCTGAGAGGGGAAAAAAATCTGCTCTGTGCTTGCTAGATTTTTCAATATATTTTAATAGCAAACAATTTATCTTTTACCAAAGTAGCCATGAGGGACAGAGATATAAAAATACTGGGTGACTTTGATGTGAAACTGAGCAAGAATTAGGAACTTATTTCAACAGGTACAGTGTACTGAGGTGTCGCTGTTGAGCGGCTAGCTGAGGACTGACCCAAGTTCTCAGACAAGCGAAGAGAGGAGAAAAAGGACTTTATTGTTTTGAATTCCATATATATAGGGTCTACAGAAGTGCCCCAGATTGGTCAGCCCGAGACCTCCCCCTAGGCACAATTGGCCAGGCCCGAACTCACTCAATCCGGAGAAGTTGTTTGCAAAACATCCAAACTTTATCTTGTTTATGAAATATAGCAAAATGTTCCCACGGGAAGAACCTGTGCTAGCCACACTGAGGAATAAATATATACCCAAGCCATTAAAACTCTCAGAGTGGCCAGATTGCTGCCACTGGCAAAGGTCTGTGACTTTGACAAATGTACCCTTGTCAGCAGCTCTTCAGAGAAAACTGGAAAATTTCACAGCACAAAAATTGTTCCTTATAATCAAGCATCTCAGACCACTTTGTGCCATGGGGTGGTGAAGTTTCCCCATACCACTTTGATTCTTTCTCTCTCTCCAGTCTTTCTGATGCGCTGAGAAGTTGTGTGGAGGAGCTGTAAGATGGACTGCCAGGCCTGACTACAGGTGATTACAGCTAGTGGAAAAGATCTCTGAAAGGCTCAGGGATGATACCTGGGGTCAGGGGCTAACTTGTTCAAAGCCAGCAGCAGCAGCTGGAAATATGAGCCCTCAAACCTGGATTTGGTGAGCAAAAACTGCAGGGAAACTCAGTCTCTCTCACTGGAATGGAGAACTGACAGAGCAAGCAAAGGCTACAACTGCAGCAGTGGCTACATCCTCCATGGGCCCAGCCCTCAGCCTCTGCACAGTTCTGTGAGTGCCTCTTGCATATGCAGAAATTGAATGGGGAAGGGAAAACCAGGTCCTTGGAGGTTCTGTGCCACTCATGCTCTCACCTCGGCCACAGCCACAGCCAAGGCGGTCCTCTGCCAGCTGCCCACCTCTCCAGGACAAGGGTGGCCAGTAGGATCCTTCCTACCTGTGCAGAAGCAGTGGGGCCACAGGCACGGCCAGTGTGATGTACCAGGGTGCTGACCTGGGGTATTGTGCTCAGGACTGTCCCCGAGTGTGCCTGAATTTATTAGTGTCAATGCAACTGTGCTGTGTCACTCTTCAGCCCCCCTCAGCTTCTCCTGAGCACAATTCCCCAAGTCAGGGGCAAGCAAGCCTTCCCTGCCCTTGCATGGCTGTATGCAAATATTGAATGTATATGAGAAGACTCTTTAAGACTCTTGTGACTCTCCTGTCTTGTGAGCTGTTGCCTTGGGATGTTGTGGTAAAAATTTTGAGTTTAATGAGATTCTTTTCAGGAGTTTCTAAAAAAATTTGTAAGGGAGGAGTATTTGAATACTCACATGGGCTGCTGAGATGCTCTGACTCTCAGAGAAAAGTACATTGCTCCTTAAAGCTGCAAGAGCTTATCATTAGGGTGATCTGCAGGATCTGGTGGCTATGAAGAATTGCAGCTGAGACCTGAGCACAGCATGGTTTTTTGTTTTGACTTGGAAAGTATCTATGTCTCTGCTTCATCTATCATCTGTGACTAACCCCAGCTTTTATGTAAAGAACTGTAGTTCTCCCTAGCTTTTTAACCACAAAACATTACAGACAAACCAGGGACTAACTTGCTTTAAATAATTAACTTATTCTTGTATGCATACATTCCCGGTTTTCACTCAAGAAAAACCAATAAATTACCTTTTTATGGAATTCAAATCCTTTAGTGACAGATTTAAGGTAGAGCTAGCTCTTGCTGCCACCTTTAATGTACTTGGATCTGCTCCAGACACAAAAATGTAATTTAACTTTGGCAGGTATCACAGTACCACAGCTGAACCACTCCTAGAACTGGTAACAGACATCACCAGGGCTAGCACTATGCTTTGTAAATAAATCCGCTTACTAGCAACTGCTATGTAAATCGTTAATGGAAGACACGCTGCACGGCACAGATAAAGCTTCAGAGGTGGATCTTATAAAGTATCAAGCACACAGAAGGAACAGCTGCAATATCCCTTCAGTTGCTCCCCAACCAGATTAGAAAGCCCATGCTAATGTATTGAAGACATGTGACAGACTATGTGTCTGTCTTCTGCCTTTGCCTACTAGTTTAAGCACATTGTGAAAAGTTTTGCATACTTCTCTTCAAAACAGCAGATGAAGTATGAAGTTACATATATGGATCTTATTTCTTTAAGTTATTTCTATGGAGAATTGATATGTAAAGGTGGTGATACTCACAAAGGATTGACATTCAGACTTGTCCAGTAAATAAAACAGAAACTTCTCTGGTATATAAGTATATAGTGACTCTTAAGATACCTTAGAAATACCTGACTACAGTGGTTGAAAATGTGTTTGTTCTAGTCTATTCAGAAAGAGCTTTTGATCCTGTTAGGTGCTGGTAGACTGCAGTACAAGCACATGCTGCTCATAGTATGGTTTTCCAAGGTGATATGTGCTTACTTCACCCCTCTGGGTGAGCCTCAGCCCCTCGCCTGTGAGCACAAGTGGAAGTGCAGCAGTTCTAATGGGGTCACAACAGGGTGAGTGATTTGATAGTCAGGCTTGTATTTTCTATCATAACCAGCAGATCTGTGAGTCACTGAAAGAGGAAGAGAGAAGGCTGGGGCAGGATTTTGGGGAAAAGGAAGTTCCTATTTGTATGATCAGTGGCCTTTGGAGCGCAAAGATCTTCCAGGTCACAAGAAATGAGAAGGAACAGTTCCCCTGAAATGCCCCACCGATGCAGAAGATTGGCAAAAACACAACACAACAATATATGGAAGAACACATCAGTGCTGGGTGAAGGTGTCTCTAGCTGAGAGCAGGCATGCTCTACACACGTAGGGCAGCAGCACTCACTGCACACTTCATACAAGCCCACACAAGTCACAGCAAGCAGTTCTGTATGTACAAAGTTTACTGAAAATAAATTTGTCTCTGTTATGTAAGATTTCAGCTCCAGACTGGTTTATTTTTATAATGAAAATGCAGGGCAGCTTGAAATCCATCTTAGCTAGAAGAAGTTGCAAATCTTTAGTGTTCAGTGCTCCATGCAGATGTTATCAGTGCCTGTAACTCATCTTTTCAGCCACTGTGATAATGGGTCATGGTAAAGTCCCACAAGTTATGTGTTCTTCCCTATAGCCAAAAAGTAACTTTGCTAATAAAATGCTTCATTCTGGAAAATCTGATCAAGTAAATGTCTTTTCCCTCAGAAATTGCTCTATGAAATCCTTTGAAATAAAGATTTTTAAAATTTAGAAGCTTGGATCCAGGGTTCTTTAAGTCATGTTTCCCCTTGGAATCCATTAAGGCAGCATCTGCATTTTTCTGGGAAGGTTTTCAGGTGAAGTGAACTGTAAGATTGCTCCCAATAAACATTCACTTCTACCTAGAAATGGCCTCATTACTCAGCAGGTTATACATTCATTACTGGTTCTCGTCTCGAGGGCTTGCAGAGTCACCTGGAGTCTCGTCTAAGTGTTTTAGCACTGGCAAAAATGGGTATTAATGATTGGACCTAATAGGGCCACATTGTAAGATTTGATTTGAATGCCACTGAGTAACTGGGCCACCTGGAGTTGACCTGCCTGAAAATGTCAGCACAGCATGTGACTATTGAGAGGGTTATGCACTGCTGTTTCGATTAGTCATTTTATGACTCTGTCCCTAAATCCATCCATTCAGCCTTTTTTGGGCTTAAAGCCAACCCCAGCTGCTCAGGCTGGGAACTGCCTTCTCTTGGGAAGACCAAAGGAAGTGATTTGTGCTGTGTCTATTTGAATTAAAGATCAGCTGGGAGACTTTCTTCCCATCACAAGTGAATTCAAGGCTGTGGGTGACAGGTAGGCCACCACTGTGGCTTATAATGACTCCAGTTAAATCCCCAGCTGCATACTTTAATTGCAAGTTAAATTAGGATATTGTACAAAGAGGGTTCCCGATGTAGGTGTCTTCCTTTTGTAAAATAATCCTTAAAAAGCAGTCACATGCCTAAAGCTCTATCATGTGGTAAAACTTTTCTGTCAAGCCATGACAGGTACCAATGGGCTATGCAGTATTTGAATGCAAATCTGACTCCAACTCTAACATTTAAAAGGTGCTGTCTTTTGAGATAACCATCTCTGGAGTCATCCCTCTTATTCAGAAGTGTAGTTACACACTAAATATAGAGAACAAAATTATAAATAAAGTGAATTTTGTGAATTGAATGAAGTCAGTTGTGGTGACTGATTTCAGAAAAATGTGGTGATGTCCACTTGCTGAAAGCAGCAATATCCATATAGTCTGTGTCTGATTATGGGATTGAAAGATAATTCAAGTTATAAGGGACTTTCAGAGGACCTTAGAGCAAACTCCTGCCCAGAGTAGAGTGAGCTATGAGGTCAAAGCAGGTTATACAGGATTTGTCATGTTACTTCATTGTCCATCAGTCTGTGCAAGAGTTTTCGTCCTTGCCCTCACTTCCTTTCCTCCTGCACAGTCTGAGGAACGCGTAAGCAAGACAGTTGGACTTGATGATCTTGGAGTTCTTTTCCAGCCTTAATGATTCTATGATTTTATGCTAGTCTCCCAAG
Organism: Entomyzon cyanotis; assembly: GCA_024500445.1. Classification (NCBI taxonomy): domain Eukaryota; kingdom Metazoa; phylum Chordata; class Aves; order Passeriformes; family Meliphagidae; genus Entomyzon; species Entomyzon cyanotis. The sequence goes on along the minus strand of JAKEPQ010001021.1, from coordinate 28,685,788 downwards.
TCTGTATTAAATATTGTGATACATGTTCAATATACATATTAGCAAAATACTGGAAAACAGAACTGAAAATGCCTCTGTGCTTATTTATACCTTATTAAGGTAGTTCAATTCATCCTTAACTTTGATTCTTGCTTCACCAGCTTTCTTCAGCCTTAAGTAGGATCTCACAGCATCCTCATTAAAAAATATTTACAAATTGTGCTGCATTTTTTGCCATATAGCTGTGACTCTAATATGAATGTCTCAAAAAATATTTTTCTATATACAGCAGAATTATATCTCTGAGTTGCACACTAGTCACAGATCTGTATCAATTGGCTTGCCCGCCATTTCACATATGTCTCTTTTATATTCTTAAATACAGACTTTCTTTTTTTGTATGTGGTCAAAGATCTCTGTTGTTGCTACAGCAGTCCAGCTTGTCAGTTGATTACAAGGTTGTACGAATTTGCTGCCCTATTTCAGTATGTCATTAATTTTCCTTGGAATAATCTTAAACAGATAATCTTACCCTTTTAGGCACTTTGGAGACATACTTCCATTTATGAATCCATTAATGAAATACCAGCAGAAATATTTCCAAATCATCACCACTCCTTCCTGTCTATGCAAGAGATGATCCTTGACAGAAATGGAGAATGAGCTGCACACTGAAGCAGCCTGGGTTCCCTCCCCTCCTGCTTCAAAGAACTTAGCTCCCAAATGCCTGCAAATGGTAGTGTTAATGCTGGAAGCTACCAGTGCTGGAAGTTAGGAGAAAGCAGTCACACAACTTCTTTTGCTTATTCTTCAGATTCTATTTACTAAGCAAGCTCTCTTCTTGGGGTGAAAGTATGACTCAGACCTATGTGAAAAAGTATTTCAAGAAGCTCATGAGTCTTAATCATTATCCTCCACCAGATGTCAGGGAGCTCTCAAAGTTTTTCAGAGACAAAATTCCAGTTCTTATCCATCTGCTCAGGACTGATTAAAATATGGTCTGGACAAGACCAAAATGTATCGTGAATAACTTGGCACAGGAAGAAAAAGTGATAGCAAGACAACTTTCGTGAAAAAATTACCACTCTGCAGGCCAGAAACATCCAGAGCTGTTGTTGCCATCCTTTTGCACAGTTACTTTAACAGGCAATTCTTTTGTCTCTGTGCTTATGAGAAATGTTTTTAAATGGTCCCATTACTTCTGGTATCTATATACAGGCCTCAAAAATCCATTTTGGACAACCAAGACTGAGCTGAGCTACATTTATGGGTTTTGCATAACTTTGGTGGCTCATGGTGCGGGCTGGTGTGGAGTGGTATTGTAGGTTTGTCACTCAGCAAAAGAAGACTGTCATCATTGCCCAAAGGCAGGAAATGTAGAACAGCATCCAGAAGAAAGGGAACAATTGCTGAAACAATTCATCTACAGGAATTGTGTTCAAAACCAGAGTATTGGAGGGATAGTTTTTCTCCAATAGGAGTTTAAGAAGAGGCTTTTGCCTTTGTTAGTGATAAATGAAAAAAATATACATTTTTTATGAATATCTGAGAGAGTAAGTAGTCATAATAGCAATCCATATATAAAACGCAGCTTCTAAGTATAGAAATATAAAGGGTTGTTTAGCCTGAAGAAAAGGAGGTTCAGGGGATGCCTTATCACTCTCTTCAACTACCTGAAAGAAGGTTGTAGCCAGGTGGGAGTCGGCTTCTTCTCCCACGTAACAAGCACTAGAATGAGAGAAAATGGCCTCAAAGTGCACCAGGGGAAGTTTAACTGGATATTAGAAAAATTTCTTCATGGAAAGAGCTGTCAAATAGTGAAACAGGCTTTCCAGGGAAGTGGTGGATTCACCATCTCTGGAAGCATTTAAAATGCATGTAGATGTGGCGCTTGGTGTGTGGTTTAATGGTGGACTTGGCAGTGCTGGGCTAATGGCTGAATTTAATGATCTCAAGGCTCTTTTTCAACCTAAACTATTCTATGATTCCATGGTTCTAAATAACAGTTCAAAGTGAAAACAATCTGCATTATTCCATACAGTGGGCTAAAAAAAGAAATATAAATCACAGAGGATTCATGCTGAAATTTCATTCCAGTGACTCAGATAGTTGTTTCTGAAAGAAGCCCCATACATAAATTGTATGATAAGAGAAACTTAGCTAATAATTTTTAAAACCTGTAAATTGTAGAGACTCATTTCCCCCTCCTCCCCTTATCTGCTTCACCAATGCCATCACGAAGCTATCATCCATCAAGCAGAGCAGGTAGGACTGCAGAAAATATGTGCAAGGAATTGGGAAGCAGGTACTATGAAAAAACATAATTATGCTATATAAAAATATATTTCTTTTGGGACATTCATATTAAAGTGACAGCTACATCCCAAGAAAGACAGGCTATTTTTCTAAAGTGTGGAAGTTAAAAGTTTCTCTGCAAGATTCTATGTAAACCTGAAAAAACAAGACTTGATTTGTAGACTAGCTGGTGAACATCTGTAGCAGTTTTCCAGTTTGTTCTGTGGAATGGTAAGACTCTGGCATAAAAGAGCAAAAATGAAATACATATTTGGTAGCTCTTGGGAGAAGCTCATGTGAGGGCCAAAAAAAGGAAATGAGGGAAAAGCCCTTTGTTCCTGATGTGAGCTTTGAGTCTTTTTATTTGGATTTTCACTGATCAAGTTTCATACTTTCTACATGATCTTTCTCCTTAAGGTACAAGTTTTTAAACCCAAAGGACTCACAGGGCAATAAATAAATAGATGATGTCTTCTGCTGTATAACTGATGTAATATATTTAATTATGTGAAGTTACAGCCTTAGCTAATTGGTTGACAAAGATACATTTTTTAAAGCCTTTCCTCTGGATTTTTTCGTGGAACTGAGGATGTTTGTTTTTTCTTTAGTTGCCTAATAATAAAAGGCTTTATAAAATGTTCATCAAGAGAAACATGACTAAATATGCATTTTTCTTTTGAACCGTCTTTTCAAGGGAGACTTACATACATCTTGCCAAAACACTTGCCGTGATTTCTCCTGGGAAAGTTTCACTGCTGCATGTGCTGCCTGTACCCAATTGCTTATGTTTGTCTCTTCAGGGAACTAAAACTGAATAGATCAATTTCAAGGGTACCTTGATGACTGGTAATGCATGAATATCAGTAAATACTGGTCTGATTTAGGTTTTTTTGTCTTAATACCTGAGAAAAGAAGCAGAACCGTGAACTCATAAACAGTTAGTAGTCTCATGAACAATGAATTCAAGAGACAACATTAGAGAAGTGGGTTTATATTGTATTTGCAGGATTTTATTTAATTTCAGTCCTCAGTCCTCATTTCATTTCAGTTCTTGATTCTTCAGAGAGTGCAGAGACATCAGCTAGGAGCTGAGGGATTTGTCATACCTACAGCTAAGGGATTAATTTGAAATTTGGAAGGACTTTCTGGTTGAGTCATAACCTCCAAAGACACCTCTTCTGCAATGCCAACATAAAGCATTTCCACCTTCTGCATGTGGCCACATATTATCATAACACTGTGAAACTCCCATTTGAGTTTGTCCAACATTTTCTGGCAACAGCTAGAAGAAAAAGAAGCTGCTTTCACCATGCCCCATTTTCCTGTTCTGCTGTACAGTCTTGCCCCATGAAAACCTGTGTCACTGAGTGGTGGGAAGAAACCAGATGAGATCTCCAGTACCCCATCACAGGTGATAAACTCAGTCAAGCCCTTCCTCAGAAGAAAAAGTGGATTTCAAAATGTTTTTCCCTAACAGCTGCTTCTTCAATGATGAAGCCAGGCAGGCACTTAGATAGGTGGTTGGACCAGTTACCAGAACCAAGGTTTGCTGGAAGTCCCAACATATGCCTGTGTCCCCCAGGAGGGAATTTGTGTTTACGTCCATAGGCAAGCAGAAGGCAGCAGCAGGTGCAGTGGCTCTCAGCTCAGGGGACCATGCTGATTGTGGTGGGACTGGAGCCAGGGGCCTGCCTTGCTTGCCAAGGGTAGCCAGGAAACTGCTATGGACCTGGTGAGGCTGGGAAGAGGCTGGGATGTACAGTGATTCTCAGCTCTCAGCAGCTGCCTCCAAATACCATCCCTAATTTCTTCAGCCTTGACTGTCTGTTTGTTAAGCCAATTTCATTTAGCCTTCAAGTGTAACTAATATTAAGATCTGTTTCATGTGCAGAAGGTAGCAGGTTCCAGAAGTTGCCTTACCTGGGAAGAATGATTCTGGAACTGAAGAGCCTCTCCATCACCACGGGCTTCTTGCTGTGCGCAAATTTTGCTTTGCAACTCAGGAAGGTGAGATGTTGATCAGAAAAAACATAAAATGGCTTTTTTCTCATCACTAATGTCAAGGTCATGGCTAACATTTCCTTTTCCAGGAGCATGACTTATTTGTCTTCAGTTTCTTGTTTCTATCTGCCCTAGAACTATTATAGTGGTGCCTTCTGCTACTTTATTAGTGACTCAGTGGCTTTAAAGTGGGACTTTTTCAGTGATGTTAGACTAATATCTAATTGAAAATGTTTTAATTGAAATCTGAATCCTGTTGACATTTTAATTTCACCTCTGACTCCAATAATTAATACATTAAATGGGCACTGAAATATCATGAGCAGCCAGTTTTGAAGTATTTTAAATTAAAAAAAAATTAGAACTAATTGAACATGACATTCTTTCAGAAAATATTGAAGTTCAGATGCACTGAATACCTACCCCCTTCCTTCTCCTGAGCACAAAAATATTTGTTTCTTTTAAACATCAAAATGTCATGAACGTGCCTTTCAACCACATTTGTTAAGAAACACGCTGAGGGGTGGTTAGAAGTAAACATGAGTTTTAAATGCTCTTAATTGTTTATCCTGCTCATTGTACAGTCTTGTAGCTCATTCACCCCAAACGAGAAAACAAACAGTTATTTCCATGACTCACAAGCACTCAGAAAAAAATATGGAGCATTTAGATACTAATCTGAGGTTTTCTTGCTCCTTGCAGTAAAAGCGTATTCACAGCTAGTAGTAAACCACTTTGGTCATAGCTGTATTCATAAAGGATTGGTGGTAATTGCATTCAGGAGCTCAAAATGTTGGTGCTGCTGTCTGCTCGCTCTTTCCTTCTATCCCAGTATTGGTCTTTGCCACATAATGGAGAAGACACAATCAAGTCTTTCAGTAAGGTAAATAGCCTGATCTCCTCCTTTGAAAGTTAAATAAGATTTAAGGGATGGAGTAGAGATCTTTACTAAATTTGTAATCTGAAAACAATTGCTATTAATGATCAGCTTTCTTACAAAACACACAAACCACTTTTCATTCCCATTCCTATTCTGCTAATGCAGTAAAAGGCATCTGAAATGTCAAGATTTGGTTTAATTTAATCAACATTAATTTTTATTCATCAGTTGAGGGATTTAGTAAGGAGCAGTTTCTAAAGGAAAGATGAGTGGGGCATCTGATGCATCCTTTTGACTGTGAAATCTTAGACAAGACAAACATGTGGAGACCATGAGAGGAAACAACAGCAAAGACAGAAACTGCAGTTCCATTTCTGGTAATGGGGCTCTTATTCTCAACTTCACTGCAAAATTCTGGTGTGAAACACTTAAACCTGTCTTTCTGACTTTCTCTGGTCTCACAAGGTCATATGGAACTTTTAAGGTCATCCATCTTATGGATTTTTGGGTCAAAGGCTCAGCTCACTGGCAAAAGATACAGACGAAGGCATGCTGAGAAGAAGAAAAAAGTCAACTAATGTGATAAAGGAAAATGATCTGAGATGAAGGAGGATGCTCAAATCTCCCACCCCACTGAGGACACAGCTGTCTCTACAGGAGCTGGCAGCATCTTGCTGAACATAGTGGCCAGTTCTGGATAGTTTTGTATGGTCACTGAGGCCACTCCAGTCTGCGAACACCCAGGCCATCTGGGTCTCCAGGCCTTGGAGTGTCTCCTCTGGAGCATACCAGCACATCTGACATATATGGCCCAGCATGTGATATCAGCTGCTGCAGGATTCTCAGCCAGGCTGCTGTAAAGGGAACACTGGAGGTGGGGCAGCGTGGAGGCAGCACCTTTTGGTGACCTTGGCTGGATGACATCTCTCAGCCACATGTTTGTTGTCTATTTTACTGCTGGAAATGTTAGTTTGACTTGCAATCATGACATGGTTTTACAGCTCTGTGTCCCTTGTGTCTGAGGGACATCTGAGGGTACAAATCCTACCGGTGTCTGATTTTTGGCAGAGTAAGCTAGTCACGTGCAGGCTGGTCCATGCCGCCTGAAAGAAACTGCTCTCTGAAACATGCACAGGTCTTGTGCTGAAGAGATCTGGTACAGAGCAGAGGCTGGCAGCAGGTCAACACTTGCCCAGGCTGGTTGTTCATCAGCCCCATTTGGTTGCTGGCACCCTCTGATTAAATGATATAAATATTTTCAGTGAATCTCAAGAGTCAGCGTACAGCATAACAAATCAATGCTGTTTCATTAACATGTCCTCGTGCTTTATGAACTTAACTGAACTGCAAAAACAAGGGAGAATACTTCTCTGTGTTTTGCTCTCCACAAAGTAGCTGCATTTCAGCATACAGTTTTGACCTACAGATTTTCTCTTCTTGCAATTACCTTTGTTTGATGCATGCAAACTCACGTTGGGGCTTAGAATAACTCTATATTATCTACTTGAATGATCTTTGCTATTCAAGTCCGGTACCACTGGACGCCAGTTCCTACAAACATATTAAAGTACTATCTCCTTCCACTTGATTCAAGAATCAGTAAAAATAAATGGACTGAGAAACCTAATATCATTACAGCTAAAAGATGATCTCACTATGTATCCCTGCAATCATTCTCTTTAAGCCAGCATGGAGGAAAAAAGGGTGGGGAATTTTGGATCCTTACCAGGATCCTTGTTACAGACCAATTTATTTTTCATTATTTAATAGACAAAGTTGAAAACACAAATATCAGTGGGATAAAAAATGATTTATGTAAGTAGCAGTGGGAAAACTCTGTGGTAAACCAAAGGTGAGACTAATCCCCTAACAGAGAGGAGTGAGTAATCACAGCTGAGTCAGACAGAGCAAGGTTTCACTGGGTGCTAAATGCGTCCGTGAGGAGCTGAGCATTTCTACTCCTGTGACAGTGGTCACTACAGGCAAGGCAGGACCTTCATGAGCACCAGGACAATTTGGAGAAGACAAGTGAAAGGGCTGCTTGAATTTCTAATGAAACCTAACCAAGTGGCTTTTTTACTATCTGTGTGATGAGAATTATCACTGAGCAATATATTACTGGGGGTAAAAGTGCTCCATGTCAGTCCTGAAAAAAAATGGAAAAGAATAATTACTATGCATTTCTTTGAAAAGGTCAGATAATCTGTTCAAGAGTGCTATTAAGCCAGAAACAACATTATCTAGAACAAGAGACATATTTCCAATGCTCAGCTAAGATTGTGCCACTTTATAACTCTTGCTGAAGGTGCGCAAGATCAAGAGAGAGTTTAGCATGCCATTTCACTGGGGAGCTATTTGCCTTCTGGTATTTATTGCAGCTTGCATAAATAGAGGATGAGGGGGATGTTGATTCGGAGTCTTTTTCCTAGGTACTAATACTGAAGAAAACAAAACAGGTGGGTGGCTAGGCCCCAGAGTGTGCTCTGAAGGCTGCAAAGGGAAATTGTCTCCTTTAACATGTTCCATTTGCAATCTTTTGTCTAATGAGTTGTTCCTGGAAAGCAAAGGTATGTTCCAAAGCACTATCAGATCCTTAGACAGCTGTTGTTCCCCATTGTTCCCAACAAACTGGGAAGGCTCAGGCTGTTCCAGCAACCTGTAACTGCCAGAAGGGGGAGATTGTTTTTTCACCTTCTCCCAGCCTCAGTTACTCACACCTGGCCCCAAATTGCAGTGGCTCACTGAGTCCTTTGCTAAGCTGCACTGTCTCGCTGGCTTGGCAGGGACTGATGTGACAGATACTCCACGTGAGTGGCACAGAGGAAGGTCAGACACACTGGAGAAGCCAGAAGGGAAGAGGAGGACATGAGCAATGTGACCCCAGCCTCAGTCACTAGCATCCTCTGACATCTCAGTAGAGCAGACAAAACCTTCTCTTTTCCTGGCTTGTTTTATTTTTAAAGGAGAAGTAAACAGCTTTAAGCCCTCCCCTCTCCCTGTCTCCACCATCATGAGGGGATGATGATGATGATGACGACGACGATGATGATGATAAGAACACAACTTACCTGCTGGCTTCTTTTGCTGGTGTGTCTTGTGTAGGCTCCCAGCACCTCCCCTTGGGTAGTTTGGGGTCTGTGTGCTTCCTGGCAGTCGTGGTGCTCTCTTACCTTCACTGCTCCTGAGGCTCATCCAGTCTTGGGGGAAAAAGCAAAAGGGTAAAAATAAGCCATGCTGCAGATTCCAGAATGTTCACTGCTAAACACAGGCTTGACAAATAATGCTCTATCAGTATCAATGCACATCAGTGACCATATTGTTCAGTCTTGCATTTGGGAGTGCTTTCCAATTAAAAGCAAATTGCTGAAAGAGACATTCAAATTGGTTTCACTGAAGAAGAAGAAATGAAGGGAAGCTACTTGAGATCTGACAAAAGCTGAAGTGATTTGTAAGCATGAAGCACACAAGATAACATTTAATTAACTGTGGCAAAAATAGAACATCACTTTGAATTTACGTAAGTTCTCTTGTTCTACATATGAGCAATGCCCTTTCTTTAAGATTCTCTTTTCAGAAAAATATGTTAACCCTCCATTCTTGTAGATGATATACCAGTCACAGGTTGGGCAACATTTCCCCTCCCTTTTTCGAAGGGAGATTTCAATACTCACATGTAGGGTACCCACACAGTATGTTCCAAAAAATCTCAATCAAATAATTTTCCCTAAAGCAGTGGAAATGACTGTTTGTATAGTAGAAATTACAAATAAATCTTTATATCTGACTGTGAAGAAACTTGTTTATCAACTGCTACTTGAATGTGAAATATCTCTGTGGCTTAATCAAGTATGGTGATCAGAGGGCCCAGAGCACATGGAGAAGCTGGGATGCCTGCAACTCAGCTGACAGGCTGACAGTCCTGGGCCCTCTAATCACCAGAGCCAAACAAACAGGGGTTTTGTGCCAGTCATCTGATCCATTTTGGATGCCTGCTGTTCCCAAGCACTGTTTCTCCCTGCTGACTGGTGAGAGGGCCCTGACGCTGTGGATGACTCCAATTATGCAGATTATTCAATGAGACAGATCTTGAGAAGGTCTTGGCTCAGAGCACACCTCCCAGACCCATTATTACACCAGTGATCACTACAGATGGGAAACCCTTTCCCACAGCCTCTGCTCAGTGCACAGTGTGACAGTATTTCTGTCTGAAATTTCCATCCTGCATCAGAACGTCAGTGTTGAGACTCCACTGAAATGGTCATTAGCTTTGCACCAGCACCCTCTGCAACCCCTCTGCAGGCTGCCTCTCCCTTTGCAGTGATGCTGGGCAAGTTGTCTCCCTGAGGACACCCTTCCTGCCCACCTGCTTTGATGGTAGGCTGACGACAGAACAGCAACTGTTTAGTAGGATCCATGGTGTGGGACAGGGTGCCTACCTTATTCACTGCTCCTCCTAGTAGCTAGGAAAAACTGCAGTATTTAGTAGTAATTGTAAGTTGTATAGGAATTAGTAGTTAACCCACTAGTGGTCCATAACTAATTATGCATGGCAATTAATAAATTCTACAGGAAACATGAGCATATGTGGGATCTATTTGTGTGATCTTATTATTCAGAATTAAGGTGTGCTCCAGTTTTTTGTGACAGTTATTGTAAAGTTGGTGGCAAAACTGATGGCTTTTCAATGATGGGGTCTCCTAATTGTACTCCTGGGTTATGATGAACCAGCTTGGCCTTTTCCAAATGATTTTCCTTTTGCATTTGATGCAATACAGACTCCAATATCTATCTGACTTTGAGGTGTCCTCTGTAAAGTATGCAAATACACACGTGTCAGAACTTTTCCTCCTGCTCCACTTTTCCTTAATAAGACAGTAAGAACAACTGTCCAAATCAGCCAAGAGATGGGAACACACTCTCATGGTTCATATTCCTCAATTAAGCTGGTTTTGGATAAGAGTGAGCCACAACCACTGGGACAAATCCCCCAGGATTCAGTCTAGCTCATTCTTCATTTTAGATTAGATCATTTAAACACCATTTCCATTGTATCCTCAGCTCCCCCAGAAATCCCAGTCTCCACTGCCTGTAGAGATTGACAGCTCAGATGGGCTGAGAATGAGCACGTTTCTTGTTTTTGTAATGCCCATGATCTGTGTTCAATCTAACCTGATTATGATAGTACACACAGAGCTATTTCCATGTTTTGTGAAGAATCTATTTCTAATATGAAAAATACTGTATTTGGACAGGTAGGCCTGATATAGCTGTAGTGACAAATGGATCAGCCAAAAACAATCTCCTTCCAAAAATAGCTACATGTTTGGATGTAATGAGATGATAAATGTGGGTGTCAGCTGCATTAAGAATGGACTTTATTATGCAGGGATGGCTCTGTAAAGCTTCCCAGATTTACTTCTTTTCTGCCTCTTATTTTGAGGATCCAATTCTTCCTGTTTCTAAGCTGGTCTTTTCTATTTTTCGTCATTTCTTCTACTTAAAGGAACGCAGTGTACTTTAACAGGAGTCTTTTTTCCCCAGTAATACTAGTAATATTGCTTCTTTCCAAAGCTTCAGCTCAACCCAGAAGCTTGCAGCAGCATGAAGACAAAGGATTTTTAGTCTGCCTACACATTTCCAATGGTGAGGCTGGAGCTCAACTGATTAAACAGGCAGAGACCCTGTTTGGTTATCACTTCATTTGGGACACTTCATTTTTGCCTTCCAATTCATTGTTGTATCTGGCAGGACTGGAGGTGAATTTACTTTAACTCAAATTCAGTTATGGCAGAATAAGAAGCATGTGTTATCAATCTCATTTGACTTGCAAAATGGCCAGATTTCCAAAACAAAATATTTTTAAGAGAAAACAGAAACTTGCATCTGTGTTTGGACCTCCTTCAAAAGTCACCCAGGTTAATGCTCAGTTTAACACCTGCATTTGAGCAGGATTGAAACTAACAGCTACTTAGAGATATTGCTGATTTTGTCACGCCTTGTATCCTCAGAGTAACAACAACAAAATGCTTTAAACCTCCTTGTTGTCCTATCTGCTCGGTGTAGTCCTCGGGCCAAAAAAACTCATCAGAAGAATACTTTTCCCTTCTAAATATAGAATTCCTAATTCAAAAGCCTGTGAAATCTTTCCAGAGAGCTTAGGGTTTGATTGTATCCCCACACACCCAGCTCCATACTGAAGGGCTTTTTGGGATCTGCAAAATCCACATGCAGATACTTCTGATATCAGGAAGTGTCTGGTTTGCTTGAAGTAGGCAACAGCTGTAGGTCATGGAGCTGCAGGTGTCCAGCTCCTGCTGACCCATGCACCGTGTTTGACTTCTCACCACTGGAAGGGGCTTTGGACTGGGGAAAGCCAGGTAGGATCAGCTGAGACTCTCAGCAAGTACCCCTGTCAGTGTAATTGAACCTCTGACATCTGAGCAAGCTGACAGAAGGAGTCACCAGTGTTCACCTTCTGTGTCTGTGCTCAGCCTATTCTACTGTGCTGTAGACATCTGCTGGTATCTGTCAGTTAATTAAAGCTGAGTTTTCCACAGACAGTGATTGTGCTTCAGACAAATTATTATTTTATCATCTACCATTATGATAATTCTGTAATTTTTGTTTTTGCTTTTTGTTGTGTGACAAGTACTCAGTCATCCCCTCTACTACTGCCTCAGATTGTTTTAAAAACTGTGCTTTATATAATGTTTTATTTGAATACATGCCAGTGCCTGCCTCTAGCTGCACATGTCCAGGGTATGTGCAGTGGTCAGTGGGTCCTTATGATGGTCACACTGAATGATAGAGCAGCTTCTGCTGCTCTCCTCCACAAAGGAGGAGAGCAGCAGAAGCTCCTCTCCAAGCACCTCCTCACCACCATCAGTGGGAAGCATCCCAGGGTAGGAGAAGTTGTGTAGAAGAAGAGCAGAAATTGTCCACATTTGACAAGTTTGCTCAGACTCCCAGGACCACTGGAAAGAAGGAGTCTGTGGTCCTCTCTCATGGGGCTCGAGGAGTCTGGGCAAGGCAGAGCAAAGGATGGTACCAGGGGAAACGAGGAGAGCTGGGGTGCTGTGCATGTGAGCCTAAAGTTCAGAGGATGTTTCTCCTTCAGCTTTGGGGCATGTCAGCTCCTGGCAGAAGCAATGAGGCACTCCTCATACAGCTTCTCCTCTGGACCCTTTCCCTTCTTCATCACCCTCCTCTGGATGCTCTCTAATAGCTTTGTATCTTTCTTACATTGTGGCACCCAAAGCTGCCCCCCAGCACTGGAGGTGAGGCTGCCCCAGTGCAGAGCAGAGCAGGACAATCCCCTCCCTTCCCGGCTGGCCATGCTGTGCCTGATGCCCCCCAGGACAGGGTTGGCTCTCCTGGCTGCCAGGGCACAGTGGGTGCCAAGTGGTGGGACATCTGTGAGCAATGTGCCCATCATGAAACAAACATCATGTGCTTGACCTGAAGGACATGCTTGGGGGTCTTCAAAATGCTGTGTGAGTCCCGATGAGGGACACTGAGCACCAATATATAGATGAAAGGCTTGGTTATAAATATGCTTGCTTTCCTGTTGAGGGGCAAAGTTATAAAAAAAACTATTAGTCAACACTGTAATTGATGGTTTGATGGTAATTTGCAGCAGCACGGTACCATGAATATCAATTTTATTCAAAAGAACAGATAATGAAAACTTTTCATTTTGTAGTGACTCACGTGTAATACACTGCATTTCCTTTAATAGGAAATGATGTGCGTACAAAATCCATAGTTGCTATGATTAGTTGTTGCTGATCTTTAAAGATAAGAAGCAAAGTGGGGGAAAAAATTGAAAACTGTGTCAATTTATCAACAAGAAAGTTACTCAGATACCAGAAGTAATGAGTCTCTGAATAAAAATGACTATAATGAATCACTTCCTTGAAGTATAATTTAGCTGTGTTTAGAACAGAGTAAGTATAGCTTTGAGGTCCTAAGAAGTGTACATTTCATGAAGGCAAATGAAATTTCTTAGAGTCATTAAAAATTAGTTTGATCTCTGTAACATAATTGGTACTACATGTATTCCAGTGCAGGATAATGGTGTTCAGAGCTTTTTGTACCCCATGTGCAAAAAATAATGTAGTCCCTACAGATACAGAAAATCTACTTGGCATGTGAAGCCAGTGCAGTGTGATGGCACTGGAGATGTATTTTAAATTTGCAGGAGCAGACATTAAGTGGGAAGCAGGTTATAACAATCAAGCGCCTAGTGTGTTCTGCAAATCTACTTTCCTTACTATTCAGTTTTCGCTCAACTCCTCCCTAACTATAGATCAAAACTTCACCAGAGAAAGCAGGGCATGATTTCACAGACTCAATGTTAGCAGAGAAGATACTTAGAAGATGTTTTAGAAGTTACTCAGACTGCCATTCAGACTTCTCGTGCTCTGAGTGCTTTTTTTCGTTGTCAGTTGTGCAATATGCAAATCAACATAATTTTAGCGGAAAAACTTTAACTTAAAAAAATCATTGTGTGTTACTACAGGGAGTTGCACATTACTGTCAATAAATCTTTTTTTTTTTTTTTTTTTTTTTTATTACTGCTTTATGAAGAAAGAGTTTAATTCTGGGAATAGATTGTCACTTCGCAAAGCAATAAATCATTGTAATATCTCACTGTTGTCGGTCTTTCTAAGTTACAATTGTTTTCCTGAGTTTTTATCTCCAAAGACAGAAATCAATAGAATCAAGGAATCATAAAATATCCTGAGTTGGAAGGAAACAAGAATCAAAGTCCATGTCCTGGCACTGCACAGGATATCCCTGTGAGTCACACCATGTGCCTGAGAGCATTGTCCAAAAGCTTCTTGAACTCTGCCAGGCTGGTGCTGTGACCACTTCTCTGGGGAGCTTCTTCCAGTGCCCAACCACTCTCTGGGTGAAGGACCTTTTTCTGATGTCCAGCCTAAACTTCCCCTGACACAACTTCAAGCCATTCCCTTGGGTCCTGTCACTGGTCACCACAGAGAAGAGATCAGTGCCTGCCCCTCCTCTTCCCCTCATGAGGAAGTTGTAACTGCAGTGAGGTCTCCCCTCAGTCTCCTTCAGGCTGAACAAACCAAGTGACCTCAGCTGCTCCTCATAAGGCTTCACCTGAATGCCCTTCACTGCCTTTGTGGCCCTCCTTTGGACACTTTCAAGTAGTTTTATGTCTTTCTTACATTGTGGCACCCAAAGCTACCTCCAGCACTGGAGGTGAGGCTGCCCCGGTGCAGAGCAGAGCAGGACAATCCCCTCCCTTGCCTGGCTGGCAATGCTGTGCCTGATGCCTCCCAGGACAGGGTTGGCTCTCCTGGCTGCCAGGGCACTGCTGACTCATGTCCAACTCACCATCAACCAGGACCCCCCAGGTCTCTTTCCATCGGGCTGCTCTCCAGCATTTGATTCCCCAGTCTGTTCACACATCCATGGTTGCCCCATCCAAGGTGCAGAATCCAGCACTTTTCCTTATTGAACTTCATATGGCTGGTGATTGCCCATCTCTGTAATTCATCGAGGTCTCTCTAGAGGGCCTTCCTGCTTTGCAGGGAGTAACATCTCCTCCCAATTTAACGTCATCAGACCAACTTTGATAAAAGATTTCTAATGCACCTTACTTACTTAAAATAAACCTTATTTTCCAAACTTCTTTTTTCTTAAAAATCCCAAACGGCTTGAAAAAGTCCATATCTGCTCCTGTATCAAGTCCTATTTTTTAAGGCTCTTGGCTGAGATTATCTCAGTTTGTTAGAGCACAATGCAAATAACAACAGCATTGTGGGTTTGATCTCAGTATAGATCATTCACTTAAGATTTAGGCTTGATGATCCTTGGGGATCCCTTTCAACTCAGAATATTCTGTTATCTTTGACTGCTCCATGTTGGTGGGTCCCATAGCAATGTTCCCCTTTCCATTGCCAAAAACCTCTTGACAAACATTTTTCAACTGACTGATACTTTCAAATGGCTGTGGTCACGTCTCTAGGGACAGATTTTTTTCCCAGTACCTCCAGAATGTTTCCATCTTCTCTTCTGAATAGTTTTAACAACAAAGGTTTTGCACTCTCTATTAAATATCTGCATTATTATTCATGTATTTCATTTATACCTGGTATAGATGGAAAGAAAAACCCCAACATTTCAGCTGAAGAATTATTGGCTGATTTTAAGTAAAAGAGTTTTCACCATTAAATCTCAATTAAGGTAGGAAATTCAGCCTCCCTCTGGGCAACTCACTACATTATTTTTTCTGAACAGCCACCCTGGATTTAATGTTAGTACAGCAATGCAGAAGTTGATTCATGTCCTGTATCCCTCTGTCTATGAAGAGGATTTTTTGCAGTGAGAATTGCTGATTACTCCCTTTCCCTACAAACAACAACATTAACAGTAGGATCTTTAATAGTTTTTGTGGTGCTGAAGGGTTTTTCAGTCATTGCTTGAGTGCTGGCTAGCCCATCAGTCCAAGGTCTGTGGTTTTCTTTCTAAGTCTAGGACAGTGCTCTTGTGTTGTGTGCTGTTGTGGTATCAGGACACCTTTTACATCACTTTCTGAAGAAAACATCAGTGGTTATGCCAAGTAAAAAAGATGAAGAAAAGCAGTTTATTTTCAGACATCAGCGTCTGCACTAAGTCTGTCACTCACACCTTTTCCCAATGATTTTGTGGGTTTTAACATTAATTGTGAGATCTGGATTTTGCCTGCAGTGACAGATGATAGGGTGTCTAAATACTGGACATACATTTCTTCTCAAAGCTAACATTTCCAAACACTTCCTCATCAAAGACTTTTGTTACATTTTTATTTTTAGGGACTTGATTTCTCTCTTTATTCTTAGGCGGCTTTCCATTTCCTGTCAGCTTCCGGGCTACAACCTTGCTAATTGATAAGTTCTTTTCTTGTTTCTTTCAACAGATATTAATGTTATTGACCAGTTTCTAGTCCTGCTTTTTTTTACTCATTTGCAAATTTTCAGTTGCCTTTTTAAATTTTTCTTCTTGCAGCACTTTTATTGCCTGTTTTATTTTTCACTTATGAATGTACTTATTTCCTTACTTCTCCAGTACTAAACACTTGAGGGTTCATGTCATTTGACATCTAAGAGCTGACTTCTTGTGACTGAAGTTCTGTAACTCCTGAAATGAGGAGGGCCTCAATAAATACTTATGCACAGGTTGAAGTGACTCAATTTTCTTCTTAAGGTAGATCTTAAAGCACAGACAAGCAAATGCTGTCTGGAATCCAAGTTTGTCCAAGAGAGCCATTAGAGAGAAGTGATATCATTGATGGTGCTGCCTAAATTTATGTTGATTAAAAGGCATGAAGTGACAGCCAGTTCTGAGAAAACTACTATGTACTTGAGTATTACTCATGAAACAGTATGAATAGATGGTTATGCCCATCATATGCGGAGTGTTGTTTTTAATTCTCCTTCATCTATAATAGTGAGTTTTCTTAGTAGTAGAGTGAACTTCTGTATGATATGGAAGGCAAAATCTCAAATCCCTTAGCATTAAGATTCTTTTCTACAAGGTCATGGTGGTTTGGTGGCATTTAAGCCATATTAGTATTTTAAAAAAAGTACCATATGAAGCTGAAAGGTGAAAAATCTATGAACATGAAACTGCATGAAGCGAAAGACTCTGAGTTTGCCTTTGCTGATGACTTAATTCTCAGCTACTGGATCTGAAATCTGTTGTTGAAGTTTCAACCCCTCTGTTTCTTAGTGACCAAGGAATAGTGGTTTAAAGACCTCTACCTCTCCCCCGTTTTTTGGTAGGCATGTGAATTGGAACAGTTTGACACAGGAGCTTATTTCCAAATGGTGCAACCCAGAAACTGGCCTGGTTACCTGAAAGGAGCTCAGGAAAGGCTGGTGGGGCTACTTGCCATTAAGACCACCCTGACAGTGACAGGCACCCAGAAAGGGAGAGCTTAGCAAGATGTTTGGGGGCAGACATGCTATGTCACTGCGTGTTTTCTCAGGAAAAAAACATTTTCATTGAGCCCTGATTTTTCTCTCCCTGGATGACCAACTCAGTGGCCTTCTATGATGGAGTGACTACATCAGTAGGCAAGAGAAGGGTTATAGGTGTTATTTATCTGGTCTTCCGTAAAGCCTTTGACACAGTCCCCAATGTCATCCTTCTCTCTAAATTGGAGAGAGGGATTTGATGGATGGATTTTTAGGTGGATGAGGAGTTGGTTTGACAGTCACATCCAGAGAGTAATGGTCAATGGCTCAGAGTTGCAGTGGACATCAGTGATAAGTGGTGTCCCTCAGGGGCCAGAACTGGGACCAGTGTTATTTAATATCTTCATTAATGATATTAAATGATAGACTGATCAAGTGCACCCTAAGCAAACTTGCAGATGACACAGCTGAAGGATGGGATGCCATCCAGAAGGACCTGGACAAGCTCCAGGAGAGGGCCCATGGGAATCTCATGAGATTGAACGAGACCAAGTGCTGGTGCTGCACCTGGGTCAGAACAACCCTGGTATCAACACAGGCTGGGGATGAACAGATCAGAGCAGCCCTGCCAAGGACCTGGGGGTGCTGGTGGGTGAGAGGCTGGACATGGTCCAGCTATGAGAACTCACAGCCCAGAAAGCCAAACCTGCCCTGGGCTGCATCCAAAGCTGTGTGGGCAGCAGGGCAAGAGAGGGGATTCTGCCCCTCTGCTCTGTTCTGGTGAGACCCCACCTGCAGTGCTGTGTCCAGCTCTGGGGTTCCTGCACAGGAAGGACATGGACCTGCTGGAGTGAGTCCAGAGAAGGCCAAGAAGATGATCAGATGGATGGAGTTCATCTCCTATGAAGACAGGCTGAGAGAATTGGATTTGCTCAGTTTGAAAAGAGAAGACTTAGGGGTGACCTAATTGTGGCCTTCCAGTACCTGAGGGGGCCTCCAAGAAAGGTGGAAAGGGACTTTTTGCAAGAGCATGCAGTGACAGGACAAGGGGGAGGGATTCAAACTGAAAGACAGTAGGTTTAGATTGGATATTAAGAAGGAATTCTTTCCTGTGACAGTGGTGAGACACTGGAACAGGTTGCCCAAGGAAGCTGTGGATGCCTGATCCCTGGCAGGGGTCAAGCCCAGGCCAGATGGAGCTAGGGCTTGGGTCTAGGGAAACCAGGTCTAGAGACAGGTGCTCCTGCCCATGGCAGGGGGTTGGGACTAGATGAGGTTTAAAGTCCAACTCAGGCTGCTCTGTGATTTTAGGATTCTAGGATTTGATGTGTCTAGTGCTGGGTGGCCACACTAACCCTGCCAGCACTTCAGCAGGGCTCCAAAATGTCACAGGGGGTTTCATGAGGCTCAAACAGGAACGTAGTGGCCAAGGACACCCCACTCAGAGACCTAAGTCAGGCCTGCTTCATGTCATGGGGTAGCCAGCAGCACTTTTGTCTGTTTTCTTTGGAACAAACCAAAACATTCCCACAATCTCCACTTTTTCCATAAACACAGCCCTGCAGGGTGGATACACTCACCCGAGTCTGACCAGTCTGCCTAAGACATCCATGTGTTCTTGAGTCAGTCAGAAGAACAGGGCTCCCAGAACCAAAGGAGGGGAGTCTCAGGCATCCTGTGGTTTTCACCCACTTCAGTCAGGGAGATTAACTTCAGAGCTGCTGAATAATAAAGACACTTGATTTTGGGTGATTGAATATGAGATTAAGAGCCATAATTTAGAGTGAAAGATTTCAGGAATGCAGCAGGATTAGTTAGGTTTCACCATTAAGTGGGCCCTGGAGGAGGAACAGTTTGCTCTTGTTGCTGCCAGGTATCACTCACAGAAAACATGCCAATCAGTCCTTGTTCTCAAAGCTAGGACACAGCTCTGGCCCTCTACTGAGCTTCCCAGAGCTCTTCAGGCTCACACTCCTCTTCTGGGACACCAAAGGCCTGCTAAAAATGAATCTATATTTGTGTATCCCAGCCTCCGTGGGTCAGCAGGACACCTGACCAAAAAATCTGAAAGAGGGAAGGTGCCAGTAAGTGTACTGCTGAAACTTATTCTATGTGGAGGTGTAAGCAACCTAGACAAACCAAATTTTTGCTCGTAATAGTTCATGGTTTTACAGCAACGTGTTCAAAACTTTAATTTCCACAAAACTGCATAAGACTTAGGAAGTTTAATCAGTATGTTAAAAGACCTCTTCAGAAAAAATACAACATAAAAACTCTTTGCCAACTCTTTGAATGTATTTATTTATGTTTGGATTTGTGTAAGGAAGTGTCATGCTATAAATTTTTATTAAAAACATGTAATTAGAAATAAATAGTACATCTATAGTCATAAATAAACCAGTAGTTTTTACACACACTAATGTTGGACTTCCTCTTACAAAACTGGAAGTGTATTTCACCACTTTTTTTTTTTGTTTATACTTGATATAAAAGGATAAAGCTGCTGCATGAAGTTTATATTTATTGTGGGTTTCATATATCCCCAGACTAGTGTTTGTGTCTATTTTCCTAATAATATTTATACAGGAAACATACCCTTCTATTCTTGCTATTGATTTTGGATATGGTAAATGAGCTTAAACATTGCAGAAAGAATATAATGATAATAACAAGGATTAATATATTTGTTGCTTTTTCCTGCTTGCTCATGAGAATGATTGACTTGTATGAAAAAAGAATTATGCTTATAGAAAGGCTTGACACCACCAGCCAGTTAAAGGAAAAAATGCATTATTATAGAACCTTATTTTTATTAGCTACGTGAAGATGCGTGTCCTGGTTTCTCAGATACTAGGAAAGCAGAATTCCTCAATGGTGTTCTCCTTTCTTGTTTCTGTTTCCTGCAGATTGAGCTGATGATACTCAAACGTCACACGGTTGATGTGTTTGCCGCTGGAGACCATTCGCAGCACAGTGTTGTCACAGCCAATTTTCATTTGGGCTAATTGAGGAAAAGAGATATAAAGGAGATATAAAGATACATTTGTAGGAGAGAGATCAAGGGAAAAGAGATATACGATGTTGGGAATTATAATGCACCAATACATGCAATTTTGGAAATAAAGCCAATTTGTGTGTAGTAGTCAGCTGCCAGTGGTGATATTGCTGATTAACTTTTGTGTTTGTTTTGATTTACAATTCTTGGATATTTAATCAAGTATATCCTTCCCTCATGCAATGCCACTCCAAATCTATGTGCTACTTTTAGATACCACGAGTGGTGCGCTAGGGTAATTGCACTCTGTCCTGTAGACAGCCAAAATTAGCAATATCAAAATGTTTCCTGTTAGAGGGATGAGTGGGTTTCTGTGTAAGGACATACTTCACAGGAGCAATGGTTTGTGAGAGTCCCATCAAGACAAACTCCAATGGTAGTGCCCAGCACATGGACTCACTCTGAGGGAAATCAAGTGTATCACTAACTGCTGCTTTAGACAACACATTTGAGTGGAGGCTTGGCAAAGCCTGTTTATTTGGGGAACTTGGAGCACCTTCCTCACTTGGGGAGAAATCTGGTGGGTCACTGGGAGAGCAGGAACTGCTGAGATGGATTTTCACTTCCTTCACACAACCATGAAAGCACATTAATCTCATTCCAGTGCTCTGCTCAGTATTGTCATTCAACAGCAGCACTTGCCAGTTAAACCTTTGAACAGTGCTTGCACTGTTAAGTTGTGGTGTGATGAAAGGCAAGGCAGACCACAAGGGCCAAGTACCAGGCATGTTCCTGCTCTCCAACTCTGTGGACATGCTGCTTCGCCAGTGCCCTGTTGATACTCCTGGGATATGATAAGTGTGCTACAGGGGTTAGTCTGTCATATCACTGCTATGCTCTGCAGTCTTCTACTGTATATTAGGGAAACTGGTAATTCCTTTTATGGGGAGAAAGCAGTCACAGGACTGGCATGATAGTGAAACAAGTTCAGAACCGCAACAGTGTTCACAGCAGAGACTGGGAGCTCTGAGGCTTTTGGGGTATATGTGTTATGCCTGAAGCAGAAAATAAGGCCTTGAAAACACTGAGTAAATGAGAGAAAAGCTCTTTAACTGAAAATGTATCAATCTGCCTTTGTTTGTTTTGAATTTTCTGACCATTTTATGCTCTGACATACTAATACTTATTTTTTGTCATAGGACAATAATTTTTAAAGTATGTATAATTTAGTCTTGTCCTAATGATTACTGAAAGGGCAAATGAAGGTGACCATGGGAGTGATGTAACACACAGCCAAACCACAGGCATGAATAGCTTTGCTCTCATGTTCTGCTGGATGTGAAGTGCACCAGTCTAGCAGGAAGTCCAGGGGTGTGTGTGTGTGTGTGTCCATCTGCATTGTGGTTAATTATTTTGTTTTGTGGATGTAATTGAAAGAAAGAGTTCTTACCAGACCCATGAAAGGAGTGACACAGGTCAGCTAGTGGAAACATCTTGGATGGGTCTAAGCCAGCTCCTCCAAGAAGCTCTACAAAATCTCCCATTCCTGCACAGCCTGCAGATGGTTTCTACAAAGACAGAGGCTAAATGTTGTTTGTCATTTGTCTTCAAAATGTAGCAGTTCTCCAGACATGACTGCAGCCAACAAGAGGTTTTAGAAGTCCCCTGTGCTCAAACCTGTGCAAAATCAGTTTCTTATTCTGAGCAGTACTACCTCAATTTGACATTAGTTAATTTTCTTAAGGGATTCCAAAGAAAGACCTAGTAGACTCTGAAAATTACTGACAAGTAGATAAGATGTCAATTCAACCACTTTTAATGCAGAAAAGCAATCTGATGCTGGATGCTTAGACATATAATGAAATTAATGCAGACATGGGCTCCATGTATGCCTACATTCAGCTGGCAGGAGGGAACTTCAGTCCCACTATAGCATGCTTATTCCTAAAAAAATGCTAAAATTCACCATTGTGGAAAAGTTCAATTAATTAGAAATTAACATCAGGAGTAGTTTTGTCTGAAAACAATGGCTTACTGTGTATTAGACCCACAAGTACTCTTTGCCTGAAATTAATGCTGTTTGCCAAAAATATCTTGCATGGACCCCTTGAGCACCTTTGGGCTGTCACCCCTTTGCTGCTATTTAAATATTTGGTTTCTTTACCTTCCTTTGCTGTTGTCCCTTTTCTGCCCACCACTGAGAAAGTCAACTAATTCACTTGCCTGTCTCTCAAAGCCTGGTTTGCCCAGATACTGGCAATCCTCTTGAAGAACTTAGACTACCAGACTCACTGGCAGGAGAAAACAAATTTCCTTGCTCTATTCTTCTGGATATTTTGCAATTGGCACCTTCTTAGGTCTCCCAGGCACAGGTATAGCCAACAGCTCCTGTCCTCTTCTGTCTGTTTGTCACCAAGCACCAAATACCCCAGATCAGAGCAGACGGAGCAGAGGATGTTCAGCATGTGGAGCAGGCAATTAGTTGTGAGCACATTTTTATTTTCTCTGTGATAATACTTTGCTGTCTAATGTCTCCTTTCTCTCTTCAGAGTGTTTGCTGGTTTTGTTAATTCAAATACAGACAGACAGCTCTCAGGGAGAAGGCTTCTTTCTTTATAATGAAACCCTTACCCTTTGTTATGGCAAGAATCATTACATGCATTAATGGTACTTTGCATAATTTGATTTCCATTGCAACATTACAGAGACAATAGCAACAGAGACAGCCCCAGCTCTCATCTCTGGGGAGAAAACAGAGCCCTCAGCATGCATGGAGGTGGTCTGGAGCATACATGCCTAAGCAGCCAGTGCTACAGGCTATGCCTGCTTCACCCCTTCCCTCGTCTGTGCCCAGGAAAACTGCACATGCTAATATTTTCTTAGGAAATAAAGAACTCACCTTTAAAAAGAGGCCATTTAAATGTCCCAGGATAAGATCGGATATTTTTATCACCACTGGGTAGATTATGGAGAAGCTGCAGTTTCTGTGCTGGTGAGGAATGACCATGGTAAACCTTCCTGAGGGAGTCTGAGAGATGACATTGCAAGCTGGGACACAGGAAATGGTACAAGAGTTACTTGTGCAGTCATCACTCCATATAACAAAACCATGTACTTCCAGTACCAAAAAACCAGAGATAATTTAATTACTGTGAGTTACAACCAAATGCTGAAAAATACGCATATGGCATTTTCTGAGGTTCTTGCATAGCATTTGTTCCTTAAAAATTCCTTCCCCACTGTTTACTATGTAGCAGGAAGTCTGGAAGAACTTGAGGATGAAGCAGTCAATAGGAGAGCTCACACCCCAAATCCATACATCAAGGGCTCATGCTGTCAAGGGTTCATACAGTTTGTCAGTTTGAAAAAGGATAAACATAGGTGGAGGGAGGGATTTTGTTCAGTTTTGACAGCTTATTGCCTGATATTGCCAGCAACCCCTTAACTCCTATTCTGCTCCTCTCAACTGGAGTTCCTTACCCTGCAAAATATCTCTTTGAAATGAGAGCATGATTTTAAGTTCAAGCCTAAGAGTTCAGGTAAAGGAGTAACTTATCATCTATGTGAGCAGGCCAAGGGATCCTTGACACAGACCTGGGATCCTGCAGCTGCTTCAGCAGGACAGAGAAAGACACCAGCCACATCCAGCAGTTGAATAAAATCGTCACATCCATGTGCATGAAGCCATGCCAGAGTAGGGACCCAGCTTGCAGGCTCAAGTCTGAACAACTTGGAGTAAGGATAGGGCAGACATGCCCTTTGGCTTTTTTTTTTCTGGTCATTTTGTGTGGTTAGGCAGATAAATCAGACTGGCCTGAACAATAATTATTAAATGTCTTGTCCTCTCTGGAAAAAATATTTCAAGTGAGGTACTGGAACAAGTTGCCCTGTCAAGTTGTGGGTGTCCCATTGCTGGAAGAGCTCAAGACTAGATTGTATAGGGCCCTGGACAACCTTTTGTGGTTGTTGGCATTCCAGGCCATGGTGAAGGCGTGAAATGAAGTAATTTTTAAGATCTCCTTCAACCCAAGCCATTCTATGATTCTCTGATAATTTGTGGCTTGCCAGCTCAGAGGCTTAGGGAAAGAACTTGCAAATAGATCCTTGTAATTGTGTAGAGATCTCTCATAACTATCACATAACTATACAATACACTGGTTTTACTGTTGAGCTTTTTCAAGTACTTTTTTCCTCATTGTTCACCGAGATCTAGAGAATGCTGAGAGCAAAGTTACTAAATTAATACTATTTGTTCTAGTTAAATGTGTTGGAACATGCCAATATTAGATTGGCAGAGATCTTATTTGAAGGAAAGAACCTTATGGTCTTGCATATTGAAGCCTGTGTGATCTCTTAAGCTCCTTTTTTTTTCTTGGGACACACAGTGAACATGAGCCAAGCCTGCAGGCATGCAGGTGAGCATGGCTTCACTGGCCTCACTGCACCCCTGTCAGTGCAGATAGCCACAGTGGGAGAATTCAGTGCAAAGCAGCACATTCTTTTTGCTTCCTGCCCCAAATTCAAGACCCTTTGGTGGTATGAAATGCAGACTTACGAAAGAGGTTGCTGTTTTTCTTGACTGTGACAGTAAATCCATTGCCAGGCTGGTGAATCCTGAAGAAGATCATTGCCACGTTCTGTGACGACCTGATGCTCCTCTGAATATTCCCACTTTCACAGAAGTCTACATATCTTTGAGAAGTGGTGAGGGGATGATCCAGGGAACTGGGAAATTTCTCTCCCTTGAGTATCCATCCATCAAATACCTAAGAGGTTCAATAATTTTAAAAAAAGGCTTTTGTTTATTGATCTATTAGCTGAGAACAGAAACATGAACTATGACACTCTTTTATTTTGACGCCATATAACCTGTTCAAAGCCCCAGAGTGAAAACAAAAAATTCTTTGTATTTATTGATTTCCTAACATTTGACGAATTATTCATGCTTCAGTTGATATTTAGGAAGGGGATACATATAACGTTTAATGTTGTTTTTATCTCCAGGTAACGATTTTGATTATGATTTTTTTTATCAAAAAAGAGGGAAGCATCGCTTTTTTGCTTCAGCATCATCAAATTCTTTTTTTTTTTCTTCAGTTTTATTGTTTCTATGAGAATTTTTTGACCAGCTTGATTTGGGAGCCACAAGAAATATAAGTGACCTTTTCAAACTCTGGGCATTATGTCGATTGATCTGGCCCATAATTTTCCACCATCCATGTTTTACAGCTTGTCATTAACGGTCCTGGATATTGGACTACACAAGGTTTGGGCAGGAATTACTGGCAGAGGTATTACTCTCACTTGTGTCAGCTCTTTCTCCTTATCCTAATGACTAGAAAGCAAAACAAATCCTGCATATGTGGCTGGACTTTAAGCATCAACCTCTACTAATCTTTCCTTCTCACCAAAAAAGCAACAATTTTTCCTCACTGTCTTCAGAGGAATGTGTCAGAAGTAGAAATACATATTAGTTCAAGCACAGATATGCAGTTGCTTGCCTTGCTGTTTCAGTTCCCTCCTAGCTTATCTCTCACAGTAATTCCTTCTACACCCCAGTCAATATTCCCAAAATTCAGGGACCAGATTCAGCCATCACTTCAGTTAATAATACTAATATGAGTATGTGGGATTTCCTGATAAAAAAAAATCAGCATCGGTCTCTGGATTTGCCAGAACTGTAAATTTCTGAAGTAATGAGATACAGGTGCTCAAATTACGTGAGGGAAAAGCTGCCTGTAAATATACAGCAATATGACACAGAAGCTTGAGACACCAAAGGAAGAAGAGCTCAGTAAAATATCAAAGATCTCTTGGCATTTTTTACCCTCCATGAGTGACTCCAAGTCCAGGTACAAAAGCCTTGGACCCCTAAGAGACTGAAATCAGCCTCCCTGCAGCTACGTGGGGAAAGATCTCAGCCAAGGTATGGGGAAGGACATGATTCTACACGGTAAAGGGAGCAGGAGACAAGGAAGGAGCTAAAGGGCAGCTTTTCTCCTTCTCCCCTTCCTGGACCTCAGCTTGCCACTAGGTGAGATTTAGTCTGTGCTGTGCCTGGCCAGCGCAGCACAAAGGGCAAAGTGCAAGGCAAGGGGAGCAGCCAGGGACCATTGAGCTTCCCTTTCTCTCCTTGACTCAGTTCAGGTCTTGGTGAATGCTCCTGCCTGCCAGAGAAATGTGCTGGTGAAATTTCCTGACCCTGGAATATAACTGGCTGAGGCATGAGCCTCTTTCAGTTCAGACCCAATGTCCTGAAAAGTTCTAGCAGGGAAATTTTAAAGAAGGCCTGCAATGATCCACTCACTATTAATCTGATGCTAAGCGACCTGTGAGCAGAGGTCCCAGAGCAGTAACAGCCAGTCAGAGAGCTGTGTCATTGTTTGCAGGGCTCGTGTGATTCACAGTGAAATGAGAGAACCCTACTGACCAAACTGTTCAGTCATTCCCCCAGGTATGGGCACTCCATAGAGGTGCTTCTGGAAAAGTTCAGAAGAGTCAGTTCTGCAGTTTGGAGAGGGATCCTCATCCTGCATCTGACTTTGCTTTAGAGGAGAGATAATGCAGGGGACACGTACTCAGAGTGCCTCAGGGAGGAGAAAGAGCCATCCCAGAGATGGTTGCGTGGCAAAAGCCTGTTCTGCACACATACACACACACGCACACACACACACGCACACACACGTGTGCACACGTGCTCACCTGCCCCTTGCACATGCAGAAAACACCTCACAAGTCAGATGAGAGCAGAGACCTGCAGCTTCTTACCTTCAGGAAGTCTCCCCCTTGGCAGTCAATGTTCACAAAGTCGTAGTCTATTGTGATGAGCTCCTCGGGCTCCCCGATGAAGAAGGTTGCGCAGTGCAGCTGCGGTCGGTCTGCGGTGAAGGTGAACTGCCCCTCTATACTCAGCATATCAATGCACCCTGGAAAAGCAGGGACAAAGGGCTGCTGCCTCTGCCTGCCCTGGAGCCAGACTCAGTGCCAGCTCCCACTGTTCAGGGAAGGAGGAGGATAGGAGTGACCCCCCTGCACTGGGATCCGGCTGGCAGTGAGGAAGGGAGAGCCAGCTGGAGCAATTAGGAGCATGCTGAGGATCAGAGGATAAATAGTAACCCGCAGGTGTGAGCACAAGCATGCGATGGGGGGATGTGGGGGGATGGTGTGTCAAAGAATCTCTGGGCAGAAAACCGTGTGCGTACGTGCACAAGTACACAAACACTCTGTTCTTTCAGAATGCTCTCTGATCAGAGCTGCTGCGCCTGCCCCACCCCTTGACCATATGACCCTGCCCAGGGACGTGGGTGTAGAATCCCCATCCTGCTCCCATTATTTGGGACGATCAACTATGAACCCCCTCTGTCTGCCTCAAACCACGGATTTCTGTGGTTTTAATGTTTTGTCCTTCTTCTCTCTAATCTCGCAAAATACTTCTGCAGCTCTTTCACTCCCAGTTAGCCCATCCCCTCCCTTAGGTGTCCCCAGGATTCTCCCGCCCACCAGTAGTCCCCACCAGAGCACCAAGGAAACTCACGGAGCGACCGCCGGTAGATCTGTCCTGCAGACAGCTCCCGCTTCAGATCTTCACTGAGGAGTAGGAAGGGGTCATCTTCACCACCATCCCTCACCTGGTGAAAGATGGAGGGCAAAAGTCTGGGGCAAAGTGAAATGCAGCCCTCTCCCTGCACCTCTCAAGAGCAGGCACACCACTTTGCATCCCTCTTCCAGAAGCAGTGCAGCTGGGGAAGAGCTCAGTCAGGAAGCTGCCAACCTGCAGCAGAGGAGAAATAAACCTGGCACCTAAGAGGGGAGCCCAGCAGCTAAGTGCACAGAAAGTCTCTTAAACCCTCAGAAAATTTGCTGAGGATAAAAAAATCGAGGGGTAGTACAGAATACATGGAACTGTTGCATCAATGTTACCCAGGTGTAATTTTAATGCGGGAGAAGTGGGAAAAGGGAGAGAGAAAAAAGCGCAGTGCCTGAAAGCTGAGACTACAAGTTAGAAGATAGCAGCTAAAAAGCACAGCGATGTGTTTAATCATCTGTCCTATTGCTCACCTCGAGGTATCTGGTTTCTCCCTTGGAGGCTGCCAGGAAGATGAGAACGAGGTGGCACTGAAACTGGAAAGCAGACGGCATGCTGACACCTCCTCTGGCGGCCCTCCCTCTCTCCGTGGCCAAGTTTCTCCGGGTCTGTGCTTGTAGGCAGGAGCCGCTGGGGTGTCTTGGAGCGACTCTTTTTATAGAGCTGTTGGGAGGGGAGGCACTTGGTCCCCGTACTGATAGGGTAACCCATGGTAACTGAATTCCTCTCGCAGTGACACAGTACGTGGGCATGACGAGGGTCCAAATTGCAGCCACAAATTTTCAAGACGGTTGAATTCCCCTCTCCGGCAGATGTCTTTCCTACTTATCTATGTGGTGGAAAAGCTGAAAACCACTGGGGATGAGAGCCCATCCCGTGCAGATGGGGCACTCATGCACTATGTTTAAATCCAGTTACTCCAAACTGAGCAACGAGGAGCATCCCTCCCTCCTCCTGGGGCAGTCCCGGGACATTTCGGACCTTGCAGCACTTCCTGCATCCCTCCTGCTGCTCTGTGACCTGCAGCTCTCTGCAGTGCCTGTGCCAGGTGCTTCATGCTGGCCAGGCCTGGGTGGGCACCCCTGCATCCCAGGCAGGTTTGCAGACTGTGCCAGCATCCCTCCATGGCTCTATGGAAAATACACAGGCAAAACCAGTCAGCTCTCCCCACCATAAACAGCTTTCATGCAGAAACTATGAAAACTTGGGGTTCCCAAGGGCATATTCACTACAGAACTCCTGGTACTGCTTCAGCCCTGATCCTCAAGGGAAATCTCACAAGACCTTTAAAAACTGAATCTGTGAGTGAAAATTCCTAATACTGCAGAGCACTTAAAACCAGGAACTCAGCAGAGGTATTTGATGTAGGGTATATACTTGTTTTCCCCTGATCAGGATGAACAGTCAATACTCTGCAGAGGATGACTGCCCCACATCAGGCTTCTTGCTAATGTCTCCTTTTGCTCTATGCTTTCATGTCAAATGTCACTTCGGTTCAACAAAACTTAGCAATAATACGAGCCAGACTTGCAAAACTTAAAGATTTTTGCTCCTGATTTCATTGGGAGGATTTATAGACATTAGAAACGCTTGCTGT
Source organism: Entomyzon cyanotis (assembly GCA_024500445.1). Classification (NCBI taxonomy): domain Eukaryota; kingdom Metazoa; phylum Chordata; class Aves; order Passeriformes; family Meliphagidae; genus Entomyzon; species Entomyzon cyanotis. Next base: position 28,656,526 of record JAKEPQ010001021.1, on the reverse strand, counting down.
TTCATACAATTTACTGGTAGAAAAACAAATAAATAAATATTACTCTCTCTACACACCTGTGGCTCTGACCTTATTATGCTGTAGTTCTTATCTTACTGTTTGCTTTATTGTAAACTGTAATACATGTATATCTGCATGGAATTTCTGTGATTTTTCTGAGAAAAAAAAATTACTGAGGAAATGGAAAACATTATTTTTGAACTTTTGCAACAGGTTGGATTCAAAGGTTGGTAAAAGTGCTTTGTAAAAATGAGTAATTAATTACTGCATGAACCAAGACAGAATCAATTCTCTTCATGTGCTTACCTTGAATTGTTTAAATACTGCCACTCTAGGCAAGGATTATCAGAAGATTATACAAGAGAGTTTGGAATCTGAAAGCCATTGAAGTCCCTTGGGAATTACAAGTTGCATTGGAAAACTGCAGGATTTAGTCCCAGTTTGCATTAGCAGAATGCTGGAAGGTTAATCAGGGAGGTGAGAGAAGCCTGGGAGGCCATGAGGATCAGAAAGGGCTGCAGGGGAGACCAGCCTTACTCCCTATTCTTTTGCTCACTCTCTAAAGAGATTGATAAGGTTAAAATTACAGCTTGACCCCTCCACCCCCCCTTAGAAGCATTTTGCAGAATCCAGACCCAAACTGTAGCTGTAGTGTCCCAGTTTGCCCTGCCAGTCCCCAGCCTAGAGCTCAGGCATTGATTGTTGAGGAATATTCAGTGCAGGCAGCTCAGTGTGCAGCTGCAGTGAGAGCTGCAGATTGAGCTCTGTGGGGCAGGAGCCCGAGCCCAAGGCAAGAGGCTGAGAACTGCTGACCTTTTGATTTCCAAAAGGCCCAGGGACCTGTGGCACCAGGCAGGTGACAAGACACTCATGGACACAGCAACACTCATGGACACAGCAAGGGTCAAGGACTCAGCTGGAAGATCACAGAGTTTCATGTGCAGAGACTGTGAGGGTATAAAAGCCCAGGCATTTATCTGTTCAGGGTCCCGCTCTGAAGGCACCAGCTTGACCTTTTAATTCTGGTACTTCACCATTATAAAATTACTTAAATGAGACAGAGGTCTGCGGCTCTGCTGAGGAAAATTTGGGTCTGAGCTGGTGAGGTAAGCTGGTCTGCCTACGTGATTGTGGAATGTGTAGGGAGTTGAGTGGGGACCCATCAGCTCAGTGGAGCTGCCTGCTGTGAAGGGGCTTTGGTCCCAGCGCTTAAAATCTGGTGGTGAGAGTGTGACTGCCACAGTGCCTCCTGAATGGTCAGACTAGGACACTATCTTACTGAGAGTCCTTGAAGATCTTCAGTGAAGGAGAGAGTGTTCGATTGTGTGTGAATTTGACCAGTTACTGAAGATTTGGTTAAATTCAGCTCCATAAATGGGTGAAGGACACGTGGCATTGCAGCTAAATCAGTATGACTCTGTTAAACCAGATGTGATCTACTCAGAATGAAACATACCAACAGTGATGTCAGCATAGTTTAAACTCTTGCCTATGAATAGATGAGGTCTGGGCTTAGCACAGTGTACACCAGTGGAGGTGCCCAGAGAAACAGGAAGCCACACAGTCCAGAGGACATCCTGGCAGATGAAGTGAGGAGAGTGTCCTTCTGCAATGAACAAGGTGGTGGGAGGGAGGATAGGAGCCACCTCCACATCTGTTGTAATTTATTACTCACACAGGACCTATGGTGACTTTGGAACTCCTATGCAACACCTGTAGGAGTTTGTTTTGAGTGTAAAAATATTCTGTGTAACACTGTCACAAAAGCTGAACTCAGACACCTTTGCTGTTGATGTGGAACTTAATTGTTACAGAGGTGCTAAGTTGTGGGGATTTTTTTCCCACTATTCAGCTCTGGGTTCAGCAGGAGCTGATGAAACACAATGACTTCCTAACCAGCCTCATCACAAAACCTCCCAGTGCCTGGAGTAACTCTCTGTATCTTCAAACACAGGGCTGTCCCCAGTCCCCAGTCCCCAGTCTCACATGCTTACTTTTGTGCACCTCTAATGCTTGGAGAAGGCACGTATTTGTGATGGGATAGGGAATCACATGCAAAGAGGTGCAGCTACTGCTGCTGGCTGAAGCTTTGCTGCCTCAGGTGGAGCTCAAGCAGATAGCTCCCCAAAAGGGATCAGTCCAAGAGGAAAGAGGGGGTTCATCTCCCTGCCCTGCATCCCAGCTGTGAGAGGGTGAGAGAGGATGGGAGGCCGTCTTACCACTCGACTCTGCTGCCTCCTCAGAGGGTATCACAGGTTCCCTTCCCCTCTACCCTCCCTTTGCTGTGGTACTGCTTTTGTTAAAAGTCACTTGCAGAAACTGAGAGCTTCAGGAGATGAGAATGTGACTAAAGAAGTGAAGAAAAATTACTTTGAACTGGGTTCAAAACACCCCTGCAGCATTTCAGAAGGGAAAAGCACCTTCAATGTGATATAAACTCTTGGCGAATGAAGACAGTGTCATTTTTATTTCCTGGGGTTGAGTCATGTTAGCACCCTGAAGGACAATTTTTTTCTTAATATCAAATTATTTAACACAATAAAATGTATTCCCCAGTGACACCTTGCCACAGGCTAAATAATCAAATTGATTGGCACCTTGATCTGGTAACAGCTGTAACTTACCCTGGGAGCAGCTCATTTCCCTGGCAGCAGCGATGGGAAGCCATGGTGCTGGTGAGGGGCTGGGCTGAGTGCAAGGCATTGCTCACTCTGCTCTGCTGCAGCTCAGAATGGTATTGCTTGGGCACCCCAGCCTTTGCAGAGCCTCAGGTTGTTAAAGCAATGCTCATGGATGGGCTTTTCAGCTACATGCTTTGGAGGACCTACCTGCCCCACTCGTGCTCAAAGCTTGTAGGTGTCTTGTCAGCTGTTAGAGCAAAGAGATCTCAACTATGATAAGAAGTAGAGACAATAAGGCTGAATAAAGACAATAGTGAAATAAACTCCATTTACCCTTCCCCATGGTGATCAAATCGTGCTCTGTCCTATAATACAGGTTGTAAATGCAGTCTCTTCTCCTGAAAAGTAAAAGTAGTTGTTACAGAAAGAATACGCATGAAGTGCTCAGTAGTGAGATTTCTCAGTGAGAAATGCTTGAGCTGCTGGCACTCCTTAGGAATCCCTCCCTGTAGCAAAGAGGAGCCAGGTGTTATGAGCCCTTTCTGCTCTCCAAAAGGGTCTCTTGGGTCCCCAGCTCATTAACACAGCTCTTTTCACTCCTCAGCTGCTGCCTGACTGTTGGCACAGGCAGCTGGAGCAGACCAAACCTCTCTCTAGCATCGGGACATTAAATATGAGTTAATATTTTCTGTATAGACACAATCCCGAACAAGCTCTGGCTCCACACCACAGGGATCAGCCTGGCTGCTGCATATCCCACGGGGGCTCCTCTGCTTGTCTGTGACTGGCGGTTGCTTGAACTGAGAGGGGCAGCAGCGAGACTGCAGTGCAGCCACTCCAGTGAAGAGGAGCAGTCCTGCCTCGGGCACTCCATCCTCAGCTGTTCATGCTGATATCTCACTACTGCTCAGTGCTGGCTGAAGAGATGCCATGTGGGGTCATGCACAGTGTGAGACATCTGACTGGACTTTAAACTTCATATCGTGTCAGCTGCTAAACATTGTGGTGAGCTACTTTTATTTCCCTTAAGCTCTTTGCCACTGTAACTGAGAATTCATTCAGGGATTAGCTTTTCATTTCCTTCATGGTGTCTGGGACATGTAGTTCTAGTCATTCTTGTCTTCTGTCATGTGGCTGCAGGTCTCACAGGAATGTCAGTGTCTTTGCAGAGTAGGAGATTGCTACATATCACTTGTCGTTTATTATACACGTTCAAATGCTTGTGAATCCTTCAGAATATTGTTTCTGAACAATGGGATCAGTTAGCCCAGATTAAGGTGAAAAGGAAATCTAGTGGCTCTAAAGTGTCACAAATCCTACAGTGAAGGCTAAATTTTTTTCCCCATCTTTGCTAAATTGCAATCAGTCACTGCTTTGAAATAACACCACAGATAAGAAAGCAGGGGGAAGACAGTAATGCAAATCAGTCCTGACAGCCATTAGGAAACCATGTCCTTGGTACAGAAGTGTGCAAGACTTTGCTTCAAACACTGTCTAAGCCAAAGACAAACATGTAAGGAGCCTGGCCCAGTTCCCTCATACCTTAAATCACCACAGAAATCACTGGGATAACTTCATCCACACTTAGTACTCACAAACCATTACTGAATACTTCACTGAAGTCCTGAGGAACTTAGCAGCCATATCCCATAGTATCCATCAGTCTTCTCTACATTAAGAAGGTACACAATGCTTCATGTTATCATTCTTGATAAGGGCGAATTATCGAGATACCCAGCACATCCACCCACTACCACATCCCATTGCAACGGTCACTGCCCTGCCTGAGACCCAGCTGAGAAGCAGCCCAGAGCACAGAGTCAGAAAAATAAACATTGAGTTTATTAAGAGCTCCAAAGCCCTCCTTGTCTAGAGGGCCCAAAGTGCGACTGCCTGATCACTCAGGATGGTGATGGGGCCTGTGGTCATAACTACATTTAAGGACTGTTTGTGAGACTGAATGAGAAACGAGTGTGATGCCATGGCAATTAGCAGTGGGTAACTGCCTATGCTACATGCATCAGCAAACTGCTGGAAACACCATTTAAGCACCTGGACTATGGACAAACAACAGGAAAGAGAATTCAGTGTGACTAAAGTAAGTAAATTGGCTCTGTCAATAGTTTGATTTATTCTTTTTGCAAAAATCCAATCAGATTTGCAATGACAGCTGAAGGAGAGTATTTCTAGCAGCAGAAACACAAAGTCTGAGATCGTGTTTTGTGCTTCAGTGCTTTGCTCTTGTCCTTGTTTCAGTGTCAGACAGGTGTCCCAACAGTCCATGATCCGACCTGAGCCCAAGACTCCTCCCTCTGTGATCAGTGGGCATCTCCATCACAGATTTCTGTTGCTACCTGTCTGCCTCACCTTTGTGCTGGGTATGACAAGCCCCTTCCAAGCCTCGCCATACATCTCTCTGTAATACCACTTCTATTACTTCTCTCTGTGTGTCTAAATTGGCTTTAAATAGAACTGAACTTTCCTTAAGGTGAAGTAAGTGTAGCTTGTTAATCTGGGCAGTTTGACACAAGAGATGTGTGATTTGTCATGTTAAGTTGCTTAGAGGGATGACAAACGCATGTGATTTATGAACTGAAAGCCTATCAGCATCATGCAGGCTTGATGATAAGTGTTGCATTAACTCTATTTATGGCGTTGTCTAAAAGCAAAGATTGTGAAACTCGCAGTTTAGCAGGTTACAAATAATCAACCAAACATTATATTCAGACACCGAGATTACCCTGAGGGTGGTTATCACTACCAGCTCTGCCTGTGACTCAACCAGCATCTACACAAAGCAGTCAGGGCCAAGAAGTGGGAGAAAAGTTTTTTCCCAGGGAGGAGAAAAGAGATATGGGAGTGGGGAGCTGGCAAAGGTACATGCCGTCACTCTGGGGTTAGGAGATGGGCCAGATGTTTGTTGAGCTGTTCAGTTCTAGCATGGACCTTCCTCCTCTGTGGTTCCTCCACACAAAATCTCTGCCCTCAAGGGTTGCTGCAGGAAGTCCTCAACACCAGAGCCACACACAGGTGTCAGCATGGCTCCCACACAGCCTCTTCAACCCCATCATGTTTGCCTTTGCCAGCTGCAGTGGCTGCTCTGATCAGTACCAGTGCCCTTGCAGAAGGACACTCCTTTCCAACACATGGCACAGTTACTGCATCTAGACTTTGCTGGGAGGTGTAACCCTTGTGGTTCAGGTCACATCCTGTTCTAGATCTCCTTTCCCACAGATGCAACTTCTTCCCAGTGACAGTCCCCCAGGCAACAGCCCCTGTTCCTCCTCACAAATTTCCTGTTCAGCTTGGGGCTACTGGAACATATGTTATTTTGTTTTCAATGCTGAGCCAGTTTATTATACGGAATATAATTTCAGATGTGTTGAGAAACTTCTGTATTTACACATATCGTGTTCCAAAATTTGTTTAATCTGTGAAGTACAAACTTTATCTTTGACAAAGCACCACTTTCATAAGTGATATTTTAAGTTTTGGTTTTTTTATCCAAGAAGGACAAGTATTTCTTAGCTGAAGTGGCTCTCCTTGACTGAATCTTTCTCATCCGGGAAAAACTGTAATTCAATGCAATTCTGGTAGTGTTAGACATCACAGTAATGGACCCAACTTCAGAAATGCTGTGGAGTGTTACACAATTCAAGTATTCGGAATGAGTCAGATAAGAGATGTCAGCATACCCAACATAATGGTATATTTATCCTTTCAGCTGCTCCCTCCCATAGTCCTTTATTTTTCATGTATGTGTTTCCTTACCAGTTATCCTCAGTACTGTACAGCCTGCAGTGCCAGTTCGATCAGCTAGGCTCCCAGCACTTTTAGGTGAAAGTGCAGGAATATCTTGTGCCAGTGTAAAAATCACATATGTTGGAGGACATTGAGATCAACTGCTTAACATTTTTGCACCGCCTGAAGTCTAAAGGCAGCTTCACCTTTGATAGCAGTGTCACAGACCATCTTTACCACAAATGCACTAATGGGCTTTTTCATTTCAAACATAAATGATTCTCCTTCATGCAATACTACTCCTAGGGCACTAAAAATTACATAAAAACCCCTCCCCTGCATGAAAACTGAAGAATTAGGTCATTAGTGCAAGGGCAAAAGTAGCTGTGCTTTTACCTACCCAAGGCATCAATAGTTCAATGGGATGGGACTAACCAGCCCAGCCACTTGGGAAGGATGATTCATCCAGCCACTTTGCTCAACCACAGGGATCTATTTGCTATTGTCACTTGACGTCCCCAGCCAGGGCTGTGGAATTTACATATTTCTGCAGCATTCTCAACTTCTTGCCATTTTTCAACACCCAAAAAACAACATTAAGTATTGCTTCAGTGGTTCAGTGGCTTTTCTGGCCTTTACAACTTTTTCTACCCTTTACAACTTTTTCTACCCAAAGATCTTCTTCCTGCCCTAGCTTTATTCCATAGTGCTTTTCTGGGTTCATGCAACTGCTGGGAATGTGAAGTCAAAGCACTACATGGAGTCTTAAGGCAGAGTCCATTGATAGACATCTGGAAGCCATGCTATGATGATTTGTTTTACAGCCCACGCAGCCAAACAGGACCTGAAAGGACGGCTTAGAATTTAAAGCAAATATATACCAGGAACATTTTCCACTGATTTTCCCCAAAAGACCTGTGCTCTGAGCAACCACTCCTTCTGTCTTCCTCTTAGCTGTTTTGTTGCAATATTTGCAGTTTTACAGACATGTCCTTATTTAGCCAACCAGCTTACAGAAACACAACTTTCCATTGAAGGCTAATTTAAAGTCTCACGCACATGTTCTCAGCTGCTGCAAAATTATGCCACTAAGTGCAATAGGCTCTGTCATTTTACATCAGCTGAGAATCTACTTGCAAGGGCAAAATAAGTGGATGCAGCTGCAGTTCTCTTCCTTGGGAGTTGCCCCTTATACACAACTGACTGCAGGTGGCTGAGAGTTGGTATTTAAAAAGGACAAGATTTTTTGCCATTTCTTTTTTTAAAATATTTCTGCTGAAGTTCAATCATGTGCTCTCTTTGATATCTGCCCAGGACCCACCCAGGTAGCCCACCATACCCCAACTCAGAGGAAAGGATGTGGATGGAGCTTATTTCAAAAACAGATTTCCAGATCATAAATTAAACATTCTCCCTCATGCTATATCATGTGGCAGAAGAAAGATAAAATTGAAAATGTGACCCCTTTTCTCTTCAAATAATACAGTGCTATTCAATAGACTTAATTATCCCTAAAGACACATGTAATAATTGTTGGCCTGTCAATCAAAACCCTTATTAGACATGCGCATGATGTCACATCACAGTCTAAATCTTAATCTAAATCTAAATCTTCCTGCCAGTCAAAAATCTTTATATAGATTAATCTGATTTCAGATACAAATTTTCTATGTGACCTTTTACCCAACCTTTTTAAGGCTGTGATCAGAGAGGAGCTGGATCTTTTATGTGTGCTGCTGTTCTGGTATGACGAACTCTGTGCTGCCCCTGGGAGGTTTTCCCCTGGCCACACTCTGCTTTATGCTGTAGCATGGAGCCTGGAAATGGGGTCTTCCTTCAGTGGCTGAGGGATCTGGGGTGGACCTGCATTGCTACAATTAGTGGACAGCAATTAATGACATTACTGGTTGCTGGAAACATCACCTGTTCTGCTGGGGTCTCCTGGGGTCACTTGTCTCTCTCTGTCCATAACCCCAGGCAACTTTGTCTCTTGCCTTTACAGGGAGAAAACAATGTTGGGGAAGATTATTGTCCCATTGCACTTGACACCTTCCTCACTGCTTGGGATTACTATCCTATTGCACTTCCACACCTTCCATTGAAAAGTAGGAAAGGTGGTGCTTTCCTACTGAACCCAGGCAGTAAGTCACAGCTTGGAAGCACAGCTCCATTACAAACCACTTGTCTTCATGGTGGTATCAGACACACATCTTTGGGATTGGTAGTTGGATAATGAACCTGAAGAAGTTATAAATTTACTAACAGTTAATGCATCAAGCATTCTGTAGCCCATTGTACTGGCACTTCAAGTCTCTTTTGAACTGAAATAAAAGCAAATGGCAGAGGCTGAGGCTTTCAAGATAATGTAATTTATCTTCTGCAAATCTGCTCTTTAGATGTCAAGCAAAGCAATTTCACAATATATAGAAAAGATATTTTCTGGCATTGTTGTACTTTTATTGGTCTTTGATGTAACTTTAAAATATTAGGCCATATTGTGGTGTTCAATGTTCTATAGATTTTTCATACAGCCTGATAAAATAAATAGAAAAAATATCTATAATTAGACATAATTCCTAAAGCTGAGGGACTCTGGAGAAAGCCACAGAGCCAGCTCCATTTGCATGTAAGACGTCAAAGTGCTTCCTAGATTCATGAACTACAGAAAGACTTGAAGTCAGCAGGAAATGTCAGTAAACAATGAGAAAAAAATCCTGCCTTCTGGTTTGAAGGTGACATTTTTCCCTTCTGAAAGAAGGTAAACCCAAGTTGTTCACATCTGCAGGACAAAGTGTTCATGGTGAGGTGGGCCTTGCAAGAATCATCTTGCACAGCCCATGTAAGTGGTTTCAATGCAGTTTTCCTTCCTGAGGAGTGCTTACAGAACACAGGACAGCTCACAGTTTTTTATATTCAGAGGCAATTCAAAACTTTTGGGTGATCTTCATGTATCTTTCTCAGAAGTGATATCTAACAATGCAACATTAGTTTGCTCCTGTGGGAGAGGAGTGAGAGAGGGCCACTGGTACAGTGGGTCAGCCCATAGTTAGCCCAAGCTAAGGGGGGCTGAGAATAGGGCTCCACATTGTGTGAAGGCTTTGTGGGTTTGAGTTTTTCAATGTGCTTTGTGCATTTCCTTACTTTTCTGCTTGGTTTCCAGTCTTTGTACAAAAGGGTTTCTTCTTTTAAGCTGATAGAGTTTAACGTTTGTCCTTGCAGTTAAAACAGGAACAAGAAACACCTAACAAGACAAGCCAAAACCAGTGATTTATGAGGTTTTATAAAACTTCGTTGGAACAAAGATCATTTGAGTCATTCTTCTCTGATTCACCCACAGCTCATGTGCAAGTGAGCCGCTTCCACAGAGGAATTAGGATGCACACAATCCCTAGTAAATTCAGCTCATGAGATGGCTCCACTGACCCTCTTCATCACGGCAGAGACTCCTGCTGCCTGACTCCAGGGCACATTGTTGCTGCCAGCTGTGACCTAGCATAATTCTGCTCTGCACATGGGCTGCTATATGTCCAAGGGTTCATCAGGCATGGGTAGAGGTATGAATTTTCTGGAGCTTCATTCCAAAAAGCCTCTTGCTCAAAAGTTGTAAAGAACAAACTGGTTTTTACTGGGATAATCTTATTTCTTTTAGCTTGAAGTTGAAGCTTTATACTGCTTTTCTTTCACTTCCCCTTGGAGGAAGGGGAAAGGCTTAGAGGCTGGCAACAGTTTGGGACCGATGAGAAACCATAAAAACAGTCTTATGTTTTCTGGCTGATACTTTTGCCACCCTGGTCCAACACTTGCACTGATATTGAGGTACATGGCATTAAAGGGGACAAAAAATTGTCCGGTTGTTTCCAGTTTTATTTTCATATTTTCTACTGTGTTTGTCTAGAAGATATTCTGTGAATCCTGTATAGCTTTGTCACTGAAGGGTTAAAGCATGCTGGGGCTCTGTCACCACTTCAAAGTTTGCTTTTTTTCTGGGATAACATCATTTGGTAGTGGTCTTAGGGGTGGTGGTGGTCTTTCTTAGGATGATGTCTGCCCCTTGTTATATTTATTACACCCTGTAGAATCCCCTGCCTATAATAGATTACGTATTCTTAATCATGTATAATTTCATACAAATATATTCTGTATTAAATTATATTTGGAGATCTGGGAAGGAGAGACAAGTGAAGTACAGTCCTCAAATGTTGCCTAGCAGGGCACATCTTCACTGGGGAGTGGTTTTTAATAGCCTCCTACACAAAGAGAAAATCTTCATTTAATTCAGATGCCCTTTATTATAGTTTTAAGTTACCAACAAAATAACAAGGAAATAAGAGAGGTCTCCATGCAAGAAAAAAGCCACGACATTCTGCCACTGAGGATTTGCAGGGCTTTGGAAGTATGCTTAATTCAAACAGGAGCATGTAAATGCTCTTCATTCAACCCAAGTGCAAGTTAACATTGGAAGGGGTTGTCCTGCTCTCTCTTTGCCTAGCTATAGGGTCCAGGGAATCCTTGCTTCCATGCAGGGGTTGGATCAGCGTAAGAGGAAATCATCATTTTTCCCTAAGATGACTCACATTACAATGTTATGCCCTGGAATTCCATCATTAAATCCCCCACAACTGGTCCTCTGAAAGGCCTCCTTTTAACCGTGCCAGATAGTGAAAGCAGAAGGCATTTACACATTTCCCCCAAAGACCCAGTCCTTCCATCAGCCCTCCGAGCAATTTGCTGACTAAATCTTCTATGTATTTGAATAATTTATCATATGAATAAATTCATTTATACCTAGTGAAGAGGTTGACTACTGGGACACAGTAATGCCAACACAATAAATTTGAAGCTAGGGACATGGAGGAAATGGACCTGTAACAAAGGCAAGCGGTATTGTCTGCTCAGGCAGCAAGAGACAGCTGTGACCACATCTGAAATATGAGTGTGGGGAGCAGCATCTAAAAAAGGTTTCAGTATAAGCAGAGCTGAGCTAAAAAGAAGCTGCTGGTTTTGAGCTGCAAGATATGGTTATTATAAAATGACTGAAAACTAAATTGCAAGTTTTATGTCTCATTCCAAATTTTTCCATTCAGAAAGTATATACGTAACATTCCTGTGCCTTTTACTTTCCACTGCCATTTAAGAAATAGAAGTCTCAACTCCTGCCAAATGATCTGTCACCCCAAGCCCTTGACCTGGGCAACTGATGAAGGCATGTTACAGATGCATGGAGCGCAAAGATTGGAAATATTAAAAGCCAGATCTGAAGTAGTGTAAGCTGGCTGTGGTCCAGCTTACACCAGCTGCTGATCAGCTCCATAAATGTCTTACAGCAATAACAGTTGGAGAAATGATGGTTTGCATTCACTAAACACCAATGAGAGTTACCTAACTGGGCATGCTTTGCTTGCATTTGTGACCAGGGATTGATTACATTGAGGATATTTAAAATCCCTCATTCTTTAGCTGTTCTTCAAAGAAATCATTACATGCCACAGTCAAAGCAGCAACCAAAATGACAAATTCATTGAAATCCACTTCATTGTCTTTATTGGAGTCCAGGTCGTTCATGATTTTATCCACCAGGAGGGGGTCCTTTTGGCCCTAGAGAGAAAGAAAGGTGACTTAGCTGTGCAGATCTTGAATGTGCAATTCTGACACACCTGGCACCACTGCTGTGCTGTAAGACCAGTGATATTAAATAAAAGGCTGCATCAAATACTCTGTTGAACAGTAATACATCTCTAGTCACTACAAGATCAGAAACTAAAGCCAGCGCAGCTCTTAGAAGAAATGAAAGTACTACTATATAGGCACTGAAATGAACTAAACAGATTTTAGGAAATGCTGAGCATGGATCACTTTTGACAAGATGGATCTATAATGTGCATTTTTTCTGTACCATCCCTTAACAAAGAGTAGTTAGATTTCCAACAGGCTACTCCAAAATGGTCATATTATGCATCCATTCATCACATTCAGAAGCTCTCTGATTGGCAAACAACACATCCTATTCAGTGGGAGCAAGAATATTGAATCTCATAACAATAAATCAATAGCCAAGATGAAAAGAAAATCCAAGGAAATAGATACAATGTAAAGAAAACCTGGCTGATGATCAGAGGGTCCACAATGATTTTTACAATCAAGAGGATACATAAAAACATTATTATTAATGCTTATGATTCTATAAAAGCATCCATGCTGTGTAATGTAGAACATAACAAACACACAAAGAAATACTCAGATGAGCAACTCATCATCAAAAGGATTTTCTTAGCATCCCTCTGCAAGGCACAAAAGTAGCAGTACTGTGTGGCCAGTGTGCACAAGGTACTTTCCTGTCTCATCAGAACTGGCTGCTGGATTTAATTCTTCAATGGACTTAGCTATGCCCTATTATTAAAAACAAACAAACAAATTTAACTTTATTTGGTATTGATTTTGCTACTGCTTCTAGGAGGGCCTAGCCCTCCTGCTCAGAAGCACTGAGGAGTATGCAGAGCACCAGTATCCATCTCTGCTGCTAGTGGTACATGGGAGGACACTGGGGCTCGACCACCTCTGAAAACACATTTCTAAAACAGGACATTCAACATCATATTCTTCTGTACAGCTCCACAAAGAACTGTCATCTAAGAGACTGTGGCAGGATGGACCTTGCACAGGGAGATGCTATTCCTATCCAAGCACTTGGATAGCTGCTTAACCCACCCATGAAACAGTCACTCAGGAGGCTCAGAAGCTACATCTTACTGAAAGGAAGTCAGTGAGCTCGCTGGTGAGAAGCTCCTTGAGTTCTCCTTTACTGAGCTTGTGTCTGTCTCCTTCTTTGCCTGAATAGTGATAGAAAATCCTGATCAAGGTGTCCATTGCATCCTCCAGTGGTGTGGTCATAGCAGTGAGCAGGAAAGCTGTGGGGCAAAGATACAGTCACTGACACTGCAGAGGAGCCAAACCAAAAGCCAGTCTCTGGGAGGGAGAGGAGGGCCAGATGAAGACAGAAATTGTTACCAGTACTGAAAAGTTGGGATTTCAGTTGATCCATCATGCTAGCTGTGTGTGATCAAGGATGGACTTGAAAAAAACAAAATGTTTTCCTGAACTCACAAGCAAATACTTCAAAAAGGTAAATGGAAAGGAAGGATTTTTATTTAAGAAAATTATCTACTGTGTATCCATTTTACAAAGCTACTGTAAAAGAATATCTTTTGCACCCATAGCTGAAAACTCAGGGAAAATGAAGGCATACCTTCCTACCTGCTAATTTAAAAATTTTCTCAAGAAAATGAGTTCAGCAAATTCCATCAGCAAAAGTGAATGTGCATTTATACAGAAAGCTCCACACCAGTTTAGAGCTGACCAGAAGAAGATCAGCAATAATAAGGATAAGTATCATCTTTCAGTTTATTTGGTCATGTTTGCTTGGGCTGACCCTTTTTCCCACAAATTTCCTGCAGTAAACGTATGTGAGCTGGGCACTCCCAAGGTTTGCTTCATCGAGCGTGCAGTAAGAAGGTACACAGGGAAGCAACACCAAGAAAAAAGATGGAAATGCAATTACTTGCAAAGTAGCAGACTCAAAAAGTAACTGAAAGTAGAAATCAGGTATAAGTGAAACATTATGTTGAATAAGCCCCTGGAGAAAGATTAAAAAGCCACAATGCACTTCAGGGTAGGACTGGAGTACTAAACAATATCATCATGCAAAGGTTAAGACTTACCTGTTTTACAGACTAGAAGAGGTGTACACAAGAAAATACCCAGATCACAGAAGGTGATGGTCACCTTCCTTTCAAAACCCATGCACAGGCTCTTGTTTATCAGGCTGAGAGGGTGGATTACACAAACAGAGACAGACGTATAGTTGTCACAGGGATGATGGGTCTTCTGTTTCCTTCTGTATTTGCCTGCTCTATTCAATAAAAGCCTCTTGCTGTAACTGGGTCACTAAAATATTCACCAGGCACAGTAAAGGGCTGCATTTGGAACACATGGGATACTTTTTATCATTTGACATTTTACAAATATGCCCATCCAGGCTCTTGAACGTCAAAATTAGAAAATGGTAACAATCACAAAGTCAATATAAAACAATTTTTCACCACATTCAAAAGAACACTTTCTAACCTGTCTTTCAGCATTTCTACTGTCTAAGTGCTTCAGTGCTGGCAGCCAGAGTTCAAAGGTACTTGGATACCTGGGGGTAGACTTGTAGGTGAGTTTACCACATAACCCTTGAGATATCTACCTTAATTGTCAGATATCTCCATACACCTAAAACATTATCCCTTGCCAAATGAAATTCTTGCTGTAGTATGTGTGTCCTCAGGAGGAGATCAGGGAACCAGTTTCACTGGAAGGTGTGTCTGGAATTACAGTGTGCATTGAGCAAAAATTTTGGCTTCATTTTTATAGTCCTGCACAACAACTGTAGTTCCACATCTCTCTCTGAATAAGTGATTTTGCCCCACAAGGGCAATAAGTGACCTCTGTCCCAACCCCAGGGACTTGCTGACACTGGGACTGATGGCTGGGGGATGCAGGATACAGCAGCTTCACCATGGTAGGGCCTACTTACCACCCAAAATAATGAATAACCACCATTTTAATGACAGACACACAAAATGGAAAACTGCTTGTGAGATTTCCTGAGGGTTTGGTTTTCCTCAAAAAAGCCATGTACCTGCTGCAGACACATGTCCAGCAAGCACAACTGTGCAGATGAAGAGGGCATAGAGTTGCAGCTCCTTTGTTTCATTCCACCCAGAGGGAAAGAGATTGAGGTGGGCATTGTTTTTAGCTCTGAGATCCTCCACGCACTCCTAATTTTGAGTGCCACCACAGATCTCAGCCCACACCTGTGCCTGCCTCCTGTGCCTTCAGACATGTTTCTTCTGCCTGTGCTGTTGTGACAAGTCTCCACAACCTGAGGGGTCTTGTGTGGGGCTCTGGGAAAAAAGGTAGGGAAAAGGGGGTAGAACACATAAAAATTCTGGATCCCAGTGGTATGGGAAGTGACCATGTGTAAAGTGTTGTTTCCAAAACAGGCAGGCTGCTCTGGCTAGAGTTCCCTGTGGGCATGCACAGTGCTATGTGCAGGGCATAGACCTCCAGCCCCCACTCCTGTGGCCAGGAGTGCTCACCAAGGAAGGGGAAGCCAGTGCTTAGGGAATTTTTAGAAAAGGTTAGGGTGGAAACCAGTGGAGCAAGTGGAACATAATCTCTCCTGGAGTCAGAGGAGAGTTGGGGAGGAGAGCTGCTCTCCATACCTCTTCTGTATGTGGAGAAAGCTCATGGGTGCCTGATTTCGTACAGGAGCTGTCCCTGTGCTCCAGTAAGCACTGGGATCTAGCTGGATCATATAGAGCATATGGGAGAGGAACATGAGTGAGATCAGGCACAGCACATCTCTCCCACGCAGTTCTGGGAATCCTCTGTGTCTGTAGATGATAAGAAAAAGCACAGAGCCCCTTATGTAGCTACAGCCACAGGGTTCTGTCTTGCCTGTGATTCAGTAATGATTGTAACTATTGCTCAGAAATATTATCCAGAATAACATCAAAATAGTTGGGGGTTTTTTTGTTGTTGTTGTTGGGGTTTTTTTAATTTTTGCCATTTGTTCAACTTCACCAACCCCCAGAAAAAAACCCCACAGCTGAGTCAATACATAAGCATGAAATACTTCTGTTTATCTACATATTATTTCACTGATCCTTTGGCTAATGAATATTGAAAGTAATTATCTAAGTAGAATCTACAGGACGTACAACTTCCAGGAAGTAGGTGTAAACTTTCAGAGGTGCCATCCTCAGCTCAGAAGAAAGGAGGGTTTCCTCTATTATCTCCAGAACATCAGCTCAATAATTTATACAGTAGTATAATATGTACAGACTCTTTCCATAGCTACTTTCACTCCAGCTAATTATGTAAGAAACCTTTTTCACACTAGTGGGTGACGTACACAGGGAACAGCTGCACTGAGCTTGTTTGTCAAGAGGTCCATGAAATTTGCTATGTTCTGTCCTTTCCTCCCTGGCTAACAAAATCCTGCCAGTGGCTCCAGTGACAGCAGAAGTCTCACAACTTCTGTGAAGGCAGGTCCCAGCATCTACTCAAAATTCATGAGTGTCAATCAACTCTTATTACTTCTTCATCCAACACTCCAGCACAGTCTGGTTTAATATGATCTAGTTGGCATTGAAGAAAACTAAAGTCAGTGCAGACTGCAAAGCAGTTCAGTATCAGGACAAGAATCTACTCCGTGTCAGCAACCACCAATTCTCCCACCAATCCTCCCACCAATCCTCACCCTGCACTCTGGTTTCCAGCACTTTAAGCACAGGAGCAGCACCAGATGTGGTGGACAGAGGATGTAGTATGGCAGCATGACGGTAGACATGGTGAAGATTGGTGTCTTCCTCATTCATGACCAAACTTTGTCACAGCCTGCCAAATCACAGCAGTGTTGGTGGGGAAGAACCTTTGGAGCTGCCTAGTTCCAGTGCCTGCTCAAAGCTGGATGATCTCCAGCATCAGACTAGACACATACAGTTTTGTTTAGGTAAATACTAAAAACCTCCAAGGATGGAGATTTCATAAATTCTTGGGTAACCTGCTCAGGTGTTGCACCACCTCCCTGGGGAAGACAGCTGCCTATTACCCAGTGTGAGCATCCCAAGCCGCAGTTGTGAGTATTGGCCCTTTTTGCACCACCTACCACTACCACAAATACTTTGACTTTGTCAATTCCAGTCAAACAGTCTTGACTCCTCAAACTCAAAAATAAACTTGAAAGCAGTCTGTCCCCAGACTCACCCAATCTAGTTCCATGTTTTAGTGTTCCCTTCACATTATGTCCTTGACCCTTACATACTGTCCCAACTGTGCCTTTCCAATGAGTATTTCAACATTAAAATGTGCCCTGTGGAAGCAATGGCTGTCAGAAGGGGAATGGCAGAGTTTTCACCTGGCATGGCATAAATACTCTATAAGGCTGAATTCTGCCATCTTTTCTCAAGCAAGTAATAAACTTAGGCTAGCTAGCTTTACACAATGAATCAGTCACTGTGCCTTCCAGAATACGAGCAGAGGGCTGGAGCACCTCGCCTTTGAGGACAGGCTGAGAGACTTGGGGTTGTTCAGCCTGGAGAAGAGAAGGCTCCATGGTGACCTAATTGTGGCCTTCCAGTACCTAAAAGGAACTGATAAGAAGGCTGGAGAGGGACTTGTACAAGAGCATGTAGTGACAAGGCAAGGGGTAATGTCTGCAAACTGACAGAGGGTTGGTTTATATTTGATATAAGGAAGAAATTCTTTTCTGAGTGGGTAGTGAGGCACTGGAACAGGTTGCCCAGAGAAGGTGTGGATGCCTCATCCCTGCAAGTGTTCAAGGCCAGGTTGGATGGACCTCTGGGCAACCTGGTCTTGTGAAAGGTGTCCCTGGCCTTTTCAGATGAGTTGGAACTAGGTGTTCTGTAAGGTCCCTTCCAAACCAAACCTTTCTATAATTCTATGATTTCACTTGAGGCTGTTGGCAGAAGTGGAGGTTGTTCCTTGCCCTGAAAATCTTAGAAGGCACCCAAAAAGCAGTGACTGTTTCCTTTAATTTTAGTTAGGGTAATGTAAACATACACCCAGCTGGGGGGCTCTATGCTACTGCTCCTCCCCTCCTACTTGGAGATGCGGCACTCGGACCACAGACAGAAAATCCTACCACTGGTCTCTGCTCCTCAAAAAACTGGGCAGAGTTCTGACTTGTTTGAAAGCAGTCAGTCTTTGACACAGGTCAGCAGTCTTCTTCCTCCACAGCTGGGAAGGAGCTTGGACTTATTCGTCATTTCTTTTCCTTGATCTCTTCTTGAGACAATATGGCACAAGCTGTCTTTAAGCCAGAGCAGTTTATGAAGTGCCATTCTAAGCCACATTAAAATACTACTCAGCTTGGGTGTGAGAATCTTGTACTTAGGGCATCTGGCTTTCAACATTTGCCAGAATGCATGTGGGGAACATTTTCTCAAAAGTAATTGTTGCGCTGGGAAAGGCAAGTCAGCCTCCCACCCACATCCTGTCATTATTTATTTTTCCCAAACTCACACTGTTCTTGGTATGCACATATTTTGAATCAATGTTGCAACACCAAAATGGGAAAAGGTGAGATAGGAAGCAACAGGGAACACTGCAAGGCTCATAAGGACATTTATGCTACACAGTAAGAATCCTATACTAGATTAGAGCCTAGATTAAAGTAAAGAGTTTATTAAATACATTAAGGAGTTTATGAGACTTACATTTGAACCAGAATTTATTGTTAAATTGTAATGAACACTTTCTCATTTCAGGATTGTTAGCATTTTCATTGCTGGTTTGTTTCCGTATCTGGGTGACAGATTGTTTTATTCATTTACATCAGGTATGTCATCCTCCCATATGGGTTCTGGTTCACATCTTCAAAACTGTTTTAGCTGCTGTGATCCCACAGGCAGCAGAATGGCAAAGAACAATTAAATCTTTTTCTAATAGCTTTTACCACCTAGGTTTGGTGGTTTGCTCTTTTTTTATTAAATACCATTAAAAAAGGTATCATTTTTAATGAGTTACACTTCAAGGGCTGCCCAACTGATGTGTGTCCTCATATTCTCTGTTGAGTGCTGTTTTGAACAATCTTACACACCTCTTTTCCAAATACATAAATGACTCTCACTGAAGTGTCCAGGCCATTGAATTCTGCTTGTTCCCATAGTGGTCACTTCTCTTGGGATACCCACTTAGGACAGAAATTGGAGCACTGTCTGTGTTTGAGGTACTGACTTCAGTTACCACCTACTGCTTTCTTCTCCTTCTCCTAGGAAATCACTCACCATTTCCTACCTCTGTGACCAGCCATCTATTTCTAGCCTGTGAAGGCAACCTGAAATTGTGCATGAATGTACTTTATCCTTAAAGTAGTGTAGAAAACTTTCATTAACCCTAAATTGGAGTTTAGTAGTATTTCTGGCTACAGTTCTTTCTTCCTCTTACATCTCTGAAGCAGACGTATCTGTCCAGCTGTGTATCAGCCAAGCAATTTATGACTTTAATGTTGTCTATCTATGCCCAGAAGGATACCAAAATAGTGTAAAATATCCTGATGTAGACGGAGAGTCCGAGCCAGCTGTGCCTCAGGTAGTGGCAGAGGGTCATGTTACAGCGCAGCTCTCCTGCCTGGTAACCAGAGACCACAGAGCCAGCGCCAGCTGGCTATGGCAGCTCACGTTACAGCTGGGACACGGCAATACATCACCCTCTGAACAAAGCCAGGACACTCATTTCCCTTTGCATTAGATCCGCTGATCAGTAAGGTAAATCCATCCCCTGGAGATATGCTCGTTCTGACTGACTCCTGTTTTTTCCTAATTCAAATTCATATCAACATGCAGCAGCCTTCATCCCAATTCGCTCTGATGTCCGATTCCTTCCACAAGGTTTTTGCAGCTAGATTCAGGTTTATGTTTCATAACTATTGGGACCTCTCCTTGCAGGGGGTGGTCCTATATCACAGGATGGTGACCAAGTCACCTACCAAGTTGTAGTGGTAAGAAAATCTTACACAGATTTTCCATGGTCCTTGATCAGTTGTTGAGTTATTCCTGCTCCAGTTCCTCCTTCCTGCTTCCCAGCTATTTATACAGCAGCCGTTTCTTTGGGAATGGGACTCCAGGGGTCTGAGTGACAAGCTCTCAGCTGCCAAAGAGCATCTCTGAGCAGTGAAGGCCCCTGGCCCATACAACTATGCATTGGTATATGTGCTTGGTCATGCCATGGTGTGGGGGGTGGCCACCAGAGCTCCAAATGCAGAGCTCACCACATCTTTTCCATCTTCTCTACCCTTCCTGTGAGTTCAAGTCAGCCCATTTGCAGATGACTGGCAAATAAACTCACACCTTCTTTATCACCAGTGCCAAAAGAAATACTAAAAGATGCAACAGGAAAAAAAGCATTCCAGATGAACTTGATTTACTGTTTCTGGGCACTGTTGATGTTAAATCAATATAGGAAAATGAGGCAAATATAGTGCTCTCTTAGTTTGTGTGAATATAAAAAAGGAGGAATACTCTTTTGGTCTGGGGCTGCCCCTTAGTGTCCTGCTGAAGAACTGCTGCTTCCAGATCTCGGGCTAGCAACAACTGCCAAAGCTGCAGGAAGCAAGGGAGAGAAATTCCCACCTGCCTGCTCCAAGGCACACATAGATGTTTCACCACTGCATTGCTACAGTTAGCCTCATACAGGGGTCAGCATTGTCAACAGCATGCCAAACAAGAAGCATTATCATTAAAAATTACAGAGGAAAGAAATAACCATTGCATACAGCTTTTTAGGTAGCAGTATAAACTTTGCAGAGAATTTAAATACCTAACCCAGGCCAGTATTAGAATAATGGAATTTAGGCACATGCTTTGCTGAATTCAGGCCTTATATTCTAATGGCCTTTGCAACAACTCATCCTAAACTTACCACCTGCAGAGGGAAAAAGAGAGTTCAGAAGCACTTCAGGTTAATGCTGTTGTTTGGAGGGTAAATGTAGGAAAATACTAGAGTAATGCAATGTTCTCCACACTGTTACATGAGCACTCTGCAAATAACCACCAATTCTCGTCCACGTGCAATGAGGTCAAGAAACCTCAAGAGGGCATTGAGAGCCAGTAGATGATGAGGGTAAAGGAAGGCTTAAAAAAGGATAAGTTCATAGCAGAAAGCCTAAGAAAGTATTTTGCATGTGTTTTCACTATGGTGGAGCTTAGAGAGGTTCCCAGAAAATGGAGACAGAGAGATGCTGACGGATCTGTCTCAGACCGAAGTGCAGGTAGAAGGAGTTGTAGGACAGATCCTCAAACCAAGACATAACAAGCCAGGACGGGATGGAATCTAGCCCAAAGCTCCAGAGGAACTTGAGGTGGATGAACACGGGGTCTCTTTGGTTGAAATCTGGCTCAGGACAACAGCAAAGAAAACTGGCAGGTACAATGCCAAGTGCTATCCAGAGAGATGAGGAATATTAGGTCTGCTGTCATGTTGAGTAAAGAGGGAGAGACCCACCTGAAAACCAGAAGGGAGGGAACATGACTAAACACAATATACTGGGAAAACTAAAGAGGAGTCATAATGAAAATCTGCTGGCACTCCCTGAAGGAGTACATGATGAGTGTCCCCCCTGATTACTGCCCACCTTGTTCCCAGAAAGTATTCCTCACTCTTAAGGAAATTAGGCTGCCCTGGGATACAATGAAAAGAATCACACAGAGCATATCTAACTGAAAGATAGGTAATAAATAATAAATTTTGGGTTTCACAAGTGAGCAGAATGATCAATGGGGTCTCACAGGCATCTGTTCTGGAGCCAGTGCTATTCAACATAGTAATTGGTGATTTCGGAAAGGGAAGGAGAATGAATGGATGAATTTTTGATACAAGTTTTTCAGAGACAGAGTTCAGCTCTGAAGATGCAGAAGGACCTCATGAAATTAAGTGATACAGTGTCAGATAAATTCACCATAAAGTAAGCACAAGGTGTCATGTGGGCATTATAAGCTCTGAGTTGACTATGAGAATTCATGTGAGTGATCTTGGGATTAATACAAGTGAGGATGTTGGTCTAGTAAGAATTTGAGAACAAAAAAGACTAGGAAAGAAATGGAACACCGAAAACCAGAAGAGTTTTTATGCCACTAAGTTCAAGGGACACCATTATTTAACATCATAGTGGTCTTCCAACCTTCACCTTACAATCAGTACAGCAGAATTAAAAAGAGCAGCAAAGAAACAGCCTCTATGTTAGAAACAGCTAAATACACAAGACATCTTAGCCTACGGAAGTATGTAACTGGGAATGTCAAAGAATTATGTATATTCAAGAGTGGCACGGAGAAGGTAAGAAGTAATTATTCACGGTCCTTACAGTACTCTCTGGATGTTCTCACAGCTATTACAGCTGCAGTTGCTCTGAGGGATCTGCTCTAGAAAAGTGAATTTCTGATGGTACTAGGAAAGCAGCTGGACCAACCCTACAGGAGCAATGCATGTATCAGCAGGAGACAGCTTGAGTGTTAGAGTTTGATGTGCATTAAAGTCAGAGGCAGATGTTGTTAAGGTGCAATTGATTTACTTGTCTTTAAAAGGCTAGAAAACTAGTTGGTTGTTCCCAGTTTAATGAACACCGTAAGTGTCCCAGAGATGTGTTGCATGCATGTGCAAATCAAGAACAGCTGAGATGGTGGAAGGAACAGAGAAATTCAACTGGCATAATTTCTTCTTCACACCTTAGAATGTGAGGGTGCATGTTTTCTCTCCATTTGGAGGAGAAATTGATAATACACTATGCTGTGTAGGCACATTCAAGAGTACCAGCAAGATGCACCACCCTGCTGTGGTGCCTCCATCCCTCCCTTTGCAGAGCAATAGCAGGAGCTCCTGGCTCCCGAAGCCCTGGCAGGTAGCTTGTGCAAGCCATTCCTCATGCAAGCCATACCTGGTCAGTCAGGGAGTTCCTTCATGTCAAACAATGTGACTGGGCTTCCTGTTGGTCTCCTCCGGTCACACACTGTCCAATCTCATACCCCAGACCTGTGTCACCTGGCATGCCTAGTGCTGAGAGGCTAGGTACAAGCCCAGCATGGTGACAGAGAATGCCCTTGCACTTGTGTGTCCCTGGAAACAGCACAAACACATTCTCCAGCCTTTGCCAGCACTTTCTGGGCACTGTTGGGTACTGGCTTCTGATCCATCTGTTTCACTTCTCCTTGCTGCTTTAATCCTTGCTTCTGCACCTCCCATGAATAACACTTGAAGCCTTTCAGCTCCTGCATTTGTAAAGGGACTCCCCCGGCTCTAGCAGCCCTCATTGCATCTCACTCTGCAGCATGAGTTTGCCTTATAAGGTTGTGCATCATTTCCTGCCATCCTGTTACAGGAAGCCTGTTTTTTGTGGGTGGTCAGTTAGCTCACTCTCAAGTCGACTATATTAGATACAGAGAATTAGTGTGAATGAAACTGGTTTCAGGAAACACCTTCAGTGTGTAAACCCAAAGACACAGATGTTGGAAGAGATAAAACAAACACAACTGATTGCAGAACTATTACTCAGCCCATACACATCATGGTTAAAATAGGTCATCAAAATTTGGAAATAAACTGAAATAAAATCACTAAAATTAATTAAAAAGGGTGAGTAAAAGCTTTGAAGGATAGAAATCCCGCAAAGCAATTATCTACACTGTCTATATACCACTAAAAGTAATCATCATGTCTGCTTTAGGAAATAGAGCAATCATCCACAAACCCACAGATCTACTACTGTGTTGCCTTCTGAAAAGACGAGTTGTGTTTTATTGCTTTTACTCCATTTTCCAAGTACCTCTATAACAAAGCCTTGAAAAAGCTGGAATTACATTCACAGCCTCCTCATGTCCTCCCAGCCATGCTGAACAGTATCACACCTTTTATCAGTGTGTCTTCTGTTTACTTCAAAGAGCCACATAACACTGTTTAAACTCTTTCTTAACCACAGAACATTGTACAGGTTTCATTCAAATTCTGTGATTACAGTAAGCTTACCACATCAGTTATCCTTGAGAGTTTAATAATATTTACATCGTACCTTCTAAGACACATATATCACTGTGAAAAGAAATTCCTTCATAATCAGAATCATATGAATTTGTTATTTGCTTTTCAGGTATTTGAAAATATCAAAGGCCCTGAACTATGAAAAGGAGGATGTCAGTGAGGGATATAATGGGCACATTTTGAAATTTATGCTTTTATTTCCCCTACAAGTATTTTTTTTGCCTTTGCAGTGATTTTAGAGTGACGTTAGTTCTTACCTGTATGGAAAGTCTTTTCCAAACTAACTCTTTGACCACTGTTTAAAGGCTGTTTTAAAGTCTATCATCACTCTGTTATTTCCAGTGAAAGCAGGACAATACACTGACACTATGCTGAGACTGATGTTAAATGGGATTTTAGGTGTACTTTTGATAATACAAACACTGCCATTCCTGAACTGTGGTAAAAGCTTGATGATATCTCCATCCTCACTTGTTCTCTTCCTCTAGAATATTCTGGTTTCTTGGGGTAATTGGCTAATACAAAAGGCTGGTGGGTTTGCAGGAGCAACTTCATGTTACTGTCTTCTTTCCACTGTGTAAGTTGGATAATTAAACATGTCCATTTTGGTACAAAAGTGAAAGTATCCTTATTTTCAGATAGAAAGAAGCAATCTCAAATGCCTGAGGCTGTTAAGGCTCCCTGTCATACTGTGTCATACTGTGGCAGAAGTATGGCAGGAGCTAGTATCATATCAGTAGTAACCGCTTCCTTAACTGTACAGCCCTCTAATTATGGTACCTTTATTAATTACACACATATTGGATCTTCCACTGCCCATTAAATTAAAGAGTAACAGGCACTGTTGTCTTTTATTCTTATCTATGTAAGATCATGCTACTCACAGAACTTTCCAACAACCAAAATTACAGATGTTGCTGATCTCTGGAAAGTTCCTAAACAATGCAACAAAGTGTGTAGATTTTTTAGCAGACGACTGAGTCCAGGCATTTCCCATTCTTCATTCTTCAGTTCAGTGTCAAGAGACATCTGCAGTAAAATCAAAGGCAGATGCTCTCACCATCTCGTCCAATAATGCAACCCCACTAAGGGGACAGGCTCAGCACTCTCAGTTGTTCCCGACTCACCTGACATGCTGGGTTGCAGCTTAACAAATGCACTCCAGACAAAGTTCTGCCTGTGACACCAAGCAGAAGAGGACTTGGAAGAGTATTACAATTCCTCACTGGGGAAGATGAAAGGCTGATAAAACCCCATGCATACAAGGCTCTGCTTTTCTCAAAGACTCATTCCTTAAGAAGTAAATTTTTTTCTTGAGTCTACTCCTGTGAAGCAGCCTCAGACACCATCCTCAGCAGCACAAAGTTATTTGTAACTACAATGGCCATGGTAAATATACATTAAGTTACAGGTAGAAGTTGCAGGTGAAGCAACATTTCCACAATGGAAAGCTTCACATGGGTTCAGATGTTCTGGAAATAAAGACAAAAATCAGCTTAAAATAATAAATAATTTAACAAAATTATTACTGACAATAAACTTCTGCGTGCCATACTATTCCAGAAATCTGGGGATTACAAGAATTAGACAACACCTCTTCTCACTCAGATAAGCTTATGCTTTGAAGATTTGGTTTTAGCAGTAGTTTAAATCCAAGAAAAAAACCAAGGAGATTGAAAGACATTGTGAGAATATTCTGCTTCAAAAGTTACAATCCAGGAGCCCCATATCTCCCTAGCAATCTGCTTCTCTCGTTTCAAACATAGCAGGGATATTTAATATCACCTGTTGAGTCCTTCTTCATCTTTTGCATCAGATATGTATGTGTTTTGAAATGGGGATTTACAAAATAAAGCACAGCACCAGGAAATGGGATTATATTTCACTTTGATGTGTTTGTTCAAGAGAATGTGCAATAGCAGTCAGAAACAGAAGAGGGAGCCTTTAATCACAGTATCAGCTCTTTTTGCAGCTACGCAGAAAGTTAAAGAAAGCATGAGTCTATACGTAAAATTCCTTCCCCAGCTGATGAATAGAGTCCTCAGCTAGTTCCTGAATAGCACAGATCTCGCTGGGCTTGGTCTGACAGCTTGGCTGGCGTGTGACACATACCTCTCCCCCTTCACTGAGAAACCATGATACCACACCACACTATGTGACTTTTGTCTGCCCATACAGCACCATTTCCCAGCACTGCAAGTCTCCTGAAGCTAGCAGGCTGATATGCAACAGTGTGGATGTGATTTCAAGGTGGGTGGTCTACCCCACAGAAACACCAAGAGCCAAGGAGCTTGCATCTTTGACTTCAGTGCAGTGGGGATGTGGGTGCTCTGGGAGGGAGGAAGGAGGCTGGCAGGCATGCTGAACTACCTTCTGCAGGTGTCTGCCTACTCATTCAGAATGCTTAGATACCAAAACAGAGATATTTGTCTTGAGTCCACTCCCAAGTACAAACTGTGAGGAGCTCTCCCTTTGAAGAAGGAATGAACTGCCCAGCAAAAAGGTACCCTGAGTTCATCGTAAGGGAAACTCTTCATCAGCTGGCACAGGGTATGTGCCACACACACACTAGAGTGACCCTGCTACATGAACAAGAACACAAATGGTCTTCAAGCCACAGTGCCCTGTGGAGCCCTTATTCTTCCCAATCACATCTGACAGGTCTGGTTCAGTGTCTTTGGGTGCTGCAACCAGCAGTGACTCCAGGGCTGGTTGCAGCTCAACCTTAAACCACACATGTAAGATAAAAGGGTCTTGAAACAACAGGGCTGCTGACACCTCTCTTTTCTAAAGACCTGCTATCTTGATTTGAGGTATAAGCAGTGGCAGCCATGGCTTTAGCAGCAAAGTCAGGCACTATCATTTCCCCATATCTGGTAGAGGTATCTCCACTCTGTGCTGTCCAATGTCCAAGACTCCAGCCACCAGCCCATGCCATGCCATAGCACAGCTGCCAAAGTGAAGGTAGCTGTGGGTGGACTGTCTCTCTCTCCCCTCTTTCCTGCCATCTCTTCTTTATCACCTTCTTGGCTCCTGCTGCAGAATTTGATTACACAGAGCTCACTGTGGGCTGCCTTGTGCTGATGCTGGAGCCAGCTCTACATCCTTCAGCGGAAAACATGAACCAAGCCACGTGCACTCTTCAGAGACATCAGACCAAGCAGACCCTTGACAAGCAGTGCACCAGCCATCACCTTTAGAGAGTCCCTTTGTCATGTCTATTGCTGACCTTACTAACCAAAATGTCATGCTTGCTGGGAGTTCAGAGAGGCTCCCCAGTCTTGTGCTCTCACCCAGGGCCTGGCAGCCACTCAGACATTTACTGAGGATCATCTTACTCGCTATTGTTGTAGTATTCATGACTCTGCCTATTCAACCACTCATAGTGACACAGGGAGCTTCCAGGCAACCAGTCTAATATACACAACACACTCTTCATAAATTATGACAGAGCAGTTCCATAACTTCCTTTCAGCGTTTCATTTTACTGTCAAGTCACTCTTCATAAGAATAGCACACTTCACCCCAGCTCACAATTAATATCACCACAATAGAGCCACTTCCAGCATTTCCAGCTGCACTCCTGAAATTAATGGAGACACCTTAGTGACTTCAAACAAAAGCAGGCAACTTCATTTGAATGTGATACAGCACCACTTGCCTCCAACATATTCTGCATTGGTGCTAAGGGCTTGTCCTAAATATTTCTACACTTCAAACCATGTTGTTCAGTTCATTCACTCATAGAAATGCCAGACAGATTTGCCAGACTGGGATTTGAAGATGAAATGTCAAGGGGTCATGTTGTGTCAATATGAAAGTATGCGTTAGTCCTGAGTCACTGCCAGCTAAATCCTGGGAACACCACAGTGTGGTGTTCCCTTCCGAGCCGACACAGTAATTTTGACTCATCAACTGCTTCTTGTGTTTTCTTTATATTGTCCTGCCTTTTGTAAATGCATTGCACCAGAGACTCTTGAGGAAACTCCTTCTACCCATCAAACCTTATCTTTTAATTTATATTCTTCAAGTTAATCCTTTCATTCATTTCCTCTTATTCAGCGGGTTAACCTCTCCAAAGAAGCAGCATATCCTTTGTTTTACCATCTTAAATTACTCCTTTTTCCCAAGTGCTTAGATGTACAGACACAGTCTTCATGCAAATGAGCTCTGCCTCTCCACTTGCTGTAGTCCACAGGATTTTGTCACAGAGCAGTCCCCACTGCAGTCATTCAGCTGGGGAAGCACGGACTCAGCTGCTAAACCATAACATCAGGAGTACGTCTTGTCCTGAAATCCGACTCTGTGGAGAAAGCATGAAAACTGATGGTGTTCTGCACTGCAACACTGCCACACATTACTTCCTTCCAGCAGCTGAGAGCTGGAAAGTGCTATAAATTGGGTGAGGGAGGGGAAGGGGTATTATCAGATAAACTGCATGCTGGGAAGTGCTATAAATTAGGGGAGGGAGAGGAAATGGTATTGTCAAATAAACTGTGCACTTTAGTCTCAAACATACTGAACTGTTCCCAGCACTTTGAGTCTTGAAGGTGAGGCACAAAGCTGGAGTGCAGTTGCTGAACTAAATGTAGTTGAAAACTGCAACAGAGATATCCACTCATGCTACTCATGTTTGTTCCCAGATGGAGCACTCACCACTTGATGCATGCTTGGCAATTAAAGTTCTGCCAGCCTTAAGAATTATTATACATTGATTCTTAGAACTGCCACAAAATACAGACATCCCTCCTGCCCATTGTTTCTACAGAGCTCTCTACATTAACTGACAGAACATGGGAGTTGTAATACCTGGAGGTGATCTACTGATAGAGCTGAGTTGTTACTGGGGCATTTCTCTCAAGTTCCATATGTAGACTTGTCAAATGTAGGCTTTTCTTCTCCTCCCACATTTTGTTGCCTTGCTTCATTATGCAAGTGCTCATTAATGCTCTTCACTGCATTATTAACACTTTTGAAACAATGGAATGAGGCTTCGTCCATGTGTGCTACCTGCAGACCATGTTGTTGAGAAGCACTCCAAATGCAGACCTAACTTCAGCAGCAGGACTCTGCTTTACAACATGTATAATAATTCCATGGATACCAGGTGTAGCAAGTTTACCAGCAAAGATGCAGTCTC
This sequence comes from Entomyzon cyanotis, assembly GCA_024500445.1. Lineage (NCBI taxonomy): Eukaryota > Metazoa > Chordata > Aves > Passeriformes > Meliphagidae > Entomyzon > Entomyzon cyanotis. Next base: position 28,627,432 of record JAKEPQ010001021.1, on the reverse strand, counting down.
TGGGTTACACCTACATTAGGGCTCTTGCTATGGGTCTGGTGATCAGAGATTGCACTGGTTCTCTCCTGTGATCACCCTTATGCTCAGGCAAAATGCAATATCCAGGTGAGCACTATGCTGACACAATCTGCCCATAGCATTCAACAGCTTTGTGACATGGAAGCAGGGTACCCAGATGGGAGTGGACACACTTTAGCTATCTCTGCATTTGGAATGCTGCATCTATATTGAGGCATAGACACTGGAGCCTGAGATCTGACAGGATTTAGTCACAGATAATACCAGGTAGATCTTGGTTGGTACCATTAAGCTGACTCTGTTTGTACCACAGGAGCAATCTCAGGCAGTTTATGAATTCCAGTGTGGCTATGAGCCTACCTATCTCCATGTTCATGCAAATAGGCCTTTCTCCCTTTTCCTGGCCTCCAAAGAGCTGCCAAACTGCCAGGGAAGCTGGTTGCACACACTTCAATGACTGAAAAGCCCAAGTCACAGAAGCTAGCACTGCATCAGTGAGTCCTTATGGATTGATGGGTGTTGTCACTGTATCTCTGCACAGCATTCCATGCACCCTTCACAATCACTACTCTTTTTTCCATTATCTGAAGCATCTCCACCTCCTTTGGCCTGGATGACAGAGAGCTGACTATGTAGTCAGCCTGTTGTACTGGTCCTGCTAGCAAACAGTGCCTGGAGAATGTTTACCTGCAAACCTAAAGAAGGTTGTCACTCCTGAGACAAAACGTGGAGGTAATACATACTCCCCTGGCTGTTGTTGAATCAAAATGATGATGACTACTGTGCTTATGCTGTATTTAGGAGCGTTGCTGTTTATCAACCATGTTCAAAGAGCTTATGACAGATCAAATGCATCCGTAATGAAACTTGGGTCCCAAATGGCTGTTGTTGTAGGCAGGCATTATGGTGCTTGATTCCCAGGGCAGCTACATATCAACACAATGTGCTAAATATCTTTAGTCATCACACCACAGTCAGACAAAATGAATTATAAACTTGGTGGGCCCAAGTGGTAGTCATTTAGGAGTTATGAAAAAACCGAGACATAATAGCAGAATTAGTAAACGAAGGGTGTTATCTCTTGCCAAAATTGAATACTGGGAGCCAATGCTGTAATCAATAAATAAAAGAAGGTTCTGATGTGTCAAGGGAAATATAGTTCCACGAGTTTAATATTTGCACTTAGCAGTTAGTGAAGAGTCTACGAAGAGACATCAATATGGAACTTCTTGACCTTTCTGGGAAAAGTTACCACTATTTTTGTAAAGAGAATTCTGGACTTAAAAATTTTGTGGAGTTCTTGGAAGAGGCCAAACACAAGTGGAGATAATGGTGATCCAGCACAGCCAGTCTACCTGGATTTCCAAAAGATTTTTGGTAAAGTTTCTAATTCCAGACTTTCAAAAACACTAGGCAGCCATGGAATAAGAGGGAAGGTCCTACTGTTTAAGAATCACCGACTACAGGGAAAGAAATACAGGGCAGTAGAAAAACAGTCTTCACTATGCCAGTTACTCATCAGTGTGGTGCCAGACCTGTACTGCTCTGCACATTTATAAATGCTCTGAATAGGGCAGAGCACTGAGGAACTAGAGTTTGCTGACAACATCCTAACTTGGCATACAGACCTACAGCTTGTAAAATGACTGTAACCAATCAGGAGAGAGATGTGGTTACAGGCAGCTGCATGATAACATAGGCTCAGTGCTAAGGAGCAGGAGAAAAAACATAGACTTTGAATATTAGGGGCTATTGGGGAGAGTGAAACAGAAGTCATGACTGTACCATTCACAGGTTGAATACTGTGTGCTGCTTGGAGACTGTTTATGGAAATGGGAAAGTCTCAGAGAAAGGAAACAAGACTGCTGCTGAGAGTGGCTGACCTGGAAGGAACTGGCTATGACATCTCAATGTGCAAAGTCCCTAAGACAGAATATGATACTTACAAAAATTTCAAGTGGATGGACAAGACAGTTAGAGACTCATCCACATTTTCTTCTCCTTTAAGAATGAGGGTCCACCTAGTAAAGACTGTTGATCCTGATTCAAAGTGAATAGTGAGGTTGACAACATGACACTCAACAGGACACTACTAATCAGGCCAGCCGAATCAGATGTAAGGAAATTTTCATGCTGAAAGTAGCAGGATGTTGGGGACAGTATGATCGGGGATGTGATACTTGGCTATGCTGGTTTTACTCCTACCTGGGTATCTGCCTCTAACTCCTTTCAGTTGCTGTTACACGTGCTCTTAGTCACAGTCCTCTGCAGCAGCCTTCCTCACAGCTGGAAGTGAACTTAGCTGCCCTAGTTTTTATCTTTTTTTCCTGAACTTCAGAGCACATTTCAACTATGCTCCATAGCACAGCACTCAAGTGGTGCTGGCCACATTTTCTGTGCATCTGGTATGTCAGCCAGGTACCTTGTGCAGCATTCCTGCTGTTTTCTTGACATGTCCCTTGACACCCTGCTGTCTTGTTGACCTCCAGAGGCACAGGTGAGAAGAGTACTCTGGCAGAGCTGGGTCTACCCTGAGCCTGAGTGAGCAGAGCCATTCCTATGGTTATGGGGGGAGGCTTGCTCCCTGATGCTTGAGAGGTCAGGCTGAGGCTCTGCAGCTACTGCAATTCAACTTCCCTTGCAGTTGCACAGTGCCACCCTTTTGGTGGTGAGACTGTCTGAGCCTCTGCCTTGTGCTGAACCAAGAGCTCATCCAGCAAAACAACCAAATGCTGTTCCAAGTCAAAAGTAAACTTCCCTCCATTCTCCTGGTTTAACTTTAACCCAGAACTGAACCAACCCACCCCAAGGTCATGCTTGTGACAGTATGAGGGAACAGTGTGATCCCTCATATGCAACCGGGTTAAGGGAAAGACTAATGTACTCAGCTGCAGCATAAACTTGAGCTGCTTGTGAAAGCTTGACACTGTGCACATAAAATACACTGATTTTCAACTCCCCAATGCTTTCATGAATGTTTTACTGATTTTTTATAGCATCTAAATCTTGAATCAGCATTAAGTAGGGAGAGTTTTTTGTTTCTCTTAGTGTTTGAATTGCAAAGTTGGCATTGCTCAGGAACATATTTATTGTAAGCTGAACAAAATCATCTTTATACCATGCCCAAGGGTACAGCCCCCCTCCCTTCTCCCCCCCCACCAAAAAAAAAAGAGTTTTAAGCAATCAGCTCCACATTACTAGACTACATGTTCTTTCCCCACTACTACCAGGCTACACAGGCAAACAATTGTCAGTTCAAGGACCTGATTCAAATTGATTGAACAACCAGCCTAGTCTACCTGCTCTGTTAATTGAAGAAAAGTAATCCATACTAAATTCAGGATAAGGATTTGCAATGCAGCTACAAAGAAGGAAATCTTCACTTAAATGACTGTGGGCTCCTTGAATAATATTCTTCAAAATCTGTCACACATTGTACAGCTTCATTTTAAAATAACTCATTCTCTTTATTAAAATTTCTTTTTCAAATAGCTTTCAACATACTGCAGTACCATCTAATTCTTACTTGTGTCATTGGCAGACCTCCACTGTTACTGCAGGTAAGAAAGATCCTTCATTACAGTCTGCTTTACCAACCTGCAGATGAAGGCTAGAGGGGAGAAATGGTCAAGAGAATCAGGACTTTCCTTCACATGAGCTGCAACAGAGCCACTGCAACAACAGAGTTGTCTGACTGTTTGCCAGGAAAGAAACAACAGAGTACAGATATACAAACAGTGCTTGATGTGCTTCTGACTAAATAATGACAAGAAATAAATCTTGTCCCCCAAAAGACTGGCTATATTAACCATGTAATTTTTTAGCCATTTAGTAGTCATCTATGAATCATGAGCAATCTCTTTGTGGAATTATACAGACACACACACTGACGATTTATCATGTTTACAACATACTACCTATAACCCTTGGACTCCTGACATAGCACAGGTAGGTCTGTAAGTACATGAACTGAATGCCCTTTCTTCATATTACTCACTGCTGCATATGGAGCAGGAAGCATACTGGGCTGCTTAGAAAGATAAAGGACACACAGACTAAGTGAAGAGTTCAGACAGCCTTATTTGAAGATAGTGCAACTCTGTTCATTCCAAATTCTTCCAGTGAACTATGGCTTCTTATGTACAGTTATTTTCCAGTAAGGATGCTAACACCTTCAGTAAAAAATATGCAAGTATTTCCCTGCATTTGTCAGGAAACAGGAAGAGAAAACTGTTTATGTCTGAGAAGACAGGAAAACTGTTTATGTCTGAGAAATGTTTGTGTCCCACATCATCTAGAGTTGTAAACTCTCTGCTCCTTAATTAGACATATGTTAATATACATTGCTACTTTAGCTTGGTCCTCTGAAATACTATCACAAAACATCCTAGTTTCATTGCACTCTAAAGAAACATGTCATTAGGTGAATTTTACTTTACCTATTTAGACATTACAGCTACGGCTGTCATGCTTATAATTAACTTAATTAAATTATAGGAATAACGAATAATATCTTTGTTACATGAAGCCAAGCAAGCTGAACTACACAAGTCGAACTAGTTCTGTAGTGCATGTAAAAGAATAAAAGAAAGCACCCAACTCAAATGTTTTATTAAAAAAAAAATCTTATTTAGACATTTTAAAAAATACAAGACACATTATACAAAATCAAATAGCTATCCTCCAAAACTTTGGTGTATATCCCCATATAAGATTATGTACTGGCAAGTGTTAAGTAACAATGGCTAATCTCAACTAACATTTTATCCCAGTGGTAGGTGATAACAAGATCAGCTTGTCAGCTCAAATAGGATAACATAAGCTGTTGCCATATTAGTATTTACAGCACAATAATTTGGAAAACAATACAAAAACTGTATTATACTAAAGATAATAAGCAGTCTAATCCAAGATGGTGAAATAGATTGTCCTCTCTATAGCTTCAAATGATGTTCAATGTAAGCAGGTACACAGAGTAAGGTGCTATACACACAATCTGTTCAGATGCTTAATACATTGCTGTTATAGTTAAACAAAACAGATTTATCTGTTAATTAAATATACTAACAACACTGCATAATAGTCCAGAGACATTTTCCTTTTTAGCAACTTTTATATTCAACAAGAATGTCATCAGCCACAACTCACTTCTAGGTCAGTAGCATTTTTGCACAGCATCCGAAATGTCTTTTTTCCCCCAGTCTTGCAGGAAGATTTATCTGCTTATGATTTCTACACAGAATAAGCAGCTGTGAGTTCCAAATTCCAGGCTTCAATGTAATTAAAATGCAGAGATGTTTCTTCAGACTCTCTTGTACAAAGTAAGTCTATTGTTATCCACATCCTTTCATCAGTAATAATGAAAGTTCATTTTTCTAAGATTAGGCTCAGTAGGATGATTTATTGGTCCTACTTGAGCTTGAAGAATAAGAATTTGATTTCTTGAGGTACCTGCTTGATGAGAGAGACACTTGCATCCTCTGTGTTGTTCGCACACTTTGGCAAAGAAGAGCATATTTAAGGTTGTCCCTGAAGTCTTTTGAAATATAATAATAGATGAATGGATCAATACAACTATTCAAAGTGGAAAGACACAGTGCAGTTATGTACCACACATACAGATGACTATAGCTATAGGCTTTGAGGAGTGAATAGTGCACAATAATCAGCACATTGCTAGGTGTAAAACAGATGAGATACATGGACAGGACAACAATAATGAGTTTGATTGCTCTTTTTCGTTTCTTCCCAGTGCTTACATCTACAATGGAAGCACTCAGGGTTTTAATCATTAGTATGTACGTGACAGCAGTGATGATAGCTGGGATTAAAAAGAGTCCAGTTGCAAGTGAGAGGAAATAACTGAACATGTCATGAGCCGAAACATTTTCGGGCAATACATCGTGGCATGTTGTGATGTTAAGATTTGAAATATGTGCCGTCTGATTAACAAGATATAATGGAATGGTGCCCAACAAAATCAGTATCCAGATAGCAATGGAGATGCCCAAAGCAATTTCTGATTTCTTTTTTGAATGCACTATGGGGTTCACTACAACCCAATACCGTTGTACACTGAGACACGTCATAAAGAGGATGGAACAGTACATATTTCCATAGAAAAATCCAACAAATACTTTGCAGAGACCTTCACCGAATAGCCAGTTATTGCCATTTAGATGGTATGAAATCTTCAGTGGGAACCAGACAACAAAAAGAAGGTCTGCCAGTGCCAAATTTACCATGTAAATCACAGCTGGATGTTTCTTCTTTGTTCGGAAAAAAAAGACCCAGAGGGCCATGGCATTGCTTGGCAAACCAATTATAAAGACAAAGATATAGACAATAGGAAGAAAAACTGTGGTCAGCTTTCCTGTGAGGACTTGTGCTGTAAATTCATCCACCTTGTATAACTCTTCAGAACTATTTGTATTTGAAACCTTCTGGCCAATAAAAGTTCTTCCTTTTTGCTTCTTGGGTCCATTATTCTCTAAAATTAAAGAAAAAAGAAGTAATTGCTGTTATTGAATTGCAGACTTTTTGCCCTTTTAAAAAAATAAACTAGACATAGAGATTTACTTTGAACATTTAAGGACAGCCTTATGAACAGAAAAATTAAGAGTGATGTTCAAACACTTGACAATTTATCTTCCCTGTGTTTTAAATTTATTATCCAACAGACAACCTATACCCCTATACTTATTCAAGGATACTACCAGCAACCAAAACACTTTTCCATGTGACCAGTGATACTAAAACTGCCTTGTTAGAATGAGCTGTCAGGTGCTCTTACCACCTGAACAGTTACAGTAGAAACTGTTTCAAGTACCCCAGGGCACCATTAGCTTCCCACACAGCAGTGCCAGACTACGAGTGCTGGGACTTGCAGAACTTCACAGCAAGCTAAAGTAACTGCAGCAAGAAGCTTTGCCAATTTAAGTGGCCCAGAAGTCGAGTATGCCATAAAAAGAGAACACGTTACCTTCAGACAAGCTAACACGAACTCAAGAACTGCAACTTCCAAAGCCATACACAAGTGATCCCTAGATGGAAACCTGAACACACTAACTGTGCATGAAGATGCAATAACACCATCTGTCATCTGGGATCTCCTTCAGGAGAGATGGTCAGACAGTCTCTCTGGTTTCTGCTCGACATGTTAGGTGGCAGAGCTGCCAGCTAAGGCTGCTTCATACACAGACAGCTGTCACTACAACCTTTGCTCAGCTTCTTTGAATGCTATGGAGTTTACAAATCATACTGGTGAGCCAGGGCCTCCTGACTGCTCAGTCCTGTAGGACAGACCAGACAGCCCAACTCGGAGCACACACAGCATAGTTCTCCTCTGCTGACAGGCTAAACTGCACAGTGTCCTTGAATGCACACCATTCCAAAAAGTCAGACATTCACCTACAGACATGCATGTCCATACAGCTAAACAGTACGGACATGGAAGTTGACTGGTTTTGAAAGAATTATTTCTAAACTCAGTTTCTATCAATATTTGTGGATTTGTTTAGCCAAAGCCCCCCAACTGGAATATAAAAAAGTCTTTTGAGTATCTGAACAGTGTGCAGCCCTGAACAGTGTTGAAGCATGGCCCCTTTGTTAAGAAATAATTGATACAATTCCAGAATAAAAAAATGCTTACACCTTACATTTTAAAGAATCCTTACACAAGAAATATGTAAATACACAAGTATGTGTGTTTCTCAAAATCTATTGATTCCCAAAAATAGCCCACTTTAGATAGCTGTTCCTTTAAAATTATAACTGCAAAAGTCTGATGTATAGCATTAGACTCCTGTGTAGACTCTGCAACCTCCTGAAAATGTATACAGAAATACACATAAGTTGATACTCTAATTTATAGCGTTTTTAAGTTAGCCTAGATCCACTTGAGCACTTACCAATCTCCAGACCCAGGCAGCCTTCACTGGAAAAATGAGGTGTAAGAAAACTTTTTGCCAGTACAACGACACAGACAAATCTTTGCAGTAGACTGCATGAAGATGGAAGCCTAAATTATACTAACAAAACAACCATCCTAAAGAAAATTAATTCAAATGCAAAACAGTAATTTTGGTCTATATGTGGTGTAATTACAATAAGACAGAACTATACAAATTCTGCCTTCAGATACTCAAGCCCCATGATTACATCAGCAACACTGTTAAAGACTGCAAAGTTTAATCACAATGCAGCAATCCTAGTTCCCTAACCTGAGCTGTGAATACGAGAAGCTATAAAAGCAGCCTGAAGGACATAGCTTACACAGATACCACATACTGAAGTGATAATTAGCTAAGCAATACTGATTTTCTCAGGCTTACAGCTTAGCTGAGAAAAATCTTGAAGATGCTTGGAAGCAGACCCTATATTCTCTGCTGATAGCAGTCCTCAGGACACAGTAATAAAATGCACTATACAGTGCTTTGTTAAGCATTTGTCCCTCAAAATGTGGTTGATATTATCAAATTGCAGTCACACTGTTTTTATTCCATTCCAAATACCTAAATTATTACAGAGTACTACCACTTTGTTCTTACTAATATTTTGTGATCAGATATAAAACAATGCTCTGCAATTGATGTTCATAGGTCAGGTGGAAAAAATAAAAACCCCACCAAAAAGTTCCAAAACGGTAGTGTGAGACACCACAGTAAGAGCTACACTAAAGTGGATGAACAGACACCTGACCTCAGACAGACTTAGTATTGCAAAAGTGGCAGGATAGAGACAAAGGCTTGTTTTATTCTAGTTTTTACAACGTAGTGATTTTAGAGACCAAGTCTTGTTTTTATGCTGACTTTAACACGAGCCTCAAAAGTTCTGACTTCAGATACTGGTTAGCTTTTGTCAGTGCAACTAGCACCCTTACACATACAGGGAGAGAGTGTCCTGTTTCCCTGCAGTTAACGCTCCCTCACCGAGCAACCAATCCTTTGTTAGGTACGTGCATTTTCTACATCCTTTTCTTACTCTTTCACCACTTGCCGTTTTCCATAACAATCGAGCTCTTTTCCAAGACGAGTTTCACCCTGCTTGACTAACATACAGAGAATGCGGTTGACTTGCTAATCTGCCCACGGGAAAAGCGTACTCTCCTCCCACAAAAGACTGTTTCAACACCTTTGCCATTTATGCAGAAGATATAACCCACTACATACCAAACACAGGATTATGCCTACCCTGCAGACACAAAAGCGACAGCAGCACGGAGTATCCAAAAATTAACCAAAAACTTAGTTTACTCATGGTAGTAATATCCCCACAGGACTAAGTTTATGATTGTCCTGGCTTTTGGGTCTGCAACTCCAATTTGCCACAACGCCGTAATGGCATTAGCCGGTTTTAAATCTGTCACAATATGGCTTAGTGCATCTCCTTTGGTTTGGGAGGGATCACATTCCAGCTCATTTCACCTCCCTATGCCAGGATATCATACAGCCAGCTAAAAGTTTCGCACCCTCTCTCCCCCAAGAATTACAAATTCCTCACTCCATCCAGGTCAGACAATTAGGCTATTAAGTGGCAGTTTAATTTCAGGAACTCCGCTCTGAACAACACTATTTGCAGCTACCTAGTATCTATCTCTTGAGAAAATATGACCTATCATATGCTTGGTTTCAATATTTACACAATCTTCACGCATATGATTTTATTAGTGAAATAAGCCCAGGATGAAATACAGAAGGACATAATGCAAAGGCATGCACAGATATGGCAGTGAGGTTTACTATAAAAGGTGGTGAAAAATTAACTTTATGCAGTGAAATATTAATATGAATGACTGTTTAGGTTTTTTTCTCAAACAGCACTTATGTTCAATAAGCAATAATATGGACTAACAATTAAAAATTAATCCTAGCTTTTTAGAGCCGGAAAAAAATCAAAGAACACGGTCTTTAAATTTTTTTCATGGTTATTTTAAGGAGGGGGCAGGGAGGGGACTTCAAGTAGGCCATGTAAAAATGGCCTTTTTACAAGGCCATTAAATGACAGGACCAGAGGGAACACTTTTAAATGGAAAGACAGTAGATTTAGATTAGCTATTAGGAAGAAACTCCTTATGTGAGAGTGGTGAGGCACTGGAACAGGTTGCCCAGAGAAGCTGTGGATGCCCCATCCCCGGCAGTGTTTAAGGCCAGGCTGGACGGGGCTCTAAGCAACCCGGTCCAGTGGAAGGTGTCCCTGCCCGTGGCGGTGGTGGCTGTAACCAGATGGGCTTTACGGTCCTTTCCAAGCCAGGCCGTTCCACGGTTCTCTCCAAGGCGGGAGAAGTCCAGCCCCGCGCTGCCCACAAGCCCTGAGGGGGCTGCTCGCCGCGCCCGGCTGCTCGCCCGTGGAGCGCTTTCCCTCCCCCCAGACAGCCCTCCCCGCGGGTCCCCACAGCCACACTGCCACCCGCACGAGTTCTCCGACCCGCTGACGGCACGGAACCTCGCCCCGTCCGCTCCGAGCTCCCCGCACTCCAGCCGGCCAGACACCTGCCCCGCCGAGCACCCTGCCACGCCTCCGCCCGTGGCTGAGGGGCGGCCGAGCCCGCCGGGGCTGCCGCGCTAGCCGCCCCGCTGATCCCTGCTCAGCCGACGGGAGGCAGCTCACGCTGCGCCGCTCCTCTCACCGTCAGCAGCGGAGGCTCCCAGTAGCGCACAGAGCAGGAGCAGGCACAACCCGCGGCGCAGAAACATCCTCTCACCGCGCTCCGGCCGTCGCTACTCCGCCAGCACTCTCGCCCAGTTTCACCTGATACCTGAGCGGGGCGGGGCAGAGGGCGCGGCCGGGCCCAGGACCAGCCCCGGGGCGGGCGGAGCCGCGCCGGGCCCGTCCCTCACGGTGGAGGGTGGCGGGGCTGTCCCCGAAATGGCTGGAGCCGGGCTGTGCCGGTCCCGTTTCGCTCGCCGCAAAATGGCGGGGCGCCGCAGGCACCCCGGGCTGGTGGTCAGCCTCAGGCCGCACCTGGCGACAGCTCGGCCAGCGAGGGGCTCCCGTGGGACACGGCTCTTGCCCCGCTCACGGTGCACCCGCGGCCGCCCGGCCCCGAGCCCGCCGATGGGCCCTGCCCGCAGCAGCGGCGCTGTTAACGGCAGCTCGCTGCCCAGGGCGGCCGAGCAGCGCGGCTTGGGCGGCCGCCGCTGCAGTGGCCACGGTCCGTGCCAGGCTGCCGCTGGACGGGAAGGATTGTTCTGGCAGGAGCCAGGAGCGTTCAGTGGGAGCGCGTTACCCCTGCTGCCTCATAACATACTGCGGTGTGCGTTCCAGGTTTCTTGTTCCGTGTTAAAACATCATAGGATCGTGGCATGTTAGAACGGTCGGGTTGGAAGAGGCCAGAGAAAGTCATCTGGTCCAACATCCCTCCCCAAGCAGGGTCCTCTGGAGCACATTACTCAGGGTTTTGTCCTGTCCAGTCAGCTTTTAAACACGTCTGGAGAAGGAGATGACACCTGGGCTCAATCTGTTCAGTGCTCTCGCACCCTCACAGTAAAGAAGTTCTTGCTCATGTTCAGGTGGATTTTCTGTGCTTCAGTTTCTGCCCATTGCCTCTTATCCTGTTGCTTCGCATCACCGAGAATAGCTTGGTCTGTCTTCTTGACAGCCTTCCTTCAGATACTTACAGACAATGATGACCTGTCTGTCAAGGTCCTGAAAGGCTGCACAGCACTCCAGGTATCAGCGACTTCTTATAGCTTTGTGTTGTTAGCAGACTCTCTGAGGAGGCATCTGTCCCTTCATCCAAGTCATGGGTGAACAAGTTGAACAGTGCTGGACCCAGATATGTCATATATGAGTTACATTTGTCATATGACAGGTGGGCGGGAAAATGTGTAATGGCTGCTTAAGGCAAATGCATTTGTGGTGCTGTGCTGGCATGACCCAGTAAGAAGGGGTAAGTAAGGGATGTTTTCACTTGGCAGCCCCACTTAAGCTCAGAGTACACCAACTTCCCTTTGGTTTTGCAAATAGGGACTTCAGGAACAAAATTAAGCATAATATATATAATGTCATCAGCGTTTTCCATTTTTCCACACAAATAAGAATTTAGAAGGTTTTCAGGGTGATCAAATCAGGGATACTGCTTACCAAATTCCAGAATTAAAACCACGTGTTCGACTCTGGTTCACACCTCCAGAGAGTAACTCTGTCTCTGCCTTAGTCTGCAAAATGCTCTGTGTTCAAATAGTGATAAAATTGCTTTTTCCCCCCTTTTTTTGAATGAGCATGATATGAATATACTCTGTTCTACATTGTTCTGAAGAGGAAAAATGCTGCACTTTTTTGCACTTTTGTTTCTTGAGGGCTGTCTGTGATGTTAATAAAATACAGCTGGGGGTAGATATCTGGGAGAGATGAATATAAATGCACTGGGAATTTTTGAGTGTCTTGAGTCGACATCAAAGGCCTCTTGTTTTTGAGTCTTTGTTAAAAGTTACTGACTACGTAAAGCACAGTTCCTGTTTGTCATCCACACAATTTAGTTTAGCGATTTCTAAGTCCCAGCCTTCTTGCTAAACACTAGGAAAGTCATAGCCCATCCCTCCAGACTCCCTCCCTATCTCTCTGTCTCACATTCAGTGCTGTTCTATTTACTTTACCATTACAAACTGCCTCATAGGTATTTAATATCCTGCTTTTAATCACCTTGTCCAGTGAGCTGTAGTCTTCTCATTTGGCTTTTTATCTAACCTCCCTGTACTAGTCTCCAGGGTTTTTCCTCTCAGATCTCTATTACTAAGGAGTGGTCAGTCTTTCATCCAGTTCTGCTGTAGCTGGTGCTCTTCTGCCAGTGCCCAGTTGCAGTTTTCATCCTTAGTTTTCTCTTTATTTATTCCATCCAGTCCACCTTTCTGTCCCCTTTACATTCAAACCAGACAGCTCCTTCCCTCTTTTGCTTGGATCCAGCGACAGTGGAAGGGACTGAGAGCACATGGGAAAACTATTCATTACTGTTTCTAAGCAAAATCTGCTCCCAGCTGTCCCATGACAGGCCAGAGCTGCCACTGGAGAAGCCCTGTGGCTCTGTGTGGAAGCACGTGTCACTGCAAGTGCATCTTCTGGAAATGCAGCTCTGGACTTTGCTCCAGGTGAGTGTAAAGAAACGATGCCAACATAGGTTTGTAATTTGTCTAGTTTCTCATAGAGGTGTCAGAAACGTGTAATTGATGTGAAGTTAATCTCCATTCAAAATCTTATAATAATATAAAATAATTAGATTCCTTAACAATTAAAAGTAGTAGGAATGCCAGGTGACTTTAATATCAGAGAATTCTATCAACCTGTCTTATAAGAGAGACCTTGTTGCTGCATTACATAGAAGGGAAAGATGAGATCTTTTGAGTAAGATGGAGAGAGACATTTTAACAGGGCCTGTAGTCTTAGGACAAGGGCTCACATATTTAGATAAAAAGAAGGTAGATCTAGATAAGATCTAAGGAAAGTGATTCTTTCCTGTGAAAGTGGTGGGACAGCAGAACAGGCTGCCCAGAGATGTTGTCGATGGGGCATCTCTGGAAGAGTTCAAGACCGGGTTGAATGGGGCTTTGAGCAACCTGGTCTTATAAAAAAGTGTCCTGGCCCATGAAATGGAATTGTACTAGATGATCATTAAAGGTCCCTTCCAACACAAATTGCTTTATGATTCTATACCAAACTAATGATCTTTGAAACTTGTAAGTGGTTCCTTGTGCTTCATCTGTGCAGTGCCAGCCAGTCTTTTGTTCTGGTTTTGTTTTGTTTCATTTATTGAGAAATTAGAATTCCTAGTTAATACTTTCAGCAGGGACTATATTCATTAGGAAGATTCCCCATTTACAGTCTATGACTTAGTTTTTCCTCATGACTTAAAAATACTGAATAGAAACTAGAAATGGTCTTACTCATTTTTAAATCACTAGGACCTCTCAATAGAGCAATGTCAAAACTTGATGATTTTAGATGCCTTTATTGAAGACAACTGATGTGTCAAACCTATTTGCAGTTCTAGTGTGTCATTTATCAAACAATTTGGAAAGAAAATGGACAATTTGTAAATAAGCACAAAGCAACTGTTCACACTTGTTCATCATTGGAAGATAATTGAGATAAATACAACTGCCACAGGAAGAGTAAGTACATGATTGTAGATGTTTATTAAACCTCAATTCTCCATTACAAATTGGTAGTTTCTTGGGTTTTCTGCTACATGTTTTTTTCCTGTTACAAATATATTTATATGTGTGTGTCTGTGTGTATATATATATAAAAAATGTATAGTCATATGTTGGGAAGAATTGTCTTGCACTTTAATACAGTGGCTTCAAGGGAACTTTGACCTTGCACATCATTGCTTATCAAAGCATACCCAAAGCTGACAAAAGGTAAGTGAGCAACAGCTCATAATTCCCTGCTCTATCAATGTTTGGAGCATGCTGCCATGAGAGTCTCGTGCACCTTGGGTCAAAACCTGTCATTGGAAATGTACTTTGAGCAGCTGGTGAGTGTGGTTTTAACACAGTTTAGCACACAGGCTCCAAAGGGAATCTTCTGGGATGTACTCCTTGAGTCTTGAGTCATTTTAACAGCATGGTGATGTCATGTAATCATGAAGATGTGTGATTGTCAAAGATATTTGTTAGCCCTTTATTGATTGAGAAATGAACATGGTTTCATTGCAAGGCACTTGTCAGTACTTGTGAAGTTTGTGCTAGAATAAATGGGTGGGAATATTTTTATTCTGTAGAGTTTGTTTTATGTACTTTTTGTCTCCATGGGGATTTCTGAATTCAGATGGCAAATATGTTTGCAGTGTGGGGCTTATTTTAATCATATGGCATGTCTGTTGGGAGAGAAGATAAGGGATGGTTTATTGTGCCATATGTTTGACACAAATATGTGGATTTTTTTTTTTTTTAAGGAGCAGGAAGAACTTGGTTTTGGAAGGGAGAAGTAATAAAAATATCCTAACTTTAAAAATCAATATGTCTTGTATGGCTGGCACAAGCAATTAAAATACCCTTCAAAGAATGCAGCCAGTGCAACTATTCTGGGAGGGAGGGTGAAGTTTGGGTCAAATGAAACAATGAGAAGAATTTAATTTTAAAAACTAATTTAATTTTTGATTCAGAAGAGCTGATGTATTATCTTTCAGTGCTTTAGCCTGCCCTCAGGCTAGCCACGTGTCATCTTAGAAACTAGGGAGTACCTGGGTATTAAGTTACAGCAAGGCTCTGCTTTAGTAGTGCAAGACCAGGAGTGTGGGTATAATAAGCATTTTCGATAACTCATTTCAACTTGATTAAGTCCTGCATAGTTCCTCCTTCTGTTTCTTATTCTTTAAATCCCCTGTGCCATCTTCAGTAGTCTCTCTTGCTTGTTTTCCTGAGTCTTTGAACCAATCTCTATTTCCTTCTCAGTTGGTTGGTCTTGCTGGTAGACTTGTTAGGTGCTACATAATGGTTGTCACCACTGCCCTTGCTGTTTGTGTGTCCAGCAAAGAACCTAGGAAACAAGAGAGATTATGGGCAGCAGCTGTAAATATTTCTGTTTCTCTGTGAGCAAGGGTTCATTTTATTTCATTCTGTATTTAGGAAGTCTGTTCCATTCCCTCCCTTGCCCCATCTGCCCTAAGATTCTTGCAGATTTTTGAAATTCTGGCCATGGAACATAATGCTCTTTATAAGCATATTGTGCTGATGTTATTGTGTTGTTACTACTTGAGGTGCCAGTTTGGGTGGCGTAGTAATTTCTGGCATTTTGGGGTCACTGTGCTGGCAGAACATATAGGTAGTATTGGTTGTTTTAGCTGATGCTTAAATGCTTAATGCTTGTTGGGTACCATCCTGATTTTCCTGATCTTCTGCCAGCAGTGTCCTGTGTTTGTTTCTGTGTTTGGCTTTTAACTCTTCATGAGTTTTTACTTCTCTCAAAAGCAAGACCCAGGGCTGGGGTTGGAGTCTTGAGAAAGAAATGTGATTAAAGGCCTATAGCAAAATGTTAGGTATACCCAGTGCCTGAGGGGTGGAAACATAGATGGCCCAAATCAGGCTTTGTGCTGACATAGAAGTACAGTGACTCCTGTTCACCATCACCTTGTAGTGACAGAGGACTTGTGAATTTCAAAACAGCTTGGTCTAAACAGAATGTAAAGCAGTGGTTCTGCACTTGAGTTGACAGTTGTTTAACCTGTAGTATGTCTGTCTTCAAGTATGCCTGCAGCTGCACGGAAAAACTTGTTAAGTTATTAAAATTAAGCAATTGAAAATTAGGAGATGCTCTGATTTGGAATTTGGTTCAGTCTTAATTCAGCATTCTTGTGCATTTGCATTTTTCAAGGAATTTAGTTATGACATCATATTCGATTTTTCTGTGGTGCACTCCATGGAGCATGCTCATGAAAACACGGATGACCTTGTACTTGCACCTCTACTTACGTGTATAGATATACTTGAAATACCATTATTTAGCAAGCACTGACTTCTTATCCTGCTGCTGTTGAAAACTGGAGAACTCTCTCTGCATAGATAGAATTCAGGGAGAGGGATGGGCAGATTGCTCACAGCTCATGAGCACAGCCCCTAGTTTAGGCTGAGTTTGTGAAACTGTCTTGAAGGGAGTTGAAATTTATTTTCAGTATGGGTTTATTACAATTCTTGTCTAGTTTGTACATCTACACTGGAAGGAATATAGGGCGGAGTGTATAAAATGGCAGTTCCTCTTCAGGTAATTTAAATCATTACACAGTGAATCACAAACATACTGTGAGCCGACAGTGTTGTCTTACATCAAAGAAGATTGTTGTCTAAAATACATAAAGAAGTATGTTTACTTCTATGTAGTTTGTTTGCACTAGTATATTATTTGTTGAATATTTTTTACTCCATCCAAGTGTTCCCTAAAGAAAACCAGACAAAGTCCAGGGATGACATGAACAACTGGAACAATTTGAAGAACGTTTGTAGTCTAAAGACTTTGTTTAGTCTAAAGAAGATTGTGGAGAGACCTGATGACATACTTACAGTATGTCCAAGGCTGTGATGTGTTTTCCATGTTCACTGAGTAGGCTGAAGTGTTGGCAAAGCTAGAGATTAGGAAAAATGTCTTAACAATCAGCACCAGTTTTATTGAGCACTCACTTCCTAGAAAATTTCTGGGACCTCTATCACTGGCACTTTTAAAGTTTAGACAAACAGGAGTGATATCCAGTTAATCTTGGATTATATATATAATATATATATAATCCAAGATTATGTCCAGTTAATTTTGGCACGAGAAGCAGGTGATGCCTTGAGCACAGAAGTAGTGCCTCTAGCGCAGCCATTAGTGAGTGATTCTACAAAAAGTTTCTAGCCGAATAAAATCCCAGTCTTTTATTGCACTGACCTCAGTCATCTTACTTTTGTTTGGAATCTGAATACAATAAGATTTGCTATAATGTTTTACCTTGTGAGTCACCCTCAGTGGTTTCACAGTGGTGTACTCTGTTAAAAAAAAAAAAAGGCCACTGAAATGCTATCTAGACCTTGTCTAATCTGACCCTGGCTAGGAAGACTTCAGATCCTTAGGTCATGCTCATTATTACTGAGCAATCATTAATCAGGCAACAAGAAAGAATCTTGCTGAGATCATCATGTTTTTACCTTTTGGGAGAGACGCTTGTTCAAGCCCCTCTGCATTGCTGCTTCTCCGCCACACAGATGACTACAGTTTTCCCAATCAAATGAAAGACCAGGAGCCCAGAGGGAGAAGCACCAGGTGGGGCACTAAGGAAGAGCACTACCAACTACATTTCCGAGTAGCAGTAGACCTCTGAGAAAAGCCGTGGGATTTGTACCCAGTCTGAAGAGCTAAACCACAGGTGTGGAAAAATGCCAATCACAAACCACAAAGCTCGGTGAATGCTGGGAATAACTGCTTTTTGTGTCTGACATAAAGAGCATGAAGAGAGTAACGTTGAACCCCACACCTGGTCACCTTCAAAGAGCAATCCTGCATGGATCTACTTCCACCAGCCCTTTCATGTTTCTCAGTCTACTAGAAGTATACATATGTTTGAGTGTCATTTTGCTACCACACTGTTACTACTCCTCACATCACTGTTCGCAGAACTCAGGATTTTTGACTCCTTCTAGCTCATCTGTAGGGGATGCCTATGAAAAAAGAGTTCACAAATCAAGGGGAAAAGCAGTGATTTAAGAGTGATGACTAGGTGATACTTTTTTCCTTTCCCTCTCAATATCCCTTCTTGCCAGAACTACAATATATACTGTGCAACATTTAAGTAAATCCACAGTAAATCCACAGTGGAGAAAAGTGTATGTGGAGAAGTCGGAATGGGCTGAGGAGGAGTTGTGTGAAATGAAGAACAGTGTTCCTCAGGAGAGTCTAATTAAACCTGCACCAGGTTAAAACTGTAAACTTGCTTTAAACCTAAGCCACAGTCAATAAAAGGCAGGTGGTGCTTTACTGCTGAAGTGAACAGTTGATAGAATGTGAGCTGTGATTTTGCCAGTGCATTCTGCACATGTCGGTTTCAGATTATGGTGGTTTCAATTACCTCAGTTTTGTTGACATTATGTATTTACCACAGTGGAGGTAAGTCCTGCAACAGCTGTAGCGATTGATGAACTATGAGAATTGTTGGCTCCTAGAACTTAAGAGTTTTCCCAAGCAGTAATGCCATTCACAGTTGTGAATGAATGCCAAGGGTCAGCATCCGTGTAATGGCAACAAATCCTGCGCACACCAGTTAAGCACTTGCTAATGCTGAGATCTGTCTAATCAGAGAATCTTCTTAGATTCCAAATTATATTTGCAAAGAACAAAATATTAATTCTGAGAGCTTCACCGAAGGTCTCTGCGCCAAGATTTTAGTTCAGTTGAACAGATAAACTTGGCATTCATTCACAACAGGGCTGACAGATGTAAAAATTGTATAAACAACATAAACATTGTAAAGGAAGACTTCAGGACAAAGTTTCTAAATCTGTGAACTCACTACTGTAAATAGTTTTTCTCTTTGTGGTTGCTTAATCAACTTTCTATTTTTAGGACCTGTCTCTTACTCGTCCTTCAAAATCAATACTTGTAATAAAAAATTGAAAGTCTTAACTTTTAGAAAAATATGATTTATTAGATCACAATATCATTTTTTAAAAATTGAATGAATCTATGGTTTGCACAGTATCAGTTTATCTCCTCATTCTTATTCTGCAGCCTTTGGAAGTTTATGATAGCTGCTAGTGTGAATTGGTCTGTGAGGTGCAGGTATGAAATATGGCATTTTGGCCACATTTCGTATCCTAACTAATTGTGAAAATTTTAACAGAATCATGCATTTATTAACTTCTGACCATTAATTTAATTTTGAGCATTTGACCTGACTATTTAACTGGTATGTCAGCATATCCATGCTATAAACATATGTCCTTAATTTATCAGTGATCTAAATAAGATCTGAACAGTTGTAATTTTTCTAGTCATCATGATTGCAACTGCAGATTGCAACTGCCATCTGGTAGAAGGATGGGGGAAGAGAAGAATACTTGAAAGGCCATAGGGCTTTTTTCCTCACAAAGTGCATCGACTTGCTCTGTCCCAGTACTACTCCTGTGGGCTGGCCTGTAGGTTGGGACAACTACATAAGGATCATGGGATACTCATCCAAAAAGAGGCAGAATTTTAACAGCATCAGTTCTTCAGTCTAGTTGATGTCATGCGTATGTTGGTTTAAAAGGGGCAGCGTTTCAGATATGTGCATAAAAAGTCCAAGGGCACTGAGTGAGTCAGGCATTTCACGTGGCAGCAGGCCTGGTTTATGACATTTAAAGGATGCATGACATCAGAGTTCAAAAGGCAGCATGGCAAATAGAAGGAATTATTCTTTTGGCATTGTCTGGTTTGGCAGGGACTAATATCTTGACTATTGTAGTTTTATGCTGATAAGTTAACATAAGGAAGTTAAGCAATAGATATACCAATGGCTCTTGTAAGCTACATTGAACAGGATTAAAGTTAACTTACACAGCTAGGCATAACATACAAAATGGTCACATTAACAATTTAGGCTTTGATAGAGTCCAGCAGTATTTATGGCACATTGTCGCTGTTGAGCCGCTATCAGAGAAAGAAGACCCAGATTCTCAGCGTGGCATAAAAAAAGAGAGCTTTTATTATTTAATTCCAACTTATATAGATTTTTCAGAGGTCACCCAGATTGGTCAGTCAGAAACCTCCCCCTAGGCCTGATTGGCCAGGCCTGAACTGTCCACATCCGAGAAACTGTTTTTAATAACATCCAAACTTTGTCTTTGTTTATAAAACGCAGGAAGAAAAGAGAAAAATTTCCCATGAGAAAGGTCTGTGCTAGCCACAGCACATGATAGAAAGTATTGAATAACATTTGTCTAAGACCTGACTAGGCACCTGGGAACACTTCAGTCTGTTCACAACCTGTTTGGCACACCTAGGGGTGGGGGTCAACCACTCAAATGCTCTGAACCAGGTTCAGATACAAAAATCACAGCACAAAGGACATCCAGCTGGTAGGGGACTTGTGAAGTTTCTTGACAAAAGATGCTGGGCATACAAGAGGTTTCCGTAAATTCCTGGGAAGATGGTGCAACTCATGAAAGAGAGATGCACTGAGGATTACTAAAGAGACAAACCATAACTAACTTGTGAATTTCCCAGAGCAGAATGGAGTATTTGAGTAAGAGAGTAATAAGTATCAATTTATGTTTGTCCTCCTCTTTTCTGTGCATCCGCTTATGGTGAC
This sequence comes from Entomyzon cyanotis, assembly GCA_024500445.1. Lineage (NCBI taxonomy): Eukaryota > Metazoa > Chordata > Aves > Passeriformes > Meliphagidae > Entomyzon > Entomyzon cyanotis. The sequence continues at coordinate 28,606,662 of JAKEPQ010001021.1, read as the reverse complement.
TGTTGTGGCTGGTGTCCAGGCTGGTGTCCAGTGGGTCTTCCTTTGAGTAGTGTGGTTGTAGTTGCCATAGTTCTCAGGCTCTTCTGAGGTATAGGTTGAACTTTAATATGGCTATGTGTCATTATGGATTCATATGTCATTTAGGTTCCACTCTGGTGTTCTCCATTGCTTCTCTGTGTTTCTTTCTGTGTGCCAGCAAAGCCACAGTTTGCTGATGGAGAGGACTCCTGGAGCCGCTCTGTGCTCACCAGGGAGAACAACTGTGTTATGCATTGACAGGATCTGCAGGTTCAGCTGGGCAAACACCCACAATTGCAGTAGACTGCAGTAAAGCTCACCATTTGTGAGAGATGCTGGCACTTCATAACTTTGCAAAATTCCCTGCATCAAAAGTTATCTGTGGAAGGATAGGGGGGTCTGTGTACATGCTACCTTTTGATATACCTTCTGTGCAAACAGATACTGTTAATTGTGGCTTGGGGGTGGGCAAATTAGAAAGGCTGAAGGAGAAAAGAAATGTGTATTTGAACTCGTGTATGTCCCAGCTCTCTAACATGGAAGAGATGTGTTTGTTTGGTCCCTCTCTCTAACTCTAATAAATGCTGTTTCACCATAATTCAAGTGGTTTGCAGATCACTTTTTTGGGAATTCTTGCCATCATTGTCATTAAGGTAAAAGGGAACTGCTTTTGTCCTACTTGGGGATCATTTATTAACAAATGCAGAGATTGCAACTATTTCTGTAATTATTTTATCAGTGGGATTGTGGTCTGTCTAGAAGAAGAGCCCAGTGTCCACAGAGAAATGAGTTTAATGGAAAAAGTGTGTCAATTGGCCAGGACATCTGAAAATTATTTGGAAACTCCCCATACTAAGAAGGATGTGAGGAGGAGGTCCATGCAGCTGTGCTGAGTCACAGGCTTTCCACACAGGCATCCTGTCTGTTCTCAAAGTGTTTATTCAGTGTGGCAGGATACACCCTTGTTCCCTCCCTGTGTCTCAGCCCAGCTCCCACTCTGCACAATCAGGGGAATACCACAAACACTGTATCATATTCAATACTGTTAATTGGCCCAAAATTGAAAACTACCACAGTGTTAACAAAAACCAGCATTATGACCAAAAATAATTTTATTATGGATGGTACAATTACTTTTTAATTTTAATGAACAATATAGTCATTATTATCATTCATATTTAGAAAAATATTTTTTCTCCTACTTAGCTGAAATTTTCCAAACTTTTAAACTCCAGATACAAAACATGTACATGTCCTAGATGTAATATGTTCTAGACACTGATTATGAAAATGCTTAGTTAATGCACATTTAGAAGAAAGTGAATAGAGCTGTTAGGATTTGCAAGTTATTTGCTGCATGTGCAGAACAGCCACTTTCACCACTGAAGAGGTGAAAATGAAAGACTGTTAAAGGATGGGAAGGACAGAAGACTTCCATCTGCCTTGCAGGACCATGTAGCAATGTCACTGCTACTTTCAGATACCACATTGTCCCTGCTCCTGCCCAGACGTCCTTTGGGGTGGCAGGGAGAAGTGAATCCACACAATACTGTACACCAGCAACCCTACCCTGATCAACTGAGCAGTACTGGAGCCCCCTGCAATTGTTGGGTTATTGCTGCAAGGCACAGAAGCAGGAAACCTTTTTCTTTTCCCCTCTTTCTGCCTAAAACTTTTTAGTATCTTTGGGGGATGCACAGGGAGGAAGCAGGACTTGCATTGTTGATCAGCCGCCAGCGCAAGGAGCAAGCAGTTAATTCCCTTAGCATGGGTGAAAATAGTTTCTTCTGACAGTCATATTTATTCCAGTTGTGCTGGATTGCACCAGTCCCAGGCAATTTTCACGTGACTCTGAAGTTGCTACGTGACTCTGAAGTGAGATGCTTTGCCCCAAGATGCAGGCATAAGAGTATTCTGTGAGAGCCTGTCCTTTACCAGCTTCTTGTGAGGGTAATCCTGTCTTTTTGATGGCCTGTTGTTTCCAGTTCTCAGGTAGCAGTGTGCTTGGCACAAGCCAGGCCACAGAGGCTTCACATCCTTGCTTCTGCCAAGATTGTATTTCAATATCCACTGCAGGCCTGGGCTTGGCTTCTGCAGGCACAGTTCCTGCTGGGAACTCACAGAATCACAGATTGGGTAGGGTTGGAAGGGACCACAGTAGGTCCTGTGGTCCAACCTCCCTGCTCAAGCAGGGCCATCCCAGAGCACATGACACAGGATTGTGTTTAGAAGGATCTTGGGTATCTCCAGTGAAGGAGACTCCACAACCTGTCTGGGCAATCTGTGCCAGTGTCTGGTCACCTGCACAGTAAAGAGCTCTTTCTCATGTTCGGGTGGAAATTCCTGTGCATCAGTTTCTGCTCGTTGCCTCTTGTCCTGTTGCCTACCACTATTTCTATTGCACTTAAGGCAGCTAAACTCACAATTCTGGCTTTTGATGAGTAAGGAGCTGTTTTCTGTTTTTTCTTCCTCTCTCCCAACCAAGTATTGCTGCAGCAGGGCAAGGTCAGAGATCTCCTGCCAGTTTCCCCCACCACTGGGAGGAAGCTCCCTCGTGAACTCACACCCATCAGCCTTTTTTGCTAAATGCAAGTAAACCTTTTTACAGTTAATGATTTTACATTGAAACAATGTGACCTTACCTCTGTACAGTCTTTCAACAGTCAAGAAATGTCTTTTTGCGAAACGGTATAAAATGGTGAAGTGCAGTACTTGGATTTTAATTCCCTACAAATTCTGCATGGTTGTTACAGCTACTTAGTATATTAACTATCATCACTGAGTTTGATGGCAAATTAACTAGGAGGGTGGGTGTGGGAATTAAGAGTGTCTAAATGTTTCACAAATGTTTACTCAGTGAAAGGTATATTCCTAGGGCTCCAAAGGTTAATTCTCAGTATTCAACATATCACTTGATGCTAGCAGCTTCAACACTAGCCTTATTGCTGTGCATTTTCTGCAAAATGAAGCACAGTGCTTTTCTGCCTATCTACCAACCGATCTGAGGTTCTAGGGATTTGAAACAAAGAAAATACTGGATTTTATTATGCCTGGTGTGTTCAGGCTTGTTTAGGCTTTAGCAGAAAAGCTGGTTGATCTGGTTTCTCTAGGATGGAGTCATAACTGTATTACCTTTCCTGACCTGATGAAAGATTGTGTTTTTTATAGCATGCATATTGTTCTGTACATATGAAAATAATTGAAATATTATTTACATTTACTTATAGGAAAAAATTACATTAAAATATGTCATTAATATGTAATTAAGTAGTACAGGTCCCAGGAGAATACAATGAAGTATTGTATGAAGATCTGAAGGATTTATGAAAAGTAATTAGGTGGTTCAGGTAAAAGCCTGTTCCAAAGAGATAAAACTCTTTGTATCTGGCTTCCAACTCCTTGCAAAGAGAGTAGCCTTGTTCCTGCCAGCCTCCCACGCTGGGCAGGGCAGCAGGAGGTTGCCCCAGAGAGCTTGGACCTCTGGATGAACTGCAGGCAAGGCTGTCCCTGCTGGAGCAAACCAGCTTCCTTTGGCCTTTTTGGGAGTTACAGATATTCTCTTGTGGAAGATTTGTATGAGTGGAGCTTGGGGAGAACATGTCTGTCTGTTTCTGCTCTGTAAAAGCCTGACACTAAAGTAAACACCCTGATTAAAAAGACAGAAAAAACTGACGCAAAACAGCAGTATGCTTTAGGGTGTCTGCAGGCACTGAGCTAGGACCCTCCTTGCCTAAGGGCTCAGAGGTAAACTGCTGAGTATAAAGGTGCAGCCTGCTCCATGCCTAGAAGACATCAGGTCTCTAGAAGATCTTGTTTCTGCTTTACCATTGGATGTGGCAAAACAAAGTTCTTCCTTGCTCACAACCTTCTCTCCAAAAGAAAATCTACAGAGAAAGAGAAGGAAGAGGAACGCTTCACTTTTTTACCCATTACCCTGAGGACTGTGAAGGATCAATGTGTAAAGAGGATTTGATCTCAGGTGTCTCTTCATCCTAAGACAGCACTCCTGTTACCAAGTTAAAAGAGTACTGTAATATTTGGGTATTTTCCATTCTGTTTGTTAAGAATGACATGGCAGGATGTGATCGAACACCACAAAATCTTCAAAAATGTGAAAAAAACCTCAAAGGGTCATTCCCTACATTGTTTTCTACATTCTAAATGTCTACAACTATGAAATGAAGCGAACAATTTAAACATGCAGCAAAAGTTTACAAAATTATCAGGTTCATCCCCAAGAGCAATGAATTCCCATATTTCATGACTGACTTTATAACATAATGGCAATCGTGACATCGCCAGGGAAGACCAGTCTTTCTTAGAGTGCTTGCTTGTGGAGCAGTAAAATAAGGCTTGCCACTCATTTTAACTAGTATATATTTTCCCTTTCTTTAGGCCTCTCTCTCTAGTTCCCAAAACACTACCAATTAGGCAATTGGAAAAAAACACAGAGCTATTGAAAACTAGACAGTGGTAACAGCATGTCTGTAGTTGAGTTAAAAAGAACCTGTTGACAGCCACCACCCAGGGTGATACTACTTTGCAAAAAATAAACATCAGGTTTTCATTTATTGTCTATACCTTCAGCCATTAGAATATATGCAATTTCATTTTTAAAGGATTTTTACTTCTGGGAGAGTCAGGACATTTTTTTAAAAATTTTACACAAAAGTTCTCATGTAACAAAGTTCAGCATTAAAACTTTTAAGAAAATACAGTAATTATAATCCTAATAATAAAACCTGTTGGATGGTAATTATCAGCTCCTCAGGGCAAGGATTGCATAGTGGCTTACTCAGTAGGTGCACTGTTTGCACTTGGTTTTTCTAGGTACTATCAAAATATGCATTCAGTTCACTTGCTTTTAAGGAAAAACCCATCCTGAAGTGATGTAATGAGGATGTAGCCTGGAGTGATGCCAGGGTGTGCCGATGTCAACACTGAGCTATTGGCACAGGAGCTCACTGTGCATGGCAGGCAACAAGGATACACATTGCTGCCTATGCCTCTCTCTTTCGTGTTTTCTGCTCCCCACCCATGTGTAAGTGTTCCTGTTATAGTAAAATGAATCAGATAATACTATGCCCTTCCACAGGATACAGGATCCTTTCCCCACTGGACAGTGCTAAAAGAAAGGACTTGATGTCTGAGTTCACCTAGTGAGCCTGTGCCCAAGGACACTATCTGTATCTTCTGATGATTTTCAGCAGTCAAATACAAAATGATATGAGCTGAAAGATGGGCTGCTGGGAAATAGGATCATCCTAGGTGAACTCAGGAAAAAAAAAGAAAGAATTGAAAAACTTCGGATGAGGGGCAGGCAACTCAGGAGTGTGGCTAGCACAGGTCTTTCTCTTGAGAACATTTTGCTACGTTTCATAAACAAAGATAAAGTTTGGATGTTTTGCAAACAGCGTCTCCAGATTAGGGCAGTTCGGGCTTGGCCAATTAGGCCTAGGGGGAGGTTTCTGGCTGACCAATCTGGGTGACCTCTGAAAACTCTATATATATGGAAATCAAAATAATAAACACACTTTTCTCTTTTCTTGTCTGAGAACCTGGGTTTTCTCTCTGCTAGCGGCTCAACAGTGACACAGGAGGACCATAAAGATTCCATGAAGATATGCTAAGAGAAAACTAAAAGAGCCAAGGTAACACTAGAACTTAATTTGTTTACTGCCATAAATTATAATAGAAAATGTTTTTATAAATACATGGTCATCAAAAGGAGAATCTCTATCCTTTATTGGATGTGGAGCCAAACAGTTACAAAGGAAGAGAAAAAGGCTGTGGTACTTAATGCTTTCTGTGCTTCAGAGTGAAGCAAAATGAAAATGCAGAATGAAGCTCCCATAATCCAAGGGGAAGTAGTCAGTAACTTGCTATACTACTTACACACAGATCTGTTGGAGTCAGATGGGATCCACTCAAGGGTACTGAGGGAGCTCCTGGAAATGCTCACCAAGCCACTCTGCATCGTGTACCAGCAGTTCTGACTAACTGGAGAGGTCCCAGTTGGCTGGAGGCTGGCCCAGGAAGGGTTGGAAGGAGGATCCACAGAACTGTCAGTCAGACCCTGGTGCCAGGGAAGGTCATGGAGCAAATCATCCTGAGTGCCATTACCCAGCCAGCATGGATTTCTGACAGTCAGGTCCTTCTTGACCAGCCTGATCTCCTATGACAAGATGATACACTTAGTGGGCAAAGGAAAGGCTGTTTTTTGTATATATTTTAGAAAAGGCTTCGGCCATTTCCCACAGCATGCTCCCGGAGAAACCAGCTGAACAGGGCTTGGATGGGTGCACTGTTCTCTGGGTAAAAAACTGACTGGATAGTCAAACCAGAGAGTGGCAGTGAATGAAGTTACATCCAGCTGGTGGCCAGTGATCAGTGCTGTTGCCCAGAGTTCAGTACTGGGGCCTGTCCTGTTTAGTATCTTCATCAATGATCTGGATGAGGGACTGAGTGCATCCTCAGTTCAAAGATGACATCAAGGTGGGCAGGAGTGCTGATCTGCTGGAGGGCAGGAAGGCTCTGGAGAAGGATCTGGACAGGCTGGACCATGGGCTGAGGCCAAAGGTGGGAGGTTCAACAAGGCCCAGGGCCAGGTCCTGCCCTTGGGTCACAACAACCCCAGGCAGTGCCACAGGCTGGGGCAGAGTGGCTGGAAAGCTGCCCACAGGAAAAGGACCTGGGGGTGCTGGTGACAGCAGCTGAACATGAGCCAGGGTGTGCCCAGGTGGCCAAGAAGGCCAATGGCATCCTGGCCTGAATCAGCAATAGTGTGGCCAGCAGGACCAGGGCAGGGATTGTCCCCCTGTGCTTGGGACTAGTGAGGCCACACCTCAGGTCCTGTGTTCAGTTTGGGATCCTCCTACTAGGAAAGACATTGAGGTGCTGGAGTGAGTCCAGAGAAGGGCAATGGAGCTGATGAAGGGTCTGGAGCACAAGGCCTGTGGGGAGTGGCTGAGGGGAGCTGGGGGTGTTTAGTCTGGAACTGCTCTCTACTGATACCTGGGAGTATAGCCAGGTGGGGGGGGGTCAGTCTTTTCTTCCAAGTAACAAGTGACAGGACCAGAAGAAAAGGCCTCAAGTTGCAGCAGGAGAGATTAGATATTTGGAAATGGTTATTCGTGAAAAAGCTTGTCAAGCATGGAGTTAGGCTACCCAGGGAAGTGGTGGAATCACTGTCCCTGGAAGTGTTCAAAAAACATGTGGATGTGGCACTTTGGGGCATGGTTTAGTGGTGAACTTGGTAGTGTTAGGTTAACAGTTGGACTCAATGATCTGATGGGTCATTTCTAATTTAAATTATTCTATGATAACCAATTATTTTCTATCTGTAAATTGTCAGATTTTAAAAAATAATAATTTGTAATTAGTGTTACTCTTCAGAATGGTTTATTATCTCACTGTTTTTGTCATAATGAGTGTAAAGTTCCAATAGATGATAATGGGTAGTTTCCATTATGCATGTTTGATATACTAAGCTGAGCTCTGACTTAGGGAGAGGCTGTCCAAGATCTGTGCATTTAAATAGGAGGAGAGTCTGTTAGGGATGCTAATTGAGTAGCCTGAAAAAGCTGCACTTTATCATATGGTTAAAAGTAGATCTTCAGTGGGTGAAAGGTTCTTCAGTCCTGTCCAAGACTGGGGAAAAGAAGGAAAATCCCTTGAATGCATTAGTGAAAGCTAATGAAAGGGTGAAAATGTCATGGTTATTAATGATTGCCATATCCTAGATTTAGATAAAAAGATAATTTTTTATAATGAACTGGTAGAGGGTGTTTCTATACTCTCAACTGCTTATTTTTAGAATCATAACACACTGCTAAAAAGCACAGCAAGAATGACGTGGAAGGAAGTAATCTGCAAAACACCTTAGTGTTTTGATGGTTATGAAATCATGCTTCCTCCCTGGCACTGAATTTTACAGTAACTATTATGGAGTGAGTGTTACAGACACTTTCGGCAATTAATTGTGCTGAATCTCACTGAAATTGCACAGTGTAATAAGTTCTTTAATTAAAGAAACAGTTATACTTGATAGAATCAGCTGCTACAGCCTACACACAAGCCCACAATACCAAACTAAGAGGCGTGTAAAATGTGTTGGCAGTGACTCCAGCAGAAATCTCACCAACAAAGCCTAGAAAACTTTTCTGGATAGAACTCTGACTACACAACAAAAGGAGCTATGATCAGAGAGAGAGACTATTGCCACTCTCTACTTAATATCTTCATTCTTTGTGCAATTAAAATTTGTAGTGCAATGAACAGAATTGCCACGGTAAACATCCAACTGCATAATTTGTACCTGGGACAGAGTGGTTAAGAGAAGGCTCTCAGCTAGGTATAAGAAGGAGAGCACAGTGATTATGTGGATGATTATGATTAGACTGATTGCTGACACAATAATATTGCCAGGGAAGTATAACTAAATAACCACTTTGTCATCTATTGCAATAGATAGTAGTATAATCAGGTCATTGTCCCTGTTGAATCTCAAGCTTCAGTGAGACCCCCTTGCTTTCTAAACTTCTCAGGGATGTCTAGGTGCAGCTAGGTTGACTTAGTCTAAAACTGGTCAACAGTTGTTCTCCAAAGGGATATGATATAATATAAACAACTTTGATTAGAAATTTACAGGTTTAGAGTCTTTGGCCTTGCAGAATTCACAATTACAAAGCAACAAAGCATCTGTGTTGCTACTTTAGGATTTTATATCTGTATGGTAGTGTTTTGTACTCATCCTCCAAAACTGAGTGTTCTTTGCAGGTGTCTCTGCCAGGGAAGGGATCCATCCTGAAGCTACCTGCAATATAGGGAGACAAGTTTGCCCAGTTGATGCAGTCTCCATCAGCAATTTACCCTTATGCAGGCTGATGTGCACCAAAGTCACTCAAAAACATCTTAGCTCCCCCATCTCTGGAATGAATGCATGAATTATGTGAGCATCCAGACAGTTCTTCCTGCGATACCTGCCTGGTGTTTTCATCTTAGGACAAACCAAACTGACCACGAGATGGAAAGTGATGGTGGGGAGAGGACACACGTGAAGGGCTGGATTATCTTTCTTCATCATCACACTACCTTTCCAGATGAGTGCTTGCAACACTCAACGGGATCTTAAAATGAACAGTAAATGTATTATATGCTGAAAGCTGGTTATATGGCTGTGATAACAAGCTGTGCTAGTCATAGCACAAATGAAGCAGCCCTTACTATATCCAGTCAAAATACATTACAATTATATTAAGTTCTTGTCCAATACAACCAGCAAGAGTCAAAAATTCTCCAAGCAACCTCTTACAGAAAGGACAGCAAAGCTATTTATTTGTCCCTGCCTTTGTCCCAAAACATTTGTTCAATGAGTTTAAGGAGCTACCACAATCTCCAAGGACCCTCTCATATGGTATTTCGGTTTTGTTTATAAAATGAGCTCTAAATGTTTTTCTACATGGAATTTGTTCCCATTGAACTATACTGAAAGATCATCTCTGAAAACTTCTTGCTTTTGGTGCGTGTACTCTCATTGCTGCAGACTGTAACTTGTGATTTGCTAGAGAAGCCCTGGGTTTAGGCTGTGGGTCTGAATATTGTTATCAGTGTCATTATGCAAAGTGATTGACTCTGGTTTTATGGCTCAGAAAACATCTGCTTTCATATGCGAAAAAGAAAAACAGGAAATGCCTGCTTGAGAGTGCTGTTGTCACAGTGACAGAAACGGATTAAAATAAAACTCTGATAAATGACTAATACATACGTGTATCATTCAGGGCAGGGGTCTGTCAGAGTGGCTTCCCATCTTGCATACACTCCAGAGTGGGTGTACCTTGTGCATTGGCAGCATTTGGTATGGTTGCTCTGTAACCCCACATGCCTGCAGGTCCCAGGCCAGCAGAGCGGCTGTTCCAGTTCACTAACCCAAGGGTAAAGCCACCTCTAGCTCCACGGTCCCTCTCGCCTTACAAAGGGCCTTCCTCTTACTCCTCTCCTATTAGGAGCAGAGTAAATCTGGGCTGTTCGTATATTGTTTATGCAGGAGGAGGAAATTATGAAAGAAAGCTGGAGGCAGCTAATTGCTTTTCTTTGGCACCATGACCAAGAGAGATTATTCCTCAATCAACAGAAACTCCTGAATTAGCCTACCTAAGGTCACTTAGATAGGCAAACCCACAAAATTTTAGGTGGGAGAAGCCTGTTTGCTGATTCATTAAGCTAAGTCTTGATTTCTTCACCAGAGGCAGCCAAATCTAAAAAGGTGTGCCTGGCTGGTGGTACAAGCAAGACTGGCACCTGCCTATTAATGAAGGCAGCAAAAATTCTTTCCCTGCATATGCTAGGGGAACCCCAGGCTTTTCCTGCCACAAGCACTCTCAGGCACAGCTGTTCCTGTGCCTGGGGCCAGAAGCTAGGCAAACGCTTGAGCCCCAGAAAAACATGAGGCACAGCCTGGGTTGCTGCACATCCCAGAGCTTGTATGCTGTTGCGTGTGAGCCCAGACTGCAGAAGAGAGCATCAGATGGAGGTGGGTGGATGTTGCCTTCATGCTTCCTGTCTCTCTTTCTCCTCCTCCTCAGTTTGGGTGTTGAGCTGTGCTCATGAGAGTTGGCAGGTGGGCAGTTGAAGGGCCAATGAGGGACAGGACAGCCAAGCCACAGAGCCATCGGCTGCCACCCCAGCTGTCCCTAGGGACCTGGGGGCAGCTTGTCCCCAGCCTGAGCTTGGATACATGAAGCACTCAATGTAGCTGCAAATTGTGCACTTGTTCTGCTAAGTGGATTTGCCTTTCTTTAATGGCTTTGAAAATCATGAAAATTAAAGGAAATCTTAAATCCCATTTAGATTCCAGTATCACTGTCCAGCCACTACAGGTACCTCACTCCCTTGAGCACCTGACAAAGCATGCAAAAGTTGAGAAGAAGGTACCGTCAATACATTTGTAGAGTTTCCTGTATGTTCGTAAGAGAACTGTAACCCTAATCATGTGGGCAATGGTTTTACAGACCTTAGTTTACCCCCAGTGTGAAAAAGTAGCCCTGAAAGGAGAAGTGGCTTCTTGAGTGGCTGTTCTTTGCTCAGTTTGGTTTTTATGTTCTAGTCTGGAAAGGGGGGGTGAGGAAGTTTAAAACATCTTGTTCCATTAAAGTACAAACAGGAGATACTGTGATCAAGAAAAGATAAAATACTTAGCTCAAAATAGCAGTTGCTCTTAATGACTGATTTTCAAGTCAGGAAATATATTCACTGCTTTTACAGAACATGTCAGTGCACTAGTGATACCAGTTCATAAAAGAAAAAAATACAGACCTGGCAAGGTATGCAGAATGGTTTGAAGTACACAAAACATTGTCTTTTTTTCCTTACCACCATGTATTAGTTGGGTGAACAAAAGATTATGTACTTTTAGACAAGTCTGTCTCTTAAGCAGTTTTAACACTTGAATTGTAATTTTCAAAGAATTGTCAGTAATACAATTCAGTATCTCTAATGTAGATATAAAGGGGTTAGAAACCAGGTAAAGTCCACATAGTTCACCAAATTTATATAGATGTTTCATCTAGTGAGAGAAATGCAGTAAGTCCCTCCTTACAAAAATTTCCTAAAGATAACAGGCAAATAAAAATAGGAAAAAAGCTTTAAATTGAAGTAAGATATCTATGCTGTATTTCAAAGTTGCTATAAATACAATTTTCAATGAGAAGAGTATTACATGATATTCTTACACCTCCTAGCTTGTGTTTGAATGACAAAAGCAGAAGTCTTCAGCATATATTTCATTTCCTTGGTCATTAAAGCTGTGTTAAGTAACTAGATGTATTGTATTCTTTGATAGGTAGGATTGCATGTACTTCTTAGAGTCAGGAAAAGGAGACAGTGTGTGTGTGAAAAGTGTGTGAATAAAAGTGTGAAAATATATTGAAAGAAATCCTACAATTGGCACTAATATACAGGTTTACTCCTTATGTGACCTATAGGAAAAGCATTCAAGAAAAATATCCTTGGAATCATTCAGAAGGAGGAAGATTTATTTACACTTGAACAGGCAGATAAAACAATGCAGAAGTTTGGCTAGCAACATTTTCTCCCTCCTTCTCTCTGTTTTTCCCCATATGGGACTGAGTTCTCAGTACATATGCTTTAGGCAAGCTGTAGAGGTTTATCCAAATTCAGGTTATACAATTATTCCAGTATGCTAGTTGACCCAGTTTTGGAAATTAAATTTCTTGTATTGTATGGTTCCTACAAAATGTGTCAGATGTGAATGGTATCACTTTACAAATCCACAGACTTGCTGCAGGCAAGAAGACATCTTCTTGATTAGAGCATGGTGTTAGTAACACCAGGGTCATGGGTTGGATCCCTTTTCTTGACACTTAAGAGCAAGACTCAATGATATTTGTGGATCTCTCTCAATTCAGAATATTCTGTGATTTTGTGATTCTTCTATTTGCAGCAATATTGATGAGCAATGGAAAATTGGAATAGGCAGTAAAAATTGTTTATTTTAAAAGAGAAAAGATGGAAAAATTGGAGGAGTGGCCATATCAGAAATGAAATACTTGAATCTCTGGGTGAAGTTGTTGAGTAAAGACTAACAAGGTGACAGTAAATCCTGTGTGATTTGAAAGTAGATCTCCGAGGCATCTTGCTGTGTAAATGATGACGGGAACTGTGTGGGATATTGTCTTGGACAAGAAACACTCAGTGTGTAGGGAGGTTTTAGTAAACAGGACATAGTAGGAGGTGGCAGTGACAAAATGCACCCTTCCAGAGCTGGATGCCTGTTTGGAATTAAGTGCTGTTCTGTGGGAAAGGAAGTGTTCAACACCATCATTTCCCATCAGTGATACCACTGACTTGTGTACCACCATATCACCCTTTTAGCAGGTACATAGGGTCTAAGGGCTCCCTGCCCTCTTGAGTATAAACTGAGTTGATGGACCTTGGTGCCTGGCTGAAACAGGGATTTGAAAGGTTTGGTCTTAGGAACCTATTCTGCTTCCTGTATTGCTGATGGCAAATGCTCTTTCCCGTTTGTAAGCAAAAAAATTGCATTATTGGAACACATGCCTTGAAGTTGGGGGGAAAGGGCATTATAAGGAGCCAATAGTGATAAAAATTTTTTGAGGTAATCTGGCTCTGAGAGTCTATTCAATTATTTTCCTTTTCTATGTTCTCTTCTGAGGGAAGCATCTGTGAGAGAAGCCTGCAATCTGTACTTCAGTCAAAGGGAGAGACATGGCAAGCCAGCCTCTGAAGGCTGCAAGCCCCATAGGAGTGGGAGCTGGGAGCCCTGTGCCCAGGCCCTGTGGCACCACCTTCACTGCTGCCTTGGGCACATGCTGCCCCATCCAAGAGGATGAGAAAACATGCATGAGAACTTCCTAAGGACTGCTGCCTCTAGTATATAATAGTGTGGCACAAAAAAATACTGAAGACACCAAATTCCTAACACAGAACCAAAATAATTAAAAGGTAAGAACTGTGACTTTCCCAGGTCTACTAAGGAATGAAGAAGAATTTGACTCGATGTCATTCATTTGTATTTTAGTGAGGGAACAGCAAGACAGATTTTTATTGTAGGTTGACGTTATTAGCTCTGACCTTGATGGAGTTGTGTTGCTGCGTGCAGTGCATTTAGTGATATGTTTTAAATGTCAGACCTTGTTTTTGAGGAGAAAAGCTTGTTTGGAGGCTACAGGCACCACTGCTGTAAGGCAGGTAGCACAAAGATAAGAAAAAGTACTTCCCAAATTTTACTGAACCTTTTCACAGGTTCTGTTTAAAATAAAGCCACTTACTTTCCCAACAAAATTCCAATACTTTTTCACTTTTCCAAGTACACATAGTGGTTTAGAAGGCTAATCAGCATTTTACAGTTCAGCATGATACTCAGATCTGGTTTCTAGTGGTCTCACCAAGAAGTCAAATCACAACTGCCATATCTAGTTATTTTAGTGCTCTCTACTGTTGACTTGGATTATGGCATGTTATTCGTTCGCCCTCTCCAGCTGTGTTAGCAATGACTAAACCATTTCTACGGCACTTGTAAAGTATTGTGAAAAAGCATTTATTTTGGTTATCAATTAACCTCTCCACATCTAAGAGGTTACTTACGTTTTTAAAATTTGCTCACCATCTTGCAAGACTAAACTGTGATCAGATCAGAAAAGATGAAAATGATTTAAAAAAAATAAGATGCCTTACCCAGGAATTTATTTAAATATTGCATCCAGCATGTCAGGGCCTTCTCATTCGTCCCCCAGCTCTTGGAGAGCACCAGTGCAAAGCCATAACTGGTGATCTACTAGCTAGCTCATGCTTTCTTTCCATTTCTGGATCCTATCTACAGTGGGGAGAGATCCAATGACCTGATGAAGTTTGCCCGGTGCAAAACACTGTGAACACACTTTGCAGCCATGCTCACATTTCTGGCTAGGGTTCATCTACATAGGGAAGTGGAGCTTACAGCCAGCAGACCACATCTTGTCTGCAGTCAGAACGTGAGTGAGAACGTCTCTGCAAAATCCTTGCCATGCTAAATTAAGCAAACCTTCCCATGGGAACTTAGTTATATCAGTGACAGCTGATACAGGAAATGCTTTACCAACACAAACCATGCTGATTGTAAATCTTGCCTCTGCCAGTATTGCCACAACATGCAGCTGGCATAACTGGAACATTAGCAAGCTTCCTTATGCATGTGTAGTGCCTGACACATCCTTGGCTCCAAATGTTATATAGCACAAGCTTGTTAGCTTGCTTCATATAGAAAATTATGCACCTTACCTCCAACATTGGGGAAAAAATGAAAGACAGACTGAAAAGCAGAAGGTATGGGTGAAATAGCATATACATCAATGGGTTTCATTTCTCTTGGTCAGATGTTCATTCCTTCCCCTTCCCCCTGGAACAAGCTGTTCATTTTCTGTCCCAGCTAGCAGTGCAAGGTGCAGTAAGCATGAAGGTATGGTCAGGTTTTCCTGTTAGTTTAAGCATGTCAGTCTAAACTGCAGCACTTTTCTGCTTCAGTTTCCCCAAAAAGCTACCACATTGTTCTTTGCTGCATGGCCATACTCAGTTCATAGAACCATCAATTCATAAAATGGCTTTGATTGGAAGGGACCTTATGCATCATCTTATTCCAGCCCCCTGCTGTGGGCAGATATTCCTTCCACTAGACCAGGTTGCTTACAGCTCCATCCAACCGTGGCTTGTACACTTCCAGGGATGGGGCATCTAAAATTTCTCTGGGCAACTCATTCCAGTTCCTTGCCTATCTCTCAGTAAATTTCTTCCTAAATCTAATTTAAATCTACCCTCCTTCAGTTTAAAGCCATTACCCCGTACCCCTATCACTGAAGGTCCTGGTAAAAGTCTCCCTGTCTTTCTTATCAACCTCCTTTAGGTACTGAACAGCCACAATAACATCACATTCCTAACCAAGATGCCTAGCACACACTAATGGTAGGAACACCAAAAGATAAGCTATTTCCAGCTGCTGGAAATTATCTCCCTTGACAGACATTGCACCAAGCAATAGCTGTTTTTCAGTTCCTCACATTCTGAAAACCACACAGACTGTTTTGAAGTGGAATATATAAAAATGTAAAATAAACAATTTCAGTGTCCAAGATTCAAAATAATTCTAAGAAAATAAGTTCAGGGCTAATTCTAGAAATAATGACCAATAGGAGGGAAAAAAACCACCTGGAAAGATATTTTCAATTTTTTCAGGAACTAATGGATGGATGGAGTGATTCCACAGATCAGAATTTATTCAACCTGAGAGGTACAGTTCAAAATACTAAAATGGGATTTCCACAATAAACTGAACTAACAATGCAAAGGATTTGTCTGAAAAAAGTTTATTTGAAAAACACTCAACAACTTTTACTAAGAAATTGTTTTTCCCCTCTATATTAACCTATTTACATATACTATACATATTTATACATATATATATCTATGCACACACACATACACAATTTTAATTTGAATTGTGCTTTACTATAATGGATCCATAAAGCCTTTATCATACAACAACTTGGTTTAAGGTTTTGCATTTCTTGGATATAACACAGTCTTCTTTTTGTCTGCAATTGTATAAAAATTAAATGTGTAAGATGTTATCTCAATGCATTGCTAGTAATTTCCTGTAGACACTGTTATGCACATTAGTGGTCAACGTAGCCCTTCTACTACTGGCGGTAGACATCAACTGGCCACTGCTGTTACTACTGTTAGGATCAAAAGTCTTTTTACAATTGAAGAGACTGAAAAATTGTCTCTGATACTGAGAAGAAGCATAGTAGTAAATAAAGGGGTCAATGCAACAGCTAATGCTGCTGATAGAAACACTGAGTAGATAGGCAAAATAGAGGTACTCTAAGCTGTTGTTATTAAAAAAATGGATATAATGAATTAATAGGAGGACATTTGTTGGTCCAAAGCAAGTAACGAAAACAGAAAAAACAGCCACGCACAAGAGCAAGGCACGTGTCTTCTTGTTTTGCTTTGCAACAATGGTAGAAGAACTAAGACAGCGAATGATACATACATAACAGACAGTAGAAATTATAAATGGCACTATGAAAAACACAGAAGAGAAGGCAGAGAAGAAGTGGAGGTAATAGCCCTGAAGTTCAGATTCTCTTAGCACATCATGGCAAGTCGTTATATTTAACTTGGGTATTTCCATTGTTTGCTCCCTTAGGAGAAAAGGTATAACCCCAGTTATAGCTACAAGCCATATGATGAAACAAACCAGTGAAGCACGTGTTAGCGTACGCCACCCCAGGGACTGCATGGGGTACACCACTGCTAGGAAGCGATCGAAGCTTATGCTTGTCATAAGCATTATTGAGCAGTACATGTTGCAGAAGAAGGCAGCAGTGATGAAACGGCACATCTGAGGCCCAAAAACCCAGTCATTTCCAGAAAAGTGGTAAATAATCTTAAATGGAAGCACGCTTACAAACAGGACATCTGCAAGGGCCAAATTCAACATGTATATTACAGCTGGCTTTTCAATTTTCATTTTTTTCAGAAACACAAGTATCGCTGTGATGTTCAGAGGGAGACTCAGCACAAGTACTAGGGTGTAAACTGAAGGAACAAAACGCGTCAGCCACGGACTAGTGAGGTATCTTGCTGTTTGAGCTGACATCATTCGTTTTTCATGTGGGAATGATCCAGTCTGATTTGTGGCTCCTGATCCAGCTTCCAAATAATTTTCAGTGTCACCATCAATAGGTATAAGGTCATCCTGGCAATCGGTGCAAGAAATCATTGCAAAACTTCTGATGCCTGGTATGGTGCTGTTATTTGGAAAGCCTGAAAAATAAGAAAGTGTTAAGATTAATAAACCAGTATTTAGATGGTATGGGGAAGCGAAAACATATTTCAAAAAGGGAAGTTGAGGTTACATCAGGAAAACCAAATAGTAAGTTTAATTCCTGATTCAAAGCACAGGTTGCCCGCAGATCAGCCATTTTATTTTAGCTCCTCCTGCTAAAATAAATTTGGGTAACATGTCCTCCTTTGTCTCCTGTGTCTCAGCTTGAGAGCTTTTATTAGTAGTGATTCTAGCTATGCTTAAGGATCCAATCTAATCTATGCTCTCTTTGAGCTACTTTAACACAAACACAACAGTAAATTTGCCACCCTTGGACTGTCTTGGACAAACCCTTCACATATTTTGTAAGAAATGAGACGCTGGCATAAATACTAGCATTCATACACAAAATTCGCACTAGAAGTACTCACCACCAAAATCACAAAAAGTAGAAGTGCAATTGAAACATCATGGTTTTGAAATATTTCTGTGTGCTCTGGAGACATCTTGCTCAACCCAAAGGCCTCCATCAAGAGAGGTGACAAAGTCTGCATGCAGCTTTCAAAGCAGATGTGGGTCAACCATTTGCTTGTAACAGACAGGTAGCCACAGACTGCAATGAAAATTCTTCCCTCGTTCTACCTATCCTAACCCACAGTGCTCAGGACAGCATGTGTGGGGTGTGCCCCTGGGGCACTTCTGAAACCTCGAGTTCCCTGTAGAGCAGGCTCTTCTGCAGCATGGTTTGGTAGCTGTGACTAAGTCAGGACAAGGTATCTCTGCTCTTTGAATGTAATGAGCAGGAAATCAGTGTGATAAAGTGTTAAGTAGGTGGTAGGGGGTTATTTATGTAAAAAAGAAAAAAACAACCCAAACAAGAAAAATAGGTATGTAGTCATTATTTCAGCAAAGTTGTTTGTATGGAGAAATATTTTCTAAGACTGTCATTTTCAGTTTATGCTTAATCTACTTAAGCACAGGCTAATTCAAGCATATTGTGGGTAGACAGAAGTGAGAAAATTACAATTACTTAAATAACCAGTCACCTGTTTAGCTGTGCAATTGATCAATTGTTGGATCCTAGACAATTAAAATAAAAATGAGGGTGTCTTAGCTCAGATCTGTGAGCTGAAAGTACATGGCCATGATTCACTTGTGTAAGACACATGTTACATGTAGAAGCAATATTTTGTTCTATAGTAATTGAAACCCATTTTTTTAACCAAAGCGTCTGAATGCGGCAGATGGCAAAGAGGGGAGTGGCTGCAGCTTTAAGCAGCCAGTTACTCGCCTTTGTGCACAGGCTGTGGGAGAAGGGCCCTACCCACCATGGATTTTTGTGAAATTCAGACTTGAATGTGGGGGGAGATCAGAGGACTGGTAAGGTAATTCGGTGATTTTTTTTAAAGCTGCTGTGCTTTATGTACCGTGCTGTGTCACAGCAGCATTCTAGGGGAAGAGACAAAAGAAGGGAAGTGTTTGAGACAATAGTTTTCATATGCAAAGTGACTAGATTGCAATCTCTGCCGATCAGAAAAAAAAGATGCTGGATCAGAATTTCAACCTAGGAGTTCGTTACACAGACTGCAGTAGGAATGATTTAGTTTGAAACAGAAATGACAGAAGTACGTGACATTCAGTGTTTGCACAGAAAGGCATTAAGCACATTTATACGAGGTTCTGTTCTGTTGTTTTAGAGAGAACATGAACAACAGGCACACCTATAGAGCCTTAATCATTATCACTTCTTTACAAGTTTAGTCCAAGCAGTTGGATCGCTCAAAGAGTCAGCTCCTAGCTCCGCATTTAAGTTGCAGCACAACTCCTATATAATACCTCTAACTTCAGCCTGTGGCTGACATCAAAGAGTTATATTTTCTGTATTTAATGATCTTTGCAATAGAAATATGTCACAACTGACACCACTGGTCTTCATCTCTTTTGGGAGGATTATAACTATACTTGCATTTACAAAAAAAAGCACAATTTCTAATGCCCAGCAGCTTGTCTCTGTGGTAAAAATGTCAGGAGAAGTGAGGAAAAATCTATTAACTGTACCTATTGTATCTCCAGTACACAGAAGTTTCATGGATTAGAGACTTGGAAGGCTGTGAATATGCATTTCTAAACCAAACAAATCATTGAAAGAGAACACGATGATTTTAGTCCCTCAAAGGTCTACATGTCCTTCTTGCTTTCTCCACCACTGAAGAACAGTGTGGAAAACCAAAGAAAGAGGTGACATGGTTCTATGTGAGGAAGGCATGTTTTAGCAAACACAGATATAAATAGACTTGAAGAGAAGGAGGGTAAAGCCTGGAGTTAGGAACTGTGTTGCCAAGATTACCACTGCATGACATGGTAACTGAGGCACAAGCACTCTCTCATTGCAGCATCCCTGAACTTTGAAGCACCTGAGCTGTGCTGCAGTGCCACACTTTTGAGAACTACCAAGCCAACCCAGTCAGAGCCACTAACCCTTATTGACTGAGGTCAAGTCACTTAGTGTGAATGCCCTGGGTGAAAACCTGACCCACTTCTCATTACTAACTCCTGACTTGGAACAGTATGAAAATATGCTGCAAGAAAAAAGGACTATGATTAGGTCAGGCATCTTTTATTGACCACCAGCCTTTGTCTTAGCTATTGCTTATAGTTAACGGAACATTGCCACCAACTGTAATTATATCCTGAATTCTTGAAGCCCTCTTATTTACAAGTTTATTAGATGATTTAGAGTCACTATTACTCCATTATAAAAGTTTTCTAGAAATAGAATCCTATTGCAATAAATCAGAACAAAAAATTTATACGTAATTTTAGTTAAAATTCTCTGGAATAATACTCTAATTTGGTGAAAACTATGTGTTCTTTATATAAGCAAAGACTTTCTAACTTCAGAGTTGAACTCAACCTTCATCCTGTCAACATCACCTCCATGCTGTCTCCTGTACTCACTCCATGTCCCCATCTTGAACTTAGATGACATGAGACACTACTTGGAAGCCAGCTGTGTGGAAAAACATAATGAGACACCACCCTTGCTATTTCTGTGCCACTTGATAATATAATGAATGGCGATTAAACTTTCTGGGTGAAACTAAATTTAATTTGAAAGCTTGACAGCCATGTTCTCACTTCTTATCCTTTACCAAGCAGCTTGCATGACTCAGTGTCTGTGTAATTGTAGAAAAAACAATATGCACTCCGTACTTTCTGAAAACAGAGAGGCAGAGAGTTACTGCCCTCAGGTTATCTATTCCTTTTGTGTCAGTGTTTATTTGAAAAAGCCAAAGATAAAGAGATTTATACACAGAAAGGAACAGGATGAAATTATGTCATTATTATTTCAAAAGATTATAATGAATCTTAACAACAGACCAAAAGGTCAGTACAGGAAACAGGCATTACCTTTAAGCTGGGTTAGTACAATACAGCCAACATACAGTAGCTCTACAGAAAAGATTTTGAAACTACTGTTACATAGCTACAACTATACCAGAATCTGTGAAATTGTCCTTTCTAGCTGTTTTAAAGCTACAGGTATCATTTATCTAAAACATATTTCACTATACCTTAGCTATTTTTTAATAATTCAAATAATCTGTCAGGAAAACTGAGATAAAGCTTGTATAATGATCATAAATATTCAAAGGGTCATCTAATTTTTTTAGGCTGTCACCCAGTCCTTTTGGAAGAAGTCAAGCTTGGTGGATTTCTATTATTATAACTAATAGTAACTGTCCTATCAGCAGTGAGAATAACAGCTCCATCAAAAGACTTATAAACTTTAAACAGGTAGGAAAGAACAAGGCTAGTAAACTCTGAAGAAAGAAAGAGCAAGATAAAGCACTGAGGTTTTGTCCTTGTGGTGTGTGTAGTCAGGACACTGAATGATATGCATTAAGTCTTCTCTTTGCCTCCAGTAAGTACTTCAAAAGACAAAAATTATGTAGAATCAGTACAACACACAAATTGCCCAAAGTCTTCTTTTATTGCCTGTAGTTTTTGCGTCAGTTCTCCAACCAGGTGTGTTGGTTTTGCAGTCAAACCACGACACAAGGACATAGAGAAATTATGCAGACAGCTCAGTAAGTTTGTGATTGTTTAATATTAACAATCTACACTGTGCTATTTTCCATTAAGTACTATGTATTATCTGATAATCAGTATATATATATATTATTCTTACCTTCACTTTTCTTAATACAGAGATATAATTTCTTTTCATGTCTACTTTCATATACAAGGGACATGAAAGTATATGACTGTGCATACTATTCTGTGGAAGTGGAATTAAAGGGCAAAAATACAACAGCTTCAACCAATCCTAAAAAGCACTCTTGAACTCCAGAAGAAACTTGAAAAATATTCCTGTAGACCCATAAATCTGGACAGGATGTTACAAACCAGCAGCCTTCATATCCGAAGGGATATCTTTGTGATGTGAAAGACTAAAGAACAGGCTCCTACACAAGCCAATTAAATATGTTCCCTATGTGCTGCTGGACAACAATAAATACTGATTTCTGGGCATTACTGGTGACAGCTGCACCCACGCTGCTGGCTTGTAACAGAAAGGTTTCTTTTATCTACCCTTTGTAGAATCTGAAGTGATAAGCATCTAGAATCTAAATTACTCAGTGGCTCATAAATTAGGCACTTGAAGGCAGACTGTGAAGTACATGCCAGACACACTAACAAAGAAAATAAGACAGAATCTTGTAGGAGTGATGGCAGTTATTTGCTTTTATAAAAATAAACTCTGACTTGTTTATGAGTCCACATCTCCATTTATACAGAATTCCTTATTAGGTTACACAAGTGATGTAGTAGCAATTTGAACACATTTTCCTGAACTACTGTTTTCTTGCAATTGGGTGTCTGCTTCTTTTTGCTTTCCTTTGTCCATCTCTTTAACTACATGTGCTGGCTTCAAACAATAACATTTGCCTATCTTGCCAGCAGTGACCCAAGGCAGAGAAGTCCAGGAAGGTTCAGGCCTTAGGCACCTCAGTGTGCAAGCACTTAACACCAACCTATTGCCAAGCCAGTGCTTTTTCACCTGCCCACAGGAACAGCACAGGTCAGTAATGTGATAACTGTGTGTAGTGATGGATGGGGGGAAAAGCAGGAGAGAAACTGCAGGTCCAGGGGCAGAGCAGACCTCAGGATACAACAGTGCATGGGCAACAAGAATTAAGTACATTGTGGCAGAAACAGGGAAGGTTATCTAGGACAGTGTGGAAATTATATTACTACAATGGGAATGAGCGCAAGAAGAGCAGAAGGCATATTCAGATGATCAGGTTTTATTAGTTCTGTTGTGCACAAAGTAACTTGGTTGGAATTTTTCTTTTCCTAACGATGCAACACAGTAGCAATTTAAATCACTCTTTTCAAAGGAAGTAGCAAATAAGTAGCATAATTCAGGGTGCTCTTCAATGAAGACTGTAATTGCAAGAGACAGAAAACCAAGTTTGAATGTCTCCATAAACCAGAAAAATAACACCCAACAGTGCAATCTTTTCCCTAGCATTAACATGTATATTTTGTCTTTTACACCAACCCTTTTTCTCCTTAGACTTCCCATATGAACACGATTTTGATTGCTTTATTCCCACTTGTCTTTGCACCAAAAAGTTGTCTAGCAAAACCTATCTGCCCTCTCTGATGTTTCCCTCCCAGCATAGTTACAAACACTAAGTCTATCCCTTCAGTTCAGCTCAGCTCAGTAGTCAAAGTATGCTATGCTCTGAAACTTCCCCTTAGCTGCTCATCTAATCAGCCCTTTTATGTATGTAGGGCCTGATGCTTTACTGCAGGGATCTCAAGGGATAAGTTACTTGTACAGCAGCACTACCAACACTAGCTGATTGAAAGAAATCTTAAACTGAACCAAGTAAAATCGTAATAGCAAAGAAGCTTTTGCTAATCTCTAGATGCATAACCGGTTGTACTGCTGTACCTCTGCCATGAGCTGTGAGGTTACATGCATGCATGTCTTGTCTCACCTTCCTTCCCTCAGCATCTGCATTGTCTCATAAGCTCGGAGCTGGACGGACCGAAATATTGAAATATTTCTGCATCGGTTATTCACTCATACCGATGCTGGTATGAGTGAATAACCATTAAATGACCATCAAAGTCATCTACTTGGGTGGTATTCTGAAGCGTTTTGTGCTGGCTGATCTTCCCAAGTTTGCACCGCCTAGAAATTCAGCTGGCACGCCACCTTAAGTTGTTAATGAAAGGCAAGGCTAGCTTTTCCAGAGAATCCACCAGCAAGTCTCGGCAGTCTGATCCCTTCTTTCCATCAGCACCTGCTACTGCCTGCCCGCCTCCGCAGCCACGGCGTCACTGCAGCCACCCTTCACCGCCACCACCCCGCCGCTGCCATGAGCACAAAGAGCCGCGTGTAACAACGCCCAAAACTCAGCCGAACTCGCACCAAAACTCCCAAGCGGGAGGCCCGCCACTCGGCTACGTGCGGCCGCACGATGCTGTGCGCTAGGGCGCTTTTTGTTGATTCCCCTCGTTCCCGGAACACGCCGGCCCCCCAGGCCCGTGCCCGACCCCCGCCGACTCACCTGGCCGTGGCGCGGCGACAAGCGGCGGGCAGCAGAGCAGCGCCAGGGCGCACAGCAGCGCCCTGGGCCGCATGGCCGTCCGTCCGTCCGTCCGTCCGGGCAGAGGCTGGGCTGGCGAAGGGCCGCGGCGGGGCTTCCTGCTGCCGCGCCGCCCCGCTGCAGGGAGGGGGCTGCGCGCCGGGGCTCGGCGGCACCGGGCAGGAGGGAGGGGAGGAGAAGGCGGGGGTAGCGTCTGCCGCCTCCGCGGGCACACAGCCCAGCCGGCAGCCCCCGCGGGACACACAGCCCGGTCAGCAGCCCCCGCTGGACACTCAGCCCAGATAGCAGCCCCCGCGGGACACACAGCCCTGCCAGCAGCCTCCGCGGGACACACAGCCCTGCCAGCAGCCTCCGCGCCCGACTGGGACACGGGAAGCTGGCGGGCTCGGGCGGGGTGAGAGGTCAGGAGGTCCAGAACAAAGGGTTATGCTTGAGAAATTATTCTAAGCAGTTTTCCAAATTTGCAGTCCGAATGTCTCACGGGAGCAGTTCCAAGTTCAGATGAAATGCCTGCATTACTCACAGCTGAAAGATCACGCTGGTTCAGAAAAGCCTCTTAAAATTGTTCTGCTTCGTATAAAGGAGATGACGTCCCAGCTTGCTTGTATTGCATGGGTTCAGTAAACTGACTGCTCTACAAACACAAGGCAAACCAATAGTGATTCATTGCCCAGCTCTGCAGACCTGTCTGCTCTTTCAAAATCCCCGAGAAAGTGGTGCCACTCCCCATCCAGTGTCATGTACCATGGACAAACTTTGGAAAGCTTGTGGACTCCTTTAGAGATGCTCATGATTCAAGAGGTGGTTGAAGTGAGATGTACATGAAAGTTGTATAGGATTTTTTTTTTTGTAATTTTGCAGCTAGTGTTTAGTGTCTTTCCTTTAAAAAACATTCCACTGGTGTTTGAGTGGTTTTGAATATTTATTAAGCCTGTAAGAGAGTCAAAAGCTTTACAAGTGGACACTCTGGCTTGCTAGGTTATGCTTTCTTACCTCAACTGTATATCCTTCTGTTTACAGCAGCACAGATAAAAAAAAGGGGAGGAGGGGAAGTCTGATTTGAACTTGCTTACACTGTATGAAGTGCCTTTCTTACAGCAGAAGCACTGGCCTTGGCTTTTAATGGAGAATAAAAACCATGGAAAACTAATTCCCTTGTTCATAAGTACTGCTTCCCCATAAGTTCTATGTCTCTGTGGTGTTCCTCCCACTGGTAGTCTTACCACTAGCTATAGCATGGTTGAAGCTGACTCCAATTTGTATAGAGCAAGAAATAAATACAAGTTTTACAGCTGGCCAGCCTTTCTACAGCTCTATCATCCCAGACACTTTCTGAAACCAACACAAAATGCATTATACTTGATTGAACTATTCATCTATTTAGAAAATATCTTAATGAGAGGTAATTATTCCATCTGGGAAGAGAAATTGAAAGTAATCTTGGTCATTCCTGTGGTCTCACAGTTCTATAAACATAACCAAAGATTACTCTCATAACTTTCTAAACCCAAAATAGAACTGAACTAAAACATATTTGTAACTATTATACAAGACCTCTATTGCTACTATTTTTCTTACATTTCAATAAGCCTTAAGCAGTGGGCCAGTGCTTGAGGAATTCATCAGTTTACCAAGTTTGTGAAACATATGAAGAGAAACTCAGATTGAAGCCCCAGGGAATATTTTTGTCACAGACATTAGAAAGAGTCATAGGTCTATGTCCTTTCATCTTTGTAAACTAGTTATTATAAATACAGTAAGTGAATAAAATCCATGCTTGTTAAATTTTACGTCTGTATATGAAACCCAAATTTAAGTTTTGTATCCCTCAGTTTTGTGAGTCGGTTTGCTCCTTCTTATCAAGATCAAATTACTGTAATAGAGATACCTACTTCTTGCACCTTTTTCAGCGTTTTGGTTTTTTGGTAGAAGCATGCTAGAGAATAAAATCTCATTCCTTTTAAACTCACCAAGTCTAACAAAAAAGGCTGTTCCTATCTAGTGAGACTGCTACATCAGTCATTACGTATTATGGAAGGAGATCTTTCTGCTGCTCAATACACAGATTACCATGGTGTGTGTCAGAGCTGGGTAGCTACTGCTGAAAGGTGAGCATGGAAGCATATCTCAAGTGGGAAAATCAGTCATCTAGGAAGAGGGTTGTCTGTCTAGTCATAAACTTTCTGAAATCACATGTGAAATCACTGATTTCACATTCTGAAATCACTTCTGAAATCACTGCCATCCAAACATGGCAGTGTTTGGATTTTCTGTGAGTGAAGGTTGTTGTTTTAGTCCTGTATTCTTTAAAAGAAAGCCAGACAGCTAAAGGAGGTCTGCAGACAAGTGCAAAGTGAAGCAGAACAAAGCTAATGCTTGTATTGGTGTTTCTGTCTGCTTGGCCTAAGCAGAAGCATGTTGTTCTGCGATTTCATGGATAGTTTTGGGTCTTCAGAGGCCCTTGAGAATGGAAAAGTTCCAAAATAAGCTGTTAGCTGCCAAGCACTCTTAGTCAACTCTAAAGACATGTGATAGAAAAATGCAAACCACAGGGTTAACAGACTAAGACCATTGTCTGTTATAATTTCTTATCACTACCACCAGTTACGGGAGACAAAGTTGAGAGATAGGCAAGTTATCCAAGGAAAGATGTATTTCGTCCCGCAGTGGCAACTGATGCATAGTCTCTATTCAGTTGTACTGGCTTTTCTTCTCAAATTTTGAACCAGCAATGCAAGTCTTTCCACACCACTATTTAATGATAGAAACTGGTTTCAGAAAGTCCTACCTAATATTGAAGTCCCCACATTGCATCTTACAGTAGCCTCTAAAAAGCCTTTGTTTTTTATTGTACTTGGTAACTGTTAGTAGCACTGGGTGAGCACAGAGTCACTTTGCTCATTTGCGCAGTACTTCTTACTACCATCAATCTTATGTTTAGGTAGACAACATTTTGGTCAGTCCTGTTTAGCAGGGTTCATATTGTTGTTCAGTGACAAGGCCCTAACTGGAATGAGATAATTAAGGAAAAAAGCTTATAAAGGAGTTTAAAGAAATTAAATGGAAATTAAACTCTTTGATGTGGACTAGGAAGAGCAGGAAGCCCAGGAAATGGTTGGAAAATGGCAGTGCTGGCATTGACAGTACCATTCATACTTGTCCTTACATGGGGACCCAAGAAGCTTTTTGGAGCTTGCCTACACCAGGAAATAACTGAGGAACATGCTATTTGCATCATTACCAGGCAGGTACTAGGTGTGTCAAGTGTATTACACAAATCTGCGTATCCAGGAGTGACTTACTGCCACAAAGGCTGTGAGGCTCTGGCTGTCTCACCCGCAGAACTCAGGCTTTTGACACATTACCTGAAGATCAACATCACACCTGTGGCAGACTTAGCTTTAACAGACTTTAACAGACTCAGCTAGAGTTTGTTAAAAATACACCCATTAGTCAAGTCTGTTGCAAATGAAAAGGGGAACAAAAGATTGGGAATTTAATTTGTATTCAAGTAAAATTCACTTCCCTTTTTGGAAGGAAAAGTGAAGTGTTTTTTTCACTTTTCTATCCAGCTATTTTAAGTGGGCCATGGTATCAGTACTGCAGCATTTATGTGAGACTAAAATGGCTTATACATAACCAGCTAGAAGAAAACTGGAAGCATGTGGGAGCTTTTTTATCCTTCAATAATGGATAGTAGCTGTTTTAAAATAGTCAAGTGTTCAAACTTAATGCCATGCATAAATTAATATCTCCAGTAAATGTAGTAATTTTTTCAGTATGTGTAACACCACAGGTCAATTAGTATATCAGCTGAGCTTGTAATCTGTATATCTGCTAGTGACTTAACACTATTATATTCCCTTAACAGACTTAATTCTTATTTAATATTTGCTATTCTGATTTATTCCAGAATGTCTCACTGATTGTCTTTTGAAATATTTGTCACAAGAAAAATGAGAGAGGGAAGTATTTTCTATTAGTTTATGTGTTTGTCACATCACCTGTGGTACCTGTAGTACACACTTTAGTTCTGTAGGTATAAGTGAAAGTTCATTAGCAAAATCATCATCACATTCCATGGCATAAAGGCCATGAAGTCTTCACTGCTGAGCACCTTTCCCCAAGTGTACTGAGGACAGTCAGGCTTAATTACATGCAATTTTATAAACGCACTGAAAGAAATTCTTTCTATTACCATCTGGATTGCAGCTTTAATGATTTCTTGAAATGAAATTCAGGGACCAAGCCAGTTTAATTAGGTAATGTTTATTTTACATAGAACAATCTCCAAAGAATATTTAAAAAACCCAATCTAAATACTGATTTTATTGCATTTATTTTCTTACCAAAAAAAAAAAAAGACAGACAGGCACAATTTACGTATTCAAATACTTCAAACTGAACAACTGTTCGCTATTCAGATTTCCCCAATACCACTCCAAAGGCTGTGAAAGTAGAAAATGTCATTTTGCACGAGGCAGTAGTGCATTTAGTAGGAATGAATCACAAAATATATTTTTTGAAGTAAGTCGTTACTGTCACTTTATAATTACCTATAAAATTTTTTTAATTGTACAGTAAGTTTGCTTTGCAATTGACAACTGCCACAAAACAGGCCTAGTATGTAACTAAATATTTGCTCAAACTATCCCTTAGAAACAAATTAGGTTTTCTTTTGGTAAATACTTGAAGTCTAGTATTAACTATAGTATATATCTGAGGTAATTTAAAAACGTTTCAATAGCAAGAGGTTTATATATTCAACTAAATTCAATTTCTGCCTACCCTTAAAATCTACACAATAGCTGTGTGTCCTAAAGAATATTTTGATTTGAAAGTACCAACACCAATGAAATCTGGAACTGTTTAAATGAATCAATTTCCTGGTTTTCTGTTTTGTTGTCAATGCTTAAAAGGCACTGTGTACATTCCTCTGAACATTTGGTGTTTTAGGGTTTGTTTTTTAAAGTTAAAAAGCATCCAACGACAAACTTCAAACAAATGTTTATAAGCAAAAAAATACTGAATTGACTTCCCACTGATTGATGAAGTCCATTATATCTGAAAATACTCATTTTCCATAGAACTTCTTATTCAACAAAAATATGAGCAAATTCACATTCACTTTAGCTTTATCAAACATTTTCATTACAGCCACACCTTCATACTGCATCTGAAGCAAATCCTGAAATGAGAAAAAAGATCATTAGTGTCCATCTATATGCATACCTTACAGCAACAGGATGTGATAAACATCACCAACTCCAGGTCCTTCATAATTTAAACAGGAGCAAGCAACTATTGGGATACACATAGAAAACATTATGCGTTCTCTAGATCCTAAATTGTATATGATCAGTGTAACAGCAAACCAGAAGAAATACTGTTTTTCCATTTTCTTTTAGTATTTCCATTTTCTTTTAGTATTTCCTGTTTGCCACTGAACTAATGTGGTTGGTTTCATGCAGTTGCCCCAGTATAAACATTAACTCTATGCCAATGCCCAGCATTCTACAGAAGTTATGTAGTTATTCTCCACATGATCTGCTGCTCTGTACTGATCGACTAGTTCATGCATAATGTGAAAAAAATACTGAAATAGTCTGTGGTTATAGGCCATGCAACAGCAGCTATATAGCAAAGTAACAAAATTCAAACCTGGAAATGGAGCTCCACTTTTTCCATCTCAACTCCTAGAAACTTGGCTTTGATTTCAAAGTCACCCACTTCTTCTCCAGGTGTGATATCAAACATCACATTCTTAAACCTTGAAACAAGAAGGGTAATTGAATACATATGCTGTGCAGTTTCACACAGTTGAGAGACAGTTCTGGGGAGCAAGCCTGCAGAGCTTAGAAGAACTTTGACCACAAACAGTGTTGTTGGTGTCAAAATAATCACTCCATCCCTCCCTGCACTGCATCTCATGCAGTGTCTTCTTAGAGACTTTCTGGTGTACAGGTAGTATTCAGAAATACAGAATTCTGAAGTCTTTTGTATTGGAAAAACAAAAACCAAAAAAAACCCCAAAAGGCTGTGGGAAGTTCAGTGAACAAATCAGATCAAATATCCAGTGGATAGAAACAGGGCAGCCAGATTTTCCTTCTGCCATGCCCAAGTGTCTCCTTGCAGGCACATGTTTGCCTCATGAGGCTTCCTCTACCTGATGAATCCACTTGGGGGGAATAAAAAAAGAAAAGAAAGAAACAAACAAACCCCAGAATGAACAAAACCCCCAAAACCACCACCACCAAAGACAAACAAACAACAAAAAACCCAAACCAAACCCCCCCCCCCAAAAAAACCCAAACAAACTGGAAAAAATGTTTCCATACAGAAGATGGATGGGAAGGTGCAAAAAATGGAAGACTTTCACTACTAGAGCCTCAAAATGGATGAGTACAAAAGGGATGTTAAATCTCCACATCCATTCAACCCTGCCAGAGTGAGGAAGAGCAGAAAACCAGGGATTTACTAAGTTACTTGATAGTGGTCAATATATGAAAAAAAATTGCTACAACTACTTAAAAAGGTGGTCATTAACAGTGAGTCTGCTGCCAAACTCATACTTGTCCATGTAAGCTGGTGCTAAGGCTGGCTTGTTAAAATATTTTCCCAAGGTAATCACATAGCAAGGTACAAAGTAAAAAATTAATTATGACAATTAGACTGTATCATCCTTCTGAACGAAAAAGTCTGTGGTAATTTTAGCTGTGGCACAGTGAATTGTTAAGATTGCTTTTATCAAAGTCAGGCCCCTTCAGAAACTGTTGATTAGAAAACGCTTGGAATTGTTTTGCACCACACTTACTGATTGGTTTGAAGATCTTCAATTTCTAGGATGACACCTTTTTCATGAAGTCTCGCAGCTGTGTACTTTAGGGAGGTCTGTTTCAGCTTTTTGCTTCCCTTCACCTCCTCTTTTCCATCTAATTTAATTGACCTCCGTGAATTTCTGGAAAGAGAACAAGAAAACTGGCTTTTGATGTGTCTGTCAGGTTATTAATACTTCAGCTACTCACTCTTCTAGCCACATTTAACTTTATTTCACTCTTCCTTGGCCTTCTCTAAAAAAACAGAATTAACATCTCAAAAATTTCAAGAGTTAGAGGAATTTTGAGCATGCAGTGAATCATCTAAACATATTGCCAATTATTTTGCATCATATTTTAGCATTTTTTTCAGTTCTGTAGTGAAATGCAGCCCCGATACTAAAGAGGCCACAATGCTCAGTTTAAAATAGCAATTTGTAAGCTTATGGTGGCATAAATGTTAAATGCTCTGTAACTAGAGTTAACTTTTGGATCAATGAGGTGTGCACTAGGAAAATCCCTATTCATGTCAGTAAAATGTTTTCATTTTGACACATTGGTGACATTGGTGGGGGGATTGCTTTCAAGTAACTGCATCATACCTGAAAGGTAAAATTATTTAGGCATTTATTTCCTCCTTTTCCATTCTAAAGACAAACCTAGAACCTTTTAATGAAGGAAGAAACCAATAATTACTTCCCAAAGCTTCATGTCCTCAAAGCATGCAAATGGATCTACAAAGTAGCACCAATTAAATATATTAAAAACATCTATACATCTCAGACTTCTTTCTCAAAGACAGTGTTAAATGCATGCAAGACTTTAGTTTCCAGATGTTGACACAATTTACAACTCTCATGGGTTTTTCAATCTACAGATTGTCAATCTGTTGGAATCAAAACTTTAAACTACAGATTAGCACCTGTTCTCCCTCTTGGTAAAACACACTAAAAGACACATTAAAAGACAAGAAGACTCAACTCACTTTCTTGTTAAGTTGTCTAAACAAGTTTTTATGTAGGTGTTGTAATAATTAATTTGCTCCTCATAAAATGCTGTCTTGGAGTTAAGTGCATTCAAAGTCTGCTGGAGTTTCACCAGTTCAGCTTTTCGATGATGTCTGTATCTTCTTTGATTCCGGATATCCTAAATAAATTTATAAATGTTAAGTGTTTTATTAATTTGAAATTTTAAAAAGCCTCAGTACATTATATTCAAATTTGTAATTATACAATCTGACTTAATTACCGAGAGAAAGCACAAACTATCATGTTAATACTTACAAGAACAGTACCTGTAGGGAGTAGTACTAAAGCTCACATGGCAATCACATTGCTACTCATATTTCCAAGTGCTGCTGCATTGAACTCTGCTGTGCTCTGCAAGGCCTAGCAGACCCAGAACTCATAAGCAAGATGTCATTGTTGTGCTAAAGATAATTCAATGGACTAGGGTTCTTATGGCCACTATGGGTTGTGGAATAGGATTTGCTGATTTGTTGACAACAGTCACTGTGCTTTATCAGCGTCAGGATGGACATCGCATGGGCCCACTATTCCTCTTGTGTCCAGCCCAACCACAGCAGATCAGTGTTAATACCAATCAGATAATATTTCAGGGGGGTTGAAGTCTTTTGAAACCTTGCTAAGACCACAGCCATTCTCAATTGAAATGCCGCTGGGTAATTCCAATTAGGGTTAAAATATACAAAGTTGTATTGAAACACATTATAGGGGGGAATTAAATCATCATCAACATAAAATTCAATATCAGATTTGGAGATTGAAGGTTGCAGTTGTATGCTACTCAGTTCAGGTAGTTATGCAGGGCTGTACTGCCTTTCACTTATTTTGTCAGGAAATGAAAACAAGTGGATACTTCGGTGGTTTAGGGTAGCATTGCCTGAAAAATATGTATTTTACTTCTCTAACTAGAATGGATTTAGGCTAGATGCTAAAAAGCCATCGATATACAGGGAAACATTCCGTTTACCTTAGCAATCTCATTGATAATTTCTTGGTACTTAGTTGCCGAAGACACTAGTCCTGCTTGTTCCAATGTCCGGAGATTCCTCTGAATTTTCCTTTTCTTTTGTTCTATTGGTAGCTGCCCATCTTCAAAAACTGACTGACTGTGCTTCATTTTCTCTGGAGTTTTGGAATCTAAGATGGCACGTTTTTCTACAAGTTTCAAGTTCTCAGATTCCTGGATTAAAAAAAACATAAATAAAATCCAGAACAGTTATTTTCTAGCTTTTGTTAACTGTTAAATGTTCAAGTACATTAAATTCTCACAGGAGATTATCAAGAATCAGGGTCTAGGCTTCATGTCCTAATACCACTTGGTCTCAAAGTATCCCATTTACTATGCCTTCAGACATAACTTAAGTACATAAAGACAACACCCAGACATGCATCTGCATTAATTACAATGTCTAATTCAGCCAGGTGACTCAGCGATTTCACCAAGCTGTGGGAAGGCTATCCAGATCTCACAGGTGTCCCCTGCATATACACACACTGAAGTTAACTAAAACTGTGTATTATTAAAATATAACTGTGTATTATTATAAATAGCTTTTTGTGTTGGTGTCTACAGGAAGGACTTCAACTGAGAGCTCTTCCCACTCATTTCCCATACTAAGGATAGCAGTAGTTCCCTGAGATTTGCTTGCATAGATTAGGTAAATAAACTAAAGTGTCAAGGAACTTGAGTAAAGATACTGAATTTAATGAAGAAAAACCAAAATATAGTAGATGCACCTCAGGCTATTTGACTGTATTACAATATAGGAGAGAAAAGAACCTGTATTGAAAAAATGTAAATAAAAAAATATTCTAGTCATGCTAGCTCACAGCAAAACTTTTTTTTTTCTTTTTCTCTGGAGCTGATTCCAATTACAAAGTAAAAAAAAAAACCCATTCAAGTCTCATATTTTGAAGACTCTAAATCCACATAGTCTAAAACCACCAAAGAACAATTTCATTGTTATAAGGTGATGGAGAAAGCTGTCAGAGATCTGTTAAAACTTTTGAATAGCTATAATAAAATACTTTTTTCCCTATACAGGCACAGTGTAGCACTTACCTGTTGTGCAGTGGCTGGTGTTTCTAGTATTTCTAAGAGAGTATCCCCTGGTTGTGTTCGTATCACATCCACAATAAGTCTTTTGGTCCTTTTGGAAAGGATATATAGATATTACAAAACAGTTGTTACTGGATCACTTTTACATGTCATTTCTTCAACCATAAAATTAGCAAGCTCCCCCTTTATTATGTATTCTTGGTAAAACTTGCTTTCTAGCTTCTTATGTTTCAGAGCTTCTCTTAATAGTGTTGAGTATCAGGTTTCTACTCATCTGAACACAGAAATACATGTAATCTTCCCTTCATTTATTTTAGAAAACAGGTAACCAACTAGCACAGTAAATCAGTTACTGTTAACAAAACTACAAGCAACAACTCATATGTGGATTTTAATTGTGATTGTGACAAAACAGCAGACAGAAATGTAACCTTTGAAAAGCCTGAGCTGCTCATCATTCCATTAAGGGTCATATTTACTGAATAAGGTAGAAATGCACTCAGAACTGCTCAACTTTGGAGGAATTTTACATTTCATGCAGTGCATTTACACAAACCACTTAAGGACAGATATTTCTCTAGCGACAACAGACAAGGACCATTTCCTTGCTAAAAAAGGGAAGCTGTTACACCCTGATGTGTTAACCAGTTCTTTTCTTGGTAAGAATTTATCTCATTCCTGCTCCCTACTCATCCATAATACTTCCAAGAACATCCTGCTACATCCTGCTATTCTATTAATTTAGAGGACAGGGTTACTGAAATAGCTCATTATTCTTAAAAATTAGCAGGATATTAAAGATGCAGCTTAAATTTTCAAGGAAAATGCCTAAATATGGTCAAGATTCCTATGATAAAACCTTACAGTTTAAAGTGATAGGCTACCTATGCAGAGTTTCTTCTTCAGAAGTAAAACTTCACACTGTCTAATAAATCCAGAATACTTATTTCTGGTTTAAAAAAAAATCAGACATCTTAATAGATCAGATTTGAATTGTAGCCCATGTCTTCTCTCCTAGTTACTGCAAAGGTGTAAAATCTTGATGCTGTATTTCTTTTAACTTCTGCCTTCACACATATGGGGTACATATAAGCATGATAATAGAGGAGAGCAGCATCCTCTTCTCCCCCTTATTCAGATTGTACTAGGATCTTAACTAGGCCTTTTCTGGACAGCTCGAAATAACTTCAAAAGATGGGTACCAATAATTTAATATTAAGTGCTGTTATATAAATAAATTTCACTATAAAGTAGCCTATATTCGAGCGTATCCCAGTGGTCATTTTTTGATCTGTTCACCAGAAAGAATAAACAGAATTTTCTTTCCCTGGATAAAAGCATGCCACATGCACTATTCCTTGCTGAAGTAACAGCTACATCCTTTTCAAATGGCTGATGACAGTATGTCAAGGAAGTGTTTATTTTTGAGCAGGAGGAAAGAACATGGTAATGCTGTCTGACCCTTGTAAGTCTAGACTGCTTTTCATCTCTGCTTTCCCAAGGCTGTGGCATTTTAAAGCAGAGTGCTTTTACAACTTCATGAAAAAACACTTACAAGATTAGATAATGATGCAGTCATACTCCAAAACACAAATGGCAATATATTTATTTTTCTGAAAGAACTGACAGCTCCTCTGACTTTTGCAAAAGGGTGAGTAGCACTGAACACAAACTGGCTTTTGAAAACTGAATGCACTCAGCACCTCAGAAATGCACTTAGGCAGGGCAGTTGTCAAAAAAACATTTTAAGAAAAGAAAAAAATGAACAAAAGCATTGCCAGAATATAAGGGTTTGAGCAAAACTTACTTTATCATCAGACTTTTGAGATCCTGATCTTCACCTTCTCGTAACTCATATTTGCTTGTTAGAGACAGTGAAATCTCTGTTTTTGCAAGTTGACTCAGTGTGCTTTCCCTGTTGGGGTCATTGGGATCAACAGCTCCTTCCCCTAAAAGGAAACATATTTTACTACAAGTTTTCCAGTTTTCCCATGATTCAGTACATGAAGGAAACAAGTACCTAGATGAATCACTGTAAATATTTAGAAATATTAAATTTATTAAATATCACCCCTGTTTCTTCCACTTAGAAGCAGTCTTTTATTGGACATTGAACAATCAAAACCCTAATTTAGCTATTTATAAGCCTGGTTACAATATTTTGGAAATGACACCAATCCTTGCTTTTCAGGCTACTGATGTGCAAGAGACTTACATGTTGTCTTCTGAAAGAATAATACAAATAATTTAACATCCTTTATCCTAACATGCAGTGATAATGAAGAAATGAAAGTGTAGCAGCTACATTAACAGGTTATTTGCTTGGAAGTAGGTGTTATCCATGACTCATAACTACTTTATAAACAGTTCATATTTTTCTACAACTAATGCAAATTAAATATCAGTCAAATGCATCCCTTTTTAGTAAATTTGGATAATTTAAAAAATGTCATTTTTATTTGCGTAATTAAATATCAAAATTTAAAATGGCTGCTTTTAGAATTCTCCGTATACTTTTTCTAAGTTTCTGGCCCACACAAGCAAATCTTAAGCTTGGATTGTTAAAAAAATCACTTGCTTCCTATCTGCAGTTTAAGCACAGCTGGATCATTCAAAACATTATTAATGTTTGGATTTTGAATCACATAATTAATCTTGAGAGTGAGTATTGCAGTTAGCAAAAGGCTCAAATGTAAGTTGCAGTGTTACAGTAAGTGTTCAGAAAAGAATTCTGTAGTAAATAGAGAAGCAGAAGCTATTGCTCTGACACACAAGAGTATTTAAGTCAAGCCTGTGTTTAATTCTGCCTCTAGAATGAAGTTACCCATAAGACAAAAAAATCATACCAAGGAAAGATTCTACATCAGGAACAGGTCCCAGACCTTCCAGCAATTCGTTCAGCAGGTCATTAGTCTCAGGGGCAATGGCATCCTGGTGTTCCAATAGCAGCTATAAACAAATATGAATGAAATCATCACCCAGAAAAAGCTTTCCTAGTATCTTTATACTTGAAAATAAATCTGGAAACTAAATGTTGAAAAACATAGACCTAGAATGAGTGGGATTACGGAGGACCTCCCCAAGGCCAGGAAGTACACTGGATTCTGGGCTAGAGTTTAGAGTTGCCCTTGCTGTAAGACAGTTTGCCTTGCTCCTCCACCAGTTGTCTCTGGAGTGAGCAGAAGACTTGGAATTAGGACTAACAAAGTCCTAATCATCACAGAGTAAAGGGTGATAATCCCAAGCAGAGCATTTTGGTGCCACATCCTTAACAGGCAAAAGAATAAAGACAGTGTTGGTGGTCCATAGGAAGATACCTATTTTCTGTAGATCTATTCCAGTAGTTTACAATAGTGTCAGTGATACCTTTCAGAAAGGATTATATTTTCTAAGTGATGAACCAGCTCTGCAGCATCCACTGCACCTAATAGACATGTTATGCCAGACATTAGACCCACTAAAAGGAGTATTTGATCAGGACTAGTGTTTGCACATAACTGCCAAATCACAAACATGCAGGCAGAGGTCTGTCACTTTAAAAGAACAGGCACAAAGACAAACCAGAAAGTATGATTTTAGCACACTAAGTTATTAATTTCACTTGAATAAAGTCTACTACCTTTTCTGTGGTGTACCTGGCAGTGTTTGTGAGAGGTTTCCTGTGGGATTTGTAGGCTTTTTCTGGACAGGGGAAAGTGTTGTTGTGGGGTTTTTTCTGACTTGGGCGGGGGGGACACACAGGGGACATATTGCAAGCCAGGAAACAGATAGTAATATCCCAGTTTTAGGAGGAACATGTGGTAAACATTTAACTTAGACCCTAATGAGTCATACTTTGGATGTCAGTTATTCTGTTCTTTACCCACAGTGAGAACAGGCACAATACTACAGCTTCAGTTTTTCTAAATCAGATGTTTGCATCTGGTTCCAGCAAGTCACATGACAGAATGCCAGAACCCAAAACACAATTTCTATTCCCAGAGTCAATGGCTCTCCTTCAAATTGCTTTCACTTTCTTACCCAAGACAGGAAATTATTTTAAAATTAGAAATGTCACACAAGACTAGAACATAATTTCCTTCGGCATTTTCAGAAAATATTATGTACTAATTATTACTCAAGATGATGCTTTTGCATGGAAGTGGTATTTGCATTTTTCCTGGGGGGAAAATAAATCTAATACTCAATTTCAGAACATTTCAGAGATTAAATGAGGAAATTACTTCAATAGTAAGAATGGAAGCTAAGCATTCCCTAGAGAGTGTTAGTTGCAAATACATGATAATCTGTATGCTTTAGTCCATTGTCTAGCAGGTTTCCATTGACTTACTGAATGGGTATTGATAATTTCTTCAATGGAGATATATATGACAGGCTTGCTAAGGGTCACCATATCAGAGTATTCATCAATATTGAATTTCTCCTCTGGTTCAGGAACATCACATGCTGCTTGAAAAAAATTCCTAAGAGAAAATAAGAAAGACTTCTATAATTGTCCCTTATAATTCACTTTATTTAGCCTGCATAAAAAGCCACAATCAAGTCCTTGACATACATTGTATTTCTTTTATAAGCTGCAATCTACCCTCAATGTTTCAAGGAACCTTTTGAAGACAACAAATCCATAGAAATGATGAAGTGTTCTCTTTCCTGGTTAGGTGGTGGAAGACTCTTTTAAAGAGATTGGGGTTTCTTCTCCCCTCCTTATTCAACAAGGAGGGAAAACTTGATAATTTTTAGGCACTTAGAGAAATATCTATTTAATGCTCTAGAAGTTATAAAAGGATTTCCCTCTGATTTTATGAAGGCACTTTGTAGTATGAGCTGTGCTGAGAAGGAATTGATTGAAATAGCTGCACAAAATTCCCATTTGTCCCATGAATGTTTACATTGCTGTTAGGCAGAAAATGAGCTGCTCAAAATGAGGGAAAATGCACTATTGTTTATAAACAGAAGAATCTTGCAATGAAAAAATGCAGAGTGTGGTTGAAGTGTTGCTTCAAGTATGACCAGCATATACATGGAGCACGAAGACCTACTTCCCAAAATGACACCTGGCGTGTCTCCCTAAGCTACTCACTTCCTCAGGGATGTGCACAGACAACCAAGAACCAGCAGGGTCCTCCTGTTAGAGAGCCACTTTGTTTTTCAAAGTGGGAGAAACTGAAATAAGGCAGCTGGGGAAAAGAGGGTTTTGGATGATGCCTATGGGTTTGCTCCAGGAGCCATGTTGTGCCAGCCCTGTGGTGTTGAGGAGCTTCACAGGACTTTTAAAGTATTAGAAAATAATTGTAAAAGACAAAAAGAGAAAAGAGCTGGGATTCCTCACTTTGGAGAGGAAAAGCTGGGGAGTACAAATCAAGTTGTACAAAATCACAGTGGTGTTGCCTGAGATGTGTGCAGAATTCATTATTCAAGTCAGAAAAACAATGGCCAAGAGATCATGCAATGCAGGAAAATTTTAATTTTAATCAAAAGGTAGCAAACTTCTAAATATTGCTACAGGAGCCTTTGTGGAGGTAGATGATCTCAAAGGCTTAGGAAGGGTGTGGACAAATTCCTGCACAAGTTTGTAAATGCAGAGTAAAAGACCTCAGCAAGCCTAATAGCTTTTAGCATAGTTAATGGTGCTAATGTTGTTTAAAGGGGAACAGGCAGCTAAGGGCAGCCACCATTGCTGTCTAAGAAGGATTTAGTTAAGTACAGAGTGCAGGCACACAAATACTCAAGTTAGCTTAATTAGGAGAGGGATTCTTCCTTTTGTAGTAATCAAAAGGCCAACTAGAATGACTCCGCTTTTTCCTTTTTTAGCATTTGTTATTCTTGCTTTAACACTTTCTTCATGTTTATGTTATGCCCTTAAATACTTCATTAAAAGTACTCAGTTGAAGTATCTCTGTGTTCATGGCTGATCTCTAAGGAAACCCATTACATGAATAGTGCATTTTCTTTTATGCTGGGCCAACACTAAAGACAGAAATTCTGAGATCAAGTTTGTTGCAAAATTCAACAATACCACAAAGTACTAACAGTCTTCCCCAAAAATGGGCAATAATCTCAAAGAACTTGTCCCCCAGAGTATAGCAAAACATGCAGTTTTCTATGACTATGCAAGATAAAAGAATGAAATCTGTATAGAATCTTTCAGCGAAGGTGAGATAATAAAAACAAAACCTGCAACTTTTTCCTGACAATTTTTTTCCCTCGGACAAAACATTCAGTTGTCCTCCCCACTCAAAGCAGACTTTCTTTCTGCTGGATAATGAGTTACCTCACTCTGCTCTCACAGCGTGTTTGCACAAAGGAACTGCAACTAAGACAGCAGAGATCTCAGATTAGTGCACAAGCAAAAATACAACCTGTTGCTCCTGCTCCAGCTTCCTCATCAGTATTTTTCTTTGCCATATCACTCAACGTTTTTAACTGTGAACAGGAAACTCCTATCAACAAGGAGTCCACCTGCCTTACTCATCCTAGAGGAAAGCTCTTACTCTGTAGGTATTTGAGGGCTTTGCATACCTGAACTTTTGGTAGGTCTGTGAGAGGTAAGTGTTCATAGATGACAGATGTTCACTTTCTCCTTCGAAGAGTTTGTTAGAAGCAGCGTGCTGGAGAACTTTTGCCACACAGCCTAGGTTCCTCCTCTGGTCAGGGTGTATCTGTCCCCCAGCTGTCATATCAATTATGTCAAAGCCATCAGGAGCAACTATGGCAGGGTTCATGTAACGGTAGTACAGAAGGTTGCCAACAATCTAAAAGGAAGAAATTAAGAGATCTTGCCTTCACATACAGTAATGACACCTTACAAAACATGATCAATCATTTCTATGTCTGAATTAGACCATAGGAACTGGTGCTAGAAGAATCCCTAAGACACACGTTACCTGTGGGGCTAACTGGAGGAACCTGTGGTCTTTTACTTGATACACCTCCTACAACACCTCTGTGAACATCAGTTATGGACTTTTATAACCACATTTCAGTTTGGTAGTGATTTAAGTTAAGCTAATGCAAGGCGTGAAGTTAAATGCAAACACAACATTTCTATATTTTGGAAGGTTCCTCTCCTGAGGCTCATTCTCCGAAGTGCTATAGATATTGATAGCATTTAATGCACTCATTGATAAGGGGATCCATTATTTCTCAATGGGACTGGACTGCAATAAAGCCAGAAATCTAGAGAATGGATTTCCCAAACTGCAATTTCTATAACAATGTTACAGTAGCTTCTGAAGATGGCAACTTCAAAGAATTCCTGGTCTCAGAAACATGCAGGAACTTTTCTCTATGCAATTTGCTTTAGCTTACGAATATGCACTTGCAGAACTTCCAGCTTAGACATTTAAAGGCTTTTTTCATGTGTTGAGCAGTTTTTAAATCTATATTGCTGGCATGATGGACAGTGAAGGAGAATAGAGAAGTTCTCTGAAAATGAAAGCCTTGTACTTTTAGAACCATGTAATTAAACAGCAATAAAAGGGTCTCTATTGAAGTGCAAAATGTCTCTAATTTGAGAGAGTTGCCAATCTCTCAGCTGTTTATAGAGCAATTCCTCTAAGTCCTCTGAAGAGACACCATGGCTGTGGTAGGGTAACAACAGCCAGTGTGCCAGTGCCATATTTATGACTTACATCTTATTTTTCAGTCTGTACAAATGTAATTTCCAAAACTTTTACAAGCATCTTAAGTGTAATTTAATCGAACTGTAGTGTAATCTACTCGAAATTTTCTTTTAGAGACCTTCCTCATTGTATTTAAATTACAATTTCTTAACATTTTAACAACTTCAGATAGGGGAGAAAAAGAAAAGAGGACTACAGTGTTCTCAGTGAAAGGATTGGTGATATCAAGTGATATCAGTACCAACTCAAACCCCAGGATGATTCAGATAAACTCCAGCTTTCTAAGCACAGTTACTATCCAAAACAGATTGAGCACTCTCTTGCATAACAATTGCTGAGCACCCAGATTAACATACCTATTAACATACCTAGATTGTGGCAACAGAATTCCCTCCTCCCCCTCCTCAGCCCCTTTGCAAGTCAATAAGAAGCACTAAATTCCTTCAATAAGTTCCTTAGAATGTTTAGTGTCAATAAAAATCCACTTTGGCACGAAAAGAACAAGCTGTTGGCAGTTTGCCCTCAGAAGTCTACCTTTAATAGTTCATCTTCTGTTGCATCCGGGAACTTCTCATGGAGTGAGCTCTTCAGAACTTTGGCTATGTATCTCATTCCATAACTACATGTAGAACAGATGAAAAGGGAAAATATCGGAACAGACTTAGATGAAACACAAAACAATCATTCTAGTCAGCTTATGTTATTGGCTTTTTGCCCATTCCCTTGAAACACAAGGATGAGTTGATGATGGAAAACACAAAACGTTTCAAGTACAGGGAGAGGTCTTCCAGGCTGCTAAAGCAGGGCAGAGGCAGAGAAACCACTCCCTCTACTGGGGAAGTCATTGGAGGGAGAGACGTGTATCACAAGCCTTTGAAAGAATGGAGAAGATTTGAAAAGGATCTCCATCAGAGAGGCTCAAGTGAACTGCACATAAAGTGCCGCTTGGAGAGCCCTAACTGAGCACTTACGGCATCATATTGAGAGAGGAGAATATGGATGTGAGAACTTTGTCAGTTACTGCTCGCAAACTCTGCATAGATGATTCCAGTTTATTAACCACTTCTGTGTGGGTCAGTGCTTGTTCTGTGGTCACGTCATATGGCAATTTGCTGCAAAGCAGAAAAATAGACATTAAACCAGGCTACATACATTTGAGAATAAAATAGAGGGGGTTTTTTCCTTCAGAAGAGCCAGCAGTGAGCAAAAGTCTGACAAATACAACTGAAGCTGGTTTTTGTTACGAGAAATCTCAGATGCTTTGGCCTCCTTTTCTTGGAGGTGAGAAGTTTGCTTAGTTGGGGGTGCACCTGCTGTCATGTACCTTCCCTTGAATACAAAAGGGGAAGCTGAATATAAGGCCTGCATCTCTATGTCCCTGATCCAGCATAGCTCATTAAAAGCCTGGGACACTACTAACTTGCTGTTAGTAAAAACCTTAGAAAAAGACTAAGTTGTTCCATGGCATAGTCTATTTCACTTATACAGATTAAGTAATTGACTTTGGAAGATCATGATAAGGAATGTAAGTGATCCTTTCATTGTTTAGAACAAATTAAAGCACCTGTTTTTCAAGCATCTCTCCCCAAAATCTCTCTGCTGGAGGAAGATCAAGAAGGGGTGCATGGTCACAAGTACAAGTACAATCAGATAAAGTCAGATAAAGAATGGGGAAAACAGAAATGGCAGATTCCTCATGTGTATGATACAATATGTCCAGCTTCCACTCACCTGGCCTCACCAGTCTGCATTTCTAGCTGGTTTACCCATGATTTGTAAACATCCACAGGACTAGTGTTGATTATGAGAGACTTGTCCTCCATGATTTCCTTCACCACCGGGGCCAGGAGCTGGCGCAGAGTGTTCTGTCCACGGGCACCTCGATTGAAGCTGACAACCATCTTAATGACAGTGGGGTTTCCAGTAACAATGTCCTGAATCTGGTCCACCTTAGAGCTGTATCAGGAACAGAAGAGTTCTGACTTATATATGCAGTTATCCATATTTTCAAACCCCACACTTTTAAAATTAATCTATTTCTATGTTGAAACCTCATTACACAGTCTATTTCTTAAGGCTTTTATGTAAAACATTGTGATTTTTAGAAACTACCACCTGAATTCTGCCTGTGTTATAGTAACATCCTGGAATACGGCATAGTCAATGGCAGCTAAAATATACCTGATTCAGACCCAAATACCTGTTCAACCAATATCTGTTAAGGACATAAAATTACATTTCATTGTCTCAGGATAAGCCACCAATCTTCACTTTTAGAATGTAAGATTACATAAAGAAAGATAATACTTTCTCCATCTGTAAATACTCAAGCACAAACCAAGAAGCCCTAGCATCTTTTTACAAGGCATTTTTTCCTACAGGAATATTGTCCACCATTGAAAGAATTTTTTCCCTGAGTTAACAATCACTTGAGTTTAAGAGTAACATCCAGAAAATAAAGTTCTCCTGTAATAAAAGGTTGTATGTAATTTTATGGTAGTTTAAAGATTAACCACTGATTCCTTTTAGATGTGAACCATTCATCAAACTGTCTAAATCACAAACTAGCTAAATCCTTTTTATGAGTGCACATACGTTATCTCCTCTTCTAGAGCAGTTTTGAAGAGTTTGAGAAGCAGGTATTCTTCCCGTTGATTGGAGGCATAGTTGTATAGAGTGAAGATGACTGTATCCATAAACTTTGTTGA
The DNA here is from genome assembly GCA_024500445.1 of Entomyzon cyanotis. NCBI lineage: Eukaryota > Metazoa > Chordata > Aves > Passeriformes > Meliphagidae > Entomyzon > Entomyzon cyanotis. Next base: position 28,562,442 of record JAKEPQ010001021.1, on the reverse strand, counting down.
TTTGTTTTGTGGCATCTGGAAAATCAGCTTTGCCAGATACGTGGGATTAGTCTGCAAAGGAAACAAATTACTTGCATACTGTTGTCCAGGACTAACTCCCCCAAACTGGGGGGCAGCTCTTTACATTTGTTCATGCCAAAAGCACTTATATTGACTCCCATATAGGTCACTTTTCCATGCAGGTTTTACTTTTCTCCAAATTCTAGTGCATAAGAAACACAGAATACTCCACAATCTGTGAGAAGCACCATTAATGATTTTATCTGCAGTCTCAGGATAGTGCCACTTTGCATCAAGTCAATGTGTCTGATGACAATGAGAATTTACCAAATGGCAATGGGTATCTGCCAAGAAAACTTTGCATACTACATGTCTACTTTGGTGGGCATCTGCCCTGGGAGGATCCAAAATTCTTCTAGAAAAACGTCAGTGAGCTGAGATAAAAATAGCACAAGGATACATACACTATATTCTGTGAACTGCACGGCAGACCACTTCCCTTCAACCACATATAATGCATGGTAGTAGTGACAGTAATTTACATAGACTAAAAGATTTATGGAGGAAAACATTTCTCTTTGGCTCCAGTACAGACTGAAGTTATACTCAAACAAAAAACAGCCATATTTGCTGCACACTTTAAAGACAACAAGGATTTTCTCAATTACAGGACTTACTAGAAACTGACCATAGTGTTTGCTGCAATCTGCATGTTATTTGGAAATATTTTCATAATCATGTCAATCATTAAAAGAAAATAAGTAGTACAGTATGCTTCTAGTTTTTCCTTAATAATTTGCTGCCATGTTAATTTTTGCATGAAAATTTACCTGTAGAAGGTAGAATAAGTGTTGATAAGCCTCCAATTTTTTTCTTCTCTCTTTACTCAAACCTTTGATGCCCTGTTTGTCAACCATAACCATCTCTTCCAGTTGACTTTTGCTCTTTTTGTTAAGTTTCTTACTGTGCAGTACCACATCCTGCAGAAAGATGATTAAAAATCTGGATTTTATATTCACAAAACAGGCAAATTGGAAAAATGAACATTTTCCCAACCATGTTAAATGCGGTGTTACTCCAAGGGTCTTATTTAGCAACTTTGTAAATTTTGCTGCTCTGCTCACTACCCATTTTTTTTTAACATGTTTATCTTTCACCAGTATGGCTTGCCAACAATGACGGTATGGGGCTTGATCTCCTATATGGACTCATTAGTGGTTAATTAGCATTGAACAAACTGTTTCATATGATCAGAAGTCTAATCTATTCTAACACAGAGAAGATGTAAAAGATTTTAAATCTGCCAAGTAATTACTATTGTCCACACCTAGCAAAACACAGTGACATACAACTCAGGACAACAGAACAACATCTAGCACAAGGTAAAAACATGAGAAGACAGAGCTTAATTGACCAGGAGTATTTTAACTAACTGAGAGCGACTGAGCACTAGCACAGGTTGCTCAGATTGTGGAGTCGCCATTGTTGGAGATACTCAGCCACCTGGACATGTTCCTGGGCAACCTGTTCTGGGTGTCCCTGCTTGTGCAGGGGGTTTGGACCAGATGACCCCCGGAGATCCCTTCCAGGCCCAGCTATGATGGTGTAACCCTGAGTTCCTTCAACACAGGGAAGTGTTCAGTGCATGCTACCAAGGGAGCCAAGCCTGAACAGAGCCTGCTGACCTGAAGAGTGATTCTGTTTTTCACCAGCAATCCAATCTTTATATCCATTAAGTTCAAATCCTTCTCCAGCTGTTGATTGGATCGAATTTTTGTAACGACTTCTTCCCTTAACCTTGTAACTTCTAGTTCTTCTTGAAAGTCTAAGTCACTTTGGTCCAAGAGGTAGGCAAATTTGCGCAGAACAGTCAAGGGTGGATTTTCAGCACCAACTATAGTTGAAGAAAATAGGCTTGTTAGTTGATGTAATACTGACCACCCCTTAAGCCCTCAGGAAACTGATCACTATGCAGAAAATTTCTGAACTGCAGAGAAAGTTACGCCAGTTAGCAATATTTTTGTCATACTTTAAAAGTACACCTATGCAAAATAGTTTCAGTTGTAGAACAATTGGTTTACAAAGACTTGCACCCTCTTTTGAAGTTAAATAAGATACTGAGAAATCCCATGTGAAAGATTAAAAAAATAAGGCTGAACACAGTAACGTATTTGTCCCCAAATATACAACATTCAACTGTTACTACTTACTTAGTGTTCTGTAGTCCTCCCTGGCCTTGTTTGCTCTAAGAAATGCTTGTATCTTCACAATTTGGTCATTCTGGAAAGGATCAAGATTAGGCAAAAGAATCTAGTTATGACACACTTCTGCTCAGAAACATACTGCAAAACCTGCACCGTCTTTCCTGTTTCCCAAAACTGCTCCTGCAGTCATACTACCCTACTTCAATGTTTCATGTTCAAAACAGAGAAAAATTACTTACATGATCCTTGAAGTATTGCAGACGTTGCCTGTAAGCTCTCCTTGCTAGCCACATTTTGACCCAGGACTGAATCTAAAAATTAAATAACATTTTAAAAAGACTTAAGGGACACTGCACAAGCTTTTGTGTGTGTGTGTGTTTTAAGTTTACTTTTGAATATCTACTCCTGGAGGCTGCTGTTTTTGTGTGCTCAGGGCCATAGATGACTGCACCACCAGGCTTCTACTGGCCAGTGATTAGATAAAGGGGTTCCCATTAAACCACTTAATCAAGTTGAGTTCAAGTTTCTACCACCTGTGTGTAACATTTTCTTCGGAAATAATTTCTACCTTCAGGTCTCAATTCTTAACCAGTCTCCCTCAGAAACAGGAGGTCCTGTCACAGTATTCCATCTGTGATCTATAATCTAATAGTGATATCATGTCCCATCAGCATCTCAGAAAAAAGAGTGCTTCTCAGAGAGATAGCTTTGGCAGCTTTTAAGGAAGAAATACACCGTCATCCCAAATGTTTTCTAGTTTTGTATGGGAAACAGAAGTGTAAGGAAATCTCTATCAAGGGTCCCTCAAGCTCAGCAAAGCCTGACAGAAGTCAAACACAGAGCTTTCAAGAAGCAGTTTGATTAAGCTATCAATTAAACAACTTTCAATGCCATGCAGATTTCTGGAAACCCTCCAGCTTGTGCTCCTAGTCTCTGATTCCTAAGTGGTGCAGGACTATGTCAAGGGATAAAATATGCTTGGCTGTCAAAACACACTGGGTTCTTACCTTAACAATAGCAGCAACATTGCCTTGAAGCACCTTTAATCTGTCAACATAGCTTTTCCTTTGTTTGAATCCTTTCCAGAAAGCCTATTTTAGAGAAGTCAGGAGACCATTATCACTAATAAGAAACTAATATTTATTAAATCTATGTAACACACTAAAATCTTTAACTGTTTATCTTGTAGGAAAAAAGCCTGCCATTGTGATAAAAAGATAACTAAGGTGTAAGTAAGCTTGCCTCTATATTTTTAAGGTGTCCTGATACATTTCATGTTAATTTGACCAATCTCAGCATACTTCATTATCCAGTGCCATTTCCTTCACTCTCCTGAAGTCATCCTTACTCTTATGACCAGTACATCCACATCCTTAGCATCTCAAGTCACTGGCTTCATCCCACATAAAGGACTTCCAGCTCCTGCACATTACTCAGCCTCTCCTCCATCCCTGGAACAGTGATGGAGTGCCTCAATCTGGGCACCATTTCTATCCCTATGGATGACAAGATGATGACCAGGAATAGTCAGCATGGATTCACTAAAGGCAAGTCATGTTTGACCAACCATGTTTGACCTTCTGCAATGAAACAACTACCTGGATGGATGAGGGCAGAGCAGTTGATATTGTCTACTTGACTTCAGCAGGGATTTCAACACAGTCTCTCACAACATCCTCATAGACAAACTCAGGGATGTGGGTTGGATGAGTGGGCACTGAGGTGGATTGAGACCTCACTGAACAGCAGATCCCAGATGGGCACAGATGGTTTAGTTGGAAGCCTGTCAGTGGTGGTGTCCCCCAAAGGTCAATGCTGTCCTGTTTAATTTATTCATCCATGACTTGGATGAAGGGGAAGATGCCTGCTCAGCAAATTCACAGGACAAAAAGCTGGGAGGAATGGACGATCCTGGAGTGCAGCCCTTCAGAAGGACCTTGACAGCCTGGAGAGATGCAGAACTGGCAGAAATTCAACAAGGGCAAGTGCAGGGTCCTGCACCTGGGGGAGAACAGCCCTGGGCACCAGCACAGGCTGGGGCTGACCTGCTGGGGAGCAGCTCTGCAGAGAAGGACCTGGGGGTCCTGGTGGACAGCAAACTGTCCTTGAGCCAGCAGTGTGTCCTGGTGGCCAAGCAGGCTGATGGTATCCTGGGGGCACTAGGAAGAGCATTGCCAGCAGGTCAAGGGAGGTGATCCTGCCCCTCTGCTCAGCCCCTGTGAGGCCTCAGCTGGAGTGCTGTGTCCAGTGCTGGGCTCCTCAGGACAGGAGAGACATGGAGCTCATGGATTGGGTCCAGCAGAGAGTACAAGGATGATGAGAGGACTGGAGCACCTCTCCTATGATGAAAGGCAGAGGGAGCTGGGCCTGCTATGCCTTCAGAACAGATGAGTGAATTGGGACCTCATCAAAGTCTGTAAGTATCTGAAGGGAGGGTGCCAAGGCAATAGAGCCAGGCTCTTCTCAGTGGTGTCAAGTAGTAGGACAAGAGGCAATGGACAGAAACTGATGCATAGGAAGTTCCACCTGAATATGGAGGAAGAACTTCTTTATTGTGTGAGTGACTGAGAACTGGAAAAGATTGCCCAGAGAGGTTGTGAAGCCTTTAGGGATATTCCAGAACCATCTAGATGCAATTCTTGTAAGTGCCATGTGCTATGGGATGACCCTGCTTGAAAAGTGAGGTTGGACCAGATGACCTGCTGTGGTCCCTACCAGTCCTAATCATTCTGTCACTCTGTTGCATCCAAAAGCTGTGCCTTACCTAGCTGAACCCACATTGTTTTTGCCCTGGCGTCTTTTCCAAGTTTATAATCTTCAGAACCAGTCACAACCATCTCATACCACAAATAACAACCTCCCAATTCCCTCAGTTGACTCTCTGCTAGCTCAGAAGCAAACACTTGTCAAGGAACCCAGCAACAGGGATAACAGATACCTTTACCTCTGCTTTTGCCTGTCATCTCTATCCACCCAGTGACACCAGCCTTCTCCTCTACTTGTTATCTTTCTACAAATAATGTCTACTTTAATGCCAATAGAAAACAAACAGAGAACAACTTTATTTACCTACATTTTTCCACATTTTGAACCTATTCACACAGATTTTGGATTTTTCAAAGTACAATTCTTTACTGGGCTCAGACACCAAGCAGGAAAATGAAAAGTCAATCCCAAGAACAACTACTAGTGGCAAAGCTATTAGTCATAATGAATCATTAAATATAGCTACTGTAGATTTAAAAAATCACTTGTGTATTTTTCTTTTTTTTTCTTCTTTCTTTTTTTTTCTTTTGTGAGTGAGTAGTAGAATAAATTGCTCCTAATAGGAACTGGCTATTTCACCATTTTAAACCAGCATACATGCCTCTGTCAGTGTTTGCACCCTCAGCAGAACATTTCCTTTGTACACTTTTTAGTGTTTAGTGAACTGGAAACATCCAAGAAATACTGCCAGAGAACATGAGGGCAGCTGCCACTCCCTATCCAGCTATGACTTCATGAAGCAGAAACAAACCACTTCCAACTGGGGATAGTCTAGAAAGGAATGTATTTGTTAAGTCGTGCTTTGCCAAGGAATTTTTGCTTCAATACTTAACAAATACCTTCTGGTGTTGTACTGTGCATAGTTAGGCACACCACAAGAAGTCTGAGCATGTCAGAACAAAGCTAGGGCTGTGTATTAATGAGCTTTGCCCAAGTAGCTTTCACTGGAGGTGGACATGATCCATTCATTCAAAATTGGATACTTGCTGTATGAAAACACATATTTGCAGATGTATAATTTTAAACTGCCGCCAATGAAAACTGGGAAACAGATCTGTTTGAGAATTTTATCAGTGGTAGTAATCAGTCACATCGCCTGTTACATGCAAAAAGCTGCCCAAGCCATGTTACCTTCTTGTTCAAGAACAATACCTGTATTTTGATGGCAGATGGTTCCTGGTTTTGAAGATAGGCTTTTCTCTCCTGATAGTTTTTCCTGACTAAGAATCCCCTTGCTCGGGCTTGCAGCCCAACAATCAGATTTTCATTAGCAAGCCACAGCTGCTCTCGATTGTAATCTGCTGTAACTTGCCCAACAATGTTCTGTTAAGAGATCATGGAAAAAGGTCATGTAAAAGACAAAACCATCAAGGAATTTGGACTGTGTTCTCTCAATCTCTGCAGTTTATGTTCAGCCTGTCCTCTCTCTGATTTACTCCTAGATTTTAATAAGAAGAAAAAGCTACTTTGTTACTGCTCAACCGTATATGTAGGGCAACTGAACTGCTTTCAAGATTCAGTTATTCAAGTGGGTATACCATTTTAAGAGAGTATTTTTTATACATTATGAGTGTTCTGCTTTCCTAATGCTTAGAAGTGTCTTGTACTACTCAGGCATCTAGAAATACTGACTGTATCAGTGAGTTCTCTGATGAGAAGCCCACTCAAGTAGTGCTGCATTCAGAATTTCAGAAGGACTTACACTGACTCGAGTTCTTTTGTGTAGAGGAGCAAGCCTGTAACTTAGATGAGCTACATCAGAATAACAGAAGAACAAATTACTCAGAGGCTTGTGTGATCTGCTTTGTTCTATTTCACAGTACTGCAAAACCTCTACAGTAAGGGAGCTTAAGTTGCACACTCATTCTCTTGAATTTGGAGATACAAGAATGCTGTCAAAGGATTAGGTTTAAACAGAAAATGGTGGTTCTACCTCTCCCAAATACATAATAAAATTATTTGTCCTAGGTCAATGCAAAGTCCTGTAAAATATAAAAGGATATGGAAGCAATCAGACTTTTCTCTATTGTAGTGTGTTGATGGCCATTAAAAGAAATGCTGTAACTTCCAGCAAGGGAATCCCTAAATCATTGCCAGACAGTAGATAGGATGTGTGCTACCACTGTGTGCTTAGAATTAAGTTGCTGTTCTTGTTAGAAGCAGATACTGATATAGTGATCTTCAGTTTCACCCACCACAACCTCTTGATATTGCCACGTCTCACACTCCCTCAAATGTTTATGTTGCTTTTGCAATAAAAGCGAATCTTTTAGCCACCTACCTGGATTTCTTCGCCAGTTAACCATGAAGTTTTTGGTACAACTCCTTTGGGGGCAACACAGGTACCTTCCTCAGTTTCCACATTGTAATAGTAATCATATATGGCTTTCATTACAAGTTTAATCCATGGACTTTCACTAGAACCTAAAAGCAGTTAATATAATTAGTACACATTTGTGTTGTGTTTCATTGAAATTACAGCTCTCTCCCTACCCATTTTCCCTTCCTGCACTTGCTTTGAAGACATTTGACATGCAAAAATCTCTATCTTGGGCCTTTTTGTAGTAAGGATTTTCAAAATACTCTTCTAGGTGGATGAGGGTCATTACTCTAGAACAAAACAGCTATAATGTTAGTGAAACATCTATGAGGTTAGTACAGATCCACTACCAGCCTCTCCAAACCCTAACGTGCAGGTTAGTGCTCCTGAAACAGTGTGTGCTATGCCTTTCATCATCATTAATAAGTGAAACAAACTGTGTTTACAAAAATATTTTTCTTGTCTTCAGCCCAAATGCTGAACTTACTGACTCTTACCTCACACAGGACATTTCCTATATCCACATCATTTTCTTGTTTATTGCTTTGGTAAACCAGTCTGCATCCTGACAGGCAGGAAAAATCTCATTTCCCCATGGAAAAAAGGCCCCAAGATAAATCTAGTAAGGCTGTCAAAATACTCACATTGCAAAATAAAACATGCCCATTTACTGTAAGAATGCGTACTACACTGACAGTAATTTTTTTTTTAAACTGCTAGCTAATCTTGGCTGCTGTTAGCTATGACCAACTTTTGCAGCTCTAATATGACAAAACATCCCATCATTGTGCTAAGGGCAGACTCTAGCCTTAGCTTGTGCTGATAACTGCTGCTCTTCCAATGCACAGGGACCATAATTGGGCTGTGGATACTGTCAGAGCCTGGTGTGATCTTTGACATAATCTGTAAGACTGATGCACGCAGATCTGCATCTGCTAGTAGGAAAAAAATTATCAGAGAGTAATATGGTTTTCTGAGAGGATGGACTAGTCTATTGACAGTCACAGAGAAGCTGCCCTAAATTCACTCAGAGGCAGGTTTGAGATTCTAGAAAGTCTCAGCTAGACTCTGGAAATTGCTAGACTTATTTCTCAACAGGTACTGTGGTCTGTGTGATATGCACAACAGTTCAATGTCATCTAAAAAGCACTTAGAATAGTACAACATTAGTCAAAAGATTTTAAACCGGTAGCTGTTTTCCTCAATTTACAGTGATTTTAGCTAAATTTTCTGTTCTAGCTTTTTGGTTGCCTCAGTGATATGGACATGTGGAACAGTCCTGTTTGGGAAGGTTTTTACCTTCTGTAGTTTTCAGGTTCTTGGCTTCAGAGAGGTTCCTGAAGTAAGCTTCAGCACATTCAGGAATGACTCGTAATCCAAACCTGGACTGCAGTATCATCAGGATTGGCTGTGAATCACCCTTCTCCAAGCTCTTGTTAATCATTGATACTCCAACAGCCACTAGGGTAAAATAATAACATAGAAAATTATCTTATACTCTATGTACCCATAAGTTTAGCCTACAGAAACTTTGAAAATGGACTTCTAAGGCTGGCACACACAGACAGCATGACATACACAGAAATTCAGTGCTTTACTCATTTGCAGCCTCCTTCATGCTTGTAAAGACAAGTATTTTGGAGAACAGCAAGCGTGTTAGGTAGAAAGTGTGTGCTCCACCGAGGCTGAGATGCAGCCACAGCACAACTGAGAGCAGTCTGAGGGCAAAGCTGCTCCCCATCAATGACACACCAGGTGACAGTAGGGCAGGGGTTGAGGATGGCAAATACCCCCACGCTCAGCCTGCCCTAACAGACACGCCTTCATCTGCTGATCACTTGGGAGCCTTCTAGAGGTACATGAAGTAATTTGGTTACAAGCTGTACACATTCCCTTTTACTGTACAAAATGGGAATTAAAATGGATTGCCTTGAGTGAAATCTTGTAGCAGCCTGGTCAGCACCCTGAAGCAACCCTTTCTCAAGCTTACCCTCAGGAACTTGTTTAAAGCACATTTGTGCCCCTGAATTTGCCAGAGATGTAGCCTTTGCTTCCAGGGCACATGAAAGCACCTTGAGAAGTACTGTTGTGAACCATGTGCAAATTTTGACATTACGTGGAACGGATTCCACCACACCTGGCAGCACACATGTGGAAGCACATGCCGCCTCAAAAGTACCTTACCCACTAGATGTTCAGGCTGCTTTAGAAATGTCTGCTCTGGTGTTTAAAGGTGCCCTTTCACATCTAAATTCAAGATCCATGCACAGAGGAACAAGTGAATAGAGCTGTATGGCTTGAACACCCGTGACTAGAGGGAGTCTGGCTGCCTTTGTGCCCCACAGCTGTGCTTCATGCTGCAGCAGCAAACACTTTCTCTGATCCTGTCTCTACCCACATCAGTACAAAGGCGGTCCATGCTCACACTCTGCATACACAGAGCCATCTGTGTTCAGTATCAGAAGCCCAGGTACAGAATCACTCCATGACACTGAGCAAGCAGAGAGGGATTTCAGTAACAGAAGCTGTTTTTCTTTGTTGTTAGCTTGACTAAGGTGGAATGGTAGTTTTGGCTAGGCAGTAAGAGATCAACCTAAAAATACATTGTTGGCTTGCTGAGAAACAAAGTGGACGCCCAACACCACACCACCACCATCTGGATTTCTGTCAGAAAGCATCCTGCTAGTTTTCTGTGCTTTGAAACAGGCCTCTGCCCAGCACACACGTGCTCCCCATGAGACTGGAGATGCCTTCCTACCACTGCTGTGGCACTGTGATACCCAGGCATCTGGCCTCAGCAGCGAGGAAGCAGAGAAAACTGGGAAGCCACACATTACAGCTGGCTGCTGCTGGCCCCAGACTCATACACAGTCCCATGTGCCTTGTCACCTCTGCATAGCAGTGTTTGAATGCTTTCCTTCCTCCTTTTCATCATGTAGTTAAGGGTGCTGGAAGATATTTTTACAAACACAAAAGAAAACAAGCTAAGCTAAGATTCATTTATGTAGATCCACTGCCATCTGGCTTTTCCTCATCTTATAATTAATTATGCCTTTATTTTTGAAGGAAAATTAAGAAAAATGTTTATCAGGGAAAAAACTCCACTCAGCAGAAATTATTCTTTTCATTTTAAGTGCTAGCAATTAATGCTGTGGCTGTTACTCTAGAGAAAGGCCACGTGGACCCTGAAAAATTATAAGATAACTGGGGATTAGCCATTCCCAACTGCCAGAAAACTGTCAGCTCCAGTCTGCTTCTCTAGCAGCTGGGATCCAGTACCAGATCAACAGTGTGAAGGGCTCTTTTCCATACCCATCCTCCCTTTAAACAGCTGTGATATACAAAGCTACAGTTGTCTGGTGTGATAAGCCTGAACTCTCAACAAGGCCAAAGATCAGCTTTTTCCTATAACTTGGACTCTCTCAGGACAGACAGACTTCCTGCTTTGACAGACTTTTCCTGTGCAAGACTGAAGTCACTGTTCAAATCTATTCCTGAAGGCTATACAGCTGATGCTTGGCTGATCTCTTTTTGTCCTCCACTTAGATAAGGAATACAATAGTTGAACTGATTGAAGAAGTGAAGCAAGGTGATACAAAACACACAGCAAGCATCACAGTGAGTTAGGAAGTGCATCAGCACTTACTGAACACTTTTTCCTAAAGAAAGATACAGAGTCCTTTACTGACAGGGAAGATTTTAAAAGCCTTTCAAAATTTTAATAGTGTAGCATTTAGTATTTATATAAGGCATAAAAGTTTGGAAGTGATCAAGACTGTTTCAGTACAGCTGCCAGTACCTTCTCCTATTTTACTGCTTATTTTATTGACATTACTGCAGGAATCTTGAACTGACTTTTTAAACTGAAAAACACATATTTGACTGCCTTGCAAAAGTTTGGGAGTTTTTTGCCTTTCAAAAACAGCGCCTCTGTGACAGATCAAATGAAAGTTCCTTTCCAAGTTGTGATCAGTCTGAACTTTAAGTTTAGGCTACATGAACACAACATGCAAACTTCCTGACACAGGATGTGTTGGTTATAGGAAGTATCAGGTTCTGTGCAGTGGGGAAATGTTAACTCTGAGTTTTTAGCTGCAAAACCTTAGAGCTCTGCTGAAGAATGTGCTGTGCTGACAGTGCTTCCTTTCAACCCAGAGGGCAGAGCACAGGAGATTAGTATTTTTTCCTAAAAGTGACATGTTAAAACAGTTCCACTGAGCATCCTTGACTGTGAAAAGCTGTGCATTTACTAAAAACACACATTATATGGAAAGATTTTATTACAACAACCAGGTAATGGATGGAGCAGTGGTTTAACATTAGCAACGTCATACGTTATTGGTGTGTGAATTATGCTGTCCCGATTTCTGCAGGCTGTTTATCATACATATTCTTAATGCTTTTACACCAGTGAACACAAATAAGTATGTTTTCAAGTTGTTCTTTAGGTTTAACACAAATCTGTTTATAAGCTATGCATTTCCTTCCCTTGTCTGTGCTCAGATATTTCCTTACAGCTCCGGGTGGCATTCATAGGAAGCAGTTTTTTCCACAAAGGAAGGTATCAGCACTCCTCAGTACAAGAGCTTGGTTGAGACAATGTGTGCATATCTGACCCTATCTCAAAAAACACAAGCCAAGTGCTTTCTACGGATGCGTGACCTACAAAAATACTTCAGCTATCTTCAGTGTACCTGACTTGTCACATGAAGACTGCATTAAATGTTAAGATCAATTCTAAAGTAATAGTAACACAAAATGCAATGTTCCTGTAGCAGGCATAGGTATTGGTAATGGCTAGTTGTGTTCTTTTCCACCCACGGCTTCCCAAGGCTGTGAGTTCCCCGGCGGCTGCACTGCGCCAGGGACGGCTGAGCACAGCGCTGCAGGAATGCACCGACTTCAGCACTTGTATTCACAGCCTCCGAAGGTGCAAGAGAAGGCAGCATTGACTCACCCAAAGCCAAGCCAAGCAGAAGGCTGACCAATACCCAGTGCTTCATCTGAGCTGTGCTGGACCTGGGCTGGAACAGGCTGGCACATCAACGTGCTCTCCAAGGTGCCCCATATGCCCAGCTGTGCTTGCTTCTACATTGCTTGCCAAAGTTTATTATGTATTATGAATATCTTTTCTAAAATTGTTAGTTCAAACTTTGACAGAAGGTGTTGAGTACATTCAATACACAACACTCTGTCGGTTAAGCCTCAGCATTTTTCCTACAGATTTCCTCTTCTTTACAGATTGGAAGAGCATATGCTTTCAAAAAAACCTAGCATTCTTTTTACACTGCTTTAAAAGTTAATAGGTTCCTAATTTTTGTTTGTTAGCACTTCATAAATGACATTATAAAGAAATATGAATAAGTAAAGTTGTGAACATAAAAATTTACTCTTACAACATGCACAAAGATAATAAATAAATTAAATAATAAGAAGAAATAAAAATAAAAAATAAATTAAAATAATAAATTTTGCTTATATATAGCAAAACAAGCTCCTGAACAGCATATCCTTTCTCATTCACATATTATGGGAGCTATGTGAAGATACATTGACACTAGACATCTTGGTCATGATGTTAACCTGTGTAACCAAATGCACTGAATTATTAGCCAAGTCTTAAAGTTTATCACGTTAGATAGAACTAGCACCACCCCTGTAGTTCTAAGTCATCTCAACCTCAGTATGACAAAAAACATGCATTCATTTCTTTTCATGTATTTAAAGGGCTTCTACCTTCCCTGAAGTGTGAAGAATAAATTTCAGTTTCCCAAGACTAAGAAAAAACAAGAGCAGTGCAGATGCAGGTTAGTGCTTACAGATTGCTGCTTCTTCTATGTTGTTATTGCTGTCATTGATTCCTCTTTGTATTTCATCCAGCCAGAGAAGCGCAGATTCATCTTGAGTTTCCTGGAAAAAGGACAAAAACAAGCCTTGAAAAAACTGAGTAAGAGTTGTCTGAACATACTGATACAGATTCAATATACAATATCTGCTTGCAAAGCCCTTGAACACTAGAAAGGATTTTGCTTTTTAAAATCAGCAAAGAAATATGTTCATATTCTATTTACTGTCTTGAAAAGGCTCCTGTTCAAATACAAAGCTCTGAAAATTTTCATACGTAGAGGAAGAGGAGAATTTGCTGACACTGCTGGCATATAATTCATCCTACTAAAGATCAATAAAAAAGGAAAGAGTTTTATTTCCATGATATGTAGACAAAGTAGTCTGAGTCACATAAAATCACACATTATCAGGCAGCACTTTGATAGTAGGAGAGAGTAGCAGAAGACTGCAGGAACTTGGCTTTCTCTCAAAATCCCTTATTTGGAAAGGATCCTTGCATATATCTAAGTACACATTACATTAGAAAATAACAGGGAAAACTGGCCTAGAAAGACAGCTCAGGTTTAGTAATGAAGCCTTAGCTCGTGCAAACATTTCTGTAATTAAGCAGCAGAGTCTGTACTGCTCTTCTTAGAGGCTAAAAGTGCATGACGTTAAACCCAAGTTAAAACAGAAGGTGAAGGAAAGTGGGCTCAACATCCCCACTAACCAACCCTACTGCCCAGGTGAACCAGCACTTCAGCAGATAAAACAGGGTTAAAAGTAATAATTAAAATCTAATCCAGTAGGTGAGGGGGAAATTCACACTAAAAAAGAAATAGGAGTGCCAGGCCAATAATAGATTAATGATGAGAGGAACTAGAATCTAGTGATTGAGAAATATCATGGGGAATATACATATAAATATTTCAGGAAAAAAAAAACCCAACTAGAAACAAACTCAGACTAAAATGGTGTGGACTAAGAAGCAGCTTTGCAATGAGTATCCCTGGTTTAGCACTGAACCTCAGGCCAAATATCTAGTAAATATGATATATACAGAAACTACAAAGAGAAAATAGGGTAAAAAACTCTCAAGATATGCTCTTCAGCTTGCATCATGTATATAAACAAAGTAGCAGAAAATATAAATAACATGAAGTGGTGTTGCTGAAAAGAATTCCTCATCTGCTATCCAGCTTTTACACATAAATTATAAGAACAGATGCAAATACTGCTCTGAAGCCAAGTGCAGTTTTATGCTGATCCTTATGACTAACCTGGAAGCCAGACCAAGACTTGGGCTAATTTTGCTTGCTGAAACAAGCTCTTGGTTTTTGGCATTGAAGGAAAGAAAAAAAAAAAAAAAAAAAAAAAAAGAGGCCAGGCATAGAAAAGGGAAGGGATCAACAAAACAGCAAATGAAAATAGGGGAAAGGTTTTAAAGGCTGCAGGCTGCAGAGGGGTGGAAACCATCTGAGTGGTAGCTGGCAGTAGCTGGATCGAAGGAGCCAGACAGCTAACAGTGGGTAGGGAGGCAAAAGGCAAAGCAGAATGCAGTTTTCCTAAGGCACGTTTGTAAGTGTACTTCTTTCCTCCTCGCCTTTGCTAAACTGAGATCATCATACTCTCCTCCAAGCCTGGCTTCTCCCTGGAGAAGGGTACAGAGTTCAGCCACATGACATTTTGGTCTCTGAATGAGACCCTTGAGGATTTACTAAACACACCCTTTGATTTTTCCAGAAAACACCTTTTTACTCCAAACATATGTATGTACAAATATCAGCAGAACCCTGCACATTAACTTCAGGCTTGTGGTAAATTAGGAGTTAAATTGCTGCTGTAAAGCAATTTTATCTCTGTGTTGGGCTGAGGCTGAAACTGAGTCATGTGTGCATATTTGGATACGTCACACCCTCTTGCTGTAGTAGACAAAGAACTAATTACCTCCTTACCATAAACCTCACGCTTACAGGATGCTTCTGGAGGACAGATCAATCATTCTTTAGTCCTTTACAGAGGGGGAAAAAACCCACAAAACGCCTCTAGAGATGAACTAGTGCAGCACCATCAGTCAGCTGGCTGGATTTCACTCACTACAATGAAGGTGCTCTTTTTCACTGGACTGCTCTCTCTTACCTCCAGTCTTCGTGCTACAGGTGAGTGAGTCCTCCTTTCTGTATCTATTCCATATTTTAGTCAATAACATGGGCTTTTTGATAATGTTGTTGCTTTATCAGCTGCTAACTCGAAATAAGTTGTACATGCATCATTATAGAAAACTATACTCTTGTATGTCTCATTTTAGGCAGAATTCTATTCTTTTGTCTCCTTACCAGCTTACCTCTCCTCAGTCATTTTCTATAAAGGACTTTATTAAAGGAACTTTCTGGACTTACCGAAAACACATCTTTTATCTAGTATTTTTGTAACAATATGATAATTTTAAATGTGTAGTGTCTTGTTTTACAACTTCACAGACAGTGTTGTTAGAAGGAAATGTTCAGATTACTATTGTGTTAAAAATAACTAAAGGAAATTATCAAATAATAGGCTTGGGTTTTTTTTCCTTTCCAGAATTAAAACTGTTTTCAACCCAATCTCATTTTGAAAAGCTGCTATATATAAATATGCACTATATACATACACACACACACACACACCCATGTAAGCACATGTATGACTTTTAACGAGTGGTTGAAAGTAATTTACTGGAGTAACAATCAAAAAAACTACTAAAATTTATGCAGTCTAAAAATTTATGCACTCTACTAATTATTACTTTAAATCATTCTACCATAAATCTGCCAGTAGGCATTAATAAAACTGTTTTCCATATTTGATTCAAATATGGAAAGGTTTAAAAAAGGCCAAAGATTTTCATCCCTATTTGTTTGTTTCTGAATTCCAGTTTCATTACGCATGCTCTAGGCTTTACAGTAAGTAATTTTCATTAAATGCAGCTAAGAAAATTTTTAAATGACACAATTACTTACACAGTTGTTTACTCGGCAAGATCTATTTTACAACACATGGGCTTATGAAGCATTTTGAACACATTTGTGCTTCATGTGGAAATGTCAATTCCTCCACAAATTTCTCAGCTAAAGATTGGGGAACAGGCATTAATAAAAGTAGTGTTATTGGTTTTGCCCACATGCTAGCAATATTTACTCACAAAACTTTCCTGCTGCTTGAAAAGTTCTATTCACTTCCCAGTAAGTTACACCTAATACCTGCCCAAGCATTTGTTTTCAGTTCTCAAGACACTGCCCTTGCTCAGGTATCAGAAGCCAAAAAGGTCTCATTAGTCAGGTGCTGAAGAATAACATTAATTTCATACGTGAGACCAGAAAAAAAAAAAAAAAAAAGGGTAATTTCAGTTTTCTAATTTGAAAGCTTCAGTCTGTGTTAGACAAGACAGTGCTTTTTGTGTCTTTTGCAGTCACACATTTCATACATGAAGTGACAAGGATAGTAATGGTGTTTGCTTTGGAAATTCTGATCAAACCTAAACTAAGACTGCTTATATGAAGAATGACCAGCATTCCTACTACTGGGAAAAACCCTCCACTGCTCATAAGCATTGCAGAGATACCAGATACTTTTCACCAAAGATTACTGAAAACACGCAAAGCGCAGAAAGATCATTAAACACTACATTATTGATGAATTTTCAAGTTTGGGTGTGAAATGATAAATGAACTGTTCTCCGTGCATTTTATATGAACACTCAAAGCAGAGGAGAATGCCACCAAATCTTTTAAATTTATATTGCTTTTCACATGGAGATGGTTATCTTTGTCTGTTCCTGAAGGTTGAGTTACATTGTTAATCCAGTAGTTTGTCCTTATTAACAATTTGAACTTCTTTTATTTCTAAGCTTCAGAATTTTCACTGAATGGCTCTGCAGTTAAAACTGTGTCTCTTATCAAAACTTTTCGTGGAATTTCAGCAAGGGACTATGATTACATCCCCCCTTATGCTATAGAAGGGGAGACAACAACCATCCGTATCAGAGAAAACAAATGCACTTCAAAAAGGTCAAATGACTCCACTTTAACAGAGGTGAACAACACCACACTGGAGTACCTGACCAGCTCTCTGAGCACCCAGCTAATACCTGCCGTCTACCTCAGTGCTGTTTTACTGGGTGTACCCTCTAACGCCATCATTTTGTGGATGCTGCTCTTCAGGATCCGCTCCGTGTGCACCGCCGTCCTCTACACAAACCTGGCTGTTTCAGACCTGCTCTTCTGCATCATGCTGCCCTTCAAAATAGCCTACCACATCAACGGGAACAACTGGATATTCGGGGAAACCATGTGTCGAGCAACTACGGCGGTGTTTTACGGCAACATGTACTGCTCCATCCTGCTGCTCACGTGCATCAGCGTCAGCCGCTACATGGCCATCGTTCACCCCTTCACCTACAAGAGCCTCCCGAAGCGTGCCTACGCCATCGCAGCCTGCGTTGCCGTCTGGGCCATCGTCTTCCTCTACATGCTCCCGCTTGGCATCATGCAGCAAAGCTACTATGTGAAGCAACTGGACATCTATACCTGCCACGACGTGCACAGCGCCTGTGAAACCATATCTTCCTTCCAGTTCTACTACTATGTGTCCTTAGCGGTATTCGGGTTTTTAATACCGCTTGCAACCATTGTGTTCTGCTATGTCTCGATTATACGAACACTCAAGACTCATGAATGGTTCTGGTATGTCAAAGTCAGCCTTTTGATTCTTACCATCTTTGCCATTTGCTTTGTGCCCAGCAATGTTATCCTTATTATCCATCACATCAACTATTACTATTACAACGCAGATGGGTTGTATTCTTTTTATCTAATTGCTTTATGTCTTAGCAGCCTAAACAGTTGTCTTGATCCTTTCCTTTATTTTCTGATGTCAAAAATTAGGAGTCAATCGAATATTTATCTAACAATGGTTAAAATATCCAGGGAAAAATAAATTTATTTCTATTACTGGAATTATGATTTTGTATAATATTAGTAGCAACCTAGACAGCAACAAATCTCAGGTGTGACATTTAAACTTCAAGTAAAACACATTAGAAAAACAGTTCTGTTAAATTTACTTCCTTCCACACAAGGAATATCTCTAAAACCACATTTCTACAGCTCTCTAATTTTATTACACATATGCAACACCTGTGTACCTATTTTCAGGAAGTAGCTCTGCACCTCGGTTTCTTTCTGAGAACAATTTCTGGCCATGGAGAAGCTGCCAGAATATCAGTCACCACAGCCTCTAAATACCAGAAGAGGATTCAGCATCCAAACAGCACTTTGAGGGCAATTCATGATACTTCAAATTAACTCTCATCCAACAATCACTGCAGGAACAGTGATACAAAACCAAGTTTTTGGCCTAGTGAAAATGGGGATAAGTAGAAGCACTTTCTACATGCCTGGGAGCAGTCAAGGGCAAGTACTGTCCTGGATGTTGGAAATAAAGAGCCAGAGTCCCCATAGGTTCACAGAAGAGTAAACCTACAGCCGTGGACACAGAACCTGACTCTTGCAAGGCTACATCACCTATGAGGCTGCTTAACCAGCTTTGCACTGGAGACTTGTTCTTCCACTTCGTCAGCACCTGCACTCCCCTAGCCCACAGGGATTGCTGGCAGCTAACCCTTATCAGTGTGAATCCAGGCATGTATTACTGTTGCTTGGTAAGCAAAATGGGGAAACTATTTTGTAGTATTCTCTATTTCCACATCCTCACAGGAAATACCTACAGTGTTACAAATATTGCAGCTAGTTATCATTGATTGTTAGTAAAACAAAGGGTCAACTTTTACCTTTACAGAAGCTCAGAAGTTCCTAAAATATTCATTTGGTGCTTGTTGTTTGAATTTGTTACTGCAGCATGTAAGTGGGGATAAAAATGTTTTATGTTGTTTTGATAATAGTGTAGTAAATAAACTTTACTTAAATAAATTGCACTGGAAAATGCCTTGGGTGAATTTGCAGCCTGGTAAAGGCTCCCCTCCTTCAATTTCTTCTGGCTCTTAATTTAAGTTAGTTTTAATCCTGCCATTCCTTTGTCATGCACGAGAACATATTTTAAACATAACTATGAAATAATTCAAACATTACACAACTATTGAAAGTTTAAACAAGGTGAATCTAGCTAAAACCTGGATACCTATCACACAAAACACCCTACAACCAAGCATAGGAATTTGGTCCATCTGTTTAATTTTGCAGTTATCCACAACTGGCTTACTTAAAACAGGGTTTCTCTTCACTGGGACCTGAATACACTTGGTTTGAAAAGGCTTTCAGAGCTGTTAAAAACTGTGGTTTCAGATTTACAGGACAAAATAAGTTCCAGGTTTGTGTTTTCAGTTTCAAGCAAGGAACAAATAGGTCAGATCTGAGATTAGACTTGTAATGAGGTCTGGCAGATTTAGGTGCAGACTATACTTCCCCAAAGTCACCACAGCTACAGGGAAGTGACGGCAAGCTGTTTAGAATAAATGAGAAGGTTTGACACATATATTTTTCCAGATGCTGGGGCAGGAAGTTTAGAGGGAGACCTATCTTATCCTCGTAAATCAAATACTTCCTTTTACCACAGCTCACTCTAAAAACATGCTAAATGCAAATAAAGACAGATCTGCTTTATAAACAGGGATCAGAAAAAGTGGGAGAGACAGACTTCAGAAATTACACTACCTTTTTAACCGTGTTTGGATTCTTTTTTTAAAGGAAATGTCAATCTAAATCATATCCTTACCTAAAGAAAGATGAAATCTGTATGACTGGTCACTGTAAAGAGTAAGTATGCATCTGAGTATTTCTCACACACTGTGGTGTGCTCTCTTCCAAAACAGGAGCAATACCCCTCAGTATTGCAATACCCTCCTCAGTTCACAGTGGAGGTGCTCTAAGCAGTTGTCAAAAGACTGCAAAACCAAAATAGCTCAAAAGAGAAAAGCCAGCAGAAATCTCTAGGAACATCACAAATTTTAGAGCGAGATGATTTCAAAGAGATTGCACTATTTTTGTTCCAAAGTTCGGAAATACTCATTGGTTTCCTCTGAGCACATTCACAACAGAACAGGAGTAGGCACCAGGTTTAGAGCTGGCAGGAGTAAGCCAGGGTCGGGCTGCTGTGTGCAGGCACATGGCACCTGTGGGCCGAGGGACTCTGCCTTGGGGACACTCTGGCTACCTGTGCATGCACATGGCACATCCAGGGCCAGCACTGTGCAACCACCACCCTCACAGACACTCTCTGTGCACAAACACTGACGCAGGCCCATCCAGGACAGGTGAAATCAGAATGCATGAAACCCTCCCAAGCACACACGGCAAGGGAGAAGGTTTTTCAGCACTGAGGGCTCAGTGAAACCAGCCCTGGGAACTCTGGTGAGAAATTGACTTGTGCAAACAGCTTTTGAAAGCTTTGGTAGCAGAGCACAGAAACACATGGTTTCACAGCAGGTACCCCAGGTGAGGTGACACAAATGCTGGAAGATACTTTACAAGCCAAAGCTTACAGACTTTCCCCAGCTGACCATGTTGCATTAGGGACACACTGTGTGAATTTTAATTGTGTTTTCCAGACACTGGACATTTTAAGTGCTGGGCTAGCAGTTTTAGCTAATCTTGTGTTAGGTCACATCCTGCAAGCTGCTAGGCTGATCTTTGTTTATGCTTCCCTGAGCTGTAATGTTGTAATACTAACCAGGCCACTGCTTTTGGGGAAGCAGATAGCAACATCCTGCTGAGATAGGTTTAAACTGAAGGCATGTACAAGATGTGCTTGTTATTGCATGATAAAGCTGTAAAAGGTATATGTACAAAACTCCACTATAATAAAACAACTTGAGCAAAGGAGACTCCTCAAAATACTTCCCAAAGATTTGTTAAGTAACACCACGATTGTGATTTCTTTCTGGCAAAAAGCTCAATTTCCATCCATATTGTAGCTACCTGCCTGGTGCAGTCCTGTAAATGTACCTTTACACAAATTCATGATTATGTGAAGATTGCTGCTGTCCATATTTTGTAATGGCTGCAGCAACCTAGTAGAATTTTAAAAAGTGAGATTACAGCAAACCAGTAGCAAGACATATACAGAATATGTCTTAATATTTACATTGAGAATTAATCCATTTTGCAGTCAGAGTAAATTGTAATGCAAAATTACTTAGTGCCAGTTTGTTGTCGCTGGCTAATCTACATCCCTACTGGCAAAGCTAATGCAAACATCAGGAGACCAGGACAGGGACACAGATGCAACTGAAAAGAACTGGCATTTCACTTCTCACATAGAACAACAGTAAAAATTCTAACCTTGCATTTCTGTACTTTGGTGTGGTGCAGAACATCCTGATAATGCCTTGCATTTACTGGTCTCACATCTTGCAGCTTGGCTGTGGGCAATAGCAGGGCTTCTAGAGTTTTCTCAGGATCTCCTTGGTCAACTGCTTCATTAATGTGTCCAATTGCAATGATTCCTAAGAAATAGAAAAGTTATTAAAGATGCACTTATCAAAGAAAGTTGCAGCTTCTCCAATATCAAGTACAAACAAAGCAGTAACATGAAGAACAGAAAAATCACATAACAAGAAGCAGAGGCAGCAACAGCAGCTGATTTAAAATTATTTTTGTTCTTATTTGAACCTATTGTGCTATACATCTTTCCTTCCTAGCACACTTATTGATAAACCTGGATAAAAGTGTTCCTTAAAATAAAAATTATCCTTGACAAAAAAAAAAAAAAAAAAAAAAACCCAACCAGATTTCCCTGTTGTTTGGGCTGAAGCACCTACATGAAGCTTAAGAAAAAGTTGGGTGTCACATATAAATTTGTTCCCTAACATATTGCCTCACAGTGCTGAAAATTTTATTATCAAGTGATTTCAGACCACATTACTTTGTGGTCTGATTTGGACAAATGCATACATGCATACTGCACTCCCAGCTACAACATTACATAGCAACTTAACCTCGTTTCTTGTAATTTCACCATAAATAACCAATCTGACAATGTTGGCCAGTGGCTCTCAGAACTTCAGTCATCAAGTAACAAGGCCCAGTGTATTTAATAAAACCTTAACTTATTTTTTTTCAGACTGGGCCAAACAGTTTAAAATCAATTTCCTCCTGCCCATGAACAATACAGAAATGCACTGTTTGTGGTCCCTAAAACCACCCCAGAAAGGCATCAGTCAAGGGCTTCACCATCACCTGTGAAGGATGACATCCCTGCTGACAGTGGATCATCTCCCAAGTGCCTCCAGACCCACCACAACCCACCTGGTGAGGTCACAGATCCAGGTCATCATAAGGCTTGGGAAATGAGAAATTTTTCCAAGGTGGTCCTAAAGAGGGACCGTGCAGATAGGGGACTTGCTTATGGAAACAGAGGCCTCCCTTCTTCCTCTTCTCTCTGCCCATCTGCCCTCTCTAAACATTCCCAGGCAGAGGTCAGTGTCACTGAGACCAAGTGCAGCTTCACTGCTACTGCAAGGTCTGTTCCAACTCCTAGTAAGTGCAGAGGTTCAGACAAAAAGGTGACACAGTCAAATAAAATACTCAGCACGATGCCAGAAGGCACACGTGGAGATCAAGCTGTGAGGATCCATGGCAACCACTTGGCTAGATTTAGGAAGCAATAACCCAGCCAGTTTTAGTAATTGTGCAGTACCAGTATGAAACAGCAGCATGATGACACTAAGGGCAGTACAGGAAGGGCACGAGCAGCCTGTCACTTAGAAAGGCTCTCAAACTGCACTGAGACTGCTTCCAAAATGGTAGGCAGTCTGAAAGCTCCCTCACTTCCCTGCTCTGGCAAATCTGGCATAGCTTGATAGCCTCAAATTTCTACCTGCAGTGGAAAAATTTGGTGCTTTAGCATTTTTGAAGCCCAAATGACCAGTTATCACATTTAATATAACACCAACCTTTTATGGCAATACAGTTACATTAAGCTTCAAAAATAAACTCTAAATCCATTCACATGAGATCATGTGGGCATAAGAAGCTATTCTCAGCCAGGAAATCAAGCTAAGCTACCTAAAAGAAAAGCAAGACAGTTGCACTGTATAACTCCCGTGTGAAAAACAAGTACTTGAAATAATTTACACATTAAAACATGCTTTTCCATGGAACACTGCCTGTAATTTCCTCCCCTATCTCCCAATATGCTCTTTGCTTACAACTGCAAAATCCCCACAGTGACACCATCTAGGCCTGGAAGATACTGCCAAGCAGGCAGAACCATGGCATTTTTAACACTGCAGAAGGCAGGCAACCCTATGATATCTTTCAGCCATCTGAAATAACCAGAAATACTTCAAGGACATTTAAAGATAATCAGGCTTTCAAAATATTTTAATGCTCTTCTCTTTTCAAGAGTGTCTGAAGAAGGCCACTCAATACACAGATTTACATACTGATTTACCTGACTATGACCTCTGTGGGCAATGTGGAGGAAGAATTACTTACTTTCATTTTCTTCTTGAATTTGCATATTAACCATGTCAATGCAGTTCTGGATATCATTCCAGCTTAAATAATCTTGGCCTTGAGATGAAGCCTCTGACTTAATAGACAATAGTGTATCAGCATAACTATAAGAAGATATAAAATACATAAGTGTATTTCATATACAAGATAAAGTGCCGTAAAGAATTAGTCAGATGTATCATCTATCATTTAGTGACTACTATTTTTTCCAATGAATGAATTTCAGACAAACTCAGCTCTTGCCAGAAATTATGCAGACATGCAAGCTGCCTGTTCTACACATGCATTTTAGGATCTGAAGAAAAGGCCCTGTACACTAAATCGGAAAACCTTTCTTGGCTACATGGGATGATGGCCATACATACACATAAATACAGCTTGCTGTATGGTGCAACAGATAAATGTGTGAAAAATCAGCTTCTTGCTTTAGGAAACTATTGTTGTCTTCTTGACAGTAATTCAAAGACCAGAATTTCAGTCAGTAGTATCAGGTAGTAGCATCTCCTGCTACCTCCATGGGGAAGATGATGAGCAATCCCATGGGCAAGGGACTGAAAAAAAAGTTATGCTCCTCTTCCCACAACTCAAGATCCTCCAAGCACAGGCTCTGTAGCGTGTGTCTACTCTTCCTAGAAGGATCACAGATCAGACAAGCTGGAAACCTTCAGAGTTGTGTAAATTTATGTGTACATGAGTTAAATAATTTTCATATTCCTGAATTAAGCCTAGGAATGCCACAGTATGTCAGATCAAATATGTATCGTCTATTTCCATCAGAAACCTGAGGAATGAATGCTTTCCGGAAAAAAAAATAAAAGTAGAAGGGATTCATAATTTCCTAATCTGATTTGTTCTTCCAGCATCCAGGAACCTACATTTAAGGGCTTTCTGAGCTGGAGACTGTATATCTCTCTAATTGTTGCAAACAAGGCTGCACTCCATTAGTTTACCTATTTAATTTGAAATCTTACAGATTATTGAGGAATGAGCCCACTATGTGTTTTGTGAGACAATAGCTTTTTTTGAAAATATTAAACTCTCTATTTAACAGAGTCCAATTTAATTTAATTGGATCTTTTCTTTATTAAAGTCTCAAAACCCCCCAAACAACTAGAGTTATTAGAAGCTAGCATAGCTATTAGAATAGCTGATTCTATTAACCTTCTCCACAACACGCACACTTTTGGAGACTATAACATATTTCCCCTGAATTTTCTCTTCTGGGAAACACATTCCAAACAAGTTCATCTCTTCTGATAGATAGCCATTGAGCAGCATCACCCTCAATGAAGTTTTTCTAGCTCTACTGTATTTCTTCTGGTACTGTGCAAGTCAAACCTTCCTGAGATATCCAACGCATGGTTGGCAGCACAGGTTAACATAATGGCATAATAAGATTTTATTTTGTTGAGTCCAACTAATTCCTACTGTTTCATCTGTATTGACTAGCAGCTTAATCTAAAGGTTAGGTCAGAAATATCACCAAAAATGCTGCACTTGGGACACTTTAGGAACATTTCTGCATGTTTATGGTGTTGCTTCTATTGCTCACAAGCACCACCTCACGTTAGCAGAGGCAGAGTAGCAGATTTGTTTTGCTCCATCTTATGTCATTCTCTCTCTAACCAAAATTCACTGGCCTCATGCTTAATCTGACTGTCTTCCTTACAGCTTTGAGACACCCAGCAAGGGCCACTCTCAGATTCATGTCGGCTGAAAACCTAGAAGATCTTCAGCTACTGCTGCTCCTTTTGCCTACTAATGCCTTCCAGAAGCACATGGAGGGTTCCACCATCTGTGCCAAGAGACAGAAACTGGTCCACATCCCCATGTTTTCCCTTGCACACTGTGGGCACAGGTCTCTCACGAATGGTAGTTTTGCCTGACTTTTCATTGATAGATGAGAGAGCAACGGAGAGAGCAACACATCTGTGGTAGGTCAGGCAAGTGACAGTGCAAGCAGCTGGCAGCCAAGTGAAGGCTAAAGTGTAATGTTGAATATGAATGTGTGCCACAGTGTTGTATTCACCTTTCTATCAAGCAAAAAAGGGCTTGGCCATGGCTTAAGGGATCTCCTGGACCCTGAGGCATTAAACACAATCTCATTCCAAAGATCATCTTTCAGAATTGCAGAGTGGTTAGTGATTAACAGTTCCCAGCTATGGTTGTTTCATGTTTTAGTGTCTGCAAAAATTCTTGTCAGATCTTCATGTTTGCTTTCTGAGGATATTTTCCCTGCACCTCACATGTACACAGCCTTCAAGGTTGTGTGATTGCTTATATTTAGGAACAACTGGTTCAGCAATTGTCACATTATCCTTTCTTACTTTAAAACACAGATGTTCATCTTGCAGCTCTTTCAACTTCCCAGTCACAACACAGGGCAGCCCACCCATTAAAATGCCTACTTATTTTTTTCAGAAGTTGCCAAGTCTCATCCAGACAAGACAAAATGAACCTTTACCGTTGCAAGTTTTCCTCTTCCAGATTATTGAAGCCAATGCATGGGTCTCTGAGATGATTCTTTATCATTAGGATGTCCTTATTTTCCAAGGTCTGGTTTAGCAACACAACAGCTGACAACATTTCTACTGCAATAAACAGTTCATCATGTGCCAGGTAGTTCTGTAGGACAATAATGTACTGCAGTCAGGAAGCTAAATAAGCAGTGTAACAAATTAGAGTTACACACTCTAGACACCATCCAGGAGATGGACTTGATTTAAGAAGCCTGGAAAATTTCCTAGTCACAGGCATGCCAGACTGATGCAACAGTGGTGGTGGAGCTCATTGGGTTTCTATCTCCCATCCAATCTGCCTTTCCTTCTTTTGCCCCACAATCCTATCTCTTCTGGTCTTACAGCTGGGGGTTACTTTTCTACACAGTATATAAACCAGAGTTAGTCCTCATTAAGAGCATGCAACAATTTAAAAAATCAGTTGATTTTTTGCAACACAAGAGCTCAGCCAGATTGAAGTGTGGCAAAAAACAAATTCTGCAATTCACTATTGCCTTTCCAACCAAAATGATTCATGCAATACATAACACCATGGCAAGAGAATTATGTCTGATCTTACACAACAACATGATATGTTTGTGCTCTTTCATGGTCTGACTACACATCAATGAGCAGGTTGTAAGCTTTTCACTCTTACCACAGCATTCTGTTGTTGGAGGTTGAACAGCTCAGTCTGATAGACAGCAGCAGCAAATGAGTGAACAACAGGCAGCTGTGCCTCGGGTTTCATCAGTGCAACCAGTGTTTCACTAGGATCACAGTTACGAATTGCTGTATTGATATTGTCAACCGCTATAAGTTCTAAAGAACAGCAGGGAAAAAAGCTTATTACTTTTCATATGCTGTTTGCTCTTCATGCCATGTAGATGACAACTAAGTTATTCCAAAGAATATAATTTTCTGTCATAAGAGAAAAAACATTTTTGTGAAATTTTTCAAGATGGGACTGCTGAATGTTGCAAAACAATGTTTGTTCAAAGATATGCAGCAAATAATTGACCAGAGGACTTAAAAGTTTCTGGGCTTTTAGAAATGAGAGACTGGTTATTGTACCTTAAACACAAAACAAGGAGCTAACCCCACCTTAGCACAGAGAAAGATCTAACTCTTCCTGGGTGTGCTTGCAGCAGGTACTGCTGTCTGTGTCAGCTCCAGCACCTCAGTCTTGCTTCACCCCAGCTTCTTCCCTCCCTCTGTACCACACTTCCTCTCTCACCTCTTCCTTTCCTCAGGATCTAACTGAGCTAGCTAAAACAGGCCACTACCTGAAGTATGAACAATATTATTTATTACTGTCCATTTCAGGAGGCCTGGTAGAAATCAGCCAAATATGTTGGAGGGCTGGGATTTTCTGCCAAAAATCAGTAGTGGAACTGATGGGAAACCACATTCTACAGTTTCTAGAACTTCCTCTGCATGCCAACACCTGTTTTTTTGTCTACCAGTGTGGAAGATCAGTCCTTACAGACACTGCTGTCTAGAAATGAATCCCTTTGCTACAGCTCAGATTTTAATTTAAACAGACCACAATAGAGGAATATGAAGGTATGAGTGTAGTCCTTTTCAGTACCAGAACAACTTGCCCGTTCTGCTTTTTGCTGAACTGACTTTGTCAGAAGTTTCAGGCCCAGCAGAAAAATGCTGAAAACTATTTTCCCATTTGGGCAGCTGCCGAAGCATTACAACATCCCTCACTTAGTCACTGCCACCATAATTGCACACCTGGAGGAGCCACCTCTGAAGAAACCCAGGCCAGGGCACACCCAGGAACACACTGTGCAAGGCACTGCTCTGGTCTTGCAGAAAGGGATGCAGCCTTGAAGGTTAGGTCACATGTGGCCAAGTGAAGAATAGCAATTATGCAAATGCCCTTTCCATCAATAAGGCCTATTCCTCCACCTTATCATATGGCTTTTCTGTGTACTACTGCCCAGGGAACAGACCACTGTCTGCCCAAATCTGAGACAAGACTGCTTGTACAGAATACACCATCTACCATTTGTGTATACAGCAACACTCAGAGCTTATTATACAACACTAAGTCTTTAAAAACCGTCTAGCCAGGCCCACCTAAAAAACCCCTCTTGCCTCTTGTTTAATTTTCTCTGAAGCACAGTCATATGGGGCCACATTTTCCCTGAAGGCTGTCTCTATTGGCTATTCCTAAAGTTAGAAACAAGGAAAGGCTCTCACAGGTACAACATGCATGCATGCTTTTTTAAAGGAAAAGAGCAAAGAGGAAAAGAGTCAAGGTCCACAAATGGACTAGACTAGTTCTGCAGCCAATGACTAAGCTACTGATTTCTAGTTTTGAAACCCAGCATGCAAATTGCAAAACATACATTACATTGTTCACAGTCCTGTAACAAAAGCCACTATATCTTCCTTCTCAAGCCAAACATAAGAACTAAGTTACTCTCCAGATTGCTGTTAATGCTTTTCACACATCACACTTTCATCTTCCTTTCCTTTACCAAGAGGTAATTCTTTCAGAGAAAGTACTCCTCACCATGGCTAACTAATCTGAAACAGGCTAACATTTAAGGTATCAAGTAAAACTTATCTTCTGACTTAAGCTGACCTCACAATATAGCCTTTAAGGCACATTGCAAAAGTAATCAGCCTGGATTTCAAAGCACTGTAAACAGTACCAAAGACAAAACAGCCATGCCCAGATGCAGCATGAAATGACAGCAGATAAACCAAAGGTTAGCTTCCTAGCAAAGAAGTTTCCAGTCAAAAGCAGCAACACATGCACTGCAAATTTAGATCCCCTTTAACTATATTTTTTTACAAACTATATATTGTCATGTGGTATTCTTAACAGACTTAGAATAGGTTAGATATATGTGTCTAAATGTGAGAACAGTTTTTTCTGCAACGTGATTGCAAAATATTCTTCCATTTTAATTCTACAAGTATGGTCATTGCTCCCAAGTGAGTATTAATAGTGCGTTGATAAATATCTGTTCAAGCCATCAAGCCATGCATTGTTTTCAGTTTTAGCTGCTGTGTTTGCCAGTGGCTCAAATTAGTTATCTCGAATAAGAGTACATCCAATGCAGCACAGATTGGTGACTTGGCAATTGTGACACTGAGAAGAAACATTATATGAAAAAAATTCAATACATATGGTTTCAGTGTGAGAAACCTTGTTTATGTGCAAGAAATGGTGGACTCAATCAGCTCAACATAATTAAATGGTGATGGTAAAGAGTATTAAAACAGTTACTCACTAAGTTTGTGAGCCTCAGCTTCCGCATTGGCAACACTAACTTCTTTCTGTATTTCACTTTTGTCGAGCATATTTGGAATGCCTGCTATCTAACAGATCAGAAAAACAAGATTTAATTATGTTTTTGTTTGATGAGAGATAAGGGATAAAGTCCGGTGATGGCACATTGGGATTTGGTTGTACTATCACCTGTGCATCAAATAAAAGGCTCAGTACATAGTGTTAATCTTTTCCTGTGGTTTTCAACTTATGTAAAATAATAGGTTTTCTCCTTAAAATCCAATTTGCACTTTCATTTGATGTTAATGATTCGATATTACTTTTATTTGTACTCAAGTTATATCTCATTTTGGAAATAAAATATTAGGGGCTGCATGTAATATCTTAATTTTTTTCTTATATCTTACAAAATACGCACAAGGATATCATGCTCTTTAGAGCAAATGAAACTTTTTGGTATTGATTAGTATATAAATTATTCTCAAATCTTTATAAAACTTTTCATAAACAATGCTGAAGGCAGAGTAAAAACAATTTCTCTCTAGATTGAAATCAGCTAAAAAAGTGCAAACTGACACATAGTACCTGTTCCATTCAATTACCTGCATTTTCTGTTCTTTAGAATCACACAATTGCATTAGGTACCATGAGGAATTTTGCGGCAGAACTTCAAGTAGGCTCAGAGCAGGACGGTTCAAACCTGCCATCAGTGCCACTTCATCTTGCCGGTCAATAGCCTCATTCACTTGGACTAAAGCTATGTGAACTGAAATGAAAACAATGCTTATAAACAGCAAAGAAGGCTTTCACGGGAAAAAAAGTCCATTGCTGTCAGCATCTCACATTTTGTAAAAGCCAGCTAGGCTGGCAATCTTTATCTAGTGGAGAATTATCTCTTTCAAGTCCAATCCTACACAGGGAGTCTGGCTCTGTGTGAGCCTGCGTGGAAGCAGTTCAACCACAGCTAAATGAAAGCTTATGAGTGAATTTTGGGTCTATATAGAAGAGGGGGTCAAAATTTACAGTATTCTGCACACAAAAAGAAGGTAAGGAAACAGAGCAGGCAATAAATGATTTGATTCTGAACTGAGGAATCCTTACAGTGAAAACCACAAACAGACATTAGCCCCTCCCCCCCAAAGATTAGTAGAGAAGGAATAGCATGAAAAAAACAGTTGTAGACAGATATTATCTACTTTGTGTGTATTTTACAAGTTCCCATAGAAATATTTTGTTTGTTCAGGTGGACTCAAGTTGTGTTCAGCTGGAATCCGGGAGGTCACGTGTTGTATGCATACTTCCATGAGGATCCAGAATAGCTTACTGTTTATTTTATTGATATTGCCTTGAATCTCAGCCTGTGTCAGCAACTCCTCGTAGACATCTCTCTCTTCATCAGAAATTGTGCCATTCTAAGAAAACAAAATTGTTGCTAGTACACACAAAACAGTTTGCAGAGACAAAAGCTATTAGCCAAAGTCATTAAAACTGCACCAGCTGAAGCATTTACTGAATATATTTGTAAAGTAATTTGTCGACTAAGTGAAGTAAAGAAATAAGCACTTTGTCATAACTGGCTGAGCAGTTTTCTGCTTCCTGTAAAATAATAATGTAAATATAGTGCAGCATTTTTAACTACAGAGACCATTAGCTCTCAGATAAAAGAACACAGCAAATAATTTCACATTTAATATCTGTGGCAGAGAATATACTTTATACTCAAAAAAATGTATTATTCTGTTTACAACTTTTTAAGCAGTAAATTTGTTTTTTGTAAGGCAGTTAATGGTGGAAAACCAGTCTTTTTTTAATATTTAGTCTTCTGGTATTTTTAACCTTTGGGCAAAAGTTAAGCTGCATGATACTCATAGTAAATATTCTTACAAAATCAGTAGTATATTCTTATAAAATTAGCTTTTAGCATATGGCATTACCATTATTTCTCTTAGTTATCTTAAAAGTAGGGGTTTCTTCCTAATTGCACCAATTTAAAAAATTAAGCTAATTTTTAAAACAATAATGCTACAGCATGAGAAAAAACATGAAGGAACATGTATACTAGGAGTACAAATAAAACACCACTACCTTGAGCCTTGCATTTGATTCTTTCTTCCTTTTAGCATCAAAGAGTTCATTCTGATAGTCCTGTGCCAGTTCTTCATCCACGTCGAGCAACATTGCACTTGGGTTCCTCAGAGTCGCAATGGTTTGTTCAGCTATCCCCTTCTCAACAGCTTCATTGATTGCTATTACAGCTGCATGCACTAAAATTGAAAGCATAGTCCTAAATTTCAGGAAGCAAAAAAGTCAGAACTGTCGTTCGTTCTTCTGATTTATTTGAAAGTGTTTAATTTATGTTCAGGAATTTACAGATCTGAACATTCCACTCCAGGTTTCCTCTAGACTGCAGAACTACCTATTTACTCAAAGGTGGCACATCTCTGTCTGTTTCACGTTCACCCTTCAGCCAGCCATGAGTGTGCTGATTTCAGCTTGGGTGGAGTTAATTTCCTTCCCAGTGGCTGGCATGGGACTGTGTTTTGGATTTGCACTGAACACAGGGTTGATAATACAGAGATGTTTTCGTTATTGCTAAGCAAGGGCCAAGGCCTTTTCTGCTTTTGGTACTGCCACACTGGTGAGGGCTTTGGGGGTGCTTGGGAGGCTGGCAGGAGACACAGCCAGGGCAGGTGACCCAAACTGACCAAAGGGATATTCCAGATCATGTGGCATCATGTTCAGTGTATAAAGTGGGGAGAAGGAGGAACGTTTGGAGCGACAGAGTTTTGTCTTCCCAAGTAACCATTATGTGTGATGGGGCCCTGCTCTCCTGGAGATGGCTGAACACCTGCCTGCCCATGGGAAGCAGTGAATTAATTCCTTGCTTTACTTGTGTGCACAGCCTTTGCTTTCCCTATTAAACTGTCTATCTCAGCCCATGAGTTCTCCAGCTTGCACCCTTGTGATTCTCTCCCCGATCGCTCTGGTGGGGGGAGTGGGAGAGGGCTTGGCTGCTGGCTGGAAATAAATCATGACATGGTTAATACTTTACTGACAGAAAATAAAACATGAGTTATGTTTTATCATTTGATAAAACATAACTATTTTATTTAGAAGGCAATTACATGCAGAAATTGAAAGTATTTTTGGTAGTTTTTGCCTTTAAGCTGTGTGTCTGTGTGCATATAAAAGTACTGTCTAAATTGAGTATATATGAGAGATGCTACACAAGAATGAGGAAATTGAAGCTCCATTAAACTGATGCTGTGGAAAAACACATTTAAGACCCCCCAGGCAGGATGCAGCCCAGCACATCACAGCTAAGCCTTCCTGAGGTGTCTCTTTGCACATAAGATCTCTATGAACCACTGGGCACATGAGAGATGGTGATGTAACAGTCCCTCTTCCTATCACCTGCAAAGCCACAAGACAGCAGACTTCAAATGGAGGCAAAAAACACCCAGCAGGCTTTGCAGAGTTCTCAAAATGTTACTACACAGGACAAGGGGGGAAAAGGACTCAATACAACCATTGACCAGCTAAAGTGTTAAGCCTTTCCTTTGAGAAAACATGAAAACTTCAACTGCTAAACAAAGGCTTGCCTTTGAGTCAGAAAAGCTCATGTCTTTTCAAACAGTAAATACACATCAGGGTACAAATTCAAAACCACTTACAGCTGAATTAGGTGTAAAGTAGTGGCTAACACTCCCCTTCCAATTACTCCCTGCACAAATTTGGCCCTAAAATCTGTCTAGATGGAGGACTTGCACTAGAGCTGCACTTTATCTGGATCTTCATGCCACAAAGAGATCCCAATGGCTGTCTGACAGCACATTAATCTCAAATATTTTACAGACTTTACTATACGAAAGATAATTCCTGATAAATGTGTACCTAGAGCATATCCCAAAGGAGAACACTGCAGCTCCCCATTTATCGTAACAGCAGCTTGTCTAGGATTTCCTTTCATGCCACAAATGAGATGTTGTGAAGGAAAAACACAATGACCATCTTTCCTTACTCTATCAATACTTACTTTCTACATGGTCCTGCATAGTTCTTCTAAAGAGGAGGAAAGCATACATTAAAAAGTGGGGTTTCTTTAGAGTAAGTTTAACTGAAATAACTGTTTAACAGTTTAGCTGCGTCCGAAAGGCTTCAGTTTCTCTCAGTTTATGAAAGAAAGCAAAGGTGCTTCAGATTTGAGGGTTTAGAAAAACAAAGGAGTGTACAAACTTAGGAAAGTTGGAGAGAAGAGCAGATAATTGAAAACTCAAGAGGGGCAAATGAAGAATGAAGTGAAGCTTTACATCCTCAGAGGTGGCAGCTACTTGCATAGCTGTTGGTGGATAATCCATTGCTTAGCACTGAGTTCATGCCAGAAAGTTGTTCTAAAATGGCTTCACTCCAGCTCAGAACAATATCAGCTGGGTAATACAAGCAGCTAGCATGGTGGAGGAGACACAAGCAGAGGAACACACTGGTTCATTCATCATTAAATTTTGTGACAAGACAAAGTTCACGCTGAACATTAGGAAAAGGTTTTTGATTGAGAGTGTGGTCAGTCACTGGAACTGGCTCTGCAGTGATAGGGAAGATGTATGCTAATGTTTTTACAAACAATTCCATGGGCGAGGGTATGGGTGTTAACACCTTTGAAATGGTCTTAATGCCTCTACTGGCTGCAAGCAGCAAGTTTGTTACAGAGCCCAGCCAGCCTGACTCCTGAAATAGACAAGTTGGTCTGCACAAGCCTGTGTTTCTGAACTTTGGCATATAATGACAGGCTCAAGGGGGGATATGTGGTAGGCGGTCTGGGAAGGCTGTACCTTCGGAGCACCTAAGCCAATGGGGAAAAGGAAGAGGGCAACATGCAGTCAGGACTGTAGGATAAAAGGGGGCTGCACCCTCCGAAACCTCAAGAGAGAAAACCCTGCAGGCATGTGCCCCAGTGGACTCTCTCCCTTTATTCAAATAAAGTTGCAGGACTTCTTTGTCTCTTTTGTGGACACTGGCTTTTCATAGTGTGATTTTCCTTACACCAGGGGCATGGTCACAATACCAAACCTGACAGAGTTCAAGGACCAGCTGGACAATGCTCTTAGCTGGATGGTTGAGTTTTATGTAATCCTTTGAGGATCAAGAACTTGGACTCTATTGTCCATAAGGGTCCCTTCCAGCTTGAGACATTCTGTGGTTGTGTATACATCCATATCCACTTTAAGGCACTAAGAAAACTGTCCTTAGAAACATGTATGATCCATCCTCACAGAACAGATAGGAAGGATGTTCTCTCTTCCACAGTTGTGTAAGAGGCTTCACTATCTCAGGTGGAGCTAGCGAAAAGCTGTCAAAAGACAGATTCAAGATTAGGAGAGAATCGAACAGATACTTGTAGATGTGAACCCACCTACCAAGAAGAGTGAGAAGCCTGATTGGATTCAAAGTGCAGCCTGGAAGCACAGAATAAGAGAGAGGTTTCCTCGCAGAATAAGCTCTCTGTGAAAGCTCTCATTTCTACTATTGCTGGCAGCAGAGTAGGAGTCATCAGCAATTGTTTCACTTTGCTATCTCCTTTTGCATATTTCGTTTAGGAAGAAGGATGGTAGACCCCTTCCTCTGGCAGGATCTCCATATCCAACCTCACTAGTGTGTGAGGGCTCCCATAGCAGATGTTTCCTGTTGTGGGGCAGGACATGTTATCTACAGGACAATCCTCACTCACAGGGACAGAAGCAGCATCAGGAAACCCTGCTTTTCTAAGACTGAAAACACTTCAGAAGTTAAAGGAAGCCCTACACATTATAATAAGGCATTCAGTGAAGGATGTTTCAGCCCTTTTATCTTAGGGGAGGACGCTCCCTGGAAAAGTGCTTGGTAGTCACTAAATATCTAACAATCTGCTAAAAAACCCCTGCCACTTTAAAAGGCAGTATTTTAAGAGCTAGCTTTGGTGAAGCATGCACATTAAGCAGGCTTCCAAATATACAACACAGGCAGTGCAAATTGACATCAAGTGTGTTTCAAGTTAGGCTCTGAAGATTTCAGCCCACTAAGTAATATCAGGAATCAGCTTGCCTCAATGATGCCACTTTGTAAGGCTGAATGAAGTAGCAATGGAACATACTAAAGCCAACCCTTCTGTTCTTCAGTTTACCCTTCTGAAAATGCTAAGGTCTTAAACAAAATAACTAGAGCTCAAGTGTTGTTTTAACTTGACATACTTGATTTCATATAATTTAAATTCAAGCAATTTCTTTTTTTCTTTTTGTAATATGTCCCTTCATTTCACAGATACAAAAGAAAAACAAAAAAGCGAGGCAGAGAAAACCACCCAGATTTATAGATTAATAGGCATAGGCAGGGGCAGCAGAAAAAGCATTTAATTCTGTTTGTGAGTGGAAGCTGCTCAAGACAGACTCAAGAAACCATAACAGTCCAGCAGGACCTACCCTCCAGCAGGGTTCTACCATGCTAAGGGTCACATGCCAGTGGTGAGACAGATGGAAAGCTACCCGTGGAGACAAACTCCACATATACACCACCATATGTGAGAGAGTTGTCTGCCTGGAACAATGACTTGTCCTCACAGCAACTTGTTTGTGCTCTTTAGGATAACTGCAAAAGGCAAAAAACAAAATGAGGAGGTACAGAGAAGACACTGTCTTCCTATGGCTGTCTAAGTTGTACCCATATGGTGCAGATGCATGCACAGAGTTCATTATTCTAGAGGAGCACTAGCTACCAAAACATTAAACCCATTCAAAATACTGTAAGAAATCTTTGCTTCTGGTAGCACTTCCTATGGTTCAATGGAGATACCAAAAAATGCAGACTGCAAATTTTCAAGAGCTCTTGTAACAATTAAGCAATGTGACAGTGAAAACTTGTTTGCTTTTCTTTCTAGTTTTTAAGAGGTGGCAAAGTAGGTGAAGTAGAACATGGAAAATACTTTGTTAGCATTCTGCCAAAGTGTTCAGCAGAGAATAGAACAAGGGCCACACTTACATGCAGCTTCGTCCACTGATAATTCACTGGCCAGAATCCCACCAATTTTACTAAAAGATGGCATCTGTATACCATATTTCTCTAGCTCCTTTCGCATGTTGCTTATTTCTTCCTCTGTTCAGACAAAAAAAAAAAAAAAAAAAAAAAGAGAAAAGAAAGGAAATATTATCAGAATGAAAGCGTAACAATTTCAGTATGAATCACCATACCTACAAAAACTTTCCAGAAAGTGCTTGTGACCAGGGTTTCTGAGATGGTTTCCTCCCCTTTTGGAAGGACTCTAAGATATGACAAGTATTCCATGCAAACTCACTCCCTCCTGTCCTTTGGGACAGACACTCATTAAACATAGGAGCCTCCCCCATGTTTAATTTGTCACAGTGTTTATAACAATGTTGTCAGAGAAGAAAGGCCATAATAGAAAATATGTACAATGTTAGCAGATTTACGGGGTTAAAAAAAAAAATCTAACATATGATTAGATATGCATCTTTTTACCTGTGAAGTCTACTTTTCCCAGAAGGTCCTGGATCTGTGGAGCTAATCCTAGTTTGAAGAGATATAAACTGCAAAGAAGAAAATTAGGCATTAAAATTATTGCATGTGGTTGAGCTGTTTGCTTTCTGTACAAGAGAAAAACACTTTTATGGAGCTTGTCCTTTAACCCTTGACTTAGATGTGCCAATACAGAATAAATTTGCACTACAGTTTTCTTTGTGCTGTGTTTTTAAGTCTTACAGAAAGAGAAATCTTTTTTCCATTTCTAACAAGCATCTCTAATAGAGAGGCACTGTCAGTGTATCTCAGGTCATAGGGGATGTATAAACAAGTAGAAAATCTTAGTGAAAAATGGGTAAAGAAATGCAAAAGCTAGTGTTGGAGGAAAATTGAGATCTGAGCACATTTTAGCACAGTTTATAACTCTGGATCTATGTTCTGTTTTGACTTGCATTAATTACATCCCTGTAATTACTGGCAGAAGACGCATGAATCACTGATACCTTTCTTAAGTGTAGAGGAACAAGGACCTGTAAGCCCATCCAAGACCATCTCAAATATATTTGTCTCATTAGCTATTTTGGAAAATGAAGAAAGTTGATTTAATGTCCTAAGAACTAATATTTTCATATCAATATAGCATGAAAAATACCCACACTCATTATTCCTAGAGCTCTGGGGTGCTATTTGAAAGAAAACAGCTGAGTACATACATATTTTCTCAGTAGCTTCCAAACACAAGGCATGTATTTATCCAAAAAAGACTGATGTTTCTATAATTTATCAGTGAAATTCAATAAATAAGTGAGTTGAGCAAGAAGGAATCAAAACAGATAGATTTTAAAAACAATACTCAAACAACACATTCCTCCAAATGGGTTCTTTTCCACCTCTTTTCAAACCTACTTCACCCCACTATCATTCATTGCAAATATATTTTGGGGTTTTGGGGGTTTTGTTTCTAGAGAGGTATACTTCCCTTTTGTGTTTTGTTGTAGAGGGTTTTTTTGCTACTAGCAAATTATAGGACAAGATTTCAAAGCACACATCTGTAGCTATTGTATTATTTAGGAGCATGTGGAATCAGCATTTATCTTCCATACTATCACAGCTACTCCTCTGTCCTGTCCCCATCTGGATGAACACAACAAAGGATCTCAGGTAGGTTGACGCTCCTTTGAAACATCTCAAAATCATTGCCAACTTCATTCTTACCTTTCAAATCTGTCTAAAAGGCAAATTAACTACTGCAGGGGGACAAAAGCATGTAGACTATACAAGACTACAGTGATAAACCAGGGTCTTCTGTTACTCTTCTACCCTTCTGGTCTGCCTTCCAGTCAGACCAGAAGGATAAAAGGAGATTTTGCTTCAAGTTTCAGGCAGGGACACAATCCCATCTGAAACACTGGGTGTCATACAAACAGTTATGGAAATCAGCAGCATCACTGTACTGATTCTGTTTTGGGTCACCACAACAAAAAGATACAAGAAGAAATAGTGCTATGAATATTAGAGAAGGTTTTTTTTCCACAGTTCAGCACTTCCAGAAGGATGTTGAACCATGTGTGATATTTCCTATGCTCCTTTTTTTGGATAAACTTATTAACCACCAGATGGTGCTGAAAATGTTCATTGAGTCTTGCAGGGAGCACAAAAACACTTCCACTCTGAGTTAACATACAATTTCACTTGAAACAGCTTGCCTAATGCTTTTATAGTGTAACTTGAACCTCAGAAAACATGAAGTCAAAAGCCATGGGCCCTGTGGTAAAGAAAACTGCACATGAGGCGTGAGGAGCAAGGGCAAAACACAGGAGAAAGAGCAGTTCCAGGTGAAACTCCTTTCAACACAAAGCATCACCCACACAGAACTGCATCTCATGTCAGGCAGATGTTCTCAGGACTTGTTTTGTGCTTAACTCATGCGAAAAAACAGATCTGAAAATGGAATGTTTTTTCTTTTAAGGCATGCTTGTTATTCTGCTGCTTCCTAGGAAAACAATGTTTTGAAGCTGTTCAGCTTCTAGGGGGCTAGTTTTTCTAGGATGCAGCAGTGATCTTTTTGCAAAGATAATTTGAAAACTAAATTTTTGAGGGAAAAAATATCTCCAAGGACTGCTATTTATGAAGAATCCCTGTTAGCATCTTAATTTAAATGAAGCTCTTCTTAATTTCATTTAGTGCAGGAACAAATCCAAATCTGTTTTCACAAGAAAAATGGTGCAAGAAATGAAACTTATTCCTTTATATTTTTCAAGTCAGGCTTTGAGTATTGATGAATCAGTGAGAGAAAAGCAGGAAGAGGTAACTACATTCAACAGGAATTTAGTAAGAAAGTGTTTGCTAAGTCACTTCTTCCTGGCCAGAGCAGTGCTGTATTTGACAGCACAAGTCATCCCATATGCTTTAAGTGCAACAATCCTTATTTCAGACTTGAATCAGGACATATACTAAAACTATATTGAAACCATCATGCTTAGAATAATCATTTGTCTTCAAGCCTTCTAGCAGCAAAATATCAGCAAAACAATAAACAAACAATGA
The DNA here is from genome assembly GCA_024500445.1 of Entomyzon cyanotis. NCBI lineage: Eukaryota > Metazoa > Chordata > Aves > Passeriformes > Meliphagidae > Entomyzon > Entomyzon cyanotis. The sequence continues at coordinate 28,523,011 of JAKEPQ010001021.1, read as the reverse complement.
CTTTCCCTGCAAAATTTTACTATTTCAGGTGTCAAATATGCATTTTGAATACAAGTCAGCATACTTTTGGTGCCAGCCCACCTGGGACCACTGCTGGCCGAGCAAAGTACCCTGTCCTTAATTCTGTTGTTTCCCAGACAGCTTTCAAGGTAGTCTGTGTGCCATCCAATACTGAGTTTGGATTGAGGCTCAAAGTGAAGGACTTATGGTATGCATTTTAGGAAAAGGTATGGAAATAAGTAGAGCTCAATCATTATTTCTTCTATTCTTACACTGGGGATGTAAGGCACAGGATGCAGGTACAGGGGCCTACAATCTCATAGGAAAGCATTATAAATAAAAGTATTCCAGGCCTATTCCCCTTCATGTGGCATGACACATTTGATATGAAGTCCACTTCTAAAATAATAACACTAAAAAAAAAAACCATACTAAGTGCAGAGTTAGAGCTTTTTGTTGATATGCATCAAGAAAATGTAATTGAAACAAGACAAACTTGGAAGTGAAAGCTGAGACAACACAGACTAATTCTGGTACTGGCGTGTCAAGAAGGAGAAAGGAAAACTTCTACCAACAGGTCAATCCATTGTAAACCGCAGTTCATGATAAGTGTTATTTCCATTGCAATGATAAGGCAAATACTAAGAAGGTATTTGACAGGGCTGTTGTTTACGTACCATTCCAGTCCACATATGTCCTACATACATGAGGGAGCAAACATTAGAAAAATTAAACATGTTCTTCCACCTCCTGCAGAACATTTGAGCTGGCCCACAATGCAGCTGGGGGGGCACACAGCCCAGCCTGACCTCATTAAGGTTATTGCCCCATGTCTCCTCTTGAGGAAATCACATCACACAGGGCACTCGCTGTCAGAACAGGCTGCACTACTGAGTTACAGGCAAGAGCCACCCTCAGATAGTCCTGGTGTCACTCCCCAGTTACATTACACCAAGTATAATCATTTCAAGGAGCACATCATTTTAGGATTAGCCTCAAAAAAGTTTCAATAAAGCACGTATTGAATAGGTTCTGTCTGATAGCCCTGGAACAGCTGATGTGCGTTTAAACACCATTAGAAAGAGAGAAGAGTGTTTGGGGTGTAAGTTAATTATGTTCTCTGGAAGATTAGTGCCAAAAATTATTGAAAGGGAAAGGTCTCTGTACGGGAAATGAACTAGAAGAGCCACAGGAGGGTGGAGCTGTCTGCCAACACCAATGTCCCTTGCACCAGGGACAACATAGGGCTGATGTTTTTGTGCTAAACACCAAGAAAATCCTTAAGACAGAACATGAAAAAAAAAATCTAATCTCTACCTTCAATGGTGTAGTCAAAGCCTCTCTGACTTTACCTTAAAAATCAAATTGCTCAGAATTTTGAAATGTTGGAAAATGTTCATTTTTCCTTGAGTTACCATGGAATACAGTAATTAATTGTTTTACTTTTGGGACAGAAAGGTGTCAGTTCATCATTATTTTCACTCTGACCAGCATGTGTTATACTCATGTTTTGCTAAGTCTCTGTTAATTTGTTTCATTTATGTTGAAGCATACATTTTGGAGTTGTTTGTGCACTTTGCAAGGGGGTGTACTATTAAGAGAGGGATGTCTGTGCTAAGTTCAGTAGTCCTTAATTTCTATTTTGAAAATAATGTGACCAACAGTCCTGACAAAGTTGAACTTTTGTCTCCAACTTAAAATTAATGAACTTGTAAATTCTGACAGATTTTGATATACTGGTTGCCCTAAAGCCATTTCAAGACTTAAGCTCCTAACTTTGACAGTTACTATAACTTTTATTCCCGTCGGCAGTTACCTTAGAGCATGAATGCAATATATCATCCTAGGGATGTTTTTCCTGTCATAGACATCTGTAGTCTCTGGATAAAAGATCTAAAAAGCAAAGAACATACAGTTAAAGGAGAAGACTTATTACTGAGCAGAAATGTTTACTCTGCAGAGCAATACCTTAAACTTACAGAATTTCAGCTGTTACTTCTATACAGCTAAGAGTCATGCCTCTTCTGATGTTATTTTAACTTTATCAGTAGTTTTCATAAAGACCAGCTCTTAATAAAGCATAAAGGCTACTTAATAAGAGGGGAAAAAAGGAAGATAAGCAGACAGCATTTCAACAAGATTTTTAGAAAAGGTCCTTTGGCATAAGCTTAGACAGTAGTGCTTGTCCTCTACAGATGCCCAAAACCTGGAATGCAGTTACAATTTGCAAAGCCTCATTACAAACCAAACCTATCAAATATGGTTTAAAATTGCATAATTCCAATTGTCAGCACCCCTAACTTTGTGAATACATCATTTACAAAGAAAGATATTTGGAGAGAGGAATATTAAGCAATTTAGCCAAGAAGTCACATCATAAGTTCCAATTCTGGTTCTACCACTAATTTGTTCCTGGCCTTGGTCCCAGTCACTGAACACTGTTTCTCCACAAAAATATAATAAAAAGACTTAGTTAACCGTGAGAGTTGGCAGCATGCTTCCAGCCCAGGCTGGTCACTCGGGGCTGCACTGTCCCATGGTTAATAGGACCAGACTGAGTAAGTCAGGAGCACAGTGCCCTCTTCATTGTTTGCTCAAAACAGCTTTGTGAGGGAACACTGGGCAAGTTTTTGGCCATGACCATCCTCTGCAGCAGAAACAATCTTTCAGAGGAGGGATGGCAGGGTGGAAATCAGCCAGCTGAACAGAGGGCTCAAGGACTCAACTGGGAAAAAAAGCCTGACCTGGGAAAGCCAGGGAAAGAAATGCCTGTGGCATTTCTGATGGCAGTCATGGGTGCCCTTTTCTGGTTATGGGCACCTGCAGTGAGTTTGCCTGCAGTGGATTTGCCTACTGAGGCTGACCATTAGTCCATGTAGCCCTTCAAGCAGTCACCTGGGCATCCCCACTGTGCCCCAGGCAGCACTGGGGCTGCTGGCACCCGGTCGCCTGGGGCAGGGAAGTGCTCACCTCAGGCTGCCTGTGGCTGCCAAAACACCCAAACAAGCAGTGTAGGTGTTTACACACAGCCCTTTCTGAAAGGATGTTCATTCAAAATAGACTCACTGGTGCCCCGAAACAGCAGCAGGGGAGAGATGACAAGCGAAGACCCGCAAGGAGGAAGATAAATACAAGAGGTGACCCAAGAAAGCAGCTGGTGGAAGAAGAGCAGCAGCACAGTCACGCAGATGGACTGAAGGATGCAAGAACAGTCTGGAAACAGGGTAGAGGCAGAGAAACTGGGACGTACAGTAAAGGGAAGAGGCAGCAAGAGGCACGATGCGAAGAGGTAACCTAAAGGAAGCAAATATTTAAATTTTCTGTTTTAAACAATGTTCCTTTCAGGTCCCCCCAGAGACTGCCCTAGCAATAAGATATAGTTAAAACACTGCATGTGTCCCCACCTCAGCCCACACACACTGGCAGCAGCAACACAGGACTGACACTCCCACTGCTTTCCACATTACCTTCTCCTCAGATTTGTTTTCTGAATTACTCCCTCCCTATAGACTTACTGTAAGGAACTGTTTATGCTCAAGCAGATGAAAGAGGATCTCAGTGAGCCAATGATCTGAGCCACTTTCTTTGCAGAAATTCAGAGGCTTACCTTAGGCAGACCAATTGACTCCATTGCTCTTAACCACTGCACAGTGTTGTCAGTGTGCCGAAAATGAAGGCCAGATCTCTATTGGAAACATAGGAGAAGATTATAAAAGTCACATTAAGCAAATTCTTGACTTATTGACCCTGCTGTTGTTTCCCAGTTTTATATCCTGAAGTGGAGTTCAAGGAATTTTCCCCTGTTTGAACCTGGAGACCTAAGTGTAACAGCTTTAATTTTGCTAATGAAGCATCTTAACACATCAACAGCTCCTCACTGAGTTCAGCTCATTCTTTCATGTTACATAAGCCAGATTTGTACCCATCAGGGTGGACTGTGATAGAAGTAGAAATTTGTACAGTCCTTCAGTATGCTTTGAGGGTAGAGGCTGGATGTCAAATACCAGGAAAAAAAATACAGAAGTAGTAACACTGCTCACCACTACCATGAAGAAGAACAGGTAAAGAAGTCTTGGAATTCTTCAGTTCTACCTTAATACCTGACTCTCCCTAAAGCCTGTGCAAACAGCGTAAGAATAAAGTGGGAAAGTGTTTTTATTTTATTTTCAATGTTATCTTTTAAGTTAAAGGGAAAAAGCAATCTCTTGATTTTGGAGATTTTCAAGAGAAGCATTTAAATGTAACCAGAATTCTTAACCATAAATTTTTTCTGCTCCCTCTACATGTTAAGATAATGTATTCCATAGTGGGACTACCATGTATGAATGTATATATTTCTATTATTATCGAGGATCTTGGCGCTAACAAAAGCCTGCACATGTAACAAGCTAAGCTCACCTACTAGTAGTTTGTTTTTTGCTCCTCATTGTTAAAGTTGATAAAACAAACACAGTTCTAATGAAGCAAATGTCAAATATACTCCCATACAAGATGATGAAAGCCTGGAATAGTTATCAGCTTGCTTTTGGCTTCTATTCCTAATGAGAAATAACTGTAAATTGTAAAGCTCCTACTCTCCTTTGAGCCAGAAGTGTAATCTGTGCCGCTTTAAAAACTTGAAGCAACACCAGAACAATTTTTCTAAGGGTAAAATATTTCTAACTTATCATACTGGTTTCTTACAGCTGTGTGTCTTCCATCTAGTCCCTACAGCCTTTAAAAGGAGAGATACAAAAAGCTAACCAGCCATGCTTGGGAATCTTTAAGAGATGGAAGGCAAATGTTACTGGGTCTTGTCTTGTTGGTGAGAACTGAGGAAGTTATTACCTTATAGCGTGCCTGCTCCACATCATAGATCTTTTTGTCTGACACCACATTCGGTGCAAAGAATTTTGCAAGCTTGGCAAGGTAAACACCATTTCTTAAGCCTTCTTCCAGTTCTGTAGTTGGGGGCAGCTCTTCATCCAAGCAGACCTCCATCCATCTACAGAGACATTTAAAAAACATTGTTGTTCGAGTTTTAATAGGAGTGACAGCTTTTGCCTACAACCATCATACTTTAAATGTCACTACCACAATGTAATTGTAACAGAGAAGGACAAGGGCTAAGGAGAAAATTCTCATATTTGTTCACATGGCTGATCAAAAGGACTAAAGGGTCATATCTGCACCCTGTGATTGTGACCAATCAATAAGCAAGCAGCATGTTTTGAAGCTTTCACACCCCAAGGGGTCTAACTCAAATCTTCTGAACACTAGGCTTTTGAATAAACAGTACTTTAAGCTGAAAACTAAAAACCATGAAGTGCTGTGTATTTTTGTTGCTGGCATTTAAAATACCTTTGTGATACCTATGCCAGTGCTGAGCCCCGTGAGCAATGTGCTGAGTGAGGAAGGTCCCTGTAGCCAACATGCTCTGCAACACAGCCTTGCAGCAATGCCCACCTCAGTGCAGAGCACTCCTGCAGGTTTATCCTCCTCCTGCAATACATGGGAGCTCTGCACTCTCACCCATGAAACACAGTGCTGCTGCTGCAGGGAGGATTGAGGTTTTTGTTGAAAGGCCCAAAGTACTTTACACATTTGAAGTAACTATATTATACAGCAAGTTTATATTGAGAAGCCAAGAGAAATTGCTTCCAAAGCACTCCTGAAAAAGATCAGTGTCTTAATCACTGGACCAGAAGTTCCTTACATTGGTGGTCTAAGTGTTTTGTCCCTGTGATATTATTCTTATTTCCAGCAGCTAAATCACATTACAAGAGATTGAAATCTGCTTAGTTCTTCCCCATATTTTTATTTTACTTTATTCACTCTCTCATGCTGTTAGGACATTAATATCAAGACAAATAAGAAGGCTAAAGGGCAAGAATAAAGTTGAAGGCATTAGTTCACTTCACTTACTGTCACTAAGGCAGCATCACTGTAAGTGAGACAGAATTAAAAATCTAACAGTACCTGCACAGGGGTGACTTCAGAAACCAAAAATTTGGATCCAAGTTGAAAATGAGCCAGTTTTTACTCCACCAGAGAAGAAGAAAGCTCACTACATCATTTTGCTTCACATTAAAACCCTAGACAAATGTTCTTCTCCATTCCAGTTTTGGATTTGTTAAAGGACGTATGAAATTTGTTTCACTGAAATACAGACTACCCAAATAGTTCTTTAGGAAACCAGCAGTCATAAATCTGACACAATATCATGCAAAACTGCATTGAGAAAGTGTCATTAGGAGAACTGTGTTTTGCAGTATAAAAGCTGCTTCAGTGAGGGGAGTCGTATTCCTGACGAGTTTCCCAGCTTTACCCTGCACTGCATGTTCATGTGTTATGGGTCCATGCCAAGGGCCCCAAAAGTCATCCTTACCAATGAGATTTTATAGACTAAATAGATTTATACTCTAAGGCATCACGCTTGTCTTCTCAAACAAAAAAGACAAGGAAGAATATACAAAGAAAGTGTATCTCCAGGCAAATATGTTTTTTGCTCGAGATAGTTAGCTTTTCCTATAGAATTTGTTTCCTAGAATGTGTCTTCTAGAAAAAGAATTGCACAGATAAGCAAGAGGAACTTGCTGAGCCACAGTTGTTATTCACCATGAGCCGCAGCTGACTCTGATGTTCAATGGACCATCTCCAGAGACGAGAACTGTGTGCCCAGAGCAGCATTTTATACCCTGCATTGGAATTCTCAGTTTCCTTGTGAGAATATTTTTCTAACATTTTAAGTCTGGGGCACCAAAAAGGTACTACATTGGAACTGGTTTTTGAAGATACACACATGTGCCCACCCCCTATTTCTTTTCTTCCTTCCAGTACAAAAATTTACTACTTATATATAAAACTGAGTCCTTCCCCATGATCTAAATAAGATGCTGATGCAAAGTGAAAGGTACTCCTCAGCTTTTCAAACCTCCTGTAATTCAACAACAGTAAAACTGTTGTAGTTTGTCTTTTTTCCCAGCATGGTGATAAGCCTTTAAAATTAATCTGGAACCCTCCTGTTCCAGTTAGGGAAGCTACTGTGTCTAACAGGTAAAATGTGTTACCCTGGGAAACAATCAGGGAACAGTATGAGGATGCAAAGAAAGCAGAAAGAAGAAAAAAATTAATGTAGAACACAATTGTTAAACCAACAAGTCAAGATAAACATACAAGGAAACAAGTATCTTTTGAGAAAGAGAATGTTAGTAATTTGCTGGGAAAAAGAGGGGAAAAACTAGAGAGAACTAAGTGAAGCAGAACTGAAAGATGCAAAGTTTCTTTCCATTTATAGACAAAAACCTGTAAGTAATATCTACTCTAGAAAAAATTAGGGGTCTGCAGTAAGGCAACCATAACTTACAGCATTTGGTAATCAGTGTCCAAGACCAAGAACACAGCTACAGCTGTATTACATATAAGATATGTTTTAGCAATGTCTGCAAGATACAGAACTTAGCTACAAGAAGATCTCCTGTGAAAGGACTTACTGTGTTTTGCACATGTTTAATCAGAGGAAGGAAAAACCTCAGGATTTTAATTAAATCCTGCTAGTATACAAACAGCCTTGTAACTTAGTTATACAAACAGCTAGAAGGTGCTGTAAGTGCTCAGAGCCTTCTCTTCTCCAGTCTGAACAGCCCCAGCTCTCTCAGCCTGTCCCCACAGAAAAGGTGCTCCAGTCCTCTGATCAGTTTTGCAACCCTCCTCTGGGACCTGCTGGACTAAGTCACATCTTTCCTTTGCTGGACTCCAGCGCTGATGCAGCACTGCAGGTGGGGTCTCACCAGAGCAGAGCAGAGCAGAATCCTCCCCCTGGCCCTGCTGCCCACACTTCTTGTGATGCAGCCCAGGGCACAATTGGCTTTCTGGGCTGCGAGATGACATTGCTGGGTCATGTTGAGCTTTCTGCCAACCAACACATCTATAGCGCTTTTCTTCCCAGTGCTTCTTGCAGTTACAGAAGTTTTGTGTCCTTTACACAGATTCAGTTACAGGCAATTGTGGTTTTAAACAGAAAGAACTATTACTTCCAACCTTGCAAGGTTCTGCTTTTTAAGACATAGTTTGGTGATTTTATGAAGGTTATTATATGATATGGCATTGTCAGCAGGAGCAGACTGGATTGCAAAAACCAGAAATCCTTCTACTCCTGTTTCCTTAAGTGAAACAGAAAATATTCACGTGACATTAAGAATATAGGGATACCTTTGGAGTGATTTATTTTTCTTCAGGCTAAAGAAGCAGCACTGCCTTTGGCTCACCCACTGTTTTCCTGAGCACACAGAACTGCAGCATCAGCATCACATTTAAGACTGTTGCAGAAACTGTTTCCCAAAAAAAAAGTAGTTAATACTATTGATATGATGAGGTGTCTGTAAGTCAATCTTAGTCTGTTTTCCTTCAGTATGAAGTTTGTGGAGTAAGGCTATTAGAATTATCAAATAGGCACATGCATTTCTGCTTTCATTTTTCAACAATACAATCCCATAACTAGTACTGTGCTTTTAACAATGTTGACTTAATGACCGAGGAATGCCATGAAAAACTGGCACAGTGGTGAATATGATGGTTTATTTGGTCACTCATTTAAGCTAAATGCAAACCCCACCCCTTGGTGGAGGGACGAAAGTCAGCCTCAGGAAGCAGAGTAAAGGATGCAACTTCACTGAAGTTCTGGATAGCACCACCTAAAACTAACTATCATTCAAACAGTCCTATTGAGCCACCCATGCCAGTTTTAGTCTTACTGTTTGGATAAAAGATGTATAAACAGGTATTTTTCTAAAGATAGATATTTGGGAATGCATAAGTACAGCCCACTTTGATTTTCATAATACTGCAGTACTTGCCAACAGAGAAACAAAGAATATGCCTTAGACAAAAAAGCAAACCTAGAATCAATGAAATCAATGAAAATATATCTGTGTAGTTATATTACAATATAACTAGAAATAAATGAAAATATATCTCCAAAACTTCAGTTCCAATACATAGTACCAGAGGGTCTAGCAGGAGTGAGTATCGAGGTACAATTCCCTTTTGCTTTGCTCAGATCTGTTTTAACTCTTAACAACCTGTGGCAGAGCTGTTCAGCAGTGAATTTCTGTCAAGGTAACCATGACAACTTCTATGTCAGACCCAAGAGCAGCAAACAGTATCTTGTTTACCAGGAGATCTAGTTTCCACGTTTGATCATGTACTGGAACAATTTACCCAGAGAGGTTGTGGAGTCTCCCTCACTGGACATATGTAAGAATTGGCTGGACTCAATGCTGTGCAATGTGTTCTGGGATAACCCTGCATGCACAGGGAAGTTGTGCCATATGACCCACTGTGTTCCCTCCCAACCTTAACCATTCTGTCATTCTGTGAAAACAGCAGCAGTACAATTAGCTCAGGTTGGCATTTTAAAACAAAAAAAACCCTGCTGAATCTCATTCAAGGCAAGGTCAAGGGAACTGAAAGCAACAGTGCTGCACTATGAGTTTAACCAGTTATGGAGTCTGTGTAGTCAGCAAAGCATACACCCAGGTCGAGAGACTGGAGATGCTGGAATAAACGTTCAGCAGAGAAGAGAGCATGTGTTGTACAACCCACCCAAAGCTGATCACATTTGGAACACAATCTTGCAGGAAGATTTATACTTTTGCTGCCCTGCCCTTTCAGATTTATGCCTCAAGACGTGGATCCAATGGCTCTGAGTTTGTACATTGTGGGAAGCAGACCTCCAAAAAAGAAAAGATGGGACTCCAGAGCCAAAGTTCAGAACACTGCATGCTGCTATGAAAAAGGTGTAGTCAAGATAAGATAAACATAATTTCTTACCTCCCTGGCTCACAACCACAACCTTTCATGCTAGTTCAGCACGAGTGAAACAGACTGCTGACCTAGACACTACAATGTGGCCAACTTGTTCCAAAGAAAAACCCTTGTTGCTAGAAAATAATAGTAACCACAATCATACCCAAAGCAAAATGATAGATTCTAGCTTTAAAAGTCTGTGAAGTGGCAGAATTATTTTCAAGTCAAAACTTCTACTTAGATATATTCATAAATATACAACAGTCTGAATCATGTGAACTCACAATTTTAAATTCCCCACTATTATGTCACCAGTTTCTAAATCTACAGATTTGATAAGAAATCTCAGCTCTTAAATCTTCATTTGTTTAAAAAAAAAAAATCTTTTTCTTTCACCTGCCAGCATTCCCTTAAATATTGCTTTATGAAGGAGGGAGACAGCAGCCAAAGCAATCTAGGTTCCTTGGCTGAGTAGTGAGGTGGTGGTGGTGTTGATTTGTTTATAAGGAAAACCTGTATGTTAACTTTGGAATTTGTTCTCACTATACTGCAAGTTTTAGTATCTCCTAAACCAGAAACCTTAGGAAAAGGTTATTTCACAAACAGTCACAGGCTATTTTCAGAGGAAAAGCATGCAAAACTTCCAGCCATTCCATGAAAATAGATACATACAGTATGAATAATCTCACAGCAAAAATTATGACATGTATAGAAAAATACACAGCTTTGGAGGCTTGACTTAGAGGCTGTGGAGGGTAGAGTGGGTAGCTGAAAAAACTACTTTCTTCACACCCTTTCTTCCCCTCGTGTTCTGGTGCATTCAGCCCCAAACATTCCTTACAGCTGGGAGCCTTAGCTCAAGTCAGAGCTACAGTCCTCTGATGCCAACTTACTCCTGGAGCCAGACACCCTGGAAACATCATCTTCTAAATTTGAGGCTCTAGATTCATACTCCAGAGACATTCTCTACTGCATCTAAAGTTTTATCCATCCTAAGACCTTACTTTGTCTGAAATAAATCAAATTTTGTGATTGTGGGTCACCACAGCAGTTGGGTGAAGGGAAGTGTGACATAAGTCTTCCCAGTCAGCAGTTCTCTTACATTACATACAAAAAGTAACATGAAGGTAGCGACATGGAGGACACCATGAATCACTTGGCTTCACAAGACCTCAGAACTTCAGTGCATAAAGGAAGTGTCAAATTCTTTAGAAAGAGATTTTGGATTAACTTGCAGTTGTCTTTTTTTTTTTATATACTTACATAAGTTGGTTAAAATTCAAAGCTGCATATCTTTGAGTCTCCAGCTAGTGTTAGATTTAACAGCATCTCAACTTTCTACAATCATGATTTCACCAGGGAGCATACTGACTTTCAGCAAGAGCTACACTAAAAACTATGAAACATTCATGTGTGGATTCTTTGTGTAAAAATGTTAAAACAATACAGATTTCACTGTGCATTATTGCATTTAGTTGAGCTGTGCATGCCAGCATGAAGTTTGTTGCGACACTCATTTCCCTGATCAAAGCCCTTCTGATGCATTTCATATTCAATTCAGATAAGTAGAAGCTAGGAGCAGTGACGACTTGCCTGACCTGCACAGCACACTAAACCAGCAATAAATCAATCGTGTCAGCAACATTTTTCCACACCAGATTTCTGCTGCCATGACAACACTGCCATATTTACAAAATAATCTTAAAGGTGTTATAAAATTCTGGTGCACAAGATGGCAGCACAGATACAATGTGCTGATTTAATCTGTTTTATTCCAGCCACGCTTTATGTGGGTTAATCAGTGATTAAAGTCCGCAAGGCAAGGTGCTGCTCAGGAAGCCTGCTCTGGAGCCCCAGCATGGCCCCACAGCCACTGTAGGGTGCAGGGCATCCTGCAGCAGCCAAGTCCTCTTTACTCAGCAGTCTTTTGGTGAGGAAGAAACGTGGAGACTCTCCAGCAGCACCACAACTGGCGACAGCAACCCACTTGCATGTGTTTCAGGACAGTCCCCAACCTTAGCAATCAGCAAGGCCCTGTTTGGCTGCCTTGTCTGCTTGCAGAGACATTAAGATTAAGCAGTGGATATCAACCACACACTCCAGGACTGCTATTTGAGATAATGGTGCTTGAGCAGGGGGCCAAGAAAGCCCAGGTTGATGGCCACAGAGATGCTTCGTCTTTTCCCCCTGCTCTTGGTCTGGCTCCAAGCTGCCAGGGTCTGGAGAGAAAAGTTGAAGAGGCAGTTGAAAGAGCAGTGCCAGGAAGGGAGCTCACCATGGCAGTGAAGATGGAACAGCCACAGCCAGCATGTCTCCTTAAGAAACCTCACCTAATTCTTCTAAGCAGAAACAACAGTACTCATCAGGTTACCTGAGTAAGTGAGGTGGAATTAAGTCAGTGTTCAAAGGTCTCCGGAGAGGGATAGTATCTGCTGAAGGTATGGTGTGAAGTATTCGGTTTTTTATGTGAAGAACTGGATTTTCATTTGAATGAAAAAGGGGGGAAGGATGGAACAGGACAATCCTCTCCTAAAAATCTTGCTAAACCTGTGCAACTAAGTTAACGCAACTCAGATTGACATGCATCACCCAGCTGCGGTGTCTAGACCAGTTTTAATAGCTTTCTCTTCCAACAGGCAGCAGAGACACAGGTATTTCCTGTGTTAGCCTGGCAGTGGTGGCTTAGTGGCCCCTGGAAAGCATAATTTCAGACAGATGACAGGCTCTAATCACTAATGAAATTTTAGGTAGTGCAGACACAAGCTCTGTAGCAAGTCCCACATACAAACAGTAAGGATCTCCCTACAAAGAAAACAATGCTTTTGTCTGAAAAGAAGATTAATTTGGTATGTGAATTAACCTGAACTTAGTTTTTCACAAATCTGTATAGACACTGATTTGATAAAAAGAAGCAGAACACAGCAAGAAAAGCATTTTTATGCAGTACAGCATTTGCACGTGTGGAAATGTTGTGAAACAAGTTATTCCTCCCCCAAACACACCATGTTTGCTTTAGGAGAACATTGGGCAGACTGTAATTTATACTTGAACATTATGCTGCCTTGCCACATGCTACAGCAGTTTGCTTTCCTCTATTATGTCTTCTGTAGCTACAGTATGGTAATACAGTTTAGGGCACCATCTTAAAACAGCATGTGGTATTTTAGACTTACCAATTTAAAAGGTTCTGGCCTGGAATAATCTCACAGTCTTCCAAGCAATCCGCTTCAGCAGAAGAGTAGTAGAAGATATATGAGCTTGGCAAGCCTCAGAAATGTGGCAGTAAAATAGCCACTAATGAGTCCTTGAGATAATCTTCACACTTTCCTTACACAATAGTGCCACTAATCTTAAGTTACAGTCTTTATCCAAAATCCACACCCTGCCATGGCAGTAATTCCTATCCAAATCCATAGAAAATAGAGCAGTCATCTCTATGAAGTGATCTATTCAACAGTAATTTTGATGAAACTTCTACTGAAACTAAATCATACCTGTCCATTAGGAAACATGCATCTTTTAACCCTCTCCCAAAATTGACTGCATCATCAGATGTGCTGTTTCTAGCAGCTGCCTAACCAGCCTGTGTGGAAGGATAGCTAAAAAAACCCCCAAAATAATACAGTTATTTTTACATCAAGGTCTAGTATTATATGGTTTTGCCCATTACCACTGCAAAGTGCCTTCCATGTAAGTATTAGTCCTCAGGTGTCCAGAGGAATGTGATATTACCCTTTCTTTCCAGGTGAGAGGACGTGCATAAACATTTCCATCATGCCTATAATCATCACACCTCTCCAGGGAAGAAAAACGACCCAGGGAAGTACCTCCAGTGTAGGTTCAGAACACAGAAGCTTGTACAGTACTGTGTGCAGGTGTTAAAGCCAAGGCTATGATTCAAAACCAGCAACAGAAGCACCCAGCTCTGCCTGCAGACCTGCAAACTTATTTGGCAACTAGTGCAGCTGAATCAGCAGAAACTCCCAAAGGAGGTGCAGACTAAAGATTGCATAGAGGCCACACAGAAGACCCATGGCATAGGAGGAAACTGAACTTGAGCATGGCAGGATGCAGAGTGCTGTTCTGACTCCTTGACCAGTTCAAGTCCACTAGATTAGATATGGACATTTATTTTTTCCTGACTAACATCTGACAAGGGTTAGTTCTGTGGAAGCAACCAGCAGCAGGGCGGCAGGTACAGAAACCACAAAAATAACCCAAGAAGTACATCTACTAGACAAGCAGCTGGAACTTCTAAAGAAAGGTGCGGGACAGCAGCCAAGACAGAATTAAAATGCATGGATGAGAGAACAAGATGTTAAAGAAGTGAAAAGACTGAAAGAGCCAGCTTGTGAAAGGCTGAACTGTTGTTCAAAGCATTTAGTGTTATGTAAACCCTACAAAACTGCAACAAGGAGTTGAAACTTGGTCCCATGTCAAAAAGAAACACAAGACTGAGGAACAATTTAAAAGCCAAGGCATTTAGGTGAGACACGCCATGCAGAGCACCTACAGTTACCTTTTTCTGTTTTCTTCTTCCCATGATTATGCAAGAAATGCTTTTGTCCACTTTCCATGACTAGAGAGACAGTACTCCCTTACCTATTTAATAACAATCTATAAAATTCTGAGAAGCATATGCACACAAATCAAGTCTGCTATAGATGAGGAAAACGCAGGCAGGAGTGTAACAGCATTTAATAATCCACAAAGAAATGAAAACCAAAGACATTAATGGTATTGCCTTACACTGGTAAAGATAAGCAGCCTCTCTATAAGAGAAAGGAGCAAAAATATTCACGAGGGCTCTGCATCCTCACCTTTGTCATCAGAACATAAGCTAATAAGTGCTGAACAAAGCTTTGAATCCTCCAGGACCATATGTTTTTGCCAGTTTCAAAACTATGTAGTGTTTTGTACACAGAGCTGAGGCAGACAGTTAACACTGCTTTACACTAAGCTTTACACTAAGTGTCATAGCCAGGATTTCTATGTGATATGTAGACATGGGCTCCTGGTGAAAAGCTGGCTGTAATTTTTCCAGTGTAAGTTGGAATTTTTCTTGAGAACATATAACTAAACCTACATAAAATAGTCATTGGCATCTCAAACACATCTTTCTAGCTAGCATTTAAGATACAGCAATAAACCCATCCTTTAAGAAAATGGACTGGATAAATTAAGTGGTAGAACAAGAAGTTTTAGCTGCAAAACTCTAAAATATTCCCTTGGAACCAGTTATATTAATGTACTGAGGTAGCAATAGGACAGTGTGAAAGCTAAACTGCAATTCAAAGGCTAGCCTAGGAAGAAAAAAGAACCTGATTGTAATCAGCATGGTAAAAATTTAACAGTGCATTTAATCATGTCATGCAACAAATACCCAGTGTCTGGTGGCAGTACTTCAGTTTAAGGGTTGTGAGATCACCATTCGCAATATCCGCGTACACAAGACAATCTCTTCTCCAAGAGCAAACAGTGATAGACCCCTATCAGAGTACTCACCAAGTGATAAGAATCTACCATCTATGCCCCAGTATTCAAGTTACTCAAGACAGTAAGAGAGGTACAAGAAATACTTAATCAACTAAGAACCTTCCAGTTACCAGACAAGATATTAGGGACTGGCAAAAGCAGGCTATAGGGACACTATTTGGTTCAAAAGCCACAAACATGTCAATGGGTGTATCAAGTCTGTCTTAGGGGATCTAGAACCAATCAATGACACCCACCACCATGACTTCAAGTACCAGACTATAAAAACATTTTTTTCTATCCTGTCAAAAAGGAAGCAAAAAAAAAGAAAAATATTTCAGTGTTTTGAATGGGCAAACCATCTCTCTGCATCTACACTGTTGTCTGGCTCCCCTCTTCAGGCAGCCCTCATTGTCTGGCTAGCTGACCCAGTAACACCACCACACAATCACGGCTACCCCTGCTCTGATGTCCTGTAGCACCATTCCCACTGCAGCTGCCACTCAGGCAAGCCATGAATGCTTCTGGATATTCAGTGTCATCATGTCAACCAGCAGCAGAAAAGCAAAGAGGCAGGCGATTCCTCGCCAGTGCTAGCCGAAGCCAAGCGAAGCACACAGCAGCTACACAATCCCAGCCAGAATGCTTATCACCATTACTGGTCACATTATTTAAACACAAGATGCCATTTGCAAGAAAAGTCTTCTTAAACCTTGTTTTGGATGTTTGAGACTACTTACGAGAAACCACAGTGTTTTATGCACAGTGGTAAATGTAAAACAAAGATCTTCTTTGTTTCCTTGTTCATGCACAAAAAGGAAATAAAAATGCAAGAATTTTAAAGTCAGAAGGAAAAACTGACAAGTTTTAGAGACTATTTCAAACCATTCACGGAGCTCATGTACTACAATTTTGTTTCCAGAAGTTTCAGCATGATCTAACCCTCTAGCAAATTGTTAGGTGCTCTAAACAATGGTTTGCTCATCGATTTCTATAGAAGTATTTTCTGAAAAATAAAAAATGTTGCAGATAAGCTCAATAGACACCTTTTCAACCAACCCATTGCCCTATTTGGAAATATTCCTGTACAACCTCCAGAAGCTTTCAGGCACAGGAATAAATGTAAAAACTTTTCTATTAGAAAATGGAAGTAGTGAGTGCCTTTTTTATTTTGAAACCAAAGTGAAACACAGGGCAGACACCCAGGTATCCTTATCAGCCCTCTTTCATTAGGAAATAATTTTTAGGCTAGTACATCTCACTTTACTATTGTCACAAAAAGATGACAAGAAAGAAGAAACATCAAAATGCTTTACAGGAGCACTTTCCTACTTCTCTTAATAAACAGTAGTTATCTCAGGGTCTCTAATCTGCAGTCAGCTAACAATTTAGCACAGAAAAAAAAAACCCTCTACCTGTGAACTTGAACCAAAAGATATTTTAAGTCAATTTACCTTGCTGCCAAGCCTATTAATGACCTAGTTACTTTGATCAAGTTAATCAGCAAACCATCACAACTTGTTAACTCTCAGCCCTCCACTGAGACCTAAGCGACTTAGGTTGCTATTTTGACCCGAGAATTTGCTCCCCTTCTTCCTCTGCCCATTCCTCTACACTTTATCCCAATCAAGTACAGCACCTGTACAGTGCTGTTCATGCACTCTAAGAAGATACTGCTGCAGTTACATCTAGAAGCCACCACAAAAATTGGATCCCCACTTTCTTCTATAATTCTTAGAGCATGGTTTTTGTATGGTTTTGGTAGGGCTTCAGTATTCTGAGCTATTGGCAGCAGCAGCCCACAGAGCCTGACCATCATGGGCAGTAAGAAGCCTCCTGTGAGAGGGCAGTGATGCTCCTGGCTTTCATGGCAATCTCTCTGGCAGCATGGATCAGCTAGCCTGCACAGGGGCAAGCAAGGCAGCAAAGCAGTGTGGAGACACTAGTCATCCACCAGTGCTGGGAAAACGACTGCCACAGGGCAGAGGAAGAGAAGGGCAACCGTCACCATGCCAAACAGTTCCTGTCAACAACAGACGTGGACAGGAAGAGCCAACCACAGTAAAAACTAGATAAAGGAGACCCACAGGATGAACATCAGGACAGCAAGATCTACAGGAGGAAAGAAAAAGCCTGATAAGCAATGCTGACTGAGGTTTTAAACGGGTGTGCAGGGTTGTGCACCTTAGCCCAAGTCAAGAACAAGATGCAGCAGTGCCCCAGCAAAAACAAGACTTGCCAAACTCTAAGGAATACACAAGATCCATACACTCCCATCAATTCAATTATCAGAAGTCTGAATGTGAGCACTGGAAAAGATGCTTAACCAGGGGCAGATAATCGCCTGGGATCATGGTAGATTTGGCTGAAATAGTGTATCTAAAATCACTCAATAAATACTTACAAAAAGAAGGAATACTCCAAAAGAGAGTGTTAGTATAATTGTGCACATATTCCAACAGACGCAAGTTGAAATTAAAAGAATACGAAGTTCTGACACAGAGCATCTTCTTCCTTAGACATTTCCCTTCATATAAGATTTAAAAAACATGTCTTTCGGAACTTCAGCAGATTTCCTTTGATATCCAGCCAAATCCTTAAATAGCATATTCTACTTCAGCTTTTCACACAAAATGCAACATAGTCAAAATGTCTTCATACTCCTCTTCCTCAGCAGAACTAATACATAAAATCAAAGAAATTTAACAACACAGTTGCTTTTAATTTTGAATGTGAGTTACACTCTTTTTGAGTGATTTCAGAAGTGCAAGTGTTCTTGCAATGAAATGAAAAGCCCAGCAGAAGTTTCCTGTGCAAGAGGAGCAAGTTGTTTTTTCTCACTGGGCTGCAAAAATACCCAAAGACCCTCTCAACAACTTTTGTCTACTTCAGATGGGAGAAAAAAGGGAATGAGCATAGTCCTCTTGTCCTTCTTTTTCCCTCATAACAATTGCTTCTGGTACAAGGAGGAGATATTGTGCAGACATCCACTTCCCCAGATAGGTGGTATGTTTTTATCACCACACTACAATTAAGGGAGTTTCTCTAAAGTGGAAAAGCAGAACTCCACCTGGTTGCCAAGTAATACCTCATCCAACAACAAAGTGACCCCATCTTTCATAGCATCAACTTCTCAAACAAGCCAAATCTTCACAACTTAAGCATTCAACTAGTTTCAACATACTTGCTCTCAGGAGGCTGTGGGTTTATCTGAGAGTCAAATGTCCAGCCCCTAAACATTCAAGAACTGTGTTCAGGAGATACCTGCGTGTGTCCTTCCTTGCAATGCTAGCATCAGCAACACCACACATAAGGTAAGCCCTATTGAGACTGTGCAATAGCACACTAAATGCATCATTTAAGACAAAAAAAAAAAAAAAAAAAAAGAAAAAAAAAATCAAACCCACGTTTCAGCTGCTATGGGTATGGCAGAAGTAGGATTTTCACAGAGGGGATGAGCAATCATTTATACTAAAGAAACCAAACACAGCACTACTGAATTCTATCATGTAACCTGTAAATCCAGTATCTAAGTGGGAAGAATGTTTATAGATATGCACATAAAAATATTTGAGGAACTCTTATGCCAACATAGAAGTACCTGATTCATGGCAGTCTAGAAAAGAAAGTGCAGAAAGGCTTTCAGGAACTGAACAAACCCCAGCTGCCCACCCAGTGACCCAATATCTGACCAACCTCTATCCTTATTGCTATAAGGCGCTGTCTGCAAGCCCTGTTCCCTGTCTGCAAGTCACATCAAGGTGGCACTAATCGGTGGGCTGGGGAAGCATAAGAATGTTAAAATAAAAAAAAAAAAAACCCAACCAAAAACATACATCCACCCTAATGAGCCAAATGGGATGCACAGTTCCTACCTAAGCAGCAAGTCTGATCAGCTCATTTGATGGCTACTGGAAATCAAAATGTTTAAAAGCAACTGCTTTTCCACTAATTGTCTTACAACTTATGCTGCCTTCAAGAAAAATAAATTATATTCATGCACAGTAACAGACTGTGAACATGTCTTTTAAAAAAATACCAGACTAATTCTTCTATCCATCAACTGATCATAGCGAGTACATAATCTTTACTTCTCTCAGCACTGTGAAAAACAGTGGAATGTGCCCAGCATGAAGATGCCATAATGTCCTAATTCAAAGATATCCCCTTCTCTCAAAGAGCTGGAAATTATTCTCTTCTATATATCAGCACAAAAGTGCTTTGTCTTCACTATGGCTGGTCAGAAAAAGAGTGTAAGCATTTATTCTTCAGAAATAAGCTTTTTTTAACATGCCAGTTGATTTACAAACACGTAAAATTAAAGATAAGCTGTGTTTCAATACCACTCTGGTGGCAGATGTAGTCCTAAGATACAAACAGCTTGTTAACAAAATCCTGAGCAACTTTTATAAATTATACATTATACATTGTACATTAACATATACATTTATAAATGTATATGTTATTCTTGAATTATAGCACACTCCTTTCACAAAGCTTACTTTACATAAACACTGCCTCTCAGCTCCATTCTAGATTGCTTTGAAAAAAAAAAACCTCCTGCCACTGCAGCACTATATGAGAAACATACCACATCTCAGGGTGAAATATTTGCAAGAACTGAACAGAGAAACACCAACTGTGCAAAGCAAGAGAGCCAGGAAGACTCTAGATTAAGAGAGAGACTAAACTTAGATTTTCCAGAAAGTTTACAGGTTTTTTTCATGCATTGCATTTTTTAACTAATTTCAGTAGCTATGTGTTCTACTACTGGCTGTGGTTACATGCAAATGGCCAACTCCCAATCTCTTTCATGTTGGGTGTTATGGTTAATTAGATTTTCCCGTATGCAAATTTTTAGATCGTTTGGGGCTCTAAGTCAAACACAAACTTTACATGGACTTTTAAAAAAAATTTAAATTAAGATATTTGCTTACTTGACAGACAGCACCTTACATTAGAGTATTTGCTGTATAGCCATAACCACACATCTGCCTTTACTTTTAGGAGTATAACTAGAAAATGGTGGAAGCGCAAAACTAGAAATGCAAAACTGAAAAGCTGTCTTTATATTGCCAATTACCACCACTCAACAGTGGCCAGGAGTCAAAAGCTGCCTTTGTGTTGCATCCATTTCTGTTATATAGATGAAATAGCAGCACTCTATATAAGAATAAAAACTAACTTGTACACAATTATAGTTTTTCATTTTAAGGAAGTCTTTCAGTCTCTCCTTGGTTCTCTGTCACAGTGACTTATTTTTCTATGACAAAATATCTGCACAAAACCCCCCTTAATTCTAGTTTTCAGCAATTGCCAGAGTCTTCATCTTATATCTTCTCAAAAAGCTAGAAAAGGTGACTGTTTGGGGGTGGGGGTTTCTTTTAGAAAAATTTTGGGTAAGTTTGTTCTACTTTAACATGACTAAAAGTTTCTATTATCATAGTAACTTCTGTTGGTAGTATGTATGCTTACAGGAACATGCATCAGGCTGCTCAGTAGTCCTCCATTTACTCAGTTTTGAATCTTGTCACCATGATACTGCAGTCTCAGCGCTGGGATCATTTTAGCTCTGTTCAGTGCATGTGAGTTTGCATTGCTTGGATTTTCAGAGATGTCAAGGGAAAGCAGAGTGCTTCTAATAATCAAAAGCATCTAGAATATTAAAGCAATGTGGACCCAAATCTAGGTGAGGGCTTGAAATATTTACACAACAGGAATGCATTGCAACCCCGTTTAGTTTTGCATACATATTATCAGGTCCCTGCTTAGGTCTCCTAATGCCTAACACATTTGATCTATGCTTTTTTGGGGGGTTTTACATATATGTAAACCAGCCACCATGAACATCTCCTTGGCAATGCATTTCTGGCAAATGGAGAACAATTATTTGCACCAGGAAGAGCAATATCTGATGTTCAATGCTCTTTAGTTACAGGCTGGTGGGAGTGTAATCCCTTTCGATAGTACCTGTTACCTCAGTGCCTAAATGGGAAATCCCACTTCCCAAGTGGAAGGCAGCCAAATAATGAGCCCTTCTAACTCCTTTTAAGTTACAGGTCCAAGACGTGATCTAGGTTAGGAACAACCAAAGGGCAAAGATCTCTTTATGAATGAGTTTTAAATTATGACAAATTTGAGTTAAATGCTGTATTTAATGGTCTAACTGGGAACATCTGTTGGCATTCTGGTTGCAATAATCAGGAGCAGCAGAAGCAGCAAAGCACACTGGTCTAAGGGGCAGAGCCAGTACTATATCACACAAGGAAATGAAGGGCATAGGCTGAACATGTAGACTTATCTTGCTTAGTCCTGTGCTTTAATACAGGTGGGTCAGTTTACATGCCAGGTTTTATTCACTGTTTGGTTGTAACACAGAGCACAGAGACAGAAATGAAGTAATAAGAAATGTGCTGCTCAGTTCATTTACCTTGGGAATACACTGTGTACTATATTCTGGGCCAGGGTCAGGCATCTGAAAGCATGATAGTTAGTAGAAAGTTAAATTCCACACACATTCCCAAACCAGCAGAACTCAAATTGAAAGGTCTGTCAGAAACAGGAGAGGAACAGAACGAAAAGGTAGTGTTAGAAGACTGTTAATTTTCCCACAAAATCATACCTTTTGGCCTCTTTTGCCTCTGACATTTTACAAAGGAAGAGAATTTGACCCTAGTTTTCCTTAATGCGTGTTTCATCTGCCTGTGCAGACCACTGGCCAGGAGGTCCATCACAGCATGCCAGGGTCAGAATGCCCCAAGCTGCTGTAACAAAGGAGGCCTAAGGATGGCAAGCTGTTCCCCAGGGCAGCCCTTCCCCAGGTGCCAGTACAGCACAGTGAGCACAAAGAGCTAACACTGTTTTTTTTGGACCATATGGGGAAGGGGACACAAAGAAGCATCTCATGGCCAGTACATTACACATTAACCTCTGAAATTCTGTCAAACTACCTAAGTGAGGCTAAGGAGATAATATCAAGGTTGCTTTATAGTACAGATAGACATCCACTGGACAAGTTAACGTGATTCTCCCACTTCCCATTCTCTGCTGCATTCTTGTCTGCATTTTCCCTTCAATTTTTGGCCACACTATTGCCCTAGGGATAGTGGGGAGCGTAGAACCAGGGAACTGATCTTGCTGAGAACTAAGGCAACAACACAAGATACATATGTTAGTGTTTGACCAAATCAATTCCCTGATCTGACACAGCTTGGCTGTGTGAACTATTGCTGGCACAATTCAGACAGAAGGAGAAAAAGATTACCCACTCTATGGTCATCGGAAAACACAGTTCAAGAAACACTGAAGCTTTCCTTTATGCCTTTTGCACTACCCCTCTATTTAATAAGTGCACACACAGTTATACAATATTAAAATTGAGATATGCATCTGATATGCAGCTATTTCCTTTTTGTTCTTGTCAGCCTAATTTCTAAACAGCCTTTGGTTTGTACGTGGGATACTCCAGTATCCAAATGACATCATTTTCTGGCAATTATGGCAGGCCTAGCCTGTGAGTCACTTTACAAAATATGGGGAGAGCCTAGCCAGGGAAGAACACAAGATTCAAAGGTCTCTATTGTTCTAGTGGACCGTGGGGTCCACACAAGTTCAGACACTGCTCAGTACAAAAAAGCAGCTGTAAATCTCACTTCTGACCGAAAGGAAAAGGAGCACCGTAGAGAAGCGATCAGGCAGATACAATGCTGCAGACCCAAACACCAGAGTTACACTATCACATGCTTGCGTGGATTGGTTTATTAATGGACAATTCATAGCAGGTATGTGAACACACATTGAGATGCAAGTTGCTTTATCTGCTTTTTTCAGCTGAGCATTTCCACAGCTGCAAGCAGCAGTTTCCCTGATCCTGTGCATGAGGCAAGGCTACAGGACTACAAAAATGCTTCTCTACTCAACCCTGCCCAGCCCTCCAGTTAATCTATCTGGGAAATAGATGGAAAGAGACCCGAAAGACTATGGAAACAATTTCTCACTACAGACTGTCTTGAGGAATAATGCTAATTATCACGGAAGTGTTTCAGTTCTTCACTGAATCCAGACACTTATCCACCCCGAGAAGAATGTTTCCTCTTTAGTCACTAATTGGATCTTGTTTGTAAAGCCAATCTTTGTTTCTAAGTCTGTCACAGTTTGGGAGCAAGGTTGCTGTAGGGGCAGAAGATTTAAATGACTCTCCACAGCTGACAGAGACAGTAAAATTATTGTCCATAGATAAAAGCATGGGACATATAAACATACCCTACTTTCCTTTTAGCTTTTATTTTGTGGCTTTGGTAAGATCTAACACTAATAGCTCTTTTCAAGGTGTATTGGAGGCATTTCATCTTCTGCAACTGCAGAGTCTCATTTAAAGTGTTTGCTGACCAGGAGGGCTGTCTGCACACCGAATGACAGATTTATTGATTGCTTAAAGAGATATGTATTCCAAGAAGAAACAAGCACTGTTCATTGAAGGCAGTGGTGCATACACGAGCGAGATATAGCTTTGCTTAACCAATGTCTCCCTGGTTCACACTCAACCATTTCTCCCTGCCCAAAGAATGGAGCTGGCTGCAAACACCTGAGATGCTGTGGCTGGATTTGCAATGTGCGTACATCTCCTTCGTGTGACACTGGAAACAGACTTTTTCCAGATTTTCCTAACCCTGATCCCTAAAGTAATTAAAACTGTTTAAAATTAACCATAATTTGATGATTTATATCCAGCTCATGTACTTTTCATGTGTTTCTGCTTTTCATGACATTAACAAACTAACACAATCACCATTAAAAAGCCATCTGCATGTTAGAGTATTGTCTAGTGCTCTCTACTTCTTTTTATATAGTCTTCTACTTCAGCTTTCTGATCTCTAAGTAAGGCCAAAGATACACTATGTTCTCTCAGCTCTAGCAGAGACCACACCATCTTGAAGTATTTTGTGCTCCAGTTGTGGAGGACACTAACTTGTCTCAGCAGACAGCACTAGAGCAGTATTCAGACACAGGTACCAGATGGCCTCCACAGGCCAAGAAATCCTCAGCAGTAGAGATACGGAGCAAAGCTGTTGTTAAGCCAGCTCTGCCCTGTCCCACCTTCACCCCACCCTGAGTCACTGAGACATCATCCAAATAGTCCCAACCTCTGCCCTCAGCTGCAGCTGTGCCTCTGACAGAAGAGCAGCAGAGGGGCTTTCACTGTCTGTGCTTTTAGAGCTGTATACAAGAGAAGATTCACATGTGCTAAGCTGTGACATCAAGCAGCACTACTCTGCAGATTTGCAAAGCCAAAGACAGAGGAGGAGCAGCTCAAAACCCCCCACTGGCTACTAACACCACATTTAGCCACTGAAAGCACAGATCATCATGATGCTTTGGGTTTTGTATCAAGTTCAATTACCAAAAAATTCCTCAGGTATACCTCTTTTTTTTTGCTACACTCACAGTAAGCTACATTAGCAGTATATTTCTCTGCTAAAATATACTGCTTATAAAAATATAAAAAAAAATTTTAAATATTTTAAATTTTTAAAAATATTTTAAAAATTGTCACAAGGAAGGCTCTTCAAACTAAGCTGTTATGCACTTGGGTGATTTTAAAGCTCTGTTTTTAAATGTTAGAAAAAATTATTCCATCCAACCACGATGATCTACTTTCACTCAGGGATGGAAAGGCTTATCTATATACGGTTTGTCTTTTAGCAGAAAGGCACACAAGTATTTCTGAACATTGATCATTTTATGCCAGGAAATCCTACTGGTTCCTGGATTTTACATCAAATTATTCAAAGAAAAATGCTTCAAGACAGAAAATCAGTGTTTGTCTTCTATCTGCTTTTCTAAAATAAAAGATCATTGCTTGTGGCTATACCACAAATACACTCAAATTGCATGGTGAGCTAAAAGCAGTCAGATAGACCTTAACATCTCAAAAAAGATGGGAAAATGTGTCTTCTTTGCACCTGTGAAAACAGGAGGGGAGCATGGCTTTCAAAGCAGTGGAAGAATGGCTCTGTAAAATTCCTGTGCTCAGAGAATCCCAATACAGCAATCACTCCTGCTCTTATTAAGCAGAACAGCTCTTTGATTAAAGAGCAATTTTCCCAGGACTTAGCTGTCTGGAAAAGGAGTAGTAACCAATGTCCACCTGGGCGACAAGTCAAGTCAGTTGAATCTATCATACCCACATGCAAATTAAAACCACAAAAGAAAAGCACAATATTTCTGATGGAAAAACTTGAATTCTAGAAAAGCTAGTCAACAGCACCATTTTGGCTTTTATCAACTAGAATAAAATATTGCAGTTTTGTATGCACTATTTATGCATACTCTCAAAAGCCAGTATACAAGTCAAACTACTGGACTAGCCAGATTTGTTTCCTGCTCCGTTAAATCTTGTGCAAATACTTATGAAAGCACTTTTTGTTGACTATACCTGAAATTGTTATTTTTAGGACCAAGCTCTCACATATTTATATGAGCAAGTATCTTAATTTCATATTCCACTTAAACCACTCTTTGAGAAGCATTTGTCTTCATAAGTGTGTTAGGCTTTACAGAGCAAGTCCAATGTGATGCAGTTTCCTCTTGCCATCAGAAGACCCAAAACAAACAGTTTATGACAATTTCAGTCCTGCATCTAAAAGTTTACCTGAATATGAGAAACATACCAGAGAACATAAATTGGAGAGACAGTTACACAGGCTGGACAACAGATCCCATAGCTCCACACTTTACTTCCTAGAATATCCAACAAAGAGGTACAAATATGCTTATTAATTAAATCTCAAAGTAATTTGAGTCTCATTGAGTCTCTGTTTCTCAGAAATAAAAAATTATTTTAAACATGTAATTTCTGTATACTACCTAATTCAGAGGGCATAGCCAGAGCTTGAAGACGGGTTTGTAACTAGCTGCAGTTCTAAGTACCAGTAGAGCTAAAGTTTAGGTACAAGAAATGATGCTTCTTTGCACACCAACAGCACTGGATGCTATTCAAATGGCTGTTACAGAGCACAGTCATTTATTCCAGCAGTTGCACTGTGGGAACACACAGGTGTGTGCAGATGGTGCACAAGAAAAGCAACCTTCCCAAGGACTTAAATTATCCAAGATACTTGGCTCCTTTCAAAGGCATTGAAATGCAGCACTTAGAGTCATGTCAGGCTGAAATCCAATTAATACTTTTTTCTAAAATGCATCTAGACATTTTTCATACTTTTACATGGAATGCATGAAGGACTAAGAGTCTTAATATTGTTAGCAGAGCTAAGTGGCTGCTCAATTTTTTTTACTAATCTACAAATGAGATCTTCGTGGAGATCAAAGGTTGTCACTAAATTATAGGTCATTAGCCCAGCATCTTAAAGATGTACGTGCCTGCTCTTTGTCAAAGAGGTTAGCAAGTTTCATTAGAAGGTGTAGTTCTGTTTCACCTGATTTGAACACTTGTTCTTGTGTATGCTTCTCTCTGCATTTCCTCTACAAACCTAGGCATTGCCATGAGTCTGAGGACAGTGGTACTCATTATCTTCTGAAAATGCTTTACTCAAGGCACAGATCACCAGAGCCACTAAGCTGTTGTGCAGCTCAAGCTAAGTTTCCATTCTTGCCTAAATTCTCAGCCTAGGATTTATTTTTAGGTCCATATCTGAATTACTAACAAAAGAAGTGGCATCACATACACATCACCTGAAGCTGAAGCTGTGTATAACCCAGATGTATAACTCCTACCTTTAGCAATGAGAGCAAATACAGAAAGGTTGTGTGTCCTTATCATTGCCCTTTCAAATGACAGACACACTGATGTGCAAAGGTTGCTTCCCAATAAAATGGCTCAACACTATCACTAAACACAAATATTGTTCTTTTTATGCTTAATCTATATTTAAACCTCTTTTTATCCAAGTGGTATTTAATTACATTCTGGATGGGGATCATTTCAAAACAACAAGAGTTATTTTCTTTAGAATCCAAAGCTGATGCTTTGGAATAATTTAAGATTAAAAAGGAGAATATGGGTGGCTTTTTGGCTGACTTTAAGAGCTCTGACACAACATCTTCATGATTAATTTTCATCTGGTCAGTAGTGCTCACACAGAGGTCTTCTTTGATATACCCATTTCAAAGGAAATTAATCTTGCACAGAAAGGAACTTGGCAGCTGTCTCTAACCAAGAGTGCTTCTTGAACCAAAGTAAAACAACTAAGCCTAATTCATTCTGACCTAGAACAGGCTACTGCTATAACTGCTGGGGTTTCTCCAGACCTCCACAAGTACCTTGACGGAAGCCGCAATAACCTCCAACAGGTGATTAGTACCTAGACAGCAACCTTGGCATTCAGGATAAAGCTCTTTTTATAAAGTTCCATTATTGATTTTCCATGTGTTACAACCAGCCTTTGCCTCACAACTGTCTAGTAATTTCCGCTGTGTCAGGGTTCCCTAATAAAGGGAAACACAAACATCTCCTTTCATTTTTTGAGATAACCCTTTGGCCTGACTTGTGAGTCAGTTGCTCACCCATCACTTATTGTGGTTATCCAGCTGTGGGTTGGACATTTAGTCCAGGAGGATACTGAGAGACAGTATCAAAACTTTTACTGAAATTCTAGAAGATTGCATCAAATGGCTTCCCTTGATCGACTAGTTCCTTGTCATAAAATGACAAGGAATTACCTTGTCATAAAAGGAAATCAGGTTTGACAAGCAGGACTTTCCTCTCATGAGCCTGTGCTGGCTGTGACCAATGACTGCATTGTCTTTCAGGTGTTTATCAAAACCTCCCAGAATAATCTTCTGCATAAATTTAGCAGGCACTGGAGTGAGACTGACAAGCCTGTGGTTACTAGAGTTGTCATCCTTGCCCTTTCTGAAAACTGGGGCAACTGCATCAGCTTCTAGTCAGCTGGGACCTCTCTGGATTTCCAAGACCACCCAAAAATTATCAAGAAAGGTTTTGTGGGGAACTCAGACAGCTTTTTGAAGATTCTTGGATGAATCCCATCAAGCCCCACAGATTTGTAGGCATCCAGCTGTAGCAGGATGCCAACTCCACATGTTCTGTATTTCTGAGAAATAGCACTCACAAATAAGAGTAATTAGGCCATGAGTACTGGATTTACACATTTCCTACTTAATTGCATGATGTCTAATCAACAAGTCAGTGATGGGTATGTGGACTTTAGCAAATGGGTTCTTGTGGGGAGAATCAGATGAGACCACAACCTAGAAATACTGAATGCTAATTTGATTTCTAGATGCAATGAAACCCACAGCCAGCACTATCTGTCTAAACTGCTCAGCACACTGACTGTATTGCCACGTGCCTTTTCTACATCAAATGCTAAACTGAAATACCAAGTAAATTGCAAGAACTTCCAAATTCAATGATAAAACACAATCATTGTTCTAATGCCTGGAAATTGTGGAATTAAGATTAACAAAGAGGAACATCTGGCTGCCATCAAATTACTCTTCGAGGATCAGAGAATAGCATTAGCTGAACCAAAAGTATCTAGTGTTTCTACTTTCATGTACACCAAATGGAAAAATCCGTGCCAGAAAAAGCATCTGCACTGCACATAATAAACAGCTGCTCTGAAGCCTAACCAATCCTCTTTCCCAGGAAAAAAAGGTGTCAGCCGGAGCAAGGAGCATGGCACAGGAGCTGCAGCTGTGTCATGGCAGAAATTTCTTTTACCAGTGCCCAGTTGCTGAAGTGAAGAGGAGAAAATCACAACAGCTCCTTCCTTTGGTTGCATCACACCTGCTGGGGTTTGCTTTGAAAGAGGATGAAAGCTATTTAAGTCAGGGAGGCTTAGTCTGTAGCACTATGATTTGCATGAAAAAGAAACCTTCGGGAAACAGACTGCATCAAGGTGTAGATACATGCTTATTAATAAACAAACCAAATGGCTGCGTGGCTTACTTTGACAAGTTTTCCATCTTGTAAGTCCAAGTCTGAACATTAAGTAAGAATCACCAGATGCGTGTCTGTTTTCTATGTCATTATGCTTGTTCTCATGTAAAAAGGAGCGTTCTTGAGCTGATAGCATTCTGTTATGGGGTACAATAGCTTAAAAGGACAAATATTACACAATGATTCCTTTCAAGCACAGCATATTGGCAAACTTCCATCACTTGCAAACAAGAAGTTTGACCTGGGGGGATGAACTTTCATAGAATTTAAGATCTCATTAAAATATGTAGTTAGTGTCTCTCATTACAGCAAAAATTTTAAAATGTGAATGCAATGTAAAAATATAACCAAGTTTCTGAGCCTGCAGACAAACTGGTACAGTGTTTTAGTAATAATTTACTGTCTTTGCAAAACCAGGGAGATGATACTGATTCTGAACACTTTTACTTCTTTTGTTCAAGATAAGGAATGACCCATACTTGTTTCAGGCAAAGAAGGGGATGCCAGTAAAGGGTGGGAGCCTATCTGGCAGTCATAAACAGTCTCTCAACCCTCCCAAAAGCAAAGGCTGAGGGAGATGCAGTAGTAGGAAGACTGTAAGAGAATTGCAAAAAGGGAGCCAGAAGAAAAATTCCACTTTTTTAAAACCAAAGTGAGGAGGCAGAACAAGAGTTAGAAAATATTGTGAGGTTTGCCTTTTTCTTTTTTTTTGGTTTTGGTTTCCCCCCACCCTTCCCTTCAAAAAATAAAAAGACACTAATTAGACTTCATCTAGGGCTGGAAAAAAGATCTGCTGAAAAATACATGAGCTTATCCCCACAGCCTCTTTCCTTCTCCATGGTGAGGTGTGATTTTTAAAAAGATCCTTCCCTGGCCGTGCTTAAATTTTCATGCTTGCCATTGGCTAAAATATTGCTCAGACAATATGAACAGTCACGGGTTTTCAGCTTGCTTTAGATCAGGCACATACCAATTTGAGGCAGAGGGGAAAGACAGTAGCAAGAAAAAGCCTTTGAAGCACATATACAGTAGGTAGTGTTGTGCATATGAATAAAACTGCATCAGCAAATAGTAAGAAACAAATATCTTGGATTTTAAGATTTCTTATAAAACAAAAGTGTAGAAAAATAGAAACTGCATAAAGAAATCAGTGTTCTTGCTCAGATTATATTTCTCCTTCTCAGTGTTAAGAATAACTGGTACAAATGAAAATATGATATGATAGGTAAGATACTATGTTTTACTCAGGAAACATTGCTCAAGTTTATGCAGGAAACACCTCCAGTAAGCCAAATGTTTGAAGTTTTCTTCCCATGCAAAGTCAAAATAAGAAAAGAAAAAGCACAGGACAACAACTAGAACTTAAGTTTCACATTCACTTCTCACAGATGACAAACAGCAAGTCAGGAGCAGATTCAAAGTTAAGTAGGAGGCAAGGAGTGATCCTGAAAAATCGACCTAGGGAATACATCACATGAACCTTTGCATGGATGAATTTTCTTTTTAGACAGCTCACAGATTTTACCGGGTCAGTACAAAATACTCACCAAGAAGACTCCATTCATTCCAAGAATGATCCTCATCCCAAATTTAGATGGCTCCTTAGGTTTTGTCATCTGTCCCCATTCCCAAACTACTTCATTGGTTTGATGTTTTTTAATTGTACTTCTATATACAGTACAGTTCTCTATTTTTCAAGCACTATTGAGTCAAGTCTTGTCCTGTTCACTTTAAAGTTTCTTGGCTATTCAGTTCTTGATTATAAGTATAATGGACATCCTCAAAACAAAAACCATAACATACTTACGATAAGTGTTTAACAACATGCTCTTAACTGTCAAAATTACTATGGCAAATTACCACCTGATCGTGAAATACAAACTGTTTAATCAGACATGCTCAGAAGTTGTGTAATCTAGGGATCAGTGACTATCAGGTCTTAGGCACCCCACGACATGTACCACCAAGGATAGACAGACCTTGTCCTCCTCTCTGTAGCCAAGTGAGCTAACAAGTTTAGAGCTGTGATCCTCTAACAACCACCACATAGCCAGCATAAATGTGTTGATAGGCACAGCACATCTAAGCTACTTTAAAAGAGCGAGGGACACAGTGTATTTTAGCAGTTCATTATTAGATGCAAATCAATGTTTACAGCATGAGCATGCAGAGTTTACAGTTCAACATTTGGATGGAGCAGAACAAAGATCTTCTCCTTACAGAAGTGAGAAGTGTTCAGAGGGAGGAGCAATGTTTAAACTATACTGACACAAAATTTCCAAAATTGCAAAGAATTTTCTTTAAAAAAAAAAAAAAAGTTAATCATGACTAATATAGCTCTTTGTAGTATTACACAAGATATTACCACCCTACCTGCTAAACAGAGAGGTTACAGCAAAAATACGTCCCGGCAACTATCAGAAGCACACCAAGAGGCAAGCCTGCTTTACCTGATGGTCCCATAGGCTGTCAGCTTCCTGCACAACACGTCACCACCTGAGTTTCCATACATCCCTTTCATCACAGCTCCAACCAATTTTTGCCCACTCTGCAACAGCACAGCCTGGCAATCCCATCTATCCACCCCTTGCCCACATGCTTAAGGAGGGAAGGAACAATATTTTCATCCTCTGAAGAATCAATCTTCTCTCCTCGTCCAAAAATCTACCCTCAGGCCCCCATCTCCCCCTTCACTGCTTTTCCAGTTTCTTGGACTGCTTGACTGTGTCCTGTTGGAACAGGCTCCTGGGAGAAGTTTGCTGTGGCTGTTCCTCTTCTCCCTGCGTGGGTCACCTCTGCTCTCCCATACCATCAACTCATGTTTGCTTCTGCTCTTCATCAGGTTACTTTCCTTCAAGCTTATGCTTGAATTCTTCTGATGTCATTCTGGTCTAATTTCTGCCATAAAGACTGTTTATGACTTTGCCAGCTGCTTTTCCTAGGACGTACTTCGAGGCTAAAGCAGATGAACAGCAAGACAAACTATCTTCAAATTCAGGAATAGACTTTATCAGCTGTGGCTAGGGAACTGCACACCCCAAATTTGTCCCTAATACTCAGACATAGCTGATGGAACAGAGGTAACCAATCAAATGTCACACTCAGAATAGCTTTTCATTTTTCCTTTCCCTCCTCTGCTGATGCAACCATTTGGTTGCATTATCATCAGAGGGAATATCTGAACATCATCTTGCCTGTCTCATTTACCAATGCATGTCAGTAAGTATTGCTATTTCCTCATGGAAACCTCATGCTTTGACATACTCAGGGACAGCAATAAACCATCTGCACTCCACCATGTTCAAAAATTTTCATTCTCTGCCTGCCTAGCTGAAAGCCATATGTGCTACAGCAGTGCCATACTTGCTGTGCAATGTCTTTTGTATATACTGAGACAGGATATTCACTGTATTCATCCCTAATCTGTTCAAGTAGGTCACTCAGAGTTCAGTGTTGCACACAACACTGACATAGAGTATCTGGAAAACAGTATTTCCCCAAGTACCCTGAAAAAGCATGTCAAACACAGACCCCAATCAATGTGACTACCTATAAAATACCCCAGATTTAATCAAAGCAGTAACTTGTCAAAGTCTGAACCTTGAGGCCTCCTTATCTGTAGATTTATGTCTTCATTGTCTAGTGAAGCACTCTTCTAAAATTGGACCTAGTGGGAGTGAAAGGAGAGAAGTCACTGAAAAAAGAGGTTGGCCCCCTCTGCTCCGGTGGGATCCCAGAGTCTGGAGTGCTGCATTCAGCTCTGGGCAGATCCCCAGAACAGGAAGGACATCGACCTGTTGGAGCAAGTCCAGAGGAGGAACACGAAGCTGATTAGAGCAGCTGAGCACCTCTCTTACAAAGAAAGGCTGAGAGACTTGGATTTGTTTAGCTTGAAAAAGAGAAAGCTTAGGGGTAACCTAATTGTGGCCTTCTAATACCTGCGGGGAGCCTCCAGGAAAGATGAAGAGAGACTTTTGATGGAAAGATGGATAGGACAAGGGAGGAAAAACTGAAAGAGTAGGTTTAGATTTGATATTGAGAAAAGATTTTTTTATTGCGAGTGTGGTGAGGCACTGGAATAGGTTGCCTGGAGAAGTTGGGGATATGCCATCCCTGGAACTGTTAAAGACCAGATAGGGAGGGGCTTGGAGGAACCTGGCTTAGTGAAAGATGTCCCTGCCCAAGTCAGAGGGTTGGAAATAGATGGTCTATTTTAACCCAAACCATTCTATGATGTCAGCAGCTATCATCAGAATTGTATTAAAAGTATTTTAGTTCCTCCAACACACTTGATCGGGGTAAAGGCTTGCCAGATTTTCTTAGAACAGAGCTACTGCTGACTTTAACAGGGCAGGTGCAAAAATGAACACATAAGTTTCATTTTAGGGATTGCATTTTTTACGTTTTAGGAAAAAGGGTATTAATTGGCTCCTTAGAAACCCGGGTGTACAGTTCTTTACTATTCACATCATGGAAAATTGTCAAATCTGCTGATTAAAAAACAAGTCAAATGAAACAAAGATATCAGCCTCCTCTCATGTATCCTGAAACTTTCTCAGCACAAGAGGGAGAAAAGGGCTGGATTGCAATAAAGCACCTACTGAGTGTTTCTTAGAGAGTTTTGCTCAGGAAAGTGGCAGGAGTCCATCTTCAACCTCCATGCAGGTATGACAAATTTATAATTCAAAACACTTATTTGAGTCTCTAACCTTGAAAATCCACCATGGGATAATAAGCTGTTTCACAAGCTGTTTTGAAACCTTAGCAGATCAGGTAATAAGTCTCTGACGTGTCTTGACAAGTTCACATCAATTAATAAATTGTGGTTAGAAGTCTTACCTCTAGGAAAATCCAGTACCTTTCACTTAAAGCACCATAAGCCAGAATAGCTAACAGAAGAGAATTACAACAAAGGCTCATTTTTATCACCAGCTCAAGCACTTTTGACCTTTAAAACATGGCCTCCATTCAAGGCAGAATTGTACTTTAAACTCATTAAGGACATATTATGTCAGGGTACTTCATCACAATTTCTGAATGTGTGCCTTGAGAGAAACTTTCCAACAGATGATGCAGCAGGAGAAAAGATGCCTGAGGTTATTCATTTTTTTGGCTTCTGAATCAGACTCCTTTGAGTAATATGGTCATCGTGAAAACATTCTGCAAACACTAACTCAATAGTATTTCAATGTTTAAATGTCAAAATTGGATGAAAGCAGTATTGTGCAAAAGCACTAACAACTGTTATTTTAGAAAGTGCTTTATCAGGCATTACCAAAGCTGTACTTCTAAACAAAGCAGTTTTCTTGTTTTACTTGCATGCTCCAATGCTTCCCAGACAGAATTTTTGGTAGTAGGCAGCCATGTGAAAGGATTCACTGCCTTGAGGTGGTATATCCCACTTTACACCAGACACATTCTTATTTTAATAGCAATACTCAAACAGCTGAATGTCTCACATCAAATATTTTTAGATCTAATTCAGGTAACAAATTTGCACACTCTTTCCCCAAATCCTTGCTCCACCAGTCATGAGAAAAGTTGATGTTTCTCTCCCGTAGCAGGAGGAAAAGCCCAGCTGTGGATTATTCTTCTGTACCTGCTTCCACTTCTACAGATGCTCAAGCAAACTCCCTGATCTGCTGCAGAGCACTGCATGCACCAGCACAATTATCTGACCTGCAACAAATGCCTAAGAGAGAGTGACCACAGAGAAAGGTTAGGAACTTTGTTCACTTGCTTCTTTAAATGAATCTGAGAAGTTGAACACCTTAAAAACAAGAGCAAGTAATTCCTTTGGTGCCTTCTCAGCACAGACATCAGCCAAGAGCACCACACATTTTTTTTCAAAAAAACAATGGACTTTTTCATGCCTGGGAAAAGCACAAGCTATTGTAGCATTTAATTTACAAAAACTGTTTCTTTCACCTTATTCTGTCAGTCTCTTTGTTCAAAAGAAAAGAAAAAGGGCTATTTTTCGTGTACCGTCTTTCTGAAAGGCCAGAAAGCCATTTTCATACCAATTTTATTTCACCGGTTGCTGAAAAAAAAATTTTAAAAAAAAGTGTTAAAAGGAATTTGCTTATTCTTGAAAACTCCCAAATGAACCTCACACTCCCTCTCAGTCCCAATCCTTACCATTTCTGTAAGCAAGAGAAAAAGGCTCAGATAAAACCAAAACACCCTACAAATTTCTTACTATGCCTGTTTGTTGGTGAACCACCAGGCTTCTGTAGATTGCAGGCAAAGGCAATCTTTCATAACAGTCACCTGCTTATTCACATCCTGCATCACGTGAATGGCCACACAGCGCACTCAGCATGAATTATTAATCTAATCATGTTACCAAAGGACCAGCTAAGCAGGATCTTCAGAGAAGATAAGATTCCCCTGGTGACACCCAGTTCAGACAGAAACATAATAACCATAGAGCCCTGTGAACTCTGCCCTGAGACAGTGGCTTCTTTTGAAACACATGGATCTTGACATCAATCTAAATCAGAAGCACTGCATGCATGTTTTCTCTTTGAACTTGCTGGAAATTAATGGGTTGCTGAAACTTCTGTGCTGCCGTGTAGGTATTAATGCTTTTAGAAAGCCTGTAAAGCAATGGCAGAATTCAGCCCGTGGTTTTGAAATCTAAAGACAAGCCTCAAGAAAGTGAAAGTGCTCCAAGATGAACAGATCAAATTCTTTCTGCACTAAAACAGAATTCAAACAAAAAATGTGTCAAGTATAATCTTTTGCCAACACACAGATTTGGAGTTCACTTGCTGAAAGCAGAACAAATACAAATAAGAGTTTTGCTGACCCTAGTAAATGCTCAGTACATGAGGAGCCCTTTACAGATTTCAGAGGAGGTCTCAATTCAGCAGCTGCAGTCTGTTGCCTCTTCCTTGGCATCTCGGGTTATTAAAGGTCAATCTTGTTAAATCCTCCAGTTACATTTGCTTTCCTAGTCTTTTTTTGCACTGTAATGCACAAGTTCACACTTCTGCTAGACATCTTTACAAAGGTCTGAAAATGCTGTCTAACATCGGGTTTTTTATTACTATGATCATTATTGCTATCAGCATCATTACTGTAATTGAATAATAAATATTATTATTATAATCATCATTATTATTACAATTATTAAAAGGTTATTCACCCATAGAGTAGTTGGGCACTGGAAGAGGCTTCCCAAGGTATTGATCAAAATACCAAGCCTGACAGAGCTCAAGAAGTATTTGAATGACACTCTCAGGCACACAATTTTTGGGGCTTTTTAAAAATCCTCCTGTGCAGGGCCGGGATTTGGACTTTGATGTTCCTTGTGGGTCCCTTCCAGCTCAGGATATTCTATGATTCAATTTCCTAAGAAGCAAAATAATTGCTACTGACATTGAAAATACCATTGCAACCTCAGCCAGTAACCACCACAGCAAACGAGATCGCCCCTGAAAGTTTCAGGCGCTGAAAACTTAACCAGACACCATTTTTCTTACTTATGTTATTCTCTAACAACAAAGAAACACAAGATCCTACAAAAATAATGAGAAGTCCCCCTAAAGTCCCACCTTGTCCTCAAGAGAGTAGGAGTGCATAAGCCCACAAATAAGTAAGACTTCCGGGGTAAACTCCTGTTCTCTTCCATTGCTTCTCCATAAGAAAAACAGTATGTGCTACTAAAGGTTATGTGATACTACTCTGACCCTGAAGAAGTGGAAAAAATATTGTAATTGGAATCACAACAGAACTATATTTACTTAGGAAAGACAGATCAAGGTCTCTGCCTGTTGAGACAGAGAGCAGCAGGAATATTAAAAAATATCTCCAGCTTTATAAACTGAAAATAAAAATATGCCAGTACCATTCAATACTTTATCTTGCATTTACCAAGACTTCAAATAAAGTGTAAGCTCTCCCCAAAATAGATAGTAGACACCCCAGTATTAAGTATTACACTAATCACAGGGTTAGATCTGGGCTCTTGTGGAGACAAAAAAAAAAAAAAAAAGGAAAAGAGACATAAACCGAAGATTTGAAAATACTGTAAAAGCATGCTATTAAAAATTAAAAAACCTGCAAACACACATTTCTTTCTTTCCATCAGTATTGCAGTGAAAAGAAAACCACCCCAAATTTTTCCCCCTCTCTCAATAGCTCATACTCAACATTAAGTGGAATTTTGATTTTTGTTTTTGAAAACAGTTGAAGATAGTGTGCCTCAAATTTTTCTGGATGGATCAAGTTAACACTTCCCTATTCTGTAGATGTTAAACAGAAAAATGGGAAGCCCTACAACCCAGCTTCAGTCACGAATCCCATTGAACTCTGTTCCAGCAAAGAGATCGCCAGACCAAGGCTTGGCACTCCCCCAAACATACTGCAAACTAAATCCCACATGACCGGGTCTGTACATCAGGCAAATGCAGATGTACTTGAATAAAGCACACTGTGCTTTCCCTGGATCACGGCAAGGGAGAGGATGCAATCTGCAGCTTGGAAACTGTCAGGAAAGAAAGACACTCCAGCTTTTAACATCTACTGATGTGACATAATTTCTCTGGTTTTTTTTTTCTTTAACAGAGCAAAAGAGGTTTGGCACAGTGTGTGAATAGATATTTGATATTTACCCATTTTAGAGCAGCCTGTTTGACAGCCAGGCTTCAAAGACACTCCTGCCACAGAGTGTAACTTATGACGCAATTGATGCTTTGATCCTTTCTCCAAGACCAGTGACAGGCTCCTGTAAGGGAAAACGTGACTGGTGTGCAGCAGCATCCTCCATTCCCCCACCCAGCCTCACATCCCAGGAACAGAAGCCAGGGTCCATAACCTGCATGCAACAGCCCTCCACAAATTTCTCCTACTCTTAAGCCTCCTGCCTGGGGTACTTTTTTTCACATTTCCAGTGAACTAGTCCCCTGTCTTTCCTTGCTCCCACAGCTTCTTCTCATTCTACCCACTGGCAAACAAAACACACCAGTGACCTGAGCATAGCAACAACACAGCACAGCAATTTCTGTGCAGCAGAGTGTGCATAGCTGCAGGAACCACTGTGGGTTTTATTGCCTTAGTGGACAAATTCTGCCTTTGGACCTAGACTATGCAGACTTAGAGAACAGAATGATAGAGGTGATGAGAAGCATTGGTTTAAAGTCAATTTCTCACATTACAAGAGCTCCTCTTACACTCTCACTTACTGAATCAAATTTTGTAATGCACCCACCTGCTTTGATAGTAACCAAGTTTCAGAAATCATTAACATGCTGTAGCTGACAGAAGGGCTTGGGTTGTCAGACTAGCTTTATTACTTCTCTTGTGAGGTGAGTACCTCACCAATAGCCCAAACAGTTTAACAACCCTTACGGGAGAAATACAAGCTGGGATGAGATTACAGTGTCTCATGTTTGCTACCTTCCAAAGTGAGTAGTGCACTCCTGCACTGCAGGAATTACAGCACACCTTCACAATTTTCCATCTGTGACCTCTCATTCTGGGGCAGGCTAGCTGTTTGTCCTCCGAATAGCTGGAAGATTATACATGCCGTTAACCATCATTTAACTAGAATAAATCTGTACTCAATGCCACTTGTCAACACTTATCAATTCAACTCAAATAATTAAAAAATACCTGTAAGGTTCTCTCCCCTTCAAGCTAGTAGAGCCACTACACTTGCAGAGAGTGCAGGTGTCTTCTTCCAAGAGAGACTCTACCTAGCATTTATTGATACTGGAAGCTGTGAGAAGTACTTCCCAGCACATCAAACTCAAGAGCTGCTCCTTTCATTCACTTGAGAGGATTCATTAACAAACCTTCCCCCAGACTCAAATTTGGCAGGATCAAAGCCCATTCACAGCTCAGTCTCTGCTTATGAAACCAATGTCAGGCCTTAGTTGTCAAGAACGGTGCTACTGTACAGTAGAAACAGTGGAATACATTAAATGTTTGAGGACATGTCCTGGTGCCACTGCCGAAACAGACAACCAGTATCTTGCGCCTAACACAAGGCTAATTCTGAACACATACACCATGGGGGTTACCTCAAGGATATTTGGGTTACCATTTCTCTTTTTACAGAAGAGGTAACTCTACAGTTACCTCCTGTTTGTTCTTTCATCTATATGTGAATTGGTATCTAATAGCACCAACCACTTCATATTATTTGAAACTGCAAAATAAAAATCTTGTCAAGAAATATATTTTTCCTTGGGTTTTAAAGAAAACATTCAACTGAATTACCTAAAGTTTTACTAATCCAAGAATGCATGCCCCTTACACAACTCAGTTGAAAAACAGATACATCACTTATGTTTTCCAGGGGATTTGGCTTAAAGAATCTTTCCCCCTGTTGGTGTTACATCTGCGATTGAACAGATTGCCCTGAAACATCTCTTCCTGTGCATTACAGAAAGTGCATAAGCAATTGAAAAAAACACAGGCAGATGGAAAACATAGAAACAGTGAAGAACAGAGCCATTTTCACAGCTCTCCCTTATTGGAGTGAGGTTGAAAGAATTTGAGGGGTTTACATAGCCCCACACAGAGGACTGCACCTGCCTATTTCTATCAACAAAAATATTAGAAGCAATTATGGGAGGCTGTCACACTATCAGTCTCAAGTGAGTGGCTCCAGAACATCAAGAAGTGCTCTGACAAATGTCCAAGCTCCTACAAAGTTCATATAGGCTCTTATTCTACTTTGGAACACTACTATACATCTTAACAGAGCCTTTAATTTAAATGCAGGTGAATAAATTGTCATCTTTATTAAAGCATGTGAAACGTTGACTAGCAGCTATCAAAAGCACCATACAATGCACATGCTGAGCCAACAGCCTCACAACCCAACCAGCCTGGTTGTAAATCTGACCACGTGTGGCTTTAGAAAGCAACCAAACGTCTTGCAGAGGACTGCCACTCATCTCGTGGTGGGGAACACTGGTTGTGCAATAACTCTATCTACTAACACAGGATTCACATGGTCTGTGGTGAGCAACGTCCACAGACAAAGCAGTTTACAGCATTACTCCACTCTTAAATATACAAGGTACAAACTGCCAGAGGGGTCCTTCTCAGGACAGTGAATAGTTGAGACACTTGCAACAGAAGTGTTTTTTAAATGAACCCAGACAACATCTCTCAGAAATTGCCTTATTCTATAAAGTGCTCACCTGCAGTACCTGGAAGGCAAAAGCTGGGTGCAGGACCCTACCTACACATTAAGTGAACACTGATCCCTCCACTCCCTGAGCTGCTTTTCCCATCCAGAGTTGGAGATATAGCAGCACATTGGTTCTTTTGCAAATCTCAACAATCATTGGACCAATTTTAGGATCTCCTGTCTTAAAGCAGTAGCTAAGCCACAGAGATGTGGATTTCTAACATCCATGAAGTAATAGCAAAAGCCTCCTGCTCTAGGAGCATTTTTCTTGCCAACAGCAATTTTTTTGTGGGATCTTACCAATACAGTAAGATTCTATGTACACCTGTGGGCACCTCACCAGCAGCAGTGGTCAATACAATGCAGTATTTTAAGGGTCACCACACAGAGCTGCTGCCTCATCTCTTCTGATCTATGAAGAGCTATTTATACCTCCCCACAAGACTTTCTGCCAGAGCCTGAATAAACACTTCTTCCAAAGATCAACAGCTCTCCAGGACATGGCAGCTGAGAAAGAAGGATCTCAACATGCGAAAAGTACACTCCTGCAAAGGGGCTGCTGTTAAGAGACAAATTCCATCAGTTCAGGTAATTCCCTTCTCTGGTCCAAAGCAAACAGGCAGGTGATGACATAGGAAAGCTTTTTGAGTGCTGCTCTAGGGATATGGCCCAATGGGGTACATGCCAGGGAGAATGCACTGCTCTCTGGTCAGCTACTCCAGCAGCACAGAATGCAACCTTCTCAGTCCAGCATGGGTGGCACAGGCACAGCACACAAACACTGCCACACGTGCTGTCATTTGTTCCATTAACACACAGAGAAGCAAAGACCTTGGCTGCTCTCAGGTAAATTGGAAATAGAGTTCAAACTGTGCAGAACGACTTGCCCAAAGATTAAGAGCAACACTTAAGCCCTTTAACACTAAACAAAAGATGTCCTTCCTTCCCACGGGTATGTCACAGATCCTTCCCAACAGCAGCTTCGTATGACTCTCTTAGGCAAGGTGCAAATGTCAAGTACCTTCGCTATCTCTAATACACACAGCTGTGTTCCTCTCTGCACATCTCAGCCACTTGCTTTCCTTTACCAGTCTCTCAGATAGAGAGTTTTGGGCTGGTGATGTATAATAATTGCTGCCAGTGTCCCTACTCCTTGGTGCTCCACATGGTAATATTATGACTCAGCCACTACTGATACCATGGTGAGGCCACCTCAGGTCATGCTTAATATTAACTAGGAGCTGCCCAGGGTGCAGAATGAAGCCATTGCTTTGATCTGACAGTCAGCTAGTCCTGTGAGCAGAGTATAAAGTCAAAGAAGTTTTCTAGTTGCACCACAGGTAATCCAAGATGCAGAGGGGAAAGTGAAGGAAAAATGAAAATGCCATGGGTTCTCTTGGTGAAGCTGAGCCTACAAACAACCAATACAAGGGCAGCAGAGCATGAACTAACTTCAGATTTTGTCACCCTTCCATTAAAAAAAAGCAAACCACAATTCCTTTTACAAAACAGTAGTGCCTAAAAGAAAGGTGGAAAACTTTGAGAAACAGAACTAACTGGCTCTGAAGGGACTGTACTGTTTGCTTCAGTGCATGCTATGGGAGAAGTGCCATATGGTTCAGTCTACAAAAACAAAGGTCACATCCATCATTACTCGGCATCATTATTCCACAACTATACACACTGAGCAATGACCCATTACATGTTACCTCAACATGCCAGTAAGCAGGTCAATGCATCCTGT
Organism: Entomyzon cyanotis; assembly: GCA_024500445.1. Lineage (NCBI taxonomy): Eukaryota > Metazoa > Chordata > Aves > Passeriformes > Meliphagidae > Entomyzon > Entomyzon cyanotis. The sequence continues at coordinate 28,480,936 of JAKEPQ010001021.1, read as the reverse complement.
ACAGAAACTAGCACAAAAGGTTTCTCTCCCCTTTAGAGCTCTCCATTAAGACTTTTCATATGCAAATATCACTATCCAAGCAATTATTAGATTGATTGATATCACTGACACTTGCATACAAAAATTCTGGTATATCCATACAATTGTATCTCCAAAACAAAAAAAACTGTTCTACCAATATCTCGCAGTCTGGGTAATTATGCTGAGAACCAAGACAAGAAACAGCAAGTATACTTGTTGGTCAATACTTCTGTGTGGACCAAGATATTTCAGCAATAGTTATATCACAGCTGAGTAAGTTTCTTCAAAGAATTTCACCTCATAATGCACCATAATTTCAAATATTTGACCTTTACAGAGGTGCTTTATTTTGCTTAAAGCAGACAGAGGGGGGACGCAAAGCAAATTTAAAACATGACAGTAGAATATCAATCCCAAAATAATTTTCTGACAAACCCATATGAAACATGTTACTAAGAAATATTTTAATATTTTCTGCATATAGACACTTAGTTGTACAGCTAGATTACGGTATTTTATATTTACTAAAAGCACAGATCTTTAAAGAAATCTTTCCTGTACTCTGAAAGCATTTGAGCAACATTAACTCACTCATGAGCTGCCAGGGCTGAACGGTTGCCATAATTTTGCTCTTAGAGAAACAGCAGCATGAAACCTGGCAGACTTCACTCATCAGAGTCTCTGTAGGACTCTGATACCTTCCCCAGAAACTGAATGGCCTCCTAAGCCACCCTTTACAGTCCCACAGTCCTGGCAACTTGAGGTTTCTATTGTGCTGTGGTACTGCAAAACTGTTGGTTTCAACTGAAGCCAATTAAGCACTTCAGGGTTTGACCTTTTCAGTATATTAAACTGCATGTACATTTTTATAAAGCAGTTCCTAACTACCGTATCATCAATCAATACTGCAACTAGCCACTGCAAACCAATTAATAATAAACAATATTATGAAAGAGGCAGGTTTTAGAAATAAAAATGGGTAATTTGTTTCTCTATTGAAAAGAAGTTGGGGAAGAATGTGAATTTACTTTAAAAAAAAAAAAAAAAAAGACTCTTCAAGAAGAAATTTCCTGGATTTTATTATGTCTTCATTGTCCTAATATTGAAACTAAAGCTTCAGTGTTTTACACAAGTTACTGCCTAACTGAACAACTAAGCAAGGAAAAAAAATTCTGGCAGCTCTGGCTATGAAATTGCAAGACATGTTTTGTAAAACAGTGTATATTTCATTTCATGCAGGGAAGGTCAAGGCTAGTAAAGTGAGGAATGCTATGGTTCAAATTCAATCTTATCATAAGAAGGTGTAATTTCTAAAAAGCCAAGTTCTACTAAACTGGATAATTATGGATAATTATAAACCTAGCCAGCCACAACACATTTACTGAAAATTTGATTTGCTTTATATGCCAAAGCTTCAATCACAATTTAAGTCCTTCAAATCTGTGTTATGTTTACACTGAAATAGTTGTACATCTGCAAAGAGACAAGCAACAGCAAAAGCCAAACCCAAGGCAGCATTTGATGTGCTGGGTATTTCCTTTGGAAAGGAGGTTGCTGTGGTAAATATTATCTGTTAAAATTCACATAATTCAATAAGACATGAAATCTTGTGACACAGCTGTTCATGCCCACCTTAGACCTTTGCTATTTAATAGAAAAATTTTTGAAACTGTGCTGCTTACGTGTCAGGGAAACGTCTGGAGGGCTTCTGTTAGTAACATCCATGACTACATTTCTTGAAGTGAGAAAATCCCTATTCCTAATTGGTTATTCTTGATAATTTCTTCTCAAAAGTTCAAGGACACTAGATACTATCCATCTTTTGCTTCTTTTTGGTTTTTTGTTTAGTATGCAAGAGACTTTCTTTAAAGGCAAAAATAATAAATCAAACAATATATACAAGCAACCAAAATCTCGTTTAATCAGAGGTGTAATTTCAGGGAGAAAGGGGCCCAGCAATCTAGTAGAAAAAAATGTTTTTCCTCAGTATCAAATATAACACCCTATCAAACTTTACTGACCTCTGCAGATACTACAAGCCTGCTCATTGTGTTTAAAAAACAATTTCCTATGCTGTATAGGTGTAATAGATACTGTGCCTAGCACAGAAGGTATTTGCAGAAGCATCAGCTACCAGTGACAGGATTCTTCTTTCATGTTGAACTTGCCAAGTTTTTATTAACAGGCATTAAGAGTGCAAACAGTGATCTGAAAAGCAGCTGAAAGCACACATTCTTCACCTGTTTAATTAACTCTGGAATTTAAAAATGCAGAGCTGCTGTAAAATAATGTTTTGGTTACAAATATGGTGAGAAACAAGACATGCCACCTAATGTAGTGCTGTCCCAGTCTTGTTCTGCCCAATCATTTGCTACTTATTGTTTTTATTTCAGTATTTATTACTCTCCATAGGGACTAAAACACATTGTATTTGCACACAGTTGATTATCTAAAACATAGATGTTTACTGTCATTTCAGCAGCTGCCAACTGGAAAAACTCACCTTGCCTTATTCATTTCAGTCTATTTATTGTCATTGATGCCCACAGTGTTCTGAATATTAAAAAATCCTCTCCATGCATTAAGGACAAAGATTAAATATGGCATAAAGGCAGTTCCCACTCCTCAGATTCACCCAGGAGGGTTCTGCTGTGAGCAAGCAGGCAGCAGCCACAGCTCTGGGTGGTTTCACAACCAGCTGCTGCATCTGGGGCTGAAGGCACCATCCTGCCTGCTCTGACTCAGACCTCCTGCCACAAGTATGCAGCAGGGGAAGAGGTCCTGTACATCCCATGGGTGCTGCTCCAGAGCTGGGAAGCACCCAGCTGGGACCCCTCCATTCAGCAGCAGCAAAATTTGTGGATGCCACTCCCCTAGGGATGTGCAGGACCAGGCTAAATGGGGCTTGGAACAACCTGGTCTAGTGGAAAGCATCCCTGCCCATGGAAGTGTGGTAGAAACCGTGTGATCTTCAAAAGGTCCCTTCCAACCCAAATCATTCTGTGGTGCTATGAATGGCCAATCCACCAGCTGGCTCCTGTGAAATGGCTCTCCCAGCACAACTGAAGGGCACGACCCACAATGTGCTGTGGAAGTAGCCTACACTCAAGCTCCCCAGCTGGTCTCATTTGAATTATGACCCTGTTGCTCTGAGTCTCTCACCTTCCAGAGTCCCCAGTTGTGTTCAGTCTCTCTAGTGACAAAGAAAATGCTGTAACCATACAAGTACAGGCAAGGAGTGCACATCAAGTTTCACTCCTAACCAAGCACACAGAGTCAATAGCTGTGCAGTGGGGAGTGATACAGAATTTTCTCATGTTTTCCATTTTGCCAGATTGGGGCTGGGAAAAATGCGGCCATGCACCTTTGAAATCTCAGCCTGGGCCTGGCACTAGGTCAGCCACCCTGGACAGCATTAATTGCCTCCTGGGGAAGCAGGGCTAGGGGCTACACAGCAATGAGACACAGGCATTTCTACTTGTTTCTGAAAGCCTTTTTGTACATGTTTGTTGCTGGGTTGTTTCCACAGTTGTAAGGGTGTCTCAGGGCAAAGTCTCAAGGTACAACAAAATTACCTCAACTGCTCTCTGTGAAGGGCTAAGTTTCCCCTCACACTCTCTTTTTCCTCACAGCAGCTCTGTCTACCCAAAAGCACATCCCAGGCCTTCACCACACGCTGCATGATCATCCTTTCCTTCCTAAAGAGCACTGGGAGGAGTGCGCTGAGGCAGAGGACAGGACATGCAGCAGCATCGAGCTGCCACTTCATCGCCATCCATGACAGCCCAGTCCCTTCACAAGGGAAGCACAAGGCTCCTTACACTGCAGAACTCATCCACACCTCAGACACTAATAACCAGTAAAAAGTACCAGTACATTCTGATTTTCCAAACAGAGATCCAGAAAAGCTTCCAGGTACCTAACAACCCTGGGAGTAATTGTCCTGGATATGAAGTCCCAACATGGACTGCAGAGATAAAGGAATGTTTCATCTAGAAACTGCTAGTGGCAAGAATCTGTATGAAAATAAATACAAGGAAGAGAAGGGGGTTACTCATAGCAGATGCTCATTTAAGTCATTAGTTGTAAAAATAACTTCATATTTCCTTGTGAAATATTAAGGACTTGAGTTCAAAGTGAAAAGTATCCCTGGGAAAGGGGAAGGCTGAAGAGAGTCAGGAAGAAAAAGTAACAAAAATAGCAGCAGAAGAGAAAATGCTAGATTTGGAGACTAGCTGTCATAAGGCAGCAGGTAGGTGAGTTGCAACGCACTAAGGAGAAACCTTGAGTAAAATCAAACCTTGACTCACTGAGATTTGCTAGGGTGGTGGAGCTGATCTAACATCTCTGCAAATGAAACCTGCTCCCTCCCCTCTCTCAAGTGTGCAGCTGCACCCCATCCCCTTCCTCTAGTCTGCACAGATTCTCCTTTGACCCCTTGATCAGACCAGTCAGCTCACTAAACCACAGAAAAATAACTCAGCTAAACAGCTAAGAATTCCCTGCCAGCATAGCAAGCTGAATCATCTGACTGAGGGCAATCTCTTGCAGCTGCACCACGGGGGCAGCAGGAGTGTACAGAGCAGGTCAGCAGTGAGACACTTGCCATCTTAAATATCTGAACAGGCAACCACTGCAGAAGAAAGAGGAAGAAAGAGCAAAGGAGGCAATGTTTGCTACAGCAAATTGGACTACATAGTGAAGAGGAAGTGAGAATGGCTGATTTTTGTAACAATGACCCTAGGACAAAACCATTGGCAGTATTGAGAGGGAAGCTGTGTGGATTCAAGGCCCAGAGTGCTATTCAATATTTGATTACTGACTGAAGTGCACTGGTTTACTCCATTACAAAGGTTCTATGCTTTGTCATCATGCTAAAGTTTCACAGCTTGAGCTCCTAATCAGAGTTAAAGTTTTCTTTTCTCAATAGAAATTCATAGGAAAGTCATCCAAATGCAGTTTATAACTAAAAACACCATCAACAAATGCAGAGCAAAAGAAAGACACTACCAGTGGTGCCAATGGCAATAACATGAATATAATAGACATCTTTGAAAAGGTTTGAGCTGGCTGAATATAAAATATGCTTTTACATACAATAATTGCACTGCATACAATAATAGCACTTGAAGCTACTTCAAAAGCACAAGGATATTGTACCTTGTTTCCCTGCTCAGTAATTATGCAAATGTTGTTGAGTATTTGTTTTGAGAATGAAGTGAATGTAGCACAATACATTTACACAAAGGTGATCAAATCCCTGTGCACCTTCAAATCAGTGTTTCATCACAGGCTGTTGCTTCAAGAGATGAGTACTTCTGACCAGTAGGAACTGAAGCAAGAGTGAAGTCCATCTTATTGCACTTCCTGCACTTACCACTGTAATGCTGTGATTATAGCTATCATTAAACCAGTAAGAACCCAGGTGATTTTCTGCCATCTTTGCAACATGAGTCGCTCTGCAAGTACTGGTGCCAAGAAGGCAGCACAGCCACAGAGCCAGGAGCAAAATACTTTCCCCAGCTAGTCACATAAGCCTGATTCAGCACAAAACTACAGCCTCTTATTAGTATCCAGCCCCTACTTTCACTGAAAATGGACACCATAGCCAGTTTCAGGATGTTGTCTTGATTATTTCTAAATTCTTCTTTGAATCACTTTTCACACTGGACATTAATTTCTCATACTGAGAGCTATGTTACTCTATCATTCTGATAATCCAAGTAATTCAAGATGTTGAATTAAAAATTATGATGCTCAAGAATATGGCAGGCCTGAATATCTGCATTTAAAAGTCAGAAATAAGTGTGCTTTCATTTACTTACCTTTTTGCTTCTTCTAGGTGGCACAGATATTCATAAGCAATATTCTGACGCCTCCTCTCATCCATTTCCTCTGCAGAAAGCCTTTCATCATCCACAATAGCTGCAAACAGAAACCCATATCAAGTTACACATAAGTCGAGGTGATTTTTAGAGCAATTTTACTCGAAACCTGGGTGAATTGCTGAAGAAGGGAAATAGTTACCACATCTCTTTCAAAGAGGCCTTTTATTGTATGGTGCACAAAGATATCTAGGTCACCAAGAGTATTCTGTTCTCTCTGCAGTGGATTCCTTAAGGTTCACTTCTTCAAGACCAAGCATGTATTGCTCCAAGGTCATTGCCTGGTTTGGGGACAGGAGGGAGCACTCAGACACAGGGGGCCGAGGCTGGGAGCCAGCAGAACTTCAGCTTACACATCCTCAAAGGAGTTTGAGGACTCCCATGAGGAGATCTCAAGGCAGGAAGCGGGTGGAGCAGCTCCATGCTAAACAGATCCTCAACAACTGGGACAAAGACAACACACCGCAAACGTATCTCAAGGACAATGTGGGAATTGGCTGCAACTTCAGGAACCCTTGAGACTGCAACACACTGAGCTGCCTCCCACTGATGGGGGTGATAAGAGTTGTAATCAAATGAACTGTCTGTGGTTTGTCCTACTACTGCTGCAACCTCATCACCTCCCATAAAACACTCTCCCTGCCTATTAAGTACGTCTGTGCACGTCTCCAGCTGCAAGTGAGCCCGATTATTTAGAGCTACTTCCCAGTGACTGGTCTTCCTGTACTTGTAGTCATTGTGAGCATTTGGAGGCCTCTATGAGCAGCTCTGCAATTCTAAATGTTTCTAGCAGTGAATCTGAAGGAGCATACAGTAGTGCTGACTTCTAGATGAATTTCAGCCACAGCAGGTGACAATTTTGGGAACAGCCTTCAGCAGAAACCAGCTACCAAAATGACACCCTACTTGTACTAGGCTGACAATTGGTCTAGATCATCTCGAAGGTCTCTTCCAACCTTGATGATTCTGCAAAAAGATGTGGTCCTACATTCCCTCATATTTCTCAGTCACATACTCACATCACCTCTTGTGTCACAGCTGGCAACCCCGTGGCAGCATCAGTGAACAAGAGCATGGGGCAGCCCTTGCTTGAGAGACCTGTTTGTGGAAGATCAGCTCCCTGATCTGAGCCACTGCACACTCGCAAGCACAAGGGTGCAGGCGAAAGGAAGGGGACGGAAATGCAGGGCTGGGCCAGCTGCTTTCTGCAGCAGCCCACAAGCCGGTTAGCTGAGAATATCATGACACATCCTCAGTAAAAAAACACGGGTCCTGCTCCTCCTGAAATGCGCTCTGACAGGCTTTGTTAGTTCCATTCCCACACGGACTGTGCATGATATGAGCAAGTTCTCAGCTTTTCCCTGCCTCAACTAGTGGATAAACACCTTCTGGTAGTGGATACAGGCAACTCAAGTAAAAGGCACCTAAAAAACAGCAGGAATCTGGGCTTTGAAAGTACTTGCATACCTTGAAGTCTGTACCCCAAAAAAGGTCCAAAACAAAACAGAGAATGAAATACAAAATCCCCCAACACAAATGCAAAAAAAACCCAAAACCCCAAAAAAACCAAAAAAAAACCCACCCAGAAAAATGATCCCACGTGCATTTACTGAGGACACAAAAGAAATGACACTACTCGCCCACACTTTGGACTGATGCTACCACACATTTGTTAATGTCTTGTATAGCTGCTTCAAGCTTTGTAGTTTCATTTTTAATGACCACATGAGAGTTGATCTCTCATCTTCCTTTGCTTTTAAGATTGCTCTTCCTAATTACCCAGATGTTTCATACACTGATCAAACAAATACATGTCTTGCTCAGAGTTCCTTTCAAGTCTGGTAGCCCCAATAAGCATGACTCACTCTAAAATGAGCTCCCAGATACTGTAATCAGGATCTCACTTGCCATGAACCAAAACATTCGTTTGGAGGCAAACCTGGGATGCAGATAGTAAGACACTCTGCCTGGCAAACTGGCCATGGAAGCTGCTCTAGTACTGCTCTTGCCCTCACCACCATCAGCACAAACAGGGCAGGCTGCTCCCACCCCATGACATAGCTCCTCTTCTGCAGAGAGCTCCTGACTTCCCACAGAGGGAGGGAGAAGTATTGATGAGCCACCACATCGACATTTAATATAACTTTTTATTGTTTGCAACACCAAGATCTAGGGCCACTTTTCAAAAGCTTTCCCAGCTATGAGAGCTCATAAATGGAGACAAGAGCTGTCAGAAGAGCCCAGCTGATTGTCCTAGCTGGCTGTGGTGCTGTCAGCTAGGGTGGGACAGCCAATACTAGGCCAAGACTTCACCCCCCATAACAATTCTCATGTCCTGTTCCTCTTAACTTGTTAAACAGTCATTTACTTCTGCCCTCCAAAGACAGCTCAGCACAACCATAAGCAAAAAAACAAAAAAGGCAGCTTGTCTGAAGATAAGTGAAGGAAAACCACAGGATCCACTTGGTAAGTATCAGTCTAGGTATTAACCAGAATAACACTAATGCTTTACAATCTAGTCCCGGATCTACACATCCATGGGCGCCTCCCATCCCCAACAAAGGCATCCCAGATCGAGCAGCCCTGGCCAGCCTCAAATCCCTCATCAAAATTATTTGCAAAGATTGATTCCAAGGGTGGATGAAAGCACTACAGATACTGTAGAATTGTAATAGTTGTTCTGTTAGCAAACCATGGAACAATGAGAGAAAAGGGCAAGATTCAAGAGCAAGTAACTTGTGAACACTGAGAAGTGGAAAACCCAGATCTTTTCTTGAGGACCTACCAGCAGCTCACAAGCTGGAAATCAGACTTCTTTCCTGTCAGTGCCAAAGCACCTAAAGTTTCTGGGCTGAATATCTGAGCACTGAAAATACAGAGCACAGGGAATGCCAACACCTACAGTGCTAATCTTGGGAGGAGTCTCTTACAACACCAGCTTCCAATAAGTCTGATTACATGCTTGCCCTCCAGCGTATACTGGCTTCAAAGCAACTGTGCCATCACATCAAGAGTGGCTGCAGACACAATTTTAGAAACAGAAATGACAATCTTCAGAGTAAAGGTGGCCTCAGGACTGATCTGCAGAGGCAATTACTTTGAAGACTTGGGCTCTTAAAGTCTAGCCTATAATAACATATTTTGGGAAGAGCTTCAGTCTTTGACTACAGCCCTGTGTAGAGCTTTCTTCAAACATCTTGAGTGCATCCATCAAGCCAGCCACACCAAGTTCAGCCCACAAACAAGTTTGGTTTGGAGACAGAAACTTAGTCTTTCTGCTTAACAGCACAAGTATTAGTCAGAAGACAAGGAAGATTGATGAAAGAATAAATACATTTCTGCTATATCAGTAACTTTTTGATAATGCTCAGTTCACAAAGGAAGAGAGTGGTGCAACAAAGGGTGTTATGTGGAAGAGTAATTAGGGCTGGGCTTCACCTGAGGACCTCTACCAAGCAGGATCCTGACAAAATTTTCCAGCTGAAAATATCCAAATGCCATGGAACAAGGCACACTCTACATCGAAGCAATACAGAGGGGAAAAAAAGGCATCTAAACAGCATCTTATAACTAAATTAATCAATTATGTGACTTAATTACAAATTGAGAGGAAAAATTTAAAATATTTCCATGAAGAGGGAATGTTGAGAGTGTGTCTGGACAGCCAAGAAGAATTAATGAAAGTGCTAGCCTTAAAGCTCTTTCTTTCAATACATTTTACATGTTGTCACTCTGTCAGCCAACAGTCAGTAGATAAAAAACATGCTAGGACACCAAGTTCACTCATTGACTTTTATTCATTAAAAGAAAGCCAAAGGAAGAGTGTGTATGAAACACATGGAGCAGTGAGCAGTATTAAAGCTTAAATTGCTGCACCTGAGAGACTTACAGTGGTACTCAGTATGGTGTGCCAACTTTTCTCATTCTTCCCACAACTGATTCAACAGAAATAAAGTAATATTCTACATATTTAGCACAAAAGTGTTTATCAGGGCATTTTCCTAAACTGAGATACTTGATCATCTTCCATCAACTGACATGTTGCACTTATATGCACCTTCTTCGTTCTAAAAGTGTTCTGTGTAGGCAGTATCTAGGACTAATTGATGTTTGGGGATTGGCAATGAATTGCAAACACTTTCTGTTGTGCCCTGATCCAAGACAGCCAATCCAGCGGCTGGCAAACATTTGGAGCTATGTTAGTTGCCAACCACAGAGCTGACATCTCAGCCCAAGGCACTCCATGTACCTATGGTCAACAAGGTACCTGCAGGATTTACTAAGTCTGACTCAGCATCAGTAGGCAACACAAAAACACTTCAAATTTCTGGATTTGAGTAAGTTTTCAGAAATAGGGCCACCACTTCCGAAGATGCAATATGATTACTGAAACTAGCAATCAGCCCAGATGTGTAAGAGCCACTGGAACCACAATGTTACAGAGTCCAGAAAGACAATCAAAGCTTCAGATTCAAATAGATGTGTTCACTTTACACAAGAATTTTAAAAGTACTGTCACTGTAAATGTCATCCCATTCAGAGTTAACCCTCATATTACATCCATGGCAAGGATCCTGGAGGTCCCAAGGTCACAGAGATAGTTTACGTTGATACTGAGTTTACTGGAAATCTGTTAGTCATCGATGCATAGAGTGGTCTGGATTGGAAGGGACCTTAACAATCATCTAGCTCCCATGGGCAGGGGCATTTCCACTAGAGTAGGGTGCTCAAAAAACCATTCAAATGGCCTTGAACACATTCAGCCATCCACAACTTGCCTGGGCAACCTGTTTCAATGCCTCATCACCCTTAAAGGATTTCTTCCTAATGTCTAATCTAAATCTACTCTCTTTCAGTTTGAAGCCATTCCCCCTTGTCCTATCACTACATACCCTTACAAAAAATGTCTCTCCATCTTTCTTGCAGGTCATAACAAGGTCTCCCAGGGCCTTTTCTTCTCCAGGCTGAACAATTCCAGTTTTGTCAGCCTTTCCTTGCAGGAGAGATGTTTCAGCCTTCTGATCATTTTTGAGGCCTCCTCCTCTAGAGCTGTTCTAACAGATCTGCATCCTTCTTATGCTTGGGGCTCCAGAGCTGGATGCAATAGCCCAGAAGGGCTGTTAAGTGGCTGGAGTAGAGCGGGTGTTATCACCTCCCTTGACCTGCTGATCACAGTCATTTATGTTTGAGTTTACGTTAACTACAAGGTGTTTCACAGGTCTCATTTGTAACAGTTTACAAATTAGTTCATGAATTCATGGATTGTATTTTTAAATGATGTTAAACTCAAAACTTCTGTAATACGTAATGAAAGAGCATGCAAGGAAAAATAACATTTGTTACAATTTCTAAATAAAAATTTATGGAACAATTTATGAGGCATAATCCTTGAATTATTCAAGGATAACCATTACCCAGAGCTTTTGGTATCTTAAAAAAACTGAAGCTGGAAAAAAAAACCACTACAAAATCTACAACAGCACTTAAGGCTTCTTGGTCATTCATTTTCTCTCAGACACATGACTATCTGTAATAGTTAAAGAACAGCACGTGGCTGCTTCTAGCAGGCAGACCCTTTAATAAGGCATTTGCCACAGACATACCAAAGGACTTCTTATACTGAAAAAGGCAAAGAATGGAACAGAGGCTTTTATTTCCCAGGGCCAATCCCCCTCAATTTCCTGCCACCAGAGACTTTTTCCCATGGAAAGTGAGATGTGAGCAATAAGGAGCAGAACTCTTTTGGCACCACAACAGGGAAGCTCAATGAATAAGACATAACAGATGATGGAGAGAACAAAATCCTCTTACGGTGATAGAATAGAATTTGTAAAGTCAGGGCCTGGGGGGGTGGGGCATGGAGAAAAAGATAGAGGAGAAAATTCTGTAAGATGCTGGGATAAAAGTTTTTCACTAGAGAGTTTGAATTAAACATTAGCTAAACCAGATTTGGCAGTCTCAACTGTCTGCTGTCCGAGCCACACAGTAAGAAAGGCAAGGCAGTGTTTCAGTCCATTGGCAAGCTCTGCAAATTCTGTATATGTCCCCTTCACACCTTCCTCCACCCAAGCTCATACCCAATACCCAGTATTAGTACACTTAAAAGTACTTAACAGAGCCATGCTGTAGCACAAAACCAAAAGCCAAGGAGTGCTTCTTGCACAAACATTTCTGACTGACAGTTTGCTGACCATAACCAGTCCCACTGTTATAGCCGAGCCCACTACAGCAGGCTCTAGGCAGCATCCCATTATGTCTCCTTGTACTGTGAGGACCTTAAGCATTTGTCATTACAATTCAGTGCGGTAGGCTCAAGAAGAAGCTAGTTGCATTTTAGATGGTCCCAGTGACTTAAAACCTTATGTTATGTGAGAACATGTAACTATTTTTTCCTAGTTTGAAAAAGGCTGATAAATTCAGTGCCATCTTTTTATTCCTAGTAAAATTCATACTCTCAGGTACCCCAGGGGTACCTGCCCAGGGCAGTTCAATTCCATGGCTGCTCCTAGTTTGGCAATTCATGTGCTGCCACTGCACCAATACAGCACCACCGTGTACCTGGAGCAGGTTGAGCTGGCAGTGCTCTGAGGCAGGCTCACTGCTCCCTGAGCTCTCCTCACTGCAATGGGACAGGAGCTCAGTGCACTGCCAGGAAGGTGCAAAATTCAGGGAAAGCATACATGTACAGATATCAGAAAAACACTTCTCAAAGCTACAGAGTTCCCCCTGAGCCTCCACTGCCAATATCAACTTGCAGGTAGCTAATGTAACAGTTTATTAAATATGCAGAAGAAAGTATGCCCACATAACTATGTGAAGAGGGATAATTCAATAAGCTACTAAGAAAAAATTGCTTTACAGCACCAAAAACCTATTACATGTGTTCTGTTACAAAGATATTTTATATCTACAGGTCTATCATTATGCTGGAAGTAGTTTATCTTTGGATGAAAAATTTAAGGCTCTGATGAAAACATCTTTCTGTAGACTTCTTCTGTCAAAGAGCACAAGTGCAAGCAACTAGCACGTGTCTCACAGCAATTAAACCAGATGGCCTGAACCTTTTACTATGTCTCCAGTTGAGGGCATTCAGTCCATTCCGTGAACATTTGCTCCAAGAAAGGGCTCTAAACAAAGGCAGGCACCATAAGCACTGAAAAACCTACCACAGCTGTGAACTTGGAGGGCAGATTCACACAAGAGAGTAGATTAATACACTTAATTAAAGTACGAGTGTCTTCAATATGTCATTTTTTAAATGTTTACAGCATTGAACTATTCTCCCCCTCCCTTAAAAATGGCTACATATCTCCTAATCTAGTTATTTCATTGTCAAAGTGTGCAGGCTTATATTTTCAAGCAAAATACAAATGCATGTTCTGGCCAACAGATAGGTATTACCCACTGTTACAAATTATGTGTCACATGGGATCTACAGGGCCACTGTTCTGGACCAGGCTCACTGCTAGACACTGAGCAAACAGGGAAAACAAACACACATCATTAGCATGGGAGTGTTGACAACAGACATCCAGTAAAAAAACATCCTGATGTAAAATTAAAAATGTTTGCTAAACCAGTCTTTCCCCTGAGCTTTCTCATAGAGACTCATTCCTGTGCATTTACTTTCCTGAGTCCTTCTCCACCTCAAATTTCCTTGATAAAGGTCTTATTTCAGTCTTTTGTGTCTGCTACCACAAGGCCAGGCACGTCCATTTACAGATACTAAGCACTATTGCAATACATGGACCTTGGGACTATCATACAAGGGGACAGTGATGCAACAGCAACCACATTCCATGCTCCTGGAGCCAAGTGTCAAAACCACTTCATTTCAGCCAGACACTGTCAAAAGTCTGTAGGGTTCCACAGACATGCCTCAGGATACTTCAATCTCCACAAAGTTTAGAAAAAAATCTCATTTAACCACAGAAAAAGGATGGTTTTGGCATTGAGCAAGTGACCACATGCACTGCCAGAAAGTTTAACATTCAATTTTCTGCTTATAGGTCCCATGCTCTGCTTTTAAACCTCAAGCTTTCTGCAGCACCATCAAATGAGACATCAGTAGAGGAAAACATTAAAAGACACTAAGCAGTTCTGACATCACATTATTGTATGATGATACCAGAGCATACCCTCTTTTCTATTAGGGTCCTTTAACCTTGTGCAGAAAATGAACATGGTTCATTTTACTTCACTTCGTTATAGTTGCTCAGTATGTTTGGAAGAGCAAGGAGACAAAGGGAGTTGAAGGAAGTAGAAGAAAATCCAACTCCAATTTCAGTTAGCTGCAAGTGTTGCCATCTGTGATTACAAACATGGAATGCAATGTATCAGCTTCCTGCTCAACCACTTCCACCAGCTTTTAACTGCTGGTCTCACTGTCTCCAGCAATACTTGGAGCAATTGCTTAACAAAATTGTAACTGTTTATCTTTGCATACTTTGCTGGCTGGTCACTTCAAGGCACAACAGGTTTTCCCAAGCTTCAGGTGCTCAACAGACACCATTAAAACTCTAGATCCTTTCTACGACCTTAAAGTTTGAGGTCAACTTAAACAATTGACCTTAACACGCTTCACACACTTTTTCTTTAAACACTCTTTACTCATTCTCACTATTTACTAATAAACCCTCAGTCTAGGTTCCTAAATATGTCACAAGTCTAAGGAAGCCCTCAGACTGATGGGGAGGCAGTGAACACCAATTACAAACTATTTCTTTCACCTAGAGGCCATACTATCTTCACATGCTTAGTCCAAACACATTAACTTGTCCAAACTTCAAGGCAGCTTTCAGAATTCTACGCTGTTATCTCCTCTGGTTGGAAGGTTTGTTTAGTTTCCACATGTTAACGGCAAGAATGATATTTTTCATGTGGGCTTAAAAAAATTTTTTTAAAAAACTGCAATTTTTTTAAAAGCCTGCTTGGTCAGATTAGCACATCACTAAAGGGTCAAAGCATTCAAAATAATGCACATTTGAACAAGCTTTCCTACTCCACAAGTTAGTTCATGAGAAAACAAATAGTAAAGTGTTAAGGGTTCCTTTTCCACCTTTAACCATTCACTATTTTCTTAAATTTTCTTAAACAAAGAACTTTTAATTTGAATTTAATGTATTTTGATACGCTTACCTTTTCATTTCTCTGTTCATTTCACTGGAATTACTTTAACCTGTTTACTTTTTTTTATATAACAACGCTCAAATAAAAGAGCCAAAATTTTACCATATGGATTCCATTTCTTTACGTTTTACCTACAGTGACCTCAATTCAACTTAACATGAACAGACTGTAAATTAAATAATGAGATGGAGAGTTTAATCTTGCCAGGCTAATAAAATGCACTATGCAACTATGAAAGACAGAAAAATGCTAGTGTCTATAATGTGCTTTGGCATCAACCCTGCAATTAGAATTAGTCAGAAGACAAATGCAAGTCTTTTGTCTACAAATGTCATCAAATTTATTTCTAGTATTAGGCAGTTCATATTTAATTTTTTCTCTGAAGAGAACTGCAGGTATATCAATAAGTCAAATGCATACACACACCTACATAAAAGGAGAAGTGACTTGTGGGCAGTAAAATACTGTGACAATCATGAAAAAGAAAACTAAAAATCTAATCCAAAAGGCATTCATCCTTATGCATGCAGTTGGAATCAAGAGTCAAAATAAGTTAACAAGAAAGGTGACTGTGTCTCCAGCCTTCTGCAGAACCCCAAAGGCAACTTTCATTGTGTGTAATCACACCACCACTGCCTGTGGTCACAACCCCACCCATCAACAGTGGTGGCAGGGCAGAAAGCCACTGCAGAAGTGGAGTGGAAGAACAGGAAAGTGGGACTGGAGACGATCAGTAGGAAGGGCAGGGCACAGACAGCACTCACTCCAATGGCAGTGGTAAATCCAAATTCAGGCTTGTCTGTCCATCATGTGTTCACAGACATTGTTACCCAAATGTCTGTGGCACTCTTAGTTGCTATTTGCATAGCAAAACCTCTGGCCTGGCAACAGTAAGATTGCCCTAATTGTGTTAAGACATCTTAGTCAACACACAGGACCAGAATAAAGCACAAGACATACCACTGCAGAGAGGGACCCCAGGGAAGGAGGAAGGTAGGCTTGTCTGACAGTAGCTACTGCTGCTTCACCAAAAGCAAAGTAGTTGAAGTCCACAATGAAGAGCATAACACAAAGGTTTTCTGCTTCTGTTGTTACTCCTTCATAGAAATTCGAAAGACTGATAGCCATTCAAACAGTAGCCAATTAAGATAATGCCCTGCAAATGCTGCACAGGGTTTTTTGCTAAGTCAGGACCTCATTTGATTTCTGTTTGAGTCTTGAAAGTGTAAAAAAACTGATCTGCATTACAACTTGAGGCCAGAACAGTGATTCATAAATACATGTGTAGCAAACCTCTGCTACCCAGGGGCTGGTTAGGGAAGGGCCACACTTGAATGCAAGAAAAGAGGAAGACAAGAACAGGGACAGAAGAAGTGAAACAGGGGAAGGGATGAGGAACTTGGACCTCTTGAAAGAAGTTTGGGAGCAAAGAGTTACTGAATGGATTCAATATTCAGATCACTGGGGAGATGAAACCAAAAAGCTTCCTATCACCAAACTCTCAGTACAGTAACCAACTGAAAGAAATGTGATAATGTGTAGCTTAAAGAACAGAAAAGAAGGATGACAAGCAGGAATCCTGGAATAAAAGAGAATCTGAGGAGCAAGTTGTGTGTGTGTCACCAACTGACTCTGACTGTAGAGCTATAGGAGACTTAGTCTGAACCATAAGACTCCAGAGGACAGAAACACCTGTCTAGGAAAGGCCATAAGCAAAAGCACCACTTAAGCACTTGGAAATCACAGAGTAAATTGGAAATCACCATGAGAAAGACTGCAGCGTAGAAACCCTCAGCCTTGACATCTGGTCTTTATTCTTCCTTTGACAATTCATCATCTTCTAGTTCTTTCATAGCCAGTCTGTTGCAGTCCTTCTACCAAGTATTGAAAAAACCATCTGTTTCACTTTTTCCACATTCTGAAAGGAGCTCCAGAAAGCACCTGAAATGTTGCAGCACATTTTTCCTTCAAGATATAAATATAACCATGTGAATATGCCATGAGGTTTGCATCTTTAAACTGCAGGAACACATCTGCTTCTGTCTGCCTGGGTTTTCATTCTTAAATAATTATTACAGTCACAATATCTTTGAAGTTTGTAATTCAAATTTCTTGATTTATAGGTAAGACAGCTTTTCTATTTTAGTTTTTTTACATCTTTGTAGGGAGAAAAAACCTTAAGCATTAGGGATAATAAAACTGAGAATTTAGTTTGCACCTAAAGACTCTGAGAATGAGATTGAACAGGTTTTTTTAAAAATGGATTAAAATTCACAAGAACAAAGAAATGCTGTATATTGAATAATAACCATCTACAGATATGGTAAGTTCAGGTGATGGAGCAAGACCCTTGGGCACCCAGAGGCAGAGACAGAAAACAGCCATGGCAGTTCCTGTCCTCCCTCCAGCATTCCTGGCTCCTCTGGGAAGGCAGCTGAGCTGCTTGTTGAACAAGTCCCAAAACTGCTGTGCATTCACATAGCTGTTTCTACAGCTGAGATGGCCCAGCACAAGCAGGAGCCACAAAATTAAGGGTGGAGGCACAACACCAGGCTCACAAACCAGAATCTCACTCCAAAACCTCTTGGTTTTGTCAGCTGTGTTGGTCCACACAGGAGCAGAAAGGCACAGTGGATGGAGATGCACCTTCTTTGCTCCTGCTTCATGGGTAAGATGATAAATTCTTGCAGGAAGAAGGCAAACTCAGCCTACCTGTGCAGGTAGTGAGTTCAGAGGCAGTGCCAGGCCAGCAATGACCTCAGTTATCACTCGAAGCCTGCTTGGCTGCCTTCACTATGCAGTAAGCAAGTGTTTGCAAAAGTCCTGGAGCTGATACTGCTGGCTTCGGGGTAATCTCCTCCCAGCACTCCCTGCTAGGTCACTTCAGGAGCACACTCTAAGGGCAGGCAGATGTTGCTTGCAGGGCACTTGCCCACAAGGTTTCCAGACAACTCTGGCCTTTGTTTCTCATTCTTTTACATACCCAAGAATATGAATTAACATTTCCTTCATCATCAGGAGTTAGAACCATAGCAGAGGACAAAATCACAAAAGCTTTGAGCCTTGAAGAACAGACCTTTGAGTAAGATCTAAAAAGAGCAGACAAATCCTTATGTTTTAGGTCAGTACATCCAGTACATATTTACTAAAAGTCAGAACTGTTCTGCGTGACAATGACACATCTACCATTGCACATATCACTGCAAAATCATGATATACAGAGTGAGCTAGATGTTAATTCTAACTTATCAATAAACTAAGTACTTCCATTTCCGGGACAAGACTTTGACAGCTGCACTCAAAAGATAAATTTGTACCCAAACAATACAGTCACAAGTATCTAAGTATAAGCCTTTGTTCTACTAAATTTCCTCCAACCTGAGAGAAACTTTGTCAATAGCATCTTGAATAATTTAATTTCTCGGGTTATTTGCTTACGCCTACCCTATAACCCGAAGTAAAGTTTGGGTTAATGGAGTCAACAGTAACTTTGGTTACTGACCTTGGGACAGCCTCCCTGTTACCTTGAGCATTTTCCTCTAATGAGAGTATCACAGTGACAATGTCAAATATAAGTAATGTATAAAATATCAGGAGCATACCAGAAGCATTATGTAAACACCCCAAAACAAACATTTTGCTTGAAATGGCAATATGGAGACCACTAAAATAAAGGAAGCATAACTAGCATTCAGTCACTGTTATGGCAACAACAGTACCAGCAATACACATAAACTTAACACCAAACTAAGTAATGTGTTTGCAAGTTTTGAAGTCTCTATCCAAAAAAGAAATTTGCATGCAGAAGGGCTGGGCACGGAATTTTATTACCTTTTGTATAGCTGCTGTTTGTTTCTTTTCTTGAAGCACTACTTCAAAAAAATCAAGACTTTTTCTCAGCTTGTAACAGTTCCTCCTCCAAGCTTTGCCCTGGCTTCCAACTCACACTATGGTCAGCTTCCTTATAACGAGGCATTTACAGCTGCTAGAGGGAGTGGAGCAGTGTGAAAATATAGCTACTCCATCAGCAGTATTGTGCCCAGGTGAGTTTCTACCATTCCTATTCTGTATGGTAATTATTTCTGTAAAAACCCACTGTCACAATAAGCCTTTTTATGTCAGAAGTATTTCTCCTCTTCCTGGCCTCCACACTAAAGGCTGTGAAGAGTGAGCACATGTGAAATACTTTCTACCTAATTTGCAATAATTTTCACGCAAATGGTCAACTTTCAAGAAAGTCTGTACTTTATAACTTGAGGAAATTGATCACATGTAAATTTGCATCTGAAATGTGCCCAAGAAGCTAGTGGAGACCACTTCTCCTACAGGGACCCAAAATTTTTAAGGGTTCATCCTTTTGAGGAGCGCAGATAGGTCTCTCAATGGGCAGAATTTGCAGCCTGGAGAGAAGCAGCCTACCAATCAGCACCTTCCCGACACAGTTCCAGGAAAAGGAATACAGATGAACATTACAGAAATCCACCTGTTTTTATCAGAAACTTCTGCAAACATTTATGAGGCTATTTAATGTTGTTTAAGCGTGGCAACAACAAACCAAACCCCTCCCTCCCCCACCCCCCCCCCAAAAAGAGGAAACTACTAAGTGTTATTGCCATGGTTCGGTGTTATAGGAAACATCAGCCCTTGTTTTGCCTGTTACTCACCACAATACTAAGAAATGTGATTCATTTTGTTCTAGGACAGCCCACATCTGTGTAATCTTCAGCAAAACCATGTGGTCTTACTTCTCATTTTCTGTCTGCAGATATAAGTTGGAGCACAAGGGTCTGGCTTTACAAGTGATAAAAAGCTGTGTATTTTCTGGATTATTCTAACCTATTTGTTAAACATCACTACCATAGTCAGAAATTATATAAATTAACAGGCAGTCATATCCAGTCCTTGAAGGTAAGATGTCTACCCACCTTCAGTAATCAGTTGCCATGCAGCTTTGTATGCCAAGCCAAGGCTGCTTCATTTCCCAGCCTCCACTAAATCAGTGGAGAAATCTGTACTCTGCTGTGGCCTAAAACACAGTATTCAAAACAACATCTCAGCTCAGATGTAGTGAAATCACGTTTACTGTGTGCCTTGTTTTGTAAGAGCAGCTGACCATTTTTCCCTGGTAAAAGCTCTGTCCCAGATTTCTCTAAACATAATCTCTGCTCTACCCAGGACTCATTCATGATCCTTTTCAGTTACACCACTACATACCCATGCTGATACTTCAGTGATTATTTATTCTGCTATACTTATTGAGAACATACAGAATTTCTGAACTCTTTACCACTGAATAGAGACCATCCAGTTATAGCTTGGGTAAATCCATCAGTCTTGAAAAAACTAAAAGTCCCAGAAATAAGCAGCACATACCACAAGTTACATCTCATCCTCAGTTTTGAGGCCCTGAATGTCAAAAGCAATTTTATCAGCTACAAAAAAGGGTTGAAAAAGCATCTTGGATCTCACTTTGAGTAAAAAAAGCATTTATTTTTCTTTCTTGTTTGAGTAGTCTAGAATTCAGACAGTTTCTTCAAATTTTCTTACCTCTGTAGCATTGCCTGGCAAACACTGCCCATATCTACTGATATGGGTTTGTGAAATTACAGCACTAAAGACAAGATTACCTGAAAAATATTTCTGCAATCCACTAAACTCTCTGGCAGGCAGGCAGGGCACAAGGGTGTCAGCAGCACCACAGCAGAGGCAGCTGGGGACACCATGGTGATGCACGTGATGCTCCTTCCTGTGTGCCCCACTCTGCCCTTGAGCTCTTGCACGCTTTCCTGCCCCACTGCATGCACACTCTCTAGATCTGTGTGCAGCAGCAGCACAACTTTAACTCGACCTGCCATTCTTCCTACTGCTTGTGCTCATCTCTACTCCAGCTACTACATCCTGCTGGCAGACCTGCCTGAGGGCTCTCGCTGCAAACCAGACTGGGGACCTAATCCAGCCAAAAATAATTCCACAGAAGGAGTCAAGGTCACTTCTTCCACCAGCAGAGTTGACTGAAAGCACACTCAAAACCACAGTTTCAGGGTGCGGTTCCAGAGCAGTTTTAACACCTCTAAATTCTGGCTGCCATAGTCCTACCTGGCCAGAAAGTCCCCCTGCCTCAGCCAGCAGGCAAAGCTATGAGACCTGCAGTCACCCCCTGCACAGACCAAAGGTGACTGCAAATCCAGCGAAGCAAATCAGCTCTGCTAGGAGAGATTAGCTTCCTGACAGATTGGGTATTCATGCTGGCAAAAGGTGAAGTTGCCTTCAGCAGTGTGACAGAGCAGCTGAAGACAACTCGGCAAATTCAGGCTGCGGAAACACCACCAGCTGCAGCAGTCTGCAGCAAAGCAGGAGATGGGATCCCAATGCAAATAACACCAGCTAAAATCAGCATCTTATCAAAGATGTTTGCCCTAGAAACAGGTTCACATTCTCAACAAATTTGACTCCTTGCTTAGTTCAAGTTTTTTTGCCTTGTTTCTAATCACTTCAACCAGAGTATTAGGCACAAGTAGCCCCACTACTCACCTGTGATTCCTCAAAACATCTTTGAAACAACGCCCTTAAAACATAAGTGAAACATTTACTAGCCTATTGTTCGACCCTACAACCCTGTGAAAAAGCAGTTGCCTCAATGAATCACACTTCTGTACAGTTTTTGGGCGTTTCCCATTCCAACTGCCCCTGGATTAACCTGTGCTCTCCTCCTGGAAGAGGCTCCAATAGCACAAATATAATCAGTTTACAGAGTAGTTTTATAAATCAAGCACAAATACCGGAGGTTATTCCTCATTTCAGGAGAAACAGACAGTAGGGGATGGATAGCACGCATGACTATAAGTTCCTCTTCACACTCTGAAGCCTGGTAAGAATTGGTTTAAACACCTTGCTAGATGCCACAGAAGCTTTTACTGAGCTTTCAAAGAAGCAGGTCAAAGTCCACAAGAGAGTACCGGCAGAGACCACATCCTTCATCACTCACTTTAGCAGAAGCCACGGAGTGTTTAGTCTGATACACACAGGCCAAGATAAGCACTTGAGATGAGGACAGTAGTTTCTAACAGCTTTGGAGCTTGGCTGGCAGACAGGGCAGGACCACACCTGGAGGCAGAAAGTCTTTATGGGCTGGCAGCATTTTGCCAGCAGTTGTGAGTCAGAGCTCTGAAGTGTTCCTTGAATCTGATTCATGAAGAATTTATAGCTGGACGACCTCAACTTGGGCAATAAGTGATAACAAAGAACTGACATAATTCCTCTGGATAAGTATTTCTTGCTAGTGCATATTCATTTGAATGAAACAGCAATTTAACACTGAAATCAGCCACCAGTACAGGTTCTTGATGGCTGTTTATTTCCTTACACATTTCAAAAGGTATTTAGAATCTGTGCCGAGTTATAGGAACACCATCTGGTTCAGTAACCCACTCCATCCTTCTCCAGACGCCTTAAGAAGGCCATCGGCCACCAGAGAGCACACTGCAGGCAGTGCCTCCCCCACCAGCCCTTCACCACCATGGACCATGGCATTCCTGTTCTGTGCCACAGCAACGGGCAAAACTCACCTGTAGTGCCAGGGCAACGTGTTGGTCTCTAGCACAACCCTATCCATGTGTCAGATACTCAGCAGCCCCCTTCTCCTCCCAGCAGTGAAAATAAGGCAGTATGTGCTCAGCAAACCTTTCCAAAGCCCAACTGGCACCAGTCTGAAGGAGCATTGCTGTTTTCTGAAGGGGAACACAAGTGCTGAGGTGCAGGAAGTGCTGACCCACGAATGAGCTGCGCAGGACATAGCTCTTGTCCCAGCCTGTCTTATCAAGGGTCAGTAAATTAGGTGCACACAGCAGGCATCCCTCCCCAGGATGGGGGCAACCTGGCCCCTGCCCTCCCTGATCATGGACCCCAGGCCAGGGTGGGCACAACTCCTCCCTTGTCTACCACCTGCACTTTCATTCCACAGCCTGCAGTAGTTCAAGGATACCTGTTCCAAAAACAACGAAACAGTCTGAACAAGTGAAGCAAACACAGCAGGTTAATCATTTCCTGCACGGAGCAAGCACAGGAGAGCACACTTGCCTATCATCACACTGAAATATGACCCACCAGTCCTGCCTGTCACTGACAGGTTTTTTTTCCCCTGCCCTGCATGTGGGGCTATTACTAGTAAAACTTAATCAGCTTGAATCACCAACAGTATCAAGCAAACTTTGAGCTAGAAAAATTATGTAACTGAACCCCCATTTAACAGAAGAGGCACACTGCAAATCTGCATGCTTCCTACTCCCTGCCTCAAGTATCAGACTTAACGTAGCACACTCACATGTGCTATAAATCCCGTTTCCAGTGCAATATTAACATTTCCTGTTTTAACAGCATTCAAGTAGCTTTAAGCATGCTGTAACATAGCTCTGTCCTTTCTTTACCAGCAGACTTCACGGGAGATGAACCTGCTTTGCACTAAAAGCACACAGAGAACCACTCCTACCAAGTGAATTATGTGCACTTGGTTAAACAAAGCAGTTAAACTTTTTGAGTTCTCATTCAGCAGTTTAATTATTAGCAACCTACAAAAGAGTGGAAGAGATAAACAGTGTATTTGGTTGCCAAATAACACCCATCAATAAAAAAAGGAGAAAGGTATTCTCATAAGTCACAAGCACTGCAAGAAGGCATACACCCAAAAGAACATATATACAAAGGATTTTTTTTTTTTTTTTTAAGTTTCAAAAAATCCCATCTGTTTTCACTTAAGAAAATCCTATGGAAGTTTTACCAAAAGACTTCTCCCGGTATTTAGATTGAAAAACAGTCGTCTGTTGCCCTGCACTTACTAGACATGTAGAAAAATTCATAGTTTTTCATGTTAAAAGCTTTTTGAAAAGACACTGGTTTGCAAGCTTTCACATCCTGCTAAGCAAAGAAGCTAGGTGTTGTTTCATAGAGAGGCGTAGGCTGTGTTTCACTTCGGGTTTGCCCAGCCTGTCTCCACAGGCAGAGCAGCACTCCCTCATGAAGCTTCATGCTGCTTACATGTCTCATGTCTGAATTCCTAGTGCCAAACAGTAGCAGTTCTGGGAGCCAGCACCAGAAGCACAAGTAACGCCCCTATCACTGGATACTAAAATCAGTTTTCCCCTCTATTTACCCATTATCCATGCCCAGTGGAACCAGCTTTCTGGCCTCAGCAGGAAAGGTGAAGACTAAACTGTCTCCAACAGAAGTATCTGCTGATGCTGGAGCATCTAGTGCTTCTCCTGCTCAGTAGATAGGGACTCGGGGTATATATTAATTCAGCTACTCTGAGCATGGAAATGCCTGAAATCCTTTATAAATCCAGACACCCATCATGGGAATGTAGTGAAGCCTTCAGACATTTCACAAAAACTTAAACATTTGTTTCTGCACACCGATTTTAGGAAATACTAGCTATAAAGGAGCTGAGCGTGTCAGAAAATGAGCATTCTCTAAGATACCATTGCCTGATTTGCTATCTTCCCATGTTCAAAACTTCATGTTTAATCTGTGAGGCACATCTGAGATTTATACTTTTCTATCCTCATAATCTTCCACAGCACCAAGCATTTTTGTTGTAAAAAATGGCCCATACCTCTAGTTGTAATAGAAATCCCAATTCTCTGCAGATCAGTGAACCTCTGCTTCTGATTGTGCTGGGATTGAGAAATAAACAGGCAACAGCTGTGTCCAGACTGGAAACCACTATGTAAATTCAGTTGCAATGTGACTGTTACAAGGGTTTCAGCTGTATAAGGTGCTTCCTTGTAATTTTATTTTCTCACTTGAGTTGGTACTAGAGATAAATATCTGTCTGAAGGGCTCAGTGGAGCACCAACAAATCTCTTCTGCCTCTCATTCAAGCTATCAACAGCAGGCAGAATTGGAGGCACCTTTCAACAAGTGGTCCAGAAAGCCACAAAGCATTGGCCCTAACAGACTAAGGGGAGGCTCTAGGATTTTGCTCTGAGCTCTGATTCTCCCATGAACCATGCTCATCCTGAAATAACACCCACCCAGAAAGGCACTGTCTTATTGGATTTTGTTCATATATTTCCTGGCTTTAAAGATGGAAATGGTCAGCCCTAACATTTTTTTTGTGTGTTACTATATCAGCAAAGCTTGTAACGTACTACTACTTTTAAGTTAAGGATGTCTTCCCAATTACTCACTTTGTGCTACAAGGTCTTATGCTCAGGGAGAGTTCTTTCCCCCAGTGATATCCATCAGTCTATAAAATGCAGCCAAAATTTGCGTATGTCTTCTGTAGTTATCAAAATGAAATGCTACTGATAATCATGCACTGGTTTATACAGTACCTTGCAAAAAATTATCATAGTGAAATGCTAGCATACTTCAGAGCAATACACAAACTCTGCCAGAAGCATGAAGCTAAAGTCAAAAGTCCAAGTCAAGTTAAATGTTTAAAACAGTTCTAGCTCACTAAAGCGAAGAGTCTTAGAAATTTGATAGCCTAACTTGGACAACTTATTAACTCTTTAGGAAATCCAGCATGGACGTGGTATTCTCAACACAGGGAACTGTTTGCCAGTAATTCAAAGTGCAGTCTTATTTACGTGGAGAACCTACAACTTACAATGAGCTTTCAAAAGAGTTCAGATAACGCTAAAGTTTTCTAGTTAGGGAGCCTTTTCTTTTTTTGGTATTTTAAGGTGCTGTTTCTCTCCACTTCTCAAAATGGCAGCCAAATGCAGTGCAGATAAAACATATTTGTTTCTCTAGACACAGGCTAAAAAGTCAAACAGGCACCTCTATTTGTCACTACAGACAAGGCTATGGCTTGTTCTTTAAAATATTGAGTTGTCCATGGAGGTTTTTTATGTGTGTTTTTTAAAAATATTTCCACCAGTCTGGCATATTCAAAGAGTCTTTGCCTAGTCCCTTGAAAGGAACGTAATTTCAAAGGTTCCTGCAGCAAAAATTGCACCCTAAAAAGAAGTGGATGCAGTGTGGTACAGCAGCCACAGCCTCTCACTCGGGGAATGACAGAATAACTACTGGATCCTGAATAAGCAGCCGTTATTGGTCAAGATGTGCCATTAGGAAAGACAAGTGTACTCTCATCCACTCCCATCCCTGGGGCAGGGACACCTAACATCAAGAGTGGCTACGACTCAGAACATGAACTTCTGCATGGCAACCAGAGCAAAATGCTGTCAACTATCATAGGAAAAGAAAAGCACAGAGAGGATAGACCGTATCTTCAAAATTATATTTAGCATCCTTAACATGGTCATCCTTTCCTATAGTAACGGAGGACTACTATCCTTAAAATACTCTGAGCAGCTCTGGCAACAAGGTAAATCACCCTCAGCACCCAGGCAGGGAAAGGCTCAAAAGATGAACCTTTTCTTTAAGTCAAAGCCTCATCTTTGGCTATATCAGAAGTCCTGAGAGACTGACTTCTACCTGTCCAGACCCACATATTCTGAGACCAGCCGGGCCAAAGCTGCACAGGAAAGCCCCTGCTGCTAGAGTCTTGATGGGCATACAAATATTTCTGCATCTCAGGCAAGTGGACAGTTTCCAAACTGAGGCTGGAGCACGATGCAGCACACCTACACACTGCCCAACTACATGTGCAATGGCACAAGCAGCTGGAAGGACTGGCTTCACTAGCAAAATATTCACCTTTGACAATACGATAGCATGGACACTCGGACTATGCCTGTGGCAACCAGTGAACACACACCTTCACAAGAATCTCATCCAGCCACTGGATAAAATGAAAAAAGAAATGGACAGGCAGGTTCCACAAACTGCCCCAACAGAGGGCATCAATAGAGGGAATCAGCGAGCAGTAAGTAGAAATGCTCAGAAGAGCATGACATTCTCCAAGCTCAAGGTCTTACGGCCAAGCACCGCATTTTCCACCTGCCCTGGGTGGAAGCAAGGTGGCCCCTAATATTGTTAAAGGGTTTTGTGCTTCTTTCGAAAAGAGCGTTTCAGAACCGGTTTTAAACAAAGCTACTCTGATAAGAACTGGGAGGTTTCTCATTAGACCACAGGATGCCAGGGTTGTTGTGAACTTTGCAAATCGTTTGCATGTTCCCATTCTGCAATGCCTGAAGTGTGAGAGACATTTCTTGCAGGGATGGGACAGCCATGGTGTCGCGCTGCTCTGCCCCACGGGAGCCAGGAAAAGCACAGGCGGATGCAGGATCCCAGCACGGCACAGCACAGGCGGGAGAGCCTTGCAGCAGGAGGAGGTAAGGTGCTTCAGGGGTTTTTCTTAAATACACGTTTGGGAAGTAAATACACCTCCTCTGAAAAGAGGTGCCTGGTACCTGCGCATGCAGTCCCCTCATGCCAAGTACTTGAAAGTTACAAAGTTCCAATACAAAGTTATAAAATTAGAAAGCAAAGGTTTAATTTTATAATCCGAAATTCCGAAGCTATAATCCAAAGGTTACAAAGTTACAATCTGAAACTACAGTCACAACTCAAATTCCGAAGTTACAACCCGAACCCATACCTGTAACACCGAGTTATAACGCTAAAACCCGAAACTCGAGCTCTAGTCTAAAACTCCCGAGCTGCAGTGCGGAATTACAGCTACAATCCATTCAGAAAGTTACAGAACAAAACGCAGCCCCGTGAAAACCTGCTCAAAACCCAGCCGGAGCTGGCTGCGGGCTAACCTAAAAGGAGCCGGAGCGCTGCCGCAGAGTCTGCTGGGCGGGTTTTATTTCGCCTTCGACTCGCTCTTTTCGCGTTAAAGCGAGCAAGCAGGCGAGCGAGCGGAACAAAAAAAGAGAAACCACTAGGGAAAGGCTTCGAAACACCCCCCAGGACCCCACTCACAGCCGTAGCGGGGCCGCTGCAGGGACGCCAGCTCCTCATGGTGCATCCTGCCGCCGCCGGGAGGGACGGCGCTGGCCCCCGCCCGCCCTTCTTATGCGCGGCCCCGGCTCCGCTGATTTGCTGCGCCCGCGCCCGCGACCGCCCCGCGCCGCGCCGTGCCGGGGCCACCCGGGAGGCTCCAGCGCCGAGACCGGCCGGGAGGGGAAAGTGCGAAAAAACAAGGAAAAGGGGAGAGGAAAGTGAGAGGGAGGGAAACTAAAAAAAAAAAAAAAAAAAAAAAAAAAAGAAAAAAAAAATTAACGCGGTAAAGCTCCAGGTCAGAAAGCAGAAAAAGGAAAGGGGAAAAAAAAACCAACCCAAAACCAACAAAAACCCCAACCAGCCAAAAAGCAACCCCCAAAGCAAAGCAATGCAAAAAAAAAAAAAAAAAAAAAAAAAAGGCAAAAAATAAAGTGCAAAGAAACAAATTCCACCCCTCCCCCCCAAAAAAGTTAGCAAAACAGTACAAGAGGAAAAAAATAAAAAGCCAGCAAAACGAACAACAAAAGCAAAACAAAACCCAAAAGAAAAAAAAACCTACAAAAAAGTCCCAACACCAAAAAGCAAAAAGAAGAAGCCCTTCCCTCCAAAAGCAGAAAAAACCCTAAAACCAGCAATCGGGGCAAACTCGTCCAAAAAAAGGAAACAAACAAAAAAACCACCACCCCAAACCACCAAACAATTTAAATAAACCAAATTCCACACTGTAGAAGGGCCCTACGGTGTTTTGGCAGAATGGACTGTGAAGAGAGGTGAAGAACCAAGCCCAAGACTCCCTTCTGTAGTTTTGCTCTTTTGAAGAATTCTCAGTCCCCACAAGCAGTGCTTTTGACAGCTCACAAAGCCACCACCTCAATGTGCACAGCACCTTTGGAGTTGGATGTTCTTGTATGGACCTGTACCATGCTGGTGTCCCTTTCTCAGGGGTTTTGTGAGGGAGCTAGGTGTGTTCCTCCATTTGAGACCTCTCTGCAGGGTGTCCCTATCAGAAAAGGCTTGATTTTGGACAGGTGAGCAGCAAACCCACGAATCAATGATTTTTTTGTGGCCACAAGCTCCCAGATCACTATGAAATGCACCGGAAGATGGTCAGAGACAGAGGTTTCTCAAATGGAGGTGTATTATAGGGCAGAACCATATCCTCTTGAGAGTCTCTAAGCCCCTAATGAGAAGTTTTCTGGAAGACAGGATGAAGTAATGTCTGTGCACAGCCGCAGCCTGCCCGTGGGACACAACACACCTGAGCATGCTTGTATTTTAATGACAGGTACCAGATGACTCTTAATGAGTGTTTGCAGGTTGTCTGGAAGATTTCAGTCATTTGCGTTTCAAAATAAAACAGTATTGGCTCTATAGAGTCTCCTTTGTGGTTTTCCAAAATCTGCAGTTTGTTTGCGAGGACTTTGTTTCGCTCATTTCCTATCTCTGGCTGTTCTGCACACAGCTCATTGAGGTGGGGAAAGACTGTCCTGATAATACTTCAGATATGGATTATTCAGGAAGAAAAGACTGACAGGGGACAGGAGAAAAACAACACCCAAGAAGAAACACTTATTTTTCTTGATGTCCTTTTGATTTCCACTGCTCCCTTTTCCTCCATCCCCAGAAGTCAAGGAGGATGACTAACAGCAGAGGTGTGTGATGCAGGTACCAGTAGACCCACAGTCAGCACTTGGCTGAATGCTTTCTTGAGCTTTAAACAAACACCCATCCACTTGCTTCTTCTCTTACAAAAGGAAGTGGGTGATCAAACCAAATATGGAAAAGAATAAATTGGCTTCCACAATTTAAATTGTGGTTTCCACAATTTAAAGAGTTATTTTAAAATGTTACATTCGCTTAAAATGACCATTTCCATTGCCTTTTACATTGTTACAGAGCCTAAGTCAAGAATGTACTATAGAACACTTTCTCCATTTCTTGTATCTTTTAGTCAAAGTAAGATACTTAAAAGTTTTCCTAAAAATGCATTTTCTGACTAAAATCAAGGGGCCTTTCCCCCCTGAAGTTTCATTTTGACACAACTGCATCATGTTTCAAATGACAACTTTTCTCTCTGAGAAGTGCTTGGCCTGATCTGAAAGTTGTGTAGATGTGGTGTGACACAGTGACAGAGTGGTCTCTCTCCTGAAGGAATAATCTGCTAAAGCCCCAGAGGTCTCTGTGTGACAGTGCCAATCTCTGGTGAGTTTTCTTACTCCCTTACCTTCTGGAAGGACAAAGGTGTGTGCAGCCATGGTGTCTCACACAAGTACACTGACACCTCTGATGAGAAAATGTTCATCCCTCTCTCTCAGCCTCTGTGCCTGCAATGTGCCCCCTCCCTCCTCCTCCTCATGGATCTCCTTGCCCTGGGTTGGCACCAGCACTTTTGTCACAGCATGGGGACTCAGCTAGTTGTCCCAGATTGAAAAATAATTTTTCTCTTTGTAGGGTTATTTCTTAGGCCAGCAGTTGGCTTGTTGTTTTCACACAGCTGCCTCTCGAATGCAAGTGCCAGTTTAGAGCAGGGGGCAGACCAGGGTAGGAAATGAAAGGCCAGGGTAGGGATAACTGAGAATGTTTTTTTGGCAGTGGTAACCTCTGTAATGCTTGCAGAACAACAGGCCTGACAGAAACCAACTGCTCTCAGCGGGAATTGAGACAGGTAAAAGAATATTGGAGTAACAAGCAGCAGCCACGCAGGTCTGCTCATGACATTGTGCATTAGGTTTTTTAATCCCTGCTTTTCTGAACTTAAAGGCAAACTCTGTCAGCTGTTCGTGGTATGAAGATTTAAACACCTCTGGCAGGAACCAGTAGGAGAAATTGCAGCCTGCCCCTGCCAAGCACCCGGTTGGGGGCTCTGTGTTTGGTGGGGGAGCAACCCCTCTGCACCTCCCTCCTCTCCTTCCTCCTTCTTGCCCTTCCAAAATCCTACTGCAGCTGTGACTGGCTGGAAAGGTTCCCTGCAAGAAAGGCTGTGCATTTTCCCAGTTTCTTACGGGAACCTGAGTGCAGCAAAACATGTGAAGTCAGCCACAAATTTTAGGCAGGCTACACCAGAGGTAACAGTATGGACCATATTCTTTTTTATGAGCATACACAAACACTCCACTTCTATATGTTACAAAGAAGCATGCACTACAGAAATCAGTGTAGTCAGCTATCTAGAGTAAATGTTTGAATGTGAACATTTCCTGTTCATACTCTGGGTCCTTTAATGGAGCTTAAGATCAATGTCCTCGCCAAATTATCAAGGACACTGTGCTGTGAATAACATGTTTCCCACTGCATTCATACTAACAATCGAGCTCTAACTTCCACCTGCCTCTGAGGGACACTGTGCCCCAGCAGGGACAGAATGTAAGACCCAGCTGGGAATGAATTGTCCGTACTTAAATACAACAACTGTGTGTTCAGAGGCAGCTCTAGACTTTTCCACATCTAAGAGGGAAATAAACTGAAAGAAGGAAGGGATGAAAATGTAGCCTTCCTATATATCATTGCCTGTACTTAGATCAAAAAACTGCAGAGGCCTCTGCTACTTCATATTTCCTGACAGTCCTGTTGTGTACAGAGGGATTTTATATGGTGAATGATATTGATATTTGAAATTCTTGGGTGGCTTATGTAGCAGTGACGCAAGTACATGCAGGTAATTAGAGACACTAGGCTTTTTGTTGGAAACAGAGGCTTTAATGTCACTTTTTCTGTGACGATACCTGAATTTTATTGTTAAATCTTATGCCTTGACTGGCTGCATTTGTTAACTTAAAAGAGGTTTTGTTAGGTGGCTTTGATTTGATTGGTTTGGTTTGGCTTGTGTTTTTTCCTATTAGTTATTGCAGAGAAAGTCCATATCCTCTCTATTTTTGCAGGAGAGAAAGCCTGGGCTGGAGAGATCGCCCTGATAAATGGGAGTGGGGAGCTGCTCTATGGGCGGGTCAGCCTGAATCAGTGCAGCACAATACGGAAGAAGATTAGCTCCAGGCAGGCTCCCAGTTACCGTAAGGACCTTTCAATTGTTTCCTTCTTACAGCTAATTAAAGGCTGACAAGCTTAAGCTGGACGTGCCACACGGGTGCTTGTGCAGACTCCACAGCAGTGTGTCGTAACGAAAAAAGTCTTGCTGCCCTTTATGCTCCCTGTTCTGCCAGAAGGTCTTACCCTGACTTGTGGAATGGGCTCTCAGTGCTCCAGGATGGTGAGAGGGTTCCCTCAGCCCTGCTGGATATCGGAGGTGGCCATAGGGATGGTGACTCACAGGGGTCATGGTGCAGAGCTGGCGTCCCCATGCGTTGACAAGGATACCAGCGGGAGCACCAGGTGAACCTAGACTAATAATTTTGCGCTAAGTGCAGAGAAAAGGCCACAACTGCTGTGTTTATGAATTCAACCCAAAGGTCAAGAGGTGCTTGAGGCTATGTTAGAGAACATGAAATCAGGAAGTGTCCCCAGCACAGCTGCTTCTACGGTCTGCTGTGGGTCTTGCAAGCAGCTGCCTCTGCAGGGAAAGGGATCAGCTCTGGGAACTGTGCTGGGTTACTGCCTCCCCCCTCAGCCCAGTATTCAACTTATGCATTATTTATTATCATGAGGTAAGTAAACAATTAAGTCATCACATAATGGGCCACAGGGATCCTGGAGAAAATACAGACTGTGTCAGTGGGGAGACTGTAAGTCCTCTGCTCAGAAAAAGCAAGTGAGGGACATCACTTGCCTCTGCAGCTTTCCATGTATGCCCAGAGGGGCAAGGCGATGGTGCAACTCAGCCCTCACTTGCCTCATTTTCTTCTCAGCTCTTCCTTTCCAATCAGTGAGGGCCTGTGGTCACAACAGAAACCTTAATTATAAAGGTGTATTAAGGTCAAGCTGGACTGGAGCTATGTCAGCCAAAGGATCCTAAAGAAATGTGAGATTTTTTCACATAAATTCAAACTATCATGGCAAACTGAATGGCAGGTTAAATGGAGACCTGTAAAAAAAGAGCTGAAGTGCCTTTTTCTCTCAGCAGCAACAGTTCCTTCCCATTGAGGAAGTGATTTTAACTTCTGAACTGTCCTGGCATATGGTCAGAGGCAACACTAAACACCAAACGTCAGTATTTAGAGGAGCACCATCCTCAGATTTTGTAACCATTTCTAGGGTGAGACCAGGTAGCTGGAAATGTGCCTGACTAAGCTCTGTTGGGCATCAACATAAATGAAAGAAACCAAATTACGTTGTTATTTAATAAAATTGAAACTAATTTTTTAAAAGCAAAAAGAAATAGTTCATGAGGTGGAGGAGGAACAAACGTGTGAGTAACTTTGACCAAACTTGTAGAGAAAGAAACCAGAAGTTGTGTATTAAAATGCATGACAAAGGGTAAAGTGTTACATTAGACGTGTGTAAAAGGGTGTGTTTGTATAGCACTACCTGAAAAATAAAATGGTTACAGAAATTACTTCAGTGTCAGAAATCTCTCTTCATTCTGCCTCTTGCAAATCTCATGTTGTTTGCCTTAAAGCTCCAGCTGCCAAAGTAAAAAGGTGCTTAAGTTGTTCTGATGAAAATGGCTTTTTAGACCTCACGTTTTGAGGGAAAACTAGTAAATACAGTCCTGGAAATAGGAATAGCTGTATATCCTCCGGCATTTTTCTCAGAAAAATCTTGTGATTTCTAATTTAGTGCTGTAAATCCAAGGATTTTTATTTAAACACTGACATACTGCAGAAAGCAATACTGTGATTCTTCAGTGACTCTTCCCAGGACCCAGATTGCACATTACAAGCTGGAGAAACACCGCTCGTGCTGACACGGCTGTGCTCACAGGGCTGTCTGTAGGGTCACACCATTATCTCAGTCATGGAACTAAGCTGACTTGCTGTTCCTTGTTGCTGCCCAAAAGCTGTGGTTTTCTTTTTCAGAAGCCAGCTCAGCTCCCAGAAAGCTGCTTAAGTGTAAAAGAGGCTGGAGTGATGTGTCCTGCAGTGAAAGTGAGAAGCAGTATTGGAGTGGGAATACCAGGTTATTGTGTGTTTGTTGTGTCTGCTTCTAATTGCTTAAATGTCATGCATCTGACACTACTTAAGGTGCATTTTGAAGGTGTAATTTATATGGCCTTTTCTATCAGGTGAGGGCTCCCTCTGCTTTCACTATCTGGGCAAGACTTCATTGAATCTTGTCTGTCAAGGTACCCTAAGAAACCAGTTTCTCTGCTTGAACAGGTTTTTTAAAAAAAGGAGTATTTGTTCAAAATGTCTTGGACAAATGCCCTGATTCCTGCAAAAGTGGCATGAGTTTAGCAAGACAGAGGTGGAAATCTTTCTGCCAGCACCTTGACAGAAAAGGGCTTTCTCCATTTGCCTGTTGGAATAAATATTTATTCATTTAACAGAGTACTTCGGAGTGGAGTGACCCTCCTTGTCTAGACATAATGAATAACCATAAAAATGAATTCAGAACTGTTTGAAAGCAGGGAACATCTGTGGCCGGCTGCAGCTCAGGAAAAAAGCGTTCTTTTTGAGTTGGATGTAGCAAAAGTAAAATCTTGATTGTTTCCTCACATGTTATCCACAAGCTATAAGTGTTCTGCCTGTGGCAGTGTTTCTTTTTGGGGGGATGGGGGGGATTTTTATGGGTTTTGGAGTGGCATTTTTTTGGTTTTGTAACACAGCATCTGTGTGCTTCTTTGTGATTGCATGTGCTTAGCAATGTTTCCACTCCACTAAAAGTCTATGCATTATTCACTCATTAATGTTTTATTTATTTATTGCTCTCGAGGCACAGCATTAGGAGCTTTGCATTTACAGCATACTGAGTGACAGCTAAGGCAACCCTACAACTATATCTTGCCTGCCAACAGTTGCCCCACAGATAAAGCACAGGCTGAACTCCCATGGATTTCCACTAGACTAATTCTGGTCTTCTTATTTCCATCACTTTTCCACTGGCACGGCTCCAGCCTTTTGAAAAGCTCCTCATTATTCACATTAGTGTAAAAAAATGAAGAACGTGTCTAAAAGACTGACAAATTCAGGTTCCAGGAGGCTCGGCCAGGAGAGCTAATCCCAGCATCCAGGACCCTTCACAGGGAACACAGTGTCAGCAGCCTCCTCTTATTTAAATCAAAATGGCTTCAGTTTGAATTACACTCCTGCAAGCGTCTTTGCTGCTTCTCTAAGGGAAAACAGGTATTCCTCAGATAACCACATCCTAACTCAGTTGTGTCTGTAGCACTAAAATGAGCATGTGAAAAATTAATCAGCAGCTTGTGTAGATTGGGGAGCGCTAGTATCCTGGCACTGGCTCCTTCAGTGATGGCAGAACTGCTTGTTGAGGGACCCAAAGCTTCCTTCCGCTCAAGACTTGTTCCACCAAAACACATGTCAGAGGTGAGCTAATCCCTGGCTAAGGACACTGCTCACCCATCTCATAAGGCGTGTGGTGCCCGGGCAAGCAAAGGACCCCAGCCTGCTGCTGAGCAGGGACAGCTGGAACTCTGGGAACTTTGTTTTTGATAAGGTCTTTCCTGTTCCTTTCATTAGTTACTTTTCCTGCTCCACCTGTAGGTTAGTTTGGCAATTGCACTGTTTCAGTGTGGACCAGTTTATTTTCCATAACCAGATTATTGGCAGTAAAATATGCACCCCAGACATGGTCAGTGTTATTGCTTTCACAAAGGAAAGATCCTGTGTCACCGTGAACAGGTAGTTTCCCTTGGTTTCAATATTCGTGTAACAATAACAATGCAAAGTAACATATTTAATTACAGACGACTTCTTAAACAGATGTGTGCTCTCACCCACCTGCTTTTTCTTTGGGTGTATGATCAGTCAATAGTTCTGATATGATTTTGGCATTCAAAGTCCAGGGTTTTACCCTGGGAACTGGGCTCCATTTTTCCCTCTATCCCTGTCTTTAATAATTACATAATCTAGACATCACAAAACACAATATGACAGTCCTACCAAAGACACAGAGTCAAGAGTTCACATTAACAGTGTAATGCTGATATTACTGTAACTCAAAAGCACATCAACATCTTTATTAACAGCTCTGACCACTTTTTTTTTAAAATGTAAATTTTAAACCCTCTGATTTTAGCTAAAGACTGAAGGGACAAAGTCAAACTCCTTCTGCACATGAGAATTGGGCTGCTGGGCAATTACTCTTGAGCAGCCTGAGCTTACCTTTCATATAATTATCTGAACAGTATAAAAACATTTATTTCTATAACTCCTTACGGACCGAATAGGAGGGATGGGGAAACATATTTATAGACAACAGGTCATGAAGGATCCAGACCGGTCGGATGGGAAATAAACCTGGAAAAAAGACCCTAACTGGCATGTAATCCCACACACGAGGGGGAATGTCTTTCAGACAGTCTAGTTCTAACACCAGTGCTGCAGTGCTCATTGTAGGCAGAACCTGCAGTTTGCAAGGGAGTCCTTGGGGAGTATGCAAGGACAGCCAGTCAAAGGTAAATGATGTAGCCACTAGAGGCTTCACTTCCAGAATTCTTGAGAAGGTGGATTACTCTTAGTTTTATCTGATTCCTCATTTCTATTCTCTGTGAAGTCCAGTCTAGCTGCAAATCACAGGATGTTTTTATTTATAGACAGGAAGCCCCTGAAAATCCTGGAGTTAAGTGATCTGCAATCTGTGTGGTTACAGAACACAATTAAATGCATTATAAACAAGCTGTTGGGAAATTCATAGCTCGATTGTAATCATTGGCAAAAACCACTGTTGCTTTGCAATAATTGGACTCTGCGTTATCACGAAAATTTTAAATTAAAGTACTATTTGCCTGGGGGGAGAATAAAGATCAGCTCTATAGAGGGTATTTGGTTAGAATTCAGCCAAATCATCTGGATATCCGAGCAACATTGTAAGGTTTTACAGCAGGTATTTCACACTTCATTCTTGCAGCTAAGGATTCTTAAATACCTGCTTTTTCAGCCCGTAACAGCGTGTTTGAGGAATACTTTGACAATTTGTCATTCTGCGACTAGAAGTGCAACAGTCTGGCTTTTCTGAAGGATAACAGAATTTACTCAAGAACTGATAAGGCTGACACTGGTTTGTCTTCCTATTTTCACAGCTGGAAACATTGCCTAGATTGAATAGTGTAGGCGTTTCCAGATGTAGTTCAGTCAGGCATTTTTTATTCCCAAGCTATCTCATATATACGACTTTATTCTGCTATGGTAATGCAAAATTATTACTGAAGTCCTAATCAAGTCAATTAGGTTCATTCTGAGAGCCACAAGTAACATGGTGAGAAATGCATCTGCAGAAAGAGTGCATTAACCTGTATACTGTGAAAGTTTACATATAGCGACACCAGAAAATATGGTATGGCAGAATGGCATGACTTTCAGTTCAGCTTAATATTTTTAAGAAAGTCTATGAAGAGCTTTCAGCCAATATTTCTTATCCCTGTTGCTAGGGTCAAGTGCTATTTAAAGTTCCAGAGATGACTAAATTGCAAGGGGAGCAGTTTGGGTTAGATACTGATCTCACATAATAAATCACCTAACTGTAACTCTAAAATTGATATGGATTAAATACAAGTCATAGCCTAGCTGGCATCCTAGTGGAAAGCAAAGTGCATGGAGGATTCACATGATCTATTTTAACATTTTTTCTCAGGGATATATCGTGCTGGACACCACAAAATGCCTCCCCCTCTTATATTTGCATCCTGGGTCTCCACACACTCGTCTCACAAAATATATAAATGGACACACACAAACAGAGTGCTCTGAATTAAGCGTCACCATTTTGATAGCATAGCTTTGTCAGTCATATATATATATATATACATACATACATATACATATGCATATATGTATGCTTCCAAAATTCATTTGGAGGAATACTGTCCTATAAGCAAAGTATCTTTTTTTGCAGGATTATGTCCTCCAACACAATATTCCCTGCTACTGAAGGTTTTCTAGAGAGTAGGTGATGTTTCTGAAAGATAGCTGTGAAGTATGTCTTCTAATCTTTGCCCACACTCCCTTTTTGGATTGTTATCTTCTGCATAAAACTGCAGAAACTAAGTGCAGTATTTCTTCCCAGAATGAGACTAGGAGACAAATCTCTGGTGGAGATGGAGAGAATGAGAGCAGTGTACCCTTCAAATGCAGGTAGATGAGGATGTACATCTAAGGAGGTTTAAAATATGATTAGCACTTCTGTTGGTTGTACTTGATAAATACAGAAAGTTTTTTTCCATACTGTACCACAAAATACCTAGTTGCCAGAGGACAGTCACAAAACCATACACATCCTCAGTAACTGGGTTTTGCAGGCAGTACTCTTGCATGAGCTGAAAACTGTTTAAGTTCACATGTAGCTTAACTTTTCCCTGTTGATGACACAGCTGAAGAGACTCATGTATTTTCTTTAGTCCATCATCTGTTTAAAATAACCTATATTTGGAAATGTGTTTCCGGTTTAGCCATGAAAATGTCAGAATATAAATAACTCAGCATTTTTTTGTTATTTTAAAGCTACCATATTTTATATGTTGATGCTTTTTGGATGTCTCGAAAACACAAATGCAAAGAACTTAACATTGCTGCAGTTCTGCTTCAGTTTTGGGGGTTTCTGAGTTGATTTTGTTTGTGTGTGTATATGGTGGTTTGGGGATTTTTTTGTTTGTTTGATTTTGTTGTGGGTGTTTTTTCTGTGTCAATCCTGAGTTCTTACAGAACTGTAGTTTATTGTGTAAATTTCCACTGGCCTTTCAGACACATGGATAGTTATACTTTGCAGCAGTATGTTTTCCACATAGAGTTTGACTAGACCTTTTGGATGATAACATACTCCTGCAACGCAGTTATGTACTGAAAGGCCAGGTGTCTATTCTGTGTAGTTATGTACCATAAAAATACGAATTTCAGATGGTTAACTAAAGAACTTTGTCTCTTATAATCATAGTAACTTTGACTCTATTTTTTTTTACAGTCACTTAAACTTATTTAACTTTATTTACTTGTTCCATGTTTACTTTTACTACATGTTCAACTTCTATTACAGGCACTAAAGATGAGATACATAGAGAACCTTTGTAAAAGAACTAAGGTAAAACAAGTGTTTTTTTGTATAGTGGGTAGTGTAGTATCTTGTGGATAGAGAATAACAATATTCTGGCCAGCATCACACCTGGTATGTATTCATTGCAGAGAACATATCTTTATTTTAATATAGCAGAGCAAAAAATCATCCCCATTTATTAATCTGATGTACACTAAATAACTTTGCATTTGTTACACAGATGATAAATATTTTGCAGATAAATTTATAAACACTTCCACATTTTATAGATTTATACTGTACACAGTCATCCTACACAGAGCATGCCCTTTCACAAATATACAGACAGCTTTCCTCAGACGACTTAATCAAAACACTTGGTCAAACATTTTGGAAGCTGGCAATTTGACACAGAGGAGGATACTGGAAAGATGAGTTCACAATTGTACCAGCTGGACTTAAAATGAAAAATTCAGAGCTCCAAAAGAGAATTTATCAAGGCACACACATGCAAACACATATATACAATAGTGATGACTGTAACCTGCTTTCCAGGCGCACACAGCAGTAAAGGAAACAAAGAAAGAAAGAAAGAGAGAGGTCAGGACCATTGCCAAGATCTTGATGCAGATTAGCAGATCTGAAGTAAAATTCCCATATTCAAATGGCAATTCAACTTTAAAGTAGCTTGTTACCCGTATATACAATATGTACATGTTATCTTGAGTTGAGAAATGGAGATTATCAGAAATGGTTATGATTTTCTTGACAACATATGCCAGCTAACAGACCTGTGTGTTTGTACACTGAAGACTATTTGAAAAATTGCATGCCTGGTTGGCTCAGAGCAGCTGGAAATTTGAGTGGAAGTTTAGAAGTAGAAACTGGGAACAGAAAATAACCACAAAAAAATAGGAAAGAATACTTGTTTTCCCTCTGTTGCTTAGCATTAGAAAATGCTAACAAGTTTTAAAGAAAATCAATAACCTGACAACACCAGTAAGTTGCAGTGAAGGCCAAGAGCTCTACCTTCTGTCCCTCATCTTTGATTCTTAACTTTTGCACATCATTACACTGCAATGGAAACTGCACACTTAAAAAAACATCTAATTGTGTATTCCTACATATATTTGAGGCCAAGAATGAGATACAATTTAGTTGTCACAATGTTGTGCAGCTGAAGGTAATACAGCAATTAAAAAAAATTTAATTGGGGTTTTTAATACCCTACTCTACAGAAAATGGTCAAAATAAGCTGCCAGTTGATTCAGTTGTCTTGCATCACTGCTATTAAAATCCTTTTAATGTTTGTGAAACATTACATTCATAGGAAAAAGCAAGGTTAAAATTAGTCATGTTAAAAAAGGGATGAAAGAACACATTTCTCTCACAATAGGAATTCCACCATGTCAGTATACACAGTCACATACTTAATATTTTTGAAAGACAAAGCTGGGATCCGGATCCTAAAAAATTGCTTCACTGATTTAAACAGGGATCAGTTTACACACACAAAACTTCTTTTGTGTAACACTTTTTAGAATCCTAAACCACTTGAAAGATAATAAATGCAGGCAGCTTGGTGTATTTTTTAAAATTCATATATATGAGCTAGCTTTCCTACAGTGCTAATTTCATGCCTGCTCTCAATTTTTGTTGCAAATGTCAATAAACCTTTCATTTCATTAGTGAGGCACTAATGGAATCAGTCACTGTGTCAAGATGGAGTGGTGGCAGGAAGAAACAGGAAAGTTCTAAAAGGTTTGTCCAAAAAGATGATGGGAGGTTGTGTTTTTTAAGTGGCTCTTATAATTTTCTCCTTTTCCTTGCAAACTGTTGTTTTTAAGAATAAAAAGAATAGCAAGCTGCTATTTGGTTTGTTTGTTTTAATCTTATTATAGAGCTGGCTTTCCTATAGCAAATATACATTCCTTCCTGTGGAAGGAATACGCCCTTTCTTCTGCTTTCTTACGTCTGTAGCATGAGTGCATGTCCCCTACCAGAGGAAGCATACCGCAAAGAGTGAACATCCTGCAAAGAGCAAAGAAGAAATTTAGCAGATGCAAGAGCTTCTGGAGGAGCTCTTTCCACTGTCACTAGTCTGGGTGTATAAGCTGATATTTTCACCCTGGATTAGCTTGATTTATAGTATCCATGACTTTATATGGTACTAATTACTGTAGAAGATCTTCATGGGTGTTAATCATTAGTTGAAAAACACCCTGGCAATGGCTCTGTTTCAAGCTGGTCAAAAATTGCTGATAAGAACAGTAGCAAATAATTCTTTAACCACATCACAACAGCAGCCATATATGCAGAAACAATGAAAAACATACAATACAGAAAATCACAGACATTTTCTCATACATTACACAGAAGTTAGCATGTTGATATCCCCATGGACCATTTTGAAGGCCTTTTGGTTGAATAAGACAAAATTCATAGCTTTTAGGAGTTTATGTATCTGAGAGTGCTGTGTCTCCTAGTCACTGGAACACCAGTGCCTCTGCATGATGTGCTGCTTTCCTGTTTGGCACAGTGTGATGGGGCAGGAGGGTGGGCTGGGTAGGCAGGGGAAGGCAACAGCTAAGTCAAAACTCATTTTTCAGACCATTTTAGGAATCCCCTTCTAATGACTGGAGGCTAATGGCTAGCTGAAACGACTCTTGGCATCCGAGCACTTGTGCACATGAGTAAGTAAAGACTTCTGCACAAGGAATGGAGCATGATGTTATTTGTGTTCGAAACATAATGCACAATGAAGAAAGTAACACTTCCTTCAGCAACAGGAGATGAGAACATGGTTTGTGAGTTTAACATCCACCTGTGTTATAGAGAGGTGAGTGTGTACATATGTGTGTGTAGTCACCCACATATGCCTGCATATGTGTTCACTTCTAACTGTGTAATATCTTTTTACAATATATAATATTATATAGCTCTAGGCTAGGATTTGGAGAAAACGTCTGAAAAAATAAAAGTAATCAAAGCCTACACCTTGAATTATTACTCTTCATCTTTTGCATTTAATTTGATTCCATTTCACTATTTTTCCAACCTTCCTCTTTTGAAGGATCACCTTTTAACTGGGTAAGACAGACCCATGTAAGATTCACAAATGATTTTTATCATATAGCCAGTGATGGGCATACATATGGTCATACAAGGCAGACATTAAGAGGATAGAAGGCATGTCTTATAGATAAGAATACATGCAGAATTGTACAAGAGAAATGCTAGCTGACAACTCTAGCTCTTGACAACAAATGAAACCAGAACAACACACATGACACTGGACTCTTGCAGAGTACTGTGCTTGCAACGAGTTATGAGTACTGTCCTTTAGCACTAAGCAGTTTCAGCTTGCTTGGTCATGACTACTGGTGAAAATTGAATGGCAAGTGGTAGATGTCCAAAATTAGAAAGTAGAAAGCTAAGCAAAAAACCAGATCCTTAGAATCCAAGAGAAATGAGCTTAGGTGACTAGCTGTGGAGAGAGTGCTGAAAGTGCCTGCCAGCTCTTTTTCTCTCTCACTCTCTCTCTCACTCTCTCTTTCACTTGTGGACTGATGTGTCTAGCTACAATTCAGACGTGTTGATGACCAGAGTAGGGACGAGGTCTCTACAAATCATCTTTGTAACGTGGCATTAAACTATATATTCATGGATACTCTGGGTGAAAAGAACAATACTTTCGTGTCAGGTCATCCTCACCCAAATACTTTTGTTGTTAAGCAATCTCCAGTCTTTGGTTATTGGACTGTGTACTGGTCTGAAGCGAGCAATATGTCCTAGATCTTTGTCAAAGAAAATAGATTGTTTACCCTAGAAAGTACTGTACTTTTTCCTAAGTGTTTTGGTCCTATTAGATATAATTCATGTGTATGTTGTGGGAGGAGACTGCTGGGAATTACTGCTTTGTTCATTTTGAGTTGCACAGGATGTACTCAAAGGCCCAGAACTCCATATTTCAGGGCAGCATCTTTGTAGGTAATTCAACAAAATATTTAATAAGAGCAGTAAATCAATCAGGCCCAATTTGTCTTT
Source organism: Entomyzon cyanotis (assembly GCA_024500445.1). Lineage (NCBI taxonomy): Eukaryota > Metazoa > Chordata > Aves > Passeriformes > Meliphagidae > Entomyzon > Entomyzon cyanotis. Next base: position 28,437,962 of record JAKEPQ010001021.1, on the reverse strand, counting down.
TTTTGGCTTTTGACATGCTAAGTCCCTGTATCAAAAACAGGTCCTGAATATGGCTGAAGTTCTATGTAACAATCTTATACATCTGGAGTGGGACTAAATGTTGAAGGATCCGTCCTTTGTAGGAAGAAATAGGTAATGTACTTCTGCAACAAAAATTAAAATGCAGCTAATGATAGTGAATCCAAGTATATGTTGCAGCACTTGTTGAAATTATGAGAAGAAAACAAAAGAGACTGATAGCAGCACAGGGACTGGTTCTAGACTGTGTGAGGTTAAATGAAGTTAAGGGACATCTGCAAGTAGCATTATAAATTGATGCTTTCCATTTAATTCAGGTTTTGAACTGAGTTCCAGGTTTCCTGGCTAACACGTCTCTTCTAATTCCACATCACTGCCTGATCCCTGTCTTACTTTGAAAGTATAAGCAAAAGTCTGTATTTTCAAATCCTTGACTAGCAGCATTTGAAAGTACTAATGCAGGCAAATACCTAATATTTTACAGTAAGTTTAATGAACAAGAAGGCAGGAAATACAGAAAAGCAGTCTCTCAGATGTGTTTTCTTCTGGAATATGATTGCTGAACATGTGTTTTCTTTCAAAACACCAGAGGAAGTGGAGCATTTCTGTTTTCACTTCTTGTGTCTTTGACCCCCTGAGTGCAAGGATTCATTTTTTAACGTTGTGATTGAAATTCCAATTGCATTTCCAAGTTATTAAACAGGAAACATGGCTTGTAGGTTCTATTAGCATGGTATCATCTTGTTTAGGTAAAGAGGTGTGATTGGATGCAAACATATTTCTCTGACCAATGAAGATTAATTTAAAACTCAGAATGGGGAAGAGAGCTAAAACCTAGCACACAGAGGCTGTCAATATGAGGGACTGAGGACTACATTACTTTGCTAATAATTGGTATCAGCAGTTGTGCCTCCAGAGCAATTACACAAAGATAAGGCTCCACAGTGGTAGAAAAAAGAAAAAAAGAGCACAGAATATAATTTCCTCTAAATGGAGCAAAGCTAGGTGCAGAGACAAGAAGATTCCCTCATATCTGCACTCACACCAGGCGGTCAACAGGGACCATTCTGAGAGGAGACCTTTCCTTGTATTAGGTCAACCTTCTGGATATGTAGGAAAATGTGGAGTCTGGCTGTCTCAAAAGGTATGATTTACAGAAGGACTTTTGAGGTTGCTTTCCATATTGTTTTAAAAAGTTATAGTCAAATTGCAAAAGATTGGTAACAAAATTTCTTAATGAATGTTACTAAGAAGTCAGAAGCAGGTGAGAGAGTTTTGGAGTTTTGACTTTCTTTAAGGTTTGTCCTCTAGTAGGAAAAGTAATTTGGTAATAATGGACCACTAGGAAGAGAAAGCAGAGCTTGAATTAGCAACCTTAACTTTCACTGATATTCTCAAGATGATAAAGGAGGAGCAGACTACTGGAGCCATCAGGAAAGAGGACTAACTCTTTTCCACAAGTGCCCAATTTTTGTAGTATAGAACACTGTAAGGGAACAGGTTAAAATCAAGTGCAGAGGAAAAAGGCTTCCCAGTATGTCATTCATTATCAATCCTGTTCAACGCTCCACCATGAACACCTGCTCCTAGTTCCCTTTCTAGGAGCCTGTACTCCACAACCAGTGCAATGGCTGCCAAATGTTGTAGTGCATGCTTCCAAGCAACAGGGTGCTAGCATCGATATAGCCAATCTGGTTAAAATGTACTAACATGATGAATAAGATGCTTTCAAGAAATGAGAGTCTGCTAAGTCAAGCTCTATACTATAAGACAACCTGTAAAGAGTAAAACTAATTCAAGTAAAATTTCCTTGCCAAAAATGAAATCATGTGGTCTCTTTGGTGGACAGTTTCCAAATTTTAAAATAGTTGACCATCATGGTTAACAGCTTTCTAAATGTTGTGAGTCTTCTGTGTTTTCAGGGGCCATTGTACTTTTTGTCATTGCTGCTGTTGGGACGAGCTTTTCAGCTGCACAGAAACTTCCTAGACATTATATCCTACTTCAGTTTAGGCTGACAGGAATTTCTAGGAGAAGTCAGTCAGTTCGGTAACCAAAACTGACAAATAAGCAGTTTTAGTTACATATGTTTTACAGCTGTAATTTACAAATGCTATCCAGTTTTCTCTCTGGTGTATTAGGAATCTAACCAGGCCACTAAATGATTCTTTGTGTGACATATAAGTGAATAGACATAGAAAGGACGTGCAGTTCCAATATTTATTACCTGTGATTGCTTTGAAAGCTGCAAGAAAAGAGAGATTTGCTAAAGACCAGTCAAATTATTTTTGCTTATAATGTAGTAACATTTGTGTTCCAATCTCCATAGATTTCTGTTCCAGTCTGTGGATTTCACCTATCTCATCAAGTTATTTATAGCATGAAATTGCATTCACTTTTTTGTCTATATGAGATAAATCTTTACTGCGCTCAAGAAAAAACTATTGATTATTCAAACAACTTTGCTGCTGGCTTGCACACTAGCTCAAATCTGTTGATCCCATTAGCTTACCATCCAGAGAAATTCTAACATTAGGTTTTGCTTCATATGTTGGAATTGCTCTTGTTTTCTTTCTTTGTTCATTGGTTTCATTTACTTAGTCTCCCAATTCCTACCCACTATTCTTTTTTCTTTTTTCTGCCTTAGAACACTTTAATTTTGGACCGTGCAATGTCCCTGTAGTCCCATTCTTAAAAATCTCTACTAGTTACTATTTTGCTATATTCCATTTCATCCAGACTTAATCACATGCTTATGACATCATCAGGATTTACAATAACACCAACACTGAAATCAACATAATTTTACGTCATGGATTTCAGAGAGTTAAACATGAATCATAGCTGAATTCATTTTTCTGACCCATTTCCTTCAAGCTGATCAGATGGTATGAAGTGCTGTATCTGAATGTTTTTGGGAATTACATGCAGAAATGGACAGAATATACTGCTGCAAGAGGACAGTGCACAGCAACACAAAGCAATATTTTACCATTGTTGTTGATGTTTACTCCAAATATGTACAGAGGCTTCAGATTTCAAAATAACTTGTGCAGTACGTACAAGGAGTTGAACATGTGCTACTAATGAATGGCACAGAGAAACAGGGCTCAAATAGAATTCTCATTGTAGAAACAGCCTTGAAATAATATTAAGGCTATGACTAGTGGACAAAAGCCACAGATGCAAAACTAAGGCCAGGATTTTGTTCTTATATTATAACTTAGTGAAAAATATTTCTTCCTCATTTATTAGAGTAGTTTAGAAATTTAAAAGACATGTCTAAGTAATTTAAACATAAAATATTTAATCTCAAATATCTTGACTTTAATATTCCAAAATAAACACACTTCCTAACCTTTTTTTTCTTACTATAGCATATTGAAATTATCAGCACCAAAATAATGCCCCCTAGTTTTCCATATTCATGCTTTTTTAATTCTGACACTTTTCTCATTTCATAGCAGAAAACAACATCTTGGGCTAACATTTTTTGTGCAATAATGTGTAGCAGAGGCATTTGTTAGTAACTGAAAATGCCTCCTCTAGAATCAGTAAATTAAACAGTGAACTGTAAATGTATTGAATGATACTCTTATGAAGACTTTACTGACTCTTAATATGACAAAGATGATTACTGATAAAAAATGCAGTGCCAGTTATCACTATCCAAATCTAAGTTCACATCTAAGAGCAAGAGAAAAATTAATGAAAAAACACTAGTTTACTATATGATGACCTTATCTGAAAGCTTGGTTCCTTGGCAATGATTCATCTACCTAATAAATGCCGTCAAACATAATTAGGAAAAAAAATACTGAATGAATTATTTTCATATGTTTTATAGCAAATTCGTTCTTTGACACATGAAACTGCAGATAGTTCATCAACTGATACAAGTTATCTTAGCTCTACTGAAAGCAGTGCCAGTTTCTGTCATCAGAGGATCTGCCTTTTTTCTTTGATAATTTTATATTTGTAGTGCTAATATTTTAAAGAAATCCTGTAACTTTTTGAATAGCATTAGGACTGATGGGGAACTTTACAGTAATCAGAACAGTCCACAACATAGAAGGAATGTGTTTACTACCATTTGCTCTCCATCTGTGCACTTGGTCTAATAAAAACATCACCATTCCCTGCAGCCTTGCCATGGCTTATTTCTTAATGGCCTTTCAAAGACACATTTGAAAATCTTAAGTGGTCAGACATCTCTGGAACTCTTAAAAATTAGCCAAGAAAATTGTTATATTAAGAAGTATAGTACAGTATAAACTGCGAAAAAAATGAAGGTGTTTACATATATAAATTTGAAATAAACTTCTGAAAGTATCTTACTTATCATATAGTTCAATGGCCTGATTCTTCCTTTATTCATACTTACAAGAGCAAAACTATTTGCATTCATTCATTCCTGGAATGAGACAAATTCAGTTTTAAATGGAAAAAAATATTACAGATGCCACTAGTGAGAATAAAACAATTTTTTTTTTGTTTTTGAGGATGAGCAGGAAGAAGTGAAAATGTTAAATTTGTTATTCCCTCTGCTGCATACCTATGTGGACTTTTAAATACCCTGCAATAGCTGTTGTCTTCTCCTCAGTCAGTATGGGGTGTAGTTGGCTATCTTAGATTGAATCTGCCTAAAAATGTTTCCCAAGAAAGAGTCATTACCACAAGTTTTTGCCACCTAAGCACAGCTGCAGAACTGATGCAATCTGTAGAGTTTCCTGATAAATGCTGCATGCATTGATCCTTTAATACATTCTGAATTCCCTGCACTGATACTGCTAAGTAATTTACTTGCATATCTGTACTGTTAAAAAAGCTCACAATGCCATGGCCAAATTTAGCAGGTATTTTTGAAACAATCTGACTGCTTGCATTTTAAATATCTAATAATCAATATGGTTTTTACCTTCCTGGATGTGTCACCAAAATAGTTTTAAGAGGTAGCTTTGCAGTTGGACATGAAATGGGTTTGAATAGCAAGGTATGCAAGCAAACAAAAATTAAAACTTTCATACAGAGTTTCTAAATCTCTTCTACTCCAAAGTGTCTTTCTTTGGAGTTTAATTTCTGACATTTGAGCACTCTGCTGTCTGTTGAGAATCTGAAGCCTTTGCACCATCAGTCAGGAGAGTTGACATTTGTACAAAGAAGGAAGTAAATACTAAATGTTTTTCCCAGTTACATCAACACCTGGGTTCTTGTATCAGGAAGCCGAAGCCCTACCAGACCTCCACACACTAGAACCGTAGAAGCAAGGAGAATAGGGATTGCTTTGGTGATACCAACAAGGGAACCGAATATTAGGTTTCCAAGTACAGCTGCAGCTTTGCATAGTGCATTCAAAAAGCCAAAGCCTGTTGCCCTAGAAGAGAAAACAGGAGAAAGTTAAAATACAGGTGAAAGAGTAAAGCCTTGAGACACATCCTCAGTGGGAATAAATCAGTACAGCCCCAATATCTTAAACAAAATTTAAGTGAATAAGCATTCTGTGCATATAGTCTGTGCTTTTATTTATAATGAGAAATTAAAGCTCAGCTGCTACAGTATTTAATTGAGGCAATTCATTCTGCTGCCTCGGGGATCAAAATGTGAAATGAATGACTGAACAGGTGAGTTTGCACCTCTAGAGTAGAACATGAAACTTGCAAATGTAAATTCAGTAAGACTTAAATGGCCACATTAGGAGAGTGGACATGTCAAGAAGCTCTCAAAAGAGAACTGCTTCATCATCTGTGAAAAAAATAATCAGAATTAAAGGATGAGTTCTGAATTAAAAAAAAATGAATTTCAATAAGACTGAAATGGGTTCAGTCTTAGGGTTCTGAATAAAAAAGGGATTTCTTTCAGGTGGTACACATGTTGAACCAGTGCTTCATCCAATGAGCCCTCCATTATTAATAAATGTTCACGTCTTAGAGGTAAAGAAGTTAGGTTATAGAAAAAACTCTTGGCTGAAAGAGATATCTGAGAAAATTTGGAGAAAAGGGAAAGGAAATAGATTGCCAAAAGAAAGTATGACACAGGTAATTCAGGTGGAGTCTTGCATTGCAGTGATGTGATTTTATTAGTCTGAGGTATTTTAATTGTTTGGTAATCCTTGCATAGAGGTGTTATGCAAACCGCCATTGTTTAAATTGTGTTTTGACATGAGTACATGATTCACAGATGCAGGAATAAACGTGCCATACCAAAAGTTTCCTAACAAAGATATCTGTATAATGGTAGAATTTGTAACAGTTCTTAACTTTCTTAGAAATTAACGAGAAGGCCTACATAGAACTCACACTGTGTTTGCTGGTATAAAATAAAAAAATCAAGAAGATAGTTGTTCTAAAAACAAGTTTGAAAAACTTGAAAACTAAAAGTTTGAAAAACTTCTACTCCAGCTACTAAAGAGGAGCCCAGAGAATCAACTTGAAGTAAGAAGACTTGACCCCAGCAGAGAGCAAGGATATAGGCTCTCACAGATTTTTGATTTTGGAAACAGCAAACAATGACATCAAGGGATGAGAGATCCTCTCTCTGAAGCAACTGGTAGACATGGCCACAATCCAGAGTGTCAGAGTTCATGTCCTCTGCTCTGTGGCAAATGTGTTTCTCAACAGTGTAGATCAGTCAGGCCTTTTGGTGTCCTGCTTCCAAGCTGTATCCTAGGGGAGAGGTAAAAGCTTCAGTCTAGTACAGTTAACCAGGATATAGGGACCTTCAGCACTGTCCATGCCCTGTCTGGGATACTGTGCTTTAGAATAATAATAGTCCTGGTATATTTGAGGATCCTTCATCAAAAGAAAGATGAAGGTAGGTCTAGATCCTTCTTGTCTATTTCTAAATCTCTGTGGTTTGCTCTAAGAATCATAACTCTAGTTAACCCACAAAGTCAACTCCAGAATCTGAACAAGATTCAGAACACATCATATTGAAATAATGGTGCTTTTGCTGTCCAATTTGTAAATCAGTTAAAAGAATGTCTGCAGAACAGAATTAAGACATGAAACAGACTAATAAATACACCTTCAAATAGTTTTTTTCCCCACTATGTTAAATATTAACTTTTCCATTGTTACAGACTGAAGTCAGTTCTCTTACCTAAAATGTTATGAAACTAAAATCAGAAGACTTGATAGTGTTCTAGTGTCATGTTTGTGTATTATGTGTCTTTCCTGAATCTGGGACAGAAAGCAATTTTTGGGACAAAATACAATTTTTTACTGGGTGATTCTGATCATAATGTATTTATTTATTAATCACTTTGGCAATATGTCTCTTGCAATCCCTAGCAGTGTTTTCATCTCTTTGAAATATCTGATATTTAGCAAAGAAATTAGTATTTTGTTTGAAGTAAGCACAATTACTCTTTGTGTAAAACATGGCATCCATCCAGATATTGTATGACACTAAGTATTGGCAGTATCTAAAGAAAAAGAGACAGGTCATTTCTATGGCGGAGTAGAAACTACCCAAAGATCTGGGAAAAAAAACAAGCAGAAGAGACTTAGACATGTCTCTTAAATGTTCAAAGTCCTTATTTACTTGATTTATCTATATTTGATTGAATGTGCAGTACTTCTACAAAATACCTAGTGCTAAGGAAATATAAACATGCATAATTGGAGATAGCAATTTTGAAAATGACATGTTCTGCCCTCTGGCAATCCAGACCCCTGAGGGCTGCCAGAGAGCACACTGCCGAGAGCAGCACATGATGAAACTTTGGGAAATGCTGCCTGTGAAGATTTCTGACAGAGGAGCATTTGCAGCAGCTCCTTGAAAATACCTTCCTCAGAAGAGGAATGAGCAAGTTGAAATATCCCCATTTTAAGCATGACCTTTGGAGGAATGGGTCTGAAGGAGAAGCATGAGATACACCAAAGGAAGCAGAGAAGAGCCATCCTACTGGGGTGAACTTCCAAAACCTATGAGAAAACAAGCAAATCTCTAGTATGGAAACATTTGTGCTACAGGGACCAATGAGGCCCAGAATATCTGGAGGAAGATGACCCAGGACGGGAGCTACTGAGAGGGAAGAAGCTCCAGACTGATGCATCTTGTAGGGTTCACAGAATGGGTAAGGTAGAGATAGCTGGTTCAGCCTCCCAGCTCAAACAGGGTCATCTTTGTCCAGCGGATCTGCCCCCAGCCTGTACTGGTTGCTCTTCCCCAGGTGCAGGACCCTGCATTTGCCTTTGTTAAATTTCAGATGGTTCTTCTCTGCCCATCTCTCCAACCTGCTGAAGGTCCTTCTGAAGAGCTGCACAAGGCATGCAGATAGGAGGGAGGTTTATGAAGAGGAAAGGCCTTTGTTAAAATAGACTGCATTGCAAGCAGGTAGAAAGAGGTTAAAGACAACACATCTGGACTGGAAAACCGAGTTTATGTAACAGGATAACAATAGATTTCAGCTATTCTGAAGAAGGAAAGGGAAGAAGGAAAGGAAAGAGTCTAAATGGTTCTAATTTCAGCCTCATTTATGCACAGAAAGTATTTCTAAAGTTATGGTGGTGACTGGCTGTGATTGGTGTCCACACAAGTAAATATGATTTTCCCATTTGCCAATGCTGATGTAAAATCAAACTTTAGTCCCAATAACAGTAACAGGAAAAACCTTAGGGAAATCAGACACCTAGTTATCAACAGCCTCAGTAAATTCAGAGGTGTTAGATCTCCCCAAAGAATATATAGATTCAGCTAAAACAAATTTGGATAGATACATGCAGGAAATCTTCAGAAAAGCAATAGCATATGGGAATGTTTTACTTATGTTTAGTGTTGTTTTATGCTACCTTATAAAGGTTGAGCTGTTTCACAGATGTTAGTTGCTTATATCAACTAGGTATGACAGTGGTCTGAACATAATTTTCTGAGCAATTTGAATAATTTCTTTTCATGTTCTGGTCTCTATGGATGCCACTGTGCTTTAGATCTATTGTAAGTTATATACCCAACATTACATTTTTGAGGTTTAAAGAAATTTTGTAATACATACAATACCTCTTCTGTCTGAACAAAATTAAGGTAATTTTTTGCAATTAAAACCCAGTTCTCTCAGTAAAATGGACTTATAGAATTTTGCTGATTGTAAGGGGTCATTATTAGTCTAATACCATTAGTGTTATCAAATTATAAACAAATAAAAGTAAGAGAAAATGAGCTCATTTTATTGCCCTTAGCTGTCCTGATGATAAAAAATGTACAACCCAGAAGTAGTTCAATCTTTTAATCTTTAAGCAGATTTCAGGCATGTCCTTTTGCCTAAAATAAGCACATAATTGGCACGACCAATAAGATTTTTACAGGCTTAAGTAAACAGTTGTTACGACCTGTACCTGAAAAGCATTGTCAGTGTTTGATTTTATGCCTTCATACCCTTCAATTTTAATACTGTGTTTGTTGAATGTGTTTGTACTTATTGTCAGAAGAAGGTGTTTAAACCATTACTGAGCTCTAGGGGAAGCAAATTCAGACTGCAGTGTTTGTGATTCAAACTCTTTAAAATCTGTATTAATTCATTCTTTTATAATTAATTCTCCTGAATCCAGGGGAGTAAAAATAGCCTGGAAATAAATATAGTGCAAATCACACACATAAATGACTATAGTCTTTTGCTGCATTAGTACAGTCTCTGCTACAGTGTCTCAGGAAAGTGCAAGAGAGTCTGCAAAAGATCAAAGTTATGTGATGTATCATCTCAGCATCATGAAAAAATTAAGAGAAAAATTTCAAGGGAATAGGGCTATTTATATACACACTATTTTTCTTTATGTTGATCAGTTATTGGGCAAACATTTGCATAAAAATGTCATTTTGACTTAATGAGTAATCCTCATTACTGGTCAAGGGAGACCAGTAGTAAGTAGCAAGAGTCCTTTGTTCAGCTAGAGAGTTCACTTTAGTCCTTCAGGCAGATCAGTAAGAAAATGCTGGTGAATGAGTTTGGGATTGTTTTAAAAAAAAAAATCCAACCAGATACAGATTTTAGTATTGATAGGAGAAAAATACGGAAGTCTTTTATAAAAATGTCAGGATGAAGAGAAAGCTGGATGTTACTGAAAAGGAATTTTGCCCAATGTATTTTACTTCTGCTGCTGAGAAAGCTGTCACAAAGAAAAATACTTAGCTTCCTGTCATCCAAGGCCCACATAAAAATGGCAAGAGTCCAAACAGTTAAAAATAGAGGGATTATCCAAGCCTTTAGATTAAAAGAGCTTGTTTCCTGATTGCCACATATGTTCCTTCTTAGACCAGGTGCTTATATTCCTGGTGCTTATATTACATAAAATAGTTCAGATCGACTTTTCCACTGTTAATAGAGCATCAAAAAACTTCATTGTCCTGCAGCAGAATGCTACTAAATGTGTAGCCCAAATGTTTGTTAACTTTCTTAGCAGAGCTAGTTACAAAAACCAGCAAGTCACAAAAATCACCTTGAATACCACTTTTGTTAGAATTGATAATATGTAAAGTATTAAAGCAGAGTTTCCAAATGTTATATGGACAGTTTTTTAATGTCTGAATATTTTATGTTCTCTTAAAAAATGAGTACAAAAATACATACCATAGCCCTATCAATTATAGAGTTTAGTGTGCAAGTAAAACTGTGGAATTTGCCTTTCTTCCTTGGACTACTGCCCAAGGCATAGGTTTGGCATGTCATGCCTTAAAAACTTTAACATGAAATTTCAGCAAAATGTAGTTGAACCATATCCACAGGATGGCAGTAGAAAATAGCTGTCAGAAAATCTACTGTAAGTCAATTACTGCTATTATGACTCGAATAGAAAGCTTCCCTTCTGACAGCCACACCAATACAAACTTGGACATAAGATACCGTATGAATAATATTTATTGCTCTGAGCATAGATCCTCAGGGTGCAAGAAGAAGAAGTGGAAAAATTAAATATCATTAACTGAAGATATGAGACTTGTTTCTTAATTATGGCCAAACTCTTAAGAACTTATTTCAGATGCATTTCAAAAAAGGCAAAACAGACTGCCTTGATTTTATAGCTCACCTTGAATTATAGGTATTCCTGGATAAGATTCAAACCCAGATGTCTGGCAGCCATAGTAAAATTATGAATTGTTGGTTATCTCATGCAATCTGATTTATTTGCTACATGGGAGATGATCTATTTCTATTCCACTTTCTGTTTAGCTTTTGGGTAATTGTTGTATCACCTCCCCAGTAAAAATCTTGGCTGATAAAGCTGGTGCTTCCCAAGTTCACAAGAAGATATTTACCATTTATGTGAAAGTAAAAATTGCATTTTAAAGTAATAAAAATCTCCTAATGCTCCTTCTTCAGAGAACATTAGCTCTCTTCCTTCCATATTTATATTACAGGCAGAGCTAGGAAACCGTGCAGTGTTATTGCAGGCCCCTTGGGCACACACATTACAACGCAAGCCATAATTACCTCATCACACAATATTTTTTTTTCCGCATCACTCTGCCAATGCAGAGAACAAAGAGGGCTTGAGGGTAAAATATAAATGTAGTGAAGGAAACTTAGTTTCCCTCATCTAAGAAGTTGGAAGGTGCACTGTGAATAAGGCTGGGGACTGCAACATGAGAAAAGAGTTTTATGGTTAAGGCAGTTGAGTGCTGTCAGAAGAAAGGATAAAATCCCTACTCCTGTCACGAAATTTGCATACAATGTGAGCAAGTCACATAAAGCTAACTAAATGGTCTTTACGTATGCTTTTATATTTTCTGGATTAGCACCTTCAGGTTTATGTTGCTGGAGTGCTAGGCATCTATAGCTGTAGTGGAAGTTACACTTTCAGCCCATTCCTTCTTTTCAAATGCTCAGTGACTGGAATTGTTGGTGTCACCCACTCCAGGCTACAGATTTCCTCTCCTCACGGACAGCAGAACCCATTAACAAGGTTAGGTAAAAGAGAAAAGATGAGACTAAATAGAAGTTCTTTACATTCTGGGGCTATTTTAATTTACTTTCCTATTGGAAATCCACTAGTTTATATCTAGCCATCATGAGTGTCTTTTAAAATTTGTGTGTTGAAAAGTTAAAAAAATAATATTATATTATCAAAATATTATTTCTTACTCCATATGTGTCATCTGGAAGACAGAAACCCATGACTGACCATCACTAGTAAGACATTTTCCTTTTCAACACTGCTTCATCATCTACCTGAGAACCATTTGAAATCTATGCATCCTCTAACCCCTCTTACTGTAGCAGTTGTACAAACCAAGGTTTTATGAAGAACATGAAAGCAAAAGCTACAATTGCATAAAATTTGAAAGTACTCATCAAGAAAGTAGGACAAACTATGTAGTTACCTCAGTTCCAGGCATCAGTAAACTCAAATGTGAATACATAGATGGATGTGAATTTATACAGAATGCAAATCTACTAAGATCTTAAAGCAGCCTTAACTGATTAGGCTGACAAAGAAGAAACCGAAATGCGTGCACTGTATCACATAGACCGCACATTGCCAAATTGTTCACCACACTCCTACCTGGCAAAAAACCAGTATGATCCCTAAATACCCAGAGTACGATTTATGAAACACCTTTTGTATTATACTGCACAACACCAGCAAAGCCCCAGCAATTCATTAACTGGCTGGTCTCCAAGAGGAGGAAAAGGAGGGGCTACCCAATCTCAGCACTTGGGCATAGTAGTGAGAACTGCCCTCCTTCAACCCCCTTTTCTTTGAGCCAAACCTCCAGTTACCCCTTGCTGCATATTTGTGGTCATTTCATGATAGGGAGTAAGAAAATAGTATTAAACACTGACAGAGCGAGCAAAGATTTTGCGCATAGGTTCCCCTTACAGAAGAAACTGGAAGCCAGTTTCATGACTAGATTCACTTTGGATGCAGCTTTGTAACAAAAGGAAACATCATCTTAAGTATGAAGGATTTCATATACAAAAACAGATCAGAAAGCTTTGTGTTCCATATATGCTCAGAAAGGCTGTTCAGCTCTAGAGTTACTTGCAGAAGCTGGAAATCCACAACAAACCGTGGCAAGCTTTGCCTGGCTATGGAGATCAGAGGAGTCTGAGAAGAAAATACCGGACTATCAGAGGTGGGCAATGCTGGTTATTAAACTGCAGCTAGTCTGGATAAAAAAAAATACCAGAGAAAAACTTCTGGTAAGCAAGTTATTTGAGTCCCTGAAGGTGTTAATTTTCAAAAAATTCTACAAAACATGAAGTAGCTTTGCTCCAGTCTAAAAAAAGATATCTAGAATTGGTTGTTTACTTATAACCAATCTGGCAAAAACTAGCAGTCATGGTTCCACCACTATCAGAACATTTGGGAAAAAATATCATCTACAGCATATGTCAGCAATGTCTTTCCAAGCACAGGTAGATTCACCTATCAGCCTTTTTGTATTGATAATACAAACAGACAAGTTTTTTCTCTAATTTTTTTGTACAAAGACCCCCACATCTCCTCTTCAAGAAAGTTTCTGTTTCTGTGCAGTTACCCCTGCATACTAAAGATTTTTAAATAGAGAAAAGACGAATAAGAAATTGGTACAATCCTCAAACTAGCAGAAACTTTTAAAAACAGCCATTAGCTACAGCTACAGATACCTTAACATCTGTGTAGATATATACACATAGATATCAGTTACATTCTTTTCATCATTCCTAGTAATGATTTTTTTTTCCATTAACACCAATGACTTTTCCAATTATTTTTATTTCATTTTAGGAAAACATATGTGGCTGCACTCAGGAATACCCAAAAGATGGTACTTTCTGCAGGATATTTATTAGAATTGTATCATAGCATTTGGATGATGGAATAATTCTTGCCAGAAGCGCAATTTCCCAAGGTGCAATAAAAATACTAGCACTTAATATTAAAGCTTAGTGCTTGGGATTCAAAATAGCCTGGTGTTGCTATTCCATATAGTTACAGCTGGGGACATCAATTTCTTGTCTGAAGAAGCATATTGTTTTAAAACAGCAATGAAAGGAAAACAGAGAAGCCAGTCTAACTTTTCCATTTCTCTTCATGGACTGCACTAAAGACAGTGGCACCCCGTCCAAAAAATTACACTTGCCACCAAGGCATCATGCAATTATAAACTGGAAACATTTTTCAATGCATTTGAAAAATCCAGTGAATGACATAACAATTAGTACTGCAAAAGGAGAAAGGGCACAGTGTCCCTTGCTAGGAACCTGGGCAATTTTACATCATATTTTTTTAGGCAGTTGAGAGGAGAGAAGTATCCCAGTCTATTCAAGATAATGCAGCTTTTACATTTTTGCACTCTACATACAAAAGAATATGACTCAATGGTTCTTGATTCAGTCCATTAAGTGACATAAGGTCAGGGTTAAAAAGGACCCTGTATCTGAAAAAAAACCAACCCGTGTCATCTAGTGGCAATGCAGGACTTGAAAATTGTCCTGAGACTTCCTGCAAGAGCCCTGAAGCGTCAAGAGCAGTGCCCAAGACAATTTTAACCCACTTAATGTACACTCCTACTGGCCCTGCATACAAATTCATAGCAGACTGACTAGTAGCTCAGGGTGGTTCAGACAGTGATTTTTGTTGTGATTCCCACCATTTCTCAGTCAACAGACAAATGCAGCTATATTGTCGGTTTGGACCAACTACTGCCTTCTCTGCCAGTTGAACCAGGGGAAACCTGGAGATACTTCATTGTTTTCAGAAATACTACTTATTAGCTGTGTTTTAAATGAGAGACATTCTCTTTTCATATGGAACTAAATTTGTGGTATTTTCCTTATTAGGTAATATTTGACACAAAATATACACCAAAGAGCTCAAAGTCCTTCATTGCTTCACTTTGCTTTTCATAAGAAAAGCTATTAATTTGGTCCTCTCAAAATATCACTATGTCTGTAAGGCTCATACGTAATAGTTTCTATTTGCAGTTTTCACTGGTCCATAGTATCAGTGCAGCTAGGGGAGGTGTACCTGCACATACCTTCTGTCTGTAGGATACAGCTCCACAGTAATGACATCAAGAGAGTTCCATGCTGAGATGGTGAGGCCATTGTAGAGGCACAGCATTCCTATCATCATGGATTCACTGGTCCCAAACCACAGGAAGAAACAGCTGATGCCAGAAAGAACCATGGAGCCACCTAGGTACAAGGCAGGTGAAACAAACATGTAGTGGAGTTGTATTTAAAGAATAATCTTTATTTTGTCTAGTATTTCTATACACACAGTGTAGCTAAATAAGTGACCCAAATCCAAAATACCTGAGTTAAAAACCAAAGAGACCTCCTCTGCTGGTAAGATCAGAAAGACAAATATTGAGGGAAGGAGCTCATAGAAAAAAATATGATTCCTGAAATATGAGAATATATCACAAAGTATCAAGCTGTAAGTCTCTTTGAATTCCCAAAGCATGATGCCTGAGGAAAACTACCCCATTGTTTGTTCATCATCTTCTGCAATTACATGAAACCTGTTCATATATTATAATAAAATAAAATAAATATAAACATAAATACAGGAAAATAAAAATGTATTTATTTTCCTGTATTTATATAGAGACATTCTCCTAGAAAATTAAGACAATGAACTACCACATGGTTATTTAAGTAAATTAAAAACAGATTTCTCATTGTAATGAGAGACATCTTTCAGGAGACATCTTTCAACTGTGTTCCTCCACAAAATAGAGAACAAAGAACTGCTGATACTTTCCAGGAGCTGTGCCTCTAGCTGAGGGTCACCCAGGCACACCTTGCTTTCCTTTCAGATGGAGCGAAGATAAACCAATGATCATCAGTCACCAAAATCTCATTCTAAAAGCCAAGGTAACGGTCTTGTAATATCTGCAAGGACTGATAATGGGGCAGAGCAAAGGTGGTTACAAACCCCTTTTTTCCTAGAGTTTCTAAACTGGGGGCTTTTAAAAACAGCACTTATGATGCCACATAAATGACATACCTGCAGAAAGAATGTTTTGCATTTCTCTGAGCCAAATTCCTTGAAAAGAGAACATGTTATTTTTGGCATTGTTCCCTGTACCAAAGTGAAGCCCCTACCTAGCATCGTTAACCGTCCTATTCTATCCATCAGGAGAGCGGACACAATATTCCCTGGTAATACTGCCAAAGTTCCCAGGAAGTTAACAAAGTAGATCCAGTAGGCACTGTAGTCGTCATCAAAAGAAATCTGGCATCCTGTCCTGACGTGAAAAAATGTGCAATTTATCAATTCACTGTCAACAAATTTATACTGCTCGAGATCTGTGGAAAGAAGAAAAAGACACATTTCAGCTAACAGCCAACTCCATGTGCAACTTTTGATTAAAAACATTTCAAGCTCAACAAACTTTAATGACAACTTGGAGTTTTTTCAGCTTTGCAAAAAGGAGACTAGTTACTGCTGTTAATTTTTGTAGCTTTTTATCCTACTAGGAAAATTTGCAAAGCTCTTCAAAAGGACCAACTAAAGCCTGGAATTAGGAAGTTATTTTACTGTATTTTACCCTACTTAGACTGTATTTGGTTAAGGCCTTTCAGCATGAGCTGGTCTTGCATAAAATCACTGGGTGTCTTCAAGTTTCTATGACTTAGTCTTTCTCAGTATCAGGCCTCCTATTTCCTGATGAGACTGTCAGTCATGCTCAGTTTGGTTTGACTTCTTTTAAGTGAAATATTCCTGTGGAATTCAGTTTAAACTGATTTTTGTTTCTGAGAAGGCCTCATGGTCTTCAGTTTGTCCATGGATGAGTTACTCTATGCAGTTCATTCTTCTGCCAATAACATTTCAGAGAATTATCCCTATATTTCTCCTTTTTCCATTCCTCCTGTCAGCCTTATAAACCTGAATCAAGGATACTTTCCTTCCACATAAAGGAATCTGGTTATTGCTTGCTCTGAAACCTAGGTCCATTACTATTATGACTGCTGTAGTTACAGGAAAGTGGCAAGAAGTGCCCCATCTTTCCAACAAGCTTAGCTGGCCATGTTTTACTTTCAGTTATATTTTATTAAACCGGGGAAAAAAAGAGTTGCCTGTTTAATGATATGAAAATATGGATTCATATTTTTGTCACAATACTTTGGAGATTGGGAATGATTGTAGATCAGGTAGTTTGAATCCTAAACTTAGATTCCCCTGCCACAGCAAGCACAGTATTTCACTGGTCCCTTTTGAACTAAATAAAAGTAGTTAAAGCTACCAGTAAAACTGTAAATATTCTTCCTTCTCTCCAAACTGAATCTCTTTAGAGATGGTTGAAATCAAAGATATAAAATAAAAAATTTATTATGTGAATAAAATACAATAAATCTTTTATGATATGAGTCAATATTAGGCCTGCAGTATCTCTTATGCAGTGGGATCCTTTCACTTCTCTGTTGCAAATAGCCAGTTGCTTTTTATATGTTATTATTCCCTACAAGAGGACTTTTTGTATGTCTTATTAGAAATCCAGAATTTACAAATGTAAGATGAGAACATGACCAATGGGCATTTGAGGCTTTTTCTCATACCTGTGTTGTAGAAGGTGGTATTCACAAACGTACAGTTCCTGAAGTATGTGTTCAGTGAAGTAATGTCTTCAAACACACAGTTCTTAAAGAGTGAATCTTCAAAGGTTACTGATTTAAACTTCATCATAACAAACCTGCCCAATACAAACAACTCCTGTCAGTCTACCTTCATATTTTGGAAATAGCAACAGATCAAGCTGACCCAGCTATTCAGATCTAGAAAATCACAACCCAAGTAATAATGATTCCTTTGGTGCATTTTGCAGATGTGATTGATGATTAACCAATTCTAGAATATTATTGTTCAGGAAAAGAATTAGTAAGACAAATAGCTCCACATAATTACTGGCCCTAACTGGTAATATAATGTATTTGATAGTATTTCTGTAGTTATTTGTCCTTAATCATCAACCGAAACCAATGTCATGACACTCATGGAACAGCCTTGTAAAATCACAGTTGCTTGTAATTTGACATTACACCTGGAAACAGGGAGATCATGCTTCAGCAATTCAGTCCCTGGGAATAAACAAGCACTTGCTAATACCAGCAAGCTGAACAGAAAGAATTTTTAAAGAATCTTGATTTGTCCAGATGAACACACTGATTACTGTGTTAGGCTCAAATGCAAAACACATTGGTCCAAGTGTTACAAACTTTTTTCACAAAATGGTTATAATATGAATAAAAAATTACATTGCCAGTTACACAGCTAGACATCTAAAAGTAAGTATGGCTTCATTACTCCTGTGCCTATGAATGCAATTGCAATTATAAGTACTATGTTAATAAAACTGGTATAAACAATTTACTGGTAACTTTTTTTATTTCTGAACATCCTTCTTCCTACTGACTCTCATTTAACACCTAGGTGTTTTATCAAAATATTAATAGAAAAAGTCAGTGACAAAGTATATTACATACAGTAACTCACTACCTCAATGTCACTAGACTAAAACAATGCTGTAAAAATTTTTTAGCAAAATTTTACCAAATAACATTATTATTATAACAACCATCACAATAAAGATGTGGAAATACATCATTATTTTTGTGATGTCTTTTATTTCACATGAAGTTGTGGGGGAAAAAGGGAAGTTTTTCTGGCAGTAGTTTGAAAGTGGCAACAGTTTGAAAAGCAGTGCTCTAATTGTTATAAGTCAATAAGACCTGTTAAAATGGCAAAATTATCCAAACAAAGACCTGGCTTTACTCTAATTAAACCTGGTATCACTAGCTAAATATTTTTCATATAAAAAGAGTAATAGAAGGAATAGGAACACAAAAATATGTTATCTACAGAGGAGGAGGAATTAAACCCTCTCATGAATAAATTTGTTGGAAGCACATCTTTATGAGAAAGGAGAGAAAAAGCTAGTGGTATTTATCACAGTAAGTGACTTACTGAACTAATTAATTCTCTTTTGGTATTGGTCAGAAGAATAGTGTTTTCAGTCCATTAGTTCTAGTTACTATATCATTTCTCATTTGTGACAGACTGATTAAAATCAGGCTGGAGTTCAGTGTCACGTCATTATCATTTTTTGTACAGCAGTTTGCATTCTAAAATGTCGACTAGTTCCAGAGGAGGACAAAGAAAATTTAGTGATTAAATTAGTCAGTTGAAACAGAAATGACAGGCTACATGTTCTACATTCTTCTGATGCACTTTTTACCTTTGGACAGGAAGCATGTGACTACATTAAAATTGGTGTCATGATGATATGAATTAAAACCCAACCGGAAAGCAATGTATTAAAAGTCAAGTATTGATGGATCTTCTCATTAAGGAAGAACACGAACAAAACGCTGAGACTGAAGGTGAGTAGGGTATTGAAACATTTATGAAAGAAGGATATCAAATGGGTTCATACCTCTTGGAAAAATATTTTGTGAATCTCAAATAATTGTCAGAGGCATGTTAAATTTGCACACTTGAAAAAGTAAATTACTGATTGAGCATAAATTAATGCTAGATTTAGCATTTTACAAGAATATTCTGTTTAAATTGATATGACCTCAGTCGAGAATGTGCTGTCAGGTCCTGGCAGATCCTGACAGTTCTTTGATTTTAGGAGAACATCTACATTCTAGAAAGGATTCGGAATTGGAAGCCATGGCTAGGTTAGAAGTTAAAGAACTGCTATTTTTTCTTCAATGCATAAACCTTTAACTATGTCAAAACTCAAGTAATAACAACAATAATAATAATAATAAATTTCAAACCCATCAATTTTATTCACTTACATATAGGTTTTCCTAAGGAAATAATAATTACTTATTATCATGACTTCCAGCAGACCATTCACATGGTTGTTCTGTACATTTCTTAATGGAAACCAGATAACCAAACCAGCTGTGTTTAATTTTTCCCTAAGTTATCTAGTTATTTGTGAAGTCCAGATAGAGCCTTAATATATTTGACTTCAGCTAAAAAAAATCACAAAAGGCATTGCTGGAATGTTGTTTCCCATTGCAGAGCTGTTCATGCTTTTTATTGGTTTACAGTAATATTTAGCTTTCATTTTTCAATGATAAGATCCTAACCTCTCAATGTTCAGCATTTTCACAGAAGCCTCTTTCATCAATAAAAAAAGAACCAGCAATAGAGATGAAAGTATGTCCTTGCCCAGCCCCCTACAATATGCTGCATATGTTGGATCTGAAAACCTTTGAATCCCACTGTGAAAGGAAGTAAAATTGACTGTAGGCTTTTTGCTCTGTTTTTCAGGACAACAAGGAAGCTGGGTTTGCATGGTGGATCCTCACACAGGAATCACCAGGGCATGTACATTTCTCCTCATGCTCTTAAGAAATTAAGAACAGAAACAAATTTTCGCTAAAAAGTAACAAAATTATCTATCATTACCTCATAGAAAAAAAACCCTGGATTATTACGATGAGCTTTAAAACATGCATTTGTTTATTCCAACTAAGCCAAGATATTAGGAAATCTCTAAACCTGTCATTGATGTATTCTCCATTGCTGTGAATCTGATTTTCCAGTGTGAAGTTGAAGACGAAATGTGAGACCTCCTCATTGCGGAAATGTTTCACTCGGGATGCATACTCGTCTGACTGCAGATGTTTAATGACATCAGGAAACCAGACAGATAAGCCATAGTAGCTGTGAAAAACAGAAGAACTTCAGGCACCAATCTCACTCATTCAGAAATCTGTGCGAGGTGTGAATGAGCAGCTCCTTTGGCCACTTATGTGATGAAGCAGTTGCTCTGTCTGAATAAAATCCTCCATAAAATAAAATTATTGAAAGTTGCTGACACCAGAAGATGTCATTTTTTCAAAGAAGGTATTCCTGGTGAGTCAGGTTTGCAACCAAGAACAGATTAACTGACAAATATAATATTTTATGGAAAGACCCTGAACAAAACAGATGATCATAGTATTAGAAATTTACATGCAAACAATTTTTCTGTCAGTCAGGACTATCAGAAATGGTTAAATCTCAACTACTCTTACCCAAAAGACAGGGTGAACCATACAGCTGTAAGTTTGATCGTATTATCCTTCACTGGGTAGTTGAAGCATCTCATAAACGTCAACCAAATCTGTAAATCATTAGGAAACACATTTATTTGCATCTTATTTTGAACAGTTTTCTTAAGTGATAGGTTTTTTATTCTTATTTGCTTGCTTCCTCAGGGCATGGGAGAGAGCAGATCAGCTCTTATTTTGATGCAGCCCAAGATGTGATTTGCTTTCTCAGCTGCAAGAAGATATTGTAGGCTCATATAATTTTTTTTTGTAACTGGTGCAGACTGTGTGCATTAATTTATCCTTACTCTGATCACCTCAAACTTTCCTAATCCCTAGACAGCTTCATTTTACTTTCTCAAATAAACCAGAGATTTTCTCAGAAATGTTTTCTTCTCACTTCGCCCAATTAGACAAACTGTACTCCATAATTAAACAGTGATGCAATCAGAGTTTGATCTATCATAACCTGCCATGGCTAGAAATTGATGCCTGAGCTACATGGGGGACAGAGGGGAGGGGAGGGGAGGGGAGGGGAGGGGAGGGGAGGGGAGGGGAGGGAGGGGAGGGGAGGGAGGGGAGGGGAGGGGAGGGGAGGGGAGGGGAGGGGAGGGGAGGGGAGGGGAGGGGAGGGGAGGGGAGGGGAGGGAGGGGAGGGAGGGAGGGGAGGGGAGGGGAGGGGAGGGGAGGGGAGGGGAGGGGAGGGGAGGGGAGGGGAGGGGAGGGGAGGGGAGGGGAGGGAGGGGAGGGGAGGGGAGGAGAGCGGAGGGGAGGAGAGCAGGAGAGGAGAGGAGAGCGGAGCAGAGGAGAGGAGAGCAGGAGAGGAGAGGAGAGCAGGAGAGGAGAGGAGAGCAGGAGAGCAGAGGATTCCTGATTCCTTCAGTTGCATGGAGAATGTAGCATTGCAGCTATCAACAGCAGGAGCTCAGAAAATCCATCTCATTTCTGAAAGTTAATTAAAAAGAAGGAAGGTAATTACAGAATGAACAGTGTTGTTGTTACTTACACCATAGAGCTCTGTACGGATTCTTACAAAACACCTCCTGTACCAAGTTCCAGTATCACTCTCTATTTCTATGAGTTCATCTATCTGCTTTGGTGTTTTGATTCTGGTAACCTAGAAATAAAAACAGAACAAATATATTTGTACTTTCTCAAATCAGAAACTACATATGGAGGAATACTGGTGGGGTTTATTACACCCCATGAGCAGATATTCAACCTCTGTCTACACCAGAAATGCTTTAGATTTATAAAGGAATAGCAACACATTTTAATGACAACGTTTTATGGATGTGACTGTTGCAGAAAAGCTTTGTGTTCAAGGCATGAAGGAAATACATTTCCTCTTGCTCCAATAAGCTGTTGCTGTCATATTCTTCTTGAGTATTGTATTTACCTCCAATGTCACAAAAAGTAAAACATTCATTTAAACCACCAGTTAACCATGTTCAGAATTTATCTTCAAATTGTTTCTGACTTGCTATCACAACACTGTTGGAAGTCTTTGATTAAAGACACAGCAATGAAAGCAGACGTATTCAAAATGTCATGAATTAGTTGCTGGACAACCTTTTTATTATTTTGTTATTTCCTCTAGTGTTAAACAAAGAACTTCATGAACAGAGAAGAAGTGAGGTGAAATGATCTGGCACCACACATGTTATTGCTGTTATGAACAATCATCTACTTATCTAAAGTGAAATGAGATAAACAGACATCAGGGAAAAATATAGAATTACCAGTGACAGGGAATGTAATGCATCCTAGAATGCTGATTTTTACTTGTACTCTCTTGTGTATCAGAACAAGAATGTGTTATATCATCTTTCCAGACACACGACCTGAAAAACCTATACTAGTGTATGATTTTGGTTCTGGTTTCTGCTCCAGTTCCAGCTTCAAAGTGATATTTTTAAAAAAAAAAAGCAATGTATTCATTCACAGTTTATTTTAAAACAAGACAAGCAGAGAACAGAAAGAAAATTAATAAAATGGGAAAGTGACTGACATAGAAGGAAGTTGTGAGCAAGAGACTGAGTGTTCAGTCTTTGGCTACAGTTCCTGAAGTTAGCCATAGCTTGCGTATCTTAAAAGAATGAGGACACCCCCTCACTCCCCCCTCCAATGTATCATAGTGGATTACAGGATGTCAGGGAATAGCAATATTGATAATTGAGCTCTAGTTTTGAGCCCACTCCTTTTACAGATGCATACCGTTTGAGATGCAACATAGAATAGCCCACTAGACATTTTATGGTATAACTGCCCTTGTTTCTGAAGTTCTACAGCTCACTGTTTTGCCAGATCATGACTTCATCAAAAGCCTGTAACCTTCTTGTCATGCCTCTTTTGATAATCCAGTCTGCATCATTCCACTGATTTCAAGCTTTTCTTAAACTGCTTTTATGAAATGTGTTGTACAAAGGACTGAGTTGAATCCTCAAAAATTATCTGAGATCTCCTACATACAGAAATCCTTACATGCTACACCTCTGGGCAGAAAGGGGGTGCCTTTTGGATCCCACCCTTGTGGCCCCAGTGCCAACCTTTTCATCATACTGGACATCTGACTCATTTGGAGCTGTGGAGAATGGGGAAAACATATGTATCCTAGGACCACTGTATGTGACTGGAGACAAAAGTTCCCCGGCCTTGGTGGTTCTTTAACATATGAAAAGTCCTATTGAGTCAGGATAATAGTCCATCTGGACCATGCAAATTCAGCATGTCAGTATATGAAGAATGAAAAAACTCCAAACCCAGAAAAGAATACCTATTTTAATGAAAATAATGCTTCTGTTTAAAAGCAATGTCTAGAAATACGCAATGTCTTAAATTTTAAAAAATCAAGACACTGCAAAGAAAAAGACTTGCAGAAAAAATAATTAATATGTGGCAATTGAAGAGTAGAGACAATTTTGGTTTTAAGGATGCAAAGCTTTTTTTTTACTTAAATATTTAATCCAAGGGATCTAATGAATATGTATTTTAAACACCCAGGAAGATAATTAAGCGTGTACATAAACATTTAACTTGGGTAGTTCCATGACTGAAGATATTATCAATTTATTACCACCTCTGTTAGTGTCATTGCTTTCAGGAGAGATTCTCCAAAGTATGAAGAGCCACCCACTCTATTAATTCAGCAACTGCAATACTCCATTTTGGATTAACTCCAAACCCAACTGCTTGTCAGCTGATGCCATCTCTTTCTAAAGGCTAGAAGATAATCTCCTCAATAATATGAGCAACAAGAATAAACATAACTTGCGAAAAAAGGCTTCTAGAAAAAGATTAAATCAATATAATACAGGAAAATGCATAAAATAAAATAATGGGAAAACTATATCAGTAATGGAGAAAATGTTACATCATCGGTAGAGTCAGAAAACATATTAACAAAGTGTGTCTGATGTAACTACCGACATGAAGTGGAGGAAAATAGTAAAGCATAAGTCATAGAATAGTGTTGGATAAGCAAAGGAGAAAGAAGCATGAAAAGTTTAGGAGAAGTATGTGAATAAATTACTGAGACAAAATGTCACAATATCAAGGACTAACTTAGAAGAAAAAAAGAAACTAACATAATGTGTCAAACAAATTATGCGTAAGTTCTTTGCTTTCTGGGTTTTATGAGATGAAGTGCTGAGGTTGTACAATACTAAGAGAATGATGGATTTTCTAATCATATTAATGCAGGCTAAAAATAGGACTTCTATATATGTCTAACCTTGACATACAGCACAGTATTTCTAATCTCAGCTTGATACACAGAGTTGAGTTTTTGTAATGCTCAAGGCAAAAACTGGCAAAATTAATGGCTGATCAATTAACAAAAATAACTATAGATAAAGTGGCTGAGTGTCACATTTTAACAACCATAGAGACAAAGTCTTGCTAGATCACAAGAGTTGGAAAAAACAAGCATGTGCTTTGTTTTCTTCTCCACAGCTGCTTTAGTACATGATTACAATTACGTCAAAATGACGTGAGAGGCTTATCCTTCCTCCCACATTTTCTCCCAGAACATTTCTGTCTTCTTCCTTGTGCCTGAAACAACATTAAAGGGGGACAGAGTCTGTGCTGTGGCTGACTGTGAAATCAGTCAATGAATATCAATAGTGGCACAAAAAAACCCCCTGGAGTTACCAGGAGCAGGCATATTCTGTCTGAAAGCAGCTCGGATCAGCAAGAGCCAATTGTGAAATTGCACCATAGCTGTATGGTGTTAGGCAAATCCCTTTAGTCATAAATTAAATCAGAAAATAAAATATTAGGTTAGGTCAGATTAGGGGTAGGTCACCAGTGTACCAATAAATGTGGATTTAACATGGTAAGTGTGCTAACCAGCCTTCTTTCCAGCTACATATAGGAATTCTTGAGCTTCTCTGAGGAAAGATTTAGATGGAAGCAATAGAAACTACATCCAAGGCAACAAACTGCAGGTCTCAATGGAATAAAGTTATGTGGTCAGATGGTCATTCCTCAAGACTGCCTGCAAATGCGGAACATCTAAGAGGATTTCTTAATTGAGTTATATGTGCATTATAGTAAGAAGAAAGCTTCTGGAAGAGGAAAAACATCCCACACATGGCTCTGAGGGAGCAGAGCATGTATAGTGCCACAGTACTGCACAAGCTGGAGAGGTAGACTGGATTTCAAAGCAAGAAAGTGCTGTTTGATCCTACTGTATCCAGGAAAACAAGATTGTTGTGTATAGCCTTCATAAATAAGGAAGATGCCATAAAAAAATCCATTTCTGAGTTGTCAGTTTTTCCTCCAATAGGAACAACCCATCAACACTTTAAATAGGGCTTTATAATTAGGCCTCCACAAGATGAATTTGAGCTTCCAAGACATTTTGAGAATACTAAATGTTTGAAATTGCTATTTCATAGAAGTGAAAATGTAGTTTATAAAATCATTATTTTACCTGATAAAAATGTAAAAAAATGCCAAAGCCTAAGGACGCAACAGCTAACTAATCTGGACTTCTATGTGCCTACTGTTATTAGTAAGGGTGAAAACTTAATGAATAAAACACAGATGGAATCTATTAAGTATCTTGGTACACTGGCTAAAATTATTATGCTGTGAGTTCATACACCCATGAATATCCTGTCCAAAGGCTGGTATCTTAATTCATGTTGTATATATAACAATAATAATAGGAATTCCCAATACTTTATATTTGGGTATTTAGAGTGCAAAAAATTTGCTTAGTCATTTAGAGTACTAATATTGTTTGCTTAAGGCATCCAGACCTCACCAGTCAGCAGTGAGGTCTGGATGGGATAGGTGATTAGCTTTAAAAGCATACTCACAGTGAAGACTTTCTCAGGCTGACCACGAGCACGCATATTTGTGTCATGAATTTGCTTGAGTATCATCCAAGCTTCATCATGTTTTCCAACCTAAATGTTAGAACAAAACATTTAAGTGCGACATACATGCAAATTGAGTTACTCGCTATAGTCCCTGAACAATCTAAATGCCTGTTTGGTAGAGGCCATGATATAAAACAGAAATAATTTTGACTGGATTCTAGAAACCATTTGGAAAGTTATACCTCCAGCAGGAACCGTGGGCTTTCCGGCATAAAGGTGAGGGCAACCACAGAGGAGACGCAGGGCAGTGCACAGACAATCACAAATACTCGCCAGCTGTGGAACTGGTAGGCAGAGCCCATGCTGAAACTCCATCCTATGGAAGCAGAAATTCACAAAATGTAGACAAATCAGGAGTATTATATGTGTTATCCTATATATGCTGCTTCTTGGAGATGCAAGATGATACCTGTACTTAAATGAAGCCTGATTGATGTATTTCCACAAATATTGATCATCTGAAAAATAATTTTACACTATGAATTTTAGCCTCTTGCATGTGACTAGTCATGCTGGAAAATGGCCATACTATGGATGAAAAACTTTCCTACACAGGGATGAAGAAGTTTCTTTCAATTCTCTTGGCAAAATCTGTATTAAGGTAGTTATGCAAACCAAACAGGAACATCACCACCATGCATAAGAATACATATACAATGAAGAAGTTCTCTATGAAGAATGGAAGTAGAGAGACTTAAAAACCTACACTCAAATTATATATTTTATGGAATTACACCGCTTTCTTCAATACTAACTTTTCTACAAAGCTGATTTCAATGTTCTTAATAAGAATCACCTACGTGAAACTGGAGGGCTGGTAATTCAGCTTTTTAATAAAATATCTGGGTGGTTGGTTATTATGTCTGGACTACTCAAATATTATAATTGTAAGAAAACTAAGGATTTTTCTTAAGAAAGAGAAAAGTATTATTTGGGTAAGTATTTGGCCTTTTATTCTGGCTTCAGTACAGCAGAAATTTTCAAGTAAAGTTTTCATGGATAACTAATTAAAAGATGTGTGGAAGATAAAAATAGTGGTAAAGGAGAGAAAAGGTTACTGGAAGAAAATAAAGTCTTGGCTAATGATAGAACTGATGTACTGGATTAATCTGATATATTATTTGCAAACTGATTTTTCTAGACAAAAGACATAGTTAATTAAATCTGTCTGTATGTCAGTAAACAACTAGTAGAACATGGTACCAAATAGCATTTTAAATAGTTCTCCTAAGGAGGTATTTATCTGAGAAATGTTAAGTGCATTTTGGAATTTAAAGATTCTATGCTGTAGATCATAATCACATTACTGGGAAAAAAGTTTCTTTCCCATAATAAAGTACTTACATACTACCACACTAAAAATACTGTCAACCCATGATTTATTTTTATTCTTTATCAGCGGTTTGGTGAAACATCTTGATCAGCAGACCTGGGAATGTATTAATTTCTGGTCTCCTGTGAACTTCCTATATTTCTGACATTATATCAGTTTGCTCTACAGCCTTGTTTAGTGCTGCCACCTTTACCCCAGGGACATAGGGATAAAATCAACAGTGTTGGCAATGATCTTGGAATCCCACGTTACTTTTTTTCAAGTAAGGCTCCATATAGACATATTTTACTGCTTCAAATCTCCCTTCAACAAAACAAGGACATCTGAAAATTAAGTTTTATTCCAAAATAGAACTTGGAATTAAAACTTCAGAATAACCATGTAAACAAAACAAAAACAAAGACATAGAAGTGTATTAAAGTTCACTTTTTACTGATTTTTTGAAAACTTTAACATTTGATCTTATGGAATTTCAAGTCTTAAATAATATGGGTGTGTTTTACATCTGAATTGTGAAGGGAATGAAATAAAGATTTACAGTGTGTTAATGAGGCAATTAGAAACCACACCTGTGTTTTGCATATTGTATACACATTTTATTCTAATAATTGGAATCATATTCTTCATTACAAAATTTAAAATACAGAACAAAATCACCTGATGCAGGATTTGCAAAATAATTTTTTTTTTTTGTGAAATTAATCTTTGGTCAGATCAGTGAGTTGATCTGATTCTCTGGGAAGCTGTGCAACTGCTAGTGCTGCAGGGAAGGCAGCACAGGATGGGAGTTCTCATCTTTCAGAATGTTCAGTATCAGTCAAGGTACTGGCTTTTGTTGTTATTAGAAACTCTTCCAGAAATGCACAAAGCCATTGGTATAGTTAGGCAATCTGCTTTTCACTGCTCTAGTTTATATTTTATGAGACTGAGTTGTACAAAGGGTAATTCTGCAGTAAATGAAATCAACCTGGCTTTATACCTGTTATAAAGCAACAGCAACATCTTGTGCTCTACAGCCAGTTCTGAAAAATGCTGGGGGTAATTTATTTTTAGCTGTCATTTATTAATACAGGTGAACCGTACTACACTTAATTAAAAGCAACAAATGCACTGTCATTGTGACAACCTACAAAACATCTTTTTTACTACTCAAAATACCTGAGGGGTACGTCAAGTGAAATGTTCATTACAGTTTTTACAGCTTTTATTCCATTTTTTTCTCTATGTAGTGTATTAGCTGCTGCAATTTATTGTGTGATTTAATGTATCTGCTGAATTAATGACAAAGGGAAACGTCAGGATTATAAAAAGCAATTTGTAGAAAAAACTCTGAGCTGCAACAGAACTTTGTGGTGGTTGTTCCTCCCATCTATTCCAGCACCAGCACTAGATTGGTAAAACAAACATATATTTCAAATGCAAAGTGAGTTTGGATTTAGTCTTATATTTAACATGTCCTTTATCCCCAGGTCATGAGCTAATCTGGCAAATGGAGCCATTAGAGCAGCTCTGAATTTAGCTCACAAAGTGGCTTTCATTCCTTTCATACATAAGTCTTGAAACTAAATGAAAGTGCGTTCTTGGCTGTAACTCAATCTGCTTCTCCCTTCCCTGATTTATGGCACAATAGCAAAGGCACAGCAGCTCTACATGGCTGCATTCAGTGCCCTGCTCAGCAACCTGGAGTCGACCTTCACCCTTGCTCCCTCGCTATGCTGTATTCGAGAGTCATCAATCTTGAGAACCGGGGTAAATCCCAGTGTTTTATGAATTGCAAAACATTTGGCCCAAATGCATCTTGGGACTAATGTACTGTAGAGCAACCCAAAATCTGTGATGGCTGAATCTGAAGCTGCTGCAAGAACCTTTGTGCCAAATACCACCCTCCTGCTTTCCTGGCTGCTGGAAAAGGCCAAGTGAATCACAGACATGGCAATTACTGATTACAGAAACACAGGAGCACACAACAGAGAAAAATCAAAATGTACAAGATGCTAATCTATACCCAATCACCAATTTATAAGTTGGACTCAATGTCAACAAAATATTCTCACACAAAACAGCATACCAGCAGCTCCATAATATTAATATAACAGAAGGATATAATAAAATTCTTGCTCCAAAGGAGAGAAAAGAACATTTGTCATAGGCTTTCAGAACAAATGTAGAGGGAAACCTGTGCACATGAAGATGAATTTTATAAATATATAATACCTGATAAACAGCAAGTATAAGGATTCTTCAAGCATAAGGATCCTCTCCTGCAGTAGATACATTACTAAAGGGCAGATTTATGAGGATGATTTTCTAAACTTTCCACAATAAGGGTTGCAAGGAATATGACAGATCTCTAGAAATTCATATATGTTACACTAAAGTGCAATGTGGACAATCAAAAACACGAGTGCCCACAGGCTCTGTACAAATACTGGCTGGCAAGGGGACAGTTTATATATACCAGAGGAATAAAGCTGTGAACAACTTCTAATACACTAAAGTCAGCAAAGAAAATCAAATCACACATTGTGATTTCATTGCAGGGTTAGCTAAAGACTGAGCATTTTGACAATTTTTGCTAGGCCTTAAGCAGGAATAAAAAGAAATAGTTTCATGGCAGTGTCATAAATTGCCAAAATCCAAATTTTAATGGATTTCTGTCTTTAAGTAAACCAAAGGAGGGAGTAGATGCAGGAATATACTTAAAAATTAAGGATGGGGGAGAAAGAGAACCACGGAACTGACAGTAATTCATAGACTTCATGGATTATTCCAAAGAATAATTAATGTGGTTTGACAGCTTTTCTTATTTCTGTTGTACCATACAGCCTTTGGTCCAAAGTCAACTTTCTAGCCTTCATTCTCAGTGTTTTTGTTTGAACTATTTCCACTAAGAAGCATGATGCTCTAAATTGTCACTTGGTGGCACTGTTACTGCACTCAAGACAAATAAAGCTTAAAACTATTGCCGAAAGAATTTTACTATCAAATGCTGCTGTTTTGTGGAGTATTTCCCAAAGCTAAAGCAAAATTATAAGAAGGACTGGAAATATTTTGAAGCTTGCATCACTTAAAAACATATAAGTATAAGATATATAAAATATAAAATATATAAAATATAAAATACATATAAATAATAAGTGTATTTTTTCTGTCCTGGCATTATCAAGTTTAACTTTAAGTGTCATCTAGGATTTAAGCCTATATATTTTAGTGCTGCTTATTAGAATAATGGTGAAACATCACTGAAACTGAAAAAAAAAAAAGTTCAGATCAGTTATGCTGAAGAAGCTCTGGATGAAAAATATGGATGAAAAATATGGATAAAAATATGATTTTAAACAATTGCAGAAATAATGTTTTCAGAATTATTCTGTGTTATATTACTGTGAAATTTCAGTCGCACAAAGTAGAACACTTGTCTTTTCTGTGATTAAATTATTAATATCACGTGGGAAAAGCAGTGCTATTTTTAGCCTGTACAGATAGTTAGATACTCTACAAACCTAGTCTTGGCAGGTCAGCTGCTGGTAATTCCTGCAGAAGGAATTTGGAAATGAAATAGCTGAAGTATGGCAGGCTATGATGGAGGCAACTTAACAAAGGCGCATGGCTCTCTAGCTAAATGCAGTTAGCCCTTGAGGATCACCAGTTCAATGGAAGAAGAAAGCAATTGCATTCAAGAGATGTATTTTGCAAACACATTAGATTTAGAGTTACACACACTACTCCTCTGTGCTGGCATTGATATTTATCTGAAGACCCTAGATAATCAGGTGTCCAATCACTCCAGTCCCCAGTACAGCTTCAAGAACTGATCTTGCGTAGAAAATAATGTGCTCTCAAATACCTTCAAACACATTCCTGCACAGCAATATAGTCCAGGTGTAGTACCTCTGAACAGTAGCATCAACAGACCACTTTTAAAATTTCTCTAATACCTGCCCAGTTTTACTTTTCATAAAGGAGGAAGTTTGTGTATCCCCGTATTTGAGACAATGATATCACATGACATGCGCCCAAAATTTGAGGTTTAGTAAAGACAAGCCAGGCTTTTGCGTAATCTTACTTATGCTCTGCAGAACACAGACAGAGCTGTTGAATTTGATTCTTTGACATGGAAATGCCAATGTGTGAGGCCTGATAGGAGAAAAAAACCCATAAAAATTAGTTTCAAATCAGAATATTTAGAAATGCTGGGGTGAAGGTACACCTGGGGGGAAGGTAGGGAAACTTGTAAGTCATTGTGTGCATGGTTTGAAATGGTCTGTCTGAAATCTGACTTTCATTTGGCCCTGAAGTGTGGCTGTATCATGATGCTGTGACTCACAGCAGTCAGCGCAGTCAAGAAGTTAATATTTAAAATGGCAGAAGAGACAAACAGACTTAATCATATAAGAGAATTAAAGCAGCATCCCTAATAAGAAAACTGCAGGTACCCAATAGTCTGGTCATGTTATCTATCTAATCTTGGCAGATGCTAGAAGTGGCAAAGGATGTCTAATTACTGGTCTATTTATGATTCTGAAATCAGAATCTCTCTTGGCTCCCTAGTAGATAAACATCAAAACATGTTGGGTCTTGAAGCAGGATATTGCCAGTACTGGGCCTAATGGGAATGCCATGTCTGTATCTTGAGTTGAACAAAGGAAGCTATTCCTGAACTTCAATTTTCTTTACGGGGAAGGATACTGGGCCAACTATATGTAACAGACACATGAATATTAAAACACCACTCATTTTACTAACAGGGCAGAAGAGAAGCTATACAGAACCAGAGGGCAAAGACTTGCAAACTAGATTGACCATTATAAATTTTCTACATATTCACCCTGTATTCTCTCCTTCAGGGGACTATCTCAACTATTCAGAAGTTGTAACTGTTCCAATAGTTATAGCAAACAGTGGCAAAAGAGTAAAGAGCATTCACAAGAAGCAGCTTATGCCATTTTCAGAATTGTTTTTGCCTTTTCAGCCCTTACTATATGACTGAGAAAGATATGATAACAAGAGGATTCACATGCATTTCACAGACCTGGACAAATTCTGTTTTTACTAATACAAAGCAGCACTAAAACAAATTATCACCTCTAAATATAAATAGCACATTAGAAACAAACAAACAAAAGTCTTGACTTAGTACACTTTGCAGGAAACATCCTGTCTTGAATGGTAGCTGCAATAATCAGCTGGCATCAAAACAGCTGACAGAAGATGAAGATTCCTCTCCCTCTTAGTTATCTTGCACAGAGGTTTATTCACTTTAGTTTGTCTCCCACTCTCCATAACATCATCCAATTATATGGCAAGTTGTTGGCAATCTGTAGTGTTTTACTGTGGTTTTGTGTGTATTTATATACTGTATCTCTATCAATAAAACAGGAACAGTAATACTCACACATGTTAAGTCTTAACTCTGTGCTGTAGGACCTCAGTAACACTGAAGAGGTGTAAAAATAAGAAAAAGATCAAAGCCAAAACACAGATCATTTTGGAGGAGACTTTACATTTAAAATCCATAAAGAAAGACATTGACATGAACTGCAAAGCCACTACCCCATAAGGGGAGCAGGAAAAGATAGACATCAAATTTGTACAAAACCTTCTACGTGGTTTCATGATATACCCACACCTTATTCTTAAGAGATTTACAGCTTTTATCCAATATCCTTTTGAGCCAGGAGATGTGCTTGACTGATGTGTAATTATCATACAGAACTTTGTGAGCCTTTCCTAGACTGATCCCCAGTTCAACTATTCATTGCATCCATTGATATGACTCTTCATGAAATAAGGGCTAAGAGTAAAGCATTACACTTACAGGAAAGGAGCAAAGGATGCCACTGATGAGGAGTGGAGACAGGCCTGTAATGCTCTACTTTGGTTTATTTAACTTTGGCCACTGAGAATTTTCCAATCTCAGGCAAGGGAGAAATAATGGAAACGCACTTTGCTAAGGGATCATGCTGGCGTAACGTCTCCACCATAACACAGGATGCAATTTTGCACCTCAGGAATTCTGAACACAATTGCAATGACACTATCCTTTAGGACTGGAAACCTGCCAGAAAAGCACTTCAACACAGCATTGCAATGTCTTGACTTTGATCACCATTAAGAGTTTTGCCTCTGTCCCGTCATTTTATCAGACTTCAGGTACCTATTGCCAGGAATAGAGCCTGAGTAACTTCAACATGTCTTTATTCTGAATGCAAATACCATTATATTCCTTGAGAAGTGGGTATATTTTCACTTATTACAGTCCTTGGTTAATGAGCACAGATTTTGAAAGCTTGCTAGGGCATATCTGTAATTTGCTGGTTAGATGTTTGAATCAGAGGTTCTAAAATATTCTACTTTGTGCCTTCTCAAAATAGCTTTCTTCCTCTCTACCCCATAGTTTATAAAATAAAATCAATGCAAAATCTCTCCTAAAACTTAGGTTAATTGATTACTCCTGAAATTTAAAATGAGAAATACCACGTAGTTATTGAAATTAAGTAAATATGTGTATTACAGGCTAAAATGTTCTGAACTTGCCATATGTTCACTCATGGCCCTTGTTCAGAGAAAACTGCCCAAGACTCCTAGAAATGAGTGTAGATAAACACAGGTCAACTTTCATCCATGATTCAGATGCAAAACATGAAAAGAACTGTGATATGTAATCAAAAGCTCAAATGTTTTATTTTCCTTTAGATGTCTGCTTTTGTCACATTTCTGCACATGAATTGGATTTGGAAAATTTTCTCCTTTTAGTTAGAGATCTGATATAAAGCTACATCTTGTGGCACCAGTCTCAGTCCTATGGAAGCCAACACTTGTTGTGACTGCTCTGATGATCTTTAATATATGCATTTTCCATCTTTCCAAAGCCTTTGTAATGCCATTGACTCAGGAAAAAAATAGTTCTGGGATGCAATAGGTCAGTGGTTTATATCCTTCCTGAATTTAATGACCACTAGACATTTTTCAAATGGATATGTAGAGTACTATGTGACTAACTAAGGCCTCTGGAAGGAAGATTTATTTATCTTAATTTTTTTTGTGGCCATATGGGTTAGAAGAATTTTATGAAAACCCTGGTATCAAAAACCACAGCAGTAGCTGTGTTTTCTTACCTTGACAACTAGATAAAGAGTGAGCATAAAAACTGACATGTATTTTTTCCAGCACAAACAAGATCTGTTCTGTAACTACATGGAATTTACAACAGAGACTTAAGTAAAGATGAAGTTTTGAGTACTCAGGTATAAATTTAAAAAATTTAAAAAAAAAAAAGAATAGGCCATCAAGGGTTAATATGTAGCTGAAAATCTCATTACAAGGACTATGGCACATAATTGATCTGACTGTTTGGCTGACTGAGTCAGTGGCCCCAGAGATTTATGTACTCATGCATTTCTGCAAAGTCCTGGCTTGGGTCTGACTCTGTGCAGCTGTTCAGTGATGGTACTTCACAATCTGCAAAACAAAGAGTAAAATCTGCCGGCCACAACACTAACATTATCACAACTTAGAGGCTTGTCAGTCTAAAAAGAAAAGGTTATGTCAAGCTTTCCAGAGATGATGGTTCAAACAGATGCAATTAATGTCAGAAGTGGCAGAGACCTCATGTTAAGAGATGCTGCTGTCAGGGGTTCAAAATATCATGGCCAATGTTGGCACAAAGACTGTGCTACCAAATATCACTAAAATGTGTTTCAACCTCTGTATGAACTTAATTTGTATGTTACTTTTAATTTGTTGTAAAGTTTTTTACCTCTATTCTCCTACATGTACTTTGTGTTTTCCACTGTTTTGTTTAAGAATTGAGAAATGGCTTTTGTATGAATTTTGAGCCATCTGTTTGGACAATGCTGAAGAGTGCAGTAAGAGTAAATCATTGAGAGCAGACAGAATTCACTTCTATAAGAAGACAATGTAAAATTGTCAAATGCCCTGTGCAGCAGCCATTATGAACAAACTCAGTGAGGCAACACTTGTGTGCTACAAAATCTCTTCATATAGTTGTATACATATAGTACCCATATATGAAATACAGATACAATTGTGTGTGCCTGCCACAGCCTTGCCATAGTCTCTGAGATCACAAACGGTGCACGTTTGATGTGATGATTTTTTGCAGAGACTACTAAAAGCAGCAGTTAGATGTGGAAACTAATTGAAAATGTAAGTGTTCTTGTCCTGGTCCAGCACTCCTGGTGATTTATGTGCACCTGGGCTAAGGATATTTAAATGATGGGCTCGCAGAAAAGAAGGAAAGAGAAGCAATTAATCAAAAACGACAATCCATAAAAGGCACAATGAAACGCTGCATTTTTTGGAACGAAAATGGGGCCTCCTTATCTAGCTGAACTTAGAAACAAAACATTAATTGAAATGCTGGAATAATATTTGAAGAATATCAAGAGGACATTTTACCAGGGATACGCATTTTACCTTTTGTGTGCTGCTGCAGTGTAACAACAGAACATCTCTGCAATTCAAAAAACTCTTTCAAAATTTAACTCCATTATGTTTATTTGTTTGAAAGATGTTACAAGAAAAATCTTATTTTCAATGAGCATTTCAGTGCTGTGATTTGTTTCCTTTTTTTTTTCTATTTCATTTGCCTCTTGTTTTCTCTTTTTTTTTTTTTAAGCAAAAAGGAGCAACATTGCACAGCTACTAGAGATAGACAGACTAAGCAGACAGTTTTTGTGATCAAATGATTAGAGCAGATGTGCACTCTAGGAATTATCTTCTCATCTAACAGCAGCCAATTAAGCAAACCCGATCACATTTCTAGCCTTACTGTACATATTGTGGAGCCTTTCTGTATATACTGTGAACCATGGGTCAGAAGTCTTTAACAAAAGCCTTGGTCAATCACTTCCAAAAAATTTTATTTGCACTCTCAAGTCAAGTACTAATGATTCTCAGTAACAATCTATCATAGTGGCAGTGGAGAGGTGGATTTTGCCGATGAACAGACAGTCACAGTGTTTGGAAGGCAACTATTAAAGGAAAAAAAGAAAATACAATATATTAAAAAAACCAGATAATTGCAACACATTTATTCTTTTATACAGCTTCCTTGAGAGCCTAGAATCATAAAGGAATCAAAAGTTTATATTAGATTGAACTAAATAATGTTTCTGTGGGAAAATAAAACAATATAAAAGCCTTACCTTGACCTCTTTATCTGCATTTCCTTACTTTTTTATTATATGCCAACGCCACTTTCATGAAACAACTACAAGGCGGGGGAAAACATTCAATGCCGAAAACAAATTGCCCCAATACTAAACAGGAAACAATACTAACTGAAACAGCAAGGGAGGAATAGAGAGTAGTAGAAAGCAGCATTTCTTCACCATGACCAGCACCAAAGCTGAGGAAATTGGGAATGGAAACCTCAGCCCAGAGCCCTCATGAAATCTTAATGCTTATCATTGCTCATTTTATACTGTTTTCTGCTGGCATCTTTGTAAGGTGTAAAAACAGAACTGTCTTGGAAATATTAAGCACACAAACACTGTGAGGGAGTTAGATCAGGTTTTTTCATATTTTTGTACATGTTCCTCTCCTACAAGCATGAGCAGAAAGAATATCGTCAGATGCTGTATTCAGATACTCTGGTAAGCATGGATATTTGAATAGATCTCAATGGAATTACTTTCACTAAAGCAGGCATGATTTTAACATAAAATATTTTCTTTTGAGGAAAAGTATTAAAAAACTTCCTATAAAAAATCCAATGTCATTCTACAATTGATTTTGTTAATTTTATTTTAAAGGCAACTGTACTGCAAATTGAAAAATTATATTCCAGTTGTATATGCAATCCACAGATGGACTATATTATTAAAGTGAAATGAAACTGTTACTAAAAGGACAATCACCATCTCCTTCAAAGCAGACAGATTTACAAGCCATAGAAATAATATGGGAGTATGGGTGACAAATGTACACTGTGATATTATGCTTGAGAGGAAATTAATACATTTTTGTGTATGAATAACCACATGAATTTTTCATCTATTGTATACCAATCACAACACTA
The DNA here is from genome assembly GCA_024500445.1 of Entomyzon cyanotis. Taxonomy (NCBI): domain Eukaryota; kingdom Metazoa; phylum Chordata; class Aves; order Passeriformes; family Meliphagidae; genus Entomyzon; species Entomyzon cyanotis. The sequence continues at coordinate 28,400,193 of JAKEPQ010001021.1, read as the reverse complement.
AAAGTGGGGTTTTTTGTTATTTAACATAAAAATTTTTTGCAAAGAAATCTTATCAGATTAGCATCTTATTTGTTTCTAAAAGTGAAAAGCAAGGTTAATTCTGACACCACAGGTATTTCTGCTGGCCAGTCTGGACAGGTTTCTAAGGCAGCTTTATTAACTTGGATGTAATTTTCCTTAAATTATACTCAAGGCCAATTCATTGTGTGAAACTGAATTTTCATTAAGAGCGAGGCTGAGAAGTTGACATTTTTTTATTGTCATAAGAATGATTGACTATTATTATGGTTTCTGTGGAAAATTATGTTTATGGCATTGAATGATAATGTTTATGGCAACAGTCTGTTCACCTGTCTGTCAATTCCTCCACCATTCTTTAAAGCCATTAAGATACTTCAATCAAATATCACAGGAAGAAAAAGTCTGTGTTCTCCAAAGTCATATTCTCCAATGTGTTGTGAAATATGCTGCCCAGGCAGAGAAGAGAGAATCCACTGGAAGATGAAGAAAATGGCATGAGATCAGTGGTCTCTCAGGAATGCTACAGCCTGGGGATGGGGACTGCAACACAGCCACACAATCCATTGCCTTTGGCACTGGTCTGACCCAGGTCAAAATGAGTTGCCTTCTCCCTGACAGTAGCTAGCCCAGAGATGGTGAGAGTGTGGACATCTGAATGTGTCTCATAGCAGAGTTGGGGAGAAAAGAAAGGGTAAATGTAGAGACTTTCAGAAAGGGATGTAGAAAAAGCAAGGACAAACTAAAAGCACTGCCATGGTGCCTTGTAAAAAACATAGGAGAAGAGAGGGCAGAGGGGAGTTTACCAGGATAAAACGGTCATTGACAGAAACCTATAAGAAACTGAGCCTCTTATCTCCTTTGCTCACAAAACAATTTGCTAGATTTTTACTGAATCTCTCCATAAACAAATTTTCTCTTTCGCCCTCAACCTAAAGTGCCAAGGAAAAGGTTATATTTGAAGCTCACTAATGAGAATCTTTAGTGCTCATTAAGTAGATGTGCTAAAAGCTACTTAAGCTTCTAGGGCTTGCAAATATAAACATTGAAATGACCATATCAAACTCTGCATTAGAGCATAGAAAATAAAAAGCTGATAAAGTGGTTTGTTTTGCTCTCCTAGCTAGATTTGCATAAGCAGCTCTTCTAAATTCTGCTGTATTTTGTCGTTATTGTTGTTCCTAAAGATGAAGATTTTTTTTAAAGTACACATTCAGTGTAATCTAATTTAATAGGATTATTTCAAATGAAGAACAATACACAAGTAGAAGTTGATAACTCAAGTTAATGTTAAAACTGCCTTGTACACACTTTAATTAACTCAGATAAAAAAAAGTATAGCTATAGCTTCATCTGCAGAATACCAGATTGATCTAAGTGCATTAGTATTTGCAGGGGGGTAGGATAGCACATTGGGGATCACTTTGTCTCTTAGAGGAATGTAAAATAGATCAACAGATGTTGCATTATGTAGTAGATGCCTTTGTGTCTGATCTATTCCATTTAAACTGCATGGCACAGTCTCATAGCAAACGCAGATTCAGCCTTAACAAAGCTCTAACTTCTTTAAACCTCAAATGGTATTTTTCATTTGTTGAGGTTGATTCTGAAGACAGAAGATATATTAAAAAGGAAATCGTATGAGGCAAATTTGAAGATTTGTCCTTGGTTTTAAATTTTGGTTCACATGTTTCCTCCAAATCTGAGAAAAAAGGACACTATATGGATTTCAAGATGCGCAGATTTCTTGGTTCATTCATGCACTTTTTACAAGTGAGAAATAAATCACAGTGCTCTTCCCCAGGCCATCCTCTTTGGTGTCTCTCTTTGTACTGGACAACTGCTGAAATTCAGGTATCTTCTGCAAAGAATAGAAATTACTGTATAATAGAAAATGAGGCCAAACAGCTGTTGCTTTGGCTTGCATTTATTCTGAACTACCATGTAAAGGAAGATTTTTAGAAAAATGATCAAAGAAAATAAGAGAAACAATATTAAGGGGTTGCAGTTTTTTTTATTGAGAGTCCAGAATTTTAAAAATTAAAGGATCAACTTATAAATTTCTGTTTCTACCAGTGCAGGGTTATTTGGCCAAGAAGTCTTCTGTCTTCCTTTTGGAGCTACCAGCCAGAATAGTTTGATAAACTGGTATTTTCCTACATGTGCTGGCAATATTCAATGCTGCTTCCTTTTCTAATTTTTTTTAACTCTCTTTTTTCCCCTTCAGTTGCTGTTTTCTGGCCAAACACACTGGCCCAACACACTGTGGAGGAACAGCATCTGTTTAATAGAACAGGGTTGAGGAAATTTTGAAGGGGCATCCAGTGCATCAACTTGCTTCAAATCAGAATCAACAGTGGCCCCTGCAATAGGAATTTCAGTGTCTATGGTTTCACTACTTCCATGGCAGTTTAATTCAGATGCTTAACTAACACACCACTATAAAATCTTTTTCATTTTCTGTGCTACCTCCCTTTGACAGAAATACTGGCTCAGTCTCTGTAAATCCACACTTACAGCTCCTAGCACCCAAAAGGATCCAGGTCTGCTCACCAGAAGAGCAGGAAGATGGACGCCTCCTAAGATCCTTCTGCTTTTATTGCTCATCAAGGATTAGTACTCGCTGTGCCCTAAGCCTATAACCCACTGATAGTACATGGCATCGGCATAAGAATTTTTAACCCAATACCACTGTTTCCATGTGCCAATGAGAAACCCTTTAGCCCAACACAAAAAACCAGATACAATAAGGGAGTTAAAAGGTTTTCTTATTTCACTGCCACTCCACAATTTTAGTCCATCATGTTCTCAGTTAAATCTGCAGCAGGCTGAGAGGTTAATTCCTCCATTAACTCTGCCTGGTGCTGTACATGCTGTGAGTTGCACAGTGAGCCAGCTATCTCCTCATCTGCATAGCTGCTGCATGCAGCTCTGCTTACCTCCTTGCCTATTTTACTACAATACAGTTCATGATGGTTTCATGCAAAAGGAGATTTTATTGAAGTTTTGAAAATAGGTTTATCTTTTTTATCTTCAATTGGATGACACAAAAACAGAGTAAACATGACATGTAAAATATGAGAAAAACTGTTCTCAAGCCACCATGCAAAAAGGTGATAAAAGGATCATTTTCACTGCCACTAGAGTTAATTTCTTCAGGTGAATTGTACTGCTTTACCTCAACAATCTTCTGCTACAAACTCAGAAATATTTTTCAGGCCACTTTGCAAGCCACTTCTTACTCAAAAGAAAAACAGATTGGTGCATTCTCATTGCATTTACACTCAGATAGAAATAGATACCATTATGGACTCCTGTGCCTACAAAAATACTTATCTAATTATGGAAAGCAGAATTAAGAACAGTCAACAGGTCTCCATTTGTAGGTCTATTGAATTTAGTGTAGTTCTAAACTATTAAGGACAGGCTGTGGTTTCATGTACCCTTGACAACATCCAGTGAATGAAGATTCTGTAAATGTATTTTGTAATTCATGTTAGTACTATACAACGACTGTATTTGAAACTTAACTTCTTTCCTATCTAAATTAAATCCCAGTTTCTGCCCCTTAAACGCATTTAATGGTATTGACAGGAGAAAAGTAATAGGCAAAAACCTTCAGAGAGAATAGAAGTTAATATATTTTACAGACCAGAAAATGAATACAAAAATTTCCAGTAGGAGACATAATTAAATATTTTAAAAATAGAAGTTATTGTTAACATTTTAAATATAATGCTTTGCAACTCAAGAGTGAGTGCACTGTTTGGACCTTCTATGTCTGTACTTTTAAGTTCCATGTTACTGTAAAGAACTTATTATCTCAAAAAATACATTCAGGAAAAAATGGCTTTCTTTAGTAAAATCCTAATGACTGAAGTAGAAATATCATTTGTGACTAGTGACTAGTTTATTATTTCTCACCATGACTTTTAGTCATGGAGGAAGACACATGTTGTTTCCTGATGTAATAGAAAACTCTGCTGAAATAGAGAACATATTAATACATTCCCATTTACACCCAGAGAGACACATTACATCTAGGCAAGAAATCTTCACTTCTGAAATTGAATGCCATTTCCTTAGATTTCTTATTCCACTTTTTTCTACTCCAAATTTGTGTTTCCTGAATGGTGCTAAATACCTCTCTTATGAACACAAGTAAGTGGTCCTCAATTCAGTGGAAAAAAAGACTCTAGTGATGAAAAATGAATATTTTAGGTGAAGATCTGTCATGCAATGTGATTACCCTGGTCTGAAAAAAATGTTTAAACTTACATCTGCTTTTTGCATTGAGTGTGTTGGAAAGAAGTATTTTTCCTATTTCCTGGATTCTGTATTATTAATTTTGAAGTGTTCTAGGGAATAATCCATTGGAATTTTAGGGAGTAATTTAATTGGAATTTGTTGCACGCATATGGAAGTAATGTATCTGTCTCTGGTCATACTGTGGAAACTTGTTCACTACAGTCATTTGACATGGCTATCTCCTCTCTTCTCTGGTAAACACCAGACATGGGGTGTGAGAGTCTGGAAAAAGCTACAGGTTCCACTTGCAGTTTATGCTGTAACAGCCTGGATACCTGCACCTTCCTGCTTTCTACCTTGAAATCACATTTATTTTCGGTCAAGAACTCCCCTTCTTGTTCAGGAATAAGATTTAAGAACCAATGAGGTCAATATTTGTTTCTCACTAAGCAAAATACTCTAGGGAATGTTTCAAATTTCAAAAGATTTGTCTATAGTCCATGAAGCCAGAAAAGGCTTGTATGACTCTTATAGGCAAAACTTAAAAGCAGACAGAATATCAAAGCTGATAGGTAAAGGACACTGAAATCCTTATCCAGCTTCCCTTGATGTTTAGTTTTGATATATGTTATAACAAAAATTGAGACTGATTTTTATAATCACGGCAGAGAATATTTTTCTCTTTTAATAACTGATAAAACAACTTTTGTAATTCTTTTTAATTCCTATTCTCAAACTAAAACACAAACTTGGTGTAAAAAATTGTAAGATATCAATGTCTGGATTTTAAACTAGAATTTCTCAGTTTTATGATTCTTCATTATTTGAAAAATGAACATTTTTAAAGACTATTCTTATACAGAGTTGATGCATTTGACAGTCTTTGAACTATTCTACCTTGAAACAAGATGTTAAAATTAAAGTTGCACTTGCAAAAGTACTTACAAAATGATTGTTATTCCTCCTATCCATCCTGATATAAGCAGCATAAAAAGAATTTCTTTTTAGAAGTCCAGTCTGGGACTTTGTTAATTAGTTGCAATTAGAAGCATTTCTCTGCAGATGTTTCTTCTTCACAGCCTGAGCTCCAGTTTAGGAGACCCTGAACAAGTCTACATACATTTTCAGTTTTTAAACAATGGCCAACAGACATATAAATCAACAGATATATCAACCAAAGGCCCTGCTATAGAGATGCTTGTCTTCCAGATGATACTAGCCTTTCCATATGTGGTCACTGCAGCACTGCATCACACTAATCCCTCACATAACAACATGCTAATGCCAAGACGATAGTTATCAACACTTTATGTTTCAGAGCATTACTCCTGTTTCAGATACTCCTACACTGCCAGAATAGCAGAAGAGATAAAACATACTGTAAATAATCTTTGTTTTCTCCCAAAAAGATATAGCTAAATGTTCAATTGGCAAACTTACATACTTCACTGTCTGCCTTGGACTAGGTAAGGTATACTTATGATTCTAGGACTTTTTAGAGTGGCTTATATAAGAAGGAGTACAATGAAAGGTAAAAGAGGGAAGAAAAGAATATTCAAAATTATTTTACTGTGTTGGCCTGATATCTTTCTATTAATATAAGGATAACTCCACTATGCTCAATTACAGTTTTTTGCTTTTCTATGGATGGAGCTTCATTCACTGCTATTGATTCACCTCTGAGTACAACTGAGAAAAACAACACTGTCTACTCCTCAAGCGAGAAGCAGAGAACTCAGAAATGCCTATGCACAATTAAAAATGGGGTTTAGAAGTGGGTGGGCTCTTTATAATTTTATTTTGCTTCCCAGTCAGTGAAGATGTGAATGATGAGAAGGACAAGAAGGACAGGAAGTCATTTGGAGGAAAATCTTTATCATTGTTTAATTCTGACAAAATAAACCCTGTAGGAAACCATGTAGAAATTGTACAAGAAAAAATACCGTAAGAGCCTCCTGGTAATCACACCTGATAGACACCTGCAAATGGTGTAGACACCTGCATGGGCATTTGTCTGACCTGGAATGTTTCCAGGAGGGGACAGCAAAAGTGTGACCACTCTCCCCAAATGCTGGAGCAGGGTTTGCTCTGGGAGCTCTTGACAATGTCTGAGAGCTTGACCCAGCATCGTGACAACAAAGTAGTTTGCCTGAACTGAAGTGATTTCACATTTGTAGTAGGAACTAAGACCAGGTTTTAAATTTCAAACATAACAAAAATTCCAATTTAAAAATAGTGACAATTTTAAGACCTCATCAAAACCCATAAATATGTTGTATTTAATTTTGCCAAAATTATGTATGAACTTATTTTTTTACTGTGAAAAAGGATTCTGTTGTTTATAGCTCACTTCTTTTGGCCTTTTTTGATCATTACAACTTACTGTAATAAACTGCAAATAGTGATTTGTATGTCTAGCACTGGAGAATATTACGTTTCAAAATTGTTTTTACTTTCTTTTGTCTTATGTTATTTAACAAATATTTTTGCAAGTGAAAACAACAACAAAAACAGCAACAAAAAAAATCAGTACAGCACTCTTTTTTGTTGCTGATATTCTTCCACTGCTAAAGAAAGAAGAAAATCTTTCCCTGTAGTACCACTGCTTTGTTATAAGTGTACTATTATCCATTAAAATATACTGCCATGTGATGTTATTATAGCACCTCAGTAAAAGATATAGAATTATTTATAAAATCTACAATCAAATTAGACAAGCTATGTAAATCAGTCTGTCATAATGTTTGCATTTTCCACTGAAAGATAAAGAAAATTAAAGTCCATAGGAAAGCAAAAAACGTACTTGGCATCCAGAGCAATTTACTAATTGGGAAAAAAAATCCACGTTTTACCTTGTCAGCACAAATTCCTCTCTTTGTTTCCAGCAATTCAAAGTCAAAAGGCAAGGTTGAAGATATAGATTTAGGTTGAGTGTACTGAACTCTGAAATTAATTTTAATGCAACAGTCTAGGTATTTGATTAGTCTGCATTATTATAATTTATTTTTGGACATTACCACTTGCTAAATGTTCCCATCACTTTGGGCAAACCTCAGGAAGATGCCTCCTCTTCCACAATATATCTGCGATAAACCTCATTGCTTGGCTAAAGCAAGCTGCTTTGGATGCCAGCTAATTCACTGTGCTGCTTCACTTCACTTGAGGCCTGCCAGGGAGAAGTGCTTGAGAGGCTGATTTTTAAGAACCCCTGAGCAGTCTCAGCAACCCTGGAGACCTGTGAGCACTTAACTCTTCTAAAAGGCAAGCCTGGGAGAAAAAGAATTGAATCTTTACCTCCACATTATGTTTATGTCACATTATGTCTTTACCTCCACATTATGTCAGGGCAATTAAAGAGCTCTTTCACAATGTAGCTTATATTTCATGTGTGTATAACTTCAGCCATTGCCTTCATACATCCCTGCAGCATTTAAATGTAATTAGTTCCATTTGTCTGTTTTTACACCACTGAAAAGATCTACTAAGAAGCATTCAGCACAGCTTTATTTTCAGACTGATTTCAGATTTCAGCACTACAAACATTAAGAAAGTTCTTGCTGTTCTTCTCAAGAATGTATAATTCATAATTTATTTGTGTCAAAAGGACCACTAATTTGACATTCCAGCAATTTAAAATTTCTCTGATGCAAATCTCCACATCATCTATTTTCTCCAAATTTAACAATAACACCAGTCACATTTTCATATGTCCAGATTTTCAGTAATTTAAAGAATCTGACTACATATGGATATTGGTGATTTTTTGCATCTTTTAATAAACTATTTCTTATGTGAGGTACAACCTATTCCCACTATATCCAGTCAAGTCAGTTAAGTCAGTAGTTTAAGAACAGACATGAAGACCCCTTTTTAAGCTATGATCCAAGATCTTTACTTTTATACTAGTAGAGTATACCTCCAAATCACAAGGAGCTTTTTCCTTCTTCTAAGGTTTTTCTTACCATAATGAGGAATTATTGCCCAAGCCATTGCCGAAGCGTAGATGCCACCAATCATCCAAAACATACAGAGCCAGCTCAGGTGTTCACCGCGTTTCTCCCGAGCAAGCACTTCGGAAAAATAGGAGAAGACTGTTGGCACAGCTCCACCAATCCTAAAAGCAGATACAGATAGTGCATTAAGTAAGAGAGTAACAGCTAGATAAACTTTGAACAAGCCCGTAGCAGCAGTCATCAAAAACCCAAACTACAAGCAGCTTCTATGGAAAGAATGTTTTTTCTCTAATTGCACCATGTATTGGGGAACTCTAAAGAAAACTTTCATCAGTTTGGATGCAATTTTTGTTAAATATTTCCTTGAAAATTCTATGTACTACTTACCGCATTCAATGTTTCAAGGGAATTGTCAATGTGTCAGTCACTGGAACAAAAACCAGTGCAAAGTCTTGACTTTCACCATTACAAAATCATGGCAGCCTACTGGCAAGTGTCAAAATACATTGCTCCTAATGGAAAAATATTAATAATTTTCCCAAAGAGTAATAGGTGTTTCTCTAAGTCTTACCTCCCATGATTTAGGCAACCAAGAAGTAACTGTCAGTGGGGCTTTTTACACACAATTAAAATCATATTCTATTCAGTTGCACTACCTGGATGCCTGAGCCCATGCTAGCTTTTTACTTAATTTTTTATGAAAAGCATATACATTCATATGATATTCATTTTTCCCCATGATAAAGTAAACACTGTCTGAAGGTCAGTTGGACAAAAAAAAAAAAAAGATTCAACTTGGTTTTACAAAAATTAAAGTAACTTAGAATATGTATTACTTTTGGTATCAGTTTCCAAATCATCTTGTACTATCTTTACCTGCTCACTACCATTCTCCCTTGTCCTATCACTACATGTTCTTGTAAAACATCTCTCTCCGTTTTTCTCATAGGATCCCTCCAGATACAGGAGGGTCCAATTAGGACATCCTGAAGCCTTGTCTTCTATGAAATACTGGTGGCCAATATTTAGTTTTACAATGAATGTTTTGCGTAGTTGGATCTTCTAGCTCTTAAAGACTCTGCTGGTAATGCAAACATTTACACCTCTGGGAATTCTTGTTACATACACTGCTAACAAGGACTGTAACCCATTTCTTCCAATGGATGGAAATACTGAAAGCCTTCACTAGCAAACTCTCCTGTCACAGGCAGCAGGAGACATTGTCCTTGGAGCTCCTCCTGGAAGCCTGGGGTGAGAAAAAACTGAAGGGACATAGCCAACGGTAGAACCACAACTTATTTTTCTGTGATGGGGAAGCCCTGCTGTCTCAGTGCTTTTATAGATTCAGGGCTCTCCAGTTCCCAAAATATAAATGGATTACAGCTACAATTACAGCTTACCCTCCAGGGCTCAGACATAGTTTCAAACTGCACTCTCACAATATTGCCCAAATACTGTATTTGTGGTTCTAATTAGAGTTCCTTTTCTAATGTTAAAAATTTACTGGTAGATCCAGAACCAAGATCTTCCTCTTTCCTGCCAAAGCTGGAAAGTGCTGCTGAGGAGTTACAGGTAACCACTTTCAAGAAGACCTAATTTAATATGTTGCTCATGGCATCCATTTGGGTGCATGTTTCAAGTTGAAAAAACTTACCCTGTCTCAATGTCACAAAATGTACAGAGAACCTGACCAAAAGTAGCAAAAAAGGCATCTCCCACTTGTCAGCATGAACCAACTGTACCATGGATGATGGTAGGTAGGATGATGCTACTTTCAGAGTTAAAACTGATCCAGGTGGGTTGACATATCTGTTACATCCTAAAGGTTCTCCAAGGCTACAGAAGAAGCACTGTCTATACTGACTAAATTCATAGCGCAACTTTTCTAGCAAGGAGACCTTTTAGACATGTGAAAGGAATTTTGGGGCCAGCAAATTAAAATGCTTATTTAGGATATGCAAATAAGCAGGAACGAAACAAATTCAGCTTTGAAAACTCAGTTTTTCTGTTTCAACTTATGTGGTTAATTTGGCATTTTCAGTGAGTACATCAACAGGATAAGAAACTCTTTGAAGTCCAGGTACTATGTTCATAGTGATTAACAGTGAAAATAACCTTTCTACAATTTAAAGGAGAAATGTAGGATGTACTTCCATTATACAGACAAGTGCCACTATGTAGAGTTGTAGGTCTTTGCTTCATTGCAACGGTGTAGTAAAGTGTGTTTGCATTTCTTTGCACCTTAAACCTGTGAATAGAAAATTTACTCTTCAGATGGTTAAACTCTTCTTTCTGGCCTCATGTAAGTGCAGATTGATACTGCTACAGTCTTTTAGGATACCAGTACCTCTGAAGCTCTTCCTATATCGCAAAGCTACTAGAAGGACTAAAAAACTATTATGAAAAACTTAGAAAGGTTAATCAACAGCAAAACTGGAGGAGCAAGGACGGAGACGGAAAGGAAGCATCCTCCTGCAGAAGACTGTTCTTTTGCTCTTAATGCTGGACAGCCTCAAAGTGGCTGCAGCCATGTCTCCACTCCCTAAAACTTGCACCTAAATGCAGAATGAGTGACAGCAGGAAAAACTACAACTATTATCACACCCAGCAACAATGAAAAAACTTAAAAACTGAATGGACCTTGAGAACCCTTCTAAGGAGCAAAGAAATTTCTTTCTGACTCTTTCAGAAATTTTAACTTGTGGTAGGTACTACGGTCATTTTCTGTTACAGAATTAATTTGGTATCTGCTATATTGAACAGTGCTAGAAGAAGCATAAACTACCTCTCAAAGACTTGGGCAAGAGAAGATCAGAGTATCTCTTCTTCCATCACTCTCTTGTGAGGATTTTTCTGATTCTTCAGCCACTACTGCAAGTTATGAATTAACATATCAAAAGTTCATATTAAAAAACCCACCACCATATTACCCAACAGCTGCAAGGAAGAATGCACAGTTTATATTTAAAAAAGAAAAAATCCTAGGCTAGATACCATCTTCATTTGCACTCAGATAAGTCCTTAATGATTCAGTGGCTCCAGGTGAACCCTTCTATACCTATATGGAAGGAAGAGAATTTGATTCTCACCATTTTTACATTGTAAGTTTGAAAGCAGACTGCCTCTTTGTTGCCCACCTACATTCTGTGGAATGCACGGTAGCATGCTCAGGGGGGAATTTCAAGTAAAATTCAAAGCAGAGCTGCTACTCATTTTTCATCACAAAGATGTAAACAGTACACACACTTCATCTTTTGTTTTAAGTGAAATGCAAATGCTATTCTCCCAGAAGGTACAGTATTAAGTATGCTTCTGGCAATTAATGGGTATGATACAGTGGGCCATTTGCTGTTACTGTATTTGCAAATTATATGGCTCATCCTCTCTTGTAGAAAATAATTTGATACATAAAACTATATTCTTCTCTTGATATGTCTGCATGTGCAGATGAAAAGCCAGTGAAAACTGTGCTGACTTGAAAAGAACATTCATTATAAAAATGGGAAGCATTTTAACTTTCCTAACTACAAATTATTCAATCAAGCTGAAGTTTTTACATCTTATCTGTTATTAATTCCTGTTATCTCTTCAGTTATCCTAACCAAAGTAGTGGACAGAAACATATTACCCACAGATCACAAGGAGAGGTCCATGCACTACCTCCTCAGGGGTCACAATAAGTATGTATTTTGTTAGTATGTACAAAAACTAAAGCACTTTTTTATACCTTCGCAGATAAATTGTCTGGAGTCTGAACACTTAAAAAAAATGTTAAACAACCACTGATCTAAGCCCCTGGGTTGATTATCATGAGTGGTAATCATCTGTCACCAGAATAACACATTCTGTAATGACTCACAAGCTAATACCAACATGGGCAAAACTTTGTTGAACTTAGCCCAAGATCATGAAATAAGTGCTCTCACCCCATAAAGATCAGACTTTTCACCTGAAACAAAAGGATGTGCGCCTTCAGCCTTGCTTTTTTTTAACTATGTAGCAATATATGCAAGAACAACACTGAAGAAACATCAGGAGCCCTTTGCTACCGCACATATTGTTTATATGCGAGAGAATTGCATAAATGTCAATCAAAAGAATGCCAAATATTGATCTTTTTCAGTTATTCTTCATCTTATGTAATAAACCCCATCAGAAGTATGCAGAGCAAGAGAGAATGCATATTTATATATTTATGGACACTCTCAAGTTCATGTTTGTTCTGTGAAATCGTGAGAAAGGTGAAACACAAAGGAGATTTAAGTGATGCACCTTAAGAGAGTAGGATTCAGTGAAACAAACAATAAGGTAGGATACATTTGTGTTTTCTTTGTTACAAACAAAGATGATAAATGTCTGCTAATCTACCTTCAGAGCTGTGATTTGTCACAACAGATTTTGGCAAGTGCACAGTGTGACAGCTGGGATGAAAACACGCCTGTGAGCCATTCAGAAACCTCTGGCTTCAGATAGACGCTTTTGTTTATTTGCAGATTCACTAGCCAAAGGGGCTTGAAATGCAAATGCATACAAGGAATAGAGATAATTAGGGAAAAAAGTCCTTATAGAATACTAAATTTACAAAGTAGGATGGTGTTCTTCTGAAATACCTTGTCTTTTCTTTCAAACCTGGACAACATCCAGACTAAAAATAGATAGTGTCTATGTGAGATGGCATTTGCAAGTTGTCGCCTTGTTATTTGTGATTTGTTAAAAAGTGATAGAGCTCAAAACACAGATTCAGAGATTTGGAAACAGCCCATCATTCCTTGTCTTTCCATTCAGTTGCACTTAACGTCTCTTTTTAACACTCCTCTACTCCAGTACCACAAGTCTCATTGAAACACATCTCTATTGTTTTCCTTTCAGAACTGTTGTTAGACTGGCAAAGTATCTAAGGGTGAGCGAACAGACTGACCTTTTCCTGGAGAATTGCTGGATAAAGCCCTAACAAACTGCAGCACACTAAAGACTAAGCTTTGCTGATCATTCTACCCATTTTTAAATACAAGTGTTTCCTTGGACTATGAATAATAAAGAAGTTTTCTTGCAGGTACACAAGTGGCCTGTATGCTATTAATAGCAAGAGAGTCCTTGTAAGAAAGATTCACATGATTATTTACTGAACTCTACAGCAGTCACTTCTGATGACAGATGAACTGCCAAGTAAATAATCCGTTCCTCAACTTTACCAACACTACTAAAAAAAAAAAAGGTCAAGTTTAATGCATATTCAAGCACAAAATGGAAAAGAATTTGCTAGATATGTCAGATAAATTGCTTTCACACATGCCCATATTGGTAATCACAAAATCATTGCTAATGAATTCTTTCTTTTGTAGATTTTCTTATTCTTCTCTTTCATTCTTTTCAAGTTTTTTCTTGAAAGACAAATACCATGGTGGGTGCCTGCTACAGACCACTGAACCAGGAAGAAAAGTGTGGCGAAATAGTCTATAAGAAGCTGGGAGAACTCTCACAATACTGGCCATTGTTCCTGTGGGGGACTTGAACTTCCCAGATGCCTGCTGGAAAAGCAACAGAGTGGAGAGGAACCAGTCCAGGAGGTTCCTGGAGTGTGTGGAAGATAATGCCCTGACACAGCTGGTCAGGATGTCAGCAAGGGAGGGCACCCTGCTGGACCTGTTGTTTGTGAACACAGGAGGACTGGTGGGTGATGTGATATGATGACTGGAGCCCATCTGGGACACTGTGATCACAAAATGATAGAGCTTTTTATTGTTGGGGAAGTAAAGAAGGAGAAGGAAAAGGCAAGGAGAACTGGTACCTTGAACTTGTGGAGGGTAGACTTGGATCTGTTTAGAAGCCTGGTTGAGAGAGTCCCTTGGGAGGCGCTCGTGGTGAGCAAACGAGTCCAGGAACACTGGACATTCTTCAGGAAAGAAATTGTAGAAGTGCAGAACCAGGTTGTCACCACGTGCTGAAAGTCAGACCAGCATGGAAGAAGATGAGCCTGACTGAACAGAGAGCCAAATTGCCGAAAAACACAAGAGAGTTTATGATCTATGAAAGACTAGGCAGGCCACTCAGGAAGACTACAGGGATGTCATGAGGTTATGCAGGGAGAAAATCAGAAGGGCCAAAGCCCAGCTGAAACTTAATCTATCTACTGCTGTAAAAGGCAAAAAAATGTTTCAAGAAATAGATTAACAACAAAGGTGGGCTAAGGAGAATACCCAGCCTTTGTTACATGACGGGGGTAACACAGTGATAAAGGATGAAAAAAAGACTGGGGTCTTCTTTGTCTCAATTTTTAACAGTCAGACCAGATGTTCTCAGGGTATCCAGCCTCCTGATCTCTAAAGCAGAGAGAAGAATGAAGCCCACATAATCCAAGGGTTAATGTTCAGCAACCAACTGCACCACCTAGACATGCTTAAGCATGTGGAGCTGGATAGAATCCACCCAATGCTCCAGGCGGTGATGGTGGCAGTGCTCACTGAGCCACTTCCCATCATTAACCAGCAGTCCTGCCTAATTGGGGAGGTCCCAGCTGACTGGAGGTTGGGATACGTGATACCCATCTACAAGAAGGATTGGAAGGAAGATCTGGGAAACTACAGGCCTGACCTTTCTGCTGGGGAAGGTCATGGAAGATCAACCTACAGCATCACATGGCACATATAGCACCATCAGGGATCAGGCCCAGCCAGCATGAGTTTGGTTTGTGAAAAGCAGTTCCTGCTTGACTGACTTGATCTCCTTCAGGGAGACAGTGTAACAGGGTTACCTATTTTGTGGATGAGGGAAAGGCTGTGGGTGTGGCCTAATGCCTTCAGTAAAGCCTGTGACATCATCTCCAAAACATTACCCTGGAGAAACTGGCAGTCCATGACTTGGACAGATGCACTGTTTGCTGGTAAAAAATTGTCAGGATGGCTAGGCCCAGAAAACGGCAGTGAATGGAGTTACATCCAGCTGGCGGACAGTCACTTGTGGGGTTCCCAAGGGCTCAGTACTGGGGCCAGTCCTGTTTAATGCCTTCACTGATGTCCTGGAAAAGCAGATTGAGTGCACCCTCAGTCAGTTTGCAGGTGACACCAGGCTGGGTGGGAGTGCTGATCTGCTGGAGGGCAGGAAGGCTCTGCAGAGGGATCTGGACAGGCTGGATCAATCAGCCAAGGCCAAGGCTGTGAGGTTCAACAAGGCCCAGGGCCAGGTCCTGCCCTTGGGTCACAACAACCCCAGTCAGTGCCACAGGCTGGGGCAGAGTGGCTGGAAAGCTGCCCACAGGAAAAGGACCTGGGGGTGCTGCTGACAGCAGCTGAACATGAGCCAGGGTGTGCCCAGGTGGCCAAGAAGGCCAATGGCATCCTGGCCTGGATCAGCAACAGTGTGGCCAGCAGGACCAGGGCAGGGACTGTCCTCCTGTACTCAGCAGTGGTGAGACCACACCTCAAATCCTGTGTTCAGTTCTGGGCCCCTCAGCACAGGAAGGTCATTTTATGCTGGAACATGTTCAGAGAGGTCAAATGTTCAGAATTGGCAAAACATTTGGAGCACAAGTCCTAAGAGGAGTGGCTGAAGGAGCTGGGGGTGTTTCAGCTGAAAGAAAAAACCTTTATCACTCCCTACAACTACCTGAAAAGAAGTTGGAGACAGGTGGGTGTTGGTCTCTTCCAAGTAACAAACAATAGAGTGAGAACAAACAGCCTCAAGTTGTGCCAGAGGAATTGCATAGTATGAAAACCTTCTTCATGGAAAGGTCTGTAAAACATTTTAACAGGCTGCTCAGGGAAGTGTGAAGTCTCCATGCCTGGATGGTTTTAAAGTATGCGTAGGTGAGGTACTTAGGAATAAGACTTAGTGCTGCACTTGGCAGCATTCAGTTGATGGTTGACCTCAATGATTTATTTTAAAGATCCTTTCCAACCTAAATGATTGTATGATTCTATAATTTTTCTTTTATCTTTTCTGTCTTGTCTCTTTATTTACATATTTCCCTTGTCTAGTCTTTTTCTCCTCTTTGTATAATCTTCCTTTCCTCATAAGAGTACTGTCCTCTTACCAGCTTTAGGCAAGACCACTAGTCTCTGAGGTTTAGATTAGTCAACCTTTACCCGTATGTGAAGCTGCAAGGGCTCAATCAAGGCTATTTCTGAAGCTCAGACCTTGCCAACTGCTTCCTTAGCTTTGCTGAGAAGTGTATATCCCTTTTGGCATAGCCTATCAGCTTTGAAGCCAGTCACCTGCAGAGCCATTCATTAGCTCACAGTGTAGGAACACTGATAGTCCTAGGTAGGAGACAGCTGGATGCTGGAGAGGAATCAGAGGCAGAATGATTACAACCCTTTTGAGAGTGAGAGAACACAAGGTGCTTCATGAAAAAGAAGTGGTACAAGTGGATATGAAGACATAAAAGATAAATACAAAATGATACTAAATACTGATGACATAAAATTATAAAAGTTGGCTGTTGGTGTAGATCTGAAGTTGCTGAAGGAACTGCTTGTGCAGGCCAACCATCTTGTCCTGTTTCCACATGGTTTATATTTCGTCTGGAACATTCTTGCAATTGTTATGTATATAGATTGCTTGCATACCCTTCATGTCATGGTCTCTAAGGCATGGATATACAACTCTGAGCGTTTCTTGCCAACTAAATATACTATACAAAACTGCTGGTAAAAGTCAGCATGTGTGGATTTACACAGACAACCACCTCAAAATTGCAAGTTACATGAAACTACAATAATGGGTTTGGATTTTTGCTTTTGATTCCCCATGAAAATGTGAAGAATTTGAGAAAATACCCAAATTATGAGTTTTGTACTACTATAGTGAGACCAGTAGTCTGTGGTAGATCCCAATAATGTAGAAGGAGTACTGCAAGAAGGTTTAGAGATTGTCTACGGAATGATGAAGAAAGCTCTCTGAAGGTGAGTCTCAGATTTAATGAAGTATAGTCTAAAGTATTCTGGAAAATAAGTGTCATGTTAATATATCTCAAGAAAGACTTTTATTCACAAGAGATAGCAGGCAGGGAAAGAGCTTCTTAATAACCTTTAGTTACATCAGTTAATGACATCTAACCTATTTTTCCTAATATTTCTGTGGCCCTGGAGAAAAAATTTGACCAGTTTGGCAATTTTGGAAAATTGAAAAAAATTTTTGCCACCTGGAAATAATGTGTGCTTTTAAAATAGGACACATTTATTTAGCATTTTTTTCTTTGCTCAGGAGAAAGAATAATTTTATTCCAGTAGCAAACATGTGAAGATGTCTGTAAAATTTCCAAACTGTAGCTCATCTCAGGATACTTATTTCAGCTAGTTTTTCACCGCATGAAAACTTTGATTTCTTTTAGAAGTAATATTAGGGCTGGATAAACATGACTTCCCCCCCAAATTGTAACATTTCTGCTTATTTCAAAGCAAGCAAAATGAAATTTACTGGGATAAGACAAATCTGTAGTGCAGTTTTAATCACTTTATAATAAATCCAGGTTTTGTACTTTAAAAAATTGCATCTAAAATGAAAAGTATCAAAAATCTTAAACTTACAGCTTAGATTAATATTTTTTAGCAATTGGATAAAATTCTGTAGCTGAGAATAATATTTCACAGTGATAATGTTGAACAGACAACAGCTCCAGCTCCAATCAAGTTAACAGTTATATTGTGAGTCATGTTCTGTATCAGAGAACCCTTCCTTTGGCAATTTCAGACAGATATAACACGGTGCTTTTTGATGATAAATCTTTGCACCTTCCCACAATGGCTAATGATGAATACAACTCCCAGTTTGTTGTCTAGATCTTTGTACTTTGTAGGAAACCATGTCTAAAGCCCTCCTAGACCTTTATCAGGCTTTCGGATTCAATTTCCTTTTGAGTTTTGATTTTCAGTTAATCAATGGAAGAATCACAGTTCTGGTATAATTTTCTGGAACAAGAAATGATATTGCAGACTTTCCAACTTTTCTTTATTCTTTCCTCTAGCTTAAGTTTACCTTTGAGACTTTTGCATGTATCAATATCCCTTATGCAGCAATGTCTTTATACTCTTTATACTGTTTTGCATTAAAAATCTCCTATTTTTTTGTCTGCAGAAGTTTTACTACTGTTAGTTTTTTGCAGATCAAAAATGGGGAAGGAAAAGTATTTGAAGGGATTTTTTTTCCTTAAGCAATTTACTTCTATAAATACATTTAAATTGCAAGTGATTATGAGAAGAATATATTTTATAGTGTTGTTTTTTAAATTATTAAAATCTTCTATCAGATATTGGTTTTATTTTTCATGCTTCTTAATAATTTTTTTAAATTATCTAGAAGATACCAGAGCAGTTTAAACTCCATATACCTCAATGATTTTATACAATTTGAAAACTTCTTAATATTTCATTAATCTTTAATTAAAATAAATTATCCAGGTAACTCTCTGCCCCTTCAGAAAATTCCTCTCCAGTCTGAGTAACAATACTATTTTGCCTTTAAAATATATAATTCAGTCTTTCCTTGAAATTTTTCTGATTTCATAGTTGGTCTCTTTGAATCACAAAAAATTACTGGAACAAAGCATCCTCCCTTGAAAACAGAGGAACAGTGGTAAGTCATCAAGAAAAAGAAGACTATGGAAAATGTGTGCCCTTCCCTGAAGGAAACCGGAGACCTGATTATGTGGATATGGAGAATGCTGAGGCACTCAACAACTTTATTTTCCCTCAGTCTTCATCGCAAGGAGTTCCACCCACACTAGCTGCAGTAGGCAAGGCAGGGGACCTGGGAGAATGACAACATCCCACTGTAGGAGAAGATCAAGTTTCAGAACATCTAGGTAGCCTGAAGGTGCACAAGCTGATGGGACCTGATGAGATACATCAGTGAGTCCTGGGGGAACTGGAAGATGAAATTTCTAAGCCACTGTCCACCATATTTGAGAAACTGTGGCAATTTGGTGAGGTGCCCACTGACTGGAAAAGGGAAAACATACCATCAAGATGAGCTTTGCCTCATCCTGAGGTTATGAGAAACACATTTTTTTCTAGGAAAAAACCATGGCTTTCACACTGCAACTCTGATACTGCCTGGAGGAGATTATTGAGGGGAATAAAAAAAATCTTTGAAGAACACAGCAAATCTGAGCCAGCCACGAACCTGTCTCTGCAGTAATTGCTGTGAGGAATGACTCTGCAGTTCATGCTGCCTTTTTTGTTGCTGTTTGATTAAGTTTGGATTTGTTTGGTTTTGGAGAGTCCATTTAAAATACAGTAGATGCTGACAAATCATCTATGATCTATTCATGTACCTCTCAAAGATGAGGTAGGAAGACTTCCAACAGAGTGGGGGCTCACACAGGAATATAGGATACCGGTATGAAGGGCCTGCTCCTTCAAGGACCATTAACCATTAGCTGGGCTACAAAATAGAACATGGTTCGCAATCCAGGACATACATGTATCACAAGGGTATCTACAGGCACTGACTGTTACTGTAAAAGCTCCTGGACAGGTGAGGACAAGATGGTGCAGGCAAGTTGGTCATGAGGCATAAGAAATACATATTTTGCAGTATATCCCAAAAGGAACAATTCAAGTGAAAGCCAAACCTGTCTGCCAAAAGTCAAACCTGTGTAGCACAATGGTCCAGAGCTGTGCCATGGAATTGGCCAGCAGTAATACAACAAATTTCTGGACTTTGCCAGGATCACAGAAGAGTGAGAGTGTAATGAAACATGATCTGCAGTGTTTCTCCATGGAGTGAAAAAACGTGTCTCCTGGAACTGATGGTGACTTAGGATACAGGATTTTTAAAAAAAAAAAGTTTTTCTATGGGTTTTTTGGTGGTGTTTTTTTGGGGTTTTTTGTTTTGTTTTTTTTAAATAATTAGAATATTGCCATTTACCCTTGCTGTCTTACAGATTCATATCTGACAATCTGGTGACAGACTAAGGATATTCTTCTAGCTAGAGGACTCCTCACATTTTTCTCTCTTCTTTTGCCCTTCCATTGCCCTTCCTAAATCGGTTTAAAACTACTGAGCACTATGGTAATTTCTTTTTGTTATTAGTGTCAAAGCCTAGCTTACTTCAGACCAGTTCAAGGCACTTCTAAAAAGACAAACATCACACAACAGCATTGCTGAACCATGGCTGTGTAATGTAAAGCCAACAAATCATACAAGCAGCGGAGTTCATGTGCATGACTTTACAACACAGCTACTGTGCTCTCACCAGCTCCTGTCTATTCAGCATACTAAAGACTGACAGTGTCTGAATTGCAGCTGTTATGAGTCTTGATCTGAATGAAGCAATGACCAGAGGTGCTAAACTAAGCACTCTGCAGAACAGAGCTCTTGTTTATCCAAGGGTACAGTAAAGGTCGAAGCTTTCTCATACAAATTTACTTATGTATCTCAATCTCTGCTCATAAAAGTTTAAAATTATAAATTTGTCAATCATTAGAAATATTTTAAACTTTTCCAGCAAGTGAGAAGTTATTTAAATGAAAAGTAAAGAAAACACAGGTCTATAAACAGCATTCTTTCAGAGAGAAAAATAACATTTGGCACAGTTTAGGACACTGTTTTAAACTTTACTATCTTGATGCAATGGTATTATAAACAATATTATACACACAAAGACATTAGAAACTCTAAAAATATCACAAAAATCTTAGAGTACACCTACAAGGAGAGTGTTATTTTGCTGATTCAACAAGAAACTGTACATAAAGAAGCTGAGGTGTAAAACAGTTAAGCAGGTTGATCAAGTTCACAAAACAAATCCTTTGTAATATAAGAACAAACTCAATCTCACAGTTTTCAGTCTGTGTCTTTCACCTAAAATCATTATTCTTCCCCTTCAGTTTGTTATTTTGGAGTGCAGTAGCTGCCTTGCTTAATTCTCTTACCCCTGACACAGACTGTATTTCTACAATAAATTATGTGCTTTTGCAAACAGAAAAGTTTTATTAACACAGAGAATTGCAGAAATGAACAAAACCAGAGGAGCTTACCCAAATCCAGAAAACAAGCGACAGAAGAGGAAGAAGCCATAGCCCTGGACAAATGATGAAAGGAAGGCAAAGAATCCATTGACAGACATGCATATCAGAAGTGATTGTCTCCTTCCCACCTTGTCTGCCAAGCCTCCCCAGAAGAATGCTCCCACCATCATCCCAAGGTACACTATACTACCTGTAGTACACAAAAATACAAAAAAGAGATGTTTTGTGAGCTACATAATTGAACACACCAAAAAAAGTTAACCTTCTATATTTACAAAATGAATAGCATACAGATGGTTTTATCCTTTCTCACTGAATAGAAACTGTATACAGAACTTTGCAAATGTATCTACAGAGAACAGATTTCCTACTGTCTTTGTCATCTGTTACCAGACACACAAGATAAATATTAAACTGAAGCTTAATAGAAATATTCAACAAGGTCCCTCTAGCTAAAACAATAAACATACAGGCAAATAAGTCTGAATAGGAGCAGAAAATGCTATTATTTCCTCAGAAATAAAATGCATTCATGTTAAATATTGCAAAAAAATTATAACTTCCCCTACAGATACAATTTGTCTGAACATGTCTAAAATATAAGCAGTTCTGCAAGGGATTAAACAGTGGGAGCACTGGGAGTAATACATGCTAAATCTAAAGAAAGCTGATTATAAAGCAAACACTTTCCACCAGAGATCTACAGAATCAAAGATATCAAGCTTGATTGGCTTTTTCCTCCTTCCTACTTCAGTGTATTTCGTTATTTTAAAAGACAATCTTTTTTTTAAAAAAAAAAAGTAATGTTTTTGACTTGTTGTTTTAGGGTTTTTTGTTGATTTTCACCCCCAAAATATTTGAACAGACACATTACAGTTTAGCTACATATATTTGAATGACATAGGAAAAAATAATATTGGGGTAATTTTTTTTTAACATAAATTGTGTTTTCCACAGGTACTTTCTCACAGAAAGACAAGTCAAAATGTTTAACATTTTGGCTGTTCACATCTTAGCACATTGTACATAATTTCATTTCTAAATTCTCTGTGGAATATTTGACAAAGATGTACAACACATTGAGCAGACTGTCAGAAGGAAAAAGTAATTCCCAAGTTTTGGACAGGACCATCAAGTTTGTATTTTGTTTGATGCATTGAATTCTTCTTTCATTTAATTTCTTGTTGAACTTCCCAGATTAGGTTTTATCTATCCAGCATATTGCTACCATCTTGTACATCTTCTTCAGAGCAGAAATTAAATACAAACATGCTGGAAGCAGTGAAAACATTAGAAATCTTTGCTCTGTCTCTCTTTTCTATTAGTCTCAAGAATGGACAAATTCTCCAGCATCTCTGATGGACTCCAATTGCTGTGAAATTCTGGCCTCCTAAAGAGTCACCTCTGCCCTGCCAGAAGGTATTTGGGTGGGAAAGGAAGCTGAAAAAACTGATTTAAATATCTGGGCTCAGTTAAATGCACATAAGTGTAGTTTACGCATCAATATTCCATGCTTGGAATTACAAATGATAACATCTGAAGTGCTGACATCTGCAGGGTCTCATGCACCCTAAATTGTCCCTGTTCTTTCCCATGTTTTGTACAAGTAGTTTCCACTGCTGTTACCTTATGAGACATAATTTAAAATAGGATATTTTTAAAATAGAATACACATTGTGTTAAATATATATTAACAAGATTATAGACTCAGAATCATAGAGCGGTTTGGGTTGCAAGGGACCTTAAAGAACATCTAGTTCCAGCCCCTCTGCCATGGGTAGGGACATCTTCCACTAGACCAGATTTCTCAGGGCCCCATCCAACCTCAGAAAAAGATAACAGATCCATTGCTGCTGATCACAGGAGAATTGCAAAAGCAACAAACTCCAAAAGAACAGTTAAGTGTCTTCTAAAAATAACTTTTGTCAATGGATATTTTCTAGGTGCTGCTGGGTTCTTAGACTTTCATCAGAGAATACTGATGAGAACATGGGTAAATCCAGAATTTTCATTTCAAATGTCTTTGTTTACTTTCCTTAGCCCAGGAAGGACACAGACACCACAATATTCTTTTTTGGTTTAGAGGTGTTTAGGAGCAGACATTTATTGGATAGCTTTTTCATTCTGATCAGAAATTTTATTCCACTAGTTAAGATTTTCCTGGGAGTGCACAGAGCTCATGTATTTTCTGGTCCTAAAGAGACCACGATTGGCAAACGATTTAGCATATTCATTCAATGGCTTTAAGATCTCTCCCGTGGTCAAGGTTATCATGCCATGCTGCAGGTGGATCACTGTTCATAAGTAGTTTGAAAACTCCATCCAGCAGCTCTGGTGTTTGCTTCTCAGTAACAGTGGAAAGAACGTAAAAAAGATAGTTGAATAGTTGTGTTGCCAGCAGACAGATTTCAAAAAGGCAAGAAATGGTTAATTTTTATTCTTACAGTGAAATAAATTCATTATATTATTTCCTGTAGAAGTATACTGGGCTTTCCTCATCAACACTCTAATATAAGTGTGTTGGTTTTGCTTAGCCCAGAACATCAGCAAGGTATCTTTAGCATCTAAGAGAAATTTGAGCCCTTCAAAAGCTGTTGAGGTAGGCCTGAAGAAGTGTCTGAAGGATTGAGAGAAGATGCACCCCTGTGTTCACGTGTTGGTTTTGCTTAGACCAGTTTTTGCTAGTAAGTGGGGTAAGGTACAAAGATGGCTCTTGTGTGTCCTGTCTGAGGGTTCTGGAAGTTTTCACCATGTCCAGCAGAGCCAATCTCTGATGGCTCTGAAGATGATGGTCACACTGCTGGCCAAGCCTGGGCCAATTAGAGATGTTAGTTACACCTCTGTGAAAACATTTTTAAGAAGAAATCAAAACAATATGAGCACACACTTCTTTTTAGCTCCAGGAGGAGGAGGAGGTGAAAATATGTGAGGGAAAAACAAAATGGGGACACCAAGGTCAGTGAAGAAGTTGG
Organism: Entomyzon cyanotis; assembly: GCA_024500445.1. NCBI lineage: Eukaryota > Metazoa > Chordata > Aves > Passeriformes > Meliphagidae > Entomyzon > Entomyzon cyanotis. The sequence continues at coordinate 28,376,034 of JAKEPQ010001021.1, read as the reverse complement.
GGGAGGAGGTGCTCCAGGCACCGGAGCTGAAACCCTCTGCTAGCCGTGGTGAAGACCATGGGGGGAGCAGGAGGTGTCCCTGCAGCCCATGGAGTCCACAGGAGAGCAGAAATCCACCCACAGCCCATGGGGAGGTGCCCACACCAGAGTGGGTGGATACCTGGAGGAAGCTGTGATCCAGTGGGAATCTCATATAAAGAGTTAAAGCTACAAAGGCCTTGCAAGAGAAAGAAAGGCCTTGCTCCTGGGATGGAAGCAGCCTGGCCTTGGCTTGGAGGTCTGCACGCTGTGTATAAGGACTCACGTTGCAGCAGAATTCGGGTGGGATGTTGCTCGTGAGATTGGACCCACGCCAAGAAGTTCATGGAGGACTGTCACTCGTGGGAGGGACCCCATGGCTAAGCAGAGGAATCCTCTCCCTGATGGACTGACCAGAGAACAAGCCCCTTACATTGCCCCTCCCCACCTCATGCTGTTGGTTGGAAGGAGGGAGGGGGGTGAGCAGAGAAACAGTGTTTGAATTGTGGTGATGAATTGGCTAAGACAAAAAAACCCAGACCCTGCCCCTTACCCGAGCTGTTGGTTAGAAGGAGGAAAAGGGGTAAGCAGAGAAATGGTGTCTTAAGAGGGAGGGGGGTGAGTGAAGAAATGGCATCTTAAGAACTTATTTTTACTTCTCATTTATCCTCTGACTCTGTTAGGTTAATAATTCACTTTGCAACTTTAAGTTTTCAGTCTGTTTTGTCCTTTCTCAGTGTGTCCTCTCCCTGGTTACTTAACTCATGAGTCCAGCGTGTGTTTACCAGTTTTTTCCTTCCTCTCTTCTGCACAGCTGCCGCAGGAGAGAGCAGAGAGAGGGCAGATGTCATAGGTGCCTGGCATTTGGGCAGGGTCAAACCACAACAGTAAGAAATTGAGAAGACAAATTAAATGGCCTTTTATTTCTTTATATAAATGACTTTAAAATATTTCTATGCAAATAATCCTGATTTTACCAATTTACTTTCCTTGGGGCGAACAAAAATATCAAAACATTTTGAACAACGAAAGAAAAATGTTTCCAAGTCTTTAGAGTTTAAAAACATTAACCTTTCTTTTAGATGACAAATCCTTTGTTCATTGTACTGTGTTTTGGATTCTTATACTGATGTAATTCTCCTAAAGAGCATTCAAAAGATGCTGCTAAAAATAATATTCTCATCCTGTCAATAAACTGCTATAAATAAGCTGCTCTCTGAGCTGCAGCATTATCTTACTCTTTCCCATTATATTAACTTTGAATTTTTTCCTAATTGTCTTGCAGTCTTTGCACAATCCCTCTCCTTGACCAAAGATCTGTAACCCTTCTATCCTGAACCCACTGCAGCTACCAACACTATGTGTTTTGGTGAATATTCCTATAGTTTTTCTTTTCTGTATATTCTGTCTCTCTTAATAATAAAAGAATCATAGAGTCATAGAATGGTTTGGGTTGGAAGGGACCTTAAAGGCCATCTATTTCCAACTACCCTGCCATGGGCAGGAACACTCCTCACTAGACCAGATTGCTCAAATCCCCATCCAACCTGGCCTTGAAGGCTTCCAGGGATGGGACATCCTCAGCTTCTCTTTCCCCACAAGGTAACATGTAATCTAAAACTCTGTCAATTGATGGAAAAGCACTGAGAAGAGGCAAATGACAGCTGAAAAAGAAAGCTAAAATAAATAAAATCTATTATTATCTTTTTGCCAAGTTTTAACAAACCTGTGTTTTCTTTCCACAGCAGAAATCTTGTATACATCAATGATTTTACCCCATTGCATAAACATGCATAATACACGCTTGCATCCTCCTCAGATGAGGGAACTTGAGTCTGGAATTGTTTTATGCTATATACACACATGGGCTACCAGGTGGCTAAATATTTTTTAAATGAATGTGCACACAGCATCTTTCAAACGGCTAGGAATAGCTTAGCCTCTCAAAGAAGCTGACCAAGAACTCCCTCAGTATCCAAACGTTAGTTATGGACAGTTTAAACAATGGCATAACACTAAATGCATAATCAGTCACTGAGGTTCAGTTAAGCAGCTTTTTACTGCTTTTGGTGCCATAACTTTATTATTTGCTGGAATCTGTTGTAATTCATGGTCTGGTATCTAAATGATAGACAAAACTTTCTGAGCAATCAGTTTGTAAGTATGTTTCATCAGGAAAAAATACAGCAATGAAAATAATGGAGAGAAATTCTAGCAATAGAGAGAGTCCTAGCAATAGGGAGACTCAGAGGCTATGGGACCCACTGATTAGCTTTTTGCATTAACACACAAATTATAAATCAGTTATAAAACTAGCAAGAAGTTCCTTTGTTCCTGTTACATTGTTTATGTCATTTGTCTGAATGAGGAATGCATTTCATACAAACAGAAAAAGAACTCTTGTTATAAAAACATTTGGAAAATAAGATTAAAATACTGTTTAAATTTTGGGAAAAGCAATTATAAATGTGGTGTTAAGGCAGTTCCATGAGAAGCAAAACACCTGTCTTAAGAATTAGAATGTAATCAGCGTTTCATTTACTTGTACTAGGACCTCCCTGTTTCCTGTTGTTTAGACTATAACAATTCATACTGGAGGACTCCAATGCCTGTAAGTAGTATAATTAATCTAAGAATAAGAATATCCAGATTTATCTTTGTTTAAACCCTGGTAAACAGTATATTTGAAGTTTAAAGATTATAATCTTTCAGAGCTGTATTTAATTATAATCTGTTAATAGTTTCTTTGATCTAGAAAAGTCTTTGAAAATAATAGCAACCCATGCAGCAACTGTCGAATATAACCTCTAATTAACTGATTGCAATGGTAGGTAATTAAGGCAAACACTTATCCATTAAGACAACAAATATATGAAAGCTGTAATAACTCCAGAATTGACAAAATAACTCAATTTTCTACAGCCCCTATCTTTGGATGTCTAAAACGTTCTATGTATTCAGCATATTGGATCTTCAATTCTTATTCTCAATATTATGCCATTCATCTCCTCAGATGAACCACAGCTGCAATATTCATACATAAAGAACTGCCACAAATTAATATTTTTCCGTAGTAACTATTTCTTCTTCTCTGTAAACAGTTCTTGCAGTGGAGAAACAACAAACTCTGTATGCACAGAATGGTAAATTTTTAATGTGCAGATCTAAGTCGTTAAAATAAAACACAAATTGTTCAGCCATCTGAAAAAGATGTTTTCCAACAAATATGTGAGATAGACACTCTATTAACTAAAAGTAAACTGCATGAATCTTTGCAAGTTCAAGACTTCTCAAGCATTGGATTTCCTTGATCTAAATGCTAGCTGTTTCTCAGAGTAATCATTTTGTATCTTAACTTTAGATGTTAAATGACTTCTCTTACCTAATAATATGCAATGTATGCAAATCCCCATATGCCACAGCATATCAGGCTCTTTTTCTGTTACTACTTTTCAGACTAATCCACTCTTCCTGCTTTCCATTTCAAGACAACTGCAGACAGGCTTCACTATGAAATTTCATACCCTTTAATGCAGATGCTTAATTACACACTTGTTTTGAAGATTTTTGCTCTTTCGCTTACTACACATTTACAAACAGTCAAGTTTCACTTGCATTATTAGAATTGTGGTAATAGGGTTTATCTATTTAAATGCATGAAAGGTATAAAGCTATTTTAAAATGAATGCTGAATCTCCCTATCCTCAACATAGAAGTTTGTACAGCACCTATCATGCTGCAGTGATTCTTGGGCCTTCAAGTGTGACTTGCAGCTGAATAACCTCTGTGCTTAGCTCTCTAATAGTAATAATTCCAAAGTGACAAGCCTTTACATGGAGCCCATTTTGTGTTTGCATTTTTTTTAGCTTCTTAGTTCACAAAACATTCTGGATATCCTTCACAGTCAGTAAAAAAGGACAACTTTATCTCCATAATAACTAAAGAAAGACATAAATTCACAAAAAGGAAAATACTAAATTCCAGTGACACCACTGAAAAAAAAGAAAGACAACCTTGTCTCCTCTTTTTAAACATGTTGAGCAATACAGAAACATTAATGTTTCCATGAAGGCAAAAAACCTAAAAAATATTGTGTCAACCGAAAACAAATTTTAAAAATAATTTATTTATTTCTAAAATTCTATTTCTTTAGTATTTACATAAGAAAACAACTCAGGAAAAATTTAAAAAACTGCTCTGATGTAAAAGCTACAAAAATATGTATCATACAATTGATAGCTCACTTCAGTCAATTTAAACAATTTAAGAAATAGCCCCTCTGCTCCATCAGTAGGGAAAAAACCAACTAACCCAAACAAACAAAGAAACAAACAAAAAACCCCACCAAACTCAAACACCACTTTCAAATATGCCTACAAAATGTCCGATGACATTCAGTCAAATACCAACCAAGAATTTCCATATAAATAAGAATCAAATGAACTCTACATGGTGCTCAGACAAAATGATCCTGCCCTCAAACAATACTGATGAACTGCAATACAGGACCTCAGCCATGAAAACCAGGAAAATAAAGCTTAGAGCAAAGACAAGCAAAAGTGATATCATACTCAGCTGACCAGCACAGACAGGAAAAGGAAAGAGCAAGTAACTCAGCAGCTCTTCGTGAAAACCTCTTTATGATCTTTAAGACAGTGAGAAAAAAAATCTTATCAGTGGCATAAACAATTCAAGAAATACAGGTTTGTAATATTGTGACAGGCATAATTTGATGATTTATTTAGTAAAAAAAAAAAATTTGTGAGGTAGCCTAGTATTGTAGTTTTAAAAAGAGGTCTCACAAATACAAAACAGATATATAGATCTTTTAGGCTTATAGAGCCAAAAAAGTACAAAACATTAAATGGAAATTTTAAAAGAACAGAGAACTGGGGGTTTCATCCATATTTTGTCTTTTCAAAAGAATCAATTCCAGATTTTTCAGACTACTCAACTCAAAATGGGAAGTAGATACAGAAACAAATATGAAACTTCCAACATAGTTGGAAAAAACCTGAAACTAAGTGGATAGGACTTCTGGCATATTTAGAAAGCAGAAAGCACCTAGTGCAAGACAAAATTTGACAATACATAATTTCACACCACCAAAATTTTAGACAGACAAATACCTACAATTTATTTGCCTCAATTTAACATTGAGAAGTAAGTAAAAATCATCGGATGCCATGGCTACTCAAACTGATCAGCTTGCTGTGCTCTTCCAAAGGTCAAAGATGAGCCAAAAAATTTTTTTTTCTTGTAAGGAAAGGAAAAGTGAGAACTGTTTTATCCTCTCCAAAAAATAAAGAAAACATAACAAAACAAAAACAACAACTCCCCAAAACCAACCAACCAACCAAACAAACAAAGAAAACCCAAAACCAAAACAAAACAAAACCACTTTTATTTCCCCAGGAAAGCAATTAGCATATCTTTCCAAGTCAGGAATCTACTCCAGTGTGGATCCACCCTGAGAGAAATCACAAAGATGAAAATACATTGCTGGAAAGGTTTGATCAAAGTTTTTCTAGTCCTATAACAGAAATAGCATCCACATGAAAATCAATGGGTTCACAACAATCATTCACGCAAATTTCATTCAGTTATTAATGGGTTTTTGTTGTTGTTTCCTCTGGCATCCTTGTATTGTATTTACATGCCTAGTCTAATTTTTTATTTGTTTCCTGTACCTCAGTTGTGAGATTTACAACCTGAAGTGCTTGTGGTGTAAGCCTCAATTTAATTCCATTATTTAAAAAATTGGCATTTTGCTGCCATGTTTCCTCTCCTTGAGCTAATGAGACTAATTCTGTTTAATATATTTAGTGTAGACCAAGGTGATATAGCTCTAAACCTTTACATTATCAGTTCATTTTGAAAAACATTCAATTTTCTTGCTCTGCATTTCTGTATGTTTTTAACTCTCCTTACAGTTCTAGTGACATTCACCTTACAATGTATCTAAAATTTACACCAGCAGGTGTGCTGATGCTTTTTTTACTAATGAAGTAATACTCAGTTTCAGAGTATTATTTCATTAATAACATACATTCTTATGAACTCAGGTATTATTTTAATTGAAACATTGTAATGACAAAAGGAATAACTGCTTCTGCTTAACCTTATATCCAAATTAGATAAATTAATAAATTAATAGAAGAAGATCAGTAGCTGCAGAGATTGTGACAGGTAATAGATTACTTGCTAGGATGAGGGATTTTCTTCACAGCTGCATTTTCTGATAAGGCAGCAGTACATTGTCATCATCGCTTCTACTTTTAAAATGTTTTCATGTCAATAACTGAAGTCTTAAAAAAATTATCTATTACCAGATGCTAGGATAATTTTTATTTATTCCATAACAGATTTATCAGAATAAAAAATTGATAAGAGCTATTCCATTTCTTCATTGGAATAATTTATAAACTGGATACTGACAGTCATTATTTCAGCAAACAGCAGCTCACTGCCATTTCATACAACTATTACTTGGCTAGATAAATCAACAATGTATCATGAAAAAAAATACTAAAGCACTATTTCCTTGCTATCCCCAACACAAATAATCAATCAGTATTCAAATTTAACAACATAGAACTGTAAAAACCAACCACTACATGGTATTTTTCTTCCCATATAAACAGTATTTTACAAGATGGTAGCTACCACTATGCAATATATAGAGCACAGACATTAACACAAGCTCAGGTAATCCCAGGTGATGACGTGAAGCTGTTGACAGATTCCCTAGGTGCTATCATTGAACATACTATTTTCACATTATCTTTTCCTTTGATCCAACAATTCCCTCTGGCATTAACAAGAAAATCCTAACAGACAAGCTTTGGATAAAACACACCTAGTTAAGCTGTCCTACCCCCTCTAATTCCTGTTTTATCCCACTGCAACTGTGGAGGTTCCTCTGGATTTTTCTGCTCTCAGATTTAGATGCTAAATTCAATGAACTCTTTGTCCATCTCTGAATTGACCCTGTCATGGTAGAAATTGCTGTGACTTTGCAATTTGAAATGCACTTCCATGGCAGTCCTGAGAATCATAATGATTATAAATGCTGCATATGCTTGAACAGTGCATAGCACTGTGCAATGAGCTAGGATTAATTAAATTTCAAAGCCAAAAGATATATTTCACTAAAGCTTTAAATTGCCCATGCAGTCATCTACATTAATCATCTCATTTCATACCAAAACTCTCCATTTTGGCCACATGTTTTATTGCCTGAATATTAATTTCTTATTCAACTAGTCCTGCTTCTGACTCAAAGTAGAGCACAGTCCATGAATATCACTAACTTCTAATTAGTGTTGAATTAAAACAAACATCCCAAAGTATACAAACCTAAATTAATAACATATGCATCCAACTCAGCAAATCAAAACATGAGGTACTAAGAACTAATTAACAAAACTATAATCTTAGTGGAGGTTTCTGTTCAATATTTAAGCTAACCATTGGTTATCTCTCCAGTGCTTAATCAGCCCTATAGTCTCTGTTCTGAACTATATCACAGTGCAGAAGTAAACTTCTTTGCTTGTACATGGGAGAAAATAGCTTCTTTCTATTTTGTACCATCCACACAGTGGCTGTTACCACCATTGTGCCAATGGACTGGAAGGGTGGGGGAAGAGAAATAATACTAAAAAAAACAAAACAGAAAAAAAAACCCCAAACAAAATTTAGCAAAAACCCCTAAAACCTAACCAAACCTCTTGCTTTCAGAAGAGACATTGAATTAGGCTGAACTTGTTCAGAAACAGGTTAGCAAAATTAATATGGGTCAGAAACTCACACATTTCCCAAAGTGCCTGACAAGATACCCGATCTATCTCACTTAGCACAGAGTTGCATGAGAGTGAAAAAGGACACTTCCATCCCACATCTTCTTTCTGGTTTCCAATTTAGAGTCAATGAAACAGATTAGATAATCCAATGTAAAAATTAATAATAATGGATCAGAGTAATCTTCTGTGTGCTACCAATACACCTGCAGGTGTTGGTGAAGCTAAAGAGGCTTTTAAAATATATATTTACAATAGTACCAGGAGGTGCTGCTATAATGTCTAAATGGAAAATTGTTTAGATGACTGCATGCATCAGTATATTATATCCATTTAACAAGACTTGCTAGTGGAAACTTCTGAACCAACCTCGAAAATTGCCCTGAATTCTAGTGGATTAAGGAAATACTTGCCCTCTGTGAAAATGAGCAGGTCTGACAAATGCCAGACCAGAGCAATATGCAGCACAATAGAGTCACACACCACATGGGTTATATTCATCCATACTCTCTCAAGTTCTTTTAAGACTCTCCACTGCTAGCCAGTATAAAGCAAATAATTTCAGTCCAGGTAGAATGACATTAAGAAATTTGCAAATGGCCACCTTTGCCTATCATTGAGAATGCAGACCTTTTTTAACACTATGGATGTAAAGCCAGTTTCAATTTACACCATTTTCCTAATTTTTCTACTTTACAGTATTTTCCCAACTTTCTACAATCCCCTCAAAACGTTATATAAAAACATCTTTCTGCCTGTTAAACCGGTTTCTGTGAGTCTTTGAAAACACTTTGTCCATTACATATTTACCCTGATTAAAGTTTACCTGTTAAGAAAGCTAGAATAAATTGGCATATATAATGTGTCATCAAAACCTCTTGTTTTTTTTCCTCTAGCTGGAGCTAGAGCTGTGTAAACAAGTCATAGGTTTAGCAGAGCCAAGGAACAACATTTTCCAGTTAGCAGTATGGAAGTGCCTGTCTAGCAGTCTGAGTAGCAAGTAGAGTTGATCTGGGAGTAAAATCTGAAATTCCCTAGTTAAAAAAAAAAAAAAAAAAAAAATATATATATATATATATACACATATATATAGCTAGAACTTCCCTAAGTCACCCACAGTTCTGCTTACATAATAAATCTATAACTCCTCCCAGACTCCTATGGCCTGTTAGTAGCATGTAAAACTACAAAATATTAAATTTATATTGTTCCCTTATATCAAGACTTTTTGTTCAGTATAGGGCTGGGCTGACAAAGCACTGAAAAATGAGTAAGAATAAATGACAAAAGAAACTTTATTATAAATGTCAGTAAATCACCGTATCCTGGACAGATTTGAACTGCCATTACAGCTGTTGCTAAACAAGTATTTGCATGAAGATAATATTTTTAAAAGTGTACATATGTCATATTCAAGTATCTGTTCTAGCAGTGACTCCGTATTATTCCTTCATGTAAGTATTTATTGTATAATATTGTACAAGCACCACTTTGATTCTGCATGAGCTATGAAAGTAGTGATATGCTATACATTTGAAACAATCATAAACTGATACTTCAAACAAGTGAAGCAAGTGTGTCCAGTGAGAATAGATGCACCCATTGTTACAAGAGAATTGTATCTGCAGTAAAATGGAGCCAGAGTAGATTAAAAAATTGTTTATGTACCATACTTTTCTGCGCTGACACTCCCTTAAATAAGCCAAAGGTCTGGCATAAGAACCTATTTCAAACTGTGTCTATAATAACATACAATTTTCTTTCAATTCTTCAAAATACTGATGGTGTAAGATAAAATGACAAGTCAAACTTTGACAGTTTCTGAAATCTTTGCTTGAATAAATTTAAGGATTAAATGCTTAGGAAGATACTTACTCAGCTGTGATGATGAGCAATTAAATTATGTTTTTTCCATGTCTTAATGAAGTTCATTAACACTTTCTCTGTGAAAATATTCCGTCTTCTTGACAAGGAACTCATACATTCTCTCTTTCATTTCATAGCTCAGCATTTGATGCAAGACAGAAAATTCAAAGCCACACAAAAAATGTGAAAGCTTGCAGATTATAACTAAACTCTGTTGCAGAATGAACCAAACAGACACTTGGAAGAGAGTGCACCATCATATTTTAAATGTTCAGTTTGGCTAAAAATCTCTATTTGACACATTGATTTAAGAAGTGATATATTGTCAGCTAGGGATCCCATGGCAGTTGAGAGAGGAAGGGAGAAGTGAAGGCGACAGCTAAATTAAATGTGAGAAATCAACATGGCCCTCAGGCTTTTCCTCTGGGAAGCATTTCCTTCTTTTGACCACTTCTGTAGAACTATAAATTTGTGTGACTTAAGTGGTAAAATTGCTGATCTGTGATGGGATAGGCAGAGACAGAAAATAACCTGTCATGAGCAAAAAAAGCAGCCCAAAGATTTCAGATTACTTTAGACAAAATTAATCTCTGAGACAAAGATTTGAAGAAAACTACAAACAATAATTATTTAACTTTAATTTTCTGTGCAAATAAACGGTACAAGAGGCTGGAACATGAACTGTTCAGTGCCAGCAGTGCCCTGGCAGCCAGGAGAGCCAACCCTGTCCTGGGACCATCCAGGACAGCATGGCCAGCCAGGTGAGGAAGGGGATTGTCCTGCTCTGCTCTGCACTGGGGCAGCCTCACCTCCAGTGCTGGGAACAGCTTTGGTGCCACAATAACAAAAAGACATTAAACTATTAGAAAGAGTCCAAACCAGGGCAACAAAGATGGTAAAGGGCAACGAAGATGGTAAAGGGCCTTGAGGGGAAGCTATATGAGGAGTAGCTGAGGTCACTTAGTCTGTCCAGGCTGAAGGAGACTGAGGGGAGACCTCATTGCAGTTGCAACTTCCTCACAAGGGGAAGGGGAGGAGCAGGCACTGATCTCTCTGGAGACAAGTGAACGGACCCGAGGAAATGGCATGAAGCTGTGCCAGAGGAGATTTGGGTTGGACATCAAGGAAAATGTTCCTCCCCCAGAGGGTGGTTGGGCACAGGAAGAGGCTCCCCAGGGAAGTGGTCACATCACCAAGCCTGACAGAGGTCAAGAGGTGTTTGGACAGTGCTCTCAGGTTCATGGTGTGATTTTTGGGGCTGTCCTGAAGAGGATGATGGGTTGGACTTAATGATTCCTATAGGTCCTTTCAGTAAAGCTGCAAGCAGAAACAACCCAAAAGATGAAAAACATTTGAAATGGGTCTGTTCACCCTCTTAACACTGCCTTCAATAGGTGGTTGTAGCCAGGCAGGGGTCAGCCTCTTCTCCCAGGCAACCAGTGGCAGGATGACAGGACATAGCTTCAAGCTGTGTCAAGGGGAAGTTTAGGCTAGATAATAGGAAAAAAAATCCGAGAAAGAGTGGTTCAGCATTGGAATGGGTTACCCATGGATGTGGTCATGTCACCATCCTTGAAGGTGTTTGAAAAAAGACTTGATGAGGCACTCAGTGCCATGGTTTAACTGATATGGTAATGTTAGGTCACAAGCTGGACTCTATGATCTCAAAGGTCTTTTTCAACCTAGTCGATTCTGTGATTCTGTGATTCTGTGATTGATTCTGTGATTCTCTGATTCTGTAGTTTGGGAACAACATCCTACTCAGAAGAGGAGGGCAGTTATGACCCACCTTAAATAGTGGCTTTCAATGGGAGCCTGCATCAGCACATAGGACTGAGTACACTATATTTCATTAATGGTTCAAATCTGTGCTCCCAGTTCCTGTCTTGTGACTGGTCTGTGATGTTCCATGTGATACAGGTTTAGTCCAGTTCGTAACAGACAAAATCACATTGCATATTCCCTCCACTGCCCCTTTTTCCTCTCAGAAAAAGGAAACCAGACATCCATTTTCACTGGTCCGTATATTGTATCAGCTTAGAAATTATAAGGAACTGTCTCTCAATTTTTCTCCCTCAAATAGCTATGTTTGGAAGGCAAGAGGAAGAAGCACTGCAGTAAGAGGACTTTAATAATGTTATTGCAAGGGAACTGAACTGTACCAAAGGTGAATGGCACGCATGATGGCATTTGTATTTCCAGCATCTCCTTCTGAAGGAATAAGACATTAATCCTACAGACCAATTTTCACCTGGCTCTGGAATATTTAGAATGCATTTCAATGACTGCAGCTCTATATCTAAATATTTCTATTGCTGCTAAAGATTTATTACTACTATTAACTATAAGTGCAACGGATCCCCACTATTATTTCAATGAGATTCCTCACAAGCAAAGGTCTGATATGGCTCCAGTAAGTATTCTTTATCTAGATGCTTTTCTTGTGGATACATATATCAGAGCCATATATAAGTACCTAACATTTTTGATATCTGTACTCTCTTGAATAAAATGTATATATTGGCCAAGTGTCCACATTAGAAAACTAGGTATGAATCTCTTTCCCTATCCCTGAAATCTAAAATAATTTAAAAGAAACCAAACCCTTCAACATGCTTTCCATAATAAAAAAAATAATTTTCTCCTATAATTTTCAAGTGTCCAAGAGTACATCTATTAGCTCAACATAACCGTAAAAGACAGTGTAACAGAGCCTGGGTTTCCTTTATTTTATGTCACTTGTGGTGTATTATGTCATAACAAATGCAATACCATGCTAATAACTGGCATATAACCAGAAGACACTCACCTTCTACCACTGTATTTTATGCAGGAACATGCAATAAATCTCATCCATCTCTAATGACCTATACTAATATTTAACAATAAAAGACAACAATGTTATACACTGATAACTACTTACAACAGCAGAAGGCATTTTTCTCACTGTGGTGTAAGGACAGTTTTGTGACAAACTATTAAAATTCAAACCTCTTAAACAGTAAATAATCCCACCAGGCATGTTGATGCATGAATATTTTAAAAATAGTCCTGATAGACTAAGGTCCTGCAGCCCTTTATTCACCAACGTTTTGTCACATTCTTCCAGATTTCTGCCAGATCTCAAGAGGATAACAAATTATTCAAGCTATATGACATTGCCTAAATTAATTTAGACACTAGTCTGTGTTTGAAACAGCAAGCCTATGTACAATCCATGAGTTCTAACCCTCCTTTCCTTTAAAAGTTTACTCAAGTGTAACAGCTGCAGCATTTGATATTTGGAAGTATCATACATTTGCAGACAACTATTTTTTGTGTTTATGAAATCAGAAAAATTTTGGTTGGGAGGGATTTTTGAAGAACTTTAGTCAGACCTCTGCTAAAAGCACAGTTACCTTCAGGGCAAGATTACATTGCTTCAGGCCACAGCTTCTCTATGCCACATCCCCTAGTGGCTGACCACCTCGCTCTGAACTTTCTTCATTGTACCAGAAAATCCCTGACTGCAATTTCTGACCTCTTGTGCTCCTCTGAGAAAAATTTTAATCCACCTTCTCTGTAGCTTCTCTCAATTTTTTTGTCAAATAGAACAGAGAGATTCACCTCTGAGACCTCTTTCCTCCAAGCTAAATAAGACCAGGTCCTTTTGCTTCTTATATGCTGAGTATTCTACTCCTCTTGTCATATTACTGGTCCTCTACTAAATTTGCCTGAATTTATTAAACTCTTATTTTCAGGTGGCTCCACAACAGGACAGAGAATCCAACACGTGGGCTCACTGTGTTGAGAATGGAAAATAAACACTCCTCTCTTACTGGTCATTCTTACCAATGCAGCTGCCCTGTATCAACTTGCTTCCCACTAAAACCACAGATCCGTCTGCAGAGCTATTTTCTTTTCAGCATTGGAGTACCTAGCCTGTACCAGTGATTTGGGTTATTCTGATCCAAGTGAAGGACTTATATTTGTCATTGATATGTTTCAAGGAAGGTATTTGTTGGATAAAAAGTTGTTGAAAATTATCATTGCAAAAGCAGAATCAAATTAAGTAGCAAGGACCTGGCAAGCCAGTACTTCTTTAGATTAAGAAGGGCAAAAATTTAATGATCATTTAGTATTCTTAGCTTATAAGCACATCAGCTACCAAACCTCTGGAGAGCACTTATTCTCCTGTAAAGAGAAAGGATTGTGTGGATTAGAATTGTGCTGGTTATGTTTGGTAGGTTTTAAGACAGAGTAGACCTGGGAAGCATTGCATTGAAACAGCTAATGTGCAAATTGGTAATCAATGTAGAACTGGTAGGTCGTTGTCACAGACTGAGAACTACTTCTGCCCAAAAGACCTAGTTATTATGTCTATGATACTTTTCTTTCTACAAATATTACACAAAATTTAATTAATAAATTCAGATAATAACAGAAAAAAAAAGCCTTACATCAAGGTATTATTTGACACTAACTGTAGGGTTTCAGAAAATAATTTAATTTCCAAGGTAAGCTGTTTGCTGCTATTCATATTCACAGCACCTGCATTATCAGTCCAGTGATTTACCACAATTCTTGTCTTTTTTAGATGGAAGAAACTGTCTGTATGACTGACTCATCAGCTAAGAATGTCTTTTACATATAAAGATTATTTCTAGATTTGTTACTGTACTGGCTATGAACCTGTATCAAAGTCTTGACTAACACGTAGGTTAACACAAATAGTAAGACAGCACAGAGTAGAAGACTATTCACCCTTGAGATATCATTCAGTCTAAACTTCATACAGAAGATCATATAGGGATTCAAAACAGGCCAGGGAGACTATTAGAAATCATCAAGGACCAACTGGCCTCTGTAAAGGATGGCAATCAGTGAAAAAGAGAAGTTAATCAGTTGTCAGGTTTTGCTGATACACATACAAAAACCAAAAGTTTAAAGATAAGCACTAAATCATGAGGCGCTCAGATGGTTTTTTCTAGTATTGAGGTGGATGGGCCTCTGAGCAACCTGATCTAGTTGAAGATATCCCTGTCCATTGCAGGGGGGTTGGACATATGACCTTTAGAAGGTCCCTTCCAACTCAAACTATTCTATGATTCCATGATAAAGTACGAAGGAAGGATGGAGGTATCTGTCTGGAAAATGGGCCAATGCTGTGAAGAGTGGCCTCATGGACCAGCCAAGCAGGAGTCAGCCTGTATGTACTGCTAACCACAGTGACAGCAGTGCAGCTGCCAAGGGTCCCACACAAGGCTGAGCACTCACAGGTCCCATGGAGAACCAGTGACACTATGGTCTGGCGTGGCATCCTCAACAGATAGAGCTGGGAAAGACTAGATTTGCCCAGCTTAGGAAAAACAGTATTTCAGTATTTCACGTTCAGAGATGCTGAGGAAAGAAAAGCCAATAATATAAATTTGACAGAAGAAAAAAACCAATAAAACTTAAGAACATCTGAATGAAAAGACCAATCTGAATGCAGAGACAGAAAAAACGTTAGGTAGAAAAGTATACCCAAATCAGGGCCCAGGGAATTAACCAATAATCTGTCTATTTCTGACTGATAAAACCAAAGAGATAAGATGCAGGCAGGAAATTAATTTTAAAAACATCTTTTGGCCAGAGCCTACAATCTGTCTCATGAAGGTACAGTCTTGCCACATTGGTGCCAGAACCCAAGAGGTCAGTGTGAATCCACTTACGTGCAGGAGTTGACAAATACAGTCAAGTTATATATGTGGCAGGAACACCTTTCTCTCATGCTTAGTGAAATAGCAATATAATCTTGGAGAATTTAAGATAGTCAGTTTCCCTTTTTTTAATAAAACCACTTACTTGAGATGAAGAGAATATTGTTTTATTATTTAATTCAAAAGAATTTGAAACTAGTTCATGACATCAGCACACTCATTATGTGACTTTATGGGCTCTGAAATGCTGCTGGTGATCAACAAACAGTGATCTCAAGCTCCTGCAAGGGTCAGTATGGAACGATTTTGGGAAATTTTCCTTGTGAAAGTAAATTTAGAAAAAATTTGAAATGCAACAGGGAGGCTCAATTAATACTGTCACATGTTTCTAATTAGCTCATGTCCCCTAGTAAACTATCACAGCATGATATATGATAAATCAGTTTTTACAACCAAATCAATGAACGCTTTTTCAAAGACAAATTAACATTTTCTTAGTGTGTATCTTAACAGTCCAGAAAACTGCCCGAAAAATAAGTATTGTGTACGTACACTAATTTCACATTATAACTATCAGCATTAGTCCTATGACTTTAATATTCTAACATTAGAACACTCTGGATTATGGAATTCTAATAATGAAAAAAAGAATTATGCCTGTCTGGAAGACACCAGTTAGGATGTAATTATGAAGTGAAATCACAAGCATAAGATAATTGAAATGCATGGCTGTGAGGGCCCAGTTATGACAGCACAAAAATGTTTTCACTAAGCATTCACTGCTACAATGAATATTTTTTATCACTGGAATTAAGGTTATGCTGTATGCAAGCAGTTTATAAGCAATATGTACACTGGTGCACTGATGACTTGAAGCTTATGATATATTTCTAGTTACAATGGGCAAGATTTTTTTTTTGGTGAAATTATTGATAAAACAGTCACGTGTTGCAATGCCTTCAATACACACTGGGAAAGAAATTGCTTATCTCTGTTCCTTCCTGCTTTTGTATGTTAATCTTTTAGTGCACAATTATTTGTTTCTTAATACCACAACACAGAGGCTAGTGTTGTATTATTACAAAAGGAAGATACATAACAATTTCTATATTTTAGGCATGAGAATACATTACTTGCACAGCTGAGTTTTCCAGAGTTGTAACCTTAATTTTGTCAACAAGCATAATTTATATGCACACATACACACAAACACACACACACACACACACACACATACTCATAATATGAGGTATTTAACAGTTTCTGTACTGAATTTTAGTTAAACATTTACGGAGTTATTCCTATACATCTCAAGACAGTGTCATAAGACCTGTAGTGCCAGGGAAATCCTCAACCTCCTTGACATGGGTCAGACCCCAACAGGTGGATGTGAATCCTTGTGGCCCCTACTATTGTGGGGATAATACTCCCCATTCCCAATTCCAGGCACCTCCATAATGCTTCATGCAGTTTTTTTTAGATGGAATACTGTTTGTAGAAAACACAATGCAATATAAACGAATTGGAGTGAGATTTGGTGGTTGCCCTTATGTTTTGTGGTCCTGAAGAACAAAGACAACTGTGACTGTTCCATTTGTTGAGAAGGATGCATGTGGTAAAACAAACAGGTTTATAGGAATTTTAAAAAATGGGGTTGAGATAAATCATTTCTGTTCCAGCAATATGAAAACTGAGGTGCAGATTTTAAAGATGTCCTCAACTGCCAAGGACTGGAGAACAAAATCATGTTTAAAAAAGCAAGTTGGGCATTCACCGCTTTTCTAAGATGCCTTGTATGTTATTAACTGCACTGACACATTGACATTTATCTGGTGATACAATTTTGCACTGGTTTTGTTTCTCATCTTTCTTTAAGAATTAGATGTGAAAGCTCACACGTCCAAGCATGACACATAGGACGTTGGCATTTTGTGTAAACAAGCAGTACAAAACAGATTATTTGCATTCAGCCTCTTTAACCATAAAAACTTCAGTAATTTATTTCCCTTCATTGTAAGTTTAATCACTGCACTGTACACATAAGAAGAGTAGTTCTAACAACAAATGATTGAATGGCAAAGAATGACACAAAGGACCCGGTCATTTGGGAGCTCCTCTCCTGTTTCTCCTCATGATCCTGTCATCTGGGGGCAGCTTACAAACGTACCTGTTGGAGACCGTACAGTCCATTGTATTGCAACCCACACAGCCAAACCGCTGGTATCAATGTCAGGAAACTGAGAAAAGCTAAAATGAGGTCTGTTGCAACAGAACCATGTGCTGCAGAGATGCAGGGTACAAGCAGCACACCTGCTAGAAAACAAAAACTTCTAAAATTCTTACAAGAAGTCCTCCTTTTGTGTAATAGTTTTCAGGCCCAAGTCACTTATTTACACAAATGCATTCCATTTCCTTCTCTGTCCTGATTGCCCAGGCTCCTACCTCTCTTCTTCCTTGGGGAAACATTTCTACCCCTTTTCTCCATACCCCTGTGCCATGAGACCCTTGTTTTACCTGCTGTGCCCAGGTGTGTCCAGGGAAGACAAGCACAGACCTGACTGCAGCGCTGCTGCTCTCACCAAGCCACACAAGGCTGGCTCAGCCTGCCTGTTTCCCACATCACAGGAGGGAACAGGCAAGGGGATGACACACAGCCCATCCCCACCAACAGAATGGGCACAGAAAGTACACCCCAGGCTCTTGTTCATTCTTTTGTCTCCCTGACTCTAAGTAAACCTTATTCTCTTTGGATGGCTAAATAACAGTCATTTGTATAAAAGGACTAAAGACAAAAAGAGAAAAAGGCTACATGCTGTACAGCATTTTCACTGAATTTTTTTGCATTTTTCAGGCTGAATTTCGCCTCACCATTGGGAAGGTTCACATGCAGTGTGAAAATGTTGCCAGGCAGTTGTATAATCTGCTCTTTATTACACCTATATAATTTCAGCAGGACTCCAGTTCTCCATCTGTGGGCTGGTTTTGTGGTTTTGCTTTTTTTTAAATTAATTAATCTGAACATCTACTCTTGCATATGAAAACAAAATTTGTCCCCCTCTCCTCTTAATTTTTAGTGTGCAGTCTTCTTCTTTAATGATTTATTTATTGACTGAATAAGAAAACAATCATCCAAAAAGCAAAATTACAATATTCATTAAATTCTCTATTAACGTTAATTAATTATTGTCAATTAATTTTAACATTAATATTTTTATTTCTTATTTATATTCAATACAAACATATTTTTATATCAGCATCTGTGTTGATAAATACATATTTAGGCTTACTGTAAGCAACACTTTGAATAGCAAAAAGACAGAAAAAAGACTGTACTTACCAAGCCATCCTGATCCAGAATTGGGTATACACATATCTGTTTCAGCACTGGGCAACACAAATCCAACCACAAAAACTTCAACCCCGTCAGCCATTAGGGCCATTCCCAACACAAAGAAGAGGGCCCATTGGAAACGACCATGGCCACATTCTTGTATTATCAATTCATATTGCTGTGCTAGTTCTTCTTCATCAGCTTTCCTCTCTGTTTCCAGTTCATGACGATCCTTGTATTCATCACGCATAGACTGACCTAAGCCCACCATGTCATCTTTACCCTGCCCCATGCTGGGGATTCCCTGATACTCCCCTTCATAGATTTCATCATCTTCATCATGTCCTTCAGTTGCTTCACTTGATCCTTCATCATCATTAGCTTCTACACCATAATTTCCTCCTTGGCCATAATAATCATCATCATCATCTTCCTCATCCTGGAATCGATTGTAAGATCTCTGTGTATAGCCATCCTGGGCTTTGTCAACTGCTTTATTCACTTTTTTCACTGCTTGCCTCTTTACCTCTTTAGCAATATCTTTGGCCCCTTTCACTAGTGAAGTCCTGTCTTTGTATGTGTCCTCCATCCTGTAGCAAAGAAGGACTGGTGTTAAGCTGCAGAGGCACCTGCCGAATATTATTTGGAATGTCTACTGCGTGCTGGACATCAGTGGAAAAAGCCCAGGTATGAGTGAAGCTGTAATATCCAACCTGAAAAATGTAAGAGAAAAGAAATTTATACTTCACTATTTTTCATATGCCTCTTCACACTAATACAGAACCATCCCAATCTTTATTTAAGCACTGGACACCAGAATACAGGGCTTTTAATATAAAAACCTGTGTTTTCTTCAGAGATACAAGTATCACAGGTTACAAGGAAAACATGCTGAAGTTTAATATCTCTACTGGTTTTCAGAATTCAATTTACTGTCTAATCTTGGATACCAGGTCTTATTCTGGAAGAAACCAAGCAATTCCATGCACCATACATCATATTGAATCTGTCTGCAGATTTTCTTCCACATATGAACTCCCTGTTTTGTAAGAAAGGGCTACAAATACTACCTTTTCTCTCAATGAGTTACCACGAAATATCTCTCCAGGCTTCTACTTAACGCAAAACCTGTCGGAAGTTAATATTCCTCCAGTCTGTACCAGTGACTGAATTCAGCTAATGCATTCACAATGCATTCACACTGAGTCTCAGCAATATGAAATCCCATCCTAAAAAGTTCAGTTTGGGGAGCTGTGTGGGTGGAAGTGGTGGCACTTTCACACTTTGGAGATTCCCAATACCTGAGTCATGGACAGACACATTCCTTTCTTCCCTATCCATACTGACCATAGGGGCAGAGTGGATCAACTGTGTATCATCAGCTAATGCATCTCAGAGTGTGTTAGTCCAGCAGGATTTCCCACTAATCAAGCTGCATGAAAGCACCAAGACATTTTGCTCCAGTCCTCCTCCCTGCTCCCCTGCTGTATCTTTCCATCTTATGCAGCCCCAAGGTCACAAATTCAGGTACAATGAGTTAAGAGCAGACTGAAGGCCAAGCAATCCCTTCTTCTCCGTGCAGTTTTCAGGCATATCTGCAAGGCAATTTGCTCACCACATCTGTACTATCACTAGGGGCATGAGAAAGAAATGGCAGCAGTGTGCAAGCACACAGAAGGAAGAAATGCAGGATCATTCTTTGGCAACAGTCCATAGCTAGAACAGCTAAAATCAATTACAAAACTGCACCATTACTCATGTGTCTAAAGTTAAGGGAGTCTGGCGTGTGTCTGTGTGTATGTGACACTGGACACTGCAACAGATTGTAGAAGCCTCCCCTCTGGGAGAAGGCAGGCTAAAATTTCTGTAGCAGTGCCTCTAAGAAAACACTGCCTGCTTCCAGCTTGGGGAAAAAGTTATTTTTAACCATGATCATTTTAATGATCTATTTTCCAGCATTACCTCAGAAAAACTGCAGTACTACAACTAAGGAGGCAGTGAGATATAATGCAGAACTAAAAATGGATGGAAATTTCTGAAGCTAATCCTATTACCCTTTCTAAAGCAGTGTGAACTGCCCTCAGAGCTGCATGGGAGAAGACCAGGGAATTTCTTTGAGAAGTTGTCCTTTATTCATTATGTTGCATACATTCTCTCCAGAAGTATACTCTAGACACGAGTTTTAGGACTGATGCTGTTTTGAGGGATAGGAAAAATTACAGACTGCATTAGATAAACTAAGGATGTGATGTATTTCTGACACAAGAAAAATGAAGCCTAAAATCACACAGACATTACTTCAGAAGCTAAAAGATATTTCCCTAGTTTTTAAATAATAAAAATTCACCTATACTAGAAAATGTCTTTATTTTTAGTATCTACCTCTAGATTAATTTCATACACTTTGAATATTTCTCAAAGAAATTGGATGTGATAGCACTATTCAACTATTCATGGGAACTGAAGCATTTACTGGAAGAGAAATGTAGCCTTAAAAAAGCCATGATGTAATATTTATGACTGCAAACTGTAGCCTGACTTTAGGTACATGGTGATCCTTTTAAGTAGGTCATCCTGGTGAATATTTTATGCCAAGACAGTTTCTCTAATTACAGCTTTTCAGTTTTCAAGGTGCTCCTTAGAAGTTATATTTTGTGTGCTGAATTAGGTATCTCATCCTTACCTGCGTGAGGCTGCAGTATCTACTAGCTGTTAGTGAACATGGAATGTATCAAAATATTCACTGCATCTGCTGAAGCTTTCTACAAATACTTTCAAGAACTTCATGAACTCCCAACAGGTACTTTTCTGAGTGTTAATGAGTACAAAGTGTTCCTAGATTTTAGATAATTTTACAGTGTCCATGCAACCCATTTAACCTAAACTGAATTCCTCTAATTCTTAGACTGATTATTTTTTTGTTTTGTTTTTCCAGTGGGTACAGTCTTCTTTGAAGGATTTTTCGTTGTCAAATTCCCTATTACTGCAGGGTGTATATATACATAGAGAGAGAGAGAGAGAGAGCGAAGAAAGCAGGAGTTTGGGAATACCAAATGAACAAAACGTCTAAGTGGCAGCACTGATAAAACCATGCTTTGTTCTTCTGCAGAACACCTACCTCAGGAGATCAACAGATTTAAAAAAAAAAAATTTGCAAAAGTAACTGAACTTACACCATAGTTTGTGATAAACCAGGTACATCAACAAGGAATTTCACCTGTTTAAACTCATTAAGAACATAACTCTGCCAGCAAAGAACCTGCACACAGACAGAGAAAAATTTCTCTCTGGGCAGAAATCAGAAATTTCTCTCTATCTTGCCTAAATTTCCAAGCAAAATGCTTAATTTGAACACTGTTTTTTAAAAACGCTTTGCTTTCTCAATGAACTCAAATCTGTGCCTTAAGGTGATAAGTACAAAGAGGAATAATTTACAGCCCATGCATGATAGCTTCCCACCCTTTCAATTACATTGGACTGATTACTACAAGTAAGTAACTGGAAAGTCTGAAAGAGTAAGGATTAATGACTACCTGAGTAGCATAAAGCAGCAAAAGCAGAGATGATAGTCTAGCCATATACTCTTGTTTGTACCAGCCCTCTCATCCAGCATGTTTGCTGGCTTTCACCAAACCAAATACCACATTGCTATTCAGTTCCTTCAACTAAAACTGAAAAAAATCGCAGGAAAATGGTGTTTCCAGCAGCAGAAACACCACTTCAAGAAATACGTACAAAAAGATTTTTCCAAAACACTCGAAGATGAATACACAAAATGAAAATTTAAAAAAAAATCAAATCGTTCTTTTGCTCTAATATTTATTCTCATATTTATTCTTTTACATTCAATTACATCCACAATTTTTAGCATATTTAGCATTTTGTATAGCTTGAGCTACATCTGAAATAAAGGTTGGACATTACAAATTAAATCAGTGACATCCCATAAATGTATAAATCTATGACAAGTCAGAAAATTCATTCCCACAGAGACGTAGCTCTTTGCTTAATATAAGCTGTGAGAAGACTCACTGGGTACTCCAAAAAGTGATGTTAACTACATGCATATCTTCAGATAATGAAGTCTTCAGAACAGATCTGGAAGTCACATTCAAATGTAGCTACACCATTTCACGTACTCTTGGGAATTTCATAGAGCATAATTTCAGCTTTTCTTTTTAATCTGCAATTCCTTTCTAAAGGAAAAAAAAAGTAAAACTCAGTTCTAATCAAAGTTCATGTCTTTTTAAATGCATTTTTTTTCTTGACATTTTGATTCTAGTTTTATTTCTGTTTTTCTGCTCTTGTTTTTTATTATCAATGATGGATACAGGTGGTTTGTGTTTTGCAAATTCATCTGTTGCTAGAAATCAGTCACCATGTGAAGGTATAATCTTTGGTTAGATCATAACTACTTTCAATTTTACTACCTTAGTGTGTCAAATTATTTTATACCCCAGGTTAAATGTAGGCAATTGAACTATGTTAATTCACAAACTGTCCCTGCCCCTCTGTCTCTCTAGAAAACTCCTCACCCTCCACCATGTTGTTGTCTATGCATGTGGATGTCTGTGCACCACGTGTGTCTGTGCACCACGTGTGGCTGTGCATGTGAAATTTTCGCCCATGAGGCATCTCTGCCTCTGGGAGGTCGTTGGCCCCTGCTGCACCATGCAAATAAACATCTTCCATGGACACAACACATAGACCCTCCTCGCCTCCTTTACCACCGCCGGTTGCAAAGAGCAGACAAAACCAGAGCTAGCCTTATGGCTCCCTGACCGGTGAGAGCACAGTGTCCAGCCCTGGGACAGAGAGTTTGGTGCACTGAGGCACTGAACCAGGCTGGGCAGAGACGCTCTGGGGTAAGGTCTGCTGTAACATCTCCCTTAAACAACATCACAGTGCTTCTGATCACAGGCCTCACTCCTCCTCACTTGCAGCTGGATATATAAGCATGAAACGAGGATCTGCAAAAGCTCTGCTTAAGGAAGTACAGGCCAAAAATCTAACAGTACAATGAAATTAGACCAAATACACACCTAAGACAAAAACTATAAACTCTGTCCAGTGAAAATCAAAAAACCTTAACAGAATGATATGTGATAAAAATTCAGTAATATTGTAAAAATAAATTATCTAAGGGAGGCAGAGTAGAAAATTATAGGTGCAAAATTAGGAAGCAGGACTTTCTTCACTTTATACTTCCACTATATTTGTCCTCCATGCATTACTTCTGTGCTCTAAATATCTTTCAAAGAATATCCTGAAGAAGGGTGGTACAATGTTGTTAAGTTTTATGAGCACCACATAACAGTGACACAATCACATCTAATTCAGCTCACTCTTATTAGATACACTCAGTCTTCTAAACCCCTTTGATCCACAGTTCCACCTAAGGTCACAGTATGGACTGAAGTTTCATCTATGATCCACCATCTCTTAGTAAGCTTTTTTCACGCTTTCTTTTGACCTACAAAAAAAGCTTTAATACTGACAGCAAGGGAAGATATTATCTACTCTCTGGTTGTAATAACAACATCTAATTCCTTAGAATCAGCCTCAGTTCAATGCACTCCTAACAGGCTAGACAGTGTTACAATACTGAAATAGCCATATCTACTAATTAAATTATAGCAACACAACTGTAAAGACTCTACACTGGAGTGATCCTTTCCTTCATTTATTTTTTAATCAAAAGCCTACTTTTCTAGGAAAAGGTGATTGAACAAAGCAGAGGACATACGTTGAGACGTCTTGCTGTCTAAGCTGTTAACAGAGAATAGCACATACAAAAAAACCCAAACTTTATTCGTCAGCTGGTTTTCATTTTCTTTTTCTTTTTTTTAATCTAATGTTTGTTACATGTTTTGCCTTACTGTATGTAAATACCAGAGTTTTCATTGCTTTTGTCAGTTTTGCAATCAGTCTGATCACTATTTGGCTACTTCGAGTTTCTAAATGTTGTTTTTACCTGGCTAAACCCTAAAAAAACCCATTCTCATTAAAGACATAGCAGGATCAATTAAATATTCTTCCAACACTGTGGTTTTAATTTGTTCTTTGAATACTCTACCATGCTTCCGGTGGACTTCTTAAATGAGCATTTCCAGGATCTGTGTTGAGTGGTGGTTACCACAAGCTGAATGCATTGATTTGTTCTACAGCTATTGACAAGAATCAAACATCATCCAGCCTGAATGACTTAAACTAAGTCACATCAGTAAAAGCTAATGAGATTTCATCCTGTACCAACATTACCTGAATGACTACCTAAATCTTAGGAAAGTTGAAATTTCATTATTTTTAAAAATTTCTTTTTAACCAAACATATTTAAACATATCTCTGCATTTTTAAGTCTGCCTTAAAAGTAGAAAAAAAATTGTAAAAGAAAATTGCTACCTCTGCAGCCAACGGCTATCCCCCTTCTACCCACGTCTGAAAACTCACTTTCATCCTCAGGGTACGTGCTTCCAATGTGTTTTGTACTTTTTAATTGTCAGAATCACAGTAGAAAAAATTACCCTTCAATTCAATGATGAGGGAACAGCACAAAGCAGTTGGACAAGCAAAACCCTCTACCAAAAGCACAACAACTAGCAATTTCTGCCTTGTAACTGCCATCGTCATGTTTGCTGCTGTACAGAAAGCAGACAAGTCTTCTCTGAAAATAAAAGCCCACTGGCAGTCATGAATCATTTGAGATCAAAAGAAGGCAGAAAAAATTCCACTCACTAGGAAGAAGACAGAAACCTGGGGATAGATACATAGAAAAACATATTTTAAAAGCACCAAGAGAGAATTTCTAAGAACAATAGCCAAGGAGTTCTACCTTGGAAGTAAAATAAGAAAATAATGCACTGTCCAAAGGGAATAAAATCTGCAAATGCAACAGGACAAGCCTCAACCACTGAAACAGCCATTTCTGAAATTGCTCTGCACAAATCTGTGATGTGCAGGTACTTTGAAGCAGCAACTTAGAAATACTAGACTGACAGATGCCACAGGATATCACTGGAGCTTAGGGAAAACTCAGACAGGTTGAAGGGCATCTTGTAGGGCAAGCTGTATTACAAGATGGAATTGCATCTCTTTCCTTGTAAATATAAAGAATGCTTGCCTCTTTTCTTTCAGGAGTAAATACAGGGTCACAGTCTCAGATCCCACTGGGAAAAACTTTCTGAAAATGATCAGCTTTTCATTCTGATGACTTTCTGCTGGGGCACATCATCCCTGCACCTGCAGAATGAGAGTCCCAAGGCTCTTCTCAGTTCTGCCAATTCTGTCTTTATCTGATGCTGGTCTATATTGGCCTCCGCATGGGGAATCAGCTGCTGTGATCAATAAATGCTGGTGAGTGAGCAGTGGTTGCTTGGCATAATGTTAAAAGGTACTTTAGCATCCTGCTTTTTTAATCCATGCTGCTCGCCAGTCATTTTGCTATTCATTCAAAGCACATATTATTTTTTTCTTTATCTTTAACATCTGCAACTTCTTATTGGTTGTAACAGGATATGAAAAGTTGGGGGGGAAAAATCCTTTTTCAGAATTCCTCTGTTCTCATTTCCTTTGTTACATTTTCAGGATGGTACTTGCTGAACTTGGTACTTCCATTTTATTTTTCTGCTTCACAAGCTTGACACCAGACTGATGCTAGATCTGAGACTCCTAAGCATTCATGTTGACCTGCTCCTCTTCCAGTGTAAGATTACCTTTCTTGAGCAAACAGACAAACTATATTAATATTTTTTATAACTGAAAGCCTATTTCCTCATTGACCCTCAGACAAAATCCTTATCAAAATATGTTGGAAAATAGATGAACACTAAAACCAAGAATAACATAATAAGCTTTTCTGGTGAGGGTCTGCTTCAGCTGTGGAATCTGAGAAGAAACTGAGCATACATCAATTTACCTAAAAAGCGAATGGAAAGACAGAGTAATTCCAGGTGAATCTTAAAACAAAATGACCCTCAGTAGAAAACATGAAATACACCAATGAGTCTAGCTCAAAAAAAAAAAAAAACCCACAGTAAAATTATGTGTAACTCTATCAATATAGATGTGTAGTTAATATATTAGGCATACATAAACACAGTAAAGTTATGTGTAACTCTATCAATATAGATGTGTAGTTAATATATTAGGCATACATACACTTACATAGAATGAAATCACAATCAGGGGAATGGGTCAGGTTGGGAGGGACCACAGTGGGCCCTTCACCTTGTCCAACCTCCCTGCTCAAGCAGAGCCATCCCAGAGCACATGGCACAGGATTGTGTCCAGATGGTTCTGGAATATCTTCACTGACAAAGACTCCAGGCTCTTTCTGGGCAATCTGTTGCAGTGCTCAATCACCCACAGAGTAAAGAAATTCTTCCTCATATTCAGGTGGAATTTCCTGCCCATCAGTTTCTGCCCATTGCCTCTTGTTCTATTGCATGGCACTATATGCTGAAAAGAGCCTGGTCCATCCTCTTGGTACTGCCACTTCATGTACTGACATACATTGAGAAGATCCCCTCTCAGTCCTCTCCAGGCTAAAGAGGCCCAGTAAGTGGAAATCAGTAAGTGGAACCTCACTTAGAACATCTCGGAAGATCCAGTCCCCTCATCACATTTGTCACCCTCCACTGAACTCGCTCCAGGAGCTCCATATCTCTCTTGTCCAGAACTGGACACAGCACTCATGGGGAGACCTTGCTAGGGCTTAGGAGAGGGGCAGGATCACCACCCTTGACCTGCTGGCAATGCTCTTCCTAGTGCCTCCAGGATACCATCAGCCTTCTTGGTCACAAGGACACACTGCTGGCTAGTGGACAGATTGCTGTCCACCAGGACCCCCAGGTCCTTCTCTGCAGAGCTGCTCCCCAGCAGGTCAGCCCCAGCCTGTGCTGGTGCCCAGGGTTGTTCTCCCACAGGTGCAGAACCCTGGATTTGCCTTTGCTGAATTTCAGATGTTCTTCTCTGCCCATCTATCCAACCTGTTGAGGTCCTTCTGAAGGGCTGCACAGCCCTCTGGGGTATTGGCCTTCCCTTCCAGAGCTCAGTACATTCCACATGTTTCAAGGAAAACTCCACCACTGTTTCCCTAGTCGGTCCTTGATGTGAGCTGACCCATCACGTCTCTGTTAACACAATAAATCAAAGCCCTGGCACACAGACCTCTAATTCCTGCTGCTTGTTCTCCATACTACACTGTGGTAGTTTAACCCCAGATAGCTGGGAAACCCCACACAGCTGCTCACTCACTCCTGCGCTGGTGAGGTTGGGAAGAGAATCAGAAGGGTGAAAGCTGGAGCAGTCCTGTGTTGAGATAAGGACAGTTTAATAAGGAAAAGGCCACACACACAAGTAAAACAAAACAAGGTATTAATTCACTTCTGCCGCGGGCAGGCAGGTGTTCAGACATCTCACAGAGAGCAGGGCCCCATCACACTTGACAGTTACTGGGGAAAACAAATGCCATCAACTCCAAATGTTCTCCCCACTCCTTCTTCGCCCCAGTTTTTGTGCTGAGCAAGATGCCATGTGGTCTGCTGGAGTCAGCTGTCCTGGCTGTGTCTCCTTCCAACTTAGTAACAAAACAGAAGAAACAGCTAACTCTGGATAGAAATAATCACAACTTCATTCAAAAAATAAATACTTGTCCTTGGTAGGTGTACTGCATTTGTGTGGCAAGGTTTTCATAGCAGGAAGGCTACACTGACTTCTGTGAGAAGCTTCCAGCAGCTTCTCCCATGTCCAACAGACAAAGTGCCAGCCGGCTGGAGGATGGATCTGCTGCTGGCCAAACCAAGCCCACCAGCGATGGTGTTAGTGCCTCTGGGATAACGTATTTAAGGAGGAAAAATGAAAACTGCACAACTGCAGCTGGAGAACAGCGGAGTGAGAACCTGCGAGGGGAACAGCTCTGCAGGCACCAAGGTCAGAGGAGAAAGCGGGGCAGGAGGTGTTCCTGGCATTGGAGCTGAGATTCCCCTCCAGCCTGAAGACCATGGTGAAGCAGCTATGCCCCTGCAGCCCATGGAGGAGCAGAGATCCATCTGCAGCCCACTGAGGAGCTCATGCCGGAGAAGATTGATGCCTCTGAAGGAGACTGTGATCACATGGAGAGAACCTAAGCTGGAGGAGTCGCCTGGCAGGACCTTTGGCCCCATGAAAAATGGAGCCCATGCTGAAGCAGATTTACAGCACGATTCGCAATCCCATGCGGAAACCATGCTGGAGCAGTTTGTGAAGGACTGCAGCCTGTGGGAAGGACTCATGTTGAAGAGGTTCATGGAGAGCTGTCTCCCATAGGAGGAACCCCACACTGGAGCAGGGGAAGGGAGTAAGGATCCCTCCCCACGAGAAGGAATGAGTGGCAGAGACAACACATGATGAACTGACTAAAACTCCCAGTCCTCATCCCTCTGCACGGAGGAAAGAGGCAGATAAAACTGGGAGTGAAGTTGAGTCTGTGAAGAAGGGTGGGGTGAAAGGAGGTAGTTTAGTATCTATTTTAGTTTCTCTTTTTTGTATTCTGATTTTCTGTGCAATAAAGTAAGATCCTCAAATCAAGTCTATTTTGCCTGTGACAGTAGTTCGTGAGTGGTGTCTCCCTGTCCTTAACTCTACATATGAGATTTTCATTATATATTCTCTCCCCCATCCAGCTGAGGAGGGAAGTGATATAGGAGCTTGGTGGGCACCTGGCATTTGTACAGGGTCAAACCACCAGAGTGGCATAGCTTGGGTTTTTTGGCCTCTGTTATCCCACTAGTGCTAGAATGCAATGAAGGAAATGAACAAACAGAGCATTCTCTGGTAACTATTTTAATAAAGAGGTATATTATTGCCATAGCTCGTAAATCTGACTACAACAAAATGGAAATTTAAGATGGGGAATATATTCTTTGAACTAAATTAATATTTACATAGTTTAGATTTAAGTAATTTCCTAAAGTCTGCACACATGGACCTGAGGATTCAGGTGAATAACAGGCTGAACACATTCCACCATGACAGCTGGGTCACTTTAGAAATCCTTCATGGTAAGTCTCCAGACTACATGGCTACACATAGAAGCACTAGGGTTCCTAGCACTGAAGGCATTCAAAACTCAACTGGACAAGACTCTGAACTATTTAAATCCAAATCTTAAACTAGATAACCTCCAGAGATCCTTCTCCACCCAAATTACTCTATCGTTCTGGCACATTAAAAAAAATAATTTTCCGACATTAAATGAAGAGTTCTATTTCTATAAATGAAAATTAAGCATCAAGTGCTGAATATGTCAGTGTACAAATATATCTTTCACCGAATGGCTGAAAAGGTTTAGGATCCAGTCTGGTAAACTAGAAAGAGAGAGAGAGAGTAAAAGATAACTCAGCAGACCACAGAAGATGGGTGACAATTTAGGTCCCTAAACAGTTAGCTAAAACTGCTTATGCAACTATTGCCCACATGAGAAAAGAAAACAGTCTTCTGTTTTCATACAAATTCCATTTTGGAGAAGCACTGGGCAAAGATGTCAGAGCTGAACAGATCTGAAATATGTATTAGATTTTTGTCACATCCCTGTCACATGCTATAAAAGTGCCAGCGTCTTTGTGGTTTTGCTCTAGTTCAAAATGTTTGATCTCTAGTGATTTTGAAATGCAAAAACATGCCATTATTCCTGCTATTTTTGTTCTTTTTTTAAAAATAAAATTAGATCGCAGATAGCATTTATGTTTCTTATTGCAAATTAATTAGGATATATAGGAAATAAGTAACAAATGCTTTAGACTATTAACACTCAAAAGTGCAAAAATTTCCTTGAAGATAAGCTCCTTAGATAAACCACACAGGCAGAGTGTTCAGTAATTTTCTCTTTCCTACTTTGAAATAGTGGCAATTTAAACACAGAAAAATTAGATCACTTGCCAAGCTTGACATGGGCAGGCATCAAAACACGTTTTTAAATTAGTATTTGGTAATTCCAACACATTGCTCTTTGAACTGTGTTTTTCCATAAACTTACTACTTCTAAGAGAAAACAACTCAGAAAAACCCAGACTCAAAATAGAAAGCTGTGTAACTACAGAAGTAAAAGCTGTATGCATCAGGAACAAATCATTACACAGAATAAGGCCATAACAAAGTTGAAAAGGAGTATACTTGCACATAAAAAGTAACAATGACTTTCAGATTCTGTGACATGGAAATTCATCAATATAGGAACTCAGCTATAATCAAGAATGACAGAAAGAACATCCATAGAGGCCTGTAAGAGAAACAGCCTGATAATATGCAGATATCAGGTACCTAGGCAATTTTCAGAGTTTTCCAAATACATACATAAATATTTATAAGGTTTATAAATAGCAAAAATGTCTCACAAGTTTAAGTAGAAAGTGAATTTAAAAGCTTTATGTAGTTTTACGTTCTTTTTCATTCTGAAGTAATTAAAAGTTTATGATCTCTCTTCAAACATTTTGGCATCTCACATAAAAGAAGGAGGTTAATGAACAGATTACTGTACTTTGAAAGTAGCCTGCAAGCCTACATTGTTTTCATTTTTGTACAAGAACAACCAAGACTCAGAAATTTCTTCTTGCAAAATGATTTGGTTTTACATCCACCTCTGATTTCTTCTGTTATTCTTAAAGAACAGGATACATTCTAAATTATTTGGCTGACAAAAACTGTACTGTGTAAATTCCAAATCTTTTCTACACCAATTGTACACCAATCTTTTCTAATTCATCCTGGTTTTTTAGTGTTTTCCTAGGATTTTTTCCTGCACATGCAGTGTTTTTACTGGAGGGCTGTGATCACAGTAATGTGTTTCTCGTCTTCAAATATACCTGAACTATTAAAGATTATGGAACCTGATACTCAAATAAAGTGCTAGTTCTGCTGCACTTAAAAAAGAGATTCTGCACACTCATAAAATCTTACCACTCCCTGTGGGGAAATGTAGCCGTTTCAGGTGGAAATTACTTTTTCACAACGAAGGCTGACTCATTGTCTACCAAGCCTTAACTAGGTAAGAAAGGAAATCACGAATGCTCTACCCTCCCTAAATATAAATGCTGCTGCTAAAAATCCAACTGCATTTTACTTAAGCTTGCCTTGACTTACAATTGTACAATTTTTTTGCATCATTTTATTCCACATTGGGAAAAATAGACTTTGTAATGCTTACCATTAACTCATATTTTAGCCAGATTCAAACTGCATAATATATTGACTATACATCTTCAGTTTTTTAACCTGAATCACACTATTATTGAAGGTTGCACAGTGTATATGTGCCTTAGCACATACAGTTTTCCAGCAGGTATAAGAAAACCTCAAGTAAATGAATCAAAGTGCCTGCAGGTGTATGGCTCCCATTAAATCACAAATATAATACTTTAGCAGCTTATATTTTACACCACTGCTTGGTCCACTGAACTGCATAAGCCTTTATTTTGTCGACTTGATAATATAGGTGAGAAGGAACCACAAAAAGAGACTAAAATAAGAGACAGATGAACAGTCTGTACTGAAAATACAGCAGTCCCAAGCTTTTCAGATTCAGTAACTTCGGCTTCTAACAAAATGGGATTTATCTGTATCTCAGAGTTCATTATGCAATCTGAACACTACCTCAGTGTGGCTTTCTTCCCTTGGGTAGAATATGTAGAGATGGATAGCACAACTGAATAAACACAGTGCTCTGCCATTAAAAGCACAGAATGAAGGCAGCAAAATGAAGATAGAAAAGCTGGTGAACATTCTTTTTCAATTTCGGTAAGCATTCTGCAGCTTATTTTGAAAACAACCTACTTTCCAATTTAAAAAAATGTTCTGTTCCCTATGTTTGAATTCACACAGTAAAAAGGTGTGGTGAGCTGAAACATCTCAGAAATAAATTCTGTCATACAAACAATTTCTATTTTATTTTAAAGTACAATAGCACCCAGCAACCTTTATGCTTTATGAACATAAACAATTCTCTGATTCACTGAGATCCTCAGTATTCCATCTTATTCTTAGCCTAATTCTTAGTCTGGTTCTTAAAATGTTTGACACCCAGCAGTGACGTTTACCATCTTCCTGGACTTCCCTGCTTTGAAACCATTTGTCTTTCTCTTCTTGTAGAGTTTTAATTGGCTGTCAGGGCTCCAAATGCCTCAAAAGGCCTAAAACACCTGCCCAGACTCACCCAGTACCCCTTCCAGACACCTGAATCCTCTGCCATGGGCTCAAGTTCCTGCTTAAGATCAGACCTGGCCACCACAAATCTGCCTGAGCTTCACTATAAAGTACCTGTCTCCTATCCCCTTTTGTTCCTGAATCTCAAGACTGAATTTCCCTGACTGATTTTGGATGTAACACTGCCCTACCTTTTCTGATGAGCACTGGACTGCTGATGGAAAACTCTTGCTCTCACCATGTCTGTACACTCTGCCTCAGGACAATATTCGACCAGTGAAAGCACTGCCCTGCCCACACTGTGGTCCTCCTCATCTGCTGTCCTCTCTTCCCTGCTGGAGCAGTCTCATGGCTGCTACTCTCTGGCAACTCTCACAAAGGCTGAAGCCTGATCTTAACTAGAGGTCCTGAATTACCAGGCAGAAGGTGCTTGGGTGAGGGGTCCCAGTGAGACTCACAGGGTAAACAAAGTCTGTCAGGACACTCAGCATCCTCACAGAGAATAAGGTCATATTCCTGATTTGCCCTCTACCCTTAGGACCATGAAACTTCACTGAAAGCAGACAGTGAGGCTACTGCCAGCAGCCTAAAATTCTCTACACGTAGGTCTGTCCCTCTACTGGAAATTCTGAAGGCATCTCTAGACAACCAAACTTTGAAAAGAGCTTTATGCACACAGAATGGTATACCCAAAATTATGAAGCCTCTGGGGACTAAAACTACAATCTGGAAAAGCAGCAGGAATTGCCAAAGACACACACTGGAAAATACGGCAGTATTTTTCATTAGCAATCTTTGACTACAGCTGTTATCAGCACTGCTAGTTAGAAATCTCACTTTTGACATATGTAGCAAGTATAATGTACAGACACATTCTTAGTTCTCCTTTCCGGAAAGACAAGTGGAACACACTGCATTTCAGCTACTGAACTGCACTTTTTAGCATCAAGTCCCTGTTACCCATCTGTGATCTCATTTTGCTGTTCTGCCACATAGAGCAGCAGCACACCCTTAAGTCTGAAAAAGCTGTTTGCAAGGAACATTAAGGACGAACGTTTCAGATTGGATAAGAATTAATTAAAATGCTCACACTGAAGCCAGAGGGATTTGCAATGAACAGGTATCACCTTTTATAGAATGATTATCTTCAGTAGTTTTCTAGGAGTGCATGCTAAAAACACATAAGAAACAATTCAAAATTCTGCAAAACTTTTAACATTGACTGGGATATGAATTTATAGCACTTCAGCATTTTTTATATCATGACTGAATGTTCAGGAAGAAAAATGTCATTGAAAAAAACCCTTCAAGGGACGAAGGCTGAAGCAACAGAATCTCTGCAGCACTTCCACACTCAAGGGCTGTGGGTTTGATTTCCCCTGCTGTCATTCAAGTAGCATATTAGATATATTATCAAAGGAGCACCTTTCGTCATATAAAGAGGGGAGTAGGAGTCATTAGAAATTTTCTGGAGCGGGTGGTGTCAAAAGTCTTAAACTGGTGTAGTCTTTGGTATGGAGGATACCAAGAAAAGCCGTTAACCTAGCAGTTCTGAAGGGAGGATAACATACTACCTCTGCCAGCTGCTGAAACCGAATGTATGAATTTCTTGATTCACATTAAAATGGTTTTTGTTAAAAGGAACTGGAATAAAAACATGGGGGGAAAAAATGTCAAAATCTGTAGGAGTTGCTTAGAAAAAATCCCTATTTCCTATTGTATGTCTTCCCACTAGAAGTAGTTTATTAGAGCAATGTAAACTATAGAGAGGAGATACCCAGTCATATTAACAGTGTCTTCAAACCCCCAAGGTTCAGTATTTTTGACAAATCAAAGCACTAAGAGAGAGTGTATACAGCACCTTTATTTAATTTTCCATGTAATTTCCATGTTTTAAAAGGTGGAGCTTACCCTTACTGGTTCAATCCCTAAAAAACATACATTCCCCACGAGGTAAGAATTCCCTACCTTTTTCACCAGCCTAGCTTTATCTTTTACTAGACAGCACTCTCTGATGCTGCAAAGGTCGAGAATGGACCATCCTGACCTTCTGTGTTCTAAAGCAATTTCCCTTGAATTTATGTCTTCCACCTGATTAATCATCATCCCTGGTTTGTACCCTGGCTCTTTACAGATATTGCCCTTGAATAAAACCAGCCGTGGCTCTTCAGCAGGTAATCAAGAACCAAAGCCTGTATAGTGATACCATGATCACAAGTGCTTTTTGTCTAACTGAAGATATTGCTACCATTAGTCACTCAGAGAAGCAATGCCACATCAATAACATCGCTTGACATGGGGATCATACCCTTATCAGCACCTCAAATACACTCACAGAGCATGTTAAAGGACACTGTTTGCACTTGGATGGCTTTCCAGTGGGTTCTAATTCAACCTCATTCTTGGGCACACATTATTTAAATGTTCTACATTACTAATAGGCATTTATAAGAATCTCCACTTTTCTCCTTTTCAAACTTGGCCTATAATTATCACCTTTTTTTTTTTTATTCAAAGGAGACAGTAAGACCTTCCTTATCCACCCACAATGGGGGCCCTGGATGACTCAAATCAGATAACATTTTTGGTTCAAATACAAAAAATTATCTGCATGTCACCTGTGCCAGCTGACTGATGAAAGAAGTTGGTGTTACACTCCTAGCAGATCTCTTGTATGCTCTGTGGCTGGGGAACCTGAAGAGAGTGTAAGAAGAAACAGCCCACTCACATGTGTAGAGGTATATGTCCAAAACAGGCAAAATAAACAGGAAATTAAGTCCAAATTAAGGCCCAGTATACCATAGCAGCCATGGTCTAAAACTAATTTTCTTTTTCTAGAGAAAAAACTGAAAAAACTCAGATGTGATAATGTTTTTTTTATTTAATAAACAAAACAATTTTAGAAAATAAATTCTTGCTTTATCAGCCAATTAGTTATTGGTTATAGTTTACCATCAGCTTTTAAAAAGTATCACATTGTGGTGGCCTCAGGACATAGATCATATTAAGTTCTTAGTTCCTCGAATATATGTACATCAGCTTGCACTGAAAACAGCTTTGTAGATTGTACAGCTCTTATAATGTTCAGTGTTTACACCCCCAGAGCAAGGGACCTCCCCTTTAAGGAAAGGCAGTGTTTAATTTACCCCAAAATTTCACAGGGATTTTTATCAGCATATCTTTTCTGTCCACTGCATGTGCTCTCCTGGCCTCTCTACAACTTTCCGTGGTTCACACACACAGCAGCACATAACCCTTGCATTCTGTACTGTTGTAGTGCTGTTAGACCAGCAGGTAACAGGCTTCCTAAATTGTGTTTTAAACACCTACTTGTATCTTTTCTAAAGCCTCTGCATGTTTACAGAGCCCTCAGTTTCTTTTGTATCAACTCTACTCCAGTTATGCCATACATTTTCTTAGGAAATTTTATTGATTAAAAATAGCTTCCTAATTAAAAATCCACATTACTAAAATATCAAAGACAGAAGACATCAGAGAATTACTACTTCCATTATTTCAAAATATTAAATAAAATTGATTTTAATATTTTAACATAAGCAATAATTTAAAGGAAATTGCTAGCATGAAGTTCAGCCAATGAAAGGATACACATGGCCACAGTAATTGATTTTCTCAGTCACAGGAGTGGAGGAAGGCAGTGTATTGGAACTTCTAGCTCACTTCTATTCCTAGATATTGAAATACAGATGTACATAACGGCTTCCATTCGTTTCATCTATAAAAGGTACAGTATAAAACAATTTCTCCCAACCAGGAAAAAATATTTTTTACCCAATAATCACTAATAAAATGGACCTAAAGTACATTATATTTAATAAGGAATCATCAATATTTGACTGAAAAAGTTTTAATTGACAATTCAGCTCCATTTCTAACCCATCTCCTGGCAGATACTTTCTCTGTCAACACTTACTTGCCACAAGATTTCCACTTTATCAACAAGTGGTCTTATTGTGCAAGAACCTATGCCCTTCAGTAAATAATTCATATAAACAACCCCATAGCAACAGATAAGATTATATATATTACAGACATGTTACATATATATGTGCATATAAATATATTTATATATACAAATGTGGGAAACAACCTCCACTGGATGTTTTTTAGAAATTACATTTCCGTGTTTTGAATTCCTGCAATCTGCTTTTGCACAATATTGGCCACAGAGCTAGAAAAATTATTATTTTTTAAATTAAATAGTGCATCTGAATGCATTATTTTTAAGATTAATCTTATGGGAAAACACTGAAGAAAATATGCCAAAGCTATTATGGCCCTACAATCAGGGAAACCTTTTCAGCACAGGATGCAAAACCCCTCATGTATTTCCAAGAGAAGGAAAGAATTAACTGTGGCTGTCATATGTGAACTTGCACAATGCAGGTAAACTTTCTATCTCACCACCAGCACAAAGTAACTTTGGCTGGTGAAAAGCCCAGAAACACTACAGTCTTCATGTTTTCTGAGCCCATGTGAGGAGATTTATTCAACATGTTATTTCCCTCTTAGAATAACTGCATTTTACTGTGAAGTCCAGTAACTTCTAATCAAATTCTTTCTGTGTACTCCTAATACAGTTCCCTAGGAAGAGAAAAGTAGCCGAAAAGTTAAATAATGGCCAGATATGAACTGACACTATAAGCTACAACATCTCCATAAATAAACAGAGAATTAAATGATTCTGCAATTCTACAATTTGGCCTTTCAACAAGAGAACAAATAACATAATTTATCAGCTAAACCCATTTTTTGATTAAGCTTGTTATCTGGATTCTGCATCTCAGTCCATGCCAGTACAATTATGTCTAGCCAAATAAGAGAATTTACAGAATTTACAGAATACAGATTAACTGGGTGGTGTGTTCCACTGTTAGTAATCAAACTCCCTCTCAAATTGTAAATTCTTCACTCCTAGGTGTACATATTCTGAAAACTGCAAAAAAAGTGCTCATCTTGGCCAGATACTATTCTGATGGGAGTAGAAGTGCTCACAAAGGAGGGAAATTTGTTAACTTTAAACTGTATGGTTTTTATATCAGTAGTCTCTTATATCAGTAAAATTAAAGAATAATAAAGGTGTGAAGGGACTTTTGAAAATCTACTCCAGTGTTCTGCTGAAAGGAAGGCTAGCCTGAAAATTAATCAGGTTGCCCAGAGCCATGTCCAGGCAAATTTTGAGCATTTCCAAGGACAGAGGTATCACAGCATTCCTGTGCACCCACTCTGCTACTTTATCACCCAAAGAGCGAGGGAAGAATTTTTTCTTTCTTTCTTGCTGAAATTTCCCTTCAGTTTCCTGACTCCATCTTCTTAATAATCACTCATTAGATAATGGAAGACAGCAGTTAGATTTCCCCATCTTCCTCTGGCCTTCTCTTCCGAGCTGAGCAGGTCCACAGCCTCTCCTTATGGATCATGTGCTCCAACATCTGCAAGACTGTCGGTCTGACAAGGTCTTTCTTCACCAGCTGGCAACGATAGTAGACCTGTTCTGAAGCACTGTACCTGAAACCAGCACACGGGAAGCCTAGAATAGTTAGGAAACATTTTATTCCTATCTCTACCACATCATCCCCGAAAACACCAAGTGGGATGTTACCCAAATTTCAGGTCATACCCTCAAGTTCCTCATATTTCAGTAAGTATACACAATAAAATGACTCCTTGGGGATTTCTATGAGCAAAACCTACCTTAGAGAGCAGTCAATCTTTGCAATTGTTTCCCAAATACTGGAAAATGTATTTTTTTCCTTTAGACAAGAGAGCAGAAAGTCATCATGCTCATTTTTTACTATAATACAGAAATTAGCAAGTAGTATCTCCAGTGAAAATTTATTTGAGAAATTACTTATTTCCTAGAAAGAAACAATTTCTGCAGCAGTGTGTCGTTCTACTTAATCACTTTGTACAGCTGGTTATAGCAAGGAATCTTCTATACTGTGCTCCATGACCACATGAATGATAAACATTCACTAAAGACAGAAAAATAAAAGAACTGAAATCAATTTTGTGACTTCTGGTAGTTTTCTGCCACGAAACTGTAGTTGAAATTGAACAGGAACATTTAAATGAGGAAAATTGTAAGTAACATCCGAAGTTTTTCATGCTACGTAAAGTGGAAACAACATACAAGAGGTAATTCAGTCATCTTCGTGAGCAGAAGGGTGAGCCAGGTATGAGAAATAATCATTACTCACAGGTAATGAATTTCAATCCCAGATGGAGATCTGAAAGACATTTTCTGAATTTCCATAAATTGAAGTCCACTAATATTTTCAAAAGTGACTGATAGGCCAAACAATGTATTTTATATAGTAGAGAAAAGCCCTCTGAGTGGATTACTCTTGAGCTGTTCCTTAGTCACTTCAGTCAAAAGGTGTCTTAGAGCAATTATCAGTGTTTTCTTTTTAGTGCTTGTAATTAGTTTTTCCAGATTCATAATCAACACTGTAATACTATTTTACAACAGAAAAGAGTATTTTTAGTTTTTTTTCTTTTTAATAATTTAACAAATGGGAACTGAAAGAGAATTGCCAGGAGTCTCCTTTTCTCTGTAGAGGAAGTTAGTACAAAACAAGCAGCACTCCACACAAAACTGCCTCGAGGAGGTAAGGTGTCCACGACTACAGCATTATGGTTGCTTCCAGACTACTAAAGAATAGTGCCACATCTTAGACAGCTACTATTTCCATGAACAGACATGGTCAGGGACAGACAGTGGATAGCCAAGCCACAACTGCAGCAACTACTGTATGAGATGTGCACGTTTTGTTAATCTGGATTTTAGCTGTTTAGATCCTTAAGGAGCAAGCTTTGCTCTGTTCAATAAAGGATCTAACTAATAATGATCTTGGATAAAAGCTACTTTTATCTAATTAACACTAATTAACCATTTTGTAAACATCCATTTCTTACGAAGTGTTTGGCCAGTTGGCTAGAGGCTTTTTTCCTTCTCTGCCTTCTAGTTTTTCTGAGCAAAGAAAAACAGAACCACCCTGGTGGCATTATCTTTTAACCTTTGGGATATCATGATTGGTTGTTCAAGATGTACAAGGACTGATCTCTTAATTATTTTTTCAATACAGGTATCTACTGCATTCAACTGGAATATGTCTCCTAGTAAGAATGCTTATAAATATGGACGTAAAAAAATCTGTTAAGATATCCAAAGTTTCAGGAGTGTATTTATAGAATAGAAGATGGCTCAGATCCCTGAGATCATGTACTAACTAAAACTTTTAGGATCTTTACAGTCAATAAGGACTTAGATTCTCCCAAGTTCAGATGTGAAGTGAATATGGAATTTATTTTGAAGAAACAAAAGTTGAATAAATTCTAATCCATTTAAGCAGACAAATGCTAGCTGTTTCTATATAGGGTCTAACACACCACCTTTTTATGTTTTTTTAGGAAAAGCAGCCTCACTTCTCCATGTAAACATTGGGGTTTTTTTTTCCTTTTCAGTTCATTTGAAGGCAAGAAGAGCATTGGAAATGAATTATTATTCCAGCTAAATGGACCAGAGAAATTATCAAAACTAACACAAAAGGCTTTTCCAGTTTTCTCAACAAGTGGGCTGAATTTTTGCTGCAGCAGTCTTGGCCTACCCAGCTTGGGAAACCCTATGGAATATGTCAAACTTAGGAATCCATTTGTTAATTTTGAACAGCAAAGAATGAACTTATAAGTGTATACTTGCTGTTGTCCGTAGGGATCATCTCCTGAGCAGGCAAATGTGTGTCTATAAAAGGATTAAAAGGTACATACAGAAAACACTTTTTTTCTCTTTAAAGGTGAACTTATGCCTTTATAACCTTTGTAAGGCTTTATAAGGTAGGTATACACCCACAAAAAGGATCTGATTTTTTTTTATTTATGGTACTGAAAAACACACCCATCCAAAATTTTCCACTTTAATAAACATGACAATTTCTGCCAAGGTTGAGCATAGAGCTTCTATCTAAATACAAGTTTTAGATATTACTGGTTACTCAGAATCTTAGAAGGTTACAATATTTTCTAGTCAAATGCTTATTTATTGATCAGTGTAGCTAGGATTATTTAAAATCAGAGAGAAAATAATTACCAGAGGGAAAGAAAATCAACTACTTTTATAGCACTTTCTCTCCAACAAACTTCTATATTGATGTTCTAAGCCAAATTCCCACTGAATGCAATTGCATTAACCTCATTTGAATTACAGTGAGATTTACTGGGATCTAAACTAGTCCTTATATGTGTGTATGTGGACATGAAATAGGCGTCCCTGCTCTCACAGCTGAGGGGAAGCCACCTGTGGAGAGTGTCTTTGCCAACTGACACTTGAGCCTCTACATAACACTTGATAGCTCAATGGGATGCTTATCTGCATGCTGTTTATGGGCAGACCTGTCTCAAAATATTTTTCATGGAATACCACACCTCAAAAATCCTGTGCAGTAACATATTTCTAAGAGATAATGGGAGATGTTTTCTCCAGGAAAAATCAGGTCCTCTGTACCAACATCAGTCTTTGGGCAAAGGGACCACATTTTAAGTTATGCTGCTGTACAGAACAGTGTGCCCTCTGGTAATGAAGGATAACCACATCCTGGAATGCATTAGCAAGAGTTTTACCTGAGGCAACATTCCCCTCTGTTTGTCAAGCTATGGTTAGATTAGTATGTCCAATTTTGCCCCTCTTACCAATATCCAATTATAAGGAAGGAAGTCTTCATAATGAGCCCAGTGAAGCATAGGAATGGTTACACAGAGAAGCCTTGGGGTCCACATCCCTGGAGATATTCAGACTTTGGCTGGAAAAGTGCCTAAGCAACCCAACCTAACTATAAAAGTTGTCCCTGCTTTTAGAAGTGTACTGGATGAAATAATTTCAAGGAGTATCTTCAAATGTACTTTATTTAATGGTTCTTTTGCACTGCAGCAGTGCCGTGCAGAAATCTTCCTATAAGTTTTCAATTAATTGGCTTTGAATGAGGACAATCTACCAGCATCATGATCCACACTGTAGGATAATCTCAAGTATGTCTGTAGTTTATTCAGAGCATCATATTAGTGTACTAGACGGCAATAGAAACTAGCTATTTTAAACAACTTCATTATGTCTGCAGTATACTGCTGCCAGTCATGAGATGGCATACCAAGGGAAAGAGCAGATTACATCTGCATAGCAGAGACTCCCACGAGCTTTAATACTCCTTTTTTCCTCTAAATGGATCACCCTTACAAAATTTCTGGGCATAGTAAGAAATTTGTTAGTTATATGTCTTACATCACTAAGGGCATTTCCATCTGATACTCTCTCTGTTTCCAGAATTTGATTTATTTAACAAAGCTGATAGGAAATAGCAGTTGAGTTGTTTGAAAGTAAGGCACTGCTTACAAGCTGAGAAAGCATATTTAAAAGGATTACTGAATCTGGTGTCAGTGGCAGACTGTCCACCAGCTAGTTATGAAGAGAATCTGTGAGTTCTGCTCACAAGAAGTGTTGTCTAGACACCAAGAAAATTGCCGAAAAGAAAAAGTCAACAGTAACTGAACAGCTATATGCTGACACAAAATACAGGAGAACAAGATGCTTCAAATGTTAACATTTGGTACCTTGACCTAATGCATTCCAGGTGAATATTAAAATTAAATGAGCCTGAGTGGAAAACACAAAATAAAGCAATGAGTCTAGCTTAAGAAAGATATTATAGAGGTAAAGCTATGTATAACTCTGTCAATACACATATGCAGTTAATATATTAGGCGTACATATACTTACATACAATGAAATCACAGAATCACAGAATGGGTCAGATTGAGAGGGACCACAGTGTGTCACCTTGTCCAATCTCCCTGCTGTAAATTTGGGCCATCCCAGAGCAAATGGCACAGGATTGTGTCCAGATGGTTCTGGAATATCTCCACTGAGGGAGAACCCACAACCTCTCTGAGAAATATGTTCCAGTGTGTGGTCACCTCCACAATAAAGAAGTTCTTCTTCATGTTCAGGTGGAACTTCCTGTGCACCAGTGTCTAAGTTACCTCTTGTCCTACTGTTGGCAACACAAGGTGCCAACAAGCCTGGTCCATC
Organism: Entomyzon cyanotis; assembly: GCA_024500445.1. Taxonomy (NCBI): domain Eukaryota; kingdom Metazoa; phylum Chordata; class Aves; order Passeriformes; family Meliphagidae; genus Entomyzon; species Entomyzon cyanotis. The sequence continues at coordinate 28,333,061 of JAKEPQ010001021.1, read as the reverse complement.
CTCTTGACACCCTCCCTTCAAATACTTGCATAAATCAGTGAATTACCTCTCACTTGTCTCTTCTCAAGACTGAACAGGCCTAACTCCCTCAGCCTTTCCTCATGAGATGCTCCCTCCACTGAACTCGCTCAAGGTGCTCCATGTCCCTCTTGTCCTGAGGAGCCCAGAACTGGACACAGCACTCATGGGGAGACCTTGCTAGGGCTGAGTAGAGGGGCAGGATCACCTACCATGACCTGCTGGCAATGCTCTTCTTAATGCCCCCAGGATACCATCAGCCTTCTTGGCCACCAGGACACACTGCTGGCTCATGGACAGTTCTGGTCCAAGACGTCATTAATGTCTCAGCCCTAGGAAGAGTACGGGTAACCACTTTCTGTCAGGCTGCAGCAAAGGCTGCAATTCCCAGATAAAAGCAAAACCCTCTGTGGTTAAGGAAGGTGGGGGTGGTAGAATCTGTTTTGCAAAGACACCTGCTTGAGATAAGCAGTGCTATGCTTACAGAAAGAGAAGTTTATCCTCCAGCTGTATGTGGAATGAAAATGGTGTCACTTAAAGACACGGAGGCCCTATGAGGTGCTGTGAATAAAGTCATCTCTCCATTCCACGGTTACCACAGTTAAACGATAAAACAGTGATTAAATAATTATTTTCCATAGCACATTTCATGAAGCTTTTTCCTACACAAACCTCCATATAATCATTAGACGGGAAAAAATCCTGCAGGATGCTTTAATGCTGCTACCAGCCGTATTCATTGTAACATGGATTTTCTGTCAAAAATCAAGACATGTTTGTGAGACTTCCACTCTAAAACAAAGCAGTAACTAGACCCACACAGCCATGACCACAGAAATAACCTGCAGTGAAAGAGAGAGCCAGCTACAGGAATGCTGCTTTATCTTAAAAAAAAAAAACAGCTTGCGTCTGGCAAGGAAACATGAAGCTGCAGCAACACCGTGTTTTTTATGAGTCCCAGATCAATATAAAGCTATATGCCATGTGTGCTGGAGCAGCTAAATTATGTGGTAGGCATCATTTGTATTTTTAATATGGTGCATCTTTAGTTCAATCAGAAATATTTTGATGGAATCCCCACCTAATCATGAAAGTCTCTGATGTTTATTTGATGCATAGCAAGTCTTTACTGTCAGCAGTCGGTCAGTAGAAATACAGACAAACAGATGAAAGAATTCAGTCTTAAAAATGAAAGGAAGTTAACGATATCTTAACAATATTACAGTGAATTACACTACATTACACCTTTAAGCAATATCATTTGTTGTATGCAACATTTAAACTTTTATTAGGCTCTCTGGGTGGGAAAATGACTGCGAGTTGGAACCACAGAGAAGGGAGGGATGTGCTCAGTGTTGCTTTACTCCCTCTGCTTGTTTTTTTAACAAGAAGACAAACACTTCAATGATAATCATGCTAAAGAAAATTACATTTGATTCTATTTCCTGCACACTTATTTATCTCTTGCTGACATAAAAATGGCAATTTGAAAACAAATCTGACTAATAGATCGCTGACCTGCAACGTGTGTATTTACATGAGAATATGTACTCTGCATGCTTAGAGTGTGTCTGGAAGAACTGTGTAGCAATATACAAAATCAAAGATGAATTAAAGGTGTTAGGTTGTCAACCACCATTTTAGGGGAAAAAAGGCCCACCATGTTTTGTAACCTAGATATTAGAGAATAAAAAACATTCAATTTAAAATGGAAACAGTTTGCTAAGTTAAAAGAAAAATTTAACTACCTTTTTCTTCACAATAGCAATACTTTGAGCACACTTTCAATTTTTTTTGTATTGTATTGCTTACAAATACTTAAAAGAAGACACGCTGTAAATCTAGTCCTCTGAGTCATTTTAAAAAGAACTCCATTCTGTTTTAATAGGAAACTGCACTACATCATATGAAAGCGGTGGCAGCAGCCGTGGGTTCCCTATCACAGGTTTGCAAACACATTTAATCTAATTGATGAGCTTTTGTTTAAACATGCATTGATATGCATCCTGTGGTGCATATGGGTTGCAAAGATTCACAGCAATATACAGCCCGAGTGATTTGCCGGTGATGCTGAAACAACTTCAATAATTCTGAGAATGTGAAATATTTTTATTAATACTACTTTCATGCAAGAAGAAGAACCCAAAACCTACCAAACAAAAAAAAAACCCAACCAACAAAGCAAAACAAAACCAAAACCAAAAAAAGAAAAAGGAAAAAAGGAAAAAAAACACAACTAACCAAAAAGCCTTGATAATTATATAGCTGGATTCATTCTAATTCCCACTGAAACCTACAATTCAATTCATGGTAATTTAACAAAATGATCAGGACCACTGTGGATAAACTTTCATCATCTGTGTTTTAGAGCACACATTTCAAAAACCTAATTGGAAATCTGCTATTAGCACAAGTAACTTACACAAGCTTATATTCCCAGGCACATATAAATTCAATTACAGATTGTCACTTGAGGTAACAGATTGTCACCTGAGGTAACACCATATTTTGTAAACATAACATTTCTTCACATTATTTTCCTTTGTTGCAAACATCTTTTTTGCATTTTGCTCGGAATTGAAAAAACAACAAACTAACACCTTTGCTTTCTTATGATTGAAAATAAATTATATTTCTCAAATATATAATCAGAAAACCTTTGGTTTGATTTCATTTGGTCAATTTAAAATCTATTTTTCCCGAAAGCAATGACATATAATTTAACATCAAATTGCCATCAGAGAAACTCTGTGTCTAGTCAGTGCAACTGATATTCAGGGTCATCTTTATTGAAACTCCGTAGGAATACTGCTTTAGAAATATATTAAACAAATTATTGTTTTTCTTTTTCCTCAAGTATTGTTTCAAGATGTTTGGAGGCTTGAAGTGAATCAATAACTTTAATTGACAGGTTGTCTTTTTCTCTGTATTTGGCCTACGAAAATCTTTCCCCCAAATATAAGTAAAAGTCCACTTGGAGTATACTGTGACTGTTTAACAAATTCTGCATTTCTTTGGAATACAGAAAAGCAATATATCTTGTTTGCACATTACGGAAACATATTTAAAAAAACAAAAAATGTTACAGTAAGCTAACATTCAGGGGAAATGGGGTCCAGTTTACCATGCTGCTTTTTTCCCTAGGAAAACACTGAATAAATAGTTAGTTACAGGGAAAACTATGAACATTTCACAAGATGGTGAAATTGTAGTTTTTATTCCCACAGGGACCTCAATACATGAAAAAAAATTGTAAAACTTCAATTTTGGAGGATATGTGGCGCAGTAAAAACAGGACCCTTTCACCTAGAGAACTTGGAGGAAAACAACTTCCAAGAGAAGTATACTATTTACAATTAATCCAATCAGAGACCTTCATTTGGTTTGTATGTTGGGTTGTTTTTTTTCTGAAACCCTCTGTGGTTTATTGTGAATTCACCAGGAAAATCCTTCTAATATCTCCTTACAGCTCTACTTCCAGTTCTATCTGCAATTCCCTCGAGAAGCAGTAATTTTTGGCACAGTTGGTGCCACTTCACAGATGAATTCAGCAGCTCCCTCTCTCTCCCAAGGCAGAAGTTGCCGTTAGCTCCCTGCACTGCAGTGCAATGCAGCCCAAGTACCAGCAGTACCAAGTGTGTTTGTCTGAGTAGGCTTCCCTAGTGTTGTACTAACCTCTGCAATCCACCCCCCTCCATCAGAGATACACTCAGCAGCGTGCTAACCCTTTATGGAAAGGAGAGCAGGATACTATCAATCACAGAGGAGCCTGGGTGATCTCAGCATCTTCGATGAGATGATCTCCCTCCTCCCCACCTATCTTTGTAAGCTTCTTTCTCATCTCTCCCTCCTCTCCTCAGCCCCCTCCTTTCTGTACAGATGTGCCGTGGCCGCCCCAGCCAGGATGACTCAGCTCCCACCCTCGCCCCCTACTCACACTGCACTCACAGTGCTTTGCAGGATTAGGCTCCCAAGTCTAATCAGTGACCTCCACGTTCAATTACCCACTTGCCACCCAGCCCTCCAGTCCCTGGGGTGTCCTGCCTCCATTCAGGACTGCCAGACCAGCTCCTATGCCTCTTTGAATTCCCCAGGCTCTTCTACCCTGCAATTCCCTTTAAATTAGATGGGGGTTGCCTCAAAAAACCTCACCATCCCATGGCTCTTCCTAACCCCGGGACTTGAACTATACTTTTCCTCACTGTGACTTCTCCATGCTCCCTTCCCCACATACGTCGGAATCGTCTCGGGACCTAAATTCCCAAAGCCTCTTGCAAAGCAGGAGTGTGTTTTGGAGAGCTCCTTTCCTGAAGCTGCAGGGGAAGGGAATTCCTCCCTGTCCCTCATGGGTCAGGAATGCCAAACTATTCTCTCAACATAGTCAATGTGAGTTACAATCCCTGAAGGAACCCCACAGTGAGAAAAGCAACAGTGTTTTCAAAACCACTTAAATTGGGTATTTTCTTTCTTTTATTTTCCCCCCTTCCATTTCTGTCGCAATATCTGAAACGCTGCTTGTTCCCTCCTTAACAGATCTTAGAAAGTGTCGGTTCCCTGAAGAACTGGAATTGACAACCTTTCTGCACCTTTGATTTTCCTTGCCATCCTTGCTGCTAGGACATCTGCAAACTTGTTTTCTTCAAACATCTGGAGTCTGCGAACCTCAGCACCCCTGGTTTTTGCTCCCCTAGCGTGCAAAAGTTCCAGCTTTAATATGCCAGTCAGACTATAAAGCAAAGATTAGACGGTCACACCTCCTCGGATCTGTATAACCTGTTCTCTGTGTGCAAAGACCGAGCCTGGATAGAGCTGGAGTGAGCAGCAGCCGAACACACACTGCTCACGCTCACCGCGGAGGGGAGAGGAGAGGGAACCCCGCGCTCCCCTCCAGCGCCCGACCTGCCCCGAAGACAGCTCTGCCCCTTCCCCGGCGAGCAAGACCCCTGCAAGTCCCGCGAAAAAGTTGAAGTCAAGCATGCAAAAAGAAAAGAAAAAAAAGAAAAAGAAATAGGAAAAAGTTGCTCTAGAGCAGTGGCGGCAGCCCGAGTGCCCGGAGCATCACTTACCGGGGGGCAGGCGGCGGAGAGCCGCGGCAGCTCCCTCTGCTCCCGCTGCCGCTGCCTCCTGCTCGCGGCGTGAGGCTGCGGGAGGGAGCGAGGAGCCTCCCGGAGGAGCCGCCGAGCGTGACAGACCAGAGGAGGGGCGGACCGGAGCGGCTGTGTGGGCTTCGCGTTGCGGTGGAGCCTCTGCGGCAGTGTCGGGGAGAGAGGGGGAGCGGGCGGGCGCGGCGGGAGGCGCGGGGCGGGCGGCGGCCGCCACCATCAATAACCGGGGGCGTGGGGTGCGGGGAGGCGATCCCCGCTGCAGGCAGGGCTGGAGCCGGCGAGGGGAGGCACAGAACCGCCCCCAGCCCCCGCCGCCGGCACGGCTGGCGAGCCTCCGTGGAAACAGGGCCCTTTTTCCCGCTAGGAGGGAAAAATACAAATAGTGTCGCTCACGCATGCACTTTATTACAGAAGACAGTGTCTTAAGAGAGGTGAGGACAGGGGACACCATATGAGATTGCTTGTTTCCGAACAGGTTGCAACAGGCCCTATGATCATCCAGAGATCACCGCATGACCCTCCTCTTTCCTCCCAGAGTGCGAGCCCGGGAGCACTTTGCAGCAACAGTGCGAAGCTGCCTATGCTTCACACGCCAGGACTGAGAGTGAAGATCAGTATTGGTGCAGGAATTCCCACAAGCAATATTCGCTTACCTGAGTGGAAAAATTCCTGACCACAAGACGAGTGGAGCATTAGAAAAGATTGCCTGGAGTGATAGTGGACCTGTATCACACATGGCTTTTAAGAAAACATCAGAAAAACATGTTTATAGATAACTGGTTGTTTTAGGACAAACCAGTAGAATTGACTAGTTTGTGAAGTCTTTTTTTTTTTTTTTTTGACACTAGGAAGTTATTATGTTTATTACCATGAACAACTTATTTTTGATGCGGTGGCATCAAAGACTGAAAACTATGTCATAACTGTCACACTAGGTGTTAGTAGCCACCATAGAACAAAGAACATGAAGGTAGTTCCTCCTTTATAATTTTATACATTTACGTGCAATTGCACTGGCAAAGTGTGTAATGTGACAAACACAGTGGTATTGCCAAAACAAAGATGTGAGAGAAAGTGAACAGGTTGGACTCCATATTAAAACTGCTTTTAAAAACAGCAAATATTCTACCACTTTTATTAACAAACACCGTACTTGGATTCATCTTTCGAAAATGTATTAAACTACAAAATATACCTACAGTAGAAAGGCAGGGTAATAGGCAGGTGCCATCACTGACCCTGTCCCATACTCAACACATGCCTAATGTGTATCTTCTACAGAATTGCAATTTTTGATAGCCTGTCTGCCTTTGAGTCTTCCTGTCAATACTTGTGAGCTTATATGCTTTGAAATATTTTTCTTTTCCTCTGTTGTTGAGCAGAAGAATCAAACAGCAAAGGAAAGTGGCTTATTGATTGGCTACCCAGGGGAAAAGCTGAATGAACTATGCATGGAGTGCTGTCAAGTGTGAAACACAAGTAGAGAAACAGAAAAGAAATGCCTATTACTTTTCTGTCCCTTTCAGTAATCTTAGCATTAGAAAATTGCACCTGGTGTTACAAAACAGCACCTCCTTGTAAATATACTAAACTTGTCACATACAATATACAAAAGGAAAAAATTCCAAAATTTTTCATACAGAAACAAAAGAAAAGACTATTTGTGTTACATAAATAAGAATAGTGACAAAAGGCTGTTTCCATCCATTTACTGTTGACTACTAGGAACATTTCTGTATATAAAATACATCTTAAGCCAATGCTACTGTATTTTACTGAAATAAACTTATTAGGATAAAGACATACTCCTTGTGAGCTCTTGAGCAACTATAACTATGAAAGAAAGAAACACCACCACATTGAGGTTTCACATATATAGGGCTAAAATGCTGAGAAAAATAAATCACTGTGGTAAAAGCACGATGGACAGATTCAATTTTTTTTTTAACCTTACCTTCAGTTTCCACTGAGAAAGGACCACTACAGCATCCGCCTTCATCCTCACCTACTGCATTAGAGAGAGTGACATTCATGAGATAGGTTTGTAGGCACGCTGTAGCAATAAGGCAGATAGATTAAAGGATTTAAACAAGCATTTTATCCACAGAAGCAGAAAGTGCAGTTTTGTAGTCAGATTAAACTGATGTTTAAACTATGCTTCTACTACAGAAATTTGTTCTTCCATTTGCTCTTCATTCGGTCACTTTCTTAGCATCAGCTTTATTGTTTGTGTGGCTTCAGGGTAAAATGGGCTGGTGAGTGGATCTGCCTTCAGAATAACTCAAGGAACCAAAGGAAAGAATGCAAAAGTGTGGTGGGTTTTCACCTAGACCAGTGACTGAGTGACCTGTCTCAGGCTGAGTTATGATGATGCTGAACCCTCAGCCCATACATCCGACTGACTGAGCCAGCTCAGATAAGTATCCACGAGGAGTATTTGTATGAAAGCAGAAAGTTTCTTCCCCTAAAACTTCCCCACTGCAGGTTGGCAAGAAGCAGGTCTCATTCCCGCTACCAGGAAAGGCATCCTGAGGTGGGTTGCCTGCATACTGGCAATTTAGATGAAAAAAATATCTCTCAAGTTTGAGAATTCTACACAGACTACCTCAATTTTCCCTCTTCTTGGATCTGATGGCTTAGACCTTTCTGAAATTTGCTCTCAAGAGTACTCTTTCATATGAGACATAAAATTTTATCTTTATATGCATTCAGTTAAGCTTATGATATTTACTGCTCTGTCAGTTTTCTGTAGAGACTACGACGCATCTAGACTTTTTCATTTACAGCTATCACAGACCCAATAAGAAAATATTTATTGCTAGTGGATGACCCTAGAATATGACCACAAACACTTTGCATTCCTTCTCCAACAGGACAAAACCGAAGATGTTTCTAGTTGTTTGAAGAACAACAAATCCTTAGTAGCATTACTTTGTAAAGGAATTGAAAAATTCAGACATTGTGATTCTTAAAAAATATTTATTCCATACTGGTTTTACAAATATATGGCAAATAAAGGTCTGTCTTAAAATAGTGTAGATAGTTTGGCATCATTATTACTTTTTTTTTAAATTTTAACCTGACGCTTAAATATTCATCTGTGATTTATTAGCTTTGTTTCACCATTATTTCCTTTTCAGGAAATAAATACAGTAACATCTGGCTATAGAACCATGACTTAAAATAGCAACCAGAAAAGACTGATAGCACTTTCCTTGAAATCAAAATTAAATTATTCACAGAACCAGGAACCTACACCAAAGTACGTGTTTCTTTTGTACAAATTCCATCTTTATCACTAATTCAATCCTGCAAGTAATTTCCTTGACTTAAATGGGGCAGTAGGAAATGAATAGAATGTAGCTGCAAAGTGCATTGAAACATTTGAGGTTAATCTTCAGCAAGGGGTCAGGGACCCACAGGAATCCTCTGAGCTGCCATGGTAAACAGCTTACCTCAGCCACAAAAATACTTCAGTATTCTATTGTATGCCATGTATGAGCATTTCAGACTGCATCCATGCACAGTGACCTGAGGGAGGCATTTGGATACCCCTTTGTTTCAAATAAGTAACAGCAGGAAAATGCCACCTAAAGACACAGAAGGAATTCATTATGATTTCAGGTGACAGAAAAAAATGTCTACAGATTTTCTCAAAGAAAAGAAAAATAATTCCATTTTCTTCAGTTATATGAGATACTTGTCTGAATTTGACCCTAAAGGTTGTGCATCATTATGTTTAGCCACATCCAATTGAAAATATCACACAAATATAAAAAGTACTGCAATGAAAGGGAAAAATCAGATACTTCTTTGCTTCCTTGTCAAATGAAAATCACTTTTTAAATTAGTCCATACAGTACTGATTCACACCCATAATATGATATCCAAATATACATCAGACCATGCTTTCCTGTATCTTCATAAAAACAAACAAAAAACATGACAGGTTAAGGCTACCATTGATCAAAAGATTCTCTACCTCTTCTAAAATTAAAGGTGAAGAATCACTAAATAAATTCTCATATAATGGAGGCAGGACCAACCTGATCAGCTAAGTACTCTACCAGCAGGAGGACTATTAGTATCTGAATCCTTTTGGTCCTTCTTCCCACAGTATTTGATTTGTCTTGTCTCACTGCTGTCTAAATTTCAAAATCTGATTTGCAGGAATGAGTGGCTTTCTGGACAAGAAGGCATATTAAACATATGTCTCCTAAATCCTAGTTTAGGGTCTTCTGCTGATCTGCACTGTCCTTGGGCAGATAATTTTCTCAAGCCACTCTCTTCTTTCCTGTTCTTTGATGTTTTATCTATTTAAGTTTTCTTGTCTTTACACATGACAAATAATATGGTCTCACTGTTGTCATGAGTTTAGGTCACTCAAAGGATCACCATCAAAGCTGTTACAGAAGCAGAGTTAATATAAATTTGAGAAAGCATGACAAAATTTGATGGTGCAGTTCACTCTTACTACATGGATGAAATATGCAAAGGAACCACGTATTAAAACCAACTTAGAATAACTTACACAGAGAATAGAGGTGGAAAAGGGGAAGGATGCAATATGGTAAGGGAGATCCTCCCGTTGGGTTATAAGGTTCAGAGGGGTCCCCCTTGGTTTCTAAACCCCTGACAGAGCTTGGGTGTGGCTAAGTCAATTCTTATCCCAGACTTGGTCAATAGTTTATGCCTAAAGGATTTGGTGGCACCCAATTATTCCTTAATTTAACATTTACAAAGTAATTCAATAGGATTTACTACAATTACTAGAGTGACTTAAATATAGCTCCAAGATGCCAACATTCATGCTATACTTGCCACATGTTCTCTAAATCAATTTGTACACACAGACACAAAGATATTTACATACAGTTTTAGAAATACATACCAGTGAAAAATTCCCCTCTTGTTCAGTTCACATTTAATGCCCTTGTATTTCTCAAGGCATAAAGGCTGAGCCTCAAGGAGTGGGAGAGGTATCAGCCCTGCTTTCAACTTTCAGCAGTGGTCCTGTGAGTATTGCAAACTTGACGGTTTGTGAGCTCTGAAAGGCATTCCACCTAGAGGAAGATGCTGGTCAGCCTGCTGTGGACTAGGAGAGATAAAAGGGCCTCACTTAGGGCCATTGATAGGGTCACAAGATGATTGACTTCAGTTATCAGTCAATCTTCATCCTGGCATTTATCCAAGATGGTAATTACTGGAGCTTTTCAGAAGTCCAGTAATAATAGTATAGTTCTACTTGGGCTATGATTCAGGTAAGTAAAGTTCCAAGGCTATTGGGGATGGCTGTTTATCTCTCTTTCCCCTTGCTTAAGCAGCAGAAAATCCTGGTGCTGTGGACAGTATTTCTGATAAGTTCCAGGGGGCTCAAATGCCTGGAAGCCACTAATCAAGGCCAAGGCATAACAAGAACCCCTGAGAACACAGAGCAGCTCGAGGGGAGGGATGTATGACCACAACTGCATATAGAACTTCTGGCATAATTAGTATTGCAATTTATTTGTAATTCACACACTGCTCTCTCTTAAGTATAAAAGTCTTACGCAGTATTTCCTCAAGGACCACTAAATGATCTTAACTAAGTACTATATTAGGTTGAATTCCTGGGAAATGCTCCTCATATACAAGAGCTCTATTCAGTGCTGTAGATATTCACAGTGTCAAGGTCTAAATTTCCGACAAGATAAATCCTGGTTTTCTTCATATATTGAGCTTGAGATGAGTTCTGAATCATATGTAGTATGTAATTTGAAATTTCCTTGTTTTTCAAATATCACATTGCTTGTGTGCCTCATAATTCTTCTTAAAGTGGTATCTGATACTTTCATGTATTGTTTGGAGAGGCTTATTCTTTAAGGTTTACAGAGTGATAGAGCCTATATTGTACCAGAGCAATCTATACTGGTATGTAGCCTCCCCAGTGCTGGGAATGGTATGCAGGTATTGGTAGGAAAAGATGTTGATCAAAGCGCACAGACATGAACAAAATCCAGAGAAGGGTGAGTTACTCAAAGTAATAAAAGTGAAAGGGGGTTAAATTAATAAAAAATTTCTCCTGATTTTCAGTTATTGATTGATAAAAAGGCAGATTAATTTTAAAGTTGATTAATACAATTCAATGTGTGCAGCAAAACCAGTATCTTCTATTTGAAGAGGAGTATGATCCATAGTAGCAAACCCTGCTACACCGTAAACTTGCCTTTTAGTATGTTACATTGCTTATCTCATACTGGATAGTTTCAGTGTTTGGGGTTTTTAAATATATCTGTTAAAAAAACAAAAAAAAACCACCAAAAATCTGTTTCTATGTCATGACTGATCAGTGCAATTTTAAATCTTTTCCACTTGTAACATGGCATATAGACTATGCCATGTTTTATCTAAGCAAAAGCTGTAAAGTGCATGTCCATATTTCCAGCACCCAGTGCTGAAGTACCAGAGACTGTGCAATGACCCCACATTTTTTTGTAGCTAGGTATTTTCACCTGCATTCTCTGAGATATATTCTCTAAGGCAAGACAAATAGAATGAAGTTACAATGAAATTATGCCAGGACTACCTTTTAAATGAAAAAATATACAGAAGAATATACATTATGATTTAAAATCTGTAAAAAAATAATGTATATAATCTGATGGTTCAATCATGAATGCCTATTCTTCCTGCAGATATCTCAGTCATGCATATGGTGTCCAAGAGTGTCGATTCTTGCACATACATCTAAGGAATAAAGAAAAGATATGTAAATCACATTTTGACTTAAACTTCCCTCTGGCCTCTATGACCATCTGAAGAGACATGGAAGCCTTGTTTGTACTATGAATCTGAAACATACCACACATCTGAAACTTTAGTTGGTATGTTAGTTTCACATAGAATGTGGATATATAACAGGTTTAATGGGCCGTGTTGTGTATTCATAATTTGTTTTCTGATTTTTTTTCAAATAAGGAAGTGCAACAAGTGTATTTGTCTTAATGAATTTCCAAGAGGAAAAAAAAATAATCCTCTAATTAACAGAAATTCCACAGAAGGCTTCAGGGATTTGAGGGTTTTTTCCATTACATGTATTGCTCCATTCTTTGAAGGTATGTATAATCAAATTAGAGACCGGAATCAAGCCATAAGACACTTGGGTTCTGAAGACAAAACAATAACAGGAACTAAGAAGTAGTTCTATATAAAATGCACAGCAGTGGAAATGGATGATTCACCATGGACTACAGCAGAGTTTTTTGTAAGAAGTGGAAGAAAATAAACATCGTTAAACACATCAAGTGTGCTTAGCACAGGCATTTCTCATTCTGGATTAAGTTAATGAAAAGAATCTAATTTTCCTGGAATTGTTTTAATCAGCCCAGGAACTCCAGGAGTCTCCTTAATTCTTTAGCACTCCGAGTATTAAGCACTTCAAAACCTGTACCAGATTCTTTTCTATTATATCTTCTGAGCCATCTTGACAGAATTTGAACCTTTAAGAAAACTATATATAATATGCTCTTTTGGGGACTACATTTCAGGAAGTATTTTCATTTAGGAAGACTAATCTGTACCGGAAGGCAAACTATTTGATGATTATTTGGTGCTTCAGGGACTCTCCTCTCCTCTCCTCTCCTCTCCTCTCCTCTCCTCTCCTCTCCTCTCCTCTCCTCTCTCTCTCCTCTCCTCTCCTCTCCTCTCCTCTCCTCTCCTCTCCTCTCCTCTCCTCTCCTCTCCTCTCCTCTCCTCTCCTCTCCTCTCCTCTCCTCTCCCTCTCCTCTCCTCTCCTCTCCTCTCCTCTCCTCTCCTCTCCTCTCCTCTCCTCTCCTCTCCTCTCCTCTCCTCTCCTCTCCTCTCCTCTCCTCTCCTCTCCTCTCCTCTCCTCTCCTCTCCTCTCCTCTCCTCTCCTCTCCTCTCCTCTCCTCTCCTCTCCTCTCCTCTCCTCTCCTCTCCTCTCCTCTCCTCTCCTCTAATGCATCCAAACTAACAAGAACCTGGGTTACTCTCACCCTTCTGGGATTGGTCATTACAGCAGACTATGAGTGGTGTAATGGACAGCAACCCTTGAACTGCTTTATGCTTTAGGACCAGGAGTGAAATTTTTATGTCTTTTAGACTAGCAGAGATTTTGCATTTTGGCAGCAGCAGAGCTGAGCTGCAAATCTGCTTAGGAGTAATTGTGGTAGTGTGCAAATAACTTATTCCAAGAGACTGTCTCATTTCAAATATAATTCTGTAAACCATTTCAAAAATAGAGTGAAGTTAGGGATGTCTGTAGAGTCCATCCATAAAGCTATTTCTGATTCAAAGAATAAGGAGGCTTCTAAAGGTTTATCTAAAATTCTGAGTCACCAAAATAAATCCAAAACATTTTGGAATCCTCTTGCAGTTGCCACAGCTGGAGCGGTAAGCCCGAAATCTGACCATTTCCCCCTGCATCCTGGAGTTACATGGATCGCATGATCACACACACACATATACATATACATATATACATATATATATATATATATATATATATATACACACACACATATATAGATATACACACACACACACACACACACACACATATATATATATCTCCCTTTTCCCAGGGAAGTGGTCATGGCACCACGCCCACATTCACAAACCTACAGTTACCATGTCATCTTTGAAAGACAGACTTGAAGCAACTTGTTCCTTCCAGTAATCAGTTTTTCATTAAGATTATTCTATTTCTGGGCAATATAATTTCTTTAACATTTGCCTTGAATAATTTTTCCATCTGTATTTTGCAGGTTTTTAATTAGTTTTATTTCTCTGATATTATTTTTAATATCAAAAATGCTTAGTTCCCAAGATGGGGAAACTTGTATAAAAAGCTCATCTGAAGTCAAATTTTTTTACCTCTAGGGTGTCATAGCTTTTATAACCAAAACTGACGAACTTGTAATGCAGAATCTGGATTTTACATAGGTCTCTACTTTTAAAAAGAACGTCAAAATGGTAATGCAAGATAATTAATATTTGGACAAAAAATGCCAAATAAAAAATATTCTCCTGAAAGGTTTCTGACTTGTGTTGTCTCATAAACAAACCAAAGATTTTATTTAGATTAATCACTGTTTTTACAGAGATATGCAGCTGCAGTTGATCTTATCTCCTACTTATCAACTTACAAATTATTGAGTTAATTTCATCTTTGGCTGAGATCACAAACATAAAATATAGTAGTACATAAAGGAGATGACAGGAAGAGAAGATTCCGTTTTCTTCATCTAATGATATTTTTCTGAAAACACACATTCAAATTATGAATTTTGTTGCTAGGAGCAACACCATACGAAGTATTTTCCCAGCTGCCTTAGTTATTACAGCTCTGTCTACTTATCATCACATGTATTCTCTACATGTAATGTGCTCACTACTAATTTCATTTTCATAACCTTGCAAGTCAAACATTTCTTCCAGAAAGCCCACAGAGACAATCATCCAAATGGCTGTTTTGTTCCAGTAACATATCCGGAAATAGGATGATGTCAGAGGAGAAGCAAGCAGAAAATAACACAGTTAATAACAATTCTCTTTTTTCTTCCCAGGATGCTGAAAATAGCACCTCTATGCTTCTATTTGAAATTCTCTGGCCCTGAGATGAAGGAGCTTCTGACTGAAGTTGGGTATGTTGGCAGACATGCTGAATGAATACACATCCAAGAGCTCATTGCCTGAATCTGTGGAGTCAATCACTCAAAGAAAATTCAGAGTACAAAAACTGGGGGATTCTGGGGATGAAGTTGTTGATAGGTAAAATGATGTTCACCTCCATGTTTCATACTTGAAAAATCAGTGTAAATCTAATAATTTCTGTGTCTAATTACCTGATTTATGCTCTGCCATGAATTTCCTAGAAAAGTTCATGTACCTCGAATCATAAAATACTGTGAGTTGGAAGGAATGTATCAGGATCATTAAGTCCAACTTCTGGCCCTGGACAGGACACCTCCAAAAATCACACCATGTGCCTGAGAGCATTTTCCACATGCTTCTTGAATTCAGACAGGCTTGGTGCTGTGACAGCTTCCCTGGGGAGCCTGTTCCAGTGCCCAACCACCCTCTGGGGGAGGAACATTTTCCTGACATCCAACCTAAACCTCCTCTGATACACCTTCATGCCACTTCCTCAGGTTCTTCCACGTGCCACCAGAGAGTTCAGTGCCTGCTCCTCCCCTTCCCCTTGTGAGGAAGTTGTAGACTGCGATGAGACCATCCCCGGTCTCATTGTGGCACCCAAAGCTGCCCCCAGCACTGGAGGTGAGGCTGCCCCAGTGCAGAGCAGAGCAGTACAATCTCCTCCCTTGCCAGGCTGGCAATGCTGTGCCTGATGTCCCCCAGGACAGGGTTGGCTTTCCTGGCTGCCAGGGCACTGCTGGCTCATGTCCAACTTGCCATCAACCAGGACCCACTGGTCCCTTTCCATGGGGCTGCTCTCCCAGCCTCATTCCCCAATCTGTCCATACAACCAGGGCTCCCTCATCCCAGGTACAGAATCCAGCACTTTAAACTTCACATATTTGGTGATTGTCCATCTCTCTAATTTACTGAAGTCTCTCTTCAGGGCCTCTCTGCCATTAAGGGAGTCCACAGCTCTTCCCAGTTTAACATTGTGAGTGAACTTGCTTATTATTCTTTTGAGATCTTCCACTGTATTAAGGGATAGAATTTAGTCTCAGTATGATTACCTACGTTTGGATGTTCAATCTGAAGTGCTTCTAGGAATCTGATCATCAAGTTGAGCACCCACAAATCCAAATGAAGGTAAATTATGTCTGTAATTAGGTCTGGATTGAAAAAAAATATTATGCCTAACGTCAGGGAGTAGCAGAAGCAGGCTGCTCAGCAAGGGCAGCTGGGAGTTAAACATGACAGTGAGGCAAGCAAGGGCAGAGACAAGGAGCAAAGGCTCACAGCACCCCAACAAGACAAGCAGGACAGGTCTAGTGACAATAACAAGGTTCAGCTAAGAATCCCAACCCTCAGACAAGTTCACAGCCATGAGGCAGGTCCAAGGTCAAGCCAGGAAGTTGAGTCAGCAAGTGAGTGACAGGATCAGGTCTGGAGACAGTAAACAAGATCAGCCACAGTCCAGTGACAGACAAGCCCACAGAGATTAGACAGGTCTGGGATGAGGGCAGATTGGCAGGTCAGGGCTGGAGTCACGGGGGCATACAGCCAGACATAAGCAGCAAAGATACAGTGGAGACTGAAGGCAAGGGCCTGAGCTTCAAAGGAGTTCCCAAGCAAAGGGGACAGGCTGACACTTCTCAGCTTTCTCTCACACTGCAGCTTCTCTCGTGCAAGGCTGGGCAATTGCTGGGCTGGCCCTGCATCCCAACAGCCATCTCAGCCAGAAGGGAGAACACGTTCAGGTGCCTGCCACCTAATTTCCACCTCTACCACAAAAGTGGGTTTTAGCTGACCTACTGTGCCCTGGGACTACCCTTATCTTTTATAACACTTACTCATCATCATGGGCTTTTGGGTTTAGGACATGCCTTTGAGGAAAAAAAGGTTTGCCCAATAACAGACACAGGGCATTTCTGGAGAAGCTTTCAAAGCATGCTTCCCTCTAAAAACATACAATATTAATGTATTTGCAGGTTTCATGTATTTGATATACATCACAGGTTCATTATATTAAATACACATGCATACAAATACATATTTATTTATATTGCATATTGTACACACACACACAAACATATGTTAATGAATAACCTGACACATCCAATTTGTGTTAAGTTTTATTCCCAGCATTTCAATTTGTGTGTACAACATGAAAGACAACCTTCCTTTATACACAGAATCCAAAGCAGTACACTTTAAGCAGAGAAAAGGTCAAAACAAGGTTAATTGCATTTCTTGACATTTCACAGAAAATATGAGTTCTTTGCATGGTGAAAGTTTAAAGGAGCAGCTGGCAATACTGGCAGAAAACTATGGAGTTGGGAAGAAATAATCAATATATCAACACAAAAGATAAAAGCTATATGTTAAGTGTAATTAGTAGGGCATTGTAAAGTAGTGGGAATGATACAACTGCAAGTACAATATTAGCTCAGTAATGACAAAAATAACCCAACTGTTTGTTTTGTGAAAGTGATCTTTTTTTTTCCCCCTAAATATACCCTATTTAGAAACTGGAGAGGAGAAACAAAACCAGAAAAAAATTATCACTAATGGCTTTCAAAATACTACAGAATTCAAAAGCTTAACAGACAGAAACACATGTAATTAAAATGAATATGCATATTTGAAAGAGCTTCTCCTATTAAAAATCTGATTTTTGCACCTACTTTTTTGCACTTTTCAGAGTAAAGTTGAATTCAAAGGAATGGAGCCAAAAGGTAAGACTCAGAAACAGCCATGAAAAATTTTTTCGTGAGAAAACGCCTCAGGCATGTTTTCTGCAATCTTTTTGACAATTGTATCTTGAAAAAATTTAGGGAAAAAACCGCAACTGGGCTTCTAACACATCCTGTTTCATAGACAGCTGTCACTGACGTCTCCCATGTGCAAACTGTATTAATCTCTCATGTTTCTAGATGCCTTTTTATATTGTGTATTCCCAGTCTCAATGGCAGCTGTCTCTCTGCTGCTCATTGCTTGCCAAATGGCCATTTTTGCAATATCCAGGGGACACTTCTTTCCACTAACTCAGATTGCAATGTCCTTAAACTGACCTTTACAGGTTAGTGGATAGGTACTCTCTAGACCCTGAGAATCCCAAACACAAGAGTGGTGTGACATCTCTTTGAGCAGTGTTTCTGCATGAGGTAAGGGGGAAGTTGATGTTGGGTGTGTAGGCTGCCAGAGACTTGATAACAAAACAGAAGGCTGTCATCCAGTTGCAGAAGTGTGATACAATTCACCCTGTCCACAAATTGCTCTGTAACCCCTGACAAGTAAGTCTTCATCTGCTTCATCCATCTACTTTGTACTTCCAAAATGGAGACAATAGTATTGCCCTACTTGAGTGTGTTAAGGCAGTACACAGCGGGTACCATAATGACTGAGACACCCAGATACCACAAAGGGTGGTCTGTATAAGATTTAATTCTGATTATTTTGCAGCACCCTAAAAAGCTCCACTAGCCTCAGACATAACTACTGCACTCCTTCATCACAGATGACTAGTGATACAGCACTGTGAAGGGTTAAGGAAGGGCTCTGTTCTCACTTCAGCTCGTTTAGAGAGGTCACAGTATACACATAGCCACTGAGAATTCAGTCTCACTCTTTTTAATATTAGCAACTCTGATATTTCTTTTTATGGAGTTTAGAATGCTACTCTGCCTTGCAAAAAGGCAAAACTAACAAAATGGATCAGAAAGAATTTGGGGAAAAATTAGAGCTAAAATGTAGATCATGGCTCATTCTTACTTTTTCTCTATTTTTAAGATCATGTACACTTCCCAGAAGATTAATGAACCCAGCTCCCAGTTTAAACTTTTGCTGGCATTATGAACACACTTTTTTCTAATTCTATTCAGCCTTAATATACACAGTGTATACTTCATAGGTAATTTTGAAACAAACATTAATGCCACACTAAAGGAGTAAGTGATGAATGGGATTACAATGACATTTGCACAGTTATAGGAAAAAAATCTATTGAAACAAAAATAATTTAGTAAATTCCTAATAGCAAAGCTGCAGCTAGTAAATGTGGCATAATTATTCAAAGGAAGAATGAGCAACTAACTACACATAAAAATAGAAAATATTGTTAAGCTAAATATATTTAAGTCTGTATAACAGACTACTTGTTATTCTATTGAAAAAACCCAAAAAAACAGGAGAGAAACTAAATCTAATTCTACCATTCTACCAGCAAGTTTATCTATAATCAGGCACAAGCTATATTAAAATATCTACTGTGATACTAACTGCACAGGATTACACACACAGCCTAAACATCATCGGTACTCAAGGTGTACAGTGTATTTATTTTGTCTAACTGTACTCAAAATGTTGTTGTGTCACCAGCTAATTAGGTCAAAACAGCTGTGTTCATTAGCAGACAGTCATGTCTTAAGTAACAGGACTCTTAATTACATGCATAATAGCTGTTTATACTTTATTAAGCTTATCCTAAAGGTTTGGGCTTTTTCATGGAAGACATTAGCTACTTATTAGACAGGTCAGTAAAAGCAACTGACAGATATCTGAGATGACACTGATAATAAATTAATACATATTAATGTACTCTGATTTGACATTATGACCTTTTCATGACCAATACCTATCTTTTGCATAGTATATTTCATATCCAGGCACTTTTATATTTCATTATCTCTTAAACTCTGCTAATCTAATGTGCCATGTTGAGGTGAAAAATTTGGGTCCCAAAATACTAGAAACAGTCACACTTTTAGAAAAAAGGTGTAGACCTAGATGTAGCACTGTGGTTTGCCAGATGTCATCCAAAGGATGTCTGTAGAGTAAGCAGTGAGATTTTATTCTCTTGAATATCAGAAATTATTTCACTACCCTTGCTCAAGTCAGACTTCTTCTAAAGAGTTTTGATTACCATAAATTTATAAACATCATAATACACCTTAAAATAATGTCAATATATAATCTGAAGACTGGAAAATAATACTACTATGAAAATTAACAGTACGGACCCTATTTTCAAACTGGCTTAGCAGCACACTGGCATATTTCTGTCTCAGCTTCCCCAGTTCATCAATATATTCCTCCTCAGCCCATGAAAAGTAGCCTTTGAAAGCCTTGACCATGGTGAGGTCTCACCAGAGCAGAGCAGAGGAGCAGAATCCCCTCCCTTGCCCTGCTGCCCACACAGCTTTGGATGCAGCCCAGGACAGGTTTGGCTTTCTGGGCTGTGAGTTCTCATAGCTGGGCCATGTCCAGCCTCTCACCCCCAGCACTCCCAGGTCCTTGGCAGGGCTGCTCTGATCTGTTCATCCCCAGCCTGTGTTGGTACCAGGGTTGTTCTGAACCCAGGTGCAGCATTTTGAACTTGGTCTTGTAAAACCTCATGAGATTCCCATGGACAAGATCAGTGAGATATACCTCATTAGAGAAATATGCAGATGAATCTCATAACAATAGTCCACAACTCCATGTACTCCACACTAGCTACTGAAGAGCTTCACTATCATACGATTAAACCATATAAATCATGTCACAGAGAAGAAAAAAAGCACATAAGGCAAATATAATTTAAAGGAAGACTGAGACCAAACAAGGCATGAGGTACACAATTGCATCTTTTAACATAACTGTGTCTATGCTGGCTTATTTATTTACAATTTGTTGATGTTGTGTGTGCCTCGTATTCATTGAGATTATTTATGAATATTTGCCCATTGGTGATATTTAAAATGTAAGTCAAAGTGCATGGAGGAACCATCACAAATGCTTTCTGTTTCCTTGGACAGGAGGCTCTGAGGGTCACGTTTCTGTGAAGGCTATTTGAGCTCTTACAATCAGGATTTACTTTTTGCCAGTATTCTCTAATATTTACTTAATATTTGCTGCTTTCATTAACATTTCAGTCAGCAAGTTTACTTGCTTTAACACTTGCAGAAGCAAATACAAAAAGAGTTTAAACTTAGTAGCACTTAATTCAGCTTTAAAAATATTTGACGGAATTGTCAACATTTACTTACCTCAACACCATACCAGACTTCAAATACTGAAAGAACGACTAATCCTAAGGTAAAATAAAAATAATGTATTGTAATATATAAGCACCTGCATGATTATTATGCCAATGAGATGGCATTTAGAGACATTAGCCTGATTTTTTAGACTTCCACATAATGAAGTCTGATGTACTGTGAAACACTTCAGAGAAATCACTAGATGTTACTAACATGGGACTTTTAAAATTAAAGTATAAACAACATTGATGGGCCTTATGTTTAAATAACAGCAATATCCTAGTCTACTCAAAATCTGCCAGACCTTCAAAAACAGTACAAAATTCAAGAATTAAATTGATCATTCTTGTGCCTCTCTAGTAACTCTTAAAGAGTCTTTGAATCAAACAAGACTTCTATGGTACTACATAAGCAAAGTCAGCTGTAGATAAATTGAAAATCTGAACGATATCATAGTCTTCCCTCCAGCACTACCAGGAGCAGAAATATTCAAAGCAATATAATACAGTTGCTCTCCTTTTGCCTTTCATTCACACTCTGGATAGACCTAAGCCCATACATAATACAATGACTCTATTATTTTCAATGAGTTAAAAAAACCACTCCAAGCAAAACTAACAAAAATTTTTAAAAAATCACCAAACCCTAGCACAGAAAGCCCTCAACTGTAACCCAGGATATACAGAAGAAGCAGATTAAATAAGTTAAGATGCTGCCAACTCGGTATAGCCGCAGTTCAATTGGGTTTCATGTTTTCAAGTGTAAGGCAGCAGCAGTGCAATCACAACACATTAACCCAATATACTACAAGAGCACTGTTTAAATGGGGCTGCTATCCATCAGAGTGCTGCATCTGGTTACTATTAAACCTGCAGTCGTGATTAAGCAATGGAAAACAGAATTTTGGTGGGTTTTTACACAGACTAAAGCTGAAAAGTTGTTGTCCTCTAACAATCTTTTATGGTCAAAAGTGGGAGGGTTGGTGCTGAACATATAAGGAGTAAAAGTTGGTTACTGAACACTAAAATGTAGGTCACTCAAGAGATTTGCCAAACTTGTTACATGCATAGAATAAAACTATAATTTTTGTCATTAGGACTCCAAGTTCCTGAAGAATTATACTGAAGTTCTATTCCTGCATCTGAGAGTTTTGTTGCAGCATGACAATTAGTGAAAAAAAGATTCTAGGAGGCTAAAGATATTTTAGTCTCTTTTATGAGTGTTGACTGCTGAAATTGTACTACGTTGTTAACAAATAATCCATAACTCAATATTCTATATACGTGTAACTTTATATAACTGTATGTACAATTTATGCATGGAAGTTTCAGTTTTGTAATCTAGACCATTTTTTTTCCTCAGTATCTGAGTACTGCAGTCTTGAACACAGCTTGGTATTGTTCCAAAAAGCTGCTCTAAAAAATGATTCCTGATAAGCTAATAGCTTGAAAAGAACAAAAGCTAAAGATAAACAGCAAAGCATTTGGTCTGAAAATCAGATGCAAGAGAGAGAAAACTAACATTGTAAATCACAGAGATGCTCAAGGTTAGGGGGTGCAGCTTGATGGATGAGAAATGGAGAATGAATTATACTGTTCTGGAGTGCTTTAATTGAAGCCTCTGTAGAGGAGATCTCTTGTGTTGGTGAACAGCTTGCCTTCTCTTTATGCTGTGAAGAAAGCCTCTGCAGTAAACCATAAGCAAGCATATTACATAACTGTTGGACCAAAGGTCCTTCTAGCCCACCAATTTGGGCCATGCTCGGAAGTGGATACTCGGAATTTTAAAAGGCTTTTTGCAGTTTAATTCTTTTAAAGTCTGAACAGTGAGAGTGATTGAGCACTGGCACAGATTGCCCAGAAAGGTTGCGGAGTTTCCATTCTGTGAGGAACTCAAAAGCTGTCCGCTAGAAGACACTCAAATGCTGTCTTCAGTGAAACATAGTATTCTTCCCTTTTTTCAGACTTCTCATACTCCTGAATTTTAAAGGGAAAATGTAATAAAATTTCTAAATTGATTTTTCACTGTATTTTTTGAAAAGCCATGCAAAAAGCAAAGCTGTAATTAACTGAAATATGTCCTTTCTGGGTTGTTCCTTTGTACAGATGCTTGGTAATGAAAAAAAGCTGATATATATGTAAACAGATAGAGCTTACTAGTAGAAAACATTTAATCTTCTCAAAGCTATTTCACAAACTATTCAAGTGCTGTAAAAATCTAAAAGGTATTACTTCCAAATTCTCTTCCTGTCAACAATTTATGGTATATGCTGCACAATCTCTGTGTCTAACTAGGAAGACTGAAAAAGGTTCAATAATTCCTTGAAGTAAAAGGCATTTTTCCTCTAACTTTACAGTTATCATCGATATTTTATCTTTTTTTTTTTTTAAGTCAGAGGATGCATTTATAGATGTAACTAAACATCAACATTCTGAATTGTTTTCACCTTTTGAGACTGGAAATACCTGCTATGCAAATATTGACCCTGTCACAGCTCTCTCTTAAACACATGCAGAAAGCTTAGATTTTGAATGGATTTGGTTTAATAGAGATACCTTTGTCATGTATATCTATAATAAATATTCAAATATTAAAAAAATATCCTCATTCTTTCCATATATTGGAGACAAGAAAAAACGTAATAGCTTCAAAAATCATCCTGTTTACCACCATTTTGATAAGGGTATTTTTGGCTTTGATTGTAGCAAACTCCTGTGGAAACAGAGTTCATAGGCCATCCAAGACCAAAAGCCCTCTCAGAATTAGAGGACTGTAATCAGCAACATGTTGAGAAATAAGTGACTGCAGCAAATCTTAAGTGAAATCTGAAGTGTACCACTTCAGAAACTTAATTTTATCCCCATTGTGATTACAAAAGTTTGACATTAAAATTGGTAAATCTCTGAAAATTTAATAAATTAGTCCAATGAAATGAAGAGGTGGCCCATGCCTGTGTTACTTGCTTGGTCCAGGTGGACTAACTCAAATTTCATGGAGCTTATATATACAGTGACATATATGTATTGAACAAAATCAACAGTCAAGGGAAGAAACAATTTATGAGTTTTTCCTTCTTCTTTTCCATTGTCAGGTTGGTTTTGTGGCTTTTATGTTTGTTTACGAAAGCCAACCTTTATAATTGCCCGACCTTGGTCTGAAAGCATAGCATGGAAGCAGAAATTATTGACATAGTTTCACAAACACTATGAAAGAAACAGACTTCAGGGATTAAAAATTGCTCTGTTTGTCACTGAACTGCTCTTGCTTATGACAGATCTGTACCTTGCTTTCAATTTTCCTACAGCACATTCTGTCATTATCCTATAGCCATCTCAGATAATATGTTTTAAAATTGTTCAGACACCAGGACAAGTTTAACTAGCCATGGGCAACAGAGAAATCCTGCCCCACAGAATTCCTTCCCCTGAGAAGGAATGGAACATCAACAGTCTCGATAAAAACTGGCTCATTTTTTAAAGGGTCTAAGTCTTTTGAAGTGGTTCTTACTGCACTTCATCTGTGTATGTCAAATAAACAAAAAACACTTCACTAGTACTTCTTTAGAGTGCAAAGACCATCTATGCATATACCATTTCAATATCATCCATTTGGAGCAGGTATCTGGAAGATTTTAAAATTACTACTGGCTGTAGAACTTCAAAGTGATTGTTACTTTAAGTGATAGAGAAGGTTTCTTCAGTTGTTGTCCTGATGTATCATGACGATCAGGTAACAGCAGCAATATAAGAAATTTTCTGAGGCTGAACACTTACAGTTTCTTGCTTGTCCCACAGTTTCAGAACAACGTATACTCTGAGGAAGAGCCAGCAAAACTTTGTGGTCATTTGTACACTCTCACTAAGGAAATTCCAAATTCTGCATGCAGGGACATTATCTCTGCTGATGCCCAATACATTATTTCCAAGGAGAACAATTCCTGTCACTTTGCATTCCCAGCAATCTGGGTATCACAAAAGGATAGATATAAGAGTGTCTTAAAGATAAAGATAAGGTTTCACTTAACATTCAAATGATTTCTCAATATGCTGAGGAGGACCAGCATGGAGGACATAGGTCAGGCAAGATGTGCTATAGCTGCTAAAATGAAACATTGCCCTGTGAGTCACGCACTCTGATAGCTTCAGACAGTATTTCTAAAATTTAACTGGGAAATGGCAAACTTCAATGTACCATATCTGCCAGTAAGTAAGAAATCAAAGAGTTAATAAACGTTACTTCCATCAAAAGGGAAAACGTTGTGACCAAAACAAACTCTGAGCTCTTCCTTCTGACAATCAGCATAGTCTGTCTTTCGCAACTTCTTTTGTACTCAGTTGATCTGCATTCTCCTATATTTCTTGGCAAAATATTGGGCTATATTGGTGGTGTTCTAGAATTATTCTGTGTTGTAGAAGACAGAAGGAAGCACACAAAATTTCCACTCAGTCTATTCACTGCCAAATCAGTACGTTATGTGTTTATGAACGTCTAAAAGAGTCATACAGAAAGCTAATCTTTGTGAGGTTCCAGAGGTAAGGGAGGAACAGTATCTCAGAATGACTAGTACATCTCTTCTCCACAAACAACATTAGGAATTTCTCCATCTTTCTCAGACATGTTATTACTAGCTCAGGAATGACTGATTCAAAAAGGTTTTTGTACCCTTTACCAACAGCAGGAGAACATCCAACAGTGAGAGAGAATTGCCCTGTCCTATGTTTTGATCTAAATCCAGATTGTGCCAGGTCTAGGATATCTCCTGTACTTAGACTCTCAGAATCCTTTCCATAAGTTTGCTTGGAAAAAGAAGAATTTAGAAGTGGCCAATAATTTATGAAGTCAGGTTTCTTCTGGATTGATCCCTGTTGTTTGTCTGAATTTGATACAGTTAGCAATTTTGGTGGGAAAGAACATCATTGCTATTTTAATCTCACTAGTAAAGCAAGAGAGACACATAATCATCCTCTAAAGTTACCAGAGAAGTTTAGTGGCTGAGGAAATTTGACTCTTTATGCTCCAAGCATCTTCCTGAATATGCATGATCTCTTTGCCAGATGGATTTTTGATCTTTCCTGTGGATTGCCATATTTTAGTTTAATTAATTTACTCAGCCCACTCTTCAAGACATTATTAAACAGCTAATTCAGAAGCAGAGAGAAAAATTCTCAGTGAATGAAATCTTCTCATAGGCTTAGGCAATTTCTACATTGCAGTGTCTGCTTTTGCTTCAGTTTCGCACTTCCATCCTTCTGCCTATCTCTGGCACAGTACCTCAGAGAAATTGATATAATAACACTCTACATTTTCAACGCTTTGAAAATCATCTATCTACACTGCCAAGCCTTTTTAAAATCTGATATAAATCTTAAGCCAAGATCAGGTACTTAAGTCTTTTTTAGGTGGAGAAACACTACTAATTTTAATGTGAATTTTCAAGAAACAGGCCGTGTAGAAATAAATGGCCCTTATATGTACGAATTGTATAAAAAGACATGTTACAATGGGCACATTGGGTCATTTGGTCCAACCTCCCTGCTCAAGCAGGGTCATCCTAGAGCACACTGCTCAAGATTTTGTCCAGACAGATACAGATCTCCAGTGAGGAAGACTCCACAACCTCGCTGGGCAATCTGTTTCAGCACATGGTCAGCTGCACAGTAAAGACATTCTTCCCCGTATTTAGATTGAGCTTCCTGTGTATCAGTTTCTGCACATTGCCTCTTAGCCAATCGTTTGGCACCATTAGGAAGAGCCTGGTTCCATCCTCTTGACACCCACCCTCCAGATACCTACAGACATTGATTAGGTCCAGCCTGCCAAGGTTCTTCAGAAGGGCTGCACAACATTCCAGGTATCAGCCACTGCTCCCAGCTTTGTGTTGTCAGCAAACTCACTGAGGAGGTCTATCTTCCTTCATCCAAGTCATAAATGAGTAAGTTAAACAACCCTGAGCCCAGTATTGAGCCTTGGGGGACACCACTAGTGACAGTGAAATGCTGAACATGACCCAGCAACATGCACTTGCAGCTCAGAAAACCATTTGTTTCCTGGGCAGCATCAGAAGCAGCAGGTTAAAGGAAGTGATTCTTCCCAACTGCTCTGCACTAGGGTCACCCCATCTGCATCCAGCTCTGGAGTCCCCAGCACAGGAAGCACGTGAAGTTCTCGAGCAGAGGAGGGTCACGAGGATACTCGAAGGTCTGAAGTACCTCTCCTGTGAGGACAGGCTGAGAGAGCTGGGGCTGTTCAGCCTGGAGAAGGCTTCAGGCAGACCTTGTAGCAGCCTTTCAATACTTAAAGGCGGACTATAAGCAAGATGGGAGCAGATATTTTAGTTGGGTCTGCTGTGGCAGTACAAAGGGTGGTGGTTTTAAACCAAGAGAGGGTAGATTCAGATACATATAAGGAAGAATATTGTGCATTGAGGGTGACAAAACATTGGAACAGGTTGCCCAGAGAGATGGTGGATGCTCTATTGCCAGAAACATTCAAGGTCAGGTTTGACAGCGCTCTGAGAAATCTGATCTAGTTGAAGATGTCCCTGCTCACTACATGGGGTTTGGAATAGACAACCTTTTAAGGTCTATTCCAGCCCAAACCATTCCATCATTCTATGATTACTCTCTTGATGTAATCACCTGTTCTTGATTAGATAGTTTACTTTGTAACAAACAATAGCATTTAAATAGGAGCAGTCAGTAAGAAAGCTGGTTAAGTTATTGTTATGTATCAGTGGAAAGTATTTTTATGATAAAATCCTAATTTTGTATTAGTCTATAAATTAGCAAATCTTCTTTGCTTAAAGACATTTGGAAAACAGTATTCACTGGGAGAGTAGTGCAACCCTGAAAAAGGTTTCACAGAAAGGTTGTATAATATCTACCTTTGGAAGTATTTCAAGGCCCTGAGCAACTTGATCTAACTTTGAAGTTAGCTCTGCTTTGAGCAACACATTAGATTCCAGAGTTCTCTACCAACCTTTCTCTCCATTGCTTATTTAAATGAGACATACATAAGTATCTGATTACCAATTCTTGACTGAGATCAAATGTTATTGTAATTAAATATTTTGGGAGGGATTTGCAATGAACTCAGAAGTCTGACAGAATGCTTACAGGATTTATGTATTTGATTATTTTTCTGTTGTTTCTGTTGTTGCTGGTAAAATACCCAGTGAAATGTGTCCTTATCTTCTCTTATTCTGCAGAAATACAGCTCTAGTTGGTAAAATAGGCTGCTACTGACATAGTATTTACACATGGCAGATTTAAAGTATGCAAGACTTGTCACTGGGGCAAGCGTATGCTTCTCAGGGAAAACTTACATAGAAGAGCCTCAGAATCTAGTAGAAAATAGTGTTTTAGAAACAGGCTGTTTCACAGTAATTGGCATCTGACAAAATTGTTTTTCAGATTCATGAAACAGTTTCCATTTATGTCCTCCTTCTCAAATTCTATTTGTTGTCACATTGCTTTTGACAAAACATCGTATAAACAAGGAAGGTGCAGGTAAATGTTGAGCAGTAAATTACGATGAAAACTTAAAATGTGAAAAGACAAAGTACTCAAAATGATGAAATATTCTTAAGTTTTTACTGCTTAGCTCATTTTGACCAGACAAATGTCCTAGGTTACAATATAGATGTATTTAGTATTCTATTACCACCAGCTGTGGGCCGTTAGCTGTTATCACCTGCTAATGACCCACCCGGGATGACAGACAATGGGCCAGCAAGGACCCACCCTGTGACTCATGGACTTATCTCATCCCATTGTGGGATGCTCTGCCCAGGAGGGAGGAGCCAAGCATTCCCACCTGGATATAACCTGGCCTTGGAACTGCCTGAGCTAGCCCTGTCTACTGGGTTCCCAGAGGACAAGAGCTACCACTGGACCTTCAGCTGGAGACTAGACCTTCACAGGATCACTGCTTCAACTGAACTACTTCAGTTGGATTGCTACCACCACCCTAACAGGGTGTCAGGTTGTATCTCCCTTAGTCAGTGCTTTTCCTTCTATTATTTCACTTATTTTTAATTTTTCCTATTAATTTTAATATTGACTTGTGATCTCCCACTGGTTTGTTTTCAAACTAATACAACAAACAACTTGAAAATGCTTCCATTCGTAGATTCCGCTATTTCCCCCCTCTATTTTCTTTTATTTCCAGTCATGTTTTAAGCAAAAATATCTTGCAAATGATTTGTATTAACTTGCCTTTAGCACAAAGAATTCAAGATCACTTTTCAGACAGTCATGTACACTGAGAGATAAGCCACTTCCATTTACTTCAGAACACAGCTAAGCACAAACACATTTGTCACACTGCAGCTGACACACTGCAGCATCACTTCCAGAGTCAATTTCCAGTAACTTTGCTGCAATGCTCACATTCATATTGCCCAAGTGCAGGTCATACTCTACCCAACTAATGAAGAACAGCATGTACCCACTCAAAGTATGGGCTCACTCAGCTCAAAGAGGTATTGTTATTCATGAATATGTACTCAATTATTTTGAGAAGTATCAAATCATTTAACTTCAATTAGACACATTTTAACTACTCCATTCCAAAATAAAGTTGATGTGAGATAGTTAGCTTAAATGTTTATTAAGAAGGGAATAGCATTTCCAAGAATAATGTTAAGGTTTAGAGACAATTTTACTGATTTAATGTGTCTTTGTTTATTATATCCTTTTATGTCCATCCTTGGATATTAATTCCTGTGTTTATCACTGACCATTATTTCACTTGCACTTGCTCCTATAGGTCAGTCCAAGAATATATTGCCAGATTAGGTAACTCAAGTGTTATATAAATACCTCATTTTAACTTCAGGAAAAATTTATACCTGTACTTCATATAGTCAGAATGTCTCCATGATACAAACTAAACAAGGAAAAATATTTTAATGACTCCTCTGCTCACTCTGAATATTGCACCCTTCTTCCTGAAATGGAAGGACATGCTCTTACACCTGATAATTTTCTTCCCAGTTCTTCAAGGTTTATAGATCTTCAGCTCTGGATATAACAGGTAACTAAGAAGATGAGCTCCTTTTGATCTTCTCACCCAATCCTCATCAGACTACAAATGTCCCAGACTTCTGCATCTCATGCATTACGCAACTGGAGATGATGATGCTTCTCCATATTCCTGTAGTGGATAGACACCTTAATGCATGTGGGGTGCTTAAATGCTAAAATTCTGTGTGACACAAAAAAACTGGTGGCTGGTAAATGACACTAGTCAGTCTGTGCACTGCACTGAATTATTTTCCTGTAGTTGGCTGAAATCTGAGATATGAGGTAAATGCTGCATGTATTAGATACCATAGCTTCAATGGCAAGAATAACAAAAGTAAATAAAATAAAATAGATGTAAAGCATACAACTGAGAGTCAAAAGTAGACAGAAAGGGTAACAGCTCTCAGCAAGGAAGAAAAATGTCAAAACTTGCCTGGATAGCATTTTATCTACAGAAAGAGATTGTATAAAACGTTCCAACTATCTTGGTGTTTTGATGCTGAACTCAGTCGGTTTAATGATGTTCTTTTAGGAAGTGCTCCTATGAACACAGCCCAGGATACTACTGGCATTCCTTGCTGCCAGGCCACACTGCTGGCTCACATTCACATTGCTGCCTTCCAAGACTTCCAGAGTGTCATGGTTTATCCCCAGCCAGCAGCTAGGCCCCACACAGCCACTCACTCACTCCCCTACCAAAGAGATTGGAGAGAGAATTGGAAGGGTAAAAGCTGGAGAACTCGTGGGCAGACATGAAGAGAGTTTCATAGGGAAAGCAAAGGCTGTGCACACAAGCAAAACAAAGCAAGGAATTAATTCACTGCTTCCCATGGGCAGGAGGTGTTCAGCCATCCCCAGGAGAGCAGAGCCCCATCACACATAATGGTTACTTGGGAAGACAAACTTCATCACTCCAAATGTTCCCCTCTTCCTTCTTCTTTCCACCTTCCCCCCACTCCCATCCCCGTACATGCTGAGCATGATGCCACATGATCTGGAATATCCCTTTGGTCAGTTTGGGTCACCTGTCCCAGCTGTGTCTCCTCCAAACCACACAAGCACCCCCAGTCTCCTCACCAGTCTAGAAGCACCAAAAGCAGAAAAGGTCTTGGCTCTGTGCAAGTCCTGCTTAGCAATAACAAAAACATCTCTGTATTATCAACCCTTAGGATTCAGCACAAATCCAAACCACAGCCTCCCACTAGCCATGGTGAAGAAAATTAACTCTACCCCAGCCAAAAGCAACATACAGGGCCTTTCCCACAGCTGCTTCCAGGCTGGCCAGCCCCAAGCCTGTCTTCCCAAGCAAAATAATTTGCATTTGTCCTTGCTGATATTCATTAAATCTTCTGTCAGCCTATCCCTCCAACCTGTCTATCTGAAAGACAGCCCTGCCCTCAAGCGTATCAACAGGTCTCCTATCTTAGTGTCACCTATAAACTTGACAAGTGTGCAGCCTCACCTCGTTCAGAACACTGATGAAGATGTAAAACAGGACATGCTTCAGATAGATCCCCAAAGTACTCCATTTGTTATCACCATTGAAGTAGAGTACAAACCATTACCACCCACCTTAGAACCTGGTCACCCAAACTGTTTTTAACTCACTGAGTTCCACATCCATATAGACTGCAACATTCTAATTTGGATAAAAGAATACAGTGGGAGAGAGTTTCAGAAACACTGCTAAAATCAACATAAAAGTCACCTACTGTTATCACCTGCATTCACATAAATAATTTTTAAATGATTAAACACAGTTTTTCCTAGGATGGAGTTATGAGATATACCACCAGATATCAGAAGCCTTTGCCCAATGAGGTGAAGTTGCTTTATTTTTCTTTGCTTCAGATTTCTAAGAGCTTCCTTAAAAATTGGTGCAAGCTAGGATGTAGCAAAGCAAAACCGTAAGAGAAAGTATGAAATGGTGACACAGCAGTTCAAGTGGAAAAACTCAATTCTGCTATGGTATTGAATTAGGTCAAAAGTCTTAAACATGATGGACATATTGTTGAGAATTCTGGACACAATGGCAACAGAAGATCAGTTCTTAAAATGCCATGTTCCCCTCAGTTCATCTCATCGTCTACTTTCTGGAAACCAGTAAAGTTTAAAATTAGAGATCACTGTTAATGTTTGCACTTCGGAGGCAGAGACAACCTAACAAGAAATTGAAACAATTAGGGCTTCAAGAGTTACAAAACAGAGTCCTTAATACAGCAATACTTTTTTGTTTATACGAGACTTATTTGTTTATAATCCAAAATTTACAGAAGTTGAGAGTATAATACACCTGGACAATATTAATAGTTAACCATGTTGATGGTCTTAATAGGATTAGTAACTGTTGTGATAATAGCTGCAGGTCCCCCACACCCCTTTCGTAATGAGTGTACTTGTCACCCATTGTCCTGCCTTCCCCACCCCACGTGGCCCTGGCCACTCCCTCGGGTTTTCCCTGTTGGTTCTTGTACCCTAACTCTGCCCATGTACTGCCCCTGTACCCAGAGGTCACTGGGCCTGTGTGCTGTCCCTGCCCCTCTCTGTTTCCACATAAAACTCCTCACCCTCCGCCACCTTGTTGTCTATGCACATGTGTCTATTCAGCGTGTAGTCTATGCCCCACGTGTGTCTATGCGTGTGGCCATCTATGCTCCACATGTGTCTGTGCATGTGAGGCCTTTGCCCATGAGGCATCTCTGCCTCGGGGAGGTCGTTGGCCTCTGCTGCACCATGCGAATAAACATCTTCCATGGACACAACACATGGACCCTCCTCGCCTCCTTTACCACCGCCGGTTGCAAAGAGCAGACAAAACCAGAGCTAGCCTTACGGCTCCCTGACCGGTGAGAGCACAGTGTCGAGCCCTGGGACAGAGAGTTTGGTGCACTGAGGCACTGAACCAGGCTGAGCAGAGACGCTCTGGGGTAAGGTCTGCTGTAACATCCTTTTAAACCACAACAAGTAACAATAGATATAAAAATTCTCATAAAAATCACTGACAAATATGTGCACTTTGTACAGATGACCTACTGAAACTTTTTTCCCAATTCTCTCGGAATAGGAGAGTACATACAATTTCCTGGAGGCAAAATAAATTTAACCATATCTGAAAGTGCCAACATTGAGGTTCTTTAGTCTATCAGCCAAAATTAAATACTTCAGCTTCAAAGATCCAAATAAATTAAAGTAGACGTAATATGCACATATATGAAACCTGTCTACCCATCGCTAGCTGGGAGAGACCAATCTCATTTTTATTTTGCCTCAACATATGTTATACATAGGTCAACGTTATATATAAGGTCAACGTTACCTTAGAGTCTGTGTACGTGCTGGGAGCTCTGTGCCTCGGGAGGCTTCGCCTGGCAGCAGTCAGGAGAGAGGAAGCTTCCCCTGCCGCTCGGCAAGCAATCCCCCCTGCCGGTAAGGCAGATCCCCGGATGCCCAGGAAAAAACGCGCGGGAAAAGTGCGCGGGAAGGCACGCTATAGGAGGGCCAAGCACATAAAAGCTGTTAACTGTGACACAACCCCGGGGGCCATTTTCTTTGAGTTTCTTGGAGGGAGCTGAGGCTCGCCTGGAGTGTTCCCCCCCTCCTTCGCATTCTTCTCTCTGCAATCCCGCTCCTTCCCTGGCTGTCTGTCCTCTCTGCCCATGTCCTGCTCTGCTTCGCTGCTTGCCCGAGGCCGCTGCATCGCCGCGACAACCTCGTGCTCACTGTTTGCCCAACTGAGCCCCTGCCACCGCCTGCACCCTGCCTGGAGCTGCCGCCTGCAGCCACCGTGCTCCGACCCTGACCGCCTGCAGCTGCTCCTCGAGTCCTGTTCCTGCTTTCCACCC
Organism: Entomyzon cyanotis; assembly: GCA_024500445.1. Lineage (NCBI taxonomy): Eukaryota > Metazoa > Chordata > Aves > Passeriformes > Meliphagidae > Entomyzon > Entomyzon cyanotis. Next base: position 28,299,414 of record JAKEPQ010001021.1, on the reverse strand, counting down.
ACGGCAGGCACACGCAGCTGCTTCTGTTTGGAAATCACGCCCAGCCGCCGCGGAAGATACGCAGACTGTCGCAGCTCGCAGCGCAAAGCTCCGTCTGCCAAACCTCACCGACGGGGCGCCCGGGATACAGCGGGAGCAATGTGTCCGGTATTCTCTTTCTGTCTCTCTTTCCCCCGCTTTGTTCCTTTTTGTGTCCCCCTCTGGTAGGAACACTTACCCTTCTTTATCAATAAACACTTCTCAGATACAATATTGCCACGTTTGCGCTTCATTTTTTGTCCGACAAATCTATTAAAGAGTCCTTCCCGAAATCCCCTTTTACTGCAGAATGAAATGCTAGCCATTACCAGCTGTCAAAGAAAGATGGTGGTAAGACCGTTTCAATTTGCCATTGAGTTATTTGTAAATACAATTTGAAGAACTGGTAAAAAATGTACAAACCATTTTCTGAAGTTTTTCCCAAGCAGCCCAGGCACAGTGGTGCCCTCTATAACAGGGCCACCGCTTACTGTAAGCATCTGGGCTGGACACTGTACAAGCTGCCATTCCAGCTCAGGACTCGTATTGCAGAACTAAGCAATTTTTAATTGGAAGCTGGGTAATCCCCTAGGTTTCAGTGGTGATAATGCCAAATTTGACTTCCAAATTCCTAAAAATTAGATTAGTTTACTTGGTACCTTGTATGTGTGCATGACTGTTTGTGTGCACACAAGCACATTTATGTATGGCTCTGAGTACCTCCATCTAAACTTATTAAACAGTAAAATTAGATTTAGGTCATCATTTCAAGAATTAGTGTCTTTTTAGATAGAATGTGGTAGAATTTCTACCAAAAAAATATAACATACCATACCCAGACCTCTGAAATAATTTCTGTGTAAAGAATTAATAAAATTTATCAAAAGGGATTTTGTCAGATTTGAGGTAAGGAATAAAGAAATCTCACCTCTCATGTGGCCCTTAAAGACAGCTTGTTTTAATTTACAAATTAATAAACACTGAGGAATCTATGCTATGAAATAGAAATTCTGCTTTACCAAATTGATGTGTAGAAGAGACCAGAAAAGCTGCAGAACAAGACCTTGGAAATAAGAAAGTCATAGATTTTTTATGACCATATGATTTGTTTCATCTCCTCTGTAAGTCATTAAACAGATTTGAGTTTCCTATTTCTAAAGAAAGAAAGAAGAAAGAACCCCTTAGTTACCTCCTTTTTCCAATTCCAGGTGGGTATATGACATTTCTAGAAAGAATACATCACACAACAGGAAATATATTCAGATTAATTTGAATATGTGCTTGTTAGATAATAATCCAAGCATAAACATCTACCAATGTTCATTAAGATGTCAGTGATCAATGTTAGCCTTCCAAAATAAAAATTAGTATTTCAAACCAGATAGGCTCCAAATTATATTAATACAAGAGAAACTTGATTGCCTTAGAGCTATCTTGGAATTTATTACTTTTCAAATTATACCTGGCATGACTTTTGTGGACAGAGGGGTAAAAAATATGTGCAAAATAAATTATTGAAAACATCACAATGAATAATGTATCTTGTTTTCTTATGAAAACTTCTAGATACAATCAGTCTCAAATCAATTCAAGTAAACGTGTGCATTTTCCACTCACATGAAAAATAAGAACAGTAGCTTTTGAGTAGACTATTACCCTTTACCAGGCTGTAATAGAAGGATGTAAATTTAAGTATTAAGAAGTCCCCTATTAATTTGTTTGTCTAGGAACAGTCATTCCAGATTTCATAATCAAGGAAGAAAAAGTTATGGACTGTTGAGGCGTGGAGAAATGGCAGTGCCAGGAAGCACCAGGCAGAAAGGAAAGCTAGTGAAATTTCCTTCATTAGTTCTACATTTTTCTTGGATAATTAAATAAAAATTGTATATAAGTCTTAGGAGCAATTGTGGAGACTGGCTTTAGCTTCAAAAAGTTAAGTATGAATCTGGACACACATTTGACGTCTCTTGGGCTTCAGAAATGGCTTCAGGCAGTGAGACAATGTTTTTGTGATCAAGCACTTGTAGCACTGAAAGGTGAGAAGGATGAAAGAGGCCTTCTTTCACATATAATTAAATGTTCCTCTATTTCCTGAAAGACAGCAAGGAGGATTTAGAGAGAGAATGGATTGTGGATGGGAGGGTCCTTAAAGACCATTGAGTTTCAACCCCACTATTAAGGACAGGGACACCTTCCACTGGACCAGGTCGGGCAAAGCCCCTTCCAGTCTGGCCTTGAACACTTCCAGGGTTGGGAGTCCATAGCGTTTCTGGGTAACCCGTTCCAGTGGCTCTCCACCCTCCCTGGAAAAAATTTCTTCCTTATATCTAAACTAATCCTAACCACCTTCAGCTTAAGACCATTGCCCCTTGTACTGTCACTACACACCCTTGAGAAACGTCCCTGTCCAGCTCTCCTGTAGGCTCCCTGTAAGTACTGAAAGGCTGCCATAAGGCTTCCCAGAGCCTTCTCTTCTCCAGGTGAAACAGCCTCAACTCTCTCCTCACAGGAGATGTCCTCCAGCCCTCTCATCAACTTAGTGCCCTCCTCTGGGCTCATTCCAACAGGACTTTCTGGTGTTGGGGGGCACAGAGCTATTTACCCTCAAAAATCCTGCTAATCACACAGACAGGGAACTAATCTGAGCAGTAGGAAACAAAATTGCTTCTCTTTAGAGACAGATTGAATTGAATTGAAATTCGGCCTCAGACACCCACAGCAAGCAGTCTGATCATGGGTCTTGGGGAAAAGTATGGTTACTTCTGGTATAGTGTTGCACCAGAGTAGTGTAGTCTAAGACACAGATATTTACTTCCAAACTTCAGTGAGCATGGATAGAAGCCAGACAGCCAACTTCTTCCCACAGGCAAACTTTGAGATCCTTGTGTGTATACCCATTAACAGCTGCTCAAATACTTTGCCAGCTTTCTAAGGAAAATGTTAGCGATCCAATCAGGTACTCATGAATTCAGAAGGAGGTGAACTGAAGCTTGGAGAATCATGTGTTCCCCCTCAGCATTCACATTTTATTTTTACATCTAAGCATTGGTACATAAAATAGAGATAAATATATGGAAATTACTAACATGAGGAGTTATGAAGGCGCAAGAGGGAAAAATCCATCAGTCATTTTGATAGTAGTGAGAATGTGATTCTAACAGAGGAAAGTGCTCTCTCTGTAATGCAGAAGAAATAGGTCCAATTGGAAGGGAGAACAAAGGTCAAAGGCACCGCTTTTCAGTGCACAAAATGGGCAAATTACACTCTTGGCTTCACTAATTAATATTCACTCAAAATTTCTGCAATAATCTTTGCATACTTCTGTCTTTTAAAATAATTATTGCTCCTCCCGAGTATCTCTGATGTGCCAAGAAACCTAAATATTATACTCTGATCTAGTTTTGAGCAGAGTTACTTTAGCTCAAATTAATTTTTAGGAAGAAGAGTCTGGCTTCCTTCTGAAATACATTTCATTCCTTTCATCCTGCAAATGGTTCCTAACTGAAGAACCACACTGGAGACTGACAAATACAGTTATGATTTTCCTGGGCATTGCAGGCTAAACAAGGAAAGGATGCTTTTCAGTAGTGAGGAAAAGATGCCTCCCTCCTACAGTTCCTAGTACAGCTTCTAGAGCTTGGAGAGTTGGTTTGGTATGGATAAAGGCAGCCTTCCCTGAGGATGGAAAAGAGGCTTTTTTGCTCTAAGGCATTTCTTTCAGTTAAAGCGAGAAGAAAAGAAGAAAGAAACTAACAATCAATTTCTGGGTATCAGCCAAGGAAAGATATGCCTGAATCCATTAGGCTAAGAAGGTTTCATTGTGTAGCTGTTCTAAAAGATTAAGTAGCATGGCTGGCTTCAGACTAAAGAACTTGTATTAGAATTACAGCATTCATTGATATAAGAGACTGACAACCGACTGTAGATTGTACTTTATAGGCCAGTATGATATCTTGTCATGATGTAAAGGTGACTCAACAGGCCATCAGCCAGAGAACACTATTTAAATATCACAGTCTGTACTGAGGAAGTAAAGTTGAACAAAATCGAAAGTGCATTTGAAAATCAAAATATGAAGAAAGGACTTTTTTTCTCAGAGACAGAGTCTAAATTTAAGGTGGCAGGGCACAGAGGTCATAAATATTACTGCATTTTTTTCATAGCCTACAATGCCAATGGAAAAAATATCCATAATCTCATCAAATACAATTAAAGAAAATATTTTTAATATTAGCACTGTTTTAGTATGATTTTCTCTTTGTCCTCTGACTGATACAAAAGTAAAAAAAACCTCTGCATCTGAAGGTAAGACTTCCATATATATTAAAATCTCCACCAGCTTCCACAGGAAGAGCAAAACTACACTTTGGAATTATTATGTACCTTTCTTCACTGCTCTGTATAAATGAAATGTAGTAAATGTGAGAGTAGCAAGAGAGAATGCTCCATATCTTCACTATATTTCAGTCCAGGGAAGAAGTCACAGCTTACAATTCCTACTCAGAGAGCTAAGGTCAGATAGGACTGGGTCACCTCATCTGACTCACTGTATCAGAGGACATTACATATGAGGTCTTTCAATTTAAGTCATCCAACTCAGAAATAATTTCTGTGATGCTACTTTTTTAATCTGTGAAGATCAGTACTGCAGTATTCCAGTATCAGTCTCACCAATAATGCATACAGAGGCAAGTAGTCATTGCCCTTTTCCTTGTATTTAAATGATGAAAAATTTTGTTTGCATTTGATGACATAGTATTATCCCAGGAGTTCATATAAAGATACTTGTCTATGAATTTCCCCAGATTTCACATTTAGAGATTGAACACATATCAATCCTATTCCCTGTCTCTGGATTCATGACATTGTGACTGCCTATGTGAAACTATATATTGCTTCAAAAGACCTACTTTACCAAGTGATATAAGTGATTATTGCCACTATTTACTCTTCCAACCCTTTGAAATAAACCCAGAGTGAGATTATTCTAGGTCACAGATAGAAATATGATAAACAAACACAACATTTTCAGTGGTGACTACCCCAATATTTTTTGAGCTCCACCAGTCAGTTTGTAATGTTCACTTATATTTGATCTTATGATTTGGTCAATACCAAAGAATAATAATATTTTAAATCAGGATTCTACTTAATAGAATCCTGATTAAAAATAATGAATTTTATTAATAATGAATTAAGCCTTATAGAGACTTATTTATTACAACTATGTCCTCATTTTTATTAATTTAACTTGTAGCCTCCTCAAAAAAATGTCATGTTTGACAAGATATATTTTCATGAAATTAAAATTGTGGAAATAATTGTATTTTTTTCATCTGAACACTGATACAGCTTTTCTGTTATTTTGCCTCAGACTGGTAGGGCTTCAACTGGCTTATAGAATTATTGACATTGTCAATGTATTTTCTTCAAACACTGATATAAGGCCTTATACTCTTCAGTAGTATCTGAAGAGTATAGAATTTATCTATATAGATTTCTGTATCCAAAAATCAGACAAGTTTCCAGACCTGGTGGTATGAATTTACAAATCAGTTTAGGCAGAAATCCTCTAGCCACTGGGGTATCACTCTCTGAGGACAGAGATAACAGTGATTGTAATTTAAAACAGAAGTATTTGTTATATATGGGATTGCCATTCATATAAGCTAATATAACACATAAAAATTAGCTTCATTGATCACTCAGCTTTCCTACCTAATATACAAGTCTGTCTCACCCTCTTTATCCTTGTATTACAGGGTCATGTTTTAAAGGTTATTCTTCCAGAAGGAGCTACCCCTTCCAAAATCAAATACAAGTGCAAAGAGAAGAGAAAGAGAAGAGAAAAAGAAGAGAAAGAGAAGAGAAAGAGAAAAGAGAAGAGAAGAGAAGAGAAGAGAAGAGAAGAGAAGAGAAGAGAAGAGAAGAGAAGAGATTAATATACCTTTTCCTGAAACAGAAGACTGGATTCCTAAAGATATGCAATGAACTTCACAAAACAGATTCATGTCAATGTCTTCACTTTAACACAGCAATGCACCTCCCCTGCTAGGAAAATGATCACATATCTTTCCCTTAGTGCAAGTGGTCATGTTATGATGTTCCTGTGCTCCAAGCCAGAGCTTATCCCCACCACATAACACAGACACTTCTGAACGGCAGTTTGGGGAGGAGGAGTTAACATGTGGTGCTGTTTGGGTCTGTAATTGCATTTAGAGAGAATATGTTATGGGGAAACAGAGGAAAACTGAACAAAATGGGATGTGTTAATTCTCTGTCCCATGTTCAAGAAGAAGCCAAACTGGTGATACAACGATCCTAGTGATTCCAATAAAAATAATTTTTTGAGCTAATGGAAGAGAATCTTCATCAAATAAATACATGAGAGGATGTGTCATAGACTTTATTAATTTTACAGCATTTTGTGGCAGGTACAATTCAGATACCATATGCTGTGCACACTAATTAGGAAATGAAAGCCCAACATATTTAGATCAGTAGGCAAAAAATGCCAAAAATATCTCTCTTTGCACTGAGACAGTAAGAAACACAAAAGACGAAAATGATTATGAGTCACTGCTAAAATATCCCTGCCTCTGTGAAAGCCAGATAGGGACAGAATATATGAAAGTCACTAGTCAGCATGCATGAGGGAAGCCCCCACCAAGATAAAACTATTCCAAAACACAAATTCCGTGAAATGCATAAGGAGAAGCTTGAGTCTTTTGCACTACTTGACAGAAATAATCCTACTTAGCTTATGAAATCTACAGTACTGTAGCTGCAAAAATTCCTTTGGTTCTGTAGAGAGACAGTGACTTAAAGCAGATAAACTAAAACAGAAACTCATTTCCATCTCCCTGCAAAACTGGTGGCATATGTACTACTCCCAGATTGTATGAAAGTATAAATAAATTCTACATTCTACAGATACCTTTTGCTTTTGATTAAAAGATATTGCAGGTTTGTCTCTTAAGAGACAGAAGAGTATTGCTTTGGACTTCTAGTAGAATGGCTGAGTGACTGCATTGCACTGTGTTGCTGACATTTGTTTTCTTATTCTTAAGCAAGCTTGATTTTGAAAAAATATTTCATGGCAAGTGGTATTAGATGAAAAATTTATTGTCTTGCTAAAATGCAGCACAATACCTGAATTTTTTTCTCTTACAGCAGTGTCCCTTGTACACGGTCTGACTGCCAGAAACAAGAGCAACCTCTAGGAGGTTTTTATTTAATGGTCCTTAATGATGAAGGGTGAAGTCTCTGGTTTTATTCTTCTTTTAGTTTCTTACTGAGAAAGTATAACTTTCTCATTAATTCTGCATTGTGAAGAAGGACAAAAGAAATGTAGAAGTGAACTATGCATAACAGTCACTGAAGATATGACTCCTTCTCCATTTGAAAATGCTTATTGCTGCAAATCAGGTTCAAGACCACCTAAGGAACCTGAATGCGCCAAGTCCATGGGATCTGATGAGGTTCCTCCACAGGTCCTGAGGGAGCTGGCAGACAAAGTTGGTAAGCCACTACCCATAAATTTTGAAAAATTGTGGCAGTCAGGTGAAGTTCATGACGATTGGAAAAAGGGAATTATAACCCATGCTTTAAAGCAAGAAAGTGGAAAACCCAGGGACCTGCAGACCAGTCAGCTTCACCTCCGTGCCCAGCAACATCCTGAGCAGATTCTCATGGAAATTATGCTAAGGCACACGGGAAATGAAGAGGTGATTGGTAACAGCCAACATGACTTTACCAAGGGTGAATGGTGCCCGAAAAATCTGGTGACCTTCTATCAGGGAACTACAGCCCTGGTGGGTGGGCAGAGCTACTGACATCCCCTACGTGGACTCACACAAAGTGTTTGACTCTGTCCCACGCCACATCCTTGTCTCTAAATTGGAGAGACACAGATTTGAGGGATGGACACTGGGTGGATAAAGAGCTGGCTGGATGGCCACTCACAAAGAGTTGTGGTCAAGGGCTCATGGTCCATGTGGAGACCAGTGGAGAGTGGTGTCCCTCAGGGCTCAGTGCTGGGGCTGATACTGCTCAACATCTTTGTCAGAGACATGGACAGTGGGATCAAGGGCAGCCTCAACAATTTCACTGACACCACCAGGCTGTGTGGGGAGCTGACACACTGGAGGGCAGGGATGGCATCCAGGGGGACCTGGACAGGCTTGAGAGCTGGGCCAGTGCAAACCTTATGGAGGTCAACACAGTGAAGTTCGAGGTCCTGGGTCATGGCAATCCCAGGCACACCAACAGGTCGGGCAGAGAAGTGATTGAGAGCAGCCCTGCGCAAAAGGACCCTGCTGCGATGGTTGAAGAAAAACTCAATAAGAGCTGGCAGTGTGTGATTGCAGCTTAGAAAGCAAATTTTGTCCAAAAGGACCATCAGAGAACTTGAGCACTTCCCCTACAAGGACAGGCTGAGAAAGTTGTGACTGTTCAGGCTGAAGAAAAGAAGGTTGTGTGGAAACTTCCAGTACCCGAAGGGAGCCTGTAGGGAAGATGGAGATGGATCCTTCATCAGGAACTGCAAGGGTAGGACAAGGAGTAATGAGTACAAATTAAAAGAGGGAAATTTTAGGCTAGATATTAGGAAGGAATCCTTTAGTGTGAGGGTGATAAGATGGTGGAACAGGTTGTCCAGAGAGGCCGTGGGTGCCCCAACCCTGGCAGTGTTCAGGACCAGGTTGGGTAAGGCCTTGAGCAGCCTGGGTTAGTGGGAGGTATCCCTGCCCATGGCAGACTAGATGTTTTTAAGTTCTCTTCCAGCCCTTAATATTCTATGATTCTATGTAATGCAAAACCAAGTCAGGCCTGTATGCTAGGAGGTTTATAAGTAGCCATCCATGACTCTTTATATAGATAAAATTTCAAAACTAGAACCTAACAGAGCACATCTTGAAGATCTTTTCAAGAACCAGGTCCTGTAAATTAAGAGGAAAAGAGGTATTAAAGTAAGCCACTGAGACAATGTGTACAAATTGTAAAAACTTTACTGTGTGAAGACATTCTCATACCAGGAATGTTTTTGCTGTTAGAAAAAGAAAATCATAAATCATAAATGGTTTCAGTGTTATTACTGAGCAAAATGCAATGGTCATGGTGGGACAGGCAAGCAGCCTGAATGAGCATCTCTAGTGTCCAAATTCTGAAATCAGAATTTTCTAGTTACCTGACAATTGACTCACATTTGATGACTAAGTATTTTGTAAAAGTAAGGAATAATAGCTCTGTATATTTGAAGACTCAACTGCAGAGGTAATAAACTGAAATTCTTCACATATGACTCTGGCTGATGTTGCTCTTGGAAGGAAATCTTGATAACCCGAGGAATCTGTGCACCCTTTAATGGGGTTAGAGAGGAAAAGCTATCCAAAGAATATACAGGAGAGTCTGTCATTGATTTATTGCCTTACAGAAATGATTAATCCATTCTGATTTCCACTTGCATCCCTTAGGTTCTGCAACAGAATGCAACAATTCTGACCAAAAACTTTAAAGGTTACTATTAGGGCAATTCTTACTAGATTGTCCGGAAAATATTCCTTTCATTCCCTAAACTAATAAATCCCTAAAAAAGGAATTTCAGGAGATCAACATACCCACCATCCTGAGCTAAAGTATTTCTACATAATAGGCAGCACACATATCTTGCCTAATTTTTTTAGGGTAGTCATAATTCCTTACATCATCCACTTTGAAGAGTGAGAAGGGTCTTTCCAATATGTAATAAAAGAATCCGTCTTTACAATTTGAGTTCATTGCTTTTCATCCTCTTCCTAAAGACAAGTTCTAATTGCAGGAGGGGGTCACTGATTGCACTGATTTCTATTAGATCAGTGATTTGTTTTATGCCCCAAGTGAGAAATTACAACTGAATCATTGACACATCCTGAAAACCAGGAACTTTGTCATGTATTTCATGTAAGTGCTAATACAGATTAATCAGGTAATAACAAAACTGAACTGTCCCAGCCGCTTACTGCACTGATTTGATTCCAGACAGAGCAGTATGAAACTTCCATTGCTTTCCTGGTACTCTAATCCAATCACTGTTTTATAGCGTCTGCAACACATACATCCCCAGGGACTGCACATAAAAACATAATTAAAACAAACATTACACTGGATAAGCTTTCAGAAACAAAAAGTATCCTTTTACTGTCTGTTCCTACTAGTGGAGAGAAATGCAACGGTATATATTCAAAGGATTTGCTGTCAAAATGAAACCAGGGAACATTTAGAAGACATGAATCAAATGAGCATGATGTACTAACTAATAGGCTGATACTCAACATTCACCATGGGGCAAAGACACTGGTGAATCTGATACATCAACAATATTTGCATATTAATTCCTGAAGAAATTGACAGCCAGTGCAGCTGATAACAAATAAGAGCTACAGTATGTGGAATAAGATTAGTTTACCTTCACATGAATGCTGCACTATTCTTCATAACTTGGGAAAAAGATCTAGGGCAAAGTCAAAGCCAGACTAAGAGAGGTGCTCATCCATTTAGTGTTTAATTTTTATTTAATAGGTTTATGTGTTGGCAATATACCTTTTTTAAAATTGCATTAACCTATGTGAAGAAGAGTAGATTTGAAACAAGCAGCAGAACTCAGCGCCCTTAACCAGTATGCCGTGTATTTACAGAACCATTTATTTTAATCCAGTAATTTTGGTTTTAGAAGCCCAGTGAACACACTCTAAAGAGGCTGAGAAAACAGAGTCATCCTGCATTCTGAATGTTCTCGTTTAAACCTGTACAACTTCAAATTCTGTCAAGACAGAACTTTTTGAGGGGTGCTTTTTCCTATATTCATTCTAAAGCAGGCTCCCAGGTTACTGAAGAGCTCTTGAATCTCCATTTTACATAATGTCTTTATCCCTTTAACCTGCCTCTTACACTACAAAAATAGATCTCCCTACAGAAAAGAGGAATTTGAAATTTTAAAGATGGTTAGGTTGAAATATTCTAAAATGGCTTTGAAATTGGGATGCACAGCTTGATAAAATTAGGACTGCCCTATAAAACTGATTAAAACTCAGGTCCATAATAAAGGAATTCTGTATATATGCAAATCAAACAAATAAACAAATCCCAAACAATTGCTACATAAAATTTTGCTATATTAATTTGTGGAAGTCAAAATGGTTATTGTTAATCTCCATTACATAGACAGAAAAACCCCTAAGATTTTTCCAATATGTCTGAAATGGATAAACTGTACCTGTAGAAACACAGTATATCAGTATAATTTTGTTGTCAAATGTCTGGATCCCTTGGAAGTGGCCCAATATCCATAAGAAAATAATAAAAATGCAAGAACGAACAAAAAGTGAGAATTGCAATATAAGAAAGCATATAAAGAATAAGCAACCCACCAAAATACAATGGAAAAATTAATCATCCCTTTGAGAACAAAAGAGTTCAAACTTTTCTGAACTTTAATTTTATGTCTTTCTGAATATTGTCTTCCCTCACTTGCCTCCCTATACCTTCAAAACACAAAACATGCTGGCATGTGCAAGGGGCAGTCACACGTGGTCAAAAGCATTTAAATTATTGTTTTGCTATATTAATATACTCATGGTTTTCAGTTTGGACAATGCAATTGGCTTGCAGTCTTCGAAACAAAATAATAGCATTAGTTGGTTATGACAACTTCCTTAGATCCTGAAACACTTCTAGAATTTACATAAAGAGAATCATAGAAGCCCAAGGAACATTTCAGCACAGTGCCATTTTTTAAAACTGGGTTATTTCACTTACAGACCTCGTAAAAGTCGGCTCATCTTTAACTGGTTGTATAGCAACAAGAAAACTAGTGTATAATGGAATTTTTAACCTCAGACTTGGCATACTTCCTGGAAAGTATTGAATCATGAAAGATCCAACATTTATTTAAAAGTAGAATTCAGAGCTGACCTCTAATCTGACCCCTTCTATGCACACACAGTACTGGAAACAAAAGCTGTTCAGAGTCCAATTATTTAAGGTCTATTTGCCAGAGGAACACTACCTTTCTTGCTCTTAACAGGGAAACTTTTTCCCTTCTCTCACAAATACTATTAAGTAATAATGGAAGTAGATACAAACGAAGAATAGCAAAAGCAACATTTCATTCAGAGCAGCGATGGGCTTGTAAAGTGAAAGGTCCTCTGATTGATTTAGTAAACAAGGACAATAGGTGATCACCTACATAGGAGCAGCAGAGATTTAAAAGCAGAATATGCAGGAAGAAAACGTGGCTGTTCCAACCGACAGGCAGTATTTTCTTTCTCTGAAGTAGAATTAATGAAAAGCATTTTTGGTACTGAAATCATCTAGGAAGATTTCTCTCCAATTTTCCTTTGGGGCTTCCCTTCCAGGATTCCTCATTTCTATTCTTTTGGTTTAACTTGCCTGATGTTTGGTTAGTATCTGTGCTCTGTTGGTACTAGAATATAAATTAAAATACCACAAGCACCAGATATCTGATAGTATGAGCTATTGCAGAGGCCATAAAGCAATATTTCATGTTCAAATGGCAAAATTAATAACTTAATGTAAGGCAATTATGAAGCCTGCCTGGAGATCTATGTCTGATGAAACAGAATGTAGAGACCAATGATTGTTTATTTCTTTACTAACATGGTCAGATAAGGCTATTAACTTACTATCACTGTGAGAATGTTAGTTATTTTTCTGGTTTGTTTCTGGTTTTCTTTTCAGTCACAGGATTAACCTGAAGGAAGTGGAAGTCATTCATACTCTTTTTTTATGCCTACTTAAACACTGGAGATGCTTAGTTGCCTGTATTTTCATGGATTTTGTAAGTGTTATTGTACAGTCATGTCTGCTTACATCACTGTTGTATGCTATTTGATTCAGACTGTCCATTTGTTAAAAAAAAAAGGTAAAAATGTTATTCATGAGAAACATGCTCATAGATATGATTTAACTTACAATTACTTTTACTGGAGAGGAGAACCAGAACAGATTAACTGGAGCTACTGGAAATCTTCAGATGCTGAATCTCCAGCCTTTCAAAATGCAACAGCTGGAAAAGCTGCTTTTGGAAGGCAGATAATATTTTTATAAGATTTATTGTAATTACTAATACTAATGTCATCAAAATTATATTTTTAATAATGTTTCAGAGTTGAGGCAATTTTGTATCTTTTCTGACTTCCTGTCTAGAAGGTTAGTCAGCACAAAGAATTCATCATAAAAAATGTCAAACTAGTATCTTTCAGAGTGAATAGTTAGATGGCCACCTGAAACTGTGTAATAAAATAAATTATTCTTCTTTTCCCCTTACAATGATAAAGGTAATTTTCCAGCACAGCAGTGGCTGCAGAGTTCTGCTCTTTCTTGTATCCTTAGCAACACATCCTGTTCCCTGTTTCCAACAGTTCAGTGTAATATAAATGCACCACGTGCTTTCTACAGGGGTATGTATCGCCAGTTCCTATCACCTAGTATGCAAACGCAGAGAGCAGTTAAAGGGTTCATCAGCACAATAGAAACAGATGTCATTTAGGAGGCTAACTGGTGTCCTAAGTCTAGCACACCTTTTTTAGAGCTACAGGTCAACATGAAATCCACAATAAAACAGATCTCCAGGTCTTGTCTCTGATACAGACAACTTCATTACAAATTAGAGTTTAGACCATATTTTAAATGTCAAATGGATTTAAAAATTACTGTTTTGCTGGGGTTTATTTTGACATTTTGAAAATTATAGCGGAAAGTAATTTGCAAAACTGAGGATCAGTCACAAAAACATGAGCAAGACAGAGCTACCATTAGCTTCCAGGAAAATATGGGAGATTAATATCTCAGTCATACTAAATTTATATGAATATGCAGAAGGCAAAAGGGGAGTAGTATTGATTAAAAAGATACTAAAAATATTAGATTTTTTTTGACTACTTCATAACCTACAGAGTTGTCATTTTCAGTGAGAAAATTCCATCATTATCGCAAGTGAAGAAAAAGTAATTTCTTTTTAATTTTATCTCAGGCAAAATCTGACTTACATTCTTTGAAAAGTTATAAAACCAAATATGGAAACCAAATATAGGTGATATTGCTAGCACATGAAATCAAAATGAAAACCTTTGTATTACATAAAGAGGCAAGAGTTGAAAAGGCAAAGTTTTACTTTCTTCAAATCATCAATTGCAGGCAAATTTTGTGATTTTTTTGTGTCTATAATATTTAGAACAGAAGCAATGTAATTGCACCGGGTTTTTCAGTTCATAGCAGTAAAACTACAGCAAAACTTACCTTTCTTCATTAATATGTGTGTATGTTTCTTGGTGTATTTATGCTATTCAGGTTTTGTTCTGTCTCACAGCTCTTCATCAGGGCAATCAGGGGTACACCTTCTCAGAACAAAATCACCTCTGAGTATCAGATATGACTGCCATTTAGAGATGTGTTCTTGGGAAAGGTGGGAGAGAAAGCCTTGAAGATTCTTGCATTTTTCTTCCCACACAATTAGACTTTCATGAATCAGACCTATCTTTCTACACAGGAACAGAATAAACCCCGGTCATGACAGTCAATTATAATTCTCTGAAGCTGAAGAACTACAGGGAACATCTCCCCACTGCAGATCTTGTTCATTTTTACTCCATTTCTAATAAAAAACACAAGCTAGAACTCCTCTGTTTCAGATTGTAGAACCATCTCACAAGCCTTCTTTTTTTAGAGAACAAAATAATTCTGACCACCCTTATTAGCAACTTTTGCAACCAACCTTACAGAGTTATCCAGCCAAGGTTAGTTTGCTTGTGGATCTCTGAAGATGCTGTCATGGAAAAAGAAAAACTTTACCCGAGTTTGAAAACAGTTGTTTTTCCATACATTCTGTAGTTGCTTGGCTCAGCCCGGCTGCATAGCTCAGAAATCCTTTGGCTACTCTAGTGATTAATCACCCTGATTGCCCAAATAAGCTAACACAAAAAGCTGTATTTGTATAGACATCCATATCCTTTCATTTCTGGAAACCTATTTCCACTGTAGTTCCTCCAAAAAATCAAAAATATCTATGCAAAACAAAAACAAAAGCAGAACAAAAGCACAAAAAAACCCGCAGATAAAGAGAATAAAAAGCCATAGAGCAGTATTTTGTGTCTTAATTACATTTTTAAGCTTCCCTTGGCTGCTTCCAGAAACTCTTTCCCCCCCACCTAAACTCATCTATGGTTACATGAAGAAGGATTGGACAGAGCTAACATAGAAGGTCTCCTGTCTGTGAGTCAAAGACAATCTGTCTGATGGACTGATATCCACATCAGTTGTCTGACCAGTTCTTTCAGAAACTTTCTTCCACCCCAGTCCTGTGATAGGATCCAATATTCCCATGAGTCCTGAATATAGTGACCTGTCGTGTCTGTGAAAAATCTGATGGACCATTTCTTCTTATATTTGCCATAATTGTTACCTGAAATCCTCAAAATTATGTATGATAATTGCAAAGTTAGTACTGATATTTCCTTATCAATATGAATTAAAGGAAATCTCTCATAAAACACAGTTGTCCTTGAAAGAGGGATTCTGATTATCTGGTACTTAAAAACATATTCAAGTTCAATTAAATTATCTAAACTTTCCTTTAAGGCATACTTGAAGCAGAGTTTTCAAATATAGATACAACTATATGAAAATTCATGTCATAAACAAAATTAAGAAAATAAAATAAAAAGGCCAGAGGGCAAATATAAAGAAAATAATAGGACCTTTCTGTGAAATGGTGTTAAAATGCATTCGTTCTTTGAATGGTACTATCTAATTGCAGTCCACTTCCCCGCAGAAGAATATCTAAACAAAGAGCATACACTGAAATACTTGCTAGGTGAAATCCCTGTAACAGGAAAACAATTCTGCTGTTGCATAGACTTGAGTTAGTGGAAGAAAAAACACATTAATTATCCCAATTGTGTCACATCATTTAACAACTTAACATAAATGTATACTTGATGAAGCAGTAATGGAAAATATACAGAAACATTTCCACAAAAAACAAAACCAGAGAATTAATACCTTAGTGAAAGAGTCAGGCAGCTTTACAATGAATCTTCAAAACTCTATTTAAGAAGTTCATTATATTCAAATGAAGTCTACTGATCAGTCAGCTTTTCTCTCTTTTCTAGATAAAGCTGGAAAATGTGCATGATTGATGAAGTATAGCTAAGAAAGACGGTAGAAAGGAACATCCATTAAAAGAGAGCAATGAAAGGACACAGATAGCTTTTCCAAATGCTCTTTGTTCGCAGTGGATTAAATGCACCTTACCTTCTCAGACAGAAGCCAGAACACAATATCACAAAATATAAATGCTTTATGTTTTTAGAAAGTTGAGGGGGAGGGAGGGGGTTGCCTGTACTGAAATGCTTTTTGTCAAAAGAACAGGCAAGCTATGTACTTACAGTGTTTTTTCTGTATAATTACATTCAGGATGGTCTATTGACAATTATCTGTTAGAGACTAGATTTAAGGAAGAAGCATCTCTGACACACTATTCATTATGTCTGCTGGTGTAGGAGTCTAAACTAAGGATAGAAGAGAAAAACAGACTCCAGAGCTTTCTTTCATCCCATGACAAACTACAACAAACCTTGCCACCTTAGGATTCTGTGCTACATTGGACAGTGTCAGAGTACAACAAAAAGCTGACCACAACTCAAGGTAGTTCTTAACACTAGACCATTAAAAATTGATCAAAAATTTTAAATAATGCTAATTCTTACATATTTTTTGTATATTTAAACTTTCAGACACTACTTACCTTCTTCAAAAGACTTCTTAGTACCCCAAAAATAATCAGGTAAGAACTAAAAGAATATCTCACAATCAAACAGATTATTGTGTCCCACACACAACAAACTCAGAGAACATTGTATTTGCGCAGACCTGTGTAAGCCAATGTACAACTACAGTGTATTCAAGTCAAATATCAAAGGATGAACTCACAAGTGATGCAGGCCCTTCTGCTGATATAACCTGTAAATACATTTTTTGTGTTAAATGCATATGCATGTTGTAATGGGGAATCTGGGGGAAAATGCCTCATAATATTCATTACTCCAACTTTCACAAGTCATGGAAATATCTAGAACTTTGCATGGCATCTTTTTTTTTGCTATTACTTCTTACAGCATAGTAGGTTGCTATTGGGACATTAGAGAGGATCAACATATACCTGAAGATTTAGATGTCTTACTGCAACTGACTTTTTGGAGAATTAGCATTCAGCTCTTATAGATGCATTTTAGGCTTCCTGCAGATAAGACAAAAAAGGTCTCACAGTTGTAATTGTAGAAAGAATAGCTAGCATGTTTGTGTGATCATTGTGAAAGGGATAAACAGTAATAAAATAAATAGCAGTTAGATCCATGATGTATTTTTGAGTTATACAGAATGGTCTTTCTATTGGGGATGAGTTTATTCTTCCGTGGAGTTCACTGGAGAATATTCTAAAGGAGAAAGTTGTTCTGAAATTTCCTCAAGGAAGCAAATTCATTGTGAATTGTTTCAAAGAACCAATTAATATTAAGGGAACAAATCAGCTGACTTACAGAAGCAACAGCAAAATAAGATACCATATTTACTTAATGAAGACAGCAGAAAGAAAATCTTAAGGGTAGTGACTAAGTGTTCATTACACATTTTCTGCTACAGTGGCAATATATCACAGGCGAGACTACTGATATGTATGATGTGCTGTGGGCAGCATTGTATTGGGCAGCATTTCTGAAAGCATTGTATTTTTTGCAGAATTCTAAGAAAAATTACACTGTTTATAAAACAGCAGGAAAGACAGCACATTCATCTTTCATCCATGTAGCATGGAAGTTGCTATACAGATATCTGAAGCAAGGATGTGCAGACTGGGGTTCTGGAACTGACCTTTGCACATCCATCAAAAGTGTGGCATGAGTATGACTTCATTGTGATGAACGCTGGTTCCTTATGAGCTACTTTTGTCTTTCTCTTTTGACAAAGGGGTTCCATTGCCTTGTTTTGAGCCAAACATGAAGTGAGAAGAAATGAGTGTAACAAGCCCTGGCAGGCAGGAGCAGAGTGTAATCAGCAACAACCAATGGGTGAAGAATCTGCGAAGGTATGTAGCAAAATCATCAGGGACCATCTTTATGGTTGTCTCTGGCAACATCTGCCTATAAAACGAGCAGTGGTGGAAAGTGTACAGCTGTCTAACACCACATAGGAGAAGTATACCCAGACAGAGCAGGTAGAAGCACAGTTGCTATGCTGCTGCCCAAGCTAAGACTGGTCAGAGGGAGGGCCACATTCCCTGAAGCTCAGCTGCACCACCAAGTCAGAGTGAGAATCAAGGAAGGTCTAAGTTGACAATATGCGCCTGTGTGTGAATATGAGTGAGTCTCCCTGACATCACCTTTCACCCAGCTGGTCTATCTAATTAATCAACAGTGTCATACTGTTTGGTTTGTGTCACTTCTTCTCACACCATCTTTTCACATAATTATTACAATTCAACTAAATTAGAATGGAATCAACTAAATTACTAGACCCAGGCTCCTCTAAAGTTGTCCATGAAAGAGAATCACAGAATCCTCAAGGTTGGAAAACACCTTCAATATGATCCAGTCCAACCACCAACTCATCACCACTATAACCACCCCTAAACCATATCCCCAAGTGCTAAAACCAGACACCCTTTGAACACTTCCAGAGACAGTGGCTCTACCACATCCTAAGCTACTTATTCCAGTGCCTAACCTTTCAATTTTTTTCCTACTATCTAATCTGAACTTCCCCTATTGCAACTTCAGGCTATTTCTTCTCATCCTTTCACTCAAGACATGGTAGCAAATGCTGACCCACCTTGCTACAACCTCCTTTCAGGTAGTTGTAGAGAACAATGAGGCCCCCTGACACTCGCCTTATTGAGACTAAACAAACCAAGGGCCCTCAGCTGTTCCTCATAAGTCATGTTTCCTAGACCCTTCATCTTCATCATTGCCCTTCTCTGGACTCTCTCCAGCACCTCAATGTCCTTTTTGAATTGAGGGCCCAAAACAGAACACAGCACCCGAGGTGTGGCGTCACCAATGCCAAATACAGGGAGACAATCCCTGCCCTGGTCCTGCTGGCCGCACTACTGCTGATCCAGGCCAGGATGCCACTGGCCTTCTTGGCCACCTGGGCACAGCCTGGCTCATGTTCAGCTGCTGTCAGCAGCACCCCCAGGTCCTTTTCCTGTGGGCAGCTTTCCAGCCACTCTGCCCCAGCCTGTGGCACTGGCTGGGGTTGTTGTGACCCAAGGGCAGGACCTGGCCCTGGCCTTGTGGAACCTCCCACCTTTGGCCTCAGCCCATGGTCCAGCCTGTCCAGATCCTTCTGCAGAGCCTTCCTGCCCTCCAGCAGATCAGCACTCCTGCCCACCTTGATGTCATCTATGAATTGACTGAGGGTGCACTTGATTCCCACATCCAGGTCATTGAAACAGTTAAACAGGACTGGCCCCAGTACAGAGCCCTTGGGAACCCTACAAGCAACTGGCCACCAGCTGAGCTTCCATTCACCAGCACAAACCTATCAATCTATGCTCAGAAGCAAACTATGCAACCTCAGTTTTGCAGTCAAAAAAGCTGTTCAGGCTCTACAGAATTTGCTTTTGTTTTATAACTGTGTGCTGCAATATTAGTCACACAAGTAATCTCAGTGACCTATGAAAGGTGTGGAAGAAGAAAAAGTCTACTTTTTGTTTTGTTAGTCAAACATAAAGTAATAAAACTTCATCTCAATTTCCTCCACTTCTTGCTCATAATATGGCCTATGTTTATGCTGATGCAGTGACTTGAGTATTATCAAAAAAAGCTGTATATTATAGGGGAAAGAAAATTTTCAACAAATTGTGGTAAAACAAGTTGAGATCTAAAGAGGTGGGGAGCATTAATTGATTTTTATTCATAGCAATAAGTAAAAGTGGCTATCAGCTCCTATCAGATTATATAGGAAGTAAGAAGAGCGTTCTCAAGCTTCCATGCATCCTCCACAGCCCACAGTAAATAAACTAAAGAGAAGAATTTTGTTGAATGAGGAGTCACGTCTTCTTTGGAAGCCCAGAGTGTTTATACTGTGCAGAGGTTTGCACAGCATACAAAATCCTAAATTAAAGCTGAGAAAGACACTTTAATCATTCTGAGAAGTGCAATACCCATGACAATTTCCTGTGAAATCTATGATTGTTTCAGGCGACTTTCTCACTGGAAAATAAAAATGATAATTTAATTGTACTTTAAAAGTCCCTCAAATTAGTATGCCATTAGTCGTTTGATTCCATACACACAGATATTGCAAAGGTAAAATACATTGCAAGTTTCAGTCAAATGATCCAAAATCAATCTTATGCAGTTATAAGCCAAAATAAAAACTGACTACCTTTTTTATATTTTCTTATTATGTTCCTGAAGTTGAGATTCATTCTTTCATTATAATTTTGGCTTGTGGTGTAAAGTATTGTTGGGCCCAGAATAATATTTAGAAATATTCTTTTCTCAAGTATCACAGGGAACTCCTACTGCTGTTGATGAGCTGAGAGTGGTACATAGGAAATCAAATTTAGAACCTGAGATTCCCCTTCCAGATATTCATTAAAAAAAACTTTATTTTTCTTCTTTGGTTTGTGATGCTGCCTACAAAAGTGGGATGCACCTCCCTAAAAACTCGAAGGTCATCAGAATCAATGAAAAGCTAGAAACACAGTAATGCTTGATGATGAAGAAGACCCCTAAAGCAAAGACTGACAAGTGGGATTTATGGAGAAGGAAAGGCTATGGGAGACATTGCAGCCTTCCAAATCCTACAAGAGAGCTGGAGACAGACTGTTTTTCAAGGTGATGTAGTGATAGAACAAAAGGTAAAGAGAGTAGGTTTAGATTAGAGATTTGAGAAGAAACTCTTCACTGTGAGTGTGATGGGGCACTGGCACACATTGCCCAGAGAAGTTGTGTGAGGGTACAGTTTTCATTTGATTGATTTGCCAGAAGAAAGGCGACCTGCTTGCTCCACATTTTATAGTAATATGGCAAATTCTAAGAACAGGGGAACTCAAGAAAAAGTAAGATTGCTTCTCACTGCTTTGGAGGGAAATAAACAGTTGCTCTGGACAAATGTGAACCAAACAGGCAAATATATGAACTCTGTTCATTTGAAAATCAATTCATGTTTTTCACTTAAGACATAAAGGTCTGAATTCAGCAAATCATTTTCTGAACAGTAATCTTTATATTAATCTTCTAGCCCAAGTGAATTCATCTCACCTAATGCTGGCATATACCTTTGCATTTATACTCGCTTAAGATTTCTTTACAGTTAACTAAGGCAAGGCAGGATAACTGTAGTTGATTCCTCCTATTTCTCATAGACTCTTGTCTCAGGATGTAGTGATTCCCATCCCAGACATACCTGTCTCTCCCTCCACTGGGTATTGAGGGATCTCAGAAAACTAGACTAGACTGACTGAGGTTTGGTGACATCATCATCATCAGGTATGGATTAGTGAATCAGAGACCACCCAAGTGTGCATTTCTACTACTAATTAAAAAGCTGGTGATTATTTTTCCCATGACATATATTGTTGAAGATTTTGGCAGAAACAGGAAGTTGTAACGAATGATAGAAAGAGGTAGAATTGATAACAATACACTGGTATGTTTTTAATTTTATGTGGTTGAAATTGTTGCCAAACTACACAATTATTTTTGTACAATACCTTCAGGACATTATTTTTCTAGGAGATATCTGTCCATGAGGGTTAACACCTCCTTCTTCTTCAGTGCAGATACATCCAACCACTTTGCTTGCTTTTTTGGAATTTATTTTATTTTATTTTATATTCTATTGAATCTTGGCTTTGTATTCAATAGAAATACAGTAAATACATCAAAAATTAACACTTTAGATGTAAGAGGTTCTCTACCCAAAAAGAATCATAGCCCTACAAAATATGTAACAGAAAACTAAAATTAAGGGCATTTGATTCTTTCAATATGAAGATACAGAAAAGCTGTTTTCTCTTCAGTTATCCATAATTACATCCTAGTAGTAGTAATAGCTGTATGAACATTCTCCAATTTTAAGTAACAAGGATCTGATCTCATTTTTTTTTCTCTAAACCTCATTGTAAAATGTCATGATTAGGTCATAAATAATAGACCTGAAAAGAGTCTTCCTGCTATTCCCTTTCTTATTGTCTGGGTTTCATAATTACTGTGTAGAATTTCACATGAGAGCCCTGGAAAAAGTTCTGAACCAACAGTCTAGAAAAGCTGCTGCAAGCAATCACTGCTATACTTTCTGTATTTTCCAGTTAGTAAAATGAAGTATTTTAATCTTAAAATGACAATGCACTGCATATCCTCATAAATATGCCTTCAAACCATGACAAATGATTCTTGATTTTTTCTGAACTGAGAGGGTATAACCATATCATTTCACATACAGAACTATATTTTGTGTTGGATTTTTTGTTTGTTTTGGGGTCTTTTTTGTATTTCTGTCACCTCTGTGTAATGGAGTTGAACAAATATGCAAATATGACTCATGACTTGCACAGTAAAGGGAGGCCTTATCCAAAAATTAAACAACAAAACCTAACCAAAAAATTACACAGGTCTCCCCCGGTTATGCAAAAGGCAAAAGAAACACAGTTTTATTAGCTTATCTAAAACATAGTGTAAGGATAAACAGAGAATAAATGTACAGACCAAGCAGCAATGTCAGAGATCTCTAATTTGCACCTTCAGTGGTTTAACCCCAGCTGATAACTATGTACCACATATTACTACCACATTCCTCCCCCCATCCCCACCCTCTGGAGGGATGGAGAGGAAAACTGGAAAAAGTGACCTGAAGGTTGAGATAAGAATCATTTAATAATAGAATTAATAATAATTGAAATGATGATGATAATAATAATAGAAATAATAATAATAATAAATATAATAATAATATAGTGGAATAATGTCCCAGACAAAAAAGTGGTGCACAGTGCAGTTGCTCACCACCCACTGACCAATGCCCAGCCTGTCCCCAAGCAGCCATCAGCCCCTTCCAACCAATGTTCCCCAGTTCATATACTGAACAGGACATTCTATGTTGTGAATATCCCTTTGACAAAGACTGAACAATCAGTTGTTCTGATTATGGTCCTTCCCAGCTTCTTGTGCATCTGCTCACTGGGAGAGCATGAAACACCAAGAAAGTCCTTGACTTTGGATAAGCCCTACTTATCAACAACTAGAACATCAGTGTGTTACCAACATTATTCTCATACTGAATTCAAAAGACAGCATGGTACCAGCTACTGAGAAAAGAATTAACTCTATCCCAGTTAAGTCTAGCACAGTACCTCAGTACTACACTTGCACTTCAGATAAAATGCTTTTGTCATGTTTGCTATGATAGATCATACAAAATATTTTAACTGAATTACTTTATAAATCCTTACATGAACTGTGATGAAAAGAGGTTGACATTTATGCTATAATTTCTATAATTTTCTACTATTTTCTTGGGATCAATATGTTATTAAATAGTTCAAAAACCCACCCCTGGCAGTGTTCAAGACCAGGGTGGATGGTTCTTTGAGCAATCTGGTCTAGTGGAAGATGTCCCTGCCCATGGCAGGGGCGGTGGAATTAAGTGATATTTAAGGACCCTTCCAAACCAAATCATTCTAGGATTCTTTGATATTGTATTTATAGAGAGGGAAAATAGTCCTCTAATCATTTATCAGTCAGTGAAAATAAGAATGTAAAGCTGAAATTCAAAGTTTTATGATTTTAATTACTTGACATCCCACTTTTAATGAAGCCTAACACACCCAGTGCAATGCAGATTCTGATCTCGATCTATTCTTTGAGGAAACAGCTAATACTTATTCAAAAGCTGATATATAAACGTTCAAAGAAAAAAATTTTGGATTTACAAATAACTTGAACACTCATAAAAAGGAGCAGACAAAGTGAAGGAACATGCATTTTCAGTTTTGCCTTCTAAAACTGCATTTGTAGCCAGCCAAATGGGATTTCATAATTATTTGAAATTATTTACATGTTCTTATTTCACAAGATGAGCAGCATATAACCATCCATATCACTGATAGCTCTTTTCAAATTTAGAATTCTGCATTTGAGTACATATTCTCAAAACCATGCACTTTATTTTTTTCTCTTGTTTTGTACAGCTTAAAACTCAAAAATCTTTCATTCTGATGTGCCACAGGGTTGGTATCTGATAGGCAAAGTTCTTCCTTTCAAAAACTGAATTCTTTCAAAATTGAACCCCTGAGGCCTATGTAGATAATCTGATGCACAACCAACTTACTTGTTCATATGTATATATGTATGTATATGTATATGTATATATATGCATAAATGTTTGTAATTTCTGGGCCTTAGAAAACACCACAAAATTCTTTGCAATGTCTGCAAACTCTTCAAAACTGTTCAAGGATTCTCCGTAGAAATACAACATATTTCTTTACTCCATTTGGAACTGATTTGGAAACAGAAGGTTCGTCAGACATATCAGCCTTTAACTCTGTCAAGTGAGGCAACCAATTTAGCCAGCAAGTCATTGCTCCTTGTGAATGTTTTCTGGTAAAACAGCACATTCCAAGACATGACTCACCATAATTTATCAATGCCATCAAAAGAGAAATAATTGTGTAGCACAATATAGTGGATAGAAAAAAACAGATGCAAGTAATGAAAAGGAGGCATCACTCTTTTCTCTTTAGATAAAGACCCTCAGGATACGTAAGAGATGGCATGCAGTATAAGGCCAGAAATAGATTTTCTGAAGCAGACAGATTTCCTCTCTTCCCTGGCTATGACTCTTGCAGTGTAGAATTGTCTCTTTACAGACACTATAGTAATGACTGCTGGATGCATTTCATCTTCTACCCATAATAGAGTTTCAACCAAGCTTGAAGGTTAAAATAAGCCTCATACCCATTTATATCTAGAACCAAAATCAATTCCAAGGACAACTAATTTTTCTTTTTCCTTTTCTTTAGGCTTTTTCTCACTAAAATATCAAATGTTCTTACCATAAGTAAACATTTAACAGGATATTTATATGCACGTATATCGTTCTTGGTTACAAAAATATACTGTTGTATTCTATAAGAAATCTAAATAAATTACATTTTGCTGTGACAGTTCATAGAATTTCAAAGGGATGGGAAAAACTCTGCTTTAAAATTGCCAAAAGAAGTTGATATTGAGAAAAAAACCCGACACAGACATTACATCCAAATATAAAAACTTAAGCCATAACAATAAATCTCTCTTTTTCCAAAGCAGTGAATCAGCATTGAAATCCCTGTCCAAGACATTCCTTTCCAAGGATACTAATTAACCTTATTAAAAAAATCTATGTTTAATGTTACTTCACAGAGGAAAATTGTAAGAAAACAGTTTTTTAAATACAACATAGACAAAGCATTGCAGGCACAATCCCAGCAGTGTACAGTGAAGTCACATATCGTGTATACCACTAGCAACCATAACATAGGTTACAAGAGTGTTTTGATTTTGTATATCACTTAGCACATCTGGTAAACCAAGCTTTTCCAACTGACAAATTACTGAAGAATAAACTACTGGGCTGTCTTTTCATTTCTTGTGGTTCCACTGTTTTTTTGTAGCTCCTGAGACTGCTTCTCTGTTAACCTATACTTTATTGCAATTTTTTGCTCTTGTTGTTGTAGATACCAGAGTAGTTTAAAGAAGGTTAAAGTTGCAGACGTTGGCATTTGAGTTCTGGAAAATTACAAATACCAAGGTTTGTGGATATGACTTGCCATGTCTGTGTTTTCTGAGTAAGATCAATTTGAAGCAAGGCCTCACAAATTAGTGAATCGCCATCACTGTTACTTCATATAAACTACTGAAGTTACCAATTTAAAAAAATTAATGTAAAACTACATTGGACTAATGATCTTTGAACTCACGAGTTATGGAATAAGCTAATGTTACCTGAGGAAGGGAAGAAAAAACTTATTCTGCATGGATATCTAAAACCTCATTTTAACAATTAATGTATGGCTTTGTGTGATTGACCCAGTAAAAATGAGCTTTGCTGCATGATTTTGTACATGTTCTCTAATGCATTATTAATGGCTCAGCATTAAATAATTCTGTCATTAACACAGTTAGGTTGGAAACAAGACCTGTAATTTGGAGAACAGAAATAAGAGGCAAGAAATACTAACTATGCCTTTTTGGCTTCAGATTCTTGGGTTTTCTTTTTGTTATTTACTCTAAGCTACTGTTAGGTTCTGACGTTCAATTAATTAGCTATTCATTTTTAAAAAGAAAAAAACATGGAGATCAGAAGTACCTTAAAAATGATTTTTTAAAAATATTATCGGTTGAATTTTTCACACCAAATCACAGAATCATGGCAATAATGTCTGTACAGAACCTCTAGAAGGTATCTAGGGAAGCCTTCATGTGATAGTAGAACTATTCCTAGCTTTAGAGCAGGATAGCTGTGAATGCCTCCGGTCATGTTTTGGAAATTTGTCAGGACAGAGACTTCACAAAATCCCCTGGGAAGCTATTCTAGTATTTCTTTAGGGTGAAAAAATGCTTCCTAATGCATAACCTGAATCTCCCATGCTGCAGTTTTTGGTCATTGCTCCTTCTTACACAAACTGCTGTTATCAAGAAGAATTTGCCTTCATCTTTCGAACTTCACTTCATGTGATTGAAAGCTGCCCCTTAGCTTCCTATTCAGGCTGAACAAACCCTAGTCACTCCAATTCCATCCACAGATCAATGTGTTCTAGGACCCTGTCCGTCTTTGCTGCAGTCTGCTGGACTTCCCCCACTTCTCTGCACCTGTTTTGAACAGGGCATCCAGAAACTGAGTATTCCAGAAGGTCTAATCTCACCAACTGCAAAGGAATAGCAACTTCTCTCAGTTCATTGGCCACATGCCTCCTAATGTAGCTCAGTGTACAAACTTGTGACTTACTTGGACTGAAAGCATGCTCATGGCTTAAATTCACCTTACTTGGCATTAGTTGTGACACTGATTTGGGCTGTTACTAATCTACTTGTTATACAGCCTATACATATGTGTAGTTTTATTCCACGTCAGATAGAGAACTGTGTGCTTCTTTTCTTTAAATTTATAAGATTTCTGTTAATCAAAATTTCTTAAGGACTCATTGGATATTTAGGTGACTCCCAGCTGGTATATGCTAAGCATGTATTCTAGCTCATCGTCCAGGTCAATAGTGAAGAGCTGGCCACAGTATTGGCTCCAGGATACTCTCCTTGATACTTACTCACTGCCAATCAGATATCAAGCCATTGAATTGGGTGTCCAGCCAATTTTCAATCCATCTGGCAGTCCACTTATTCAGGTACACTTTCTCAACTTCCAGACAATAATGCTGTGGATGCTGGTGTCCCAGGTCTTATTAAACTCAAATATTTTTATAATTCTGGATGTAACTTGGAAATATCAAAAGAAAATCCATGTTTGAGGCAAGAAAATTGAGGGTTTGGGGTATTATAATGCCACATTTGAGACTGATGAAAGATACCAGTCATATTCTAGGTATAACTGCTTGTGAGTATGTGCTTGTTGTTCAGCAAATGTAAAGATACTTCAAAGCTGGTAGCAATCACCAGTATATAAACAAGTTGTACAATAGTGCTGCATTGAGATAACATTCGGGATAATGAAGCTGTTATTTGTCTGCTCTTGCAATAAATTTGGGTGGCAAGGTTTGGGGTATTAGGGGTGGTGGAAGCTAAAAGGATAGCCAACTTCAAGATGTACCTGCTTCTCCCTGAGGCCAAGCCCACCAGTGACAATGGAAACATCTCTGGGATAACATATGTAAAAAAGGTGGGAAAAAACTGTGCAGCAGCAACTGCAGCCCAAGAGGAGGGTGACAATACCTGAGAGGAACAGCTCTGAGACACCACAGTCAGTGGAGGAGGAGGGGCAGGAGATGCTCCAGGCACCAGAGATGAGATGCCCCTGCAGCCTGTGGTGCAGACCATGGTGAGACATCTCTGTCCCATAGCACATGGAGGATCATGGTGGAGCAGAGATCCACCTGCAGCCTGTGGAGGACCCCACACCAGAATAGGTGGATATCTTTAAAGGAGGTTGTGACCCCATGAAAAACACCAGAAGGGTCCTGGCAGGATCTATAGACCCCTGAAGAGAGAAGACCACACTGGAACAGGTTTGCTGGCAGATCACATAGACCTGTGGAGAGAGGAGTCCACGCTGGAGCAAATTTTCTGGCAGGACTTGTGACTCCATGGGATACCCAGGCTGGAAGAGTGCATTTCTGAAGGACTGCATCCATGGGATGGAGTTTTTGAAGAACTGCAGCCCATGGGAAGGAGTCATATTGGAGAAGTTTGAGAAGGCTATCTTCTGTGGGAGATTTCCACAGTGGAGCAGGGAAAGAGTGTAATGGGTCTTCCCTGTTAAGGAGAAGGAAGCTGCAGACACAGTGTGTGAGGAATAGATCACAAGTGCAGTGCTCCACTCCTCTACACCACTGGTGGGGAGGAGGCACAGAAAATCAGGAATGAGTTTGAGTAGGGATTGTGGTTTTAAGATTTTTCATCATTCTGCTCTCAAATGAGTATCAAATCTAATGATTGGCAATAAGTAAATAAGTTGAGTCTGCTTTTCCCATGATGGTAACTGGGGAATGATCTCTCCTTATCTTTCTCTCCACCTGTGAGCCTTTCATCATATTTTCTTTCCCTTGTTAAGCTGAGGAGGGTAGTGCCAGAGCAGCTTTATCAGCTATCTGGCATCCAGACACGGTCAAGTCAACCCAACCCAACTCCAATCCAGGCTAGCAGAACGAAAATGGCATTCTATTTAAAACCACCAATTTATATTATGCATTTTTATACTGATTTAACAAGTATTCCCCAGCTAAATTGAGTACATAACAATGTTACTTTTACTGGCTCACAAATCATTTATCAGGTTCACATTAATAGCTAGCCTTGTTATTTCTTTGATTATTGTAACTTCATCTTGCGTTTCACTGTTCCTTCAGATTAAATATATTTAAACCAAACAGTCTTAAATCTCTTCTGGCTGAGTTAATTCAGTTTGAACATACCTTGTTTGATGGACCTGACCTGAGTCTCTGAATGAGGAATTCAGTGTTCTCAAAAGGTCAGGATCACTTTCTTTCTATTAGCCTGCAGGAGGAAAGCTGAACTTGAAGTTCATTACGATTTTCCTTGACAAAAGACTCAGTCAAACCAGCTAACATAATGCACCGTTCATCATCTCTAGCACACCTTATTTTTTCTTCTTCATCACATAAGAGGGATGCAAACTACCCTCTCTTCAGACATTGCCTTCTCCTGAAAGAAAATATGAATATATGCCAGAAAAGATCCACAACTCTCTCAGACCATCAGGATTCCAACACATGACACAGCATGTACCTATAGTTCAGACAAAAATCATTCATTTGATTTTTATTTCCCTTACTCAAAGGCCCTTATACGTTCTTTTTTTTTTTTTTAAGCATATGCAATTTACTCCAAAAATCTAGTGCACCACAAAATAAATACTTGGGAAACAGCTCAGAGATCACAAGGCTGCAGCCTCATACTGCAGATATAACCTCACTGAAATGTTCACTTAATCCCATCCTTCTTCCTTCTGTGCCACAATAGACAATAATAAGTATGTGGGTGGAAGGAATCACTTGAAGCTGACATTTTGTTGCACTTCCTTAGAGTTGCACAGAATTTTGTCTGGATTACTGGTATCAGTACTTCATTTCTCTTTGCCACAGAATTTCTCTCAGCTCATTATAGATTTTTCTGTTCCATGTACTTCAGACAAAAAAAGAAAAAAAAAAGGCGGGGGGGAAGCACCGATACCTGTAAGTGGCTCAGAAAAGAATAGAGAGTAACATAAAGAAGCTGATATATTAAAATTACATTTTTCTTTCTCATCTCTTGTTGCTCTAAGATCTCTTATGTTTCTTAAATTACAAGAGATTCTATTCACTTCAAATTATAGTCTTAGATAGGTTAAAGGCATTTACATATTTATTTGACACCGTGAGGATCCACATTCAAAATATGTACCTTAAAATTCACTATCTAAACCTGGAGGTCTCTGAATTGTCTCATCAAAATTATCAGGATTCTATATTTCTGCTACTGGGGAACTGCAGAGCCACCCATGGACTGGGCATGATCAGCTTATCTCATATTGAATTAAATCATGAGTCACATAGAAGAATTTCTCCACAAAACTTACCTCTGGAATACAAATCCTACCAGTAGTGCTTAGAAAATTATAAATGGTCCCAGAAAACATTGTCAAAAGGGACAGTGCTCTACTGCTTAACTTCTATTGCCAAATAGAACACTTATTCAGAAGCTGAAAGAAGCTGAAACTTCTTCTGTGTGAATATAAATCTTTCTTTTAGAAATGTAGCCTCAGTGAGGTTTTCTTGACATCATTCCTATGAAAAGTCTGTGGAGAAAAATTGTTTTGGAACAAAGCATATGCAAATCTTATGGAGTGTATCTGATGCACCACACCACTTGGCCATCTCACATAGTTGGGTTCCAAGTGTTAGAAGGTATGACAGCCTCATAAACGAGGGAAATGCACTGTCTGGTTTCCTCAGAATTATAGCACTTCATTTCCACATTTCACCTTTTGACCTCTTCATTCATTTTTCTCACTGACATTTCATTATCTAGTGCTCACATGATTTGGAACTAGAAAATTCATACCTGGAACGCATATCCCCTTTCCACATAGGGGATGAAATTATTTCTTTTAAAATAAATCTACAAAGAAAGTAGGAAAATACTAGCTGGGGGAAAAAACCCAGAAAGTAATAAATAGATAAGTTTCAAAAAGGCTTTGTTTTTAGTAGATATATTCAATTGTAAAAATGTGAGTAGAAGTCTGAATCTAAAGCTTTAATTCTATTTGTCTGTCCAATAAATTACACAAACACAAACACAACTAAATAGAATGAATGATGCCACAGAGAATTGCTGTTTGGTACCAAGTTAAAACAGTAAGACAATAACCATGCTTATGCTCTCCTCAGTTCCACGTTTGCAATTCTGTTATTAGTCTTGCTCAATTCTCTCAGTATCTTAGGCTGTACCACTTCATGATGGCTGAAGCCAAGACTCCAATGACATTTTCACTCCCAAACAGTTCTTTCTGAGACGAACAGATCCAGTAGAGCATCTTCCCTAGTCAGCTTATCCATCAAGAAATTATTAAATGCATTCCAGGAATCTCCTTGATTGCTTTGGAGTCAACATTCTTTAATAGTTGTTAGAGTAACTAATTTTTCTGGCTGGAATCAGGCCCTGCACCTATGAGGCTTCTTCCATTTTTCTAAAGAAAGCCTTATCTATTTCTTGTTATTAGGCGGTCTGTAGACAAAGCCCCTCATGAAGTCACTTTGCTTTGCTTAAAGGAGCACTCTGGTGCCCCTCTACCCACAGAGCAGCAACTAGATCTTTGTGCATTTGGCCTTTTAGCCTTTGTGCCTTTGTGTGCAATGCAGCTCCTCCTATCTGCCTTTCTGATTTGTACTACCTAAGCACTCATTTTCCATTCTTTACAGCACTCCATTCAAGCAAACCACGTCTGTGATCCCAATGAGACTGAAGCTCTGCAGCAGCACCTGGACCTCTCCTGTTGTGATTCCCTTGCTGTGTGAATTGATACACAGGTGTCTGAGACCAGCTCCAGTAACACCGTTTACTGATTGGAAATATGGGAGCCTCCTTCATGTTGTGTCCCAAGGCACTTCCTTACTATCTCTCATGCCTCCCTGCACCTCTCTTGAGGCTTTGGTCACCATTCCCTCACAAGCCTAGATTAAAGTCTTCCTCTGTTTTTGGCAAACGTGTTCTTGCCTCCATCTCTCCCCCTGTCATTTTGATCCTTTAAGGTAAACTAAGGAGCTATCAAAGACAAATTTTTACATGTGACACCAGATGTGTAACCAGGCATTGCCAGAAGACTTTCTGCTCCACTCACAATCAAGAATGTGAAGTGTAGAAATAAATACAAGTAAAGAAATTTTAATTACAACACGTTTTTCCCCTGGGTAGCATGTCTGTCGGAAACTACCTAGCTTGTCACAGTTTGTTTTCCATTGTGTTTTCTGCTTTCTGTGCATCTTCAAAACTACCTCTTCAATTTTTTATGGCAACCACTCTAGTGGAAATACCTCTTTTTCAAAGTACAGAACCAGAAAATGAAAGTAAGGAAGTCAGAAATGTCAGAAAAATAAATCCATAGGATTTTGAGGGGCAAAATATCAAATCATGACTGTTAACGAAATAATGTTAGTGGATCAAAAGTTGCCTATCCTTCAGAAAATAAAAAGGCTAAATCCTTTTCCTTAGGTCTGCTCTGAATATGTCTTGTACAAAATACGTCTTTGTATCAAAATATTCTTTATCATTGTTTCTGTAACATGCTTAAGTACAACACTGAAGGAGGACTGGGTGCTTTCAGAGGTATTTTGTTTTCTTCTGAGCTGCCTCTTCCAAGCATATTTGCTTTCTTCTGTGTCAGTATGTGAATTCTTAACCTGAAATTAAAATTATTGCCTCATTTTTATCAAAATATGTTTCTGGGAAGTGAGAGAAGGAATATTGGTCTGGTTTAGAAATCAAGTACCTGAGGGTCTGACTAGGGTTAGACCTGAGTTGGTAAAAAGTGACAAATTCAGGTTACAATTTGCAACAACAATTACGCTATTTCTGATAAAATCAATCTTCCATCAGAAAAGAAAAACAGCTGCTACAACACAAAATCTGATTAATTTTAACATAGAAGGAAACAACACGGACCAAAGCCTAAAGCTACAAAGTAGATAACATTAGGCAATAGCGTTTTAACAGGAAGAATAATTAACAGTTGGAGCAACTTCAAAAATCTGGGCTGGGTTTTCCATCCTTGACACATTCAGGTTAAGCTTAGACATTGTTCTGAAGTTTGCATAGCAATTAATCAAAGGAAGACTCATAACCTACAGCATGGAGACAGTCTGTCAATGTAACTACAAAGGTACTGCCTGGCTTCATAACCAAGGAACGTGTAAACTTGTGCCTTTTATTGGAAGTTCTTGCTGGAAGTTCAGCCCTAATTGGTTTGACAGCAAGAATCTGTCCAAGGTGAAAGCATAGGCTGGACAGAGTAAGTGGCAAATCTGCCATGGAACTTAAGAAACTCAGAATTTCACTGGGATAGTAGCTTTTATCAGTACTGAATAAAATGCATACACACCTTTGACTGCTTCCCCTAACCTATAAAAAGAGTTAATAAATCAGTTGTTATTAGAATAATACACAATGTATCAAGATATCACAGTAACATGGCAAGGCAGTTTTTTTCCAAAGCAGGATATTGCCTGCAAGAAACCAGACTAACACTGTTTTCTGTTGACAGCACCAAGACACCAGTTATGCTTTTTACAATGTACTGTACCTCATAATTTATCTTAATTTTTCATACTTGACTCAGAAATTGGAAACATTCAATAAAACCCACACAAGCAACGGGAAAGAATACATAAATTAAAATAAACAAGCAAAGTTAAAGAAGAATTTGAATTGGTTCCAGGCTTCTGAAAGTTTTTCAGGGTTATTAAGTAAACTTTTTATCAAATGGACTATTCCTAGCACTTCCTCTCTGCTGCCAGGTTTATTTCTCAACATATTTTGTACATGAAGGCTCTTTCATTCAGGCCTATTTACATTTTTCTTTAATTGTTTAATGGTAAAACAACCATTTTTAAAGCATTGCACAGGTACTTCCATCTTCTTTCACAAATAACAAGAAATATAAGAATGCTGACATTTCTGACTGGTCCTGTCTCTTATGAATTTATGCCACTTAATACTAATTGTTTGTCTCAGGCACTTCTTTTCTAAGGCATCTATAGGTTTATACATCACAATAGCAGATCTGGAAATTTCCACAATTTAACTGAAGACTCATGTGGGTTCTAGATTTTTTTATTAACTCTTGCATTACACTTAATAAATGCCCCAGTTTTAATGCCAGGTTATGGTCTGTTCTTTTTCTGGGAATCTGTACGTTACTACCAACTATGTCACTTGACTCTTTTTGTGTTCTTTTGTCATCTTTTTGGTAGGATCTCTTGGGATTTTACCAAAGGCAGGTTTTTCTTCGTAAGGGCTCATTTCTGCTATCATTAGTGGGATGAGAAGAATTTGTGGTCTTTATTAGTATGGTGACTGAACCAATGTGCAAAAGAGCTGAATCTTGCTAATGACATGCAATTTGTCTTTCCTTCTTTTCTTTTTGTTTCTTTAGAAGAGCAGTAAGAGAATGCATTATTATTTGACTATAATATCTGTGTTAAACCTTTCATTTAAGTCTACACTTTCTTGAACTGTGAATATTGAGCCTTGAAGAAAACACCCTTAGTGAAAAAATATATAAGTTTTTCAAAGCACTCCAGCTTAAAAGGATTTTAATTTTTTTAATAGCAGGAGAAGCTCATTTTATCATGTTCAAATAGCTCAAATAATTTGAAAGGATCCTTTTTTTATTTTCCCATTAAAAATTATCACTTTTGGTTAAGAGCCTGAAGGAAAATACTAGGCAAAATAGTAATTTTGGGAGGTCATAAATCACTGGAAAAACTTTTGTCTGAGACATAATTATATCACTCTGAGAGCAATATGGTATTAAAATAAACCTCACTGCCAAATTGTGAGACAAACGTTTTGTTACACTATGGCTGAAGACATTCCTTGTTCACTGCCAGCAAGCGTAACATTTTGTTTTCAGCACCCACCCACAGCTACTCAAAAGAGAAAGCATGTGTATTGCAATTGAACCATTAGCCAGCCAGATAGACTGTGAGAGACTGCTCTGCTCTGCCAGCCAGGCAGAATGGTATTATAAATATAACTCCCATTAAGGTATAAATATAACTTTCTTTTCTCTCCTTTTGCAGTGAATCTTCATGAGTCCTCTAACGCAACAGAATCAAAAGTCAAAAGTGAAGTTACATTTCAGATTTCTTGCCCTTTAAAGGGCAAGGGATAGTATCTGGCATTAAACAGACTACCTGCAAGGATGGTGAGCTGAAGTGGAAATTAACTCAGAGCAGGAATTTACAGTGAGAATTCACTGTTATTTTCCAACCATTTATGGAAAGATCTAATGCCATTAATGAAGCTAAATATTTTAAGAAAAGCTAATTCTGGTGAAGGAACAGATTTTGGTGTTGCACATAGGCACAAGACTCTAGAATTTATGTTGTAATGCCAAAGACAGGAAATCTTTAAAGAAACTATGAACCTAGGAGGAGTAACTCAGTATTAATGACCAGTCTACTGTAAATAGCTGTGAAGAAGCTGCTTCAAGATCTTACTCTTTCTGTTTCCCAAAAACAATGACACATTTGCCCTCCAAATTACTAAGATTTCCATCTTTCCTTTTCGTTATTCTGCTGCAATACAAGTCTATCCATTGCAGAGTGAAATAACCAAAAGAGCACACTTGGACAGACTACTGTGCACAGCCAATGTTGTTTCAGGTCTCACAATCTGACAAAACAGTGAAGAATTTGTATCTCCTACCAAGAGCCATTCACTGCTCCCAGGTTCTGGGTGCTGTGATCTACATACCAGAGGGCAGTATCTTACTCAAGGAACAGCATAAGCTCTCAAAATTAGACATCACCATGAAAAGACATGATAAATCTGTATTAAATGCCATTGTATAGACACACAATGAAGTTGCAGCATGTGTTTATTGACCTCTCTTCATGGCTGTGTTACTTCCTGTGGTGGATACACTGTTAACAGGAACAATTATTTTGGAGACAGTTTAATTTACACTGCTGTTCTTTTCACTGTCTCTCATATGAACATATCGACAGTTAAAATATTGCCAGCAGAGTTAGATCTTTTACTGATCACTGCCAGTCTCCTCACTACAGGATCATAACTGAGAGCAGAAATCATTTCTTGTGTAATACATTCTGGCTTATGTTATTACCATACAGAAAGTATTACTATGCTAGTAGGTCTACGTGCAAATTTCTTTAGGATATGTTTGACAATGTATCTATTTAGAAGAATCTCTAGAAGTTCAACAAAGTCAACAAATTCAATACACATATAGGACAGTCATTATATTTCATCTCCTGTGCCTCCTATCCCAAATAAAGAGAAGAAAAGAAACCAGTGCTGTGCTTATATGCCAGGGAATGCTGTAATATATGTTGAATATTTGCACGGAAATAATATTAATTCTTCCTGATGAGTGTTTTCAAGGCATCAAAACTGTGGGTTGTTTTAAAGCAGTAAGTAATTATTTAGCAAAACTGGTTAGAAATTCCTGTTATGTTTCCATGTTCAGTGTCCATTTTAATGCACCTTACTGACAATGATGAGGTCTAGTTCACATTGCTCACTTCTCAGTGAATGCCAGACAAAGTGCTTCTTGCTACTTAGAAGTTTAAATTTCCCAACTCCCAGCTACCCCCATCACTTTTTCCTAATCACATTTGAGTTTCACTGTTACTGAAGTTTGAATAGAAAGAATTCAATAGTGAAGAATGTGGAAAACCATATTCTTCAGCAGATTCTTCCTTCCTTGAAAAGGCTTTGACCTCCTGGAGTGTGTCTTGAGGTTTTCTGGGTATTTTTGTGAAGGACTGTATCCAACATACCTCATTCAAGAAATGTCCTTCGACTTCACTTTTGAAAGATGGGACTGTCTGTGTGAGCAGAGACTGACAGGATCAAATCCCTGATATGTAAATTCTTCAAACTTTTGAAGCCAGCAATGCTAAATGTATTCATAAGTGTTCAATAATGTCAACAGAGAGAGCTGATGGACTAACCTAATGTCTGCTAAACATCTCACAGGCAAATAAATATAAAAGGTCCTTGATGCAGCTTTAAAAATTATAAGCACTACGTGACCAGCAATAGTACAGCTGCGATAAGAAAGAGAAGAAAAGTGTCAGAAAGCAAGAAGCAGATCAGAAATTGCACATGGTTTCACTAGCACTTGAAAAAAAAAAAAAAAAAAGCTGCATCTAAATATTATTCCAGACCCAAATAAACAAAGTGATAAAATAGAAGACAAAGTACCAGACATGGCTGGGCATTGATGGTCTCAGCTCTATCTATCTTCATGTCAGAGGTGAAGTGATAGCCGTCAGGGCAAGTCAGTGAATACACTGAAGGGCAGGTCGATGTCAAACGATGTCCAAAAAGACCTACAGAGATTGGTAGAATATGCCAAGAGGACTTGCATTAATTTCAGCATGGATGAATGCAAATTTCACCACCTGGGAAGGAGAATCCCCTTCTACATGCATCTCTGTAGGTTCCACCTCTGAACATACAGAGATGCATGGCTCCACCGTTTGTAAGGGTTACTTGGGAAAACAAATGCCATGACTCCAATGATGCCTCGCTTCCTTCTTCTTCCCCCAGCTTTATGTGCTGAGCATGATATCCTGTGGTCTGGAATACCACTTGGGTTGTTTGGGAACAACTGTCCCAGCTGTGTCACCTCCCAGCTCTTTGTGCACCCCCAGCCTCTTCACTGATGGGGTGGTGTGAGGAGCAGAAAGACTTTGATGCTGTGCAAATGCTCCTCAGCAATAATGAAAACATCCTTGTGTTACCAGCACTTTTTCAGCACAAATCCAGAACATAGCCCTATATAAGCTACTCTAAAGAAAAGTAACTCTATTCCATCCAAAATAAATACATGTGGAGACACTCAAAACCTGACTGGACATGTCTCCAAGCAACCTACTCAGCTTTGAGCTGGTGTGGGGGTTCTGTGTACAATCTCTCTAAGATACTTCAAATCCTAGCTCATTTGTGATTGTGTGCAATTCTGCTGGATGTTGTGTAATTGTGACTTCACTGTATAAATCCCTGAACAAGCTAGTCTAACCTCAAGGCTGATTCTGTTTTGAGGATGGGCTATGATCTCCTCAGGTCCCTTCCAAGAGCATTATCTTATGATGCTATGCTTGTCAGCAGAGCTGGTACTGCAGTGACAAGACAGCAGTGATGAGCCAGCTAAACAGTTTAGGAAGAAACAGCATGGTTAGAATGTAAAACCACTCAGAATAGAAAGATTCTTTATTGTACCTCTCAAATGATTCTCTGATGCTCAACTATAGAAACACCACAAGTCACTGCAACACTGGAAATAATTTAATGGCAGTCATGTCTGAACTT
Organism: Entomyzon cyanotis; assembly: GCA_024500445.1. Lineage (NCBI taxonomy): Eukaryota > Metazoa > Chordata > Aves > Passeriformes > Meliphagidae > Entomyzon > Entomyzon cyanotis. Next base: position 28,261,066 of record JAKEPQ010001021.1, on the reverse strand, counting down.
TCTTTTAGGTCTACTACTGTCAAGATATAACAAACAACAAATATAAGCATTATACTTGAGCCCATGTAAATCAACTAAGGCAAGTACATGTATTACCAGCAGACTTCACAGCAAATTTCACAGTAATATCATTTGATGAAATCATATCTGAAATGATGAAACAAATAAATAATGATGCCAACAGCTTCTTACTTACTTATCCCATATGCAAGATATCAAATATGAAGGACATGGTTGACAGAAGATGATATCTAAAAATGACAGTAATATCTAAAGAAATTACTACAAGAAAATTATGAGGTGTATCTTTGCAGAAGTTTTTTATTCTGAGAAACATCTTTTTGGCAGACATAAAAATGAATGTCAATAAAGCCTTTGTCATGGATGCAAAAAGAAAAATCCCTGCAATTCCTGTATACATCCTTTGTGCAAAAAGGTATAAGTGGGCTAAGTCATGCTCAGTTATATGCACCCAAACTCCAGATTTTATAATATAATATTTGATGATAGAAACCATCCTGTATAAGGAAAAACAGAAATGAAACCCATCATGATTGTCTGTCTCATGAGAGAGACAGACAGAAGTGCTCATCAAGTATAGATAATTGTTTTAAGGAAAACCACTGAAAAATTATCAACAAGTCATAAAGTTTCCCCCTAATGAGGGGACACTGATTGACTAACAGCTTGGCACCCAAAGAGAAATCACAGTAACAGCTGCCTTTGCAGCAAAGTGGTAGGTCTCTATGTGTTAAACATAAGCTTAGAGAAAAACAAAGTCTGCTTACCCATCTGAACATCCTCCACATTAAAACGGCTTTGGTGAATAGCTTCTAAATCCTCGGCTCATCCTTGCAAGAAAGAAAATAGGTTTGCACAAGCTACAGGGGAGAATAAGGACCAAATGGTTCTGGGGAAAAAAAGTCTCTCAAATGGATTGATCCAAAAGGGTACATAGTGACAAAACCATAAGAAACTTCAGTCACTTTAATGTGTCTCTGTTAGGACATTATTTTTTGTGAGGGAAAAATAGAAGAAAAATCCATTTAAAAAACAAAACAAAACAAAAGACCAACAAAAACAAAAACAACAACAACAAAAAAAGTTATCACTTAGCATCAAAAGAGACAGCAATGCTGTGAGAAATTGAACATGAGAAGGAAAATATATTCAAAGTATTCTCCCAAAGTTCAGGGAAAATGCCAAAGAAAATACTCACTGGAAATGTCATTAAATTCAGAGTCCTGAGAGAAGTAGCAAATAGGGGGACTTGCAAAATATGCGTGGTTGAAAATACACCCTACGTGATCTTTACTACCACTACATCTCAATGATGTATTGCACTGCAAATGTTACTTGCTCAAAAAGAAAAATATAAAAAGTTGCCTGCCACCAACATTGTTTCATGTTACAGTGGAGAAAACATATCCTTCAAGAGCACAATAAGATATACATAACAAAAACAAGAAACTCATTGTCTCAGAGCACATATATCTGTTGGAGATGAAAAGAGCTGAAACAAGATCACCAAGACATCAAGTTTATTTCAGCATTTGAGGATTAGACAGAAAGTTCTGATCCATCTTATTGGATAAACATCAGCTCCTCCTCCTACTGAATATACTTTTACTGGGTGTGGGTTTTGATCTCCTCTTACAAAATTACCATAGTCTCCTTTAGACCATTTCAGAAATACCATTGGTTTCTACAAATCCACCTTTCTCTTTTAATCCTCATGATAGTTTTTAACAGCCATTTGTCCAAATTAATTTTTAGTTTCTGAATAGAAGAAAAATAATAGCTAAAATTTTCCCACATATATGTTTCCTATTGGAATAGGTACTCTGTCCCATTCAGTGCAGATGAACAGTGAAAGAATATTTTAAAACACATTAGTACAATTAGGGTCTAAGAATATATCAAACAGCATATACTGCAGCTTCTGCATGGATTTTGAAATCCAGACTTAAAATCCCCAACACAATAAAAAACCAAGCTATTTTGAATGTATTAAAGTAAACTGAAGCTGTAAAGCAAGTGGTTCATTTCATAGGAAGAATTAAATATAACAAAATCAGTCTGCTCCAATACTGTTCTATTTACAAATTACTAAGAATATGTAATAACTCATATAATAATGTAATTCTAGCAATTTGTGCCTTCCTGACTTTAAGAAATTAGTGTTAAAAATTTACGAAAGAGGGAACAAAAAAAATCATCTTACTAAGTATCCAGGGTGTCACTGGATCTAGGGATCTCATGGTCTAGACAAATCTGAAGAACACCAAGTGTTAAAACATAACAGAATTATCTCATTATTAAAAGACATCAAAACAGAACAGAATTATCATACTGAACTTCAATTGAATCAATGTTTCACCTACACAGAACATTTTCAGTGAAAACAATTCACTGAAGTGGAAGCTGCTACACAGTATGAAGAACTTATTTTCTAACAGATTACAAAGCCCGACTATATGTACAATTTATTTTTATGTAGCACTTGAAACTACTTTTTTATCTTCTACTCAATTGCAGTACCTTTCATTTTTCTTTAAAGGCCCACTGTCTTTCACACAGAAGATTGAGATTTACAGAGGGACTCTGACTTGTCACAAAGCACTGCTTCTATGCAGGTTGCTTTGGTTGACGTTTGAATGAGTATGGTGACTTGAACAGGGCTTGGAAAGTCAGGGCATTGTATGAAAAAATCTTCCAATCGACCTTAAAAATACTGGTTGAAATATTATAAATCTAAGAGTCTGAAGGAATGACATAAAATTAGCATGAGTATTTTTGTTTTGTGCTCCCTAGCATATACCTTATGACTCCTTCACATTTAGAAAATCAGAACCATACTCATATTTTTACATCAGAAAACGATCTACCCCATTTTAAAACTGTATTATGTTATTCCAGTGAAGATTGCTTCTCTACTCTACTCCTGGTCCCTTCTTTTTTTCTTTGACTGCTTTGAGAAGAACATACAAGCATATGACAGAAGAAACCGTCTTTATATTGTTCCCTATTTTATCGATATTGTGAGTCAAGTGCCCAGAGAGCTTTTGTGGAGCCCTTTGCTCCACAGAGGCAAAAACCTGGCATTTGCCAGAGCAAAAGATCAACAAAATTTCTGACGTTCTCTGTAAACATTCATTCTACAGTAGTAGTAAACTAATGTCCTGCCCTTACTTTGAGGAGACTGTAAGTTATGATCTACTCCAAAATAGGAATCTGGGATTTTAATGCAGAGTCAAAACCTTCATAAAGAGTCAAAACCTAGCATTTTTTTCTTCTGAGCCCATAGCTACAGTTAAATTGTATTTCTCCTACTAAAACATACTTTATTTTTGTTTAATACACAATTTTTTTCTCTGTGGCAAAGAAAAGCAATCACCCTAAATTTCTCATCACAACAGTTTTTCTCTAAACTAAGAGTCATTCTTTAAGCTTGATAAAAGTCATAAAAGTTAGGGTATTTCCAAAACATTCCCCTCACTGGCACTTTAGTTTACATTACCAATTCATGCAGAAAGACTTGGTCTAAAAAATCTGTATTTAGTTCTGCATCTTTGTGACAGAATTCAAAGGAAAAATGGGGGGATTATACATTTACAAGCAGCTAATAGGAGTGAAAGGGAGAACTGTTCTAAAAAGCACCATTACAGATATTTAAAGGAAGCAGAGGGCACAGTAGCAGAAAATAAACTATATTTGTACATTAACTATGAATACCAAGAATTCATCCATATCTATGTTGGTTTTTTTTCAGTTGGACACTACAGACAGGTATTATTTATGAGAAGATACCTTTCGCTGTTCTTTAACACTTGCCAGCTTCTGCCACTCTTCTTCTATATGTAATGCTTCCTACAAAAGCAATAATCTCTGCCAATGCATTTCTGATTTGGAGAACACGCATAGTTTAGTCCTACTTTTGATCTTCTCTTAAACTGCTTCTCTTCTGTTGCAGATCTGTTAGCCATACAAATACACAGAATGTCAAAACATCATTCAATGCATTGTTAATTTGTAGATAAAGGAGACAGGCTGTACAATACAACCACATGTCCATACCTATTCTGCTGGGCACAAATATCTAGCCAGTCATCTGTGCAGCCTCACAGCTAAACCAGCAAAGCCAGTGCAACGTTGATCATTGAACAAGTGTGGCAGATCCCTGCCAACTGCAAGGTCAGGTTTGTGCACGAGGGTGAGGGTCAGTCAAGGGTTGACATGTCCCCCCATTTTTGACTCATCCAAATGCTGGAAACTGCTCTAAATTCAGCCAGCTGATTATGATGATAGAAAATCAGATGCAGCTAGCAAGTAGGAGCTCCTTTTTCTGTCTCTAAACCTAACGGAAATTTCTCAGAGATATGAAAATTGTTAGGTATCTGTGCATAGGTTTAACCTACACCTACAGTCTTTAGCTAGAATTGAAGTGGAAGATTTGCACATGTTCTCACTATACACTCTGTCTTAATTTTAAGGTCTGCTGGAGATGGATGGGTATTTATATGCTTTTCTCCTTGTAAGTATTCTCATAATATCCAACACAGGGTGAATGTATTTGTGCTCAGAAATACTGTGCTCTTCAATTGTTACAACTCAACACAGAAGTACTTAACAGTTAATTCTTCAATTTTTTTGGACAATGATTGTGCTGTATGGTTACCTTTGTATCCTATACCAGCTTCTATGCACATGAACATAGGAATGCAGCAGGTTTATGAGTGAGACAGCAGTTCAATAGTACTAACTCAGCTGAAAAGTGTTGCAGAGAAGAAAGGCCTTGCAAAGTGAAGGTCGTGTTGCCCTTGTAAAATCCTTGCTCACTTCTGTTATTTTTCCTATCTAGAAAAGCATTTTGGGAATGACTCAGCTAAACTAGAGATGAAAAACGAGTTACATTGTAAAACAATTATTAGAACCAGCAAGTGCTCACACTGTGGGGCTCATGGTTGGTTACATCTGATGCCTGTTCCTACCATGGTCTATGGTGGTTGGTTAAACACATTTGTTGTGCCTCACAAGTATGTAAACTCCTAACAAACTAACAGTTTAAGAACCCTGGACTTCTGCAAAACAGTGTCTTTGCCATACCATCATGGAGATTGTGTGTTTAACACTACAGAAGAGAAGATAGCCAATGCATTGCCCCCAAAAGCGATTGCCTGAGACATGGCTGATTTCAGAAACAAGGTTACAAGTAAAAGTCATGACTGGTATCTTTAAAAGGAAAATGCTTATTATTTCTAATGGGGATTTCCAACTTCTTTCAAGCATTCCTTGCAAATGTCACAAAAAATTTTAATTAAACATTTTTTCACAGACACAACATGTTTTTCCATTTTATTCTATCTCCCAGCAGATAGGTAAAAGTGGGAGCACATAGCAGAACAGTGGGAAAGAAGTAATAAAAATTCCCTGTGTTTAGAAAGATGGAGACATAGATTATGCAGTTTATGAAGTCGAAATCCTGCACTGTGCTATTTGAAGTTCTTAACAGTGTCATGATAAGGTCTATTTAGAAGTTAATTTCTATTCTCTGCAAAGGAATTTTTAAGACTACTGATTTTGGTGTAGAAGCACTGTGTTTGTAGAGGTTGGAAGGACATTGCAATAAGAAAACCCTGTTGGAAGCTGATTATATTAGTGATTATAAGAAAAATTGCCCTACAGATCTTTGTAGGCAAAATTAGCAACCGTAAAGGCAGGAAGGTTTAAATACATGTACTACTCTTCTGTACAATGTGATCATGACAGGCAGTGCCAATTATCTGTAACATTTCTCTACTTTTTTGCTGTTGTTTTTAATATATTTTCAGTATATCATCTGCCAGGAACAAAACAAAAAAAAACCTCCGAAGCTACATTACAGCTAAAGATAAGGGGGAAGGTGGGGGTGGGGAGCAATACCAAAGTGTTCCTCTTTCTTGTATGGTTAAATATAGGAGAGCTGTTGTCTGCTTGGGGTGTGAATATCTTGAAGAACACAATTACTACTTAAAATCATAGCTGGTTTCTCATCTATGCTCAAAGAGAAACAGGTTATTATGGAAGCACATAAATTTTGAGAAGGTATTTTCATTGTAGGCTGTAATTCCATTCCTTTGCTAGGTGTCCCTCCAACAGGAATTGAGAGCCAGAGGATCCTCCAGAACACTTGCTTGAGAAAAAACATCAATGACTTCATAATAAGAATGCATAAAGATAAAAGCTATTTCAACTATTCTACTATCATTGCTTTCACAACAAAAACAAGAACACTGAATACAGCACTTTGTCCTCCACATCATAGTGAATTACAAACATAAAAAGCCACAAGACAAAGTATCAGCCCACAAAACAAGGAGCCCTTTCAAAAGTTTTTAATGACTTCTATTGAATCTTCAATAGACACCGTAAAAATCAGGTGTTTTCAAGCTGCAAAATAGATTCTGACAATCTCTTATGAGTTCCTAGTCCATCACAACATCATTTTCACAATCAACACTCTGTTTTTCTAGAACTGCAAAGTCCACCCAGGCGATCTCTGTGAGGACAGCTGGAAAATATTCAAGAGATCAGACAAAATTATTTGAAGTACATTCTGCAGAACTCATATACACTTTTTGACAAGCAGTTATATATGACATTTCAATTCAGAAGTACTGAATTTTCAAAACCAGTCTACCCGGTTTGAAATACTCCTTCCTACCACAGAATGCATACTGTGTCAGGGACAGCTGATTCACTAGAGATGACCTTTTGCAGTACACAGTTCTGAATCACCCAGGAACATTTTTACAAAACCATGTGATTTGGTAGCACACAACCTAGTATTATCTTTTCCAGAAAGCACTCCTAACTTTACTGTGTATGTCGCAAAAACACACCCAGCCATTTCAAGTCAATTCTTTTCTGTCTTCTAATCACATAGTCCTTAATTTACCCCTAGATAAAAAGCATAGGTTTTTTAAATAATGATCTTTTGTAACAGTCTATAGAAATCTTTTGACATTTGGACACTCTCTGATGTGTCACAACCAATAGAAAAATATTATAAAAAACTGCAACTTTCTTTCAAAATGCCCATTTTTGCAGTCCTTAATAATAACTCTTAATAATAACTCTTAAAAATAACAGTAATAAAAGTAGTTTAAAATTGTCTGCAAATGTGTCTCACAGTTTGTAGACTTTGTAAACTTTCATCTTCCTTTCATCTTTTAAGATTTCATCAGCTGATTAGTAGGTAGAAGCACTTAATATCAGGGAGGTAATAGACTTACAACAACAGAAGTGTTGAAGAAGTATTAAAATAAAAAGTAGCCAGAAGTAAAGAACTGCAAAGCAATTTATCAGTCTCTGAAAAACCCTTATTTTTATTCACAATACTTTTTTTTGACATCTGAAATGCTATATATTCTATGGTCTACACCATAATGTCGTCATTTAATAAGAATTAATAGGATTTTTCCTGTTAAATGTGTGATCTCCACATGAGCCTCTGGAAGAGATGTCAGCACTGGGCAATTCTCTAGGCTTTTGTAAGGGTAAAATGTTTAAATTTTATCATTTTATTTCTAGCTACCTCTTGCTGAGCAAAATCCTATGTAGAAGGTTTCTTTTTACTTATGTCAAAAATAATAATAATGATAATAACAATAATTGAAAAATTCCAATGATTTCCACATCACCAAGAATACTCTTGAAATAGTACGAGTGTAGTCCTTTGCTGATGGAAACTGGTAGAGTTTGACTGAAGTCTGTTTTTTACATCCTGTTAAAATTATTGTGCTTCATGTCCCAGAGTTTACTCCTCTAGGTTTTGCGTGCAGGACAAAATTAGTTTCATAATCAAAAGAATTTATAGATTTGTACAATAGCAGGTTGGAAGGGGATGTGAAGGATCATCTGGTCCAACCTTTTGTGGCAAAAGCACAGTCTCAATCACATGGCCCATCACCCTGTCCAGCTTGATCTTAAAAGTGTTCAGCTTTGGAGAATCCTCTACTTCCCTGGGAAGTTTATTCCAATGGGTGATTGTTCTTCTTTTGAAAAATATTCCTCTTGTGTTCAATCTAAAACTTTCCAGGAGTAACTTGTACCCATTATATCTTTTCCATGTGACTCCTTGTAGAAAGGCAGACTCCATCTCCTCCGTACCCACTCTATAATACTGGAATATGGAATTCAGGTGTCCCCAAGATTTCCTTGTCTCAAGTCTGAACAAACCCAGTTTTCTTAGTCCTTCCTCATATGTCAGGGTTCCCAGGCCTTTGATAATCTTTGTAGCCCTTCCTGAGCCTTCTGCAGCCTGTCCACATCTTATTTTGTACAAACCTGAGCACAAGATAAGAGGTGAGGCCTGACAAGCACTGAATAGAATGGGATAATGGCTTGGTCATCTCTTGTGGTGATGCCCTTGATGCCACCTAACTCCTGTCATCTTTCTGTACCACAGCAGCCCACTGGTCACTCATATTGAGTACCATACTCATATCATACTCACTCACCATACTTGTCCACCAGGATCCCAGATCCCTTCCCACAGAGCTGCTCCCCAGACAGGCAGATCCCAGCCCATGCTGCACTCTTGGATTATGCTTTTCAGGGGAAAGACCTTACATTTCTTCTTGCTGAGCTTCCTAAGGTTCTTGTTAGCCCAGTCTTCCAGCCTATCCAAGTCTTCCTGCAGCATGGGTCTCCCTTCCCAAATGTCCACTTTCCTACTCAGTTTGGTGTCATCAGCAAACTTCACTGCATCACACTTGATCCCATCTTCCAGATCACTTATGGAGACACTGAAAAGCACTGGGCACAATATTGACCCTGAGGAACCCCAATTGTGACAGGTTGCCAGTTTGAAAAGGAGCTATTTATCAACACCCCCTGGGTGCCACCTGCTAGCCAGTTGCTCATGTGCCACATGGACCACGTGACCAGACCATAACACAACAGTTTCTCTAGCAAAAAGCTTTGGGAAACAATACTGAAAGCCTTTAAGAAAACCAGGTAGAAAATGTCCACCCCAAATCAACCAAGCAGGTTACTTTGGCATAGAAGGCAATTGTGTTTGTAAAATGTGATTTGCCTTTGGTGAATCCATCCTGGCTTTTCCCACTCACACACTTCATCCACCTTGTGGTAGCTTTCAGGAGGATTTGTTCCATAACTTTCGCAGAGACTGAACTAAGAGTGATGGGTATAAAATTTCCTGGATCCTTCTTTAAGAATTTGCTGATGGGGACAACATTAGCACTCTTCCAGTTTTCTGGGACATCCTCCAATCTCTGCAACTTCTCAAAGGCTATGAAGAGTGTCCTCACAATGATGTTAGCCATCTTGTAATGCTCTAGGGTAGGTATCACCACAGTTCACTCTTTCACTTCTGGTGGCAGGCTTGTTTTTGTACCAACCTGGATTGCTGTTCCCAAGGCCAGGGCCCAGCAGTGCTGGTAAAGACAGAGAGGGGGGCAGTTTTAAATAACTCTTCCTGTTCACTATTGCTGGTGAACTTCACTCTCCTGTTCAACAGCAGGCCAGTACTTTCCTCCTGTTTCTCCTTGCAGCTTACGTATCTGAAGAACATTTGCTCATGGTCTTTGACATTTCTGGCCGATTTTAATTTGAGGTCAGCTTTTGCTTTTCTGACTGCACTTCTGCACACCCTGGAAATGTCCACTTTTCCATATCTGTTGTTTTCTTTAGGTTTTGAGCAGACTCAAGAGCTCATAGTTAAGCCAAAGCATCTCTTGCTCCACCTATGTCCCTTTACCATCAGAGGTGATGAGCTGTCTTTGTGCTTGTAGAAGAGCATTCTCGAAAAACTATTAGCAGAACTACTTGCAGGCTCCACTATCCTATATGGATGCTTCCCATGAAATTCCTGCCAGCTGGGCTCTGTGTGGGCTCGTTTGCTCTTCTAAAATCTAAAACCTTTGTGCTAGTACTAATCTTCTGCACCTGGCTGCATTCCAAAGTCCTCAATACAGTGATCACCTCAGCCTAGGCTACCACTTACCAAGACACTATGAAACAGGTTTTTTCCTCTGTAAGTAGCAAGTCCAGCAGCACCTCATTCCTGGCTGGCACAGCTAATATTTTTGTGAGGAAGCAGCTGCATGCCAAGAATTTCATGGATGATATATAAGTTACTCTATTGTTCCTCCAACGAATGTCTGGGTAGTTGAACTAACCCACAAGTACCAGGTTCTGTTGACGAGTCTTGCTTAAGGAACATCCTACAACCATCCATCACAATTCTCCAGTCAGCTGAGTTGACCCACCATGTTTCAGTTATTTCTATTATATCATTACTTTCTGACTAGGTGCAGAGCTCCAGTTCCTTGTATTTGTTCCCAGGCTCTGTGCATTGGTATACATACACTTGAGATGGTTGGTCTTCTGGTTTTCATCTGCAGAGGCAGCTAAGCAGGATTTCTCACTGCTCTGGTTGGCCAGCCCTATTCCCAGTTTGTTGCAATGGCATGAACACTGCCACTTTGGACCATGTCACCCTTCTGTACTTCAGAAGTGCTTCATCGTACGTCTTTTAACTTCCCAGGGCTTTTAATATATGCAGTTAAGCGATAATTTCTCAGTTTTCAGACTTTCCGTGTGAGTTTTTAAACCTAGTATCTTCCTTAACATTCACTGTAAGCTAGCTTTGCATTCATTATAATATCCATGTAATTAATGGTGAAAAAACTTGACTTTGAAGAGACGACTGTCAAATCTGCAAACATTTCACTCCAGTATCAAATCTGCAAACATTTCACTCCTGTATCACAAAAATACAGGAGTATATAATGCATAATAATTTCAAAATTTAATCTATGCTATACATAATCTCTCCTTGAGTGAAAAGAAGTCTGATTATGATGACCACATTAACATTTATTGGATGACTTGCCTTAGAAAGCCCAAGCAAATTAATAGTTTGAAGTTTCAAATAGCCTCCCCCTCTATTTATTGAGATACTCAGAGGAGTTAAAGGCAAATTTATTACTTCAAAATCAAAAGAAATTAAACTAATTGATGTTTTTCTGAAGAAAGGCCATTACATTTAAGAAAGTAAAGAAGACAGTTACCAAGCAACTATGTTCAGCCTACATACTTTGTCTATTCATAATCCCTAGCAGAGTACAAGAAATGACAGGCTGTCACTACACAAGAGAGAAGTGCTGAATTACGGCATTTCTTTCCTGTGCTACCTCCTACAGGAGAGAAAGCGATTATATCCTGCATGCATTGATTAGGTCAAATAACTAGATAACTGCAGCAAGTCTGAAATATTAGGAAGTCTCAGAGCAGACACATAATGCAGCGAGAATGCTTCCAAAAATACAGCAAATTACCTCTAAAATATTACTACCATATAGGTTGGACAAACATGTCTTGCATAGCTGTCTAGGTAAAGATGAGACTGAATTCCCTCAGTTTCAAAGGCAGAATTAGCATTTCAGTTTGGCCCATCAGTGTGGTAATTTACAAGTCATTGTCTTGATCCTGCAGTTATAGAAGGTGGGCAGATTGTTGTGCCAGCAGGAAATACTGTTAACTTCACTGAGGCTCTGCATGCATGTAACCTTCAGTCCATGCACAGCAAAACAGAGAATCAGGGCCTACGATTACTTTTGCTGGGCTTTTAATAAATGACGACCTAATACTTTCCCAAAGGTGATCCTTGGCATCTTTCTGAATACAGGACAGAATTGAAGCCTAAATAAAGTCAGGAAGAATTATGCCATTAACTTCTATAACAACTTCTTTAATTTCTTCATAATCTTTATGCCTAAAAGGACCATGAGAATAGGGGACATTTACTTTCAAAATCAAGTTGGAAAAAATAAAAAAGAGGAATCCTGAAAGCTGATGTTGCTGCAATTTTATCAATATGGCTGGGAAAAAAAGAACTGATTCCTCTGCTCCAATGATGGCAGAAGTACATAGCCATGTACTCAGGCAGCATGTTTCTCACAGTCAGCAGCAAACAGACACTCTGAAACAGAATTTTAAATTTTGTAAAACCATTTCATTTTATTGTATTTTCTTTTTCCTATGATTTCCTAAATAGATTCCTCTTGTCTAGACCAAAAGTAAGTAAGAAATATAAAAGTAGTTAGCTTATTAGTTAGTTAGTTGAAGGAGAAGAAGGCACACGCTGTCTCCTATATTAGAACAAACCCAAGAAAACCCCATGATCAAATAATTAGAAAGATAATGAAATGAGAACATAAATGTTTGCTCATCTTTAGAACATGGTTTGAACACATGGTTGGCTTTAGAACACTCTTGGTTTTCATTACTTTTTCCTCCTCTGCAGAAAAAAAATTTAGAGCTTATTTACATCAATCCCCATATGGGCCATTCACTTAAGAGTTAGACTTGATGATCTTTGTGGGTCTGTTTCAAATCAGAATATGCTGTGATTCTGTGATTCTTATTACTGCATTCATGCAAGTTTGCCAAGACAGAAAAAATCTTACCTGTCTTTAGCTGTAGGAATGGAAGTATCTACCACCTTCTTTTGTACTGAGACCTACAGATCCCACACAGAATACAGGTTCTGTAAACATCACTATTCAAGGGGGTGGAGAAAGGCCAGGAGTATGGGACCTGCTTAGAGAAGAAACAGAACTTTTACTCCAACACGAAATACTGTTTGCACAGAAAATCTTTTTTTATTCCCAGGTGGAAATAAAAGCTGGTTTCAAGGACTCCACAAAATGCTGATCAGCTGCCTAAGTCAGGCATAGGAAACAAGCATTTTCTTGCACCCATATTTTGGTCCAGATAATAAGACCTGAAAACAACTGAAATCTATTTGCCATGAATGTTGGGAATAATAAATAAATCTTCTGAGGCTAACAGATAAAAAAATGAGGACTTGGGGTGAGGGGAAGTTCAAATGTATAAGGAAGCATTACTTTTTGCTAGGCTTCTGAATTATTGCTAATAGCAAATTATTTAATTTTACCAATTTAGTACTGATTATGTTTGTCTGGAACCAGCAGAATTCATCATTTACACAAACAATGGCATCTACTACGTGCTTCGTTTAGCTTACTAAAAATCTAAAAGTAATCTACAGAAGATTGATCCCTAAAAGCAGATCAAATAAATACCTGGTTTAATTGCAAGTTTTTAATTGAGTCAGTCATCATAAATCATAGCAAATCATAGCAATTTTAATCACCCTTGTCATCAAAACCAGAGGGGTCTCAAATTTTTGCTTGAGCCCTTGACAAATCAAGGAAAGTGAATGACAATACATGAATGATGGTGCGCTTTTTTTTGCAAAGAATAGGACTAGATCCTAGGGAAGGAAGAACATAAAGGAAAGCCAGGGAAATCAACTGAGGCTTCATGTTCAAAGGATGCAAATAAACGATAAAGGATGGTCAGTAATCATTCATCAGAGTTCCAACCCAGCTGTTGGTTGAAAGGAAGGAGGGGGGTGAGCAGAGAAATGGTGTCTCAAGAGGGAGGGGGGCGAGTGAAGGAATGGTGTCTTAAGAACTTATTTTTACTTCTTATTTATTCTCCAACTCTGTTAGGTTAATAAATCACTTTGCAACTTTAAGTTCTCAGCCTGTTTTTCCCTTTCTCAGTGCGCCCTCCCACTGGTTACTTACCTCAACTCATGAGCCCGGTGTGTGTTTAACAGTTTTTTTCCCTCTCCTCTGCACAGCTGCAGCAGGAGAGAGCAGAGAGAGCAGATGTCGTAGGCGCCTGGCATTCAGCCAGGGTCAAACCACAACAATCCTAGGGAGAGAAGAATATAAAGGAAAGCCAGTGGATTCAACAGAGGCTTCATGTTCAAAGGATGCAAATAAATGATAAAGGATGGTCAGTAACCATTGACCAGAAGATCCAGAAGAGTAGAAATGGATTAACAAGATAAAGAAACCACCAGCTCCTCAGGCACAAAAAATCCCATCTACTTTTTTTTGTAGATTTTTGAGACTGAGATAACTTCAGAAATTTTAAAAGGAAATAAAACCTATTTTAAAGTCTTTCATGTAGTGCAAAACTATTTTCATTCCTTCACTTTGGTGGCAGTGCTTCATGGTCAGTTCCTTATTATAGCCATTAAATACATATGATACGTATATTACACAAAGTGGGACATAGTCCATGCCCTGGAATGCCTCATCAGCACAATTCATGTTCAGCTTCATTAACTGATTGTACAGATAATTCTGCCTACCCTGAAGAAGCCAAAATGATGCTCCTCAGCAAAAATATTTAAAACAGGGAGAGGATGACAAGAGTTGCCTTTAACCCAGACATTTGCATTTTTTTTGCTAGTTAGAGATGTGACTTGGAGTATCTGAAGAGACTGCTCTGAGAGTTAGTTTAGCTCAAATATGTAAAGCTCCATTATGATAAACACATGGCTATTGTGTTTGTTGCTCTTGGTCTCCCGTAAGTTGTCACTTCAAATATAAAAGAAAGACTTTCTCTTAAGTATCAAAGTATCTTTAAAACCAGTCTAAGTTTTTTTACAAACAAATCGCATAAAATTAAATTTCTTAGATTTACAAAGTGAGGCAGATATGCATCCCCAATAGAAAACATCTGGGTGACAGCTGTAGCTGTGAAATGATCAGTAGAATAAATTTTTCAAGCATTTCTTTAAATAGTAGAAGAATTCAGAAGGTGCACAAAGACCCTTAAAAAAAAAAGGCCAGAGTGAGAGCAAACAGCAGGAAATGTCTTCATTCTCTGTTTTCTTTCTTATTTTTAAAGTTATTACAGATTTACTGCTGCTGAGAAAGTATTTTTTTCTAATTAGAGATGAGTTAGCAGAGTGAATCAATAGCAGCTGTTGCAGTCAGTCTTATGTTGTCAGCCCAGGTGGTGAACTAGAGAAAAAAATGAAACAAAATATACTGGAAAGTGTCTTCCCTGCTTTTTCTTTTTTAACTTTCTGAACACCATTTTTGTAGGGAAAAAAGTGCATTATTAGGGTTCAACATTAAGCTTTTCTTACCACTCTGCATCTAGGACTGAAGACAAAATGAGCATTAAGCCTTTTCCGAGCATTAGGTCTACAGCTTAGAGTTTATTTCACTTGACTTGCAGGGAATCCATTTTATCGATAGACTCCTGAAGGCTAATAGTCCCAGACGGAGCTTGGGATTTCTCCAACATATAATGCAGAATAGAAGTTTCTTAGAGTTAATTTCTCCCTCATTTCCCTTCTCCAGTTTGTTTTGCAGATCTTGGAACACTGCAGAAGTAGAACTGGAAAGCAGACCCTATGACTAGACTAATCTAAGAATGAGGGACCTCACATATGCAGAGAAAGGAATAGATTATGTAGTTAAAACCTCCCAGTTTCACAGATCTTGTATGAATAACAGGCAAAAATAATAAGCCCAAATAATGTTTTAATATGGCAGGTTCCTAACAGTTTTATTTTCAGTATCATGGAAATTCTTTTAAAGACTGAAAGGCAATCTAACAATTAGATGTGCTACAAAAATCTACATACTTCTTTTAGTACCGTGAATGTTGTCTTAGTATAAATCCAAATAAAACGCCAAACTCTCCAAAACCTGAAGGAATTTTACTATCTTCAATACCTGAGAAAAACCTTCAGAGAAAGATCAGTAAAAAATAGTAGCAGTTACATTTTACCAAAACCAGTTTTCTGAGTGAAAATATTGAATCTCTCATAATCATGCAAACTAGGGGAGTGGTGAGTTTTATTTTCTTCTCTCATATGAACTCCCAATTTCTTCTCTCATATGAACTGGGTTTGTTCCACTTCATATGGAAGTGGATGCACAATCAGGTCTGTGATCTGCTTCATGTCTAAAAACACATGGCTTTCTTAAGGTGGCCTTCAGTCTCCTCTGCATCCAAGCCAGACTCCAGTTAAGTTGATTACACCATTAGAGCTAGAAGCACGAAACTAGGCTCGTACAGGATCTTTCAGAGTGATACAAAAGTTTTTCAAATAACTTGCAGAACTGCAATGTAAATGGTAAGAAGGGACTCACAGGAAGACAAAAACATTCCTTACGGTCAATATATCTCTACTACATTCACATTAATCCTTTAATAAGAAGCCCTGATTGTCAGACATGCCTCTCCCCTCCACAAGTTTGTTAATGTCCTACTATTTAAAGGTCAATCAGTAATCTGAATGCAACATAATACACAGGAACAAGACTGTAGAGTGTCTCATTGGAAGGCATACACTTCCTTGTTCATAGAAATTAGATGTAAGGTCTGACATCTTTTAAAGCACAAAGTATTTTTCCAGCCAACTTAATCATAGAATATTATTCATTTGCTCAACAGCACACACACACAAAAATACTACTTTCAAAATAATGAATGATAAAATATGGAATTATTAAAAAAACCACAAACCTTGGGATAGCCAGTTTGTTGGATGGACTAGGACTAATGCAAAAGTGGGCTAATACCAAAATGTGCAGAACAAGTGTTCATTCCCAAGTGATGCTCCTCCACACGTAGAGTTTTGCAGTCTCAATCCACATTGGGGCAATACTCAGGCACATATAGCTTGTCAGGTTCTTCCTGCTTCACCCCCTTTTGATGCAAGGAGGCCTGCATGCAAGGGCTGTCTGGAAGAAAACTGGACCATTTACTGTCTTGTGAGCAGAACATCAGGACCTCTGCCATTACATGCTAACAGAAGATTCAGGCATAGGTCACAATGCTGGAATGTCACGGACAGAACAGAGTATCATCTTCAAATGCATCATATAAGAATACTTCTCTCCAATGAATAATATAAAAACATAAATGTTGAAGAAATCAAACTTTTTAAATGAAATCGATAAGCTAAATTAATAGCTTATTTGCTACAGCATTTCATAGTTCTCAATACATAAGAACATTTCTGAAATGAGAGGGGATAGGAGGGAGTCTTGTGACTTTTGTGATGTTGATCCAAATTCTTTTGGCAGAACTTCATTTATGTCATAGGAAGGATAAATCTGGTTTGCTGCATTCTTTCCTTTGAGTGGAGTATGTAATTTGGAATTTTAAATGCATTTTCTCAGTTTGTGTCTCCCTGAAGGCCTGAGCCTCAGACTGAATCACATTAGTTAGTTTTACCTCCATGCACTACATGAACACCCTTAAAACCAACACAGGTAACATGACCATTAAACAAACAAGACATTTGCTTGGTAGAAAGAAAAGCAAAACACAATCTGTGATACTGCTTGTAAATATCTAGGCATTGTGCAGATGGATATATCACAGACAGAAGAAATACATACGACTAGGAGACTTGGAAAATTTTATAGCATTTTATATGTCATATTGGGGGGTTGTTTCTAGTAGATTTGCCAACAGATTCTGGTGTGGGGTTTTGGGTTTTTTTTCCTGCAGAATTGCAAGCATTTAGCAGCTTTGCCCAATTGGTAAGAACTTATGTTTTCATTGGGATCCAGAAAAATTAAATCCTAAACATACTATTAATTTTTTATTGTTTAGGTTAGAAAAGGAAGAGCTACAGGAAAGAAAGGCAGCCCAAATTTTACTCAGACTCAATATGTAATGGTCAAAAAATGTCAGGAGAATAAATCTAGGCCAAAAAAAATGTGGACCTGTTAAAAAAAGAGTATGTCATGCAATGTAAGTTTCTCCTCTGCTAGTGGAAACATCTCTCATTACTCAGTACAAGAATGATAGTTATAATACATTTTCTAACCTTCAAGAAAGGAGTATAATTTACAGTGATGGTCTTTTCCATGTTACTCTGCAAGACAGTCCGAATTTCCCCAAAGGGGAAAAAAGAATTTAACTATGCAGTAGGTAAATATTTTGGTCCATGTCAGTAAGATACCATATTAATCAAATTTCCATGGAAAGCCGTACTTATTCTGAATATTTCAAATTTTGAGACTGCGTAAACCAATTTTTATTTTAGCTATATCCTGAATAACGAGGTCATCCAACATGTCTGACAAATGGCTTATAAAAATTTTAAAAATGGCAAAAAAAGCAAAAGAAGGGCCTGCTTTTTAAAATCCAGACACACCAAAGAGTTATCAATCCAAACACTAAATTTTGAGCCTAATCCTACCAGAGCCACACTACGAAAGCTATGAAGTATTTCTGAAAACTAATACATACTAATTGATCTGACTAGTCTCATACTTGTGCACCTTGACAGAATGCACAGAGAGTACTGGGAATTGGAGAACTGATGTCTGTATAATGTAAGAGAGACATGTTTGAAAAGGACAGAAGAAGGATCAGATAGCAGCAGAGAACCAGATGACAATAAAAGTACTTTCACAAGTATACACACCCTTTTGGCTATAAGTGCATCATTATATGGATGTTTTTTGATCCTGCATTTTTCACTTTTTCTTTACAGGGGTCTTGGGGCAAAAAAGGCCCTCTGAAATATAGTCTCAAAACAATTAGCTGAGCAGCTGAACACTTTTTAAATAGGACACAGTTTTTATATGTTTTATATGTGTATATACTGCACAATCTGCAACAAATGGTTCAGGTAAAAGTGAGGTAAAACCCATTCAAAACATGTATACTAACCAACCTAAAACAGCAAAATCAGGCGCTAGAGATAAATACAGGGCTCATGCTAGTCATTAACAAAATTTCAAGCTGGCAAGTTAAGAAGAGGCAGTAAAAATTGTCATAGTTGATCTGAGCCCTAAAGGATATTTATTACTGCTGTGACCATCAAGAGATGAATCATCAACTGCCACTAGGGGAAAGACAGAAAGGAAAATTATCCCTTCTGGTGGGCTTAAATATCACTTTAAAATCTTTCTTTTGAGGAACAGCAGGATTGACTCTCCAGAACTCCCACTTTGATCTGCAGCCCAGCTCTCACCTTTTTCTTCATTAAATGTACCAGCAAGTCTTGAATCCTAAATTAGTTTCAGTCTTCCACCATCTGCATAGCAAAACTGTATTACAGGTACATCACTAAAAAGTTTTGAGAGGACATTTCTAAATCTAAACTACAGTGGAAAAATATAAACCTGAAAAAACTCTTCAGGATACAGCCAAAAATCCTCAGTAAAATTTCATATATTTAAATTAAATCCTCTATTTAAATTAAAGCATTACATAAGATTTTGTTCAAGTTCTTGCTAAACCTAGTGATACAAATAATTTGCATTATGATAATTTTTGCAAATTTTCACTTTGCAAATTTCCTTTGCAATTTGATAACAAGGGAGGCAGAGGTTAACATGATAGAAAACACGAGATGCACTTTTACAGGTCCAGATTCTCAGTATGTTCTCCTTTCAATTTTTCTCATCAGTGCATTTAGATTTTCATCAAATAGAAAACTGGTCACTGACAGGCATATGTGAGCATGCAGAAGACAAAAAAATCCTTCCTAAAACATTCATTTTACAATTTGTTTAATTGCTTCAGTCAAGAAGTCATCACTTAGTTCGCTTCATACACTGCAGAACCTGACAAAGCCAACTTTGAGAAGATAACTGAGCCTCAACAAGAAATTTTGTTTTCAACAGCTCATTGTAGGAAAGGCATTAGAGACTTGGTTGCAATGTTAATTTGACCAAAGAGTGTCTGACAGCTTTATCCAAAACCCAACCAGAAACAAACAAGTTAATTCCTACACAACCTCACCACAAGGCTTCATTTCTCAACACCAATATCAGGGTTATCATTAGTTAATATTCTGTTTCCATGCTCATTATATCAAAGAAACAAAAAAAAGCTGCATTACAGGACTGTGTTTCTGACAGTAAAATTCAGTTTGTGGATGGATTTCAAACACCAGTAATACCACATGAAAAGCTGAAAGCAGCAGCACCTTGAATGCTGTTATTTCATTTGTAATTTAAAGCAAAAAGAATCTTTTGGTGTACCTACTACTTTTTTTTTCTCCTTCTCACATTCTTCTCCATATCTGGAATGTCAGAGTTTCAGTAACAAAAGAAACCTATAGGAAATACTATCTATTACAGTTCAGGGCTTTAAGAAATCTCTTTCAGATGTCTTTGTGGAAGTAGAAATGCTGAGTAAGATTTCCATAAAAGGTTCGCATATGTCAGTATTAAGAAATAAAAACTAAACCAATATACTATTATCCTGGCCAGAATTTGTATGAAAAAGTCCTATAGTGTCGCTGTTGAGCCGCTAGCTGAGAAATGACCCAGGTTCTCAGACAAGGAAAGAGAAAAGGTGTCTCTATTATTTTGACTTCCATATATATAGGGTTTTCAGAGGTCACCCAGATTGGTCAGCCTGAGACCTCCCCCTAGGCCCAATTGGCCAAGCCCGAACTGACCTAATCTGGAGACGCTGTTTGCAAAACATCCAAACTTTATCTTTGTTTATGAAACGTAGCAAAATGTTCTCACGAGAAAGACCTGTGCTAGCCACACTATAGTTGTTACTGGTTATATTTTTTCAATTCCTGCCTATCACTTTTGTATTTTAACTAATCCTGTAACTGTAAATAAACAATTTATCGTTACTCTTCTCCAGTACCAGTTGCAAATGTAATCATCCACCCCAAGTATGAAACAAGACTTCAAATAAAAAAGTATGTTGAACTTGACTGCCTCTGAAATGAACAATCAGTTCCTTATCTTAATGTCTGTAAATATGAAATGTTTTCTACTAGCATAAGATTTTCCATTACTATATTAACTGGAGAAGCACAAATTCAAAAGTTTTTAAAAATGCCACCATGGGTGTAGTTTCATTGGCACAATTGACATGCCTGTAATTTTTAATACATAGCCTTTGAAGATGGAATTTTTGACACTTTTTGACACTGTCATTTCATTTTCACGTCATGTGATACAATTCACATCTCTAAGCCTGATTTTGGTGTTCGTCTCCAGTTTTCCCCTGATAACTGAAGAGCTGACTAATGGCACTTCTATCTCCACTTTCTCATTCTGGGCCATTAAGCAGAAAACTTCATAAAAAAATAAAGAAAGAATATATATTCAGCTCCTTCTTGCTGGGAAGAACCAATGGTTTGCTGTATTAGAATAAATTACATTCTAGGTTGTGGTTTAACACTGGCCAAACACCAGGCACCCACAATAGCTGCTCATTCGCTCTCCCCTCTCCTCACTTACTCTCTCACAGAGACAAAAAAATTTCAACGAAGAGGTCATATGCTGAGATAAGGACCAGGAGGAAACACTCCAAGGGCAGAGCAGGCTCAACTTAGAGTTACAAAGTGAATTTATAACTAACAGAGTCAGAGGAGGATAGTGAGAAGTAAAATAAGCCCTTAAAACACCACTTTTCCCTCCAACCCCTCCCTCCCCACTGACAGCGCAGGGGGACAGAGAGTGGGGGGTTTTGGACAGTTCATCACTGAGATCTTCTTCCGCTGCCCAGGGAGAGAAGTCCTTCCCCTGCTGCACCATGGGGTCCTTCCCACAGGAGACAGTTCTCCATGAACTTCTCCGATGTGGGTCCAATTTCATGAGCAGCAGTTCTCCCAAAACTGCCTCCCACAAGCAGACAGTGCTCCCAAAACTGCTGTAACATGGGTCCCTCATCCACAGGCTGCAGTCCTCCAGCTTGGAAGGAGGGTCCCCCTCTCTCCACCAGGTCTCCCACTGGACACGGTGGAAGCTTCTAGTAGCTTCTCACAGAAGTCACCTCTGTGGCCCCCCACTACCAAAACCAGGCCAAGCAAAACCAACACACAGGTAAAAAAACCTCAAACAATTCATAGGTTTCCTGAAATGTAAAATCAACAGATTATTTTAAAATAGAAGTTTCAGGAGCAAAAAAAATGAAGATTGCCTCACACAAAGTTGGGGAACACATTTATGAAGAAAATTCCAGGCTCCATTATGTTTCAAAGTGTGTATGTGTGTGTGTGAGTGTACGTGCACACATGCAAGATTAATTCCTGAACAGCAAATGGCAGGGAAAGACAACAGCTTTTGTTCCCTGAAGCTGGCTCCTGCTGTTGCAATCAGCACAGGCTTTCATAACACACATAAGTATATACACACACTGCTGGAGAAAACCTTTTAGCACTCAGGTCCCTTCTTTAGATTTTCAACCAAAAATAAGTGAGAAATGAGAAGGGGAATAGAGACAGAAAGGAAAGAGTCAAGGCCTATATTAACATTTTATTTGCAATTTATACCAAGTCATGTTTCTCTTTACAAGTCCAAGATAGTGGTAGTTTATTGCCAATAGAAACAAAACTGCTGCTTCTGACACATTTTATGGATCTGACCTCCTCAGGTATTAGCCCACGAGGGAAACAAAGACTATCCTTAATGCTTAAGTAGTAGACTTTTGGAGGTTTCACATTTTAAGGGAAATCCTTGCTTACTGTAAAGCTGGCTTAATTTCTTTTATGGCTGTTCCCACAATGTAGGGGAATATAAGAGGGCATTTAACAGTCTGTATGTTAAAAGTATATGGCTGGAAAGCTCATGTGCCTTACTACCACACTATATTCCAGCTGTAAATAGCAGATTCATAGTGGTTGTTTTAGCTGGACCCAACTTGGAATGGCCCAGTACTTCCTCAGGTGGATCACAAGGTAAATGGGGAATTTGGTGTCCTGAGAGTAGAGACAAAAAGAATAAAATGTCACACAAAGTCACCTTTCAACCAGGTGCTCAGAACACAAGCAGGAGGACTGACTACCTGGGTCAGTATTTACAAAGTAAAAGTTTAGCCATATATGAGTGTGCTGAGATTTCATTTGAATACAGCATAGCACAACTGTTCTATACTTCCAGTATTTCCTGATATTAAATGGCTCTGTGTGGTTATTTGTATGGTTCACACTGTTCCATACTTACAGGAATTGTCAGAGGGTTCATGATGCTGATTGAGATATTTAGATATGTACCTTTTTGAAGGCGGTATGTGGAGTTCACTGCACAGACTTCAACCAGCAGCATCACTTTACATGGAACCAGAAGTAAGAGGCCTAAGCCTGTAGTTAATTTCACTGAGTATAGAGAAAAAATCAAAATTTTCTATTTTCTGTGTACATGCTTCTACAGAAAAACTTCTAAAAGAGTAAAAGCCCCTAAAGCAAAAAACAAAGAATGGAGGTCTGTTGTGCTCATGCAAATTATATCCCAGCATTTATATGAGAATAATCAATTATATTCCTATTCTCCTGTTTCTTACATGGAGCTCTTATCCCAATTCACACTAAATTGTTTACATATATTTAGTGATCATCTGTCTAGTTTAATCTATATTGTCTGTACAAGACACTAACTATAGTATACACCATTCCACTCCTGCATTTTTTGATGTCCAAACTAGTATAAATTATCTGTTGGGGTTTTTTTTTCAGTGTCATCATTAGTTTAAAATCTAAGTGCTTCACACCAATTAGGGCCTCAATTCAGTTGCCTGGACAAGGATGTCTAGTGCTACGCAATAGAACATATGAGATACCTGCACAATGCTGTCATATAACAGCACTTCACCTACTTGACCTGCTTGATTGCAGAGCATGTTTCACAGTTATGGATAACTTGGTGTAAGGCCCCAAAATTTACTCAATGAGACTCATGAAAGGGCTTACAGTTTTTTATATACTCTGAGTTAGAGGCAGGGGAGAAATTCCAACAAGGTGTTTGCAAGAGGTCAAAACAACCAAAAGCTTTCCTGGCAATTTCAGAAAATCAGAGAACTTTGGCAAAAGTTTAGAGCAGCATTCAATCAACATAGAATATTTCACAGAGCACTCACTTAACCCATTCAGCTTAGCAAACTCACAGCCCATCTGATTTTAAGTTACTCAAAACTCTGAGAAGAAGGACTTAAAAGAAGGAGGCGAAAGAGAAAGAGGGAAAGAGAGAAGAGATATAGAAAAGAAAAAATATAGCTACCACTCCTGGTTTCAGCAGTGTTCAGGTAATAGAAATCCCAAGGGAGGTAGGGTCAAGACATGTGCTTGCCTCATGTTCCAGGTTAAGTAATCTTCGGCTTTCCTGGATCCTTTCCTGCAGTGGGACTCCTGGTCATCTGGCCACTGTGGGGCTAGATTGGAGCTCCCAGGGTGGGTGTGGAGCATTGCCTCCAGTGTGTCATGCACTGGCAGCCACTGCAGGGGCTGGGATACAGGCTGGGGTGGGGGGGTAGGGCGTGCAGAGCAGGGCATCATCTCACCAAGCAAGGCCCAACCTGCCTTTCCCCCACCACACACAAATGAAATTTTCTCAGGTTCTTTTCCCATGGCATTCTACCTGCATGGGTGCATTACCTGGATCATCCTTGAGAGAGTACCATTCCTTCATGCTTGACAGCAGTCACCTCCAGGGTCTGAGTTTGTGTCCTCTTCCCAATCCCCTTGTCAGTGCCCACATCCCAGGACAGAATTCCAGCTACTTGCCTTCACTACCAGCTGGTTTCGTTTCATGGGCTGCAATATCCCAGCATTGGACCAGGCAGGTCACCAGGGGCTCTCCTGACTGGTGGCTGAAATCTTCTTGCATATCTCACAGCTCACCCAGGATGGAAATCGAGTGATTATTGCTGGCCCTGCCTCTTCTTCCTGTCAGGAGGGCCCTGCTTCCTCCTCAGCCCTACTGTGTGAACTGATTTGATCTTGGATTTCTTCGGTATAGGGGCAACTGCTAGCAGCAGAGGTTCCTCTGGTTCAGTGCAGTTTGAGTGGCCACAGTACCTGTTGGTCTGCTTTCCTCCTCCTCCCGAGGGTGCTGTTTAGGGACAAGCAGTGACCAGGAAACAGTGGCCAGGGCCCAGCACACTGCAGTAAGTTCCTCCTTGCTGGAACTACCCCAGCATTCTCCTTGCAAATATTCTGTCATTTAAACTGAGTTCCTGTAGTTGGTCAGGGGTGAATTTTCAAACCATAGGAGCAGAGAATATCCCCAAAAACTAACCCGTTTTCTCCCACATTCCATGCCACTCATGACTACCCACCCTCAGGGGAGATCTCTGAGTAACCATCCTGGAAATTTCTTTTGTAACACTAAACATGGTGTAGACAACCCTGAGGAGGCATGGCAGACTTAACAAGAAGAACATGTTTTCCTTAACATCCAAAAGGAATTCAAAATTCTCAGAAGCTGTTGTAACAGGCCTGAAGGAAGGTGGTAAAAAGATGGAGGAAATCATCCTCCCCTGTTCACCCCACAGGCTGGGTACAATTCCCAGTTGTAGTGAGTTCTACATCTGGGTGAATTCTCAGATGTAGAACTCCAGGCCAGGGAAGGAGAGCAACATTGAATGCACATCCAAAAGTATCATCATTGCCCTTAATGTTATCATGCCATAAACTGATGTCACACAATACAGCAGCAGAACAATCCTGATCCCTCTCACTGCTCTGAAAAGGATCCCCATGGGAAACAAATACAGGAATATATACAGGGTTAGGTACCACACCTACAGGAACAGACCAAGCAACAGTGGCTCCTTACCTAAAACAGCAAAAGCTTAGATCAAGTTTGTTGCCAGCTCACTCTAATAAGGTCTGTTGTTATCTCAACCCTTTGTGCCTCACAGTGGGTGACTGTCATCATTTAGGAGTGGCACTCCCTGATTTACAGTTCCCTGCCTCCCCCCACTTGCTGTTCTTCCCCCTCTGGTGGAAGATACAAAAGGCAGAGATAACAGGTTGAAATAAAAATAATTTACTGGAAACAGCAATGAGATAGGAAAATAAACAGTAACAGCAACAATATTAATAAAAAAATTATACAAAAAGAGAACTATTTACATGCAAAAATTTCTCTGCAACCAACCAGCCTGCATGGCAGGACCCCAAGACAATGAACAAAATGGTGGATGGACCCTCTGCACACTACCTATTCCATCCCGACCATGAGCCACACCCAGCTCCTCCTTGGAAGTGGGAGTCCCTCACTTCCCTTACATGCCCCCAGTAGTGACATGGATGGCATAGAACAAAAACCTAGACATGCCTACAGGACTCCAGGCTCTGCCCCCTCATGGCTGATGTGAAAAATATTTTTAAAAAAATTAACCCTGTCCAGGCCAAAAAACAGGACACTCAACAGGAAAATGATATGAAATATTTCACATCTATAGTAGGCTAAGACCATGCTCATATAAAAGCACTTTCAGTTGATATTTTAGTGAATGACCGTGTTCAATTCCCTATTCATTACCCTAGATCACAGCTATCTGAATCAAACTTTCTAAAAGATATAAACCCCTATGTCCCTTGGCTTTAATAGAGTACTGCCCCAGAACCAATAAATGAACCGAACAGAGTACTAATGTCCACTGTACAGCACACATTTGTTTCCATTCTAGATCCTTTCTATTTCACTCAAACACACAGTAAGTACAGCTGGTTTCAAGTTCCTATCCAATTTTCAATTAAACAAATTTGTTATACAAAATAGGAAGAACAGGCCAAATAATTACTATAGCTATTTCACAGTCAAATAATGAAAGTGCAAAACAAATGCCTTGAAATCAAAGCTTACATTTTAAAGGAGAATGTCTAAATATTTTTATAAAATAGACTTTTCTGTTTTGTAATAGAACAAAGAATTGAATACCAACAATGGAAATTTATTTCTTCACCAAATTTCTGTGTTCCCTCCATGCATATACACCATATGTTTCATAATAGATTGCTGGCAGGTATTCAGGTTTTTTCAGAAAACAGAATTTATTTGGGGAAGAAGAGGTAAATACTGTAGTCTTGATTATGTTTGTTTTATAAAAAGAGAAACACCTATGGCAACTCACAATACATTATCTTCAGAAGCTCCTTTCCATTCTGTAATAGCCAATACTCCTCAAAAAGGACTACAGATCTAATTCCATGCACTCCTAGGTGCCTTGTAAGATACCTGTTACATTTCCATGAATCCCAGCAGAACAAGGCAGGAAAAGGACACCCAAGGAGTTCTCTTGACCAGTATTTTGCCATTCATCATCAGAGCTCTCCCTTGAAACTTGCTGCAGTCATTTTTCTAGCAAGACATAAGTATTTTCTCTTGAGAAGAAATTATGGCTGGTTGTAACAACACTGCATGAATTTAGTGTCCAGCAGATAGAGGAAAAAGCAGCCTATAGGAAAGACCAAAGACCTCAAGCCATACTATGCAAGTTTTGGACCTACTTATGTCACTGAGACTGTAAGGCTTGAGGCTATTACCTACAGAACACATCAGTATCATTACAGCAAAACAACTAAAGATTTGAACTGTATGTGACCAGCCCATTGGAACCAAAGCTAATTTGCTCATTTCAAATCAAACATAGGAATGAGCTGGGGCTAAAATGCTAATCAGATCAACATTTCTGATGAAACTCATTCTTTCAGTATGCATCTTTTGAACAGACATATCTTACACAGCTAAATAAAGAGCTTTCTCAAAGTTCTCCACAGTATACTCCACTGCTCTCAGATTATTGTTAGCACTGGAAAGAGCATGGAAAAATACTGGAAATCTTCTTCTTCTGCAGCTCTCTCAACTTCTGTAATCAGTTTGCTCAGATGACATTCATTTTTGAGGCACTTCATTCCTCTATACTGAAAACACATTGAAAACCACATAGGGCTGCAGCTTTAATCTAGCATCCTTTATTACTGTATTTGTTATTTAACTTAAATCTGTCAATAAGTTTATGATCTTACACCTGATTTATTACCTGCCTCCCAAACTCAATGGAGTTAGAGTAGATCAAAACAAGTTTGATCTGGCAGAAAAATATCAGGCTTTCAATCTACAGAGACAACCTTTTAGATCATAAACTCCATTATCTCTGAAGTGAACATGAAAGGCTTTTTTCTGTCTTCTCTTCATGGCATGCAGATTAAGTTGGTGATCAAGAACACTAAAGAGTTAATATAGGAATTTTTTTTTTCATATACAGTTTCATGAAAATCTACTCCTCCAGGGTTGGGTTTGTTTGGATGGGGGAGCAGGGGGTGCTTTTCTGGTTTTTCATTTGGGCAAGTCAAACACTTGCTAATTTTCCAGGGAAATTATCATCATTCTAAAGGAAAGGCAAAGCATATGTTTTGCCTGGACTGGTAAATCTTTGTGTCAATTTTGCAAGGCACTTCAATATCTTTTTCTCTCCCCCTCTCTCTCTCTCTCTCTGTCACACACACACACACACACACACACACACACACACACACACACACACACACACAATACACACACACACACAATTACAGTATCACATGTAACTGGGAACAAAGACTACAGGGAACAGAGTTTAATGGATTGTGATTACTGTTCTGGAACAGATTGAGTCTCTTTATAGCCTATGAGAAGATGATGTGAACTGAATTCAAACAAAGAACTGATAATGGATTTTACTGAAAGCCACACAGTTAAAAAGGACACTCTCATAATTCATAGCCGTAGAAGGTATCTCAAATAAAAAAAAGGGATTTTAAAAACTAAGGGGTGGATTACATCTAAAACAACAGATTTAAACATTTTATCTCTATACAGTACTTTAATTTCAAGAAAGAAAAATCAATAATTATATTTACTGTTCTTTTAAATATTTTCATTAGTAAATAGTGTTACTCTATTATTTTGCACTAATAGAGTAACTGGTCCCTTCTTGTTGTTCAGGCAGTTCTGTTTGTGTTTCTGTCTAACACGAACAAGCCTCTGTTGTTACCAAATCAAACTAACTGTACTTCAACCAATGCTTTAAAAATAAAGCATATTTCATGTTAGCCATTCTGTTTCCTTATATTTCTTACTCCAAATGAGCCACCCAGACATTTTCTTCTTCTCCCAAGATGAGGGAAGAGGTGATTTTTCAGCTATTTGTAACGATTCTTCTTGACTTGTGCACAGCATGGGGGAGGGAATACCTCATCCCTGCATAAAAACCTCCCTTTGTGTCATTTCTGATGTGCTATCCTAGGTGTCTGTTTTCTTTAATCTGATATCTCTCCAAGCAGTGGAGGCTGCCTGTTTCTGAGTAAACAGCTTATGAATTTTAGACAGTAGATGAGAAAATCAATTTCAAATGTATTTACTATAGTGCTATCTGCTTCAAATTCTACCTTTTACACAAGAAGGAAAATGCTGTTTGTAAATCAGAATATGCCTTATTAAATTTCTTACCGAATGAGACTGAAAGATTAAAACAGTGCATAGAACTTGCTGTATTATTAGTAAAACTGATAAGTTAACTGATAAAAAATCTCCAAACATCCCAGTTTCTGATTCCTGAGACACATTTTCAAATGCCATTTCAAAAATGTCTGTCTTAAGAACTGATCCAGTATTAAAGCCAGGCCTGAAATCTAGTCCAAACAGATGAACCTTCATGGTCTTTTTTCACTGTATTAAACAGGATTAGTTCTGCATATGAACAATCCTTTCTGTACCTCTAATTACATTGTACAAATATTTTAAAATTGAAATACTGTCAAGTTTGTAATAAGCAAGCTCAAGCTGAAGTTTTTCTAATAGGTAATTTTCTTCTAAGTTTGAATCCTCCCACCAGACACCCACATTGTCCTCGTCTTTTTGTACTGCCTGTGCTACAGACATCTCCACTAGAAAAGACTCAAACAATTACCTAATGGTGCAGAACCAGCATGACAGCGCTTGCTGCTGTGCACCCCATTTCAATGAGAATGTGTTTTGTATGACTCAGAATGAATCAGACTGAGGAAAGAGAACTGCAGTCCCAGAAATAATAAACAGCAGCATACAATTCGGCAGAAAAATCTTATGCTGCTTAATCATCACTGCCCCACAATTAATTGCATTGCATACTATATGTTGCATGCCTAAATAGGACACATTTGTGGATGTATGACTGTGTTTATAATGAATTGCACAAATATTAATTAAGGCTCTTTGTTGAAAATAGCAAGCCCTAATCAATCATAAACAGGTACTGATATAATTCTAAATGCCTTAGCAAAAGGCATCAAGACATTACAAAGTCCGTTGTCATACCCATCCTTCCATCCCCACAAGCCAGACTGGTGCCATGAAACCATCTGTGAAAGGGGTGAAAATCACTTAGGAGGCCCAAAACCCCTTCTTTCAACCATCCAACACATCAATATGGTGAGTTGTAGACTCAGGATCCTCCAAAGTGGAGAATGCTTATTCATACAGCCCTTTCACACAGTCAGACTCAAAACTAACAGAAAGCTGAGTGTTTTTAGAGGATCAGCTGAGCTGTCCACTCAAGTCCTCCAAAGGAACAGGGAGATTGCTAGTTATTTAACAAAGCCCAGCTCCCAGGCCTTCACGGCAAAGCCACACATATGAGACACCTCACAACTTCAATCCTCTGTCATGTCTGTGTTGCTAGACCACAGCCCTTGGGGAGTGACAGAGCCCTACCTCTGCAGTGACCTCACATGAATCTTCTCTGTGGAGATATACAACTTACAGAGAGTGTTAACCAGAGCTTGGCTCTAATCAGTAATCAGAGCTGTGTAACTTTCAACATGCTCCCCAAACTGGATCAGATTCATATTCTAGAAAGGTGATGTCAAATTCCATGTAAGATACACACTCTGAAGGCATGCCTTACCCTAGCCAAAGCTTCTACTGAGTCCCCCAGCTGATCAGTGATGCTCTCTCACTCTTCATCACATATTGGTGAGAACCCCACTACCACCTCTTGAGCACAGATCTGTGACAGCTGTTTTGGATACACAAAATCATATTCTCTTTCTTCATAGCAACAAAAAGGAAAAAACCCTGTATTAAAATACTATCAGCATAAAATACTTCCAGCAGAAAATTAAACGCCCTCTTAAATAATATAGACAATAATAAAATTACTGTGCTTACATATCATGTTTCCTTTTTTTTGCTCCATAATCCTCTATTGTTACTTTCTGGTTTGGTTTGCCTAGTTTTCCCTTCATATATTGACGCTTCTAAGATCAATTGGTCTGCTTCCTCCTACACTTATGTAGAGGTCTCCTTTTATTCCATCATTTATATAATGTCTCTTATTTTCATGTATTTTTAGACAAAATTTTTGTTGACCAAATTTTAACAATCCACCATGAAAAGCAGTTAGCCTCAGTAAAGTCACCAAGTCCAGTTCCTTCACTTGTAGGCAGAAGTCCAATATTTAAAGTCACTGCACACAGTCAAAAATCCTTGAGATGTCCTGCACTGCACCATCTTATGGTCAACTGCATTTGTTTAAAAGATGTTAAAGTACTGCAGTGCTCCCTAACTTTTCAAAAGAGGATTGCATTTCCTGAGGCAGTGTCTCAGAGTTGTCACAGTTGCATACCTTTCCTGGAAAACATTTATTTGTGTTTACAGTTCACTACCTTTTACTGTGAATAACATGACTATATCTTAGATCACTAGGGCTGGAATCTCAGGAAGGACTTCCCCAAGGGATTTCAGCTTTCTCCACAGGACAAAAGGAAGCCAGGAGCATGTTTCTTTGCCAGTTTTACTCCAACATTTATTTAATGTCAACAATTCAAACATCACCACTTTCTTGCTTTCAAAGGTGGAAATACTGGATATACAGGATAAATTATCTCAGCAGTCAGCAACTATAACTGCTTTTCTTTCTAGTCTCTTCAGCAACTTTCTGTGACATCAGAGATGTCTGCCTAGTGGTTTTGGTTTCCTGTCTAGCTACTATTCTGTGCATCCTTACAAGATAAGCGAAAAGAGGTCTAGGACCATCCCAGGTAGATTGATATTGGCTCAGAGGCCCCATGTGTTGTAACACTAATCTCCAAGACACTCTCTCCCTGTGGAAAACAAAAGAAAGAAGATATTAGAAGGAAGTGTAGTTAGTGTCCAGGTATCTTTATTGCCTTTTTTCTTTTTCTCATTCTTCTCCTTTCTGTCAGGCAATTTCTGGAATATCCAAGTACCAGCTTTAGAGAGTGGTTTGGGGAGTGCAGATGTGACTTGGCCTTTTCTTTTGCAGACCTTCACTGAGAGCACCCTACAGGCTGCCTAGCATTAGCCTTCAGGGCTAATGCTTTCAGGGAGGCTCTCAGAAGCTCACATAGGGAGAGAAATGTTAATGGCAGGGAGGAAATGCAGATCTGGACTGGCAGTGCATTAATCCACAGGACTCTCTAAACACACAGATCCCCTTGAGCATTCAAAACTGAACTAGTATTTGTAGTCTGATTCCTGCATCCCCTTTGAGCATGGCCTTGAGGACAATGCTGAAATTGCTCTGAGAAAAGAGACTAGACATACACAGAGAGAAAAAGGCCATTATTGGTATGCTTTTAAGTTAAAATGAGCCAATAAAGTTAAATCTAAGTAATCCCAATTATAAGATATTGAAGTGACCAAAAGCAAAAATAAACCTATGGACTTTTTGATCCATACACCCTGTCAAATCAACACTTCTGTATGTCCAGGCCCTGAATTTCACAATAGCTAATACCAAGAGAAAAAGGTTTGTATTTATTCTGTGCTAAATAAAAGATGGGTTTCATGACAGAAGGGGACTATTATCATCAGACCTATTGCTTAAGGCAATTCACTGAATTTCTCCAGTGGTATTTGAGTTGACCACAGAACTTCTTTTTGAATCTTAGAAAGATATCCAAGTAACTGGGGAAAATAGAAATATTATCTACCATGCAGATAGCAATAAAAAAAGAGATGGAGAAATGCAAAACTTAAACACTACTCTCTAGGTTGAAATTTCTGATGGAATACTGTATTGGGTTTTTGTGGACAGGTTTTGGTAGTGTTGCCTTTTGGCTGGTCTTAGAATTATGAGGCAGACATGGTTAAAGGGATAAAAGGGTTTTACCTTGGTATTTTAATAGGGTCCTAGGTGCACAGCTCTTCAAAGGTGGAAAATGTGAAGATGCACACACACCATATAAAGCATATACAATTTTTATGGACCTTGCAAATTAGCGTGTCTGTCTAGAACTTCCCAATAAGAAACTTAATAAACTAAGTAATGTCTCCCTATTCTAAAAAATCCACCCCCTTCCCCAAATGAGGCTAGAGCCCAATTTACAAAATATATTCCAGAGAGAAGGTTTCAACCAAGATTGAAAGCTGGAGTTTCCTGATAGCATAGGGTCCTTTGGCTTCCTACTGTGAATGTTTGGTCTTTCTGCCTTGCAGAACCCCGAAACTAAGCTAGAATATTGGACTACAAAAATTACAAGCATATAGGTTAAGGGTATAGAGGATAGAGAAAATAAATAAAAGGGTATATAAAATATATAAAAGGGTATACAAAAAAGGAAAGGCAAAAATCATCACGTATCAGTAGTAGCAGGGAATACAGGGGTGGTTCCTGTGAGAAGCTGGCAGAAGCTTCCCCTATGTCCGACAGAGCCAGTGCCAGCTGGCCAAGGCTGGGCTAATCAGACATAATTATCTGTGATAACATATTTAAAAAGGAAAAAAAGTTATAGTGCAGATGTAATTGCAGCCAGAGAAGAGTGGACTGAGAATACGTGAAAGGAAGAGCCCTGCAGACACCCAGGTCAATGGAGAAGGACGGGCAGGAGGTGTTCCAGGCACCAGAAATTAAATTCCCCTCCAGCCCATGCTGCAGACCATGGTGAGGCAGCTGTGCCCCTGAGCACATGGAGATCCACAGGGATGCAGAGATCCACCTGCAGTCTGGGGAGGAGACCCAGACTGGGGCAGGTAAATGCCTGAGAGGAGGCTGCAATTCTGGGAAGCCCATGCTGGAGCTGGCTCCTGGTCAGGACCTGCCCAGAAGTCATGAAGAGAGGAGTACACACTGGAGCAGGCTGTGTCCACAGCGTGGAAAGGGACCCATGGTGGAGCAGTTCATGGAGAACTGCTTCCCATGGGATGCAATCACGCTGGTAAAGCTAATGGAGAACTTTCTTGCACAGGAGGCACCCCACACTGGAGCAGGGGAAGGACTCCTCTCCCTGAACTAAAGCAGAAATGATATATGATGAACTGACCCTAACCCCTGTTCCCTGTCTTGCTGTGCCACTAGGACAAAGGAGGTAGAGCTGGGAAGGAGGCAGGGGTGGGGGGAAGGTGTTTATAAGATTTGCTTCACTTCTTATCCTGGTCTGATTTTGATTAGCAATAAATTCAGTTAATATTCCCCAATTCAAGTCTCTTTTGCCCTTAACCATTTTCAGTGAGTGATCTCTCTTAGTCCTTATCTTAACACATGAACTTTGTGATATTTTCTCTCCCCTGTCCAGCTGAGAAGCTCTGGTGAGTGCCTGGCATCCAGCCATGGTCAACACACCACAAATACTGAGGAGCATTCCCAGACTCTGGAGTAGAGATATTTCAGATTTCTGCAAAAATATCATCATCTACATCCTAATTCCAAGTGTCATTATATCACATTACAACTGCTTGCTCATTTGAAGGATTTTGTTTATTTAACAGATTTAGTTTATATTAAGAGAAACACTGTGCCATTATCTACACACAATAATGGTGAAAAGGTTTATTTGTACTTTAGTAAATAGACCAGCATTAAGAGTGTTGAAATCTGAAGAACTACACACTTGGAAAAAAACATTAACCATGGACTAGAGATATTGTGACTCGGTAGAGTTGATTCAAAAGCAAAACTGCTGTGAAGTTAATGACTAAAGAATGGGTTTGAAAATGCACACACAACATAATGAAAAAATGTAACTTAGACAGCCACAGTTCACAAAAATTTTTAACATCAACTTTTATAAGCCTGTGAGAGACTGGTCTATTAATGGTTAATGACTTAAACAATCTACTGCTTAACCTCTCAGGTGTAGAGGGTGTGCATATCCGTCATCGAAGGCTCACTGTGAAAACTCCCCTATGGAGAAGCACCTGGACATTCACACGCAGCCTAAAGGTTTTCATCCCTGCCAATGGGCCATAACTGATTCAACTTCCCTGATATCAGAGGCAGCTGTAATGTCTTAGGACGTGTCATAAACCATCAAAGACTCCCAAAGCATCCTGTGATCCAAAGTATTACATTACCCAGTGTAAAACTCCCTGAGTTAGGCAAAGCACCTGGGCATTCCCACCTGAACCTGAACGAATGTAAACTGAGTGGTTTCTTTGTTTCATGGGCTTTCCCCACCCTTGACAGATCAAGACAATGATCATCGTTTTGACTGGGACTGGAATCCTCATTATCGAGAAGACTAAAAGAAGAGGGCCGACAGGGCCCATGGAGATACCTTTTTCTACCTAATCTGTCTATCACTCTGTCTCTTTCTGCTGCCTTTTCCTGTTTCTTCCTATCTCTCACATTTACTGTTAAATAAAAAATCCTTATCAACTCTTGCATATGGTCTCATTTGCACCTCAACTCAGGCAGAGACATTTCTCTAATAATTTTAATAACTGGATCTTTCAAAAGCCTGGAGGAGAAAACCTTATTTCACTGTTTGAACCAAATCTTCACATTCTCTAAAACTGCCTTTCATGCAAAAGTTTCAGTCTAGGGCTATGAGCCCAGTGTTTCACTTAAGATTAAATTAAGGGATACTTACAATAGTATATACACTAGTTGTTGTAAATTATTAATGTCAACCACTAAGGGGATGATTTGATAAATTTTGCATGCTGGTAATAACATCAAATACAATGTGCCATGGTGCTCATTGAGATACTGAAGACAAGAACCTTTCAGCATCTATTCGAGTCTTAAACTAGAAGTTTCCTTGGAAGACGAAATGTTGTTTCCTTTAGGAAAAACATGGACCTGGAGGAAATTTTCCAGTTACAGAAAATCTGTGAGAAACTGTGTATATTTCAACATATCTAAAATTTTCCATATACAAATATCTAGTGATTGTAAGAACAAAGTCATTTTCCTAGCAACAAAATGTCCCTGTTTTTCATTAAGACGCAATGATGAACTATCCTAAATATGCTATCAACCAAGGATAAAACGTTCTTCCAAGGCAATGAAAAATTGCCAATCCCAGAAAATGACAGACTGACTTACTTCATTACAATGGTAATTATTAAATAAAGGCACTGTAAAAGGAAACCGTGTAATTTCCGTTTCCTAATTTTACTATATGCTAAAACATGCTTAAAATACCCAGGGTTATGCTTCCAAGCCTGTGGCCAAGACAATGTTATATTGTCCCTTGGTCACAGCCAGAAATATTGATGGAGACTAAAAGCACCATAGTGCTTGGTGTATATTTATATCTGCTCTTAAGCCTTCTCAAATCCACTGAATTAAAAAATCTTCAAACCTTAGAAAATCAGATCTGGAAATACTTTCGTCGAGTTAGGAATGGGCTACTGAGTTTAACAATATCACGGATTTTTAAAAACTCTAACTGAATTTCCATCTTCCACATACAGATCTCTGAAATTTTAGATAATTCTAGTTTCTCATCTAATATATTATACCAACTGCTAGGTCAGATGGTATCCCTTTAGCTGTGCTTTTCTGAATATCAGGAAGTCATGCTTGCAAGTGGTTTCATTCATTAGTTTGAGAGAGAGGCAAATACACAGTTTGTAGGGAGGTTCATCTGTTTTTATAGCCCAATACAGATACACATAAAATAGGAATATACTTATCTCTGCCTCAGATCATCATGGACACACCACAGTTCTCCTTCACTGGAGCTTTTTGGTATCTAAGGAGGTGTGTATGTACAAAACTGAGTGCTGAAGAATCTGGTCCTGTCATGGTCCCAGGGGCCACAGGAAGCTAGTGCCATGCAAATGCCTGAAAGTTATACTTTGAAAGAACATTTAGGAGTTACATGGGTTCAGCTCCAGAATTCCATGCATCCTTTGCCTTCTATGAGTTTCTCTTAGTAAAGAACATTCAACTTGTAACTACTATTTAAGCTTTAGAGACAGAAAGTACTGTCATTATTCTCACATATACATACAATGGCTATAAAACTGCACTTTGTAAAGTCAGCATCAAGCCTTACCCTTTGTGGTATTAATTCAGGTTTTCTTGCCAAGAATCAGCCCTCACCTCAATATGTATCTAAGGTTAAGTAAAATAAACAGGATTAAGAATTTGCATACTGAAATATTTTTCCTTCTGATTTCCAGTACACAGTCACCCCATGTGTGACCAACGGAAATTGTTTGTTACCCTTTTATTTCCTCCAAATATTCTGATTTTTGGACTCTGCTGAAGATTATGTCTAAACAACAACCAGAAATGTCTCTGCACACTAGAAGATAGTTGTCTGTGCAAACTCCTAAAACACTCTCTAAAAGATCTTTGTCCTGCACCTCTTCCAAATAGGTCCATGAACATAATTTGGTAGGCAGAGTGTTTCAGGAACTACTGCTAAAAGGCAGCTTGTACTCAACCACCTTTTCAAAAATAAGAGTTTGCTAATGTAGGTGCACATATTACTTGTCAGTTAGTCCCAGTGCCTGGGAGAGGTTTTAATCTATTGGTCTAGAAATTGTCCTAACTTAGACAGATAAGAGATTTCTTATACTGATGGTAGAGGTAGCAACTGACATTGTTCATCTAATGGCCAACATTATTTGGGCAGCTGTTGAAAACATTAAAACATAAAATTAAAACATGAAAACATAAATCAGATCCACTGAGATCTTGTGTAGCTCATGAGGAGTACTGAGTATTCTAAAATCCAACTTCAAGGAAAACAAAGATGTTCCCTGCAGTGTCCAAGAAGTGAAGACACAAAGGATTAGGCATGAATGTTATAACAACATTCAACAAACATTCAAATGTAGTGGTAAGAGAGTTCACAGTAGAGTAAACCCAGCATCAGTGAATATAACAAATGTCATAAAAGTACTGG
This sequence comes from Entomyzon cyanotis, assembly GCA_024500445.1. NCBI lineage: Eukaryota > Metazoa > Chordata > Aves > Passeriformes > Meliphagidae > Entomyzon > Entomyzon cyanotis. The sequence continues at coordinate 28,223,370 of JAKEPQ010001021.1, read as the reverse complement.
CAGCAAAAAGCTTAATTGCAAATAGTCACACTAGAGAAACATGCTCAAGGAACGACCTGGAGTGGTTAATAGGAGAAATAAAGAAAAAAAGGAGTAAGGACTCAGCACAACTCTGTCTGTTTTCCTCCTCATGTTTTGTATCATGTGAACACTACCTGTAAGCAACAGTTAGATGTTTGCATCTACTCATGACATTGCAGGACATACCGTGTTTTTTTTTAATTACCATTTATAGAGTTTTCAGAGTGGATGGATTTTAGAGCACATTTTTCCCTTCTTCCTACTTTTCAATTTGCAGATGTTCCTGCCAGAAAACACCCATGTATTCTACCTAAACATTTCTTCAGCAAAATGTCTTTACATAAGAAAACTGCATTTCTTGGGAAGCCCAAGTAGCTGAAATTTTTTTGTTTGTTTGTTTAGTATTATAAGAAAACTATAAACTTCTCTTTTGACTGAAAACATTCTGTTGAAGGAGGGGGGGAAGTTGAGATCAGAGCACTTTTTTTCATCATTCTTTTGTTCAAGAGTTAGACTGAAACAATTAAAGGGTACCCAGCAATTACATCAATACAGAAGAAAAAAAGAATCCCAAGTCTGAGCCTTGTCATTGTCAGTTACTGTAAGTTGTCACAGCCAGCTGCCTCACTGCAGGTATTTATATCAGCAGAGATCTGGCTCACTATCAGAGAAGCTAACAGCAACCAAGGAAATGACTAGGCTGAACGTGGGCTAGCTAACTTTTCTTACTTCTGAAGAAAAGCATTGGGATCCCTATGGACAAGGTCTGAAAGTTACAGTTCCTCCACACAAGATTTTAAGACTATCTAGGGTGGCTGAACATGTTCTGTTCAGCTCCATATGTAGTGAACACTTACACCTCCGACTGCTTTTGGAATAACCTGGCTACTCAGCAGGAAAACCAACATGAAGTCCTACCCTCAGTGCAGGACCTTTCTATCAAATCCTTTCTTGTTTATCTTATAGTCAGCACATACAAACAGAAACAGGCAAATTTAGCAGCTGATTTGAAAACCATGAGATTGCAATTCTCTACATTTCAATTTCTTATTCTCTTAAAGCCCAACAACAATAGGAATGACATTTAGCTACTTAATTATTAAATAATATTTTAATATCAGATGTGATTAAGACCTGTCAGTTGTAGGAACACAAAGGTTACTCAAAACTTCCTCTTGACCAGGCCTGTATTTGTTCTACTGAATCTTTCCTTGTGGACACCATAGTTTCTTTATTTTCATTCACTTCTCTCCTTTCTCAAAGTGTGGTACAACAAGTTTGCTGGAATAATTTGTTTTGAAATTTTACATACCTTCCCAAGAAAGGCCACCTTTCTCTAAATGTATCCCAGAAGTACCTAGAGAAATACTATACCACAAATCTCCACAAAAAGATTTGTGGGTTGGTATGCAAGATTACATGAAATGAATTGGTAATCTAAACAAATAATTACAAAGGCTATCAAAGAAAATAAAAGCTAAAACCTCCAAATATTGTTCCTCTCAGTACCACATTTTTAGGAGCTTACAAATAAGTTATTTTGGGAAAGGAGACAACACAAAGCAAACTACACAAGCACAAAGAAGTTCTGGTTTTGTGAGTACATTATGAAATCCAAAGGAGACTTTGCAGTCCTATCAAGTTATGCAGACAGGGGAGGAGTATGATACGCTGTAAAAATGCTAAATCTGCAGCACAACATAACTGAAATACCCATGACTAAATCTGAAGAGTTCCTTATAATAAACATTGTGTAATGGAAAGATAAGAGAGATAGAAAGATAAAAGGATAAATACAGTTGTCACCCCATATGAAGGCTAAAATTCATGTAACTTCAAGGAAAAAAACCCACTATAATTAGTCTAACAAGTATAACTATCACATCAGTATTGTCTGCTGGGAGAAACTGTATCAGAATTATTCTGGAAATGGTCTGCTGCTACAGAAGGCTTTCCTAAATATGAAATTAACTACATAAGCACTGCTCTTTTAAGGTAAGATACCACCAGATACTAGTAAAAATAGAAAAATGTAGCTTTTGGAAGATGTATTATAGAAGTAAATCAGCTACCCAGTCAAACAAAATATAGTTCTGGACCTATAATAAGATTTTAGTAATATAGGATATGTTAAAAAAAGAACAGATCTGTTAATGCCTCTCAAAGACACTGATTTAGAATCCTTACACCTTGGGGGTTTCCCAACCATGAGCTGGGAGCCATGAGTGTCAGTCATTTGCTCGGCTTCCCTAAGCTGTCCTTTCAAATTTACCATTTCTCATTCTGTTTAGCAGCTGGCCTTATTGAATGGTGTTCACGATCTGAATGCAGAAGGAGTAAATAAAAGGACAACAGATGAAAAAGTATGTTGGATCTGATTACTTCTTAGGAATAATGATTATCTAACAAATAAGGAAACTTCACTGCACATATTAGTATTTTCTAGCACAGTTTCAAAGTGCTTTGCAAAGATATTACAAGATCCAGAAGCAAGCAGAACTCCTTAAGTATTTTCTCAGTCAGGAACATTAGATCCTTCCCTTTATCAACTATTGGCAAGGACAGGCAGAAGTATCTCAGGAAATCATGGTTTTCTTACACAAAAAAAAAAAAAGAACGCAATGCCTGTCTAAACAGATGTAGTTATTATGTAAACTGTAGAGTCTGTATCACTGAGGGGCTGACCAAAACCTCCACCTCTGATTAAATATATAAGACTTTAATATTTAAAATAGTCCCTTAGGTACCAGGAATAAAATGAGCTATAGAGCTGACAGCCTGATGTCTCACCTGCATTCAGTGTACAGGAATTCAAAAAAGACTCTAACAGTATCTAGATGTCACATATTCTTGCTATATAATGTCAATGATTATAACACTAAACTGTTCTGCACTGTAGCAATGCTACATCTGAGAAATTAGAGAAAAAGAAGAAAATACTACTTTTTTGTATAACACTAAGTTTTCTTAAGGGTTGCCAAGGCCATCAGCCAGTTAGAGTCTTTATGCAATTTACTTAATATCACATCTCAATTTTACATTTTAAAAGTAAAAAAAAAAACAACAGTTCAAGACATCTCAGTATCTTTGAAGAACTAAAACCAAAATGATACAATTGTAGCATGAGGCAACATGAAAAAGAAAATTAGGATGCGGTCTTGCAAGTGGTGTCTTAATGACTAAAAATTATTGTAAGGATTGCACAACTGTGCATCACAATTATGGCTAAGACAATGTCTTATTTCCTCAAAGTATGTTAAAAGTCAACACAGATAATAGTCTCTGCTTACCATACACATAACTTCACAGTTTTTTAACAAAGGTCTTCAAGAACAAAATCATGCACATAATATCTTAAATGGGGAAGTTACAAACTTTGAGTCAATTAAAATTGTAATATTTTAAAAACTAAAGCCTATGAGCTTGCTACAAATTCTAGAAATGGTTATAAATACTGAAATATATCTAAACTATGACATCCAAGTAGAGAAAAATTTATTCCAGTTATTACTCAAGTATCTTTTATTTCCAAGGTTCTAACTGAGACTATGCTCCTTGAAGAATCTGTTCACCATAAAACCAGAATGCAGCACTTTGAATAATGTCTCACAGGAAATGTTTTTGGTGCATTATTCCATCAGCAATGCTTATTCTATGTCCCTTTTCACTCAAGTCATGATGAAGGAACTATGACCCGTTCTTCCTGAACTATGTTTCGGAATCCAGCTCCTAATTTTAGAAGGATTCTCTTCTATCCCTCAAGAACTACTGTAAGTTAGCTGATACAAAACTGACCCTTACTTGATCTTTTCATTGCATCCATAGACAAAAATTTTAAAGTTTCAATGGTAGGCATTTCAGAGAGTGGCAAGATCTGACCATATCTCAAACCTTACTAATCACTTAGCTATTCATTTTGCCATTACTCAACAGCATAACAAAACCCGTCCTTTCCTTTCTGTGGTGGTGTATTTCACAGCTGTGCTTATTGCAGTAACAGTACACCGGGCTCAGAGATCTTCTGCTAAATGTGATACATTATCAGAGGGAAAATCAGAATTGAAGCAATTTATTAACATCTTGTAATTAACCAGCAATCAGTGATCTCTATATTTAATACTCAGCAACACAAATAAACCCCAATATTAGATGCAAGCAAAATGCTAATAAACTAAAATATTACATGCATATGAAATGCTTATAATATACACAAACATAAACTACCTCCTACAACAACCCACCCAAAATGCTCTAATCACAGACACAAAAAACAGTACACATCTTTCTCACAGGACCTCTGAGTTGTTACAAGCTCACACTCCTCATCTGGGGATGCTTGTTCCCCCCTCTTACACATATTCTGCTGGAGGTGTGGGTCGTCTAGCTTTCCATGGATCTGTTCAGCTCCTTGCAACCTGCTGAATCACACACTAGTGTGAAAGAACCCCATGACTTCATATGTGCACATCACAAGTGTGGGTATGTGTTGTTGCAGCCTGAACTGACAGTTCACTGGCTGGATGCAGACACCTCATGGCATCCAACAGGGTGGATGTTCCTGCCTTAGATGGAGGTTTTAATTCCAGCAGAGCAGTTTCTCACTGTGTCAATGTCATTCCAAATACTGCTGTTTTCAGTCCAATATCTTTCCTCCCCACAAATTTCCATGCTGTTTTTGTATTTCTTTTCAGGCTCTCTCCTTCTTGGAAGAGCCAATACACGTAACTATGATCCTGTAAAGCTAAAGAAAATAGAGTGACCAATCTCCCAATGTAACATTCTATGAAAACATGAATATTGTGTCTTTGAACTTGAATCTAAAAACAGAACTTCTTTTCTGCACACTCATCTTCCTCGTCCTGCACAACAGCACAGTAAGGGCACCCGACCTTACTTTTACCTCAACAAAGAACGGAATATTTCTTTTAGCTTCGGAAGTCACCTGAATCCTCTAACAGGTTTAAGATTTCCGCTTTAGGACAAAACAAATCACACACTTTGGCTTCCAGCTCAGATTTAAGTCTGAGCTGTATAACTAAATTTGTGCAAGCACAATCTCATCCCAAATGTTTATAATGTCTTCTGAATGAATGTCTTCTAAATTAGCATGAAGCACATATGGTTTTTCTTCTGAGTGAGAATTTGTTTGGTTGCCTTTGCATTGACTTCTGCCTTTGTCCAGAGAGAGTTATAATTTTTATGTTTTTCTTGTTTTTTGCTGCATCTATTTCTTCATTTTTTCCTCCTACCACTAACTACCATCCATTGAAGTCAACTTGTAAGCCAAAAGGAGACCAGCACTAACACATACCAGCGCTCTATAGGTCAGATACATTACTGGAAGTAATTACAGTTTTCCAGTTTCTGTATTTCAACACAGTAGTGTTGAAATTTGAGAAATTCTTTAAAGGTCTGCTTCTTACCAAAATCTTTCAGTCACTGACAACCATGCACACTTTGAAAAAATGTCTTGGTATGTTATTTTTGCAGGTTGCCTGCTGAAAAGTCTTTTTCAGCATAACTTTAAGTATAATTTGATTATGTAATGGAGAGCAAAGCTGGGAGAACTGTAATACCTGCCTACGGATGGGTGGTGTGTTTCCAAGTACTGCAAAAGAAATTTCCACATAGACTTTAGTGAGCATGAGTTAGATGGCAAAAAAACTTAATATCTTTAAAGCTGTTCTAAATTATTGTCTTCATATTAATAGACATATGTAATCGAATATAAGCACTTCACTTTCCTTTGAACACCAGTTTTCTTAAATTAGTTCTGACTTTCTGCATCCAAACAAACACAAGACTGTAGGACAGATAATGCTAACTATTTTTATGCTCCCACATTCAATAATTCTGTTAAAATGAAAACTGCATTGAAAGGGTGCCTTTTCCTCTCAATTCTCCCATACACAGCCACAACACCTGCGAACAGTTGTTTTCCTTTGTTTTCTTCCTTCAGGTCAAATTTTTCATTATTGTGCTGCTCTTTCCCATGAAAAGAAGATCCATTTGTATTCACATAACGCTCTGGAAAGTATAATGTGTAGGGAAACAGAAAAATGTGAGTGACTGCAACACTTACCACAGATTTGGCACCACTGGGTAGATATGCTCTCCCATAAATGGAAAAGAAACACACTGGTAACAGTGCAAAACAGGAAGTCAGTGTCCTTGGTTCTGGCAAAACTACACTTACTGCTCACTAAAGCAAGTGGGAGGCAGGAAATAAAACAAAATCTAGCAAACTAAACCAAAAAGAGAATCAAAATAGATACTATTGAAGAAGAAAACTGGAAAACAGTGTTAAAGATAATATGTCCCCTCACCACTTATTCTCCTACTTATAATCTTCACTGATTTTGCTACAGGACTGACATACTCAAAAATTTTCAACATTTTTAAGCACACTGCTGAAACTACAATAAGGAAAACTGTAATTCACACATAAAATAAGAAGGAATCACTCTACCTGAAATGCAATCCGATAGATTTCATACATTCACCTGAAAAATGTCTCAATATAAATTACATGCTTTTATTGCAATTCTATTTTAACACTACCAGCTAAATCTATTATTATTTAAAATCAGCTTTGTGTCTAATATAAAGATGATTCTAGGTCAGAGCAAAGGCTAGTGATTCATCAAGCTTAGTAACCATTCTCCAAAAGATCACACAAAGTAAAAAGGGAACAATATAGCACATAATAAGACTTCACCCAAATTATATAACCTCCAAAAATTTGTAACATTTGGAATTCCTCAGCCAGGGGTAATGTCTTTTTTTATTCAATAGGTAATGGTGGATGTTCCTTTTCTTAAATTATCCACTATTCTGAAGGCATGTAAACTGTGTAGAGGGAATTTGTAGAGCTTCTGGGAAAAGATATTGCAACCGTTAAAACAAGATGAAGAACCAAGCCTTCTTGTTTGCTTTGAATGAGGCTTCTGTTAGCTTCAACTGATGTTCACCATCATTTTATTGAAAATGAGACTAAACAAGAAATACTTAGTGCACAACTTTCATAACTCTTGGGGGTTTTCTATGGAAATTAACATTTCCATAGAAAATCTTTTCTCCAGGCTAAAGAATTCTGGTTTGCCTAATTACTATTCCTATTGTAACATCACAATTTAGCTCATCCTTTGTGCCTTTCTTTAAATTTTTTCCACTTCAATTATAGCATTTTTAAGAGGAAGGGATAACAATTGTTAAGCACCAAACTCATGTTCTTAGTGTAACCAAACACCTTGTTCCAGAGTAAAGATGGGCGTCTCAAAATCTCTCACCTGAGGTAGTGTGAGTTCTGCCTCCTTACTCCTAAATATAGGTTAGAATTAGTCAGATCAATGACCATGGCAGGCTTGTAGAATTTGAGTGCCAAATTGAAAAAATTCAGGGCTTAACAATTAAATCCTGTATGAGTCAATAGTTCCATTTGAAGTACAAGTAAATTCAAAAGATAGGAATCATCTGAGCAAATGCAAATGTCTAAAATGCAGATACCTGTACTAGTTGTCTAGACTTTAGGGTCACAACAGAGCAATAAGCACTTTTGTGGTATGAATCATCTGACCTTTTAGAAATGTATGAGATCAACTGAACCCTGCAGGCACTTGTTTCTTTGCTAGGACTACAAAAGACTAGAAGATTTTCCAGATGAGGCTATCTCTGATGTCCCTTAAGCAACTATACAGGGAATCCACAACAAATAGCCGAGAAGACATCTGCAATAAAAAGGCCTTAAATTACCAGTATGAATACTACACAAAACATTTCAGCCTGAATGTCGCAGGTGTCTGAACACTTGTTTGAAAGGCCTTTTAATAGCAACCAAAGTTTGTATTGCAGTCTGAATTGAAGGTACTAGTCCTTCAAAGACTATAAATCTTTCTTTATCAGCAGAGAGAATTTTTTTAGTAATTAGGTTCCAGAAAATCTGAAAGAAAAATCTGTCATAATACATAGCATTTTGCATCTTACAACGAATGCCAACAATACTCTCTAAAACTTAAAAGGTACCTTTTACACCATTTAGGTAGTCTTACACAATTTAGACCAACTAATTATTTTCTTCCTTATAGCTGATGGCATTTCCCCAGCCTTTGTCAACATTAATATAATAAGACCTAAGTATAATAACAATACTAACTTTGATTTATTTAAAAAAAAAAAAGGAAGGGGTAGCAGATCAGATCTGTACCGACAGAATTGTGCGGAATGCTGCACATTATGAGCGTGTGCGTCTTTAAATCGCGATCACGAGCGGAGCAGCATGGTATGTTGCCACCTGGTGTAGAGGTGATGTACAAATCCTTGCTGACTCCCGCGTGAGCAGAGGCTGCGTCACTGCAGAGGCACATCTCGGCGTGGCCCGTCCCGGCAATGTCGTCAGCTGCCTTGCCTGCTGACTCACATCTCGGGAAGAAATCTGCTCGGAGGAGAGTGTCCTTCAGCCCGCGACGATGCGGAGCAGGCAAGCACAGGGACTGCAGACGTTACCAGAGAACGGGGAGAGAGGAAGTTATCGCTGCAGGCAAAGGAGCTGAAAGCGTTCGAATCAGAACGCAAATACACATGTTTTCAGCTGTCCACAGCCAGCATGTTGATCCTGCCGTAAGATGCTGAAGAGACGCTAAAACGTTTTGACTGCTGTATCACTCATGTAAATGGGCTGCTTTTGGAGGAAAGTTGAATGTCTGCTGCACGTTAACCATTTCAAACTTCTCCTGCACTTCATTTGCCAAAAGGATCTGTGTTTCATAACAGAAACATCATCCAAATAACCTGCCTAGTACTCCTTTGTGCAAAGAACCTCTTAAAAGTGGTAAAAGCAAGAACGGTGTGCAGATTTCTTAAAGCAAAAACGATCACAATTCTAATTTATAAAGTTTGCATTTTCCTTAGGGACTGATCATAAATACAGTCACGCTTGGAAAACCCTTTCCTTGTGTTCAACAAGAACAGTTCAATTGCTGCCAATTCCTCTAAGAAATACAGTTTTACCTTTCTTTAAAACTCTGTATGCTGCTGCAAGAAACAACTAAAAGCCCAGCATTCTTTCTTCAGACATGACTTTCAGTAACATATTTCAATGGGAAGTCCTAATGCTAATCTTGGAAGACACTGATGCTTTGCCTTTTGCAGTAATTCAATACTCTAGAGCACAGTGGTGTTCTACTGCCCCTGCAGCTGAATATGTCATCACAAATAACTTGTACATGTGCACCCTGTCACTGAAAGATCTCTAGGGATGTTGATCTTTTAATATCTTGTGAGAAGAGATTTCACCTGTTTTTCCACAGTTTACAAGCAGAAAAAACACAAAAATATTCCCAGTGCTTTTTGGCAAAACTGTTGATAGATCTGTTTTGGTGTCACACTGGAAAAAAAGATGGAAGCATGAAAAACAGGTGAATGTATAGTTACCTAATGTACTCTAAAACAAGCAATTTTTCCCTGACTGAAAACCTTTATCTAAAATGTCAGTAAGTCATTATAGCAGAAAAACCGTCCTTGCAATTCATGAAAAATCTCTTTGTAAATTCTGTCATGATAGGTTGTCACTGATGGGGAAAAGACTGATGACTGACTGATGTCAAAACACTTGCTTGAGTAAAAAACACTCAAAAGCCCCCGGAGAAAATTTTAAATATATATGAACACACTCACTGGGCCTTTAGTATTTATAGGCTCTTCAACATTGTCTTGTGTCTGCCAAACTATAAACTGATCCATCAGTAAAAAAAAAAACAAAATCAAAAACCAATATCTTTTCAGATAACAGCAAATAATAGACTTCAGACTATTTTCAGTCTCTCAATACAAATTACAATTCCCTTGGATTTTTTTTTTAAAGAATATGTACCTGATGTATGCACTAACCTTTATATAAGAGACAGCATAGTCAGAAGACTATTTTTACAAGGAAGAGGGGGATATTAGATAGAAAATCTGTCCCTTTAACACTGAGTTGTTCAATATTCACAAGGTAATTTTGTTTCTACTGTCAGCACTAACACAAGAAAAAAATGCCAGTAATTTCCAAAATATCTGGAACTGCACTGCCACACTATGTTACACAATGTTTTTTTAATAAAATAAGGATTTCAATTGTGTATGAAATACAGGCATTTCAAAAAAAACATTTCTTAATGCAGCTGGAACAAAAAACTCATTGTGAGGCTTGAAATGGGTGATCTGACAATCAGCCATATTTAATATTTCAGTTCATATGGTGGGAAAAGAATCGTCATCCTGGACAACACACTTACAATGGCCCCACTGCACTGTCACAAAGGCAGTAGCCATAATGTGACAGTCCCTTGAATGTAAAGCCCAAAAAGATGTAGCTTCAAGCAGTGCCTTCTGCGTGGCTCTCTGCCTTCAGACACTCAACAGTTCTCTTTGAGACACATTGAGCCATGGAGCAGAAGAGAGATGGTGAAACCACATTGTACAACCACAGATTTACCTAGAAGCCAGAGCTGCATTGAGCACTACACACCAGAGGAGACAGATCTTGTGTTCACACAGCAAACAGTCAAATAGTTGATGTGGTAGAGTCAAACAATAATCACTCCAGTATCTACACTTAACTTATAACAAAATATCTGGTTTTCCATCACATAATCATGATAGATACAGGGGGGAAATAGAAAATACTGAAAATGTATTTCAGCAACCTACAGAACTACAGAAAACACTAAATAGTCATTATTGTTTCATATAAACTGGATGACGGTTATTTTGAACTTTGCATTCCTCAAAAACTGTTTCAAGGAAAAAAGAGGTGACTTTTTGACATTAGATGTATTAATGCCATTAATTCAGTTCAACCTCCTGCCTTGCTTCTACCCGTTTCCTTCAAAAAAGCTCAGAACAGTACCTGCTTCAAAACTGCTTCTTAGTCTGCACAGACAACCATACTCTTCCTGGCCTCAGTAACTGCTGCAGCATTTGCTTGGCTAGAGCAGCAGATGAACGTGTGGTCATAAAAGCATAGCAAAATCTCCTTCCTTCTGTGAAAATAATTGTACATTCTATTATACAATAGCATCCAAGATGAAAGATGGAAGGTATTTTTAAAATACAATTCAAAATCAGAATGTTTCAGCAGAAGGTTTTATCAGATATTCCATAATATCCCCAGTGTTGGAATAGGGTAATTGTTGTCATTTCATTGCTCACTAACCACATACAATTATCTTTATAGGAGTATACTTTATACATATACAGTATACCAGTATACAATATACTTTATACCAGTAATCAGCTTGATACCATTTGATCTCCCTTTGCTTTTTATGCATCTAATTACAAAGTAGCAGTAGATGTTTGCATCACAAAGACTGGTTTGAGCACCTGTTGCAAACTCCTTGAATTGTCAGATGTCTGCATTTTCCCAAAGATGTAAGACTGAGAGCTAAACACATATTTAAAGGCTATGTTTTATAAGCCAATGGTAGTCAGGTATTTAAAAACTACTTTATGAAGAAAGAATCAAAATATTTTTTACACTAGCAGTGTGCAATGCAAACTAACATGAAAAGCATGACAGAAGCATATGTCATTTCTCCATTTTGATAAATAAACTTAAGTTTTTAAGTGTGAGACAAGAAATGTGTGATCTTTTTCACTAGCATGCACCAGACAAACATTGCAGTAGTTCTGAGTTCTCGTGACCTTATTGGAAACACACACCAAAACAGAGGTAAATTTGGAGATTACTTTAATAGTTAGCAGGGTCAGTAGGGCTCATCTGGATTCAGTGATCTGAAGTTGGTCTCTGGAAGATCTTCTCTCTCACTCTTAGCTGAGTCCAGCCTCTTAAAACAGCAGATACGTGTAGGAGAGATCCTGTTACCAGACGTCTTGCCACGCTTCATGGCTACAAATGCCACTGTGGCTCCTGCAAGGCCAAATCCATCCAGTCACAAACAGTATCCTCATGGAGCTTGTTTTAGAGTTTAGGGATGATCCAATCCCACAACTTCATTACTGTCAGGGTACAATAACAACCCTACTCCCCTTTGTCCAGAAATACTTTGGTTTATTACCAAAGTATTCTCCAAAATTCTTGCTTAGCTGTGACCTTTCAGAAAAGCTGGTTGTGGCGAGGGAAAATAAACTATGTCTTGCTTTGGTGTGGGCATGGGTCACCAATATGTGATTGCAGCTAAATGCCAGGTCCAGTTCAGTACTCAAAAAAAGGAATGGGACAAGTTCTTGAGGCCAATTTTCCTGCAGACCTTACAAAATGCTTTGTTACCCCAAATTTAACCTTGTTACCTTCCAAATGCTTTGGTACCTTCCAAATTTAATTAGAACTGAAGGTCCTATCATAGATATTTGCAATCAAATTAATTTTAAAAATATATATTTCTGAAACCACACACTCCTTCATGCTTACTAAAATCCATCAGCAAATGCAGTTCTTCCATTATACTTTTCTGGAAACTAACTCCAACTAATGTTATTGTAGGTCTTAATGAAACACAATGACTGCACTGTGAGTGACTCCTCAGGATGGAGTTTTTGTTCATCAAATCATGCAGACCTTACCAGATGCTGCAGTTAAAAACAACCCTCCATTGCCACTTTTGTCTAAATGTGAACTTCAACAAATGTTGAAGTAGGCTTCTACTATGGAAAAAGACTGACTTTAGGAGGACTTAAATGCCTCTAAGAGAGGTGAAATTTTGTAAGTTTCCTTACTTGCTCAGCTGTTTCACAGAGGCAAAAGATTTTAGAGCAAGATACATGTATTGCTGTGAACATTTATAAAGGGCAAATTATGAGTTACAGTTTTGTGCCTCAGCTACCCTTCTCATGTTATCAGACAAAATGTTGGTGCAATATAAGGTATAATCTTGTACAATGGAGCTTGACCACAAGGCTTGTGGCACTAGTATGCCCAATGGCATGCTGTAGCCAGAGTTAAGTGTTGGAAGTAATTTTGAAATAATATTGCATCATTTCCTATGCCACAGCTTGCATTACAGAAAGATCAATTACAATGGTATCAGGATGAAAGAAAGCTGGAAAACGGAAGGATTCTCTACTCCTTGATGCCTGATGGTAAAATCTTTAAAACCTAGTGCTGTATTTCTTTCCCTTATAACCGTGAGATGGCAGCAAGGAGTGATTTGCCTCGGGGCGGAGGGCAGGGGGTGGCGGGGCGGTGTGCGACACACAGCCTGGCACGGGGCTGGCCGCATTTAGCTCCCGAATCCGTCCCGACTGTGTGCCCACGCAAGGCTTTATGGAAAGCCTGTCCTGGGGAGAAATGCTGCAAACTGCAAGCCAAGAGCTCATTCTGCAGCATTACTGCACAGATTATTTAAAACCCTGCTCGTGGAGGTTTTACAGCTTCATGATTAGCTATATCCGTTTAAGAATGAAGGAGTTCCACCAAGGAATCCTCTCTATTCTTTTCTCTTTTTTTATCTCCATTCTCCGCAGGAATGCGCATCAGCTCTCCAACACGGAGAGACCCAGGCGCCCCACCTTGCCAAGCCAAGGCTGTTAAGCCGGCACGGTCCGCTCCCCACACCGCCTGTGCCATCCCGCGCGGGGTCGGCAGGGGCACCAACGCGCGGCCGCGGGACTCGAACCCGGCACCTCCCGGGCACCGCCCGCAGCCCCGCGGGCCCGCCCCGCGCCCCGCCCCGCGCCCCGCCCCGGCAGCGTTCCGCCAATCAGCGCGCGGCAGGAGCCACCGACGAGCAGGGCGGGGCGGAGGTGGGCGGGGCCTGCGGCGCGCACGCCCCCATGTGGCGATTCGATTGGCTGTTGCGCCGCCAAACTGCCCAATCGGAGAGTGGTTTGCAAAGGCGCCCTGAGCCTATCGCAGAGGTGGTTCCTGTTCCGCTCGGGCAGTTTGAAACCGTCGGTGCCGGCGGCCGGCGCGGCCGGAGCGCGCAGGTGAGCAGGGGCGCCGGGGCCGCGCCGTCCTTCCCTCAGCGCCCTGCCCTGCCCTGCCCTGCCCTGCCCTGCCCTGCCCTGCCCGGGGCCGTCCTTCCCTCAGCGCCCTGCCCTGCCCGGGGCCGCGCCGTCCTTCCCTCAGCGCCCTGCCCTGCCCTGCCCTGCCCTGCCCGGGGCCGCGCCGTCCTTCCCTCAGCACCCTGCCCTGCCCGGGGCCGCGCTGCCACCCGCAACCCACCCCGAGCTTCCTCGGGGTGCGAGTGGGCAACCCTGCTCCGGGTGCTTGGGCTGGATATCTTAAAAGCCCTGTATAAGAAAGGAAGAGGAAAATTTCTTGTTCATAATGTCTCGTGTTCCCTGCTGTCTGACCGCCCCTGTGCCTCCCTGCTGTCCGTGGGCACTCTCGGGCTGTCCCTGTTGTCGCCGGCTGCCATGGCAGCCGAGGTGGCAGCAGTGGCGGCGAGCGGCAGCTGCGGAGGTGCTGTGGTGAGGAGTTAAAGCGTGAGCAGTGCTGCGCAGGGGGTGCAGCTAAAGGGAACGGGTATGTCCTGCCTCTGCTGGTAGGTTGTGTTCTTCTGTCACTGGCACTGTCCCCCAGAGTTCAGTACTGGGCCCAGAACTGTTTAGCTTGTTCATCCATGACTTGTAAACAGGGGAGTGCCTCCTCAGCAAGTTCACTGAGGACACAAAGCTGGGAGCAGTGGCTGATACCCTGGAGTACTGTGAAGCCCTTCAGAAGGACCTCAACAGGTTGGACAGATGGACAGAGAAGAGCATCTGAAATTCAACAAAGGCAAATCCAGGGTTCTGCACCTGCGGGAGAACAACCCTGGGCACCAGCACAGGCTGGGGCTGACCTGCTGGGGAGCAGCTCTGTAGAGAAGAACCTGGGGGTCTTGGTGGACAAGCTGTCCACAAGCCAGCAGTGTGTCCTGGTGGCCAAGAAGGCTAGTGGTGTCTTGGGGGCATTAGGGTTGGGCAAAGTGATCCTGTCCCTCTACTCAGTCTTGGTGAGGCCACATGTGGAGTGCTGTGTCCAGTGCTGGGCTCCTCAAGACAAGAAAGACATGGATCTGCTAGAGTGGATCCAGCAGAGGCTACAAGAATGATGAGGGGACTGGAGCATCTTGCTTAGGAGGAAAGGCAAAGGGAACTGGGCCTGTTCAGCTTCAAGAAGAGACAGCTGAGAGAAGATCTCATCAGTATCTATAATTATCTGAAGGGAGGATGCCAAGGAAATGGAGCCATGCTTTTCCTAGTGGTGCCAGGCAATAGGTCAAGGGATAACATACAGAAACTGATACACAGGAACTTCCACCTGAACATGAAAAGGAAATTCTTTATTGTGCAGATGATCACACACTGGAACAGATTGTTCAGAGAGGTTGTTCAAGATATTCAAGAACCATCTGGATGCAATCCTGTCCCATGTGCTCTGGGATGACCCTGCTTAAGCAGAGAGCTCGGACCACTGTGGTCTGTTCTGACCTTACCCACTGCATGATTCTCTTGCCTAGGTGTTGAGTCCTCTGATCCAAATGAAACATTAAATTATTTGGAAAGCATCACCTTTAGTTAAAAACAAAGCCAAAACCAGAAAAACATGCTTAATTAGCCCAGCTTAATTAGCTCAAAATTAAGAAGGAGAGCAACCATGGTGAGTCAGACCAAGATCTTTATAGTTGCATCCTGTTTCTTAAAAGCAGCAGTCTTACTCTTGCAGTTGTATGCTTATGGTTTGGAAGAAACTAATGCTCTTAACAGGAATCTTCCTTTAATGAAGTCAGATATATGTTTTGACAGATGCTTGGCTAAGTTTAGAAGAACATGGTAAGCTTGAGGATGTTCTTCTCACTTTCACTATATAATGATTTGCAATTTAGCAAATTAGCTTGTTGACCCAGAGGTGGTGTCTTAATATCCCTTGATTTCACTTTTAGAAACTTATCCGGTATTTTGTGGGACTTAGTGCTTGTTCAGTGAGATCAAAGCAGAGAAGTTATTCTTAGGCCAGCTTGGCTGAGCAGGGATCTTCTTCTGAAGCTAAGGCAAAAAAGGAAAATGTATGCCCAGTGGAAACAAAGTCAGGTTACATGGGAGAAATACAGAGATGCAGCTCTCCACGGCAGAGAGAAAATTCGTGTGGCCAGAGCTCAATTAAACTTGAAGCTGGCCAGTACTGTGGGGGACAAAAATGGCAGTTTTTAAAAATAAGACAGTAGTAAAAGACAGTCCAGAAATAACATGAGCCTGTTGCATGAGGAGGATGGTCACCTCACAAACAGGGACATAGACAAGGCAGAGATTATTTCTTTGCTTCGGTCTTCAGCATTGATGCAGTCACTGGTCACACCAGCATGGGTTCATGAGAGGAAGGTCCTGCCTGACAAACTTAATTTTCTTTTATGACAAGGTAACCTACCAGCCTGATCAAGGGAAACCAATTGATATAACATTTTTGGATTTCAGTAAAGCTTTTGATAGTGTCTCTCACACTGTCCCAAAAAAAATTTTTAGCACACGGCTGGATAAACACATCATGGGATAGGTGAGCAACTGGCTCACGGGTTGGGCACAAAGGGTTGCAGTGACTGGGGTGGCAGCAGACTGGGGACCTGTCACTGGTGGGGTTCCACAGGGTTCCATCTTAGGCCTAGTGCTTTTCAGCGTATTCAAAATTGACTTGGATGCAGACCTTGGAGGTATACTAAGTAAATTTGTTGACGATACTAAATTGGGTAGAGCTGCTGATTTCTTCAAAGGCAGAGAAGCCACCTGAGACAGGGCAACCCTGGATGTATGGACAAATGGGGAAATGCGAGGCTGGAGAGCAGCTCCACTGAAGAGGTTCGGTGGGTCCTGGTTGATGGCAAGTTGAACATGAGTCAGCAGTGCCCTGGCAGCCAGGAGAGCCAACCCTGTCCTGGGGGGCATCAGGCACAGCATTGCCAGTTGGGCAAGAGAGGGGATTGTCCTGCTCTGCTCTGCACTGGGGCAGCCTCACCTCCAGTGCTGGAGGTAGCTTTGGGTGCCGCAATAGAAGAAAGACATTCAGTTATTAGCATCCAAAGGAGGATAACAAAGATGATGAAGGGCCTTGAGGGAAAGCCTTATGAGGAGTGGCTGAGGTCATTTTGGTTTGTCACTTGCAATGAAGGAACCTTTTGAGTTTTAGAAGACCACAGAGTAGTTTCAGTGATACATAGAGAACTAGATCCACCAGATTGCATATCAGGGGCATGATCTTAGAGAACTAAAAACAGAAGCCAGGACAGTGGTCTTAAGTTATTGAATGAACTTTTCAGTAAAAACCTTTCCACTTCCTTTTGTCCATGTTCACATGGAACTCCATTTACACACGGACTCCTTTTGTCCATGTTCACATGGAACTCCATCCGATATTCTCAGAAAAATCAATAGTTCTTTTGAAGTGTACTGAGAAGGGAAGGTATAACAATATTTCTGACTTCTGGTTGCAAATACACCTCTAATTCCTGTAAGTACTAGATAGTTGGCTCCTTGTGATCCTCCCTAATACACACACACCTTTGAGTAGACCCAGGGCTGTTAGAGTAGTCAGGATCCACAATTTGAGAAATTATATGTGGGAAAGCATAGGAGTTTGAAGTTGACTTTTTAAGATTACTGAAGTATTTTTTGGTATTGAAAGAATTTATCAGCTAAAGGAAGGTAGAGTGCTAGTACAAATCTATTTCATTATGTAGAGAGGCTAAAACCAAGGGTATATGTAAGGAATAATTCAGGTGAGAGAGCAAAGAAGAAAATTATCAGAGCAGGAGGTAATGAAAAAAGAGTAGCTGAAGAAGGTAGTATTTCTTCTGTCATCTACACAAAGATACAGCAATAAAAAGTATGTAGTAAACCTTCATGAGACTTCACGTTTTGTACTTAAAAATTGTGATTGGTGTATGAGGGCTCAGTAGGAAGTAGGAAGATGGTAATCATGTCTTTTGAACCTTGAGCTACAGGAGATTTCAGCATTTGAAATTGTCTTTGTACCATTTTTAAAACATCCATCATCAGCACGGAAATGAGCTCGCCATTCAGAAAGGTGTAAAAATATCTGTGGCAGAGAGAGTTTTTGTGGTAAAGGAACAATCAGTGTCTAGAATAGCTCAAAGAGCAAAAGGATAATTAATTTCTATCTATATTCCTGTATAGAGAACTACATGGGGTTTTTGATACTTTGAGAAATTATGATAGTGTTTAAGTAGAATATTCCTGCCAGTTTATTGACAGTACCACTAGCAATTTAAAAATTACATTTCTGTCAGAAAATGCATCTGTTTAAAAAACAACTGAGAATATTTTAATTGACAGTTGTAAAGGTCTCTTTAAAATTAAATTTTCCGTACAAGTTGTTTGCTACATTGTACAGTCAGTCAGTTCCTCTGGTTATTTATGGTGATGTGCCTTCTATCCTCACTCAATGTGTCTGATTGTCTTTCATATGCATCAGGGAGCTATATCACTCTGTCTTTCATTCATTAACAAATTCGTCTTGCTTTATACTCAGTTCTCCCTCATTTTGTAATTTCTTTGATCTTTCCCTCCCCCACAGTATCCTTTAGAGTCCTTTTCCCTTTATTCTGTCAAATCTTATCACAAGAGCTTCAGTCCTTCACTAAAGGGACCTATTCAAGGCTGTAGCAGATTCAAAGATAAATATATCTTTCACAAAGTCTTCAAGCTTCTTAATGATTCTTCAAGATCCTCTACTTCCCAAATATTCAAAGAATGCCTCACTGTCTTGTTTAGAAATTGCTGGAATGATTGACATTTATTGAACCTAAGGTACTACTTGTCCATTCATACCTATTCTTCTTCCTGGCCTCGTAAGTCAAAAAAAGGTGGTGGGAGACTGCGGTTGACTGCTAAGCTTCAGGGTATTGAGCAGGAGTGTTCAGGGCATCACCTCATCTTGGGCTGTGGTTGAGGTTGTTTAGTGGGTGGGCACAGTGTAGCTTATGCATGTGTATGCTGCTCAGGAGGAATTTTGTACTCAAACAGGCTGATAAGCTCAAAAACAATGCAGTGTGATTAAGACTGCGGGATTGACAGAGGAGTGTATCTGTAACTGCAACAGCTGACATTGTTGCTTTGGGGTCTTTCCTTGTTTTCATATAAGTGAATGAAAGTATTTCCATGTTTTGAGTATGGTTTGGATCAGGCCATTTCCTACCTAGCATTATATAATGAGACTGTTCAGTTTAGTGCACAGGTTGGGCATTGATCCAGCAGAATCTCTGTTTCTGGGGAAAATGTTGGTGAATATATGTTTATGTCCTGAAACTGAAAAATGAAGTTCAGCTTCTACTGTTTTATAGACTTACTTTGTGCAGAATGTCATCAGATGAGGAGAAAAGCACAAGTCCAGTTTTGCCAAAAGACTCGGTTCAGGAAAGTTCTGTTTCTTCAGATCCTCAGGTAGGAAAGAGGCAATATAATTTGTTTTATTGTCATGGCATTTTATTTGGCAAAGGATAATTACGAGGAAATCAAACTAAATGTGCATGTTTTTTATATTTTACATATACAGAAAAATAATAAGAATGCTAGTGAAAGAAACAAATTAGACCCCCGAACACCTGATATTAAAATATATTCTGTTAGATTCCCTTTTGTGCATTTCACAAGAAATTTACGTAAAAATTCTTACCTAAACTTCAGAGTTTGGTCAGCTGCAAATAAAATAGGTCATTTTCTTACCTATTTTTTTCTAGTGTTTTTCTTCATTTCAGTTAAGTCTTATGAAGAAGCCAGAATCTGACACAGTAGGGTAGAAACCCATTATTTTTGAGACATTAAGTGTAACTATATTTTAGGCTTCCTACATGTTGTTGTAAAAACTGAAATTTTTTTAATGGATTTATTTCTCTTGCAGTGATATTATGGCCAAGTTAATTGCAGAAAGGAAATGATGGCTTTTTGCTTTGATTTTCTTTATTTTCTGGGTCAAAGGTCAGGATATGCTGAAACTATTATACTGGGTGGTTTGCTCTTCTGCGCTCGTTCTTTTGAGAGGATGCAATGATATTGGATAAAGTACTATTCTTTTGAAAGCACCAGACTTTATCCTTTAATAATTGGTTATTCCTACTTGTGTAGTGGGTTGTGGGGTGTTTGTCCTTTGCTGGGATACAATCCAAACCAGGACAGTTTTGACAATAACGTTTTGCTAGTTGCCCTGTAAAAGTGCATTCCATTTTTGTCACCTGGAGACATGGGCATATACAGTAGCAGCACTGTTAAATTGAGTGGTTTTCTTCTTTCTTTTTTTACCATGAGGATTGACTTGTACCTTCTAAACTACCCTTTTAGACACAATTAATTTCTGTAGCCCATATACTTCTCTATCTGTCCTCATATCTCATGGATAAATTTTCATAATCTGTGTTTAGGAGTAGTAATGCATCTGTGTTTCCAATGCCTTTTGTGGTCAGAGAAAAAGATAAAAGCATCATGCCAGAAATTTTGAAGGACCAGAATTTTCTGTTATGATCTAGTTGATTATCAAGGAGTTTCTAAGGCCACCTTGTAGAGAATGATAAACTTCTACTAATGAATGACGGTTTTGCTGATGAGAACATATCTAAAGTAGAATAGTTCCAGTTGGATGTGGCCTACACTGATCACTGGCCAAACTGTCTGACCATTTTGTGGATGACCAAAAGTTAAATCATGTTATTTAAGGGCATTGTCCAAATGCCTCTTAAAGAGTGACAGGCTCAGGGCATCAACCACTCTCCCTAGGAAGCCCATTCTAGTTGTTGATCCCTCTCAGTAAAGAAATGCTTCCTATTGTCAAATCTGATCTTCTGACACAGTTTCGAACCATTCCCATGCATGCTATCACTGGATCCCAGGGAGAAGAGATGGCCATCTCCTCTCCACTTCCCCTGCTCAGGAAGGTGTAGAGAGAAAGGAGGCCACTCAGCCTCCTTTTCTCCAAACTAGACAAGCCCAAAGTCCAAAGCTGCCCCTTGCAGGAGTTTATTTATTGTTGAATAAGAAGAGCACTGGGGTCACTGCTGATCAATAGGAATGTTGACAGGGAAGTACTTTACCCCTTTTACATCATTTTGGAAGGTCTATTCTGTTTTGCTTGGTTCAGCCTTTCTGATAATGTGTTTCTTTTAAATAGAAACCAGATTATTGCCTTTTCTTTACAAAGAGAATCCACTGACTCTTAGAAAATTTCCATTACTTATAATTGGATTGTGCAAGGCTATCTATTAAATCTGTTCTTATCATATTGTTTAGTAACCTTGACTGCAATCCTTTGCAGTATCAGTAGATTTTTATTAAAAAAAGAAAAAAATTACCCAAAAAATCTGACTTTTTGGTGCCATTTGTTCATTGCATCACTGCATCATATACGTCTACAAAACAAAGGTAGTATGCATTAAATGGTCAAAACTCCACTGACCTACAAGTCATAGAACTGTATTCCTCTAGTTTTATATATGAACAAAATTGTTTGCTGTTGACAAAACAGCTTGAAAGTTTTGTTTAAAGCAGAACCATGATAGTAAACCAAACATACATTATTAATTTTATTTTATTATGGTTTTATTTTAAATGTGTTGGTCAATATTGTATTCTAGTTGCAGCATACTTGTTATGGCATATTTAAGATGGAGGTAATACACTTAATCGCTCAGTGTTTCAATACATATTCCCACTGCTGTCTCCAGGATTTCTTTTTTCCTGTATGTCTAAGTTTCTGGTTAAAACTGGGATACTGTGCTTTCTTTAATATTTGCCTTTCAACTTCATTTCAACGGTGTTGTAATACTGTAATTTATAAACATTTATTTCCAGGTTTGTCACTGGATCCTGTCTATTGACACTTTCTGTTGGCGCGTAAGCGTGCGTATTCCTATACAGAGTAGATTCTTTGGGTTTTAATAAAAGTGTTAGAATTTGAAAAAAATTTCCTGCCATAACTGTATATGTATATTTGGAGTGCTAGGCATGTCTACAGTAGGACAGATTGTGTGCTGGTGAGTAGGTAGGGTGACTCAAAGTGAGCTGCCAACTTGCACCTGACATCTAACCTACTATGTCTTTTGAATTGACTAAGATAATCATGGAAGCAGCTGGATCAACTCTGTCTGAGAACTAACTTGTTTGTGGGTAAGAATTAGTTTTAAGTTGCTATTTGGTTACATTATCTCTTTGAAGAAGACAGAGGTGTGATCTAATATGTTCTGCACAATCATTTAATTTATATTATTTAAGGCTAATATTGGCTTTTTTACTCAGCTGAAACTTCACTGCAGGAAGTTTTATGGTTCCATGTAGTTTCTGACTGAATAACGGATCTGAAGATATGTTTTCTTCTTTTGATATATTATAAAATCTAAACTGCATTCATTTAGAAAGATATGGCTATGGAAAAATTGATAACTTGTTGGTTTGCAGCTAACTATACCTTTTACATGGAATGTGACACACTTGCATATCCAAAAGATACATCATGTATTTGTAATTCTATAGCTTTATATACATTTATTTAGGCTTTTAATTCAAATGTGATAGAAGATGGGAAATGGACATTTAAATGGGAACTAGAATTCAGCTAAAATGTACCAAAGCTAGCTTCTTAAATCTCTAATTAGTTGAAACCCACAAAAATATAAAAGTTACACTGAAAGCTTTGAAGTATTATCCTTTTCAATTGTTAGATTTAAAAACATATTACATGTAATTGGTAGCTTTCATTGATTGTTTTCACTCCAACTTTCCCCTGATTGAAGAGAAAATTAATTTTTCAATTCACACTGTGTTTCTGAGGTGTGACCTCATTAGGATATGAGCAGAACTAATTTGATAATACCAAGTGAAGAAAAAATAAGGGCTAGTGGCCTGGTTTAGTATTTTTCAACAGGCATTGTTTTCCAGATCTTTAATTAGTAGATTTGATTTGGTTTAGCATGTAACTGCTTCTGGAACTTGTTTAATTAATTACTGGATTGTATGTTTAAGCTGTAATACAGATTGTTTGCAGTTTCACAATGGACGCTAAATACCTTCATCCTGAAAATCTGTTTCACTAAGAGATTTAAAAAAAAATCAGTTGGCTTACTTTGTTTGCATAGTATGATGTTTACAATACTATACTTACCTAGTATAATGCCACACACCAGTTAGATAGGTTTATAACTTCTTAATAGGAAAACTTAGTTACATATACACGTTCCCTATACCTGTATAATTTTTAAAATAAATAATACAAGGTAAGAATAATTATATCTACTCTAAACAAAATAGTGGGTAATCAAACCTCTTTTGATGATTGGCTTTACAACTTCCACCGAAGAAATTGTAATGTTACAGAATGTGAAGTGTTACTGTAGCATCTTTGTCCTGGCTATAAAAATGCATGTTTTTCTTTGAAGCACTAGTAGTAGTGATTTGAAATAATATCAAGCGATGAATAACTCATATGATCTGGAAGTGGAGTGTTTTTCCAGCTCTTGGTTTTGTTTTAGATGCCTGTTACAGTATCCAGTTCTGGCATCTGGCAGAATCTTTCTGTGTAACTGTTACAGTGCATCTGGTTGTAATCAGAAGGAATGTGAACATTAAATAAGAGAATATTAAATTGTTATAATCACTGTAGGAAAATAGCTCAATTTTGCAACTTTAAAATCCTCTTAATTATCACCATAATAATATAAAAGAAGCCTCTCAAAATTATAGAAAATAATTTGCACTCCTTCATACATATACCTAATTTTTAAAAATGTAATTGTAGTTTTATAATTCTTTGTCACCCCTTTGCAACAGGAGGAATATGAAGAGCTGTTTCATTATACTGTTGTGACTCCGAAGTTTGAACAGTGTGTCTCAAAGTTGCCAGAACCTGCCGTAGAACCGAGACCAGCTGACAGAGCTTCAGGGCTGGCAGATGATGCCAGTCAACAGAAGAGTCCAGGTAGTATGCCCAAGGCTATGTGTTGAGCTTGCAAGAACAATGATACAACTTTTATGGCTTACATTTTTAATAGCTTCAGTTTGAAAAGTATATGGAGCTCATCTGTAGTACATTTGCATTTTGTACAAGAAATTTAGGAAGGCATGTTCCCTGATGGGTTCTCTCTCTGACATCACTTTCAGATGGCAGTATTGATGTGCTGACAGTTCTTTGTGTTTTGTGGAGCAAATGTTTAAAGATGGTGCAATAATGGAAAAAGGGATACCCTTAGTTACTATATACTCCATTGAAATTTGATGGGTCACAGCTGGTTTTGCTCATGCCTGTGCTGCCATGATAGAAATAATGATCATTTAAACAATGATTATTTGGAAGGAAGAATTACCTTAAAAGGGCTTTTTGTAATGGCTAGTCATGTCACTGCATAAATGTCATTCTTGCTCTTTTGGTTTAATCCTGTTATTCTAGTTTTATTTTATTGCTTGGCATTTAGGACCCTAAACGCAGTGTCTTGTGATGCATTAGTAACATTGATACTTATGGTTATGTGTTGGTTGCTTCTGTCACTAGTATATTGATTGAGAATTTTTATTTGGTTGAGAATTTTGCTTTGCTGTTAATTTTGTTTCAGAAAAAATAGTAAACAATCACTTCTGCATTATTTCTTTTCTAGGGAGTTATGCATAATGAGAAAAAGCTGACTTTAAACTAACTTAAATTGTTTATCATTCTATTTCATTACAAAAATATTTAGCTACAGTTCTGTCTTCTCTTTTAGAACATTTGAGGATGGCTTTATCTCTACTGTTTAGAGGAGCATGTGACATATTTGTACCTTCCAACTTGGAAGTTTGGTCAGTACTATTTCTGTAAGTCTGTAGATTCTGAAGCAACTGCCAGACAATCTGTAAGGAAGGATTACAGCTTCAGGAGATGGCAAGTTGTAGGTGATGACAGCATAATGACCTTTAGCCGTTCCGTCCATCATGTCCTGCCTACCTGCTGCTCTTGCCTTGACCTCATGGCACCACTCCCAAGATACACCAGGCCTTAGCATGAGCTGTGCATTAGCCAAAATCTGAGCAGAACTTACATGAACGGTCATGGCATGAATAGAATGTCAGTAATACACAGATGACAGTACAGCTGTGATTCCTGTTGCCAGTCTCTGTATGTGAACTATCACGACACAAACTGTCCCCAGTTGCTGTGAAAGTCTGTGTGGGTTAAATCCAGCTCAAGTCCATTGCTATGTTGAAAGTTCATTTTGGTGGTTGCTTAGTTTTTATATTGTGTTGGCTAAAGCCACACTCCTCTGGCTAGTGCAGAAATGCATTCAAGAGTTCACAATTAACTAAGGCCACTTACACAATCAGTTGATCCACTCAACTGGTGCAGCCTTTTATGAAAACCAAAGGCCACCTACAGCTCCTTCCTGTGTTGAGATAACTTCAGCTTTCTTTAAAACAGCTGTGATCACTCCCTGTATTCTTCCCAGAGCACCATGAACAGAGTGCTCTCTCCTCTGAATGTTCTTCCATTGTTGATCAGTCACATTATCAGTCACAGATTGTCAGGAGTCAAATACACTTGGACAATTCTTGAACTGTAGAGCAGTTCATGTCAGCTACTGCAACTGTTTCTCAACGTGAGAAGTTGTTCTTCAAAGAGCAGTAGAAAATTTCAAACCCAGCTATGTGGAATTATATTATGCCGCAAATTCTAATTTGAGTATTGTTCTCAGTGCTTTCTCTGCTTAGAGTTTTGTCTCCCAGCTTGAGTGGAATATTGTTTTGTAAGGGAATTTTTGTGATGTGTAATACTATTGTTCGTGAGAAAGAATATCAGAATCAGAGCACTAGACTTGTGCGCTTGTTTTGGTACGTGACTGTATACTGTATTTTCGATCATAGTTATCTGAAGAGAAAATTGTAGCCAGTCACCTAATCTCTTGTCTCTCCTTAACTCTTTCAGAGGGGTTATGCTCTTAGTTTTTAACTATTCTTTCTAGGGTGTATTGGGTTTGCATGCCAAACTTTGGTTGGTGGGTGGGCAGGGAGTTCCGGGATGGCTTCTATGAGGAGCTGCCAGAAGCTGCCCCTTTGTGTGACAGAGCCAATCCCTGGCAGCTCCAAAAGATGGAAGTGCAGCTCTCCAAGGCTGGGCCAATATGAAATGGTGGTAACATCTCTTGTGATAACAGATTTAAGAAGAAAAAAATTTTTGAGCAGTTGTAATTGTGACCACAGAAGAAAAGAGCGAGAATGTGTGAGAGGAACAGCTATGAAGGTCACTGAAGGAGGGGCAGGAGGTGCTCCAGGCACTGGATCTGAGATTCCTGTGCAGTCCGTGGTGCAGACCATGGTGAAATATCTGTGCCCATGGAGGTCAATTACCTGCGCCTCCATGGGAGGCCTGTGGAGACCGACGGAGAGATGAGCTGACACTGGAGCAGCATCCTTGCAGGGACCTGCAGACCCATCAAGAGAGGAGCCCATTCTGGCTTAGGTTTCCTGGTAGGACTTGTGACCCTGGGGGGGGACTCACACTGGAGCAGCCTGTCCTCGAAGGACTGCACCCTGTGGAAGAGTGACCCACATTCCAGCAGTTCACAGAGAACTGTTGCCCATGGGATGGACTCATGTTGGAGAAGTTCATGGAGAACTGTCTCCCATGGGAGAGACCCCATATATTGGAGCAGGGGAGAAACTCCTCTCTGTGAGCAGTGGGAGAAACCATGTAACCCCCATTCTCTGTCTCCCTGTGCTGCTGGGGGAGGAGGTAGATGTGAGAAGGAAAGAGGGGTGGGGGGAAGGTGTTTTTAAGGTCTTATTTTACCTCTCATTTTGTAATAACAGGACTTTGCATGAACAGCGAGAAAACAGTTAAATTCAAGTTTAATACTATGCCTCTAATGCTGATCAGGTGGGGTTGTTTACTAGGTTGTTTCTGAAGGACAGTTAATTTTTTTTGCTAAACTCCATTCTTTGTTCATACTAAAAATCAGGCTTTTTGACATTTGACTCTAATGCTGTTACTGTGTTAACAAAATCATAAATTATTAGGTTAGTGTTCTGTAACTCTGTAAATCAAAATGCATGTGCTGAACACAGAGTTAAAACCTCAAAGTTTGCTCTTCTGTAGGGCTTCATAAGTTTTGCAATGTTTTTCACCTTCTCCTTGTGATGCTGTTGGGACCAACAGAGTTTCCAATGCCATGTGATGCCTTCTGAAATGAAGTTTTGGTTATGAAGTATTCTTTGGTCTGGATGCTACCATTATGATGGTAGAAGTCTGGTTACTGGTAATCTCTATTTGTTGCAGAAAATTTAAGTATACATAGTATCTTCCCTAAAAACTTCCAGTCAGATAAGAAAAGTAATTGGAATACACATGCTGTACTGTTCAATTCAGTTCAATGTCCAAATGCTTTTAGACTGTAAAACATAAAGATTAATTTCCTGTTCTTGTTACCAGTTTAGTTGATTAAATTTGAAAATTACTAAGACTGGAGCAGTAAATCATTTGTTGCAGAGATGTATAATGATGACTCATACCCAAACAGTGGAAAAATTCCTTCTCTTCAGTCCTGCCAGTCCTCAATATATATCCATTAGACCTCTTAGAAGATTTTAGAAAATGGCTATGCTCAGCTTGGACCACTAATAGCATGTCACGTGTGAGAACAGTCTGTCAGAGTTTATTTACTTGATAAAACCAGAAAAAGTCAGACACTAGAACAACACAGAAAAACCCAACAGTAGTATTTGGATAAGAGACATCTGGATAAACAGCTAATTTCATTTTCTCCATCTAGAGATCTGTTGGCAGTAAATTCATGTGGAGATTATTTAATAAAGTACATTTCTATACTTATCATATCCAAATGGTTCAAATATCCTTGATACTTTAGCACACTGTAACTGAATGACATCATATAATTATGTGGAAAGAATAGAGATGATGGAAGGAGAGCATTAGAAATAAGAATTATATTAATATGTGTACAGCTAGAAAATTGCCAATGCTGGAGGGCCAAGATGAATTACATAAGATGATGATATGAACATGTAACAGATACATTTGGTGGATTTAGTGAAGATACGATACCGTCCTATGGTAAATGAGAAAAACGAAAGTATGTTAGGATAATCTGTTCATAGGCAGAATTAAGGAGAAGGGAGTGATGAACTAGTAGTACTGTGATTCTCAGACTATGAGAGTTGTCAGTCTATTTTAATATCCTATTTTTATTGGTTACATTTTGTTCTGTTGGGTTTTTTTTCTTTGAAAGTATCTTACAAACTGTGCGGTGTAGGCTGGATATCTTTGTCATCTAACCAAGTAGTAAAAGTTTAAAAGTAGAAACAAAGCTTCATGCATTTCACGTCACAGCTGAAGGAAGGAGTGGCATGCAGGAATGGGAAAACAGTAGTGATGGGCAGAACTGTGTATATTTAACAATGGTAACAGTGCCAGATAATTTTACTGTCAAATACCAGCCAGATTCTTCATCATAGAAATTAGATGCATTTCAAGTAATCTGGCATGTCACATGTTTTGGAAATTTTTACAAGCAACAAGTATTCAAATTCTGCCAGTACCGAAGCTTCTGTCATTTTCAAGAGAAACAATGACAAAAGGCTAAAGCCTGATTTTAATATACTCTGTGGTGGGGGATAATCTGTTCATGGTCTCTTGCTTCTGTAATAGGGTAGGACATTTAGTCTATAGAAATGGCATGTTATATGGGACTTCTATAGCTCAAGTCTGTGTTGATTTTATGATGTGTGGTTGTGTATTACCTTGAGAAAAATACCAAAAAGCAGTTGTTACTGCCTCTGCATCACGGTTCTTGCTTATTTCCTTCTTGTTTTGGAGCATGAGTGTAGTAGTTTTGTGGCAGAGAGTATTAACCAGACAGCTCTTCTCATTTCCTTGGGACAGGAGATCTAACAGTGAAAATAACTGGAAAAGAGTATCAACCATCAGGCTCTGCCATAAATAAATCACATTTCTAATGTCCACTGAAGATGCTGCTTTGTAACAGATAAGCTTATCTCTTCTAGGTTGAACCAAAAAATAGTACCCATCCACTATGAAACCAGTTGTGGAGACAATATTTGTTTTCAGAAGTGCAGAGTAAAATGTTGGAGGTTTCCTCTGTTCATGAACAGAAGAGAGTATTCTTTTGAAGTTGTCCTGTATGTTGTTATTAATAGGAATCTGCTAATACCTCTTCTTTCCAATTTCCTTTATTCAGTTGTCAACTCAAATAACAAATTTTCTGTAAGGAATTACTAAATATACAGCAGTATTTTGTTTTGTGAATTTGAATATTCACTTTATTCTCAGCTCAAATGCATGCCTATTCGCTTTTGGGCAGGGATTACCTTTATTGTAGTGGTAGCTAGCCACAGCTCCTGAATATGAGGATTTACTGTGTAAGTCATTATATAAATTCATGGTAGATACTTTCTTTCTCAAATTCCTTAAGCCCTAATTAGATGAACAAATCTAAGGCTTTAAGGCAAATGCACACAGGTACATATTAACGTGGAAATATATCCACAGGCTGTTTTATGAATTCATAAAGGAACACCACAGACCTCAGGCGTTTATGGGCTCATTGAAGAAAAAGGCAAAAGTTAGTAGATTTTTGACCTGTGATGTTAATTGTCAAGAAGCCTTTACTTAGAGATGTTTTTTCTGGCTATATTTCTGGTGCTTCCTGTGGTCATTCTCTTTATATTTAACTTATATTCAGATACTGTATTTTAAGGGAGCGGTACTTCAGAATTCACTAATGTTAAAATAAGATTGTCAGTTTAAATACATTTGTGTCCAGAAAGCATGTATTTGAATTGGATTGTTTTTTCTTATATGGAAAAAGGAGGTTTCTGATGTCATAAATATTTTATTTTCTTTTTACCAATGCATGGCTTCTGACTTTCATCCTGAATGTGGACCAGTTAGCCTTTCTAGAGTTAGTCCTTATTCTCTTGTATTATTTTTAGTCTCAACATCAGTGAAGCAGGACAGTATGGAACAACCTTCTCTTACAGAAGCAACTTCTTTGCAAGGGTCCACACAAGGTCCAAGAGAAGTCAGCAGAACCACAGTGATTGAGTTAACTTCACCAGATGAAAAACTCACTCAAATAGAAAACATACTTGATCTCTGGAGTGGAAGTCTTAAGGTATTTATATTGTATGGAATCCCTAAAAATTATTCACGGATGTCATTGTATTGTAGAGTGAGTGCAGGAGAAGTTGCAGTGTGATTGCTGGGAGAATGGTGTTTTTTGTTATTGCTGCATGTTATACATAAGCATATATAGCACAGGATATCTTGTTTCAAAAACTTTGGAATAACTGTCTCCACTAGGAATGTTCAGATACCGTGATTCAACAGTCCATTGTGCCTGGTAATATTTATAGCTATAAACAACCTGTGTAATGAAGGTATCACTGTAAATATTCATGTTTCCTTAATTGCTAAGTGTTTTAAGATTAAAATAATAGGGAGGAGGGAATAGTTAAAATTAATTGCAATGCTGTCATCCTTTTAACTTTTCAGGCAAATATTCTGACTGAGTTGAAAAATTGGAAGCTTAATTTGATTCAACATCACAAGCTTCAAATGAGACAAGAGAAAGAGAAACACGCCACACAAATGAAACAATTGCAGAATGAAATGGAAAACCAGAAGGAGTTACTTCATACTTATGAAATCTCAATTAGCAGGAAAGATGAGGTAGTAACTCAATTTCATATTTTAACAGTTCCTCTCTGTGTAAAAATATCCATACTGAATTTTTTGGTCCACATCTTTGAACATTTTTTTTTTAAGCAAGTAACGTAGAGAAGTAAATAATACCTTCAGACTGTATAGTAGAAAAATAATCATTGTTGCTAATAGGGTTGTCTATACTAACAATGAAAATACATTATATGTGCATACTTCGCATTGTTTGCTTCTTAAATCTAGGATCTATTCTTGTTTCTTATTTATTTCATGAAGATCACAAAGGCTTAGGTAAGTCTATTAGCTCTTACACTTTAAAAGCCTCTAAATTTTCAATTATTAGATCAGTTTTTCTGAATTTTAAATGGACAGCAGTCTCCTAAATGTTGAAGAGCCTCTATTTTAGGATTCTTAGGAATTCTACTTTTGTAGGTATTCTTAAGATTGGACATTTGGAGTGTCTGATTTATACTTTCCTGCTGTCAACAATGTAAACAACTTCAAAATTAACTAGAACTGTGAAAGTGGGTATAAAATCCTGGCAGTTTTGCAATCACATAACATAATTGAGTCTCCTTACTGCTACCCTGAATGTTTAACCTAGTAGTGGAGAACAATAAATGGAATTTAGGTTTCTAATTCCTGTTTACCTTTTCAAAAACCATACATTGCAGGAGTTAAAATATGAATGAAGATGGTGTTCTGTGTCCATTTGGAAAACAGACTAATCTTACAGACCAAGGAAATATAAGTGTTGTAACATTACAAGAACAGGGTTAGTCTTGTACAATGTAACGAGTACCTGTGTGCCTGGTTATTTCAGCCTATACAATTGAAACATCTGATTCTGTTGCATATCATTGTATGTCAGTCATATTTAATGTGCCATAATTCTCAATTATACCTTGAAAGCTCTAGTTTTTTTTCTTCCGCAAAAGATATTATTTCTTCAGCCAATTTTCCAGTTCTATTTTTAAGAAAAAAATTATTTTAATAGAAAATTATTATTGCTACCACCTGAATGGAAGGTGGCAGTGCTCCCATGCTTCCGTATATCACTCCAAAATTATCAAAACTGCTATATCCTGACATGGACATAGACTAAAGTCCCTCAGCCTCAGAAGCATTATAAGTATTATAGATTCTGATTTCACATTGCAAATCTCACAAATGCTTTTTATTTGCAAAAGTATGTTAACTAACAAAAACAGATTTAGGCTAAGACTTCTAATGTGTATCAGCATGTATGCAGCATTGAAAATTGGTTTTATGTCGTATGAAATACATGACACTATTTCAACAAAAGTAATTAATATTACAATTTAATTTGCTTTCTATTTTAATTTTCGGAGTCATTAATTCCATTGATCTATATTCAATGATTATTACTTGTAACAAATGCAATATAATGATAACATATGCTAACATGTATTATCATAAGATGTTCTCAACAATCTTTAGGCAGTAGTTAAAATAACTTTACATTATTTCCCAATGTCCCAAGATAAGTTGATGTTGACCATTGGGGTTGCTCGTATGTGACTGGTGGCAAAATCTATCTTAAAAAGTTAGGCAGAAATACAGAGAAATTTTCAG
This sequence comes from Entomyzon cyanotis, assembly GCA_024500445.1. NCBI lineage: Eukaryota > Metazoa > Chordata > Aves > Passeriformes > Meliphagidae > Entomyzon > Entomyzon cyanotis. The sequence goes on along the minus strand of JAKEPQ010001021.1, from coordinate 28,191,116 downwards.
ACTTGGTGTACCAAATTTGCATCATACCTGGCTTAAATTTTAACTGGCAATCTCAGCTGTTTATGTATACTCAATGAATTTAGATGTGGGTAGTAAAAGTCCACAGTTGCAGTCTCTGTCCAATAGGACATCTTGCCTCTAGAATGTTTTGCTATATGCCTATATAATATATTTCCTGAAAATTTCTAAAGACAGTAACAATTCTTAATAGGATTTTTCTAGTTCATAGCAAGCTTGTTTGTTCTGTTCAGATAAGTGAAACAAACTTCCAATATAAACGTTTCTGATTTATCAAAATTCTCTTTGAAATAAGAGATTTTTCTGATGTTATGTTACAGTAACATTTAATTATCAAAAAGTAGCTCAGAAACCAGCAAATGTAGGAGGAAATAGCAATTCAGTTGAACTTTTCCTAAAACTACACAGTGGAAGTGCCACAATCTGAGTGTCAAAGCATCACGAATTTTACTTCTGATTTGAACGCTGATTATTGTTTCCTACTTGATTAGAGTCAGGGGAAGTTTCAGTAGAAAGCGTCTGTTAAAAGCAAGTGTTTTAAGGGGAAAATTACTGAGAAATAAAGTACATTCTGTTTGGCCTTACAGAGATCATAGCTATTGAAATAGTGTTGAAAAATATTTTTTCAGGTAATTACTACCTTGACCAAATCATTAGAAAAGCAAAGGGAGAGAGTAGAGTTGATGAGAAAGTTTACGCAGTGGAGGACTCAGCGTATTAAATCCAAACAAGAGGTACGTACACAAAATAAAAATGCAATGAATATGAAACCTCTGAACTCAAAAGAGTTAGAGCTGCTGCAGTTCCTGTTACAGTTTGAAGAAACTATAGTATTTCTATTTTGATATGTCAAATAATAGTTTGGAAAGATCAGTTCTAAAAAGAACATGGCTGTCAGAATACTCTCTGGAATGGGAAGAGAATTAAACTGTTGTCTGCTGACTATTTTGAAATAGAGTAGAATACCAGAGTTGTTTTAATGTAGTTTTTAAACAATCCTGAAGTTTATTTATAAGGTGTTTTATGCTAACCATACGCAGTCTTTGTGACTGCAGGTTTTATATGATTCCTGCAGTGAATCCAAATGTGCCACATACCCACTAAATGGCTTCACACGTGCCTATTTACATCGTATATGTGAGGTTGTTGTTTTGAGTGGCATTGTATTAAGAGTAAGACCACCGTTTTGTTTAGCCTAGGAGTTCACAAATATGGTTTCTTGTAGTGGGGACAGTAATGTGCAATGGCACGTGGGCAGAGGCAGCACTGAGCTGCTGGTGCTGCTTTTGCAACACTTTACTGCAGGACCTGTAACTCAGTTAAGGGGTTCTTTCCATGGTCTGTGTAATAGGCTGCAAAACAATCATCCACATTGGAATACTTAACTTCTTATCAACTCTGAACTTTCATGTGATATGGTTATATTTACTTCCTAAGCAATATGCAAATAAAATAGCAGACAAACAATTCCGGACAGCTTTGATGAAGAAAGTGTGGGCAGCATGGCGCTCTGTTTGTGAAGTAAAATGGAAAGAAAAAGTAGCACGAGCCTGTCAGTTAAGGGCAGAAGATGTCTGTGTTCAGCTCACCAATGATTACGAAACCAGAATTGCAGAGGTAAAATCAATTTTTTTTCCTTCTTTTGCTCCTTCACTCCCAATTCCTCTCCCTCCAAAGTATCTTTTTCTCAGCAAACCTAACAAACAGGAGTATCTTACAACAGAACAGAGCTCCCAAATATACAAGAAGACCTAAGTGGATCTAAGATCTCTGTTGTTTTTAGATGTGACTTTTTTCCCCTGCATCTGATATAAAATGTTGCTGATCTGCATACACAGGTGAAATAAACTGGACTTTCCTGAGATGAGGCATATCTCTGTTTGCCCACCAATAGGAATGCCTTTTGTTTTCTAACAGCATCCTGTTAATATGGCGTATGCATTTTGAGGTCTTAATGAAGAAGACAGTGGAAATAGGAGACCGTTATTATTATGAATGATCATGATGAGTTCAATATTTTTTTCTGTAATAGCTACCTTATTAAAGGCTGATATTAAGTTTGATTTTTCTTCAGCTTGTCAATTAGGCTTGTTAAAGAATTTTCAGAGCTTAAGGTGAAATTGTCAACCGGTGCATTGGTGCACACTAAGTAATCAGTTTTAAAATACAACTCTTAAGAGCTTTATATTTCAACAAGAAATTAAACCCAGAATTTTAAGAATAGACTCACCAAATGTGTCTCACCAACACTAAAACCATAAGTCGCAACTTGCTTTGTTCTTTTTTCAACATTTTTAGTTTTTTACAGAATCTAGAGACAAGATATTGGTGAAGAAAATTTATCCTATACTTAAATAGTTGTCTGGGAACACGTGCTCTTCTGTTGAATAAACCCATCTTTGTGCAGAAGTCTAAGTTGTGCCAGGTGCCTAACTTCTAAAAGACAAAAGCTTGCAAGATATATTTCTGCTTAGCTGCTTAGGTATGGTCTGAAGTCCTTTTGAATACACTCTTATCCTTGATATGCTCTAATACTAAATTGTGCTGTAGTACAAAGAAACTACAAATGAGCTGTTCATTTCTGGTGAAGCTGAGATTTTTAAGTGAAAATCCTTATCTCTGTAAATATAGTAAATTATTTTTAAAGTTAATTGATAAATGTGTTTGCAGTTTGCATTCATAAATACAAGAGAACTGTTCTCTCATTCTGTTTCACAGTTAACTGCTACTTTGGAACAGACTAAAGCTGAGATTCTGCGACTGCACAATGAAAGAGATCAATATGAAGACAGCATGAAGAAAGCCTTTATGCGTGGTGTATGTGCTTTGAATCTGGAAGCAATGAGCATGTTTCAGTGCAAGGACAGTAGGCAAGATCCTGGTTAGTATGAGTAGCAGCTTTAATCTGGTAGTGTGTGTAGATTTTTGGTGGATTTTTGTTGGATTTGTTTGGGATTGCTTGTTTGTTTGTTTGTTTTAATGGAGTTACTTTTCTCTTCTTTTTTTCCCTTTTTTTTTAAATTTGAGAATTTGTGGCAATACAGAGTTTAATAAACTTTTATTGCTTTAAAATGTCCTGTTGAATATGTTGAGAAAAACTGATGCTGAACTTCATACTGCTGTAGCTGAAAGGAGGAACGTGTTCTCTTCATTCCACATTGCTGGGAGAGTGGTAACCTGTGGCTGAAAGCAGACAAGTCAAAGGTGGCAAACTTCTTAAAATACCAGGTTATGGGACAGTGAAGGCAAAATCCTGAAAATTCCTTTATGCTCTGGAATCTCAATGTGCAATGAATCAGCTTTTCCCAGACAGCTCTCCCTTCTTTCTTAATCTTGCTTTTGAATGTAAAAAGGACAAGCAAATCTCTGAGGTTCTCTGTTTAGTTGTAATTCTGTGCCAGAACAGGAAACACCAGTCTATTTTTATCAGCAGCATACCCGTAAAACCTGTGCAGCTACGCAGGAAAGAGCTGCACGCGCTTACTGATGTAATGAAATCACCCCCTCAGAGTGAGACAATCTGTAGCAGTGGGAACATAATTGTGCTGGTGCAGCAACCTACATTAAAGAGAAAATAGCTGTGACAGCAGGAGTGTCACAGCTATACACGTGGCTTAACCACCAGCTGTACTGGCAGCAGTGGTTAATAGCCTCAGACAAGTAACTTCAGTTGCTAAATTTAACAATCTTATACAGAAGTTCTGAAACACTTGAGAAATTCTTCACCAAAAACTGTAGACAGGAAGAGGAAATAAAAACCTGAAGAAGCTGGAAGAGGATACTTACCTCAGCAGCTGTCTGAGCCTGTTAAACATAAGTGGTATTTGTGCATTTGCTTAGGAAATTATTATGACATTGGCTAAGTGTAGTTGCTGTGTGCTAGTGAAAACATAGGATCAGTATGTGTAGAAGGTTAAGAATGAATTATTTCTTGACGATACCAAGTTTGGGAATAAAATTACAGGGCATTTTCCAAGTACTTTATTTTTCATCGTGTTACTAATTAAGAACCATTCTATCTTGAAGCTTTATCTTTTATTTGTTTCTTTATTGTTTTCAAAAAACATGCAATGGACAACAGGTGTCCCTAATAACGAAGGGTAACTGAGTGATGTGAAAGTATAGTTTCTGTAGACCTATAAACATGAGAGTAAGTAGTAAGGAAATGAAGAAAACTGAACGCTAGAATAGTTGTGACCAGTGCCTGAGTTTCATGGATCAAATAGTTTGCTTGTTTTTTACTAAGAAGCTGGAACTGATACTCTACACCAGCACAACACCTAAAGATTTTGCTGTGCTGAATATTAGGGTACCCGTAACTCTTTTTTTTGTGTGTCCACAAGTATGCTTTTTGATCAGGCTTCATAACATTTCACAGACTCCGTTGTCCTTGGTCCCAAGCCGGCCATTATCTTCCACCACCTCTTGTACGTCTTCTCCCCTGCCCCAGGCATACTATCTCTTTCATGCTACAGCCAGATGGTGGCTTTAATGAAGTTAGTTACATAATTATTTAATGTGGCTGTACAACTGTTGATCTACATTCTTAATCAGGTAGAACAGTAAGCAGGACATCAGAGGATGGCCAACATCAGAGAAGATGACTGTGATTTGTTTTTAGTCTTTTAATCTGTGGACATCAAAACTTCCATGTGCCAGAATCAGTCAGCAATTATAAATTTATATGAGCATTGCAGTGCCACCTACTGTCCTTGGATTAAAAGCAGAATTTCACCCCTTTACAAATTTATTATTATTTATTGTACCTTATATGCACACAATATACAGATAACGTACATGTCATGTATCATTATAATGTAGCTATTAATAGTGTGCATGTTTCTCAACCTTAATGGTTCCATAATATTTAGTGTCAGTGTTGGTATGAACGTTATCCGCCTTACTGACTTTTTCTTTAATTAGTAGTATTATTTTATTTATTAGATTATTTTAATTTCTTTAGGTATTTAAAGGAACATTGAAGCCACAGGAATTTGTAACTTTTTGCTTACAAAAACCCTAACACTGTTTTTCTTCAGTAACATAGGTCAAAGCTGACTGGTCTACAATTGTGCATTGGTCCTGTCTGTGCCTAAGCTTCATGTGTGTGTGTACATACATAGATATGTACAAAATGCATATTCTGGCATTCTTTGACTCTTGACATCTATGAGTATTGCACAGATTTGGAGCACCTTCCTTTTGTTTTTTGTGCTTATTTCAGGGAATAAAAAGAAACAAACTCAACAACCACACGGGGTCACTCTACTCCCTGGAATGAGTAAAGTTCTTATGCCCTGGAACCCCTGCTAGAAATAGGAGAGTCAATAAAAATACCTCTCTCTCCTTCCTTTAAGAAAGTTTGTATTCTAAAACGGAAAGGCTGGAACTGCTTGGAAGAGATACTGGGCTTATGTCTGCAGATCTGGCATCCCCAATGTCTGCACTGTGAGATGAACAAAATCCATGTGGGATACTTTCAAGCTCAAGCTTACCCAGCCTACCCTGGTGAGGGGAGATGAGAGTTACAGGGTGCCTGTAGATTGTCACAGCCCTACAGCCAGGATGAGGCCACTGCCCAGCAATTATATGTGGAGATGAGATCCTACTGCTAAGTGTGAGCTATCGCCCCTTGAAATTATCAGAAAAGTTAAAGTAACGTTTTATTTTACTGCCAGTAAGCCCTGTAAAGGGTCTTATGGCCTCACAGAAGTCCAGTATGACCTTTGTGTTTTCCTATCTAAAATGGATTTTGGCTCTTAGGATAAGAGCAGCTCTTTCACACTGGTTTTAGTTTTGGCAAGCAGTAAGAAGAACCTCACTTCTTTGCACTACAAGTGGGTGATATGTGCCACGGGGATGTTGATACATAACAGAGAATCAAGCCCCTTGAAAAACATTTCCAAGCATCTCAAAAAAAATAGGTGAAATACAGGAGTGTTTATATCTATTTACCTCTATAAAGAACAGGCTGATCTTTTTTATTAGATTATTTAGAAATCCAAAAAAAATACTAAAATTTTTACTCCAACTTACCTTCCCCCACATCCCCACCCCTTAGGGTTAGCTAGATTATGTGCTGATCCCATTACTTTGTGTTTCTAATAATAGATATAGGAAGCAGAAGAAGTGATAATGTTGCCACTGGTGCAGGAAGGCCACCTCCTTCACAATATAATCAACCCTCGTCATCACCTCCGCCAGCAGCTGCTTCTCAGGTAGAAGACATGGTAAGCATGTAGCTGGAACAGAACTGTATTTGCTGGTGACAAAAGCTAAATTGCTTGGCTCAGGCTTTTTTGCAGAGAGTCCAAGAGTAAAACAAAACCTGCAGGTGTGTTCAGAATGCACTGTGAAAATGAAGTTACTGGGGCGTAGCTGCTGTGACTTGCTGTACTTTCATTAAGCTCAAAATGCATTAAACTAATGAAGACAAGATCACTGTAAGCATAATTTGCTCTCTAAGGTTCTCTCTGAAAAAAAGCTGTTAAGAGTTTTCCTTAAAAATCTCTGAATTCAATATACTCTGAAAAGATTAAAATGTAGCTTGACTTAAAACTTCTTTTTTAGGGGGTAACACATATAGACACTGAAGGTACTCAGCTTATTGTCCTGTCATAACAACTTAGCCAGATCATCATCTAGTAGCTTGCTGTTTTTGGACCTGCCCTGGTGTCATCCTGGAAACATTGCAACTGTAAAACAGTAGCGTGCTAGAAAATAAATTAGACCAGAGATGATATGCATACCTATCTCCTGGTTTTTCATTCTAATAGTGACAAATGTTATTCACACCATTTCTACAATTTTTAGACAAGTAATTTTAAATTAGACAATAAATAGTAATACTAGAGATAAAATATCTTCAAAAACATTACAATTAAAAGGATAATGGAGATAGTAAAAAACTGACTAAGGAGTAAAACTGTATTTTCTGGAAAGTCATACTCATTCCTTGTGAACTCTGGTTTCATTCACAGTTTCCTAGCCACCTGGGTCATGGAAGCACTTCTCAGATCAGGCTAGATTCTGATTCTCCACTAATCGTGACTAGCACAGCATCAGGATCTAATGTGACATCAACTCAAAAACTGGTAACATGCTGAAATTAACTTTTTCTTCTTTTAAGGCATAATCATAACAAATATTAGTTTGGGCATTGTTATTTCTGCATTTCTCAGAGCAACACAGGTATGTAGCTGAGGACACTGCTACAGAGTTTACACAGGTGTGTGTAGACACTAGCTTGCAAATGCTCGTTAATGTTACATAAACCCATTTATACTAGGAGCAGTTTTAAATTCTTTTTGAAGGTGCAGCAGTGTGGCAAAATTAATAGAAGACTGCATGTACACTTAGGTATAGTGCAACAGGAACAATTGATATTTGACCTGACAACCTTTTCTTCTGGAAAGAGTGCTTTGTTTCAGTATCCTGCTGTTTGAAATTTTTCTCTCTGTGCCTTTGTCTACAAGTGCTTCCCTTTTCTGTGCTTATTGCTAAACTGTCCTCCTTTCGTTTCCTGATTTGACATAGTTTGCTATCAGCTGTCAGAGAAAGATACATTACTGTATGCATGGAACATTTTTCACTCTCCTCTGTCATTGCTAGAAAGGATTTCCACATTAACAGAAGTACCTTCAGTTCTCACTCAAGCATGCACTCAGCAAGCAAAGCTAAGTTATCCATGCCTCTGGATTTTTGTCAAATTAGCCTTACTTCCCTAGGGACAAAAGTCATTTGCTTCAAATGTTATCTCATACTTAAGACTGGAAAAAGATGGAGTAAGCCTGGTTGTAGTCAGGTGGAGCAAATTCAGACCTATGTAATGTAACCTGCAAAGTCACATGTTCCATTTAGGCATGTGGCAGGTAAAACTGAGCAGAAATACTAGAGCATTGTCAGTATTATATTTAGATTTTTTTACCAATTAATATTTAATTTATTTATAGCCCATGGCAAAAGTAATAACATCTGCACAACAGAAAGCAGGAAGAACAATCACTGCTCGAATCACAGGCCGAGCTGATATGGGACAAAAATCCAGAGCTACTGGGAGTTTAGCAGTGATGGGACTTGCTCCAGCCATGGGTTCAGTCATTGTTGAGAAACATCATCCAGTCACTCAGGTAAATTCAATTATGCTCCTTATCCTTTTTTTATTACAAAAAATCTGGTAATAGTTTGAAGAAAAATTAACTTGTGAAGAGGTATTGGACAAAGCTCAGACTTGAGGCCTATTAAAAACAGCAAACAGTACTTACTGTCTTTGTGTAGAAGGCACTAGTGAGAAGATGTCATGGTTTATCCCCAGCCAGCAACCAAGCCCCAGCAGCTGCTCACTCATTCCCCCACCAGAGAGACCAGTGAGAGAATCAGAAGGGTGCAAGCTGGAGAACTCATGGGCTGAGATAGACAGTTTATTAGGAAAAGCAAAGGCTGCCCACACAAGTAAAGCAAAGCAAGGAATTTATTCACTAATGAAATATGAGTTAATTTGTAATTAATTCCCATGGGCAGGCAGGTGTTCAGCCATCTCCAGGAGAGCAGAGCCCCATCACACATAATGGTTACTTGGGAAGACAAAACTCCATCGCTCCAAACGTTCCTCCTTCTCCCCACTTTATACACTGAACATGATGCCACATGATCTGGAATATCCCTTTGGTCAGTTTGAGTCACCTGTCCTGGCTGTGTCTCCTCCCAACCTCCCAAGCACCCCCAGTCTCCTCACCAGTCTGGCAGTACCAAAAACAGAAAAGGCCCCCATTTCCTGCGATGACTCACGGCTCTGTGGCAGGCTGCACATGGCTTTCAAGAATTTAGGCTCCTAAGCAGAAATTAACATTTAAATTTTATGTTCCTAGGAGGCTAGAGATTCAGTGTGGTAATTATTTCATTAAGAACAATTTCTGGATTCAGAGTTTGTGACTAGTGTGACAAGGAAAGCACCTGAACTACTGTACCAAAAACTGATTTCTAAAAATGTAATAGATGTGACAGCCCTAGAGATATATTCTGTATACCCTTTCTGCAAATAAAAACCTAGGTGGAAGTAAAGTATTTCTCTTGAGTTAATCTGAGAGGGGAGAGAGTTTACCTTGATTAACAGCAGAATGACTGCTATTTATCACACTAAGGTGGCTAGTTTTTTGGGCACAAAATTAATTCTTACTAAAAATTGCAAACCTTTTCTTTTTCCACATTTCAGAGACTGCCTCATAGCAAAAACTAAGCTTCGAAAGGAAAGTTGGCATGATTAAGTTAGCACTACAGGGGAAAATTGTGAACAATATGGTAAAAAACTGAAACAAACCAGCCTTGAAATAGGATTGAGGTGATAAAAGCTCAAGGTACTTAGTTAACTGGAAGTTTAGGACTTTATATTCTAACTTTATTACAGATAAGAAAGGGGGAAAAAGTACTCTTTCTGTTAAATGACCATTTGTTTTTTCCTTTTCGATAAATGTATTTCAGTTTGCTGGATTGCAAATCGTTCTTTTTAAACCACAGCTCACCTAGAACTATTTTTATGTGAATTTTTTTGTGCCATTAAGTGTTCTGATGTATCTGATTACTTTTCAGCAAACCATATCGCAAGCTGCTGCTAAATATCCAAGAACTGTGCTTCATTCTTCCGGCTCTACCACTGTGAGACCTGCAGGACAAGTTGGACGAGTGCTTCAGGGCCAAACCCATACCAGTGTTCAGTCAATAAAAGTTGTTGACTGACTGAATATCTTTCTCACCAATAGGGGTTTTTAATCAAGGTACCTCTTCCCAGTCTTTTCAGATTTGATGCAGTAAGACATAAAGTACATATCATGTTTTTACCCTTTTCTAAAAAACAAAAGGTTTTTTTTTAAAGTAAAAGTGCTTTTATAATAAATATCTGGAGGGGAAAAAGAACTTGAAGTGTTGTTCTACCTCCAAACTTTTATTATTAAGACAAACACTTTTTATTTAAGGAATCTTTTGCACGCTTTTAAATAAACAATATGATGTGATATTTGTCTGAATCTCTTCGTTTAATCCCAATGATACTAACATCTATGTTCAAGAGAAAATGAAGTTAAATTTTTGTTACAAATACTTTTAGTTGCTTATGCAAGTAAGTGTAGTTGGCATGCACTTTAATTATATCCTACAACAGTGTATGTAAATGAAAAACAGCAGGGTGGTATCCTTCACACCCAGGGTCCAGCTTGGGCCAGGTGAGGTACCAAGTCCATCAAATTCTTAAATATTGTCATTTTCCAAGCTAATATTGCAGAACTTGATGAATACTGTAGGGTTCCAAGCATTTGTGCTTAAGATCCCTTATTCCAAAACATTAGGATTTACCAGTCTGTTCTTCATATTCTTGTGATGCTCTGTAGCTGAGTCAAAGAGGGTTGAACACAAGAGGGCAATTTGGAGTAAGACTTCAAACTAAGGTACAGATCATCTTTTTAGTACAAACAGTAGGATTCAAAATAATGCTAGCTATATGCAAACAAAAAAGGCAATTCAGTTCTTCCATTGCATGATAAACTATTGCTATGTTATAAAGAAGATCACAAAGATAGATATTTACATAATTTTTCAGATATTAATATATTCAGTAATAAGAAAACCTTTCAAATTATTCAGCAGGACACTTCCAAGTATTAATTCAAGATATGAACAAGAAATAGGTAAAAAATTTCTAGATGTGTTAAGTATTAAATATCAAATGTTCTTTTTGGAATATGTATACAGTGTTATGCCATGATAAAAAATTCTGCAGCTGGCCACACATGGTTTTACCCATGACATTTTTGTTTCTCTTCACTACGTAAATCAAATGCTGCAGAATAAAGATTTGTCATAATCCTAGAAAAAAAACTGAATTGCAAATGAGGCCAGGTGCCAAGCTCTTTCTGGAAATGTATATTGATTTATACACATAATTTTCACTTAATATATTTAATTTCTTTCCGGTAGAAAACATCTTATTTACATTGCACCTCAAACACAAAATAGCTGAATTTGCAGTTCCAATACAGAATTACTTTATCAATGTTAAGTCGGATGTAGAAATTGTAAGTGGTGAGTCTTGCTTACCAGTATAGTCATAAACTGCCAGTCAGCCATTCAGTCCTAATTTTTTTTAATAGCTGTATAGCAAGCATTTGAGAAAGAAGTAACCATTTCAGGAGTGCAAGTTCTAGGCTGGAAAAAGTTGTACAATTTCAAAATAGATTTTTATTTCCCAGACAGATATTTGAAAGCCACTTTCTATCTGGCCTGTAATTCCATCATACATGCCATGTTTTATTGATGAATTCATGAAATTGCACATTTTCTGGAGTCCATGCCAATGCTAATTGAAGCTCTGATCTTCTCTGTAAAGTAAGAGGAAACACTTGTTTGGTGTGCTCTGCTTCGCATAAGGTCAGACCAACCTTACTGAAGGGTTGGCCACTTACAATTTCACTGTGCTGGACAGAGGCAGTAAGCAAAGTTTGCACATTAGTCTTCCTTTAGAAACTAAAGTCTCACTTAAATGCTTTTTCTCAAGCAGCCTCACCCCTCAGGAAGGGCAGTCCCAGAAAGAAGAGTGTCCAGCCCCGCCCTGGCCACACCTTCCCAGCGCCAGCAGGGACCTCCGCACGGCACTGCAGTCTCACAGAGGACACTGTAATGTGCTTTGTATCAACTTACCAGCTAAGGGCTGAAATCCTGCTTCCACCAGATCTTCATATAAGTGTTTGACAGGATTCTGATGAGCCACCAATGTACCATGTAACCAGATGAGCAACATTCTGTTTCCATGTTCCTTGTAACTTTTTTTCCCTATGCAATACACAAAGTATTTGTTCAATATGCTGGAAACTGTATTTTGTGCTTTTGCACTTTAAGAAATCCAAGAGGTTTTAAACCTACTTATTTACTACCTTTCTCACCTAGAAGAAGGTAGAAGCTTCTGAAGTTAACAAAAGTTAGAAGACTGAAGCTAGCAAAAGTTTAAAGAAAAGATTTTTGTTTTATCCTAACACAGCTATTAAGAGATAAAAAATATCTAATACATCTTAACATTAATTCTTCCTGTAATTTTTCCCCAAGCTGTGGAAATATACTCTGGAGTAGTAGTAACAAGTACAATATATGCTGCAGAAGTATTGTTTTCCTGGTACTTGAGAGGCCTGAAACCAGAAATTCCTGTTTTGTGGCAGCTGTGCAAGACAGAGCATGAGCAAGATCTTTCCGTGTCATGAGATTCCCCATGTCCTCACTTGCAGCGTTACCTGCAAGCCCTTCTATGATGCTAATGGTTTCTAGTTTTGATCTCCAAAGAATCAGGCCAGGAGGGAGAGCATAAGTGTCCTGTACTACTACAGCACTGCTTCCCAGGAACCAGGGACAAGGCTTGTATCCCTTCACTATGTGATACTCACATAGTCTAAAAAGCACAATGCCTTGTGGTTTTTTTAATCCTATAGATTTATGTCTGGCCATTCAGATATTGTTACCTGTCCACTGTTCTTCAATAGCTTTAATTTGCTCATCTGTGAACTTCCAGAACAGGGCCAGTTTTTTCCATTCACAGGGTTTTAACTGGTTGTATGCTAGATTCCAAAGGGTGGAACGGACTTGCTTGGTCTGTGTACTATGATCTTGTTTGAAGGACACACTGAAGTCTGGCTCATTAGCACTATGAGCTAGATGTGTCTGAAAAAGAAAGCAGATGATACATTTTGTGACAGAGCTGGGAACCTTTGTTCAATGAGCAGTGTCCTGTACAGCCAGATGTAGCTACTGACAGATGATTTGCTCAGTAAAGGAATTGTGTATGGCTCATAGAAACAGAACTGAAACAAAGAGTTCCCGTGTCTGTTGCTATGTATTACTAAGTTAATTGCAATGTAAACAACTTTCTCGGTACTTGATACACAAAAGCAAAGCAACAGCAACTATTGTGGCAGCACTGCTGTGCTGCTCGGCTCTAGTATGTATGTCATGTTCAGAACACAGCTGGGTTTCAGGCACAGTTCTTACCCTTTTCTCCTGCTTCTCCAAGCACTAACCTCTCATCAAGGAGAGGGTAGGCACCAGCCTGTTCAGGCTGTTCCTGCCCCTGCCCTATCAGCTTCACTTGGCTGAAGTGGGGACTTCCAGATCCTTTGCTGGCCTCATCAACCATTAGGTTTATCATGGGAAGCCTCATTCAGCAAAGTGTCTATGCACCAATGTGCTCATATGTGTTGAACGTGGATCTAGTTTCATTCCTGCATAAGTAAAATCAGATAGAAACCAAAACCACGCGGATTTTACCCTCCAGGTTAAAAATGATGTTGCTACTGTTTGCATGGCTCACCTGAAACAGGAGTGACAGAGGCAACAAGGGGTTGCCTCTTGTTTGGGCACCTTGGCAAAAAAACATGTCAATCAGTGATTTCAGTCCTAGCTAAGCAGTGCCCAGGGAACATTCCTAGGTAGGTAAACTCCAATTATTTCTGTATTTCAGTATATTTATGTACTGTCTCAAATCAATCTTCAAAGGGAAAAAATTTCTTTGGGAATTTGATAGAGGATTACAAAGGAGATACTAGGCAAAAACAGAAATGGCAGTATGCCACATTTTAAAAATGCCAAGCACGAAGTGCTTCATTCCAAATTAAATTCAGAAAAATACAGCAGGGCTTTTTCCTAACCTTGTAAGAGACTTAAAGGAAAAAACGTCTCAGTTCAGTGACTCAGTGTTGTCATGTATGTTTGATTCTATTCATCTGATGCAGCCTTTGTTTCATGTTTCCTGACACATGCAAGGCAAAGTTTAAGACATTCTACAGGACAGCTTCAGGGTGTCTCTGATTAGATGATTTTCTTGTGAAATTTAATTTTTTTAAAAAGACACAGAAAAAAACCTCAAGCAAACAAACAAAAAACCCACAAACAAACAAACAAACAAACAAACAAAAAAGAACCAACAAAAAAACCCCAAAACCCTTTGCAGCAGCCAGCAGCACAGTTTCTCTTTGCTGCTAATTCTGTTTTGAGGCAATGGCAAGGTGGGAGAGTAACACTAACCTCAAATCCAGTCAAACCCAGCCTAGACAATGATAGTGAAGGGTTGGGTAGAAACGATAAATAGGAAAAAGGGCAGAGGGATGACACTCATCCTTTAGTATCATGTGCCCTTCCTCTCAGCTACATGACATTTCCTTTTATGGCTAATGTGTTGTCACAAAACGGTAAGTCAGCTGAATGTAACAAAAAGACACTCCTTAAAATAATGGTTTAAAATGCTTTCGTTTCCTGTATGGTAACACCAGCTGAATAGCATCATATTCCATAGCCGTAAGATTTATGATGTTCCAAAGGCTGCACTCTCAGCTTCAGGCAGCAGCATACAAACACTTACATTTGTATTTCCCAACATCTCTGGTGCTTTTGCAGAAAAGCACCTGCTTAACACCTTCAGGAAATTCAGTAAACAATGTCAAGAGGTTGAGAACATTATGGGCTTACTGCTGTCAGACTTGTCATGGCAACAGACCACTTCTAATTCCTCTTTAATCCAAAAGAAACAGTAATACACCTGACAACGCCAGCTGAACTGGTGCAAATCAAATGCACAATACGGTGTGTTCATGGAGGCAGTTTTTTTGCAATAATTAATCTAGATCTGTGATGTACCAGGCCTGTAACATTAAGTGTCATGGATTCGGCCACTCGGGGCTGGAGCAGGGTGGTAAAACTGGCTAATTCCAGTACCTGCTCTGGACAGGATCAGTATGCTTATATACTTGGCTAACTCAGCAGGAAGCAGGAATGAGAATGAAGGCACAAACTGATACGTGAGTTACTTGCAGCCCTTTAGAGAAGCCCATCACTATGCAGCCTACATTTAAGTAACAACTAGGGAAAGGAGAAATTCAGACAATCTAAGCTGTGTCCTTCACATTTGTTGCCAAGTCCTTTTCCATTTCATTGATTTAATTTTATACTTAACACACAAGGAACAGAAGATGGAGCTCCTGTTGAAGGAGCTGAGCCCTTGCTAGCAAAGGAGTCACAGACATCTACACTGTTATTTTTTCAACCACAGATTTTACTGTACCAAAGGATCCAGGAATCAACATGGATCCATGTTATCCTAGCCCTGATGATGGTACAGTTTGGATTTGGCTTAGAAACTCTCTCCATCCCTTTATGTGTAGAGCACAATGCAGGAAGATGGTAAGATCTGCTTACAGTTTTACAGCTAGTCAGGAATAAAACCTGGATGGGCTAGAGTTTTTCCCATTCCCAATCCTAAATTTAGTTCATCAAGGCCAGTCTTGCAGCCAGCAAAACGAACCACCCCAGCCAAAACACACTACAGAATCAGAATTAGCTCTTCCCTTAGGTATCTTGAGTGTAGTGAAAGATGCCTCTTACCTGTTTCATGGCATAATACCTTTCTGCTTTAATGATCATATCTACAATGAGGGAATGATGGCTCCTTGATGCCACAGTTAGTGCAGTTTTTCCATGCTGAAAGCAGGGACAATGAGTAAGAACATTATCTTGGGTAAATGCGTCACAGAAGAAACACAGAAACTGTTTGCAGAGCCCCATCCCCACCCCTTTTTTTTCAGGAAAAGATACTTAATACAGTTGTATGGCTTTTGGGTAGCTACAATCAAAGTTCCATGCTCTGCCTGAGCTGTATCCCCTCAGTCCAGAGGTGGTCAATTTTCTCCCACACTGAACTCCCCACTAAAGAATTTCTGGTGAGGTACAGCTGCTTTCAGAAGCCTGCACTCAGACTGCTGCATACTTAGTACTTGCTTCCACTCTCCAGTCACTGCTTCCAAGCTCATGCAAGCCCAGGCATCACAGGCTGATGTGGTCAGCTGACCAGCTGACCACAAATACAGTCCGTTCCCATTCTATAGTTAAACTAGCATTTCAGATGCTTTGGCTGGCAAAGTTGGAAATCTCCAACTTTAAGGGCAAACCTGTGCCTTGTTTTAGATGGTAAGAGAAGGTGGCCCATAGAATGAAAAGAGGATGACTTTCTGAGGACAACTGAAAGGAGCACAACCATAGGGTGATGCTTCATGGATAAAGAGGGACCCACAGTTATTAAAAGGCATCGCTTTAATTCCAGCTGCAGAGGTTTGCTCAGTTTACCTGAATCCATCTCTCCTATCAGCACTTTGATGTAAAGGCATCAGGGTGGCTCTAAAGGGTTTTCTCTGCAATTGTCTCTTTTCAGTGGATCTGCACTGAGTCCAACACCTTGGATTTAAATATTCAGGGTGTTCTCCGCATAACAAATGCAAAGCATTCTAGAAAATTAGATCTAAAATAAGCCGATTCCTTAATTAGAAGGTTCATTAATTAAATTATAACGTATTTAAGCTGTCCAGATAGTACAAAGTTCCCTAATATATACCTTTTTAGTAGCTCCTCGCTCTGCTCAAGATCATTCTAATTAGCCTGTTTTTAGAAAAGCATCACATTGGATGCCAAGGAACTTATATTTCATTAAATTTTTAAGGCATAGGCATACTTTATATGTGAAGAGTACAGAGACTACAAGAGGTCCTTGGGCTCACCTCTGGAGAGGTGCTTTCCATTTCACAGAGGCAGTGGATAAAGAGTGTCCTCTGCTAGAGCAGACACTGCTGGCATCCTGCATGCACACGTAGCACAGCAGTCTTGCACATGGGGAATTCTCTGCACTATCACTAACAACCAAAGATAGTTTTATCTGTGGATGGCATGAAGAAAGAGCTCCCAAGAGAGCATCTCCTGAGCTCTGACAGGAGCAGATGCATGACATTCTCTGGAGACGGAGGACTCCTGCTGCCAGGGCATGGAGGCCAGGAAAACACTGTGCCATCGAAGCAGGTTCCCCTTCTGCCTGTCTACTGTTCTCCAAGGACAGTAACATTTTTGGCATCTCAGCACAAATCCCGTTCAAAGAGCACTGTACTCGCATTATGTTCTCAGCAGTGGTATGGTCTCAGGGGTCATCCAAAAACAGTCAAGGAACCATCTACTCCAAGAAATAAAACCAATGCAGAAAGGTGACAGAATTTGTACCAGAACTTATACTGGCTCAGTGCCAAATTTTCATAACATGTCCTGAACTCTGCCGATGTTGCTGTAATACTGGGCACTATGTCACCCAAACACTTGTAAGTGCTTAAGATATAGGCAATAAGTAGTTTTTTATGTCTGCCCATGGAATACAAATAGGTTGAAAAAATTTTCCAGCAGCTAAGGTGCTGTTTAAAGCAGGCAAGTTTTCATTCTGGGTTGACCCCTACGAGAACTGCAGCTCTTTGGCAAGTGTAGGCATGATTCTAAATGGAAAGGCTTAACTACAATGCAGCATCTTACCTCAGCTTCCCAAAACATATCAACCATGCACCCCACACCCAGAGCCCCAGGTCTCATATCAGGCTAGGGCCAAACAAGACAATCCTAGTCCATAAAGCCCACCTTCTCATCGGGACAGTTTTGTACAGCGAAGTTACCTCCTAAAGTTACTAAAGGGCTAGACTTTGCTCATAATAAACATCAAATCCATCAATTCAGTCATACAGAAAAACAAGAAAAGTGGTAACAGTTTAAAAGGAGACACTCAAATCTTGCAGTAATTTAGCAAAATTTGTAAATAGTGGGTATGGTACTCTGTCCTTTCAAAAACACTTCCCCAGTGAATTTGCTTTGGCACTTCTTCCAGCCATTGCCATTTTTGCCTGTATCTTTCCAGGCAGAACATCATCTCAGGGTTTAAGTGTCCACCTGAATGGATCTGGAATGTCACCATGATTCTCAGATGACCTGGGATGGTAAAGGGCAAACTCTGCATCACTGCAATTGGTGAAGCTGCATCTCTCCAGGCAGTGAGCCTGGCTGCAGGTGCACATTCACAGCAGCCATGGGCCATTTTCCCCTCTGAAAGCCTAGTCCCTTTTTTCCATGAGAGGTGTCTGGAAGCAGGGTTTATCCTTCAAAGCATGGAGCTTGGAAGTTTTACAGCTCTTCACCAAAACCATTTCAGGTCTCTGCAAGTTGCAGGGATAGCAATATTAAAAGGAGACTTCCTTTGTAATTTGCTTTAGGTAGCAAACACAACTGACAACATGTTCTTTATGCACCTCTGTAAGGAAGGTTATAAAACAAAATTATATAATCCTTACATGCGCAAGGAATGCTATTTACCTTATCCATGGTCTTGAGATTGCAGCCTGACTTCAGCAGCACTTCCACCAACTCCACATTGCCAAGATCAGCAGCCAGATGCAGAGGGGTTTCCTGCCTCTGGAATTAAAGACACCAAATAAATGTGCCAAGTCAAATTCACTCCTAGAAGTGGCATGCTCACAGGCTGAATCTATAATAGATTCACAACAAGAGGTGACCTGGGTGAGAAAATACTGAACAGAGGGAAATCATTTAACTTTTGAGTGATCTGTCAGTTTTGTTTCAGGCAGACAAGACAGCATATGGGACGTCTGCAGGAAAACAAGGCAGAAGTTCCAGCTGGCTCAAGAAAGAGCAGCTGTTATGGCCCTCTAATGTATTGTAAACTAACAAGCTATCTCTCTCTCTTCCCTCTTCCAAAGCAAGGTGTTTTGGACAGGGCTTCATGCAACTGCCAACCTACACTCATATTATCCTCTCAAGTAACATTTTCCCTGTTGAAATTCATGCCAAGAAAACTGGACATCCATAGTTTTCAACAGGACCTTATGCCACATCCACAACAGAGCTTTTTAGCCGGCTCTGCCACAAAATGAGGATACATAGCATAAGTACATACCTGCTCCATAATGGGCTCAGTGAACCTTAAACAATACACACACAGAAAAACCCAAAACAAAACCATTAAACAAGACCACACCATTAACAAGAAATACAGCAAAAGCGGAATTCAGCTTCAAGTAAAGCTTTGGGTCGGAATGGAAGGTTGTATAGTCTCTACATAGCTACAAATACCCAAATATGTATTTATTTATTCTTCTGTAGAAATTAGAGTAAGAAAATCTGAACATCTGTGGGTGTAATGCAGCAGCAAATAAGACATGAAGTTATTTGTGGAAGTCCTGCATATCTGGGAATGTTCCTTAGTATGTTTCTTATGACACACCATCCTTCTAAGTTGAATGTTTTGTGCCTGTGCTTCTCTGACATTGCAAGTTTACATTCTGTAGGTCTGGCCTTTAGATCTTAAATTAAATTAAGATCTTTGGCCTTTAGATCTTAAATTAAAGATTTGCACATCAAACACCAAAATCTTACACACCAAGAATCACCAAGGTTCCACATTAGAGTCTCATTAGCTATTTTGCAGTTTACACTATGATCACATGATCTCATATAATTACCTTAATTTTTTTCCCATAGATAAAAAGTAGCCATACATCCTACTTTCTTTTCTGCAAAAATTTTGGGATACATATGTACATACAATATGTAACTTCAGGCAAGCTAGAGACAAAGCACAAAACATTTCTAAAAAATGTGTTGAAGAAACTTACAGAATTCTCTGTTTTATGTGGCAGAAAATCTTATCATTATACTTTACTCAAGCCACAAATGACAGCCTCTGTCTTCCACAAAAAGGTGTATAAATCAGTCTCTGGCAATAAAATGAGCAATGGGAAGGGGTGAACCACCAATTTCTCAAAGACTTTTCTTTGTCACTGGCATGGGGAGCACCATGACCCGTCACGAGGGAGACCAGGCTGCATTTCCCCAACAGGGACCCACAGAGACCAGAGTGGAACTTGGCAGACTTGCTGGCACAGTCTTTCCACAGCTGAGATGAAGGATTGATGGGGAGAAGGAAGAGAGATTCACCTTGAAGTGCCACAGGTTGCGGGCCAGTCTGTGCACAGTTGGACCATTGGAGTCTATCATGGTCAGGGACCAGTGTATGTGAGCTCTGCCATATATCTTCTGCCATATGGACCATGGGCACTGGATGTCTGAGAATTCTGGAGGCCCAGTTGTTGGCCAGGTCACGGTAGTCCAGCTCTACCACCACTTCTTCAGATACTGGATACTTTCTGTGGTAGTCTATCTGTCTTGCTGGTCTACAGTATCTTCTTTGAGGAGACACTGTGCATTCATGCTCAGTAAGAGCCATCTCCAGAGATTTATGAGTAGCTGTCTCTGTTCTGATCCCTTTGTCAATCCCCTAGTCCCTAGAGATGGCCCCCAGCAGCTGAGCTTCCTTGCCTTCCCAGCACTGGAGCCATCAGGTAGCAGTGTGCTCACCTTGCTGATGGATGAATATTTGTTCCCTAACTAAGACGTCATTCAGGGATGTACATCAGGTAGTTTTGCCTCTGTTGTCATTCTTGTCTTTTCCCTCTCCTGTCCTGCTACAGGCCAGGCTACCTCTTGAATCTTCGCCCTTTTGTCCCTTAGCTGGAGCTTGTGTTTCTCTTTCTTACCAGATCAACATCCACTTCCACCATTTCTCCTTGAGTTCAAGCACAATTATTATATTTGAGGTCTGGGTCTCTGGTTAAGCCACTGTGTGGCATCTCCAAATAAGTGACCTTTTCACTGTCCACATGGGTGTCTTTAGAGCAGGAGACAGTCTCAGGGTCGCTTTGTGTGCTCCTTGATCAGGAAATGCTTGTTCTCTTTTGAGGGCACTAGATGGCAGCTCAGTACACAAGGGCCAGGCCCAAAACAGCTTTAAAATCCCTGTGTTTCTTCAGAGTAGGCAAGACTCCCCTACTTCAGATGGTGTATGAATTACTTGGACTACATTCCTGCTAAGGCATGAAATCCCAAACTGCTGGAGGCAGTAACAGCCCCAGTATGTGTCCAATTCCGGCCACACACATGATGCCGCCTGAGAATCGAATGCTTCCAGGCAAATCCCTGTGTGGCATTTCCAGTTAGTTGTTTAATGTTATGAAAAATAATCAAAACCATGCCTACAACACACACGAGTATGAACAGTGTGATTACACGAGGATATTCTAGGAACCAAGTACTGTTACAAGAAGGTGGGAGAGATCTATCTTGGAGGACAAGAAGGGGTAAGTGCCATTCAGTCCTCTCTCTCAACAAAGCACCTCTCCAAGGAGGAAAAGGAAATGGTGTAATTGTTGATTTTCTCCATGAGATGGTTCCCTGAGTACACAGACAGCAGCTTTGTAGGGCCCAAAAATGCCAGCTCAGGCATAAGCCAGAGCTTTTATCATGTTGTATTGGTTTGAAAACAAACCAGTGGGAGATCACAAGTCAAGATTGAAATTAAAAATAAGTGAAATAATACAAGGAAAAGCACTGACAAAGTCAGATACAACCTAACACCCTGTTAGGGTGGTAGTAGCAGTCCAACTGAAGTAGTCCAGTTGAAGCGGTGATCCTGTGAAGGTCTAGTCTCCAGCTGAAGATCCAGTGGTAGCTCTTGTCCTCTGGGAACCCAGTAGACAGGGCTAGCTCAGGCAGTTCCAAGGCCAGGTTATATCCAGGTGGGAACACCTGGCTCCTCCCTCCTGGGCAAAGCATCCCACAATGGGATAAGTCCATGAATCACACGGTGGGTCCCTGATGGCCCATTGCCTGTCATCCGGGGTGGGTCATTAGCAGCTGATAACAGCTAACGGATGGCCCATTGCCTGTCCTCCGGAGTGGGTCATTAGCAGGTGATAGCAGCTAACGGCCCACAGCTGGTGGTAATAGAATACTTAAACACATCTATATTGCAACCTAGGACACATGTGTCTACCAGGCAAAGCAATACAAAGTGATACACAGCACATCAAGGGCAGAAAAGGGCCATTAACAATTGTAGGAGGTTTTGCACAGCAAAAAAGGGATCAAGCATGACAGCACCAAAGTAAATACAGCATATGTTGGGGGTGGATGTGATCTACCGTGGACTGGTCTGATATACAGCAAATACTGGCCAACAACTAACCAGGCTTCCAAAGACCACTGACTCCAAGCAGGGCCAAAGAAAACAGCAAATGTGAAGAAGACAGATGTAGCTGTCCCTGGATGGCCTTAAACCACCATTTGTTCAGCTAACAGCTGAACATGCTCACTGATTGCATCATAGAGACCTGTGACCTTGTCATTCAGTGTTGCTCAGCTCTGCTTGGCTGTGTCCCCTCTCAGCTCCCCGAGCACCCCAGTCAATTTAGTTGGGGGCAGAGAGAGTGAAACAGTGAGGAGATGTTGATGCAGTGCAAGCACTGTTCAGCAACAGCTTTAACACTGGTGTCTTACTAGCACTGTTTTGGTCACAAATCTGAAACACTGCACACCAGTTGCTTTAAGGAAAAATTAACTTCTTTCCAGCCAAATGACTTTCTGCTCTGGGCTTCCCTCTGAAGTCAATACCAATGAGACAATTCTGTCCTTTATTACATGTGAACCATATCACTTGAACAACATATTACCCACATATTTTCTGAGTATACAGAACTCTACTATCCCTATCATGTTCAAACAATATTAGCACAGCATGTACCAATGACTAATACATATGTACACACACGCAAAAAGTTAAGGAGGGAATTGCCTCTTCCTTCCTATTTTTTGTACCCTGTGCTCATAAGGAAAAGAAAAAAAAGTGAAGCAAAACCCATATAATCTCTCTTTTACCAATGAAGTTGTGTTAATTCCCAGTTTTTCTTACATGATTTAAGGAGTTAATGTCGTGATTGGCATCCAAAAGGCTTTTTACTACCTGTAGATTATTACTGATAACTGCTAAATGGAGAGGGGAATTCTTCTGCTGTGGAAGAAAAACAGTAAATTGTTATACTTGGGTATATTATTACAAGTTCATGCAAACAAGAAAGAGGTTCTTAATGAAGCCCACCTCTTGCAAAGGTGATATGCTCCAGCAGAGATTCAAGACTGCAGAAGACACACCTGGATGTGTGGAGATATACTAGAGGTGGCAGCCTGCTCCTGCAACACCCACAGCAGCAAGTAAACAAATACAGCTGAAAAGACCAGAAATGCTGACTACATGGGGTGTGCATCAGTGTGCTACCACTTAGGAAAGCAGCAAGGCACTCCTCTTTAGCTTTCCTGCCTGGCATGTGCTGCTACCCTGACAACAGAGAGATAAGGGTAATGTTCCTACTCCCTCAGGAAAGTGACTCTGCCCTTGGCTGAATAGCCTGGAGACAGACTCATTCTGTATTCAGTAAACAGATGTTGAAACCTACTTTCCAGGAACAAACCCTTGTCACGTCAGTTGCTACTGGAAATGCTCTTCATACTAAACTGACTTGCTGTCATATTTATAAAAAGCAAATTACAGCTAGTAAGAAATTCAGGGGGTTTGTGTGAGTGATTACTTATTAAAGTAACTGGGGCACAGATCCAACACCAGTTAAAATCCAAATTAGGTTGGTAAGATCACTTTGTATGTTGAACCTGTGACTGTTCAGCTTCTTGTGAAATACAGCTAAAAAAGAATCCCGTACCACTCATGGGTGGCAGACACCAGTTCAGTGTCTTTATAAAATACAATAAAAGCCATTTCTTCAGGGCTACAAAAAAATAAAGCAAGCTCTTACGCAACAGTTTGCTGGAAGCATGTCCAAAATGTAAGTTACAATTTTATTAATTGCTTCCTCTACAGAAAGCCAATGAGAACAAGCAGCACAAGTGCCTGACATTTAAATAATTTCAAGCTCATCATAAATTTTTATTCCTCGATAACTTTCTGCAACAGGCCAGTGATCATGGCATAAGTCATGAAGTCCAGATTCTGTTTTCATCCTGTACTGTAGAAGTGGAAAATAATTTCCTACTCATAAAAAATCTCAAATATCTGTAATATCTAAAATGAAAGAGGATTTGGATAATATGAATACATCCTCCTTTTCAAATCCCAAAGAATGGTGGCACGGAGATTTTGAAGGCACTGAGGGTGCATTTCCCTACAGAGGGTGAAACACCTAAGTGTTTATCTACCTTTTAGTTATCTTTATTCAAAATCAGTTATGAGTGTTGACACTTAGCCCATAGCATTACGACTGCTGAGTTCTAGCAGGGTACTTTGCTCCCCTTCTCCAGATGCCTGGCCCTTGGCTTAGCCTGGTCATGTCTACTCTGCACTGCACCAGCCTGCTCAAGCACTCACTGGGTTGGCAACAGGACCTTGTCTCTATTGGTCTGTACATGTTGCTAATCAACATCCAGAAACCAACTAACAATGTGTACAGGAAAAAATTCAAGGAACTACTCCATCTCATTCAGCCGTCTGAATTCCCTAGGAAAGACCGGACAGGCTGAGCAGCAGCAGAAGACTTATTCTGATAAACACTCACCCCGGGTTTAGGAACCAGGTCAATATTCTTATCAATAAGAAAAGTAACCAAGGATAGATGTCCATTCTGAATTGCAACCTGCAAAGCATTCCTGTTGTTCTGAAAGAAATTTGATAAGACAGAAAAACGTACATTTTTATTGCTGAAAATACCCCAGCATTAAAGGGAGCTATAAATATAGGATAATGTTTCATTTAAATTTGTGTTATCCCCTCCACCAAAAAAACCCTTTGATAAAATGGTACAAAATGAAGGTGATCAGCATACAACATGATGTTTTCATCAACAGTGAAGGAATTTCCCATTTTTACTACATCACAACAAACATACTAAAGAACACCTGTATCCTATAGCCCTGTTCATTTCTCTTAAGAAAGAGACAGATCAGCATCATCACCTATACTGTGCCATAGACAACAACAATGCCAACATGTTTCCTAGTCTATTAGTTAGGCTGTTAGACCTTTACCAAGCAAGTATTGTCATATTAACCAATAAATCAATAGAACAGTTAATAAATCAATAGAAAAATATAGATAAATCAATGGAAAATAAAATTTTAAAATGTCAGTGGAAATCTTCATACAAAAGATTTTGTATTATTAAAAATATTATTATTTATACAAAATAATTCTGCTTAAAAAACCAAGTTCTCAGTCTGCTGCATTCATAAATTTCTTGCAGCAGGCTAGCCAAAGTCATTCAGCAGATACGAGTTAGACTGACGTTCAAGAACCAGATGGGGAGAGCAAGTTTATCATCAGATCAATCACATATGCTGCCAAAAAGGAGGATTTTCAGTTACTGTAGGTGGTAACACTTTCTAGACATATGTTGTGCTACTGGGCATACAGGAAAGAAGAAGCTTCACCACGGTACTCCATCAAATAAATCTAATGCTATTTTGCTTCCACACCAGTTTTATTCCATTAGTACTCTCTAAACTCCCCATTCTATTTTTCCTTTCCCCATTTCATTAAAAAAAAAAAAAAAAACAGAGCAAATATCCTTAGTTAGTACACAGAGAAAAGGGAACATAAGGTCCTTCCCACAGTCTAGTATGTCCCACTAGGAAGGATACTGCATACATACCTGATTGAAAAGATTGATATCACTCCCTGCCTCCAGTAAGAGTTCAGCACATTTTTCATGACCTCCTTCAACAGCCAAATAAAATGGAGTTTCTCCATTCTAGACCAAAAGTGAAAAAATGTCTGCTCCAATTTAAGACATGTCACTATAAGACTGAGACACAAAATAGCTCTGGTGGGCTCCATCGGGCTCACCCAGCTCAATAAGAAAGGGAAGAGAGTCCCAAGAGAACATAACCTGAATGCTCCAAAATTAACTGTTGAATGACATGGCGCCTCACCAACAGTTAAGTGAGAGATGGTGTTTATCTGGACAGATGTAAAGTAAGGTTTGCAGTATAGAAAACTATATCATAAAAATTAATTACGCAGTTTTCAAAGAAGACTGTTAGCAAGAGGCACAGAGAGAAAGATGGTGTGCAGCAATTGCTGCCGTTGAACACCAGGCAACACCACTAGATGCTAGTACATACACTAAGTACCAATTTCTGTCAGTACAACACCATGGATTTCTGACAAATTGCCAGCCTCAAGTGCTAGTTATAAGGAGAACTTTTAGCAGAAATAATCCTATTTCATATTCATTTCAAATCTTTTCACACTGAAAGAGTCTCCATGACTCCACAGCAAGTCTTTATAATAGGTTACATCAGCTGTACCATGATCTAATCCCTGCTTCTCAGCACCTAAAATACATAAAAATTTAACGAATGTTACTCCGGTGTTTCAACAATCATAAAAGAATCAAGAAATCCTGATTTTTCTTTGCTTAAAATCCTGACACCATTAGTCTGGTAAACTTAATACTTTGCTCATGCTATGGAAAGAGTGATCTGTTCATACCCAGACCAGAATATGTCCATTATAAGGTCACACCATTAGCCATACCAAGGCAAGGGCACAAGCAGGACAAGCTTTGTGTGCAGAAGCAACATTCTTAGACAAGGCTTGGAAACACAAGGGCTCCACATTTCAAAAAGGTTTGTGTGTCTCATAACTGGCACAGCTGAAAATAGCAGACAAGATGGATAAGAGGGAACCTCTCAACTCATAAATCTAATGCTGATAAAGGAAGAGGAGAGCCCTGGGTAGGAATTACTCATTTTGCCCCCTGCCCCAGCAGAACAAATTATCAGCCATATGGCAGGTTCCCACAGCAGGCATGCCAGCCCACAACAAAGGAAATTACCTTGCCCAGTTTGTTCCAGCTGCCCCCCAGAAGAAACATACAGGACAAGAACCCTTTGCGAAGCAAGAATGCTGAGGTGAGCAGTTAGTGTGCATTCTCTTTCTCCACTGCATGTTTAAACCTTAACTGCATTAACTAAAACTTCACAGCTAATACGCAATTGATGAATATGCTGGCTGAGCTCACCAACACTAACCCAGGAAAGTAAAACTGAGCAGGCAGTGTCTGCAGCCAGTTTTGTGCAGGCAACTGAGTTCGGATGGGAAAGATACAAATCTGAGACCCCTTTCTGAGGTGCCTGTGATGGTAGATGCTTGGCATGCAAGTGGAACTGTCACAAGGAACAGGCTGAAAAGCACCAGAAGTGTTCAAAGGGAGATGTTAAAAGGAATAGGACCACATGGCTAAAAATGCTGGATGACAGAAAGCAAGGGAGGTTAAGGCCTTTCTCTGTTTTCTTCTACCAGTAGTTATGCAAGGGCATGACAAATGGAGGGGAGGACATGTGTGGGGAATAGAGGACAGAGGAAGAGACATTGAAGGAGTTAATGGAGGTTAGTGTATCGGACAAGGAATAAGGAAACAAGGAATAAGGAAACTAACTAATGAAGTTACTAGGAAACAAGCAAAGCTAATGAAGTCTACTCAGTGCCACATCTCTTCCTTTCAAATTTTATTTTTTAGAAAATTTTTCATATCTCTAACTTTATTTTTTTCAGTAGTTTCAGTGTACTTACCTTATTGAGGTCATTTATCTCCTCCCACTGTTCAAGCAGAATTTCTACAACTTCACTGTGACCATTTTTGGCTGCTAAATGCAATGCTGTGTTTCCCTCCTTGAAATTAAAATGTCGAATAATATATTTTAGAACTCAGAACAAAAACACTAACTAAAACCAACACAAAGTTTTTGGTCTTTTACATACAAGTCTCTTTTACATACAAGGAGAAGGAAGCAGCTCCACACAGCATATTCCAAGATTCAGTCTAATCTGAACAGGGCCTTTCCACACGGACGCAGACATGACAAGGCTGATCTAGTTGGTTGCCTGAAAACCTCAGTGTATACAGCAAAAAGACCTGAAATTCTAACTCCTAATAAATGAATCAGAAGAAAACTTCAGGTACTGGTTCCCACAAGGATGGGTGCTACACTGAGCCCCTGAGATCACTGATTTAGAGATTAATAAAACCTAGGTCAGCATATAGAAATTTGTCACAGCTTTGATATCAACACTACAATCATCAATCTCTGTCACCATCAGTGCAATTTCTTTCCAGTAAATTAAGAAACACAAAACAGAAACAAAACCAAAACCAAAAAAACCACACCCCCAAGCAAATAAACTACTTCAGGAAGAGCAGCAGGTTTTGAACTAAGAGAAAATGATGGCATGCAAAATAGTATAAAAATGGCTAAAAAATTAGGAGAAGAATTCTAACCCTCAGAAAAATGAGACTCTAGACCAGTTTTTCATTCCACAGCACTGAGTGGGAAGAAGTGGGAATCCTTTTTAACAGTGATGGTTACAGTGTGACTGGGTTTAGTATCCAGGAGATGAGTTTCTGTCCTAATTTGCAGGACCACAGCATTTACCTCCCATTGTTGCTGTTTACACCTTTAGCCTGCTAGATGTCTGGGACAACACTATCTTTCAATCTCTGCTGATAAACTGCTTAGCACAGCAGAGCTTTGAGTGGCACTCCCGCTTTTAAATGAATACCAGAATACCAAAAAACCCAACATCACTTCCTTACTGCTTACTTACGTGGTTCTGTAAATGCAGTATCTGACAATTTCACAATTTTTAATGTATTTCTCCTTGCAATGCCTCAACTGCAGAGAAATACTAACTTGGCTCGTTCCAGAAATAGTTAAGTAAGGAGGAAATAAATTTAAGGAAAGACTTCGAAAATTACTAAGATACCTTAAAATACACTGTTAAAGCAAACTGAATCAGATTGAAGTTTTAAGATGCCTCTGAAAAAAAATTATAGGTGTTTATTTGCATCCTGAAATATTTAAACACTTTTGAAAAACTGGTCATGCAGGACTTAGCAGTGACACACAGGCACAGCCAGTTAGACCGAAACACTGGGAAATCTGATCTCCTAGTCTGATACCTTCATCACCAGGCTTTCCCACTTTTCTTAACAGACAGCATATGCTAGTCTTGCTTCTCATGAATTATTAATGTGTACGGAAAAGTCTCCTGGCAATCATACCACTGTCTCCCCTTTATCACTAAAAAATCATCGACTTTTTAAGTTTGTTGATCCCATTTATCACTACCAGCACTGTAGCATCTGTGCAGCACACTCAGATATTTTGGTTGTATAATAACTACAGTGAAACAAAATAATCTTTCATAAGCACATTTGTAGTTGCACTTCTGTGGAAAATAAACCTTTACCTTATCTTTCTCAGATGTAAATAGCTTCAGAGCAATCAAATTGTTTATCATGTCAACATGGCCTTTTTCAGAGGCCAGAAGAAATGGCTTTTTACCTTTCTAGAAAACAATTATGGAAAGAAACATAGTGTTACAGAAAGCAGAAATACCTTACTTCTAGTTAATAGATATATGGCACGCATATGTGTATGTGTATACTACATAAAATATTATATGTGATATGACTAAGGAGATTAACACTAGCAGATATATAGAAGAAGAGCAGTAATTAAAAAACATACTTAGTGTAAATAAACAAATCATACATTTTGCACATCCTCATAAAACACATGAAAACTGTTTAGAAATAGTAAAAAAGTAGAAAATACTCTCAAAATATTTTAATCCTATTTCTTCTCAGTATGAAAATACTTATCAAAAGAACTGTGTCTTTAAAAGTCTGAGAATGCTCAGAAACAGGCGGCAGAGAAATTGCAGAGTTTATTTCCATAGGGTGATTTGCTTGATCCAAATTCTGCAAGCAGAGACCAGAACTAACACATCTCAGAAATTTCATCCAGGAAGCCTGAATTTAGCACTGTACATTCTGGGGGGTTTTGGTGGTGTTGAAACGAACCAAAACTCTTCAAACCATTTAAAAACTCAACTGCAGAAAGTTAACTTGACACGAAACTATACTACTGTTCAGGAAGTGAGGCATATAAACCGCTAGCTAAAAATGGCTTCATATCATGCCTGATAGAGGCCTATATAAATGCCTAAGAAAAAAATTCAGGCAACTAATAGGGAATTATGATGGAGCCTCAACAAAGAGAAGATGCTTCCTCACCTTTCCTTTCCCGAGGCCTAAAACATCAAAGGTATGTTTCGTTAAATTAACTCTGTTTTGTTAGATGTCACGTGTAAAAGGAATTCCAAATTTTGCACCCTTGGGTCAATAAAATTCAAGAATCTCAGAAAAAAAAATAGGACAGATATTTTCTTTTGGTCAGATCTCACAGGAATAAGTTTTCCTGATGTAAAGATAAAATATCCTACTTAGCCTCGTAATGTTTCAAAACAAGACGCCAACACAGCGAGAAGAAAAAATAAAACCACAGAAAACCTGCCGAGGAAAAAGCACTGTTGGAGAGTCAGTGCACCTCTGTAGGATGGCTGCATATAGCTCCATATTCTACCTTGTTGGCCACAACTGGCAGGTTGTGGTAAGGGCAGGGGGCTGTCAATGTGAGCTGTGTGGGAAATAACAGAGGCTGTGCTGTGCTGCTCACAGCCTTTTCCAGCTGGCTTCACAGTGGACCAAACTGACCCACCATGTGCCAACACTTCACCCATGAGAGGACCAAATGATGCCTCTCTGAAAACTTATTTAAGAAAGGTTGGTCACTGCTGTGGGGAGGATACACAAGGGGAAATACAGGAGGAAACACAGTTGAAGGTATACCCACAGGGTGACTGCAGCCTATGGGAGAAGATTTCTGGAGCAGAGGAAAACAGTAAGAAATCAAGAGCAGGAAAAAAGAAATCCACTCTGGACTGAACCCAACCTCCTCTGTCTCCCACTGCCTCACCACAACTGAACATCAGATGCAGTAAAAGCAAGGACAGCAGAGAACATGTGAAATGGGCAAAGAGGGACAAAAGGTGTTTCCCCTAAGTGCTTGTCTGGCTGTTTCTTTAACCTGTTTCTCAGTATCCAAGTCAGTAATTAAAAGTATGTGTAACTGTCAATAAATTAAACTTCATTGAAATTCCCCAAGTCAAGATTGTTTCCCCCAAAACAAAACCCTCATGACATCAAAGAAATAAACAGAAACACACTGTACCCCATCAGGTTTGTTCAAGTCATTCAGATGAAGATCCTGGAGAAAATAATCAACTATTCTAATGCTGTTGTTCTGAGCTGCAAAGTGCAGTACATTCATTCCTTCCTGAAAAATGGTAAGTCAGTCTGTAAGAATGCTTGATTTTTTCCAACACAAACATATTTAGGGTTGGTAAAAATTTGTAATCAACAAACCTCATTCTTAGCCTTTTGATCAGCACCTGCTTTAACTAATTTTCGCATTATATCCAGATTTCCAGTCCAAGCTGCAAGATGAATCACTGTCAGGCCATGCTTCAAATAAAATGACAAAGCCAGAAGTTACCACCAAAATACCTCAAGCCAAATTTCTCTAAATCTTTTTGAATAATTCCGTGTATTAGTGGATGAATTCAGTGTATTCCGATCCGCAGGCTTTCAGAGAAGCAATACTAACACCTGACAGTGTGGGTGAGATTCATCTACTTAAATTAAGCTAAATGTAATAGAGCAAGACCTAGCTAAAAGTTTAATCTGCCCTCTTCTTGACAGAAGGTCTGGCATCTCCAGAGAAGGATTCATCTCATTTTAAGATGGGGGGCGATTAAGTCCTACCGGAAAATATTTTCTCTCTCCAGAAACCATGTAGTTCTGGGTGCAGTGGATGACATTTCAGGTGACAATATGTAATGACTGTATTTCCAAGAGTCACCATAATTTTCCATTTAGGCCTCTTTTTAAGGTTCTCTTCTCTCAAATTCTCTAAAAACCTTTTCTCTTATAGGAAAAAATGAGCCCTGTTTTTTTAACATCTTAGAAGCTAAAGGACTAGCTCTACTCTGTGCTGGTGTGGCCTCACCTCAAGTGCTGAGGGCAGTTTTGGGTGCCATAATATGAGGATGTAAAGCTATCACCCTCATGAGTGTCCAAAGGAGGGTGACAAAGACGGTGAAGGACCCTGAAGGGAAGTCACATGAGGAGCAGCTAAGGTCACTTGGTCTGTTCAACTTGGAGGAGACTGAGGGGAGACCTCATGCAGTCTACACTTCCTTGTGAGGGGAATAGGAGGGGCAGACAGTGGTCTCTTCTCTGTGGTGACCACGGCAGGACCAGAAGAAATGGCATGGAGCTGTGTAAGGGGAAGTTTAGGTTGGATATTAGGACATCTCCTCATATATCATGTGCTGCATTTCTCATCATTCTAGAGGCTCTGCTTGGGACCCACTCCAGCTTGTCAACGTCCTTCCTGTATTTGCTGAAATTGCAGTGGAGGGCAATATGGAACATATACCTGGTATGCAGGCAACAAGAGAAATCTGAGCTTGAGCAAAATTTGTGGCTGTGGCTCAAAAGTCTGCTCTGAAAAACCGTGCAAACTACGAACAGTTGGAGGTCAGTCACAAGCAATGCACACTAGGCATTCATCCTGGGCCCAGTGCTGTTTAGTATCTCCATTAATTACCTGAATGATGGGCAGAATGTTCCCACAGCAAATTTATAGATGGTATTAAGTTGGGAGGAATGGCTGATAGACTAGATTGGTGTGCTACCATCCAGGGAAATCTTGAAAGGCTGGAAAAATGGCCTGGCAAGAACATAATGAAATCCAACAGGGAGAAATACTAAGTCCTGTACCTGAGGAGGCAGATACCCAGGCAGCAGTACTGACCAGGGCTAACTGCCTGGAAAGCAGCTTGGCAGAGGAAGACCTGGGGCTCCTGGTGCACACTAAGTCAAACATGAGTCAGCAGTGTGCTCTTGCAGAACACAAGGCAAACAATATCCTTGGCTGTTTTAGGTAAAGCACTGACACCCAGCCAAGGGAGGTGCCTTGTGCTCAGCTATGCAAGTTAGTCAATACTTCAGGCAATATGTTTTTCCTCTGAAAATGCTTTTTTCATATAAATATGTGCAGATCCAAGACAAACCAGAGTTTGTACTGCAAGCTTTTAATTTTGCACAATTGGGAGCACAAGAAAAGTATCTACTTTTACTTTTCCCCGAATGTGTTCCTATACATGTGAATCGAAACAAGTAAGCCAGCTTACCTGATCTGCCATGTCAAGTCTAGCTTTGTGATGAAGAAGAAAATCCACCACGGACACATGGCCTCCCGCAACAGCAAAATGGAATGCAGTGCGCTTCAGCTGGAATAACCAAAGCTCTGTTTGTTAGATCTGCAATGCAATTCTTTTCCCTGTGCAGATGATCAGGATTTTGAAATTATCTGATTATTACCAAATGTATCAGTAAATACATACTATTATCTATTTCTCCTTCAACAGTCACACCTGGTCTTTAGCTAATTTTTTTTTTGTTTCCTTGGAAAGAATTTAGGTATTGATCTTAGAGAATTCTTGTAAAAGCTGAATAATTTCATTAATCTACATAGTACTGTCCCCTCATTGAAATGTCAAAATTAGATTAAGTAGTCAAACACTGTGTAGGGGAGATGCATACAGTACAAGAAGCATCCTTGTTTATTATTTTATTGCATGGTGTGATTTGAAAAGCTGAGGACTATATGTACACAGTTAGATTTGCTTTTGGTATCCTCCTTGCTTTTGACTAAACCTCGGCAATGCAAGACAAGATTTCTCCCTCACTCACCTTCCCAGACTAAGTAATTATCTACATTATCTACATAAACCTACTACTTGCAAACAGTGAGTAAGTTTACAGAGGTGAATAGGCTGACTGTTTGTCAGGAAGACTTCCATAAAGTAATTAGTGGCATATATTTAAAAGGGATTTGTTAAATTGAATCAAACTTCAGTGGAGAGAGTTTTGCTTTCAGTTAAAGTAGACATAACTGGGTTTAACATAAGTCACTGATAGTTCCCATACAAAGATGTCTAAGAGATTTAACCAATTAATTTCAAAAAGTCTGTTTGGATTTGTTTTCTAATGCTTTTCTGAAGATCACCTGACTTCTTCGTGAATAAATTTAAATTTACAGCTGCATGTATCAAAAGCATAAAAAGGTGGGATTTAGAATGTGTATTTGTGTCAGAAAAAAGCCTCTTGTGCAGAAAGAGTACTGTCAAAAAGCTCACCTTTTGACAGACTTTCTTATTTGGCTTGAGAATAGAGGGGTAGGAATGATCAACAGGAACAAAAGAAATGGCTTTGCCAGCATAAACTACATCCCTACTAAGACAATCAATCAAAGCACAACACCTCTGCAGCTATGCTAGTAACTCTCTCACAATGTAGGTCTAATTTAAGGATGACAGAGTAACATTTCAAACTACCGAACTGAAAATGTATTTAGTGTTAACTTCCTGAATTCTGGAAAGCTAAAAGGAAGCAAGAACCATTTTTAATGACTTTTTAGAACTTAATGCAATTGATGGGAATATTGTCAGTATTCAGAAGTGTACTCAGAAGAAGTGTTTGCCTCCTTGTCTGTTTCACAAACAAATCAAGAAATGCACCATACTATCTTCTATATTCAGAGGGGAAAAATGCATGTGGGCATGGGAAGCAAATTTTTTCATTTAAGTAACACTGGATTTTAATGGGTGGATGATTGACATGTAGCCACTGAGCGCACGCGGTTATCCAAAACCCCCAGATTAATATAATGACTGCTCCATATTACTGTTGAACGACCTCTCAGGTGGAAGACAATGCTATATATAGCGACTGTGAAGTATACATTCTCAGATATTAGGCCTAGAGTTGAAGTCAGCATAAGAAATACACTTTTGTTTATTTTGTGCCTCTATCTAGGGTAAATCTGAACTCCAAGCTCAGGTTGGAGCCAGAAGACATTGTAGAATGCTCCCATGGGTCCATGCAAACCAAAGAGTAATACTTCTCTCTACAAATTTGCAATGCTAGCAGCGTTAAGCAATCCATAAAGTGACTGTGAGGTAAAGTCATCCCACTCAGAAAGATGGTAAACTTGAGAAATTCCTTTCCAAAGAGCCCTGAGGAAATACTAGAGCAGGGGCACAATTGAGAAGTCCTTAGTTCCCAATGTGTTACATTGACTACTGGCTAAATGCAGAAACCTGAGAATTATGCTCTACACATCCTAATGCCCAGAATGGCTGTATGAAATGATTCTTCATCAGGTCCTAGAGGGCACTTCTGCAGGCCCACCACCTTGCAGCTGAGGGGGCTTGCTAGCATTCCACCCTGCAACCCCAAGGAGTCACCCTTCATATCAGTGATCTATCAGGCACTCCATACTCACAGTATCTACTGCATTTATATTAACATTCTTTTTAAACAGCTTCTCCATGATATCCAGATTGTTCATTTTAGCAGCATATTGAAATTCTCTCTCATCTGGCAATACTGTGGAAAAACAGAATTTAAAAATTGTATTATTAAAAAAAGTAGCCATAACCAACATAAAGGATGATGATACTGTTTTTCCTGTCTGTTATTTGTACTGATTTAATGTTATGAGAATCACTTGCTTCTCATAATCAAAGTGTTTCATGACTACATTTTTCTCCTTTAGAGACATGTGGCTGATATTTCAACTTTTAAGTGCAAGTAAAGGTGGACTTCTCACAACATGGATTGCCAGTGCTTGCACTCACAGGAACAGTTTGTTTATGAAGCTCTTGCCATCTAAACGGGTCACAAATTATTACATAGGCATAGTTTGTCTGAATGGTTAGTGAATGGTACAGACTGCAGAATTTATTTCCTATTCCTCGAGAAACTGTTCTGTTTTAAAACAGAACACACCACCAACACACAAAACACATAAAGCAGTAACCAAACAGTATGACACGACTGGAAAAACAAACCAAACCAAACCAACAAAACCCAACCAACCAAACAAGGAATTTTACTGGGGAAA
The DNA here is from genome assembly GCA_024500445.1 of Entomyzon cyanotis. Taxonomy (NCBI): domain Eukaryota; kingdom Metazoa; phylum Chordata; class Aves; order Passeriformes; family Meliphagidae; genus Entomyzon; species Entomyzon cyanotis. The sequence continues at coordinate 28,155,485 of JAKEPQ010001021.1, read as the reverse complement.
AAAACAAACAAATGAACAAAAACATGTCTACTTGAACTCAAAATTTGGCCATAATGTGATATTCACTTTTAAAATGAGACCTTTCTTTAATGTCTCAATCCAAAAATTAACATCTGTTTGGTTGACTAAAGTAGTTGCAAAGCATAGTCAGTAACTTCGAAAAGTAAAATTCTCATGTCTGATAGCTGATTTAGCTGGAGGTCAGAATATTTTTCATGTTTCTACCATAACATTTAATTAATCACTTAGGAGAAAATAGTGTTGCAGTTAAATCAGCTGCAAAAATATTAGCAGAGACTTTTAATCCCATAGCATGTCACACTTAAAATACAATTAGAGATCTTCTGTCTAGAATATTTTGGGCTGAAAGCCACTTGTCCAATGATATCACTACGGAGGCAGCACTCAGTTGAACCAGGAACATCAGCAATTATCTATTCCTTGCAGTCCTCTCAGGCAAGTTCATCCTTCTGCATTATGTCTTAGTTCATTAATGCCTAATAACAACACAGCTTGAGGCAGTATGACTGCGTAATAAGGAAAATCGGGATGGCATTCACTGAATTGCATTTTATGTGTTACCCATGGCTATAATCTCAGGGAGAATAATCACAGTTTTACTGTGGAAAATTAAACAGAAATTAAACTGGATACTTGCAAAGGTGTTTCCAGTTTTCCTATGAAATTATCCCAGTGCCTCAAACAAAAGAAGTATCATTCCAAACTTCTCTGGAAACCACAAAATATATGTTGTTTGTATTACATCATGGGGATACAAGGAATAATTAAGTATCTAACAGGTACTTTCCACTAACTTGATTTCAAACTCAGGTAAACCAATGGTCAAAGGATACCCTGCTCAAGGCAAATGTGTGGAAAAAGTGGAAAACCAAGCAAAATAAAAGGTACAGCATAATTAGCTGCAATTAATTACAATTACGCCACATTCATTTCTGCTGACTGCTGTATCTTACATGAGGATGCAAAGATAAATGCATCTCAGGACAATCAGGAACAACCCCAAGAGTTTACTCAACACTGCCTTTAATAAACCAGACAAAATTATGTTTCTTTACTGTACATGCATCAGCAACAATTGTTCTGTAGTTCTGACAAAGAATTAATTAATGATCTTTTCTTTCCTGTCCAGAAGCCATGAATTGGCCATGTGCTCTTAAAAAGACCTTTCGTTCTGCACATCGTACATCTTAATAATCTCTCTCTCTTTGCACTTCTTATTAATTCAGGAGTTAAGAACCACGACAGTATAGACACACCATGACACTGATTTGTTGCCCAAACCTCAGATGCTTTTGCAAATTTTTTTCATGTATGAAATTACAGGAGTACAAAGCTGTCAGACTACAGATTTATGGAACACACCTATCCAAGTGGGTGTCTTCAGGATTTGGCACTCCCTGTGTTACAAGCAATTACTCTATTTTCAAGCAACAGAAGCAATCAATTATCTATTTGTGGCTGTCAGATTTTCAGGGGGCATTTTCTTTGCTGACATACAAAATATCTGGCTTACATCATCACTACGTATTTATATAATAACAATTAAATAGTTATATCCAGTTTTTCTTTAGAGGTAACTGAAATTAGTACTTTTATATCCTTTCCTGATGCAGTTGGTTTCCTTTGTAGAGAGCCCTGCCAGCAGTATATACAACATCCCAAGATTCTTCATCTCTTGGAAGAGCAAGGAAGTAATTAAAAGTGCAGAAAAGTAAATTGCTTGGTTGACCTCAAAACAAAAAGCGCGGTACCGTCAACATTTTTTTTTTCTTTAATATATGTCTTGCTTTGGAGGCCTCATTCTTTCTTTCAGGAATACCACAAATAAGGATGATTTCCAATGAACCAAAAAGGTGTACCTGAGGTGTCAGTATTTACAGACAATGAAAATCCCTCATGTGTGTGTCCCTACCTCCCTGGTTTAACTTCCTGTTGTGGTGTCCACAAGATAAAATCCACAGTTATCTTTAAAAGCACATAGGAAAAAAACCCCAGAATTTGAATTGGCTGAAGAGGTCCAAGGAAGTAAAATAAAAAAAAATAGGAAGAATATTTGGATTCAAATGGCAATAAAAATATTTTACCCTGCTTTTTGTAAATTAAATAATATATTTAGTGATCTGGTAACATTTTAAGTATTTTCTCTATGTTTTCTTTTTACTGGAAATAAAATTACTAGAGGAATGTAGGGATCTTGTTGAGTCATCAGATTTTTTTCTAAAATAGCAATTTTCCATTTCAAAGAAGTGATGGGAAAAACTACCTATTGAGTCCAATGGTGATATTTCACTAGTTTATTATCTTTTTCTGCCCTCCTTGCCAGCCTGGCAGCATGAACCACAGCCCAAGACAATGGCTCCTGGCTGTCACACGGTGATCACAGGACTGGGATGAAGCAGGGTTTAACAGCTACCACGCAGTTTTGAAAGGAATAAGGGAGTGTCTTCACAAACAAATGACTGGTAAAGATAAGACGTGAGTCTGCAGGTAAGATAACACTGATACTGAGAGATAGAAGAAACAATGGGCAGTATTTCCATAGGAATTTCCCTGATTTCACTTACCCGAGATGTGTTAATAAACTACAAGAACAGAGACACAGGAAGAAGAAGAAGAAAAGGGGAATGTGTATTGGGAATGTCTGTATTAGGGGGGATGTATATTAATTAGGCGTTCCGGGAAGCCTGTACCTCTCGAGTACCTCAGCCGATGGGGAAAGAGGGAACCTGCGTCCGAGAAATTAGGATAGAAGAGGCTGTGTCCTCTAGCAACTTGAGACACCCCATGGGAAATGCCCATGACCTCTCCCTTTATTCATGAATAAAGTTACAGGGCTCTTCTGTCTCCTTTTAGGACATAAACCTCTGGTGGTTGTGGATTAATTTTCCTGACAGTTTCCACCAATCACTTGTTTTCACTAACTGAAGCTCACGCCAGAGCAGCCGGTTCTCTCACAGGCTGGTCTGCAGGTTGAAGGCTGCAGTCCCCATCACTGAGTTGTCCTTCTGAGCCAAGGTGCTATGACTGCTGTGTGCCTCCCAAAACGGGGGCCCAGATCGGCTGTGAAACTGGTAGCAGATGCCCAGTTCCAGGGACGTGACTAACGCCAGCAAACCCTGTCGCAGCATTTCAGAAGGGAAGTCAAAGCAGAGCACTAGGCATTTTGCGGGACTCGCCCCTTGGAACACAGCACGCCAAAACCCAGCTCCCAGTCCCACATCCCCACGTTTGCTGATGTCCTTTACTACAGTAAACAGCTCGTGTTTAACGTTGTCCTTTCCAGCCCCCACCGCTCATTTTGTTCTCCGGGCAAGGCCGAAAGCGCCTGGGTGGGTCCCAGCAGCTCTGAGGGGGCCTGGCACGCTGCCCCCAGCTAAGGCACCCGAGGCTGTGCCGGCCGGGCCTGCCCTCGGCCGCCTCGCCTCCAGCCGCGCGCACTCACGGGCCTCGTGGCTCGCTGCCGCGGTTCCCCGTGCGGCATCCTCCCCGGCGCGGAGCAGGCGGCTCAGACCCTTCATTGCTGCTCTGGGCTCCTCTTCCTCCTCGGCCAAGGGAAGGGGCGCCAGGCCGGTGTGCTGAGGGAGGTGTCCTGCGCTGGCCCCGACAAACCGGTTCCCAGGACTCCAGCACACGCGGCCGGGCCTAACACACCCCTGCGGGCACACCTGCACAGCACCCTACCGCCCCGACACACAACGCCAAGGGGCAGAGCTGTGGAGCAGCTTTAGGCGTTTGTTCTAAGAGAAACCAGGAACTGAATGCACTGCATTTCTTGACAGTGGCCAGGCACTGAGCGGGACCATCCTTGCCCCATACAATCCCCCCCAGGCCTTTGCCTCATGTGCCAGGAGCAATCAGCACCACAGGTGCACACGGAAGACAAAAGGCAGGCCTGTTGCACCTGGCAAACTAGGGGCACTTTTGAAAAGCCATGCCACAAGCACGCGTATACTGACACACACAGAGGTATCACAGCTTGCATGCGATGCCTGAAGTCAGGTGGATCCAGTACTAATTACTGGGTAGCCATGGAGCTCTCTTTGCAGGTTGAAAACCATTTTGGGGAGCTATTCTCATCACTGTCAACCAGCATTCACTGGACAGGAGAAGGTGACCATGCCTGCACCCCTGCATGCTTGACACAGCCTTAGGATGTGAGAGACTGAGGTGCTTTGCCATAAATTTGTGTGTAACTATGCACATGTGGCAGCAGTATTGATCCAATCACAAGACCCTTCAATTCCAGTTAGAAAATTTTTTAATTTGCTTTTGTCAAAGTCGTGTCAAAACCAAAACACACATCCCCAAAGGTTCAGATTTTGTAAAGTGACATATCGAAATCCATCTAACCTACCTATTTCTCAATTTATCTTGAAGTCCACTATGACTTTGGTCTACTTAAGCCAGAATTGATATTTCCTTTCACACAGAGTATGATTTTTTTCCATGACAGGGCGTAATTTTTTTTTTAAGTGACTACCTTAAATTTTACTTTAGAAACAGCCTTTGATGTTGCTATTTCAAAATAAATGTAGGAAAAGTAGTTCCAAGAAAGCAGAACTACCAGTATTCGGCCTCACACAATTGTAGACACATTGGAGTTCCTTCACTGTAATTTCTTCTTAAATTACACAATCATCTTAATTTCCAAGATGACTAACACCATATTGTCCATAATAAAATTAATCTGAAAGGCTTAAGAGTTTGTAAATTGAACAAATTTGGATACAAAACTATCTGCTCAGATTCTGCTTACTGTAGATGAAGAGATTTCACAGTTCCTTTCTCCTTCAAACATTTTTGGTATAGACAGGCTGTGATGTATAAAAATCTTTACAATTGACACACCGTAGTCTGATAAGACAGTTTCATCAGCTGTACTTCCAGTAGGTGAAGTTACTCACAACCCCATGACAGTAAACTCAGTGAGAAGAACAAGCAATTGATTTAGCCATAACTGAATCATGGAGGTTTCACTTTTACTTGCTTCCTGTGAGTCAAATATCCCAGCAGTTTCTTTTGAGGAAGGAGGGTTTTTATTACCATGGTTCTGTATGGTAATACAGATCCACTGTTTTAAATATTAATGCTTCTTTTCAGAATGAATGACAACAGACAACTGTGGAATGATTAGGTTTGCCTACAAAGCTGGCACCAAAGGAGGGATAGATTTGCAGCCTCATACAGAGTATGAGTTACAGTAAAATCATAATTTTACATAATGCCATGAAACACCAGCTGCTACTTTCCAGTCCTAATTACTAACAAACAATACTATTTCACAGCATATCCTGTGCTCAAACTTTACAAGTAGCAAGTTTAGCACATTCTCTAACCACTTCCCACAACCTTGACTCTTTCAAATGGCCCCAACAGACTGCAGAAAGATTGATGCAGAAACTTATAGAGGTGAAGAATCCAAAACAAAGTGCAGAACAAGGAAATACTGTAGCATCTTCCTTACTTGCCTTTTACAGAACCCTTGCTCTGACAGGAAATCTGAGCACTTTCTTTAATATTTAAGGTAACAGTACTAATACATACATAAATGAGTAGAGTCAGAATAAATATAAAATGTAAATTAAGACTGAAACATGTTGAATGTGTAGACTGTCTAAATTCCTTTCTTCAGAACTGGCAGAACTGGCAGAACTTCAGATCACAGAATTGTTATCCTTTTTTGCTGTTACTCATAATTAAAGAGGAATTAAAAATACTTACATATATACCTTAAATAAGGAGATACTTATGCTACACAAGAAGTCTCGTCTGCTGTCAACCTAGATCATTCACATGCTTTAGAGCTGTGGATATAGTAAGTGTGGAATGGCTCACACACAGGGAAATCATTTACAGTTAACTTAAAGACAGCTATAAAGAAACTTCCAGATGCTAATAAAAACAAAATTTAAATTAAGATCAATTATATAACACACAGTCACTGAGAAAAATGCAAAACAAAAACATTGCTTATACAGTCTTCTCCACAAGAAACAAGAGGAAAAAATGTATCACAGAAAGTGAAAACAATGCTTATTTATGCCCTGAAGGCCTTTTACAGATAAAAACAGTAATAAATACCATATAAGGAACTATAAGGACTAGAGTGAAAAAAAAGGCTTGTAAACCAATAAACACATAGTTTTGTATTGGGTTTGCATGGCCAAGCTTTGGTAGCAGCAGGGCTACAGGGGTGGCTTCTGTGAGAAGTTGCCAGAAGCTTACCCTATGTCCAGCAAAGACAATGCCAGCCAGCTGTTGGATGGACCCACTGCTGGCCAAGGCTGTGCCAGTTAGAAATGGTGGTAAGGTCTCTCTGATAACAGATTTAAGAAGAAGAAAAGAAAGGTTATTGCACAGATGTAATTGCAGCCAGAGAAGAGAGGAGTGAGAACATGAGAGAACAGCCCTGCACACACCGAGGTCAGTGGAGAAGGAGGGGCAGGAGGTGCTCCAGCTGCTGGAGCAGAAATTCCTGCGCAGACCATGGTGAGACAGCTGCGCCTCTGCAGCCCTTAGTGGTCAGTGGGAGTGTAGAGACCCCCCCTTCAGCCCATGGAGGAGACCCACACTGAAGCAGGTGGATTACTGAGAGGAGGCTGGAAGCCCACACTGGAGCAGGGTCCTTGCAGGGACCTGTGGACACATGGAGATAGGAACCCATGCTGGAGTAGGTTTCCTGGTAGGAAACCCTGGGGGGTTTCCTGGGGTGACCCTGGGGGGACTCACACTGGAGCAGCCTGTCCTTGAAGGACTGCATCCCGTGGAAGAGTGACCCACATTCCAGCAGTTCACAGAGAACTGTTGCCCATGGGATGGACTCATGTTGGAGAAGTTCACGGAGAACTGTCTCCCATGGGAGGGACCCCATATATTGGAGCAGAGGAAAGACTCCTCTCTGTGAGCAGGTTCATGTGAGGAACTGATCATAACCCCCATTGCCTGTCTCCCTGCACCACTGGGGAGAGGCAGTAGAGCTGGGAAGGAGGGAGAGGTGGGGCAAAGGTGATTTTATGGTCTTACTTTACTTCTCATTATCCTGCTCTGATTTTGTTAGTAATAAATTCAATTAATATATCCAATTAGAGCCTGTTTTGCCCACAATGGTATTTGATGAGTGATCTCTCCCAGTCCTTATCTCAACCCATGAGCCCTTTGTTGCATTTTTTCTCCCATGTACAGCTGTGGAGGGCAGTGAGAGACCAGCCTTGGTGGGTGCCTGACATACAGCCAAGGTCAACCCACTACAGTATTGCAATAAATAATTTCAATCCCACTGTGAGTTTTGTTTTCACATTAACACTGGCACATCCACAACTTCTTCATGACACTCAGATAACTCGATGACACTTCCTTTTCAGATAGCAAGACAGCTTTCAAAGCTACACCAAACTAACTTAATTTTTCCAAGCACTTAAGAGTAACTTACCTTTTGCTATGTAATGCTTTGATAAAAACACACATTTTAAAGATATACACAATGACAAGGTAATACTTAGATTTTACACTTTATTGAATCAGAGATAAAAACTATTAAAGGGATAGGTGTTCACTTCCTAAACAGCAGTGGCAGCCTTATGTTCCCTCAGTTGGTTTTATGTCTTTCCTAACAAAAGTTCCCAGCTCCCATTTTTTTCAATAAAACAGCTCATGCTGAGTGGTCACTGAGCTGGTTTAGAAAAATCAACTGAATCAATTTACGGTCTGAACTAGTCCAGCTGATTTGGTCCAAAGCAGATATAGGAGCACTGACATGAATTCAAATGATACAGCTGTGGGTACAGTGGCATCTCACAAACAAACAGATGAGCAGGTAGAGATGGTGTAATCATTCCAACAATTTTGAAAACAAAAAAGCATATTCTAAACTGAGCTTGGGCATCTAAGACATACCATATATACATCTGTTTGTTTAAAAACCAAGCAAATCCCAATACAATTAAACAACAAAATAGATTATTCTACAGTAGCCACTTCTTAAAAAGACTGCAGGTAAAGGGTGTAGCACTATTTGTATAATTTCTAAGAAACATGCTGACAGAATAAATTATTTGTCTGATAAATATTTAATTACAATAAAATGTCTTTAAGCAATTTGGTGTGAACAGAAAAAATCTAAACAGAGTATTTTAAATACTTGCACTTAATTTCCTCTTTCCATACATGCACTTATAGAATATACTTTATTCAGAAACACAAAATAATTTTAAATAGAAAGACAGCTAAACAATAAGAAGGTTCATTACCTTGCATTTGCACATAACTCATTATTATTGCACCATGAAACCCTTTATTTGGAGTAAACTTAGTGCTACTGACTGGTAACAATTTCAAATCATGAAGAAGATCTCACTCTCTTTGGAAAGGCCAAAGATCAAATAGCATTTATCTGACTATCCTGGAGGAATCCTTCTCTTAATCCACAGTTTTATTAACATTTTATAAATCAGTGAAGTCACTGTGTACTTCAGCACAATAAATCCTTCACATCTGCTCCATCAACTCTTACTGAAGTAATTTCCAGTAACAACAATGTAAGCTTGATAGTGCTCTAAGTTCTTGGTCTCATCCTTTGTAACTGCAAGACCAATAAATTTTTGTGTCCATTAAGAAGACGGATTTGTAAGCTGAAATCAAGCAACTGAACTCTTCTTTGTTATCACACAGCTAATCTCATAATTTAATTTGTCCAGTAAAATCAACAGAGAAGACAGCAGTTCAGGTGTTGGAGGAGGGCCTTCACCAAGCACAGTGGGGCACCCTAGCTAATGATTCCTGTGTTCTAGGGAGCTAAATCAAAGAGCTAGCAAATTTTGATTCTTGAAAACAACTGGAAAAAAAGTAAGTACTATTTTCCAAAGAAAAGAAAAGAAAAGAAAAGACCCCTTCATTTGTACCTCTTCTTCTATCACAGACATAATGTTCTTTTTATACAGACATGTAATGGTTCCAAAATGACAGGCACCTGAATCCGGCATACCACCAATGCTAAATTAACTTGCAGTCATAAAACTATGAAATACTTCATATAGAATGTGTTCCTACACAGTCATTTAAAAAACATTTCAATTGTATGTTTGGAATTGCTTGACTTGGCCTTTTTTGATACTGACTGTGACGCTGTTAGTCCAGACCTAAGGTTAAAGAAAGGGAAAAAACCAAAACAGTAAGAGGTTAAAATACACAATACATACCAACACAAATTTTACAACACTGAATATTTTTATAAACTATATTATTTCAAAACAATTTGTATACTCAAGCTTCCAGAAAACTCTTACCTTTTTGTTCCTTGTGGTAGATTTGTGCATTGCTGTCCTTTGCTTAAACCTCCTTAAAAGTAATTGAAAACAGCCAAAATTAATTACCTCAATAAAGAAAGAATGCTTCAGAAATTATGTACATAGAAGAACTTTTTCAAAATTAAATCTGTCTCAAGGAGCAGACAACATTTCATTATCTGCAGCTTGAATACTGTAGTTTTTATTAACATTTTTAAAAGAGAAAACTGAAAAGGCCTTTAGTTTGTTGAATTAATAGCTTTCAGAAATACTTCAGCCTAATGTAGTCAATTTTCAAGGTGATAATTGAAAATGATGCTTTTAATTTTTTTATCCTGCATGGGATAAAAAGAGAAACTTCACCTAAAGTCTTCAATTTAAATTAAAGCCGGTTTGTACATGTAACAGCAATAACTCTTTGAAAATTTTCTGTGTAAAAGATTCTTATTGTAAATCTTAGTTATATTTTGAAAGTTCTGACACACTAGCATTTTACTTTCCTTTTAAAAGGTTCCCAAAACTTTAGGCTGATACTTTACTACCTGTACGTACCCTCTAATCTGGCTGAAGATTTATTCTTCAGCAAAAAGAGAAACTACTTCAGAAAACATGTTACTGCTTTGGCATGTTACAGATGCAGTTACGTGATTTATTTTATTAGCTTTAAAATAGGCTTGGAAGTTTCTTCTTTTAAGCTGTAGTTCACCATTTCCCTGTTTTTGCAAGCACCTGACATTATGGAGCCTCTCTGTTAACTGAATCTCTGAAACAAGTTGAAGATGTTTTCATTGATCATCACTTTAATCTCAGTGACCTTACAAACACCTTCCTGAATATGGTTGGGTGTATCAAACACCATTTACAGAAATTAGCAGTAATCCTTATGTCATCTTTGTGGCAAATGGGAGGGCACTGTCAAATGAACATCACATTCATAAATTTAGTTTGCCATGAAAACCAATTTGATATTCTTAAAATAAAAATGTTCACTCCCATATAGGCCTTACTAAAAAGAGTTTGTTGAGCCAAAATGTCAAACTCCTAAAAAGTTCAAAGTACCCAATTGTCAATTGTCAATATATCTTAATGGCACAAGCAGATAATTTGAATAAGCAAATATATCCTAATGCATATACTTACCAACTCTGTTTGAGTTTTCCATATTGTAAGTCTTAGCTGGAAAATTTTCTTTTTCTGTCAGCTCCTGGATAAGGCCTTTATTTAAGCAGACATCCACATGTCTGTTAAATGACACAAGATCAGTGGTTTTCTGTTCTGAATTACAAACTGGACAAACAAGAATACCATCTTCTTTGACTTCAAAGAAACAGGATGAACTAGTTCCTTCTGTATATTCTGTCTTGTCAAAATGGTCTTCATTGTCTTGCGATACTCTTTTGGGGAAGAGACACTGTTTCATCCATATGCTTCTAGCAATGTCACTGAGATTGCTAGGCTGTTGTTGTCTGGGAGATTTATCAGATATTATCTGACCAAATTTTTCTGTGCTATTGTTAGTAGAGCTGTCAGATACACTTGCAGACTGGTCTGTTTCTGCTAACTGATCTGTTTTATTTTTTTGACATTCATCAACATAGTCATTTTTAAACTGTGGAAGAAAGTTAGATGTATTTTCTCTTGAACTGTCATTCTTGGGTATTTCCATAGTATCTTTAACAAGCATCCCATTGAGGCACTCATCAATATGTCTATTTAGTTCTTCCAAATTACTGCTGCTTTGCTCCTCAAAGCAAACAGGACAGGTGAAGATTTTACAAACATGAGAATTCTGTAAATCTGTGACTTTCTTCGTTTCTTCCACAAAATTTGCTGATGATTTCCTATCATGAAAGGGCTGCTTACCTCTGGTTTCATTTGGAGAAAGATTTTCACTATTTAGTTGTCTTGCTGCTCGCTTTTGATCAAAAAAGCTCCCTCTATGAGATGCTTCTGAATTTTTTGTGAAATACTCTTGGTTAGACTTCTCTGGCTGAAGCCTAAGGAAACCAATTTCTTTTCCTGATTTTAAGAAACTTGTAATGCTTTTTTGTTGGTATTTCTTTTCTTCTTCAGTTAGAAATCCTGATACTCGTACACCTAATGATGAAAAAGAAACCTACAATAACAATTTTACGAAAGCTTGATACTAACTCCTAATTAACACCTTTTGAGGTATCATTCAAAAAAAGCCCAATTCATCTCTAAAACGATGCTAGCAAATACTAATAATTGATCACAATGTCAATACAATGTTATCAGACCCAAACACTTGCCCAACCATATTATTAATTTTAGCACCCTGATGTTTTAAATGATTGCATTATAACATGAAGCTGTAAACTTAATACAGTTACATAGAATTCAGTCTGAAAGTTTTGCATGAACTTTACCCATCAAAATATATTTTTCTTCAGCACATTCTAATATCTTAGACAAGTAAGTTTCAAATATCACTAAATGATTCAAGCAGAATATGTAAGCAACTGAAACACACAAGTCTTAGGGTCAAAATAGAGTTTACTGTTATCAGAAATGTTCGCATCTCCTGCAGAACATTGCACTTTCAGATCTATAAGCACTTCTGTTGCTGTGGTGCAAAGCAGAATTAAAAGCTCTTTTAAAGCAGTAGAATTATGCACTGCTGTGAGTCAAGATTCTACTGATGTGTACTTTGTACGTCTACATCGTGCTGATGTGTATGTTGTTGCATGAAAAAAGTACAACCTCAATTAGTATAACATTCCTGAGTCACCATTCAGCACTCCAGATCTGCTTCACTTTGCAAAAACTACCAGGGTAATAGAAAAAGGTTAAATACATTTATATCAGATTTACTTTAGAGTATGGTGCATTATTTTAAAATGCTATAAGACTTCCTAACTCTGAAAAGGAAGAATGGATTTGAAATATCTTACCCATAAGTCTTATCCGTAGAGGGTGAGGAGCAACACTATCAATTTCTGTTCCTAACAAATCTTTAGCAACAGCAAATATTTCCTCCTCAGTAGAAACAGAAGACAGTACAGTTGAAGCTCTTGTTTTAACTTCAAAGTTCACATTCTTAAGCTTCAGTGTAACAGTTTTACCCTAGGAAAAAAAACAAACCACAATTGGAAAAAAAAGGTTAAGTATGTCAGATGTGAAGATATGGGATAGAAACAATTCTTATGTAGCATTTATATAAGGCCCTTAAGCCATAGTCAAGACTGTGTGTTTATCTGTGCACAGCAAGGGCCACTCCCAAGAATTTGTCTGCAAGGTTCTGTACTTGCCCCTAAATTTCTGCCAAAGTTGAATTCTCTGAACTGGGTCACTTTACTGCAATTCTCAGCAGACCACCTGCCACCAGTGCATGTTCAATAGCATTCGTGTTTTGGCTACAGGCACAGCTTCTGTCCTGTCTAAAAAATATTACTTCCTCATCTGGAAATTTTCAATGCCAGATACCCTAACAACTGAGACTGCAAATGTGATATCCAATTACAGATTCCTTCAAAACTTACTTTTTCCTGCATAATGCTATCACAGCCACACACAGCATCTGTGTTTGGCACAGATATTCCCCTGGCAACACCTCCCAAACCATTTGTGTGATTTATTATGTCCATCCAGATGTAAATGCACTCTCTTTGTTCTGGTGTTTTTGTACACTTATCCCTTTGTGCTTCTTAGCTGATCATTTCCCTTTCAACCTGTCATCCTTTGAGACAATCTTTTATGGCTGAAGAAGACCAATGACAATTCTTTTAGGTCTTGAATGTTATTCCTTGCTTCACCATAAGACCTTCAAATAAAATATTAACTGTTCTTTCCAAGTTATAAATAGGTATCTGGGGAGAAGGAATAAAGGGACTGTTTCTACTATTCACACCACTGAATGGTGTGAATAACTTGTCAGCAAGTTTGGCACACATCAAGTTCTTAAACTACAAAACTGGCCATTGACTGGATCCTGTATGTGTTTACAGGAGAGAAACACAGTGTTTTAAATACATTAGTATTACATGATTGACCAAAGCATGGCTTGTAGACAGTCAGCTCTATTATTCCCTTATAAACATTGCTTTTAGCATAAAAAGTTTATATGCTAAATAACTTGGTTGATCAATTTAATTTAATTTTTATCCCACACCTGCACTGATAGCCACCTGCACAACAAGAAAATGCTGCCTAAATCATTCTAAACATCTGCAAATTAAAGAATTAGACTTCTGAAGATAGATTGCATAGTATGATATTGCTGAAAGCATTTATACTAAAGCTGCACTGAATTGTTGTCTTCTTGCAAGTAACCTGAATGATATAAATACCTTAAGTCCCTTTTTCTGTAGGTCTTGAGCAAGGTCTCTGCAGAGCTCTCGACACAAACTGTACTGGTCTTCTGCTGTGTTTATTTCACTGAATGTTCTAAGACAAAAATATGATCTTTTTCAGTATGAATCCTATGATGCGTTCAGTGCCTGCAATCTAAAAGTACTTTTTGTACAGTTAAGCAATACTATAATCAGAATAATGTTGTATAGGTTCAAGTTCTTACTTCAAGGAACAATGATTATTAATAGGAATATTTTGTTCACAAAACGTCTGAAAGGCCCTTCAAATAATCACATAATTTGGCTTCCAATTTTTCATGCACTGTTTGAAAATCATTCCGATTTAATGCCATTACTGCTTAAGTATTTGCAAGACAGAATACTAACAGTAAGTGAATTCATAAAGCCAGCCAAGTTATTTGTATTTAATCTCCTTTGTACACAGTGTGTAACATCAGAAGAAAGCCAGGAGTTAGAAGTCAACATCAGAGCCAACATCAGAAATAAATAACGCAGATGCTAAGAAAAAGATGCCAACTAGGATAATTATGTCTAGCCTCAGAGGAGGCAAAGCTATCCTTCTGCCAAAAACGTTGCCAACTGCCTTTGCTAGAGCTTCTTAGTAGGGAAATTACAGTGTTACTTTTTTGTTGTACATTTGCTTTTTAGTAATAACATAAGAGGAAAAGCAGCCTTTGTTTAGTTGAGGTTTTAAGAGAAAAGGGAAACAAAACTTACAGACAGCACATGTTTTTAGAAAGGTCCCACAGATACATTGTTTCATATCAGCCTTTATATTGACAAGTGTAAGGTCAATAAAATTACAATGGATTTCACATCTCTAAGTTATAGTCAGGTTTATCTGATTGTAGTGAAAAGTCATCCTGTATTATGATTCATGTTTCCCTAAGAATGTCTGCATGCTTCCAAACTAATGGGATGAGTATTTCACTGCGGGTCCCATACCGTTATCCAAGAAGTAACTTATGCTATTCAGACAATACTGCAGTGATTGAGAAGCTGTAAAACTCCAAGATTTGGAAGGGACAGGATAGAGGGAATGCTATTTCAGGGCTGTGTCTTTCCCCACATAAACTAATTTCATGATCTCAGAAGCCTGTAGACATCTCTGGTCTAAAACTGTTCCCTTTGAGGAAAAAAAGAGGAAGAAAAGCAATACAAAAAGGTACAATAAAGATACCCAGAACATCTGTCTGACTGCAAACTACCAAAAGACTACAGCCATAAATTTTTCAGCTGTGATGGTACCATAATTGTATTGGGTTTACTTAAGCTGCTCACAACTACTAAGTCTCAATAGGACTAAGCATCTTTTCTTACCATCTTTTCTAAGAAAACACAACACATGATGATAGGGATAATTATTAAAGTGCTTTACAGATTGTCCTGGCAGAACTTGTTTTTTAAAACTGAATTACCTTCTTAAGGAACTTCAAACTGGTAAAAACCTTACTTATGAAATACATGTGACTGCAAGCTACTACACTGATATTGACATTAAACTTTGTCAGATAAAAAAAAAATTCAAGCCCTTATATATTTCTACCCTGTCTTACAGCTTAAAGATCACTCTGATGCATTAAAGGCACTAGCAGAATCAGATGATAAGAGAACACACAAAGTGACAAAAATACAGTCATGGAATTCTGGAGCCATGGACAAAAAATTATGCAAGCTTGAATCAGATTTGGTGAGCTTGTTGTAAATGTGGGTTTTTAAATAAATACCTAATGACATTATATGACCAATAAAAGTATACTTTACTTGGTATTTAGTAGTTTTAATGGTTTATGTAATTTTTTCAATATAAGGAAGCATACCTTTCAGTGCTCATACTTTTTCTTTCTCCATCCCTTTAAAGAGAAAAACAATTTATTATACTTACTCGATGTAGAAATGTTATCTTTTCAATAAACTCAAAGTCAACCAATCATGCTCAAATAACAAACAGTGGTCTCTTCTATAAAGTCTGAATGGTAACTTTGTCTACAAATCTTGTACATCAAGTTTAAGCAAGTGCAAAAAGAAGAATTAAGAAAAAACAAAACTAAACTACTGTAGATTAAGATATAGATCAACCACAGATGTCTTTAAAAAAATCAGTTTAAAAAACCAACCAGACACGTTCCCCCCCCCGCCCACAAACTCATCTCTTACATCAGAGGGAGTCTATTTTAAAAACAAAACAAACTACAAATCCTATGTTGTCTCACCTAGCTATTAGAATCCTGTACATACATGTATATTTGAATTTCCTTTATCTGAGGATCTGAGGAAATAGTTTGCTTTCAGTCTAAATGATTGTTCAGGTTAAAGGTGATGTGTTAAAGCTTTTTTTGCTTGTTGCTTCCTTTCTTTTTGGTTATACTTAAACATCCTTTAACAACTCCTCTACATATAAGGAGATCCTGAGAGCAATTTCTTTTTAGGTCGTTCTTCTGTTTGTAAGTATAGGAAATAACAAATTTGGTATTTTTAGATTTTCTTAAAAGAAGGTAGTCAGAGACAATAACTGTAAGACAAACTATTGACTTAAAATTCAGATATTGACATATTAAATACTTGCTTTCTCCACACTAAAATCACTGAAATCAAGTTGGTGCTGACAAAAAATACAAAAAGAAACATAAACAAACAAAACTCCATAGCAACAAACAAAAACAAAACAAGAAAGACATTTCTTAGATATTAAAACCATTAAAACCCCTGACCTTTGAAATGCTTCTTTTTAAAAAAAATGTACTGGGAGATAACCCAGGCTGTACAACACCTAACTAGGGTGAATAAGAAGAAAGAATGCACCAATTATCAAAAGACTATCCAGGGTCTGTTTATATATTAACAGAAACAAATATTTTGGAAACCGTGTTTTATCTTTTTATCGGTCTTACTGCATAATTTTTTACAAGTCAATATACTTTAAACAGAAAAGAAAAAAACAACACAAAAATTTGTGCTACCACATTAGTGGGCTTCAAACAGCTAAATGTACTTTGTAGTCAAATGGAAAAAATGGAAGATTACTATCAGACAAGTTACAGATATAATACAGAATAGGTCTTTCAGAAGTATATAAGAGACTTTGGAACTTCTAATGAAATCAAATCATTGTCAAGCTGTTTTAAAATAGAATTTCAGTACTTTGGAAAGGAATATTTTTTTAAAAGGAATTGATACTTAATTAAGGCTTTAGTCACACAAACAGTAAAATGCCATGTTTTGGGGTTTTTTAAAGAAGAGGTGTTTCATGTTTGTCTCCTGGACAGGCTTAGAAATGACAAGTATTGTTGAAAAATCTATCCACTAGTAAGACTGATTTCTCCCATCTTAAAAAGGAGGCTAAAAGCCATTGAAGTACTGCAAACCTTAAAAGAACAAACATATATTAAGGATAGAATAATCTTCAGTTCTATTCCACCAAAGTCACATGTTGGTATTACAAATATATCATCCTGATAGGAGACACAGAAACTTCACTGACAATTTGCCACCAGGGAAGACCAAATATCTCTGAAAATCCCTGATTTTCATTATAATCCAATAATTATAAACATCTATGAATTTGTATTGTTTTTGAAGAAAAGGGAGTGTACACCTCTGCTTAGGACAACTCAGTTCTGTTCACTATTTTGATAATTATGAGGTTATCCTACCTTGATTTCTTGACATACAGTTATGTACAACTTCCCTGACAAGACTTTTTTGGATTTCATATTTAGACACAGCTGTAAAAACCTTTGTTTTTTAATATTTGGTTACTGCACCTTAGACATAAGTGGCATCAGAGATTTCAAGGGTATTTCCATACTATGTGTCAAATAATATTATCTTTGGTATGTAACATACACAAGGAAACATTCAGAAAAATGTTAACACAGGAGGTAAAATCCCAAGGCATACTTTTCCAAATGTGTTGAGCTCAAACCAAGGGAAATATCCAAGAAATTACGCCATGATACTTCTGAAAAAATAAGAGAAAGCAGCGCCCTCTGCTGGTACAGTTCTGAGCAAGTCACAATTCCAAGGGCTTTTAACATCTTCTCTGTGACTTTTCCAATACCTGGCACCTAAAAAAGAGTATATAACATTATAATGGAAACTTTCCATTTGTAGATCTATTACCAAGAACAATTTGAATCAAACACAACGTGAAAGATTACCTAGAAAACTCTATCTTTTCAGTAGAAATCTTGCTTCTTGAACATAAAAACATTACATGACAGAACAATAAACGCCATTGTGTCTCTTACCTTTCTAATGGGCAAATCTTTTAGGAAGTCTAGCACTGCTTGTCTCTCAGGTGAAATTCTGTACTGCCCATTAGGTTTATTACGATCACTGCACATTTTTGCTAGCATTGTATTTGGTGCTATTCCTTAAAAACAAACAAACAAACATACATAGTATTTTAAAAAAACATAAGACAAATTTTAATTTCAACTGTCCAATATTTAAAAGTGAAGAAGTAGCCTATACACCTGACAAAGAATAAAATAAGGAAAAGAATTATGATAACTGATAACCATATTTGATACAATTCTGCTAAAAAGTTTTGTGACAGTTAAGAAAGAACATATATAAATGTAATAGATTAAATATAACTTAAATAAAGTGTACTTCTTATTTTAAGACAGTCAGGATAATACAACATGCACTAATAAATCAAGAGGGGTTAAATACCAAGTCCTTGAAAATAACATCAGTTACGTGAGTCAACACTTTTATGATGGTGATTATGGTAAGAAAGGAAATGCTTATAATGGTAGTTAAGATGAACTCTTAGTAAGAAGGAGACCTTTCTTCCCTGTATTTCAGTAAAAAGACTTCTTTGGACAAAATTTAACAAATTTTATTATTTTATGGGCTACTACTGGAATGCAATAATTTAAAAATGTATATATATTTCACAGACATCAGAGGAATGTGGAGGGATGGCTCTTTTCTACCAAAGTAATCATTTTTACAAATGAACTCAGGAATTTCTTTAGCAAGAAAACCAGAATAACTTTGTCTGACAGCCCTGGTGGTCTAAATTTTCGTTTGTTCACTGATATAACATATTATTCACGATAGGAGAAATAATTTTATTTATTACTGATTATCTGTATTTTTTCGGTTACCCTTCTAATTGTTTTTCATTTTTGGGATTAAGACCCCTGTTGGCACTTATAAAAGCTATGCCTGTTTTCTAAACACTAACTTATCCCTATGAAGACAAAATTTCTATAAACAAAAGTGTTCTTTTACTACCACTCATGAAATAACATACATGGGAGGGAAGTTCCCATCCTGCTTCTTCTTACTAGGCCTTTTCTTCACCTCTTACATTACACACTTTCCTGACTTTTCTGGAGCTGCTTCGTAAAGCTCACCATTGCCTGATACCTGGCTGACCTGGTTCACAAAGGAGTTTGGATGGCATCCAAACTAAGTGGCTAGGGACATAACACTGTTTTCAGTCAATCAAAATAGCTGAGATTTAAAGGTTGGTTGCCTATAGTCAAGACATAAAACTTGATTGGTAAATATTAAAAAGCTATTGAAGAGTTTATTAGCTTCATCATATATTCTCTTCTCTGAGGACTAATATTTTAATGAATTTTGATATTGTTTTAAGCAAGGAACAGTGTGGAGAGGTTAGAAATATGTAACAGCACAGATCTGCTGTTCACACTAAGACCAGTTCACCAATCAGTGACAGACTGCACTATGACCCACTGGCTGACAAAAACAATTTACATGACGCACTAGAGTAACAACCACCTGGGCTAAGATTAGCTCAAGTGCACTGGTCAATCTTCCTCACTGCTTACTTACATTTCAAGAAGAAAGAAGCAAAAAGATGATGTAACTGTTTCAATTATTTAAAAAGAGAAAAAAAGAAAACAAACAGTAGTGGCTTTGACAGCTGTGACATCTCTTGAAATAACTGAAAGTCACATTCTTTACAGGCTTTCAAAGCTTCTTTTTTTTTTTTTTTTTTTTCCAGAAGAATGCTGTGGCAAGGCTAAATTCTTAATTAATGCCCTCTGAGATTGAAGTAGAAGACAGTATGGAAATACAGAGATTAATTATTATTCATATGTGTCTGAATACCTGCACTAGCAGTCAGTTGAGTTTTCTGCTCAATCCTAAAGCGAATCTCCTTCACAACTTCCTCCGCAGAAGTTCCAAAGACAACTGAGTTTTCCACTGATAGACCTCCTTGATTAAGGTCGTCATCTATGAGAGATGTGCTGTCTTCAAACAGTACTGGTGAAGAAGAGACTTCACCTTTATTAAACTTGGCAGACATATTCATATCATCTTTATCTAAGTAAGAAACACAAACAATTAATACATCCATACAGAACATTGATTTCCTTCTTTAGTGGCTTCAGAGTTCATTAGCAGTTCTATTTCTTTCTGTTTTTATTTAGAGAAAGTAATTGGATTGGTTTTTTGTTTAAAAACCAGAGAAATGTCACTGCTTTGGTTTTAATATAATTTGAATTTGGTTGAGATTGGAGGAATTGGCTAGGAGGCTGGACATAGCTTCCGGAAAAGCAAAAGGTTCAATATCCTGTTGCTGTAGCAAAACCACCAAGATTTTGGCATTAATTTTGTTTCACATCAGATTTAAGGCCAGATGCTCTCTTTTTGGGAGGAAACTAAAATGTTCCACGGAATTTTTTCAATATTCTCCAAACAAAATTAGGGTTCTGGCATATCTGGTTCTAGAACGATCAGCCTGGTGAGCTTCTCATTTTCAGCTGCAGTCATAGTAGAACAAGTAATGTCAGCAGCCTTTTGTCTGACTCTACAAACATTACTATTACAGCTTCACATTCTGAGCACTTGTTTGTGTTTCACAGGAACAAAGGTATCAGGCAAATATGAAGAAGCACATGACTACACATCAGTGATACTGATTTTGTAAAGACTATGCTGGTTTGTTGCTTTCTATTTTATTAATGCTTTTCTGTAGTAGTGCATGCTTGATTATCCTTTTAATGATTGTTAGAATTTTTGAATATACAGATAGTACAAATATTCCATTTGTATGGAATATTCTACATCATTCAACCATTTCTATGACTTGTTCTTTTCTGTAATTCCTAAGTAGATATACAGATGTGGATGCGGTCCCAGCTACAGCTTCTAAAGCCAACTGAAATAAAAAATATTATTATTTAGGCTCTTATTAAATATTACTATAAATCCCGGAGTGATCCTGCTACTTATTTCCAAAATTACCATGTTGAATTGTAATGCAGACCTAAAACATGCAATTTGGTTTAGAAAACCTAGTACCACTTTTGGAACATTTTATTCAAATTAAAAGAAAAAAATCCTCAAAGTCCAAATCATTAGCAGTGTACCTTTTATTCACAGGTGAATAGAGGAAGTTAACCTGTAACCTAACTTAACTGGAGGTAGAAAACATATGGGAGGACAAATTACGGGAGGACTTTCAACGGGAGCAGCTTATCTGAAGCTTATAAGCATGTGACTGGTAACCCCTGCTCCCAGCCCTGGTAATGTGATCAGCGTGACTAATGCCATTTCACAAGGCAAGCAGCCATTCCCTGGTGCTGTGCTCACTCCCCTCCTTGCTTGCCTGCATGTTCCAACACCTGGTCAGTCCAGTGCTGTGGAGGATACTGTTGCAGCACTGGGAAGCTGCAGCCCCCAGACCACTGTCTGTGCAGCCCCCAAAGCACTGTCTGTGCAGCCCCCAGAGCCCCAAAGCACTGCCTGTCAGTAGCCCCCCAGACCACTGTCTGCAGCCCCCAGAGCCCCAAAGCACTGCCTGTCAGTAGCCCCCCAGACCACTGTCTGTTGGAACCCCCCAGAGCCCCAAAGCACTGCCTGTCAGTAGCCCTCAGACCACTGTCTGCAGCCCCCAGAGCCCCAAAGCACTGCCTGCCTGCAGCCCCCAGAACCCCAAAGCACTGTCTGCCTGCAGCCCGCAGAGTACTGTCTGCCTGTGCAGCCCCAGAGCCCCAATGACTGTCTGTCATTAGTCCCCAGAAAACTGTCTCTAAATCTCACCTAAGAGATGAGACAGTCCTAAGGAGAAACTTGGGCCAGAGCTGTCACTGGACATTGAGGCCGGGGGACTCCCAAATGGCCAGGGACACCTCTGCCTTCATCTGTTTCCTCTGAAGATTGAGGGAGTGACTCGTGCTCTTTCATATGATTTTTCAGTCTATATTATGCTTGTTATATTGATACAGCAAACCAAGTGTTATGATCCAACCTGATCTGCAGAGGGTCCAGGTTCTATTGTATTATAAATGCTTTATTTTGCTGCTTATCGATTGCATTACACTGAATCTGCTTGTAGAAATCCTGTGCCACTCTAATAATAAATTCGGTACAATAATACCGAAATCCTGCTAAACAAAACAAAGCTTAAATTCCAGCTATAATTTAGTGCCATCATGGTTCTGCCTAGAATCCCTAAAAGAAACAGTCTGTCTCCTCAGCATCAGGTAGCCTCATGAAAAGTGAGCAACTTGCTTACCTATTCCTGTAGTGCTTTCTGTATTAAAAAAGAATCTTCTCCTATCTTCAGGCCAGTTCAGCCTTTCCTCCAAGTGCTCTGTTATGTTCAGGTAGGCTTCATCTAGGCCCATAGGCATAAAATTGGGATCATATTCAGCCAGTATTTCTCGAACCTTGACAAACACATAGTGAAACTTTAAAGCCTTGTTGCTGTAAGAGCAGATCTTGACACAAAATTAGGACACAAGCAAATATACTCTGAAACTTCGAGAAGATCAGTAAACATTAAAGATACTTATGGAACAACTTATTTCTTGGTATTGTAAAATTACAGTAGTGTATCTCACAATCAGCAAGATACTAACAGTAAGTGAGAACTAAACAGATTTTGAGCAGTGTATTTTACTGCAAAGGCCACTAAGATCAGTGTATAAGCACTCCACAGCCACTAAGTTCTTGGACACTGCAGTAACCACCTGAATAAAACTTTGGGGACCTGGAAACTCAGCAAAGCAGGTAAGCTGATGCAGCTTTCTGTGCCCAGTGTTTTAGAGCAGTGGTTAATGCTACAGGCAAAACATGTTGGGAAATCTTTTGTGATAAGTTCATCTTTCTAGAAGGAAACATAATAAAATAAATGGTCAAAACAAAAGCTCTACCTTCTCTCTCCTCTCTCCCTTTTTTTTTTTTTTTTTTTTTTACATGGAGGAAAATCTGACTGTGTCATGTTTTTTCCTATCAGTTTGGGTCAAGTTCTTAGGTATCACAACATTTGTCCACATGCACTTCATCCTTCTGAAACTGAATAAATACAGGATTCACTGCTCAACTTTAAAAGACAAAATGAAATAAATTTAAATATTTTCAACCCAAATCCCAAAAGAGAAACATAACTAATAATTCAGATCAAGCCAAATCTTTAATACTTCACCCTAGCAAGCAACAAATGAAATACTCATCATGAAATCCAAGATACTCAACAAGTTCAAACCCATTCTGAAATATCCATATTTATATATGCTTTTTTTTTTTACATAAGTAAAAGAAATCAAGTAAGATCAACCTTACTTTATATATATGAAGGGACTGAGGCTTCATAAAAATAAATAAAGAAGGCCTGACATAGTTTTATTAAAGTCAGGAGACCTGTGTCTGGTTTGATTTAAAATGGAAAAAAGATCTTTATTTCTTTTTTTTTTTTTTTTTTCCAACAGGCTTTTAGGTATCATAACTATTTCCTCTAGCACTAAGTAAAACTACTTCCATTAATGCAAAATATGATTTATTTTCCCACTATTTCTTTTGCTCTTTCTATCAAGTCCCTTCTTTAAAAAAAATTAATCTGCATTTAGTAGTCAGTAGTGCTCTTTGTTTTCTCTCCAGTAATTAGTACTATAAAGTACAATTATCATTGTATGAAATTGTGTTTCCTACATACTTGCAACTTCCTAATAATCACATTATACTCCATGATTTTGAACTTTTAAGAATAACACGGCTCAAATGCTACCACTAGCTCACTATACAGAGATTTTCAAAACTTCTATCAGCATCACTACTAACTCGGCCAGATTGGGTAAGTGCAGTGCTTTTTCATCTCCTTGCCCAAAAGCACCAATATTTTGACTGACTTATATTTAATGCCTCATTACTGAAGAGTTTAATAGTTAAATTATCACTTCTCATATTACCTAGAACTGATGTTATTGATGGAGTCTAAAAACAAGCACAGTAACGTTTGGTTAGAGTCCACTTCCAGACTTACCTCTTTACTCACTTTGCCGTATTTTTCAAAGTTTAGTGGTACTATAGTTAGATGTGGACATAGCCTTTTAGCAATAAATCCAGGCATGGCTGCACGCACACCGAATCTCCTAGCATGGTAATTTGAGGTGGACTTAGGAGAGATTAAATAAGTTTAGTGTACAGTAATGAAATTTTTGTTCAAGTTTTAAATAATTAAAGTATTAAATAATAAAGTTCTAATCACATAAGTCCATACAGAAAAGACTGACAAAACTAACAATTTATATGCATTTTCACTCTCCCTCCTCCTGCTTTTCAGTCTGTTTACACACTTTAAATTTTCATTAGTACACTTTTTACTGAAAAATCCATCTTACATGGTCAAATCTAAGAAAGGCTATTTCCTTTAAAATTTTTGAGTTTTCCATGATTCATATAAAACAGCATCATTATATTTATGCTATTTTTGTATGTTTTTTAGGCTTTTGATTAATGTAATTGATTTCTGTATTAGTTTAACATTCAGCCTTACCAACATGCTCATTGATCCCACTGCTATAGGCTTTTCCTTCAGCTCTGGATTGTCTCTCATTTCCACAGCTGCATAGAAGGCATCCATGTCAATGTGTACAATTGTACTGCTCAGGTTACGGCTCTGTTCCAGTTCTATCACAAGTTTGTCCACCTGAACAGAATAAACAGTAATTGAAATACTACTAACCTGGCAGAAGTGCAACAATATAGATGATCCTAAAAACTCAAATGCATCTTGCATATAGTTAAAGAAAAAAACCTCAACAAACCTAAGCTCCACCAAACCAGCACCAACAAAAAATCCCAACAAAGTTTCTGATGAAACTTGCTGTCAGGGAGAATGCTGCAGCAGCAATTAGTACTAAAAATACCCCAAAATCTAGTGAAGAAAAACACAACTGTTGTGATTTAGCCTGAGCTGGCAACTAAGCTCATGTAACTGCTTACTCACTCCCTTACAGTGGAAGAGTCAGAAGAATAAAAGTGAGAAAACTCATGGGTCGAAATAGAGAGAATTTATCACGGAAAGCAAAAGCTGTGCATGCAAGCAAATCAAAAAGGAATTCATTCACTGCTTCCCATGGGCAGACAGTGTTCAGCCATCTCCAGGAAAATCGACTTCATCATACATAATGGTTGCTTGGGCAGACAAATTCTATAGCTGCAAAAGTCCCCCCTTCATTCATCTACACCCCACTTTGTGCACTGAGCACGATGCCATACGGCCTGGAATATCCCCGTGGTCAGCTGGGGTCAGCTGTGCTGGCTGTGTACCCTCCCAACCCTTGTGCACTCCCAGCCTCCTCATTGGTGGGGCAGTGGGAGGAGCAGAAATGGCCTTGGCTCTGTGCAAGTGTTGCTCGGCAATAGCTAAGCATCTCTCTATTATCAAAATTGCTTTCAGCACAAATCCAAAATACTGCCCGTGCCAGCTGCTGTGAAGAAAATTAACCGTATGCCAGCCAAAACCAGCACAAACCCCCACCCACCAAACAACAAAACCCCATATATGTGAAAAAAGATGTATCTGATTCAGACAGAAACCTTGTAAGACCCTTGAATATGAAGCTTTACTTAAGCACTTAGTTTTAGCAATACAGGTTATTTTACAAAACTAAAAAATGCTATTAAAGAATTTGCAACCTTCCTAAATAAAGCTATCACACTTCAAAAAATTGGCCTAGAAAGGTGAAAAGAAGACCAGCAGCTTACAGGACACATCCATCTATCTTTTCTTGTCAGAAATAAGGTCTCAAACAAACAGGTTTACTTACTAAGTAAGCTATTGCCAATCCCTCAATAAAATTTTTCAGCTTTTGTTACAGGAACCAATACCACTTAAGGCCAGATTGCTAGGAAAACTGCAAGTTTTTTAAGAATAGCCTATACACAAAGTGTGTTTCACTCCAAATGTTAAGTACATACGTCTACTAGTAGACTGTGAGCAGTACTGCTGCATCAGCTCCATGGTGTTGTGAAGCAGAGGCCAACAAAGCAGATTACTCTATGACATACTTTGTGCTTAATTTGCTTGCATTTTTACCAAAAGTCATGCAGATCATGTGCTTGTTCCTGAAATACTGTTGACCTTTGCATGAGGTATAAGCTGTGCTGCCATGTGAAAGTGCAAGTGAAATATTTGACACGGGATTTTTAAGGGCTACTGATTTAAGATGGCTATGCTGGCAGTATCATCACACATCATTCTAGAAATAAGAGAAAAAAAGAGTGCTACCATAATAAGATTACCTAACCACAATGCTGACTATGGCAACCCCAATCTACACAACAAAAGGCTGTTACTGCTAGTAAAAAAAACCCAATAGGCATAATAGAGCAAGAAATGGAATTAGCAAAAAGGAACCAAAGTTTCACTTTGCTTGCAGGCACAAGGACACACACACACACGCTCATGACATCATGGTACCACAACAGAAATGTCTCTGGACTAATTCATAATTCATTTATGGTCTTGGAGAGGAATGTTTATATGCAATCTGCATGGTTCTTCTCTTTTTTATCTCCCTTAACAGAGCTGCTTAATAAAAAAGCATATAAACCTTATCCATAAGACCCATCTGTGAGCTCAAGACACTTGAACCAAGGCAAGTGAGCTTGGAATGTTCTAATTAAATGGCTGATAAATGATTTACAAAGTCTTTCCTTTGTTTTGTTCCAAGTTGCTTTGAGGGATGAAATGCTAGAATAGGGCCTTAAACTAAGCTACTCTACACAGAAGAGCACAGTAGGCTCTCTGAGGCCAAGCAAACTCATTCAGATAAATTAAAAGCACAAGGGGGAAGCCATTCAAACAAACAAACAAAGTGGGGTATTTACATTATTTTCCTTATACTACTAATTTGCAACAGCTCATGACACACTTTAATAATAAAAAGCATCCTTATTTTAAATTATACTTTACAGATAACTTTCAGGTGGCTCTCAAACTGAAATTTTTTAATACTCTCAATTGCTGCTATAGTTGCGAAACTTCTATATTTCAATTTATAACATTTATAACAAATGGCTTTTTTGCTTTTTCTCCCCAAATATATTGCTAACATGATACTTAGTGATCAGCTAACATGCACATATAAAGAATGAAGCAAAATTACATTAAACTAATTAGAAATACAAAAAGACAAGTCTTCAGCAAAAGCAACTGATACAAGTAATATGCCAAAACAAAACACAACCAGATCTGCTCAGAGAATTCTGGGCATCTACAAACCTCTCCTTAAAATTTATGGAGTAATCCCTTAGATGTAAGCCAGGCTAACAAGTTTTTAAAAGCTGCTTTCAATTATCCTTTGTAAAAAAGAGATTTTTTAAAATAAATGTTTCTAAGCTAGATTAGAAAAACCCAAATAAAAAGTACAAATTATAATTAGAAGTTTAATTTTCCTTAGAGCAACTTTTAGAGTTTGAATTTGAAGAGTAAGTTCTCCTTTTTTCTTATCTCATGGTAAAAAATCCAAGTTTTCAATCCAAGACAAGAAAGTCAATAAAAGCAAGACAATAGTAACTATTTACAGAATAAACATCTGGGATAAAACCACCAGGATGAAAACAGCAAACATCAGTACAGCAGTTTCCAAATCTGGTAGCAGCTGCATACTTTTTAATGTATCAGTAACTACTGCAGCATTTCAAGGAGTTCCACACATTTTAGTGACGAAAAAGACGCTGTTATGTTGCAGATTCTACATTTTATTTATATTACTATTTCCACCATGTAAGCAGGATTCTGTCCAAAAGTCCAGTAAGTGGAGACATTTTTGTTTGGTTTTATATTACAGCACTTAAATCAACTGCCATCCCTGAGCCTCTAACCATCCTACAAAGAAGACTTCATCTGCAGATGAGAATATGCATTGTTCACAGAGGTAAATATACAGATAGCTTTCTAATTCCAGAATACTTCCCACTTAAAATTTTAGGAGAACAAGTTCTTTTATCAGAAGGTAGTACAAAAAGAAAGAGTAAAAACTCTACAGGTAAGAACAATAGAGAAGATGATAGTAAGAACTGACTATAGCCATAACTGAATGAAGCCAATTAAACAATACAGAGCAGTTATTAAGAAAACCAAACAGGACAAAGAAGATTTGCAAAGTGAAAGGTGGAGGCCTGGGGAGAAGTAGCTGGCAGGTAAGTGATAAAAAAAGAGTGAGGTATTTAGAATATATACAGAGAATTAAAACTGGCTCCAAGTCCACAAATTTCAGTGGGGACTCTGAGGGCATAGACAACACTGCCTTGGAAAGAGGACTGATGGTAATCTGTGGAAGTGGGACAAGAATGGAAAATTCAGGATATGAAAAATTAAAAGAAAGGAGAGGAGAGAGCAAAATGGTCAGAATTTGCGATGGGAGAGTAAGGGCAACAATAACCATGAACCAGAGCATACAGAGAGGATAGAATAAAAATCCAAGATTTCAAGATGCTTTTATAGCAGCAAAGATCTAAAGTTAGCCAGCAAAAAAGTGTGCATACTATAGCCCTCTAATGACAGTTCTCATGCAGTTTGAGAGCTGACTTAACAGTTTATGTATTGCAAGTAAAGATGACTGCTATTTCAGCAAGTAGCATAAAGATTTCAAACATGGACTTTGAAACTCGAGTACCAGTAAGAAACATGAGAGAATCTCTCTCTTTCTTCTTCTACAGAAACCAGTTTGCTTAAGAAACATTAAAAGAATACAACATTATGTTGCAAGACCAAAGGATCCAAAAAAGACAAGGAAGACAAAGCAACACACATTTCCTGGCTTCCACCATGTGCTGTATATATTCTCTCATTACATAACTATACAAAAATATTATTTATAGGATTTGTGCCATTCATGTAATTCATTTTATAAGAAAGACTATTCTCTGTAAAATAAATAGTTCTGTGGTGAAGGTTGGATGGAAATAGAAGTATTTTTTCTGTAATTAAATTACTTAAAAGCTACCTTAATTGACTAAAAAAAAAAAAAACAAACCACCAAACCTGGACAAGCAGAGTCATAACTGATCCATGTTAAAGATTCACTAAAAACAATTGTGGCATACAGACTTAGAACAAACTTTTCAGAGGTACTCAGAATGGCAAATTTTGGGCACAAATTTGGAACACTGGCATCTAAAGTACAGAAGTGATTTGCAAATCTGAAATGAACAAAAAAGGTTGCACACCAAAAAAAGCTCAACCTATAATCCTTACAACAGCACTGAAAATTAATGGATGTGTTTAATCATCATATGCTTCAGTTCCCCATCTACAAACAAAAAAAATACCACTCTACTTTGCTGGAATATTGCAAGAATTAAGAATTCACAACATGTGGTGTGCAACATAGAAAACTCTATTAGGAAATCAGTAATTCTGCATTCAAAACTGGATTAGACTAGGGTTCAACAAATAAAGCTTGGGGACCGTTGAACATTGAAGACAACAGTAAATATTGAATAATTTCCCTCTCAGTGAACACTGAAATGCGCACTGAATAAAACAGGACTCCTGGTAAGGAAAACTGGCAAGCAATCATTTAATTAAAGACTGAATCGCAGCACAAATGAAAATAGAAGGGAATTCAGCTCCTACAAGCAACTTTAATTCTGTCGTGCCTAGTAATGTTTGGTGTGCAACCTTTCTTTTAACATTTCACACACTGTTAATACTTTGGAGACTATTATCTACCATTAGCATTGGAAAAGAGAAATAGCCTCTTCATCTGTCTAGTTGAGGACACTTGTATTTCTTGTGACTGTTTGCCATGATGACTTTTCATTAATTAGCATAAAAAAGGCATCAATTATATCCAGAATTGTTGACAACTGTGATCTTTCTCATATATATAAATTCTAAAACCCAAGAGTGATATGGTACTTACTAGCAAAGTATTTAAAAAACTTTTACATATATCATAATTATATCACTTTAATCTGATCAGACTTGGAAAAACAAGAACTAATTTGTTTCATTTTACTCATTTAGAGAACATTTCAGAGTAAATCTGTGAACTATACTTCTAGCAAGTTTTTATTAAGATGACACCATCAAAATATTGTGCTCTTTTACTTCGATGTCTAACATCAAAACAGTAGTTCAACATTGTGCTTATGAGAAGAATTTAATGCAATAAACCAGAACACACCAAAATGTTTATGAACCCACATTTACTCCAGTAAGTCTTTGGAAGATTAGTACCTGCAGCTGTGCTTTCAAGAGCTGTTGTGTTGTAATTTTCTCTTTCAGCTGCATCATTTTTTCAATTCGTTGGTTAACTTGTTGATCTTTCTTAAGTTCATTTTCATAAAATCTAGAACCCTGAAAGACAAAAAAATCACAAAAACCGCTATGTTTTCCTTTTTGTCTTTGTCTTCTCCTTTAAGCAACCACATTTGATCTTTAAATATAGAAAACATAAAACACAGAAATTGTTTCTAATGTATACTTTGGATTTTCATATAAAAATACAGAGAAGAGACCACTGGTTCTTTACAAGTCTCTCTCTAAATGACACAAATATATTTCTCCTTCTCAGAGGCCCTATACTCAAATGACTTCAAGGGACTATTTAGAGACCTTTGTATATGCATGCAGTCTAACACCGGAAAAATTAAAAAGAGTAGATAAAAGTAAAACTATTCTTTGCAATGCCTCCAAGGTATGGAGTATAAAACTCTAATAAAAATTTATTTAAGCATTTTTTCAGACTTCCATATAGCTTAATATATATGGAAACATATAATGATGTTGAGTAAGTCAAATCCACTTGTAATGTTGAGTATTTTGTTGGCCATTTAACCTTGAAGGACCCTGCAGAATTAGAAGCTATTTGGAAGAGGATGATGAAAACCAAATGGGTATAAAAAAAAGCCCTGTTGCTCTCAAGTACGTAATTGCTCCTTCAAAAAAAGGCATGAAAACAAGGAGATATAATGAAAAGACAATAATCACGTACAGAATGTATAATGTGACTTGCCCTCCTGACTCATAACAAAGAAAAGAGGATATACAACAAAGTACAAAATGGGAAAACTCAAAACTAGGGAATAAAATATTTTTTCTTGCAACATCTCTTAGCTTACAAGAGACACAATATTTGCAAGAAAAGGCTTTTGTTGAACTACTTGGCAAAATCTGCAAAAGTGAACCAATTTTTACATCAAGTGTCTGGCTACCAAACTGTCACTGTTACCAAGAATTTGGCCACAGTCAAGATTCAGGCATTCATATAAAAAGCAAAAATATTCACTTTTATAATGATTATAAAAAAGATGAATGGCAGGGCAGCAATGTGTCATGTTTCATTAGGAGAAATATCTAATTACAATAAATTAGCCTGTGTTTTCTTTGAATATCAGCCATGTTTTTCATCTTTTTTCCCCCTATGCCATCAAATATGACTTGGTGACACTCATTGAAAGAAATTAGTACCAAAATGTAGGTGTGGAAAGCAACCCAATACTTGAGATTATTAAGTTTTTTTATTATTTAGTTTTTTACATCTCTTGCAGAATTTCACAGTTGAAATGCCATAAATCTTGTTGCAATACCGTTATAGGTATTATCTATAGGTGTAATTTTGAAGATTATAGAAAAGCTTAAGGAAAAGAATCAATGCTTCTTTTCAGATTTCTTGAGGTGTATCCGGCATTTATAATTTCTTGCACTTTTTTGACAGAAATATATTCTAGTGATTAGATTCCTGTATGTCAGTTTTGAAAGCCTGTTTTACGGTTCATTCTATTTCATACCAGGAAATTAAATACTAAATGCTATAAAGAAATAATTTATGTAAATACCATTATTTGGGATATGTCTGACAAAACCCTGTTCTCAAGAAAGAGTGAACAGAGTAAGTAGATGAAATATCTAATAAATAAGGAGCTTGATAGCATATAAAGTATCATCAATATGAAATAGCAAGAAAAAAAAAAGCTTGCTAAATAAGGACTGTTTGCAGCATGTTTTCTGCTTCCCTTTGCCCCGTCCCTGCAGACCACCACAGAGCAATAACAGTCAACACAGAATTCTTGAGAAAAACATCAAAGCACATAATCTTAAGTCATAGTAACACCAAATAAAATACACACTGGTGAAAGCAGAATTAACAAAACCCTGAGTTGCTCAGATAAAGTGTTATCCCTGTGTTGTTTTATATGAACTCTCCAATAACAACTAAGATGACTAATATTTGAATGCTTTGTAGATTTGTGAGGGCCTCTGTGGATCTTTAGTACAAAGTTGCACACTGCTGGCCACCTCTCTTGAATACTGAGAAGACAGTCACAAAGACAGGCAGTAAACACAAGGAAATTCTACTGAAAGTACTAGAAAAACCTGATTATACCAAATTCATCAGTTACAGGAAGTTGACCAAAAGAAGGAAATCTACTTGGCTGATTAATGATGGGTGGACAAAATGACTGGAAAAGGGAGAAAAAGAGGAAGCTGCAATCTTCTCAACTACCTCTTGAAAATGCCGTCATATTTATGAACTGCTTTGGACAAAATGAAGCACTTAAGCATGTAGTCACTCAATTGTGCTCCTCCATGTCCCTGTGGATGAATCCAGCAATACCCTACAGTACCCTAAACTACAGTCCCTCCCCTTCCTCCCCACATACAAATTTCTTCTGAGAAGACACCCTCCATATACACATGTGAGAGATAAAATTTGGGGAAGAGAGGAAGAGGGCCTTACAATACTGGACCACAGATAAAGCATCAGGAAAAAGGTAATCAAACCAACCTTGGTAGCTTCCATGATGATTTTATTGATTTTCTCCTTATCCAAACCCTGCATTCCAGCTTTGTTATCATTAAGGCCCATTCTAAGTAGAACTCCATCATTGCAAGAGCTGTTAGCAACTTTTTTCATGTCGTCCATTGTACTTCTTGAAAACAAATACTTGTTTTAAGACTTAATATCTGAAAAAAAATCAAATATTTATATTACAACTGAACAATAACAATAATTAATTTTAAAAATTAATTTGCTTTATTTATTTAATAAGCATTTTATACTTATTCAGAAAACAACATACTTATCCCAAATATGAAGACTAGTATTCCTGCAAAGAGGCTGACCAGACACACCACATAAAACCACCTGTAACTCTATTAGTGTAGCACTCTATACTTTTATTAAATTAAAAACATATTCTCCTAAAACCTCTCATACAGAAATAATTGAGCACAAATCAACCTCAGGTAAAGGCTAGTACCTTACATATGAACATGACATTTATGCTTGTACATTATTCTGCCAGATGAAATATTACTGCCTTAAACACAAAATACTCCTATTACACTAAAAAAAGAAATACTTTTAAATTGCTGAAAACCACTGCTCATTTAGTCATCATCCCTGCCTGAGAA
This sequence comes from Entomyzon cyanotis, assembly GCA_024500445.1. NCBI lineage: Eukaryota > Metazoa > Chordata > Aves > Passeriformes > Meliphagidae > Entomyzon > Entomyzon cyanotis. The sequence continues at coordinate 28,122,204 of JAKEPQ010001021.1, read as the reverse complement.
AAGCCATAGAATCCTTCCCAGTAATTCCTAGCTCAAAATCAGAACCTTTTTGTGTGTCAAAGCTCATCTTTTAAGAACAGATGGCTTCAATTAAAAGTTGTGAATAAAACCCTAATTCAGGGTAAAATTCATGCACTCTTTTTTGTCATTAATCTGTAGAGCCATGGTATCCAACTAGCAGAACTTACCAAGACTTTACTACTCAACTACATCCATCACTAATTTCTTACACATGGAGATACTTCTTATATGTGAACTTCTGACACCTTCCTTTGTTTATGAAAGTAAATTGCTGAATCCTCCATAGGCTCTAATTATATGGTAATTTTTTCTGTTATAGAATTAATCTCAAAAAAAAAGAACCAAAGTAAATTTCATCTTCTGTAGCATGAACCTGTGGTCTTATTTTTGCCAGATCCAAACAAGCAGATTCATAGAATAATTTGAGTTGGAAGGGACCTTTTAAAGGTCACCAAGTCCAACCTCCACAATGAGCAGAGACAACTTCAACAAGATCATGTTGTTCAGAGCCCTGTCCAACTTGACATCAGATGTCTCCAGCAATGGGGCATCCACCAATTCTCTGGGCAACCCGTCCTTGCACACTTATGGAAGGAGAAGTTTCACCACCCTCACTGTAAAAAAAAAATCTAACCTAAACCAATCCTCCTCAGTTTAAAACCCTTACTCCTCATCATAGCAACAGGCCCTGCTAAAAAATCCATGTGTGTTAATGGCATAAATTATTTAACATGTATTTATTACTGAAAAAGCAGACAGAATTAATTTCTTCCTGTCCCAAGTCACTGACCCACAAACCACTTCAGTTTTACTGTCATGCAGAACGAACATTCACCCCTCAACTTCACGCTGCTTCCTGTGATAGGCACCCTTCCTATTTGGAGAAGCCACACCCTTTCAGGCAAGTACAGCAGCTTTATTAAACAATCACAAATTACATGTATCTAAATGTGTGACATTTTTTCTTTAAATGCCACTTACCCACACCAGGATTTAAGTGGGCCTCACTAGCAACCAAACATAGGGCCATTATGTATTTTTGCCTTTAGAGACTTATTTCTGCTACTAAAGAACCACATGAGTAACAGTTAAAAATGAATGGTGACAATGTTCATATTTTCCTGAAGTTCCTCTATGGAAACATACTAACCAACTGCAGTCATGATATCAAAGAAAGGCATATTTACAAAAAAGGTTCTGAGAAAAATATCCAAATTTTAATCATATGGTATTTATTCATATTATTATTTATGATAATAAATAATAAATGCAAGATCTTCTTAAATCTTCTTAACCTTCTATAAAATGCAAGATCAGTTACATAATGCTGTGTTTATATACAGTGTATTGTATTTCAAAAAACAGAAGTTGATGTAGAGACCAGAACTCTTCTCTTAACCCTTTAGTAGCACTTGCACTTCTGGGAACAGGAGTGGCTTCATAGATCTGACATGTATTTATCAAATGGAAGACTATAATGCTGAACATCTTCATAAATTTTTCAGCTACAATAGGACAATCCCTTACAGTTAACATACACATTTATCAGAACAGGTTTGCTAGACTTCAATCAGAGGAAAGAGCACTGCATCCCAAATAACATTCCAAGTTTCATCTCATACTCATAAGCACCCCGTACCAATTAGTTCCCAATAATTCCATTGTTAATGGCAACCTCTGGTAAGTAAGAGGCACCACTTCCAAGAAATACTTTTGTCAAAGTAAATATCCCTCCACTATCCTCCCTGCTTCTTTTATCACTCTTTGCCTTCAAGAAACAGGAAAAATGCAAGATTGCTTCCATTTCCTATTCTAGTCTTTTCAACATTTTTTAGCTCTTCCTGATTCCTGAAAATGTCTTTCTCCCTAGCATGCACAAATCTTTCCCCTTTATTGTTCATTCAGAGCACTCTTAAAGGCTCAGTTTATAGCAGAGGCTTTAAAAACTATGTCAGTCAAAATAAAGTGTTCTCTATCTCATTGTTAAAAAAAAAAAGCACCATGATGATACCAGTGATGGAAAAAATATTTGTCTTTATAAAATCCCATAAATGATGGTCACCTGGTATATTTATCTTTTGAGCTTATTGTATGGAACATAATACATTGCTAGTCCCAGATGAGAAAAGGTATAAATATCAAATAGTACTGTAGTAGAAATTAATAAGAAAACACTTATCTGAGGACATGACATTAGCTCTCCACCACAGATTACAGGTATACAGAAGAGAAAACATGAATAACAAGTGATACAATTTCCAGCTGCTTAATATGACGAGAACCTGAATATTATCTTGGTTTCAAATTAATAGTTCCGAAAAAAAATCCATAAAACATTTAACATATTGAAATGAATCACAATAGCTACAGTAAGATAACTGATACAGTAGTGTCAAATAAAAAACAATGGTCATTTGCCATAGGCCAAGATGAAGATATTTAACCATAACAGAGAAACAGCAGTTTTAAACTATGCAAAATGTGAACAAAATGTCAATGTAGTAACCTAGTAATTGTTTCAATTGGGCTAAAGAAAACATTGAACCTGCGATGACACACTGTTATAAATTGTTTTCCTAAAAAAACTTGGAAAAAGTGGGTAAAGGATTAGAGACTAATGAAACACTCACTCTAGGCAGAGTGACATATTTTTGGCATGCTGTCACCTCAAGAAGTTGTTACAAGACTGAGCTGCTTTCTTCAATAGAAAACATTACATCTCTCTCAGTGTCATACTGAGTAAGTAGGGTATGAGACCAGAGAAGTCTGTGAAGGCAGTCTACAATAATATGCTACCCTACTATTCCTGTGATTTGGGAACAAGAGGAAGCAGGAAAATCATATGTAAGTGGAAGGAGATAACTTTCCAATTGCTAAAGGAAGGACTTCTAAAGGTAAAGAGAAAGACTTTGGCAGTGAATGTCAACACTTAATGTAAAGCAAACCAACCAAAAAAAAAAAAAAAAAAAAGTGGAGAGAATTCATAAAATACCATCACCGTGCAGAAAGGTTTATCAGTAGGCTGGGATGCCTACAAGTGGAAAAAGATCACTAACCAAACTGCAATCAAGCTCTTCTAGAAGCAGGCACAGGAACTCAACTGAACTAGTAAGACAGGGTTATATGGTATTTGAAAGTGTCAGAAGATTGAAACAACCATAAAATTAGAGCAACAATTGAATTTCAAATATCTCTACCTTTATTCAAATCTAGCATTTTTTTTAACAGTTGACTGAACCAACCTAAACTCAATGGCTTATATTTGATCCTGTGCCACTGCTCTAACCTGTCTTCGGTAAAAATCCTCCAATTCCATGAACAGAAACTCTGAATGCTGTGGGAGAAGTTAAATGCCTTTATATTACAATTTCCATGTAACAAAATAATGCAAAATATAAAAAATATTCCTAAGAATATTCAGGTCAGTGGACATAGTGTTATCATGCACATTACTAACAATTGCAAAGTATGTTAGCAGTTTGTGTTTTGTTGACAGCATTAATAATGTGGGAAGAAATATTAAGACTGGAAAATGACACCAGTATGGAAAAGCTTGAAAAATAATTTATTTGCATACTGAATTATTATTTAATGCATGCAAATTGTGTATCTCATAAACTAAACAAAATTCTGACAGCTTTGCTATCACAGATGTTCATGAGGTGCAAAAAGTTACTAAGATACACAACTGCCTACTTAGCCCAGAGCTCAAAAGCTAAACATTGGAATCAAAACACACATTACAGACATAAAGAGCCATCTTTGACATCCCAATTGTCCTAAGTCTCCATGGTATGTAAAAAAGTTAAAATAAATGTTGCAAATAGCAACACAAACATTAGAGACTCTTTCCCAAATGATTTTTTAACTATTATCTTCAAGATGGCTAAAACAAGGATCTAAATTAATTTTTTTTTTAATTTCTGTAGAAGTCTTAAGAGCCTCCAATAACATTTCACCAAAATCTGATACATTGTTTACTGTCGCAATAGCCCAAAATAAACTATCTTCTCTCAATTAAAATATTTCAGAGATTCCTTTATTTAAACTCTTTCATTATAACTTTAGCAAGAAAAAAGCAAAATTGTAACAGCTAACTTGATTTACAAATTTAGAGAATGGATAAAGCAATAGCTCCTGGATCCCTGTCATTACATAGGTGACACCAAAAGAAAATCAATATTACCCATAATTTCAATGCCCAGGTCTAGGTGTTAATAGTTCTGTAAAAGCACTGAAAGCACAAAAAACATTTATGAAGTTAGGACATCATCCAGTTTGACCACAAAGAATCACTTCTCAGGGTTTGGGCTAAAATCAAGTGTGGTGTAGTACAGACCTTAATGTCAAAAAGTTACATCTACTAAAGTTAGGACTATAGCAAAATACTGAAGAGAAGAAAAAGACAGAAAAAGGTTCCTTTCAAATATCCCAGTTTTTTTCTTATGATAACTTAAAAAATTACTCATTATCAAAATATACTAAAATTTGGAGCACTCAGTGCAAGTGTAGACAGCAAAAGTCCTTCCTTAAAACAATAAAGATAATCACATTTATGGAGAAGATAGTTGGGAATAATGTGAAACTCCTAGAACACTTCATAAGCATTCAACAGATCCTCAAAAGCCAAATATTAAATAATCCAGCTCTGTTATATTTTCAGTAAAAGGGCAATTCTGTAGTTCAAGACTCAAAAAGAGCAATTTCAGTTACATCAAAATCTTCGCTGGGCCATCATCTCACCATAATAAACAACTGAGCTAATCAAAAACCCCATAAGCCAAAACAAGCAACATGAATAAAGTAAGCAAGATGGATAACTGTGCTCCCCTAGTGAGAATGCTATCAAGAAATAATTTACTAATAACCATTCTTTGCAGTCACTTTCTTTTGTATTGTCATGGAATTCAGCCTAGCATCGTAAACAGCTTTCTCTACCAAACCCCACAAACTAATAGGCAGTTACTGTTCTACATCTCAAACAGGACAGCTGATATTCACCTGTTTGCAAAACCTTTTGGTTTATACAAATATAAAATATAAAATACACACCAAAGACACTATATAGAAAATTATATACATACTGAATAAAAGTGTAAGAAATCAAGTCCTTAAAAACAAACAGGCAAACCCACTACAAAGTGCCAACACCAACAATAAATTTAAACTACACAAAACAAAACAAAACACCCCTAAGGAAAATTGTTTTGACTAGAAATGTGGAAAACTGTTACATTCTGCAGTAAGTGAATGGGAATACTCTGTGAAAGAGATAAAATTCACTTGTACCAAAGAGTGTACTTCACAAGTAAGCATGAAATAATTTATCTACTTCACTACTTTTTGCCAAGCATTGACCAGTACCTGAAGAACAGTAAAATGAAGAGAGATACACAGAACAAAAGAGCCATGCAGACTGATTCAAGAACAGTCCTGAACCTTTTAAATGTCTCCTTTACACTGGAAAGGAGAAAGCCACCTCAAAGCAGGTGGAAGCCACCTCAAAACAAATCTTCTGGGTACTTCTGAAACAATAGTGTAAGTAATAAATAAAAGAGATTACATGAGACCTTCCCAATGAGACCAGAACTCATCTAAATAAACGTTTTTAATGGACAACACTTGGGTTTTACTCCAATTGCTAATGCAGATTGAACTGGTAGCCATGTAGCTACACTTCTTATTCCACTCACTGCACAGAAGTATCGTCATCCACGTTGGGCATGCAACACATGCACTGTTAAATAACTAAAACCCATCTAACTCACCTTGGTAAAGAAAGTCATGTACCCATAGTCAGGCCCTTTGAACAATAGGTTTCCCACAAATGCATTGCTTTACTTCTTGAATTTCTAATACAATAACAAACTAGGAAAATTCAACCCTGCTAGAATATTTTCGACATTTCTGATATTGCAAAGGTCACACTGCAAACTCCAGTGGTGATTTTATTTCACACTACTTGATTTATCCATTACTTGGATAAGGATTTTATCCCAAAAGAGTAACATTATATTAATCATAGAATATCCTGAGTTGGAAGGGATCCACAAGGAACATCAAAGTCCAAGTCCTGCACTTGCATAGGACAATGCCAAGAATCACACCATGTGCCTGAGAGAATACATATGTATATAAAATACGCATATTGCATACTTTCAAAAAAGAAATGCACCTGTCTTTTGTAAGCATTCATTTGGCAAGGAAACATTCTGGCTGACTGAATCAAATTTAGCAAACTCTAACTCTCATTTCCTGTAAAAACACTGAAAATGATTTAAGTATCAGTTACTCTGAAGTCTCTTTTTTTGCAGGCAAATCATCACTAAAGACATGTTCAAGGAAGCACATCCTTCTAACTATCTGCTCAATTCCTTCTAGCCACAGGGGGTTTGATTTTTACTAGAGCCCTGGTTTCTGAATAGCCCTGAGAAGTGGACTCCTGTCATTTTTAATCTTGTAGTGATTTTTATGAAAAGAAATGACAGAAGGAACTGCACAACAGTGCTGTAAGTATTTAATACATATACATTCAACATACATGGTATTTACCATACAGATTTTCTTCTAGTATATTCACAACTGCTACTGTTTCACTATTCTCTCTCTCTCAAAATATAATGCAAACAGGTTTCCTAGAAAACAGCATCTTTCAATAAACATGCAATATCTTTACAAATGTAATAAGCCAAAACACATGATAAATTAAAACTGAACAGAAAACTGGGACAGAATCTTTGGAAGTGAAAATTCCAAGTACTCAAGCCGACACAGATGAATGAGACAATTTTTCAAGAAGCAGCTGACTCAGCATTTTACAAAAACACAGATCCCATACAAACACGTAGAATTAGCTGAAAAAACAAAGCCATAGAATTGTCTTCTGTGTACTCACTGACTTTAAATTATAACAAATTAGAGACAAATCCATCCTTTTAAAAAGTAATACACACTGAAAGTAAAGAGTTAATAGAAACTGCTTCTGACAGTGCTCAAAAATAAAAGTCAAAATATGTATTTTATGCCATTCACTAAACTGTCTGAATAATCCTTTGCTTATATGAAGAGCAACACAAGTGAAACAAGTGGAATACTCACCCCCTACCAATTTTGTGTTGACAAGATGCAATGCAATTCTGTTCTAAATTCCACTTTCAGTTTCTCTGTCAAAAAAACTCATGTCTTTAGAACAGCTAAGTTTATTTGAAGGGCAAAGGACCATGGTAAGTTGTTATACTTCTGTACAGTATTTTACAGGACCTTTTCATTTGAAATATTTATCTAAGTCTTTATCTCATTACTGAAAACAAAGGCTTTAGCAATTTAATTCATAAAAATAAAGAAGGAACTGAACATTCATCAGTAAAAACTACACCTGAGGTAGTGCAGTTATCTGCAACCAGGCTTCTACAGATGTGTTCAGTACCAACAGATTCATATAAGGTTTTCTTTTTGGGATTTTTTTTTTTACTTAGAAATAAAACCCTAATACCATGATTCACAGAGAGCAAAATTGTTTTAGAATAAAGTGTTTGAATTATTAATACTCCTAAGCCTATACTACTAGGCAATACGCTAATTTGTGGCACAACAAAACTCCTTTAAGGATCCTTCTATGAAAAAGTCTTAAATTTCAGAACAAACACAATGGTAAGCATGAACATACTAGAAAGTGATGAAGACTCTGTTTTTAAAATATAAAATGAACACCCCAAAATAGAAGGTATGGCAGTGGAAAAAAGATATACAAAAAGGGAGAAGAAAAAAATAAAGGTATTTGTAAAGTTACCTACTTGAAAATGCTTATTATGACAGCCATGCCTAGAAGTAAAATCAACTGCCCCCATTTTTGTATTACAAGTAGTATATCAACAATACAGAACAATACTATCTGTTCCGCTGGTTTAACAAAGGTGATGACTATTTCTACTTAAAACAGTAAGTTGTAAACTTCTTGCAATCCCTAAGACACTAGAAGGGGTACAGACTGAGTACAAGGGCACTTGCTATGAAAGAACGAGCACAGCAATAAAGCACAAAGTAAAGGTTCAGTAGAAAAGATTTAGAAGGAGCTAGAGAAAAGTGAGTACATCTGGGCATCAGTTTGATTTTCTCAATTTCCCATGCTTTGGTTTGCATCCCAGATTAGTCTTGGCACAGGCAAACCAGATTCCTTTCAAACTATACATAACTGGAAGACTCCTCTTCCAGAGCACACCTACTAAATGACAATTGTTAATGCAGGTGCCCTCCAAGGGATCAAACTACTGTAGTCTGAAGAAAACACATCTCAAAGCATGTGTCCTCAGCACTAAATCTTTCTTTTATGAATCTGCTCCCACAGTGTCGCTGTTGAGCGGCTAGCTGAGGACTAACCCAAGTTCTCAGACAAGGAAAGAGAGGAGAAAAGGAACTTTATTGTTTTGAATTCCATATATATAGAGTTTACAGAGGTGCCCCAGATTGGTCAGCCCGAGACCTCCCCCCTAGGCCCAATTGGCCAAGCCCGAACTGACCCAATCCGGAGAAGTTGTTTGCAAAACATCTAAACTTTATCTTGTTTATGAAATATAGCAAAATGTTCCCACGGGAAGAACCTGTGCTAGCCACACCACAGCACCTCTTACTTGCTGATATGGATATGGCCTGACATCATTAAGAGCAACAGACAGCATGCTATATTTTTCAAAAAACAGTGAGAAGATTAGAAAGAAGGGGTAATTTACACAAGGTATTCACAATCCCAATACAGTTTTTGGAAGAAAATAAGTTGGTGACACTGTGTTAAAAAACAGGATACATTAAGAGCATGTGGCAGATGTAAACATAAATCTGTTACCTGGCACAGACAATGCATTATATGAAAAGTTGAAAAGGCAAACCTTTTAGCATCCAATATTTTTTCATTTCAAGTTTGTAAAATGCCAGCCAGAATTAATAATCAAAACAAACACTGTCTAAAAAGGATGGATATGTTTGTTGAACCACCTGAAAAAATATCTACCCAAGGCATTTTTAGTTCATAACACTTGATTGATTCAATGTTATGGAGGGGGAAAAAAACAAAAAAAAAAAAAACCACAAAAAACCAAGCTACTTCTGTAACTAAGTGAACAGTTTCAGATCAAAAGCATGACAGGGACTTTCTATGTATACACTACTGCCACTGCTAAAAGAACTTGTTCAGACATGTCTCTTCAGCTTCTACTCCTTTCCTGAAAAGAATTTCATTTAGAGTTTAACTGGGAAAACATAACTGGCTTTACAGGTGATGCCAACTAGCTTCAACAACATATTGCAAAGAAGAACTATAAATTTTTCTCATACATATCTTCTCATACAAAGCTGGCTTGACAAATACAGTGCATTGAAACCAATGCTAAGGAGAAAAAAATTGCACTTGGTTTCTTCCCAAACACGTAGTGAATCAAAGAACATCATTTTTGGCAACGTTTTATATATTAGAAAATTGTCTAAAGCAGCACCCAGAGTAGACTTCTATAAAAGTTTTTTCCTGACCATTGCAGTGACTACACAAATATTAAGATGTCGGAGACAATTCTTTATCTCTAGTAGTTTTGGACAATGATGATGCCTTTTGAATTACCCTCAGTTCTGCATTCACTTGTAAATATCTTTACATCTGAGACTTTGAGCAGGCACGAATATTATTTAATTTTTAGCTGCTACATATAGAGAATTCATATAAATAGCTGTGTCAATGCTCTCTCAAAAAATAAGCCCTCAATGGAAACTTTTAAACAGCTTAACACATGAAAATGACACAATGATTTGTCATAAGGAGGAGGTGAGAGAATATAGAATTGTGCAGCATTTCTTTCGCGATATAATTGGAATTATATCTTGCAAAACTGAAATTTCCTCAACTAACACTGTTTAACACACTTTTCCCCCGCCCAAGAAATCACGAGAAAGGACATGAGTTACAAACCTTAAGTCTTCCCCAAACCACTACATCCACTGTCCACAAATCGTGAAGTGACAGGTTCAACAGGGTTGGGGTTTTTTTCCTTTCTACAAATACATCTCCACCCATAAATACCGACGAGAACACGTATTTCAGATTAAGTCTGAAGAAAGAAATCACGGTTTCGTTCCCTAAACTACAAAGCAGTTTGATCAATGGATGACAGGACATCTCCAGTACCTCGCAGCCGGATGCCGAGCGCTGCCCCATCGCTGTGCCCCATCGCTGTGCCCCATCACTGTGCCCCATCGCTGTGCCCCATCGCTGTGCCCCATCGCTCTGCCCCATCGCTCTGCCCCATCGCTGTGCCCCATCACTGTGCCCCATCACTGTGCCCCATCACTGTGCCCCATCACTGTGCCCCATCGCTCTGCCCCATCGCTCTGCCCCATCGCTCTGCCCCATCGCTGTGCCCCATCACTGTGCCCCATCGCTCTGCCCCATCGCTCTGCCCCATCGCTGTGCCCCATCGCTGTGCCCCATCGCTCTGCCCCATCGCTGTGCCCCATCACTGTGCCCCATCGCTCTGCCCCATCGCTCTGCCCCATCGCTCTGCCCCATCGCTGTGCCCCATCACTGTGCCCCATCGCTCTGCCCCATCGCTCTGCCCCATCACTGTGCCCACTGCACGCCTTTGCCTCCCCGCCGGGGGAGCAGAACCCGGACGGATCCGCACGGCCCGCCCTCCCCTCACATTTTCACCCAGAGCAGGCAGCATCTCCCGCCCCTTCCCGCCGCTTCCACCATCTTTGAGTAGGGAAAAGTTAGGCGCTCACGCCCCGCAACTGTCCCCGCTTCCCCCGAGTGCCGCCGGTTTGGGGCGAGGAAGAGAGGCTGAATCTCCTCGCCCTAGAAAGCAAGCACAGCCGGAGACACGCTTCACCTCCCTAATGATACAGTAAATACCTCCGCGCAAAAGAAAAGCAAACATCGCCCCGGGCAGCACCGTCGCCCTTGGCAGCGGAGTTTCCCTCACCCGGGGGCACTGAGGCGAGACCCGCCGCAGCCGCTACCTAAACGACGGGTGCAAGATGGCGGCTGTCCGCCAAGGGAGTGAGACTACATCTCCCAGCACACCCTGCGGCACGAGAGCGACGCAATGGCGCCTGGGCTCATGGCGGCGCGGGGTGGAACTACAACTCCCGTGGGACACCGCGGCGGCAGGGTGCCGATGAATGGCGCTAAAGCGCGCCCGCCTCTCCTAAAATGGCGGCGGCGGGAGCGCGCTAAGCGGGTGCCCGGCAGGCGGACGCGCGCTCGCCCCTCCTCCCCTCAGCGCTCCGGTGTTGTGGCTCTGGCCGCGGGCGGGGTCTGCGGGGCCACGGCGAGGGGAGCCCGGGGCTGCGAGCCTGGTGGCTGGCCGGTCGCTGGCAGGGGTGGGCGGCGCTCGGTGGCGGCACCCGCTCGGGTAGAGCCCGGCGCTCCGGTCCCTTCGGCAGGAGGAGGCTACTGTGGGCGGGGGCCGCTCCGGCTCTTTCCCAGCTCGGCGGTGGCTGCGGCTCAGGTCTCCATGTCGGACAACCAGAGCTGGAATTCCTCCGGCTCCGAGGAGGACCCCGAGACCGAGCTCGGAGTGCCTGTTGAGCTCTGCGGGGTGCTCAGCAAGGTGAGCCGCCTCTGTCCCCTTCCTGCGCCCTGCCGCCCCCCACCCTGCTCGCTGTCAGCCCCGACCGCCCCGGGGGCTCGGGCCGAGGGGCCCGCTGGCGGGGGGGGCCGGGCGGCTCCGCGGGCGGCGCTGGCACGACCGGGGCACCGCCACCTGACGGCGCAGCCTCTGCCAGGCGGAGTTGCGGCGGCGCCGGGCGCCCCCTTCTTCAGCCCCGCTGCCCCCCGCGCCCGGGGGACCCCTTCCCCGGGCAGCGCCGCGGTCCCCGCCGCCCCCCGAGCCCGGCAGCCGCTCGCCGCGGGGCTCCGGCAGCCGCGCCGGGAGGGCGTCTCCCCCGCGCCCCGGGCTCCGGCCGGAGCGGCGCCGGGCCTGGGTGTCGCGGCTGCCCGGGAGCTCCGGAGGCACCCGCCGCCAGTGGTGACTGCTGAGGAGCGGGCACGGCTTTTAGTGCAAGTATCAAAAGAGGGCAGCGAAATACTCCTGCGGCGAGAAATAACGGGAGGAGCGGAAAAGGAAAATGGCTCTACGGCTTGTTTCCCTTTTAAAAATAACCATAATTATTTTCTCTTTTTATCGCTGAAAATAAGGTGACTTCCGAGCATGTGTCGGTTGATACTGAGAAATTTTATTTTCAGAAACACTTTGGAGTTGAGTATTAAATTACTAAGTTTGAATACAGATATTATATTTTTTATCACAGAAAGTATATTCAGAATAATGCTGAAATATCGGTAGGGTTAAAGCACTATATTTTGAATTCTTTTTCCTGCCGTACGCGATAAGGCTGGCACAAGTCAACGTAGGAGGCACGGGAAACAGAGACCTTAAACTGCCCTGGATCCGTAGAAAACAGCCGTAACTGAGCTCACACCGTTGTGGGGGACTTGGTGAACTCCTTCCAGCCTGAAAATGTTTCTAACCCTAGAGATAAGAGGCATGGTTAGGAGAAAAGAAGGATCTCTTGTGTCATTTGTAAGATTTTATCTAGTAGTGGATGGGGGAAGGAGGGAATGAGACAGACGAGAGATGGTACTAGAGCAGTTAAAATATGGCATTCTTGTTTGGTATAGTTTTACTGTTTTGTTTCCGTTTTTTTCACAGCAAAGTTTTCCTTGAGTAAGATGCTTCCATCATTGGAAGGGAAGTAATTTGTGGGATGTAATTAATTTTTATGTTAGCAAATTAAGTACAAAATCCAGGTGCTCTTTCTCAGTGGTGTAGCAGGTGAAGCCATGGCTTCAGACATTCTAGCTGAAGTACATGCAAACTTTTTACTTTTCTGGATGATTTCCCTGAGTCTAGCAGAAACTGTCTTTCCCGTGAGAACACGGAATTTAATCTGAATAGTCAAGTATGGCGAAACCTGTCGCAGTGAATATGTTTGAGGGGTAGAGTTACCTTTTGTTACTTGATACCTCAGTAATAATTGAGGTAAACCAATTAAAATGAAATGGTAACATACTGAACTTTACACTAAGGAAATACCCATTTTTAAGAACTTACTGTGTATAGTTAATTTCTAAAATCATAGAAGTAGGCTGCAGTTCACTATGTGCTTAGTAGCGTTTCAGTAGTTCTGCCCTTCAGTAAAGAGGAAAGCTTTAAAGGAAATGGAGTAATTTAGTAAGAGAAACTTGCTAAAAGTATATCCTGCTGGTCTTTTGAAATGTTTTGGAGCTCTAGGCTTTTTTCCATTGTATTTCGTGCTAATGATTTTAAGGTGGATTCAAAGGAAGAACTTCAGTGTGGAAGAGGCTTTCAGGAAGCACGAGAATCTAGATGCTTGGAAAAACACTGGGCTTTTCTCTGCCAAAACCTCATGCCTACCCAAGTATAGTTTAAGGAGTCTCTTAATTCATGGCATATTTGGATTGCAGCAATAAACTTTGATTGCAACAGCAGATGCAAGATTCAGTGCTATATATGCTTCTCTTTTTCAGAGGAGGAAAGGTGCTTTCCCTTGCTTTTTTATTTTCCCCCCAGATAACTTTGGACTCTGCCTTTCACATCTTGGGAGGAGTTGGGAGCATGAGAGAGAGGAGAAAAGGAAGGCAGGAAATAATATATCTCCATGACCACTTAATATACCTCCACACTACCACTTCATGCACTAAGGAGACTTGAGGCTTTCTTTAATAATGCTGTACTTAGCAATTAGAAGTATTAAGAGATGAAAAAGGGCTTTGTATCTGGAGAGCAAATCAAGGTCTTGCCTGCATTTGAAAATTATTAGCAAATTCTCAGCTATAATTTTTTTCTTTGGACCTTGTCATCTTATTACTAGAGTTAACATATAAGTATGGAATGTGTGTTAACTAATGTATGTAGTATGAAGTGGGAACAAGACTGTTAGTTGACTTTTTCCCTTTGTTTTTTTATTATGAAATGATGAGTAATGGTTAGACTTGAGTGTTAACCAGAGCTTTTTGTCAAAGAATATTTGTCATAATCAAAGAAATGCTTGCATGATAAGATTGTTTTCAGTGCTTTTGTTTCTATTTTTTATCATATCTATAGAATTTGCACCATGATTTAGGAGTACCAGTGTATTGCCAGAATTGTAGAACAGTCCTGATTTTCTGTCAGTGTCAGAGGGTTCTGTGGCGTTCATATAGTTCTACCAAGTGCTGTCAGAAAGGTGCTGCAAATAAAAGAATGGTAATCAGAACTTTTGGTTACTTCGTACTAGATCTGTCTCGAATTAATCCAGAATTTGCTCCTGTAATGTTGGTTTTATTCAATGTGTAAATGTGGAGTCCCTAGAAAAATCTGAACAGCAAAAATATGATTGGATGTCTCTACTAAGTATCTTCTTAGTGGAAGCAGTTAGAATTAAAACCGAAAGCACTATCTATGGGCAATATTAAATTGTTTAAGTTCTGAGTCCTCTAGGCACTACAGTAGGTATTTACTGTACTGGGGGATAATGGCATGTTTGTATTAATATGAAGAGAACTTCATATGACATTTTATATAAAATAAATGATTCGATGTTTCACTTAAGTCTTTTGGCCTACCTCCAAGATCTTAAATCAAGTGCCTAAACTCACCTTAGTCGTTAATGTTTGATTTTCCCTCTCCCCGCTTTCCTCAATTTGTGTTACCAGTGTGTTTATTACCTTTGTTTTAACTGGCTTTGGCAATGCAGTTGGGGTCTGGACATCTGTCATCTTATTGACCCTCTGAAACATCTGCGTTTTTGTAGCTTAGGAATTTGCAAAATTCTTCTAGGAGCTCTGAGCAGAAAATAGTTCTCAACTGGGAAGAATTTGTAAAAATAAGTTGCCTTTTTCTTCGGGTGCTTGAAAGCCTGGAAAATACCCATCATGCTTCTTTTATTGTTGTCTTTCCATTACCTGATCTCTGGAAATTTTTTTTTACAGTGGACCAACTACATTCATGGGTGGCAGGATCGATGGGTAGTTCTGAAAAGCAACACACTCAGTTATTACAAGTCTGAAGATGAAACAGAGTATGGCTGCAGAGGCTCTATCTGTCTAAGCAAGGCTGAGATTACAGTAAGTACCTATTTCATTATTGCCATCATTCATGTTGCGAGGTGTTATATATTTGTATCTGGTGAAAGCAAACATGGGTATGGCAATTTCTACTAGGTCATCTATTTATGACAGTTAATGGCATTAGTGTGGAGCAGGGCAAGGAATTCCTAATGAGAAAACAAACTCTTTTCATTTGTGGCTTTGACAAGCAGCTTTTAATTTCTCATATTAGACAGTTTTGTGGGTAGAGAGACTGTGTGCCTCTGAAGGCTGCAAAGTTTTTTCTGTGGGTCGATTTAAGAACCCAGACCAACTTCCCAGAGGAGGTACCATCCTTCACAGTCTTTGCTTGAGAGAGAGGGTAGTGGTTCTTTGGTTATGGTTCTTGACTTTCTGAACGCAGCTCTGTAGGTTTAAAAAAAAAAAAAGTGTTCTTCTCAGTGCTTCTTTGAACAAGTTAGTGTGTTGCTGGTTTTGTCTGATGCTAAAAGCAGGTTCAGAATAAACTGGTAAGAATAAAGAGCCTACATATAAATGAACACAAGTCTTACAAGGAGTGGCTGAGGGGACTGTGGGTTTTTAGCCTGGAGAAAAGGAGGCTGAGGGGAGACCTGATTGCCCTCTACAACTACCTGAAAGGAGGTTGTAGCAAGGTTCAGTCTCTTCTGCCACATAGGAAGTTGCAGGATGTGGGTAAATGCCCGTAAGTTGTGCCAGTGGGGGTTTAAATTAGACATCAAAAATGCTTCATAGAAGGGGCTGTAAAACGTTGAAACAGGATGCCCAGGGTGGTGATGGAGTTACCATCCCTGCAAGAGTCAAAAAAGTGTGGATATGGCACTTGGTTACATGGTTTAATGGTGAACATGGTAGTGATGCTGGGTTGATGGTTGGACTTGATGACTTTAGAATTTTTTAACAGCCATTATGATTCCATGAAATCTTATGAAAATGAATTTGCCTTAGGAGATAAAAAAAATAATCTGCTTTTTTGGCTTTCAGACTTATGATATGCATTATGATTAATGCTTGCCAAAAGCGTGCTGCAGTCTTTCTGTAATACCATTAAATAGTCAGTCCAGTTATGTGATTTAGAGTAAAAATAGCTGGACTTCCATGTAGCACACAAATTCTTAGAGTAATAGTGTTAAATCTTAGCATTTATGTTCTTATTCCACCAAATATGTGGAGTTTTTTCAAGGTGAATTAAGGATGACAAACAAGAAGTATTCTTACTAATAATCAGCTTAAAAATAGAATTTTATTAAACACATCTCATTTTGGAAAAAGAAAGGACTGGACTGATTACATGAGCTATATGCATTTTGGAGAAAAGCTTGTGAAAATGAGATCTTTACATTTAGGTGTCTGACAAGTATTACAGTCATGTAAAAATTTGAACAGATCATGTAATGTATTTTAAACTATTTTTTTTAACTGTTTGAACTCCTAAAACTTCCTCAAGATGTGGCTTAATCGGGAATTTATTGTGCATGACAGTCTCTAGGAGTTCTGACTGTGGTGTACCTGTGGCAGTCTGTTGAGCCTATGATCAGAACTTCCAAAAATCTCTCAAATTCACTAACAAGAGCTTAGCGTGCCAACCAGGCAAAGAAGGTGATGGCAAGGATGTAGCCAAAGGACATTGCAAGCATGTTGTAGAGCACATCTCAGCAGCCTGAATTCCAGCTGTGGGGTAGAGTGAGAGGTTGTAGTGATACTGCCGTTGCTGCCAGAATGCTTTGGTGCACTGCAGTTTATAAAGGGAAGCTGGCAAGCTTAGGATGTATGTACCACTGGAACTTCTTACAGGCAATCTTTTTCTTCTTCTCTCTGGCACTTGTTACAGCTGGTAACTTGGAGTTGAATTGATGCATTTATTTTTAAGTTCTTGAACTTCTTGAATACATTGAGAAAGAATTAAAAGCAGCCACAGTTCTAAAGGTTAATCTGATATTTTAGTTACATTTCCATTCCAGCTCATGCTTTGTGAGTGTATTTGGTGGTTCAATTGCTTGATTTTGGTTACAAATGGCATCGCTGAAAGCTAGTAAATTCCTGTTAATTGTATCTAGCTGTAATTAAAATTATTGTTGTGTCAATTTTAAAAGTTGAGAAATACTATTGAATCATTTCATGTCTCTAGGCTATAGAAATATACTTTTGAAACCGTCCTGCAATTATTCTCTCTCTCTATTTTTCAGAAGTTACACTTTTAAGACAGTTTTAGGATCAGTGCTTCTGGTTTGATAGTTGTTCAGTAGTAAATTGAATATTGTATTTTTTTAACTTATGTTTTCAATTGAAAATTGATTATGCTCTAAGATAAATGTTTAAAATATTCTTCCTGAGGTGCATAGTTGATCTTTACTTCTGTATCCTTGTAATGTCTTCACTAACTGTAAGCTTTCTAGCATGTATTTGAATGCATAGGAGAACACCAACAGCTGATAAGTGCTAGAATGATCATGTGTGAAAACTACCTTTGCTGTCAGTGGAACTTACTCTTTACTGAATGACTTGTGATTACTCTGGTAAGGAGGGGAAGTCAGGTTCCTTATCGGCTTAATGTTCAGTTGCACTGATTTGATGTCGTTGAGATCCTAATCTTTAATACTTTTCAGTCTTTAATATTTTTCAACAATCTTTCATCATACCGTGAGTTCAGTTTCCCTGGATCTTGCTGATACAGAGTCGCATATTGACTACTTCTATCTTAACCTGTAGTATATCAGTAGGTTTCAGTATTTCAGTTGGTTTCCTTCAGTATGATGCAGGATGAGAGTAGTATGAGGTGGCATTGATGACTGTAATGCTCCCTTGTAAGAAGGGTTACCTTGTAGGAAAGGGTGGTTGGATTTTCATGAAGATTTCTTTTAGGCACTTGGATTAGGTGTGCATATTTGAATCCAGTGGGGAATGTAATGTGTTTCTAGGCATAATTAATTCTACTATTATGATAGAATGTCCACATGTTGTTAATGTGTAAGCGTAAATTTGGAAAGCTGCTGTCACTGAGTAGTCTTACTGTACTTTCAGCAATGAAGAGGAGTCTAATTATAAGTCACAGTATTAATTGAGACATAAATATTGTATGCAGAAACCCACAGTTGCCTTTGCTCTTGTTTTATCATTTGTATTGCATTGGGTAGGGATTGATAGATAATTTTACAGGGATATTTTGGAAGACACTCATCTCTCCCCTGAATTTAACTAGTCTTCCTTCATCAAATAAACTTATTAGCATAGCTTTTTTTATGTGTTTCAAGTGCAGAATCATATTGTCATACCTCAAAGGTGTTTAATTGGTTTATAACAGGTTGGAGGCTGAAACTGGAGGTAAAAGTTTGGTATGTGGGTCAATGGATGAGATGAAATCATGGATATTATAAAAACTTCATGTATGGACAAACTTACCCTTTGTTATATTAATCTAGCCTGGGCATACTAAATTACTGCTGTTGGTGGTAGTCAGTGCCAGTTGGTCTTTATTAAGGGTACCTTTCTTTGTTTTAAAAATTTGTAGTTCTTTCATATTTGAAATCAAACTTCCAGTGGGGAATTCTGTGTACGTGATTAAGAATGGATATTCATGGCAGTCCTGTAGGTGTGGATCCCTGGGACTTGGTTTTGGAGTTGGAAGGTCTAGCCTGTGTTATTAAAGGAACAAAAAGAAAATGCTCTATAAAGCTCTAAGTCCAACTTCCAGGCAAACTGGTCCGTAAGCTTGTATTGTGTTTGCCTTGATTACTGTTTCTGTTCTTACTGTGCCATCACCACTGGTGTACAGAGTGACTTGCACTAATTCATGTGGTCACAGTGTGATAAATCAAGAACAACATGTTACACTCTGCTCCCACTTCAGGCAGTGTAAGAGGAAGGCCAGCACTAATTTAATCATGGTAGTAATTTATATTAATAGGTTCTCAAGTCACCTTACAAAATTCTTAACAGCAAAGTGTTTATCTGATGAATTCTAAGGCTTTTTTTCAGGAAGGATTTGCCTGGTCAGAATAGCTCTTCTCCATGGATCTATATGGCGGATCTTGAAAAATGCTTAGAGAAATGTAATGCTTGATAAGGTTTTAAGAATGCTAAAACTGTGAATTTTGTATTTTTTGTCACCAGAGGTGACTGCCTATGCAGGAAGAGTTCCAAAGGCTTGTGTTCCAACTTAAGACTTCAGCTTTTCTACTCACTTCAGCTTTTCTAATGATTATTTGCCATGTTGCTTTAATCCAGTGGTTGGCATTCCTGTTCTTTCGTGTGTATATTATTTATGTAGAAAAAGATCTTGGTTTGGTTGCTTAAACAAGGTGCAGTAGCTGTGATGCAATGGTTTCCCTTGGCTTTGGTTATGCTGCAGTGATGTGTATGCATATCGAAACCTTTATGGAAACTTGCTATTGGTTTTTAGTTTGCAGTTTTTAGAATACTTCATTTTTACTCTTTTGTAAAGAGATGATTAGATGGCTCTGTCTGATGCCCGAACTAGGACTAAACAATAAATTCAGCTTGCATAGTGGAGATACTTATAAGTAAACTAATTTGTTTGGGCTTTTTTTCTTCCAGAAACAGCAATTGGAAGGCACAGTTGCTTAATGAAAGCAGTAATGACATTTTGTATTAATACACAGATCGCAGGCCAACCATTTATCTTCACAATGAACTTCTAAAAGGTGTGGGGAGGACTGAGTATCTATTGAGAATATCTGGAGCTCATGACAAGCAAGAATATACAAAAGGAAAGTCTGTCTGAAGGACGGCTTAGTGAAGTATCAGCTTTTTTTTCTCCCCCTAAGTAGTAATAAGTTGTTGTTGTAAAGAACTTCATAAATATTCATTTTATAAATTAGGGCAGATATAAACATGTGTTAGTTTCAATTTACAAAAAGAACAAGAACACTGTACATGAAAAAGCTAAACTGGCAGTGTTCAATTTTAAATTTCTCATTTCCTCAAATATAGTTTGAAGAGAGAGTGACATATTTGTATCCGGTAATCAGCCACTAAAAATAAAAAACTTACTCCACTTTTTAAAGATATGGTTAGTTGAACAGCTGCCTTTCCTCACTCTAGTAGTATTTGTGTTTTATTTATAGTATGATACTGACCACCGTTAATAACAGGGCACTTGTGAGAGGAAGTACAGATTGACATTTTTAAAAATAGATTGGCAAGTTAACAGAAAATTTTTCTTGCATTCATCAATTAAAACACATGCAGAACCTTCCAAAGAGAGTGTTTTTCACTGAAACCCTACAAATCTCTAACTTTTATAGTAAGGATCTATATTTTTAATTGAAGGAGGCATCAGTGCTAGAGAAATAATAGCATGAAGAATTATGCCTTGCAAAATAGGCTTTCAGAAATTTACCTTGACATTAACAGTATATTGGTGTGTTTGTTTTACATTTGCTATGATGTGAAATCTTAACAGGACTCAGTGGACTCAGTGTGGTAGTGCATAAAAGTGGTACAGAAGTGGACCCACTTGGAGGACTGATGTGGATAAAGTTTGGATTTACCTTTTTGCTAGCTACTGTTTCAAAATTTGGTACCTGCTTATGATCAGAGCATGCTGTAATTGCAGTTTTTATCTACTGATGGGTTTGCTTCAGTCTGTTGCTAGTTAAGTTGAATGGGAACTGATAGGTTTTAGTTGGTGAAAGCTTTTATTAAAAATGCTACGCCGTAAGTCCGTGCCCTGGGCAGAAACAGTAGCAGCAAGTTTGTAGTAATTGTTAATTGCTTGGGAAAATATTGTTTCAAACTGTCTGAGGTTGGAAAACAATCTGTTTTAGTATGACATGATGGGCATTTAATTGAATAATTAATTTTCTGTGATTTGATAAAGTGCCTCCCCAGCCTTAGTTGCTACTAAAGAGATGACCTGAGTTTATGACTAAGACATATAATACAAGCCCTAACTAGGTCGGGGTTTATTTAGGGCATGTGGCAATTAGTACTGTTAGGCTTTGGTGTGTGTCTGAATCAAGTAGGTAAATCCAGACTGGTGGGAGATTTTGGCTAAATGGGAAACGGATGATCTAAACAGAGACACATGTGTTTACGAATACTTACTCATATGTGAAAGGCCTGAGGTTATTCTGTTCTGGAGAGGAAAATGCCAAAGAGCAACAGGGTAGTGAGGAAGGGAAAGGGAGTAAAAACCTGGGAGATAATGACACTGAGCTGCTGCTGGTGCAGCATGCAGAAGTTGCTTGAAATATGGGATTCTCCTCAACAATTAGTTTTAGCATTCACATCCTCTCTACAAATTTGTGTATGCCTCTGAGTTATCTGAACCAGCCATTGATGGGTTAATATGAAGTGAAAATATGTGTATATATCAAAGCTCTAGAAAGTGCTAATATCTGTGTCAAGCAAAAACCAACTACCTGGCATGGTGGAGAAATGGATTATTTCTTCTGTAGTGCATATTGGAGAATCTAGTCAGAAATGGAAAAATACACATCCAGATCTGCCCAGTGAGGCTGTTCCTTTTACTGTAATGCAGATTCTGCAATGATTAAGGTGTAAAAAAAAAAAAAATCTGTAATGTACATTAGCCAAATATTTTAGCATTACTTGATATTGCTGAAGAATTGGTCTTAAATACTTGAATATAATCATGTGTTACCACACACTTGAAATTAGGGCTGCAATCCAGCAGTATTTCTGTCATCTTATTATCAGTGAGAATATTATTCCCCCACATGACTTTTTTATTAACATGGTTAAATTTGAACTCTTCATTATTTGACATACACTTCAGGGTCATAATTTGTGCCTGTGGTTTATATAGGAGCAGTCTCATGCTGTGGAGCGTTTCTCACAGTCTAAATAATTTCAGTGTTTGCATTAGGTATTAAAACTATGATTTTATAACCCAGCAAATTTTTCTATGGCATTTGCAATCCTTAGTCTTGCTCAATCTGAATTTCTGTGCATTTTCATAAGGTTGATTTATAGCTGATTTCTTGTTCATGGATACAGTTGGTTCATTTGTCACCCCCTTCAGGGCTGTAGTGTTGCTCAATAGTCCTCCTAGGCAACTTGCTGTTGATTATCTGATGTGTTTTGTGGTAGCCATTAATGACATTTCCAACAGCTTTACTGAGGATTTGTAAAATATTAGACCTCAATTTGGATATGCATTCATAGAGTACTAAGCTAAAAGGTCAGAATACTTTTTATTTACTTATATGCAACTGCAGCTGGCCTTCTCTTTTTTATGTGCTTCCTGAAGACACTAGCTTAACCGGCCTTTCTGTTCATACATTCAAAATAGTTTGTCATAGATGACTGCTTGAGTGTTGTTTTCTTCATCTCCCAGTTTGTCTTCTTACCTCCTCCTTTAGACATATGGAATAGTTGCTGTTTTCCCTTGTTGTTGTTGAATTCTAGTGAAGGTGAATTCAATCAAATAGTGTGGCCCACTTAGCCACTTGTTAAATCTGTTTGATGTGTCTTTCCTCCCAACCAAAGTCCATCATTCCTTAGTTAAGAGGACTAGTTGGAACAGAATTTACTAGTACCTCAGGTCTCCAGGTACTTAACTGATGTTGTATTGTAACTGGTGTCTAACATATTCTTAAAGCTTTTCAAATTGCTGTCTTTTAAGGACAAGTGTTTCTCTTTCTTAAGCGCTCTTTTTCAGCTCTTTCAAAACTAATTATGCTTGCATATATAGATATATATGTACACAAATGCATATATATATGTATATATAAAAAGAATGAGAAGTAGCTGTGATAACAGTTTAGACTGACAATTCGGGTCAATTTTAAACTTTAGAATGAAAGCTTTTAGGCTGACATTCACTGACAACATGCCTTGTGCTTTTAATTAGTTCTTACACATTGTTAATTATTGCTATACGTTAGTTCTTAAATTTTCTGTAACTATGCAGTACCATGGAATAAGTATCCTTTTTCTAGCCTGGTATCTCTGTTCCTGATGGTCCTAGTTGCTGAAGCAAAGGTAACCTAATTGAAGAGCTCTTCAGTGAGGGATGGGGAGAGGTGGATGGCAGGACAGGTACAGTATTGAGGTAGACATCTTTTGCCAAAACACACACACAGGACCAAATTTGGATCTTTTGTAACCATCTTTTTAAAAAATTATTGAGACGCCTGACCCTGACTGCATGTGATGTGATGCTGGAGAGGTGTTCCTTTCCCAGGCTGCAGTCACGTTGCTTCCTTGCCCTGTTGCTCAGCTGTTTGGATTTTTTCTTTAAACTGCAGCTGCCAAGAGCAAAAACAACTTTCCCAGCTGTGGAGGTTACATTTTTGACTGACCTGTATTTCACCATTAAGGAATTGTTCATGGTTCTTGGGCCTCTGCTTTTCGTCTGTGTCCATAGTTTCGAGGTCTTTGTTATCTCATGCCTAAATTTTATATCATAACAAGAGATGCCTGGTACCAAGGTCTGGTTCATAGAGCCAGTTTTCATTACAAGTTGATAATGAGATCACATCAGGACTGGGAATTGCATAGTTAGCGTAAGTCCTGTTGCTAATAATGTTAATACTGCATTTATAGAAATGCTTATACAGTTGAACTATGTTAAGTTGTTTATGTTTGGATTCAAACCAAGCTAATCTTAAGTCTTAGTGTGCTGCTTTTGCAGGTACAGCAGGCCTCTGTTCTAGCTGAAATGCCACTGATTTCCTCGAATCGGAATTTCCATTCACATCACCATGAATCTAAGTCCAGAATGCTCTACTCTACCTGTCAGCTCAATGCAGTGCTGTGAAGCATGGCTTTTCTCTTAGGGTAGAGTTCCTTCTCTGGATACTTGCTCATGGTTTTCTTGTGAAGTCCATATTGTACTGGTGCTGGTGTACGTGAGAATTTAGGGTCTTCTGTGCCATACTACAGTACATCATGTGAGATACAACTAAACTAATCAATACACAAATAGTTATTTTAGGAGTGTAGCAGTGCGAGTGTGATTCCTGGTCCTATGTTTGACTGGCCAATAAAAATAAACTTTAAAAAAAGTGGCTCAATGTTTCTGCATTCTCTAAAGTTGGCTTCCTTCATGATTAATAACTCTAGCTGTATATGATGGGAATCCTGAGAAGTTTAACTTAGTGATTTCTAATCAATTCTAGCTTGATGTTTTTCTATGGTATAATTCTCTTGGTTGGTTTTTTTTTTCCCCCATGGCTGATGCATGTTGTTGATGGATAATGCAAATATTTTGCTTCAAGTGGAAACCTGAGTAGTCTCATGGGAATTTTTCTGCAGGAGACTCATTTTGACTTGGTTCTCACCAAAGCAATAATATGTATGCTTCCATTTCTGTAACTGATAGTTAGCACTAAAGGTAAGTTTTATGAGTTAGCAAGTTTCGAGTTCTTCAGACTATGTTTAAACAGGACAGGCCCATTAGTTGTATCCTGATTTCTCTCCGTGTGGATCTAAATCTGCTAAAACCCACTCACTAATCCGTGGAGCTTTTATATGTATCCATAGTCACTAGTAGATCACTTAAGGTGATGGCTGCAAGTACGTCCTGGTTTACAATTTTTTCAGTCTTGCCCTCTTTCTTCTAGTAATACAGTGCTATTCCATGTCTTTGACTAAAGTTTAGCTAACATTTCAAGTGGACATTTGTTATACTTTAGGTCTTGCTATTACAAGTAATTGTTTTTTTCAGTAGGCACTTCAGAATAGCAGTGTCAGAGGTATGTTTACATGTAAGCCAATACAGCATGACTTGATACTAGGTACTAACTCCACTTCATTAACAGGGAAATAATTTGATAAAATACTAATTTGAAAAATCGTGTGCTGTAAGATACTGTCCTGTAAGATAGATGATTCCTCACAAAAAAAAATACTAAAATTATTTTTGTTATCATTTCTGCATCTGAATCTCTTCAGCAGGTGTGCAGAAAACCAGATTGATCAGGTTTATGCTTGAGGCCTGTAGGTTTCAAGTTGTAAATGTGCTTTCAGTGCTAAAGTAACATACAATGTGTACTTGATCCACACTTAAAAGGGCGGTTCTCCCATGAGAGAGCTTCTTTGCAATGGATTATACCAAGCTAAGTGTAAATGTGCATACCATGCTAACAAACTGATTTTAAATTCTGCTTACCATTCTTCTATTTTCACTGGCCTCTACTTTAGCTAGGTTTTGGAAAGATAAGACCATTATTTAAAAGAAAAGTAACTGTTGAAAGGCATTTTGAAAAGAAAATATCCTGACTAAAGACCTGAAGTGGAATACTTGGGTAGTAGCAAAGAATATAAAAATATTTTTATATTTTTAAGCCTGTTTTCTTGGCAAGATTTTTTTCTACCTGTGTACATATGCCGTTATGAGAGGTTTTCTTTTTAATGTGGTAATGAACAAGCAATTAGATATCCCATATTTTGCTCCTAAAGGTTTATCACTCTTTCAATAGGCATAGAGCTGTCTTGTTTACTTGCTTGTTTACAATAAGGTTTTCCTGAGCTATCGTTAAAAAAAATACAGTACGAATAAATGTAAAAAAAAAAAAAATACAGCCAGTGTAACTAAAAAGTGGGTTCTTACTGCTTAAGAACTATAGCAAGGAAAGGCAAGACATGGTAGTCCAGTGTTTCTGTTAGGTTTTGACTGAATTTTAGAACTCAGAAAGGGGAATGAGAATTTTGTGTTGTGACTGTTGGTAGACCCTAATTCCACAGGTTTTTTGATTTACTGGGCTTTTCTTGGGACAGCAGGGGGCAAATATTAAAAATAAAGGAAATTTGAACTTGCAATGTCCTTTGAGACCTAAGTACATTTTTAATAAAATGTATTATGAGCAATGAAATATAATGCTTTTTTAAAGTTGTTCCAGCCTGAGACTTAGATCTAGGATAGATATTGATATAAAAAAGAATCTTGCAAAATTAATTACTTCAGTAACTTCAATATTGATAGTTCTAAAGCCAAGTGTCTTCAAAAATAAGTCATAGTGACAGAAGGATCTCGATGAGCTTCTATGATTGCACTGAGTGTACCTGTTGGTACTGGGGTCTGCCATGCAGCCTGTGTGAGGAGACTCCAGGTTGTCCTGCACAGAACATGGTCAGCATCAGTGGACCCAGTGCAGGGTGCAGCTGAGCCTTGCAGCCACTGTGGTGACACCTCAAGGTAAACAGAGTTAAAGGGCAAAAATGCTGCTCAAGCAGTGTGTGATAAAGAGAAGAGTGAAGAAAAGGTGTGAGAAACAGCTGTGCAGGCAGGAAGAGATGCTCCAGCCGCAGAGCAGAGATCCTCTGCAGCCTGTAGAAGAGAGCACTGTGCAGGCATTTTTGTGTAACCTGTGTTGAGAACGTACCAGACCAGATGACCACATTGCAGCCTGTTTAGGACCCAACCATGGCAGCTGGATTTGTCCTGACAGAGGGTGCAGCCAGCAAAGAGCCCATGCTGGAACAGGTTTACCCTGAAGAAGGGCAGTGATAGGTAACATTCTTGCTGGACTAGGTGAAGAGCATGAGGAAGGAGTGGCAGAATCAAGTGTTACCAACTGACCACAGCCCTCATTCCTGATCCTGTGTTTTTAGTTTTGTTCTGTTTCTCACCATCCAACTCTTAATTGGCGGTGAATGAAGTCAGTTTTCTCCAAGTCAAATCTATTTGACCCTCCTGGCAGTAGGTGAGTGGTCTCCCTTTCTTTACCCATGAAGTTTTCAGTGACTCTGGACAGAAACACACTAACTTGAAAAATACTACTCTTTAGTATTTAATAGGGCATAAAAGACAGTGTTTTGACTGGTCTTGTCTGGTAAAATCCTAGCATAATATTATTTGGTAAAACATATATTGTGATTGAGCTGGTAGGATTTTTACATTGATGATTTTATGTACTATTCACCATCTAGAATGCAATTTTAAAATCATGTCAGTGGTACTTCATTTCTCTATCTTTCTGTTCAATGTTTTTTCATAAGTTAGCATGTTTTCAGCCATTTTATGTTTTGGAAGCAGGGGACATAATTTTTCCATAGTTTGGATCTGTCAGGAATTAAATGCTTTCGAAAAACTATTTTAAGATGTGCACTTTTTGAAACTTGGCTGAGAATTTTCACTTGCTTTTTTCTAGTTAACTAATCACAGCCTTTGCCAGTTCCAAACTGGTTTTACATGGGAGCTGAAATTCAGTTTTCATATGTGCTTTTAAAACCAATTCTTTCAATCACACAGTACAAATCTCAAACTTTTTATCTAGTTCTTTATTAGCACCTCAGTGAAGGTACATGTAGAATGTGTTCATATAACTTTTTTTTTTTTTTTCTGGTGTCAAATAGGTTCTTTTTTTCCTTTATTCCCACAGTCAAAGTACACACTTTGGTGTTAGCCTTAATTCTCAGTAACTCCAGTGCTTTTCTTGCTTTGATGCATGCTGCTTACTGAGATCCATGGAGTGATTTTTTTTTTTTCTGTATTTAATCTTGTTACCTGCTACATTGCATTGCTTTCCCTTTTTCTATTCTATCAGGTAAACTAATTTTTAAAGTGCTTGACATCAATTTCCATAGCTGATCATATGTTATGTCTTCTCTCTTTTTATCATAGGATACAATGTTTTTGTCCATTACCTCCTAAATTATCACATGCCTCCCAAGTTATCACATGCACGTGTCCCTTTGTCCAGTTTTCTGCCTCCTGTTGTGAGGAGGTTTCCTTGCTGATAGGTGAATAGAGTCCTCTTTTGACCTTCTGTCAGTTTCAAAAGTAATACTGTGTTATAGATGCCATTTATTGCATTCTGATCATTGCTTGTTCCCCTCTGTTCTTTGTTGTCCTATCCATATTGTCCTGGAGTGATCTTTTGAAACTTGTATTGAAAACTTGAGAGGATAGAGGTGTTTTTGGCATTGGAGTGCAAACATCCAGGTCCAGAACCTATTGAATGATCTATGAAAACAAATACGCAGATCTGTAGATTTTTGGTAACTGCTCTGAACATCTGTTTTTTGGGGAGGAGGAAGTGGTAGTTTGTTCAGGTACTTTATAACTAGAGGATTTCAGGAAGTTGAAGAACAGTGTAAAAGGGACACTTTTTCCTGAGTTCCATGGGAATGGTGGGAAAACTAACCAGCAGATAAATTGTACCTTGCATTGTTGGACAGTGACACTGTTCACGTGGGAAAAATTGTGTGTTCAGCTCTCTTGAGCTGGAAACATTGGTTATGATAAGTCACAGTCTGGCTAGTATCTCATTTTCCAGGGTATAACTTTTCATGTCTACTTTTATAAGAGGTATTTAAGTTGAAACTGGTGAAGTTTGCTGTATTTTAAAGATTTACAGGCCTATTAATGTGAAGATGCTTGTAGATAGACATCAGAGTTGCAAAGTGGTGTTTTGGCACTTCCTCAGCAGATGAAGCAAAGGTCAGAACGCACCAAGTTGTATTCTAATTAGAAAAGAAGTGACTGGGGGGTGGTTTGTCCCTGTGCACACTACATGCAAAAAAAAATCCGTAGGCATAAGTTACAGCACTTCCATCGAAGAAATACATGCATAACACTTCACTTAAGCCAGTTTTACTTAGGTAAAGCATTTTTTGTTTCTTAAAAGGTGAGTATTAGCATTTTTAATAGCTTTAGGTATTCTGATATAAGGCATATATGCACAGGCTATTTTTTAAAGAAAAACCTGAAGTTTGGCTACCAAAACTTGAGTTTGTTTTCTCAATTTTCAGTTAAGTAACTATTGATTCACACCATACTCAAACCTATTTGGGAAAAAGAATGTGAAGTTCTGTTAACTTTCTTTGGATTGCACTAAGAGAAGCAGAGGGGGAACATCAGGTTTCATGTTTCAGCTTAGGCTAGATGACAGCCTCTTTGGATTCATGCTAGTGACATTAATGTCTAAGAACTAAAAAATTGTCATTTTCATTTTCCATAGGCCTCTATTTTTTGTCTTGTGTCCTAGTTTGCAGCTCAAGATTTCCTTAAGAAAAACCTTCAAAATTTTAAAATAATTTCAGCTTAGGTAAGTTTTCGTTCTGCAATGAGAATAGCGGAAGAAGTGAACTTTAATAATTGTAATATGCAGAACTTGAGTTTTATCTACTATGAACCACCCTGTCTATCCTCTATAAGGAAAGGACAAAATGCCATTAATAACCTTTGGAGCAGTGAGAGAGCAAGCAAAAGGTTCTTCCTTCAAGGTTTAGATTTTTTTTCCTTCTATGGAGTACTCTTGAAGGTTATAAAGTAGATAAAAACACTTAATCTTTCCTGTGTGATTTGCCTTAAGCACCTGAACCAGTATTTTTCAAGCCGATACTGCTCTGAAGCTTGTTTTGTGAATACCTCAGGCTTGACAGCTGTATAGCAGGAAGGATTTTGTGGCAATGCAATGAACTATGACTCATGAGACCTGAGCTGGCTACCGACTTCCTCAGTAACTGTAGCCAAGTGTTTCCTCATGTAAACTGTTCTTGCTTAGAAATGCTTAGAATTTAAGAGCTCGTATCCACTGGTTTTGAAAAGATCTAGGGTGCTTGGATACTTGGAATTGCCTCTGTTTCTGCGGGATTCTCTGCAGGTGCCTTAGAAGAAAGTTTAGGAGTCATATGGAAGGAGTGTTTGGGGATGCTGGAGGCCTCTTTCTTGGAGCATATTCTTGCATGGAATTATGATTTAGCTGTGGGGGATTTTTGTTGGTTTTGGTTTTTTTTAATGTGGGCTCAGGAAGGAGTCTTTACATATGCAGAGGTTGCCTCTGCCACAGGCTCTTAAGTCTGTCCAACACAGCTTTGAAAATGTTATAAATGTTTTCAGGTGCCCCCATTCAAAGTGTCTTGATCTGGGTTTTATTCCCCAGTGCCCTCTCAATTTATGTATGTTGCTTGAGACTGCCGCAGGGTGGGAAAAGGCAGCTGATGTTCTTCAAGGTTCTTTAAATTGTGAGGATAGATAGTGACCTCCTGCTTGCTTCCTGTTTCCCTGCATAATGAAAACATTCCTCTTTCTTTTCTTATCTTGGTTGTGAAAGGTCACTAGGACATATCCTGGCCTCAGCACATGTCCTTAGCTTGTTACAGATGAAAATCCCTATTTATCCTTCAAGGTCCTGTCATGTGACTGGCTAAGAACTGTACCATTTTATAATAGCTTCTGAGCATAAAGGGGAAAGGGAACACTAGTCTAGAAACAGTGAATCTCAGAAAAAATGAGATTTAAATTAAAGGAGTTGAGGTCTACAGGAAGAAAGTGAAGTGAGGAGAAACGGAAAAACTTCCGGGAAGCATAAAGGAGAGAGTCAAATTAGTCTGATGAGAATGGTAGAAAAATGAAGAACAGACCTGGGAGGTTGTGGATAACACTTGTGGTCTTTGCTAGATGCAGCTACAGAAGATAATAAAAGCACTTACAGCTGGAGATAAACCCAGGAATTTTGCCTATAGCTCCGGGGGAGGAGAAGGTAACACATGATGCCAAAAAGTTACATACAGAAGTCTGCCAAGTTATTGGTGAAAATGAAATGTGAACTCCCTACTGGTTGAGGAGGGGGTTAATCAACAAAAACCTGTTTTGTTCTGTGTTAAGAAAAGAACACATCACATGATTCAGGTGATTTATTTGTCTTTTGTGTTTGGTTAATTCAGGGTTCTTACAGTGAATCATGTTTTCCAAAAAAACCAAAAAATAAAAACCAAACAAAAAAAAAACCCAGAGGAAAAGGAAAATAAACACTTATTTCAGTTGCCAATAATGTGGAAAGTAGGCAATTAATACATACTATAGGATGTAAAATAGGTAAAGAGCAGATCACATACCACTGGCTTAACTTCCTTTTGAAGCATATTTAATCTTGTTAGTGGTTACTTCTTTTCCTTAAGCAACTTGGTGTAACAGGATCACCAGATCAGCTGGGTTTTTTTATAACATGGAACTGCACAGTGAGTGGAGTATAACTCTAGACCTGATTTATAGAATCACAGAATTTGCTGAGTTGGAAGGGATGCATGGGGATGATCGAGTCCAACTCCTGGCCCTGTACAGGACACTCCCAAGAATCACACCATGTGCCTGAGAGCATTGTCCAAACTTCTCTTGAGCTCGGACAGGCTGTGCTGTGACCACTTCCCTGGGGAGCCTCTTCCAGTGCCCGACTACCCTCTGGGTGAAAATCTTTTTCCTGCTATCCCACCTAAACCTCCCCTGACTCAGCTTCATGCCATTTCCTCAATTCCTGTCACTGGTCATGAGAGTGAAGATATCATTGCCTGCCGCTCAGCTTCCCCTTGTGAGGATGCAATGAGACCACAATGAGGTCTCCCCTCAGTCTCCTCCAGACTGAACAGACCAAGTGTCCTCAGCCTCTCCTCTTAAGGCTTCCCCTTCAACCCTTCACCATCCTCGTGGCCCTCCTTTGGATGCTCTCTAATAGCTTTATGGCTTTTTTATATTGTGGTGCCTGAAACTGTACAGTGCTCAAGGTGAAGCAGCACCAGTGCAGAGCAGAGCAAGATGATCCCCTCCTTTGACTGGCTGGTCAAGTCTATATATATATATAATCTATAGATGGCTTACTGTCTTTACTACATGTAATGCAGAAGTGTGTATGTAGTAGATGGCCCAGAAAAGTGTTTGAAAGTTTTAGCTGGACCTCAGAGAAAACATTTCCTTTCTGTGTCTTAGCAACAAGGTGTGGATTTTCAAGTATATTAAAAGCTGCTTTGGAAAGAAAGGGAGTATGTAAACCTGCCTTTGAAAAGAGCAGAAGTGATAGTCTTAAGCTGCATTAGAAGATGTTTAGGTTAGAGACAAAATACAGGGAAAAGCAAGGATGGTTGTGAACTGAAGTAAGTGCGCTGTATGGAAGTGTGGAATCAGTAGTGCTGCAGGCTTTTAAGATGAATTTTGGCAAGGTCTTTCTAATCACATACAATGTAATTGCTTATAACTCCTCCCAAAAGACTTCAGAGAAAGAGAGATCAAGCTGAGGAATGCTATCACGTCAGGAAAAACTTTGATAGCTCATCTTTCTATGCTTTCTGTTTGGGTGATTTTTTGAATATCTGTGATTTTTGTAGATGTATGTCCCCCATCATATGACTGAATGAGGACCTGTCAGAGCAGTGACTGGCAACAGGCATATAAGCATGACACAATGCCATGGCAAGTTTGCTGTTCTAAAGCATGAACACCTTTTACATATATAGTAATAATAATATAGACAATACAGCTTGAAGAAGAGGGACCTGGACTAGAAGACTTGATGACCTGTATTGCGTTTATGTGGCAAGGTTTTGGTAGCAGGGGAGCTACAGATGTGGCTTCTGTGTGCAGATGACAGAAGTTGCCTCCATATAGCACAAGACCCAGTTCTATCTGGCTTCAAGATGGGCCTTCTGATGTCCAAAGCAGAGCTAATCAGTGATGATGGCATACTGCCTCTGTGATAAAACACTTAGGAAAGTGTAAAAACCACTGTGCAGCAGGGATTGGGAGAGAGGACTAAGAATGTGTGAGAGCAACAGCTCTGCAGACATGGAGGTCAGTGAGGAAGGAGAGAGAAGAGATAGTTGAGTGCTGGCGCAGACACTCCCCTGCAGCCTGTGGGGGAGACTGCGATAAAGCAACTTGACTCCTTGCAGCCCATGGAGGGTCCGCGGTGGAGCAGAAATCCACTTGTAGCCCCTGGAGGGCCCCACGCCACAGCAGAGGCTGTGACCCTGTGGGAAACCCATGCTGGAGCAGACTTCTAGCAGGACCAGTGGCCCTGTGGAGGGAGGGAGCCACGTTGTAGTAGGTTTGCTGGCAGGACTTGTGACCCCATGGGAGACCTGTGCTGGAGCAGGCTGTGTCTGAAGAACTGTGCCCTGTGGAAAAGACCCACGCTGGAGCCGTTCATGAAGACCTGTAGTCCTTGGGAAGGAACCATGTCAGAGAAGATCAGAGAGATCTCTGTCCCGTGAGAGGATTCCTATGCTGGAACAGGGAAAGAGCATGAGGAAGGAGTGGCAGAGACAATGTTTGGACTGACTGAAAATCCCATTCCCTGTTGCCCTGCAGTGCTTTGGTGGGACGAAGTAGAGGAAAATAGGTAGTGAAGTTGAACCTGGTAAGGAGGAGTGGGGTGCCTTTAATTATTTTTTTTTTTATCATCCTACTCTGATTTGATTGGTAATAAATTAAACTATTTTCCCCGAGTCAAGTCTCTTTTGCCTGGGGCAGTAATTGGTGAGTGACCTCCCTGTCCTTATCTCAATTCATGAATATTTCAACATATGCTCTCTCCCCTGCCCAGCTGAGGAGGTAGTGACAGAGCCTTTGGTGGGCACCTGGCATCTAGCCAGGGTCGAACAACCTCACGTCCTTTTCTACACCCCTATGTTGTCTGGTTCAGTGAAGGCAAAGCAGTATATAGAACCAGTTTTGAAAGTTGGTTGAATTTAATTAACTTGAGATGGTCAGGTATTAGGTAATTAGTAGCTACAGTTGTTTGCCTTGGTTGTAAATTCTTTCAGTTGCTGGAGATTTTTCCTATGGGAAGTTTAAATTTCTTTAAATTGAACTTAGATGCAGATGCTTGACCAAATACATGAAGCTTGAAGCTTCAGTTTGGTTTTTTAATGTACTTTTGTTAAACTCTTTCTAGCTCATTCTTTTAATTTGATAATTTGAATTCTGTTATGCTTTTCTTCTTTGTTAGTATATTAAAAACAGAAAAACAGAAGGTTTTTTTGTGATGTGTAAGTAGCTTCTGGTTTTCAAATTCTTTGAGAAAAATTTCACTAACACTGGAATGATGTGCATGACAACAAATGAGACTTGCATCTAGGTTTTCTTTGTGGAATGTTTCATGAGTGATCTGCAGTATTTTAGTCTGCAAGATAAACGTATTGGCACAGTGGTCCATGTGTTGTAAAAGATATTCCTAACATGCATAGACTTGTCTTTAGCATCTGGCATCAGTATTTGTGATCCTTCAGATTGTGTCACTAGCCTTTATCGTGGAGGCTATTAGCCTCCTGCAGTTATTTTTCTGTGTATTTTGTCTTTCTGTTCAAATTCAAAAAGGTATTCAGCTACATCTGTGTTATGTGTCTTTAAGAATGGCTTTCAAAGATGAAGGGTGTGGGGAACATTGGGCTCAGTTGCATGTTTGCTAAGGATTGACTTTGAACTGACTGTGTCAGGGTACAGGGCAGATTAGATCATTGTTTTCTTTCCCTGAACTTTCCTTAACAACTTCATTGTTACATTAGTAAAAGCTTATTAGTATTTAAGGCATGTAAACTGGAAGTTAGATGCAGTTGAGTTGAGGTGTTTGAAAGCATTGCATGTGGCTAGTATGTGAAATATTAGTGATGAAAATAGTTGAGGCACAGCATGTCACAGTTTCCTTAAGTTCCTGCTCTGTCATCTAGATGTAGTCTGCTTTTATGGCTCTATCCTGGTATTTTATTCTGTGATGTATGTATATAATCTAAAATTAATACTGGTAGCAGTAATGTTTTGGAGCTTTTGCCCTGTTTTGAAATGAAAATGTATATATAGGTCATATATTGGCCTATTTTGCTGTATAGTAGATATTTCTCTAAAGGATTTGTTTCAAAAGTGCATGAAAATACAGAACTTATTTATGTGTGAAATTTATTTATTAAAATTTTATTTCGTAAGAATGTATTACACAGGTTTTCCTATCTCAGAAGACCGGCATTTTTCATTATGAGAGTATATAACCATTATTTGAGACAGCTACACAACACAGAGTTTAGAATCTAGGATGAATTAAAGACAGAATAGACTAGGTTTTCTAATTCGTGTTTGAGTGTCAAAATAATCTGTGAGGTAACATTGGTGATGTTACTAATTTTAGCTACTCTCTTCTGTCACAGCCCCATGACTTTGATGAATGCAGATTTGATATCAGCGTGAATGATAGTGTTTGGTACCTCCGGGCTCAAGACCCAGACCACAGACAGCAGTGGGTAGATGCAATAGAACAACACAAGGTATGTAATTTTCTGTTTTCTTACTTCCTTTCTCATTCCCTCATTAGATCAAGCATGGTGGTGGCAGAGAGGTTAAGCTTCCCTGTAGAGTCATTAAAGTACTCACGATATTTATGACAGATAAAAGCTGCAAGATTGAAGCTGTGTGTTAAATATGTTTCAAAGGAATTGACTTGCTTGTTCTTCGTAGATAAGATTACTGGGAGCTAAAACTGTGAACTTTTCTTGAGCTTTCTAGCTTGAAGCAAAAAAAAGCTTTCATTGTGTTTGGGTGACTTTTCCGTGGTTTTGCCCATCTTCTCACTGATTATTGAATTGCTTCTTATCTATCCTAGATGTTAACTTGTTAGTCTTGGAGTCAATTCTCTAGGTTATCATTGTGGTTTTAGGCTCCTCTTTTTCATCATTTGACTGCTTTTACTGTATCTGTTTACTGGCTTTTCTCTCTTTGTTTTTTAAGGCACTACTCTTCATCAGCATTTTGTTTCAGCTTTCTTGATCTTTTCCTTGTGTCTCCCAATGAACTCAGTTAATTTCATTTAAAAAATACCTGACCTTCAAGCCCTTTAGGTCTGGTAGAAAGCACACAAAACTTCCATTATGTTCTCAGGTACAACGTAGGCACTGTCCCAAGGTGTAGCATTTAACTATAATACCTAGCACAATGCAGCCTCTCAATCTGGGTTACACAGGTATTACAGGAATACAGATTAAAATAGATATCCAAGTAGGTATGAATTTTTACTTTGAGCTTCGTGAGGTATTGACTGTATAAGTACTGTGTGTAATTAAGAGGTTTCACCTTTTATTGACCATTCCTTGCAAAAAGCAGTGCATGTTCATTAAATTTAAAGTGCTGCCTTTTGATAATGGTTCTCTTTAAAAAAATCATCTCAATTGGTCTATTCATCCCTTTACAGCTTGGCATTTTGCCTTCATTTTGATACAGCGGTAAGATTAAAACATAAGAAGTGAAGTTGCAAAGCGAGGATTCTTTCCTGTAGTCTAGTGAAAAAATACGAAGTCAATAGTAGAGTTTTCTTGAGACATCAGTACTTGCAGTTGATTCCTAATGCAATACCTGAGAGACATTTCTCATGAGGATACACTGAACAAGTTACTGGATTGCACATCCATAGAACTGGCATTTCAAAAACTGGTCTATAGGCCTTGCAGTCTTCAGGTATGGTTTATATAGTCATGGAACTTGAGAGTCCTAGGCTAAAATTCAGACTAGGTTTGGTGAATGATTTAGCTGGGGAAATTCAAAACTTAATCTGAAGCTGGATAAGCAGAAATGCAGTCTTTGTCTTTGCGTGCTACCATGTAGGAGTGAAGGATGAAAAAACCCAGGTCCTGTCTTAAAATGTGCTCATCACAACCTCAAGCCTTTTTCATGCTATTTTTCTGTTCCCTTTGGTAAGGCTCACCTTAACGGTTGCTGAGTTCTGAGCTGCAGTTTTATGAAACAACCAATTAATGAGATTGTAGAATGGTAGTAGTTTAGAGTTTGCCATTGTATTAATTTGGAATTGTTTCTCTGTACTACTTGAAAAATACAAGACTTTTTTTTTTTTAACACTGATCTTTTTTCCTGCATTAGTGCTCAGCCCCTATCATGAGGTATCTGCTTATTTTCTTTTGTCTGTCTGGTATTATTGGTAAGCTTAAGTTGTCTTACTCAACCTCCTTTTCAGATCATGGACAAGTATTGAGGAGTACAAGCTCTAGCATTCCAAAAGTAACCTCCCTTTGTGAAGAAGCCTGATTAATTATACAGTTTTTACACTTTAAAAATCATCTTTTAATATTGATTTAGGTTTTTACAGTTTAAATTTCCATGCTTTGCAAGAATTTGGTAGCTAATTAAATAAATAAATTGTACCAGATCCCTGCTGTTGTGCATAAAGGAGTAGAATGAAGGGTTGGTTATTTCCACTACCCTTTTATTTCCCTGTTATTTAGAATTAGTATAGGGCTAGGGATAATGAGAGCATTATTTGTTATTTTACTAAGGTTATTTTTTGGCTTATATTTTAAAGAGCAAGGGTATTCTCGACTGTTGTAAAAACAGAAGAAAGGTATGTCTACAAGTAGGAAGGGGTACTTCTGTGTATGCTGAACTGACAAGAAACAATTCCGTTTGCATCTTGCTTTCCTAAGGTAGTAAAACTGGACTTGACTGTTCTGAATCTTACGGCTTTTCCAGTATGTGTAGTTTGCAGTTTCATGTCTATTTGACATTTTTCAGTTTCTTTCATACTCCTTTTTACTCTCTCTAGTATTTACAGTATTTAAGGCAAATAGTAGTTGTTTTCATTTTTGAATGGAGTAGAAGTTATTATGGCACGTCACTTCTAAATAAACCATCAAAACATTTAATATGTTAAAGCAATATATTATTTGAAAGCAACCTTTTTGTATTATGCAACTAAACACCATGAATATCATGAACAAGGCAAAGCAGGAAAAATAGCAACAATTACCACAGTCTTGTAATAATACCTTAAACTCAAGCAGAAAGTATGTAATGGAATATCAGAGTTACTAACATCTTCTTTCTGGTGTAATATTCCATTGTCTTCATAATACAGTAGGAGCTTTGTGCAAAAAGTGTTGTAGGTGTAGGTGTTGCTGCTAACTGATCTTAGAAAAATATTAGGTAATCTTATCACCAGAGACTTCGGAAAAGTGCTGTGTGTACATAAATAAGTATTTGGTAGAATTAAACACAGCACAGAAGTGTCCAAACCCAGTCTTCAGTATGGTTATTATCAGTGATTCTTAAAGAGTGTGTCTCCAAAGGTCTTGTTTCTGTACTTTCATTGTGGGGTTAGTGCTATATCCTGTAATTTATATATAAGTTTGTATGGAAAATACTTAAGAAACAGTACATTTTCCCAATGGAACTTCAATAGGATCTGAGAAAAAAAATGTTTTCATGCCATCTAGAAGTTAATCCCATTTTTGAGTCAAATTTTTATGAACAACACTTAGGTGAGCCTTAGTTTTAAGTAACTCCTCATCCATCCTTTAATTTACTTCAGCTCATGCAAGTTTTATATCCAAAAACTTGATTGAGTGTTGGAGAAGATGGGCAAAATATCTCATTGCACTGAAAACTTCAGATTTGTGTCTGCTTAGTCTGAAGGAACTTTCTGGTCAGGTTACTAAACCTCAAACAAAAGTTCTTTAACAAGCTGTTACTTGTGGGTAAAAATGCTTTTGTTTGAGAACCAGGTTCTTCAAGTGACACATAATAATTTGAATAAAACCAAGAGAGGAAATTACTTCCTGTACTGAACGGTCATTTTTATTAACATTAGTCTACTGCTACATAAAGTACTTTTTTTGTTTGTTTTTTAAGTTCTTTGTTGCTTACTGAGTGGGTAGGTAGTTCTGGTAGGCTGCTTAAGCTATTTGCTAACAAAAGTGTATTTGTGAGACTTAATGTAGCATATCACAAGGTTGTTGATCATCAGAGTAAGAAAAATAGACTGAAACTTTGACTGGGTTTCATTGTGCTCCAAACAGAGGGAACACTGATTTAAAATTAATATAAATATAAGCAGACATAGAAAAACTTTTGCTTAGCAGAACCAATGAGTAGCTGATGGCTGACAAATGTGAAACAGCTAATGTTCAAGCATAAAAACCATTAGAATTTACAGGGGGCTTTATAATTGGGGGTTTTTTTGTATTGAGGTTCCTGAATCCTTACCACATTAAGTGTTTCAAGTATAGCTCTAAAATGTTCATTCATCTCCCTGAACTGGAGGAGGGATAAATCTGAAACTGCTGTGAAGCCATCAGTGAGGCAAATGAGGAACTAGTTCATGTGTAACCAAGAGTCTGTTCTTCTAGTTAAGTGTTTTGTTAAATCTTCTACTTAAATATTTCAGGCATTTCTCTGGTGTCAAAACATTGGTGGTACTTGAGCAGCACAGTGCTGATGTTTCTGGAAAGTTACTCTCTTCTTAATAATCATTTAGAAGATTATTAAAGACTGCCTCTTCCAGGTCTCTCCCATGGTTTCCAAATGGAGTTTGGAATTTCTAAACTATGATTAGGTAAACTGGCTTAAATGTTGTTAGTTCAGTGCTGTGAGGAAATGAGGGGAGTGAATTGCTGTTTATTATGAGAAACAATTGTATAAGTAAAGTTATTTTGAGCAAATTCACTTGAACTCCTGATGTCCAGATAATAATATCTTGTAATGTTAATCTACCACCTGAGTTGAGAACTTGATGACACTTTATTTAGAAATGAATACTTCATGAGAAACTTTGCATCAGTTTATGTTTGTCCTATTTTGTTCCATTGTAGTTTCTATTGCTTTGCACACATACTCATGTTTTCATTATTGGCTTCATGTTTCCTCAGCAAAATAGATTGAGAGTTTTTAAGCCCTGTATTTGCAAAATCTTTTGTTTGTCAAACTGAAATACTGTTTTAAGTCTTGCTGTACTTCTTACAATACCTGACTTAGGTGTGTCAGACTGGAAAAGGTAATTTTTCAGAGGGGTACCTAGATACCTAGTAAGTTGGGATGTAGGGAGTAGGTGGGTTTTCATTTTGAGGTGATGGTGTTACATCTGGGGCAGAAGGCATGAATCTCAAAGTTTGACTGTGAAAGGCA
Organism: Entomyzon cyanotis; assembly: GCA_024500445.1. Taxonomy (NCBI): domain Eukaryota; kingdom Metazoa; phylum Chordata; class Aves; order Passeriformes; family Meliphagidae; genus Entomyzon; species Entomyzon cyanotis. The sequence continues at coordinate 28,082,473 of JAKEPQ010001021.1, read as the reverse complement.
TCAGGTGGCTATTTTCTGAACCTAACTGATAAATGTCCTTTTTCTGAGGATGAAGGAACCTGTCCCCTAAAATGAAGATGGCCTGTCTCCCTTATAAAAATTGTCCTAGAAGGAGTGACTACTGCTTGATTGTTTTCACTCTTGATTAGACACTGGGGAAGGAGTTAGCTAGTTAGGATAGGGTTATACAGAAACATCAAGAAGAGTAAAGCTTGTATCTGTTTTTTTAGCATTTTTTCCCCCATAAAACTTGTGGAGGGAGGAAGCGTGGCAACCTTGGGGTCAAAGATAGTTTAGCTTTTAAGTAATTCTAACTTTGTGCAATTCTTTATATACTACAACTTGTTTCTTAAATTACCAGTTGTCAAACCAAGCAAGATGCTTCAGATACCTATTTTTGCATTGTTTAAGTGCAGATCTAGTTAAGATGATGATAAAAACCCAAAACACTGGATTTGGCAGGCTAATAAAGTCAAATTTAAGAAAAAGTTAAGTAGTTATTAAAGCAGTTGATTAATTTAATTTATTAAACACTGATACATTTTCAAACAAGTAAGCTAGAACTGGGATATTTTGTTTTGAGATTATTATTTTCTGACTGTTGATCCTAGTTCATAAGTTAATTTAGAAAGCTTCAGAGAAACCTTAAAACAGCATAATTTTGATTGCAGTCAATAAGGGCACTTTAGAATACTGTTGTGAGAAAATTCAAGGCCTAAAAACATCATCAGCCTGAAATTTTTAGGAAACTCTTGTTAACCACATAAAATGGAGTTCCTTTTTTCCAAGTAACCTAAAAAAAGCACGCAGTTACCTTATGCGTAGTGTTAAGGGTCATTAATTTCACTGTTACGGTCATCTGCATGTTTTGTTTTCCCTTGTCAATGCACTGTTTTAAAAGGATTACTGAATGTACTGTTACACTGTACGTTGAAAAATATTGCTACTAACAGTAATTGTGATGTTGAAGCAGGAAGAGCAGACAGGTGGGTGTTTGAGGAGAGGACAAGTGGTAGAGGTGGACTTTTACTAGCTAGCATGACTGCAAAACCATTCAAAAGCAAAACTGCCAGTGGCTAAAAGCTGAGCACCACAATGTTGTGCACTTGAGAAGCATCTTAATAACAAAATAACCCAGAGAATACCCTATCCAGAGCTAATGGACCCCCCCATCTAACTGCTCTAGTTGTTCCTGCCCTGAAAGGTTGAGTTAAGGCCAGATGCTTAAATCTATTGGTAATACAAATCAGCTTCTGGATAAACAGAGTGAAACACATCAGGTGAAATATTGAGTTATTTTTAAAATTAAACTTTGCTTTCTGTCTTTGTGGTTTTTCTCCTATAAACTCAAGTATAAGATGTTATGCAGGACTAACTTTTTTTAAACTCAGAGGAAGCCTTAAATTTCACTTCAGACTTGATTATAAGTACCCAGAGTTTCTCAGTTCCTAATTTTTGTTCTGTAATTGAAATGCATCACCTTCAGGCTGAAACCCAAGTGCATCTACCTGTTCCCTCAACCTATTAATACCTAAAAAAATTTCACATTAACTATACTTAAAGTCAAGCTTTTGTTTGAATACTGTATGTAAATATTGTTCTGTGAGATTATTTTTAGTTAGCTGTTCTAAGAAACGTTGAAAAATGCAAATAGAGATAACCTCATAGTAAATCTTTACTAGCAGTGGGTGCCAGAGCAAAAAAATTTGACCTGTTAATTGGGTCAGAAACCAATGTAAGACTTCCAATTTGTGAAATAATGAGCTCAAGTTTCTCAACAGGAAGGGGAGAGTACAGAAAGGTACTACATATTTAACTTGTCCACAGGTTTTCAACAACTGTAAGTCAAGCTGTAGCATTCTGTGAAGACAAGGTGGTTTTCTTCTTTTCTACACCTCTCTAATCCTGCCCTAAGATGGATTTAATATACTGATATTGGCAAGAACGACATGCAAGTAAATCACTCCAAATCTGTTGCCAGTCTGGACTGAAATTAATATTAAGATAATATAGAATTAATTGCAAAGTATATGCAGAGGAATGATACAGAAACATTTTGAGTCAGCATACTAATATAACAAACTTTTAAAATAGATATTAAAAGAGAAGTATAAATTTCTGCCATCAGTAAATAGCTCTGTACATTAAATTCAGTGTTCATATTTTCTGGCAGACATTTGTGGAGCTGCTGGAATGACTAGTTCATATGTTTGTGTAGACCATATTTAAGTGCATAATGAAATGCTGCTAATAGTCTTTAGAAGTCTATTTTGATGTTTTGACCTTTCTAAATATACTTTTATATCAGCTTACTATATTGTTGACAGCTATTCACTGTCAATTTCTATAAAATGGTAAATATTTTAATGTTTATGAGTGAATGTTAATTATAAATACAGTCTTGTTGTTTATTTTAAAATAAAAACTTTCTAATAGTGTAACTTCAGATACATCATATAGGAGGGAGCAACAGGAAGAGTGTCTGTTGCCGTTTCACCATCTACTTCCTCTCCTGGAGATCAGCTGTTTCAATAGTGTGTGATTTTTAAAATATTTGCTTCCTCAGCAGTGGTTGCTGAGGTCCAAAAAGAGAAGAATGTGGCTCCCTAATATTTAAATTTTTCTTGCATTTCATCCTAATACCAATTCCTCTGGCATATTTCCCCCTGTACCCATTCATAAATAAGACTCAAGTAGAAGCAACAGTGCAGATGAAGGAAAGCATGGGATATATGGGAGTAGGTATATGGTGTTGTTCAACTTTGTTTTTATTTATCAAGTTCATAATAAGGACTGTAGCATGATGAGGCCTCCTTTTGCCTGTGTTGATATCCATGTCCTAAGTGTTGGAACAAGTTTCTTAAGTAATCTTGATGTCAGCCACTGCTTTGTATTAACCTGATTTGGATTTCCTTGTTGTTTTTTTGGATGCTCTGCAGCACACAACAAAGTCTAAATGTTTCTGTTTGATGCTGTCATTTTGGATTGTTTAGCATACACTCTTACGGTATGGTGGTAATTCAGTTTGCTCCGGAAGCTAGTGACCCACTCTCACTGTGGCATTGTGAGGCTCTGGCTTGCAGCAGCAGTGCAGCTTGCCTGAGAAGAGGCTGGAGGACAGCATTCAGATATCTATGTCAACCTGTAAAAAGCTGTTACCTATTTAAAAGACTGAAAAGTGTGGGCAAGTCACTGAGTGGTAGAGACACACACGTAAAGGTGTTGCAAAAACACCGTGTACTAGTTTGAAACGAAAAAGCCATGAACTGTTGCTCAAGCTTATGCAGGAACTTTGATGTGTTTTTGTTGCTGTTCTGTCGCTGTTGTGTGTTGATGTTAATATGTAACTTAAGTTCTTGTGTGCTCACATTTGACATCTCCCTGCAAAGCTGAATTTGAAGTGTTTTCAAAACTACTCCTTGATAACTAAGTAAGAAAATATGTTCGAGCACAGTCTTCTTAACATGGCAGTAATAAGCTTATTTATTTTGGATTTTGGCCAGAACTTCAGGTAAAATAGGAAATACATAGGAGAAGGATGTAGCTGTCTCAAGTCTGGGTACCCTGTGTAGCTTTTTCAATTTATTTATCCTTCAGTCGTGAATACTGTCTTTTTCTTTTTGCTCTTCAGTGACATCTGAGTGGTATAGATGTCAGCAAAGAAATAAGCTGAAGCACCATCCTGAAGGAAGAGTCATAAAGTTCATTCTAATTCTTCCCTTTATATGAGCTAAAGTCATCCTTATTAGGTGCTGTGTTTCACTGTGAGTTAGACTGGGAAGTGTTGTAATAGTAAAGGCTCGTGCAATCATTTTAGCCAGTTTCTGCTGTTAAACGGGTTTCTTGCCATCCTCATGAAATACGAGTTTTCCTTTATTACATAGTTTTACAGTAAATCTAGGGAGGTGATTATTCCATTCATTTTTGAAACACTTGAAATTTCTTGGCTTTTTCTGTTAGAACAGTTCCCCATTCTTCAATTGTTGTTCGTGTGGACATCTTTTACAACTTTCTGATGCCTTGTATGGCTCTCTTCCAAACTCAGTCCTCATTTTTCTCTGAAGCATAGCACCAAAATAGAATTCAGTATTCTACTAGGATCCTACACATTGTGTAGAATGTAGGATAATTCTGCAGATCTTGTATGCTACCATTTTACAGCACCATGCGTTTTTAACTTATTCAGCTTGAGAACCACTAAATTTGATTCATCTCTAGAACTATCTGCAGGTTGTTACCTGACCTGTATGTGTACAGTACAATATTTCCTATAACCAAGCCTTTTTCTCCTGTGTACATAAGTGTGAAATTTATGCTTCTCTTCTGTCAACTTCAGTCTTTCCAGCTCTGCTGCTGTGGGTAATAATTACAGTGCTGTGTGGGATTAGTTCACTTCTTAAGTGATCATGCTGCTTCTACTACGTTGTGAAGTATGGGGATTGTCTGCATGAAGGAACTGCTAAATCATCTAGCCTGTCTCAGTTCATAGCTGTTTGTCTGTTACTCTGTTGGGAGCTACTTACCCGAATGTGAAGCTGTACATATATGTGCACTTTAAATAATTTTAAATCTTTGTATCCATTAAACCTGTGATCACCTGTATATTCCTAATTAAAAAGTGTTTTCTCTCATCTAGTCAGAGCATTAACATGTAGTCTTCATAGTCTTAGTAGAGGTCTTGAACTCTCCTTCTCTTAAGCCCCTACCACCAAAAGGTAAGTTTAGTTCACATGGCTTACTTCTATCTTTCCTTTAAATTAGCTAAATATACAAATAGATTCAAGATTCAAATGCGCAGAAAGGATAAAGTAAATTTTTGATTCACTGCATAGCCAGGTTGGTGAACCAGGGTGTTCTGAAATATCTAATGTATGCCTGAAAATTACAGTTCAAATTGCAGATTAGCAGAGTGTTGCCTTTTGGGTGCAATACTGTGTGGAGGAAAACCTTTGTAAAAGTGCTAACACAGTATCAAATTATGTGAAAGGCTTGTGACACTACCATTCTGCTAAGCTGTTAGAAGTACGTCAGTCAAAGTTTTTGCAGCACTGTTTAAAGAGAGGGTGATGTACCTGGCTAAAGTAAACTTGGTCTTGGGACTACTGCTCAGTCTTGAGGTGACCAGAACTAAGGTAAAAGAGTCAGCTTGCAGCTGGCTGTGCAGTAAATAGCCAGTCTCACTGTTACAAATGGGTGGGATTCCAGTAGTAAACCCAAAGGTGTTATTAATTCACTTTGTAAAAAGTGTGGTAGATCATTTTGATAGTGTATACTTTCATTTAATGAAGTTACGGGAATGTCAAGCATTGTAACCAGCAGAATGACACGCAGAGTCTCTAGGAGTCTGAGTTCTCCATGGCAGAGTGGCATGTTTTCACAAGCTCTCCCTGAAAACAGTATTTTTCATTGAGAGAGACCTGTGTCAAGCTTGACTTAAGTGTTAAATGCCCCTTCAAATTAGGGTAAGCTCTTGGTATCAAGAACAGAAAGTAGAGAGCTGTAGTGTAAAAGTACTGAGTGGTTAAACAGTTTAAAAGCTGGCATTTGCCAAACAGTGTATGCTGCTTACTCAGAATTCTTATTCATCACCTCAAAAATACTGCGCATTAACAGCTTAATAGAAAAGTTTTGGATACTCTGTATGCCTCAGTCTACTAAAGGCAGTTGTCTTTGCCTTCTAAAAGCACTTTTAGGAGGTGCTCATTATGAAAGCTCACTGAAGAAAAGTGAAACTGAATGATGTGATATTAACAGATCATAGTTAACCCCCTTGCTGTAGGGAGGAGTACTCAACCTCATGGGTGGAGTGCTTAAGTCCCCATGAGACAGAGGTAACTTTTTGGCTCTTTTGCGAGGCACACGCATCACCACCATCCAGTGAAAGTCCTGAAAAGAGAGTAACTCCAGAAGCTGAAGTGACTCTAAAGAGCTAGAGGAATTCTTTTGAAAACAAAACATGGCTTGGGGCATCTGCTTTTCAAATTTAAGGTCCTTGTCATATATTGGAACCACTTAAGGTAATTCTTCCAGTATAATTTCCACTGTAGGTCAGCAAAAAGATGGGGTTTTTTCCTCTGAAGACAGATCAAGCATGAAAATATGCATTTGCTGTTATTTTAATGTCATCCATGGGCATAGACTGACTGCAGAGGAGATAGAAGTTCTGCTCTTGAGCATACCTATTTTAAATGGTGGTGAGGAAGAAGGGATTTAATATTTAACTGTTACTGTTTAAATATCCTGTATTGATTGGTATGAACATAGGCATCAGAAAATTGGGGTAATGGAGCGCCAAATAGAAAGGTGTCCATCTTCCTACGCCCCTGATAATCTGGAGTAACTTGTGAGGATTTGTGTATTACTGTAACATTGCTTGTTTAAGCAAACAAGTGCACCTGAGGCTGCTCAGATGATAAGAATTACTTGCCCTGATGTACAGTATGATGCTGGTACTGAAACTTACCAATGTTGCACAGAAGCTGTGCTTTCAGGGGAAGATTAGATCAATTATCGAGTTATTATTCCTTTACTGTCAATAACAGAAGATTCTTTCTTTAAAATTAAATTAAATATTAACAAAATTTCAGTGATGAAAACTAAGCTTGAATATGTGTTGTACATTCCATTATTTTAGCTATTATCAGCAGGAACTCTAATACATATGATATTGCATATCATTTGATGTTACTAAATTTGCCAAGTGCACTTACTGCTGAAAACTATGTATTTCCTGAAAGAAGACTTTAGGGGAATGCCAGTGAATCAGCAGTTTCAGTTGACTACAGAAGCATGTTTGCTTCAGCAAACCTAAATTTTGTCACTTCCAAACTGTTGAAACTTCCCTTTCAGGACCAAAAACAATAGTTCTTTGTTGGTCTTGGCACCCTTTTTGCCATTCTTGGGCCCATGTTCAAACAGCAGCTGTTATGTTGCAGCTTTATTAATAAGTAGTTACAGTTAGTACTGTTTAAAGCTGGAGTAAAGCTTTGTCCATTCCAGCCCAACACGCTTGATTAATTATAAACAAAGCAGATTGTTTCACTTTGACCAGCCCAGTCTTTCTTTGCTTGTGTGTTCCAGTTATGTTTCATAACAATTGCTTTGGCTTTGAAAATAGATATTATAATTCTCTGAAGAATGCATCCTTGTGGGGTGTAGGGCTGAGTATGTAATTGGACATGCTCTGAGCAGGAGGTGGTACTAAAGGTCTTGCATCCTAGTCATTCTGATTCTATGGTAAAAACCACATTTTTTATATAGCAGTTAATTCTTCCTTGCTTGTGTTATAATATTTTCTATTTCCCAACAAAAGAATTCCTCTGTCTTGAAACAGTTCTTTATTAACAAGGTGAAGTTTTTTTTGCCTCATTTTGGTGGTTCTCTGACATTCAGATGTAAATAACAGGTCTGGTTAAATTCTGTCTCCTTCAAGTTTTGTATTATTCTTGTGCTGTTCAAAAGTGCAGCATCTACTTATTTCCATTCTTGTTTCTACCTGTCCCCAAATATGCTAAGCAAGGTTAAGCAGAAAATACAGAATTTCTGTGTTTAGTGATATTAGTGAGTTTGAGGAAATCTGTTAGGTAAACCTGCCAATTTTGCTAAGTACGAAGAAAGTGCAAACATCTACTTAGACTACAGTTCCCATAATATAATCGAACAATATGTAGGACTTAAGGTTTGTGCAAGTATATCTAATTGATCTTCAGAGACTTACTGGACTGGTTTGTGTTTTAATTCTTGAGAAGAGGCCATCGTGCTGGCTAAGACACATCCTCAACAGATGGAGAGAGTTCAGTACCAGTCATATGTAGTCTCTCTTGGAGTATCCTCCTGTGTAGACAGAACCTGCAGTAAAAAACATGCTCCATTTTGGGTTTGAATTTGGTCATATGGGAAGAAATTCTGAAATATGTGGATATTTCTGGAGGCTCCAATTAGGAGAAAAACTTGTGTTACACTTGACTGGAAAGGTTTTCTGCCTTCGTTGATTTATACTGTCTTTATATAAGAGCCCTGTGTTATACAGCAAATCTGCCGGTTTTCTTTACTGTTCTCAACTGTGAGGCAGATGTGAGTCTGGAATGCTTTTGGATGTAGATACTATAGCTTCACTTTTGTCATTTTTATGGCTGCTGCTTTTTGTATGCCCGAACTGGACTATATGCAGGTCTATTAGAGTATGAAGATCTGGTGATAGAATATGCATTTTGCCACTGCCATGCAGAATGGTCAGGGAACAATATCTTGCTTACTGTCAGGTGGGAGTTTCCCTCCCATCACTTCACAACGGAATGAAGTCAGCTGCAGTTCAAAGCTGCAGTTCCAGTGTGCTGCAGTTCAAAGCAGACAACAGCAAGAACATGGCCATACTCCTGAAGTCTGATGTCACACCCATATGCACACTGGGATTTCTGCAGGCAGTAACATCAGTGTTCCAGTTTGTCAGTTCTTAGCATGTGTGGCTTTCTCATGATGAATTATTCCGGCTACACTGCTGTGAGAGAACCAACAATGGGATTGGACTTTCGCAGTATGTAGAAAATATGAGTCTACAAAATAATTGATGACGTACACACTGAATGTGTTTCTGCAGTTGCCTGGACTTTTCATAGTACAGTGTGCAGTGAAGGCACAAATTATTACAGAAAGGGCTCTATAGCTTGTACAAAACAGATGTGCTGTCATGAAATGAGAGAATTTGGTTACTATAGAAGTTGTGAGTTACATAGGCACTAAACTGCTTGTTTTATTATACTGTTCTCTAGCTAATGCTTATCACAGGGAAGCTGTGTTGGTACCAGCACTGCACTGGCACCCTTTATCTTGGTCATACTTTCTACACCTCTGGAAGAAAAGCAACGTAAGACCAGAATGTTGTCCCAAAGCTTAGTGCACAATAGCAGGACCAATAATATTACAGTTCTGTGTAAAACTCATGATAACATTTATCTTCAAGGTCCTGAACATTTTAGGGCCTAGATCCTTTGATTTGCTTTCTTGTAATGTGCTAAAAGTAGCCTTTTATGAGCTGTTTTCTGAACAGTTTCCAGATTTTCCTTCAAGGGGCAGGGTAGGTCAGCTTATTGTAGAGACCTGTGCTGTGCTTGAAGTTGTTTTTCCTATTACACAGAGGGCGTTGGCTTTCAGCAAATAAAAGCAGTCTGTTTCTTTTTGCATCAGTGAACAATGATAGTGTGGAGGTTGTTTTTGTATTGACAGATGAGTTTAATGCCTTTACTGATGTTGTTTGCTAATATTGTATGTAATATCAGTTAATATTTTAATTTTCAAAGATGAGCTTTCTTAAAGTTGCATTTCATAAAACACTTTTACAAACTCCTAAGTAAGCCTGTATAAGCTTAGTGTTATGAATAGAGTAAATGACTTATTTCGGGTGAAATATGTCTGTGTCATTACCTCATGACTGTTAATGGGTTTGGTAGGCTTTAACTAAAACTTTGTTTCTCCTGATGCTTCCCAAAGTGTGTACACATACAGGGAAGACTAGTTTGGTGAGAGCCTACTTGATGTATAACCTGTACATGAAGAAATTTTGTGCCTATTCATCTGGCTGGTATATAAAACTACTTTTCATGATGGCTTGTATGTTTGCAGACTAATGACTCAGCAGCTAAATGTTGGACATGGTACTTGAGACAGATGTGCCCAATTTTCTCTATGTCAGGTATCAAGTTTTTGTAAAGCTAAATTAATCTGAGCCCAACTACTTGTTAGATGAAGTTCTAAGGAATCTGGACCAGATCATTTGTCAGGCTGATTTGGTACTATGTCTTTGGACAATCTTAACTGGAAATGACTGTGTTCTTAGTTGATTCACTATTTTGAACTGGCTGAGAAGTGTGACATCAAAATAATTCCTTCTATCTCTGTTACAATTTCTAATTTGCTGTCATCTATTCAGCGCTAAATGTCATTGTTACTAGCATACTGTGTGGAAAACTTTATCCTCACTAAGCAAGGTGTCTCAGATGTAATTATAAAGGCTAAAGGTAAAACTGCTCTGGTTTTAATTGTCTACCCAGAAAACGAGGTTTCAATGCCCAGGGACTGAAGCAGAAACAGGGTAAGGGTTACTGTTGGTCTTTGACCAATAGTAACCTCTGCCCGTGTCTGTTTCCTTTTCCCTATTTCCCTCTAGTGGTCACACAAGATACTGAATTGGGCAGGTTAAACAGATGAACTGGTACTAACACGAAAGTAATATGAAGTGTATGACAACTTAATTTTCCTAGTCCTGACCTGTTAGAACACAGACTACTGTGAAACCTTGGGACAGGAGGACATATGCTCATGTTTTGAGTTGGTGATTCACTAAGGTTTTAGAAATTATCTGAATTTTTAGCCTTTAAATATCCAAATGCATCTTTTATATGAAAGACACAAAGCTCATAGCATAATTTAAGTTTGCTTATGAAGTTTTCTGTGTGGGATCTGCTTTATATACATATCTTTGCCTTTCTGTATCTGGGACTAGGTCTTCTGTCTAAACACTGAAAGTATTCAGATTAATTTAACCCCTTAGTGTTTTGCTTTATGTCGTATTAGACTTGTTCTTAACCCATGAACTAAAATGAGAATTACAGAATCGTGTGGTTCTAGTCTTCATAAAACAATCAATGTTTTCATATAACTTTTTAAAAATCTTGATACAGCCATTGTGTATCAAGTATTTAATGGAATTGCTAAGATTGAAAAAGACCTTCAGTATTACCATGTTCAGTTGTCAACCCAGCACTATCACCATGTTCACCTCCAAAAAACCATGTCCTCATGTGCCATATCCACATGGTTTTTGAACCGGTATTTTCAGATCTGGTGACTCCACCATTTTCCTGAGCAGTATGGTCCAATGCTTTACAACCCCTTCCACGAACAAAATATCATAATATCTAAACTAACCCTCTGTGACTGCAACTTGAGGCCATTTCCTCTTGTCCGGTCGCTTGCTACTTGGAATAAGAGACTGCCACCCATCTCACTACAGCCTCCTTTCAGGTAGCTGTAGAGAGTGATAAGGTCTCGTCTGAGTGTTGCCTTTTCGGCTGGTAGAAATATGAAGCAGACACAGCAGTAAAAGGAAAAAGGGTATTACCTTGGTTTAGGATCCTAGGTGCACAACTCATCAAAGGTGAAAACATGCCAAGAAGGCCACCCCCTACCAAATGTATACAATTTTATGGACCTCACAAATTAGCATATCTACCTAAAATCCCCCAATAAGAGACTTAATAGATGAAGTAATTGTCCCCCTATTTTAATTATCCCCCTAAATGAGATGACAGCCTAGTTTACAAAATATGTTCCTGAGAGAGAGACTCCATCCAAGGTTGGAGCCTCTAGTTCTGAGATAGTATAGAGCCATTGGCCTCTCACTGTGAATGGTCTTCCTGCTTTGCAAAACCCACAAACTAAGCTAAACATGAGATTACAAGAATTACAAACATGTGGGGCTAGGTACAAGGAGTGTGTGTAGAGGGTACAAGGGAAGGGAAAGGGTATAAAAGTGTATAAAAAGGGTATAAAAAGAAAAGACAAAAAATCATTGGGCATCATGAGCATCCTTTTTTCCAGGCTGAGCAAGCCCAATTTTTTCAGCCGCTCCTTATCAGACTTGTGCTCCAAACCCTTTTCCAGCTTCATTTGGCTTAAGATCTTGCAAATACTGCTTCCTATGTAAGTTGAGGCAGACATCTTGGAAGAGTACAAGGATATTTTTAATCTCTATTAATTACTATTAATCTCTATTAATTAATTATTTAATCTCTAAGTCATGTAGAGACAATTTTAGAAAGCCAAAAGCATAGCTAGAACACAGTCTGGTCACTGCTATATAAGATAATAAAATGTTTTTCCAAATACATTACACAAAAGGAGGGCCAGTGAAAATCTCCATCCTGTATTTGACATGTGGATGGGGAGCACTGTCACCAAGGATGAGGAAAAGGCTGAGGTGCTTAATGCTTTCTTTGCCTCAGTCTTTAACAGAAAGACCAAATAGCCTTAGGGCAACCAGCCCCCTGAGCTGCCAAACAGGAATGGGGATCAGAACAGCCTCCCTGTAACCCAGGAGGAAGTGATCTCCCATGTCACTTAGACGCTCACAAGTCTATGGGGCTGGATGAGGTTCACCCAGCAGTGTTGATGGAGCTCATGTAGAAGTTTGCCAAGCCACCCTCCATCACTTACCATTAGCCCTAGTTAACCAGGGACATCCCAGATAACTGGAGGTTGGCAGGTGTGGTGCCCATCTACAAGAAGGGTCAGAAAGAGGATCTGGGAAATTACAGCCTGTCAGCCTGATTGTGGTGACCTCAGTGCAGGGGAAGGTTATGGAACAGAAGTATCTTGAGTGTGATAACCAGCACATACAGGACAACCAGGGCATCAGGCCCAGCCAGCATGCATTTGTGAAAGGCAGGTCCTGCCTGACCAACCTTATCTCCTTTTAGGACAGGGTGACCTGCTTGGCATATGAGGGAAAGGCGGATGATCTGGATGAGAGGATCGAGCGCACCGTCATTCAGTTTGCAGGTGACAAGTTGGGTGGGAGTGTTGATCTGCTGGAGGTAGGAAGGCTCTTCAGGTTAGACATCAGGAAGAATTTTTTCACTGAAAGGGTGGTCAGGTAGTGGAATGGGCTGCCCAGGGAAGTAATGGAGCCACCATCCCTGGAGGTGGCTTTGTGTTATGGTATAGCTGACAGGGTAGTGTTGGCTCAAAGGTTGGACTCTGTGATCTTGGAAGTATTTTCCAACCTTAATGATTCTGATTATTTTCTGTCCGTCATGCAGAACAGTTGATTTTGTACTTACAAAATTATGCCTTCAGAACTTTGATACATTATATCAAATATGTTCATCTTTTGTTTAAAAATAAGATTACCTTTGGACAGAATTATTGCCTAGATAATTTGAGTTCAACATATGGAATCTTTACATTGTCAAATTGATGTATGATTAGAAATAGGCATAAAGCTTCTACTGATGGCAGAATGCTGTTGCATAAAGAGCTTTTAGACCAGACTGGGCCTTGTTTTTAAGCAAACATGGTTTTGACTCAGTAGAAGGACTGGTTTTTATGAATCTTCAGCCCTGGACAATGTCAGGAATCTGAAACTGTATCAGGAATGTGACAAAATTTGCATGTCTTGGGGTCCCTTATTTCGTATAACTTATTTTGTTCAAGTGTGTAATAGGTGCAGTGAGCCTCCCTTGTTTTTGAGGGAAGTACGTGTTGAGAGCTGACATAAACAAGAGCTACAGCAAGAAGGAAATAAGAATAGGTTTTGAAAGTGACGAAAGTTGTGTTAGATATAATAGGGTGTGAGATGCAAAGCAAGAAGTGTATTAAAAGTAAACGCTTATTTTCCCCCAATTTTTTGCAAATTACTGTTATGAGATTTCAGTTTCAACAGCATATGTTCTCATGTATTTCCGTAGGGTGTAAGATAGTTTTCCTTAAATTCTTTTTCAAATATATTGTGAAATTTGACAATTCCAACTTTCTTTGTCTTCCAGTGCTTGCTGTGTATTACGTCAGGGGTATGCCAACCATTTCACAGAGATTTCTGTTCTGGTGGCTAAATGAATGCTTAAGGATTGTGTGGAGGGAAAAAAAAAATCTGTTTCTGAGTTTAGCAGTGACAAGGTAACTGTTAATTGCACTAGGTGAACAAGGGACTTAATGATCTTTGTGGATTTTGCAGGAGCATTTGCTTTGGTAGTTTTCTTATTTCTAAGAAGCATAGATGGCTAAGCATATTTATCTGCTGCTAGATACATTCTGTGTTGCTGTAAAGCTTTTTGTAGTCCATTTCTTTTAGTACAAGTGAAAACCTTGCCTGCACCTGTACTTCAAATCCTAGGGTTTCTTGTTAGGAAAATGTTTGATCTGATTAAGCAGAGTGTAGGCCTCTCAAGTCCATATCCAAAACAGGCTCAGGCTTGCACAAGTACCTTTTCACAAACGTGAAAAAAACCCCTATTGCTGTTAGACCATGCTCTTTCGAAATCTCATTATCGTCAAGATTCTTAACCATGATACTGATGGTAGGTAGATGTTTTTCTAGTTCTACAGAGGGGATATTAATATAACAAATACCTTAGGTTAAAAAATACACCTTAACCAGCTATTGGACTAAGAGGCAATAATTCCTTCTTTGCCATTTTGAAGTATAAGTAAGATACTGCCTAAATACCTGTTAACTGTGTACACGGTGCGTGGTTTTGTCCTCCCTGCTCGGTGCCGCTGTTGAGATGGGCTGGGTTATCCTTACGTGCTCAGTCCCGGCAAGGCGCGGGCTTTCCCTCCACCTAGTGGATGCTCCCTGGGAGAGCCGATTCTCGGACTGGTGCAGCCGCTTTTCCTGCTGCCTTCTGGCTCATCTGCCTTAGCTCGCACTTGTGCATTATCCTGGTAGCACTGCCTTTTGAACTTTACACATAGCAATAATGTAATAATATTTAATGTAATTGTTACGCAATTTTTTATAACTGCTAAAAAGAACAGTGTGACATGTGCTTGCAGTTAGGATCAGAACTGTTCTTATTTAAAGGCACAGTTGCACAAGGGTTAGCCTTAAACCAAGATTAGGCAATGTGTAATGAAATTGACTTGTTCTTTAAAATCTGTAACTATTCCCTCTGTCTTTTAGAGCATGAAAACAATTAAGAACACTTACTTCAGTGCATTGGGAGCTGAGGGCAAAACATCAGTGCTTTTTCTGCCCATGTCTAATAGAGTGGTGTTTACTAGTTTTCCATAGGAATACAGAACTTACCTGTCCCTGTTCTGACAGCCCAGATTCATGGCAGGGGTAAATGTAGTCTCTCCCAGTCTTGCTTGTAGTCTCCTGAGCCAGCAGTACAAGCTGCTTTAGTTTTGTTAGGAAGTACACTAAGTATTGCAGTTATTGTCATCTTGGGTTTTGGCACTTACGCTCAGTGAAGAGTTTTGTTTTTATACTTATTTTTCACCTTGGAATCCCTGGGCTTTTCTCCTGTGCACATAATATGTGTATTTACTATGGAATTGCAACATGTATCCCTGCTGGAGAAAAGTTATGTATACATGTCTTTTCCTGGTTTTGCAGTTGCAAAAAAGGTCATATTAGAAGCTCTTTCGTTTTAAGTAGTCATCTGCAGTGTGCGTGGGAGGGCTGTGGGGAGGGAATCATCATCCAGCTGCCCTGACCTGGATTGTGGAATTTCTGTCTTGGCCTTCTGGCTAACTACCACCTTGGGTTTGCAACTTTAAATTTCCATTGTCAGCAGCTTCAGAACAATTGAAAAATCAGACCTATAGTCACATGATAATTATATCTTTAACTTCAGTCCCCGAAATGCATCCTGTACTGCCCTACCTGTAGTGTCTGTTGTGTTCTTACTGTCTGCAGTCATCTACTGCAAGGGTAGTCCTGCCTTGGCTCATCCTAGCACTAACACATCTCTCTGAAGCATTTGCAGCAAGTCTAAAAATTGCCTTTGGAACGTAGCTGTTTTACAGAGCTTATCTACCTATTTTCCACCAAGCCTTTCTTAGTATCTTCCAGCTCTTTCCTTTTGTACTACTGCTTTTTTCTGTACTCTGTTTTTTCATAAGGTGTTGTGGCTTGATCTCTTGGGTGTTTGAGTGGGATTTTTCACAAATACTATAGAGAATGAGATTAGAGTCACTGTGTCCAAATATCTGTTTCATCACCTTCTAGGGTAAGCTGTATGCCTTAGAGGGAGGAGCTGCCTGCTGCTTGTGTTATGTAAAATAATAAATAATTTATAATGCTGACTGAATATATCTGCCTTGGTGGACAGACGTACATTCAAGTGCTTCACTGGCGCTAAACTGAGACATAATCAAAATAATTCCTTGAAGACATGTGAGAATAATTTTCTTTATTTGATTTTTTTAAGTGGGAGAACTTTGCTGTGAGTCTGTGCTTTTACTCAAGCGTACTATTTTCAACTTAAGGATCAATGCAAGCAGTGATGGAGATCTGCAATATGATTCTAAAAATACTTATTTTTTTATTGAAAGCAGCTTTTCTGACATACTGCCTTGTTGCTGATAGTAGCATCTGCTCCAATTAAAGGATCACATGAAGCTTTGGATCATGTGGCTCTCTCCTCTTGTCTGTTGTAACAAAAGGATTAATGGATTTCGTGCATTGCCTTAGAAATCTGAAGGTGTTGCAATTACTATCAAATGCCAGTTTTAATGTAGCTTTGAAGCTGTGATGTGTGCATGGGACTTCAAAGAACTGCATCTTTTTACTGAGCATGGCAATTTAGCATTAGTGCTTGACGGTATGAATTGATACAACTTCTACAAGTAATTTTGTTTCAAGCAGAGACTGTTGGTTTCTATCATATGAACTCTACCTGCTTTTCAAATTTTTATCTTGGGAAATTAAAATTTGTATAAACAGAAGAAACTTGGGTCTACATTCCTCTTCTCAATGTAATTGATTATTTCTGCAGTGAATAGTTAATGATGATCTGCTTTGCAAGACATAAATGCGGCAGTGACCTGCTCTCGTTTAGATGTTGCGGTAGTAGAATGGTGGGGCTTTGCATGATTCATGCTTTCTTTGTTTGTATTCATCTGCCTGCATGTGTCTGCTGTGAGCAGGATGGCTTGTCTGTGCATCAGTTAGAAATGAGTACCTATTTTCTGGTTCTTGTGAAAAATAAGTAGTCTCAATGTAATTTTTTTTTCCTCTTGGTTATTTGAACATAGTTGTCTGACATAGTTTTGTGAACGTGGTCTGTAAATGCACATGCTTTTGATTCATTTTGTGTGCTGTTCAGGCTGGTCTCAATGCCTGCTGAATTTGCTTCTCAATTGCAAATAGTTAATTATGTTGCAACTTTTTATTGGTAGACTTTGCAAGCTGACAGCTGTATCCGTATAATCGTGTATGCTGTTATGTGTACAATTCTGTAGCATGGATAAACTGCTTAGTGGAATTAATAATCATAAGCATAAATGACAGACAAATAAATACACTGCTGAAAAGGTACCTTAAAAAGATTGAGCTGACATATTGATATGGAAAGAAGGGTGGGGCTTTTTCTTTTGCCTTCAGCTTTGTTTTGTGAACTAAATTAGCTGAGCATTGACTGTATGCACAATAGTGAAAGAAAAGGATTTAATTCAGATGTAGACTATAAGCCATCAAATATTCTACTTATAAGTTTGCATCTATTCTTAGGAGGTCTAAAGTAGGACTATTAAGGTATGGCTTTGATTAAATTTCAAAGAAGGAATCCAGAAATTTCACTTCCAAAGCCTAAAGCAAGGTTTTGAATAGGTGTATCTTTCTCACTTAAAGGAGAAAACAATCAGAGAATGCTTGCTATCCTTAGTTAAAATACTCTAACCTCAATGAAATTGATATTTTGGCTGCATTTTAAAATTTATCTGCTCTTTAAGCCATATCCTATTGAAATGAAATTTTATCATCTTTCCTGATGCGTACAACTTGCAGAGAAAATTAAATGAATTTTCACTGTCAGTATTGGATCATCTTAAGATTTTTGGCATATGCTTAATAAATACTGAAGGTACTGATTAAACAGTGTAGTCTTTTTATATTTGTGTTTAAAGGAAATTTTAAAAGAAATTTTTCAAAGTGTTGGGTGGCTTATGCTTATTAAATGCTTTTTAAAAAAGCAGTCATATGCTCAAACTCTTTACTTGTAACTCAGACATACATACTTAGTCCCACTTCGTCCAAATTCTTAACCAACAATTCATAGAACTCTTTACCTTTCTCCTTGCTTTTCACTTATCCACACCCTCCTGCCTTCCCAAAGCCTATACAGCTTTCCATTTTTCCATAAAATATACAATGGCTGGAATTTCGTCAGTGCTTCTTGTTTGTTCTATGCCATTTGTTTTGTCTCCCCTTCTCAACACCCATTTGAGTTTCTGTGCTACTGCAGAATTTATTTCTGTCAAAAGTCCTTCACAATGTTGTCTCTGTCTACTTGATCAAACTCGTCTACTAACAGTATTTGATATATTATTCTGAACCATCTGTTTATTGCTTACATTCTTTATGAGGATTTTTAATTTCCTTTGCCATGCGCAAGTAATTTACATTAACATTTAGACAATTTATTTTCCTCCAGTTCTTCAGTATCTGATTCTGTTTGGCTTACAAGGAAATTTGTCAAACTCTATTTGTAGAGCTTTTAAATGTTATTGTAAGCAAGAGATGTTTTTCTTTCTTCGTTATTCAATTAGTTACTATTACCATCTCCTTTATCTTAGTGTCTTACCTTGTTTTATGTATACTTTTGTTCTCAGTAAAGAAATCATTTCAGTGTACTATAAACAACTTCGCTAAAGAAACCTGAAACAGGATAAATAGTGATAGCAGTAGTTGCCTGGTTTTCTTTGATCTCTGTTTTGTTGCTTTTAAAAAGAAAATGGTATTTGTATGATTGAAAGGATTGACTGAAGCTGATTGTCTTGAGACTGAACCATGTTAATCCACCAGTTAATTATAGAGCAATGTAGATTTTTTTAATAGGCTGTATGAAAATTGCTTGTTAGGAATTACATAAACCAAATTAATGAAACACTGTCCCTTTTTTTAACTATTAAATATATATTGCCATGTCTTTTTGGGGACACATAATTTATTGTAGGTAACCAATTATTTTACAAATCACTATGATAATGAAAAATAAGTTTATAATAACTTTACAGATGCTACATCAACATCTTAGATGCAGGCACAGTTTGAGTTAAACATCTACTGCAAAAAACCAAGTGGGTGGGTTTCAGAGAAAATTACATTAGTCTTGTTTCCATGATTTCTCTTTTATCAAAAGCCTCAGCACTTCAATTTTGCCTGTGGTTTGCTTTCTAGACTGAATCTGGCTATGGATCAGAGTCAAGTTTGCGACGCCATGGCTCCATGGTGTCTCTTGTCTCTGGAGCAAGTGGATACTCTGCAACATCCACCTCGTCATTCAAGGTTGGTGCAAAAAGTTTCTTGATATTTGTGCATAAATAATTTGTAACTGGAAATTACATGAAGACTCATTCACCTAATGATAGAAAATACACAAAATATTTTGTTTACTCTGAGTGTCAGTAGTCCATCATATAATGATGAACAGGTAATACAGGAAGCTCTCTCATGCTTCTGTGCAATTGTCCCTTTGAAACTGTGGTGTCATCTTCTGTGGCAAGAAAAATCAAACTTGTGAATGTGTTCATGGACTTTTTCTAGTGTACTCACCAGAATATCCTGGGCTCCAAATGAAAACAAATACTAATTCTGTAACTTAGTAAGTATTATATAGTACTGGTTGACAAACTGTGGCTTTCTTTGTGTCATGCATATGAATGTTTAATGTATAAACTGGGTGTGTTGTACTTCTGGGAGAGCAGAAGAGGAAGAACATGTGAAAAGGGAATGAGGATTGGAACAAAGATCTTAAACTAGAGCTGGCTGCTTTCAGGCAAATAGGCAAAAAGCTGGTAGCATGCAAGATCATGTCTTTAATAAGCTTTTGTGGAGTGCTCTGAAGTAGCAGATGCAGTCAAGAGAAAACATTGAGACCAGTGAAAAAATGAGTAAGAACATTTAGATGTGGTTTCTGCTGATAATAACAGTATTTCATAATTGCGGATATCTAAAATGCCCTTAGTGTACTTCGTGCCTACAGAAATATTTTTTAAAATTAAATCCTAATTTTAGTACATCGAGCTATTATTGAGTGCGTAGAAACATTTCAGGCTTTTTTCTTTTGTGTTTTCAGAAGGGCCATAGCTTGCGTGAGAAGCTTGCAGAAATGGAAACCTTTAGAGACATCTTGTGTAGACAGGTTGATACTTTACAGAAATACTTTGATGCTTGTGCAGATGCAGTTTCCAAAGATGAACTCCAGAGGGATAAAGGTAACACTGTAACTAAAGCTCTTCTCTTTACCTCATAAATCTCAATACAGTTACAATATGATTTAATCTCATATAAATAAAATATGTATCTTAAATTTACTCTTCAGTAAAAGGATTGATCATTTGCATAAATGCATAAACATGTTAGCTATTTTTACTTTAGAATTCAGATTTGCTTAAAAAGCTGCTTGATAATTAACCTGTAGCTGTCAACTGTACAAAAGAAATGCTCTTTTTAAGTGTTTTATGTTGTAGAATACAAATTGCTAACCCTCATTAATTACATTCATTGCTGTCTCTACCTGTTATTTTGAAAAACAGCTGGGATATTAGCTTTGATAGAAACAATACATTGTTTTAAAAAAATCAAAAGTGCTGCCTTAAGTAATGCTTCTGAGTTGTATTGGTGGGAAATAGAGCACTGAATGCTCTATTGAGACGACTTGAGACCACACTAGACTAAGCTGTGGATGTCTACATATCTCTAAATAGCTTCTATCAGGGCATAGCTTGTTGTCATATCTGTGCTCTCTACTGAGGCATTTATATTCATCCTTATAAATGGATGAATATATTTGGTTGTTTGTTCTGGCAGTCTGAAACTTTTGGTAGTAATAAAACACCAGAAAAGTGCAATTCCACTTTTTTTTAAACTTTCCAGTGTAGAAGATTAGATAGCTGCTGAATCATGGCTCCCTACTTATCAATTTGTAAACCAAAATATGCTGCTCTTACCAGAGAATTGGGTGCTAAACTTCAGTGCTGAGCAATGTTAAGATTTTGATGTTAACTGACATTTACACTGGTAGTGATTTTGGGTCAAAAAACCCCACAAACCCAAAAGGGAGGGAAGGTTCATGGCTGTTGTTACAGAAAAAAGTGCTGGCTAGCCATGAAGATTCTCTTTATTCTTTCTTGCACATATTACTGGTAAAGCTTTGTCAATCCCGTAACACATTCTCTCTCAAATTTAGTGGTAGAAGATGATGAAGATGATTTCCCTACAGTACGTCCTGATGGAGATTTTGTACATAGCAGTAACAGCAGTAAGGAAAAATGTAAGTGTGTCCTAATCTTTTTGTTGATGAAAATTAGAATGAATGGTATGATGGTAAGTCTGGTATGAGGCAGGTATTTATGCTCTTTTCTAAGCAAAAAATGGCAAGAGTAGTTATTTAAGTGTATGTGAATGGAAGTTCTTACTCATGTTATAACTCTTCAGCAGCTTTTATGATTCTCTGAGTTATTCTTAATTCAAACAAATACTAATGCAAGCTTGTCAAGCCGGAATTTCCTATTCTGAGTCTAAAGCCATTGTCACTACAAAATGCTGTTGAAACAACTGAATTATTCAGATATTGGGAACTGAGATTTTGTAACAGGTTATTGCAAATGTTACCTGCTTTAGGAGTTTGGTGGAGTGCAGTGTTTTTCTGCTTAGGGACATCCCACTATGATTTTCCTGAGTACTATAGCTATGTAGTGGTTAAGACAACGCTGGTAATGATTCTCCCTTATCATAATTTTAGTCCTTTTCATTGTTATAATGAGCAGAATTCTGATTTTTATTCTTATCATAAATGAACTGGTTGTTGTACTCACTGGATCCGTGCAGCAAATGTGAAGAACTCCTGCAAGTCTTGCTGTTCAAGAAATCTGGTATTTTTGGCCTGGAGGAAGTTGTGTATGCATTTAAAGTGTATTTGTATTCTTAGATCTTCATGTGTTTTCTGACTGAACTATTTTTGTGTTTATGCTCTCTACTTGTTGACAAGTCAGTTGGTCCTAAGGTATTTCTTAGACTTTATTCACAGAACCTGGAAAAGTTGCACCTCCAATTGCATGTGTGATGGAATCTCCCAAAGTACTCAACAAAAATGTTTTTAAAAGTGTAAATTTTTTCATCAAGAACCTGGAAAATATAGGGCGAAATAAGCCTTTTTCTCTGTCTTCTGTTTCCTTTTTAATTGGCTGTTGTTCCCATGTATTACATATTTCCTTGTATTTAAGTGCTTTTTCTACAGCATAGCCAAAACTGTTGTGATGGAAGAGGAAAGGAAGGGAAATTAAAGGAGCTCTTTAGGATACTTCCAGAATTTATTGCATAAGTAGATTTTTCTGGTGAGGGTTAATTGTAGTGCTGAT
Organism: Entomyzon cyanotis; assembly: GCA_024500445.1. Classification (NCBI taxonomy): domain Eukaryota; kingdom Metazoa; phylum Chordata; class Aves; order Passeriformes; family Meliphagidae; genus Entomyzon; species Entomyzon cyanotis. Next base: position 28,060,390 of record JAKEPQ010001021.1, on the reverse strand, counting down.
TTCACAGGTTACGTAGCTGAAGTAGCTGAAGTTTTGAAGCAAGTGTAAGTAACTGTATGGTTCCACTAACCCTAATGTCTATATGAAACTGTGCTTTTTTTTTTTTGAGAACTGTTAAGTCAGATTTCAGAAAACTGAAAAAGCCTTCTTTAACAAATGTTAAGTAAGAGTTTAATTTTACTGCATGATTCATTTTGGATGAGATGTCTTTGTCAAACTTAATTTTTGTACTGTCACGTAGGAGTTTCAGCTTCATTTACCTGTAGAAAATTTTTTCTCTTCTACATTGTTCTGGTGCATCTGCTATATACATGCATACAGTATGGGTAATGTCATTAGGAAATCTGTATTTTTAATGCAGCTGGTCATCAAGCCTTTGGGAACTTAGATGCTAAGAAATTGGTACTTGGTATTATGGATACCTTTATATAAACTCACTCATTATGGCTCACTACAGGAAATAATTCTGCAACCCCTTGCCTTTTGCAGAACTTATAATTCAAGTTATTATGACTCCTGTATTCCATTAAATGTACTTTCCATCAATTACTTCTATGAAAATATTTATCCCCATTTCAGTTTTTCTGTGTCTCAGTTTGATTTCTAACAGCTAAATTCATTAAATATTTAGTAGCTGAGTGCTGCAAAGCTTGATTAGAAATGAAAAATTAGACTCTCTGTCCTCAAGTGGAATTATAAGTGATGCAGTGGGGGAATTAGATATTGAGACAGCCATGCTCATGTATTGGGCAGAAAAAAAAATTCAGACTAACTGTCAAGGAACGATTTATCTTCAACTTCACCCTTTTTTAAAGCTTAGCCTTACAGCAGCTGTTAAAATTTGGTTTTTCAAATTTCGGGTTCTCTTCTTGAAGCTTCTGTCCAGTCCTGGAAGGACTGTAGCAATCTTTGCAACTGTAGCTGACAAGTGGTTGCCTGTTTATTCTGAGACTGTTCTCCCCTCAGTGCTTCATGAAGTGAGGCATAGGTTCAACCTCTTAATTTAGCTTACTGTGATATGGAGGAGTGTTTAAACCTACTGTTCAAACTACTAGTGTACCAGTCTAAAGCTTAAATTATTAGGTTTCAGACTGACCTAAGGGACCATATTCACATTGTCTATTGCAATTTGTTCTCCGTGTGGGAGGAGGAAGTTAAAGGGATTATGGACATTTGAGTACTGCTCTGAAGATTATATGGATAAGGAAATTTTCTTTTCCATGTTCTCTAGGATCTTTAAGTGAAGAGCCAGGTAGAGTACTATGAAGTTGTTTAAATACATTGGTCACTTTCCAATTAAATGGTCTGGTGACTGGAACCATGATCAGTTATATAAAACACCAAGGTATGGTATCTGGCTGATGCGTATTTACCCACTGGGATGTTAATATTCAGGAATAAAGAATCTTGATCTCAAAGTGTTCCCATTCATCCCCTCTGGAAAGGGAGCATATTTGAATTAAAATTATCTAAGAATAGGAAGAGAAGGTGTCACCTGCTTAAGGAATCTACTTGAATATGTAAGATATCGTTTGTACTGGAGCTATAAAGGTGAAAATGGTACAAAGGCTGAAGGAGAGAAATTTAATGTAAAGCAGAGATTTATGTTCGATTTTTGTGCTTTGAATGGAGGAAGAATATTTGCCAAGATATTGCTGAAAAACTGAGATTGTTCTTAGAGGAAAACGAATCATATTGGTCCTATTGCTATTCCATAGAAGATAACAACAGTAGGTATCAATAAGTGGGTCATGGACAAAAATGTTTGTTCTTCACTAAGAATTAGTTTAGTGACATAAAATGTTAAGGGGGCTTAAAATAGAAAAGATGAAAGAACATCTTTCTACTTCCTGTCTTTAGAATACTTTCCTGTTTCACTGAAAAACAGATTTGATATAACAGTGGGAAAGTGTTACAAGCAGAATCTTGGGAACAATAAGGGAAAACACCTATCCTAACAGGTGTAGGAGAGAAAAGCTAAAGAGCTATTGAAGGCTAAAGCATGGTGTGAAGAATTCCTTGTATGAAATGTAAGAGAAAATAAATCAGAAATAGAGGACAGGATGGAATAATGAAAAAGGAACCACTTGGAAGATGTTGAAATTGAAGTTAAGGTGGGACACAAATTATCCTGCTTTTCTCAGTTGACAGCATGCAATTTGATCACCAAAGGGCAATTGCAACAGTAAGAATACTTTTGTGTTAGTCTTTATCTTTAAACATAGATCTCCAGATGCCTGATTTAATTTTGAAAAAATTAATCTGTAGCTGACATGAAAAAAAGTGTAAAAAAGGAATCAGAAAGATGTTCAGCCTCTCCAAATAGAAAATCTCACAAGTACTTCTAAAGTGCTGAAGCTCATTTGTTCCTGAGGCAAGAGTTGAGGTCATCTCCCAACATGTTCAGAAAGACAGATATTTCCTGTTATTAGGAATGAATCAAAATACTTGTATCCATCATAAGAAACCTACTGAGTGATCTTCTCTTCAAAGAAATAGGTACTACATCCTTCTGCAACACATTCAGTTTTGCCCATAATTGTAATGACTGAAAGGAACTGTGGGCACTGACTTTAAGTCTGCAGCTCTGTATCTATCACAGCTACTCTAAAACTAGTCATTAAAGAAAGGCTTAGAACATACGATGACTAAAGCTGTATGGAAGTATTAATGAGATGTGGCTGAGACCTAGAAGGGGACAAAAGCTCTTTCTTTTCCAGGAAAGAGGCTGTATTGCTATGTTTCCCTTAAATTCTACCACAGAGATTTCTGAAATTACATAGATAGTGTTTCAGCTAGTGGCAGTTTCTTCAGCATGTGTACATATTTCCTAATTGAAAGAGAAAAATCATATCTCTAAGCATTATAGCTGTGCTGTTAGGCCTGCATGTGAACATATAGCCTGCACCAACAAGGAGAAATTATTAGTGTAAAACCAGTTTTTCTCAGTTGTGAAGGGCAAAGTTCCTGTATAATATAAAATATGTAATTTTAATTGTTTTCAGTGGAGCCACTGCATCACCTCCTTGCCAGCTTATACCACTTTCAGTCTCAGTCTCCTCTGTGTTCCCTCAGCAGCTGTTGGGAAGGGAGAGCTTCTCTGCTTATTGTCATTTTGAAATAGTTTTTTCTTTCTTTGCTTTCCTTTTTTTCCCTTGAGCCCCCATCACCTTTATCTTTTAGGGAATGTTGTTGATTAACATTAAAAAAAAAAAAAAAGTTGTATTCTTCCGTAGTAGAATACAATATGCTTCTTGAGCTATTTGAAGTAGTGCATGGTCTGTAATCACTTGTTTGAAAAAGTTTGATTCTTACTGAAAGGGAGGCATATAAAAGCTCTAGAGACTTAAATCACTGCTGAAGACCATGTAACGATTGCTTTCTGTTCCCAAAGTGCAGACACCATGCTCTATCATTACAGAATGGCAATTGATTTCTCTTTCCTAGAAGAACTGAACTGCTTGAAAAATCTGCTTTGCTCTCGCAAACAGATAAACTTACTCAAATATTAATTTGTAGTTTTAAAACTAAAACAGCGATATTTTAACAAACTGACAGACTGGAGAAAAATTTACATCCAGCCAGGTGAGAAGTCATGAGCTTGCCCTGTGGCATAGCAGGAGTTACTTTAACTTGCTGGGCTCGGTCAGCTTCAACTTGAGTGTTACTTCTGCTTTGTAATATTTTCTGACATTCATGTGCAGTGCTTGATATGTTATTATGTCAACCTACGTACCAGTTTGACATATAATAGGTACTTTTTTTTGTCACACATTTTAAATGACTTGTTTAAATAGCCTTAGCAACAGATGGCCTGGTTGACAGCATGAAGTAGTTTTTGGAACTGTAAAACTCACAGTACTTGGAAAATTCAGCACATTTGATGCTTTTATCTTATACCTTCTTACTTTGAGGTTTTAAAATCTATAATTATATGCTTAAAGCAACCTTGAATTTTACATTTTGGGTTTGATGACATTTTGAAATTGTTCCTCTCTTAGTGCTGAGTCTGATATGTTTTTAAGGTTTCTCTGTGTTAATTAGGCCCCATTTCATGCTGTCAAACTGCTATTGTTACAAACTATTACCACTCCCTCCACCCACATGATTTGCAGAGTGCAGAGTAATACAGCATTACAAGCAGGCTTGAAATACAGTATAGCAAGATGAAGCTGCAAGGATCTGTTCCTCCTTCTGAATCTTTTTCTTTATCCTGTGGATAGCTGTGGACATTATTGCAACTTTAGATTTTTATTTTTAAATTAACTTTCTAGCCAATCTATTGTCTTCAAATATAACACATATGTGTGAAGTGCTTGTTTGATTTAAAGGCAGCTATCAGTGATCTCATTTATGTGTTTTTAGTGTTTCCACATGTAACACCCAAAGGAATTAATGGCATAGACTTTAAAGGAGAAGCTATAACTTTCAAGGCAACTACTGCTGGAATCCTTGCTACACTCTCTCATTGTATTGAACTCATGGTAAAACGTGAAGAAAGCTGGCAAAAAAGGCTAGATAAGGTAAGCTAATTTTTATTTTATTTTTGTTGAAAAAGAAAGTTTCTGTAGCTTGAAATTGGAATTTCAGATAAGCTGTTATTAACTTTTGTACTCCATCAGCTGTTTTTTTTTATGTACAGCATTTATTAATTTTAGGTGCTTTCATTATTAGTGCCATTAAATATTACAGGGCCTCATCCTGGCCCCCTGACTGGTGATATAGTAGCTGTATTCATCATAGTATTTTTTTTCACAGCACTTTTTCAGATGGTAGTCCTATAATTTTTTATATGTATAAAGAACCTGAAATTATTTAAGAGTAATAAGCATATTACCTGCAGCCTTGTAACATAGACCTAATTATCCATGCATACAAAATAATGTGCAAGTCTCTGAAATATTTTAATATGATAAGAGGTACTGACAATGCTGGAGAGGACAGTCGGTTCTAACTTTGAATGTCTTTTCAAGATACAATTCTTTTAGTTTAGGAAATTGGTGAGATTAAATTATGCTTTATACTAATCAGGTAAATCTTCTGTGTGTGATGTTAGAATATCTGTTATGGTAATGGGAGTGATAGTTCATGTTGAACCTCCTCAACCAGTGTAACAGCTCTAAAGAAGCAGTGTCTTCTTGCCTGAGATCTGTTGTTGGAGACATGGTGGGTCGTAGTTCAGGCTGTAACTCCTAGAATCCTGCCATTGCTGGCTGGTGTGCAGTCCAGCTGTTTTTCTGTTATTGTTTCAGATGTTTTCATGTTTTATATATCATGTATCAAATCTTATTCTATTTAGTGATACACTATTCAAAGCGTGAACATACTCAGAAAAAATGCATCCGTGTTTGAATCCTTGATCCTGTTTTTTGTATTATCTGTGTATATATCAAAGGCCTGGCCCTGTGTCACTGTATTGTGACTTGTGTCAACAATTTGTTACTGCTTCAACTGAGTAGTTGGAGGAATTACAGTAGGTCCAAGACTTGAAGCCTGTTTGCAGGATCATGGGGTAATTTAGGTTGGATAGAAACCTCTAGAGGTCTCTCTTGCTCTAAACTTCTGTTTAAAGTAAGGATAATGTGAGTCAGACCAGGTTGCTCAGGGCTTTATGAAGGCTGTAGACTGCACAGCTCTTCTGAGCAGGTCTGTTGCTCATCTGTTGTTAGAGTGAAAAATTGTTGCCTTATATCCCATTGGAGTAACTTTTTTTTCCAGTATCTGATGCGTATTTTTCAGCATTCTCCTGTAAACTGTGAAGAGTCTGGCTCACTTTCATGATTTTCGTTAACGTATTGGAAGGCTACTGTTAGGTCCCCTGGCAAAAGCCTTCCCTATGCTGGAGAAATACAGTTCAGTTGTGTTGATGAGACTTTGCTTAGAGCACGGATGAAGTGAAGTTTTCCTTGCCTGTAATTCAGTATATTTTAATGAAGAATGAAATGATAAAATACAATTTGAATTTATTTAGATTAGGTTTTTGTCACATTTTTGTTCTCTTGTGAACTAAATGTAAAGCATTTATGGTTGCAAGTAGTTGACAAATTCAAGCCTAAATTTCACTTGGGGTCTCATGGGACTAGTATCTCATACAGCATGAGTAAGTATATTTTAATGGGGCTTGCAGACTACTTTCAACTTCTTTTCTAAAGAATTAAAAGGGCAAAAGCTCCTGAAACCTCAGAGGTTTCAAGTTGCTCTGCTTTGGCACACTTGCAGGTTTTTTTAAAGTTCCGTTTTTAAGTGATATTTTCTGAGGTTTAGAGGATAGTCATGGTAAAGTACCTTAATTAGTATATGAAGTCATTACTTTGTAGTCCTCTCTTTGCTAGCCTTTTGGAAGAGGAATTTTTAATTGAATTAAATAACTAGAATTACAGTGGGAGAGCCTTGGCGAAGAGTGAAATGCCCACCCAGCTGCTCAGCATCTAGTCAGCAGGATTAAAGAGAAAAGTAGAATGAGAAAGCTTGTGCGTTAAGAGAAAGACAGGAAGATTGTTCCCTGGTTCTTTTCATGGCAGAACATGCTTGACATCTGGAAAATCCATTTGTTGCTGATTTAAAATAAGGGGAAGTGAATGAGAGAGACAGAAGGACAAACACTAGAACAGCTTTCTTGCTCCTTCTCCCAAGCTCAACTTCATTCCTTCTCAGTAGGTCCTCTACCTAGAATCAGAAAATCATTAATGTTGGAAAATACCTCAAACCTCATCCAATGTTAATCTAACACTGCCAGCTCCCCCACGAAAAAATGTACCTGAGTGCCACATCTACAACTTTTTCAACATTTCCAGGGTCAGTGATACCACTGCTTACCAAGGCAGTCTGTTCCAATGCTTGTCTGCCTTTTCAGTGAAGAAATTTTTCCTAATACCCAATCTAGCCGTCCCCTGCTGCAACTTGAGGCCATTTCTTCTTCTCCTTGTGCTTGTTAGCTGGGAGAAAAGACCAACCCCCTCCTGGCTACAGCCTCCTGTGAGGCAGTTGTAGAGAGCAATGAGGTCCTCCCTGGGCCTCCTTTTCTGCAGACTATACACCCCTTGCTCCCTCAGCCACTCCTCACAGGACTTGGGCTCCAGATCCTTCATCAGCTCCATTGCTCTGCTCTGGACATCATCTCAATGTCCTTCCTGAACTGAAGGGCCCAGGACTGAACACAGCACTTGAGGTGTGGCCTCACCAGTGCAGAGTATAGGGGGATAAATCCCTGTCCTTGTCCTGCTGGCCACACCATTGCTGATCCAGGCCAGGATGCCACTGGCCGTCTTGGCCACCTGGGCACAGTCTGGCTCATGTTCAGCTGCTGTCAGCAGCACCCCCAGGTCCTTTTCCTGTGGGCAGCTTTCCAGCCACTCTGCCCCAGCCTGTGGCACTGGCTGGGGTTGTTGTGACTCAGTTGCAGTGTCCAGCACTTGTCCTTGTTGAACTTAAGCCCATGATCCAGCCTGTCCAGATCCCTCTGCAGAGTGTTCCTGCCCTCCAGCAGATCAACACTCCCATCCAACTTGGTGTCATCTGCAAACTGACTGAGGGTGCACTTGATCCCCTTGTCCAGGTCATCCATAAAGATATCAACCAGGACTGGTCCAAATACTGAGCCCTGGGAAAAGCGCCAATAACCAGCCACCAGCTTAATGTAACTCCACTCACTGCCACTGTCTGGGCCCAGCCATCCAGACAGATGTTTCTTAACCAGCAGAAAGTATACCCATCCAAACCACGGGCTGGTAACTTCTCCAGGATAATGCTTTGGGAGATATTGTCAAAGGCTTTAGTGAAGTCTAGACAGACAGTGTCCATAGCTTTTCCTTCATCCACTAAACAGGTCACCCTCTCATAAAAGGAGATGAGATTGGTCAGGCAGGGCCTGCCCTTCACTAACCCTTGCTGGCTGGGCTGGATGCCTTGATTGTCCAGTCCATGCTGTGTGTTCTCACTTGAAGTGATAACGTTCCACAACCTTGCTAGCAGCAGCCAGTGCAGGGTGAGGAATGGAGGTGTTGCACTTAGTAAAAAACACTTCATCTTTGCCATTTCTTCCTCCTCACACTTTTTCCCAGCTCTAGTGCAGGTACCCTCCATCAGTGACAGCCCTCTTGGAAAAATCTGTTGCACTGTGGATCCTTCATGGGACGTAGTTCCTTCAGGAGATACCCCTGCAGTGTGGATATATACTGCCCTAGAGCTGCACCTCCTCATTTTCTTGGCCTTGACATCTCCTCTGTGGTTTCTCACTTGTTCTTCCAATTCTTCTCTCCACAGACTGTTTTTGCTCTTTTTTTTTTTTGTGGTCTCAGACAAGTGGTTTGATGGGCTCAGCTTTGTGTTGCCGTGAGTCTGTTCTGGAGCTGGCAAGAGCCCACTGTGTCTGCCACAGGGCAGCCTGTCTCCTGCCACAAATGCTACCCCTATAGTCCCTTGTGAGCAGCACCTTGACACCTACACCCTTAAGGACATCAACTGACTGCATTCAGACCTCTGCTACCACTACTCTACAGTTGTAGAGCTGCTTTTGGTTTAATAGGCTCTTTTTGTTTTAGTGCTTAAACACTGTTTTATAAGAGCAGCTTTTATAACTATGGGCCTGATCAAAAGACATTGCTTTGCCATCTGATAGATGTGGCATGAGAATGGTGTAGATCTTTGTACTTTTGGCTTTCTTGGACAGATGTGTAAACTTTTCTGAAAAGGAAATAAATATTGTGAGATGGTAGAAGTACAGATTCTATGGTGAGTTTTCTTTCATTACCGAAATAGTCAAGTGTCCAGCATGAAATTGATATGAAACATGTAGTATTTGTAGGTTTTTGTAGCTAAGTTTTTCTTTCCACCTTTTACACTTAGCTCTTAAGATCTTGAGCTTGACTTTTTTTCCAGTGCAGTATATAATACACTGAATGTATTTTAAAATAGGTTTTCCTAAAAATGGATACACAAGGAAAGGTTTTTGTCTTTAGTATTTGATCCATTGTTTTACTTGCAACTAAGGCTTTGTGATAATGCTTTTCGCATTGTCTTGACTGCAGCAGCAGCATTTTTCTGTTGTTTTTTCTGCCTTATTTAATGTTAATGCCAAGAGAAGGTGGCAGATTTGGAGAGCTGTAGTTTGACACATGTGAATTGTAACTAATTTGCAGATTGAAGTACAGGAAGTGTGGGGATTTGGGGTGAGTGGGAGAAGGAGTTGTGTTTTGGGTGGGGTTTCATTTGTTAGTTTGTTTTGGTTTTCATTCAAAGCCTGTAAAAATTTCTATGCTTTTCTCGGTGACTTATACTCAGGATGTGTTTTTTGCATCTTCAGGACTCTCCAGTTCCTTTCAAAAAAGATAAACATGCAAAATCTTGTGAAATCTGTTAGCAGGTACTGCCTCTTTGTGATAGTTTCAGACGGGAAAAGCCTACAGTCACAGTTGAACACAATATTGTCTCCATCAGAGTGCTGCTTTTTTTTTCCTGTAGAAAACTTTACTACATCAAAACTACTGCCAAATTAGAAAATGTCTTCTGGAGTGAATATTACCACCAAATTCCCAATTGATAAACTCAGTCTTTCAGTATTGCTTTAGGGTTTTCCACTGCGTCTTTAAATTTCAATTTGCTGATAATTATACCCATATTGGCAAGTAGTGTCTGGTGTCCATCACCCAGTTGTCACCTCTAAGACTTAACTTTCTTTCGCCTGAAGTGATTTTGAAAGGGGACAGAGAAACATCTTGCATATAAAAGCTGAATTTTGCTAGAATTTCAGAAGTGTTTATAGCTTTTTCATAGAAAGTAGCTGGCAGTAGGCAGAATTTGCAGAGGAAATATTAGACTTAATCTGATTATGGTATTACTACTATTTTATTCGAAATATACAACCATCTGGTGTCTACATAGACTGGCTCCTAGTACAGTCACAATCTATTATGGGAGAAGGACGTCTAGTTGCACTCTCTGCATGGAGTCCACAAAATTATTCACATTGCCCAAATTATAGATACAAACTTACAGGGTATCACTACATTCATCAAGTTAGCTTTTTGCCCGTTGTTTTGCTTTTCACCAGTTTTGCTTTTTACCCTCTGTTATCCCTGCCCAAGCATTTGTGTCACGGAGCTTTATATAAAGTGTCAGATACAAAGTATGACCCCCAGCAAACCATGAATAGCTATGCTTAAACTAGAAACCAGTTTTTGCTTCCTGATCTGGTTTCTTCCACATGGCTTATCCTCAAGGTAGCTAGTTCCCCAAGCTTTCTATTATATGTGCGTGTATATAGGCACATATATAATGCATACATGCAAATAAATTCAGAAACTCATCAGCTTTGCAGTTGGTACTTGGGCAAAAAACCTCCCCTGGTCATTCCATTTATTGACATGTTGACAATTCATTCTCACTGCTTCAAATGGTCATGTAATTTTACAGGAGACAGAGAAAAGGAGAAGAATTGAAGAAGCATACAAAAATGCTGTGACAGAACTGAAGAAAAAGTCCCACTTTGGAGGGCCGGACTATGAGGTATGGATTATGCTTTTGCAATTTTTTTAAAACACTATGACTCTTTCTGATGGGTTGACCCTGGCTGGCTACCAGGTGCCCACCAAGCCATGTCCTCAGGTGGACAGGGAAGAGAGAATATAATCAAAGTCTTCTGGGTTTAGATAAGAACAGGGGTAGGTCTCTCACCAATTGCTGACACAGGCAAAACAGACTTGGGGAAATACAGCTTTATTACTTACTAAATCTCAAAAACACCCTTCCCCTACCCCTCCTTTCTTCCTGAATTTAACTTTGCTTCCACATTTTCTGCCTTCTACCCCTCAGCTGTGCAGAAGGAAAAGGAATGGGGGTTGTGGTCAATTCATCTCACATTGTCTCTGCCGTTCTTTCCAACTCACAGGGAGGACTCCTTACACTCTTTCCCTGCTCCAGCGTGGTATTCCTTCCATAGGAGACAGTTCTCCATGAACTTCTCCAACATAAGTCCCTGCCATGGGCTGCAGTTCTTTATTAACTGCTCCATATGAGTCCTTCCCACAGGGTGCAGTCCTTTAGGAACAGGCTGTTCCAATGTGGGATCACAGTCCTGCCAAGCAAACCTGCTCTAGCATGAGCTTCTCTCCATGGGGCCACAGGTGCTGCCAGAAGCCTGCTCTAGTATGGGCTTCTCACAGGATCACAGCATCCTTTGGGCATCCACCTGCTTCAGCTTGGGCTTCTCAAAGAGTTGCATGTGTATTTTTGCTCCATCATGGACCTCTATGGGCTGCAGGGCCACAACTGTTTCACCGTGGTCTGCACCAGGGGCTACAACGGAATCTCAGCTCTGGTGCCTGGAACATCTCCTTCCCCTCCTTCTTCACTGACCTGGTACCTGCTGAGCTGTTTCTTTCACATACTTTTACTGTGCTCTTCTCCAGCTGCAGTTGCATGGCGAGCTTTTCCCCCCTTGTTAAATACATTGTCCCTGAGGTGCTGCCATAGTCACTGATGGGCGTGACCTTGAGCAATGTCAACAGCAGGTCCATCCTAGAGCCATCTGGCACTGGCTCAGTTGGACATGGGGGAAGCTTCTATCAGCTTCTCACAGAAGCCACCCCTGTAGCCACTTCAGCTACCAAAACCTTGCTATGCCAACCCAATACACTTTAAAGATTGGGTTGTTTCTCAAAGGAGGAAAGTGAAGTTTCACAACTCAGTGCAAGTGTGATTCAGAAGTGTGTACATGCCACACTTACTTTTTCACCTTGGAAACTGAAACTGTATGAAGAATTTCTTGATACTGGAAGTATACCTTTACCTTCAATGTTTTGCTCTTGTCTTAAGTATGTTTCTTACGGATATTGCTGTTGATTTTTTGTTATTTTCTCATACATTTCATACTGCTTATATGTAATTGTATTGTACTTTCCCCTTCTATTGGTTCAGCTGTAGAGAAAAGTAAAGCAAAAATATGAAAATCCTGACTGCACAGGCAGTCCTAGAATATGAAGTTATATTTAATTTGATTTTTAATCTGTCACTGCCACTTGAAATACCGCGTTGTCACATTCAGATTTTAGATTTTATATTACATTTTCTGTTAAATTGCATAACTCATCACCATTCTCCTCAGTGAAGTGTTTAGTTCTATCCTAAGATATGTAAACAACCTTTTGAAGAGTAATCATAGAATGATTTAGATTGGAAGTGACGTTAGAGATCATCTAGTTCCAATCTCCCTGCCATGGGCAGGGACCCCTCCCACTAGACTAGATTGCTCAGTGCCCCATCCAACCTGGCCTTCAACAGTTCCACAGATGAGGCATCCACAGTAATGTAAGCTAATGCACCTGTAATAAAGTGTGCATAATTTTTAAGAGCTTAACCCTTTCATGATGTTAATCAAATATATTTCTAGGTACAAGTCATAGCCTGAGAAATAGTACAGATACTTAAGATATTACAGCTTAGATTACCTGTTGTCACTGAGACATGCACTGTAAAAGAATAAAATAAATGGGAAGTTGGACTTTGTCTAAATGGTTAGGAACCCTCCTGCTTCTTCCAGGTGTTACTGCTGATACTGTTTTGGGGCTTTTTTCAGTTTGCAGAACTAGGTTGTTTTACAATAAAGTAAAAGCAGTAAACCTAATTTTATGAAATTACTACTTTAATTAGTAGACTAGAGTTTTTAATCATTGACTCAACTCTGCCTGCTGTTTAGTGTTAAACTGTTCTTTCCAAGAGTTTTCAGTAGAGATCCCCAGAATTTTGTCTTCGCTTGTTGTATTTTTGAACACATACCTGAATATCAGTGCCGTAAGGCATGGAAATACTTGAAAAGGGTCTAACTACACAGTTATGTTAATAGATGTACTTTACCGACACTGTAAACATTTTCAACAGAAGATATTTATTAATTAAACCCTAAATTTGGTGTCAAAGCATACTGACACTATTACTCAGTTTCCTGGGCTTGTTCTTGTTTATGCAACTATCATTAAATTGTTGTTAGAGGGAGACACTTCCTTTAGCAAGTAAGGGTTTTCAGAGAAGCCGTGATCTGAGAATATCAATGAAAATATTTGAGGTCTGTAGAAGAAATTTGCTTCCATCAGTTATATATACAATATAAATATATATTTCTAATATTAAATTGAAATGGAACTTTCATGTCTCCAGAATTTTAAACTACTTTTGTTTCTTATGCTCTAGGAGGGTCCTAATAGTCTGATTAATGAAGAAGAATTCTTTGATGCTGTTGAAGCTGCTCTTGATAGACAGGATAAAATGGAAGAACAGGTATTGATACTTGAAAAATGTCTTACTGATGAGCATTTCCTGAGAGACTTCTGTGATGTACAGTCTGTCCTGAGGTGCACCTCCTGAAGCTCTAGTTATTTTATTCTGACACTTATCAGGGAATTTCTCTTAATATTATTACAATAAAATATTGTTGCTTAATGCTAATTTTGAGAAAGAGACTTCACAGGTTGTCTAGAAAAGAACAGTATAAGTACTAAGTTTATTGAATGCCTGTAGTTTCTAATTCCTAAATAAGTTTTCTATACGAAAATTACGTTTATTTGTGACTGATGCCCTTTTAAAATAAAAATATCAAACACTACAGCTGTCTCTCAAAATCTAATTGTCGGTCTGAAGTCTCTTTTTACTTTAGTGGTGTATGAAGTAGGAAAGACATAGTTCTATTGGTGTTTGTTTTTATTTAAAAATTCAGTAGTCTCTCGTTACTTCTCTAACTCACTTCTTGAATGCACTTCAGTAACAGGGATCAAAAAGGGACAAGATGCATTCTAGAAAATATACAGAGTATGAGTAAGTATAGCAGTATGTAAAATAAGAGGGAATAACCAAATGGTGGATCCTTTGTCTTAGAAGGGTTTATGCTTAGGAATATAGTAAATAACAAGGACTTGAGAATTAAAAGACTTTCAAGTGAACATGTAGTACCCAAGAGAATTTACCCTATGTTGGGATCTCTTAGCAAAGAGTAGAAGTTTTGAGTGACTGTGGTAGTACTACATGGATCTTTAATGCTGTCACTCTGTTTTCCTTAACATAGAAATATACCTTGAAGTTTAGATGAATTCAGTCTTCAGGCCCACACACTGAGAATTCCAGTGGGATGACAGCTTCATGCCTGTCATGGACAGCGTTAGTTGTTGAAGTCACTATGTAGATTGAGCATGACTCACTTTGTTTCACAGTCCACTCAGTAGCAGCTGACTAATAATAATTAAACTTACGTTGTTGCAGTCCCAAAGCGAAAAGGTTAGATTACACTGGCCAACATCCTTACCTTCTGGAGATGCGTATTCTGCTGTGGGGACTCATCGATTTGTGCAAACGGTAAGATATTTATCCTGATCTCCTCAGAATAATGGGCTGGTCCTGTGATGGTTCTATGTAATATTTTGTATGGGTAGGTGAGATTTTTTGGTGTTTCTAGTAATTTCCCATGGCCTACTCATTTTTGAAAAAGTAACTGGAATTAGAGAAGGACTGCTTTTTGTCTTGGCTCAAAAACACTGATTTGAGAACCTGTTTAGAATATTCTTTACTTGAATCATGTTTGTCAGACAGAAAATAAAGGAAAAATCCGAATTGGCTTGCCCCAGTGTTTTCAAGATACCTTCACCCAGATTCATGGAATTGATTTTACTTAAAAAAACCCCAAAAATCCAGTTTGTTGCTTCAGAATCAGTTGAGTTATTTTTTAGTGTTACTAGAAACACTATGCTCCTGTCCCAGGGCTACACTGGGAGTATAATATATAGTAGGTGCATGAAATCAGCATTCGCTGCTGTGCTTGCTGCTTATGGTGCTTTTGTTTTCCTTTTCTTCATTATCTTGTGCTTGCAAGTTGGTACTGAATGCTCTGTTGTGCCTTTGTTCTGATTACTTGGTTTTTTCTTTGTCTGTCTCTGGTAGCCCTATAGTCGCTCTTCCTCCATGTCTTCCATTGATCTAGTCAGTGCCTCTGATGATGTTCACAGATTCAGCGCCCAGGTACTGTATTGATGTGTCAAGTGGGGGTGGCATATCTTTGCTGTATTTCATCCTCTTCTTTAGAACCTGGGTTGTTTTTTGGTTTTTTTGTTACATCAATCACTGCTTGCTTTAAACTAGTACATTGAGACGAACAAAGGAGTTCTCTATTCCTGTACTAAATGGTTGTCTTTCTTTACATCCAGCTTGCATGCATACCACTTTTGCAGAGGCCCAAATCTTCTGAAACTATTTTATTTACTTCAATAGCTTTAGTAAAAATGCCTACAGTTTGAAAACGTTGTATTTCTAGTTGTAATGAATGTAGAATAACATATGTTCTATGTAGGCTGGAGGCTATGGTCTTTGCTTCAGATTCAAGAGTTTTTCTTGCTTTTAAGTCAAAGGTTTGATTTTTGTCTAAAGTGTTTATTTGTAATAATATTAATATACTGAATTGTATGGTTCACTTTTACCATTTTTTACCTCTATGACTAGTTTGATTACCAAAAGGCCATTTAACATGTTGAACAACAAGATTGTGGGTATGACAAATTTTGTTGAAGCGTTTATATATATTCGCTTGTCCTTCAGAAAATAAGTCTGACATTCTGAATATGTTGTTGTAGTCGTAATGACATATTCCAGTAATGTACAAAATTACTCTAGGTGCTTGCTCGCAAGATGATAGTTTAGAGTAGAATTAGGTAAGTGTGCTCACATGTTTGCTTTTCAGTCTCCAAAAGAGTTGTTCAGGTATGGTATTCATGCTAGTACGTTCCTTCAGCTGTGGTCTGTATGTGGTTGTGAATATGGAGCTTCGTTCTGGGATCTGCTCTTCTGGAGGTTTTTAAAAGTATTAGCAAAAGCTCCAAACAATCTTCTTTTTTCCAGTAGGAATGGATTTTTTTTTTTTTTTTTTTTGTTAAGAGAGCCTGGAATTTTATTACCTGCAGACCCTACTACCAATTTCACAAGCAAGACCAACAATTAATGGTTTTTCTGTTGGACTAAAATTCCAACACCTTTTGCAGTCAGTTCATTTCTGAAATTTGAACTTATTGCAAGGGAAAAAGTGTGCAAGTCCTACTGCACAACAATGATAGGCTCATCTACCGGTACTCCAGCAGTTGAGTTCATTTTCTAAGTTGTTTTTTTCTTAGGGAGGAGGGAATAATAAAGTGAGTGAATAATAAAACAAGGGAATAATATGTAATAGAAAGCAAGTTTGATTACCAAGATAGGAACTAGTACTCAGTCAGATTGTGGGTTCAGCCTAAGGGAAACTCATATTTGCCAAGATAGGCAGGTGTCCTCATTTTCACCTCTTTTATGCCTGTGATAACATTTCTGCATTCATATGATAAACCTGAATTTTAGAGCACCACTGTGACTGCAGAACTAATCACTTAAAACCAAACTTGAGATGGACCAAGTCCTTACCTAATAATGCAAATTGTTGTTAAGTATCAGGATCAAATGGACTGGAGGCAGGTTGCCCTTTTGACCTACTGCATGGATTATGCTCCATGGAAGTTACTACTGAGTGCCTCCTAATCCAGTTTAAAATTCATGGACTCAATACAGAAAGTATGAGTATCCCCACACACAGCCACATTCTCCAAGTATTTTTCCTCAAACAAATTTTTGCCAGACCAACAAGTCAGTCCACCCACTCTGGAGTTTCAGTTCTACTGAACAAGACAACAGAGGGCTTGGTAAGAAAAGCAGCAGATCTTTTAATTCTTCCTGCTCTGGACTTCATTAAAAAATGTATAAAAAATTTGCCTCTTTCCCCAGGCCGACAGTTTGGCTTTTGGGAACACAAACCAGTATCTTAGTTCTTAATAAATGTGACCTTTTTCCTAGACTTCATGTGAATGAAGGGAATTTTGGTGTCAGTCAAAGGTCAAGTAGCAATTTGCAACCTTGTTTCTAAAACTGAAAAGTATAAACATGTATTCTGATGGGAACTGGTTCTTCAGTGTGCACCTAGAAAGGTATTGATTTGTCTCTGCCGGTTGAGTGGGAGTTCAGATCACTTTCTTTTAAGGATTTATCAGCTTTATAATAGATTGAGCTGTTCTGAGGCCCTTTAAAGAGAAGAACTTACCACTCAAAGTTCAGGTCAAGGCTCTATGTCATACATGGCGCAAGTATTTTTGCAATCTGTTCCTGTAGCTAGCTAGGAACCCGGAGGTAATGCCTCTCCGGTGGGAGAGACTCTGTGAATCTTGACTGTGCCTCTGAAATAGGTACAGGTTGACAAACAGTGACCAGTGCACAGACTAAATACAGCTTGGACAGGCCATGTGCACAAGAAGGTTGTGTAAATACTGCATTTCCTGGTGAAGCAGAAATAAGAATCTGTCTAGATTGCATTCCTGTGGGTGCCTCCTTCTCTTCTTTCCTTGATATTTCCTTCATCCCTTGCATCTAGCACATAAAGCAAAAAGTAGAAAAAGACAAAACTAAATGTATAAAACATAGCTTTGTCCTTAATAAATTAAGACGTGGGGTTGAAAATACATAAGGGCCTGAAGGTTTGGCAAGTAAGTATTGGGAGCATGTCTAGGATTCCTTTCTGAAAGAAGTGTGACTTAGAGTTAATAAATTGAACATTTAAATAGCCCACATTCTTACCTGGTTTGTATTGTACTGCTGTTGTTTCACTGGGGAAAAAAAGAAGACTCTTTTGTAGGAGATCTGTTAGTAACTATCAGCAAAAGTTGGCTTGTCTAGAAGCCAAAGCGTAAATCTTGGAGGTGCATTATGTTCACTTAAACTCAAAAATAAAACACCCAAAAACTGGAATGATAACTTTTCTTTGTCTAGAGAAATCTATACTTAGTTAAACTAAGGTAAGCTAGGATTTCCATCCAAGGGATTTTGTTTCCTTGTTATGCTTTGAGAGTTATTTGATTCAGTTACCTTTTTCCTTCCTGGTTTTAAGTGTATTGCCTATGGAGTACATAGTACAAACAAAATTACTGCCTTAAATTAAAAATAAATAACATATTTCAAGTCTGTATTATATTAAAAAAAATTAATTATTCTTAATTTTGCTTTCTACTTGTTTTCATACTTGCTTAAATACGTTTTACATATTTTATTGCACACTAGGCTTCAAGTTTTTTAAGTCGTTCAAAAGCACCTTAGGGTTCAGTCTATTGATCTTGTGCCTGTGCACTTCTTCAACTAACCTTCATGTTGGTCAATTAACTAAATTTTTCTTCTAGTGCTTTTCATTTTGAAAAAGAATAAGTATTTCCAGTAGTTGAGGGAAATTATGTAAATCATGTGGACTTGCTTGCTGTGACAAGTTTTAGTAATCATCTACTTTTTGGGTGAAAAAAAATTATTAAAGTGTTTCCAATACTTGAAGCATTACACCCTATGATGTTAGCAATGGATACTCTGTGATTTTGCTTCTGTTTTTATTTGGGGCATTTGGAAAAGGGTGGGAAACCAAAGAAACAGAATAATGTATTCGATTCAAAACAAAAATCCACTTCCTGTCCCAATACCCATTTTCATGCATATTATATGGAATAAAAAAATGAGGTATTCACATAGCTTAATTCAAATACAGTAAATATTTGGCCTTAAAAAAAAAGGCACAGCTGCTAGCCAGATAAGTTTTAAATGAGCATTACCATCATAGTCTTTTGAGTGTAAGCATTCCTGTTCTTTTTTTTTTTTAACCTGTCAACTGTGCAAAGATGCAATTGAAACAGAGCAGGCGTGCTTTGCTCGTGACTGTTTTCTTCACTGCTCTTGCAATTTGACTTTAGATATGCATTTGCTTTTTTAGAGCTTGTCAATCTTCCTCCCAAACCCCCTGCCCTTGTTCAGCTTTTTAAATGCTCTTCAGTGAATATGTTACAGTGTGTTTCAATTCCATTTAGAGATACCTGCAGTTCCTATCTCCTGAAGTAAATAACTGTTTTAGGTAGAAATGGTGATATTTGACAGTTTAAAGTGCAAAGGCAGAATAGGAAGTACTCACAAAGAACAAAGTTGGAAGCTGAATCAAGGTTTTGTTGGGTTTTTTTTTCTGAAGACCAGCATTATTTGTTTGTTCCTAACCTAATAGAGAACTCTCTCATCCCAATTCAGCTCCTGCACAGGAATTGAAGTATTAACTTGTGACTTCCAGTGCTGTACAGTATCTACCCAAAAAGGTGAAAAGAATGAGTTAAAAATGCCTATTTTTTTTCCTTTACAGGTGGAAGAGATGGTACAGAACCACATGACATACTCCTTGCAAGATGTAGGAGGAGATGCCAACTGGCAGCTAGTGGTAGAAGAAGGAGAAATGAAGGTACACATTTCGGGTTTGTTTAATTCATATCAGATTATACACTGTGAAGACAGATACTTTCAGTGTACATTTGGAAGTGTTCTCTTTTTCACTGGACTTCATGATCTTAAGGGTCTTTTCTGACATAAATTGTTCTATGGTTTTCTGGCAATATAATCCATCAGCAAGTTATGCTATTGAAACCTCTCTGGGACTAGCATTGTTTAGGTTATGACTGGGGTCCATGAGAGCTGTGGCTTCTGATGCATTTATTCATACAAAATCCTGTGTAACTCTTGCAATAGCTTCATGTTTGCAGATTGCTTTCTCAGTCCCTCCTACTTAAAGCTTGGTATCAAAGTAATGTGTAAATTCTATGTACAAGAATAACACGAGTAGCAAGCTACTGTGTTGGCTGTTCTACTGTTGCTTATGGATAGTGATAAATAAGGTAGCTTAATCATTTTTGCAGTAGAAACCTTAAAGCACTGGTATTTTAATGTGAATTGCTACATAAGAATGTCTCCAATGGTAGTTACCAGAGAACACTTCCATGGCAAATTATTCATGTGATAGTTTTCTAGGTAAGTGGTATGTTGGTTTGGTTTTTTTTTTTTAAATGATTAAATTTAAACAATTAAAACGTGAACAGTTTTGACAGTTTCTGTTCTACATTTCTTTCTTTGTGTTTGGGTATAGGTATACAGACGAGAGGTGGAAGAGAACGGAATAGTTCTAGATCCTTTGAAAGCAACCCATGCTGTTAAAGGGGTAACAGGACATGAAGTTTGCCACTACTTCTGGAATGTCGATGTTCGTAATGACTGGGAAAGTAAGGAATTGGTTCTTCAGCTTTGCAGGTTTATCTGCAAGAATCGTATTTATAGCATTGTCCTAGTGTCTGTGACTGTTCGCTGATGGATTTTTTTTTTTTCCCTCCCCCCCCTTCTTTTAGCAACAATTGAAAATTTCCATGTTGTGGAAAATTTAGCTGATAATGCAATCATCATATACCAGACACATAAGGTAATTACACTTCATTTGCATACCTTACTGAGATGGTCTGAGGGGTGTGTGTTCCAGTATTATTCTGAATACTTCACTGGCTTAACAATTTAAAGTACTGTTTTGGACAATATTTCAGAACAAGTTCTATATTAAATTGCAACTTCCATCAATTTTTCAAACTTTTCTTGAGCACATAATTGGTTGTGCATGTGTCTCATAGAGCTTGTAGTAGCAAGTGAGGCCTACTTTTATTCTCATGATTGTCTCTGCCAGCAAGGCCAGAGTTATCCAAAGCAAACAGAAGCAATAAATCACCACTGACTACAAGGAAGAAATGTACACCACTGTATCAGATTTTTTTTTCAAAAATGCAGGTTACTCTTCAGCACACTGTTACTGTTCAGAATTTGTTGACATACTTGTCATGCAAGGGTTTCTAATTGTTGGTACAACATTTGTTCTTGTACCGTCATTGTTTTTTCCCCCAAAATGGTTCTGGTGTCCATTTAGAAAAATGTTCATTTGAATTATAATAATTCAACAACTGAAACTGTAAGATTTTTTAAATGAATAGGAATGAAATATACAGATTCACCCTTAATCTTGCATGTTTCTAAGTATTAGTATATTCAAATGTTAAATATTTTTCTTTGACAATTTTACCAGTAGTGTGATTGCCTTAAAACTTCTTTAATAGAGGACTCATGATTTTGAGTGAGACAGTTGTATCATCTGTACTGGTTGTGGTAAAAGCCAGAACTTTTTTCTCTTATTGAGTGTCGGGAAAATAACTTCCGTATATTTTCTTATTTTGTCAGACATTTCACTTCCGAAACTTTCTCTTGGATAATATTCAGTTTGCTATATCTGTCTTCCTGAAGTAGTAGCTTTTTGAAGTAATAATTGTTATAAATACATCCCTCCTCTGTCTTTCTCTCCAGAGACATAAGTAACAGCAGATGCTTCCCTATATACTTCACCATTAGTTCGGTTTGTAGCTTACAAGTATTAACTAAAATGCAAACATGAGGTTGAGGGAACAGGAGGGGAACTGCCTCTTCCTGGTTTTTTAACTGAAAAATTCACTGCAGTTTGGCCCTCTGCATTTCAAAGGCCCTAAAGTTTTGCCTTAATTTTTTTGGTATGAAGTGTAGCCAACAGAAGTTTGTTGCCTATTTACAACAGCTGTAAATACAACAGCTGTTCCTTTCAGTTTTGAAAATGAAATTACTAACTTGAAGATACTTTACATCAGTAATGTAACTGACCAGTTTTGCCTTGCCTGATTTTTTCTTTTAACTAAGGATAGTAAGTACTTAATTTGCAAACATGGAAAAGCTTATGTTCAGATGTTTCTCTGCAGAGAGTGTGGCCAGCCTCTCAAAGGGATGTGCTGTATTTGTCTGCCATCAGAAAGATACCAGCATTCAGTGAAAATGATCCAGAAACATGGATTGTGTGCAATTTCTCTGTAGAACATGACAGTGCTCCTGTAAGTATTATTTTGATTCTATGAGGTTCTGATTTTGAGGTAGTTTTTCTATTCTGTGGTAATGCATTTGGAGTGATAATAGCAATGATTCTTTTCCTTGGATTCCGTAGTCTGCTTTCAAGGGAAAAGTTAACTGATATTTGTAAATTCTGATACATTTTTCTTGAAATGTTTCTTTACTGTTTTGTCACAACAATTGAAATAATTCACTTCTAATGTGTTGAGCAAGCAGAAACTTGAGATTCAGACATTTTAGTTGTTTCTTGTTACATCCATGTAAGTGCTAGAATGCAGACACTCAGAAACACAGCTTCTGAAGTGTCTTAGATTTCATGATGATGAAAAAATGTTCATGCTCAAGTATGCTGAAACAAATTACCGTGTTTCGTATTTTTGGCAGCTGAACAATCGCTGTGTCCGTGCCAAAATAAATATTGCTATGATTTGTCAGACGTTAGTAAGCCCACCAGAGGGGAACAAGGAAATAAGCAGAGACAATATTCTGTGCAAGATTACATATGTAGCTAATGGTAAGTACAAAAGTTTTCAGTATGACTATTCATACTGAATAGTCTATTTCATGATAGATGTTAATTTTGAAGAGTTGAATATTGGCCCAAAAAAAAAAAGCTTCATGTCCTTTTCTGTTAAATTTATAAATAGCATCACTTTTGTGTTCCTCACATTCAAAAAGTCTCAAATCAGTGTGCTATGTGACTGGTGAATTGGATAATTCATTATGTGGTGCTCTGGGAGGAATAAATGGAAGAGATGTGTGGTTCAATCCTAAGTACACAACCTTGGGGTAGAAGAAGGTGGGTTAGGAATGTCTGCAACTGGGATGAGTTGGTATAGCTTTTAGTTTCAGTAATGGTATGTTGGTTTTTTTCATGTACTACTGTAAATTTCTCCCAATTCATCTTATTAGGTTGAAAAGCTGCTGATAGTAAAGATACAGTTCTTAACCCCTGGTGCCAAGAAGGATGCTTGTTTTGTAGGAAGATGCTTGCAAGCTGTATAATCTAGTCTTTTTTTTTTTTTTTTTTTTTTAGCTGATCGATTCCTTGGTATTAACTGAAAAATTTTCGGTCAAATTGTGTAGTTGCTGTACCCAGTATTTAGCAGTGTATTGTAGTATTGGAGATGCATATTTACTATCTTCTCTCCCAGAGCTACAAAACATTTCCAAGAGTAGCTCACTCTGCTTACTATGTTTTTTGTATTTTCTCATTTTCACTGCTAAATTATGAACTATGGCTATATGGGATGTGGTAACTTTTTCAGCAATGTACTTTCCCTGTGAATTGAAATGTAATTAAGAATCAGTTCAAATTTTGTTTAAATGCTTTAAAATAATTTGCAGGGCATTGCCTGTGTAGCAGTTCTGTGGGCAAATGCAGTAAGTATTGAAAAATTAAGACTGACTTCTGCTTTCTTTGAAATAGGAAGTCACTGAAGTCTCTTTCTTTTTTGTTTCTTGGGAGCCCATAGAGAATATCCTCTTCTATTTGGGCATTTTCTCAAGACTCACAACATAGCATGTTTAATGTTTTCTAAATAATGGCATCATAGATCTGGACTGAGCTTGGGTATTACAAATTGAAAGTGCTACAATATAAGCCCAGGGGCATAAAAGAAGACATGCTGATGGTTATTCTTTCCTGTTACTTTCGGAAGAGTTGCAGAGGTAATGGACTTAAATTTGTTTTTTCAGTGTTTAGTGAAGTTGCTTTATTTCAATGTCCTTCTTCCCATTTACTTCTAGTGAACCCGGGAGGATGGGCACCAGCATCAGTGTTACGGGCAGTGGCTAAACGAGAATATCCAAAGTTCTTAAAGCGTTTTACATCATACGTGCAAGAGAAAACAGCAGGAAAGCCTATTTTATTCTAGTATTAGCAGGTATATGTACTTTCTAAATTACTGATTTATATACTTTTTAAATTATTGATTCATCATTTTAAATTCAAGAATTTAATGGAAGTGTGCAATCTAGAAATGTCTTACATGATTAGCATGACTTCAGTGCTTGTTTTTAGTATGCAATATACTTTCTAAAAATTGTCTTGTAATTTGTGTATACAGGCTGCACAAGTTGGCAAGCATTAGTTTTCCTAGACTTTTGTGGGTTAATCTTGCAAGTTTTTGCATACATGTCCAATTTACATAGAAGTAAAACAGGATGAAGTACTGGTTTTCTTCAACTATCACAGGCATTTTGCACTTGTTCTGAAAAAATACGTACTGAAGTTACTCTAGAGCCTCATGAGGTTTTTATAACTTAAATTCTATTTATAATTGCATATTTGATAGACTTTTATGTTTCAGTTTTCTTTTATAATGACAGAATAGTTTTGAGCTAGGATTTTTATTGATGGAACTTAACTGACAGACCAACATGAATTTAGAGTTTTTAGTACATTGTGACTTAAGTTTTTAGCCTTTCTGATGAACCTAAGAAAGAAAACGGATTTCCAGATGCATTCTTAAGTCAATAGATGTATTTTAATGGCATAGTTTATTGGCTATCTAAACCTGTTGGAACCGTTAGATGATGATATGACATTAGAAGAGGATTTCTTGATCAGTTTGAGGCTGTCTGAGCCCCTTAGTGTTAAATAAGGCTTAGTCTAATTTTTGTTAATGTAGGCTCCTGCTTTAAATTTCATTTTCTATAACTGTCATGTCAAACCACAGAATTCTGTTTAGTTGTACTAGTGTTACAGCATCATCCAGTAATCCCTGAAAATGAGTATCGCTTTTTCTGAGTGACATAGGCTACCTTTATTTTTGGGTTTTATTTATTGAGTCAGACTACAAAAGTCCTAGTTGTTTCATCCTTCTGTAACAGGTATCCCTGTAATGATGCACAATTTTAAATATAAATTGTTAGAGGTAGTGTAGTTCAAAACATGGTGTCATGAGCCAACAGTTAACACATGATCAGAGCAGCCCTGATGACACTTAAGGTGTTTTACACATTCATTTTACTAGCAGTATGCAAACTTTTCAGTGCTGTGTTTTTGTCATTGCTTACCTGCAGCATTTAGAACAAGACTGGGTGAGCATTCCACGTTGGAGAAGTGACCTTGCATAGAGCACTCCATGCTGGAAAGAAGGATCTACAGTCTTTTTATGGCCCAGGTTCTAGGCTTTGTATACTGACGTGAAGAAGTGTTGCAACACCATGAGCCTGAATATTTAACAATATCTGTTCTGCTAACTTTCTTGCTGAATCGGTGTGTAATTATAAATACATGTGTTGATAACATGTATATGGCTCTATTTTTATTTGCTTGCTTTAGAAGAAGAAGAGTGCATACAACTTTGAATCACCAACATGGGCTACTGTGTTAATTTTAAATAAGTTGTGGAATTTCATTGTCACCCTTCCTAAGATACTTGCGCAGGTTTTGTGCATGTCTAAACAGCACAAAAGACAAATGCACATATAGCATACTGTATGTGCTTTATATGCACAAAAATCTGTGTGATATTTTGGGGATGTGGGAGGAGTGGCTTCAGTAAAACCTAGGTAACTTGTTGGTAGGTTTTGTTTTGCTTTGTATAATCACAGTTCATTGCTGCTGGTTTCTATAATGAATCATCTTGTTACATAAAATGCTGGTTAATAACTGAGGGCTGTCAATATCCTTATGACTTTGCCTTTTCTATTGTCTTACTCTTATGACGATCTTTAGTTCCGAAGGAGTAAGAGTGTGAAAAGCTTTATTTTTTCCAGATATCTTTATATTTCTATTGTATTTTTTAGTTATGTAATATGTGCTGCAGAATTTTTGTTATTAAACATGATCCAGAAATATCTAGAAAGATTCTGTATGAGAGGGCAAGAGACTGCCTAAAACCTAGGAGACATGTGTCCATGCTATATGTGGACTGCTTTCTTGCATGATATCCAGGGCTGTCCCAAAACTGTGAGAAGGTACATGATAATACTTATTGAAGTAATTTGGTTTATATAAGACAACATTCCCAGTCTAGATTGAGGATGAGTACATTGTTTTCAGACCCTGCATGTGTTTTCCTCATCTCAATAAAGCCGTGCTATGAGGTTCATGTAGAAAATTATTTGCCTCTTGATCAAAAACCCATCAGAGCTGTAAGAATGCATAGTTCTTACTGGAAAGTTCTCTTTAGCTGCTGTGAGAATTCAAATGTCAGATGTTTGCCTGCCTTTGACTCTGGACATACTTGTTGGGAGAGTACTGACTGTGAGGTCTTTTATCCATGTCCTATAGTTCGAAACTTCAGAGACTGCTCAGTGTTTCACTAACCTGTGTATCTTGAGGAAAAAAGTTTCGGATATATTTTCTTCAAAAGAAAGCTGAGTCTTATTTGATACAGTGTGCTAGGTGCCTGAAAAGAGAGATAATACAGTAACAGTGAAGTTCTGGTTAATGATTCAATGTGATCTGCACAGTGTTGAAAAACTTCTCCATTCATCTTCTCTGTATACAGAGATGAAACCGTACGTAACACAATTACACACGCATGCAGATTTCGTGCTCCATAACTGTTCCCTTTTTATTTGCCTTTCTCTAATGGTGTGCATAGAATATGCCTTATTACAGAGTTATTCTGTTCATTTGAATATGTAGAAAAGTGCCTATATGGTAATGTTAGTAAGGCAAATAAGATGAAAATTTGTATGTGTTTACTATATCACCAGTGAGCATTTTATATACCAACGTTAAAAAACAAAATCTTATACCTCAAATGTACTTCATCTTTTTACAATCAACCAAGCAGTGGTACATTCCACCATTGCCACTGATGGGAACTTTAAAAAAAAAAAAAGTCCAAAATATAAAGAGTTTAAGTCCTTATTTGCCATTTCTGGTAATTATTGGAACATGGGCAAGTTTATTAATTTAATAGGATAGCTTTATTTTACAAAGGTATGGAAAGTTTACAAAGCAGTATATAAACTTATATCATTAGTTGCATTTGCACTAAATGTGATGTACTTTCGCAATTTATTCTGTAAATAAAATGACACTACAGATACTATTTGTAAAGAATATGTTTTACTTTTAGATAAAGGCACTGGTCCTTCACTGTAGCTAGCCCTGCCCAATGAGATTTGTAAGAAGCTTTTTAAAGACTATGGAAGGAGTTGCATGACTGAGAAATAATTACCAATGGACCTCTCAAAAAATAATTTTAAAAGGCACTAAGCCTCTCAGATTGTCCTTTTGTAAGTAGCCGTTAGACCCTTTCTTCTGGAAGGGAGGCTGCTTTTATGGTTTTGTACAATTTACCCTGTCTCTTGAGCCCATCCCTCCTGTCAGTCACTGCCACATCTGTGCGTTCTGAGTTCATTTCTTCCTGTTAAGAGATCAGGAATGTTTCTACAGCTGTGGTGGGCTTTGCAGAAGCAGCTTCTGACTCTAGAATAAGCTGAACCAGTTCAAAAGGCTGAAAATGCAGCATTCTTCTCCATTAGATATTGTTCTCTGGATAGCTGCATCTGTTTGGAGAATTTGGATGTTGCCAAACTAGATCTGAAGGACATGACTTGATAGAACTTGTATTGGGAATGGAGATGGTCGTTGTTATTCTGAGAACCTCAAAACCTTTGACAAATTTATCTGTGAAAAATGTGATGCACTTTGAAAAAAACTTCACCTTTTACTTAATTGGGCTGAGCTGGCTTATCTGAAGTTGTGCAGATTCTCTTTAATCAGATTGTCCACCTGTATTTTTGTCAAGTTGTACAGATAACGCTGTATTTGAATCGCCACTGTTCATTTACAGACTTAAAACATGAATCATATTTTTGAGTACCTTGAGTGTGTAGAGTTGTAACTGTTCTATAATAGCTTTATGATCCTAATGATAAGTTTTAAAAATTAAAAGAAGTTGGCTCTTACATGTTACAATCACAAATTTAAAACCAGTATTTAAAAGTATTAAAAATTATGAAGAAATATGTTGGCTGCTTGTTATTTTTAACTTTACATTGCTTTGGAGAAATTTACTTAAAGTGTTTCACCTTTTAACCAACTTACAAATCATGAATAAAGTTATATACAGTATTCTAGTGTATGCAAGACATTTAACTGGAAAGCAGTGTACTTGTGTTACTGAGGTTACTGAAATGAAAACCTGAATGCCACATTAGTTTATACATTGAGAATTTCATTTTGTGCAAGCAGTTAGAGGGTTGTTACAAGGTGCTCCCGTATGGTGTGGTAATGATATAGAGCACTTCCATAGTATGTCAGCTATTCATTTGTACAGAATAGCAAGATTCTAGGAGCTTCCATGGCAAGAACAGTGATCCAGGACTGAGCTGTGCCAAAGGGGAAATTTGGGGCTTTTTCCAAAGAATAATTTTTAGTAACTGAGATGAGTTTCCATGAGCAAGTTTTCTTAATAGTAAAAACAAGTGGTGCCTTAAGGATCACTAACAATCCTACCTGTGCTACGCAGTGATTTCTACTTCTTCATATAGCAATCAGTAAAGCTGTAGAAACCTTACAAATATGCAAGACTGGAGGAACAACAAAATAACAAAAGGCATTACTTGCACATAAACAAAATCTACCTTAAGGTTGGCTATATCAGGCCTCATGTAGTATGTTGTCAAAAGTAAGAGTCCTGAGGTAAACCCTGACCTTGAAGAATGCAGCTATTTTACCTGGCAAAAAGAAATCCTCCCAAATTAAAAAAAAAAAAAAAAGTCACATTTCACATTCCTGGTTCCATAACTTATGTGCATAATTTAAAAGCTACATACTTTCCAGTAAGGAGAAGTTGAGCATTTCTGTGTAACTACAATATAATTTGACCCTGAATGATTAATGATCATTAGGGTTATGCTGTGCAATTTACTAGTGGGCATTACTTATACTAATCATCTTTAGTCTCCAGCTTTTATAAGCTGAGTTTTATAGGAAAATATATTTTGTTAGATAGAAGAAAGGGATACACTTGAGCATTAGTTGCCTGTAAGTGTCCTCAGCTGTAGCCATTGATGCAGTAAGCTCTTCTCTCTGTTATTGTTGTCAGACCTGTTGACATCCACAGGACTGCCTAAACTTCTGTGTCCCAAGAGACAAACCCCAGACAAGTTTGTGGCAAGTGATTCCTAACCAGTGTTAAGAGTGGGAAAGTGTTACAGCCCTGAGGATTCCCATCTGCCAGGACAGGACTGCAACTGAACCATGGACCAACCTGGCACATGCAGCTCCAAGGAACTTATGCCCTGTCAGAGTATAGGAAGGAATTCCAGCTCATCGGCCCAGGGTAGCTGTCTTGGTGAGGGCAAGCCATGTCCAAGTATGATCAGAATTGTAGATGTGTTTGTACCCTCGGGAAAATACTGAAGTCTAGGTAGTGAGCAGTCACGCTGGTGACACCTCACTGCTGCCCTGCAGGAAATCACTGCTCTGTCTTCAGCCTAAGGGTACTCAAGTACCACCCTCGAGTCTTCCCCATGCCCCACAGGAGAGCCTGTGGCAGTGGGATGTTTACACTGACCCACTATCAAGGCTTACCTTGCCCAAACTCCAGTGTTGAAAATGTAGTTGTTAAAACATTTTGAAGCTTCTTCTGGGAGTGGTCCCTGCCTTTAGTTGTCACATAAAGCACTTGGGGTGCTGAAGGGTGGCAACGTTTCTGACAGAGGTTGGTACACTTTAGCAATCAGTAAAATGGTTGTCCTCTGTAAAGAGCCTGAGAAATTGCAATGAGCTCCTTTATCTTTCCCAGCCTTTTTTTGACTGAACCATATTTGAAAACTCTAATTCAACTAACATTGAATTATCACTGCAATAAGTAGGGTTACCAACCATTTGACTATCAAGAGAGATGCTAAATAAAATCACCAGTCATTCAAGCAACAGCTGCTTATTTTTTGTAATAATTTTTTTAATGAAAAACAATTTTTAAAAAAAGCATTTACCATTTCAATATTCAATATAGCTGTCAGCTGTGAGAAATCCAGTAAAAAGTATGTTGTAGTTTAGTTTCTTACTAAGACTGTCCTACCCAATTCCATTGAAAATAATGGAACACTGTTAGAAGATGTGAAAACCACTTGCAAATGTTAATATCACTAGATTTTCTTCCAGTTCCAACTTCAGTTACATCAGAAGAAACAGTTTCCTTAACAAGTAGCTGCTCCTGTCACATAAGCCGTAGTGAAGAGGTGTACAGTTAGTTTTTCTTTTATACTGCAGTTTTTGTGGTTTTGCTTGTGCTAAACAGCACTTCCTGCATCAAAGGGTATTAATTTCATCTATGAATGAAAAGAAAAATTTTGGATGGTACACAAATGGTGCTCTGTAAAAAGAAAGACAGCAATGGGATGTGGGTACACAGAGGGATGAACACCAGCAAGTCTGACATTTTTAGAGTGTTAGGCAATAGATTTTTTTACATATTTTAAAAGAGATACCGCAAGAGAAGAAAAGCTATCAGTATTAACATTAACTGATTATTTTTGAACAGTGCTAGTTTAAAGTCTTCACTTTTGTTCATATCCACATGTGAAGAAAAAAACCACTCTGTAATTGCAAGTTACAAAACTGATATACAGTCCTTTATTATCCTCTCCCTGTTTTGGTTTGCCCTCAGAAGGTTTTTAGAAAAACATCCTTTTCTGAAACTTGCAAAACCAGTCCCTTGACTGCCCAGACTTTCAGTCACATTAGTCTTTTGGGGTCAATTTTCTCCAGGTGCACTAGAGGCTTCAGCTGCTCTGCAAAGTTCCTCATGTCATCAGAAACAATGTCCTGCCCTGCTGGCGCGACCACGTTGAGCTCCACTAAGTAGGAGAGGGAAAGGGGCTCAATGCTCTCCGTGTTTCCCGGCATCAGGATGCGGAAGATCTTGTACACCATGATCTTCATGATGCCCTTGCGGAACACGTGCCCTTTGGCCACGAACTCGTGGTCCATGCGGAAGCCCATCTCCACCAGGAAGTCCGTCAGGTTGTCGGACGTGGCGATGTCCACGCAGTTGCGCACCAACGCGTGTCGGTTCTTGTCGCCTATCTCGGGCTGTCCCAGGTATCTCAGGTGCCAGGGCATGCCGCTCTTGTCCATGGAGCGCCGGGCGCGCAGCACGAAGGGGCTGGCCTGCTGCCCCTTCAGCAGGAACACCATCTCGTGGTCCAGGAAGGTCTCGGGCTCCATGTTGTCACACAGCCCGCGCAGGCGGTGCAGGAGGCTCTCCAGGCTCTGATCCAGCACGCTCCCTGCGGAGACAGCGCCCAGGTCACCTCCTCCCCTCCCGGCCGAGCGGAACTCTGTCCGCAGCGCGCCCGCCCCAGCGCCCCCCGGCCCGCCCGTGCGCGGCCCTCGCCCCGCGCCCTCCACCCCAGCGTGCCCCGCGGCCGCCCGCGCTGCTCGGCCCCGCGGCCGCCCACCTTGGAGCAGGTACTCCATCATGTTGATGGTGCCGCCCGTGACGGGCATCATGGTCACCGGCGGCGCCTCCATCGTGCCTCCCGCACAGGCCGAGCGGCCTCGGCAGCTGCGGCGGCAGGGGCGGGCCGAGCGGCGGCAGCGCCCCCTGGCGGGCTGGCGGGGGCGGGCGGGTGAGGGGCGCTGGGGGCGTGGCTGTGTGACGTCACACGTGTCCCTCACAGGGCTGGGCGCGGCCCGGAGCGGGACAGGGGACAGGGGACAGGGACAGGGGACAGGGGACAGGGGACAGAGACAGGGACAGGGACAGGGGACAGAGACAGGGACAGGGACAGGGACAGGGGACAGGGACAGGGGACAGGGACAGGGGACAGGGGACAGGGACAGGGGACAGGGGACAGGGACAGGGGACAGGGGACAGGGGACAGAGACAGGGACAGGGACAGGGGACAGGGACAGGGGACAGGGACAGGGACAGGGGACAGGGGACAGGGGACAGAGACAGGGACAGGGGACAGGGGACAGAGACAGGGACAGGGACAGGGACAGGGGACAGGGACAGGGGACAGGGACAGGGGACAGGGACAGGGGACAGAGACAGGGACAGGGACAGGGGACAGGGACAGGGGACAGGGACAAGGGACAGGGACAGGGGACAGGGGACAGGGGACAGGGGACCGGGGGCAGGGGACAGGGGACAGGGACAGGGGACAGGGACAGGGGACAGGGACAGGGGACCGGGGACAGGGGACAGGGGACAGGGGACCGGGGGCAGGGGACAGGGGACAGGGGACAGGGACAGGGGACAGGGACAGGGGACAGAGACAGGGACAGGGACAGGGGACAGGGGACAGGGACAGGGGACCGGAGGCAGGGGACAGGGGACAGGGACAGGGGACAGGGACAGGGACAGGGGACGGGGGACAGGGACAGGGGACAGGGACAGGGGACAGGGGACAGGGACAGGGGACAGGGGGCAGGGGACAGGGGCAGGGGACAGGGACAGGGGACAGGGACAGGGGACAGGGGACAGGGACAGGGGACAGGGGGCAGGGGACAGGGGCAGGGGACAGAGACAGAGACAGGGGGCAGGGGACAGGGGACAGGGGGCAGGGGACAGGGGCAGGGGACAGAGACAGGGACAGGGGGCAGGGGACAGGGACAGGGGACAGGAACAGGGGACAGGGGGCAGGGCGGGGAGAGGCCGGAGCGCGGCGGTGTCACCTCTGCCTGGCCGAGAGCTCCTTAAGCTGAGGGTGGCAGAGCACTGAGCAGGCTGCCCGGGGCGGGTGTGG
Source organism: Entomyzon cyanotis (assembly GCA_024500445.1). NCBI lineage: Eukaryota > Metazoa > Chordata > Aves > Passeriformes > Meliphagidae > Entomyzon > Entomyzon cyanotis. The sequence goes on along the minus strand of JAKEPQ010001021.1, from coordinate 28,027,921 downwards.
AGTGTCCCTCTCTGGAGCCACTACAGACCTGCCTGGATGTGTTCCTGTGTCACCTGCTCTGGATGGCCCTGCCTTGGCAGGGCGGTTGGGCTGGATGATCTCTAAAAGTCCCTTCCAACCCTAACGATTTTGTGATTCTGTGTTTCTGTCTTTCTTTAGTTTGCTCAAAGCAGGGATCTGGGAGGTAACCCATAAAAGGCTGCCTCTGCGATTGTCAAACCTTTACACTATTTATACATTTTAACTATCAAAGACATCAGCATTTGTTAGCTATAAGCTGTACAACTTCTCTATTAATTAGTACTCAGACCCCTATTTGCTGGTTGTATCTCTCTCTTCTTCGAGAGGAGTCCTCGCCCACAGGGGAGGGTTCTCCCCACCCTTGGGTCGGGCTGTGTTTTGAGCAGTGGGCAACGAGACAGAGGCTGCAGTCAGCCACTGCTGGAGTTGCCTTCCCCCACTTACTGCCCAGTCCTGCTGGCTTCAGTCCTGCCACTCTCATCCAGACAGCCATTTATCCTGGGATTGTCTTCTCAAAACAGATGGGCCAAGCATGTCACATTCACAGTGCAATTCCTTAATGGTAGCTACAGCTACTGATTAACAGCTGAAGAAAACCATTGCAAAGTTTTGTTCAAATCTTGAGGAGCTCAGATCTGGAGAGGCCCAAAGCTCAAGGGGCTCACTGCCAGCCGAGCCCCAGCACAGAGAGTGGGAGGCCTGCGGACAAGACTGGCCATCAGGGGTCAACCTGGCTGTCCCCACACCCCTTCACAGGGTGCAGCTAATTCTGTGTAAAAGCTCCATTGGTAATGTTCTGGTCTATCTCTCACAGCAGCGAGGAGGCCAAGGCTCTGGGGTGTTGTGGGCTGCGCTTCAGCTCCTGCAGCAGCTTGGGTTAAAAATTGTTATCGGGGTGCAACGGGCACAGTCCATTGGTTTGGAAAGGTTGAAATCTCATCTGGGCATGGCAGAGTGCATACCATTTCTAGGCAGAATAGCCTTTGTTTTCAAAAAGTAGTGCAAATGCCCAGTATTTACCAGTTGAATTAACTCCTGTCAATTCCCATAATAGAGTTATAAATTCGACCATTTTTGTAGCAGGTTTTTTTGTGACAAACCTTCATGCCATACCAAAAATGAACAGTGTATCTGTCTTTCCTTTATCAGTATCTACATAGCCCTGCTGACCCCTGCTTCCCCTAAAAAGTTATATAAATACTGATACAAGCAGAACACCTGCAAGTGAAAAATGGCATAAACATGCCCTCCCGGGGCAGTAATGATTCGTATCACCCCTGATGCATCAGAGGTAGTTGGGCCATGCAGGGGTGATGTGAGGGGCACAGTGCAACCCATGGGGGTAATACCTATCTTTACATAGGAGGGAACCACGCCCCAGGGAGTTGCCACATTGTACATACTCCCCAGACTGCAGATAAGAGGCCTGTGTTGAAATAAATTAGGAAAATAGTCAACAAAAGGTTTGAATAATGGTTTTAAAACCTTCCTAAGCTTCAAGGAGCAAAAAATACGTTTTCTCTTATATACAGATCAGCTTTAGTTGGTGTGGTCATAATACAGTTAGTGTGGAAAATTTGATATTGAGAATGATACCTAGGAAAAGTAAAAATGAGAAAAAGTGCATTTTAGCATTTCACAAGGGGTAGTTTCTGAGGTCTGCTTCTCTCTCTGGTGATACAAATTGTCTCTTCTGTCTAGCTGAGATGTCTAATACTGTTACTGCAGATGCCTGAACAAACCTAAAAGGATGCCGATTTTCTGTCTTGAAGCACAAATTGTTTCAAAGTCCACAGCTGCAGCTACCCTGAGTAGTTTTGCTCCGCAGTCTGAAAAGCCATGTAATAGCGTAGTCCAGAAAATAAATGTTGTCCCAAAGTGGTCATCTCCCTGTAGTTCTGGAAAAAATAGGTAAGGAAATGCAGCTCCCCTGACAACCACAACACCTCCAAATACCCTGACCAGCAATGTGAGAGACAGCACAGTCCTGCAGCTGCTGAGCTGCTTGTCACTGGGGACTTGGAAGCTCTGTGGTGCATCTCCAGGCTTAAAGGTATCCTAAAGGACTTTTTTCTGCAGCTGTTGAAGATAAGATGCAGTAGACACCGAAAACAGGTGGTCAGACAGATGGAGGAGGTGGAGAGAAACAGAGATAGAAATGGAGGGTAAACATGTTATTCTCAGCCGCCTACCTATGTTCTGTTTGGCTCCCTTGAAAACCTGTCTCACTCACCGTGCTGTGTCAGGGAAATGGGATGCCCATGTGGAGCCAGGCCTTTATCTCAGCTCTGTGTCACAACATGTCAAGTGGTGAGCACAGAGCATATAATTTTCTATGCTATGTGCCTGCATTTTGTGGATTTTAATTGCCAAATGTAGGGTGCATTGTTAAATTTAAGAGAAACTGCTGTGAGGAATTAACTTAGGGAATTTTCAACCCTTCAGACTTACTTATCCAGAAACAATTGTCATATGGAAAACCAAGATTATTGTACAAAAAGTACAATTCTGTTTAGCCAGAAACTCTGCCAACAGGGGTGTCACTTCTTGTGCCTGATAAACTTGCTCTTTTTTTTTCACTAATGAAGCATATTTTAGAGCCGGTATTCCCAAAAGTGGAGCTAATTTTAATCTCTAGTGTTAAACTGGACCAGCTCACACAGAGCTATGCCAGCTCTCACATAGAATAGATGGGGAAGTGAGATGGACTTCTCCTTGTACCACTACAGTTGTATGTGGCTTGCTTCAAGTACCTTTTTAAAATGTTTTTACCCTTGGCTGCATTGTTATATCTATGCATAAACCCATGTGTTGTGTGGGTGTGAGCTGTGGGTGAAACACGGATGGGGCGAAAGAAGGTAGCAACATTGCCCATTTGTTTTGAGGGTGAGGTAAGGTTTTTAGGGCAGCTTTATGCAGTGACTGCCTCTGTGGAAGGCCACAGGTCTGAGACTGTGTATTGATGATCATGCAGCCTGTGGCATACACATTACTATAGTATTGCCTTCCATTTGCTCTTGGAGCCCCGTGGTTCATTAAGGGGGGGGTCGGAAGCAATTTGGCAATCCATGTACTTAGGTGCAGAGCTAGAAGCTACAGACCTCTGTGTCTTGCCTTGTGCTGAGCATGATAGACTTGCCTAATTGTGGTCATTCACTCAATGGTCCTTGGAGAGATTGGCAATTGCCATAATTTTTATGGCATGGTTAATTTCATCCTGCTCTTCCAGCTTGTGAAAATGGGCTGACCTTGTATAATTCTTCTCTAGAAGAATAAAGTGGGTAAGGGAGAAATTATTTACTGTGAGGGTGCTGAGATGCTGGAATGGGGGAAGTTGTGGCTGGGCCATGATTGGAAGTGCTCAAGGCAGGTTGGATGGGGCTTTGAGCAACCTGACCTCATGTTTCTAGTGGTAGACAAAAAAAGAGGTAATTTTTTCCTTTCTGTTACTGCTGCCTGGTATGAGTTGGAGATTAACCACTGCAAGGAGGAGAAGGAAAACAAGGCTGGCTCCTGTTGACACCCAGGATGTGTCTGGTGCAGTGTCCATGGGCAAGGCCTCCCGGAAGATACAGGGAGAGGAGGGGAGCTGCATCACATTGGTTTCACTGCGTGCCATCAGGCCACACAAGGGGAAGGAAGAACCCTGAAACATATCAGGTCTATCAGGCTGATGCCTTTTTAGCATGTGGACTTGGCAGTGTTAGGTTTAGAGCTGGACTCGATTCTCAATACCTGTTCCAACCTAAATGATTCTGTGATTCTCTGATGTAGTAAGGGTGTGCCTGCCCACAGTAGGGGGTTGGAAATTAACGCTCTTTAAAGTCCCTTTCAACCCAAACCATTCTGTGATTCTAAGAGCTGGTCTTTACTTAGCTGTTGTGGATCTCAGTTGTTGTGGATACCGGTGCCAAGATCTAGATTTTCTATTTTTGTATGTGCTGTGGCTGGGATGGAATTAGTTGTCTCCATAGCAGCCTGTATGAGGCTGTGTTCTGAATTTGTGACTAACAGCATTGGTTACGCAGCAGCATTTTGGCTGTTGCTGAGCAGGGTTTGTCAGCATCAAGTATTTCTGTTTGCGCTTCTTTCTCCCCTGCATGCACTGCCAGTGAGTAGGCTGGAGGTGGGTGAGAGGCTCCAAGGGAACGCAGGGAGTCATGTCTGATCCCAGCTGACTACAGTGATACTCCATACCAGATGGCATTGTGCCCAGCACTAAAAGCTTGGGAAAAAGATTAGAAGGGGGGGGACATTTGTGGTTATGGCATTTGTCTTCCCAAGTAGCAGTGTGCCGGGACTCTGCCTGCTGATGTGGAATAGTGAATGAATTCTTTATTTTGCTTTCAGTGTGCAGGTTTGCCTTACCTGTTAAGCAGTCTCTATCTCAATCTATGGCTTCTCACTTTTCCCTTTACCATTTCTCTTTCCTGCCTTGCTGGAGTGGCGGTGAGCAACAACAGGGTCAACCCACCATGTTCTTCTAGAAAGCCTGAATCCTAGTGGGAGTGGAATGGGAGCAACCTCTGAAAGCTAGGGCTAAAGCTCCTGGAGTACCCTAAAAGCAGACTCAAGTTAAACCAGTCGTGAAGATAGGATGCTAAGTAATTTTGCATTGTGCAATAGACTGCAAAGGCTCTGGAGCACTGAGATTAGGTTAGCTTTGGAGGCAGGCCTCCCCCCTCCCATGGACTGGCAAGCAAGATGAGCCTGGGGCCAACAGTCATCGCTGGGCAGGAGGAGAAGGTATGGAATTGTCAGTGCCAGGGGTGTCACTGGATGCACAGCAGTGTCATTGCTCTGTGTGCAAGGCAAGGTGTACCTGACAGGAATACAAGTTTGCCCTGAGGCAACAGAGAGGATCACAAACCATCATCTTGTTTCAGCAAGGGTCACTGGGCAATGTAAACCTTCACTAACCAAAACCACAGGGAGAAAGAGGATACAACCTTGAAAATGGTAACCCTAAAAAGAGATAAGAGATGATCATGTGTCTGAAAAGCACTCCAAGTAGTAGCCAGAGCTCTCACTGCACCCCAAAAGGCAGCTGGAAGGAGTGGGAGGACAGACTATCTACCAGAGTTTTTTCAGGGCTGTATCCACCTTATGAACAAGCTTCATGTAAAGGATGAAAATTGTCCGGTGTCTGTGCACTGACACACCCAGAGCTGACATACCTGTATGCTACTATGAGAAACAAAGTGGTCTTCCAGCTGTGCTTTTTGGGGAACCAGTGTGCCTGCCCTTGAATGCCTGTGCTGGAGCCTGGCATAGCCACATCCCCCCAGTCAGTACCCACTATACCATGCTTCTGGTATCACTGCTGTGCTCAGCGTGCACATGGTGGTGTGAATCCCTGTGCCAGACCTGCTCCCCCTCTTCAGGAAGGTTCAGTAATGCTCAGATCAGTGACAGGGCCTTAAAGCAGCTGGGGAAATCAATGTAGGCAATGACTGTGTGGTTAGAGGCAGCTGGGGCTGCAGTGCTTGCAAGCCTCACAGAGCTGAAACTTCCACACCAGGCAGCAGAAGGGGACTGGTGTGTTACAGTATAAAATAGATTCAGGACATACAGAAGAAAGGAGGCAAAGAAAGAAGCAAGGTGGTACCACAGTCAAACACTATTTTTACTGTTTTTTTCCCCCAGGGTTTTAAAATATTTGAAGTATCATTATCAATGGTAATAGTACAGCATGTAAGTCATGGCAAGTCTAGAAATTTGCATGTAGAGAGGTGGTTTGATTTTGCCAAACAGGCCCCAGCAGAAGGTATCTCTAATGCTGCCAGTGAGTTAGTTCTGGCCCTTGGGGAAAACTGCTTAGTTAAGCTTTCAGGAGAATAAATGAGTGCCAACAGGCTTCTGCAAGCAAGGGGAGAAGTTCTGGTGTCACAGCCCCACTTTGTTTAGCACTGCATGCCAGTGTCTCTTCATTAACTCTCTTAATTTGTCTACAAATGTAAGTCACTAAGTCATGAAGCTTAAAATATCACAATTAAGCCAATGTGTTTTCCATGGTTTTACTGAAACTGAAAAAGCAGTTCTGTACCAAAATGTACACAGTTTAGTAATAATACAAAAAGTTAATTCTGCCAGACAGAATGTCAGTTAAATCCACCAAAATGAACACTGAACCACCATTTATTGCCAGACCAGTGTTACTTTAAATAGAATCATTGATTGAACATAGAGACAAAGTAATTCCAAGTTTCCTAAATAAAAATAGTACCGATTAGCAACAATACTGCAGGAAGATAAACATTCATGGTATTTGCTATTTACATGCCATCACAAAATGTCTAGCTTGTAGTATGTCTTCATGCTTGCACATTAGATTTATGAGCTCATTACAATGGATATTAATGTTTAGATGTACTACAAAGCAACCCACCATGATGTATAACAAATTTGTACATCAGAAGAGCACCTCTACTAGTCACCTGTTTAGGAATGAGACTGCAGGAAACCCAGCCCAATCCACTGATTCCCCCCACAAAAACTCAAACAAGAAAAGCCCAAACCAACCAACCAACCAACCAACCAATCAAAAAAATTATCAAGCATATTAATAGTTCTCCTCCTGTGATTAACTAGGCAGGGCTATGCATTTAGCAGTATCCCCAAAGATGAATCAACCAGAATAAACCTGGGTTTTCTTTATTACAGTAATAACACCTGAGACTGCTTCACTGGTCCAAGTACAGTATTTTATTACAAAAACTGCTTCTTACATTAACATGTCATTTCATTGAATCCCCTTAATTAGTACTTTTTGTTGACAAAAAAGGTAAGAGTTCTTAAAATAAATACTCCCCCCTCAAAAAAAAAGGAAATTAAAAGAAAAAAAATCCCCTTTCTTTTAAGAACAGTGTGATTTTTCTGGCTTCATTTTATCTCAGCTTGAACAGTGGATAAACACCTATTCTTGGAGAATAAGTGTCAAACATCTTATAAAAAAATCCCCAACATAAGGTACACAATGTGTATATATATATATTCCTAAAGAGACTTCTTTTAAGTAAGTGTAAACATCTGTTCTTGACTCTTGTTTGTTTGAATGCACCCCTATCAAATTTTGAGAAACTACATTTACTTAAATACCTGTCTGATACATACCTGTTTTGGAAGTTACCATTTCATTTTTCTACAAAGTAACAAAACAGTTGAAGACACCGTTCTTCCCTACTTCAGTACAGATTATATTTAACAGTTCAGAACTTTACAGATCACAAGTTTTACATAAAGGAATAACCTAAATTGTGGAGTTAAACACTGAACACTGCTTAGCTGAAGCAGCAGCAAATTATGTACTATATATAGATTTCTATAAAACTAATACCATTCAATTAAACTGTCTGATAGCCTAAGACCTGTTTTACATGTGAATGAATTAAAAGTGGGAGTTCATAGAAAGTAATTAGGCTTGCCATCACTTTAAAAAACATGCTTGTCTAACCAGAAAATAAAGATGGCAAGGACCAGTGCATTAAAGCCAAGTTTACACCAACTTTTTTTGTTTTGTTACTTTACGAAGTACATTTCTTTTCAGCTTAGTAGTTAGCAGGACCTTGTTAGGCAAAATAAACTCAACCTGTAAAAACAAAAGACTGACTCTTCAGAAAATTATGTGTAAGAGTAAGAATTCAAAAGCTGTGTTCAAGACATCTGACAGGACTTCTTTCACAGTCACCTCTAACTACGGAAGAAGGTCAAGCATAACTAGTCTCAAACAAGTCTTGATCTCTTAGTTTCTCTTACACAGACATCATTGAGTTGAAGGCGATCTTTATTCTAAACTTCACAGATTTTGGTTTTTTTCCTTGTGCACCTGGTCAATTACTAGAACAATTCTTCATTTCAAAGCCATTTTAGTATTCAAGCTGCCTTTTTAGTGCAGGTTCCTTGAAGATCCTGTAGATTTATTTTTGACCTAATAAAACAGCAAGATAACTACATTAGATAGTTAAAATGTTACACTGTACCAGTGTACAGACAGAATGTCTTATGTGTTGCAATTAATCACATAATCATTACTGACTCCTTTATACTTGTAAGAGGATGAAACCAGCAGAGAAATACATGAATTTTTCCATTTTTTACCTGTTGTGGATCATGTGGCTTTTGACTAGATGCCCTGCTGCAAGAGCAGCCATTAGTGATAATTCTCCTGCCATCACTGTAGCACAAACAATTTTAGCAAGCTGACGGGCATTTTCACCAGGGTTATCTTGGCTTGCACCTTGAACCCCTAACATCTGCAGAAAAATACAAGGCAATATTATGCTATGAAATCTAAGTCACTTTAATACTAAATTTATCATAAATTAAGTCTTTCCCAATTACATCCAATCAGTGAGTCTCTTCAATATTGTGTTTTAAGCTTTAGAAACTGAATACATGAAAACAATTCATTAGACAGTTCTAACATTTTCATGTAAAATACAGCAAGTTTCAAGCAGCCCCATTCCCACAACATCATTTGCACACCACATGAAAGCAAGCTTTGATTTAAAAAGATAAGTTGCTTTCGACTTTCAGAACTGTACCTGCAAACAGGCCTGCTGTGGGAGCAAGTTGGTGCCTCCACCAACAGTCCCGATTTCTATAGAAGGCATCGTGCAGCTGATGTACAGGTCTTCGTTGGTGGCACCAGTTCTCTCCATCAAAGTGATGCAATTGGAGCTGCCCACGTTCTGCGCAGCATCCTTCAGATCAAGCAGGAGAAACAAAACAACAATCCAGACACTTAAGTCAGTGTTTGATTATGAATTATTGAACTAAGGAAAATGTGAATTGGTGTAAAACAAACCTACCTGACCACAGGCAATGTAGATTGCTGTCACAATGTTTGCTGCATGTGCATTGTAGCCACCTATGCTACCAGCCATCGCAGAGCCCACCAAATTTTTGTTTATATTTACTTCAACTAGATCTTCCGTAGTTGTTTTCAGTACCTAGACAAGGCAATAAGATACATGTTCACCTCCTTCCTCAGACAGAAGTAGAAATACTCTGTTTATGCTTATTTATGGCCCTCATCCCTTGTTTGCTTCTATGTGGAATTTGATTCAATCATTGCCCTAGATACCTTACTTTTATTTTTGTTCCAAAGGAGACTTTCAAATGTAGGCTGTCTAAGTAACAATGGAAAAGTCAGTGCTAAGGGTTTGGACTTGCACTCAGGCCTTTGAGACAAGCTCACAGCTGCCTACTCCATTTCAAATTCTCACTTAGATTCAGAATGAAAAAGGCAAAATAATCCTGGCAGAAATACCCTATTAATTCATCTTGACACAATTTTAACATTCCTGTCATGTTGTCCCAGACACTAAACTTTCTCAAATTTGTTTTGCACACGAATATGGAGCCAAACTGAAAAATTCCAACAAAAATCACTATGCTACATAGGAAAATAAACACTATGCACAGTAATATAAAATAGAATGGCACACTTATACTATATTGGCTGTATTTTGAAACTTTCAAGAAAGATTTATGCTGATTTTAATATAAAAATTATCAAAGATGGTCAAAAGAGATATTGTTGTTGAGCAAAATTTAAGATATTCCTGCATAGCAGGAATACTGTTTACAGAGATCTGCACCAAGCCTGCAACACTGACAAAAATACAACATTTATGAACTAGGAGTTCAATATAAGTAAATGTAGTGACATACAGGGCTGGGGTTTGAGGAAAACCTTCCCCAGTTATCAATGCCCATTATGAGAGGACTACCTCCCCAATACTACTCTGGAATGAAATCCTGAGGTCGTAACAGATATTGCCAGCGACTCAGCTATAAAATGCCAACAATTTGAAAACTAGAAAACTACCCCAGAAGACATAAATTATGTCAATGTGTAAATCCATTCTGTACACACAGTTTGAGTCCTGTGTCCAATTATGTACCCAGAATTTTAGAAATGTTAGAACTGCAAAAGATGCAGAGAGAAGGATGTTCAAAGACATGCTAGAAGTCTGTTTACTCATTCCTGAGAAACTAGTACTTTTCAGTCTTAAAATGAGAATAGCTGGGAAGGTTGAAGGGCTGTGTCAGAGCTGTAAAATCTGGAGCAACAGAGTGAAGATACACGTCTTAAGTGTCTCTCCCAGTACAAAACTGGGGCATCATCAAATGGAATCAACAAGAAGGTAGTTCTCACACAAGGTGGAGCTGGACTGTGGAATTCTGCCCAGGATACTAGTTCTAGAAGTTTACATAGTTTCCCAAAAGGGACTGGACAAATCACTAGGGAAAAGCAAAAAAAACCCAATCAAATATGGAAACACCGATAAGATCTTAAACATGCGTTACAATGTAGTGAATTCCTCCCTCGATACCATCTCTCATGGCCAGTACTGGCAACCAGGTAATAGGCAATGGATTTTGTCTTCATACTGAAGACAAGCTGGCCAGAGAATACGACTGGCATTGCTTACAAAAGTTACCCTTTGTCATGCAAGATGCCAAGGCAGCTTTGGATTAAGTTAAATTATCTGTTTTCTTTGTAGTAGGAAGTATATAAACATTGAAGAGAATGCCAAGGGTGTGTGAGACAACAAATGAGTGAAAGGGTTAAGAAAGACTGGTTTTAATGACAGACAAAACACCACATGTAAACATCTGTCAAAATGTGGCATAATTTTTCAAAGGCTAGCTGTGAAAATCCTAATGCTTTTAACTAGATATGCATCACTAAGCACATTATTTCACATTAGACACAATTAAAAAGAAAATATCTACTGACTCAGGAAAAACGGCTTATCCTACAAAAGTACCTGAAAAAGCATGTAAGAACTTACATGGGTGTAAGAACTATCCTTACCTGGTAAACAACTTTCAGTTCATACTTATGATGTAAAGTAAGCAGCAGTTTTGCAAAATGTATGTATTTTTATAAACAAGAGAGCAGACACTTACTTCTCTAACAACCTTCGCTGGAATGACTGCTTCACAGACAACAGACTTCCCTCTTCCCTCTATCCAGTTTATAGCAGCAGGTTTTTTGTCTGTACAGTAGTTACCACTGATAGCTATAACCTGAAGGTCAGGAAATTCTTCATTCAGCCTGGCCAATGCTTTTTCAGTACCCTGTTAGACAGAAACAGGTAATAGGCGAGGTTTGTCATTATGGCTGTGAAACAAGCTACTCAAGGACAGTGGAACAGTATTCTAATCAGATAATCAGTTACAGTGGATGAAAAGAACATGATTTCATGAAGAAAAAAGAAACAGGAGGGGAAAAACCCAATCAATTATGACTATCTTTTTATTAACTATTTTGGGAATTATACTGGGGAATGATTTATTTTTCCCAGTACGTACAGACTCCCTGGGTACATTCTAGGTGCATGGGCATATGGTTACCATACAGAAGATACAACATGAAACAAGTGAAACACTACAGGCATGAAATGAATTCATTTCAGATGTAGTGGAAAGAACTTCTCTACAGAAGGAAATCAGACTAGAAAATCTGCTCTGTTAGGACTTGTCTGTGATCAGATCCACTTACACAATGGCTCTGATTGCCTTCCTATATGAAGTTTAAGACTCTTCATTTCATACAGCACAAGGAATCCCAGCAATCTAGGGAACATGTCTCAAGTTCTTCCACATTTGCATGGAAACAAACAAAACTAGAGAACACCTCTCTGCTGACACTCCTAATCCTTTATTTACTGGGAAGTGATAAACACATTAACAGATTAATTACTGCTGGATGAAATCTTTGGCTCAAAACAACAGAGCAACCAACTTAGCTTCCCCTATTATAAAAAATAATTTCTTTCAAGAATTATTAAAAAAAATTAAAATACAAAATTACTTTTCTCTTTAATTTTTCTCTTCCTATTCTAGTCGATACTTGACAAAGTCAAACATTTTTATTATTTTGTGCAAAGAGCACTCTCTTATCTTTATGTCTTTCAGGTATCAGGTAGTCACATGTTATTAGGCTATCCTTATTTTTGAAAGGAATACACATTTTTAAAAAACACTTAAGGGGACTGGTCCTTACTTTTGAAATCATATTCATTCCCATTGCATCCCCTGTTCCAGACTGAAAACGGATATAAAGGTTACGACCAGCCAAACTGATGAGAAGTTTTTGTAGGCGAGCAAACCTGCAAGGAAATTCAACTATTACGTACAATCCTCATGGGAAGGTTAGTTTCAAGTGGCAAAATGACCATAAATCTTTACAAACTGCGCTGCTAAATACCGGCTCACAGATTCTTTTAGGAATCATTTGGAAAAGACCTGTAAGACCAACAAGTCCAATCTTTGGCAGACGACTATCTTTTCAACAAGACCACAGCACCAAATGCTATGTCCAGTCATTTCTTGAACACTGCCACAGATGGTGTTTTCTTGAATAAGTACTTTAAAAATATTCACTGAAAAAGTGTTCACTGCCTTTTTACGCTTTCTATCCCTGGCCTTCAAGAAATAAAATATCCTGGACTGCTAACATAAATTTTATTCATTTGTATTCCTTAAAACATCTCACTACCAGATATAAAGTAACAATGAGGCCACTGGAAATTCTGATGTCAGTTTTGCAGCAAGGCACAAAGCATGCTATCTTCAACAGTGCAAGCCCCTCAAGTCCCTCAAAACACAGAAAATACTGTATTTAAAAAGCAGCATGAGCTGATTCTGGCCAAAATACAGATGTATTGTGGCTGATGCTTGCTGTTGTTAAGAAACACAATAGGTAAGGACATATTTCTCTCAATCTTCCTGAAGCAAGCAGGTAATTATAAGCCTTAGAAAAAACTCTAGGGCTTGTAATAGACTTATTCTTAGTACTGTTTTAATTTCTTTAGCATTTCAGTTCTAGCATTAGTTTATCTTATATTCTCTGAATCCTCACAGGTTAATTATTAATATTAATAATACCATCTGAAAGGCTAAGTACCAAACTTTGAGGGTTTTTTCTGCATAGTAACTACAGTTACTTTGCCTAATAAACATAAAAATAAGCCCATTTTTTAAAATGTCTAGACAAATCAATATGCTACTAATTATTATAAAACGTGTACCCACATGTTGTTAATGTACAGTTGTTTACCATTATCAGTGAAACATTTTTATTGCTAGCCTTGGTACATAGTCAGAGTGACTTTTGTTCTGTTAGATACTCACTACATGATAGCCCAAATGAACATGTAATTTCCTTTTTTGCAGTACTCAAAAAAACCCATTAGGATCTTTCTACCATCCACAAAAGTCTCATGTCTGGAAACGAAGCTGGAATAGCCATTGTACTAACCTACTCGTACTGTCAAAAGCTTCCTTCATTATTTTAAAGCCTTCAGGGCTTTCAAGCCAGACTTTCACCTCTGCAGCCTGGCAAGCAGAGGGCAACCTTACAACAGGTCCTCGAGTCATTCCATCTGCCAGAATGCGGCTACGTGCTCCTCCACCAAGCTGAAAAACAAAGCAGAAGGATAACAAAGTAAGATTACTGAACTTTCAGTTTTCAGGAAGTCAAAAATATGCATTATATAAACCTGAATACATTTTATAATATAGGATGTTTTTCAAGGTTTTCAAGTCAAACAATACTTACACATATTGCTCTACATCCTCTGTTTGTGCTTGCTACAAGACATCCTTCTGTTGTTGCCATTGGTACCTGAAACTCTTTGTTATCCAAAACCAGTGGTCCTGCTACGCCTACAGGAATAGGCATATATCCAATCACATTTTCACAGCAAGCTCCCATAACCTTAAAAAAAATCATACAAAACAATCACTAAGGTTACATTCCAGTGGTACAGTACAGTGTGCTACATACTATGCCCATGACTACACCAAGGTATCTTAGTAAAACACCCACAGACTTAACCATAAAGCAACTAATTGCCACCTCAAAAAGTTAACAGCTACAGCTATCGATAGCTGTATCAATGGCTAATACTACTCAAGTCTAGGCAGATGTATTGAATCTTATACAGTACTAAATGTTATTAAAAAGCCTTAGTATTTTAAAATTAATTTTAAATAATAAATTTTAACTTGAGCTCAAGGTAGTATTATCATTCAGTTGAACTGTGGCTCAGTATTAGTAGAACTCTGCATTTCTGAGATAAGACAGCTGCATACTTAGATAGGAAATATTTTTGGATCACCTACAAAACTCACCCACCACCCTAAGTTTAAAAACATCAAGAGAAATTAAAGATGGTGCCTTGTGTTTGCCTTTTATTTCTTTCCTTTTACATCAGTTTCAACCAAGCTCTTTGTTAATTCGCATACATCACTGAGGATTTATTTCATAGAATCATAGACTTGTTAGGGCTGGAAGGGACCATAAAAACCATCTAGTTCCAGCCCCCCTGCCAAATACAGAGACACCTTTCACTAGACCAGGTTGCTCAGAGCCCCATCCAGCCTGGCCTTGAACACTGCCAGGGATGTGACAACCACATGTTCTCTGGGCAACCTGTTCCAGTGTCTCACCATCCTCACAGGAAAGAATTTGTACCTAACATCTAAAGCTGCCCTTCTTCAGCTTAAGGCTGTTCCCCCTTGTCCTTTGACTACATGTGCTTGTGCAAAAGCCCTCTCCAGCTCTCTTGTATGCCCCCTTCAGGTACTGGAAAGTGCTATAATGTCTTCCCAAAGCTTCCTCTCCCAGAATGAAAAACCCCAACTCTCTTAGCCTGTCTTCACAGGAGAGATATTCCAACCCCCTGATCAATTTAGTAGCCTCCTCTGGATTTGTTCCAACAGGTCCATGTTTTTCTTTTTCATGTGTTTGGAAAATAGTTTTACAGTGAGTTTTGTCTACTTTGTACTTACCAAAGAATAATTATAATTCCTATAAGGAAGATATTGCAAAGATGAAGGTTCAGGAAGTTTCTTGGATAACATCTGTCTGCGAATGGATACACCTCGCTCCTGGGTTTCCATCAGGGTTTCCAGTTTGTATGCAGGAATATGCTTAGCATTAACTAAGCTGATAACCTCAGCATCAGTAAGAAATTTTGCCCCTTCCTGGAAGTATAAAGGGTGGGGAGAGAAAATACAGATTCTCCTGGTGAAAATCCTTTCAAATGTTTCCAAAAGAAAAAGGGTAACAACTTTACTTTGCTAAAGGAGTCAACTGCCAACATCAGGTTTTACAGCAGGCCAGGATATGATCAAGAAGTTTCATCATCAGATACCTCCTTATACGTGTGCAAGATGAAGCTCTAAAGATATGGTATGTCATGAATGATGAAGTTGCTTCCTCCTCCCACCCTTCTCAACTGACTTGAGATGTGACTCATTAAAGGGTTTTCTTCTAGTTGTGACCTCCACACCCCCACCCTATTATTAAAGCCTTATAATTTTCTGAAGAATATTACAACCAATGGGATTATCTAAAAGCTGGGAAAAGAACTCTAACAATTCTTAAATCAGATGTTGCAGTAGAGGTGAAATAAAAAAGCTTTTTTTCCATACCTGTGCATTTCCAAGTATACGAACACACTCCTCAATAGAACGTGGTTCTTTAGGTAACTCAATTTCTTCTTCTTTTCCGCTAAGACATGAAGAAGTTTCCACAGGGCTGGAACTGCCAACCACAAATGTAGCCTTGGCTGATGACTCCGCTAACACAGGTTTTATGACTTCAGCTGTACAAAGACAAGCAAAATGAACTCCAGTTTACAAAATCCTGACGTTTTGATACCAAATGTAACATGCTACCAGAGGCTTCACAATTTGTTTCACATACTCATTAATGGGTCCAGATTTTAAAATTATAAAAATTACGTACCACTTCCATCTTTGGGAATAAAAGCTTCTTCTGCTGTGTTAGATTTCTGACTGTTTTTCAGAAGTCCAGACTGCTTCCTGCAACAATTCTCAGGGACCTTTTTCTGTACCATCACAGGAGATGTTATGGGATTCTTCAGTGAGAGGGTAGATTCAGTCTCTGCTTGCTCAAAGAAAATATATTTGACAGCAAGGAGAAGGGCTAATCCAAGTGTGATTACTTGTTCAATATCCATACTGGCCATTCTAAAAAAGACAGATCAAAAAGTAAATACACTGTATATACAATTTATTGCTTTTAACAGCATTGTGATACTCTTTGCTGCAGAAAGGGAAATAATTTCATCATCATTTACAGTTACAGAAATTCCAGTCAAAAGGTATTTTCTACCAGGACATCAAAGTATGCGAGGCTATGGTAGAAAAATCATTCTTCATATTTTATCAACATAAAAATCTTCAGATGCCATTAAAGAGTTAATTAACTCTGGCTAAAAAGCAGTCCCAGTAGGAAAAATTATTGTAAAAGATTCACTAATAGCTACATCAAATTGATTTAACACCTATCCCCCAGTGACAAGACAAAGTTTCATTTATCTTCTTCTAGCAATAATGACTCCTATGATGCAAGATGAACTGCTAAGCAGGGAAAAACAAACCCTGCCTAAACCAGAAAGTTCTGAGTTCTCAGCAATAACATTAAACCACAGGTGACACTAACTTGAATTATGCTGAAGGAAAAGCTATAGGATAACACAGATTTTGCACTTTTTACACTTAGGTGTCAATGGTCAGAAGCTATGCATAAAAAATTACTCTAGTGCAGTCTGAAACTTTATTTTCCAGTATGCTATGAAAGACACTAGTCAAAGAAGACAATGTTTTGATGCATACAGGACAGCTAGCTCTTGATCAACTACTTCAAGGGGATTGGACAAACAGCGTAATATTGACATATTTCTTCTGAAATGTCATCTCTGGTTCCAAAAAATACTACTTTTGCATCCTGACTCACGTGGTCAGACGTGAGTTTACAAGTATTGTGCTCTAGGACAAGAAGCTTCTAGCTTGGCAGCACTACAGATCCAGCACAACCACAATTCTGTGAAGCCACCCACCGAGAAAGGTAGAACTGCCACAGTGAAACATTAGGTTCAATTCTCTTTGGTGCATTCTCATCCAATCCCACCGAATTTTCTACAGTACTGTTTTGAGCAGCTGGTTCCGCTATCCAACGACTGTGGGCGTGAACAAGAACCAAACCCAGTGACTGTATCAAAAACACAAAACAAATATTAATTTCCCAAATGTAACTTGGTATCTAACCTACCAAAAGTAAATATTGTCCTTTTTTTGTTTGAGTTTTTTCTGTGGTTTTTTTCCCCCATGCCTCCCATGCCTCTAAAGTCTAAAGCTAAAAGCTGATTTTCCACACCTCTAATTAACAGCCTTTTAACACTGTTGTATAGTAGCTTTGGATGTATCCCACCCACATTCTTCCTCTTGCCCAAGAAATAAGCAAAGGAAGCTGAGGGTAACTGCAGGGGTAAGCAGGAGGGAATCAGTACACATGAAAGATCCCCAAGTGCTTGGCACAGAAATGGCATAGGCAGGAAAATGACAGGTGTAGCTGCAGGGGAAGTTACTAAGAACTACCACTGTAAACCCAACTAATGGGCTGCAGACTACAGGTCTACAGGAAACAAAAGCTTGATTCCCTGCACCAGGACACCTCACTGACTGCATAACCACAGGTGAAAAAGAGACACAAACCATAATCATTTTGACCCTCTGTGTTACAGGATTTGGTTTATTCTCCTCTTCTTCCAGAACACGAGCAAAATGACTGAGCTGCCATATAGGGCGCCCTTCACGACTCTCTCTTGAAAGCTGCAAAAAAATAACAAAATTCAAAACCAGATCATGTATAGTACATATTAGAAGAACTAACAAATAAGATTCCACATTGCATTTTTATTTGATCATTGAGAAACTACCAACAAAAGAGTCTACTGTCTAGTGTTCAGCTTACATTAAACTTTCAATAGTGAGAAACCCTGGATAGACAATAAGTTACAGTATAACCTGTTTACTCTGCTTTAGATCAGAACTACTACTGAGTGTGACTCATTTACAGTGATATTTGCAAGTTACTGTCACCAGTTCACTTTGAAAGGAAGATGAATGTGCTTGCATGTAACTCCATGATGAAAAGTACAGTCTACAGAAGCACTGGGCTGAATACTAAACTTGATGTTGTCTTGTAGTTGGTCTTACCTCCAATACCAAGGACACACAAGCTGGAAAGAAGGTCATGAAGACAAAGTAGTTGGCAAGAACAGACATACAGCCAAAGCAGCACATAATTTCAAGCTGTCGTACACCTAAATAAAAAGATAATGTTTACATTTGAATATGCAATTTGCTATATTTGAAGTATAGCAAGAACTGAGAAAGAAATCATTAAACTGACATGGCAGATTACAGAAGGAACTCTCTAGACTATTAAAACCAAGCATCTTAAACCCTAGTCATTGTACACTGTTATTATAAGCACTGTTGTGCTTATTCTAAGCACAGTCTGTTTTTGACAGAAAAGTATTTTAAGGTGTAATTATAAGTGAATACAAATAAAGTTCACCAAGATTTTAAAATTTCACAATGAAAGCTTGAAACTCCTTACTTATCCAAGCAAAGAAAAATCAGCCAACATTATGTATTTAACTCATTTCTGAAAGATGCAGTTTAGGCAAGAAGAAACAGTATACACCTCGCCTACTCCTTCACAAGTATCCAGAAAAAGCCATGTTAACCACATTGCACACGCATTACAGAACTGCCTGCATAAGGATGAAAGGGCTAACAGTTCTTAACAGAGCTAACAATATAAATGGTTTTTAAAAAATTATATGCAACACCAAAATGAATTTTTGTCCCTATGATATAAAGGAGAAAACAGCTTGTTAATACACAATACCCTGAAAAAACCAAAATTATTTGAAGAACAAGTGCTTTTGAAGATGCTTTTAGGTATGAAATATAGTTGAAATAAAACCCAAAGCAAATTGATGAAAGCAGCTGCACGAAGTTGATTCCTACTGCACAATGCTCACGGAAAACCATTACCTGTATTTCATACTTTGGTTCAACATATACATATTATTCATTTTTGCAAGAAACCACTAAAATAAACTAATTAGGAGATAGATAAATAAACAGATTAAGTCACTCCATTCTCACGGGGAACACCTATTATTTGAAACTCTCAATATCCCAATGTCTTTCAAACAGCCTTTTATAAGTAGAAATATTTACACCCTTAAATCGTATGGCTCACCTGACATAGTACCAACACCAATTACAAGACATTCCACGAGTGCATCCAGTGTAAATGTAGGGCCTAATATTGCCATCCCACGTGAAATATTTTCTCTCACTTCATCCTGAAAAGAAGTATTTCCGTCCATTAATAAAAAGACAAAAACCACATTAAGTTAGACATAACATGACTAGTAAACTCAATAGTATTATGGTGGTAAGGCCTTGTAAAACATATATTGAAAATGAATTATTATGAGAAAGCATGTAAAGAATGTTTTCAATTTCCTCTTAGTTATTATATTTTGGAAGTTTATTGACACAAAATTATTTCATTTTGATTGATTTCTCTACTTTTGCCTCATCAGTATTGTAAGCTTCTACAACACTGATGGGCAGAGATTCTAATTACAGTAAATTCAGAAGAATAACACTTCCAAATCTGAAGACATGAAATAGAAGGCACTTGTGTCATGGCATTTCAAAATTTCTTGCAACCACATATCCATACCCTAAATACTATTACTATAGGATTTTATTTTTAACTCTGTAGACTCAGCTGATAAAAAAGATGCTACAAAAGGCACTAAAATTTTCTGCTGGGGGAAAAGGATTTCCTCCAGAAGGCAGTCATGATAAACTTTAGAGTGTTTTGCTTGTTTTCCTGGTGATGGTATTTTTGGGGCAACAGAGAGGAAAAAACTGTAGGGGAAACATATTTGTAAAATACTTTCTTGAAAATTAGTAAGAAATTCTGTACTTGCAGTTACTGTAAAATAATATAAAACACATTATATTGCATATATATAAAATGTACAGTGTAATACGCACTAAATTAAAATATAATAGATAACATTTTGTCACAATTAGTATGCTTAAATACCATGTACCCTATTTTGTAAGTATAAATTAATCTCAATATACTTTTATTTCAGAACTCAGACTATTAGGAAACAAACACTAACAGGTAGGACAAGCAAGATTTCCTGTCAATCTCCTCCACTGTGCTGCTTTAAATGTATTAGAGCATGAGTGTTCCTCTCTGCACACATGCTACATTTTTTCTGCTAACATTTGGTCTTGAAATATGCTTTTTTCAGTAGCAACACTGTAACATTAGATGTGTCCTTATACACTGTTCCTGAGTCCTAGAAATTAACTTTTTTCTGTCAATAACCATTTTAAGGAAGACTTTGTCTAGGAACTCTAGCCTCATCAGAAGAGCTGTAAGCACTGCTGATTGGAAGTTCCAATTTTATAAAGCCATGTTCATATGTACAATTAACTTAGTCCACATGGCTGTGCGCACTAATTTTACCATGTTACTATTCACTTGAACACTGATCTGGTTTGAAGACAAGAGAACACAGAACCTGGATAGAATCTGATCCTTTTGTTATTCCCATGACAATATGTGCCTGTATGTCTCTCCACTTGAATTACTCACATACATTATAAAATGGACCTTAAAAATCACCTAGTTCTAATCCTCTGACATGGAAAAGTGTTCAGCTGTGAACATTAAATTAAAAGTCTCCATTGCAAGACAAATAAAAAAACCCAAGGTAAAACATTAACCGACCAAAAAATCCTCAAAAATAACTCCCCTGACCTGTGAGTTGGAACTGAGCGCAAATTTGGCTAATGCACTTGCTCTTGACAAATCAATCAGAAGGAGGAAGAATGGCAAAGCCTCACTGAAAAAAGAAAAGGCATTTGTTAAAATTCAATTTTATGGTACAGGAAAAAAAAAAAATGGAAGCACGAAATCCACAGTAACAATTCATCACTTACTTTAAACCTGTCAATTCTTTATCCAAGAAGTGAATTACCACTGTACTAAAAACAAAACTTGAGAAGATTGTGAAGAGGCCAGCAATACCTTAAAAACACAAGAGAATGGGAAATTTTTGGTTTATATATATTGGGAGAGGAAAAGAAAAAGGAAAAAAAACCAAAACCCCCACACTTCTAAGTCAATTATTACAAATTAATGAGAATTCCTATCTCAGTGCATTAACAGCAGTTGAGATACAAACTGAAGTAGATGCTATTTTTATAGATATTAAAATCTAAAATTTTTAATGCATTCAAAGTAAGACTCAGAAGTAAAAACCATAAATCTTCTCAATTTATTTTAAGCAAAATTAGAACTTAAACAGCTCCATAATTTGAAGTATTTCCCACAATAAACAGTTACTCTGAGAATTACATTTTCAGTGTTTATATAATCCTACATAACCTTTCATTTAAAAAAATGCACTTTGATACATGCAAAACATTTTTTCTGCTACCTAGCAAATAATTAAAATAACCCTGTTCTGAATATACGGGATGAAATGCTAGCATTACCAATTTGGGTAAACCCCTCTCCTCACAATTAAAACACATACAGCAAATACAAAAAATCCGATACAGTACCTAAGATGTATTTTGATCCAAGCTGCCTTAAGTTCTGAAACTGGAAATATATATAAAGAATTGCTATGCATCGTGTGATTGTCAGGATGATTATGTCACTGCTGAGAACATCCTGTATGAAATACAAAGCAATTTCATTAGCTTTTACACTATGGAATAATTTGTTAAATTTTAGTTAAAAAAAATCCATTGTGCAGCTGCACTAAAAGTTAAGTTCAGAACAAAATAAATATCACTGCTAGTCTTGCCTTAAAAATTAAAATACTAAAATGCATGTTCATTAGTGCATCACTGCTTGCATACAGCTTTAATATCTACAATGAGAAAAGAAGAAAATGAAGAAACTTCTGCATGGCAACTTTACTCGTAATACATCACAAGCTCATCATATTCTACAGAAAACCCTGCATCTACTGATTAACAGCAAGTACTATAAGATTAATTTAAATCCTTACTTCTTCAAGTTTGGGGCACTCATAATTCCAGCCACAGATCTTATCATTCCCAGTGAACATCTTCATAGACATCATACAGATAGTGAGAGTCACTGTTCCCACAATGACTTCCCATGGATGGGAGGCTACAAAAAGGCCATGCATTCGGAAGAGTCTGGACAGCATTTTCAAGGCTGTTTTTCTATACTTAGCAAACCTGCAAAAAAGGAATATTTTATATAAGCAAATACAAGATTCAGTGAAAAAAGACAGAGCTCTACACTTTCCTGCAAGACATCCTTCAGGAAATAAAAGCAAAATCACTTAAGTCAGAGATGAGTAAGGAAAACTAATCTTCACCTTTCCTTCAACCTTCCATGTAAAACACATCTATTTCTAATATTCCAAAATATAGTATGATCTGCTACTGTCTTCTCAACCTTTTCTTTGTAATACACATCTCTCTTGTTTCTTAATAGCTCTGCCACTAGGATTAGCTCATTCATTAGAGCATGGTGCTAATAATACCAAGGTTGAGGGTTCAGTTCCAATATAGGCCATTCACCTAACAGCTGAACTCAGTGATTCTAGTGGGTCCCTTCCAAATCGAAAATTCTGTGATTCTAACAGCAAGGCCTCACTACTCTCACAAGATCTTAGTATCTTCCTATCATACAATTTTGATACTGCTTTGACTCAAAATTCTTGGTTTTACCATCTATGTAAGCACTCACCAAATTCTGTTATTTCTCTGTACTCATTCTTCCTATCAAAAATACTGATGAGCTATAAAAATTATCTATTAACCATTACTGGTAATGCTCAACAGCAGGAATTGTAGTGTTGTATCTCTGACTGTGTCTCCTCTAATTTCTGCTCAGTATTATTCTGGGATACAAATTAATTACATTAAAAAAAATTCCTTCTTCATCTAAAGCATGCAAGTCCTCACGTAACAGGATTGTGGCAGTTTTCTTCTACCCATTACTATTCCCTGGTTACTGGTGGATTGTCATCATCTCTTTGCTTCCAACCAATAACAAACATTTACCAGAAATTATCACAGCTGTCTTTCACATAACTAACTACATGAACGTTCAACACATCCTTCAGACCACATCCTGGTCTATCTGCTCTGTGTGGTATCTTTATGAGAGTTTATCAAAGATGTTTACTTATGTTTTACAATATAGAAACAAAATGCCATAACATTCTCTCTTACATTAGTAAGTGGACTTTCCTTCCCTTACTGCACAGAAACAATAGCTTAAAAAACTCTTTTGTAAAGTTCAAAAACATGAACAGTTCAATAGCTTGGCTAACAGAGGCAATCTGTAATTCAGTATTTACATGTACCAAACTAGCACTCCAAGATTTCCATGGAGGACTGAGTGCTCTACACACTGCCACTTCAAAGTGGATTTAAAAAAAACCCTTTGTGTGGTCCAAAACGCAACAATCCATCCATTGGGCTTCTGGTATTATTTCTTTTGCTTGGACATAAAAAATGAAGCTGGCATTCAATAGAGAAAATAACAGGCACAGCAAATATATCTGCTGAAGTGTTCCTGAAGATACTAGAATCATCTTGATTTCCTACCAATACCAATCTCAGTCAAGTGACCACCAACAGCACTGATCTATTTTTCTTTATCCTTCCACAGTGAAGGTGTGGCAGGATGTTTGTGGCTCATGGAGCCAAAGAGGGAAAATAATTGAGAAGACTGCCTTCCTTCTGAACAAATTATTTCATTTTCTGAGAGAAAGCTTTCTAAAAATAAAATTAAAAACAAAACCCCTCCTTTAAAGCTGATATTATCCCTTATTTTTCCCTGCGTCATATAAGCTACATTCTGTTTTGTAAATTTATGTTATGGCAGAGCTGTTTCCAACTGGTATTATTATTTTTCCTCAGCACAATGGAAGGTATCTTTTTATTAGAAAAACTAAAATAAAACCCAACCAGAAGAATATCTCTGCTGAAGATTTTGAAACAACCCAAAAATTAGAAAAGGCATTGCAACATCCTCTGAAAATACAAATGATTTTGGATACCACACTATTTCAGGAATATCAGAACTAGCAGTTACTACATGACTTTATACAGAGTTCTACCAGTCCTCAACCTAGTAACACAGCTAATACAACTAATTCAGCATGTTGGAATGATTATCTGACATTTAAAAAAAAAATTTGGAGGGCTAGAAAGATTTCAAGATCTTTTCTTCAGAAATTGCTTTTCCTATTTCTAAGCAAAAATGATGTAAGTAAAATGGCTTCACATAATCAACTGGGGGGAAAATGCGTTAGTTCATTTATTAAAATAATTACCCATAATGTCTTACTGTTGTTATTAACTGCTGCTAAGAAATACAGGATGCCTCATCACTCATCTTGGGGTTAACTGAGTGATTCTAACTCCTAACCTAAAAGAATTCTTTAAAACTCCCGTGTTTATTTAACCTGCCTGAAGCGCAGGGTGCTTTTTGCAATGCAGTTGACTCTTCTAGAAAATATTGATGATTCCACACAGTGTTTCTGCATTACAGTGCTGTAAAAAAAATTCAGTGCATAACATCAGCTGATATTTCTGTTCAAAATATTTATACACTCACACTGACTTGTAGCTGGAAATTAACAAGACGTAATATTAAATATAAAGCCAAAATTTAACATTTATGTAATTCTGTTGAGTTTCAAAATGGTGGTTCAAAAGGGATGCTTTGTAAATCCTGCTTGTCTTTGTTTTCAATCAAAAATTTCTACAGGACTAGAAAATAAAGCAATCCATTTTGGGAATCAAAACAGCATGCAAAATACAAACAAAACCCAAATGCAACTCCCTCAAAAAATTAACCAGTGTAAAAACCAAACTAGACCGGTCGTATGTAATACTTCAGAGCAATTACCAACAACGTAATTGTACGACTAGCCTCTTAAATTCCTGAGGTTATTCACACAGCTCTCACTAACCTCAGAGCAATCCTCTGCAACACCATCTATTAGATCAGCACAGATTTCCCATCTCTTGCTATCTGACTCAGCAATACCTACAGGAATAAAGTGGCAAAAACCCGTGCAGCGCTCACCTGGAACGCACCCGACAGCACAGAGGCCCCGAGGCGCGGTCAGGGAGGCATTTTTTATCACAGAGGAGGAAGCCACCCCCCTCACGGGCCCATCGCGGCAGCGGGATGAGGCTCGCTGCACCGCGGCCCGAGCCGCCCCGCAGGCAGCACGGCAGCGTCAGGAAGGCACGGCGACAGCGACACGGCTGAACCCCGCACGCCGCTCAGGGCGGCGGTGAGGCGGGGCGGCCGCCACTCCTTACGGGAGGCGATGGCGACGGTGCCTTTCCTGTCCCGCGCCGCCGCTGCCCGCCCGCTCTCCGAACAGCCGCTCGAGGCCCGAAGCCGGGGTCCGCCCGCCGGGTACGGCGGACCCGTGCCGCCAGCCCCGCAGCCCCCCGCCCTCAGCCCCGCCGGTCGCCGGTCGCCGGTCCCCGCTCACCGCCTGACTCCAGCCGCGCTCCCCGCTCCGTCCCGCCGCAGCCCGGAGTGCACCGGCGCCCCGCTCCGTCCCCCCGCTCCGTCCCGCGGCCCCGCCCCTCCCCGCCCCGCCCCGCGCCGGCCCCGCCCCGCCGCGCAAGGACACGCTGGCGCCGCCATCGCCCGATCGCGCGGCCAATGGCGAGTGCGCGGCACGCCCCGCTCACGCGCGTCACCCGCCGAGTCGCCGCGGCAACGGCCCGGCGAGCGCCGCGCGGCCCCACGCGCCATCAGGAGCGGCGAACACGCCATCGCGCCATGGGCCACCTGCCAATGGGGCGCCGCGCTCCGCGCTCCGCGGCCTCTGATTGGGCGGCGGTAGCGGCTCGTTTGCATGCGGCGATGGAGCGCTGCCGCCGCCTCCCGGGCGCGCCCTGGCCGCGCTCAGGGTCCTGTGCGGGTCCGCGGAGCCGCCGGGCTGGGGCGAAACCCCCCGCGCACCTCCCATGCCACCCGGTGATACTGCGGTTTGCCAAGGCGTTAAAAGGGAGCCTAGAAATTCCCAGTTCCTGCTTGTGGGAAGCAGCGGTGCCCCTGACTCTCGCGGGGGGCGGGGGGGGAGAGGCAAACCAATATATTTGTATTTGTGGCTTTCTGCCGGAGAGGAAGTGCAATTTTTGTCTCACAAAAGCATGGGAAGCTCTGAGAGACTCCCCTGGATGCCTTCCTGTGTAACCTGTGCTAGGTGACCTTTAGATCATCTCCAGAGGCCTCTACGAGCCCTAAGGATTGTGTGATTCCCTCGGGCACCGAGCCAGTGGCTGCAAAGTAGCACTGCCGGTTGGCAAGGCCGCTCCGTGCTTCTGGGGCTGAGTGTGCTCGGCTGCAAATAACCTGCAGTGGTTTTTGCAGTGGATGATCTGTGCCCCGGCTTTCCCAAAACTGCATCATCCATGTGCCACCTCACTTGGAAATATTTCTAGTAGCTCCACATGGCGTTGTGCCGTGATCCTCATTAATGTGATCCTCAGAAAAGGAGGTGCTGATGATAAGGTTTCCCAAGAACTCCACCCAAAGAAGTTATTGTCTGTCATAAAATCGTGCCAGCTCAGTCTTTTAACATGTAAATACACTTTTCATTCTCATCTTCAATGCAATGCTTATAAATCTTAATAATTTACTGCTGTGTATCCATCTTCCCTGCCAGCTTCTTTCTTAACACTAGTGGGTTTGTTTCCAGTATCTCACTTTCATTAGCTGAAAAGTGTAAAGTATTAGCAGTGAGATTTCTTTACTCATTTGATAATATGTGCAGCAATTGCTGTAACTCCATAGACATACAAGACAAAGCAAAACAAGAATTCATACAGTTTCAACAATTATGTGTCATTCATACATAATTTAAAACGACCTTTAGTATCTTTACTCTGTTTTCTCCTTTTTCCATGAACATGATTTGGCAAATGCTAAAAATGCTGGTTTTATCGAGGTCGTTGGGAGCAGTAGTCACGACAGTGATTTGGGGTTTGTAGTCTCTGCAAGTACACGACACCATGTTGCTGACATCAAGTTCTTGCATCTGTATTTCTGGCAATGGCCTGCCTGCAGCCTGGCCTCGTGCTGGGAGAGGCCACAGGGGCAGCGCTGCCCCACTGCCCAGAAGGCAGGCAAAGCTGAGCCAGAATGGCTCTGCCTGAGGAAAATGCTGTTGTAATTGCCAGACGACCACTGAAGAGTGCTACTGCAAACACCGAAAATACTGTCAACTAATAATTTGGTTATCTCAGTCTTGTTCCCACTGATCGGCACGTGAACCATTCATTGTGCTCAGAGTAGTAATCAAGTAAGCTACTTAACCATGGCTGGAGAAGCATTGCCAGTTTAGGGAGTCTCTAAACACAGACAACAGAGCCTAGTTTAGAAAAGACACACTTTTATTTTATTCTGTGCAGGGTACAAGGTGGAGTTTTCCACAAATAAAGCACACCAGTTCTTTAAACTTTGCAGTACATATATGTTTTAGCAAACAAACAAATTGCAGTTCCTTGATTACAAGTTATTTAGTTCTCTAATAATTAGTATTCTACCTTCTATTGGTTTAATGATTCTTTTGTTTCTCATGCTAATTCGTCTGCATGCTCAGCCTTCTCTTTTCAAGTAAGTGGGTTTTTTGAGTCCGTGGTCCGTGACTCTGGTCAAAATCTCTCACTGCCAGACTCAAGAGACCGTGAAGTGCCACCAATCCCGTGAACACAAAGGGCACCAGGACCCGTGGCACCACCCAGGTGACAAGAGACACAGCAGGAGCCAACAACTCAACAGGAATGTTTTGTCAGGAACTGCAGCCATACGACAAAGAGTAATGGGTACAAACTGACAGAAGGGAAATTTAGGTTAGATATTACAAAGAACTAGTTCCTGTGTGGGTGGTGAGGCATTGGAACAGGTTGCCCAGGGAGGCTGTGGACGCCCCAGCCCTGGTGGAACTCAAGATCAGGTTGGACAAAGCCTTGGAGCAACCTGGTCTAGTGGGAGGTGTCCCTGCCCAAGGCAGAGGTGAACGGCACTAGATGATTTTTCCAACCCCTTAACTTTCTATGATTCTAAGACGCCAGACTATGCAGTAAAAGCCCAAGTAATCCTTTGTTTAGGGTCCCTCCTTTGAGGCTGTGCGGCCTTTTTCAGTGACAAAGCAAGACACTGTTCGCAATGCCGTTCTCACTCTGTGTAACTCTCTGAGCAGATGACCGTTTCTGACTCTTGAAATGTCAGCGTCAGAAGCGCGCAGAGCCGGAGAAATGAGCCCCCTCTGCTGACACCCAGCACGGCGCTGTCGGGGCTCTGTGCTCTGAGGCGCGCTGCGCTCCCGCTGCCGCCCGAGGGGCAGCCAGGCACCGCCACAAGATGGCGGCCGCCGCTGAGGGGGACGGGCGGCCGCCCGAGCAGGCAGCGGGGCAGCGGCGGGGCAGCGGCGGGGACAGCGACACGGACAGCGACGAGACCGTGGTGGAGGGTTCTGTGACGGAGAGTGATGTGGAGGAAGAGGAGTTCCGTAGGAGGAGGTGGTAACGCGGTGTGGGTGCGACCGGCACCTGCCCACCTGCTTGTGCGAGGGCGGCGGCTGAAGGGGCCGCTCCCGAGCTTGTTGTTGTTTTTGTTTGTTTGGGGTTTTGGCTTCTGGTTGTTTGGTTTTTTGTTTGTTTGTTTGGTTTGGTTTTTTTTCTTCCCTCTGTTCAGAGCCGTTTTATATGCCCTTAGACTCAATACTTCTTAGCTCCGCAAATGGCTCCGTTTATTTTCACTCACCTTCGCAGCTTGTGCCTCCGGGCCCGCTGTTTCAGTCACATTTTGATCAGCAGAAGTGAAATGTCCCCGAAAACAACTCGGAGAAAAGAAACACTATTAAATGCGGTTCTTGTTGATTCTATTTCCCTGCAACTTCGCCTTGATGACATTTTGATGACATTCTCTCCCGTATCCTTTAAGATATGGCAAAGATTTGAAACCACCTGCGGCTCCTTATGCTGGCTTTGTGGCACGGTCGTTCTTGGAGATACTTAAAGCAGTGATGTGCCTCCCTATTTATGGTTTTCTGTGCAGAAAACCATGTACATCCAGAAACCCACATACATTCCTACGGTTTTGGGTTTTTAACTGTTTGTGTGAGTGGTGGTCGCCCAGTGGTGTCCCCACGGCAGAGGCTGGGATGGGTGCTTTCAGATGCCCTTTGAGTTTACAGGATTGTAATGCTTACAACTGCTTAACGAGCTTTTATTTTATTTGTTTTGCAAAGATTGCCTTTTCTTAACAAGGACATTGCTTTAACGACTAAGATAAGTATTAATAAAGGTAGGATGGATTCTTCTTTCAGTCCGTGTTCACTTTTTTCCTTGAACTGTTGCTTGGGATGTTTCCCGAGTCCATGTTTAAACTTGGGTGTTGAATGAAGTTAATTCTTAGGAACTGTGTATGCTTTTTTATTACATCTGTAATTTTAGCTCATATTTCAGAACATTTTTCAGCACAGTTTTAATACTTGATTAGGTTTGCTGTTGAGTTCTCTATTCTTCCTATGCACTATGACCGAGAATCCCTGGCTTCGGAAGTGTTTGAGGTATATATAGGGCTACCCTTTTTATTTACATGTATGTATTTGTATGTATGTGTTTGAGCAGAATAAAATAAATGGAATATATGCACATAATAGTCGTATGTAACTCTAATTGCTTACGGTACTTTGAAACCCCCTCTAATATTGTTAGTGTATCCATTCTCTAACATAAAAAGTTTGAGTAGGAATATTTCAATACATTATGTTAAGTGTATTGTTAAGTTACTTTCAGCATAAATGAATGCACGCTCATTTAAGGTCTTACGAGCAAACATGTTTTAGTTGCATAATCATTTCACTGGAACTTCCTTGGCATTTTTATATAGTCCATTTGACTTGCATTGTATCAGTTTTATATCAGCAATATTTCAAATTGGCTATTATTTAAGTGACACATGGCGTTCTTCCAGATTTTGTTGTGTTTATCTTTTTGCCAGTTTGAAGATTTGAGTGGACCGTAATTTTTTATCAATCTACTCTGACTTAATACAATTCTTATCTTCAGCCCATTGAAATCTGCATAAACTTGTCCAATGGCTGTGATTTCCTGATGCTGAATCTTTTATAGTTGCTTAATAGTCTTAAGTGAGGTGAGAAGCATCATCCCGTTTTGAACATTTTGAGCCCCTGTGGTTGTCCACTGAGTTAAAACCTGGCCACATTCAACATATGTGGTTTAAGACATGTCTGTTTGACTGTGTTCAGTTTGTGGAGTGGGCATTTGTCTAAGAGTTGAGTGGGGAGTTTTTGTCTCTGCAACTGTAATAGATTGTGATATTTTTCGTATTCTGCCTGCATCGTATTATATTTAGTAAGTTGGAATTTGAATTTCATCATTCATGTTTTTGTGCATACTTGTATATCAGCAATGATGATCAGATACATAACGTAAATATTAATTGGATTAGTGTTTTCTTAATATCAGTAACAACATCTTAGCTTTCAAAGATACAGTCAAGCCTGAAGCGTTTCTCTTTTTTTTGAGAGGGAAGGTCTTCATTTGTATAGTCATTAAAGAAACTATTCCATCTAAGAATACAAGTATATTTTTAGTCATGTGGTTCAGGCAGGTTACCAAAAGTGCAGTTGTTAGTTTAAAAAAGAAGAAGAAAGACTTAATCTCTTATGCACATTCAGGGAGGGTCCTGGAACACTAAGTGAAATAAATTTCCACTGCTGACTGGTTTTATTAATTTCTGTTTCATTCATGTAGTTTCAAGATCTAGTTAGACAGACTATTTAGCCACTTAAATTCGTTGCATATCAGAAGTTTTGATGCATGTACCTCAGTTACATGAGTTGTGTAAAAAGTTACGGAATTACAGAAAATTACATAGAAATTAAGACAACCAAAATTTTAATTACTGGTGGGGTTTTTTTTTGTTTTTTCTAGGACATCCTTCTCCTGAAATCTGTTTTATACAGAAATATGGTGACCACACATATTATGATAAGGGAGAACACACAAATCCAGTAAGAACAACTATGACAACATCTCCTCTAAGCATATCTAATGATTAATTGTTAATAAACCCACTAGGCCCCCCTTGATAATATGTGAAAGAGTCTGGTGGCTTACAGCTAAACTGAATCTCCTCTTGTCGTCTACAGAGCACATAGTGTGCGGGAATGTATCAGAGTCTCTTCTCTGGTATTTCATGAGAGTATAACCTTTAAAATTTGAGGAAAAAAGATGAAGAAGTTGTGGAGCACAGACTTTTTAATATGTTGCCTTCAGGAGCTGAAGGATAAGCATCTGGATTGACCGTGCCAGAATACACCCTGGGTTACTCATTATAAGATTAGCTTGATCCAATGATTGAATGATTGTTTCTTTCAAAAGGAAAGAGATAATAATCCAAAATACAGAATAAAATGTCTACTTGCATGATGATGGGGCAATTATTTTACTCTATGGATAATTTTGCATTCCCTAATCTGCTTATTAGCCACCATTTAATGTATTTACCATGGTTGGTAGCTAGCCCATAAACTTCTAATCAGTTGAGCAATTAGCTTTCCACCTGCGTATACAGGGTCATGAAACAATTTGAGACAAACAGGTTCTCTGCTTTAAACAGTGACTGTTACACTGTCTTTAGCCTGGATTCACTAGTCTAAAGTCCACAATCTGTGTATCCTTATTCCAGTAAAAGAGAGATTTTTTAAAAAGAGCTAGACTGCTTCCTAGATGATGAAAGCTACATTGAAAAAATGTACTCTTTCTCCTGATGCTAATGTTTTTATACGTCCATCTGGAATTGCAAATAACTTTGTCTCAACACTAATTTTCCCTTTTTTATACTTCTTTTTCTTACACTGTTTGGTGGAATGCACCAAAAGTCATTATGTAAAAGCTTTTAAGCATTAGTCTTTTTGGAAAACATCCAGAGTCCCCTCATATAGGTGTCTGTATAAATAAGTGTTCAAATGAGAAAACTTACTGGGATTTTGCAGGAATTTCTTCACTGAAAGTGAGGGCAGGACAAAAGGCCATTCCCAGTACTTCAGTCAGTAGCCACAAATACTGCTTGTGTTATGTATCTAGTTTGAGAAGATCTCTCAGGCAGTGAGCAATATACTGATTTTGCTTGGAACCTAATTTTTTAGCGTACAAAACAGCTTCTTTTACTCAGCTGTAGTGGTAGGTCACTGAGATTTTAAAGAGTCTACCTGAGCAATGTTAACCAGTCAGAGAGATTTAGTAGTTGTTCTCCTGACCTTGCTTGGTCTCTGGGTAATGTTCTGTGTAAATATTCAGGCTGACTTGCCTGAAGGGTATATTTAAGCAAAATAAATAACTTTCTGCAAACTATCTCATTGCCATATTTTGGAATTATATCAGCCAATAATTGTTGCACAAACTTAAGAATCTGTTTTATTCCAGGGAACCTTTTAGCAGTCTTTGCTGCTGGGCAATCTCCATGTGTTGCTCTTGAGGCCATTGTTAAGATGTTTGTTCTTCCTTTGTTGCTAGTACCTTGTGTAAGCCAGAAAAGTAATCTCTTCGTGTCCACACCACAGTGTTCTTTCTCAGAGTCTTCTAGTGCTGTTAATGTTGCCCACTGTAAGTCAGTGATTTGTTTAAAATTGCAGCTGGTGTGTGGATAGTCCACTGGTAATACCCAGTCTTAGCTCATCAGTGAGAGTACCGTTCTGCAGTTCACTTGATTATCTTAATCATTCCTAGTTTGTCTCAGACTTTGTATAAAGGTTCCTTTTTCCATACAGGAGGAGATTTCTCTGTTTTTGGCAAAGGCACAAAAAGCAGATCCAAGCTCTTTCTAATAAGGTGTTGGAATTTTGCTCCTGCTGTGACATGTTCTCTCCTTACCCACATGTTCTTTCCTGTGTTGGCTTGTGGCAACCCTGCCACTTAGAACTGGTGATGTGCAGTTCTAAGTGGTTCTTAAATATGCTATTTTACAGGGGATATTGAGAGCATTGTACTAAACATCACAGTCTTTGGAACAGCCATATTTAATGTAAAAAGGTAGTTGTTACTAAAAAAAAAGATTAAAACTTTGAGTTGAGGTTAAAATACCTTGTGTTTTGGTCGTTTGATGTATAATATATCCCAAGTTTAAAGCAATCGTACCTTACTAGCAACAGTTTTTTTACCTTTTGGATAAGTGTTTTCTTCTATAGTCTTGATTTATTTTGCAACATTTTTGTCAAGTAGTGCAAATAAAAAAAAGATTTGAGCAGAATGCTTTTGTATCGTATTAGAAATGTATGTGATTGGATCTAAGAATTCCATTTCCTGACTAAATTACAGAAGAAAGATGGTAAGCCTACAATAAAACTGAGAAAATAAATAATTAAATTTGTTAATTTTTTCTTCTTTTAGGTGCTTCAGGAGGCATACACATCTGACCATTCTCAGTCTCTACTGAAGTGAGTATAATATATCACATAGGAGTTCTAGTTAGGCATAATGTAATTAAACAATTATGTTATACATCCATTTGTATGTTGTTTTATTCCCAGTGTTCTATTGAGAAACAGGTTTCTTGTTTGCTTAGTGAAGGGTCTGTATTTATGTCAGCAGTAGTTCGGTGTCCAATGTGGATCAAGCTATACTTGCATTTATTTTTGTTCGTGATATTATATTAAATGATTTAAGAACATAACCAGCAAGAATGACAAAACTTGGGGAAAACCATTAGACAAATAAATGAAAGCTTCTAATAAATAATATTGCACCTTTTCTTCCTGGA
This sequence comes from Entomyzon cyanotis, assembly GCA_024500445.1. NCBI lineage: Eukaryota > Metazoa > Chordata > Aves > Passeriformes > Meliphagidae > Entomyzon > Entomyzon cyanotis. The sequence goes on along the minus strand of JAKEPQ010001021.1, from coordinate 27,994,137 downwards.
AACTGTGGAAAGATTTCAGTTGAAGGTGAACTTATAACAGAAATAGAGAAAGAAGTAAAAAAGAATAGAAAAGGCCATTTTTGTTACTTAGAGGATGAATGTGCAACCATAGCTAGCTCTGCATGGGAGATCGAGAAGTCTTACTTATTGCTTATCCTTGTAAAGAAAAGTATACCTTTAAAATAACTGCAGCTGTTTCCACAGATAGTGGCCAACTCAAAGTAAACATTTTCCTGAGATGACCAGATAACAATTCTTTAAGAACTTTTTTATTGTATTATTTAATTCTAGGGGTTGGATAAACCATTCTTTAAGAACTTTTTTATTGTATTATTTAATTCTAGGGGTTGGATAAACCATTCATCACCTACTGAAAATACTTCTAAGCCTGTTTTTTCATTAAATGCAGCAGCAGAAGAACAGCAAAATAATTCTGTAGGTATGTTGTATTTTGTACAATACTAGAAGTTGCTCTAGCTGTGGCAAAATTGTTTAAGAAAGTAATTTGAGAAGCTGAAGAGGAGTATCCATGTCGGTTTATTTGGAATCTAACTATACGTATTCTCTACAACAGTTGTTCAGTTTTGATATTTGTGGACTACAAGTTCTGTTTTTGTAAGTATTCTCTTAGGACTGTTTGAAGAAGTAACTGTTTTCTCAAGCTAGTGCTATCTAGTTTAAAATTTTTTCATTGCCGTGGAATTTTCTGACAAAAGTTACAGGCCATGTGGTGCTCAAATGCCTTATGGACATGTAAGCTAAATAGGTTACAGAGGGTTCCTGCTTGCCTCTTACTAACATATCCAAGAATCAGAGGCATCTGTAAGAAAAGAGAAACAAAAATGCTACTATTCCTCAGATTTCTATGTCACCTGCCAGTACTTAAGTTGTAATGTACTTAACTTGAATGTACTTCCATTCCTTGGTGCTCCCAGAAGTGCAGGACTGCCCCATCTGTTTTTTCATCTTCCCGCTTGAGGTTATTTTTGGTAATCCAACAGAAAAACATTCACTTTGTTTCTGATTAGGAAATTTCCGGGGAGTCACATGAATGTCAAAATAGGGTGATGCAAGCAGAGAGGTTGGGATCATCCCTTTTCAGTGGTAGTAAGTTATTGGATTGTTTTAGCATTGTTGTCTAATTGCCCTGTAATTAGAGAGGGCAGACGATAGGTCTCCTCCTGTGAAATGGGTGGCTATTCCATCTGCTGATAGTCTTTGGAAGTATAGGACCTTAAACCACAGTGAAGAAATGTGACAAAATAGCTCTGGGATATTATGTGGTGACTAACAGAGCCTAACTAGAAGTTTTGTTGTCAGTTCTAGTTATGGAACATGACAATAGTAATCTTTAAGGTTTGAAATTTAACCCTAATTAGGAAATTCTGCCTTTTTTTAAAAAGATGAGAACTTTCGGAAGTGAAAGATAAAACTGAAATATTTATCTACTCTCTTAAATTTAGATATCAAATTGAATGGATTTCAGAAAGATTCAGAAGAAAAGGTAAGCAAGCCCATAGCTGTTGAAACTGACACTGAGCATATTACATGAAAACAACTTTAAAGCTAAGTTTTATTTTCTGGGTTTTTTTGTAAGAACTGTAGTTCCTAAGTTTGCAGAAAACAAGGGTAGAAACACAGCAGTGAAAGTGAGGTGGGAAACCCATCATTATGAGCCAGAATCTATAAGGGCTGTTACTTAGGCCAAAGTAATGAAGGCATTTAGTAGCTTAAAATGTTTCCCACCAATGAAAGCTATGAGATATTTGGAAGGTCTCTGAGGGGGAACAGATTGTCTGTAACTATCCTTCTGTTTGGGAGAGTCTTACTTGTGGCCGGAAATAGGCAGTAGCAGAGTTTCTGCTGTGAAAGACTCTATTTAATGCAGATATCTTATCATTATGACTGTTCCATCTAATTCCATTGATCTGTACCTACATATAACAAGTTAGGATTCTAAATAAATCAATTTTACTTTCTTCAAGGATCCTGCTTGAGGTTTATGTCAGGGAAAAAGCAGTACTGGTAAAAATTCATCAGAAGGAGATTTGAGACCAGTGTTGCTGCTGAAATTGGCCAGATTGAAACTTTGTAACAGTTTTGAGTACTAGAGAGCAGGCATTTTTAAGTGCAGCAGTGGTCACTTGGGTGATCTTTCCTGCAATTGAGTGTGCTGAGATTGAGTGAAGAATGTTTATCCTGCACACTGATCACACATTCATTAGCTGTCTCCCCTTACTTGATGTATATCTATTACTTTATTTTACATAGTTGCACCCACCTTACTGGAAGTCCTTATATGGCTCTTGGGTCTTTGGTGGTTTTCAATGTCCTGTGTCCTTTTTAGGAGCCTGTGAGCCCCGCTTTTGAGTAAAAACAATGTCATTGTTTTGCGTAATTTCTACTTTGTCAGCCTTGCAGAGCTGAGCTTGCATCCTGCCTGTGTTTTGCAACGCTTATGTTTGCCTAAGTTACATCCTTTATCTATTTCTCCAAGGCTGTGCTGTTCTACTGTCCTTATCAGTGTAATATTCTGCTCTGTTCTACTGTACTTGTCAGTATGGCAAATTGTTCATGTCTTCTAGCAAATACAAGTGATGACAGGGTCAAGTATTCCATCTCAGAACAAAGGGGAAAAATGAAAGATATTCTTTTCTGAAAAACGTTCAACTGTTAATAAAAAATTATAATTTTATTAAATGAAACATTCTCACTGTACAGAATTAGTCTAATAGAACAAACTATGAATGCCTTGAAACAGAGAATGCCTATGATTAATAGCCTCTGGAGAACAGGCAGATTGAGTGCATTGAGAATATCTCCAGAGAGGATATTTTAAGAGCTTGGAGTAAGAAGGCTGGAAATAATCACTACAGCGAATTTTACTCTTTCTATATTGGCTGATGTTGGCACTAGCAAGATCTGAGTCCTGCAGAAAGATCTTTAGTGGAATGAGCCAAAGGCCATCACAGGCTTCCATGTATTGATTTGAAGCAAGGTCAGAACAGATGCCTTGACAACCAGCAGTGAGTCACTGAATTTCTTAGTTTTGTGTATGCCTGAAAATACAAGATCAATCTATACATTAAGGTTATCTCTGCACAGAATTCTGACACCGCAAAATTAGTCTTGCCAGGTTTTCTTGGTTTTGATGATGTAGCAGCAACGATTTGTGTTGTGGTTAGTCTGTCTATAGTGGGGCCAGTAATGTTCAGTGTCTTCATTAGTGGCCTGGAAAATGGGACAGACTGCACCCTCAGCAAGCTCAGAGATGGTACTGGGAGGAATGACTGATACACTAGGTAATTGTGTTGTCATTCATAGGGACCTGAACAGATTGGAAAACTGGGCAGAGAGGAATCTCATGAAACTGATAGGGGAAATGCCACATTCTGCATCTGGGGAGAGATAACCTCAGGCACCTGTACAGCTGGGGGTGAGCTGACAGGGAAACAGCTCTGCCAGAGAAGGACTTTGGAATCCTGGTGGACCCTTTACTCTGCTCTTGTGAGACCCCACCTGGAATATTGTCTGGAGTTTTGTGATCATGTCACGTTTAAGGGCTGAATTTCAATTGACATTTGGGTTTTTAAGATCTTGCAAAATAAATTATTTTGCCTGCCTTCTCCATTGATAGAAATGTAAATTTCACCTGCCCTTAGCAAATGCATTGAGCATTTTCCTTGGGAAAATTGCAGTACATATACATGCTGTTTATATCACAGTTCTTCAAGTACAGAAAGTTATGCCAATGGAGCTTTTTTTCCCCAGTTGTTTAAGGTTTCGATGAATTAGAGAAGTGGTGTAGAAAGAAAGTGTAATTCAATAAAGCAAAGTAAGAAGTAATCAGTACTTCGCAACAGTTAGATGCATCTATAAAAAGATAGGAAACAGCTGGCTGGAGAATAATTTTTCAGCAAAGAATCAGGAATTTATACTGGCTTGCAAACTGATTGTGAGTCAGTGCCGTCAGATTTCTACTCTTTCTGAAATTGGCCAGATCTTTCTGCTTTATTGTGTGTCAGCTTTATCTAAATCATGTTACCAGTGGTTACAGGTTTCTTGCATTGCCTGGTATTGCCACTGGCTGGCAGCAAGACTCTAAAAATGTGTTGAAAGAGATTTTGTTAAGATTCAGTATTATTAAGTAAGAGCACTATTATACACAAATATTATATAGAAAAGAATTTGGTTTAGGTCTGTGGAGGCATCATATTTTCTGCAGTGCATTTGAAACATGGGGAAAAAAATGGAAAAGCTATTTCTTTGTGTAAGAAGGGGTGCTTCTGTTGAATATAGCTCAAAGTGATTAGAAAAACAGTGGTGATACTACTTTTCCAAGAACAATTATGATTTTGTGTTCTGTACGCAGTGTGGAAACCACACCATGCAAACTTCTCAAAATCCTGAGGTTTTGAACTGAAGTTGGTGCAACACATACCCTGCCTACCTATATTGGATTCACATAAACACATAATCAAAACTCCTATGTTGTTTTACTAATTATGAATTTTAAGTTATTGTTAATACGCTCCCTTTACTTCTGGGTGTCAGAAATTTTTAATGTCTTTCTTTTAAAGCCTTATAATACCCTCAGGTTATTGGCAAGGACATATCTTTCACTAAAAGAGATTTAGTCTCTTTTGCTCTGGATTTTCATTGCTATAGTGAACAGCTGAAGTTGAAACTTCAGTTGAAACTTCTTTTGAAACTGAGAGCTCAGTCTAACTCTTGTTCATAGATTGTGTGAAGGAAGGCTTTGAGTCTTGTAAATTTTGCAAAAATTGATAATAAGATGTATACCCATATATAGAAAGAGATGACTTCTAAAGTGAATGTTAGTTAACTGCTTTTTAGAAAAAGTTGTTCCATTCCTTTTTGTAAACTTTTTAAAATTAATTTTTAGGTATCACAAGAATTAAATAATGAAGATTGCTTCTCAGAAATAAGCCTCTGTCTAGATACTCCTGTGGAAGATGTAATTACAGTTCTAAAGGAGCAGACACCAGAAGGTACATTTCCACATGTTTTAGATGATTGCCACAAAACCTTCATGACCATTATTGGTGCAGAGAACACAGTAAAAGAGCATTCCCTTAATAATGATACAGATCTTTCACTGTCGTCCCCAGGGAAGATTTTCGTGGACGTGTTCACTGAACAGAATATAGAGGCTTGTGAAGTTGACACCAGTGATTTGTTGAGATACCCTAGTGATTCTGAGAGTCTTAAAGTTGAAAACCCATTGCCTGACAGTTCAGAGTGTCAGAGTCATGCCTACTCCATTGATCCACCAGCAGCTGAGAGCAGTGATGCCCTACCATTAGAGCTTGTGGCACCTCCGAATGCCTTGCCAGGATCAATCGCACAGGCTGCCATTCCTGTAGTGCCAAATGAGAGACAGCGTAACACCAAGGAAATGCAGCTAAATTCAGAACCCAGTGTTCTGCAGCTAGATGATGACTGTACGCAAATAACAAACGTGACAGAACCTCGACTTGCGACAGTTCAGGTGGAAGAAATAAATGCCTTCACAGGATCCAACTTGCAGAGCACAACAAATGAGCAAGTATACCCACAGCTTAATTCATATTTGAAATTTTGTTTATCACAAAATATTATATAAAGTAGCCAAATTACTTGAAGATGGAAATCTTAGTAAAAAATAAACTGGCATCAGTAATTTGCATGTTTAAATAATTTCAGTTGGTTTTGCTTAAAAAATTCAGTAGTTTATTTTCTGTTTTGATGTATCCATGTTATGAAAATAGCTGAGCTTGCTGGGTTGTGAAATCCTAGTAAAGTCGATTTATTGACTGATGTGGAAACCTAGAATCTGTGTGGGATTTCCAGAAACTCCTGGTCTCCCTGTACATCTTCTGTGTCTCATGTTCTCTCCAAAACTCTATTTTGTTATTTCATTGTAGCATACCAGCATATATCAGCCAATTCCAGCTCCAGGTTCTTACTGCATCTGGTTCCGTTTTTTCTCCAGGCAATACTGTGCTGTTTCCTTTCATCATGGTTCTCGCTGCTGTAACATGCAAATGCTTTGCAAGTATTACAAAATCGATTATAGCTACGTCCTTCCTGTAGACTGGAAAGATTATTCTGTGGGGATTTTCTACACACATATTTAGAAGTGTATTTATTGTGCTTAGTTCTGCCTATGCGAGACATACTGAAAAAACTGAGGCATGGTTTTATGTGCGTATCCTCCCCTGAAGAAGCCAGTATGTATACATACAGCATGTGATCCTTCTTGTTACGTCTCGTGATGTGAAGGTGCTCTGTAACAGGCCATTTCTATTCGGTAAAACCAATGCAAAAATATGGAGAGGAGCATGAAAAGAAAGCAATGCCATAGTCTCTTCCTGTTTAGGTTGTAATTTGGGAAAGAGAAGGACACATAGGAGACACAGATTTATGCTGCAGAGTATATTAAGCATCTTGTGTAAACCTGAAACCTAATTCTCTGCTCTGTGTTGTCTTTGAATAATCAATGATCAGTCATGTAAAGCTAGGTATTTCAGGTGGTTTTACAACCACTTTACTTCCCCACAATGGCATAAAGCATCCAAAAACTAGGAGTTAACTCCGTCTTTTCCTTGTGGTATTAACTGAATATGTCAGCATGTAATTAAGTGTGCCACAAAGGTGGCTAATTTCAAGAAGCTGAAAGGTCTGTAGGCCAGCTGTCTCAGAACCATAGCACTTCACAGAGCTCTTTCAGTGAAGTATTGATTTCTGAAATTTGTAGCACAACTGTGCGAAATGTATAGATTTACTCAAAATTGCAGTTAAAATAGTGAAGCAGAGTTTTGTGGAAATGGAGATGTCTAACATCTTGTCAAATAATAATGAACTTCAGCTTTTCATTATGCCTTTATGTGGTGTTTTTGAAGGCAGAGAGTAAGGAGGCAATTTATTGAGAAAAATATCCCAGTTAATTCATTAGTAACTGTTGAACTGTAGTATATTGTTCACCTTAGTCTTTTCTCATCCTTCTTTCTTTAGAGTATTCTTATGCTGAAACAAGTATCTAAAAGAGCAGAGCCTGTACTGTGTTGTAGTTGCAACCAGGAGGTTGAATATCCCATATATTGTGGTACATGGTCTCTTATAAAGCAAGTTGGGCTTTTTTTTTCTTTGAAATGTTTTCTTCTCCTGCTCTAAACCTGATCCCATCACAGATGTGGATCCATGGAAAGTACTGCTGTGAAAGTTTTGTAAGCTAATATATTTGATTTTCCCCACCTGTCATAGGGTCATTAAGGTTGGAAAAGACCTCTGGGATCATTGAGTCCAATTGTCCAACCATGAGCCACTGTGTTTACCACTAACCGTATCCCCAAGTGCCACATCCACATGTCTTTTGAACATTTCCACAGATGGTGATTCCACTACTTCCCTAGTCAGCCTGTTCCAGTGCTTGACCACACTTCCAGTGAAGAAATTTTTCCTCATAGCCAATCTAAACCTTCCCATTTCCCCTTGTCCTATTGCTTTTTACCTGGAAGAAGAAAGCAGCCCCCAACTCACTACAAACTCCTTTCAAGGTAGTTGTAGAGACTGAGAAGAGCACCCCGAGACCTCTTTTCCTCAGGCTAAACAGCCCTAGATCGCATGTTAACATGCATTGTCTCCTGACCCGGAGGGACCACTTTTAAGAAGGCAATTCCCCTTTTTAGTAACCTCTCTGGTAAATATGGCAATGAAAAAATTAATCAGCAAACTCGATTTCCGTCTGTATCCCAAGAAAGGACTAACCAGTTCTCCCACATCGTTGTGAAAGAATTTCTATGCGTGTGTGCTGAGGGTGTGTCCTAAAAGCTTTCAGCATTACTCAAGTATGTAATAAACTAATGAGTACACAGATTTAAGGAGCTGGAGTGAAACACAGCAGCATGTCACACTCACATGGCTAAAACAGTGAACAAACTCAAGTAACTCCATGTGATGATCTGTCTTTAGGGTGGGATTAGAGATAAGTCTTTGGTGTACATGAATCATTAGGTTCCTCTTTGCACAGCTTAGGATGAGGTGAATCACTATCATCTCAGAGTAGCTCTTCCACTTTACCAGTGGTGGGGTAAATGAGGATGCCTAGCGTCATCTACCTGCCTGGCTTTTAGAAGGGTGAAGGTAAGTGAAGTGAATCTCACTTGTAGTGGCTGTAGCTCAGGGATGGTATATCTTTAGAAATAACCTCTCACCTGGGAGTTACTGAACTTCAGGTAAAATATAGATCTCACTTGGTAAGTTTTTAGGTTTTTGCAAGGGTGAGATAAGAGGGGCTGCCTTAAGACATTTCAAGCATCATCTTATTTTTTAGGGCAGGAGCTCATGTCCATAGGAAACTGAAATGAATCTGTTAAGTCATTTCAAATGTCCAGTCAAATAACTTTCAGACAGAAAGATTTTTGTTTGCTGTCATCCAACCTATATTTATATTTCAAGTTTTGATTCTGAGTAGCGTCAGTAATTCTCATATAATACTAAAGGAATAATTCTCCTTTAGTAGCTAATTCTGCCAGGAACACATTGTATGGCATACTGCTTCAGGAGTGCCTCTCCTATGGCAGCCTATGTTGTTCATACCGGTAGAATTCCAGTTATTCACTTAAGCATCCCTTCAGTTGTCTGTGAGCATATACAATTTAAAAAGAGTGTTCTTGGACTCTTTTATATACAGCCTTTGTTTTAACTTCATGCCTACCCATTGCTTCTAATATTTCTTTTTTTTGTCACAGCCTGTGGGTGACCAGCAGAGAGAGAAAGAAGTAATTTCAGATTACTTGGCTGCCACTTTTAGTGAAAGGCAAACTGGTGAGGGACATTCACATTCAGTGGAGCCTGCAGCATGTGCAGAAACGGCCCAAACTACATCAAGGTAAGCGATGTGGTTAAAAGACACCTCCTCATGAAAGCAGAGAGATTGTTTCATCACCAAATACTACAAGAGACAGCAGGGAATGGATCACAGTGGTGGTATAACAAGAAACAAACCTGACCATTTTGAAATTCTCATTGAAAATCTCATTTTCATTTGAGTATGATAAATTTATGCATAATAATTCTTACATTATTTTAAAAAATATTAATGTGATAAATACAGTGCGTATGTAGTACTTGTCATGTGAATGACTTTAAAGGTCAAAGGTAAAGGTTTTACCTTTTATTTAAAGATCTGGAAGTTCGTTTCTCTCCTGATATACACCTTTTTCAGTACTATCTAAGTTAGCCTATGTGCTTGCACGCTATTACAGACTTCCTTTTGGAATGAAATGCAGTTATTTTCTTTAATGTAAAAATTTATTTATATAGAGAATATTTTTGTTGATTCTAACTAAATCTCTTTTCAGTAACATTCAGAAATCTGCTTCTAAAGACGAGGATCTAGAAGCCATCATGTGGCAAGAAATAATTCTGAATGAGTATGCAAATGCTAATCAGAGGAGAAGGAGCAAAAGAATCGACAGCAAACAGAGTAAGATACTCTATGCTGTTATCATAGAGATTATTTTGTTATTTGAACAACTATATTGAATCAGATACAATTAATAACTTTTCCAATATATTGTGGCATGGTTTTTTTTTAAGATGGTATAGACTTCATTTTAATAATTAAAGTTATTGATAATTTCTCTTGCTTCTGAAAACCCTTTTATTTGCAACCTAACAGTTAACTTGTTTGTGTATACTTCTTAAGAACCATAAGATGTTTTTCAGGATGCAGTTTTTATCACAGTGTTTTATATGAAAAAATTATGGTGTGTTCTGAAGAGGAGAAGAAAAATGATTTTTTGCAGAGTCAATAGGTAGTTCTTGAGCTACATTTGTGTATCCTTCTGCCATTTAGTGTTCTGTGTTCAACATCATTGTCAGAGCAGTGCCGTCCTCAAGAACTGACCTATACAAAACAGTTTATTCTATTTTGAAAGCCTGCTTTTGTTATCCTGTCTACAAGATTATCGGGCCTTTATGACCACAGTTACAGAACACTCTTTTGAAGTATTTTTATTTGTAGTACGCTTCGTTCAAGAGAAAGATTAAGGTACATGCAGAGAAATTCTTGACCTCACAGAAGAATTTTGTAGGAAAATAAAGAGAATTTCCTCACTTAAGTGTTCAATCCAGCGCCTCTACGATTGGGTCTTTACCACTGGGGTTTTTTTTTGTTTAATCCACTCAGACAGGATTTTTCCATTTACCTGCAATCATTTAAACATCATACAAAGTTTGTAAGTATTTGAATTGTAACAGCTACGTTATAGATCTTAAAAAACATGAAGAAGTTCACCTCCAATTAGCAGGATTTAACTCTGTTTTGCTGGATTTTAGTTATTCACAGTGGAAACAAGATTTTGATGAGATTTAAAGTCGAATGACTAACTGCTCCTCTATTTCAAATCAACTTGCTGGTTTCCACTCAATAAATAGGTTATTGATTCTTTAGCATGATTTATGCAGAAAGAGTTGCACTGCCCATAGAGGCAGTTTCATGTTAAATCAATCTAGCAAGTTTACCTCCCTTTCACATCAGACCTAGCAATGAAGAGCCCCAATTCACTCTAGAAACAGCCCCGTGATAAGTTTTCGTTTGGGTCTGCATGTGTCACTTGTTGTACACAAGGTCAGGCATATGGAAAGCTCTAGGGAAGGCAGATGGAAGCGACAGGAAATAGGTCCCTTCAAGGAAGAATTTAAATGAGGTAAACTGTAACATAAACTTGCGCGTTGTTTTGTTTATGTCTTTGCAGTTTAATCTCTCCTGAACTGCTGGTCTGGTTTAGACCAGCTTTGACTAGTGACTGTGTATCTTAAATTATTGAGGTCTTGCAAGCCTGGACAGGTAGAGAAGAGGGACTCTGTGTGCTTCACTGAGTGAAACCCCTATCAATTAGATTTTAAAAGTCTACGCAGCGTCAAGAATTTAAGAACGTTCGGAATTAGTACAAGCTCACAGTGTATCACAATTCAGTAAACACAAAATTCAGGCTATGTGAGTAACAACTGTAGAAGAGCTGTGGGTTTTAACGTCTATTTCTGACATCTGGGTGGAGTTTTAGGGCCAGGGAGGCACACCTGCTACAGCTTGTGGAGAGGAGTAGTGTATGTAGCTTGCTGTCCCAAGATTTTTCGTTAATAGATGAATTAATGGCTTAAGCCTGTACTGTGTTTCTCTGCAAGTGTTTCTTTCCTATTCCCTTCTTTCTTCCTTCCTTGTAGCATTAGAGGCAGTAGCCAGGATGCTCTTCTCCACAGTTTTAAGGGATGCTGGAATGGCAGTGCTGGTCAAGTACAGAACAGCTCATCTATGTATTGGAAATAATTTCAGCCAAGCTGAAAACTGTGATGACTGCATAATGGGACATAGTGTTTGTTTTGTAAAATAATAAACTAAACCTTAAAAAATGGAATCTTTTAAATTTTATTTTTTACATTTATGCCTCATATTTGCCTTTCACTCATTGCAGAACTGACTGAGCTGGTTGTGAAGTAATGAGAAAAGATAACCTGAGGGAGCCAATCTCAATCACTATCTTAGTGTAAATACTTGCTCACGAAGCAGAGGTTTTAAAAGATAGATGAGTAGAAAAGAATGGTGGGTAAATTCACTTATAAGAAAAGTTAAATTATTGAAAAACTGACTATTTATTGAAATAGTCACCTTACAATGATTTGAGTGCAGAATAGCAGTTTTATCATCCGTTGGGAAGCAATGCACCTTGCAAAAATGTCATTAGAAACGAAGAAGTCTGAAGTTAACACACTTCTACAGGGTCATAGTTTTACATGTTGAATTTCGATTGGAGTTTCGTTATTAAATGCGGCATGACATCTCTTATTGAATGGCATTATTATTCAATTTGTGATGTGTTCTTTGAGATTCTCATTTCTGCTAGATTGAATGAACATTTGTTTCTTCAGAAAGCATATTTACTAACTGTAATATAAAGTGAAGCCAAGATAAGAGAGAAAAGATACTTTTTTGTGCAACAGATCTTTTACATTATTTTTCAGGAAGAGAAGCCTTTAGTAGAAATTGTGTAAATCCGACTCGCCCCCTTTCACTTTCAACAATCCACAGGAGGAATGCGTATGGCGAGAACTTACTGCATAGAGCTGTTACTCACCAAGACGTAGACCTTGTGCGTAAGATAATAAAAGCTGGTGGAAATGTAAATGCTCAAGATTATGCTGGTGAGTTGCAATTCTACTAGAGTACTGTTTTCAGTACAACTACCTTGCTGCAAATAATAAAAGCATACATTATGAGTTTGTGCAGTGAAGAAGATTGTAGGTTTGTGACCGGTCAGTAGATTGTTAAACTTTTATTGGTTTAGCTTGGTACATTTTCATGGGAGAATATGTAGATTTAGTTATAAAAGTATACAAGAAAAGAAAATGTTGAGGGAAAAGTAAGCACTTAAAAAATTACAAAATCATGCAGTTATGTTTGCTTAGACTTAATTCAATGATTCTGTGCATGCTTATCACAAAAAGTCTGTAACTAAATTACCGACTTCCTAGGTTTTAAAGCTGAGGGTAATTTTTGACCATTTCAGTGGCCAGTTTGAGACATCAAGATGTAGATCTCCCAGTTTAATTTTTTAGATACTTTGATTTCACCCTTTACATCTTGAAGGGAAGTTGTACCTTTATAACTGAGCACTGTTTTGACTTTTTAAAGTTGTTATTACTTGGTATTTTCCATTTTTTCTTTGTCTTGGGCAGGAAAAAACCCCTACAAATAGTGGCCAGCTGCTGATGTTTTTATTCAAGTGATTTACCTCATCCAGTTTCATGGGTGATGCTCTGTGTCAATGACTTTGTTACACCTTAATTATCACTTGGTTGTTTCAAATATAAAACTGTTCCTTATCCACTCTTCCCCGTCTCATTTGTTAGTCTCTGAAAAAAGTCCATACCAAAAGAGAAAATTGTTTCAGACAGTTGGCTCTTCTGCTAGAAAACTTCATTCATAGAGTGTTTCCATACTGTGCTGGCAGCTGGGATTTCACAACTGTTCTGTGGGAAAGAAAAAACCCACGTTCTTTAGTTATAGGCTATTGCATAATGCAGGCATATAAGAGACCAAAATTAAGATTGAAATTTTTAAGAGACCAAATTAAGGCTGGGATGGATTGGGTCAGCAGCCAGTTTCAGACTTTTCACAGCACAGGCATTTGAGCTAACAGAGTGACTTGTAATATATACTTGCTTGTGCTGGAGGTAGATGAGACAATATTTCGTTGGTGGGGTTCAAAGCCCTGTGTTGACAAAGTGCTGATAGTGTGGGTTCAGCTGCAGCCACAATAGGCAAGTGTACTGAAGTGCGCTGGTTCTAGATTTTGGTGTCGCTGTGTCCTTTTCCTGCCTTTTCATGTTTTTCTCAGCTACCATTTCTTCATCCCCAAGATTTTGGCTGATTTTTGGTTTTTGATGCAAAAGTACCAGTGCTGCACAAAGTATCTTTTACTTGTACTCCTTGAAGAGATGAGAGGTTGACATGGCCCTGCTTCTTTTGTTTTCAATGAGGCAAGTGTAATCAGAAAGCAGTAGACTTACCAGACTTGTGTCATTTTGACATGCCCTTTATCTTGGTCTCTTTGGGTCATTGTTCTGAATATTGTATTATGTGTCTGTCTGTTCTCTTCCTTTAAAGCCTCCTCCCAGTGATTATCTGTATCTTAGCCTAGTATTTTCCCTTATTCCTGTGTCATGGTACTCTGCTTCAGTGCCTCACTGAGTTCTTGGGATCGTCTGTTGTTTGTTTCGGTTTGGATTTTTTCCTCCTTTTTTATTTCCTGTTTTCCATCAGTGAGTAGGATATGGACAACATATGGGAGATACTGTCTTACTTTAAGTTTGAGTCTTGATTGACAGTATCCTGAAGGATCTGAAAAACAGTTGCAGTGAAACTTGTGTTTCTTCTTGATTGGGAGCATGCAGAGCATCCTTACAGACTCTTGTTGCTACTATTGAGTCATTATTAATTGAATGTGTTGCAGGTGCAGTTTTTCTGGGTCTTATTATTAGATCAGGTAGAGAGGATACCTTTTATTGAGGGAGAAATTAGTACATTCCCCTAAATTAAAACTTCTATTCTCTCCTTAACAGATTTCATAATAAATGCAGTTCCTAGAAATGTTCAGAGTTGGGCTGTGTATAAGAGAGGCTCGAGAGTTTCTCTGCAGTGAAATCAAGATAATTTTGCTTAGTGGGAGTGAAACGGTTTTATTAAACCTTATTAATTCTTGTGTTTAGTATGCGAATTAGGTCCTGACAACCTTCTGATAATGGAAAATTGTTGAAGAGTAAGACTAGCCATCAAAACAATCTTCTGGAGGGAATGTTAGTTTCAGAGTTTGAAGATAGGAACTGGAAAATCCTCCAGTGTTTTTCCCTTATGTGTTTCACCCTGCATATTTAAGGCTCTGATGCATTGCTGTGCTAAACCCAATACAAATACTTACATTCCATATTTCTCCTCAACAGCTCCTGCATGGAGTAGAATTAATATCATATCTTGGCTTTTTCCCATATAGCTGGGAGTGAGTATGGAATTTCATTAGGGATTTTTTATAGATTTGGACACTCAAACCATTCTTGGATAGTCTTAAAAACACTTTGGTTTGGTAGTAAATAATTCACGTCTTTATTTTTGTCACTTCTTTCTTACTTACCCACTTCAGCATAGCCATGTAAATAAAAATGCCATGAAAAATTACCTTGTTCTTAAAATAGTGTATCTGTTTTACTCTAGGAGAAATTGCTAAACATGGGACAAATAGTTTTTGTTCTCTGCTATCATAGTGACATTAGTTTTAGATTTGATAGTTCTGTTACAGCAGCATTTATTTCATCAGTAGGTGCAAATTTTGTCAAAAGCATGACATCTCCCAGCCCTTGTGACCTCTTCATAAACATTTCTTCATACAACTTACTGTAATGCATCTGGTTTTACCATTTCAGTATACTCTGTGAAGTCTTTATCAGAGAGACAACCTAAAACTGACAAAAATTTTTAGAATTTTTTTCACCCACATGTGAAATACATGTTTTGCTTTCTCATAGGGTTGACTGCGCTACATATAGCAAGCGTGGAAGGCTCTTATAGCATAGCAAATCTGCTTTTGAAAGCAGGAGCTGATGTTAATGCTACGGAAAAGGAACAAATAACGCCCTTGCAAGATGCAGTTAAAGGAGGCCATTATGAGGTATACTCCAAATTGAACACAAAGTATGATCTAGGAATAGAAATAATTGTTGTTGAGTCCAGAAGGTCACATAATGTTTTTGCATGGGGCTGGTCTTTTCAGATTATAGGTAAATACAGGAGCTTGCAAGTCCTCTCTGCCTGATTTCTGTTCAAATCAATCCATGCTTAATAAGATGTGTCCAAAAGGAGAAATTTTTTCTGATTGTTTGAGGTAATGGCTGTGCTTCTGAGAAGTAGATTGCTGCCATTTAATACTATTTTGTTCACTGATTTTGTAATCACCTAGCAGAATAACTTCTGACCTGAGCAGTCTTCTGGACTTCTAATGACTTTTTTTTCATGATTTAGGAATCATGCATGTAAGGCAAGTTGCCACAGCCATGCACACTTGTATATTAACACAGAATATGGAGCATTATGAAGAAATGGCCTTGTATTTTGTAGGGTCTTAAACTGAAAGCTAACTGGGTAGTCAGTTTGAATGAATTCTAAGGTTTGTTGCCAAATGCTGGGGTTTCAAAAGGCTGTGTCTGAATTGCAGGTCCTCTTTCAGTCTGACAGGTGGTCACCTCCCCCTGTCAGTGGATGTTCCTAGGGTGGCCCAAACTTATGTAGGAGTTCTGTGTGTCCCTTTTATCTGCTGGCAGTTTCTATATGCTGCCTAATACTTACTGATTTCCAAGATTTTAAAGGGAATTTTGTGGTGAGTTAATCAGTTTTGTCCCTGAAAATTTGGTCGTCTTCTGTTTCACTGAGAAACTGAGATGAGACTGACTCTGTTTCTCCTGGAAAAGTCTTCCTGGAGCAAAGAGGAAGGGTGGACTTCTGGTTAATATTTTTTTCTGAGACTCGAGTGCCGCAGCTTGTGCATCACAGACTGTTGCAGGTTCATGAAATAATTTTGAGTTTCATGACTGTACCTAAGACACCCATGTCCGTGGTTGTGGATGAAGGACTCTGAATCTCTACAAGTAATACTTAGGGGCCAGCAACTTGAGTGATATTGGAAGAACACTGATCTCAACTACGGTGTCACTTGAGGCACACCGAGGTCATTCAGCACAGAGCTCAGTTAAAATTATGCAAGCTGGTATATCCAGAGAGAGTGGTACTACCTGGTGATGCTGTATTTACTCAGCGCTCTATTTACTCAGTAGCAGTAAAACTGTCTTGCCGCAGTGGTCTGTCAGATTTAATTTTTGTTGTTTCTGACTAGCAACAAAATAGTGATACTGATTCGGTAATATGACTTTTGGTAACATGGTATTCAAAGCTGTGTTTTTCAAAGCTACCTTCTCTACATGAAGTTACTACTGTAGATTGGAAACAGACCTTCTGACTACTTTATAATTTTCTGCACCTGCAGTGTGCAAAATCAATTTTTTCAGAAAAAGTGTTATGTGTAGGAAGGATTTGCTAGTAGTCCAGTTAAAGGGGAGGGCATATAAGTGTGGTGTGTAGCTGATGATGCTGTTACGGAAGAAGAGTTCTCAACATGACTGGTTGAAAAAATCTTAAGACTTAGGGCAACTTGAGAAACACAAAAGAACTTTTGCTGCCCCCTTTTTATTTTAAAAAGCTTTTTACTCTAAAAAGCTGAACCCTTTTATTTTACTCTTTTGTTAGGACAATGTATGAATTAAGAGAACTTCATTAGCAATTTTCTCATTAGCAGTCTAGTTAGAAGTAATGAGCGACTTGAACACACAGGTGAAGGATGTGAGTCAAGTTCAGTCTGACATTATAACAGGTGCTGAAGAGAGAAATGCAGAGGTACAAGTAAAATCACACTGATGCTGGAGTAAGATTGCAGGGTTGTGCACAGAAATCAAATAATAATCAGACTGTAAATTTCTCATATCTTAGAAAAGTATTTTGCAAAGGTTGATGGAACATTTTGCTAAAGTGTTGATTTCTTGAATAACAACAGAATTAGGCTTTTTATTTGTACAAAAATCATAATGTTGGTAATAAGACTATGTGAATGTGTTTCATTTGATCAGATATATGCTGTGTATCAGAAATAGCTGTCAAAGCTTCCCTTGCAGTCACAGGAGTCACAACAGTCACATCTAGAGCACAATTTATTTTCTGCTGAAGTAGATATACTATATAGATAAGCTAACTTGTACCCTAAAATCACCTGTTATTTTGTGCCAATTAAGCTCTGTGGGAGAATGAATCCTGCCCCAGATTTTGGGAAGCTTTGTCTTAATGGCATCAGGTTAATTACTGGAACAGTTTATAAAAATAAAATAATAAGACTATAGGATAATGACGCATCTAGGGGAATGCTTGGGGTTTATGAACTAGAATAAAGAGGGATTTGATTTTAGTTGCTTGTGCTGTCAAATACAAGAGGGAGAAGCCTGTATAAGGATTATGGAAAATACTGTCAGAAAAGAAATTATCTGAAAAACTTACTTTTCTAGATGGCGAGGTTATTACTTTGGTATGGAGCTGATCCCTTATTAAAAAATAAGATGGGAAGGTGTGCATTAGAAGACACTTCTGACCCATCTATGAGGAAACTTCTTAAAAGTTACGTAGCAGAATCCAGAAGAGATTCAGTAGCAGGTAGGAAAGAATAATTCTGTTGTATCATCACCTCTAAATGGAGAAATTCAGAACATGTTGAACAATATTTCCGTAGTTACTGCTAGTAGCTCTGTGGCTGTCACTGTCTGATGCCTGAGTTACTGGTGAGCACTCCTTACCCTCCTTACAGTGCTGTACATTGACAAAGTATAAAAGATAAGGATGTCCAGCTGTTTCTCGGGCTGGAGTTGCCTTTAAATTTGAAATGAATATGGGGAATGCAATAGTTGTCTGTCTAAATGGAAGATGCAGCATTGCTTGACTTGCTGATGGGTGAGGTATGGTTTAGGGATAGGGATAAAATTTGGTTTTAAGCTGGCATAAAGTCTGTATTTTGAAGGATCCATAAGATAAAAATGGGAAACTAGGATTAGATCTAGATCTTAGAGGTTGCCAAGCCTTCACTGCTGTTACGGCTGTGTACAGGAAAATATTACTGTAGGTAACAGCTAGTGAGTTTGTAAGGAGAAAGTTGGATTAGAGCTAATGATTGGCTAAGGAGAAAGTTGGGTCTAGTACAGTCTTGGGAACCAAGCTGTGAGGAAGATTTGGAGGAGACTGTTTGATCAGAAGCAGGTACAAGGTAAGCCTTGATTAGAGCTGGAATTATGACCATGGACACCCATGGGCCAGCGTGGGCTGTGGCATGTTTAAGTCTGGAAGGAGTCCCCATCCCTCGGACTGTTATCCATTACTGGTTTTCCACATGGGTGGCAATAAAGCTGTAACATGTAGTCCAGGGATAACCAAAAGAGACTTCAGGGCCATAGGATAGTTGGTAAGGGAATCTGGTAGACAGGTAATTTTTTCCTTTCTTCTTTCAGTTGTGAGCAGGGACATTGGAAGAAACCAGCAAACCCAACCTATTAATGCACGACTCTGTAGCTAATGTCACTGCCACAGTTCTGGGTTTTTCAATAATGGGATGGTCTGTATGTCACCAGGCATCCTGGTGTGTCAGATGGCATTCACCTTTCTCAGAGACGGAAGAGTGTCTTAGCTCATAAGTTAGTGGGGCTCACTGACAGAGCTCGAAACTAGACTTTAAGAGAGATTGGGATAATATCAGACTTGCCCATGAGAACCAGTCAGGTGACATGAAGATTAGATGGATGAAGTGCTAGTGAGGGCTCTCAGCCTCCTGCTCTGAGACTCCTTGGGTAACCTGAAGCACACTTGAAGTCTTATAGAGAGGAGCCAGGAATTACACTAAGTTTCAAAAAGAATTGCTCAGGTCACTAATCTTCAAAAAAATTTGGAAGTATGATGCCATTCTTTACTCTCACCAAACCTGGTTTGAACAGGATGCTATTTGCAATGAAGGTTAGATTCCAAGATTTGATAAATATTTTATATATTGATATGTTTTAGATTCCATTAAAACCCTTATGGGCTTGATAATTTTTCTTGAAAGCTAAATGTCGTAAGTATTTACATAAGATTATATATGTGTAAAGTAAATTATAATTTGCAATTCCGGTTTCTTTCTGTCTTTCATTTTTATTTCAGGTGGAGGTGATTCAAAATATATGCCAAACCCTCAATGTGTAGAGGATGCAAACCAGCGCCAGGTACATCTTTATAAAGAATTCTGATTTGATGATAAACTGTTAAGGGCTTACTGACAGTCTTCAGTAAACTAAAGCAGATGACTGTTTCTGAAATATGTTTCAATAATGGCACACAATCTACTAGATACATCATATCCAGCAGACACTGAGAGTGATACTCAATGTTATGCTCATCCTTACTAGTACTTGGGATAAGGTACAGCCTTATGAAGATGCAAGACAGAGGCAATCATGTGTCTCGTGGACGGTGGTTCTTGCTGGTTTTGCAAGTGCAGCAGACCTAATTTACAGAAAGCAGGGTGCCTGTTTGTGCTTGCAGAAACCTGACTGAAACTGCAAGATGTTGCCTGGCTTGTAGGGTAATTATGTCTTGCCTCTGTGTAAAGTAAATTTTGTTGGGTTTTGAGAGGAAGGGGTTGGGAAGACACTGTCTGGCCCAGGGATTGCACAGTTACGCTGCAAGATCGCAGTAGGATGAGGGAGCTAGTGCCTCATGTGAAGACAAGGCACCATGATCAGTCACTTGGGTCAGTGTTTGCATGTAGTGCAACAGCTTTTAGCATTAAGAGCTGTACTCTCCCCCCTCTGTTTTCTTCCTTTGAACAATGAGAACAGATAGTATGTGAGATGTAGAATGCAGATACATCTTTTGTCACTTGGTAAAGTTTTATGTGGTTATGATAACAGTCCTTGTTACTCACAGTTGTGCAGTCTATGTCTCCATTGAAACGTTATGGTGTAACAGCATCCATGGTGTATGGTCTTAGATTATACTTTAAAACATTAATGATTGATAAAAATGGTTCTGTAAACATGTAATTATGTAAACCTATTACTGTAGCTGTGTAACTGATAATTTCAGTAGTTGTGTCAGGTGCTGCAGTGTGTGTTCTGGTTCTGTCTCCAGATACAAAGTAATCAGAAGGATAATGCTAGTTAGTCATTGGTCTTTGGACCAGCTGTGTTTTTGAGATTACCATGAGTTAATTCTGTGTGGTTTTGATGTGTTATTTACCCTTCTTTATAATTTCCTGGAATAATTGCTGATGGTTTTGCCAGAAATATGAAACTATAGCTATGGCATCTGACCACAGAAGCAAGGCAGTTTTAAAGGCAGATGATTAATTCAAGCCCATTTCAATTTTCAGAAATAAATACAAGTTTAAAGCACTTCAATAAAATTTATATTTTGATTTTACCTGTGAATTTTTACACTTTTGTATGCATATTTCTTAGTTCCTTAATTTCTTGGTCCTGCCATCTAAAAAGCAGCACAGAGGACATAATTTAATGTTATAGCAGTACAGTTTTCTTTTAGTATATAATAAAGAAATTTATCAGAAAATGAAATTAAGTATGTGGCCTGTTTTGGAGATAGAATTAAATGCAGCAGTACTTCAGCATGATAATACTGGGTCATCAAAGAAAGTTTTGCTAAACATGAACAAAGCAGAAAAACCTCAGTGAAATACAAAGAATAAAGCTCTTGGGGAGCCTTTCTCTGAAGGTAGAAAAGTGAGAAAAACAAGTTCAAAAAAGGCAGAGATCTGCTGTTCTTATACCAGAGGCTACAGCTAAGAGTAAAACTATTGAGAAATAATGTCTCATGTTATATGGACCTCAAGTTTAGTTCTACTCACAGTCAAGGAACTTTGGAAAACATATTTCCTTCATGATGGACCTAATGGACTGGGCCAGACTACTGCTGTATCTGTTCATAACTGTTGCATCCCACTTAATGTTGTGGGGAAACTGAGCTAAGTCAGGTGGTATTGCAACACAAATGTAATTCAGGAATGGTAAAGTGAAAATTCATGTGCAGAACAAAAGGGCAGAACTGGTGGAAGCTCATCAACTTCTTTGTAAAGGGGAGGAGGTCTCTCTTATGTTGTCTCACATCCATAGTTTCTGGAGAAAAAGTGTATGCACAGCATGCTTGCACTGCTGATTTAACAGAACTTGATTTTTAGTCAATACTGACTTGCTTTGACTTCCTCTCACAATGTATCTGTTTTAAAGTTACAACAGGATGGGGAGAGTTTTGACAGGGATCACCACAGCCTCATGCAGGGCAACAGTGGTAGTCTGAATGACAGGAGTCTAAATACTGATCTGAGAACACCTTCAGAATGACTTTTTTGCAAAACTTGACAAATCAAGTCTAATCTGATGTTAATGGCAATACAATTAATGGTTCAGCCCTGTGTTAACTCTCTTTGTCTTTGTTTTGACTCCATACAGACAAAGGAGTCAGAACCAGCACGAGCAAATCCTCCAGAGACAAGCCAAAAGGCAGCCTCATATTCCGGTAGCAGCAACAACAAGCTTTCATCTAATCAATCACAGTTGAGTCAAGCATCAAAACAGCAAATGTCTAAGAAATCAGGTGAAAAGCTAATATTTTATAAACCAGTGGTGTTTTTTCCAAACATACAAGAGGAGGGCTTTTTGAAATGTGTAAGGGAAAGTTTGACAAAATATATATAGCATGTTGAGCAAATACTGTTATGAATACCAAAAGTCTAAAATATTTCCAGAATTTTTGCACTCCATTTTGCAGAATACGTATTTTGTTTATGTTACATTCATCAGTCTTTCAGCATTGTGGTTGAGGGGATGCAGGATCATAAGTGAGAGCTTCAAGCTGCTCCTTACTTAAGTATATTCCATAAATGGTAGTTTAATGTAGACTGGATCGGTCTTCAGTTAACTGTTTAACATGTCAAAGAATAGGGCTTTCTGTATATTTGGCACACAAAGATCCACTTATATTTTATAGGCTTATCAGGCCTCATCAGGCACAAGTCAGCGTGGAATCTGATTGTAATGGTAGCTTTGAGTTTAGCTGTAGTATAGATACAAACCTACTAATATGGGAATAAGGATCTAGCATCCTCCAGTAGTTATAGACTCTTCTGCCTGCACATACAGCTTTTTGTTTAGCATTTTCATCCCGAGTCTAAGATTTGCATTTGCCTTGTAGCCTTACCATCACAATAGAGCCCTGCTCCAACTCATCTTAACCTCCAAGTATTTTCACTTACTGCTTTTTTGATAAAGCTGGCACTTATTGTGTGTACTTGGGTTCTTTCTGGAACCAGAGAACCATAGTATTCAAGGCTTGCTAAAACCAAAACCTGTTGTTCCAATAGGATCCCTTCCCTCTTAAAGCCCTTTTTGTCTCCTATATGGGCAACTGCAATTTTAAAAAGCTTTATTCCAAACATGTGTCTTATATTTTGGTCTCCTCTGGGACAGCATGTCCCAGGTTAATTTTTTCCTCATAAGAGATTCTTTGGGTAATATTTTATTCAGATAAAATTGAATTATTCCCTTCATACCAGGAAAGTGTTACCATTTCAGAGGAGATGCAAGAGAGTATAGTCCTTTGTACAGTTGAAGGCCTTAATAATTTTGGAGCCCAGCACAAGGGCATTCAGATTACTGTAGAAAAAAGGTGGAAAATGGGATTATGTTTTCTGACTTCTGGGACTTTCAGTTTTTTTGCTCTCCTATGCCTTTTCTTCATTTACTAGCCTTTGTATCTCATCTGACTGTTCCTATGTCCCACTGGTCTTCCTTATATCATTCTATTCTTGAATAAAAGTGTTTTCTTCACAAATGACACAAATGTCAGTTTCATCTACAGTCAGTCACTTACTAGGCTCAGAATATTCCTGTTCTGCTTATAAAGAAGCAGGTACAAACAACTTGCTTCTTTTTTTATAGTTCAACCTGTGGAAATAATTGCTCATAGACCAGTGTTGAGGTATTAAAGGACAATGTCCTTTGAAGTTGCTGAGGTACCTCAGCCTAATTTAACCTGATTGCTGGTTACGGTAATCTCTTCATTTTATCTTCGTACCACGCTGATTGGACTTTGTATTTGCCAAGATCTGGATCTTTCCTGCTCGTGACCCACCTGGCAATGCATCCCACAGAGAGCCAGTATTTTGTGATTCAGAAACCAATGTCCCATTATGCTTTTGCAAATGTTTCCTAACAGCCGTGAAGCAAACTGTTGTGCGTGACAGTTTAACTGGAAAACTTTGCAATTATTTCTGTTCACTTGCAGCCAATATTGCCAAGGTTCGTTAGCTTAATGGGCTGTTGTGCGCCTTTCTTTTCTTCAGTGTCTAAAAAGTCCCTAGGACACTCTCCCATGAATCAAAAGGGAAGAAAAGGAAGAACCAGAAAGCGAATGATTGCTTTGGGAGTTCAGACCCAGAAGCTTTTAGACAAAACACAATACATTATCATATGGTAAAGTAGGTCTCAGATTGGAGGAGTATTTTAGTAATGTGATGCCTTTGTGTCCTCTAGAATCTCAGGTTTTCATTTAGAAAAGGAACTGTTCAGCTTTTCTGGTTGCCAATACAGTGTGGGCCAATACAGTGCAAAGAGGGGTGCCTGAATGCTTTCACAAGTTTGAACAGCGTACAGTGAGCAAGCTCATTTAAAATTAGTATGGGAATATCCTCAATGTATGTCTGTCTGTAATATCACCTCTGTCTGTCTTTCGTGTTCTTCCAAAAAGTCTTGTTTGACAAGCTCCATAGTTTACTTTAAAGGAAGCATTGGAAAAGCAAATTTTCAAGGAGGCAGAAGGAGCCTGAAGAAAGGCAGCTGTCAAGCATGGAAGATGTTTGATCCTAATGGATAATGCTGATTGAAAATATTTGAGAAGACAGCTTGTTTGATGAGAAGAGGAAGATGCAGCAACCAGCTGTTCATAGGAATAAAAGGAATAAAATATGGATAAGAGCTAAAAAATGCTCATTTAAAACCTTAAACTTTTGTGGTTTTTGAGTAAATTACAGATTTTCAAGAAATCTGAGAAAGAATCTCATGAACTTTTAAGAAATATCTTGGTAGTATGATAATGTAACAGAAGGAACAGGAGTTTTAAAACATTAGCATGCATGATAGAGCTTTTGAAGATTTGTGTACCCTGTCCTTTTGGTAGCAGTTTGAGGAGGGGGTTGTCCTTCCTCTATCCAGATAATCAGTTATCTATGTTAATCTCTTTTTTCCATTGTATCTCTTACAATTTCGTTGGTCTGTTACTGAAACTTCAGAATTAGAACCTCTCCGATGATCACATGATATCATTAAAGTGGATGTTGTTTGCTTTGTGAGCCAAAAAGGATTAAATCAAGTTTATTTGCAATTATGGGTCCAATCCTGCATAGGTTTAATTAAAAGACAGTTTATCTATGCCACTAAACATTACTCAAAGACTTGTAATCAGTCTACAGTAGTTTCTCACATCACAGCTGTAAAAATAACTTGTCTCTGTGTGTGTATGTGTGTGTGTGTGTGTATATATGCATGCAGTTGTATATATACACCTATATGAATGTGTATATATATATATATATATACATACATACACACACACCCCCCCCCACCCCCCCCCACCCCTATCTTTTCCTTGATGCAGAATTAAGAACTGGTAAGAAGTGATGCTCAAGTCTCCACTTTTTTATATTTTCTTATGTACCTTTATGTATGGTTTATATATTTAGCAGACTGGTAACTTGAAAGTAGTCCATAGAGAAACCTGACATATTCCCTACCTCCATTATAAAATTTCAATCTTGTTAACTTTCTTGTGGATTCCTAATTTACCTTTGTTAAATCATCTAGGTTTCAATTGGAAATTTTTTAGTATGGGATTTGTTCTTTTCTGGGCTGTTATGCAGTACTTTTACAGTACCTTCTAACTTGTTGATATAGCCAGTTAATATTATTGAATAATTAAAGCAACAGTATTGCACACATTTACATTGCATACATTTACAGTAATTCAAATGAATTGTGAAGCTTATTTTCTATTTATTCTTAAGCAATCTTTTTGAAAAAAAATTTCTAATGACCACCCAATATCTGCTTAGAATATACCAGGGAGGAAGTTGTAGTTATACATGGTACCTGTAATAAAAGAGCTGGGAGAAAGAAGAAAATTAGGAGAAATTCAAAAGGGGAAACTCAGCTGCATATTGCTGCTAAGAGAGGAGATTTGTCTTCGGTGAAGACTCTAATATCATCTGGAATTGGTGTCAATGAACAGGACTATGCAGGTTTGAAAATTACTCTCTTAAAGGCTTGTTTTATGATACAATTTTATATAATCTGTAGTTTAGATATATAATTTAATAAAATGACGTATTCTTGACTTAAAATTGTGAGGAGGAAAAGAAGTCATTAAACAAGTGCAAGCACACCGAATTACTACCTGGCTTTTGTGTCAGCATGGAGGTAATGCAGACTATTTCTCAGCAGGGGCTTTAATAGGAGCTTGCTTCTCTGCTGAAGATCACATTTTCAAAGATGTGTACAGAAAGTGAACTTGAAAGTTTGGTGGGAGAAATAATGCTTATGCACATCAGTATGCATGTGTGAAGCACGTTCAGACAGGTCTTCTTTACTTAGGAAATAAGAGCAAAAACCAAATTACAAGATTATGTTTTCTTTTTTCTGCCAAAATATACAACACCTTTCTGGTTTTGTAGTCTTAAAATGGATAGTATTCTGTACTAGATGCCTGGTTTAATATTATAAAGTGCTTCCGATACTAGAAATCAGACAATTAATACTGTGCTTCTGAGTTTTTAGAGTTTTTCTACTCCAGTGTTTTGTTTCTTCTATTATTTTTAGCACTGCGGTAGAAAAGAAAGCAATATTTTTCTGCTTAACACTGGAAAAGTTTTTCTCTGAAGTAAACTGAATTGCATACAAAATAGTTTACCTTGGCATTTCAAGGTGATTGATTCTGTAAGATTTATCTTAAATGCAACAAAAGAAATAATTACTAATTAGTGACCTTTGTGGATCTTTCCAAATCAGATGCAATACTGTATGTGTCATCTTGCTTTTATTAGGTTGGACAGCAATTCATGAAGCCTCCAGTAGAGGATTTACTGATGTGATCTTAGAATTACTGAAAGCAGGTGCTGATGTTAACAGCAGAAGCATCTGTGGTGTTTTACCAATACATGATGCTGTTGCTTGCAATCATTTGGAGGTATGTTTTCATTTTGTGTAAGAGTTTCCTGACACCAATTTCCAGCAGAGGGTCAGCAAAGTAAAAGCCCCATTTCACTGAAGTTACTAACACAATTTTAGTGTACATTTGCATTTAGGAAATAAACTAGTGTTCTTTAAAGTGATCAGAATTAGAGAAAAATATTTTTCAATAGTGACAGTTGAAATGGTACAGTTAGCTGACTTTTTCAGTACAGCTGACTAATCATTAAAATTCAGAAACTCCCTGTGGTTCTTTATGAGGTTTGGGCTTCTTCAAAACAGTATTAAAGTTGAGCATTGTCAATTTCTTTGATTAGTTCAGTGCTGCCGCAGATAGGAGTGATGCACTTCACATGTAAGAGAGAAGCAATAACATGCTTTATTTATATAAAACAGTTAACAAAGTTCACTGATAAATGTGACAGTTGTTTAACATGACTCTAATATTTACTGCATAGAAAACTATGAGAAGGACCCTCCTGTTGAGTCATGATATTCAGAAAGGAGCCTCTTGATTTCTAAACTCCTTCTCAGGTGACTAGATCCCGACTTGGTCCCAGACGCAGTTAGCAGTTTATGACTAAAGGACTGTATGTGCAGAATCTATCCTTTCTATCACTTAGCTAAGACTTCAAAGTTTAGCATCAATCACTGAAAATCTGTTGTGGCAAGGAATCTCTCAGCCTCTGGGAGTCACCCTGAGAGGTGTCCCTGCTCAAGGGGAGGTCCTGGTGTGCAGCCCATTGCTGTGTGAGAGAGCTCAAGGGGCCCTGGGCTGTGCAGTCTTTATACAAGTAAGATGATTGACTCGTGGTCATGTTTGCATACCAGCAAGATGCCTGGGTCACTGTTTCAGACAGTGCCCTTGGGCCCCCAAAGTCCGGAGTAAGCTGCATGCAGCTGTCACAGCTGTCCCTGGTGACTGTGGCTTAAGCGCAAGAAGAGAGTAGCACATAGCCATGAAGCCCCCTGCCATGGATGGGACATTCTTTCACTAGCTCTAGACTAGACTTTGAACACTTCTTGGGGTGAGGTATCCACAACTTCTTTGGGCAGTTTGTTCCCATGTCTCACTACCTTCACTGTAAAACAATTCTTTTTGTATAAAAAAGATCCTGGGTCTGCTGTTTCAAAATCAACCATTTTTTATTAACTGGTCCATTCCAACCCAAACCATTCTGTGGTTCTAGAAGACAGACCATTTCAGTTAGAAGGGACCTACAGTGATCATCTAGTCCAACCTGCCTGATTGCTTTGGGGCCAACTGGAAGTTAAATCATGTTAACATTGTCCAAATGGCCCTTAAACATTGACAGGCTTGGGGCATTGACCAGCTCTCTAGGAAGCCGCTCTAGCACAGCTTAGAGCCATTCCCACTCATCTATCAGTGGATCCCAGGGAGAAGACAGTCATCTCCCTTCCCACTTCCCCTGTTCAGGAAGCTGTGGAGAGCAGTGAGGTCACCCCTCAGCCTCCTTTTTTCCAAAGTAGACAAGCCCAAAGTCCTTAGTGGCTCCTCACAGAACACATCTCCCAGCATTCTCACCAGCTTTGTTGCCCTCCTCTGGGCACCTTCAAGGTCCTTCACATTCTTCTTAACTTGTGGTGCCCAGCACTGCACAGAAGTAAGTAAAATGTTCTTTTGTCGGAATGAGTTCTGGGGAACTGAAGTGTAAAGGTGACGTGAAATTGGCTCAAAATACTTCTATTTCTGTCAGGACAATTCATGTTTCATCACATTTATCCTTCTCTCTGAGCAAGGGTAAAACAAAGGAGATGATTTCAAAGGCCTGAAGCCAAACTATCAGTAGAGTTCTTGCAAAGATGTAAGTGTATTATTCAGTATTTTGGGGGAAATCCAACAGAGAACCTTCTTGACTTCAAGAGGTAATTCTCATTCTGATACGCTTTCCTACTTAACTGCACTCTGAGTGTAAGAAATAGGAAGAAATGCTAAAGTTGAGGAATCATACATCTGAAAATTCTTTACCATCCAAGCTCTGACCTCATCAGTGCTTTCATATGACCTGAATTTAGGGAGTAGATGATTCTGCTGATGCCACTAATCTCATTTCCACATTTTGCAATTAAGCAGACTTGCAAGGTTTTAGGAATTAGGAAAAAATTATCAGTTCATGTAACCAAACCCAGACCCACTATTAAAGAAAGAAATCCATTTCTTTTCTGAAGTTTGGTCTTAATGCAATTGACCAGCTCCTTTTAATTTAGATACATGGCATGTTGTAATTGTTCTGTATAAGCATAAAAAAATAAAAAACCCCATAAAAATTAGTACCATAAAAATCACAGGTTTAATGAAAATTAGTGAATTATTAGTATATTTTGATGGAGAAAATAGAAGTGTAAGATAGAAGTGTGTTGACAATAGCCAGTTATTTGGTTTGTTTAATTGGGATTGGAAGTGTAACAATTTTAGAGTATCTTATCTGAAGCTGTATTATTTGTGGTTGATGTTAGGTAGAACACATATAGTTGTATTATAAGTCCACAACAAGAACTACCACTGTAAAAATAACAAAAATGCATAATAGGCAGCCAGGATTCTGCTGCAGCATGGAGCAAATCCCAATGAGAGGGATGGTTCAGGAGAAAGTGCTTTGAATCAAGCATGGGATGAAGAAATGAAAGAACTGCTGAAGTCATATGGTGCTATGGACTCTGTACTTCCTGTTCCAGCAATTGAAATTACTGGTATGTTAGTTTTGTAATGTAAATCATGGGATTACCCTGTAGTCTTAAGGAGAAATTGTACTTTAAAATAGTATGGCATTGATATTTTAAATTCTATTAACTACTGAATGCTAGCTATTTATTTATTTATTTGCTGAGAATAGGATACCGTAGTAGGTTTTGTTTTTTCTGAGAGAATAAGGTATAAGAACATATTTGGATCTTAAGATTTTTGTTATTATCTGTGTTTCCCTTCACAGGAAGGGAAATGAGTAGTTCAGAAAGTGATGGCTTTCATTTCTTTATGCTATGCAAATTTGATCTCATTTGCATATACAAGATGCTTTTCATTATTTGATCTGCCATTACATCTTTGTAACCTATATTAGCTAGTCCAGCCTATGATGCTCCTGCAAATTCATCTTAAATTTTATTTATTTTTTCTTAATTGTGGAGAGGGAAAATCAAAACGCCGTTGTTATGACTCCTGTAAAAATGTTGATGCAGTTTTGGAGCCTGAACATGAGAGATGCAATGTGGTAAGTGTAGATAACAGAGTTTTGTTAAACTGCTTTGTAGTATGCTGCTGCATAGTGACATTTGCTGGTTGAGTAATATAAAAATAAAATTTAAGTAATTAATGCATTAAAATGTATGTAAAAACAGCATCATGCAGAGATTTATAACAGATAAATTGTAATTTACATAAATAAATATGTCTATTATCACCTCTCTCTGTTCATGGTTCCTGTGCATTTAAATTTATTGGGCAAATAGCAGACAATACTGACACACATTTCTTACTGCTTGTGTAACTAGAAAAAAGGTCATGAGTTCTGAGGCTTTTCATCATGTTTCCAGAATGGTTCTTTTTGAAACAGTAATGATTGTCATGATGATGATGAAGATATTTAGAAATTGTTTCTCTTAATATAAAACAAGGAAGATTTTTGCACAAGTTGTTAAGAGAGCTCTTGCTGGTGTCTGTAAGCTGTGTTTACAAGGTTTGGGTGATACTGTCATGGTGAAATTCACTGTATAATCCTTGCCATGCACTCAGGGGTCTCTGGAGGACTCTGAGCATGAACTAGTTTGAATGCCACAGCAAAACCAGGCTGTGACAGCCCCTTGCAGAGCATGTCCTTGGCACTATATACCTCTGTTCTATCAGTGCTCCATTGCCTTTACACAGTAAATCCTTCCCTGGAATGACTGGACTCCACCAATACTTAAACTACAGGCCATGTATCATGGCCTGTTTCAGTACAATGCACTTGGCTCTACTTTGTACTGGAATTTCTGTGTTTGTTAACAGGAGTCTATTGCTGCCATACAAGATACAGAAAAGAAGCAGGAAGAACTGTTGCTATTTGAATTGAGAACTTCCAAAGATGCAGGTAGACATAAATTGAAGTTTTTCACATATATTTAGTGGATAAATATCTTTGTCAGTACAGTTGTTTTTAAAATAATGTTGCATATAATATATTTGAATATCTCATCTGGAAAATACAGCTTCAGAGAATAAGATTTTAATAACACTTCTCAGGGATGGGCACTTCCTGAAGTGCTTTCAGTTGCATAGGAATGAATATTATAACAGAAAAGGTAGGTATGCCACTTGGGGGCATGTATCTCAAGTCAACCTAATTGTAGAAAAAGGGATCATTAGATAAGAATGCATACTTCTGGCAGCATTATTCAGTTACAAGCACATGAACCCCTGCATGATCAAGAGTAGCTATGTCTGTATGTAAAGTAGCAGATGGAGCATTTTCATTCTAGGGTGGCTAGACTTCTAGGAGCCTGAAATAATTTATGAGAGGAAAAAGAGAATTCTTTGCGGCAGACACTGTGGATGATGGACAGTTTCAGAAATGGTGATGCCAGAGGTGTCATTTGTCTTAGGCTATCAAATCTCTGTTCAGATTAATCTCAAGAATTTACTAAGCGACAGTGACTCCTAGGAGATCACGATGTGGCTGCTGGGTAGCTGTTGGAGTCTATTGTGTCCATGCCATGACGCTTCAAGAGGTATAGCGTGCTGCCAGAATGCCTTTGACCAAGGTCTCTCTCCCCAGCTGCCCTTGCTATCTAGGCAGGGCTGTTTAATTGGAACAGCTCATATTCATGAGTTTTGCTTCCTGACAGAAAGAGTGAGTTTGTTTTTAAATTTGTTTTCCTAAATACAGACTGGAGCTTTCAAATTATATTTACGAGTAAATTTATCCCTTTTCAAAATAATTGTGAAGTACAAAATTATGCTGATTGATAGCTTCCAAGTCAGATTTGTGGTGTTTGGACTGTTAACTAAAATAGCCACTTTCTTGAAAAATATTTGGCAAACAGGTAGATGATACAATAGACTGAAGCATAGCAGAGATCAGTGCAATTTCATAAATGACCAGACGGAACTATCAGACTTCTCCTGTTCAGGGGTATGAGAGAAATTAACATGGAGGTCTTTTACCACCACTGACAAAAACATTAGTAATGTAGCACCTCTTAAGCTAAGACATAGTCATTACTATTGATGAGGCACAAGACTGAGCAAGAACATAGAAGTACATTGACAAAATGTAGAGTAAAATTGCAAGGTATTTCCATGCAGTGAAATCTACTATAAATAACAAATTCAAATTTGCTATTAAGCTGCCTTAATAAGAGTAATATTTGCATATTAGAGAGTAGGCAAATACTGATAGGTACTGTGAAAAAGGTTTGGGGAAACATTTTATAAATGCCAATTCAATCCTGTAATTTGTCATTTTTTCCTGATTATGTAAAGGTTGCATTGACTTTTTGAATTTCTGGAATTAAGATTACAATTTTAGCAAATTATCTGAGTGGTATCTACTGGTTGTGGCTTCTAACCCTCATGTTGTACATCTAAGAGATACGGTGTATAAAGAAGAATTTATAATTGCTCTTCTTAATTTTTGTATTTTATATATTTTATTCTTATAAAATATATAAATATATTTTATTTATATATTCTTATAAATAAGAATATTTCTTATTCTTATATATAAGAATATTCTTCTTATATTCTTCTTATGTCTTAGCTAACAAAAAGGGACAATTTATCATTTATTTTTATAAAATGAGTTAGAAACTATATAAAACTGTGATAGATATGCTTTTACCATTATATGTCACTTGAAATAGTCTAGGCTCATTGAACTATTCCATAACACTTCAAATAAAAGCTTTAGGCACTGTCTTAAGATTGTGTACCTTCTGCAGGTAACCTCAGAGAGTGTCGTATTATGTAGCTCCTTGCAACATAGAGAGCTTGAAAATTTTCAGTGCTTATCATCCATAGGGCAGTTCTTTAATCTATACTTCTTTCTCTTAAAAATTTCCCTAACAATGTACTTGCACTTCAAAGTTTTCCAGTATTCGAGCTATTTTCATTTCAATTAAACTTGTATTTAATGTTTTCTATAAGAATTTAATTAAATGAATTCCAATTTTAAGGAGCTACCAGCATGCATTACAGTATAAGGTACTACTCTAACAGTGTCTTCATGCTTCAGCTGTGTATTTGCTACACTGAAAATGCTGTTAATGTAATTATTTTCTACTGCTTTTTGCCACCATCATTTTGATTATTTCAAAATATTGAACAGATGTGTATATCCAAAGGCTGTCTCAGATACAAGATACTTTGAATGAAATGCTTGCAAACCAGAAAATAGAGAGGGATACCCTTGCTAAAAAATACAGGTAAGTAGAATACGAGGACTGTATTCATAGAAAGCTGTTCTTTGCGGTAGTAGTGATAAAAGTTGTTAGAAGATTAGCATACAGTGGCATGAAAGTAAATCTGTGGGGTTTTCATTCAGATTTTTTTGTAAGTATGATCAGTATTGGCTTCAGTTACCTCTATTACATGAAGGAAGAACTTTGGGGTTTAGCTAATGCATATTAATCAGTTGCTCTGCTCACAGAGAGCATTGAAATTAGGTAGTGAATGACACAAAATGTGTGGAAAAATACAGAATCACAGAATATGCTGAGTTGGAAGTGACCCACAAGGATCATTGAATCCAACTCCTACCCTGCACAGCACCATCCCCAAGAATCACACCATGTATCTGAGAGCACTGACCAAACACTTCTTGAGCTCTGTCAGGGTGGTGCTATGACCACTTCCCTGGGGAGCCTCTTCCAGTGCCCAGTCGCCCTCTGGGTGAAGAAGCTTTTCCTTATATCCAATCTAAAACTTCCTTGACACAACTTCAAGCCATTCCCTTGGGTCCTGTCGCAGGTCACGCCACAGAAAGGAGATTGCTGTCTGCCCTTCCTCTTCCCCTCATGAGGAAGTTGTAGACTGCAATGAGGTCTCCCCTCAGTCTCCTTCAGGCTGAACAAACCAAGTGACCTCAGCTACTCCTCATAGAACTTCCCTTCAATGTCCTTCACCATGTTGGTTGCCCTCCTTTGGACAGTCTCTGATAGTCTTACATTAGGCGACTGTGGCACCCAAAGCTACTCCCAGCACTGGAGGTGAGGCTGCCCCAGTGCAGAGCAGAGCAGGACAATCCCCTCCCTTGCCAGGCTGGCAATGCTGTGCCTGATGTCCCCCAGGACAGGGTTGGCCCTCCTGGCTGCCAGGGCATTGCTGGCTCATGTCCAACTCACCATCAACCAGGACCCCCAGGTCTTTTTCCATGGGGCTGCTCTCCAGCATTTGATTCCCCAGTCTGTTCACACATCCAGGGCTGCCCCATCCCAGGTGCAGAATCCAGCACTTTTTCTTACTGAACTTCATACAGTTGGTGATTGCCCATTCTTCTGATCTGTCAAGGTCTTTCTGTGGGGCCTCCCTGATTTCAAGGGAGTCAACAGCTCCGCCCAATTTTGTACTGTCTGCAAACTTGCCTAGTATATCTTCCAGTCCTGCATTCAAGCCATTTATGAAGTTACTGAAGAGCACAGAGCCTAAGGTGGAGCCCTGTGAAACAGCACCAGTGACAGGTCACCAGCCTGATGTCACCCCATTCACTAAAATCCTTTGTGCCTGACTCATGAGCTGATTGCTCACCTATCCCATGGTGTGTTTACCAGCTGTGTGCTGGACGTTTTGTCCAGAAGGAGACTGAGAGAGACACTATTGAAAGCTCCACTGAAATCCAGAAAGTTTACATCACCTGGCTTCCCTTGATAACTAGGCGGGTTACCTTGTCATAAAAGGAAATCAGGTTTGACAAACAGGACTTTCCACTCATGGAGCCTTGATACCTAAGCAGAAATTAGGAAGTGAGATATTGAGTGATTACATTCATTTTGCAGTATCATGGAGGAAAGTAGTAGCAACTTAAGATACTGCTTGGAGTCTCCCTGCCTCTGGTTTGTTTCTTTAGCACCCCTAGATTAGGAGTGTTCAGCCAACAGCCAACAAGAGCCATTTAGAGAAATGGCTTGAAGCATGCTTGCATCCATGTTTTTGTGAGAACAACTAAAATGTGAGCTAGGATTGTCACCTTAGCGTGAGCATGGACTGTGTGAATTATCAGCTTCATGATGATAAAGCTTTCACAAGGCCTCTTTTTACTTCTTGCGGAGGAGGACTACCTCGAGGCTGGTCATACAATGAGTACTCATCTAACAGTGTAGCATTCTATTCAACAGTTGCTTCTAGGCCAGCTGATGAGGATGTTTCCATACTGTTTGTATGGGCAAGGATTTGGTTGGTCATGTAAAAGCAGCTGTGTGCAGTTTTTAGGTAGTCCCATGGTAAAACACACAGGCTGATTGAGCAAAGAGACTGAAATATTTCTGTCACAAGCCATTTTGCCGGCTATAAAATGTAAGAGACATAGATTACACACATTAAAAAAAAATTATTAGAAGAGGAGTTAGGGTTTCAAATAATCCTTGTGAGCAAAATAATGAATTAAGAAATAAGGACAGTAAATTAATAGCTACACAAACTTACCTGCTTTCTAATATTTAGAATGAGCCTGTATTCCAGAGTGAAGTCATAAATATTTTTGAGCATTGCAGGTGCCCTGCAGCTAATGCAACAGCCATCAATCAAAAGTAATGAGCTATATTCCAAATCACATTGTATTTCCTTTTTGTTATTTATATAGCAAACATTTTATTTTTAATTAATTTGCTTATAAACTTTTGTCACACAAGCCATAAAGGTATAGAAGATCAGGAACCATCATCTCATTTTCCATCTTCCAGTTGTTCAGTTAGTTGGCCCAGGGAGAGATACAACTAACGTTGTTCCTTTTCTGTACTAAGATAGAGGTGCTAGCATCTTCTGTACTGAGACATATCTCTTACCTGAGAAAAATGAGCAGAAAAAGAAATATCAGATTTGTTAGTGGCTGTGAGTTACTTTGTTGTTTTAGCCACAGTATCTCTGCCTCTTCAGTTGCAGCTTCTTCTGTACCTGTATAGTAATAAAGCAACAAAGCTTTCCTGAGAAAGGACTGCTAGAAAATGTGTGGAGCCTCACTGGCCTGTGTAGAAGTCCATAGCTGTCATGGCTAACTCAGTGATTGACTGTGTGCTGATGTGTTGATAGTATCATGTATTCTAAGCACATGTGATACCAAGCAATATCTTGGTACAGACAGCAATACTGCCAAGCTGTGTTTTTTCTGTCCTTGTTCTGAGCCATCTAGTCTTGGTGTACCTTTGTCCTGATCCCCTCAGCAGGCTTTTTTGAGACTGGGATGGTGTTACTTGTGTGGCATCTCTGCAGTGGGTGGGCTTAAAAGGAAACCATACTGCAATTCCTTTTCCCACAATTGGTGTTATTTCTCTGTCTTCCCAACGTCATGCTAGAGTGGTAGTGATACTGCTTATCCCATGAATGGGAGTTAGGAGAAAAGAGTATTATGCTGGGCTGATGGCTCTTGTGCCCAACAACGTGGGGTAAACAACGAAATTCCTTGCAGCAGAAAGGAGGTAAAGTCTCCCAGGGAAAGAGTCTCACAGGAAGGAGGCTCAGTCTGGGACCAGGGTCTGATGCATGGTGAGGCATTCTCACATTACACAGGCAACATCCTAAACTGCTCTGTCCTCTTTATTAAAGGTCATGTGGCATTATTACAATTGCAGCTTTATAAAATCTTTTGTGGCGTACACCATTAAAAAAATTCTGTAGTATTCAGTAGCTCATCCTGAGCTCATTTTAAAAGGCTCCAAATTAGATCCTCAAACATGGAATTCAATGAACTACTATGATTTGTGGTGATAAAAGAACAGCCAGTGATAATACAGTCCCAGTTCTGATTCTTTGAATTAACAGTGGTATAGGAGTGCAAGGCTATTACTGAAGTTTTGATGCTTTACATCCTAATTCTATGGGATTCCCACTTGCATCTTACTTCTACCTCCTGCTATGTGATTCTGCACTTTGTTGTCCATAAACCTGGAATTTAAACATTAAACATCATACATGATAAAAATGTTCAGATTTTAAGTGTTTGCAGAGTTCTTTGAAACATATTCTTGTTCTTTGTGGGTTACATCTATTGAACTGTTTTACTTTTGTAT
Source organism: Entomyzon cyanotis (assembly GCA_024500445.1). Lineage (NCBI taxonomy): Eukaryota > Metazoa > Chordata > Aves > Passeriformes > Meliphagidae > Entomyzon > Entomyzon cyanotis. The sequence goes on along the minus strand of JAKEPQ010001021.1, from coordinate 27,957,495 downwards.
TTACAATAACTTTAATGTCCTTATTTTTTTATTTTCTATAGGGCTTCCGTGGTATCATTTAAAAAAGGTACACTGAGGAAAGAACTAGTTAACCTTGCTTCAAGGCAAAAGAGTCTGTTGACTGTTGCCCAAAACCAGGAAAAATTAGTGCAGAAAATACAAAATTACAGAAAAACAAAGCAAATGTTTAATTCATCATCAGAGAAGCAAATCTCAAAGTTAGTTATTTTCCATGGAAATGATACAAGACAAAGTTTAACTGCTAATGAAATTATGTGTCCTGATATGTTTAGTATGGGGCTTGGTGCCAGCACGCCTAATGGAAACAGAGTAGGAGCACATGTCTCTTTAGAAAATAGATTTTCAGCTCAGGAATGCATCCAGCATCCACACATCTACTTGAATGAGACAAGAGCAAATAAAGAAGCAATTACAAGCAAAGAGGCTTCTGATCATGCTTTGACATCTGAAAACAGGGTAAAAGAATATCCCTTTGACAAAATGTCAAGGCTGACAAATGGTGAAGAAGTGATGATACTGTCTTCAAAATCTAATGTTTCCAGTGTTAAAACAAAGTGCTCACAGCAAAAAGACATTGATGGTGTAGCAATTGTTGAACAAGGAAACAAGTCTTTAAATCCCACTTCAGTGACCAACACATTAAATACTGTAGAACCCCGAAGCACTGTTGTCAATAAGAATGTGTGTCAGACAGCCAGCAGCTGCAAGCAGGTTCTTACACATAAGGAACTCCACAGATACGTGAATAAGAAAGAAGCTTTCCAGCAGCAGCAGCCGCAGCAAATAATTTTATTAACACCTACAAGGAACTTCTCCAATACTTTGCAGCAAATGGTCTTTCAGAATAGTGAGAATTCATTTAATGCCAACTTGGTGCTTACAAATCTTACCTCAAATAAAGACTCTCCAGCAAATGTCAATGAGAAGTCTTCACAGAGCTACAGTAATCAGGAATGGGAACAAAAACAATTGAGGTATGGGCGGAAGAGTAATAAAAAGCATCAATTGATAGATCTACTTGAATTGGGAAGGATAAAGCCAGGAGAAAATGTTTTAGAATTCAAACTGCAGGTAATTGTTGAGAAATTATAATATTAATATTAGTAGATAATGAAAATACCCCACACACTAAAATGGGGAAATGACAGTTCTCATGGTTTAGTCTGCATCTCCAGCACTTAACAGTGAATATTTTTATTCATTGGTTATATGTAACTGTTTATTAGTTTAAAAGGAAAATGCTGTGGATAAAGTCTTCTGTCAGCTCTTAATTTTAAGACCCGGAATATTGCATATGTAAAATTTGTGTTTAACTTTGCATTAACAGCTCATTAACATTTCCTATTGCTAGAACCAGAGTGGAATCTTTGGCTGATCTACATGGTGTAATACCTGATTTCCATACTAGAAGGAACAGGAATGTAAATGCTTTTATGACTTAATGTCATTCTTGGAAACAGCTGTCAAGTCCCTCAAATAAAAAATGTGGCATCAAGGATTTCATAGTGCTGTAATAGGCATGAATACAAGCAAAATTACTTACTTACATGCTAGCTGGTTCTATAAGCTTACAGTCTGGTATGAACCATATTTGAAAAACAAAGAAAAAGAAACCTCTTTTTTTAATACAAAAGCATGTCCCTGTCCCTCCAAATACAGAGCAGATTTGCACAATAGCTTCCAGGGGCCTGGCTTAGTATTGAGCATATAAGGGAATCATTGACTGAATTCCCAGATGTGAGCTAGTTAGTTTCCAGGGCAGTATACTGATAAAAACATGGAAAGTTATTTTCAGCCAATTTGCCAAATTAGTTAATGTAGAAAGAGCTCCTTTTCCTATATGTATAATCTGCTCAGGAATGCTTTTCTGCTGAGAGTTGCCATTTCATGTGGTCTTGTGTTTTGTAGCACAGGGTAGTGTAATTCACAAGGATGGACATTAGGCTGTATGATAGGTATGTAGACATGCTTCTTTTCTTTAAAGAGCATGTAATATTCCTTTGAACTGCAAGATGATTAAGTGGAAGGATGAAGAATTCAGTATGTCTACTAGTATGACTAGCATGTAATTTTTCAAGACAGTTATCTGTGATACCAGCTTGATGCATGTGGATCCTAAGGAATTATGACCCCATGCTGTAAGTACTGGTGTATTGAAGTCAGTGATCTTTACTAGGATGAAAATGGCACTGATTTATGTCTTGGCAGACAGGAAATTGAAATTTAGAAGCCATTGTCTGTTGCGTAGCAAGGAGGAGATGATCAGTAAATTTCCCTTCTTTATCATTGTAGAGATGTACTTGATAACAACATACAGGTAGTACATAGTCCTTAGTTAAAGTTAGCTTTGGGCAGGCAGAACGCAGTTGTTGAATGCTGTAGACCAAGGCTGTATCTGTGAACAGCATTGAGTGCTCATTGAAATAGTTGCGTTAATCATCTTAATTTCAATTCTTAAAGACACTCCAAGCTAGTGGATATGGTAGGAGGTGGTTCAGTATTTGCTGGTGCATCATTCTCTTATTCGGGTTGTTTAACCTTATGAATAAGTGACCATACTAAGTTCTAACAGAGTTCATCAACAGCTAATTGTTGCATTATTTAGCTGGGTTAGTCTAACTGAGGCAAATAGGAAAAAACCACGATTTACTCAACTAGAAACAACTAAAACTTGTGCTTCTGGAGAGGTGTAAATGTTTGCAGATCTGGGGTGTATTAACGTTAGGAAAGAGGCATTAACAATAAGTTCTTTTATACTTAATGTTGCATAAGGTAAGGCTGTCAGGTTCCTCCTAAAACGTATAAGTGATATCCCTTGACATAAGTGAAATTTTTGTGTAAATATGTTTTATGTTTGAATCATTGCTGAAACTTCACTCTGACATGCATGTACCACACGTAGCAGTTTCTTGTTGCACAGATTTGCCTCTCTCTCATAAGTGCCTGAGATCACTATTGCAAATTAATTTTTTCAAAGCCTTGTTATGTATAAGAGGAACTAAGATACAAATACAGTTCTCCCTACACACAGAGGGAGATTTGTCCTCCAATTGGCTAGAGCATCTTATTCTGGTGGAATAAATCCTCTTATTCTACACAGTTTCTGATAGTGGCATTAAATTTTTTTTTCCTGAGAAAAACAATTAATGGCCACTTTTCAGCTGTATTGTTCTTTGGCATTTTTCATGTTTCAAGGAATCTATTTCATATTTGTTAATTTATGAATTGAAATGACTTCTTTTTCTTGCTTTTAGGAATTTAGTCATAAAGCAACACTCTTAAAGAATGGCAAGATCAGAACCAGTAAGGGTCAAATACTGCAGAATCCACTTCAGTGGGTTAAAGACCTACTAGGAAGTGATATTTCTGTGACATGGAAGTATGTGTGGAATAAGGTAGGTCTGATTTGATTTCCAAAGTTAGCAATAATAATGGCTATAACAAGTTTCACTAATCTAGATCTCCTTACTGTTCTTAAAGCAAAAGAGAGTACAAGCTTAAATTTTAAATGTCTTCTTACTTTTAATGAATGAGCAGTAAAGAAAGAGCTACATAGCTGTAGCTGTACAGTGATGAAATAGTCATGAGTGTTGAAAGAATGTGGAATGCTCACACTGTAAGCTAGCAGGGATTTGAAACAGTAGCTTTAAAGATGATTAAGCTTGATAAGAAAAGCTGAAAGATAGTTTGAATAAAAAGGAGCAAGCTTATTGAAATATCAGAATGTCACAGGCAAATGTTGCAAAAACACTGGTAGAGTTTAAAAGGCTTTGCAGCTGGGCCGTATTATGCTTGGGTTTTTTTAATTTAGAATTCAAATTAGCATAATTTCTCCTTGATCTTGACAGTTGCACATAAGACTGATAACTGCATAAACTCAGTTTTATAAGAACACTGAAATTTTTATACCTATCAGAAAAAACCAAAAAACCCGCTAATTAAAACAAACAGTTATCCATCTAGATTTCTTTGCACAGGTCACATATCTTGGGAAGGAATTGTCAAAATTTATTGTTGACGAAGTTTCCAGTGAGCTGGAGTTACCAACACAGGAAGGAGAGCCTTTGGGTATGTACCACTTAAAATCTAATATTCTCCATGACTAAAAGCAGTAGAGAGTGATTTCTAAAGAACTTAAATCCCAAAATTCCTCTATTTCTTTCTGATTTTTCTTCTGGGGTGTATGGTTATCACTGATCTTGAACTTGAAATGTAAATAGTATCAGAACTTGTACATGAAGTCTAAAGAAGTACACTTCTTCCATAAATTTGTTGTGCGAGGAGAATAGTTACTAATGATTTGTTTGCTGTGTAAAAAAAATATTTATTCTCTAAAAAGAAATAGTCAAAAGAAACAAAGTGCATTAATATGACAAAATGACACTGAACAATTTTTTCAGAACTGCCTGGCAGACTTAAGAACTTCAGTCTAATTTTGACAAGCAGCATGTTCTTAGGGAAATAAGTCCCTTTGACAGCCAGTTGTACTTGGACTCCAAAAACCTTTTGGGCTGTTGGGATTGGTTCTGTTAGTTTGGTGAGACACCGCTCTTCATGTGATACCAGGGCTGGTCTGTTTTTAACATACTAAAAGTAAATTAAAAGATAATACTTCAAAATAACTAATTCTGTATTCAAACTACCATGTTTTACTGGTATTTGCATCAGGCTAGGAGCATCCAGATAATGAGTTTATTTTGCCTTGCTTCAGTAACTTCAGTTTATACCAGGCATAAGTGACAGAACTGGATTTAGTTTCCTATCTTTTTAATAGGCCTTTGAAAATTTCACTAGTTCTTCTGAATTATTTGTATTGTGAAAAATTTGTGAGAAACATTGTAACTTCTAGAACAGAGAAATAAATTTATTCAAAAACTACTCTTGACAAACAAAAACCACCCTGAAGATCAGTAAGTGTTTTTCCCAAGCAGTCCAGGGTCATTTGGAAAAGAGTATTTAAGGAAGACTTTTTATGATGTGTAATTTGACAGTAACCACTGCCTAACCATTAGCCTTAGGTGAGAAATTGAGGGAGGGAAAAGTCAAAGTGTTCTCAGTTTCAGTTGAATTTCAGATACTATGTGGCCAGATGTTTAGGACATTAAACAGTGCCTTAAATTGTTTCAGCAGAGGATTAACCTATTGTTTTGTGAGAGCAGTTGTGGTCATTGGGCAAGCCTCAAATGGCCTCCAAGCTCAGTTGAGGAGTTAGCTTGTTCCAAGTGCTCTACCTGACAGACACATTGCCTGCAGCCAGCCTGCTCAAAAGCAGAGGAAAATTTGCTGGTATAGATGTAAACTATTCCGTACTGCTTGCCTGGAGACATTCCCAGGCACTCTTTCACTTTTCTAATATACTTTGAGCTTGCACGTAATATATAGTAGTTTTTCCTTTTTGTTAAAGAATTAAACTTCTTTTTATCTTAACTGTATTAATGAGTTTGGTTTTTCCTGTGCCTCCCAGAGTATTGTTAAAAAAGAAGGCTGGGGCGTGGGAATTTGAGCGATTTTGGAGGAGAATGCTATTTTTTTTAAATACCCCTCCCTCACTGTCCTTGTAGCTTCCCATACCTTGGCTTAGTGTTCATTAACCTACTGTATGAAGAACATGGAGAAGCAAGAAGAAAATTATATATGCAGTGGCTGCATCTAGTTATGTTGTAATAGAAAGAAGCAGCTACCAATGAACTTTCTGTACAGCCCAGTTCAGGAAGCATGTCCTAGGAGCCTCTACCAAATCAAGGCCCCTTGGCAAGACAAGAGAAGGAGTTGCTGTTCTGTGGTGGCCAACATAAGGAATGATCCAGTTTTTCAGCTTGGTTGAGATTAATAAGGTGCTTCAAGGTTTGTGTAGCATCAGACTTCTAACTACCTTAAGGGTGTTAGTACAAAAAACTTGAAGAGCCCATGGAGAAAAGCAATCCCAGACCAATGCAGGTATTTAACAGAAGCATTAGAGATTGCAATTTTGGAATTGGTCATCTAAATCCTAACTAAATTTCAGTTTATGTTCAGTTCAGTTTCTTTGAGTCTGAGTCTTTAGTCTCTTCTAGGATCATGCTAGCAGAGAGCAAGAATTACTGTATTCAAGACTGCGTGAGAACTAAACATTAAGAAAATAAGTACTTTTAAACTCTATCTGTATATAGGAATGCATAAGAAACAGTTATTATATCGCTTAGAATTTCTCTGTGCTTTCTGATACATGTAATGATGACATAATGTTTGCTAAAAATGATCAAGAATAACAAGAATTCAGAAGCAGATGTCAGCTGAAGAACAGATGTATGTTGCAGAGCAAATGTTGATGTTACATATTTCACATTGAAATTCCAGCAAAGAGACTTAAGAGAAAAGCTTTTTCAGTTGTTACAGTAAGTGTGATATGCACATTCATTTTGCAGATTGCTATTTCAGGAAGACTTTCTTTGGAAAACAGCATGACTAGTCCAATTCTTGTGCTCTGGCAATCCCTTACGGCCTTTAATAGCCATTAGCCATTTCAAAGATTAAGACAGCTCTTACTCACCTTTAATCCATGAAAGATCCCAAAGTTGTATGGAAGAAGAGTCTTTTCAAGGGAACCTAAACTTCTTAATGACTGAACTATAAGTTGTTTTGGAAGGTTTATGTTAGTGTTTTTTCAGGTGTAGAGTATAAATTGAGCAACTGAATGCAGTAGGAACGCTTGAAAGCAAGTAAGAAAGTTGTGCTGTGATTGTATGTGATATGGTATGTTTCTGTTTTCCTTGAGACAAGCAATGAAATACATATATTTAATGGGGTACTTTTCAAGTTAGAATTTTGTGGCATCTAATGTAGTTTCGCCAAGGAAGAAATATATTAAAAAAAGAATAAAAAAGAGCCCAAATAATTTTACACCAGGCACCGCTGGGCTGGTAAAGGAGAAGAGGACAGTCTGCCCTTACACATGTTAGGTGATGCCAGGCTAAGTGAAAATATAGAGAAACAAATCAAGAAAAATAAAAAGCATAACTGCTCTGTGCATTAAACCACCAGTTTTAAGTGGCACTTTTTGTTCTTCAAACAAAAGTATCTTTTCATGCTCTCAGGGAAGAATTTTATCACAAGGAACCCCAGCACCATCAGAGTCCTGGTACTGTCTCCATTTCTCAGCCTCTTAGGAGCTTTGACCTGAGTAATATGCAGCCAAACACCACATCCTTGCCACAAATACAAGTTGTGAGAGCTGTGTGCTGAAGGAGAAGCAGCTGTTGCCAGGGAATTTATGAGTAAGTGTTTTTTTAGCACTTTAAAAAACCTAATGGTGGTTGCAAGGGCTATGAAAGCAAAAGCAGAAGTAGGTGGCATGGAACTGATTTGTGTGTGGGAGAGAAAGAGTGCTGGGAAAAATGATGATGGTGCTGTGGGGCTGGATTGATCTAAATGACCCAACAGCAACGTTTTTTGGAGCTCAGTATGGTGGACTCTCCTGTGTCCAAATTAGAAATATTTTGCTATTTCGATGTAGTTAACAAAATAACTCCATAGCATTTTGAGTACTCTGTTAAATGTCTCCTAAAGATAATAGCATAGAGAAATGTTTTCTGGATTTAGATGAAGAAATATGATACACAAGCATTGCTAAATGATCTCATGTAATCTAATTTAAAGGGTGATGTGGAAATGCTCCTGAACATGCTCTGACCTTTGTGTAGTTGACTGAGCTTGTAACTTTGTGTTTCAAGTATTACATTTTTACATTGATTGCACATTAAACCCTATCTGTAATACTTGTATTATTTGAACAGTGCCTATTGCACTTGATCTGGTATTTTTGCCTCTGCAACCTGAGATTGAACTGCAAAGGGACCACCCTGACTGACCACAGTGCAAAGTCAGAGTGATCAGCTCAAACCCCAGTGCCAGGTAATATTGTGCTGATGTGGGTAACAGTGCCGAGCCGGGTCTGTGTGGAAGGCAGTAAGACAGAAAACAGAGGTGATCCTAATCTTTATCAGACATCATAAACTCAGAGTGTATCCACACTTCAAAGCAATTCTTGAAGCTTCTGTACATAGGCCTTACAGCTACTTTGCAAAGGATTAAGCTGAGAAACCTCTGCAGAAAATGCTTTGTTATTCTACTTTTTTTTTTTTAATAGAAGCAAACAGGCTTAGCATCTTAAATGCCAGGGCAGAATATTTAAGAGGAAGATGTTCTTTAAAGTTACAAAAAATACATTGTGTAATAGATTGTTTTCACATATATATAAAAAACCCCAGATTGAACGGCTCTTTGATATGAATTGAAAAGTAACACAGGTTATGGCTTATAGGAGTTATGTTTCTTTGCTGAACAAATGAACAGTCACATTGACATTTTGTCAAATATGGCTACTAGTTATAGTTCTGCTTACCAAAAAATTGGTCTTGTAGCGTGTATGGTCCTTGCCATCTTATCATCGGGATGCTCAGTCCTGTCTGGAAACAGTTACAGCAAGAGTCTAGAGTAATTTTGTAGCAAAAGTAACCATTAACAGACATTGGAGATGATGCAAAATTAAAAATTTATATTATAATAAAAATAAATAAATTGGAAATTTACAGAAATGTTGCTCCATATCTAAATTTTTGTTCATACCTACTATAATTGCTCTGCCAACTGAATGAAAAAAGCTGCAGTATAAGTATAATGTAGTATAAGACTTCAAAAATTTAACCACCGTCTCAATTTTGATATCTTTGCCTTGTGGATCCTAAATGTTTTGCATACAGGTCCGAGGAGAAACTTCTTGAGTTCCATAGTCTGACGAAATTTTTTAAAATAAACTGTAAAAAGCAAACTCCTACTTGAGAAAGAAATTCTTCTGCAAGCAACTCTCTCAGGATTAGTATTTCATTAAGTCTCTTAAATGAAGTTCTGTAAGGGCTGTGAGAAGGCCCATAACCCACAGATATATTTGCTGCATTGGTTTGCCCTGTACTTGTGTTTCCAAAGAACTAGGCACATACACAATGCCACTGCTCTTTTACTTTGTGCTAAAAAAAAATCTGAGTGTAAAGCTCAGCTGTATAAATTGACTTTAAACTAGTTTACTTTCTGGGCTTTACTGGTCCTAGAATATGATAGAAGAGTAATTAATTTCCGTTTTCTTGCTAGTCAGTGTTCCTGTCTTGTGCACCAGTACAAAGTTGTAATGCTGATATGGCTGATATAACAGCAGGATATTTTAAAATCCATGTGAATCATTCCAGTAAAACCTAGCTATTACATATTTCAGTACTCTCCTAGACAGGTGTAAAGTCAAGCTACTGGAAAACATTGCATGTGTGTATTTGCAACAATCTTCCATGATACTTTAGATTGTGAACTTTTCAGGAGAGGGATCTCATATGCGTCTTTCAACTGGTTAAAGATACTTTGTAATACAATCCAAACGACAAGTCTAGCCCCTTGTACAATAACATATTTTGTGCTGCACTGTACTGCATGTCAGAACCCCAAGTTCTGCTTAGGCTCAGACAATTATGTCAGAAACTACTTTCTCTAGAAAACTTTACTGTTCTCATCCTCATGTTTTTGAAGTAAAGCGGAAAAAGATGATGAATATCATTAGTGGTTGAAAAGTCAAGATGTAAACTGGGAACCCCAAGTGTATTAATCCTAACAAAAATGGAATGGCTTAAAGGAACTTGATTCTGTATATCTGAATATTTTGGACTGGGTATTATGGAAGTAGTAGCTTATCATGCCATCAATAATGGCAATAGTAATTTGAAAGAGAAGGACTTGAAATGTTTAAAAACCCCCAGCGAACAAACCACATACAACAAAAACAAACCCCTGATATTAAAAATATATTTTTCCTCCTTACATATGATAGAATGTTCATCAACTACACTATGCCCCATTTACGTAACTCTAAAAGACAGGGAGATACATTATTTGTGTTTTGTACCTTGAAAGAAAAGTAAGATTGTAGATAAAAATGGCTACCCATAATATTTTTAAATCTGAGATATTTCAAGGTGCAACTGTTACACTGTTTTCTCTTCTCTATGGCTTACAGACAAAATACTTGAAAGTATTTTGCAGTACTATAAAATACCACTTATTTACTTTATGTACTTAGATACTTTACGAAGAATTACACAGTTCCATCAGCAGAATTTACAAAGCCGTATTTTCTAGTAACTGCATACCATGGTTAAGGTATAGGCTTCCTTCATCTTCCTTTATGAAATCCTCTGCCTGCTCTTATTTGTCTGTCAGCAGGGTAGAAGGTAGAATGTCACATGACTGATTCAGACTTGATCTATGCGGCCAGCAAGAGCCAAAAATCAGTTTACAGGGGACCCAAAATTGTGGGGGGAGTGGTGGGGGGAGGTGCGGGGGTGGACATGGAGCTACATCTCCAGTCCCTGATAGCTGGAGAAACAGCTATCAGGGACTGCATGCCACAGAAGCCAATTTTAACTATATAATGTCTGTATTTCTTGTCTATAAGCTTTTCTTAAACTGGAAAATCATTTCAGAAGAAGTGTGATTCACAGAATCATAGGCAAACATAGGTTCAGTGGGACCTTTGGAGGTCTTTAGTCCAACCTTCTGTTCGAAGTAGGACCAGTTTCCAAGTTAGATAAGGTTTCTCAATGCCTTGTCCAGTCCAATTCCGAATATTTTCTGGGATGGGTATTCCTGTGCTTAACCATGATTATGATGAATTACCCCATTATATCTAGTGGGAAACTTGCTTGTTGAAATTTGTAACCTTGGACCTTTTTGTTTGCTGTAACAGTGTTCCCCTAACAGTGAAAAACAGTGTTCCCCTGAGAAGTCCAGCTAAGAGTACTTAAACCGACTTGTAGTCAAGTGCTTTGAACATTGGCTTTCTGGCCTTTTTACTGTGTGAAACAAGTTGTAAAGAAATCCTTTGATAACCCACCCACCCCCTTAATTCATCGGGTGCACTATAACATTTTCATCTGCTTTGGTGGTCTCATGGAGACTGAGAGAAGACTGAGACAAACAGAACTGTTGTAGATAATTTCCTAGAACACATCTTTTCTTGTCTTACCTACAAAAGCAATAAATGCAAGGCAGTGTGAGCACAGCAAGCTTCAAGAGGCACTGGCTTCACCCGCTGCTTAGCTGTAAACAGAGAAGACAGCCTATTTTGACACCACATTGGTAATACAAAGTGAAAGCATTTAGATTACTTGATGATTTTACCTTGGGAAGTGTTTAGATTATATCACACTTCTATCTTGTTTTTTTCCCAAGAAACCCTTTTAACAAGGTTACAACAAAGCTTTTAAACAGAACAATTCAGTCTTTCAGTCGCCACAGGATAATGGTGTAGGAGAAGCCTCTAGAAGTTGTTCTGAAGTTGTACGTAAAACTCAACAAATGAATCACACCCACTGTAGATTTTGCCAGTGCATGAAAAACAGGAGCTGTTGGTTTTTCAAATAGCCTATCTGACCTGAACTGAAACTTGCTTTATAACTTGTCTTCTGTTTCTTCCAGTCTGCATCTCAGTCTGCTATAAACTGCAAGAATCTTAAAGTGTTCTGGTTTTAATTCCCCCAGTTTGGCCCTGAAACTTTTTGTGCAGTATCTTTGCATGTTAAATTTAGGTTTTCTAAAATGGTTAGAAGTTGTTCTGCAGAAAATGGTAGAGAACCATTTTCCTTTCAAGTAAGTATACAAGTGAATAATTTTATAATCAAGTCTAGAACAATAACTTAATAAGTTCACAAGAAAGAATTGTATGCTGGAAACCTACACCCTTTTAGTCACACCAAGAAATAGTGTCCTACAATTAGTTTTGTACCAATCTTTGTGCCTTTTAAGAAGGGATACTATTATCTGCATTTGTTGATGTTGAGCTCAAGCTCAGTAATTTGATATTTAAATAGAGTGATTGACTTAATTAAGAACCTGAAAGACCATCTGGACAGCTGTGTAAAAATATTTTTGTGAGAAAAATGGGACTAGCCATTTTGTTTTATTTTAGAAGTACTTATTTAATTTATTTTATTTTGGTTTTATTTTATTTTTTATTCTGTTTTAGTCTATCCAGTTTTATTCTATTCTATTCTATTTTGTTCTATTTTTTTTTTTCCTTTGTAAATTCAGTTTTGAAGGTGGGTTCTTTTATGGGAGGATGTGCACATTTCCCAGTTAGTATTGGCATGTATGTCAATCCTACCTCTCTCACCTTTTGGGGAAAATCATGTTATATCTATATCAAAGAAGGTAAGAGCTACTAAGATTAAATTGTCATTTTGTTTCTCTGATAGGTTATTGAAACATCACTGGATTTCTACTGTACATTGGCAGACTTGACTTTGCCACATTGTTAAATGAATAACCTAACAATATCTTGATACACCAATCCAAGGTCTCTGAAGAATAATTCAAAATGTGTCACATACAAGTATTTGTTACTGTGTAACAGGCATATACCTGAGGATACTATGTAATATCATGATGTAGGCAGAAGTTTATTGGAAAATAATGTGTTCATATCACTTATCTGGGCAATGCTGTAAAGAAATATTTCTACTGTGCATTTTTCAGATATTTAGAAATAGATGAGCTGTTAACTGTGTCTCTTGAAAAACTGTAACATCCTTGGGTTCTTTCGTGGGAATAATACTTTCTACCACTTGAAACAAAATAATTTGAGATTTAATCATAAGCTTTGAAACTGATGCTTTAGAATAAAAGGCATGAATACTTGATCCTTAATCATGTCTGCAAGTCCTTTTCCCATGCAGACACAGTGCATCAAGAAAGGCCACCGTTAATGGATGCTTTGAAAGGTGAATGATTCTAAACACTTTATTTTTTCTTCTGCTTTATGACATTGGTTTTGCCAAACTCACTGGAGGACAAAAAGCAAAAATGAACTTCTGAGGAATACTATCCTTTATTGAGTGGAGAAAGAAATATTTCTTTCTCAGGTCCAGTGTTTTATCTAGAAGAAACAGACTAGAATAATGAAGTGTGAAAGTATGAATGAAATTCCACATTACTGCTATACAAATTTTAGTCATAGGCAGATGATGAACTGAACCTATAGATCATCCACAGTGAGTCATGTCTGATAGGTGAAGGGGAAAAGGTGTAGGCTAAGGTACTATCAGGAGGTGCTCTATGTCATTCTGGCACTGCTACAGCTGTACTATGAATTATCTGGTCATTATAGTCCATTAAGTAGCTTCCAAACTAAAATGATTTATTTGTTATAGTGATGCTATAAATAATATTCAGTGTTTTTTCAAAGGGTCATAATTACCAATGCAGAAAATACAGTGTGCATAATTTAGGGTGGCTTGATAAATTAATTCTTGAGGAAAAGGTATTTTCAGCGTTGGGATGGAGATGGACACAAAGGATCATAATACAATTAGCCAAAATCCCTGTGGCCTGTATCTCATAGTGGGTGAACAGCACCTTAACTTTAGGTGTCTGACCGATGTGGTTGATCTGATCATTAGAAAAAGATGACTCCTTACTGATTGGTTTGTAAGGACAGAGACCTTGGACTCCAGCGTTTACAAGAGGAAAAGTAAATTGACATTTATATCATGTGAAGTGAATCAAGAACTGTGGCGAGACCTGGAGAAAAGCAAATGCATTTGGAGGTAAAAAAATATTAAACTACTGGGAAAGCATATTTTGTCAGATAAAGGTCTGGTCTTAGAATGGCAATCTGTACATACATTTCTCTTTTTTCAAAACACCAGGCCTCAATCAGCTGAAAGAAAAGTTACTTTCAAAATTACCATCAGCATAGGAAAAATTATTATGCCTCAATTCAGTAGCAGCCTTTTTTTAAAGACAGAGAAGGCCCCAAAATGATGTTCGTGTGAAGTGCTGGCTGTCATTTCTGAAGCCTTACTTGGTCTGAATAGACAACATTTGTTGGAACTCCTTGATTGTGACTGGTCTTCTCTAAGTTCTTGAGGAGAGTGTGGATAAGGCCCAAGAAACTTGAAAGCACTTAAGACAGATTTTTCTTCTATTAATACTTTCCTGTGGCACTCTAGATCAAATGCTGTCACCTTTAAGTGTGTTGTTCTTAGATCTTCTCTTTGCTTACGCATCTGTAGCCTATGTCTAGACTAGCTGTGCTGAACCAGATCCTTTTGATTCAAAAGAATAAAATCTCCTGTGACTTTGACAGATACTGCAAATCAGTTCACCTGTCCCTCAGATCTGATAAAAATCATTACCTCTTTTACAGAAGTATTTCAACTGGATTTACTGAGCCCTGTCAGTTTACTGAAATATGTTGCTTAAACGGCAAGAGCATTTAAATTCTTTTACAAATAATTTACACACTGAAATAGTTATAAAATGCTTAACCATGTCTTTACATAGTCTCAGTACTTTCTTGCTAGGGAAAAATAAGGAAGAGACTGGTGGGATTTTTAAGAACTGGTCTTTTAGGAACTATTTTAATGATCAGAAAGTGGTGACTCTACACTGAAGTGACAATCATATCTTTGCTGACTGACCTTTATGCAACTAGAGATGATGGTGTGGCATTCATGTAGTTGCATCATTAATGGGAATTCCTAAAAACGATTTTCAGATTCTTAGCAGCCACAGCAGACAAGGTCTAGTAGAGATGCAACAAAATGGAACAAGTTGAAAACATTTAGAGTGGTTTCAAAATTTTAAGACTAAAATAGATTCCTTCAAAGACAGAAAAGGTGTTAATAGGCAGGATGGAAAACCTACCAAGAGACAGCATGTACTCTCCTCATACGTATGGAAAAAAAATTGGCGATATTGCTACTTTATCTTACAGTTCATGAGGATGACAGAAAACTGACAGAACAGGACAGCAAGGGTAGGAAAGCAGAGAAAGACCCTGCCTGTGTGTCTAAACTTACTGTTTGCTTCTGCACCCACGGCACTGAGTTTTGGATAACAGTGCAGGAACCTTTCTCGGCTGGTTACAGCCTCTAAAATGCCAGTCTTTCTTAAGGGGATGACAGTTAACAGACAGCAAAATGCAGGAGGAAAACATCAAAGTGAGTATCAGAAGATTAAATATAATAGCAAAGGGAGAGAGAAAGGGGAGAAAAACTTGAGAAAGAAAAATGCAAATAACGTTAATCATCTGTGTTGGAATATAGAGGAAGAAACACAGGGACCAAAATAGCGATTCATACCTACTGGGGAAAAATTATTGTCTGTGGATGTAGAAACTTTGTTACCAAACACTGATGTCAGAACTGAGGAAGGCAGCTTTAGGACGTATAAATTACTGTGGTTTTGCTAGCTATTGACTGTTATCTAAAATAACTGAGAATTAGAGATTATAGAGATTAGATATTTTAATTACACACTCAGGTAAAGTATTTATGGTAGAACACTGATATTTAATTGACAAAATTAAATAAGTAGATAAAACAAATTTGACAGAAAGGAATCAAAAAGGAACACTGTTAGCTGCTGCTGAAAAAAAGTTACTTCAACAGAGTTATTTGATCTTATCTCTCTTACACTTTCACATTTGAGTAGAGAATTTTTAGTCAGTAAGTGAAATCATTGCAGTGCAGAGAAGATAATTTCCAAAGTAAGAGAAGAACATCTTTTCTTCAGTTATGATCGATCAAAACAGGATGTTAAACAAACTTTGGGCTTTGCTAAGAGTTTTCCCTCTGCTTGCATACAAAATGTGGACATTTCAGAACAAAAGGAAGCATTTTAAAAAAAAAAAACAGAGCAGGTTGGAGTCATGTCTATTGTACCCCTGTAGACTCAACATTAATGACAATGTTTCATCTCAGTTTCTGCCACTTTATTTTATAAAAAAATCCCAGGCATACTTTAAAATTATTTTTATCTGAAGTTGTCCTTAAAACTATTTTGTGATTTTTTTTTATTCAAGCACTCACTGCACCCTTTAAAATATCACTTCTAGATGAGTGTATAAGTTGGCTGCTTCTGGTGTGACTGACTGCTGCTTTGTAAGTGTGAGGAGTGTTGTGATGTCACTGTTCATGTGGGTCTTTTGTTCAGCCTGCCCATCTTTGTTGCAGTCAATGATACTTAAATATATTCCAGATATTAGATCATACATTTTGTTCCATTACGTACTGTGTTATGGCTGAGTATACTGAACATGCACTGAGGGTGTAAGATACCAAACACGATCCTGTCCTCATGGGAGTCAGAAGTTTTGCTGTGGGTGTCATGGGTGTGGAACAACACACATCCTCACACACAAGACTCTCCATTTGCATTTCTGAACACCGACCTCTCGCTTCCAATAGCAATTTGCTACTTCACTGGCTTTGGGCGGTGTGCTTCTGGAACTCAGGAAATGTCAGGGAAATCATCACCAAGACATGAGTTAAAGGTCTAACACCTACAAGCAGCACTGTTTATTTTAGCACTGGCACCAACAATGTTGTCCATTCAGTGAATATATTTTGCTTTTTAGAACTGGTGTAGGTGACACAAATGAAAAATAATGATAACAAAGAAAGACTCTTGGGATGGCATATGATAGCCCAGTAATAAATACAAACTGAGTGGCCAACTGATGTCACTTCAAACATATTTTCTCTGCATTTTGACAAGGATTTATCTTGATTGATCAAATAATCCTGAAATAGGTAACCAATTTTGCTTCTTGAGTTACTTGAATGTTGTTTGGACAGTTTTTTGTTGTGGTTTTTTGTTTTGGTTTTGTTGGTGTTTTTAAACAGAAGCCATCCCAACTTTCATGAGAGTTCTCTCTCTCTTGGCACCATCTGGTATGTGTGAAAGTTCTGCCCTTATGGCAGTTTTTTGTGTTGGGCTGGTTGTGGCAGCTCAGCAGCTCTGTTACTTTGTGCAAAGATGCTGAAGGGCGAAAGAGGGGATGAAAGATGCATGAAAGCAAATAACTCTAAAATCCACAGTTCGAAGTGCCTTTCAGAGTTTGTGCTGTTACGGAGAAATGTCTTCTAATATTTCTTACCGATGGATCTTTACAGTGATACTTTGTTACTGATTTTTAACAGTAAAAAAAGTTCAGCTTCTCCTGTACTGACACAAGTGCATAAAATTTATGCATTGCAGTAGGTAATTCAGTCCAGCAGATATTAAAATAATGCAAATCCCATTGTTCAGTCATGCAGTTTCTTCTGTACAGGTGTACACTTTCCTTTTTATAATGTCATTTCAGGATGGGCACTCTCCTTAATTCTGGGAGAGTACATTAAATGTGCCTGTTTGCAGACATAATATGTGAAATTCAAGCAGTACCAAAAAACAACTGCATTTTCTTGTTATGTAATTGGAAATGTCTGGGATGGTTAGCTTCTCAGCCTGGGCACCAGGAAGTACAGTATGGCCTTAGTCTCACTGAAGACTGGATCTGAGTGAGAGATACTGGTAAGATGTTGCGAGTCTTACCACACAAGATTCCTAGGAGACATTACAGATTCTTAGGGATCACTAATGCTTACAAGGTTCCAACAAACTGCAAACACCTTTTAGATAATAGTGCTAGTGATTGCTTTCCATTACTCTAATTTACACTCTCTAATCAGTTGCATTGATTTTCAACAGGTTCTTCTGTCCAGTTTAACTCAGTGGAAAACCTGACACATTTTCTTCAATTCCATGAGGTAGTAATGGTACATAAAGAAGAGTTTCTACCATGCTCTGCAATGGAAAAGCACTGGAGTTTCTACAAAGCGTGCAAAGATTTTGGATTCTAAAGACTTCCTGAGTGCTAATATTTTTTTCTTCAACATCACTTGAAAGTAAATATTTGGGCTATTAGAACTAAGTGCTTTGTTACTGTCATTTTAATAAATCATTTCTCCAGCACATGGAATGATGGAAAGATTTTCTGAGTAAGTGAGGAATAGGGAAATACTTAGTAGCAGGTAAGAATAACTGTCAGTATTTAATTTTGTGCTTCAACGTTACTAA
The DNA here is from genome assembly GCA_024500445.1 of Entomyzon cyanotis. Taxonomy (NCBI): domain Eukaryota; kingdom Metazoa; phylum Chordata; class Aves; order Passeriformes; family Meliphagidae; genus Entomyzon; species Entomyzon cyanotis. The sequence continues at coordinate 27,939,555 of JAKEPQ010001021.1, read as the reverse complement.
GTGGGGAAGTAGCTAGGACTTATGCACTAGTGCTCATTGTGAGTTATATTCCATGTTGATAACTTCGTATAGACTTTCAAGTTTTAATTTAAGATTGAAGTAACTGCCCATGCTTGATGGGGCAGCACAGAACTAGACAGGGATCAACACTCATAGTCACTTCTTACAGCTAAACCTGGAACTGCTCTGGCTGAACATGTGCTATCAGAAATGGCAGCGTGTGTTTGTGTAATAACATAAACTGTTGCATTAGGCAAAAAGTCAAGATGGGCTGCCTTGAAAATAATCATCAGCATTGCTTTATGTGGCATGTATATATATAAACATTTTGAGAAGAGGGGAAGGTGCTTGGAGAGGTTGAAAGAGGAATCTTAGCTATTGGAAGTGCTCAGGAAAATTCCATTCATGTTCTAGCCAGATCTTCCTGATAGGCAGAAAATGTGCTGGCATATGACAGGAAATGCTGTTAGCTTGTTTGTGAAACACAAATTTTTCCAGGTAACAGCATCTTAAATGTTTATCCCAATCCCTGGAAGATTTCTATTTGTTTTAATTTTATAGTGTTTGAATCTGCTTTAGCAGCATATTTGTAACACATTTGATCATTACAAGAGTTATCTGCATTCAAGTGGCATCCTTACTCTTTCATTCTTTGGGGTATAAGAGATGGAATAATAGTATCTGCTACTGCTAACTCAAGTGAATAGGATGGGAAATACCTCCTGTCAATACATAACGTCAGCAAGCTATTTGGAGTGTGAAGAGCTCTTTTGCAAAGATTTTACTAATGTCTTAAACAGAAGTTGGTTTAGGGAAGTAAGAGGGGTCTGATGTGCAGAGAGCTAGTACTATGCCTTAGGATGCATGAGCAATCATAGCCTGATGGGTTGTAAGAATAAAGAAATGCAAATGGCCTGGAAGTTGAAAAAGGTAAAAGCTGCTCAGTGACAGGTATTTTGTAAAGTCAGTTTCACACAGAAGGAAAATGGAGTGGTCTCAAAACTGCAGCAGCAAAACAAACCTGAAGGCATAGTGTTTCAAAGGAAGCGCTCACTGAAATACTGCCCTTTCAGTGAAAAGAAAAAGTTATTTGACTGTTAAAATGACCTCTGAATTACATGTTTGCTTGACATTTTTCTTTGTTGCAAGATGTCTAATAAAATTAATGTAAAAAACTTGGAAGAATTTGACAGTAATATTTTGGTCCATTATAATAATGTGATTACATGACCTAAGGCAATCCTAAGATACAGTAACAGAAAATTGAATTGATTCAAGCTGAGCAAAGAGGTAAAAATGCAAAGTGCTACATGAAAACCACTGTCTCTTACAAATGCTGTATGTAAAAGTAATCTACCAGTGAGGCTTTTTTCCATTTCAATGTGGTATATAAGCATCCTGAGAAAGGTAGTAGCTTGACAACATATGGTTTAATATGACTAACAAATGTAGCATTCTGCTCCCCAGATCTTAAAACTGAGTATTCTCTAATCACCCTGCTGGAATCCTTTGATCTTAATGTAAAGATACATTAAGAGATAGAGAAATCTTCCACCATCGAGTTTTCTTGGTTTAAATTTATACTTTTTAAGTGTGCTTATGCATAAAAATATAAGTGGTTGTCATTGGTCAAAGATAGGCAGCTGTTAGTGATGGTAACTGCAGCAGAGTAACAAAGGTTCTGCTCACAAGTGGCAGTTCATCCTCCCAGCCCCTCCTGCTGCTTTCACGATTCAGTTCTTTTATTTAATAAACCTCTTCACTCCTAGGCTGTGAGTTAGCACTTACTTTGTGTGGTGCACGCTAAAGTGAAAAAGGATATAAAATGCAAATAGTAAGAGAAAACCCCTGGCATTCTGACTGCTCTTAATAGTCATATGGGGGAAGAAAGGAGAAAAAGATGATGCAGTGAACAAAAGCCATTAATTCAGATTAATATTTCCACAGAGTTATTTATTTATTTATTGCTTAGATGGAATTAAAAAATCAGTGGGGAGATTATTACCAGTGATGAAGAGTGCAAGACTCAAACCAAAAGAATGAATGAGGAGGAAGATAAGTAGCTGGGAGGCAGACAATACAATACAAGATCTATAGATTTTAAGGCCAGGAGGGACCAATGTGACCTCCTGAGTAACACAGGTCAGAGATTATGAAGCTCTGTAAGGAAGGGAAACACATGGAAAGGAGAAAAGAAGTAAAGACATAGGTGCAGAGAGAGCTAAACTCATTCTAAGCAGAGGATCAACACAAAATACTGTACCTTTTTGCCAGGCAAAACAGAGCAGGTCAGGGAATAATGGGAACGAAAGCCAGATTGGGAGAGGTGTTTAGAGTACTCTAAGGCACAAATACTGCTTGGGTTTTTGATGGTGGAAATGCAGCTAAGCAGAGGGAGAGGGATGAATAACATTGCCACAAGAGTTTGGAAAAATTCTTGGAGCAGTTACAGGTGGTGAATGTCTTGTCATTATAACACAATGCCCTTTTTTCTGGTCTTCAAATCTTAATACTTGACTGGAGGAAAATACACTGTTTAAATAAAGAGAATGAGCAACCACCTTCATGAGACTCGGGCCCTTTTTCTGATCACCAGTAGTCAGTTAACCAGTTGGGTAGGAAATGATGTAGGTGATCTCAAATTTTAACTGCTGAGGTACTGGCCATATCAAGAAAAGCATGACTCAGGAAGGGAGTAAAACATTTCTAAGGAATGAGACAGAATTCTAAGAACTTTTATGTGATTTTTATACTATGTGTTTTTCTGGGTTGTGGTTGTGGGGGTTTTTGTTCGTTTGGGTGTTTGTTTTTACTAAGGCTTTGGCTTTGTCTGTGGCAGAAGGTTTTACTACTTACACCCACACTGGTGTAGCAGAATAACCCACATGTGAGTTTTCCCACATCTGTGTCCTTTTGATTTCACTTACACATTTCTGTGATAAGACCTCAAACCAGTTCCATATAACTTGGTCACAGTGGCTTATGCAATTACCAGCCTCAAGCCGAGCTGTCACAGCAGTGCCCAGCTGCACGGTCAGCGCTGCCGCAGCAGACGGATGCTCTCTGGTGTGGTGGTGTCTTCCACATTTCCCACCGAGCCGGTGCACCAGGGCCCGACGCTCTCGGCGAGCAGAGCCAACAGCTCCGCCTGACCTTAAAACACCAGCCTTTGCCTGGAAGTCGTTGGGGAGCTGCAGTACTCCAGTCCAGCGGCAGGTTATTGCATTGCTAAACAAATATAAATCTCACTGCCAAATAAAAATTAATAAAAAGTAATAACAAAACGTCCCCAGCGAACATGCTAAAAAGCAGAGGCTTAACGCCACCCTGCAGCTTTTTAGTACAGAACTGCAGCCCTTCGTGCCCACCCGCCCCGGGACCGCTGCAGCCCATCCCTATTCATGGCTGTGCGCTCGTGGGGCAGCCGAGCAGAGGACGAGGAACCCGGGCGAGGGGCTCGTCCACAGCCCAGCCCAGTCCCAGCCCTATCTTGCCGCCCGACCGAGCCGGTCGTAGTGTTTGCGAAGCCCTTCGGCCATTCCGCCCCCGCGGGGCAGCCGTGGGGAGGTCGGCACCGCGTTTGCCGGAGGGGCGGCGTGGAGGCGGCAGGTTCCTCCCGCTCCCACGTGCTGGCGGGGACCTCGCCGCCGCCTCCCTCTCGTCCTTCTCCTCCGGCCCGCCAGGTTTCGGGGCGGGCGGCGGCCCTTCTTTTTCCTCCACGTCATGGAATAAAATGCCGTGCTGCACACACATCACATACGCCGTGCCCCTCCGAGTCGAGCAGCGCGCCCGGCCCGGGACGGCCGCGATCCGCTCGGGTGAGTGCGCGGCCGGCGGGCACGTCCCGGGACAGCAGCAATGAGGGTTCCCGGCCCGGCCCGCGGAGCTGAGCCCTAACTTCGCGGAGCGGCGCGCTAAGCTCGCAGCAGCTCCCGGCCCCCTCCCGGAGGCTCCGCAGTAGGGGTAACTTGGATGCTCGGCTGCGGCGGCGGAGTTTGGGGGGGAGGAGGAGGAGGAGGAGGAGGAGGAAAGGGCGGCACTGTGTGAGTCCGCGGGAGCGCAGCGGGGCGGCGCTGCGCGGGGGCGAGAGGGCCGGACCGGGCGCGGCGCTGGGGGCGGCTGGAGCAGGAGGAGGAGGGTCGATGCCGGTGCTGCGGGAGAGCTCCGGTAAGAAGGCGCCGTTTGTCTTGAAAGTTAGTTTCGGGGGGTTTTCGCGTCTCGGTAACAGGGTGCCGGTGTCCGGAGCCGGGGCACACACCTGCTTGCAGCCCGGCTGGCAGGCGGCATGTCCAGATGTTGCAGCTCCATAAGCTTCTCTCCAGAAGCAACAGTTACACCAACTTAGAGTGAGGTTTGGTAAGAGAAATCGGGGTTGCTGTGATGGCATTTTTCGTTTCTCAGTAAATTGCTCAAAATGTTCGTGTTAGTCTGTAACTGTGCTCAGATTTGCCAAGTGCACTTAGTCATTTCTTTAGTATGGAAAGAGATTCTTTTTTCCTTGTGAGGAAACAGAAAGTAACAATAGCAAGAATCTGTCAGACCTTTTTTTGATTCGAAGAGAGATGGTAGCTGCTTGTCCCTCATTATGGGGTGAACAGATTTACTAGTACCAGAGTAAGGCTTAGAAAAAGACCTTATGGGGAACCTCCACTGTGTCCCACCTGAGGATCTGCTCCAGTGAACATCCTCTAACTCATTCCAAACATCTAACCTATAAACCAGCCTGTTTCATTTTGAGATAGGCCCATTTCCTTAATAGTAGCCTTTTTGCATAAATGAATTAATAATAATCCTTTTGCATTTGTTTGCTTGCAAGAGAAACAGCTGAGGGGGTAGAGACGGTGGATAAACTTGTAACTGAAGTGGAGGTGATTAACAGGAAAGAGCTGCTTGCTTCTATCAAACAGGGAATTACGACAGTCAGGTGACTGGAATGGGCTGCCCAGGGAGGTGGTGCAGTCACTGTCCCTGGAAATGTTTAAAAAAAAACTTGATGAGGCACTCAGTGCCATGGTTTAACTGATACGGTAATGTTAGTTTACAGGCTGGACTCGATGATCTCAAAGGCTTTTTCCAACCTAGTTTATTCTGTGTGATTCTATGTGACACTGGAAGGGAAAAGATTGAAATCAAGTATGATAAAGTGGGTTTTTACACCATGCTCAAGTATTCTGTAGTGTGTTTCCTTCCCCCGCCCCGCCCCGCCCCGGTGTCTGTATGTCAGAAAATTTTATGTAGGTTCAAAAATGACATCATGAAGAACCCAAAAATTAATAAGATATTTGTAACCCATCTTTGAAAACTTCTAAGCTATAAGGAAATGGAAGTGGAAAGGACATGTGGAGAAGCTGTTCAGAAGTACTTTTCTTTCACCTGTTCTGAGCATCAGCTTTCAACTACTACGAGACAACATCCTGGGCTGGATGGGCTCAATGGATATGATGGGATTGTTCTTTTATGCATGTAGATTTTCTGAGATGGTCATGGAAAGGGAAGTGAAATGCTACTACATCTGTGCAACTGTGGTTTCAGGTTTTATACATCTGATACTAGGAACCATCCTCTGGTTTTGGCATAGTACTTGTATATTTTTGTGTATGCTGTCCAGCTGTAAAGGCATTTAAAGATTACCAGCAAACCTGGCTAATGCTTTTTGACACATGCATCATATAAATTAGTAATTCTTAAGGATTATAACTTTTAGAAAATCAGTAAGGGTTATAAGGAATACATTCAGGTTTCAGTTGCTTGTGTTGGCACCACCTTTGTGTGATATTACACTGGGGACCTAGACTCCCAAGAAAGGGTTCCACACACTGAAAACTGTTTGTGTACCAGGTTCTGTAGGTTTGTGGATCCTAACCTACACCATGCATGCTATTTTATGGCCTAATATGTGCAAATTATTCTAGTCAGTCAACAGGCTGCCTGTGATCATCCTGTAAATGCCTTGTTGAGAGGCAAGAGACTGTCTCTGAAGTAAGTACAGGTAAATTCGGAGGAATTCATATTAAAGCATTTACGTAGCAGTTACAGCTACAGAAAGAGTCATGAGGAGTCATATGGTGACTCCAGCTTTTGAGGTCTTCCAAGAAATACTGATAAAGGAACTAACAAACGCACCAGATGAGTCATAAAAAGTTCGTTTCTGCACCATAAACAGCAGGGTGCCAAATCCAGCAAGCAAATACATTTTGCGTAATTGTCAACAAGTCAAGCTTCGTCAGATCTCTCACTGAAACACTCAAAAATGAAGAAGGCGTCACCAGGATTTGCAATGTGACCAAGGGCAAACCAGAGGCCCCTCTGCTTTGAGTACAAGAGAGGCAGCTATGAAGAAAGAGGAGCTCTCTAATTGCTCCACACCCAGACAGAGGTGTCAATAAGCAGGTGACAGGGTAGATAACTGTCAGAGACCCACCCATCCTCCTACAACATGCTCTGTTGTATTATCTAATTGCTGTGTGGCTTGTCTGGTGGCCCTGCCCTGTGCAGGATTCTCTGGTGCCAATCAAAGACCCTTTCCCGTCGAATTGACTTTGGAGTTTTTGTGGTGCATTGTTGTTTGGTGTGGGAGGTCTTTCTTCATGCTTAATTTCTAGGCAGGGACAAGTCAGCACCCTAAATCTTACTCTAAACATGTATAGCTGTCTGCAGACTTTTGCCAGTTTTGCATGTGCTGGGAGCTTTTGTTTGACAGAAAATGTCCCAAATTATTAATTTTTTAAATCAATTGATGACATATGATGCAATTGCCCACTGTACGCTTCCATCACACTGAAAAGAGGTAAAGTGGACTCAGCTGCTGTCTTGCCACGTTGCATCTTATGCATACAGAGAGTGCCAATATTAAGGATTAATATTCCACATTAGGGATTCTGGATACTGTTCTCTCTGTATAATTTTTCAATGCTGGGGACATTGAGCTAGGGCAGGACTGCAGGATCCTTTGACTCTCTGGCAGCCAGAGTCCTCTTTAGAGCTTGTGAGACTCAGCCTACTTCAGTCACAAAACTGCAGTTTATAATTCTGTATCAGCTGGAAGACTGGTGATGAAGAGGAGGCTGGTGTGCACAGTATTTTGGTCAAAATGTGGATGTAGAGGAGGAGAATGCTCCATATGCCTTAGGAGTACTGCTGCCATGCTTTACTCGAGGGAAAATACCGTGATAGCTGTTTGTGGTGTACGCAAATAGTACAGTGTTTAGTTCCTCAAATTTCTTTGTAAGCATTACACACAAAAAAGTTAGGTGTAATAGCCCAGAAATGTATTTCTTGCCACGTAGGAGATATTGTATACCATATGAAGTACTTATGTATAGGTGAATTTGCAGCGCAGGTCATTGTGTCGAAAGAGAATTTCAGGAAGTATCACCAGGACTGTGGGTCTCATAACAGTAGTCCAAACTTCTGGCCTTGTCTTAGTGTCAGAGCTATTTTATTTGTGGAGGGAGCAAGGCCTCTGAGTCACAGAGTCTCGGTACCTGAAGTGTGCAGCTTAAACTTGGAGAGGCTTTTGACAGAGACTCCTCATGTCCTAGTACTTTCCTGCCTCTTCTCAAGTCCTCTTTGCTCTGCTGGAGAAATAAATTAGGTTGCTTTGATGTGATCTGTTCTTTTTAGGATGTGATCTGTTCTTTTTAGGATGTTTCTTTCTCTGCTCTTCTTGGTGCTTAGAAATGCTATGTGAGTAAACAAAAAGACATGCTTCTTATGTAAGTAATGCCTTCCACAGCTTATCATTCATGTTCACTATTTTTCAGCTAACATTTTACTTTTTTTCCTGTAATTTGTGCAAGAAACAATGTCATCCCTACTGCTTCTGCATGTCCAACTGCATATGCACTTGAAGGACTGATAATGGTGGAGGATGGAGAAGATACCAGGACTTTGTTTGCCCACCGAGCCAGCTGTGCCCATATTGATGTCCAGGGACAGAGCATCCTAAAGAGGGGAATAGACCACAGTGAAATCCAGCAGGTAGGTCTGCAGCTCTCTTTGATGTGATCCTGCTGATGTGACAAGCTGTGACTTTGGCGGAGGGGAAATAACCTAAAGAGGGTGATTTACAGTGGGGGGTAGCAGACAAGAGTCTGCAGGCAGCTTGGTGAGGAGGTGAAGGAAATGGAGAAATGTATTGAGCTGTTAATGGGAGCTTTTCTGCAGTGTGGTGCAGTTACTCCTACTTCCCGGTCTAACAGGAAACTCCCACCCTCTTTTATCGTGCTTCTCCTTGCCAATTAACATAAATTCTGGCCCTTTGGGTCTATTTTTTATGTTATACTGTAGTTTAGAATAAAGGTTAACCCTCTCTCCACTGTAGTAGTATTGCTTTAAACTCCCATATGAGATGGGACAAAGCTGTTAAACTCTAGGTTGCCACAAATTAGAAGGCAGTAAACTCTGTTGGAGTGTGTCTTTGTTAGTGGGGTTTTGTTTGTTTGTTTGTTTGTTTGTTTTCCTGCCATTATAGTACACTAGGTCCTTGGCAAGCATGGATACTCCCATCTCACAAAGTCAGAGAATTTTAATGCTCAATGTGTAAGCATCTGGGTTGGGAACTTTGATGGCTATCTCTGGGCCTTCTTAACACTTTCTTGCTTTAAGGGGGCTGCAAATCCTCTGACTGGCATGACACAGTAGTATGAGATGTACCAAGGGATTTGCTGAGAGACTTTTCAGGCTTCCACAGAAAGAGCTTTCATGAAAAGTTACTGTAAAGCAGTTCAGATTAGTTGGGGTTGCAGATGAACCAGGTTCTCTCTTGTGCTGCTTGTATGACCCTGCAGAAGTTGTTTGCCTCTTTTCCTGGCCAAAGAGCAGAACTTTCTCTACCTTGGCATATCTCTGGAACATGAACATGCTGAAATTAATGTAAGATATTCTACTGAAATGGTGGCAATTGCCAGTGGAGGCAGGTGGAAAGGAGAATCCAGCCTTTTCTAAAGAGCACAGAGTTGGGACTGGGTGGCGAACAGACAAGCAAAGCAACTTACTGTCTGCACAGCAGGTTCTGCTAGGAAGTACAGATCCTGTGCTAGAAAGAGTCCTCATGTTTAGCACTGGGACAAAGTTGCATGTGATATCCATAATTGCCACATCTTTGCTGAACCTGTGTTTCCCATGTATGTGGCAAGAACCTGTCTTTCCTCTTCCAGAAGCAGAAGCCACGTTGTGCTAAACTGTAGTCTTTTCTTATTGTTTTTCATTGGGACACTGTGTTGTTCTATGTATTATTTAATTAGCTCTAAAAGTAGTGACATATTTTTCCACATCTTGCAGTTAAGTATGTAAGTAATTGTAGTTACTTAGCTCTTTAGCTGTCCATCATTCAGAGAAAATCTAGGTATTACATCAGGCAGGCAAGCCAAAACAAGGGGGTGAGCTGTGCAGAATGAAGCTGGTGGTGCAACTGTGTTAGAGTGGCACAGGCTGAGGCTCCATTGCAGGGCAAGTAGGTGGAGAGCCAGACAAACTTGATGGAATTAATTGATCAGATTTAACACCAATGAAAAGTACTCCTACAGATATCTCATGATCCCTATCAATAGATAATTTTATGATGGAAATAACCAGCTGACAGCAGTAAAACTAGCACATTAATAAATTAACTTTTCCAGTTAGCAGCATTGAATAGTTAAGTGGTGTTAAAAGTTTAATTCAGACTAAAATATAAAATAAATAGCTTAGGAAAGCACAGGATTACTTTTCCCCTTCCCCAATTCCCCAGGAACATCATCCTCTCTGTCTTTCCCATAGACCCATCAAGACCCAGACTTTATTTGTATAGACCAGAGGGAAAACCAGGAGGAGCTAACTAAATTTTTCCAGTTGGTCATGCAAACAACCAAGTTTGCATTGCTGTGTGAGCAGGTGTGTATTAAGCAAATAGAGATATTTAGTCAGGGAGAACTTTCCTGAAGTGCTTTTGCCTGGAGGAGAGACAATTGTTGCCATAGCTCCTGCTTTATCTAGTAATGGTGTTGGTTACTGAAATACACTGTGACCTGGTTTCCAAGGAAAGGTGTGGACACTGGTTTTGCCTCAGATGCCTTTGAGTGATGGGGGAGTAACAGGTTGGAGAAAGCACTTGTTCTGCTGTTCTGTTTGATTGTTGTTGTTAATGCTACCTACATGAAAGCACTTACTCTTATTGATCTCTCTCTTCATTCTCCTCTCTCATAATTTCCCAACCTCTGTTGTGCTGCTTCTGCTCTTCTCAGCACCCATTCCCTTTTTTTTTTTTAACCTAGATGACAGCAAGGAGCTTGGTTCATGCTGTACATTGGCAGAAGGGTTTCTTAATGCACGAAAGAATCACATGGTGGGATAAAAGCACTCCTGCTCCCCTGCATCTGCTCTTCCTCTTTCCTCTCCTTTCACAGACTTTCACTCAGACTTTGCACTTAACTCTTGCTCTGTGGCAAGCACAGAAGCAGGCTGCCTCACGATGAGGCTTTCATGGTGAGCACTATGTTTTTCAGATCCACCAAGGAGAGAGCATTTCCTGCTCACAGCCTGAACTTTCCAAGAATTCCTATTCTAGTAGCAGTCAACATGTCTTGTCAGTCTGCTCTGGATAAGCCAGTCCCAAGCTGATGTGACAGCAGACAAGAGATGGTTCCCACCAGCTGGCCATCCGGCATGACACCTAAAGTAATTTGTAGCATCTGCAGAAAATCACAGACCTCTTTGATGGGTATTGTTAAAGTAGAAAAGAAGTATTATAAATTTGATAGGACTATGCATTAGGAGAGATCATGGCTTTTTTTTCTGTAGCTCAGTGTAGCTGGTGGTTGAGACTGGACTTTTGCTTGCCTACTGAGCAGGTCCTTCAGGAAGGATTGGCAGAGGGCAGAGCAGGGTGGGCAGTGGACATTGGTATATACCTTGCATTTCTCAGGAAAGTTGTGATGCATTGGTTATTGCAGGCAGACAGGTTACAGGCTTCCTCACGTAGCCCTGCCTGCATTCCTGCTGCTGAGCCCATTGCTTCCAACATCAAAGGAGTGCCTTTCCCTGACCATGGTGTCAGCCCTCTTAGAGCAGAAATCCCTTCATTCTTCCTGAACAAAACCCAACCTTCAGAGCAGGAGTTTTATCCTTCTGCCTTGGGCTACATCTGATACATCTTGGCTCCACCAGGCTCTGGCCTTCCTGTGATGGACCCGGATGGTTCATAATGGCTGCACCCTGTGGGCAACATCCAGGGAGCTTGTGGGCATTGTAGATCTACCTGGAATCTTCTGCCTTTAATCACGGAAGCACTTGAGTTTAACGGAGCACAGGCTTCTGTTTAATCAGATCAGACACAATGAAGAAATGGAATGAAATGCTGGGGGTTGAAAAATTCCTTGTTTTTTTAAACTAGGCAGTTCACAAGCTGCTAACAAATCAATGTGCTCTGAATACAGACAATCTGGCATCACCTCTGCACTGTGTGGGTGGCAGGTGAGACTTGCCATGCAGAGTAAGAGGAATGTAAGTGTTGGAAATTTGGTCCTGCTCAGCGTGAAGGGAGCTGTAGACTCTTCCGGTGCAAGAATGACATTGGCATCACAAAGTTGCACAGACTGGGAGTCTGGGTATACTGAGTTTATGGGAAAAGCAAAAATAATATTGTGAGGAGCTGCAGTAAAGCCCTCGTCTCTCTCAGGAGCCAGGTGTCTCCATACATATATTATTAGAATCTTACTAAAATGGAAACACCTTTAGAGAGATAGTGTGAGCCCAAAGCCTGCTGGTTTCTTTGTGCTAATGCAGGGAACCTGTCCATTCCTCTGAGTTTCTCAAATGCCTCTTTAAACCTTTATAGAAGGGTGGCCTATAAAGAGGGCCGAAGCTGCTGCAGTGCTGGTGTATACGAGCCATTGCAGGATCAGCCAGAGCAGGATCTTGGTTCTCTGAGCTAACTCAGGCTTGTGCTGGCCAGAGCAGCTTCTAGCCTAGTTCTAGCAACTCTGTTGCTTCTGAGTGTCACTCTGAGATGATGGAGCTGCTGGGGTGTTCATGGCAGATGATCAGGGTTGGGTGCAATACTGCTACCCCTGGAATTCATCACTTTGAAGGTGCAACAAGGCCATGCCCTTGCAGGTAGAGCTGGCAGTTGTGGTGCAAAAGCTGGGCTTTTTCCTAACTCGTGTTTGTTGTGACCGTGACTTTTCCAGTGATACTTCATCCAGCCCATCTCACAGTTCATGCTTTGGGATGAATTGGTTATCTTTTGCAGTTCCTTGTATCTTTCCACCAGCTACAGAAGACTTCAGGTGCTTGGTTTGGGCCAGGTGTGTCTCACATGCATAGTAGAGCAACCAGGATGCAGAACAGGTTCTCTGCTGGGTTTTTTGAGGCCGGATCTAGAAGTTCTTCAGGGCCATTTGGACCATCCCATCTCATAATGTACAGTTTGAGCTGACTGTTGTGTTCTTCTTCCAATTAACAGCAACAGCAGTTCCTATTTTTTTTTTCAAGGGCTGTGGGCTTACAGGGAGGTGAATAAAACTTTTCTCCATTCCTCTTTGTGTATGTGTGGTCTGCCTCCCTTCAGGAAAAAGATGCTGGACTGGTATGAAGTGTCCAATGCTACCCAGATACACAGTTCACAAGCTGGCCCACAGCAATTTCTTTGCATAGCACTGAGAAGATGCAACAGTTTACGAGGTTCACTTTTCACTGATGTGGTATAAACAGTGAAAATTCTGGAGGGCACACTCAAAACCAATTTAAACCTCACTTACATTGATTGGTATTGTTTCCACAGCATCTTATATATTTAATATTATGGAACTATTAATAATAAAAATTAAATAATATAGGAATCATAAGCTTCAATATTGCAATAACCTTGATACCTGATATGTAATAGTGCATGGTGGCCTTAGTGTATTTAGCCAGTGTATTTAGATCAGAATGCAAAAATTACACAGTAGTCAGGTGAAATGCAAAATTACACAATAGTCAGGTGAAATTGCAGAATACTTTTTTGGCAGTGTCGGGGGTTGAGAATTTCTTCCCATTCCTGTTACTAAGCAACAAATAGTTAGATGTTTAGAGCAATCAAGTCCTTTGTAAAAGACAAAAGGTGGGCTTGGGCAAGGCAGGGTAAGGGAACACCCGGCCCTTGGAACGGCTCTCTCGCTCTCTCGTGGTTCGGACGCTGAGGGGAGAGACTGCTCTTTGCTTTTCGGCTGGGACCAGAGGGAATCCAACTGTGCCCTGTTTTTCTCTTCTCCTGACTGGGTGAGCTTTGATTCAACCTTTTCTCCCCACGGGGAAGGGCACGTTTTCCCCCGGGCTGTGTTTCCTCACGGCCACTGCCAGGAGAGTCCCACGGCCCCTGCTGCCTGCCCCCCACCCTCTGCCGCACGAGACCGCGGTGTCTGCTGTGACTGCAGAAAATCCTCGCTGGCCGGCCGGGAAGAGAGAGAGCCGGCGCCCGCCCCTGCCACCCTGCTTTCTCGCTGCTCCGAGCTGTTTTTCACTGCCCTGTGTCCTCCTCAGCCTGCCCGCTATTACAGCTGCTGGACGCTGACCTGACCCTGCGCCACAGCGCCACCTGCAGCCGCTCGGGAGTCATCGCACCTGCCCTGCCCGACCGGGAGCTCAACAGCGCCCCTGCTGCTTGCAACCGTGATTACACCACACGGGCAAAGGCTCAGCAGCTCACAAGCCATCTGCTATTGGTTTCTGGTTCTAGTTGTGGTTGCTATTATTGTTATTGCTTGTTTATAGATACTAGTAAAGAACTGATATTCCTTTTTTCCCATACCTTTGCCTGAAAGCCCTTGATTTACAAAATTAAATAATTCGGAGGGAGGGAAAAAAAATCCCATTCTTTGTTCTAAGGGAGGGTTCAACCTCTCTTGGCAGACACCTGTCTTTCAAACCAAGACAGGCGGGCAGGTCATCACTCCCTCTTGGGGTCTGCCTTGAAGGCCAGGAATGCCACTGCTACTTTTACAAATTTTTACAGAAAAGAACATTTTTTTAGTTATTAAATGATGCAAATGAAGAGGCAAGTATTGCTCTAATCCATTTTAATTTCGATGAAAATACCCAAATCTGTAAAACAATAAAAATGTGAATTGTTGCCTTCTCTAATACTTCGTTCTCATTCGAAACTAAATTTCTTTTAGAACTCAGTACAATTTAGAATTCAGTTCAGTTTAAATAAAAATCCTGAAATAGAAAGTATGGTATTTCTATTGAGTTTGTAAGACGTACATTGACTTGAGGCAATGGTTTTTGGGAGTGCCAGTGAAATGCAAAATCAATCTGTTGTTCACTGGTTGAGAGCAGCATGTTCAGGGTTTTCCAACCAGGTTGTATCTGTTGTTAACAGCACACCTCACTCTTCCCTAATGTTTTTAAACTTCAGTATCACAGAAGACATACTTAGAGCCTTGCTGTCAGTCAGAAGGGTTGCAATGAATGCCTGAAGTTCATGACTAGAAGCTTTTAGCTGGGTCACTTCGCAGCTACCATGCTCCTGAAGTGGGAGTCTTCCCATGTGAAGCTTGAGGACATGGGGAGAGGATTTCTTGCTTTTCGTGACAACTTCACCCATTTACTGTTTGTGATTGAATCCTGAGCCATCAGCATGGCTTTATGAATTCAGAAACCTTTGACAAAGCAGTCTTTGCAGTTGAGGGAAAGATCTTTGTGAGGCTGAGCTGTAGTTGGTCAGGATGGATGCTTTGCCTTCATGCATCTTCTCTCAGTGTGACCAGCATTGTGAAGGAAGAGGCAATTCCAAGGCTTTTATAAAATTATTTTTCGTGTTTTGCATTACAGTGCTAGTGAAAAGGGAAATGCAGATTTTTGGACATAATAAATTGACAGTGGGTCTGTTAATCAGATAAAAATGCACGTGTTTGTTCTTGGCCAACATGGAGGGGATAAAATCTGTAGGGCTTACTAAGTGTGGTGCAGAGGCAGGAGAAGAGGATTTCTCTGGGAACAAAGGTTCATGAGTGGGCTGTATAACCTGGGGAGGATCTGGATAGAAGTCTTATAACTTCTGTCAGATGAAGATGTGGGGGTCCTGCCCTCCTCAAGTCCTGGGCCAAGCAAACATACCTCCGGAGTCTTCTCATATGTAGAAAAGACAAGTAACATGTTTTATTGAACAAGGCAAGATGGCAATGGCAAGCTCATAATATAAAATGATAATACAAAATCTTAATGCAAAAGATGGAACATTGGTCCTGTGTATTGTATGGCATCACCGGAGGAAAAAGTTTTCGTGGGCAAGATAACTCAATGTAGCATCTGGTCAGTGCTACCTAAGCTAGGTGCTTTGGGCAGCAATAGATTCCTGTTTTTATCTGCCACGTTCATTTATTCCATGCACCCCTGAAGAGGACTGTGTGTACAGTACACCCCTCTATCTGAGTAGGGCTTTGAGTTTGCATGTGGTAAAAAATAAAGAGTTTTGCACTTCAGTCAAAACCCCATGAGGTTTGTGATGGCCTTTCTGTCCCAAGAGATTTAATTCCCTGGTATCACACTGTTCCTCAAGAAATCCCAGTCTTTTGCTGAAATTAACTTTACCCTGGTGAGAGATAAATGATTTAGAAGGGCAACAAAGGTGGTGAAGGGTCTAGAAAGTAAGTCATGAGGAGTGACTGAGGGAGCTGGGGTTGTTTAGGCCCGAGAAGAGGTAGCTCAGGGGAGACTTTATTGCTCTCTACAATTCCCTGAAAGGAGGTTGTACTAAGGCGGGGGGTTGGCCTCTTCTCCTGGGCAACCAGCAACAGGGTAAGAAGAAATGGCCTCAAGCTGCCCCTGGAAAGGCTCAGGTTGGACAGGAGGAAGAATTCCTTCAAGGCAAGAGGGATGACCCTGGTAACTACAGGGCTGGCAGTCTCACTCCAGTGCCTGGTTAAATTATGGAGAAGATTATTCTGGGAGTTACTGAAATCACCTGAAAGCCAATGCAGTCACTGGTCACAGCCGGCATGGATTCATGAGGGGAGGGTCCTGCCTGACAAACTAATTCCATTTTATGAGAAGGCAACTCAGCTAGTTGATCAAGGGAAGCCAGGTGATGTGATCTTTCTGGATTTCAATGAAGCTTTTGATACTGTCAAAGGATCCTTCTGGATACATCACAAGATGGGTGAACAGCAGGCTGATGGGGTAGGCACAAAGGGTTATAGTGAATGGGGTGACATCAGGCTGATGGTCTGTCACTAGTGGGGTTCCACAGAGCTCTATCTTTGGGGCAGTGCTCTTCAACATCTTTATGAATTACTTGGATGCAGAACTCAAAGATAAACTCAGAGATTTACTCAAAGATATAAACTGGGAGACTAAATTGGAAGGAGCTGTTGAAGGCAGAGAGGCCCTGCAGAGAGACCTCAACTAATTAGAGGGCTGGGCAATGACCAGCCATATGAAGTTTAACAAAGACAAGTGCTGGATTCTGTACCTGGGACAGGGCAGCCCTGGATATACAGACAGACCAGGATACAAAAGGCTGGGAGAGCAGCCCAATGGAAACAGACCAGTGGGTCCTGGTTGATGGCAAGTTGAACATGAGTCAGCAGTGCCCTGGCAGCCAGGAGAGCCAATCCTGTCCTGGGGGGAATGAGGCACAGCATTGCCAGCCTGGCAAGGGAGGGGATTGTCCTGCTCTGCTCTGCACTGGGGCAGCCTCACCTCCAGTGCTGGGGGCAGCTTTAGGTGCCACAATAGGAGAGAGATATAAAGCTACTGGAGAGTGTCCAAAGGAGGGACGCAAAGATTGTGATGAGCCTTGATGTAAAGAGGTATGAGGAGCAGCTGAGGTCACTTGGTTTGCTCAGCCTGGAGAAGAGGAGACTGAGGGGAGACCTCATTGCAGTTACAAATTCCTCATGAGGGGAAGCAGAAGGGCAGGCACTGATCTCTTGTCTTTGGTGACCAGCGACAAGATCCGAGGAAACAGTGTGAAGTTGCACTGGGGGAGGTTTAGGTTGAATATAAGGAAAGAGGTTCTTCACGCAGAGGGTGGCTGGGCACTGGAAGAAGCTCCCCAGGGAGGAGGTCACAGCACCAGCCTGATGGAGTTCAATATTCTGAGTTGGACAATGCTCTCAGGCACATGATGTAACTCTTGGGGTATCCTGTGCTGGGCCAGGAGTTGTACTTTGCTGATTCTTGGGGTCACTTCCAACTCAGGACATTCTAAGATTCTACAGCTTTGTTTGGTTTCATAGCAACAGAATGTTTGTTCTGGGCAGGAGCTGGCTAGGAGCTGGCCATGGGCTGACACAGATAGAGAGGTTTTGGAGATGTTGGGAATGTGTTGTTTTTTTCCCCTCTTTTTCCTTTGTCCAGACTCGCCTTTTTGAAGGCGAGAGCAGGAGAAGATTCTCTCATTGAATTAGGCAGTCCCTGTTCAGCCAGGTGGTAGGTGTTGTTGTTGATAGCAAGGGAGCCACTGGGCAGAGGCATTGGGTGGGCTTCACAGGAAGGTCACACCACGCAGGTCTTCTCCCTCCAAAGCAGAAATGGGCAGGTTACCTGTGGTCCCCTCTACAGAGCTTTTTTCATACAGCTGAAAAGCTGCCTTTGGTTAGGAGCAGCTTTCGAGAGTGACTTTTATCCAGGAACACAGATATAAGAAGGCAGTAGATAAAGGGGAAACCCAGATTAGACATTGGGCTGGAATTAGTTTGGAGAAGAGATGAAAGAATGCACCTGCTTGTTATGGGGGAACGTGGGGTTTTTGGCTTCATAGGGATATAAATGCCTCACTTCATTTTGAGGATGATGGCACAGGGTGCCCAGAGAAGTTGTGAATTCCCCATCTCTGGAGGCATTCAAGGCATAGTGGAAGGTTTCCTGCTCATGGCAGGGGATTTGGAATGAGATAATCTTTAAGGTCCTTTCCAACTCAAACTATTCTATGATTCTGTGAGATAGATCTGTTTTTTTCTCCTTCTTTGTTAGCATACCTGGAGATTGTTTCTAAAACTTGCAGAGAGTTGCTGACCTTTGGTTTCTACAAAATAGGTATGTGTTGGCCTACCCTGATCTGTACCTGGCCCCGCCCCCAGGTGAAACAAGGAGATGACATTTTCTTCTTTCTGTTGCCCCAAAAGAGAACTATTTCAGACAAAGATACACAGGGAAAGGCAAACTCAGGAAGAACAGACAAATGAAAAAGCTCTGCCTTGACAAGCTGCAATTTAAATGTAGCTACAGCTTGCAAGACCTGACATTTAAGGGAATGCTAAAGATGGCCGAGTTAGTCTTGTAGTATATTTGAATGCACATCTCACTACTTGATTTTACATGCATATGTGAGATGTGCAGGCATCAGAGCCACTTCTGCTGGCCCCACTTTTTTATTGGCTCTGTAAGCATGAAACAGCTTCTATTCAAAAGAAAATACTGAGAACTCTTCAATTTTAAGACAAAGTAGAGCTTAGCTGAAGCTAAGTAGAGCTAAGTTTACTGCTGCACTTGTGAGTGGTTCTGGTCTACTTTTAATTCAGGGATAGTAACAATGCTGCTTACACATATACAGTAAAGCAAAGCTAAATGGAAGAGGATCTCTGTATTTAGCTTTTGTTGTAGTAATACCTCAGTTGTTAATGTGCTACACAGGAATCTTATTAAATAACATGCTGTATAAAGAGGGGCCAGGTGTATTTTTGGAGTTATATCCAAGGCTGTGTCACTTGGCAGAGAGCAGGATAGACCTGCTATTGCTCACTACTACCCCTCCTGCCTTCAGAAGGGAACATTTGATATATGTTCACACCAGTGGATGAAAGTGCTATGTCTTTATTTACTTCTATCGTCAGAGCAAGTAAGAAGTATTTTCCAGAAGAAATCTGAAGAGAGGAGGGACTTTGGGCTTGTCAGATCCTGTTGGCACAGGACAGGAAGAAAATTCATTTCCTCTTGGACATCTTTATGAGCCTTCTCCAGTGTTAGAGATAATGAGGGTGCAGTGTTTGAATTCTAAAGCTTTCAGTTTCATGCTTCCATTTTTAAAAATACTACTATCTACCATTAAGCACACATTCTTTGCAAACTCACTACAGATCCCTGTGCTGGTCCTATTGAATCCCTTGTAGTTAGTCAGGAAAATAATCAATTATTCCTACTCACATGGGTGACAGTAATTTTTTTGCCAATCCAGGGGTTGCTGGACTTCAGTTTGTGTCTCATTAGAAATTTAAAAAAGGCTTGGAAAAAACTCAGTGTGAGTCTTGTTCCAATACTCTTATTTAGCTGAAAATCATCTGGTTTATTGCCTTCACTCACCTAATTTAGGGGAATGGAATTTTAAAATTATTATTAAGAAGAAACTAGAGATTACCTGTGCCCTATCCTGATTAAGGCGGTGTTTATACTGTAGGCAGACTGATGTGTGCATGTCTGTCTTAGAGGCTGGAATTGTCTCTGATGATTTCTTTCTGATTTAAAATAACATCATGTCTCTTTTTCTTGCAGAATGAAGAGACGCAAGTGGCCCTATAAATGTCCCTCACAAAGGAAGATCCTCATCCTGTGTGTTACTGGGTGGCTGATTGCACTGCTGAAACTCCTGCATGTTGAAAGACACTTTTTTCCTTCTAAAGGCATTTACTTGGTTGAGCACTTCTTGAGCACTTCTTCTTATGTTAGAAACAGGTACTCATACCCTAGAAATGAGTTCCAGTATGAAATTAATTGTTCGTCTATATATGAACAAGATCCTCGTGAGATTGGCAAGAGTTTGGAGATAAGAAGAAAAGAAATAGTTGATTTATCTGATGAAGATGTTGTAGCAATGACAAGTGACTGCCATGTGTATCGTTCGCTTAGGAAATACCACCTCAAACCTGTTTCTCCAGAGGAGGAGAGTTTTCCAATTGCCTATTCTTTGGTTGTTCACAAAGATGCAGCAATGGTAGAAAGGCTCATACATTCATTGTACAGTCATCAAAATATTTACTGCATCCATTATGACCGAAAAGCAGCAAAAAGTTTCAAATCTGCTTTGAACAATCTAGCTAAATGTTTCCCAAATATTTTCATAGCATCAAAATTGGAGACAGTGGACTATGCACATATTTCACGTCTGCAAGCAGATTTCAATTGTTTGTCTGATTTGATGGACTCTCCAGTTCCCTGGAAGTATGTTATCAATTTGTGTGGCCAAGATTTCCCTTTGAGATCAAATTTTGAGTTGGTTGCTGAACTGAAGAAACTCGGTGGAGGAAACATGCTGGAAACTTCAAAGCCAAGCAGTAGCAAAAGAGAACGATTTACTTACCACTATGAACTTATGAAAGTGCCTTATGAATACATGCAGATGCCTGTAAAAACCAATATCTCTAAGAATCCGCCACCTCATAATATTGAGATATTTGTAGGCAGTGCCTATTTTGTTTTAAGCCGAGAATTTATTCAATATACCCTTGAAAGCGCACTTGCAAAAGACTTTTTGAGTGGTCAAGGGACACGTACTCTCCAGATGAACATTTCTGGGCCTCTCTTGTACGTGTTCCCGGGGTCCCTGGGGAAGTTCCAAGGTCATCCCAGGATGTAACAGACTTGCAAAGCAAAACTCGCCTGGTGAAATGGAATTATCTTGAAGACTATTTGTATCCTCCATGCACTGGTACCCACCTTCGCAGTGTCTGCATCTATGGGGCCGGAGAATTAAGATGGCTTCTGAATTACGGGCACTGGTTCGCCAACAAGATTGACTCCAAAGTAGACCCTGTCCTGGTAAAATGCTTGGCAGAAAAGGTGGCAGGACAACAGAAGGAATGGGTACATTTGTCCTCTGATGAACACTTTCTGCACTTAAGTTCTACAAATGCCCCGATGTAGCAGTGCTGTGTTCTCTGCTATCAGTGCTGTATGCTGCTGTAGCAAAGCGCCTGCAGTTCTGCTGCCTTGACTGCAGGATTGCAGTGAGAAAAACGTCCGTTCTGTATAATGTCCAGAGCCCTGCAGAACCAGGTGCCTGGCTATTTATTTATAAAAAGTCATGCCTCTCTGATTAACTGTTTTGTGACTTGCCACAATAAACCTGTAATTATCTTCAGGGTGATTCTGAGAGGGTGAAGTTTGCTCTTGGAGGCTCTTGTGCTTTCTGTCCCAATGGAGTATTTCAGAAACATACTTTACTTCAAGTGTGTTTGTATCTTTCGTAAGAAACTCCAACACTTCTGTCTGCCTGTCCTATTTTCCTTCACTTTTGCTTTTCTTAAATGAATAAAGCAAAGACTTCTGTATCTGCTACCTCAGGAAAACTGCAAGTGCCCATCTCACAGACAAAACCAAGAGATCAGCATGACACCAAATGAGCCACGAGACCTCACCTGAAGTTCCACACTTCTCATCTGTGGGAGCTGCACAGATCTTTGCAATGTGAATAGGACTGGATGACATAAGGGAAGGAAAATCCCTATACACTGCATTGTCTGTACAATTGTTCTCTCCTCTCAGCTAACCTGTACATTGCTTTTCCTTCTACAAAACATGTGCTCAGGTGCCGTGCCGACAGTGTTGGTTTCACGAACAGTGAAAGTTGGTTGAAACAGTTGTGCACTGTTATATGCACACAGTTGTGTGCTCTCCAAAGGCAGAATACATGTGTGCCCTAAGGGCAGTCTCTTCAGCCACTTAGGGGAAGTATCTGTGCCAAAAGAAGTCAATCTTCATTTCTATCTCTGCCTGTAGGAATATCCTTCTGTGAAATCCCAAGCCTGTTGAGACAATATGTCTACACACACAGAGGATAACAAGTGCTATTTCTAGTTTGTGCTCAGCAGTGTGGTGCTTTGTTGAAGTGCAGAACACCCCAAGTTGAGCAGTAATCATAAGAATGGCCATATTGCCGAAATGAAGACCCTGCATGAAGAGTCTTTCTGTGCAAATCCCGTGGCTTTGCACTGCCATGATCCCATGCTGGCAGGTGCCTGAATGTGCCCTGGTTCAGCTGTGGAGCAAGAGTTCTCCAACAGCCCCTGGTTGCCATGGCTCTGCCAGGCCTCCTGGTACCAAAGTGGCTCAGGAGCCTCCTTGCAGCTGAGCTACCCACACTACAGCATGAGGGAGGTGTTGGCTAGTGCAGGGGTCTCTGTAGAAACTCCTGCAACTCGGAAGTGCCACTTCACATTTTGGGGATTTCCCTGGGGTGTTGCTCTGCCACAAGATCAGTTTTGGTGGTTCCAGTGGACCCTGGGGTTTAGCTTTCTCCATGCCACTGTCTTCTTTCTAGCCATCTGTTGTTTATTAAGGAGCCTTTCCCCATGAGTGACTTCGGGATATCTGTATCTGGTCTTACGTATCTGCAGATTGCTGCAGTAATGACCATATATCGATGGGAAATCTTTGTTCCTTATTTGAGCTGAAAAAACCAAGTTGCATTTTGGTCTCAGTTTCCGTTTGTAAATTTAATCATGGTGAAGTCATCTGTGGCTTAAGACTGGTTTGAGAGTCAGGAGTCTCAGGCCTTTTTCCGCATTTGTGACACTGATTTTCAATAAGACCTCAGACAAGCCACCTGCATTTTCTGTTTCAGATCTTCCCATTGTAAAATGGAACCATAATCTTCTGTTGTCTTGCTAAGCACTTTGAAACCTGTGGGTGTTGTGGGTTGCTTGCACAGTACTAGTTATTTATCAAACTATTTATGTAGTCTGTGGCCACACAGGTCAAGTATTTCTTTAATGTACTGTTTCTGAAATAAATGGGGATTCTTTTTTATGTCTGTGTTGCTTACTTCAGTGACATGCCGTGTCTACCTAAGGCTGTCCTGACTTGATGCAATTTATAAATACTTTGTAGAAAATTAAATATTGATAGTATTTACAGATTCATACATTAGTACTTGCATATAAAATAGAGTCCCCATGTGGTAAAAAGGGTAATAAAAGAGAATGGTATGATCCCAAAGGGCCAAGCTACAGCCTTCTGTCCGTATAAATTGATGCTTAATGATATATTTGAAATTTTGTATTTATTTAATCTGGCTTTATGTATGTATGTACACACATACCCATTTGTGTTTAATTGAAGTTGTTTGATCTGCCACAAATTTATAAAAATAATCCACCAGCACATTAAACTTCACTGAAGGATGTAATTTTAATCAACATGCAGCTTTGTGCTACTTTAATTGATTTGGGTGAATGATGCCTGCCATTTAACTAGTTTGAAATAAGTCAGCTCGTCCTTCTGCTGTGGTGGAGAAGCGGATGTGGATGTGACACAGTGTGGTACAGTATCACCCATTATAGCAGTGTGTTTGCTAGATGGGGAAGTGGAAGGTGTACAGACGTAGTTTTGACTTCATGAAGTGCTGGTTTGACAATGAATTCTAGATATTTCTGCTTTTCTGAGTTACTTTAAAGGCTACTGAAGGTTGTGGAAAGGCAGTTCACAAAAATCAATCATAGGGTTGATGAAGCTGGAAGATCATCTAGTCCTGCTCACAACAGGATCAACACTGAATTTGAGATGGGTTTCTTGGGTTTTCCAGGGAGTCTTGCAGATCTCTAAGGAAGGAACATTTTTCCATTGTTTCCAAACAAAAGAACAGTCAAAATATAAGTGTCTTAACTTCTGAATAGTTTTGTCTGTTTTTTGTCTTTGCATTCAGCAGTGTTGCCATACTGATGCCTGTATTACAGCTAGCTGATTGTACTACAGGAGTGGGTAACATCTTCATCATCATTGCTCTTTACATAGAAAGGTCTGCCATTGCTGAAAATAGACTGAAGGCATGATCCACAAACTTTCTGTGAGGAAAGTAGCTGAACCTAGTTTGTGGCAAAACAAATCAGGTTTTTTTGGGCCAAAACTAAGATTATATGCTTTTACCTGCTTTCACATGGTTTGTTGGGGGTTTTTTTGGTGGTTTGTTTGTTGGTTTTGTTTTGTTTTCCGTAGCAAAGCTTAGATATCCTTTTCATTCCTTTCTTCACTTCTGAGAGATTCCTCTTGTAAGTTATTTCACAAATTTGAAGTGCATGTACCTTTACACATATTAGATGGTTTCTTCTGTATTTGTTCTGCTGAAGAAGCACCATGCTGGCCTTCTTCCACCCACTTTACCCTGTGCTGGTCACATGGAGAATCTGGACCATCAGTTGACCTTGTTTTCCCATTCAGGAAGGATGCATAAGCAGGGTGACAGTACTGCTCCTGGTGTCAGCACTGGTGTACAGGTCCAGCCCATCATTTCATTAGTGGAAAACAACAGCAAAAATGCTGAATGCATTCTAACATGGACAAGTTAAGTAAGGAAGATAAGGAAATAATGAGCTTTAATGAAAGAGATGAAGAGCCAACATTTGTACTACTTGTCTTGTTAATAAATTTATTAGGCTAGACATTGAGTCCAGAGACTAGTATATACAAACATAAATGACTCACTGTGTATTTTCTTTGACATGGGAATAAAAGGATGTGAAAGGAAAGACTAGGAATTAGACGTGTAATCTGTAATTGTAATTAAAACAGACTTGGCCTGTTGAGTATTTCTAAGACTGCAATGTCATTACTGTGGCATTTAAATCAGAATGTATAAACATAACAAAACCAGTATTTGGGCAGCAAATGGGGAGTATATGTGGCTCACTAATGTATATTTACAGTGTGACCTTGAGTTTTATTTCATGTATAATATCTGTTTTAACTTGGTGTTTTTACAGAACTTGGGTTGTTCTTGGTGATGATAATTTCCACTCATAAAAATGGTACTTCAGAACAATGTGATCTGTTACTAAGATGCAGTAAATCTGTACCAGAAATACCCCAGTGCTGCTTAGGACTTCAAGCTAACAGTTAAACACTCTATCCTGGTCCTGTTTCTTCAGAGCTACAAAACTCTTTTGTTTTCTATGGCTAAGGGATATATAATCTTTATGGTATGAATCTTTTTTAGAAAAGGAAGAAAACAAAAACCATGAAACTTTATATGAGGCGTTTTCTCAAGTGAGACAGTCTATTGCTCTTGTATGGCAGAGAGCAATGTCCAGCAGAGCCTGTGCTAGCCAGCTCCAAGACAGACTTGCTACAGAACAAGGTTGAGCCCATGAGTGATGGTGGTAGCACCTCTGGGATTACATATTTAGCAAAGGGAAAAAGCCTTACTGGGCAACAGCAACTACAGCCAGAGAAGAAGGATCAAGACTGTGACAAACAGCTCAGTAGATAGCAGGTCAGTGAAGAAGGAGGGGCAGGAGGTGCTCCATGTGCTGGAGCTGAGATTCCCCTGCAGCCCCTGGTGCAGACCACAGTGAAACAGCTGTGGCCCTGCAGCCCATGGAGGTCCATGATGGAGTAAAGATCCACCTGCAACCCACTGAGGAATCCCCGCTGGAGGAGGTGGATAACCAAAGGAGGCTGCAACCCCATGAGAAGCCCACACTGGAGCAGGGTGCTGGCAGGACCTGTGGCCCCGTGGAGAGAGGAGCTCATGCTGGAGGAGGTTTGCTGGCTGGACTTGTGAGCCCGTGGGGGTCCCACACCTAGAGCAGGCTGCGCCTGAAGGACTGCACCCTGAGGAAGGCAGGCATGCTGGAGCAGTTTGCAAAGATCTGCAGCATGTGGGAAGGACCCACACTGGAGAAGCTCATGAAGGACTGCCTCCTGTAGGAGGGACCTCATGCTGGAGTAGGGGAAGAATGTAAGGGGTCCTCCCTGTGAGGGGGAAGGAGTGGCAGGAATAACCTGAGATGGGCTGACCATGAAACCCTTTCCCCATTCCCCTGTGCTGCTGGAGTGAAGGGGGTAGAGAAAATTAGGAATCCAGTTGAGCCCAGGAAGAAGGGAGGGGTGAGGGAAGGTGGGTTTTTTAAAGATTATTTTTATTTTCTCATTTCTCTAGTCCAAATTGGTAAGAAATTAATTTCCCCCAAGCTGAGTCTGTTTTGTATATGACAGAAATAGATGAATGATGTCTCCCTGTTCTTATCTCAACCCAGAAGCCTTTAATTATATTTTTCCTCCCTTGTCCAGCTGTGGAGGTGTGTGACAGAATGGCTTTGGTGGGCAGCTGGCATCCAGTAGGGTTAGCCCAACACAAATGGGAAGGAGTTAGATGGTATTTACTTAAAGGGGACAAAGACAGTAAGTTTTGTTGCTGCCGAGCCTCCCCTTACACGTCTTAGCAAAGACTTGTTTAAGTGGAAATGGTTACATATAGCATGGTTGCTGCTGCCGTCTCTGATCAAGGTAAGCAAGACTTGAGCTAGTACATTTTAAAAACAAAGATAACCTAGCAAAGAAATGCCTGGAGCCTGTATCAGTTTCTGGTCTTGTAAAAAAATAGGTGCTTAAACATTTACTGAAATTTGACTAGGGGTTACAGAAGGACTCAGGGGACTGTGCTGGTTGTATCAGAGAGGGCAGAAAAAGGAGCATTGGATTTTTTTGCTCATGGTAAGTCAATGGTTTTTAATGATGCTTTCTGTATTATATGTAGAAAGCAATTTTTGATATGAGCTAATGTGAGAATCTGGTGACTGACTTCCACCTTGCATCTCAAGCATTTTCTTCTAACATATATGACTTTATTTAAAAGACTCTTCCCTGGCCTATAATTAGAGGCTTCATTGTGATTTAAATTAAAGGCAACAGCTTTTCTATTGCTGTACCTCTTTTCTCTGCCTGAGTTTGTGCTCTGAGATGGAAAGGACGGCAAATCTAAGTGTAACCTGGGGCAATGAGAAGATTAGAGAGTATACAGAGATGCTGCAGGTGGCATTATTACCACCATACCAGCTGTTATGCTACTATATATAGCTCTTACCCTATTAATGTTGTTGTAGCATAACAGCTGGCAAATAAGGATAATAGCATCTTATACTGTAGAGGTTCAAATTTATTAATAAATGTGATAGGAATTGGAAACTACACTTGAAAATAATTACACACAAACATTTCAGCATTAAATTGCTGGGTACCATAGGAAGTACGATGAAAATACAGGTGGTATATGCATTTTTATCTGATGCATGGAATAATTAGCTCTAGATGCATTGCAAGACCTTTCAGTTAGCAGAAAGCAGAAAGCAGAGGTCCTCTTGCTACAGAGGTTTAAAAGAGCAGAATTGAAGGCAGCAAGTTACCTTCTCCAAGCAATATTATGCTCGCCTTTTTGCTCTTCAGTTATTTCTTACCTTTTAATGCAGTAGTCACAGCTTCTCTATGGCTGTAAGATGCCCATATCAATTAAATTTTGTTACTTATTCCTCATTTACTGTAAGCTGCCTTGGAGTACAAAACCTGCTTTCTGTCCATGAAGCAGTTCAGGGACATGAGAAGTCTTAGTGCACGCATCAGGTGCCATGGCTGGATTTCTGTTTAATTGACTTTAGTGGGACATGTGCATATGCTCAGCTATCCTGGGCCTGAACTTTTATAACCTTGCATCACTGGGACATTAATGATATTTTACTCCACTTGCATTTGAAAGGAAAATTATCAAAACCGTCCTTTTTTCCTATGCCAAACTTAGGTTCTTCCTCTTGTTTTGAATTCTACATGGTATAGGAGATATACAAATGTAGATATAGATATAGATAGATTTAGATATATAAACTGTGTCAAGAATATGCATCCAAAGGAGTAAAATCATGTACAACAACAACAACAAAAATTTGTTTGGAAAAGTAATTTCAAGTAACTGAAAAAACAGATGATGCTGTGACTTGAAAAGGCATAACATACATGCAGCTGTTATTGCAAGAAGCTGGAGTCACTTCTCTGACTTTTGTATTGCTAACAATATTCTTAAAAATACCTTCTTAGTTCCAAGCTGTTGCTTAACTGGAATGTGGATGCTTCATCCCTCCTCTTTGCAAAACAGAGCTGTACCCTGTGAAACCATAAGCAGGCTTATGGTAGTTTATTTCTATTCTAAGCCTCAGATTCCATAATTCTGTAAGGTAGAGCAGAACCAGAAAAGCGTGTGTCTGTTGGCATGCAAGTGACCGGACAAGGCAGCCTCTTGAAGATGTAGCTGCCTGCACAAAGCAAGCTGGAGCAGGAATCAGCCCACTCAGCCAGCAGAGCAAGCATTGTCTCTGTTTCATTTCATTAGAGCACATCATCATTATAATTTTCCAGACCAGCCAGCTAATTGTATTATCTGTGTTGTTTTTATTGGCTGAAGAATCACGGCATTCTCTCCTATGGCTTTCTTAAATTAAGATTTATTTAAAGCCTCTCTACACAGATTTTGGAGCAGACACATTATGTCTTCTATTACTGCATGTCTTGTCCTCATTTGAAATCAAGGCAGCCAAATCAGGTTCTGCAATAATAAAACCATAGAGCTGAAGACATGAAAAACTGAGTCATCCTAAAACTGAGTAGCTGTATCATTTTACTTCTCTGTGGTCATTGAGGGGATAGTTTTACATTCCGTTTCAGAAATCTGAGACATTTAATAAAGCAGAATACCAAGAAGCGTAGATATTAAAGAAAAAATTACCTGGAGCACTTACCTGAAAGGGTTTTTTTCAGTCTGTGTGAAGTGATCTGCTTCCATTTCAGTTGTTGGACAGATGTGCACACTACAGAGCTGCTGCTGGCACTGCAGCACTGTCACCAGTTTCCCCAGTGCCTTGGTAGCTGCACTCTCCCCAGTTGAGGCACTGAACACTGAAGTCACTCAGAGAGGGGGCAGAAGAGATGGCCTCTGTCCCAGCATTCTAGGAATAACCCTTTGGGCAGAATAACCCTTTGATCCTATCTAGCAGTGTTTCAAGGCCATTGGGGTAGCCAGACATGACAGATGAGGTCCAATATGGCAACCTGAGGAAAGACAGGTGACAAGGGCTGGGCTGCATGGATCCCAACAAGAGAAAACACTCAGGCATGCAGACATGTTGCGTTCAGATGATCAGATACAGGAAGCGGAGGTTTGGGTTGTGATAAAAAAATGTGTCACACTCTGAAAGCCAGTTTAACCTGCAGGAAGAGCTCATTTGTTTAGTCCAAGAATATTTGACCACCACTTCATCAAAAGAGTTTTATCTGCTGTCATATTTTTACTATTTGTGTTTGCTTGGGATTTTTGACACATTTTCTTTCTAAATCTGTTTCAAATTTTTCACCAAATCTTGAGTTCTGCATGATATTCAAGTCCAGCTGAGGGGTAGAGTGACATGATTTGACAACGTTTTCAGCTGCCTTTCCATAGCCTTTCCATATTTTCCAGGTTAGCTGATGGTAGCGTGAAGTTTGGGTATTCAGAGAGAGTTTAAAATAAAATTGAAATGTTTTCTGTTAAACAAGTGGCACTTTGCATAGTGTCTGAGAGAGATGGCTCTGAACATCCACTCTCCTGGTGTCTGGTGCCTTCTCCTTCAGCAGAGGCCTGATGAGGTGGTGAAGCTTTGCACTCCACTAAACTACAGTGACTGCTGTACTGTAAAGGGAAGAGAACTAAATTCTCTTTTGGATGCTGTGAACTGAGCTCAGTGTCCAAGACTGGGTTAGCTGGCAAGACTGATGAGAAGATCATACTTGTCCACACAGTCAAGTCATAAGGATGTGAGAGGTGCCTGCTCAGACAGTCTAGTTAACATTTGGCTGGTTTTTCATGGAGTCAAAAACTGATGCCATCTTGGAGTGCTGTCAGTCAAAGGGCACCCAGGAGCTTCTCTTGTCTCCAAGACTGGGATGGGGGTGTGTTTAAAGAGTGGAATACCAAACCTGGGTTAGCTGTGTAGCTGCTGGGTCTATCCCTGCGTAGTTATTTTGCTTCACAACAAACTGGTCCAGCAGTCTTTCTGACAGTGGATTAATTCTCCCTTCCTCTGGCTGCCAGGTAAATGCTGCTGCAATATCCTTTTATTTCTGTCTTCTGTTGAGTCTATTGTTGTGCTCAACCATTTGTCCTTTTTTGTGGTGTGTACATCAAAGCAATTCCATAAACATCTCCTTGCTGAGGAGTCCTGGAAGGCACTACTGGGCCATTGTTCAGCACTGCAGTTGACCCTGCTGATGTGAATGAACCATGTGCTGAGTGTTTAATGGATACTGAGTGACCTGACCAGATAAAAGTAAAATAACACCCAGAGGGAAGGGAAAGCAGCCAAAAAGAAATTATGGCAGTGCTTCTCACAAATGGAAATACCTGCCTTTTTTTACCCCAAGCCACTTAATCTTGGACCATAAATGAAGAAAATTACTACTCATCAGTTAAAATCAGTTACTACTTATTGCCTAATCTAGCAGGCAGAAATATAATGGAGGTCTAGCGGTTGGAACACAATGCCAGATATTTGCAATAAAATTAAAATTATAGCTCTATGTCAGCAAAGGAATTTGCCTTTGGAACAAATTGTCAAGGAGTATGTTTGCTTCTTTGTAATGTGAAGATATTAGTAGTTTAGAAGTAACTTCAAGGCTTGAAATGGGAATTACTCCAATTTTTCATGGTCTGTACTATGCAGAAGGCAGGCTACTTTTGCTCAAGGCTGCAGATAAGAAGAAATAAGCTATTTCATAAAATTTCATAGAATCAGCTTAGGGAAAAAATACAGCTAAATTCAAGTGGGAGTGGGAGTTACTAGTATCAATCATTATGCACATAAAGGGCCTTTGCATTCATTGGCACCAGTGATGGTGGTCTACACTTAAAATGGTTAGCTTTATTTTTTTCTGCTCTTGTTGAATCAGCTGTAACCATACTAGTAGGAGAAGTTACAACTGTTTAGCAGTGTAGTTTATCCTTGTGTAGTTTAATCTTGTTAGGAAGCAGAATAAACAGTAGAAAGAATGATCATCTGTACAGCACATAAAAAAGCAGTTACATCAGTAACAAGTCATACGCCTAATCAAAGATATTAGACCCATACAGACCATTCAATATAAAGGTCAAAAAACTGTAGATTCAGTAATCCAAGCTGGTAACTGTGGCCCTGGGACTTTTAAGTGCTGTCAAGTCACAGCTCATGGTGCTCCTGGGTTGGGTATGGGGGAGTAGTCTGCAGCTGGCACTTGTGATTGCTGCTCCTGCAGGAGTAGAATGCTGCTTGTGAGATTTTATGCTACAACCTTCTGTTCTAATACACCTACTCAAAGTGTCAGGCTAAAGGAAAGTCACCAGCTAGTGATGCAAAAGTCTGAAAGCTAAGTTGAAGGTCTTGGTGGGTCTATGCTACTGAAAATCAACACCTCTAACTGAAGTTAATGAAGAGGTAGTGTTGCTGCAGTCACACCTTGATTCCTCCTTGGTGTAAGGTAACCACTTTCTCTCCCAGCACAATCCCACTTCAGACTTCAAAGTGTTGTTCTTGGCTGGTTTTGGCCTCCAGAGAGATCCCCTTCCTGCCACCAGCTTGCCTTAAAAATTATAAATGAGACTTACTCAAAGGCTGCTTAAGAAGCCTTGAGAGTCGCCAAGAATTTTTTCCAGTTCCAGAAATTTTTCTTCCATTTCCTGAAACAGTGTTTTAAATTTCAGTTTTCCAGACTCTGTGGGAGTCCCCTCAGAGAAAGATTACAGTTTAACTAAATATTAGGAGAAAAGAGAAATGGCAGAAATGAGACACAGAAGTAAAATGTAATTTCTGCCTGTAATTCAGGCTGTTTCAGGAGCATGCTCCAGGGCACTGATCCCTTCCTGCTGTGGCTGCAGCAACACAGCCTGGTTTTTCACTTGTTTTCCAGTGTCAGGAATGCATTCCATAGCAAATCAGTTTTACACTTCTGTTGAACAATATCTTAAATTTAATGACTCTGAAATGGATGTTGATGTGTTAGGGCAATCAGAGTTTTCATAGTGGACGATGATCCTGCAGCTGCATTGGACCAATCAGCTGGCTTTTCCCCATGGGCAATCTGCATTACCCTACACTTACGAAATGTTTATTTCATAATCTGATAAAAAAAGATTCTGTTTGTAGGTACTACTCTGGGACCAGGACTGCTTCATGAAGACATCACTTTCTCCTGGGGCTGGTGGCATAGCTGAAGGACCTGCTGCTGCAGAGTGGGGCAGCAGGCAGGCAGGGAGGGATGCTCCCCCAGGCACGGCTGTGCCACGCCCAAGCACAGAGAGCTCTGCAGCCCTCCCTCCCTGCTCTAGGGCCACACAACGAGGCTGGGGGCTGCAAGGGATGCTGTGGGGAAAAGACAAAGGCTGGGGAGAGGCAGAGAAGCATGTGTCAGTGTAAAGACAGTATATTTACTCTCCTTGTCTAATATAGGTAAGATCTGGGTGGTATGAAAGCTCTTTTTGTTTTCCTCAATATGCATTTTGTTGTTTTACCTTTCGTTAGTATTTTTCCATTATTACTTTTATTGCTTTGAAAAATGCAGGTTATCTAAGGTGACCTCCAGTTTAAGGCAGGGGTCAATATCTTAATCACATACCTGGGGCCCTACCTTCTTCCTGGATCCATATGAAAAGAAATAGCAATTTCTGAGGGCCTGAATATAGCCAAAATAGTGCTAATGTCTATATGCTGGTTTTATTGTGCTCAAGTGAGCCATCATTTAAGTGGCATTTGTTTTGTCTCTGTCCCCTTCCATGTCTGTACAAATGTATAAATATAGGCAGTCCCTGAATGTCATAGTTTTAATACTGCAAGTGACCAGATGTGAGAGCAAAGCATGAAAAAGAAGAGTCAAGACATCACAGGTGCAGAGTATATCTGAAAAGAAAGCATTTAAAAGTACAAAGAATTTGGTTTTGCTTGGCTTCTGTTATGACAAAGCCATTTAAATAATGTCAGTGGGATGATACTTAGATTTGAAGCAAAGCTCTGAGCTTGATATTAAATTATATGAGGTTTCAAGGAAGCTACCAATAAACTTGTCAGAAAAAATTTGCTGAAACTGCTGTTCTACAGAATTCTGGACTTCTGATAAATCTATTTTCTCTGCAACCATATTGATGTTCTTTTGGAAAAAAAAATTATGTTCCAAAGTTTACCATGGGTTTTATGGTTGCTTTAATGTGAAAAACTCAGGTTTCTAGGTGAAACATTTTGCCAGTTTCTCAGTGACAATACTCCTAGATGATGTGTCATTGTAATAGGTAATATGCTATTGGAAGTAAATCTGTTTGCAAAATGTGTTGAAGAACAAAAGTGTTAATAAAAGTTATGCAAACAAATCTCAATAAACATTTTGCCAAATATTAATAACTTTATAGCCTGTATATACTCTGAAAATCCTCTCCAAAATATATTTATTCTTCTGCTGGCCCCTTTTTACATCTTTCCCTCCTGACTTGTCCTATGTGGCACTCCTTTCTGCATTTGAATAGATTCTGTTCTGCAGTCTGTCTGTGATACCATTTGTCCAGATAAACTCCAGAAGAATGACTTACCAAGGCGTATATTGGCTTTGACCAGGGGAAATGAAAACCTATTTTTCTTATTCTTCACATGTGTGGCCTTAAATAAGCAAGAAAGCAGTATGAGCAGGAGCTAAAGCTTTGGACTTGGCCACCCAACAAGCATTCACGGAACTGGAGTATTTCATACTGAAGTTCTGAGACGTCACCATTAAAAGTGCAAATGGCTCTTGCAAAGAGACACAGCAGTAAATAATAAACATGTGGTATGTCCAGTAGGGTGTGAGCCTCTGCAAACACCCTGTGGCTCTGTGTATGTGTGTGCACGTCCTTGTTGCCTTGCTGCCATGAATAAACATTCGACTCACTGCTTGGCAAATAGATTTTCAATTAGTCCGTGCATGGTGAATAATATAACAGTTACCAATGTGATATGTATTTCTAGATGCTGAGAGTTGTTTTTGGTTCAATAATTTATGAAAATTAATCATGCTGTCTCCATCAGCTTTGGGAATGTCTGCAGCATTCATCAGCCCAGAAGGTCACTCTGAGGACTTTTTTCTTTTTCCTTCGTATTGGCTTCCTCCCACAGTATTAAAGAAAAAACAGTTCTGCTCAGTATATTCTGCCAGTTAATACAGATGGGTATAAATAGATACACATATATATGTGTATGCTGCAATCTCATAGACACTGATTAGGGGCTTCATGTCCTTATTTGACCTGTCAATTGTTTAATTTGTGTTTATTTCCTTTCTAGCCTACATAATTCTCTTGCAGTCACCTAGACACCGACAGAGCAGTTCTTGTGCTGCTTGTGAGAGCAGAGCAGCTGAGCAGCAGACTTCAATAAGGCTGAGCTTGGCTAGAATAAATATGATTTTATGCTTCACAATCTGGGGCCAGCAGAACTCAGGAACATGAGGTCCATCAGGAAATGCACATAAGAGAGCAAATGCAATAAATCCTGCTGCAACTGCACTGCCCAGGCAGACCCCAGAGGCTGCCTTTGGAGGACAACCAAAGTTATGGCCAAAGCAGTTTCCTAATAGCAATTTGCTTGTTATCTGTCCATATTAGCTTACATTCACCTTACTCATGTGCCCTTCTTAAAGTTATCCATGGTTTTGTAGGCTAGAAAGCATAACTGTTTCTCCTGTCCCAGGGGATGTGGTGATTGTTTGAAGGGCTTTTTCTGTTCTCCTGCAGACATGCACTGTAATGAGAGAGGACTGTCACCCTTCTTCCTATAAACCAGGTGTGCCATGTATGCCTTTAAACAGCCATGTAGTTTGAGCAGTGACACAGGCTGCTGGGCCAGGGAGCAGCGTAGCTGAGCTGAAAACAAATCTTGGGAAAATTACTGCATCAAATGCAGGCAAAGTGATAAGGAAAACTGTAAGGAGAAGTGGAAAATATCAGAAAGTTTTAATTCCTGAACATCACTGATCTGTTTTGTGTATGATGCTCCTGTGAATTTCACATGAGGGGCTAGCTGTGGCACACAGCATTCAGGGCAGTTTGCCTAACCATAGGCTGCAAACAGTAGAATTTGCAGAAAGGGAGGAAAAATCACCAATTCAGTTAGTTTGCCATCTTCAGTAGGACAAATGCATTATGTAGCAGGTTACTGACTTAGCAGGCCTAATGCTTCACTTCACTTTTCATCTTAGACAGCCCTGATAGGAAAAGCTATTAGGAGAATTCACTGAAAACCAATGTGTCACACTTTGTACAGAACCACTTGAGGAAAAGGTACTTACTGTGCCTTTCTGAAGCACATGGTAATGACCTGAAAGAGCTGCTGAAAGATTGGTTTAGGCTTGGCCTTATCTCAAAGAAGACAAATAAGGAAGGTCATTTCTCTACTTAGTATCATAGGGTTGATTTTGCTCTTTGATAGTTCATGAAAGCTCTCATGAACCATCTGGAAGGAGCTTTGATACATAAATCTCATCTAGTCATCACTTAAAGACAGTGACCTTCAAAACATTGAGTCAGCCAGTGACAGAAGCCATGCAGAAACTCTTTTAACAAAATTGCTGCCTTTGCTTTTGTGTCAGTGCTTCATTAGGATGAAAAGCAATGGTGGACACCCAAGGCACCACTTCCAAACAGTGAGTGTGCAATTTGCAAAAAGCATCTGTGTGGTTTTCAAGTGAAAAGCTTGTGACAGCTTCCCCACAAGATGGGGGGTGTGTGGGTGGGTGTTTGTGTATGTTTAAAGGTGCATGCCTGTCACCTTGTTGCTTTATATTGAGTTTCTTTTGGGTTTTTTTTCAAGCAAAATTAACATTCTGCCATTTGGGGTGTGGTTTCCTTGTGCTGTATATGACTCATATTGCTCATCAGGGCTGCCTTGACAAAAATTTCATGGCTCACCTGAATAATGTGTAATAATGTAATCCGCTACTCATCCAACTATCCAGGTCTGCGCTTAATGGGTGTGGTCAAATGGAGGAAAGGGGTGTCTCTGCTTGGCCAGGCCTCTCAGATTTGGAGACATCATTGTGCAAGGCCCTGTGCCACACTGCCATGGGTCTGACTCAGTGTGGCTTGCCCTGGCTGGGCCAGGCTCTGGGATAAGTCAGTCTGATGCCATGGCAGGTCTCCTCTCCAGGTGGAAAGCCTCTTCACTACTCTGCCTCCAAGGAATTGAGCCTTTGTACTTTTGCTTTCAATGGAAGCTCATAGAAAGCAAAAGTACAAAGTCATCCACTCAGTCCACAGCAGACTTCCTCAGCCACAAGAAGAATTTGCATTCCTCTAAGCAAAGCATAAAAATTACTGCAGAGAAAAGAGTATAATTCATATGAAACTAGTTTGCTCATTTTCCGCCACAGTTAGAGCATTGAGCTCAACTTTTCTTAATTTTCTGTTCTCTGGAGTTTATGATAGGGCTTGCCATGTGCTCCTACATGAAAAAGAAATGGGGTCCTTAATGAGCACAAGGGGTAATGTCTTTGATTTTCTCACCTGAACAGCTCTGATGCATCTTCTTTAGTGGGAGAGATGTGCAACATCTCATGGGAAAAAGGTGCAACCTATTGAGGCCCCAGCCATGACTGTGGTATTTGGTTCTTCCTAGGAGAAATTTGGGTCAAATAGTGATACAGTACAAGGCTTACACCCCAGGCTGCAATGGTTCAGATGAGTGAGACTTGTGCAGTCTGCCTTAGTCTGCGGGCAAAATCACTTTGATAGCAGATATTTTGTGTATGCAAGCCCTGGAAGCTGCGAGTAAAATGTGATGCCATTTGCACTAGCCATTGCACAAACATTAATCTCCAGGTTTTAATACCAATTTATTTTATACAAAAGCTATTAATATATCGTGTAGTGTTTTCAGGACACCTATTTGCAGAGATTACTAATGACCTAGGAAAATCTTCTCATTCTGCGTAATATAACCCCTAGTAATTAGGACTTTAAAAAAATGAACCAGAAATTATGATTAATTTCATGTAAAATTACATTAAAATTAGAACAGGTTGCTGTAATATGGGTCAGCTAGTCATACACATTTATAATCACTGAGAAGATTTATATTAAATGACATGAGGATTTAATTCTGTACATTTGCAACAACTCCCCTCCTCTTTCCCAAAACAGAAACCTGTTTGCTGGTTGAGGATGAATGATACTTCATGTTTTTCACAGAGATAGCTCTTAAAAGCAATCTGGTGTCCTGTTTCCAGTGATTATCTGGTAAAGATGGTAAGTGACATGTTGTGTGATGCACTAAATGGAAAGTGTGATGACTAGTGACAGACAAAAGGCCAGGAAAGTTCTGCCTGGATAAGCTAACCATAACCCATTAACATTGTCCCACTGAAAGCAACCCAAATGATGTAAAATAAAGCTGAGTTTACCTGATAACCAGAGAAATATGAAGAAGAATTTGTAGCTGGGAGACAGCAGTGAGATTCAAGCAAGTCACTATCAGCAAGAAAACAAATGGAAGTTCAGAACACAGGAAACTTGTGCTGGAAAGACAGTCAAAAGTAGCAAAAAATAGGGAAACTGGCGAAAGAAGTGGGTAGAGGTAGGATAAAGCTGAAGAAAAGGGCACTGCTACCTGGGTTGCATGCACACGAGGAACTTGTCAGAGAATGATTGATGACTCTGTAGAAACTGAGGAAGTCTAATTTTCCACTATACAGTTGAGTTAATTTGGATTTTCCAAAATAAATTGGTATCCAGCAGCCTGTGGTTTCGTCACTTGTAAGCCTGAACAATGAGTCGTGTTTGTTGCTACCTAGAAACCTGATTTGCTGGTAAGGGTTTCCTCCTTTGTACTGAAGACCATTGTGTTTGCTTCTGGGAAGTGGAGGAGATCATGTTTTAGCGGGCACTCATTCAGAGTTCCCTGGTGAAAGGGTGTCAGTCTCTGCAAGGTGCTTGAGAACATCAAGAGAACAGAACTTCTGCAGGCAAATCCTGGAGGGTTTGGCAGGAAGCAGTCTTTCTCATGGGTGGCTGACAAGATTCTGTAGAACATGTAGCAGACTATTCCACTGTAAAACTTACAGGCAGGCTTTTTCTAATATTCACAGAAAGGTACCATTGTCTGGACCAGGGTATTGACTTTGTGAAAAAAAAGGAATCTCAGTGTGTTTTTCTCAGTGATCAAAGCACTTCCTTTTTTGGATGTGTTTTATAACTCCTCCATCTGACAAATTTGGCTCCAAATAGAGGTGATGATCTGTAGGAGCCACAGCATAGAAGACAGGCAGGGTGATGTTAATGGTAAGGATGCTGTCCTCCAGAGGGGTGTGTCTGCTTCTAGTAATGGATCCTGGAGCAAGGGCCATTGTGGTGCTGCTCCTCTGAGGAGAATGGGAGGGTGGCTTAGACACTGCAGACCTGCACAGCAATAGGGGTACTTTTGCATACACTTGAGACTTCAGGTTGTTCAGCTCCTTTCTTGTGTTGCTGATTTCTCATGGCTTTAAACAGTGCACTTTCAATTCTCTAAATAGGTGAAGGTGCTCAGAAGCTCAGCAGCAGCAGCTGCAGTGTTGCAGGATGTGGCTGCCTGTGCTCGGCTGCTATGTGTCCTGGTAGATGAGTGTGGGTTTTCTTGAACCTCACAGCTGAATTGTGTTTTACAGTGTGAAGAGTGCCCTTTAAGACAAAGGAAAAAAAAAAAAAAAAAGGCTATAAAAGGGCTTTGATTTGAACTTTATGTGTTAATTTTACCACAGGCATTTAAGTGTTATGTACATGGGAAAGTAATAAAGAAAACTTAGAGCCTGGGCAGTTAAATCAGCAAAGATCCTGAGCCTGTGTTGTTAGAAGTGCCCACTCCACTCAGCTGTGTGCATAGCACCACACAGACTTTAGGATGGTGAAGAGATGCTGTGTTAACAGGCAAAAATGCTTCGTTTTGAAACCATGTTCAGACGGATGCACATGACTGAAAACTGTATCCTTTGGGCTGTGAAGGCAATGGGGTTGCTCCTGAGCTGTGAGTGACAAGGTCATAGGCTGCATACTGAGAAGTGAAATGCTGCTTGAACGTCTGGACAAACCCTAAGGATGTTGCAATCTTATAGGCTAAAATCTGAAGAGAGAGATGAGGACAGGGCTTTGTGATGCAGTCTGAGGAGGAAGAACTAATATAAAAGTCAAGTATGTTTCCAAAGAAATTCCCAAATGGAAAAGCCCCTTGCATTTTCAGAATTAATATCCTCCAGGGAAAAATAAAGTTTGGAAAGGCTCACTTTTTGCAGTGCCCAGCAAATGGAAGAGCATATCTGATATGCTGTGTGTTGAGAAAAGGAGGGAGGTTGCAAGAATCATGACAAGATCCCTCTCCTGTTTCCTTCTAGTGATACTTTTAAATAGTATTATTTCTGCACCTCTGAGAATGCTCTCTGAGGAACACTGCTAGGAAGGCAGCTTTAGTTTTGGGCAAAACAAGAAACTCTCTAAGTGAGGAAGCTCTTTCACACAGCAGAAAGTTCTGCTACTTCCCGTGGCTTGTTGGGCTCTGTCCCTTGGCAAGCTGTCACCAGTGTGCGGTGAGCAGGGCAGGAGAGGCTTCTCTGTGCCAGCTACTGTGAGGAGAGATTTGGGTTTCTGCACCAGTCAATACTGGGTTCAAAGCAGGTTATTTTCCTGAAGCAAGACTTCTTGCACGCTTTCACTCACTGGAGGTAGAACTTAGTGGGGCTGTCTCTGTTTATTCACTGTGCCAGAGACAGCAAATATGGCATCCCTGTGCAAGCATGTATAAGTGCACATATTTATTTATTTATTTATTTATTTTTGTATTTATGGAGATGTATAAATACACACTTTCACATAGAAGGACACATAAAATACATATTTTTTTAAAAAGGCTTTGTATTGGCTTTCCCAAATCACAGACAATTATGCTGCTGCAACTTTCCGAATGAAAGCATGTACAATTTGTGTCTTTCTCCTTGACCTCTGCTTAAGGACTCTCTTGTTGCTCTCTGCACTTAAGTAGGTACTTTCATGAGTACAAAATGCGTATTAATGACTTCTGGTCACTTTCTTCCCATTATTGGCTTAGTTATTAGAGCATTTGATGGTATTTTGCTTAGATAAGAATGAACTCAACTTTTCCACTTTTTCATTACCTCTACTGGCTTTATTGTGACACTGCTTTGATTTCATCTTTGGGATCTCCCTTTGACACTTCCCAGTGCTCTCCCTTGGATTTTTTGAAAGCATATGTTAGAAAGAAAAGAGTGAGGAGTGCTAGTTCAGTCACATTGCCCTAAATCTAACAGCAGCATTTGGTCTCATCACTAAGCTGAGCATGTAATTTCATGTCCTTTTGAGGTGTTCCAGTCCAGCACAGTCTGGTCCTGCAGGAAGAGCTCAGGACTTTTGCTGATCTCCTATCCATTCTTTCAGGATTTAAAAATATCCCCATGCAGGGCTAGCACATGGACATAATATAGGCTGCATAAAATGTGGGGAGGTTTTCTGGCAGCTGGGAGATCAGCATTCAGGGTCTGCTCCTTTGTGCTTTTGCTAGTCCTGAATGACTTGTACCGGAGTGCTTTGCTCCTCTTCCTTTTTTTGCTTTGCTCTGCTGTAGGGTGTCAACACGGTCAATTATTTCTTCCCCTTCTTTCTTTATACCAGCTTTCAATGTGTCCCACATAGCAGAGACCTCCTTCCTCATGTCTTTAAAATAAAACATTTTTTTCATGAAGTCCTGATCTTCTCTTCTGATGATGAAAGTAAATCTCCCACCACCTTCAAAAGGTTGTCATTACCTGGCACAATATCTGTAAGCTGTCGTTGCTGACTATATCCTGTGTTCCTAGCAAGTGCTTTCTTGACACAGTGTTTGTTCCAGCCACTCACACAACAGTAATTTAATATAAAGTCTTTTGGGTTTTGTAGATGTGATCAGGCTTTATGTGTGTATTAGCTGAAGAGAAATCAGTGATTCAGATGGTAAATTACAGCAAAAAATCTAACGTAGCTTTTTCCACACTGTTGTATCTACTGGTTTCATAGTGCTGGAGATGAGAACTTGGCCAAAAGGAGTTAATTATCCTGAAAATGTTTGGAGAAGCAGAAAATGTGGCCATTGGATTTTAAGTTCCTTGGTGCACAAATACCTACAAAATACCTTGGAAAATTCAACATCTCTTTATGAGTACCAGTAGGTGAAAGATCGCAAATAATTCTTTTCAGTGCTTTGAACAGATTCATTGTTAGGAATCTGTGTGTGTGTGTGCATATGGGTAGTATTAATACTAGGAACCAAGTACAATCAAGAAGAAACAACCTGGTTGTAATGATACTACATATGAGGAAATGTAGAAGGGGAAAATCAATATATTAGATTATCACTGCGGTGTTTGTACATCATGTCCTGTTAATAGCCCAGGCTATTTTACAGAACATGAAACGTAACCGTCAGTATGAATGTGAGTAGTTCTGTCCATGGAGATGTAACTACAGGTTGCAATCAATCTTCTGTGAATAGAGTGGATAAATTCTTTTCCAGGCAAATGTTTCGCAGAAACTGTATGTGAATGCTGCATGGGAAAAAAATTTCTACTGTCATCCTTGTTGTTCTACAGAATGAAATTATCAGTTATACTGAGGGTTTGGAGCGCTAATTCTGGAGCACTCTTTGCTGTTGTAATTTATGGCAGCTGTTTGCAAGGCCCAAGAGTACTGGAACAAAGCATGGAAGTAGAAAATTAAGATATATGAATTTTCAGCCTCCAGAACTTGCACATCTGTCTGATTGCAGAGTCATAAACTTCTAAAGTATATTTTGAGTCTTTATTGGACGGAAGTTCACTATCACATCATTCTCAGGCAACTGCCAATGGAGAAAATACTAATTACTTGCATTACTTGAATATACTGAGTTTTTTATAAAGGGCTACAGTTGCAGCAACCTCTGTGCTCAAATGAGTTCTGCATTTAGCAGCCTCCCTGAGGTGCTGTCTGACTTCTCCTGAAAGCTGTCATACTGACATTAATTAGTGAAAGAACAAGTACAATGAAGTGTTCCTCATTCAGTGACTATTCAGTGAGAGGCCATTAAATTGAGCTGCATATGCCCCTTTGCTGGCTGACCTCTCCAGTTAGTATCACCTTGATTCGTATTTATCATGGCTTTGTAGCAAGCACACAGCAGGTGGAAATCAGACAGAAAGAGGAGAAAGGATTTACCACACTTCAGCTTGTGGCTCAGGGCACATACAATAACAAAATCGGTCAGACTAAGCAGTGCTGCAACTCTGGAACATGGTATTGGATAGCAGCACCTGCATCACCAATGAGGCCCTAGGAGAAAATAGGGCAAGCTGTAGGCAAGTCAGAGAATGAAAGGGATCAGGGCAGAAAAATGGCAATGGCCTCCTTTTAGCGTGTTCCACATAGCTGAGAAGCTGAGCTCAGGGGGAGCGGGGCACTTCTGCCCAGAAAAGGGATTGAGCCGTGCAGAGCTTGCATGATTCAAGTGGCGGCACACCTCTTCCCAAAATCCCTCACAGCTGATGGCAAAGGAACATGAAGACTAGCTCTCCACAATCCCTTCTTACTACTTCTTCCTTTCCAGGGTGCACAACCACATGACGATGGTCCAGCCCTTGCCCTTGTTGGTGTGGCCAGAGAAGCCTCGAGGCAGCTCTGCAGCAAGAATGCACAGCTGAATCTGCAGCACTGGCTTTTTCAGGCAAACCTGGATGGGAAACATTCATGTTCTCTGAAAGAAAAAAAAGGGAAATACATCTCTTGTGCTCAGACACAATATGGAGTAATTTTGAGACTCTGCTTTCTATTAATGTAACTGTTGATAGGAGGAGATAGAGTTACATTCACAGTTCCTAGGCCACTGAATTGAGGAAGGCTAACTCTACCTACTACTGTGAGTATTTTGTTTTGCTGAAGTGTCCAAAGCACTTGGCCTTATATTCTGCAATTCAGCCCCACTGGCATTAGGGCAGTGGGCTCAGTCAAAGTCTGTAGCCAAGGAGAGGGCTGCATCCAGGAAAACTGGGCTATATTTGCCTTCAGACTTTTCTGAGATACCTTGTATTGCGCTGTGGTGTGAAAACAGGGCAGTGAGCTCTGCCACTGCCAACAAATACAACCCACCCACTAAATCGGGATGAATTTGGCTCAGGGACCAAATAAACCAAATCAAAACACTTGAGATTACCAGCTGCCCATTTAGGCAGCTAGTCTCAGGCAGGCTGGTCTATCCCTGTACCTTCTCTCTCTTGGGACCCTAGGCATTAATTTTAGGAAGATGGCTTTCCAGCTTACCTAGAGTTAAGGAATCACTTCAGTGTTTCAGTTAAACAAAATAAAGCATACCCTAGAATCCAACAAAAAGTTGGTTTCTTCTGGCCAGTGGCCAGATTAAAGTGTGTTTGATGGAGCTTCTGTACTGACTTGTGGATAAGACAGTGCTCACTAACAACTGGGAAGAAAAGGAAATGAGGAAGAGACAGCAGTCTGGCATGCTTTTTTTATTGACAGAAATGTCCTGGATACAAATTATGTTCCTACTCAAATCCTTTACAAGTAACCTGATTTAATTTGCCCTTGGGTGAGAATTTCATGCTCTGCAACACACTGTGGACTGGTATCATCACAACTTGCTTTGTCATCTACAAATACGTGTGGTCCCTTTTCATCAGATTACGTCCAAGCTAAATACTCAGTAAGTCTCAGGAGGATTTCTCTACCTCTAATGCTTTGCCCTATTCTTTCTTTCCTGTTTATTTTTTTTACAGTAGTTCAGGACACAGAAATATCTGTTTTGGTCTGATTCTCAGTAGTTTCTGCACTGATACCACTGAAGCAATATATATATAGGTCGATATTAAAAAAAAAAAAAAAAAAATCATATATATATAAAATGTATATGTATGATATTGCATACCATATCACATATATCACATGTATTTTATATATATATATATAAGATACATGTGATATATGTGATATGGTATGCAATATCACACACACACACACACTCACACACACACACACACACACACACATATATATGTGATGGTCTCCAGTGAAGAGTGCAGCACCTCCTCTGGTGAGAATTATGTTATGGTGATATTTCATTGTTTTTTGTTTTTCTTAAATTTCCTGCTCACTGTTGAGCAGGATATGGTAACATATCATATAGTTATATAGGGTGTGGACAAAGTGATTCAGAAGAAGTGGGTACAGAAAACAGATAAAACATGTGCAGGGCAGAAATTGCTGTGACTGGTTTTGGTTTTGGTGGGGGTTTTTTTGTTGGGTTTTTCTTTTTGTTTTGT
Organism: Entomyzon cyanotis; assembly: GCA_024500445.1. Taxonomy (NCBI): domain Eukaryota; kingdom Metazoa; phylum Chordata; class Aves; order Passeriformes; family Meliphagidae; genus Entomyzon; species Entomyzon cyanotis. Next base: position 27,895,497 of record JAKEPQ010001021.1, on the reverse strand, counting down.
TTTTTTTTTACTTAGGGCTTTAAATTTCTGTGACTCTAGCTACAAAAGCCACAAAATTAGATTACATTAAAAGGTTTCACACCATGTGAAACACTGAAACTCAAATTTCAGGTCAACCATATGGCCACATGTTGGGAGAGAGCATAAAATGCTCTACAGTTTTCCTACTTCACTGCTGAGTCTGTGGGCAAACATTAGACAACATGTAACTTGATTAGGGAAACAAGCTTCATGTTTCTGCAGCACACAGACAAAACCATACCAAATAAACCACCACCTATTTTCACACTCAGTTTATGCCTTCTGAAGAAAGCCAGCTATGTATCCCTGAGGGCAGCAATGTTAAAAGGAAGGAATTTTCATAATTCATCATATTTCCTCTCTTCAGAAACTGGTTGGTCAGGTCTCTTCTTCCCCCAGGTCTTTCCCAGCCCTGGAGAAGACGCTGCCCTTTGAGCATGTGGGGTTTATGTGGTGTGCTTTGGGATTGACAAAAAAATCTCATTAACCCTGTTGTAATCTATAAATCCCAGCCATCTCAACAGAACAGAACAAAGCTGGTGGCTCTCCTGGACTGATGTATTTGGCAGACAAGCAGGGCAGTCGACACCAAGCCTATTTGGGATTTTTGTCTCTTACTATTTTAGTCTGTTGAGTCTGACAATCTGATCAGACAAACATTCTCATTAACTACTGCTAAAAGAAAAAAACAGAAGTCAAGCCCAATATGGCAAGCAGCCAACGTAGTTTGTAAAGAAGCAGCTCATTTGGAAGATGAAAGCTTTTCCAGCAGTACCTTTTTCCTAAGGGGGGAAGTACTCAAAGACATTTACATTTAATTGATGTTCACTTTTTCTGAAAAGACAGCAGGGCAAGATAAAACCATGTTTTATCAGTTCTCTTCTTTTTCTCTCTGGTGTCTGTGTCCCTCATCACCAGGAGACTGGTGCAGAGTTTTCCCACTTCTGAGTAACTGTGTAAATCCTGCTTTTGCTTTTCCTCTCTCTGGGTAGGGATCTGGGAAACAGCTCTTGAACTTAAAATTACTGTTACTTTATATGTGTTACTTGATCTCTGCGTGCATCTAGTCTAACTACCTCTATGACTAAATGAAATGAAAAAAGTATTTCTCATAAAATACAACTCCCCACCCGCTTTTCTAACTAACTCTTTGCCTACAGTGAAGTGCAGCAGCTGGGAAATAATCAGCTTGAAAAAGCAGACATCTATCACTTGCACTAAAAGGGGACCCATTAGCTGTGAGTAGCAGGGTGCTATAGCTGCTGAGATCAGGCAAGGCAGAGACACAAGATCAAACACAAAGCCAGAATACAGCACTTTGCAGTCAGAAATGTGGTGGTGGTTGTGAGAGTTGTAAAGTAGACCTGTTGAGTTTAGTGATGAGGCTTTCACTGGACTTCACAGAAACAAGATCTACACAAGGGCAAGGAGCAAGCAGTAATGCAAATGTGGTTAAATCGGCTTTAAAATGTGTATCAAATGAAATCTCATCATCAAAATGAAAATTTCCTCTGACATATCTGCTCCTTGATGATAGGAGTACTGGGTTTAGTGGCCCTGCCATGGCAGGGAGGAGCAGCTGTGTGCTCTGCAGCAGCACCGCCAGCCCCACTCCCCTGCAGGTGCTCTGGTGCAGCCACAGGGATGGCACTGCAAGATTGACTGCACCACAGCCCCAGCCTGCAAGGCACTGCAGACACCCAGCTGCAGAGCTCCTCCCCCGCCTCATTTCAAGTACCAGGATTTTTAAAGAGCAGAGACAGAACTGCATCCGTGGAGAAATTTCCTCTGAGTGTGGACAGAGACTCTTCCCTCAGCTCATCACTGCATGAGTTTGGGAAGGGGATGGTGCTGATGCCAGGCAAGCCAGGGCTTGAGGCAGGAGGATAGGCTAAGGCTGTGCTTCTCCTAGGGTGAAGTGCACAGTACAGATGCACAAAGCCATAGACCTTTTTTGTTTGTGTACAAGGAGTTATGTCTGAACTGAAGAAATTATCCTCTGATTTCAATGGGATATTGTCAATGTTGCCTTTCCAAGGAATGTTTATGTTCTACTGGGACTTTGCCAAAGCATGCTTTAAGCTCCAGTGCAAAGTTCTGCTCTGTTAAACTGCCATTTATATGTACAAGTTATTTTAGTATTAGAACTTAAATGTACTTCTCTTTGAAAGGCATGTTTACATTGAGGTGCTGCAGTTCATCACAATTGGTTGGAAAACTCTCTCTAGTCTAGATGAAACACCTTTCTACTTTTTTCCATTCATCTGACATTCACCTGGCATTTCTCAGCTCTAGGCTGGGAAATTTTCTGTTTCAGATTCCAAAGATGAAACCTCAAATTCACAATTTAGAAGGTCAAAGTCAACTGACTTCTTTTTTTTTCCTTTTTAACCAAGACATCAGAAACAAGAAGGGATAATTTAACATTTAGTTTTGTTGGTGAAACACTAGTTGCTGCATAGCCGTCGGGGAGGGATAGGGTAAAGAGAAAGGTGAAACCAGCATCTGGAAGAGAGTATTAATGATAGGAGGTGGCTAGCAAAGGAAACTAGAGAAGGGTTGCCACGTAGTCATTATGGGAGATATGGATAAAACTTTGTGGTCTACATATAATGCCTTTTGCTCTTAGAAACATAGATGGGAGATGTCATAATGCCTGGTTTTTAGTGTAAATGAAAGTAGACAAAGATAGTGCTTGTGAATCTGTGAATTGCCTTACCTTATAATTGAAGGTTTTTTTAAAAAACTCTAATGCTGCAGTGTTTTTGGGGTTTGACCCCACCAAAATTCTTTTTCTGTTAAGGAAATTAACTCTACCCCAGCCAAAACCAGTACAAATATACTGTGTTTCATATTACCAGACCTTTTTTTTTTTTTTGTTACTCCAGCTATGACCTTTTCAGTCTGGGACCCACTATTTTTCCACTTGCTGTGATGCCATTTTTCTTATTCACAAACACTATGTTTTCTTTGTTCACACATTCTGAATTCCTCTGAAATAAAGAAAAACTTGACATGCTTGAAAACTACTCCTTCTGTGGATAGTAGATGCCCATACAGGCTGAGCACACAGCTGTGGCACTGCTTTCAGCTCTATGTCTCTTATATCACACAGGTCTCCTGCCCCCATCCCAAAGCACACGTGTGGTGTTTGTCTGTGCTATTGGAACCTGCTCTGTTCTATCCCAGAGCTGACTGCTAGTGACTGCCCGTTTTCCTCCTGGGGCAAAATCGTGTGAGTTTATTCAGCTGGATATTCTTCCCCTCATTCATTTCTATCTCCCATGCCATGTGCCTGACATGACTAGAAGTAGATGAGAGGAATTACTTTACAATTATATAGCATGTTGTGAAAGAAGTGCATATAGTCCTTTTGAGGGGTTTGCTCTCTTATATAACACTGAGCTATGTACACTAAACACACAGATTGGTTTTGACCTTATTAGTAGCTTAGTGTTGTGTTCAGACAAATCAAATCCTTCTTAAGCTTCTGCAAAAGCAATGCATGAATTGTTAAATATTTGGGTTTCCAACTGTCTTTCCAAATGTACTGAATATTTCAACTGTCTTGTCACATTATTGCAATTTGCCTTTCATTGGACTCAGCAGAATGTATCTGGTCCAAACTTACAGCAGCTTAATACGAAAGCATCTTTGTGCCAACATTGTGATTTGCTGACTTTATAAATTATTAAGGCATCTGGGTGCAGGAATATATTTCAGAGACAGCTTTGCAAGCCTTTGGCATTAGCAATATTATGACAAGATAATCTGGGAGCTTTGATACCTTGAAGATCACAGCTTGCTTGGGGAACCCAAATGTGTCCATTATCTGAACTGCAGTGAAGCTCTGAAGGACACACAAGAATGGGGTATGGAAACAATGTGAGGTTTCCAGACTTGTGCACCAATACTGGCAGAGTGCTAATGGAGAGTAGCTCGTGCAACCTTTAGGAGAGAGGGTTGCTACTTCCAGCCCCTTGGCCCCTGGTGGTGACAGCTTCACCCAAGCCTGCTGCCATGCCCAGCTGCCCCCAGGGCTGACAGGAGCTGAGAGCCTCCAGATCCTGATGAGATGAGGTGGTGCTCCCAAAGTGTGGACATATGCAAGGCAAGGAAGGAGACGCAGCAGCGTCCCGGGGGAGGGACACAAAAGGCAGCTCCCTAGCTGGGGGTCACTGGGCTTCTAGCACTTCTGGGGTGGTACAAGGTCTTCTGATATTTAAACTGCTGTTTGCAACAGATGTTGTGCAAGAACGAGTCATTGGCAGCATCCAAAAAGGAGTAAGGCTTCTCAACACAGCACAGCTGTTCTGAGGAGATTTGGATTTAAATCAGCGTGGAGCAGCTCATGCCAGGCAGAAACCTGCCGCTGGCTTGGCAGCAGTTTTTCTTTGCAGTGTCTCCCAAGCCAATTTTCAGCCACTGGGGGCTTGTGCCAGGTGTTGTAAATGCCAAAAGAGACCCAGCAGCATGTCTCCATCTGGGCTGTGGCCAAGCCTTCCTGTAGTTTAAAGCTGTTTTATCTGTTAAGGTGTATGAAGGGAATTATAAGCACCTAAGCAAAAACTGATACAGATCCTAAGAGACAGACTCTAAGGTGGAAAATATTAAATGTTCTATTTTCTGTTTCATATTTTGAAACATGATCCCATTATATACTGATTAAATGCCACATTAGATATTCAATTTCAATATTAAAATTTTAATTTTATCTGGATTAACTATGGAAGCTATTTAATTTCTATATTTAGTATCTCTTCCCTGTCACACAACCCAGAAGGGATTGTAGATGTGATGTGCAAGCTGAATTTCCATCTTGCTCTCTTACAATTGGACCATGTTTTGGAATGATGCATGTAGTCAAGAAATAAATTAGTGCAATGGAAAGGGAATAGATTTTTCCCTTTTATATTTAAAAAATAATGAAGCTAGATGAGATTTTAATAAAAGAGGCTGAATACCAGGAGGCTTGGGAAAGGTTATGATGGGGAAAGTGTGTCTGTTCACTGCAGGGCTAGGAAAATGGAGGAGGGAGTGCAAATGAGAGATGATATGCAATCAGATAAAAAATCCCCAGAAAAGGGGAAAGCCAGTCAGATTCAGAGACCACATTTTGTACTTTTGAGAGAAACCTCTCAATTTGAGTACTAGCCAGAGAGTTATGGAAATCCCTCTGAATTGTGTAGTGTGGCAGGTTTGCCCTTTGTAGTAAGAGACACTTGTGCCTTTTTGTAGTAAGACTATTTAGAATTCTTGTTGTTTCTGATTTCCTCAGAGGTGATACTGGAAGACACTTCACTACTCAGCTGTTCAAACAAATGCTCTATTTGTCCAGTGTCCCAAAGACAACTACTGGCTCAGTGTAGATCATCACTAATGTTAAGAGGTGTATTTGGTGGCTAACAGTTAAAGTCAGGATTCCTGGGTCTATTCTCATTTTCTTTATGACTTGAAATGAAGCCTATTGAAGTCACTGAGATCCTATGGCACCAGTAGAAATGAAAACTACAGGTCAGTTAACCTCCCCTTGATTTCTGGGAAGGTGATGGAACAGATAGTCCTGGAAACCATTTTCAAGCACATGAAGAACAAGAAAATCACCAGGAGTGCTCAGAATGGGTTCACCAAGGGAGCATTTTCAAATTGAAACACAGGAGATTCTGTCTGAATATTAGGAAACACATTCTTCCTGTGAAAGTGACTGAGCACTACCACAGGTTTCCCAGAAAGTTTGTGGAGTCTCCATTCTTGGAGATACTGAAGAGCCATCAAGACCAGGATGTGGTCCTGAGCTCCTGGCTGCAGATGGCCCTGTTTGAGTGGAGGGGCTGGCAAGATGACCTCAAAAGCCCACTCCCAATCCCAACCACAGAGTGATTCTGTAAATCATGGTACAATCCATCATAGCCAAATGTCAGCATGTCACTGTCTTAACACACTTATTTATAAAGTAAGCACATTACCCACTTTGCAGAAGTACTATTGGTGCTCTGGTGAGGTGTTCTGAGATTAGGAGTACCAATATGCTGATAACCTGCTATGTGAGCTTCATTAGCATTAAACCAAGATGTCAACGTGAGATTAAGCCCTGTTGACTTTTACACTATGATTCTTCTGTTCCTTTTGGGTCATCTTTGACAAGTGTTAGACACTGTCTGGAACTTTCTGGGAATGGGCATAGTGGATGTCTGATAGATGTAGTTCTTCTAAGTGAATTGCCTCATAAATGTGCTCATGGGTGGCTGTCTCTGACAGTCTCCTCCAATCTTATGTTCTTCTGTGATCTCCATGAGGAGGGAGGAGGACCCTTGCACCCTTCCCTCCCAATACATTCATATTTCAGATCAATGTCCTCTACTGAAAGAGGTGATATGCCCCTTCTAGGAAGCACATCCATTGATGTGATGGCCAGACAGAAAGATCTGGGAGACAGATACCTTTTTAAATCTAGTATTTCAGCATTCTTCCATAGGGTAGGAGGAAGTGGTAGGTAGTCAGCCTTCAAAATGAGTCAGAGACAAGGAAGTGGCTATCAGGAGCTGGAAACGACATGCTTAAATATGTTTAGGGACTCACTGTTGACCTGATAACTGCTGATGTTCTGATTCACTAATCCACTATTTCAGACATAGAGAAAATACATGATTGGAGATATTAGAAGCATTTGGAGGATTTATGATCAGAACATAAGGTCTTCTGGAAGTCAGTAGGGCTTCTGTCTCTAAATCTTTCATCTGGCTTTAAAAGTCAGTCCTGTAGGCTGTAAATGGCCAGGGTAAAAGGAATTAGCTTCTTGGAGGTTTTATCAGAATGCCTTAAACTGTGCCACTAAGAGGAAAAATCTACATCAATTGTCTGCATGTTTCTCCCCTCTTTGTTTTCTAGATTATTTTAATTTTTTCAATTTCTCTTCGTCAAAAGTATGTCCAGAAGTGGGTCTTGCACACAGACAGCACAGCTGTACTTGCTGAGCCTGGATACATCTAATGTGATCACAATGACCTTTTAACCACAATTTAATTGAAAGACCTTCATACAGAGGTAAGTCATAATAAGACTTTAGGTCCATTTGAAATAGATATAATACTCAATTACTGCAAAATATTTAACAGAACCCTTCCTTTCATAGTTCTTGGAAATGAACAATCTTCACTACCTTGCAAGAACTATTATTTAGACACTGGAACAGTTTGACATCTACCGAGTAATTACTCAAGTTTTGAGTACATTAAAAAATTGATTTTGAAACTACAGAGAGGCATAAAATGGGTCACATGACTTTAAAGATCCTATGCCAGGTTTCTAGGGAAATGAACTCTCTTCATAAGGAGCTTTCATATGTTATTTAGTAAAAAATTGCAGTAAAGATCTGTAATGCAAGTCATATGATAGAAAATAGATTGGCATAATCAAACTTATCTAACAATTAGAGCAGGGTAAGAGTTTAACAGAAACTCATAGCAAGGGCTGAAAGTGCAGGTCAAAGAAATTCTAGGGAGGAGGGGAGGAAGGGGAAGGGAGGACTGACAGCTTACTCTTACAGGTTAGTACAATTAACTGTTTGAACAATCTAATGTAATCCTTTTCTCTCTCCATGGAATTTTTTATGTCCATTTGTGAACTTCCAACTGAGATGGGAAATGCTTTGAAAAATATCCTATAATTTAGTGAGAATTTTTGGTGTTGCTAGCTATTTTTGGAGTCTTGTATTGTAAAAGAGATCATATAATAATTTTTGAATCTGTGAATTGAATTGAAGTTTTGGATAACAGTTTTAAAAATACAAATTAAAATAAGTCTCCTTTTTCTTGAGTCTTGCATGCAAGTTTCTCTGGTGTGGTAACCTGACATAAGTTTTTCCATGAAGGCAAAAGACAAGATGAATTTTTTAAAAGAATTGGTCTGTTGAGAGTTTGGATGGCTTTCAGATATTAGATGAGAAGACAGGAATTTTCAAATTAGATTTTGGAAGGAGATGCAGAGGTAAATATAGAAAAATGAATCAATGAACCATTGTGATATGGCTGACTCTACCTCATAGTTTCATGGGAGAGATTTTCTGTCAGTTTTCTTCTGTGTAAGAAAATCAAAGCCTGAAGGAAAGCATATCTGGGCTTTACACTCTCTTTATATGCTAAAATCTCTTGAGATATTCCACTTAAAATTTTTAACATTTTTCTAACTCTTTAAGACTTTTCTAAAATCATTCATGCTGTATTTATTATAAAGAAATAGTTGATAAATGAAATAGGTAATCCCAGTGTTAACTTGAAAGAAAGTTGAGATAGGATGAATTTTGCTTGTAGAATGATTATATTTAAGATTGAGTCTTTCACCACAATGAAGGCCATTCTCTTTATTGATTCTTTAAGAGCAAGGCTTAATGGTTGACTCATATGTAAAGTAAAGTCTTAAGCACCATAACAAAATGATGCTTCATTGATCAAATGTGACTAGTTGCTAGGAGCTTCTTAGAGCATCTTAGCTATAGATCATGATGTTCACAGTGCAGGTAAATTCATACTTGAAATTCAGTAGTGTTCAGATGTGGAAAGTTAGTCAAGCATTAGAGATTTCCTCTAGGGTCTGTCTTCCAGGAATTTGCTTGTCTTAAGAGGAAAACCTCTCAGCATAAATATCTTGAAAAAACAGGAAGAATGCTGCCAATGTCCCAACATGTTCATCGTTGTCTTAAGTTTTCAGGAGAGCCTGAGGTCTTGTGTTCTGTAGGAGGAGCATAGCCAGAGTTTTCTAACGCCCTTGGTTTCCTTTCCATACCACTGCCTCCATTCCACCTCCCACATATCTCAGTGAATGTATAATCCCCTCACTTCCTTTAGATGTCTCTTGTACCCTTCTTGTCTCCCCTTCCCATGTGTATATGGTGTATCCAGTTGCTGACTCTGTCACTAGGGTTAGACTTTGTAGATCAAGAGAAGAACTTGTGCTGCTGTTCACATTGCAGCCTTCATATCTGAATTTCCACTGCCTCTTCGAAATATAGTGTACTAGAGCTACATAATATCCTGAGAGCAAGGAAATCTTCCTGTGTCTATTTTCTGGAGTGTTAGGAAGTTTATTTCAGATCTGTTCTCTGTGGCATCTGATATTGCTGCACATTGAAGCAGCTGGAAAGACATGTAGAAGATACAAACCAAAGAAATAACATTCTCTTCCATCAATCTGTGTCTGTGTGGCCTAAACAATGGTAATTTCTGTGACCTTTGTAGTGATCAAACAAAATAATATAAAAATGGTGCAGGTGGTTTTTGTGTAGTTGAACTTAATGCACTTGTATCTCCAGGCACCCAAGTATTTATAAGAATCCTGGAAAGTTAGTTAATATCTTCAAGAATGGCCTAATAACTTTTAAAATAGTTGTATAAATAATGCCATGAGCCGAGCAATTAGAGAAGGTTTCTGTCCCTTTTCTTCTCCAGCCTTCCTCACAACCCAAGTACCTTACTCCCAGGGCAGTGTTGATCCTTCCCATCCTCCTAGACCTCACCATCCCCAGCAACCTTCAGTTTCTCCAAGACCATATTCAGACTTTTCCCCTTGTCACACTGCACCCTACTGTCACACCTTCATTTTCTTCTCAGGTTTCTTTCTGATCTGCCTGTGGCTAATTTGGAAACTGCTGCACAAGTAGGTAGTACCTACACAGATGACCAAGCACCAGTGTTTTTTCTGTTTCTGTTAATTTTGTGCGTGTAAAACCTTCAGAGAACTCTGCCCCTTTTAAGCGTCAGATAAAATTAGCATATAGAGTTAGAATACAGTTAGAAGGGACACTAAGGGGGCACTGAGACACACAGACTATATGATATGGAGGTTTTCAAAAGCACGAGGAAATTTAGGAACATTCTCTCTTTGTGGAGAACGGTACACAAAAAGTACATACTTTTATGAGATGGAAACATTGGCTAGGGGAATTATTTTATTTCATCTTTAGGCATGTCTATTGCAGTGAAAGCAAACCACATGGATGCTCTTAGAACAATAAAAGTCTTGCCCACACAATTTCTTTGATTCAGAAGCAGTACTGACCCAGGCAATTTTGGGGCAATATATTGCCATATACTTTTTATTCAGTTGGAGACCCTACCTATCTCTACACCAGCAAATCTTATTTGGTGCATGCTTTCAGTATTTTTAATAAATCTCTGTCCCTGTTTTTGGTATCACTTTGTGCCTCTGTGAAAACATCAAAGATCAGTTGCGGTGGCATCTAAGTTTCATTTTCAAGATCAAACATTTCACTGAGATAAGCCTTGTATTTTGTGTAATTATGAGTTTGTAGCAGCAGCAGCTTTCACATGGGTGTGGGAGTTTTACAGATAACAAATTACTAGGGAGCTGCTGGGGCTGGAGCAAGGGAGATGGCCAAGAAAATAATGGAGTCATAGAATGGTTTGGATTGGAGGACACCTCAAAGCTCATCTAATTCCCACCCTCCTGCCATGGGCAGGGACATCTTCCACTTGACCAGGTTGCTCAGAGCTCCATCCAGCCTGACCACTGCCATGGATGAGCCATCCACAGCTTCTCTTGGTAACCTGTGCCAGGGCCTCATCACCCCCACATTAAAGAATTTCTTTCCTAATATTTATGCTAAACCTGCTCCTTTTCAGTTTGAAGCCATTTCCCGTCATCCTGAGCCCTGGTTTCAGCTGGTTGGGGTTAAACCACAACATCCTGTCACTGCATCCTCTTGTAAAAAGTTCTTTTCCATCTTTCTTGTAGGCACCCTTCACACACTGGAAGGCTGCAATTAAGTCACACCAAAACCTTCTCTTTTCCAGGCTGAACAATCCCAATTCTCTTAGCCTTTCCTCATAGCTGAGATGGTTCATCCTGCTACCAGCTTGGTGGCCTCCTCTGGACTCACTCCAACAGCTCATGTCAAAACAGCCAAGCTGCATTTCTTGCACCTGTCAATTCCTTGACTTCAAAAATGTCTTTAATATTAATATCATATCAAGACTTTGGCGGAGATTCCCCTCTCATTACAATGTCTTGTAAGGTTAAGTCCATACTGTACTACTATGATTGTAAGAAAAAACAATCCTTTTATAACATACGCCATGTAAAATTTAAGATTTAATTTAGATTACATATAAGCATGCACTCTGTATAAAGAGCTACCTTAGGATTTTCAAATAATTTTTGCAGTGTCATTAATTTAAACTGATAGCAAAAGTGGTCATTCACTGCTGTCCTGATTAAAGCCCCAGAGAGGACAACTCTGTGGAACCTCCTCACTTGTGTGGGATGACTTGAAATGCCAAAGGTCAAGGGCCCCCAGATCAGAAAGCAGGCATAAATATTCCTTTTCTTGTTGTTTTATATCACAATTTATTTATGCCATTCTCCTTGTGACTAGGAGGAACCAGGTGTGCTTTTAGTCTTGAACCTGTGGGTGGGCAATAGAGCTGTGTGTTTATTTATTCTGTCTGCTGACATGTTTGCATGCTGCCTGGTGTGTGTCCTCCACTGTGCTGTTCACTCAGAGCCCCCTGCTCAGACTGGGCAGCTAAATTTCCTTGAAAAAAGAGAAACTGTCCAGACCAGACCATCCGTTTTCTTCTATTTTGCACAGTACCTCTTCACAGGGACTAAATGAAGGGCCAGCAAGTCTAATGGAAAACTGTAAAAGCTATTAGATTGCAAGCCAATATCTGATAACAGGAGCAGCAATAGATTATTTATCGTCTGTTGGTTTCAGACTATGTTTGTGGTATTTTCTTGGCACTGATCTTAGTATGCAGTTGCAAAATGCATTAGCAAAGCCCCCAGTGTTTAAACATTCATTAGAGGGAAATGAAACATTTCATCAATTAATGTGAACCTTGGTCAACGCATGTCTGTGGAAAGAGCCTTGAACAGCCCCAAACCAGCTCCATTCTGGAGGAAGGGACCTGGATAGCATAGGGCTGACAGGTTTGTGTTAGCTGGAGAATGAGAGTTCAGAGCATAACACCTCCCTCTGACTGCAATTCTGCCGTGTCTCTTGGAGCTGCATTTACCAACATGTGTGACCTTTCCAGGTTTTCTGCTCTGATGGATAAAAATACATCTCAATTCTGAATGTAGAATCAGGCAAACTGCTGGAAATTTTTGTCAGGTTATTATGACTTCCTATGTATTCCTCTAAGAACAGTATGAGACAACTGAATAGTCTGGAAGGACGATTCTTCTAGAAACCCTTCTGTCCTCAAACATCTTCAGATAATTCTGTTTAAAGCTACTAAAATTTTTCACTCTCTCTGGATAGAGATGGATTTCAGCAAATCCAACTCTAGCTCCCATGTCTGGGAATTTACAAACTGATTTAATGTACACCAATTAATTTACACTAATTTATTTCTTTCTGTTGAGCTGGCTTGTGAGAAAGAATTTAATCTCTGATAAAATTAAGCAGTTATTTTTTCAAGTTATTTTTGTAAAAGTTTGTAGCATTCATTATTGCATATTTATTGCAACGTCTTAAACAATTTTTAGTTTTACCACACAAATAACTTAATCTGATGGGCAGCTCCCTGGCAAAATGAGAGGTATCTTAGTCCAAAGAGATATCACAGTATATTTGGGTTTGACATCTCTTTGCTGTGTTACACTGAATATTTTTTATTATATGTCATAATCATAGGATTTCTGCTGTCCCTTAGTGTGGCTAGCACAGGTCTTTCTCATGAGAACATTTTGCTACGTTTCATAAACAAAGATAAAGTTTGGATGTTTTGCAAACAACGTCTCCGGATTAGGTCAGCTCAGGCTTGGCCAATTGAGCCTAGGGGGAGGTCTCAGGCTGACCAATCTGGGTGACCTCTGTAAACTCTATATATATGGAAATCAAAATAATAAAAGTCTTTTTTCTCTTTCCTTGTCTGAGAACCTGGGTCATTTCTCAGCTAGCGGCTCAACAGCGACACCTTAGTGAGTAGTTAATTTTCTGAATTCAATATATTCAGTACCATTTCTGTCATCCTATCAGAAATTATAAACTGGCTTGTGGTTTGATTCATATCAGAGAATGCACACAAACTTAAAAACTCAGTTAAAAATATTTTCCTCTATAAAACATGACTGCCTAATAAAAGTCCTATGAAATTAGGAGCAATTGTAACTGTTTAGCTCAAACTTTCCAGGAACGTGCCAGAGACTGCGTGGTGCCCTTTCACACAAGCTTGCAGTGAAAGATGAAAGCAATGAAACATGGAAACAGCTAGAGAAGCAGATTTCGTTTTTATTGAAATAAGTCACTGATGTTTTGACACAGTGCTGAATTTGCTTAACTTGTTAAGAAAGTGAGATACAACAATGTTCTGAGAGGGCAGAAGCGGCACAGAGACTCCCTCTCACCGGCATCCTGATGTCAGGCTGAGCTTGTGCACTCAGACCCCACCACCTGCTGGTTTAAAGCCATTTCTGCACCTGCAAAGCTGAACAGATGGCAGCATTGCCTGATGTGCAGCATGAACACTGCAGTAACTTCATGAGGTGAGATTAAAAGGAGCTTTATGAGTAAGCCTTGTATGATGTTATTGGTCTCGATGAGAGCAAGGCTCTGCCCAGCTTCAGCAGGCTAGAGATGGGGATAACGTGTGAAGTGTGTAAAGTAACTGCAGAACAGAAATGGTTGTTGAAATGTGGTTCATACATTAGAACTCATTTCAAACTGCTTGTGTAGAATGACCAAAACATTGTATAAAACTCTGTAGAATGAAAAATCCAAGAGCATCCTGTGGTCCTTCTGTCTCAGAGTGTTTTATCTCCATCAATCAACTACAAGGATAAAGAATACTCTATCGTTTAGAGACTTTTTTGGTACTTCTACCCTACATAGGCATGTATTAGGGATTCAGGCCTCTAGAGACCATCCATAATGCTCTGCTACACTTCCTCCAGTTATGGAGTAGTTTGCAGGATTTGATATAAGCTGTGCTGGAGCTTCAGCTGATGGGAGAAATAGTCTTACAGCAACTTCTTGTATTAAGCTTATGGAGCTTGGAGCCAACAGTACAAGACTCTTGGGAGCTCTGCTCTGGGAAGCTTCAAGTGCAGTCCGAGTGGCCAAACCTCAGCATTTCACTGCAAGCTGACAATATCTGTTGCTTTTCATGAAGCCTTTGCATAACGTTGGATTCAAGTGCTGACCATTACAGGAGAGTGCTGGCATCCATGCCTATGGAACACAGGGATTAGGGGCAGGGGTGGCTCTACCTTGACAAGGACTGACCTGTGCCAAAGCAGACTGACAGGACTTTTAGTGCCTTGGTGGGGGGGCACTTCATTTGAGGCCATGAAAAAATATTAGCTCAGACTCAGCACAAGAAACAACTTCAGAAATTCTCAGAATTTCTGTGTTTGGTTTTGAGTCTCTATGTGCAAACCCAACTTAAGGAGTTAATGAAAAAGATGCTGTCAGGACACAATAAAGATTAACAAATAAAAATACAGATTTTTTTGGAACAGTTGGCTGGCTCTGTGCACAAGTACTCAGCTTACCCTTGGGTTAGAGGAGTAGTGGGTTTCTTGAATGGAGCTTTTTTTGTATCTATTTTCTTGTATGCAAATCTGCAGCTTATCAAATTATTTCTACTATCAGTGGAAAAGTCTTAGATGAAGTTTTCAAAGGAACTTAATTATATTGAAATTGAGTGGAAGATGCCCCTGAATCTCTATGAATCTTCAGTGAAAACAGCCAACTTGCAAAGATATTTTAGGCTAAAGGATAGTACCTGGCCTAAAGAAGAGGTGTCTTGAGCTCTCCCACATCAGTGGATATTCTTACTTTAATAGAAGTTATTTATTAAACCAATATATAAATTGGTGTAAATTGGCAAAACATTCCCATTAAGAAGGGAAGAGGTAGAGGCCATAACCTGGATAGGCACTGTCCCTCTCCAGCACCTCCACACTGTCCAGGTGCAGAGTGACCTGAGGAGTTTGTGCAGGTGCAGCTCTTCCCTTTAGTGTTGTGCATTACAACAACAGAGCTGTAATGCTTGCATGTAAATGTTACATATAAAATTTAACAGATTTAATGCTGCAAATAATTTTTTCATACAATTTTTATTTTTGCAGGCGTTCTTTCATAGAGACATTAGTTACTTGTGATTTTTTTTAAATACTTCTTAGTAGCATAAATTAACTTCATGCAGGGTGGCTATAATGTTTTCCATCTGCTAACTACATCAATAATAAATAACAAAATCATTTGTTTTTTGATTGCCCCATACCAACATGGGAAAAAAACCCAAAAGCTTTGCTCATTTTTCCACTTCTCTGTTGTTGATAGACAGCCAAATGCAGTCCTTATTTTTAAGCCAATGGAGCAATTATGTGGGTAAATTTATGCATATTGAACAAATTACACAAAACAATCTCTCGTTTTGTTTGCAAATGCACAAATGGTGTAAGGAGCAATGGAACAGCAGAACGTATGCTTCTGTATTATTTTTTTTCAGTAAGTCCTTCAGCTGAGCAGGGAAACTATTCTTTTACAAGACTAAAACCCAACGTAGCTAATATATTCATAATGGATTCTTATGATCCACTCTTTATCCCCAAGGACTCATTTTCAGAGCTTAATGCAATACTCCAAAAGCTGAAAAATGTAATTCAGAGCAGCTTCCTGGTCTAAAATATTGATTCTCTAATTCACAGTTTATAGCTTCTTGTTGCAGATAAAGCAGGGATTTTTTGCAGACAAGACTTTCCTGGCAAGTAAAACACAACTCAGCTGAATATCCCAATTCTTTCATTGAAGTCATCAGGGAAGTGTTTGATCACAACTCCAACAAGCCTCAAATATATTCTAAAACTGAAGTGTATGCTTAAATATTTTCCCAGAGCAAAGAGGCTTTTCTAAGCTTGTACCAAAACCAGAAGTGTTTTCCACCAAGAAACCAAAGAAGACAAATTACAATTACTCACCTTAACTAAAAAATATTTAACTCTTTGGTGTGTTTTTATAATTAGGGGGACAGAAGCCAAGAAAGTCTCATGCACATTCAAAAGAAGCAGCAACAAAAAACGTAGTGAATGAAAGAAAAAAGTGACCATGAGAACACCAGATCATCTATTCATTTCCTCCAGAAATGCTCAGCCATGAGAGCCCATGAACTGCATATGCATATTTCAGAAGTTTGCTCTAATGCTTGGGCCTTGTGAAATCGCAGCTAAAAATGACAATTTAACCTGTTTTAAATACAATAATGAATTAAACTTCTCAGACTTTTTTTTTTTTTTTAAAGCTGTTGGTGTTTGATAGTTGTGGAGTTAAAAATTACAGATTTCTTTTAACAAAACTAATGCTTGAGACTTTTTGTCTTTAGGTGAGACTACACACAGTTCACCCTTCAGAGCTTGAATGCTGCTGGCAAGTGAAACTCCTGGGGCTTTGTTCCCCACCAAACCCAGAATCTGGACCCAGTTCTGCCACCTCATTCACTTGAGCAGTTCAGTGACTTTGGTAGGATTGGAACATTATGCAAGCATGTCTTTGCATAACAGATAAACATTACTTTTTACAGCTGAAGACCAAGTCTCAGAGAGATCAGAAGATTTAGGTAGTACTATCCAAAGTCTACCCACCCCCTTGCCTGCTGTCTGAGCCTGTCAGTGTCTGAAACTTTGAAACTGAAATTCCTGTGATGTCTGAAGGACTTCTCCCAGGCACATCTAGAGGCTCTTTGTTCCTACTGTTACATGGATCACCTTGCAGCTGAAGACTAAGCTTGTCAAGTTTCACAAACCTACTGCTTCCTCACCCAGCCTTTTTAAAGGACCATTTCTCATGTGTGCCCAGAGACCTGCTGCACTGGCCGCTGTGTAAATGCAGGTTCTTCCCTCTAGAGCAACAGGTGAGGCAAGAGCTGTGTGTTGTTAGTGCTGTGTCAGGAGGTTTGGCCTCACTTCCTCCAAATCCTCACTGGCAGATTTGCTCTAACAGTCAGGACACAGGTTCATTGATTTGAAGGACAAGCTGAGGAAAATGACCCTGGTCTCCACATAAAGCCATGCTGTTAGCAAAAAATAAATAAGACTTTTAGTGATGTAGGTTGAAAACAGGAGGACTACAGCCAAATGTTTTGGGATCTTTGGGAATGGGCATCCATGCTCCAAAGCCCACCTGTGCAATTTTGATAATTAAATCTCTAATTTCCAGTTGATTTCCCTAACTTTTAGTTTTAGTTTCTCTCCCAGTTCTTGCTTGGCTTAGAATATAAAAAGAGCTTTTCTCCTGAAAAACAGACTAGTAAGTGTCTAGAACACTTTCTGGAGACATGTGGTTTAGCATTGTCAGACATAAGTGAGAATAGGAGCTGTCTCTTCTGTACCCTGTAACTCATCTGAGCAGTAGCCATTTGGCATTGAAAGTGGGGAGCATCCTGGTGCCAGGAGCTGTGTTGGAGGCACAGAAGAGACCCACAGCACAGTGTGGTGGTGAAGGCTTAATGTGGACAAGGTTTTGAGAGGCTCTCTTTTGCACTAGCATCACCTTTTCAGGCTATTTTCAGCAACTCCCTTTGCTTCCTGTTATGGTTTGTGGTTGGAAGCCATGAATTCCCACTGGCATTTGTTTGGGAACTGAATGGGGACCTGAAGAGGGAGCTCTCTGCAGAGGTGAGTGGTTATAGTATTGATGCTGTGAGACTGAGTGGCCCACTCACATTACAGATCTGGGCTTAAATTTCTTGTTTAGAATAAAACACAAGGGATTGATTCTGGAAAAGAAAAGCTAAAAAAACCCCTTGAGGGTCATTCCCTGAAGACTCCCTTTCTGGTGGAGACTGATTACCTCCATGTGGGTGCAGGAAACCTCCATCCCCTAGCTGATGGCACAGCTTGAGGGGATTTCAGCAGTGTGGACCTTTCATCATGCAATTCAAATCAAATTCGTGGTTATTTTAATTATAAAAGCCACAAACCTGGAGCGTGGCGGGGAAAGCCTGGCAATCCTCTGAGTATTTTCCCTGAGAGGCAAAGGCTCAAGCAAAAGGCTTGGGAATAGCACCATCTCCTGGAAATGCCTCATATGGCTTGGCTTTTTAAAGTTGTCTGAATGCACTTTTCCCTGAAATTGCTGTCATTTAAACTGGTCCTGTGGTTAACGCATACTGCTACCAAATTATTATTATTGCTTCAGCAATAACTGAACACCACCTGATGCCTAAAAGCAGGCTACCTAAAACAGAGGCCAAGACAAAATTAGGAGTATAAAAAGTGGAAAAATTTATTCAAGGCCTGAAGGTACATTCAGGGCAAGCAAAGTTCCCCTCGTGGGACTACACCCAAAATGGACACAGGGTCATGAGCTCTTCACCTTTTATAAGTTCTGTGCTATTAGCATATTGGCCCTTAATTCTCCAATCACACCCTGAGGCGATGATATTAACCACCCCAGGCCTGCTCCCCCATTTCACTGTTGTTTACGTATTTTTGGGCTCTAGGGCAATGAATGTCTTTGGATTTTCTATTCAGAGGGATTGTTTTGGCTAAAGGTGCTGAGAACAGAGGTTTTTAGCATTTGATAAAAAGCACAGAACAACACCAAGTTACAGACACATGAAGAGTAAAAACTAGAAATTATTAAGGCATCACACCCATGCCCTTTTTTTCATGTGTCCCACGTTAACTGTAACCCAAATATAACACATGCATAGGGAAGTTTTGCCAGTGTAAATGTTGAGGGTACACCACATTCACCACAAGGACATGTCAGCATTCCACAGAAGGCCTACTGAAACCTCTTGGGATAGTAACCTGCAATCCAAGCTAAACTAATTTTACATTTTCTCTGAAGCCTTCGTCTGAAACCTGATTTTTCTTAAAGGTAACTGTCAGGAAAATTAATCCACGAACACCAGAGGTCTATGTCCAAAAAGGAGACAGAAGAGCCCTGTAACTTTATTCATGAATAAAGGGAGAGGTCATGGGCATTTCCCATGGGGTGTCTCAAGTTGCTAGAGGACACAGCCTCTTCTATCTTACCTTCCTGGCTTCAGGTTGCCTCTCTCTTTCCCCACTGGCTGAGGTACTCAAGAGGTACAGGCTTCCCGGAACTCCTAATGCAGAGCCCCTTAATACATATCCTCCCTTTCTTCTTTTTCTTATGTCTCTGTTCTTATAGTTTATTAACACCACTTTGGGCAAGTCAGTCAGTGGAATTCCTATGGAAATCCTTCCCATTGTTTCTTCTATCTCTCATTATCAGTCTTATCTTGCCAGCAGACTCAGGTCTTATCAGACTTAGGTATCTTGTAAAGACACTCCCTTATTCCTTTCAATCCCTCCTCTTTTTATTTTCCCAATAATTGTCTGTACAAACTTTTTAGTTATCATTGACTTGATTTTTTTTGTCCTTTTGTAGCCATTTCTGGATCATTAGACATGGCTACTGTCGCATCCCTTGATCACATGCTGAATGAGTTGCATTAAGCAAGGTATCATGCATGGTAAAAAGATTACAGTTGCTATAGCACGTAAGAGGAGAAAGAACATTTGTTGAACCCATAGTTCACCAGGTAACTACAAAAACATGTCCCATTCCCAGCCTTTCCACGTTTAGACAGTACATGAGCTAACTTACTTACCCCCTTTGTTATTTGTTTCACTACTTTTCTGTTGTCATCTATTTGCAAACAGCAGTTTGAATAATTTAGTTTTCCACACATTCCCCCTTCTTCTGCTAATAGATAATCTAACCATATACCTTGATTCTTAACTGATTTCTCTGAACTTGTGGTAACAAAAAGAACAATGGTCTAATATACCCTACATAATCATTCCTGATCAATTTGGAGGCAACCTGCCATAAGCATGTTGGCCACAAATCCAGCAATGCCCTTCCAAGGTCCAGGTTCTGTTAGCAAAGGAGCCTTTCCAATTTTCATCATCCATTGGTGGGTCAAAATACAGCCTGTTTCCTGGGCCTAACAGTCCTCCAATAATAGTTGCCCCACCATAGGAATCACAATATTTGCATTTCCAAGCTCCCACATGAGGTTTCCACTTACAGTTACATCCCAGATCTGTTTTGTTAGACCTGGACCAGAACCTACTAAAAAGGGTTCTAATTCCATTCCTGTGTTGCCACTTCCAGTGATAGTCATGGGCAACATGTGTCCTACTTGTAGAATTATCTTGGGGGCAGTTTAAAAATAAATGGTCAAAAAAACCCCTGTCCCTCCCCACTGCTTTACAGCCTTCAAAATCCCTTTGGTAATTATGGTAGGAACACTTTACCCAGCTACCATTAGTGAGCTTAACATGTGTTTGATGCCATCTGCCTTGATACTTGGAGCAATCGTAAGGAGGGCAGTTGGGGGCCCAACAATCTAAACCCAAAGATAAAGTCCAGTCACAAACACTTTTTCCCACATATACACCCCCTGTTCTGCTTAGACAATAAATGCCTTTTTCAGAAGCATGATGTCACCATGGACTTCCTTCCTCATCCCAATATCCCTTTCTGTTATGTACCTCATTTAGGGTGCTGACCCACCACTTAGGTTCGACTGGGCTGGCAGCCCATGGCCGTTCTTCAGATCCTCCTGGCCCTCCACAGACCCAGCAATTACTGAGGTTAAAGGCTTTTTCTACTTCTTCTCCTAGGGTTAAAAAATGATTTTCCCACTTCTGGCCCAAACCTAACTGACAATATAAAGGTAAGATTATTAAGAAAAACATTCTAATAGCGTAATCTATTCGCCTAATCTAATCTTCACATTACCTTCTGCACAACTTGGGGTGATTGAAGGCACAGAAAACACTTAACATAAAACAAAGACAGCAAGGATTAGCCCCCCAGCAGTGACTGGAGATCCAAAAGGAGGGATGCCCACAGAGACTATTTCAGCAGACAGTCTGTGGGTAGGCACACGAGACTTCCCCGATGTCGACGCACTGGTCACTGCTCCGGTCCGCTCCTGTGGAGAGTCAGTCATGGCTCCCTGTCCTTTTCTTCCGGTTGAGATGTCCAAATCTCTGGGGCTTTAGAGACTTTGGCCCAAATGTGATGGGTCCACCTGTGCTCAGCTGTCTTGATGGCTGTTTCTATGGTCAGTAACACGTGGAAAGGTCCACACCACTTTGCCACCAGTGGTGCTTCTTTCCACTCCTTAACAAGGATCTAATTTCCTGGTTGGATGTTGTGAACAGTAAAGTCCATAGGCCAGGTCTGTGCCAGCTGATTTTCATGTTGAAGAGATTTCACAAGAAACAGTATCCAGGTCACATATTGTGTTAAATATATATCACTTATTCCCACCCCCCCACTAGGCTGAGAACTACAAGGGTAAGGAATTCCAAACTTCAGTTCAAAGGGAGATAATAGAATATCTCCCCCGGGCCTGGCCCTTATTCTTGCTAAAGCCAGTGGTAAAAGCCATACCCATGGCATCTTAGTTTCTATTACCAGCTTCAAAAGGTGCTGCCCCATTTCCCCATTCATTACCCCTACCCAAACTCTGGGGGTGCCAGGTGACAGGGAGGTTCCACTGTATTCCCAAAGCAGCCATAACCCCCTGAAGGATTTTTCCTGTAAAATGAGTTCCCCTATCTGAGTATACTGCTTCCACTGTCTCTCATCTTGGAATTACTTGTTCCAAAAATACCCCAACAACCAATCTTGTAGTTGCTGAAGCAGCTGCAAATGCTTCTGGCTACCCTGTCAGCCGACACACCACCACCAGGAGATATCCAAACCCTGCCACTTGGGGCATTTCAGTAAAATCCACCTGGCATCTCTGGAAGGGACGCACAGCCTCCCTCCTCTGGTGATTTTCTTTGTAATCCTGTCATTGGTAATAGCACAAATCAAACAACCCTCAATAGCTCGTCCTGCCAGACCAAAAAGTTCCCACAGCAGCATACACCCCAAGGAAGGCCTCTGCCAATCTTCAGGAGCCCCAGTGACTCCCCCCATGGAGCTGCCCCAACCCTTGCAAGGCCAGAGCTCCTGGCATCCACTGCCTGCCATCCCTTGTGAGCCAATTATCCTCTCTTTGCTCTGCTCCACTCTTTTAAATTATCTCCTGCTTCTCTGGTGGAAATACAGTTTCTCTGGCAGTGGTGGAGCTACTGGGAGCAAAGAGAGGATCTTAGAGGTTTCTGGCAGCAGTGCAGCTTTCTGAGATTCTTCATCAGACAGTCGATTACCTATTGCTTCTTCTGAGCACCCCATCTGGTGTCCCCTAACATGTATTATTGCCATCCTTTTTGGTAAATTCAGCACCTTCAATAGGTGAGAAATTAAACTCTCATGACCTAGCGTTTTTCCCCTGCAGGTTAATAAACCTCTTTCTTCCCAAATTCATGTATCACCCCATATGCATATTTAAAATTAGTACAAATATTCACTATCCTGCCCCGATATAGTTTGCAGACCCTCAAAAGCACATACAACTCTGCTGTTCAAGCTGACCATGTGGGCAGCAACCTCCCCCTTCTTTTAATTCTCTTCCATTAATGATAAACAAAAGGCCGCAGTGTTCCCAAAAGCAGCTGCCAAATTCCCCAAAGCATGGGGGAACAACACTTTCCCCAAAAGCTACTTGTAAACTAACAGAATACTTTACAGAGCTGGCCTCAGGATTTTAACCTGCCAATTCTGGGTTTTTATAACAACAAACCATGCAGAGAGGACTGAAACCCCTCAGGGACTTCAGCCAGGCACACATTGTCACGCTCTTGGCTGCCTGGAACAGCCTGGACGGTGGCTGAGGGACACTACTTGTCCACACCTTCCCCTCAGCAGCATTAATTTGCCTTTCTAAAGCTGTCCCCCTGACTGCTTGAAACAGCTCTGCCAAGCAAGCACACACAAAAAAAAATCCAAAGCAATACTTTATTGGCACATGCTAAAATCAAACAGACACTCCAAAGTTGTTTCAAAAATTTTAGCTACTTTTTCAGGATCTTTTCTGTATGATTTTGTGAGCTCTTTCCAGGACCTCAAATCTGCTACTGAAAAGTGGTGCTTTAACAGTGACCTGCCCTTCCGTCCTGGTGGCTTGCTGAAGAGGGGCTTAAATTACCATGCCCCCACCCCCTCCTTTTCCCATTCCTTTCTTTTACTCTGTTTCGACTTCAGCTTGCCACTGGACTCAGCATCCCTTCACCTTCAACATACCCACTCATGCCCTCTTTAACCCATGCTTCAGGAGGCTCCCCAGCAGCTGCTCCCCTTTCCCTTCTTCCAGGGGATACTAAAAATTCAACCTCTTCTTCCACAGAATCATGCCTCAGATACCTCTTTCCACTACAACATTCTACACAACCATATTCCAGAGATTTACTTCTATAATCCTTCTCTAAAACCAGTATCATAGACTGTTTTCACTCTCGTGGTAACAAACTACATTTCTTCCACAAATCTAGATTATTTTTCTATTCACACAAATATGCTCACAAATATTGGCCACACACACACACACACACATGCACAAACAAACCTCACAGCAGCTGCAAGATCCACTGCAGGTATCAGACCTGCTTTTCCCTAAGGCACCAGGGGGCCAACTCACTCGTAGACCACAAAATCCACTGCAGGTTGCCTTGTTGCCCTCCTTGGGCATGGATTGTTGAGACCCCTTCTCGACTTTCTCTTACTGCCCCCCTTGGGTGTCCATGTCCTTATATTTTTGGGATCATCATCCCTTGTGCTGGGGCCCCTTCCCAGCTTTACCTTTGCATGGCAAAAAAAATTACCTTTACCAATGCTTTCATGGGTGCCCTGTTTTACCTGTGCTACCGTCCATGGGAGCCCTCCCACGTTTACTCCCCAAAGTTCCCGTTGTACTCATCGGTGAGATTTTCAGTGGTCCTTCCCTGCGGACTCCTCACGGACCTCCTTGGTCCGATGCTTGTCTGTCTCCTGGACAGTCGCCCAGTGCTGGCCACCACTACGGGGAGCTGATCACTGAAACTGGGTGAGGAGCACCTTCAGCTCTGCTTGCTGCCAGCTGCCCCTGGATGGTGAAAGGATCCCGGAGGAGCTCCCATTGTGTAAGGAAAATTAATGCACAAACGCCAGAGGTTTATGGCCAAAAAGGAGACAGAAGAGCCCTGTAACTTTATTCATGAATAAAGGGAGAGGTCATGGGCATTTCCCACAGGGTGTCTCAAGTTGCTAGAGGACACAGCCTCTTCTATCTTACCTTTCTGGCTGCAGGTTGCCTCTCTCTTTCCCCACTGGCTGACGTACTCGAGAGGTACTCAAGAGGTACAGGCTTCCCGGAACTCCTAATGCAGAGCCCCTTAATACATATCCTCCCTTTCTTCTTTTTCTTATGTCTCTGTTCTTGTAGTTTATTAACACCACTTTGGGCAAGTCAGTCAGTAGAATTCCTATGGAAATCCTTCCCATTGTTTCTTCTATCTCTCATTATCAGTCTAATTTTACCAGCAGACTCAGGTCTTATCTTACCAGCTGTTTGTTTGTAAAGACACCCCCTTATTCCTTTCAGTAACAAAGAAAATAAAAGAAAAATGAAAGCGTATTGGTTTTGCAAGGCAAGACTTAATGGCAGGGGGCTGTAAGGGTGAGTTGTGTGAGATGCTGCCAGAAGCTTTCCCTGTATCTGACATAGCCAGTGCCAGACAGGTCCAAGGTGGACCTGCCACGATCCAAGGCCTAGCCCATCAGCAGTGGTGATGACAGCTCTGGGGTAACATATTTGACAAAGGGGAAAAACATTACTGGGCACCAGAAACTGCAGCCAAAGAGAGGATTGAGAATATGTCCCATGAACATGCCCATTTTGTATCACAATAAGGTTTTTCTGAAGAACAACAGTGTTATCTCACTTGAAGACATGCAAGTAGATGGCAACTAGACAGTCACATGATTTAGATTAAGTCTTTGACAAACTTTGCCACACCAGTGAGTTATCATGTGTAAATTATCAAACACATACAAACCTTCTGAAAATTAGCTGATGACCAGTTAATTATTAAACCCGGGAGATAATTTGAATAATGCAATTAGAAATGTTATATCTGGCATTACAGAGAATTTTAATATTGAAATCTAGATTTGCCTATGTTGTTCTTGTCAAGTGTTGCATTCTGCCTTTTGTATTTATACCACCTTAATTGAGGGCTAGCTAAAATGAGCATTTTGCTCACTGCTAGAGTGATTTTCCTAGTAGTGAAATGGTTTGCTACAGCCTTTTATTTTGCAATTATCTTAATCTTTTAATTTAACATTTTTGCTCATGCTGTGATGTGAAGACCACTCCTTATACTACCCACTAGATTTTTTTAATGCTTGAGACATGACTGAATATTTTCTCTCCAGATGAAACCTAGCCTGAAGATGAAGCAGCTGACTGCAGTGATAAGACAAGATGCTCTGCTTTCCTAGCTTTAACTCATCAAACAGGTGTTTCAAGAATTGTCACATATATGTCCATGTGGGCTTTGCTTGGCCTTAAAATAGTACTTTGAAAAAACCTTCTGTATCTTAAGGTCTATCACTAAATACTGTCAGCTCTTTGCTTCTTCTACAAGTGAGAGGAAAGTGTGTGATTCCCAATGTAACTTTTTTCCCCACAAGTCACTATGGGGAAACCATAGCTGTTGCTAAGTGTGTATCACCTCATTTGAAATCTCAGCTAATTCCTTAGCTAGTTTTTAAGTCTGTTCTTTGATACTGCATCTTTCTGTTTTTCTTCTGAGTCTGTGACTCTCAGCCTGACCCTTCACAGAAAACTTTTATGTGCATTCTGTTCCCTTGCATCTCTCCCAAAAAATGTTACAATACTGAAGACAAACAAGGGACTTGCAACAGAACTTGCTTTTGTTTTCATTCAGGGACAGGAGAGGCAGTTTGGTTTAACAGTCCAGTCAGTGTAACCTTTTTTTTTCTCCCTATTTCCATTTCTCCCTATTTCTCCCTATTTAAACTGTCTTTGTTCAATCGTGTTAAAACTAAACCCAGGGTCAATCTGATTTCAACTAATGCTTTCACTGCTGTCAGTCATGTGTGCTACACTTGCTTCTGCTAATAAACCATGGCTTACAGAATTAAGAATAGATAGCCGAATAAAACAACACCTCTCATGTTCCAATGGTGATGGAATATAATCTTACATTTCACAATATACAAATGCATGGTGGATTGAACATGGACTTCAGGCAGGGTAAGAGAATGAAGCTCAGATTTGCTGTAGGTGAAGCAAAAGCATTTTAAAGGAAATGTATCTAATTGCTATGCCCAACCCAAAGACTTTCTAGAAATAACTGCTCTTTCTTAGGTGCCTAGATGTATAGTTTCTAAGTAAATAAATATTTTTCTTAAAAGCAAGAGGTTAATTGCACTGGCTGCCTAGCTGCAGAGCAGAGCAGTGGTTAAATAGCAGAAAGTGACCCGTGTGGCCTCCGTGCCCTCCATCCAGGTGACAAAATGGTCCCTCTGACAGTGTCTGTTCTGCATGTCTTTCTGTGATGCATTTGTCATTCTTCTGCTCAAGCATCCTGATGGCAATGTGTCCAGGTCAGTCTTAGAGTAACCTGAAATGGCGGCAATAGTCCCATCAATGCACATCAGGATATTCAGGGAGATAACAAGAGCTATTATGTGTTACCTTTTATTGGTAAGTTCTTCCATTATTTTCCATTAGTGGCTACTCAGACTGTCTTTTCTCAGTTAGGGGTCTTTCAGTGTGAGTGATGGTGCATGGAGTACAGTACGGTAGAGCAGAAATTCCTAGAAGACAAGGAAGCAGAAGAGTGCGATTAGCAATTCTGTTAAGGTTTCTGGCTTCAGGAGTTCTGTTGCAAGGTATGTGTGACTGGCTTGCTCTGAAATGGGACACGCTGTGAGAAAAGAAGAATGAAGGTTGTTGCTACACCCTTCTTGCATACACTTAGCGAGTTTATGTAAAGGAACTGAGCAAGACATAGACAAGACCTCTCCCTGACCTCCCTCCTGCCTCCAGACAATGGAGCGAGGTGGAAAGTGATTGCTTTTCAGACCAGTGCAAAAAATTATCCCCCTCGGTGTCAAATGGCCCAGCTTGTCTCTTGGGTAGTGAAAGGCAGTCCCAGAGGAAGGTACCATGTAACAAATGTCCAACGGTAAAGCTGGTGGCATAAATGGGGAACAGTGGTTTCTGCATGATGGCTGTCCCGCAGACTCTGAAGCCACAAGGCTGACAAGCAAGAAACAGGCCTGTACCCAGAGCCCCTGCTGGGGATGGGAAGGAGCAATGAGCAGAAGAAATGTGGAAAAGTAATTTCCTCCTTTCTGTGTCACTTTTAATTTCTCTCTACCTCCCTACCTGATTCTCTACATACAGTGTAAAGTGAGCTATACAATCCTGGAGGGCTTTTAAAATTCACTGGGTTTTTATTTTGGTTTTGGTGCTGATGACTATAATGGAGCACTGTTGCCTTTCCAAGACACTAACAATTTCAGTTGTCAGACTGGTCAGATTTACATTTCATGCTCCTTCCCCTCTGCCAGCCAAACTGCTTTAGTGAAGGTCATTGCAGGAGTCAGCTGGGAGATGCAGACCTCAGTCTCTGGCTAGTGGGCACAGTGTGAGCTCCAGCATAAAGGTGAACAAACTTGGATAGATTTGCTGTGGTTAAGAGGGGAAGGACCAGTGAGCTGTGCCTCAGGAAATTCCCCTGCTTTCATAAAACATTATCACACTACAGGTATTGCTGTGTCCTGAAGCTCTGGGAATTTCTTGGGAGCACAGCTGAAGTCAGGAATGATCACTGAAATAAACAAGAACTGTGTGCAGGCATTATGTCAGATTTATTCATATGTATTTGAAAGCCTAGGTTTAGATCTCAGTTTGTAGTATTAAAAACACATTTGCTATTACATTCAATCATAAATAAATATGAATCATAAGTAAAGTGTCAATACACATGATGTGGACTTACTTAAAAAGATCAAATTTGGTCATGGAGTTAAGCAAGACAAGTATTTTTTATTAATATTTACCTTTTACTTTTTGAATTTGAGGATTAATTTTGGTCCACATTGAACTTTCCAAGTTAAATTTAAACTTATCACAGAATTTATCACTTATCAGGTTGTAGAGATCTGTTTTATAACAAACTTTAACTAAGAAAACTGTGATTATCTTCTTGAATAAGTCTGTTTAGACAGCCCACCATGACTTTCAGATGACCTCTAGACATGGAACTAAACAGTAAACTAAAATTGTTAACTACTGTGTTATATGCCTGAATTAATTGTAAATTCTGTGCAGTACCTCAGAAAACTAAAATGTCCTCTGAAGAATCTGAAGTCTACAAGAAGAAGTAAAGTTCAACTGTTTTTTACAACCTTACCAAAAGCTTTTTAGATGTTTTTTGATCTTCCCTGGGAAGCAAAAATAAACCAGGCTGGGATTTTTTGTCCTGGTCCACTCTAATACCAGTCTGGATGGCTGATTCTGCCTGTTTAAATTCTGCCCCACAGTTTCAGCTGGGTAGGACATGAGACACTTCTTGTCCTAAACTGCTGTTTGTGTTCCCAGTAGCCTAATCCTCCAACTCCAGCAGTACCAGGAGGATATTGGGCATCCCACTGTGTATCTGCGCCCATTAAAGAGGAATACAATACCAGAGCAGTCTGCTCCTCATTTATTATAGTACACAAGGAGTGTTGTAAGAGGAGAAATTTCCACTGGGACTAATGAGCAGAGTTTTAATTGCAGTGGAACTAGGACAAAAACTTTTTTCAACTGCAGCATAACTCATTGAGGTAAAATGAGGGTATTCTCCTCAGGTCATCCTGGGCCTTTTGAAATGATTGTCTATGTGGATACCAGCACTTGGTAACTGTACTGTGGGATTGTTTGCTCAGTTCAGTTTATGGCAATTCTTTTTTTATTTCAAATACAGCCTAAGAAGTATATACAAATGCAAAAGTTCTAGTAATTTGTTTACCCTTTCTGGAATTGCCAGAGACTCTCAGAGATACCAGTGATGAGGAATTATTTTTCCCCATTAAAATTCTGTATTTGGGATTCTTGTTCTTTTCATTTGAAATAAGAAGCCAAACTCTCTCCTAGTCAAAGCACTTTGAGGCTGGGGTAAGATTTGATTGTTCCAAACAAAATAAAAACTCTTTGCAATGAGACTGTGTTCATATGATATCAAAACCTTGCAATGGAGAGGGCATATCAGGTGGTCCAACAAAGGGAAAGCCATTGCAGTTCCATGCTGCCAGGTCCATCCAGGACTGCATACTCAGATACTCCTATACAATGCACACATACATATATATATGCACATAGCTGGCCATGTTGACGGACTCAGACACAAGAGTGTTCCACTCACACAAACTGCACCAAGGGCCTTGTGCTGTTGCCTTCTCTGGCTCATCAGGATGAAGGCCCATTGGTGGGAAACATACCTGTATGTATAAACAAAATATGGATTGCTCCGGTATCTGACTGAGGGCCTCCCTAACTGGTCCTTAGTTTACACAGTTGCTAACACCTCTGCACACAAGCTCCCTGTGCCTGAAGCCTTACTCATGGACATAAGTGCACTGTGGATGCCCAAATAAGTGTCACCTGGATCCTCCTGTCTCCAGTGGTCTCACACAGACACACACACACATACAGATTGAAATGGGTCTCCCAGGTGACCCCATCCCTTACTTTCTTACCCTTACTTCCTGGCCTGGACTCCCAATGCCTCCAGCTTGCACACCTGCACTCAAGCCAGTCCCTGGCACTGTGGATGGCACAGGAGATGGATGAACTCCTGTGACATGTGATGTCTGATGAACCAGAGAAGGGAACAGTGCCAGGACATTGGTGCAGCTGGCACACAGACACTCATGCCCACAAGTGCATGTAGAATAGACAGTCCCTCACCCAGGAAATTGCTTAGGAATGGATTTTAGTGAGAAGATAGAATACCAGCTGACTGTGGAGACCAGGCACATGGCATGGCCAGAGAAGCAAGCAGAGCAGCAATGAACATGTTTAAACGTCATTATCCCTTTTATCCTCTTATCTATCTCCAATACTTGCTCCTCCTCAAAACATCTTGATCCCTTGCTTTCTCCCCAAAACATCTTGATCCCTTGCTTTCTACCCTAACCAACCCTCATTAAGTCTTAAATAATCCCCAAATGCTCTTCCCAGTATCTCTATCATGCTTTATGGTCTATCTGTAGCAGGTAGATGAGCCTGATACAGCTGTTCACCCACATGCCACTCTCTTCCTCCACTCCTTCTGTTGCAGGAGAATCAGAAGGGTACAAGTGAAAAAACTCATGCATGTAGGTAAAGGCAGTTTAGTAGGCAAAGCAAAAGCCATATGTACAAACAAAGCAAACAAAGGAATCATAACTTTTCTATCTGGATAATGTAGCTGTCATTCTGTTATTTATGAAAAGAGTATAGCATCAAAAATTAAAACAAATGTAGCTCCTGTACCTGCAGGAACATACACATGTACTTAATTGCCTAAAAGTATTCACTCTGAACATGCAGAATGCTACATTCGGGTAGTAAATCTGTACTTGCTTCTAGTAATCAAGAAAGAAGTTGATTTTGTTTGGATTTTTATGAAGGCTGACTACAGAACAGGTGTCACTAAAGATTATCCTTATTGTAAGGAAAAAAGCTTTAATTTCTTTGGCTGTAGACAAACTGAGTTTAAGGGGTCCTGATTACAATTGCTTCAAAGCAGAACAGTTCTTGCAGATCACTCATCTCAGAAACCTGAAAAATTTTCCTTGGCGGATGTTGAGATCTGCCTTTTCCCAGGAGAGGAGGTTCTATTCAAACTTTCTTAAGAGTTTGTCCTTTAAAAATGAAGACCTGAATTAAGGTATTGTAGCATTTTAAGGTAAGACAAGATCAGAGTCACCCAACAGTTTCATTTTATTCTATGTTTACATTTACTCATGCTCTTGAATGTTTGATTTTTCAGGATAAAAATCTCAGACTTGTACTTGGAAATGTCAAAAGATGCGAGTAATTTGAAGAGAATGGACCATGAAGATAAATTTGAGACTGGAGTTCAAGAGTCACCTTCAAGGCTGGATCACTGAGTCCATATCTCCTACCTATCTATGAAGACTGCTTTGCAGGAAACTCCACAAGACACTGAGGCTGAAGTATCCCTCTTCCTCACACAGAACGCTAGTTGATAGTGACTGCAAGAAATAAGACTTGAAATTTGTATTCATTGAGAAACAGACAGCAGAAGGTGCTTTTCTCACACGGACATTCCCTCTGGAATGTGAGACGGTAGGCACAGCCACACAGCAGTGTGAGCCAATGCCACCATCATCCTGTGCATCAGGATGAACAGACACACCCTCTGCAGCAACAGGGAAATCAATGTATAGAAACATGGGGCACATGGAAAGCTGCAAGTGAATTTTAAAAGCAATTTTTGCTGTGACTTTGTAGAGTAAAAAGGGTAGAAAAGGTTTTTTTTCCTGACAAAGTAGGTGAGGTCACTAAAGAGCTAAGAAGGGACCAAAGTTGTGTTTTATAGTAATAAATATACATGGATACTCTGACGGTGAAACAAAGAATTTGCTGGTTTTCAGCTCTTTGATATTAAAAGTGTGTTCAGTTAGAACAATTGTTTTCATTCTTTCCCACATTGCAGACTTCTGCATTGCAATGCCCACTTCTATATGGTAAAATAAAGTATAATGACAACAACTTGTCTTTTATTTACTAATTCTTCAAAACTCTGTAAAAAATTTTAACAATCCCCCCCGCATATTTATCCATGCTAAAAATCACTGTATTAGAGATGAGTGAAAAGATGAGGCCATGAGACATTTTTATCTGCAAAAGCACAACATAGGCTACATTCCTGTCACATGCACAACAACCCACAGTTCTTCTGGTTTTATTGAAGCTATGGGATGAAATCCTGGCTTCAGGATTACCATTTGTCTGTGGTAATCTGTGTGGTATTTTTGGACAGAGGCCATCCTTCTTATTTCTTCTCTACCATAAAATGTTAATCCTGTCATAAGTGGATTTTATCTATGACCAGAAAATGGTTTGTGTTTAAGGAAATGACAGTCTTGTGACAGCAAAGGAAATATGAAGGTTTATGGGCTGACAGAAGAAGCATGAGGCAACAGGGACACAATAGTGACCAGTCTGAGAAGGACTGGTCAAGCCTATGAGTCGTCTGCCTCTACACCTCTCCTGTCAAGTGTTTGCAGCTACCACAAACAAAAATACGCATTAAGAAAGGATTTGAAGGGATGCATGGAAAATTACTTTGGCATTTACGAAAGAATCATTTAAGTGCAAGAAAAGTGTGTCTATTTTTGCCAGAAGTTAGGGTAACAGCACACAGCTGTTTAGTTTTGGTTTTTTCATGTAAAGGGTAACCCCCTTACAGTCACCTTATTGAAGCCTGGGTAAAGGTATTTTCATAGGTAGCTACTATAGATTAGTTAAATCCACATGAAGAATTGTTTCAGACCAACTTGCTCCTGTCACTGAGTCACAGAATATTCTGAGTTGGAAGGTGCCCACAAGGGGCATCGAGCCCAGCTCTTAAATGAATGGCCATAGAGGGATTGAATCTTGGTGTTACTAGCACCCTGCCCTAACCCTCTGAGATAATCTCAGTTTGTCACTACATATTGAGATGGGTTGACCTTGCTTATCTTAACGCTTTCTGCCCTTCACCATTTAAATAATGTAATGCAAATTTGATCCAAGTTTTTCAGCACACTTGAACTGCAAATTTTTCAATTTTGTGTCTTTTCCTTCATTCTTCCCATGTGTGCCCTGCTGAGGGCCTCTCTAATTCCCAGAGTCTGTGACTACTGAATGCCTTGTTGACTTCCTGCTGCACAGAGCAGATGGGACTGCTGCTGTATTTCATTTCACACTAGGAAAGCTGTGAGGGGCCGTAAGTCTTGCAGCTAGAAGGAGCAGTAAGTCATGGGGCCAGCAAGAGGGCAGGGGCCACAAGGCCAGGTTTCAAATTAAGTGCATAATAAGAGCTTTGTACTGGGAGAGTGGGGGAGTAGGGCATATACATCCTGCAGAAGCCACGCTGCTGACTGCAGGCACTCCTAATTGGAAGATATGGAGGGTGAAAAAATAATGAACCTATATGTTTGAGTAAAAAAAGTTGACTAGTCTTAGAATGGTAAAGCTGTTTTAAAGCCTTGGTGAAGCATCTTCTCTTGGATTGCTCTGTGATGGTATAGCTCTCCTAGAGAACTCTCTACAGTGACAATTCCATGTGGCATCTTTGAAAACAGTCACAGGTCTTTGCATTGCTAATGCCCTCTTGCTATGAATAAAAGACCTGGCCTGCACACTGGATGCGCATTAATGTGTTTGACTGTGTGGCAGCCACACATCTGACTGCAACATCAACACAGTGCAAGAACGAGTCCCTATCAGTGGTTTATAAAGCAGTTCCACTAGTGTGAGGTCAGAAGACCTCCACATGTATGACGTGACTCCTCAACAAAAGGTAAGGAAGAACTGTCCAGATTTTATTCTTACCTTCACTTTTTTTTTTTTTACAGGAGAAAGCTTTCTATTTGGCTAATTTATAGAACCTTCGGTTTATGTATAAATGCCCATTCTGTACTTGGGGAGTAAGAAGATTTTGTCAAGAAATGGAAGACACAGACAAAAGTTTTTCAAACAATCCCAAAATGCTCCGAAAATTTTACCTCCTGGTAAAACTTACTATGATCACTCAAAAATGTTTTCATACCAGATGACAGAATATGGAGTCTTTAAGAGAATAGGGGCTAGGCAAAATAAGGTCAGAGTGGGAAAGCAAAACTCACACTGTAGTTGGAGGGAAAAGGGAGATTTCAGACTATGAAACTGTAAATTGAAAAGAAGTGCTAACAGATACTGTTATTTCTATTGCATGCATTGGATAATGAAACTTCCAATGAGACATAAAAATCCTTTCACATGTGAAATAAGCTGACCATTAAGGGAGATGTTTCTAGCCTTACTAGAGGAATATAAGAAGAGAGAGACAAACTTCATAGTGTGATAGCGATTGTTTTGGGTTTTTGTGGCAAAGACTTGGTAGAAGGAGGCTGCTTCTGTGACAAGCTGCCAGAAGCCTCCCTCATGTCCAACTAAGTAAGTTCTAGTTGGCTCCAAGACGTACCCACCAATGGCCAAACCTGAGCTAAACATCAGTGGTGGTAGTGCCTCTGTGATGAAGTATTTAAGAAAGGGTAACAGCATCTATGAGAGAGGAGTGAGAAAATGTCAGAAACTCTGCAGACATTGAGAACAGTCAAGGAGGGTAGGAGGTGCTCCATGTGCTGGACTTGAGATGCCCCTGCAGCCTGTGATGAAGACTGTGATGAGGTAGGGTGTCCCCTGCAGCCCACGGAGGTCCCAGGCAGAGCACATACAGACTTGTAGCCTGTGAAGGACCCTAGAACAGAACATGCTGAAGCAGTTTGTGAAGAACTGCAATTCATGGGAAGGACTCACTGAAGAGGTTTGTGGAGGACTGTTCTCCTGTGTGTGGGACTCCATGTTGGAGCAGGGGAAGTGTGTGAGCAGGATGGAGCAGCAGAGACAATGCATGATAGATTGACTGCAACTCCCATTCCATGTTCCCCTGTGAAGTTGAGCTTGGGAAGAGGGAAGGGAAGGGAAG
This sequence comes from Entomyzon cyanotis, assembly GCA_024500445.1. Classification (NCBI taxonomy): domain Eukaryota; kingdom Metazoa; phylum Chordata; class Aves; order Passeriformes; family Meliphagidae; genus Entomyzon; species Entomyzon cyanotis. The sequence goes on along the minus strand of JAKEPQ010001021.1, from coordinate 27,860,835 downwards.
GGAAGGGAAGGGAAGGGAAGGGAAGGGAAGGGAAGGGAAGGGAAGGGAAGGGAAGGGAAGGGAAGGGAAGGGAAGGGAAGGGAAGGGAAGGGAAGGGAAGGGAAGGGAAGGGAAGGGAAGGGAAGGGAAGGGAAGGGAAGGGAAGGGAAGGGAAGGGAAGGGAAGGGAAGGGAAGGGAAGGGAAGGGAAGGGAAGGGAAGGGAAGGGAAGGGAAGGGAAGGGAAGGGAAGGGAAGGGAAGGGGAAAGGTGTTTTTAAGATTTGTTCTTATTTCTTATTATCCAACTCTGATTTGTTTGGCAATAAACTAAATTAAATACCCTGAGTTGAGCCTGTTTTTCCTGTGACAGTGATTGGTGAGTGATCTCCCCCTGTCCTCCTCTCAACCCATGAGTCTTCCATTATATTCTCTCTTCCCTGTACAGATGAGAAGGAGGAGTGATAGAGCGGCTTTGTGAGCATGCCAAGATCAACCCACCACAGTGGAACATGCAAACTTTTCCTAGTAAGTCACACAGACGGAAATATCTCATCAATAAAGATGAGGAGGTGACATTACTCCTTCTGGAGTGAACACGTCTGTGCAAAGGATGCCAAGGCTGCATTTCTCCTTACTGTGGAAGGTGGTAGGCGAGGTTAAAGAAGAGAAAGGATAGTTGTACCTGGCATAGCTGCTTGATGTGCTCTCAACCTGTCAGTAAAAGGAAGTTCAAAATGCATGTTTCTTTCTTTAAACCTTTTTTCTTTGCACATAATTTAACAACATCCCTAAGATTGCCCTTTTCTGGGGATGAAAGGAAAGAAATAGTGTGAAGGGGTCAGCAGCTGTGATTTGTTATGTTTTGGTCTGTTATGTAAATCTTGCGAAGAGTAAGCTTGTCCCTTTTTCTACAGGGGTTAGGAACTCCTGAGTCATTAGCAATAAAGAACTCCCTGGCTGCCATATCTTGCTGGCCCTACCTGTGTCCTTCAACAGGTCTACAGACATCAGAGCTACACAGCAATATCTGCCATCAATTCTTGCCTGACTGAGTATTTTGCCTGTTGAATTCTTGATTTGCTCTATTGAGAAGTCTCATGATCATTAGCTGTAATGTCTATTAATTAATATATTTATAGGATTTTTTTTTTTATTGTGAGGGTAGTGAGACACTGGACCAGGTTGCCCACGGAAGTTATGGATGTCCCATCTCCAAAGTGCTCAAGGTCAAGATAGAGAGAGCTCTGGTCAATCTGGTCTAGTGGCAGATGTTTTCCAGTCTAACATTTCTTGGAAAGTATCAATTGTGCTAAGATACCAGAGACAGAAGATGTGAAAATACAAGGTAAGATGTCAGACCTTCTACTTCTACAGTCTCTCTTTAATGCAAAGGTTTTACAAAAGTACTTAGTTGTGGGAACATCACCTTTTTCTGTATACTACCCAAATATCATGCCATATGGTCTTTAAGGTAAAAATTACCATGGCAATCCAAAATGTTGAAAGAGACCTGAAGTCTCCTTGTGGCAGGTGGGAATGTGTGCACATGTGTGATCTATTGCACAGATATTCATAGAATCATCCTAGCTCTATGTAGTGTAATCTATAAGGTCTCTCACTGCACATATCTAATGTTACTGGTGTGAGTAGTTGCACTAGTAAGGTTGAACATGCATCTAAAAATTTCCAGCATAAGCATGATACAGAAGAGAAGTGGATACACAAACTCACAGTGAGATTCATATGATCACCAGAAGAAGCACTTGTCTTAACAAAGAATCTTTTGTCATGATCTCTGTATCCCTCACAACAGTAGAAAGTACATATTTATTCGTGGGGTTTGCATGGAGATTCTTCCAGACATAAGAAATAGCATGATAGAAATAGTAATAGTTTAAAAAAAAATTTACATGCAAATCTGTTTCTAAGCAATATTGGAGGTGACCTGCAAAGACAGTTATTTATTGGAGGATTTCTGCCTGGATTTATTTTTCTACCTTAAGATCTTATCTTTTCTTTTCCTCTCCCAAAAGATTTTAGAAGAGGACTTTAATAGCATGTCTATATCCCAAGCAACTAAGAAAGGAAATACTTATATTAAATGACATTGTGCATGCCCAAGTCCCCTTGAATCCTTTAAATGTCTAGTAACTAACTGTGGCCAAAAAGCTTTTCACCAAAAAAGGCCCAAAGGGTCTTGGTTCTTCCACGAAACTGTCAGCAACAATGCAGGTAGAAAACCGCCAGCAATTTCTACATTCTTTCCTTCATCTGTTGTGAAAGCAAAAGATACAAGAAGCAGAGGTACTTATTTTAAGAATTTCCTGACAGGTGTAATTTGTAATCTTACTCCTTTAAGATATTTTACTTTGTATTACTATGTATTGCAGAACAATTTTTACTATATAACACTGTATTTAAAAAAAAAAGAAAAGCTTTTCTTTTAAATGCAAGTGCAAAATATAATCTGTATAACTCTAACTGGGAGAAAAAAATTAAGATAGCATAAACATTGACCCTTTTTCTCTAGCCAAGAGAACTATGTCAAAGCTTGTCATAAATGGAGTTTTAAGATGATCAATGATTTTAAAAAGTTCTGTTGATGCTGTCTACCCCCATCTGTTTCAGCAAAGTTACACTATTTTGGTGTGACTAGCACAGGTCCTTCCCATGAGAACATTTTGCTACATTTCATAAACAAAGATAAAGTTTGGATGTTTTGCAAACAACGTCTCCGGATTAGGTCAGTTCGGGCTTGGCCAATTGGGCCTAGGGGGAGGTCTTGGGCTGACCAATCTGGGTGACCTCTGAAAACTCTATATATATATAAATCAAAACAATAAAGGGCTCTTCTCTCTTTCCTTGTCTGAGAACTTGGGTCATTCCTCAGCTAGCAACTAAACAGCGACATTTTGGTGTGATGGGTTGACCATGGCTGGATTCCAGGTGCCCACCAAAGCCGCTCTTTCACTCTCCTTCTCAGCTGGACAGGGGAGAAAGAGTATAACAAAAAGCTTCTGGGTTGAGATAAGGACAGGGAGAGATCACTCACCTGTTAATGTTATGGGCAAAACAGACTCAAATTGGGGAAAATTAATTTAATTTCTTACCAATCCAATCAAAGTAGGGTAATGAGAAAGGACCCCAAATCTTAGAAACACTTTGGCCCCAGTCCCTCCCTTCTTTCCAGGCTCAACTTAACTCCTGATTCTCTCTACCTCCACCACCCAAACAGCACAGGGTGACAAAGAATGGGGGTTGTGGTCAGTTCACTGCATGTTGTCTCTACTGTTGTATCCTCTTCAAGGGGAGGACTCCTCACACTCTTCCCCTGCTCCAGCCATGGGGTCCCTCTTAAGGAAAACACTCCTCCCCATTCTCCAGTATGAGCCGTTCCCATGGGTTGCAGTTCTTCATAAACTGCTGCAGTGTGGGTTCCTCACACGGAGCTCAGTCTTTCAGGAACACACTACCCCAGGCTGTGCTGCCCCAAAGGATCACAAGTCCTGGCAGCAAACTTCTTCCAGCATGGGCTACTCTCTCCACAGGTCCACAGGTCTTGGCAGAAGTCCGCAGGATTTGGCAGGTCTTGACAGAAGTTCCAACATTGGGTTTCCCATACAGTCGCACCTCCTTTGGGCCATCCACCTGCTCCAATGGGAGATCCACCACAGGCTTCAAGTGCATCTCATGTTCCACCATGGGCAGTAAGGGAATATTTGCTCCGGTGCCTGCGGCACCTCCTCCACCTCCTTCTTCATTGTCCTCAACATCTGCAGAGCTGTTTCTCACACAGCCACAAAATAAGCTGAATTGGAAGGGACCCACAAGGATCATCGAGTCCAACTCCTGGCCCTGCACAGCACCATCCCCAAGAATCACACCACGTGCCTGAGAGCATTGTCCAAATGCTTCTTAAATTGTGTCAGTCTTGGTGCTGTGACCACTTCTCTGGGGAGTCTGTTCCAGTGCCCAACCACCCTCTGGATGAGGAACTTTTTTCCTAATATTCAATCTATATCTCCCCTGACACAACTCCAGGCCATTCCCTTGGGGCCTGTCTCTGATCACCACAGAGAAGAGAATAGTTCCTGCCCCTCTTCCCCTCATAAGGAAGTTGTAACTGCAATGAAGTCTAAGCTCAGTCTCCTCTAGCAGGAGAAGAACAGACAAGTGACCTCAGCTGCTCCTCATACGACTTCACCCCAAGGCCCTTCACCACCTTTGCTGCCCTCCTTTGGATGCTCTCCAATAGCTTTATGTCTTCTCTCACACATTCTCACTCCTCTCTTGGGCTGGAGGTGTGCAGGTTGCTTTCTCCCTTCTCAAATATATTACCCCAGAGGTGCTACTGTAATCACTGATGGGCTTGGCCTTGGCCAGTGGCAGGTCCTTCTGGGAGTCATCTGGCATGGGCTCTGTCAGACACAGGGGAAGTTTCTGGCATCTTCTCAGAGAACTCACTCCTGTAGCCTCCCCATGACCAAAACCTTGCCACACAAACCCGATACACTAGGACATGCATATAATCATTATAAATACACTGGATACCTGCTCCTCTGGTCCGTGGAGTGAGACCTGTCCTTGGCAGATAACACTGAGAAGCCCTTGAAATGACTGCTGTCCCCCACACTGAGCAATATGGGGGACAACTCCAATTTCTGGACAGCCTCCTCTGTTTCACAGATGTTACCACAGGTGTGCACCAACTACTTCCCACTCTCAGAACAAACCATCATAGCTATGAAGCGAGGGTACATTTTACAGCCAGAGTCAAGGGCAAGTGCTGTCCTCTCACAAACACCTTCATTTGATTTTGGTGTTCTTCAGTTTCCTGGCATGCAGGTCTTCCTGGGGGTGGATACTCAGGTGCTGTGGCCAGTGGTGTCAGTGCTGGGGAACAGGGATTAATGTTTCTGTTTTGAAAACACGCTTCTGCCAGTAACTGAGTTCAATCAGCACCCCAATTTGGTGAACAGGAGCAGCGGTGAGGCCTCGGGCTGGGTCCATGAGGCCACCTTTCTTGCAGAGGGGATATTCCACCCCTAGCTTCGTAGTGAGCTACCCAGCACTAGGAGACTACGCCCGGCCTTGCTCCTTCCTCCCTGCGAGTACCACAGACTTCTGAAGCAGCTCCGGGCCCCCTCTGCATGCCAGAGCCACACACAGGTGCCACCAGCTCGGCGGAGCTGAGCGATGGCGTGGGGACCACGTGTGCCCCGCGGCTGAGCAGCGCACAGGTGGCAGGGCGGCGGGCACGGGCGGCGGCGGGCACGGGCGGCGGCGGGCACGGGCGGCGGCGGGCACGGGCGGCGGCGGGCACGGGCGGCGGCGGGCACGGGCGGCGGCGGGCACGGGCGGCGGCGGGCACGGGCGGCGGCGGGCACGGGCGGCGCGGTGTGCCGCGGCGGCGGGCGGGGAGCGGCACCACACCCGCTGCGGCCGGGGGGGGCGTGCGGGGTCCGTCACGGCGGGCGGCGCGGGGCGAGCGCCGGCTCCAAGCGTATCAGCGGGAGTGCGTCAGCGGCGAGGGGCGGGGAGGCCGCCGGGGGAGCTGATATCAGGCGCCGGGCAGCAGGACCGGGCGAAGCCGGAGGTGAGCGCGGGTGTGGAGTGAACGCTGTCAGAGGGCCCGGCCGCCTCCGCCTTCTTCTCCGTTTATCTCCGCGCCACCCCGGCAGGCTGCCCGGCGGGCTGAGGTGAGGCGCGGTGGGGCGTCGCGGGTAACCTGCCGAGGCGTCCCGCATCTCCGCAGCGCGGCGGGCCCGGCGGGGCGGGACGCGCAGAGCGCTCGGCGGCCGCGGGGCGCGCTGCCCGGCGGGAGGCGGTGGGCGGGCCGGGCTGGCCGCTGCCCCGCGGCCCCTCGCATCCCCGCCCGCGTCCCATCGCCGCACCCCGCGGGCCGCGCTCCCGCCCCGGGGCACTGCCCGACCCCGCCGCCCACCGCTGCCGTCGCATCGGCAGGGCCGCGCCGAGCTGGCCGCCGCGGGGCCCGCGGGCGATGGGCGATGGGCGATGGGCGGAGGCGGCTCGGCCGGGCGGTGGGACCGGGCAGGCTCCCCGCGGCGGGGCGGCACGGCCCGGCTCGACCCTCTCTCCGCCGCGCCCGGCCTTCCCGGAGCTTGCGCCGCGCCGAGTTCGGTGTGAGTTCTGGCCAGCCTACTCCGCGTTGGCCAGCACCAGCCATCTTTTGTGGGGTCTTCTTTGTAGCATTGAAATTCACATATTATAGCCACGCACACGTGTAAGATGCGTTATACATCCATATACCTTTACGTATGTATGGAAACAATAATTGCAGTGCTACAGTTGCTGTCTCCCACAAAGATGGCTCTGTGTGTGTATACGTGCAAATATATTTGGACACGCACAGACGCACACACGCACAGACTCTTCTGTTTTCTTACATGTGATGTGTAAGTCTCTTTGAATTCTATTTTAAGGTAGGGTTGATGCATTCCTCTTAAAACATAGGGAAGCATCTTCCCTAAGATACCCGTTGACATAGCTTTGCTATTCTGCTTATGAGTGTTAAATGCAGCCTGAGAAAGTGGGTTATGCTGAGAGCTAGAGCAAAAGGTTTTACTAGCATCAGTGGAAAACAAAATATATTAACTCACCAATTTAATAAATGTATTAATGCTCTGTTTAGAGAAAACCATTAAAGAATTATCTTTGTGCACTTCTGAGCTGTGGAGTTTTCAGTGACTAATAGTCAGAAATTTGGAAAACTAGCCTTTGGTGTGGAGGCGCCATTCAGCTGATACTTGCTTTTTTGTGTACATACTGCAGGAGAGGGGAACTTTATTCTTGTTCTGCATAACTATACTTACTCATTTTTATGAGTTGAACTGCACTATTGGTCACAGCCTAGTATAGAGCCCACCAGTTTTTATGGGGAATAAGCATTGTGTCAGAGTGATCAGTATAACAAAATCAGTGCTGCCTCACTGGAAGATATATAAAAGATTGCTGTGGATTAGACTGATCATGGTCTTCCTCCTCCATCAAACTCTGTGGGAACTGAGTGCGTCTTCTCTCTGTTTCCTGAACCACACAGATACGTTTCTTGTTTAATTGACCTCTGCTTGATTTAGGTACCAAAGAACTCTTATATTTTGTCTTTATGGTGTCTAGTGAAAAAACATTTAAGCACCTGTTTTATGGAAAAATGGTGGGGCAGAGAGTGGTTTGTATGATCAGTGTTTAAATTCAGGTGTTATTGATGTCAGTGAGCATCTCAATTTCAACACTCTTTTTTGAGCTGCTGATAAACCAGGAAGCTTTCTAAGTTCTTTTCTTGTTTCTCTTTCCCCAGTCTGACGTTCCTTATCATTTTGTGTGGAATCAAATGTTTCATGGTGTCTGTCTTTCTTGTTATACAAGATGAGTAATTAAAATGGGATTCTACTATACTTTTACACTATCTCTCCAGAAACACGTGATCCAGAGCACTTTTTTGAGTGTTACATAACTAGACACTTTATAAAGGGGCGTTACTCTGCAAAATTATTTGGAAAATACTCTCAATTTCTTCGGTATACACATCAAGGTAGATAATATCTCTTGCATTTAATAATCAAAATGTGCAGGTTTATATGTGTAGGGTTTTTTTTTTCTTTTTTGGTGTCATTAGCATTGTAAAGATAATACAACTCAAAATTATCTTAAAGCTCTTCTTATCCACACACTGTATGAGCACAATTTGTTTTAAATAGTTGTAGTTGCATATCTAGTCCGGTGCAGAGTCTTTGCCAGTGAAAAATGGAGGAAGTTAACTTCAGTGTTAAGGCTGACACTTACTAATGCTTTTATTTTCACGTTTGGTGCAAAAATCACTAAAAGAAAAACATGGGATTTGGTGGCAGAGAAGCTCATTAGAGTAGAAGACCCCTTCACTTGCTTTGTCCTTATGGTCTCCTGAATATAAAATATACTTTAAATTTGATAAGGCTTGGTATCAGTCTCTATTTTCTACCATTCAATGAATATCAAGTAGTAGTGATCGATTAAAAGTGTTACCAATTATGTTTCTAAGCTTCAGGTACAAATAGCAGTGTTAGAGCTGCAGTAATGTCTACTTAGGCTTATTTTCACATTGCCATGCCTTAAGTATTTTTCCATGAAAGATACTAGCTTCTTGTATCCTCATGGATAAATACCTTACTCCTGACTCTCAAGATTGTCACTTATTCATCACGTTGTATCAGCTATACATTCCAGAAAGCCCCAGTCATCCTTCTGTCTATTAAGGTTTGGGGTATCAGTAGTAGAGGTGTGCACTTTCCTTTGGAACTGCTTTTGTCAATGCCTGTCTCTTGGGTAATCATTTTGTAACCTGTTGAAGAACAAAAAAACTTTTCTTACAATAGAAATGGGTTTAAAAAAATAAATCGTTCAATCAGAATTCAACCCTCCTCTCAAATGTACGCTTCCAGGTGTTGCAGTGTGGATTGAACAAGTCTGAGTGGAAAAGCCTGCTTTAATGTGTTTCCTCTACTGCATTGTTTTAAATATGACCAAAATGGCATATGCAGTGTCTTTGTAGCTGTTCTTTTGCACTCTTGCAGTTTTGTCTGCTATTGCTGGACTTACTTTTTTTCTGGACAATGGGATGTGACATCATATATTTATTTAATCCTTATAAATTTAGTTGGTGTACTCCAGTGACTCTGAGATTTCAGAGAGGCTTTTAAATACCTTGCTAAAATGTGTAAAAGAATCCTGTCCCAAAAGGGTCACGAGCTTTCAAATCTTTCCTAGAATCTCAATACAATTAGTAAGAATTTTCAGGACTAACATACCTGTTTCGTAGTTTCTAAGTTAACTGGAAAATCTACTATTGTTTTAAATGATACGTATATAAGTTCAGATTATTTGTTGAATTGGAAGTCTAAGAAAATCCATTTCTCTGAATTGTATACTGGACTGTGTTGTACCACTATTCGAAGTAACAGCTTTGATTTTGGGTTTGTTTTCAAATCTGAGTTGTCCTTCTCTTTGTCTTGTACTGTATTTTGTAGTACATTAACATTTTATGTCAGAATACTGTAGGATGGGACCTTCATATTCATAGGGCCAGCATATTGTGCTGCTGCCTATGACTAGAAATTGTTTATGGACCAGGATGAATTGATTTTACTGTTACCCTTTCTTTTAGGCTTCCTCAAAACATATGAAGTAAGGTTGGTTAAATGGGTTTCTTTAATTCTGTGGATCACTGAAGAGAAAGAATAATCAGTAAAGGTGTGGTCTCTGTCGAATCAGTATCCCCAGAGGCAGTGCTAGAAGAATATACCCAGTTCAGAAATTCTGGCAGTGGCTGTGAGCCTGCTACTGCACCAGCCTTTCCCCAGCACTGAGAATCGGTGAGCTTCGAATGGTATGAAATGCTGCCTTCCCCCCGACTGACTTCATGCTTCTAATACACCAGCTGTAAAAATGTGAAGCATGTTTAAGTTAGCAATTGTGTTGCTGGAAGACCAGTCTTTTATCTGGCTGTTTTGCAGGCAGCAAATTCTGCAAATAGAAATGTTTTCTAGCTTGGATAATATTTCTCTCAGCTGTTGTAGAATGAGCCATAACCATTGCTGAGGAATTTGAGTAATTTGTGAGTTGGTTATGATAAAATAGATGGGGATTTTAACAATAGCAATGTAAATATTACTACAGCGCAGCACAGACAACTTAAAAGGATTTTGAAATGTTGGATTAATTTCTTTCTTTCGGTACCTCACCCCTGAGAGTTTATGTTGTCAACCTTTAGTCTGAAGCTGCAGAAAGGAGTTTTTTGAAGGAGCAGGAGGTAATAAGCTGATTCCTGGCAACTCAGGCTTAAGCTGAGCGCTGATTTAGGGTTAGTATAATGAGTTAGCAATGCTAATACTGTTCTTTTTGTTGTCGGGGTTTTTTTGTTTGTTGGTTTGGGGTTTTTGTTTGTTTGTTTTCTTTTTGACAAAGTAGCGTATGGGGTATGTTCACATGTATGAGTAGCTTTACTTGTCCAAACCCACCATTAAAAATCAAGTAATGTCTGCATTTCAGAGAAGGTAAGTTATTGAAGTTTTAAAGCTGTTTGTTTGTTTGTTTCTTTTTTGAAAAATTCAGGTACACCCGTAATGGGATTGCCTAGGTACTAGAAGATGTAGGTTGGAAGTTTGAATCTTACAAATGTGTGTTACAGTGAGAAGCATGGGAAATGCAGTATGTTGACAGAAGCTTGTAAGTTCTTGGAATGTTAGGATGGTTGCTGATGGAGATGAGGACAGATGACATGAGGGAGGAGGTTGCGTGTGAATTCCTTTCTGCTGTTAGAGACATTCTTGCTAAAATTTGCAGACACAGAACTTCAGTCCTGTAGTAACATGTTTACCGATACCTTGTGGATGCACATTACTGGATGGCTTTTTGTAACATGGCTGTCATGGGTTGAATAAAACCAGAAGTGGCTATACCCAGACAAATGTGGGAAACAAAAATTAGCCATCTGCAAGTATGAGACTGCTGAAATAAAAGGCAAACACAGAGCTGCTCAGGAATCAGTCTGCTAAGGATTTTGTTAAATATTGGTTTGGGTGACAGGAAATATGAACACTGGGGGAAGAAATTCATTTTGGAGAAGAGAGACATAAGTCAGTTGGTGTCTGAACAGATTCTTGGTTCTGATTCTGACCAATGAAATACTCTCTTTGATGTTTTATTCCTTTCTTTTGGGAAACAAGCACCTTCTTTGTTTTGGGAACAGGATTTCTACACAAATAAATACCAGATCTTCCTACGTTTTTTTTCTAGTAGCTGGAGCAGCTTGCAAGATTGCCTGATTCTTTCCTGTATTCTTAATTGTATCAATACTAGGTTTACATACTACTTTGTTACTTGCTTATTTTTCAGAGGATGGAGTTTACATCTAGTTTTCTAGTTTTAATTCATATGTGCCTTTTTTCCATCCTTCTGAAGGTGGGATGAGAAAGATAAACATAGTCACTGCTGACTACCAACGGTGAGCTGGATGGGATAGTGTGTTTTTGTGGCTTTTGTAAAGGTGAGGAAGTAGTGGTGCTGTTTTGCATGGACATACAGAGCCGCTTACAGCTACTACTGTATTTGTGAGAATGGTCTCTGTCACCTGGGGTGGTAACTTGAAATACCTCTTCATAAAATGACTGGGCTCAGACTGGACTAAGTAATGACTCCTTATCCTGTCTGTTGCCCAGGCATGTTGTCTAAAAGCCTGACTACGTCCTTTGAACCATGTTTTTGGTGTGTGTGATAATCTTGACAAATGACTTTCACCTTACCTTTCATTTGAGAAAGGCAAGGTAAAATTCTTTCTAATTATGTCCCTAGTTCTTTTGGAGCATTCCCACACTGTTTTGGTAACACAGACTACTTTGTGAGTATGCCTGTGAACTTAGTCATCTTCTAGTTCATCATTTGTTGTGCAAAGCAGCTGAAAGAATTTGCTACAGTTGAACACTGAGCACAAATAGCATGTAACATTCAGAATTTGCTCATATTAAACACTGTATTTTTAGCCATCTGTCATCTTTTGAAGATAATTGTAGTATCTTCAAGGTGCTGGAGTTGGTTCGAGAATTTGGAGATAGCTGCCTATTCCCTTTCCGGAAAAAAAAAAAATCTATGGTGATGTTTAAATTCTCACTGTTCCAAATGTGTTATACTTACTGTCTTGCTGCTTTCAAAATTTTGATCCTCAGGCTGTTGTAAATGGGCCATAGGGCCATACAGTGAGACCCTGAATCATCTCAGTTCTGTGTGCTTGTTGGTTTGCAAGAAAGTTTTATGGTTGGCTGACAGGGGTCTCTTGTTGCAGCCTTGTTTATTTGCATTCCTGTGTCCAAGAACATCTCATGTTATTTTCTATTCCCCTCTCTGCATTTTCATTTCAATCACCCACAAAACCAAGGCAGTAGCTGCTTTCTTAGTTCTATGCTATTTTCCTAGTTGTAGGTTTCCTGCTGCAAATGACATTAAAGAGCAGGCAAAACTAGCAAAACCACCTACAGATAATTTAAACAAGACAAAAAGAGATTGAATACTGCTTAACTGTTGAATTTCCTACAGCTTGTCTACTGAAAGCCAGACTTCATGTGACATAGTTGTTGTTCAGACTACTGTTTTAGTAACTCCTTGGGCATGGAGACTGTGATTGCAAAGATGAATCACCTGGTCCTCACTGTCAGTAGCCATAGACACCATCACTTGAATTTCCACATGGAATGTTCTCAAAGCAGCCAGAAAGAGAGTTGCTGTTCTTTGGCTGATGAGAAGGAACTCATTGGACTGTGCTAACACGTATCTGTGATTGGCTAATCTAATCTTTGCAGCTTTGACGTCCGCCCCAGTTGTGGGGATAGGGGATAGGACAGCACAACCAAGCATTTTAAAAATAGATGCAAATGTGTACATAGGGTTACTGCAACTGCAGTCTCACTGTGCTGTTAGGTTAGTTATGTTAGGCTGGATAGTCCACCAACTGTCTACCCAGATTTGGTGGTTTTGTTATCTGTTGTTTCTTTTTCTAAGAATGGTAGAAAAATAGCTTTCTTTTTTGTTCTTATCTCTGAAATCATAAATCATGTATGTATGAGATGGCCCTTGCAAACCAGTGGGATAATGTTAGAGGAGGATATGCAGGTTTGAAAATGGAAGAAGTTGCCAAGAAACGTGGGTGCCAGGTGGGAGTAAGAGATGATCTTCCGATAGCAAGCAGCAAATTAAGCTTTAGAATATTGCCTTGTTAGGTGCCTGGAGAAGCAGGAGGCAAACCTATGGAAACTGTGGAAGATGAGCTGGGGTAAGAGCAGTGTGGCTGTGTGTGTCCCAGGTGGCCCATCAGCCACCTGTGAAGAGAGGCTGTGTGGGGGCTATTAGTGCTCAGCTACAGGAAGGTCATTAAGATCTTTAGGAGCAGATGGTGTGAGGTCTAAACTGCAGGGGCAAAATTAGAGGGTACTGAGGATGGAACTGGAGAACTGCACAGTAACTGCTTCAAAGTGCTGAGGCATGGAGGGGCAAAAGAGTAGTCACCAGAGAGGAAAGGCGGGTCATTAGGGGTATCTGTATGGGGTTTGGTATTATTTTCTTAGCCCCTAAACAGGTTTTTCATGTAGTGAAGGAGAGTTAGAGGAAAGTGGAAAATTAGAAAGGAGTGCTGAGTACTGGAAAGATCAGATATATGTCAGGGAGAGGCAGATACAGCCAGGTGGGATTATTGCTTGGTGAATCTTTCTGTCTTTTACATGTTAGTTATTTTCAAACACAGCTGGAATGGTACTCATTTTATGTATGGATATATTCACCTTGAACCATAGTAGTTGAAAGGGAAGGCATGAAAGGTTTCTCTAAAAAACCCCAGTTTTCCAGATTGATTAATTGTGTATATTTTGAGCAGTCTCAAACACAGAATTTTTAGTTTATCGCTGGCACATTTTCATTGTAGGAAACACTTGTGCATATTAGTTTCCCAAACTCCCTATTTAAGGAAATGCTCTTCAAGAAAACAGACGATAATCTCATTAAAATGTGAGACTATAGAAAAATGTAAATAACAGGTTAGTAGTTTGAATACTGAAAAACTTAGTTGTTGATTAAACAAACTATCTAATATAATGTCTAATTTAAATCGCTTGAGTAAAATGCCAGTGGTGTTACTCAGGTGCCTAATTGGGAGAGGGAATTTGCATGTCCTCCTAATGCTACCCTGTCACCTTTAATTGAAAGAAGTCAGATGCAAATACTTTCTTTTTTTTTATGTGGAGGACTCTTCCTGTGCTTGTTCATGTTTCATTTGATAAGAGAATGTTCAAACCCAGTATTTAGAACTTCTGACCACAGTTTTTGCTGGGGAGTTGAATCCTGTATATAGATTTTGTGATTCTGTGCTATACATGTAAATTGAAGTTACATGTGGCTAATTAATGAATGGAAGGGATTTGATGTTTTTGTTTGTTGATTTGCATTCAAATCAACAGCTTTGATTTGCGTGTCTGATAGAAAACCAGAGTTGCATAAGCTGCTTCAAGCAGATTATGGGTAATGTGGCTGGAATATTAATCCAGAGATCTTGGTTGATGTTGATGGCAATTTCTAGACCTCTGCCTTGTGTTTCCTTAAGAATTTTCTATTTGTGATTTTGTAGGGTATGAATAGATGTTGTTTGGGTTTTATGTTACTTTAAACAAACAAACAAAACCCCCTTATTTTTCCTTTAAAAAAAAATTAAACTAGGGCAAATTTATCTAAGATGGCAAGAACTTGTGTTTACAATTGATGTGCCTATATTCTTGGAAAACGTGAACGAAAGCTGTACTGCAGGGAAATAGTGTTTATGTGCCTTAGTGCTGAGGTGCTGATAATGGTTTGAAGACCTGTTGTCCAGCCCCCAATTTTGAAAATTAAAACCCAAGAAAACCTGCCTCTAAATCAGTAGTTACTTGAGTGAGGAGGGCTTGAGTTGTCTAGTCAATGTGGCAGATCAAACAGTGTGTTTTTGTTGCTACTTCAAGCTTGTATGGTTTTCAAGAAATCCTAATACATAGTTTATTGTCTAAAATTTAAACACCTCTTTCCTAAAATGTCTTCCTTTTCCTACAGTCAACGTACATTACATTACAGATTAAAATTAATAAAGTTTTAAGAGGTAGGGATGTTTATAAAACACAAAAACTTTGTTACAATAGTGTTGTAAATAGGCAATCATAGGACAGTTTTTCTCTATGTATTTCAATTATGTTGACTCGTGATAAACTAAATATGTACTCTCTTAAACATATTTAAATGACTAATTATCTTGGGCTAGGTTTAAAATTTACTTACTTTTATAATAGGAAATTATGGACTTTTTAACTTAAGTATTTCAGACTCTATTTTTAATGAAATAAGAAAAAACTACATTTAAAAACAACCCCTCACAGTTTAAATTATTTGATGTTGAACAAAGAAGAAATAAAATGAAAATGCTTTGTGTATGTAACAGCTGGTAGTAAAACCAAAGAAATATTTATGTAATTTGTCTGTTAATAGACTTTGTGCTAAGAGAGCTTAACAATTTTATAAGTGGCAGATGTGATGATTTTTGTAGTTGAGGCCAGAAGACTGAAAAGACTACTTTTTAAAAATTTTAAATTTTCTTAAAACTTTTATGTAGTTTCACAGCTTTGACCAGACCAGCAATTAGACCTTGCAAGGTGGGAAACAAACACAGCGAAATAGAAATGATGCTCCTGCTGCTCAGATCAAGGTCATTGCTGCTGTGGTGCATCATCAGTCTGGGCCTGGGGCATTGCGTGGGACTTCTGCAGCCCTGGCTTGGCTTTCTCTGGAACTGGTGTGTGTGTGGAAATGTGTTTAATTTGTAGTTTCTGTCTCT
The DNA here is from genome assembly GCA_024500445.1 of Entomyzon cyanotis. Taxonomy (NCBI): domain Eukaryota; kingdom Metazoa; phylum Chordata; class Aves; order Passeriformes; family Meliphagidae; genus Entomyzon; species Entomyzon cyanotis. The sequence continues at coordinate 27,845,465 of JAKEPQ010001021.1, read as the reverse complement.
TCTCTTGATGTGAGCCCAGATGTAGCTCATAGCTGGTCAGGGAGATCATGGATTATATTTTTAAAACAGAACTTGGTTTAAGGTGTGTGATGATTCGTAGGAAATGCATGGCAGTCCTTGAGTGGTTTGGTTTCAATCTGCACTTGTTGAAATAGTTCAAAGCTTGGGTCAGACACCACTGCAGTTTACTTTTTGTCTGAGTAGGCCAATGGTTCATCACAGGACTGGACCTGTATTTGTATCCTGCAGGCTGGGTGTGTGTTGGTCATCTTGGCTTAGCAGAAAAGTTTTTTAGGTCATGGCTTGAGCACCCTGGTACCTGTTCTCTACACTGCAAATCACAGTTTAAAAAACACCAACTAATTAAATTGTAATTATTTATTGTTAAAAACAAATTTGAATCTGAAGATTATTCACCTGCATGGTTATTTGTCCCAGTTATTATCTTCTGTGGAAAAGGCCTTAGATGATTGTGATTTTTTTTTTTTTAAGGGAAAGGAGTTGTTTGGGTAAGTGGTGCTGTGTATTTCCAGTACTTGTCAAGTTCTGATACGATTTTTGTCCACATATATCGTGATCTCAGTAAAGTATTTCTCACACTGGTCTCTCTGAGATCATGATTATCTGTATTTTGTAGAGGACTTCAGGCAGATCAAGTAACATGTGTGTGTTCACATGAAGTCTGTGCTACAGCTGGAAATTCCTCTAAATCCTTATCTGTCAGCCTAACCACTAAGACTTCTCTTCCCCTGAGATAAAGACATGCAAAACCAGGTTTAAGCTGTATTTAAGCCATCTGACATACTGTAAGAAATAACATAGCTCTTGGCTTCTTACCTTTCTGCAATTTTGTGCCAATTCATTATTGAGGAACTGCAAGAAGATGAATAGATCTCTTGATTCCTGCTCAAATCCACATGTGAGCTGGAAGCTACATCTCTCTTTCATGCTCTTCTAAGATGAAATAGGGGTTGTAGATATAATTTATAACTAAACCAATTCATAATGTCACCCACTTATCCTGTGTTTGTTTTTTTTAACCCTAATGCTAACAGTAATAAAGATTTTGTGAATAAAGAAGTGCCTGTGTTGCACAGAAATGGGTTCACTCATCCTGTTAAATGTGGATTTTGTTGGTGTTCCATGAATTGATCTGTTACCCTCTGGTGCTGCAGCTGTTCATAAAAAAGGACGTGCCATTTCTCGTGTAATAGCTTGCATAATGCTGACAAGGAAGGAAGTAATGTGATTCCACATTACAGCAAATATTGTTCCTGTGATTTTAATACACAAAACCATTAATATTATTTTGTGAAATGGTATGTTTTTGAAGAGTGTAAGATATATTTTACTTCACTTGAAAAATGAAAAGCTTAAGTTGCCTCATTTGAACAATAAAATAATTTTTCTCCCCCCTCCAAACACACACTTCTAATATGCTTTTTTGTACAAATGGTCATGATGAGTTTGGTTGCTTAGGGCTACATCGCATGTGCTCAGTCAGCCTGACTGTGTGCTAACCAATTGGAGTGGTACCCCATGAGCAGAGCGTGGTTGTGCAATGTGTGACAAGGATTTGACCTGACAGTTTTACAGTCATGCAATGCATGGAGGTTCAGAGCAACAAAAAGGGGCATGAGGGATTGCATGGCAGCGACCTGTGCTATTCCTGCTGTCTCTGCAGCAAAAGATGTGTTAATGCTGTAGTCAAGAAAACCTGAAAAGCTGTTTTCTCCTGCCCTTTTCTCTCTCCTCCTTTACTTGAGACTGGCTAAATGTGGAGCCATCCGTATTTTTACTTTGTTTAAAATACTGACAAACCAGTTGTGTTTTAGTGAGGGATATATATTAATTCATTACTGTTGGAAGCCATTTCATTTGTCTTTTGTTGGTTATTTTGCATTTCAAAGTTGAGATGCTTGCATTTTGTATTGTGAACTACTTTCTTATGCTCTGCTGTAGATTGGCATGGAATGTTCTTCTTTCATCACTTGTTTAATGCTTTTATTATAACTTGCTAACTTTGTGAACAGTTACTGATTTCTTCAGGGATGTTGTGAACTTAAATGTGAACTATTTCTGACCTTATCAACACTGATACAAAATACATCATGCAAGTGTATGAGAGTTTGTAACTTTACATGTCTAATCTGCTGCGTGGTGAAAAAGATAAATGGTTATTTAGGAGGGGTGCTGAGTAGGTTTTACTTGGTTTAGTCTTGAAGATTTCTCTGTATTGTTTTCTTTTGCATAACACATTTGCTGTAAATGCCGTGAAAGAAAAAGTTCAAAGTGACTACTGTGAGTTGAGAGGAAATAAAATCTAAGTTTACCAGGAGAAATTAGGTAGCCCAAATAGCAAACAGAAGAGAGTTCAGTGAATGATTTTGAGGGTAATTTAATGAATGTATTAGTTAGCCTTTTTTTCCGTATAAACAAAGACACGGTTGCTGCTTTTATTTTTGTAGTGGTGTAGTGGTTGGAACTCAGATAATCTACTGGATTTCTTGTTGCATGTTTTCTGCTTTGGTCCTGCATTTTTTATTCTAAAAAAATGTCAGGAATTATTACCTAGAGGCTTAAAGTTATAGTTTGTGGCTTGTTTGTCTGTTTGTCATGTAATAATGAAAGCGCAGCTCAATTTCTCTGTTAATAGCAGAGTTATCTAAGCACTTTGGTATTTCTTTATTAATAGAGGGGGTTTCCTTTTCTGCCAGCATACAGAAAATTAAATTTCATGTTTTTCACATAGCCGTATTGATTTACTGCAGAATTTACCTGGCCTGTTGCAGTTAACCTGGTGGTAAAGCCTCATCCTTTTGTAGAAGTAGTGTCATGTAATCTCATACTTCCCCTTGCTTTTCTTGCAACACACTTATGTCAGCACAGTCTGTGCAGTATTCCTGGTGTGTTTGAGAACTGTAGTATGGGCAGGTAAGCCGTACCTGCTGCAGATGAGGACACCAGTGATGGGTGGATTTCAGCCCTGACAGCAGCTCCTCTGTCTGCTGTGCATTGCTGCTGCATTCAAAAGTGTGTACACCTCACTTTTGGCTCTGGAAATCAGTTTGCTTGCGAACAGGAGGAGCCAAAGGAGTTGGTATTAGCAAGAGCAAGGGCAGCCCTGAATTATGGGAAGAAACAGGTGGAGAATTGAGAGATGCAGCAGAGTATCTGATAGGGTCAGTGGGCAATAGTGGGAGCAATGTGAGAGGCTGTAAGGGAAGGCAGGAGAAAATGCAGATAACAGCTGAAGGGAAGGAATGACCTCAATTTGAAAGGAAATGTCTGTGAGGGATGCATGTGTATATCTGAACCATAGCATTCAGGGAAAACATTTATGTTTTCCTCAGCAACAATGTTAAAGGTGGCAGTCGTGCCAATAAAGTCATGTCCAAGTTGGTTGTTCAGTGTTAACAGGGGAAAAAAATATGTTTTGTAGAAGGAGCAGCCTCTTCAATCAACTTAATAGTAGAATATTAATGCTGTTTAAAAGCTTTTAAAATGCAGACTTTTAATTGCTACTTGATTGAGTCAGAATAAGAAATCCTTGTGCACTTGATTTACCTGTGTCAGTGGAATAATGAATGGTGGGTTAAATAGAGGAGACTGAAGATAAAGGTGAAAAAAACCATTGCACACTAGATTTTAGAATAAAACTAAGAAAAAAAGACTCCATAATGAAGACTACGAATCATAAAACTTGTATGAAAACCTTTGTGTTTAGAGTGTTGTGTGATGGGTTGATGGGAGCTGAGCAAGACAGATCAAGATCCCTGTGTTTCTCCAGAACACCAGAGTAGGTTCCCATGAACTTGTGTTAGTTCTTGCTTCTGAGAGTTTAAGTCATAGCTTGAAAGTAGCTGAGGGTTGTATTTCTGTGTATAGTTTCATAGACCTAGAAGAGCCTTACCTGAAGAGCGCAAAGTGGATCCCAGGAGCTCTTGCTCATTTTAATTTGGATCTAAGAGCATTCAGGGGGTTACTGCCACTATGGTTTGGCTTCAGTGCTCTAGTCTTGTCTTGTCACCTCCTGAAAATGTCTCTCTTTAGACTGTTGTGGGCTCTTGTCTTTAATGAGCTTGTAAAGTTTCTGCTCCCAGCTGAAATGCATTTGGAAGCAACCATCTGTTAGTCACACTAGCTGGCCAGTTGTTGAGAAAAATCCTGAGCAATGTTTTGGTTTCTTCAGAGATGGTTTTAAAGGCAAAGTCTCAAAGTAACTCTGTCTTGTTATCCTCCGTGTGGTTTACTTTATCACCCAGTTATTGTTCAACCTGTGACATTATAAACATTGTCTGAGAGGGAGATAGAGCTAAGTCTGCCACCTCAAACCAGCATGTAGTTGTGCTGCAAAAAGGGAACTTGCGTGTTGGAAATCTGCCACAACCGAAGTCTAGGGGGATCTATAGGATAATCTCATCCTTTTCTGCTTATGAGCATAGATTTGATTCAGGTATTCTTTTACAGACTGGGTGTTAATGGTCACCATCCTAATTAATCCTAAATGCCTGAAGCATTTCTCCTTTCTGTCATGGATATAGAGGACTGTAGTGAGCAGCAGAGTGTGGGTGTTCAACCCAATCTTATTTACGTGTACATTTCATGTCTCAAACTACATTAATAATGTTGCTTTATTTCTCAAGAGCATGTCATTTCCTGTGGATATATTGAACAATTGCAGTCATGAGGACTTGGAGAGCTCAGCAGAGGACTACCTCTTTGACCTTCGGAACAGGAATCCAAACTCTCCTGAATTCTTTTCTCTGCCAGACCGCCGCAAGGTAAGAACAAGCAAATGCTGTAGTACCAGTGTCCTTAATGTCCTTGTAGATTTAGTATTTAAGATATCCAGTTCTATTGAATTACAGAATTATTTTATCAAAGCTTTTGTATTTTTCAAATTCAGAAGTTGTGTGTTAAATTCTACTTTTGTCACTCTGTAATTGGGTTTGAATCTGGATATCAGTGACTGTGTGCTGCTTTGAGGCAATGGATCAGTATATATAAAGTAATTTTAAAAAAACCCAAAACCCCAACCTGAATAAAACTTTGAATCTTCAACTGATGAATCAAACTCTTACCCAAAAATGACTACCTCACACAGCCTCAAAACTTATCATCATCACTAGGGGTTTGTGATTTATTTGAGGTAACTGGCTCTTTTTATATCTCAGTCTTTCTGTGTTTGGGTTCAAGTCTTGATTAATAAACTTCACTAATATCAAAAGTACTTCTTTTTGCTTTATCTGAAATATTTCATGCTGCTACTGAGTTCTGGTAGAGAATAGCTGTGACACATGTATGGTTTAAACACTTACCCCTTTTGTGATTGATTGGTCAGTGTCGGTTCTGTCCGGATGAATGCTTCTATTAGAACTAGTGCCAATAAAACCAATGAAGTATAGCTTTAATGAAAAGAAAGTGAGCTGAGGGGATTTTCTGTGGGATCTAAAGGTCAGTGCTGCAGGTTCCCTGGCAGAAGCAGAGTCTTGACTACTTTCCTGCATTTATGCAGGTGCTGTGTGCCTAAATATTTGCTTGTATTAACATCCTCATTTGTGGCAGTAGCATGTCATAATCTTCTTAAATTAGTTAAGCAAGTCTGTCTACTGCACTATTCAGGTCTGTCAAGTTTTTTATACCTTAATAATGGAAACATGTGAATTTAAATATCAAAATGCATTTCAACAAGATACTTGATTCCTTACATGAAGATTATTTGACCCTTTTCATGTTTTTTGTGAGGAGAAAAATCAAGTAGACAACTTCAGGGTTTTTAAAATGTGTGTAATTTAAGGGAACAAAACCCTTTTCAATTTGCCTTCCTGCTGTAGCACGTTAGAACTTGTTAACAAACACAATTTTGCTATGCCAGTTTGTTTCTGTGCTTGACTGACTGCCTCATTCTTCTGTTGGCTTTGACAGCTTGCAGAGTTTGGGCTGTTGAAGTGAACATAATGCTGGCTTTTTGCACACCTTACTTCAGTTGCGCACAGAAATGCAAACTGTTGGCAGAAGAGAGCTGTAACAGTACAAATTACTGTAGTTAAATCTGCCAGAACTTGAGAGTCAGAGCTGTTGAGAATGTAGTTTGTCTCAAAGAAGAAATGCCTCCGTTAAGGACTGGGGTCTGATGCTTATCTTTTTCAGTTAGCTATTGAGAATTTGATTTTCAGTGTTCATCTTGTTTTCCTTCATAAACATTCTCTGTGTATTTTACTGCTGTTGTTTTAGCAAGAGTTACTGTGTTACTGAGAGTTACTGAGTTACCGTGTGTTCTTGTTTCAGGTTCCTATTAGCTTGGCATATGTGGGTTTCGTTCCTCTTTATGGTAAAGAGCAGACACACAATGTTCTTGCGCTGTTTGCACCATGGGACTCGCTCACAGGTTTCATTATAAATTTTTTATCTCTGTATTGCTATTTCTTCTTTTTTTTTTTTGTGAAAAATACGTGTAACCAGGTCCTTGCTCATTTCATGCTACTGTAGCTCATAACTTTGCAATTTGTGCCTTTCTTGTTCCCTGTCTTTTTGTTCACATACTATTATTTTTTGAGGTGGATTTATATACGCAAGTGCTAGAACGTTGCACACTAATCAGACCCAGAACTGGACCCATTGAATTTAAAAGATATGTAGCAAAATAATATGGTGCTTGTCTGGGTCATAGTACAACATTTATCTCTTGATTGCTTTATGTATGCTTCACCTCTGCAAAAGGTATTTATTGAATATTCTTACAATACATTAATTTGCCCAAGAATTGAGATGCTTTTTTTTAATAGTGATTGATCAGCATTGTGTGTAAATTTGTCTTTAGCTTGAAGTCCTAGCATAGCTCTGGCTGAGATGGCATGGATTTTGAGGGTTTCCTCCTCACTTTCTTCCTTCCTCCTTCCTGCCCTACCAGTCATCCATGTTTCCTTCTTCCATTTAATGCCATGTTATATGATTGCCAAGTTTGCCATAAATGCTTACAGATCACGCTCTTCCTGACTGCTGCTCACATGGCCATCAGGCTTTTTACATTCATCTAACTCCCTAAAACTTGCACAGTTTCAATATCAATATCCATTAACAACCTGAAAGTATAATACATGTATGAATGAGACTCATCTTGACAGGCAGCGTTTTTAGTGGAAGGAGATCTTAGAGCACAGCATTGAAGGATAGTGCTTATATCTGAAAAAATAGTTCCTATCACATGGCAACAAAAAAATGCATTTGTGTTTATTAGTCTCAGTTATCAAAAGAGGTTTTGGACCAGGGAACATTTCATATGGGTGGGGTGTACAGTGCCCCATTTGTTGTGCTAGTGTAGTAGGAGCTACATTAATATAGTGCCATCTGTGATGGCATTTGGTTAGGTGCCTAATTTGGTTACTACAGTGTTATTCCTGATTATTTAGTAGCTTTAATGAATGTTTCTTTTGGAATGGTAAGAATCACTAACTTTTTATTTCCCTTGTTTCTTTCAAGCTGTAGCCCTGTATCTTGCTGACCAGTGGTGGTCAATTGATGACATTGTGAGAACATCTGTCCCTGCTAGACAGGGACTTCATCAGGTAAAGCACTCCAACATTCACCCAGCAATTAATGTTATACTTCAAGACAATGGCAAATAGATAGTGTGCCAGCTATACATATTTTAACTTAATTTAGAAATGAGATAGATGTCGCAAGGGAATAGAGGAATAGGTTCTAGGAGAAAAGGAATTTCAGTGTGAAGATAGTGTCCCAAGCAAGAATGACTTTTGTACAGCAGCTTCATATGGAGACAACTTAGATGTTAGCCGTGTTACCATTTTTTTCTTCACTCTTTAGAATACTGTTATCTGGTTGCGTTGCAACATCTTAGTAGAATAATGTATTGTACCATAGCAGTACCTGTTGGTTTCATCAGGATACTGATAAACCAAAAATACTGTCAGGAATGTGTTTGACAGAAGCAAGTTGGAGCTGGTGGCTTGCAGTGGCAATACATGAGGTTTGGAAAAGTAAGTTGCCTGGTATCTGCTTTATTGCTCATCATTGACCTTTGTTACCATTATTTAACTCTGTGTAGCATGGAGTTTTCCAAAACTGGAAATCTGTGTTTTTCCAGGGGTGTAGTTTATATCTGCTCATGGAATCAGAGTACTCATCTTTGATTTTTGCAATTTTATAAATTTTCTGTAGAGAATTTGGCATGTAGCCTTGCTTTCCACAGAATTCTTAATGGTAGGAAAATGAGGAAAGCTGAATCTTTTACAAGAGACATAGCTGAGACTAAGCATTGGACGAGAGCATGGTTCCTCCTTCCTTCACAGTAAGTAAATAGTGGTGAGCTTGAATTTCATGTGTAAAAGGAATTCTCAAGGACAGAGAAAAGGATACTGAATTCCTTATTTCATGCCACAGAAACTGTTGTAACTAGTTTTTTTCACTGCATCATGTCCTGTTGCTTGCCACTCTATCAGCAGATTGAGTGTGCTGAGTCCTGCCGCCCTGAGGCTCATCATTTCTCCTTTCTAAGACTTTGATTACCTGCTAGCCTAGGAATTCTGAGGCTGATGTGCTGCTATTGTGTTTGGTGAATATTTCTTAAGTCCAAAACCAGTTTTGAGTTAAATCATAACATTCCCACTCCACTGCCCTTCTCCTAGCTGTTATGCATTGGAGTAGGAGTGACATTGAAGTAATGGAATATCCTCTGTGGTACTGATTTGTACTTAACCTATTGCTATGGCTTCTGAGCTTCTTCTTGCCTTATAACAAACCCCAGAGTCACCCTGCTTTAGCACTTTAAGCCTTCCCGTGAACTCTGTCTGCAGCTGTGTTAACTGGCAACCTTGAAAAATAAGGTCTCTGATGTATGGGTATTAACTAATCTGACCAACCTTCTAAAATGTTTTTTCTGTGTTTGCTTAGGTGAAGTCTGTTGGAGAGAGGGTTGTTCTCTATGTTCTGAATCGAATTATCTATCGAACGCAAGAAATGGAAAGAGATGAGATCCCATTTCTCTGTCATGGTAGCAGCCACTATGCTAAGATCATGTGGAAGAAAGGAGAGGCTATTGGGTTCTATTCTGTTAAACCTACAGGTAGAGCACTTGAGAATTGTGGGATTTGGTTGGTATAGGGGAGGAGATAGGGAGCCTATTTGAAGAATATTGTATTACTAGGCTTTACAAGCCTAGCTGACTTGGTGTTCTCCTGCAGTCCTAAGAGATCAAATGGCTGTTAAAATCTCTAGCAGAAATACTTACATGCTTTAGCAATCTAAGTTCTTCTATCTCTTCATATTTACAAAACATAGTTAAAACTGTAAGAAATTTGATATACCTGAAAGCTTTCTTTTTTCTGCTTTAGAACAATTTACAGTTGGATGGATCTTTGCCTGTCTTGAGTTAGCAAAAATTGAAGGCATTTCTTTCTAAATATTTTCAGAATTTCACCCATGTTTGAGTGTGTGTTGTATTCTCCAAATGAGTAGCCTATGTGGAAAAGACTACTCTGTAAACAGATGTTTTGAAGAGCAGTGGAGCTCTTCTAGCATCCTAGAGGGTACCCAAGTAATGTAACCTCTGCTCAAGTTTCCCTTGCTTGAAAAATGCAGATAATAATAGAATCATAGAATGACTTTGGTGGGAAGGGACCATGAAGACCATCTAGTTTTAATCCTGCTGTAATGGGCAGGGACACCTTCCACCAGACCAGGACCCCATCCAACCTGGCCTTGAACATGGGATGGGGCATTCACAGCTTCACAGTTTGAACACAGACGGGCCATGTGATTCAGGGATGGGGCATTCACAGCTTCTTTGGGCAGTGCAGAGCCTCACTACCCTCACAGTAAAGAATTTCTTCCTAATATCCAATCTAAACCTCCTTTGGCTTAAGGCTGCTGCCCCTTATCCTATCACTACATGACCTTGTGAAAAGTCCCTCCCCTGCTCTCTTGTAGGCTCCTCTCAGGTGCTGGAAGGCCACAATTAAGTCACACCAGAGCCTTCCCTTCAGGCTGAACAACACCAACTTTCTTAGCCTTTCCTCATGTGAGAGGTGCCCCAGCCCTCTGATTGCTCTTGTGTCCCTAAGATAAGTATGTTCCTGGGTCCTAAAAAATACGAGGTTACAAAGACTAACTAGGTTGTATAGCCAACTTTGTTTCTCTTTGGCTTTGTTAGAGAAGAGGGCAAGTCTTTGGCATAGTTCACACTGATTCACTAAAGGGCCTGAAAATGGATTGGCTAGTTAATGGACTGTCTTAATACAATTATATGATGTCCCTTTCTTGCAGCTAAGTTCATAGGTACCCTTGGAATCCTCTGATACTGAATTACTTATGTGTAGTGTTCCATCTTTATTTAAGTTAGGATAATATGTTGTTTATGGGAAAATATAAAGGTAAAATTTTTTTTTAAATTTTTTGTATCTGCCTTTAAAAATTGGGATAATTGTTTCAGTCTTTAAACAAGAACTGAATAGGTCTACCTATTTGTCCTGAGAAGTCATGTAATCAGCATAAAAGTGTAATTAAATAATTTTCTTTTCTCCTATACCCTCCTCCATCTTTCAGCTTCATTTTTACTATAATTTTCATATGGAACTGCATTGTGAGATTCCAAAGTGAGCCTTTCCTCTCTGTCTTGTCTATTCTTTTCTGGTAATACAGACTTTTTCTGTTAATCTATTGATATATCTTGGCAACATTATGAAGCTTACCCAAAAGAGATAATAAATGACTAATAGCAATTATTTATTTTTAATAAAGTTATACATTATTTTTATAGCTTTATATTGCTTACTGTTATATCATTTGGAATTTTTATAACTTACGAAAGTCTTTGTTTAAATATGCTAAAATCCATGCTGGAGCACGTCAGTTGGCATGCAGTTATGTAATGCATACTGATGGATATTTTTTCCCTTTGATTATTTCAGGAAGTGTTTGTAACTCTCTTTTTAAAAAAAGAAGTATAAGTTGCCAGTGCTCGACACAATATTTGTTAGAAAGAAACATCGTGGGAAAGACTCTGGTCTAATCATGTTGGAAGACTTTGTGGATTCCTTTACTGAAGAATCTCTTGGCCTGCGATATCCACTGTCACGCTTTGTGTATACAGGCAAGCTCTTTAATTTTTACTTCTGATCTTCTTTGTGGTTTCTTTACAAGTCCAATTGAGTGCTGTCATTCAAGCTCTATGTTTGTGACCTCATCCTCAGGTTGTACATTAAACTTCCTGAGCCTGAGTGAAGGCTAAAAATCCTGATTTAAGATTAAGTGGTTCCTGATTCTATTTTTAATCCTCTTTGCAAGACCAGATTATTCAAACTCTGTTGGCTTTCTGCTACTGTAAAGTTTATCCCTGTCCTGTTTCCCCCAGCAAGCCTCTGGAAAGGGCTGAGGGGGTCTCTGTTTGGGAACTAATGTGTATCTGCCTTGTAGAACCTTTTACTTGCTCACACATACACCTCACAAGGTTGTTTAATTCATGCTTTCTCTCAACTTCTGGTCAAGAGAACATACTAGGCTCTGTTTTGACTTGTGTAAGAGAAGGCACAGTTCTAAAATAAAAGGAAAACACAGTTCTGCTGTTAGCAACCTAAGAGGACTATGTCATGCAGGAAATTACATGGGTTCTGGAAACTATGTTCTTGGGATTGTATTCAGACAAGAAGCACATTTCTTTAGCTATGTTTCTCAAGGCATGTTCTATTCTTACGTCATTTGCCAGGGTTCCTTCTATGAACATTTTTATCTGGCCTTCTTCACCAGTGGAAATTTTCTGCTTTTCTAAGCACCACAGTCTGTCACTGGATCTGAAAAGACCTGATTTGTTAGGTTTCAACCAGGAAAATTACTTGAGCAGAATTTAATGACTAATTCATTCCCCTGGTCAAGAAATGAGACAATGGGGATCTTGTGCTCTGAGACTCTGCATCAGTAGTGAACCAGGTGAAAAATGGTAGCTTTCCTGACAACTGTCACAGAATAATGTGAAAGCAGGCCTCTTCACCTGTATATTTGATACAGGTATAGAGAGAAAAGAGATGGAAGGACAGCAGAGTAGAAAATATTTTGCAAGTTCATTCAATGGTGACATACTAACATTCCCGGAGAGTGCTTTTCACAACTACCTACTACAGTGTGGGGTAACAAAAACTACTTGAATACATCCTCTGCTTAAGAACCCTTCTCTCCTGAGCTGGGTCTTAAAATTGGCAGAACAATGACCAGTGAAGCTGCAAAACTCTCGGGTGGGTACCAGGAGAAGAAGAAAATTTCATGCATCTTTGTTTGCAGTTTAAGATAATAATGGAAAGTATTTAAACCTGAAGAAAGTATTAATTGAGAAGGATGTGTTTGGTAAAGCAACATTGTTTATTTCAAACTCGACTATTTTGTTAAGCAGTTCTTTCTGTTGTTTGCGTGAGATGGTAGATTTCAAGATAATTTGATTTCAGAAACACTTTGAAAACTGAAGTATAGCTGAGTATATCATATCTATAATATAGTATTTTTTCTTGTGTTTTCTCAGCTTGTAAGCAGTACCTTGAGAAGTACCCTGGGGACAAAAACCTTTTGTGGCAAGTGGAGGGAGCAGGAGATTGGTTCCAGAGAAAGTCTGTTATGTCTATAGTGCAAAAGGAAAATCTCAAAATCACAGGTACGGATGCTTTGTTTTGTTGTTTTCTGACACTTTGTAAAAGTTGAACACTCTAGAAGAGTGACTTCTGTGAACACTCTGTAGAAACTAGCAGAAAGATTTTTATTTGTCCTGAGACCTGAGAGATCATATTTGGAATGGTGTTGTGATTTAACCCCAGCTGGCAGCTAAGTACCATGCAGCAGTTTGTTCACCCTGTCCTCCCACAATGGGATAGAGAGGAGAGTCTGAAATAAAAAGTAAAACCCATGGGTTGAGATAAGAACAGTTTAATAATTGAAATAAGATGTAATACATATAATGAAAAGGGAGACAACAAAAACAGAGAAATAAAACCCAAGAGAGAGAAGTGGTGCACAGTGCAGTTGTTCACTACCTGCTGACTGATGCTGAGCCAATACCCAAGCAGCCATCAGCTCCTTCTAGCGTACTGTCCCCCAGTTTGTATTCTGAATATGATGTTCTGTGGTGTGGAATATTGCTTTGGCCTGTTCAGGTTAGCTGTCCTAGCTATGGTCCCTCCCAGCTTCTTGTGCACTTGCTCGCTGGTAAAGCATGGGAAACTAAAATGTCCTTGACTATTCAGCAGCAATTAAAACAGTGTTTATCAACATTGTCATACTAAATTCTAAGTACAACACTGTGCCAGCTACTAGGAAGAAAACTAATTCTGTGTCACCTGAAAGTGGGACAATATCCACTCCATCTTGTCTGTATCTCTTACATGCCCAAGTTCCATGCTTTGCAATACACCATCACTTTTCCTGTCTTCTGATATATACGTGCAAATCACACACGCGTCATTCCCTTAGTCTGTGGGCCATTCCTGTAAAATGTCTGTTGGCTTCATTTAGTCCATGACTTTGAGCTCCATCTGTCATAACAGGCTTCTGGGGCAGAAAAGATTTTGCTTTGACTTGGATTGTGGCATGCTGGAGCCAGTTCTGTTTCCATCATGACTGCACTTGTTTGGTTCCACAAAGTTAGTTCTTCATTGATCTGTGATTTTTACTGTAATACCCTTGATATGGCAATTGAATGGGAATCAGGTTTGGTGAAGACAGGGTCTATGAGGTACTCAGTTCAGTGATGGGCTAATAACCATGGAAGAGACAGTATACAGTGTTATATGGCCATTAATATAATAAAATTTAATTTATAGGCAACTTTTCACCCAAAATTAAATCCCCATACGGCATGCAATGGACTTCCCCATCTTCCTGCATTACCCGCTAAGTGCACCTAGGTGCTTGAGCAAACTCAATTCCATAAATATTTTTGCCTTTTCCCGAAGCAGGAATAACCCAGACTGTTGCCCCCTGCGTATTTATACACGCTACAGGGAATTTATCCCTTTCTACAGTGAGTATAAACTTGCTATTTCTCCCTTTCTACAGTCACTATAAACAGACTGACTGTCAAATTCCCTAGTGTTTACTTATCAGGTGGCTTCTGCGAAATGTGTGTCCCAATATTTGAAAGTTGTGCCACCTACTGCTCCTGGATAAATGGGTAACAGTTTGTTGTGTAGTTTCATTTTTCTGAAGAGTGGTACATGACAGGGATTGTGATATTCCCACTCAATGTCATTGGCCCAGTTGTCTATGAGATTATTTAGGAAATGAATCCCCCTATTTGATTCTGGATCCCCCTATTCTGGAATTTCTGGGACACTGTCACCTTCTTAAGACTTCCTTCGTAAGGCTCAGTGTTGCTGGTGGTGGCATGGGGCACAGGTTATGTTCTCTCCCCTCTGCTGGTTGCTCCCTCCATTATAAGCACATGAGACTTTCCTTGGCTGTTTGAGGGGAGTATGCTGTAGTCTGTCTGCCCAGTCTCCCTATAATTATATTTTGGCTGTCATTCTCCGTACCAGAGAGGTTTTAACCACTTGGCCTGTTTAATTGCAGTGCATGTTTCACATTCATGGATAATCTGTGCAATTGTGTCCATGGTCAAGTCTACTCCTGGAGCATGTGTCCATTTATATAATTTGCCTTGATTGCCTGAGTTATCATAGGTGCACCAAGCTAGAAATAATTTGCACTTACATGGCCAATTGTGATCCACCTGGGTCACTTCAATCTTAGTAGCCTGATGCACCTGCTGGTTGTTCTGACGTTCTTCGGTGGCCCAACTCTGGGGTGCATCAGTCTCTATGTAAGGTACTTTCAGAGCCAGGTTCTCCACCTGGACCAGCAGTATCTTGTCACCAGGTGGCAGCTCAGACCCTTGCCTTTGTACTGCCAGTTGCTCTGCTTCCATCCCTGCAACCAGCCCCACAGGGCATTTGCCACTACACATGAGTCAGTATAGAGCTAAAGCATTTTTCTCACTCAGCAATGTCTAAAGCCAGCTGAATGGTTTTCACCTCTGCAAACTCACTCAATTCACCTTCTCCTTCAGCAGTTTCTGTGACTAGTTGTGGGTGACTTGATCTCTGATCCTTTCCTACAGTGTGTCAGAACTATCAGTAAATCAGGCATGTTGCTTCTCATTTTCTGGTGATTTATTGCAGTGCAAGTCCTCTTCAGTATGGGTCACCTTCTCCTCTAGTGATGTTCCATAATCTTGAATCACTTTCAAGATTCCTGGACAATTTAGTTGGTGCAGTATTGCTGCTGGTGCACTACTGCGGTAGTGACTGTCACCTGTTACTCTTCAACAGCCCCACAATAGAAGGGTCGTCTGAGAGAAAAGGCCAGGCAGGCAGCTGCTTAATTTCTTCTGTCTCCAAGGCAGCTATAGTGGATGCCCAATGATACTCTTTTGGTTCCTTGAAATACCCTCTCCTGAGATAGTCTGTGCCAAGGATGCACGGAGCCTCTGGGCCAGTCACAGTGGCCTGCTTTTGCCACACATTCCCAGTCAGGCTGGTCTCAGCCTCCAATAAAGTCAGCTGTTGGGATCCTCCTGTCACTCCAGAACTATAAATGGGTTCTTCCTCTCTACAGCTTGTTGGCATTGAGGCACACTGTGCACTAATGTCTATTAGAGCCTTACACTCCTGTGGGTCTGACATGCTAGGCCACTGGATCCTAAGTCCAGTGAACTTGACTGGTCCTCTTCTCCCACTGACTGGAATTAGGGGACCTCTAGTACTGGATATAGAATTCTCCACCCACTTCTTGTGAAAAAGGATTAGAATTCTTTACCATAAAATCAGGACTAAGATAGGCCATTCTACTCTGTCTGGGGAGGTGCCTACTAGAGACTGGAGCAGCAATTTTCCCAGAAGAATGCACATTTGTGCTTGTTTTTCCTTGCAGTTCACATGCCCATGCCTCTAGGGCAGAGGTGGATTTTCCATCTGATTTTTCCATATCTTTTCTGTGGTCCCACAGGTAAACCCACAGGATTTTAAAAAAACATGGTGTGTACCCTTTATCCTCTCTCTTGACCAAAAGAATTCTTATTGTTAATACCTGAGATACTTGTCTCAGGTACAGGTGGGGAGTAGAATCTACCTTATTTTTGATGCTGGAACTCCTGGAACTGTTTTTCATACTTTTTGAACAAATTTTTTAACAACTGAGAGGCAAGTCCATAGGGATGAAGAGAGATTTTCTTTGTATTCTCAGAGTTACCAAGCCACTTCATTCACCATTGGTACTTAATCTCTGCAGGTCATTAATGCCAATGACTTGGCATGTGATGATGGTGCACTACATATACAAATTTCTACCATGTGGGTTATGTGCATTGGGCTTTGTCTAGATCTGTATGTGACTGCACATTGTTTGGATCATAACAAATCATCTCTAGATGATCTCAGCACAGCTAGATCCCTAAGGTACTAGATGTCTCTCTCTCCATGATAGTCCACTTTCCTGGGTGACAGTGTGTTATGGGTTTTCGACAGGACATTGCCAGGAGGACGCACGAAAAGAGGGCAACCAGGCTCCAAGCTTAAAGTTGCAAAAAGTATTTTAATTACCTAACAGAGTTGGAGGATAAATGCAGGCAAAAATAAACTTTTCATACAGTTTTGGTTCACTCCCCCCTCCCTCTTACGAACCTATAGTATTTACCCCCTTTCCTCCTTTACAGTCAACAAGCTGGGTGGTGGGGGGAGGCAGGGTGTGGGGTCTCTTTTCAGTCCACAGAGCAGATTCTCAAATTTACTCATCACCACAATTCTTTTACTACAAATACTCTTTATCTCTACTTATTTCTCTCTTTTTCCAGACAGTTTTTCTTTCTGCTCTCACCCCCACCCTCTTAAGAAGCAGTCTCTGCACTCAGCCCCCCCCCCCCCCCCCCTTCCCTCTTTCTAAACCAGCAACACAGACAGGGGGCAGGTTGAGGGGTCCTCTGGTCAGTCTAATTAGGAAAAGAGGTTCCCTACTTAGCCAGGGGGTCCTTCCCACGAGAGACAGTCTTTTGACAACTTCTTTGGCGTGGGTCCAATCTCACGAGCAACATCCCGCCCGAAATTCTGCTGCAACATGAGTCTTTTTGTCCATAGGGTGCTGTGCAGACCCTCCCGAACCGAGGCCAGGCTGCTTCCATACTAGGAGCAAGGCCTTTCTCTCTTTTGCAAGGCCTTTGCAGTTTTAACTTTTAGGTGAGACTCCCACTGGTTCACAGTCTTTTCCAGGCATCCACCTGCTCCTCTGGCATGGGCTGTGGGTGAATTTCTGCACTCCTGTGGACTCCATGGGCTGCAGGGAGACCTCCTGCCCCCCCATGGCCTTCACTGTGGCTAGCAGAGGGTTTTTAGCTCCAGCACTGGGTGCCCCTCCTCCCCCACCTTCTTCACTGACCTTGGCGTCTCCATGCTGTTCTCCCTCACATATTTTCACCTCCACCTCCTCCTCCTCCAACTACAAAGAAGTGAAAGAAGTGCGTGCCTGCTTTGTTTTGAATTTTTCTTAAATATGTTTTCACAGAGGCGTAACTAGCACCTCCAATTGGCCCAAACTTGGCCGGCAGCATGTCCATCACCTTCAGAGCCATCAGAGATTGGCTCTGCTGGACTTGATGTAAAAACGTCCAGAACTTGCACTCAGGATACACAGGAGCCATCTTTGTGCCACTCCCCACCCCTCAGACACCTCCCCAGGCCTACCACAACAGCTTCTGAGGGGTCCAAATTTCTCCTAGATGTTAAAAACACTTCACTGATGTTTTGGGCCAATCAAAACCACCACACAGTGGAATGCCTTCCTTGAAGTGATACTGTTCCTTCACACTTGAGGAGCAACTAAGTGCAACACATCTGCTTATTCCCTCCTTAGTGGGGTGGGGAGGAGAATCTGAAGAAAATGTAAAACCTCTGGGTTGAGACAGAAACAATTTAATAATTGAAATAAGATTACACAGAAGCATAATATAATAATAATTATAATGAAAAGGGAGATGACAAAAGCAGAGAAATAAAACCCAAGAGAGAGAATTGATGCACCATGCGTTTGCAGTGATTAGGCCCTCCCACTTTATACACTGGGCATGACATTGTGATGTAGAATATTTCTTTGGTCAGTTTAGGTCATCTGTCCTGACTGTGTTCCCTCCCCAGCTTCTTTTGCACCTGCTCACTCAGCATAAGGAAGTGAAAAGTCCTTGACTTACAGTAGCCACTATTTAGCACAACTAAAACGTCAGTGTGTTATCTCACACTAAATTCAAGACACAGCACTCCATGAGCTACTCGGAAGAAAATTAACTCTATCCCAGCTGAAAGCAGGACAAATAGCTAATTGCTATATGGAGGTACTCTAATTTTCTCTCTCCCTGTTTCCTCTTTTAAATCTTCACAGAAGAGGCTTCAAAGAAGGAAAATGAGAGCTTGCAAGCAGCGGATAATTTTTGTCAGTGTGCAGTGTCTGAAGCAAGTGGACCAACGACTGAAGCAGAAACACAGCTAAGTGTAGGTACACAGTGTGTTACCTCTTTTTTGATTGCATTGTTACTGAAAAACAAGTTATGAAAAATTTTTTTTGCCCATACCATTATAACTGAATTGGCTCAAGATATACTGTATATAAAAGACAAATGGTTTTGTTACTTTCTGTGGGGGTGCAATGCTTTTCAGTGATGTAATGTCAATGACTAAGCTGGGTTGGTGTGGGGTTGTTTTGTTTTGTTTTTCCTTGTTTTGTTTTTTGGTTGGTTGGTTTTGGGTTTTTTTTGCTTTTTTGTTTGTTTGGTTTTTTTGGTTGGTTGGTTGATTTGGTTTTGGGTTTGGGGGGTTTTTGGGTTTTTTTGTGGGCAGGTGGGGTTTCTCCATGCATGTAGAAAGTCAGTGCCGCAGATGTCAGGATCTGCAATTTGAGCTGTTTACTAGCAGATTATGTAAGGGAGATTATTCAAATGTCTCTGAGATGAAACTGTTTAGAAAGGCTGTTTTTAGAGGTACATATCCAAGTCACAGTCTAATGCAGTTAAATGGCAGATACCAAATTTGCATTGAGAGTTATTCATTGTCCTTACAAAAATACTTCAGCTTTCTTTATATGTATTTGATATATCAACCAGGTTACAGCTACGCATGGATATGTGGTCATGAATATATTTGTGTCTTTGAATATTATGAAGCTCCTTCTCTATGTCATTTGTGTTCTTACACCGCACAGAATGTGCATGATGATCATTTGTAGCTCCAAATACCATGAGCATGGATTTGTGTGCTTTAGGACTGTCTATAGTATTGACATGTCCATGCTTTTGTAGAAGTCAATGCTTTAATTAAAAATGGGAAATAATGGCTAAATCAATACTCTCAGCTATTAATATTAAGCTTTAGATTTGGATTTTAGGTCAAATGTTCCTAAATGAGAAAACTAATATTTCCCAAAAAAATTCCCAAAATTGACAGAAAAGTAGTGATGTTTTTAATCTCTCAATGACCAGAAGCAATAACTCTTTGTTGTCTTCCAATTGTAACCATGTCTTTAGCATCATCTCCGAGTTTTAGATAAAGATTCCAATAATGATCATATCAGCAAAATTATGTAAAAACTCACATGTTTTGGTTATAGAGCTATATGGATATACTTGGGGGAAATAGCAGAGCAATAGTAGTTATTTTGATTTTTATTGCTGTGAATTAAGAAGTCAAGCCCTGCCTCTTGCCTTTTTCTAGAGAAAAAGGCAGTAGATACCAAAGTGCTCCAACTCCTCATAGCTTGATAAAATTGCTGGCAGCTCTATAATTGGCACCTGCAGTATCTATAAACAGTTCTGTGATGGTTTGAAAATTGTTGGACCACCTAAGAAAATACCCCACCATCCCCCGAATCATTAAAAAACATTCCCCAGTTTTAATTTTCACCTTTCACTTAGTGCTCCCTATTTTGTGTGTTTTGATTCTAGAATAATTTGTAGTTAGTCTGCATATTCTTATGTATTTAAAACTCACTTGAAACTGCTTCAAATAGCAGTATGTAGACATGGCCACCATTTGATGGCCTTCTTCCATGGTGTTGGAAATGAGACTGGAAAAGTGGACTTGCATGCTGATCATTGCCATTCCAGATTACTTCTAGCAGCTAAGAAAGAGCAATGTATGTAACTTTATTTTAATGTGTACAGCTTGTACTCACTTTAGTGTATCAAGTGCTGAATCCTCAGCTGATTTGCAGAAAAAAATTAAGATATTGGGATGGTACAGATGAACAGAAGACAAAAGAACTCTAGGGAGAGGGACCTAAGTGGCCTCTTGTGCTGACTGTGCATGTAAGCTGCATTAGTGCTGAATCACCAAGGAATCACCAAGTTCAGGTTTTTCTCATTTTTCACATGGGTCGCCATATTCTGTTGCATGTCATGATAAAAATAAAACTGTAGAGCTGGATGCAAATATAAAAATAAGACTGTAAAAGTTAAATTTTGCTAGCCACTGTCGTGTAGTCCCTTGGGTTTATAAAGAAATGGGAAACAAACAGAAAAAGGCTCCTCTAATTATGTGGACCCTTACTATAAACAGAATTCTTAGCAAAAAAACTTGGTAGTATCGTTCATAGTGACAGGTCTTTAAAACTTTATCTTTTATGTTGAGGCCAGAAGTAAAACACAGAAAAGTTAGTCAGCCATGACATAAAGAAAATTAAAAAAAAGTTTGTTGAGACAGAAGACCTAGATATAAATTAAGAATTATTGTAGTTGCTGTTTTATAGGATCATTACTATGAAATAGTGCTTTAGAAAGATGCAAGCCTAAGTAGGACAATGAAGATACTTTAGTAAATTCAGAAAATTTTAGAATAACATTAACTTTGATTTTGCTTCACAGGCTGACTTTCAAAAAGGTAAAGAATCAACAGATGTCCATGCAAGCACATCTGAAGGTAAAAATAACCTTGATTATCAGTATTGCAATTACTGTTGATCACTAGTTTTGCATACTATTTTACAGCTTTCCATTTTACTGCATTCACCTGTAAAGCGTATAAAAACATGCTTTCCTCTAAGGTGCTAAGGCTCAACTTAAACCTTTTAGAGGAATTCAGATAAAATTGTTATGAGTCTTGGTAAAGATACTATTCAGAAGAAAAGTACCACAATGAAATGCTGTTTTAGTGGCACTCGATTTCTTTCATGAACTATTTTGGGGGGAGAGGTTATATCTAGATCTTAGACTGAAATTATTCACTTGAATTTATTTTGTTTTTTCCTTTTTTGATGTTATTCTAAGAACCTAACGCAATTCCTGTTTCCATCTGGACACGAAGCAGTCATTTAAAACGTCAGAGGATAAAAAAAAATAGACAGGAACCTGGACTTGAAACTTCCCAAAGAGATGAGAAAAGTGCTCTTCATGTGCCCAAAAGCAGGTACCAGGAGCCCATTTTTACTGATTTCCTAGTTTGTTGCTTGGGCAGTCACAAACTGTGACTACATCAATGTCTCACAGTGCACAACTGGAATTTCTTCTCCTTTCTTCCTACTTCACTTGCTTGATTTAAAAATTACTAAAACAAAAGTCTGATGCAAGAAAGAAAAGTGAGACATCATCTGAAGAGTGACGGCACCAAAATGTAGTACCTGTGGAAGCTCAGTAGATACTAGAAATAATAGTAGGAAAACAGTAGGGGGGACTGCGAGTGTCCTGTTGTAACTGAATGTGTACAGCGGTAAAAATATCTGTATTCACAGCATAGTTTCTTGAGATAATATTTCTGGGCTTGTATCCATAATGTTCTGTGTTGTCTTCAAGGAGGTATCCCTTCCTGACTTCTTGTTGTGGTTGATATATTGTAGTAAAATATGGTCTGCCTGTTCAGTTTGGGAGCTGGTTACTGTTTGTCAGCTAATTACAAGAGTTATAGGGAGCCATATGTCTTCAAAGTAAAGTCCTTTGCTCAAACAATATTTCAAACCATCATATCTGATCTAACACCCTAAAAAAAACCCCCAAAAGTTTCCAGTTTAAGTGTTGGTATCCTGTGTAACAATCATCAGATGTGGATGTGAAGAGTTGTATGACTTGTGTGCTGTAACAGTTCCCACAGGTCAGGGCTTGAAGTAATAATTTGTACTGGCTTCCAGTCAGAGTGCCTATTTTATGTAAATAAATAGCCCTTTCCTCCCTCATAGACACACTGTGCCGCCCCTCTCCCTCTTGTTCTCTTCCAAAGATACCCACTTCATCCCCCAAAGCCTCTTTTGACAAGCTGAAGATAACTTGATTATTTTCTAGGAAATCACTCAAGCTTGTTCCATTAGGTTTCTTTAAACAGAATTAATTGTGGGGTTTTCTGTCTGAAGTTGAGGCCTCTAGCTAGGTACAGCCTAATTTTTGTATTTAAATTGCTCTCTGGAGCTACACATACTGTATTGCTGTGCTGCAGTGTCAGTATACTGCCCTAAGCTAGTTCAAACAGGCTAAATGGCACAGTTTGATGCTGCCACAGCATAAGAAATGCTTTACCCTGTTACTACTAAGAATTGGCTGGTTGGTATGTGAGAGCATTAGCCTGATACTGAAAATGAAATTTTGGGCCTTGCAAAATTAAACCAATGAGGTGCTCCTGTTACACAAGATGTGTTACATGGTGCTTTTAAGCAGAGCCAAGAGGAAGGCTAAAATGAAGCAAAAGAACAGCATATCAGCTTGGTTCTTCCCTTCCATGCACATCAACAAATGAAACAGGATTTTCTGTTGTGGACTTTCCTATGGAGTGTCTTCATCTCAAGACTGGAATGTAGGATAAAACCCTCCAGTGCTGTCTTTACTATGAGATCACAAAGCAGACTCTTGCAAATCTATTGCATGTACTTTTTTCTTTGTTTGTATGTAATAGTTTCAGTTCATCTGAACTTAATAATCTCAAAGGAAAATTGAGTATTTGAGTTACTGTTATTACCCTGCAGGTGCATCAGCACTTCATCTTCAGCTATTTGCTAATGTAATCTCTAGCTGTTGGCAACTTCTTCACCCATGATGTGTTTATTGCCTTGAATTATTTTCTAGTCGTGGTCTTTGTAATATCTGTATTTTCAATGATTATACAAATATAGTTGCTTTTTCCATAATTTCAAATGGAAGTGAGACAGATACAATATTATAGTTGCCAAAGCAATTTTCCTAGTTGATTTTTTTTTTTTTCCTATTGAGGAATTAGCCATTTTTAGATGCATTTTGTTTTCTTGATTCTCATTTCCTATGGGAAGCATGCAATACAGTACTTTATAATTGGTCACAGAAGAATTTCCCTGCTGATACCACCAAAGTTATGTATTAATCTAAAAGATTGTAAGATATATCTTGATACCTGCTACAGGCTGGGACTTCTTCCCCGCAATTCTGACAGCTCTGAAGACTTAGTGGAAGTGCCTAAAGTGGATGCTGTTGAGAAGGATGAGGAAGTAATTGTTGAAAATGAGGGCCAGTCTGAATTAGAAATGGAGATGCAAGTATCACCCTCTGAGAAACCAAGTGAGATGGAGGTGAGCTGGATGGGATAGCAACAGCAAATAAGTTTGAATGCAACTACACTTTCTGTTAAATATGGTCCTTGCTACCTTGATCCATGTGACTCAACTCTGATTTTTCACACCAGTGCTTCATTAAGAAGTGCATCTGAGAAGTTAAGGCTGCTATAGAGTTAGTTTCAGGGAATATTTAACTGTACTTATTTTGAACAATAGAGTTTATAGGATCTTCAGTAAGGTGAATTTCTAGCTTGTATACCATCCTAATTTTCTCTCCTTGATTTCCCCTGACAAGAAATCCCAGAGAACTGGAACAAGGTCAAGATCTGACCTAGTATCTCTAATTAAAAAAAAAAAAAAGTTTATTTGAAGAAGTCAATAGCTAGTATGCTTCAGTGACTTCTATTGGCTCTTTTTACTTCTCCACTTAAAACTTGCCAGTTGGATTTAAACATCAAGTTTAAATCCAGCTTTTATCTTCATCTTGTTAACAATGTGAATTTAAATTTCTGAATATTTTTTTTTGCCTAACAATGCCTTCAGGGTTTTATGTTCTTACTGATGGATGAGAAAGTGGATCTTACACTATGTTGGGTTCAAGGAATGACTGCAGCATGCATGCATGTGAGATGCATAAAAACTTATTTTCTTGGCTCCTAACAGTGTAAGCTATGGTAAGAAACTTAGTGCAGGTGACAACAACAAACTAATACTCTGGTTAAGTTGGCTCATCTGCATTAAATCCTGCCTTCTTAGTATGCAGTTCTAGATATCTGAGCTATCTGCTTCTCATATTGGTCTGCAAGTTTAGATCATGAGTACACCCATTATTGCTGGGGAGCAATAGCTGAGCATAATCTTGATTTACAAATGTGGTGTATTTTTTTAGGAAATGCCATCAGAACCTCTTAATGGTGAGGTAGCAGAAGAAACTGGTAAGACCTCACTCATGGCTGAAGGGGAAACAGAAAAGGAAGTTCCAAGTGGTGAATCAAAACTGCTGTCTGAGAATCAAGGAAAAGAGCCCGTAATGCTGTTTGATCCATTAATCCTTGAGGCTCCAGCAAAACCTCCAGAAGACACTGAAACAGAGAAGGTGAGAGAACCGAAACAAAACGTGAAGTCATTTTTACTTCAAAGTGTATGTATCTTGTAGGATTTTTTCTTTTTTAAGTTACAGATAGAAAGTAGTTCCTAACATTTCATGAAATTACAGGGAGTAGCAATTATTAGGTGAGATGATGCAAATCCATAAAGAGAATTAACTAGCATTTCTGTTTCAATGTGCAGAAGTGGGACCTACATGTGATATCATGTGATACCCAGAAGAAAGATATAATTGCTACAGTTTGCCTTGACAGTCATGAAACTGCTCTTTCTCACTAAAATACTGGTTGGGTATGAGTGAAAAGCCATGTCCTTATTTTGTCTAGCAATTCTTGCCTGATGAGGTGGGCAAGTAATTACTGCTTAAATGCTTTTGCTTTTAGAACACAGGTTTTACTGGTTTTTTTGTTTATAGTGCAAAAGCAGATTATTATATGGTAGCAAAACAATAATTGTGTTTGTCTAAAAAATGTCCTTTTCCTTGGGATAAATATCAGAATGCTTTTTCTGTACCTGAATACTCTTGAATAATTTGAAATTCAGAGAGCAGCTCTGGATATCAAATGCAGGTCACAAAACAGTCTTGTGCAAAAAGGAGGAAAGGACTGTTTTGTCACGTTATGTATGTAGAATTAAAAACTGCTGAATACCAAGGTATCCTCTGATGTTGCTAGCTAGGGACAATAGTTGTTCAGTGTCTTGTATCTTCAACTAATTGTGCTTTTGGTTGTTTTGGCACTCTCTACCCATAGGTTTTAAATGAAAATGATTCAGAAATGCCGACTGAAGAAGTTACATCAGTAGAGAAGGAGGGCACTGAAGAACAACAAGAATCTGAAAAGACCAGCACTGAAAACACAGCTGCTTCTGCATCAAAGGAAGAACCTTCTGACAATGGCCTGCCCACCTCTGTGGTAACTGAAGCAGCAGAAGAATCTGTTTCTGAAAACTTACCTTCGTCATTGGAAGATCAAAATGAGGAAGCAGGGCGCAATTCGCAGGAGGCTCCTGCTGCCTTGAGTCAGAGCTCTTTGGTAATGGTTGAGCTTGAGGGTATTTCTTTTCAGCAGCCTTCTGGACAGGAAGCACAGAAGAACCAGCTGGAAGAGCCCTCAGAAGAGTCTACAGAGCAGACGGATCAGTACACGCAGACAGTGGCAGAGCGGGCTGCTGACAGCAGCTCTGAGGAAGCAGAAATTGAGGTACCCATTGTAGATCGGAGAAACTTGCGGAGAAAGGCGAAAGGCTACAAAGGTCCACCCAAGAAAAAAGGAAAGCCAGCTTAAAAATGAAATAGTGATAATTCATCTATTTATAAGAAGGTTATTTTGTGTAAAACATTAGGGTGTAACTGCACCATATCTGGCACAGGACACACGTGTTTAAAATTCTGGGTTGGATTTCTTCTTGGGTTCATCGCCTTTCCTCAAGTTTTGGTTTGGTTTTGTTTTTTTTTTTTTTAACCAGTAGAAATTGAACTTCTTCATAGTATGAAAGTAAATAGCCAGTCTCCTCCCTTCATAGAAGATACATGCTAAATAAATACAGTTGGGCTATAAAAGGGAACAGTTTGTGTATTTGAGGTGGCAGTCATGGAAGAAAAATGCAGTGTGAAATCTTGGCCCTGTCAGGATCCCTTTTACTTCTATAGACTTTCGTGTCACTGGACATCACTCTAGAAATAATTTATTTTTTTTTAAGTAACTTTGTGTTCTCTACTGTGGAGAAAAGCAGAACAAGAAAAATCCTTCATTGCTTCTTGTTCCCTTCCCACAGGTTTAAGAGATTAAAAGAGTGTAAGATTCTTCATTCTAGGTCTCAAAATGTACAAGAAGGTGTAGCTCAGTAGATCAATGCAACATGAGCAGCACTTGTCTTACATAAGAATCACTAGAACAGCTGAGTTGGTAGGACGCAGTGCAGTATCTGCCATAGCGCTTTCTGATAATGGATTTATTGCACAAGGATTAAGAGATGCCTACACAGTAAACTATTTGTAGCTTCCAAAGCATCTGGTAAACCTAAATTATTCCAGAGTGTAGGGAATGTAGCCTCCATCTGGAATCATTTGAGCTGCCTTCCTGACTACTTACATGTGTTGAGTGGATAGTTGATTACTTGTTGCATTACAGGAAAAGGATATGACAACTCTTGATCTTGTTTTGGTCTGAATGGAAGTGGTTCTCTGTGTTTTCCAAATACATGGGTGGTGCTGTGGCGTAATTATTAAAATGTTGCCTTCCAGGTGAGTGACTCCTGTAAGCACAGGCATTTCAGGTGGTTGTGATATTCATTAGTGTGAATATTAGTGGGTATTTCAGCAGATGCTTGTTTGCCAAACTTCTATGCCTTTAGGAGCTAGCAGGTAATACTTTGCAAATACTTCTGATTCCCACTTTTATTTTCTAACTTGAGTGTAATTCCTGGGGTGATGGCATCCCAGTTCACGACTTTTCTTAAAAGCAGCAGCCAAACTTTGCTGTATGCAGACAGGAATAAAACCAGACTTTTCCCTTAGTCTGGGAAACTATTTTTCCCTTCTGAGGTTCTCTTGGCAAACCATGTATTTAACTTGTCACACATACCTGTGTTACTCCTTAGTTTGCCATGTTTCTTTCCAACAAATGCAGTTCCTTTCATAACGGGTTAAAAACTCAGAAATAAAAGAACACTGATGCTAAAAACAGGAAATCACAGCACTTTTTGTCCTGTATATGCCATTTTCAAGATGAGTGAACTAGTCTTTCATAGTGTCTTAAAAACAGAGGTACAAGGTTCACTGGAATAGTTGCAATGCTGTCTTTTATCCCTTTATGAATGTAATGTAAGAATCTGGCTTTGGATTTTTATGCTTATACAGTTTAACTCTATTTATAAGATATTTTAACTATATAAGATACATTCATACTATTTTTTTCAGCTGATGAAGTACCACACTCCTTTTTAATCTGTTAAGAGAGAAAAAAAAGGCATTTTTAAAAAAATGTGTGTTGCCTAAATTTAAGATTCAGGGGGTGTGAGATTACTGAGTTAAATCTGGATTTCTTGAACTATTGCATGTAGTTACAGTATCTTAACAACATACATACATATACTCTTTAAGAACCCCATGACTCATAAGTATTCAAGATCTTTCCTGATTGTGTGTAAACATATTCAAGTGAACCCTAAGTGTTTCTAAAACTCATAAAACTTTTTATATAAAGCATATAAGACAAAACTTCTGTTGTCTTCTGTATGGCTTCTCTTTTACTGCTGAGATTAATTATTAAAAAAAAAAAGTGGCTAGAAAACACATCTGTTGCATTGCCAAGAATTGGGGATTTTTGAGGACTGTTGGCCTCAAATAGAGTGGTTGTATAGAGTATACTGCAACTCATCTTCCATTTTTAGGGCAAGCTGTGTGGCTAGCACAGATCTTTCTCGTGAGAACATTCCGCTGTGTTTTATAAACAAAGATAAAGTTTGGATGTTTTTCAAACAGTGTCTCGAGATTTGGACAGTTCAGGCCTGGCCAGTTAGGCCTAGGGGGAGGTTTCTGGCTGACCAATCTGGGTGACCTCTGAAAACTCTATATATATAGAAATCAAAATAATAAAGACACCTTTTCTCTTTCCTTGTCTGAGAACCTGGGTCTTCTCTCAGCTAGCGGCTCAACAGCGACAAGCCGCTAGCAGAGAAAAGGACCCAGGTTCTCAGTGAGGCAAGAAAGAGAGCGTTTATTATTTTGATTTCAAAAGACCTGTGCTAGCCACAGCGGCTCAACAGCGACAAAGCTGTACTAAAGATTGATCTTCTGAGTCCTTCAATTGGTACAAATGTATCCAATTTGACAAAGTTAAGGATTCTTTTGCTTATGAGCTCTAGTAATTCCAATGACTTCTAGGTGGATTTTTGATACATATGTTTATCACTTATATTTCCTGTGAGGTTGGAAAACTGTTCATGAGAAGGTAATTTCACTCACCTGGCTTTTACTTTTCATGGCTAAATTGGAACAATGTCAGTTAGTGTATTTCTTTTGAGACATTTGGAGAGTAAATACATAAATATTATAAGATTATGGTATTAGGATAATCGTGATTTCTATTGAGAACAATCAGATTTCTGATCTAATTTCAGTGAGTCAGTTTTAAATACTGAACTTAAATTCACATGTTTAAATTATACCCTTGAGTAGATACCTGTAAATCTGGGGTACCTGTGATAATAGCTGATGGCTAGACTTTTACAAACAGAATGTGGGCAGTTGTGGTGCAATTAGCAATTCCAACAACCAGTACAGTCTTGAAAAATGGACCCTGTTCTAACAGTGATTGCAGCAGTACTTTGAACCAAAGGACATGTTTTATTTCTGTAACAACTTCCTTGGCATCAATCTTCCTCCAGTAAAAGTGGAGTAGCAAAATCAAAATACTGACTTAAAGTAATAGGTTTATTGCTGTACTGGGTGTCCCACTGGAATAGTAGTTCAATACTTGTTCATTCTGTTATATAACAGAATGTGTTTGACAACTATATTGACTGGAGTGTTTTACCATGGGGACTATTAACTGTCTTACTAACATCAAACTCTTAAATAATTTTTAAGATCCTATTGCACCAGCAACGAATGATTAAAATACCAACTTTATACAAGTTTGTACCAAATGTTATTACAACATGCTGTGGAACTATGTGTGTACAGTGAAAGCAAGCAGTATTATTTTTGAGCTTTATTTAGTCTAGGAATAGAGTATAAAGAACATTAATTTGTGACTTCAGCTTTGCACTTAAATGGTAAATGGTTTTGTACTTGAATCCAATATTTGTTCAGATGTCTGTCTTGTACTGCTTCTCCCACATTCTCTCTTGGTCAATTTTAATTTAATTTAATGCAGAATTCTTGTTTGCTGTTCTCCTGCTTCATAGCCCTTCGCATGAAAGCGTGTACATCTTATTTCAAAAGTGTTTTAACTTATTTCAAATTATGTCTGACCTTGCTGCTTTTTTGTACCATTTCATCTGTAGATGTCAGTAAGCAAACTGATCATTTACGATGCCATTGACACCATTAGCAACAAATAGGCCTAAATTTCAGCTTCCTTGCTTTTAAGTGACTGTTCTAAAATATTACTATGGGGATACACTTCTAAATTTATTTTCACAAATGTGGTGTTAGATGTTTTCTAAACTAGTGATACCCTGTTTATAAATCTTATGAAAGATGTATTGCTATTGCATAGTATTGTACCTTAGTCTTGTTACTGTGTTAATTTTTCCTTGTTTTTAGTACTGTCTTGGCTGCTTTTGAAATGTTTTGAAGTAGTAATAAACTCTTATTTTGTGATTATTTTTTGCTTGGTTTTTAGTATTTGAGTTCTTTCTGCTATCTAGGAAGCACATTTTAAAGTGGTTCAATTCACTGGGACTATAATTTTACAACCTGCCTTCTATGAAGTAGTTTAACAAAATAAAAAATTATTAATTAAAAAATCTTTTACTGATTAAAATAATTTTCTTTAGCTTATACATCTGATTTTATTGAAAGAAAAAAGCTGCAGAATAGGCTCTTCTGAATGTTACTGCATGCATTCTGCTATTTATATCATGTATACAAGGTGATGTAAACTTAGTAGTTATTAATGTAGTTTGCTATAGACTAGCCAACTAGAAATGCTGTAATGCACTCCCCTACAGTGTGGTACATTAAAATGTCTAAAGTGCAGTTGTGTTATTCAGCCAACAAGTAATGTATTTATAGCACTCAATGTAGTGAAGTTTTTCAGGATAGCTCGAGGAAATTAAAGTATTCTCTTCATGTTGTAATGTCCAATAAAGACTAAAGCATCAAGAGCTTTGCTTCATAAGAATAAATGGAGGTTTATCTGTTCTGACAAAATGCCCTTTCTCCAGGCAAATAACTTACTGTCTTGTAACCCTCTCTTACTTTCAAATCACCTGTCACTAAAACAAAGTGAAATAAATTACTTAATAAATTATTAAGTCTAGACTAGGGCAATGTGTTAAACTAATGAAATAGTTTGTAACAGCTGCAGACTTTGTGGTTACAGTTACTGCCTCTGTCAGATCATGTAAGAGAAGTTATAAAGACGGTAAAAAAGCAGCAAGCTTGACTTCCTAGCCAGAATTGCAGATCTGAAACGTGACTGGAGAAGCATCTGTGATAGAACAGGCTGGAGCTGCAATTGTTCTCCCTGGAGAAGAGAAATCTCAAGAGGGTCTTCACCCAGTACCTGGTGGAAGGGGAGTGTATGTCATGAGTTTAGGTTGCTTAAAGAATCAATGTCAAAGGTATTAGCAAAAGCAGGTTTAGTATAAACTTGCAAAATCATGACTTAAAAAAAGTTTGATGGCAAGATTCAATGTGTTACTTACTGGAGAGTTGAAGCATACAAAGAAAAATTGAATTGGGATCAATGTAAAATTATTTAGGGATGTAGCAGGAGATCTTCTGCTGAGTCATGAGGTTCAGGGAGGACCCCCTTACCTTTGTACAAACATAGAAGATAAGTTTTATTGATAATTACACATTGAGAAAGAGGACTTGACTTGAGATGGGCACATACAGAGGTAGAGCAGCACTTTTCCAGGACAAACATTCTCGTTCTGGCTCCTGGAAATAACGCACAACACCGAACCAAGCAGGCACAGGAATGGGGTTGAGGCACCCCCATGACCCCATGAAGCCCAGGTACACATGCATGCCAGGACCTGGACACCCCATCAGCTGGATCGACGCTTGTGCTCCCTCCCTCATTCATCTCCCACTCTTCCTTTTTACCCTACCCTTTATCCAAAAGCCACTTGTATGTGCTTACACTAGTAGCTCCAGGACTAACATACCAATGTCCATGCCAAGTATGGAATTTTGAGGACCCTCTGACTCTGTCATTCCAAGCACCTAGGAATCTTGAGTACTCTCTTCTCCTTATGGTTGGGATGCCACAGCTTTCCAAACTCCTGATAGAGTGTGACTGCGTCCAGTCTTAGTTCTAGACTTTGTCAATGGTTTATGTGTAAAGGACGTGTCAGCACTTAATCATTGAGTAGTTTAACAATATTAAATGAGTCAACAGGATTTACTCAACAATGACTTAATTATATATCCGAGATGGCAACGCTTATACTGTCCTTGCTACAGGGTGTTTAAATCAATTCACAGATGTGTGTTTGTATCTATATCTATAGATATATATATACATACAAAGATAAAGATACTTGCTAAAGTTCCCTTGAGTTCAGTGAAATACTTGCATTGAATGCTGTTGCATTTCTCAAGGAGTGAGGGTTGAGCCTTAAGGAGTGTAGGGAGCTATCAGCCCAGGCCCCATCGTCAGCTTTCAGCACTGGTCCTCTGAGTATCACAAGCTTTTGAGTTGGTGACCTCTGGGAACTGTTCCACTCAGAGGAGCCTGCTGTGCCCAGGAGGGTTAAAAGGGCCTCACTTAGGACCACTGTTTATAGATTTGCAAGATGATTGACTTTAGACATCAGTTAATCTTCATCCTGGCTGTAAGTAATTACCAGAATCATCCCAAAGTCCAGTAATAATGATACTGCTCCACACTGGCTATGGTTCAGGTAAGTAATATTCGAAGACTGTTGGGGATGGCTGATTATCTCTCGTGCCTCTCCTTGGTTAGATATCAGAAGTTCCTGTTTATGGAGTATTTCTGGTAAGCTCAAGGGGAGCTTAACTGTGCAGGAGCCATTAATCAAGGCAAAAACCTAATGACATCCCAGAGCAGCCTGAGAAGGAGGCAGGGGCCATGCATCACTGCAGGATATAAAGATGGATTAAGACTCAGTGATGCCCAGTCAGGCACAAACTGGAATACAGGAAATTCTGTTTAAACAAAAGCCAGTTTAAACTAAAAGTGGTCAAATGCTGGATCGGGTTACTCAGAGACGTGATGCAATCTCCACCCTTGGGTATAGTCAAAACCTGCTGTAGGTGACTGCTTCGATTGGGGGGCATGCACTACATAATCTCGAGAGGTTCTCTCCAACCTAACTACTCTTACTTGCCACTCAACCTGCTTTCTGCATGCGTAGCCTAAAACCTTTGTTAATGCAAAGAAACCCAAACCTGTTGACATTCTGACTGAGTTTCATTTGAAAATTACCTTCTTACAAGAAGTGTTGAAGGATATTAGTGTCTGCACAAACAAGGAAATTTATAAAGATTTGACTTCTAATCTGTGCTAAAAGCTACTTGGCTAGAAATGAAGTACTGTTCAAGAGTAAGAATATAAAATAGTGAGTGTGGTTATTTAGAGTGATAAAATACTTCTGTTTACCACTAAATTTATGACTGGAGGATTACCCATGCAGTTATATACAGCATTGCTGAAAGCTTCCAGTTAAGAAGCAGATTTTGATTCTTTTATTTCAAGAATGCAAGCTAAATATATTGCTACAAATAGTTTTAGTATAAGGGCTGTCACACCATTTTCAAATTTCACATCTTTAAGCCCTTTAAAATTCATACATTTAAACTTCTGAAACTGGTCTCTTGTTTGGTTTTTCTTTTCCACTAGTGCAGTGGTGGAAACAAAGGGGAGAAAGACATGAGGTAAGATGGCAAGTGGAGAGTAGCTGCCCTTCTGGTTATCTTTTACCCCACACTGTGGTGGCGAAAGGCCTTTTCCAGGCTGCACTGTGATCTGAGAAATGCTTGTAAGGCCTCCACCGTGGCTAACAGCACCTGGACTCAGCTCGTCTTGATCGTACCACAGAGACTGTGCCCCCAGGGTCAGCTGCTAATAAGCTTCTTTTTCATAATGAACAGCCTTGAAAAATTATATGCTTGCCTGAATGGCGTAATTTCCTTGTTCTCACACTTTCAAAGAAGTGCTGACACAGACTGGGGCCAGGATGAAACACTGTTCTGACAACAGCCCACTGTCTTGTGACCCTATAAACAGCACTCCAAAATGAAACCCTTGAAGCTCTCCTGGGCAGCTCCTGCCGCAGTGGCTGCTACCAGCACCCTCCCTCTGAGCAGGGCCTCTCAGAGCCAGCAAACTCTCATGTTTGCTGTACTTGGAGGATAGCCAAACAATGATGAGTCCTGGGCTGATAACCTCACTCCTCAAGGTCCTATCCTTCACCCGCTGAGGAGATGCAAAAGCATCTGGACTTATTTCACTACCTTGGAGGGAAATGTTTCACAGGTGCATTGCACTGACTCTTTATGTCTGTGTGCATACATGTGGGCATATGCTGTGGCAAATCTGGGAGAAATGCTTTCTTCAATGTTCAAGTACCTTAGATATCAAAGTTAGGCCTGTAAGTAAGGTAAAGTCATAAGCTAAATTAAATGCTGTCAAGTGTTACTCTTTTGCTAAGTTAAGTTACATGTTAGGTTAGATGCTGTTAAGTGTTATTCCTTTTAAACTTTTAAGTTGTAAGTTAAAGTTAGGAGTGTAGTTTAAGCACTGTGAACTTTGAGTGCTGTTGGGACTTTTAGTCTGTATTCCTTTTTATCCTTGCCCTTTTTATTCTTTTGTCACCTGCACCTAAGAGCACACACACCCCCCACCATAGATCATTCTCAGTTCATTTCTGTTTTGATTTCCTGGATTTTGATTTTTGGTTTGCTGCTTTGCATTTTCTTGGTGTGCCTTAAATGTCTAGTAAATAAGAGAGTCAATCTTGCCAACAAACTTTGTTGTGCTGTTGCTTAATATTAAATCTGTTTCTTTCTGGTGCCCTTGCTGGTGATTTTTTAAGCCATCTCAAACCCTCATTCGCAACACAAACCCCCATTGCTGCTCACATGTTCCCAAGCCCACGATTCTGCAGGGCCAAGTATCAAACTTGGTGCTTCATTTTTAATTTCAGTCTGCAGTAAGATTCCAGCTGCAGCCTTTCAGTTCTTCTGCTTTCCCAGGAGTACAAATCAGCATGCTCTTCTGTACCTTTAGTTATTACAGCAGGACATCGTGTGAGACAGTGGGTATATTTCTCATCACTGGGAATGTGATGTAATTGTAATTGGGTAAAACATACCTAAGCAAGGAAACTGCTACTGTAAAAACACCAAGAAGATGAGCAAAGCATAAAAATTAAATCTCTTTATTTGGGCAATATTCAGCTGAGCGAACATAAATATAAAAATGTGAGCATTTGTTTCTGGATGAAGTTCTTCATTAACTTGTGGGGTCACTGTTCTTGAATGGTTGAAGGTTCCACAGATCTTGCAAATTTGTGTGAAGTCCACTTATTTTGTAGGTGTCCATATCCAATGCTTGGTATCCAATTTAAACAAGTAGAATTGCATTAATACAGCCATCATTTTCTGGATTGTTAGTTACCTGGGCGTATTTCCCTAGGGAGAAAAGGAAATTACATGTGTACAAAACCTTGAAGTAGTGCATATGGATTAGATCTATGTTTGCGAGTTTGATCAACAAAACTCTAAAATATAGGGACTCAAATGCATTTTGAAATCTGAATCTACCTTCTACTGAGCTGTAAATTTATGTTCTCAACACATTATATTCAAGCTCTTTTTTATAAATGGATCATTTATAAGTAGATTAAAAGTGGATCATAAGTGGATCATTTATGAGTAGATTAAAAAAAAAATTAGGTTTTCTAATGTCCAAGTGAACCCCTGTAAAATGATGTCAGCCTGATCCTGCGAAGATCACAGAATCACAGAATATTCTGAGTTGGAAGGGATGCATCAGTATCGTTTAGTCCAGTTCTTGGCCCTGCACAGGACACCCCCAAGAATCATTCTATGTGCCTGAGAGTGCTGTCCAAAGGCTTCTTGAACTCTGTCAGGCTGGTGCTGTGACCACTGCCCTGGGGAGTCTGTTCCAATCCTCAGCCACAGTCTGGGTGATGACCTTTTTCCTGACATCCAACCTAAACCTCCCCTGACTCAGTTTCATGCTGTTACCTCAAGTCCTACCACTGGTCACGAGAGTGAAGAGATCAGGACCTACCCTTCCACTTCCCCTTGTGAGGATGCAATGAGACCTCCCCTCAGCCTCCTCTTCTGCAGGCTGAACAGACCAAGTGACCTAAGGCTTTCCCTCCAGACCCTTCACCACCCTTGTTTTTTTTGGACACTCTCCAATAGCTTTAAATCCTTATATTGTGGCACCCAAAACTGCTCCCAGCACTGGAGGCAGCCCCAGTGCAGACCAGAGTGGGACAATCCCCTCTCTCTCCCGGCTGGCGATGCGGTGCTTGATGCGTTCTAGAACTCAGGCAGCCCTCCTGTCTGCCAGGGCACTGCTGAGTCATGTTCAACTTGCCATTGACTACGACCCTTTCTGTAGGGACCCGATCCCTTCCCATAGCATTGCTTTCTAGCATCTCATTCCCCAGTCCATACTCATAACCATGGCTGCTCTATCCCAGGTGCAGAATCTGTCTATGATGCTCCTACATAGATCTTCCACTTAAAATATAATATGACTGTTCAGAGTTCACATAGTTAGTCTTTACAGACTCCTGGCACTGCTCAATGTGACACACAGGCAAGCAAGCTGAGTCTTTGTTCTGAACTCCATCTAATTTCATTTTATGTGTGAATAGAAAGCCTAAGATTAACACTTAAAGTTTGTATTTTTAGAGTTGCTATTGCTTCTGCTACAGCCCGAACCTAACTTTTAACAATGGATAAATTATTAGAGGATGAGGTCTTAAGACTAAAATCTCTAAAAAGTAGTTCTGCAGTATAACTAGTAAAACTTACTTACCCCAGATAACTTTGCCCCCTTGTGTCACAAGGCCAAGCTCACTCACGTTCACCTCAATGACGGTACCCTTGGTAATTACTCCCAGTTGTGTATACAAAGGAGATGATGGATTCTTTTTTACACCAAGGATAGGTAGGCAAAAAGTAGCTTTAAGTTCAGGATGTGTCACATGTGCCTTCTTGAAACGTAAGCCCTGTTGCATAAAGAGTGTTAGAATGAGTTAACATTTGTTTTAAGCTCTCACAACTGATCTAGTAAAATACTTTGAAAATTATGTCCTCAGCTTTACATGTTTAGAGAGACTGGGAAGAATGAAACAACTTAGAATACAGAATGCTATCTGCCTAGTACAGATTGCCAGATTTATTTTAAAACCTGACTAATGACAAGATAAAGCTTTCCACGTATATTTTCAGGATGCAAATTTTTAGTAGTAGCCCAACAATAATACTTCTTACCTTGGACAATTTCTCTTCCATGAAGAAAGTATGCCATAAGTATGCCAAAATATGAAATGCCCATCTCCTATCACACTTTTTATCTAGTGACCTGCACTTTGCAGAGGTTACTCTACCACTATGTACAATAAATTTTTTTTCATCAAAAACATTTTTCCAAGGCTGCTGTGTAAGACCATCGAATTAGTAGCAAAGTGAAATCCAAAAGGCAGCCTGCACAGTGACTGCTGATTCCTGTGAGGGAACAGGAACAGGTATCTATATAAAAACAACACTATCTGACTGAATCCAGCTTTTTCTCCTGTGCACTGCCAGGCTGATAGAGGCCAGGCACTGTTCCTGCAGGTGCCTAAGTAAAGGTCAGGCTGGAGGCACAGCTTTTCCCTGCATACAGTCATGACTGTGCTTCAAGCCAGAAGGAGAAAGTTCTGGAGTCCTAGAATAGAGTGGGCTTCTGCAGCTGAAAGAACCATAGCAGTTTGAAAAAGACACCTCCAACTTTAAAAGCTATTCAAAGTACCTTTGATAAAGGTTTTCCCATACTAATTTGAGAGCTCGTAGCTTTAACTGACTGGCATCACCTGAGTTACAGGAATGAAAGCAGATATTTCAACATGGACTGTGACTGCAGAGGCATCTCCCCACCCTCATGCTATTAGAAATTTGTATTTTTGCAAGGAACTAATAGGAATGTTCTACATAAGTAGAGATCAAGCACATTATCATACAAGGAAGTTTCCTCACCACAGAAAATCAAAGCAGGAAATGAAAAGAATTATTACTTAATTGATCTTTAAAGTTCAAAAACATTACCATTGGTCGAATGAATCGCTCATACTTAGGAGGCTTCCTAGTAAAGCCATCTCCAACAAAACAAACTTTTGTAACCATCCTCTTCCATGCCTTCTTCTTTCTCTTTCCTGTACGAATTACTTTTAAAACTTCTGTTTCTCCTTGTGCACGAACCTTCGGCACAGGAACCTCCCACTTCCCCTAGAAGGAAGGTAAAATAAAAAGGTGTCAATATTTTTACATGTCACATAGCTAAATGAAACAGGAAAAACCAAAGCATGAAATTAAATTTCTGTAAAGCACCAACCATACTTGTTATGCAACTCATAGCCACTTACTTTAACCAGCACTTAAAAGTTACAAAAACTAAGATATTGCATATGCTCACATTGTCCTAAACTGTTCAGCTCAAGGTTTCATGTTTTAATTAGTCTTTCCTTGTCATGTTTTAATTAGTTTGCTAACAGTAGGCTGTTAGGTAATGTGAGCATCAGCAACACAAATCGGTCATTGTCACATGTATCCGTAGGTATCTGAACTTTGATACATTTACTTACAGCTTTTTCTTTCCTTTTTTGTTTGATCATGTTAGAGAGGACCTTAGCCCGGGACTGGCCCTCTCTGTCCAGCAGGTATGCTGGTACAGCTCCTTTGGGTGTTTTTTCATCACTCTTCTGCTTTGTGTTTCTCTTCTCATGCATTTTAATGCTGCAAAGAAAGAAAACCAATATTAGCAGGACAATAAAGAAATACTTATTTTAGACATACCCTTTTAACTTAGCCTGTGTCTGCTCAGTACTTTTTTCTAAGAGATATTAGTAAAAAATTATGCATTCATATTTAAGGGATAATCCTAAATAATCTTCAAGGTAAACTACTAATTTCACTTAATCTTGTCACTTCCTACCAGGACTGGAACACAAGACATGCACCTCTCTTCAAGGAATTTCTGAGTGACCTAAAGCAAACAGCCAAGTACTTTGAGAGACGGTAGCCTTCCTCTCTGCTGACAAAAAGTAACGTTCAGCTCCTCTTCTGAAATTTGACGGCAATGCTCCCACATGTGAGAAATGTGTGTTTGTAAAAGGGGCCAAATTTTGCTAATTTTGAGGTTGTTTAATGGGGGCAAGAAAAGACTCACAAACTAGTAAATAATTATCTTTAAAAGCAACAGAGGAAAATAACTATACTTTGAAACCAGCAAAAACAACATGGTGGATAGGTATGAAGTTCATTAGCAACTAAAAAGACTGTTAACAGCTTTGATTTAAATTTCTGGAAAACACATAACATCTACAGAAAAATGCTTTCGTTTTGTCAATGCTCGACGCTGTTATTTATCCCTGAAGACATGCCTCACGTTCTGTTCAAATACCAAGTATGCTACTACGTATTTTCTATTAACCATTAAAAAAATGCCTGCTGCTCGTGCTACACTAAGCAGCTGACAGAAACGCTCCAAGGAAATGCGTTCCCTTTTTTTGTCACGATAATATTAGTCACTGTTACTGCTCATCAACACTTCTCTCAGGGACTACTTTCAGCAGTGCAGCTGTTAACAGCCATTGAAAAGAGAGGAAGACTGAAATGTGTTTGCTGCAAAGCCCCCTTACCCCTGCAGCCTGAGCGCTGTTTAAGACTACAACATGTAACACAGGTAATAACGAGTTCTTTTTGTAACAATATCACTATCTCATCCTTCAAGCGTCAGGGTTACGGGAAAGCATCCGAGATGAGGCAGACACTCACGTTTTCTTCATCTGTATTTTCTCGGCATGCCGCTGCTTATGGTACAGTTTCGCCTTCAGCCCGATCATCTTCTTGGCCTTGCGGGAACGCTCGTGCGGCTCCCGGCCCTCCTTCTTCCTCCGCTTCTCGTGGTAGTCCAGCCGGTAGCCATAGCGCTTGCGGTGGAGCTCGATGTGCTCGTTCTGCGGCTGTGGGCACACAGGCAGCGCGGTCAGAGCACACGGGCGCCCGGGAGGCGGGGACGGTGCCTCCGCCACACGCCGAGAGGCAGCGGCCCGACGGCGGCACCCTCACTGCGGGGCCCGCCCGGCTGCCCGCAGCCTCCCCGTCCCGCTCCTGCTCCGCCGTTCGCATCCCGCCGCCCCGGCCCCCCGTCCCAGCCCCCCCAGCCCGTGTCCCGCGCCCCCGGCCCCCGCATCGCGCCGCCCCGGCTCCCACCATGTCGGCAGCCCCGCGGCCTCCTCCGCGGCGGAAAGGGCGGGCCTCTTGGGAAGCGGCCCCGGCTGGAAACTCTCCCCCGCGCCGCTTTGGTTCCTCCCGGCACAGAGACGGCGTTCTGCGCTCCCCGGGGGCTTTGAGGCTGTCTTAGCGAGGCGCAGAGAGGGGGAGGAACGGAGAGGGCGAGGCCGAAGAGGCGCTTTTTGCCGCCCGGTCTGTCAGGTTGAGGCGGTAGGGCGGAACGCGGGAGGGAGGTGAAGTAGCGGGGGAAGGAGAAGCACTTTGCGTTCCGGCGGTGTGGCGGCGGGGGCGAGGCCCGCGTTGGGCCGTGCGGGCGGTCTGCGGGCAGAAGGTGACCCAGAGCCCGCGCGGAAACGCCCCGGAGCCTCCTAACGCGGCGGGCAAGGCGGTGTCGCTGTGCGGAGCGCCACCGGGGATCGGTCCCTGGCGGCACTCAGCTGGGCTCGGCTTGGGGGCTCGTCACGGGCAGCGTGAAGGCACCGCGCCCGTCCCGCAGCCGGTCAGCAGAGTGCGCCGGCACCGCCGGGAGACGTGCGCGGCTCGAGAACGAGGGCGTGGAGGTCAGCGTGTGCGCTGAGCCTCTTACCCTTCATTTGAAACTAGCGCGGACCATAAAGTCACGGGAGCTGGACAGTGACGTCTTCTCAAATAACCAGCAGCCAACTAGGAATGCTTTTGAAGCTGCTGTTGTGTTGCAGTGGTTTTTGGCTGTGTTTAAAAAGTCATAGTAGTTAATATTTTCTGTTTCTGTCCTAAATAGGTACTTTGTCCTGCAATCCTTCATCCCTCAGGACTAAAAAAGTTATTTGTGCTTTGCTGGCCAGTAATCGATGCTTCAGAGCTTATCTGAAAGTGAGTGTAAACTCTGATTTTCATTATTCTGCTCTGCTGTTTCCTTGAGAAATATATTACTTCCGTGAGAAATATATTTAGTGTTTGTGGGCATGCATTTATGCTGCATTGTTAAGGCTTAAAGCATTATTATTATTACAAATCTGACACTGATTTAACCTCCAAAGCAGTAACCTGAAAAATGTTAATCTGAATTTCCATCAAAAAGAATGAAGTTTTCTGATTGAGTTGTGTCAAAAGAACGTAGTTAACCTGTTTCCTGTCATCAACATTTTATACAGTGTTTATGTACTTTGCAGGGAACAGCTTTAGAGACTGGAACCATAATGTGGAGAATTATGGGGAAATTTTCAGTGAATGCATTGAAGTCATCAAGTTGGTGCAGTAAGGTAAGCTTTCTCCCAGTTTTGGTATTTCCTCTGTGAGCAAAGGAAACACTTGGGTTTTTCTGAGTAAACTTCTTTAGTTACGGTGTTGTTTTTTGTTTGGTTTTTTTTGTCTTTAAAAGCTGGCCTCAGGACAATACATACTTTCATATTGGAATGGGACTTCAGAATTGGGAAGCTGAATTTGTAATTTTTGTGTAAATTTATTGACTACTTAACACTTGCAATTGTTAAATTATTCACACAAATAATTAGTAGTATTTAAAATATTGTGGCTGTTGATAAAGTATTTTGATACTGCTACAGATTTTTACTCAGCATCCCAAATATTGCTGGGATCGAATTTGGTTTTAACCTCAGTGTGGGCATCATCTTCAAACATCTGCTTCCATATAGCCAGTGTTTTGAGCTTAAATAAATACCTGACAACATTATCTGTTCCTTTTGGGGTTTTTTCTTTAGTTTAATTTTCTACAACTGGCAAAAATGTAGCTACAAAGTATGTAGTTGTAATTATAAACATTCCGTGTGATTCCTTTTTCTTTCAAGTACCTGTATTTTAAAAAGACAAAATTGAGGGTCCTGAACGTGACACAGCACAGCTGCAGTCTAAGAAACTACAGTTCTCCACCAGGTATAAGTTTATGTTGTTTTCTAATTAGTGAGAATTAATTTAGA
The DNA here is from genome assembly GCA_024500445.1 of Entomyzon cyanotis. NCBI lineage: Eukaryota > Metazoa > Chordata > Aves > Passeriformes > Meliphagidae > Entomyzon > Entomyzon cyanotis. The sequence goes on along the minus strand of JAKEPQ010001021.1, from coordinate 27,803,729 downwards.
AGTGAATAAAAAGTAAAAAATACTTTCTATTTCTAGATACTTTTTGTTTTATTGTATTCTTTTGGTCATTCTTTGTAGATTTTAGTGCATGAAACATAAATAGAGCAGTTAAACGGCTCAAGGACTGAAGAGTTTTTTGTTGCTGCTCATTTGTCAGTAGACTCATAGTATAAAGCCTTTAGAAAACAATAATAAAAAAAGGCACATATTATAAGAAGTCTGGTCAGTTGTGAAGTGAGCTGGAACCCCTCATTAAGGGTTCCTGTAAGATGCCTCTTTAATGTCTCTGTCATAAATCCTCATGTGAGATTGATTATCTGTAGATGGTGAAGGAATGCTAGCTTAAATATTGTTGAATTCTGTTTCGCCTATCAAAGATGAACTAAAGTACTATGAGAGTTCTTGAAACACCACTTCAATATCTTGAATAACTGAATTTGGGTTAGTTTCATAAAAAATTACCCTGACAATTTACTTTCCAGCTAAATTGTGTGAGAAAGAATATATCTTGCAAGAAAATAGAATTTAAAGCTTCCCAGTCCCATATTTTCTCAACACAGGTCAGCTTGCCTTCTATCCCTTAGAATTATGCTGAGTAGCTTCAGCGCTTAAAGGAGAAATGACTTTTCAAATTTATTATCTAATCATCAGTTCAGATGAATGTCAGCATTACAATTGTCCTGAACTGAGGTATGCTGCAGAGTAAGATATTACTGTGCTGATGCCACTTTTCTGTGTTGTCTACTTCATGTTGTTTCTAAATTACAGCTGTTTTTTGAAGAGTTGGCCTTTTTTTTCTGGGAGAGGTTTATTTAAAATTAAATACATATCTTTAGACATTTGAGGTGGTAGAGATTACAGATTGTCATGAATTGTGGTTCTGAATCTTCTATTTTTTCAAATAAGGTTTTTAGAAGTTTTCTTGAACATATTTCTACATTGGGTTCTGCTGAAAAGGTGTTTTGTTTTGTTTGTTTCCAGGAGATGTTAAGTCTCTGCATTCTGTCATTAATCCTCATATATCCAGGTACATCAAGCTAGCTTATTGTTCAGATGAAACTGCAGTCAGAGCAATTGATGTGATAAGGAGCCCTAGGTTGTTGCTATGCCTGTCACATGTGCATGTTTAATTTAAAGTTAGTGCTTGCTTACCCTTTCCCTTTTGTGACATTTCAGTATAGAGTGCTTGTTGGTGGCACAGACGTCTTGGGTTGTCTCTTGTTTTCACCAGCATAACTGAAACTGGGCTATTAGGGAAGCCCCAAATCCATGGTACTGCTGGGAGCTGAAGAAGGGGGAAGGATGTCTTGACAGCTAGAGCAGTGCTGTGGGCAGGCCTGTGTGCTTTGTGTTCATGGGAGCACTCCACCACTTAAATGAGAACAAGGCAATTCATTAGCAGCTAAGGTGCCAAAGAAATGTCTTGGGGCTGAAGTTCCCTTGGAAGGCTCTGAAGGTAGGGTAACCACCTCTGAGGTGGAGGTTAAGCTAGTGTTAATGGTGAACATGGGAGCTGATCACAAGCCTGTGCTGTGCACAGCAAGTGAAGCAGTTCTGGAAGCTACTGGTGGGGTACTTCAGAAAGGAAAAGTAGGCTGAGCTGGATCAAGGGCACCTTCATGGGAACTTGGGTGCTATATTTGGGGCATAAAGGGTATATATGTGATAGATTGTTTTGGGCACCGTGTGTCAGGGATTGGGATGGACAAGAGAGGGGAGGGGCTGCTTCTGCTTGTGGGGAGGGCAGATGGGTGAGGATGAGCCCAAGAAGTGGCCTTGCCTGAAGTGGAGCTTGGAAACCTCTTGCAACACTGCTCAGTACTGGTGGTTTGAAGAAAATCCACCATGTCAATACTAGCATGCTTCAGTGTTAGAATGTACACTGTATCAGATATGCAGCAGAGGAAAGATGCTATTAACCTGGCATGCTGTTCTCGGGGAATATTAATTATTTATGCAAATAAGAATATCACAGGATGAAAAAACTTGTATACTAACCACAATGTTTTCACTTTATGCAGAATCCGAAACATTGGCATTATGGCCCACATTGATGCAGGCAAAACTACAACAACAGAGAGAATGCTGTATTATTCTGGATATATAAGAACACTTGGAGGTTAGAAATACTTGTATTTCAGTAGGTTTAAGAAATTTAATTGTGTACAATTACATGCAGTAAAGTTGCTGGTGGAATACCTGATGTAGAAGGCAGTTGTTCCAAAGTTGTGCCACAATTTAATTGAATTTTAATGCATGTTCCTTTGTGTTCTAAGGCAGTTTTGCTTTGAGACATCATAGGTTCATATATTTCTTTTACTTTTAGCATATTTTGTTTTGTTTAACATTTAATTGGAGAATCTCTTTATTTTATTAGTTTCTCATTGGCCATTCTGGTAAAGCAGCTTGTTGATTTCTCTTTTGACCTGTGAGTAAACCATTCATTAAAGTATTCATTTCTTTTGAAAGCCATAGCACAGGAAGAATTCCTTGCTCCACTGACTTTGATAGAATTCTTCAAGATTGAAATGGTCATGGCAGCATCTGTTTGGGCTTCTTTTTGACTTTTTAAATTTTATACCCTGTTCTCTTCTGCGCATGACTGGTAGAAAAGGTTAGGCGTGTGAAATGGTAGAACTTGGGATCCTGCTGATTTAAAAACGTGGAGCTGCTTTTCTTATTATTAAAAACTAAGCAAAACTCAACTTCTTACTTGGTGGTACCTTTGTACTTTAGTTTTGACTTAATTTTGATTACCAAATTTTAAAATGTGAGTCACAATCCACACAGTGAGTACAGTAAGGTTTTTTAAAGCTTTAGTTTTTTCATTATTTTGGACTGCATTTAGATTTTAAGATGCTCATGGTGTTACTAGGATTAAGAACAATAAAAAAGGTTGTTGGAGTTGCTTGTCTTTCACTTGCAGAGCACATATTCCTTGAAGAGGGACCCTGGGTAAATTACTTGACATTGTAATATTTTTAAAAAGGCTAATTCTCAATAGTTTGTACCTACATATATATATATATATACATATATATATTTATATATGTAAGAGGGACAGTATTTCCAGCTCTCTCTTGACATTTGTATTCAAAGACAGTTTCAGATTTTGAAATGTTTACCTACCCTATCCTGCTTCCTGTTTACAGATGTTGATGATGGGGACACAGTGACAGATTTTATGGCACAAGAGCGAGAACGTGGTATTACCATTCAGTCTGCTGCTGTTACATTTGACTGGAAAGACTACAGAATCAATCTGATTGACACCCCAGGTACTCCTCTTTTGCAGTACTCGTATTATTAAGGAAGAGTGGGTGAGGTGAATTGTCACAGAGTTTCTTTGTCTTAAATATGAGGCAAAATTTAATTGGTTTAATTGCATCAGTAAAAATACCTGTAGTAAACTCTGTTCAGCTTTGGATAATTATTGTTTGCTGATGCCAAATCTGGCTTATATAAAGTGAGCTCAGATGTTTCCACATTAAATTGTACTCAGTTCTAGGATTGTATTGTAATCTTGTTTATTTCAAAAACTGATAGGTGTATTTCCCTGCAAGTAAAGAAAGAGTTGTTTTGACATAATTTGAAAGAAAAATAAATGTTTAAATGTGTAATGACCTGTTGATGTTGACTGTTTCAGTTATGATGGTATGAAAGGAAGTTTGTCTTTTTAGGTCATGTGGACTTTACAGTGGAAGTTGAGCGTTGTTTGAGAGTTCTGGATGGAGCAGTAGCAGTGTTTGATGCTTCAGCTGGTGTTGAGGTAAAAAAATCAACGGGTTTTTTTTTGTGTGTGCGTGTGTGTGTGCAGTATGTCATGGGAAAGGGGAGAGATTTTCTCAAATAATTTGTGTTTGATTAGTCTGCCAGTTCTTCAAGAAAGATGAGATCCTTGTGCCCAATCAATGTGTCAATGCCTATTATGGGGACCTAGGGACCATTCACTGAACAGTCCACTGGATCAGAGTGTGGTTCAACTACCTTGTTCAGGGTCACATGGAAACAGAAAGACCCCCTCCTGGGGGTCATAAATTGGTCTGTTGGTGCCTCAGGAAAGATCCAGGGACACATGCCAACTGCATAAAGAAGATCCCCTCCTGGGCCTCCACAGCCAAGTATGTTACCTGCTGCCAGCAGCTGTTAGCACCCCTAAAGGACTCACACTTAACCGTTTATGGAATAACACTGCTTATTAATATAATAAAAAACTGTGACAGGTGAAGGTTTGAAGACTGCTGGTGGTAGCGTCTGGCTGCAAAAATGTATTCAAAGCCATACACTAACCAGCTCTAGTCGCTAACCAAAGCTGGCTCGATGTACTCGTTCGGCATGGATGCAGTGTAGTTCTTACCCAACAGGTGTCGCTGTGGGAGAGAAGGCAAGTTCAGCCCGTGGACTGATTCCAGAGGTTCCCGGAAGTCTCTACCTTCTCCCCATTCTTTATTTACTTTTACACTACTGTTTGTGTTTAGGGGGCGCTTGAGTGACTGTAGTCATGCATCATGTTCAGTGGAGGGTGGTTGCACCTTGGAGGTGGGTAACGTCAGTATTGCATCTGAGGTGACCTTTAAGATGGAGGTGTATGTCTGTGATTTTGCCCCGAGTGCTGGTTCAACAGCAAGAAATCTTATTTTTTCTCCTTTAGTTGACATCTGCTATGTGGCTTATCAGCTACAAGATACCACTCAGTTCCCCTTCTTGCAGGGATTTCAGCAGAACCTGGACTGTGTCTCCACTCTGCTCCACCCTCTGTTTTGTCCCCCTCAGCACATACTGTGTGTGGGAAGTCGGGTGTGCTGACCACATCCTAACTGGGGAGTAGCAACTGCATTTCACCCTGTAATTTCCACACTATTACAAATTCTCTTAGAGCATGAATGTACCTTCCCAATTTTCTCTGATTTTACCTTCAGTCGGCCCCAGTCATTTTCCCACAGCCTCTAACAACTTAAATCAGACTGAAATAATGTACAGAGATTTCGCTCTGTATTCAACTTCAAGAAGCTGAGCATTGAATTTTAAATTCTGTAGTGCACAGGAATTGCCATGGTAATAAGCAGCAAATAAGTGGGATTACTATTAGAAGTTTGGGGTGTTTTTGTTGTTTTGTTGTTGTCTTTTACAAATGTTGATTGAGGTGAATGCTTCTGACTAGCTCCACAAATGGAAAGAAATTACTCTCTGTCAATTTCTCATTTTCAGGTTTCATATAGAAAATAGGTAATTTTCAGCCAGGTTTTCTCCCTCCATGGGCTGAAATGTCACAATGGCCCTTTTTAACATAGTGCAGAAAAGATGGAGGTGGGCTAGATTTGGACTTCTTATAGCATGAGACATTTCAGTAGTTTAATCCTGTAGAAAAGTTACATGTGAAATCCCTCTTTAGTGTAATACCTTTTCCTGGATGAGGGATGAGAGAACTCTTAATCACTTTAAATCACATTGTTTGACTTGCTATTGGAAAACATTTAGACGCCATTAAATAAACTGGACTGAGTAATAGCCTCCACACCCAACAACAAAACAATTAGATCTGCTTGTTGTTTTCTAAAACTCTGTAGCAAATTCTTGCATTATTCCATGTAGTGGTAAGAGACTGTTTCTGAATCTGATTTTTCTATATACTTGCTTTAACTTTCAGATAAAAATACATATGATAAATGGCTCAGCAGTGCACAGATTACTATTAAAAAGTATTTTTTACTGTTGTATGTGTAGCCACAGAAATGCTTGCCTGTGTGTGCTTAAGTAATTTTGGCAGTAAAGCCTAAAGTCACTACATCACTGAACTTTTCCCACTTAAGCCCCCTGTAATGCTTAGTTTCTCTCCATATTCCCTTGCCAGTATGCCTGCACGCCCTTAGTGCAGGAAAGGGAATGACAACAGTTGAGAGATGAGATGAGACAAAGCTGCTTGTGGAGTTCATCTGTGCTGCCAGATATGGGATAGTCACAGCACACTCAGCATAGTTCCCTTCTCTAATCTGAACTCAGTCTGTTAGTAGTGTTGGGGAACGTATAGTTCAGCTGTTGACACTAATGTTTCCATTTTGTCTTTTGCTTTAGGCACAAACTCTGACAGTCTGGAGACAAGCAGACAAACACCAGATACCACGAATTTGCTTTTTAAACAAGATGGACAAAACCAGGGCAAGGTATTTAGGCAGTTATTTTAATCATTGCTAAAAAGCTTATAAGAGAATGTCTAGCATTTTTCTGTTAAGCGTAGAGCAACCTAATTATGTTACTACTTACTACATACTTCTTTGTTTATGCAAATTCATATTCTTGTGTAATTATACGAGGAATTTTTGCAGCAAATAGGAATGCTGAATCTGTTTTACTAATGTCATAAAGTTTTGTGTAACAGTATCTATTTCTTCTCTGTAGTTTTACATATGCTGTTGAGAGCATAAAACAAAAGCTGAAGGCAAAACCTTTGCTGTTACAGGTAAGCTTAGAAATTAAGTATTTGTTTCCTTTCTTTTGAATGGATCTCTTTTCTTAATTTTTTGCAGCTGTCTAAAGTCTCCGTTCTGTTTGCAGTTGCCCATTGGGGAAGCTAAGACTTTCAGAGGACTGGTTGACGTTGTGACTAAGGAACAAATAATTTGGAAATCTACTTCTGATTTGGATGACGGAAAAAATTTTGAGCGAAAGCTGCTTCTGGAAACTGATGATCCGAGCCTGTTCCAAGAAGTCCAGGATGCAAGAAATACCTTAATAGAACAAGTAAAGTTCTAAAGTAAATACATAATGTATTTAAAACTGTTACTTAAAGCAGCAAGAAAAGTAGGCTGAAAGGGACCTCTGGAGGTGTCTGGTTAAGTGACCTGCTCAAAGCGGGGTTAACTTCAGCATTAGGTTGACTTGTTCAGGCTTGTTCAGTTGAGTTTTCAAGTCAAAGGATGATGATTCTCTGTAGGCAGCCTGTCCCAGTGATTGACCATCATGTCTTTATGTCCAAAGGGAATTTACAGTGTTGCAAGCTCAGGCAGCCATGCTGGTCCGTTTCCTTGTGTACCTCTGAGAATATTCTGGCTCTGCTTTTCCTGAAGCAGGCCCACTACCACTATTTCAAATAGTAAGATACAGTATTTGCATCCTGCGTTAGCGTCTCCAAGCTAGACAAACCCATCTCTCTGGGCTTCCAGCTGCGCTCCAGCCCCATTAGTGGTCTTCTACTGGAGTTCCTACAATTTGTCAGTCTCTTTTGTGCTGGGGAAGCTAAAAGTAGACAGTGCTTGTACTGTCTTAGATGCCAAAAGATATTTGGTGCATTCATACAAGGCCTGATAGATATGACTTGGAACCTGCAGGGTATTCATAGTCTTCTGAAGTGACAGCTAGTAGCTGGATGGGATGTTGCAGGCTGGTCAAAATGGCACTAAATACTGTGTTAGAGGCAGCTCAATCCAATCATAAATCAATCCTTTTTACTGGAAGGGTTGCCTTCAACATGACTTTGAATAAAGTTGTGCAAGTACATCAACAGATGATGCTAGCTTTCCGTTTCCTTTGAAATTAGAAAGATGTGTTTTATATTGCTCTGAGTTCAGCAGAACACATACACAATCTGGTTTTCAAACTTACTAGGTTTTTTTTTTTCAAACCTTACTAGGTTTTAAATGGTGGTATTAATACTCGGCATTTTATCTTAAGAAATATATTGTCAGATAGAAAGCTTTGTAAGAACAGTGTTGGCTTTTTCCCCTTTGTTTTCTGGGCCCTTCCTGGAGGCGGGAGGGATAGACCAGTAATGTAATAGTTGACGTAATCTTGTGTTTGTAAAATATTTTTAAATGCTTTCTGTACTGTTAACACTCCTTATCAGAAACACTGTAAAATGTAGCATTTTGAAAACTGGCCCTTTCGCATACTTAATTAAATGAGCTATTTCCTTTATATCTCATGTTTTAGCTATTAACTTGATTAGACTTCTAATAACTTATCAAGGGTTTATTTCAGAATTTGGCCAACTGGTGTTGTAGCCGATAGAGGGGGCAAAGTACCTTCCTGTGTTTGGGTATTCTGAGTCTGTGACAGTGCAGGGGTGTATGCAAGACAAGGTTTAAGGAGTTAAGTTACATGTCAAGCTAACTGGTCCACTTTGAAAACAGAGATATGCTCTTGGACTTAGAAGTATTTGACATGAAAAACGTCAGAATGCCCTGATGCTTGTCTGTTTTCTCCAGCTGTTGACTTGCAGAGGTTACTTGCTTCTTCAGACTTCATTGTGTTTGTAGGAATGAAGTACATCAGTTCTACTGATCATGGCTGTCACTGTATGGCTGGATGTTTTTTCCCATTTCAGAGAGAAGTACAAGCACTCTCTCTCACTAAAGTTATGCTTGACAGCAGCTTTATAAAAGTGGATTTTAATGTTTTTTTCCCCTCCATCCTTTCTTGAAGCCTTCATTTCCACAGTTTTATGTGATTTGAGTTTATAGCTGCGGATGTCTTGAAAGGCCTTGTTCCTGCTCTGTTTAGCTATATATCTTAAGTAAGTAAGATTTGTGACTTGTCTGTGAAACTGCTATATGCCAAATAATAACTATTCTGTTAAAGGTTGCAGATCTGGATGATGAATTTGCTGAACTGGTTCTAGGAGAACATAGTGAAAATTTTGATTCAATACCAGCTGACAAGGTATTTTTTACATTTACAGGTGTTTACTAGCTCTTATGCCAAGGTTTTGGGTTATTCTTCCTTTGGCACATGCAACTTATGATTTTGCAGATTTATCAAAGAAAGATCACACCAGCTTCGGTAGTGAATTAACAGCAGTGTGAATTTCGAACAGAATGTATTCAGATTTAGTATGTATTTTATAAAAAAATGCTATGATTCTTAGGCATGCTGGGCATAATTTTAAAAGTTGGGTACATTTGTTCAGGAAGGTGGGGTTTTCATTTTTTTAAAAGTTAGACTGCTGCAAAAGAGTTTAGGGAAAGGTGAATGGAACTTCCAGGTAGACTCAGTGCAGTTTGTGACAGAGCTGCTGGTTCTCACTACCAAAGTAGCATCTCAACTACTTTGGAATGGTTGGCTCTTCAGACACTGCACGTTGAAAGCAGTGAGGTACAATGCACTGAATTAAAAGGACTACTAGAACAAGAACAGCATCAGATCTCTATGAAATGTTTAGAAATCTTAAAATTGTCTTCTGGTTTAGCATCTAAATGTTTGGGTTTATGGTTTGGAGCTTGTTGAAAGCAGTGAAAGGAGTTTGTATGAGTGATGTTGTATTTGCAAACATACTTTTTAGCTTTTTGGGGATTAGTTAGCAGTGTCTGATAGCTGGAGTGCAACTTAAGGCTAAATTGTAGCTCATTTGTTAACAGAAAATAATTCTTTTTTTGCAGTTGCAGTCTGCTATCCGCAGAGTCACGCTAGCTCAGAAGGCTGTCCCTGTCCTCTGTGGCAGTGCGCTGAAGAACAAAGGGGTGCAGCCATTACTGGATGCTATTATTCTCTACTTGCCTGCACCTAATGAGCGTTCATATGAGTTTCTGTAAGTACAGGTAGGGAAGGAGATTCAGAAAAAAAGAAGGAAAAATAAGTAGGAAAACACAAAAGGAGAAAATGAAAAATATTAACAAAGCATTCATATTCTTTTAAAATATTTACCCTTTTTATGTATTAAATTACAGTAGATATGTGTGGACAGAAAAATACGTTTTTCTGAGTGAGTACTGAACCTGCTTTGGTCAGTGCTACTGGAATTGGATGCAATTATCTCCCAGTGTCAAACTTGCACTTCAGAGTTCTTAAGTCTTTTTTCAGTCTGAGGACATTCTGATTTTACAAAAATGTGATCTAGGGATCCTGTTTAGTATTGACTGAATCACATGACATCTTACATGTCTTATTGGAGATGGACCTGCTTAGATTATTACTTTTCAGGACAAATTACGATTTTTGAAAGTCTGCCTCTGTTAATATTACAGTAAGAAACATATCACCTCTTAAATGAGTGGAAATTTAGGTAAATGTGAGTTTGAGTGGGTTAATCCTACAAGTATGCTTTTTGCTGTGCTTTTTATTTTGCAGGCAGTGGTACAAAGATGACTTGTGTGCCCTGGCATTCAAAGTTCTTCATGATAAATGTCGTGGACCATTAGTTTTTGTTCGTCTTTACTCAGGTTCATTGAAACCTCAGTCAGCTGTATATAATATTAACAAAAGTTGCACGTGAGTAATTTAGAGGTGTGGTTCAGTAGTACTGGAGTGTCTGTTAAAGTCCTGAGTAACAGAGAATTTAATTTTCAGAGAGAGAATGAGCCGACTGCTCCTGCCTTTTGCTGATCAGCAGATTGAAATACCATCACTGATGCCTGGCAACATTGCCCTGACTGTTGGGTTAAAACAGGTAATGAAAAATACTTATACTATAAGGGAGCTTGTTTCACTAGTGTGCTTTCTACTTCTATGATACTGTACCTCAGACAGGTTCTTGATAATGGTGACATAATGTAAACTTGCTTTATTTGAAGTACATTTAGATGTACTTCCTCCTAAAATTAAGTACCACAGTGTACAAATACCAGTAATTGACCTGGAAACTGCAGTGCTAGTTGGAAAGGAATGAACACCAAAGGTATATTTTGTTAGGATTTGAGCTTGTGTTAATACTGTAACTCTTAAAATACAGTATAATGCCACAAAGAGACATCCCTGTGGGGATGGAGAATGATGTTCTGAATCAGTTACCCAAAAGCCACGGTTTTAAGTTCCAATAAGTTTGTTTCATGCTTGCTTCTGTTAGTTTAATAATTCATTTCTTACTGTGTGAATAGACTGCATGAATCTGATTTGCACAGATTTTCTAGAATGTAACTAGCTTTGGCATACGTTTTGGGTTTGGAGTTTTTGTTGGGTTTTTTTCACATCAATTCTGTTGAACTGTAGAGCGCCACTGGAGATACCATAGTGTCATCAAAAGCTTCAGCCGTTGCTGCGGCACGCCGAGCTGGAAGGGATGCTGGGGAAAAGAAGAGGTCTGTGAGTGATGTAGACAGTCTTCTGCTGGCAGGTGTTGAAATCCCTGAGCCTGTCTTCTTCTGCACCATTGAACCTCCTTCAATGGCCAGACAGCAAGGTACAATGCAGCCACCTAGTTGGATGAATGAGTTGCACAAACTTAACAGTCAGTGATCTAGTATGGCTCTTTTTGGCACTAATGGTATACTTTTAGATCAAGGTTGTCCATGTCCTTTGCTATTACTACGTCAAGCAGTACTGGTACTACTACTTCTCTAGGTTTGTGTCTAGAAAGGTAGTAGTTCTTCATTTAGAAATAAGAGATGGAGGCACTCATTCCGAGTTTTGCTGCAGTCACACTGGTGTGCTGTACATAGCGTCTTGAGTACAAATAACCTTGAAATGCGGGTCTGTTTCAGTTGGCACTTGCAGTTTTGCTCTATAAAGTCTTCACATACCAAGTAGTTCTACGCATCTAGTTAGGGTTCATACTTGCAGTGTGACCTGTAATCTTACTGTCTTTCCAACAGTCTGTACCAGAGGGCTTGGTTATTTGACTCTTTTTGGGAATACCGTTTAAATTCTGTATCTTTGTTCCAATACATCTGAGCTTGTTTGGGGGGTGAAGAGGAGGAGGGATAAGTACCAGTGTACTGTGGTGGAATAGGGTAACATAAAACACCGATTTGGAACAACATGTCTGCAGGCTGACCCACTGGGCTGTAGGGTGTTATTTATTTTGTGGTGTTTGGATGTTTTAGTTTGCTTTTGTTTGTTTGTTTGCTTTTGTTGGTTTTTTCCCCAAAGACTGTAAGGTAAATAAATGCAGTCTCGGCTCTTTCTTGGTTCATCATTCTGTAGCTGCTTTCCTCAGCAGTTAAGATAATTGGGAATCAGGAAAAAAAGATACCTGTACAAAAAACTATGTACATTTTCATTTGAACCTTTTAATGTCAAACTCATAGTGAAATACCTAAGCATATCATGTAACAATTGGCATTATTCTTATCTATACAAAAGGATCATGCTTTTTACTGACATCATGAATAATTTGTAGGTTCCAGTCTGTCTTCATACAAGCACAAAATATCACTCTGAAAATAGTATGTTTAATAATGAAATTAAAGCACTCTGTAGCACAATTAATTTGTGGGACAAAATCGGAAGTTGCAGGTTACTTGTGATTCAATCTGACTTCTGTATGCCAAAATCCATGGTCCTCTAGGATCCTTTTGATTTGAGGAAAGTGGTATTTAGGCACTTACTGGGACTATCAAATTACTGAATTCACTTCAGATATAATGTTTGATATTTCTGTACAGACTTGGATAATGCATTAAGCTGCCTTCAGCGTGAAGATCCAAGTTTAAAAGTGAAGCCAGATCCTGACACAGGACAAGTAAGATGAATCTTTTATTTCTCATAACATTATTTTAGGACGTCAAGGCCACACTGTAGTTAGTTCCTTTGCATAATGAGATTTTCTGGAAGAGAAAGGACTCCCTAAATGTTCATATGTACATGTACAAGATTCTGTGTATGAAATTAACATGGAGTCTTGTGCACTTACAGAACAGAGGAAGTCACCCCATGCTCTGCATGTTTTTGACAATTCTATATTTTGAAAAGTTTAAATTACACAGTCTTTGAGATTATGTAAAATTACCTGTTTTATGGTGGTCACAGTACTGGTAACTACCCTCTCACTTATATGGTGTTTATGTCTGATGACTTAAAGCAGTGTCTTTTCTCTAGGGTCCTTAGAATTTGAAGTATTACGGTCCTTAGAAGCATTCATAAGAGACAATTTAAAGCATTGAAGTCCTAGCTTAAGGAATTTGTATTAAAACCTGAGTTTTGCATGTTTTTCCACTTCTCTCTTAATTATCTTTTCACCAGACTATCCTCTGTGGCATGGGAGAGCTACACATAGAAATCATTCATGACCGAATCAAACGTGAATATGGAATTGAGACTTATTTGGGACCTCTTCAAATAGCATACCGAGAAACCATCTTAAATGCTGCCCAAGCTACAGGTGAAACGAGTGAATGGAAGGAACATCTTGTTTCTGGTTTTGTAGCTTGATTTACTTAAAACAATATATGAGTAACTTTCAGGTTAATTTTATGTATTTTTTTTTCCTCTCCCTGTAGATATATTGGACAAAACAGTAGGAGATAAACGACACTTTGTAACTGCTGAGGTAGAAGTGAGGCCCAGGTTGGGGGAAGGAGCAATGACAAAACCCATCATCAACTATGCTGAGAGTGTCAGTGAAGTACTACCCGAAGAACTCCAAGGAGCTATAGAAAATGGAATCACAAATTCATGCATTCAAGGTAGAAGAAGTGCTATGACAGCTATACTGGTCTAATATTTTTGTACGAAGCAACTTTCTAGAAGGAAAAGCTGCTTGGTAGCTTGAAAACTAAAAGATAGTGCATACTAACATGTACATAATATACAAAGGAAAATTGCAAGACGTCTTCAACTTCAAAAATTGCCAAACATCTATTTCTGTATGCCAGGAATGGAAGTCAGTATGCCTTTGCTTTGCTTGGAAGGTTCATGTCTTCTCAGTGACTCAGCAGTGAGCTTGGAGTTCTTTGGATTTATTTTTTAATCTGCTGTAAGAGATAAGGCATCTACTTGATGATATCACATAAAACATAATGATGTAACAAAAATGGTATCATAGGCCAGCATGCATTACACTTCTGTTACTGTTACTAATGAATTTTTTTGATTTTCAAATATGTTAAATCCATGACAGTTTTCAATAAAAAGCCTAAGCAAATTGCAGAACGTGGATTTTCTAAAGGACTAAAAGTGTCCTTGACTTCTGATTAAAAAGAGGAAGTCTTAAGTAACTTGTGGGCAGAAAACTCTGCCTTAGAGTAAAATCAATAGGTAGTGGATTGAGAATGGAGATTTTCTCTGTAAGAAGCAGCATGAAGTGATTTTTCAATGTTGTTCTGTGGAATCAGAAAGCATCTCCAATCTTTGGCTGTGGAGTAACTCTTAACCATGTGCTTTCTTTATGTTCCTTGAAGACAGTTCAGAGCTGTGCTGTCTCCAGCCTAAAATTGATTCCATTAGGTGCTTTAAAAAAATAAAAATACCTGGCCATGTTCTCTGTAAGAAAAAAGTGATGTATTATTTTTCTCAGATGTGGTTCAGGTCTCACGTCCAGTCTAATACAGTTTGGTCTGGTTGAGAGTTGGTTTGGAGGGAAGTAATCGGCCTAGTTCATCCTTTAAAGAATTGAGTTACACTTGGAATTTTGGTTATGAATTAGTATCAGGCATTGCTGTGATCATATTGTGTTCAGAAGGAGAATATTCTGCCTTCAAATTAAACAAATTTTTCCTACATTTTCAAATTAGGTCTTGTTCAACAGACAAGTTTTAGATACTATGATGTATTTAAAAATAACTTCATTTTTGGGAACAGTTGTATGGAGGAGTATAATCAGGAATTTCTGGTTCTGAAAATTATCTGTGCTTTTGATGAAGAGAGCAAGAAAGTATGAGTCTGCATTCCTTTTTGGCAAAGCCTAGGTAATGACAATACCTCAAAATGAAGAATTTCACCAGTAGCCACATCCCTGGGAGGAGGACAAAGAAGGAGAAGGCAAAGAAGAAAGTGAGAAGCTTCAAATTAATTCTGAAAAATGTTCTAAATATGCTTTTTTCTTTTGGTTTTTTTTTTCTTTTCTCTTTTGTCTCTTCTCCCTGGCCCTGCCCAGGACCTCTGCTTGGATTCCCAGTTCAAGATATAGATGTGACAGTGCAATCACTGACAGTGCATCCGGACACCTCACACACAATGGTATCAGCCTGTGTCTCCCGCTGCATGCAAAAGGTACAGTGAAACTGTCAGCTGCTGTAGAACACAGTAGCATGATTTACTGCTGGTAAAATACATGTTTATCAATATCTGGTCATTGTTCCTCTCTGCATGCCCTTGTTATGCCCTTGCTGGGAACTTTATAGATTTTGAAAGTAGAGAGTTTGAGATATCTTCAATGATATAAGTATGTATATCAATTTTATTTTTAAAAACCCATAAAAATACATCAGCATAACTTCATTCCTTTCCATGTAGGCTTTGAAAAAAGCTGGTATACAAATACTGGAGCCCCTGATGAACCTAGAAATCACAGTAAGTGAAGATCATCTCAGTGCAGCACTTGCTGATCTTGCACAGCGGAGAGGTAGCATTCAGGAAATCCAGTCTCGTCAAGATAACAGAGTTGTGGTTGCTGCTGTTCCACTAGCAGAAATGATGGTACGTGATTACCTCATTAATGGTAAAACTGATCTTTTTTATAGGCTTGAAAATAATTTGGCTTCAGTTTACTTTTCCTTTTGTTATGGATAAGTAAATTTAGAATGGATTTTTTAATTGTGTTTTAATTATTGACGGTTGGAAGGAAGTGTCCACAAATTGAGTAGGTTTTTTAATGCCCAATTCAGACTTCTAAACCAGCATGTTTAAGTCAGAGAAGTAGAAAATACTACTGAAATAGGTTTTATGGAGAACAGTTCTTAAAAAAATTATCGATTCATGCATGTATTGCAATTCTAATACAGTAATATAAAAAAGTTAACTTACTAGTACATTGCAGTGTACTTCTGACACTCTCTTTTCTCTCTCTCTGTGGTCTAAGCAGCTTTCTATGCTAACTTATCTTTCCCTTATCCTAAACTGAGTGATGTGTGTTCTCCGTTTTGTCCAGGGCTACTCAACAGTTCTACGTTCTCTAACATCAGGCTCAGCAACCTTCACATTGGAGCTTGCCAGTTACCAAGCCCTGAGCAGTCAAGAGCAAAGTGCACTTCTTCAGAGGAGGATGGGGCTGGTGTGATCTTTACTCTGTAGGACAGTATTTCCTATCCTCCTGTTAAATATTTTCATATGTACACCAGTGTGTTCATCTGGGACCAGCTGGTGGTGGCAAATACTGAGTTAGCAGCTGTACGAACAGACAGTGCTTTTAACTGTCCAAGGAGGAAGGTTCACGACACTGTTTTCCTGGTACAATGTCATGATTGCAAAGCAGGGGTGCAACCACAAGTTGTTGCTTTGCAAATTCTTGCCTTGTGGACATCTGTAACAAGAAGTGATGCAAATCGTCTTCACAGAAATGAGCACTAAGTCCACCATAATTGTGCCACTGGGACTGTTTCTTAATCTAGTAAATAAAGTTTGTGAAGTTTATGTCTATCAGTGAAATAACTTTACAGTTTTGACACTGTATCTTGATTTGTTTAGAGCTGTATGAAAGGATATGGTTAATAAGCACTTCATACTTTACAACCTGTAAGTATTCTTTTACTGGTAGAAGCCAGTTATGAACCAGAGTTCAGGACTGGGTGTAATTTCTACCTGAGTTTCCTTTAGCAAGTGTGTTGGTTTTGCTTGGCCTTGTTTTTGGTAGCAGGAGGGCCACAGAGATGGCTACTGTGAGAAGCTACTAGAAGCTTCCACCATGTCCAGCAGAGCCAATCCCTGATGGCTCTGAAGCTGGACATGACACTGGCCAAGGCTGGGCCAGTTAGGGAGGTTGGTTGCACCTCTGTGATAACATACTTAGGAAGAAATTCAAAACAAAGTGGAGCATGCATTTTTTTCATAGCCAGAGAATAGGAGGAGGTGAGAACCTGTGAGGGAAGGAACATGGAGACACCAAGGTCAGTGAAGAAGGAGGGGCAGGAGGTGCTCCAGGTGCTGGAGCTGAGTTTTCTCTGCAGGCCATGGTAAAGACCATGGTGGAGCAGCTGTTCCCTTGCAGCCCATGGGGTCCACGGGGGATGCAGAGATCCACTGGCAGCCTATGGGGGAGGTGCCCAGTAAACCATGTCAGGTCTTGAAAGACATGTTTTTTGATTACATGGAACCCCAGAGAGAATTGAGTCAGACAAGGGGACTCATTTTTTGAATAACCTTACAAACTCCTGGGCAAAGAGACATGACATATTTCCTACCATCCACAGAGCTCTGGGAAGCTTGAAAGATAGGGGCTGCTGAAAACTATGTTAAGGGCATTAGGTAATGGGAATGGAAGCACTGGGATGCGAACTTAGCAGAAACAACTTGGCTGGTCAACAGGAGGGGATCTGCTAACTGACCTGGTGCCGCCCAAACTCAGTCCTTAGACACTGTGGAAGGACACACGGTCCCTGCGTTACATATAGAGAAGTGGCTGAAAAACTCAGTGTGGATTTCTTCCCCCACAGGAAAAGGCAAACCCATTAGTGGGGTTGTCTTTGCCCAAGGACCTGGGTGTTCTTGGTGGGTAATGCATGAGGATGGGGAGACTCAGTGTGTGCCTCAAGGAGATTTGACCTTGGGGTAAGAATTATCTGTGGTTGGATGTAAGTTGGATGTTGCAGGAGATAAAGTAGCAGGAATGACGGGAACTGACAAAGAAGGAATTTTGCAAGGAACAAGAAGAACGGGAAGATGAGCTGGGATGGCATCAGTACCCAACTATCAAGTGTACTACTACTGTCCTGAACCCCTCATCCTGCTGGAATGGAGACCCAGGGGGATTTGAAAGGACAGGTGATAGTAATTAATGAAAAGAATGTGTGTTTTGTATAGAGATGGTTTAAGGATGTAGTTGAAGCTGTATGTATGGGTAGGAAAGGATTCCAGTAATGAGAAGTACATATAATGGAAGAGTTGGAAGATATATAGATTATGTGGGATCTGAGTATGATGCAAATAAATATGGAATAAGGGGTGGAGATTGTATTGGGTCTGACTGAGGTAAAGCTCTCAGCACTCCTGGTGCTGTTCCTTTGCATTAGTAGCTGGAAGGGTGTTGATAACAGAGCAGTGTTTTGGCTACTGCTGAGCAGCGCTGTCCCTCTGACATTCTTTCTCCCATCAAAGAGATGGGAGTGGGCAAGATCCTGGGAGAGGACACAACCAGGCCAGCTGACCCAAATCAACCAAAGGGATATTCCATACCCTTTGACGTCAGCTCAGATACATAAAGCTATGAGAGAGAAGTGGGGGCATTCGTGGCTCTTCACTGTTTGCCTCCTGGAGGAACCATGACGCATGCTGATGCCCTGCTTCCTGGGAGGTGTCCAACCGTGGCTTGCCGATGGGAAGTGGACTGACTTTTTTTCTTAGCTTATATGCACACAGACTCTCACTTATTTCTTTCCTTTCACTGCAATAAAACTACCTTATCTCACCCACTGGTTGCTTTCCATCTTATTCCTTCCCCCATCCCATTGGGAAGGGGAGGGAGAGCAGCTTAGTGGGCAGCTGGCACCTGGCCAAGGTTCAACCTACTACAGCAAGTGAAATGGATAGTTCTGCAAATCAGGCAAGATCTGTGCAAAAAAAAAAAAAAGAAAGAAAGGCAGTTTTTCCAGGACAGTAATTCTTACCTACCACCCTGCAGTATATTGAGAAATTATGTTTGTTTACCTTTAGGAATGAGTGAATAAATCTGTAATGGTTCTGATTTGCTATGGGTTGCAATTACCTGGTTACCTAGAAAAGTGGCAAGTGATACTTTGAAATAAAAAAGATGGTTTGATCTTTATTTAAATACTGTCTTAGCTTTATTTTTCTTCAACCTTAAGAGTGTAAGGAAACTGGAATGATTAGAATGATTAACTATAGCGTTAAGTTTCGTGATTTCACAGTGAAGAATCATAATTTTTGAGAAGTTAAAAGTGATCATTTTTACTCCAACAAGGCTGTCAAATAATTTTATTTTAAAAGTGAAAATTTTAACCTTGATTCAGATGTACACACATGTACATATTATCCCCAGAGGCACTTCAGGCTGTTAACAAGAAATCTTCACAGCAGTTATGTCCCTCTTGCTTCATGGGCGCAGTATCCAACAAACACCGGTTCGGCCGCTATGCCACGGCTGTTAAAATAAAGCAGAATGGGTTTGATTCTAATCAAACAACTCGCTGCTTGTGTAGGGAGGAAGAGAGATACTGGCAATCTATTTTAGTAATTATATAAACAAAACTACTTCCAAGAAATAACGGCCTATTTAGGGAGTGAAAAAGGGCCCTATTCTACTTTTGGTTGTACTTTTGATTGAACCTGTTTCAATCAGGGGCACCAAGCTATTAGCAAACATGTTGAAAACCTTAAATTCAGGGGCTAGGTCTCTTGATGCTCCGCAAAATCTACTGCTTTTATTGAAAAGAAGTAGTAAGAAATGCAAATATGAATCAACTGACATTTGCACATTCTCCCCTCTACCAACTGCAATGTTTCCTTCATATGTGGCTCTAATTCCATAATCTTCATTATTTTTTGGACAGAGTCAGAATTTCTTTGAGTTTACTCTGTCATAAATTATTCTGTTCTCATGTGGCTTTAAAAACAAACCAACTAACCCCTGTGGCTTATGATGGTGCAGTAAGACAGTATAAAAAGATACTTAAGAATTAAAGTAATTGTAAACAAAATTCTACTTCTTGAATTTTTAAGGTCTAGATACTACTGCTACTAATGTTTAGAAGTGGTGCAGTGGAACAAACTGATGAAACAGCTCAGCTGAACAATTGCTGACCCTAAGCAAGACCTACTCTTAGTAAAGACAAGGGTTGGTGTCTAGCTCTCTGGAATATATGCCCATTTCTTGTTTCCTTTCTCCCATCATCATTTCTCTGCAATCTGGGCTGCTGTGTCCTAGACCAAGCTGAGTTTAGATCTAAGTCAGCTCTTTGAGGAAGGCCCACATATACATGAAAGGCAACAGAACTACAGCTCCAAGGAATGTTCATTTCATCACTGGAAAACGAATGGTTTCTCTAGTCTTTTTCTGGTTCAAAGCTTTTATAAAAAGATTCATTTTCAGGATGACTTACCCTTTTATTAAGGTAGTCAGTTTCTAACAGAAATTGTTCATCCTAAGCCAGCAAACCAGCTTTTTCTTAGACTTTTTTTCTGTCGCTAAATACATGCAATGAGTACAGTGAGCAGCCCTTAGTCTGCCACTGCATTCTGCATCTCATGCCAGCACTACCAGAGCAGCTGCCAAGATCTGGGCAAGCTCACCGTACAGCAATACAAGTACCAATGTTAAGGAAGAAGATGGAGATGCAGCAGTGGAGTTAATCAGATCCAGGAACAGCATGGCTTAGTACACTGTAAAACCCTAATCCTAGTGGAACAGCCACTGTACATTTCACCGTTCAGTTGTAACAGTATTTTCCCTGAGTTCCAGCAGGAGATGCACAATCCTGCTAAGTATTAGGACCTAAGATTTTAAAGCCCTTCAATCTTGTTTTTAACTTGTATTTGTCAACTCTCTCTTAATGTATACCCTGTATGTATCATGACTGAGAGAGAGAGCACAACTTACACATAGCTATTTTCCTACATCACTATTTTAAGCCAGCTTGAAATAAACCAGCCAAATCCAAACTTACAAGTCCTTCAGTCTCTCTTGATTAAAGAGTGACTGTAAGCTAAACATATGGTCTACACTCTGAACTAGACATAAGTGATTCCAACAGATGTTAAGACATCTTCAGGAACATGAGCAGGGTGCTTGAGTTTAAACTGCTGACTATAACTGCTGTTGTATCCTGTTCTTTAAAAAGCTGATTTGTATCTACCTTGAATTACTTCCACACAGACCTGAGATTTTCAATGACTTGTCATAAATTTCTGTAGAGAAATAAAGTGCTATGTTTCATGCTTGCTAGGGTTCAACTATTCAGCTGCATTTGGAAGAACCTAAAAAACTCCCTGACTGTATACTTTAAAAGGGGAGTCAAACTTGGACGTAAAGCCTAGAATCACTCCTATCTACAACTGTAAATGTACAAAGCAGTAGCAATAAGTAACCGGTAACTTGTCTAAGTACTTTTTAGGAAAGAACTGGGAGAAGAGTGTGTTATGGGTACTGTAAACAAAGTCAGTTCATAAATGAATTAAAATTTACCAGGGACTGCTTATTCACCCCTTTCAGCCCTTCAAGTGAGGCAACAACTGAAAGAATAGCTTGCCTAAGCTCACCTCTCATGCAAACAGCTCCACTTGGTTACCTGCTGCAGGTCTTTATTATTCATAATTAATAACACCACCTTTTTTTTTTAGAAGCCTGCTTTTCCTTCTGTCAGTATACTCCCACATACCCTTTAATACAATTTTTGTCTGAAATAAGTCAATCATGATGTTTGTTTTTCCTTTACAGGAAAGAGAAACATAGATGAGTCCTAGTATTTCACAGAAAAAAGTGAGTTCTGAGAATTTTAGTTGTAAAACTGTCTAGAGCTTCTGTCTTAATGTAAAACTGTCTTCCTCTTCTGTGGATATAAAACCACATGGGATTACATTTACAGTCAGGTTAAATTGCTAGCTCTCTTCCCCATTTCCAGGCCAGCAGTTTATGCCTGTACTTTTATTCCATTGGTTATAAAACTTGAGAACCAAGATATACTGTAACTACTACATCTTACCGGAGCATGCGGCATCGATGCTTAACCAGCCTTTTGTAGGCATCCTGCAAGTTGGTCACATTGCTGCTGCTCCAGAGTCTTTCCCCAACAGCACTTGCTCGAGGCCTGTAAAAGTATACAAAGTTTTAGAGTAGGTATGGTCTATAACCAAGAATGGATAATTTTTTAATACTCAGAATATAGAATACTGATATAATACTTTAATACCCTAATGCATTAATTTTCATAGATGCTTAGATTCAGCACAGAGCACTGTTACCACTGCCATACAGTCCTGTCGGATTAATTAATGCTCCTTGTACCTGGCTTTTAAAATCTAATGATAAAGCAGCTCATACCATAATCTTGGTGTCAGGTTAGTTGCATCCACGAACTCCCCCCACAGGCAGGCTTCTCCACCTATTAGAAGTTTCTTCTGTTTTTCAGATCCTGAATTCAAAGCAGAAAGTCAGAATTTCTCTTTGTCCAGAAGACAGGCATATATCAGCAATTAGACAGGACTGATGTTCAGTTGTTTGTTTTATCATATAAAATACCAATCCTGAGCACTAACATTTTGGTTGGTAGTCTTGTTACTGAATATGAGAACCACCCACCCAGAGAAGCTGTTTCTCCACTCTGTTAGAAAGGACTTTACCTTTTATGCTCTGAAGACATTCCTTAGCTTTTTGACATTCCTCAGAAATTTAAATCCTGATGGAAACTGTTCATTCTATCATATGCAGAACATTCCTTGAAATAATTACTTAGTCAGGTGTTCTCCCTAACAAGAACACCTGAGAGCTCACTTGCACAAAGTGAAAGCCCCACGGAAAGCATAAGATGTTTGTTTCAATTTTAGACAGAGGGAGAGAACATGTCTTTGTCTAGAATAGTTTAACACTCAAGAAGCTTGGTAACACGAATTCTGCCTGTCTACCAACAGCCATTTTGCACAACTCTGCTCCTAAAGCATCTGCTTACCTAGTCCAGCGCTCTGTCTTATGCAAAGACTAGTATCAGATGCTTGAGGAAGGTAACACCTTTCCCTGTGAGAAGTGCAAAGTTCCTCTTTTGAAATTTAAGAATTTTCCAGAGTTTTACCTAACCATAATTCCTTTGATTATGCTATAACCACAGTGATGGAATGGCCACTCTAAACAGCCTTATTCTTTCCACTTACACTGTACTATAACCCCAAGAATTTAATGCACAGAACATGCATATAAAAAAGTAACAAACCAGAGAACTTAAGTGGTTCAACGCTGTAATATTTCTTCCAGTCTTGCCCATAACTAATGTAGTCTAAGTACCAGGGTGCTGACAGGACAGCAGTGAGCCCTGCTCCAGTGACACTGCTCAGTTCATGAGCATAGTTATTTGCCATCCACACTTGAACTACAGTGTCTGGTTTCAGCTAGAAGAGGAAAAGACAAAACAAACAAACCAACCAGCTTAACACAAAAACATTAATGGCAATCCTGATTGCTGTTATCAAGGAAAAGGATCACAAATTTCAAAGTTCTCT
This sequence comes from Entomyzon cyanotis, assembly GCA_024500445.1. Classification (NCBI taxonomy): domain Eukaryota; kingdom Metazoa; phylum Chordata; class Aves; order Passeriformes; family Meliphagidae; genus Entomyzon; species Entomyzon cyanotis. The sequence goes on along the minus strand of JAKEPQ010001021.1, from coordinate 27,780,767 downwards.
ATTTTGTTTTGAAGATGAACATTTTGGAAGCAACCTTTTGTCATCCCCCCGCCAAAATCTAAAGCTGATTAGCTCTTTGCTGGTTTTAAACACAGCTCATACTAGAGTGAAGCCCAGGTTATCCTACAGACAGTTAATGCTCTAAGAGGATTCCTACATGCACCACATATCTGACGAGCTCTAAAAGCTGAGCATCTGGTGTTACTACACCAGACACACAGTTATGTGAGAAAAAAACCAAAAGAAAACTCATAGAAACTTCTCTACTCTTTACTCTGATGTTTTAAAGCACATTATATTAACTGTGTTCACCTTTAAAAAGCACCTCAGTGCTGGTGTTCCTGTTTTGCCTATTTTACATGTTCAAGAAATGGTAATTTCAAGGGAGGCTCCACAGCTGGGGAGACTTGCTAACATCAGCAGACTTGCTTTAACTCTTAAGAGACAAAACTAGACCCACTTAATAGTATATTTTGGAGGCCTTACACAATACTGTGCTGCTATGCAAGAGTACCTTACTAATTTTCCCATCTTACCTGCGCTTTGTGATCAAACACTTCTTGCCAGACCATTTGTCTTTTGTTGTAGGAGGAAACAATGTCCAAAATGCTAGAATTTAGAAGTAAGATCAGGTTTGTGAACTTCAATGAGATAAGCACAAGCACTCAAAGTAGCAACATTCTCTACCCCAAGGCAATCAGACCTTTCCCACCACAGCATGGGGGACCAAGAAAAAGCAGGTTGTTCTGGTTTTGGCCTTCAGCACTCTGCCTTGCAGAGCATGTTCTACCATGTAGAACAATGTGCACATGCATTAACACAAACTGATGTTCAGAACTGCCAACAACTCATACAGGACGACTAAATCTGTGTTATTTAAGGAGAAAACAAAATGTCTGCAAAAACTTCCTCCCCACCCTGTGTGCTGACACTATGGCAGATATCTAGTTTAAGATACCTAGTACATTCACAGTGTGTATAAAACTAGCCTACATACCTGTGCTGTGTCCCACATTTTAAAGCTATGAACTTCTGTGTTGGTGTTTTAAAATAAAGTGGATCATTCCAAATATGTGGCAATTTTTCAAAACAATGTTTAGACTAAATCAATTTCTGTATCTGCACCTCAAAGCCACCCTCAAATAATGACTGTGAAAAATTGAGCAAAAATTTAAAAAAACAACATACTTCTGGATATAGTAAGATTCCAGTTTAGCATAGTCAGTGCCAAAACCTTGCTTCTTCATGAACTCTTTCACTTTGGGGTTAGATTTCCTAGAATAATAAGAAAACAAGTTAAAATAAAAGATTATATTTGTTATGTTTTAAACCAGATTTCCCAACCATTTCTACCTATGCACAGCACACTAGCTGATGCCTTAGGCATTCTACAGACTGGAATGCATGATAGCAGAAGCAGCAGGTTAACATGACTTAGGTATTCTGAAACAGTTTCATCCTGATTTGAAATAAAGCCAATAGACCTAACTCTCTGGTAAAACTACTGGAATCCCTGTTCTGAAGTGGTCTCGGGCAGGCTGCCTCAAATTCCTAACAGCTCTGGCATTCCCAGCATCTCAGCCACTTGGTGGGAAGGCTGTCAGTTGTCTGAGAACTCACCAATTTGGTGTTTCTGCCACAGAAACAAATCAACATTTTTGCGTTAAAGCATTTGTCAGAAGTTTTATTTCTCTATAAAAATCAAATCCAATGTTTGGATTTGATCTTTAAAGAGAATGCAGAAATACTAACTAGATCAATTTGAATACTCATCAAAATGCTCCAAATTCTTTATTATTAGTTACTTCAGCAGAGAGACTCCAAAATATTCAAAATCCACAACCAAATTAAGAACACTATTAATACATACTGTACTTTTAATACAAATGCACAGGAATCAGTCTGGTAATTCTTAGTGTCAGCAGACTTTCCTGAGGGCAGAACTCAATGTAAGGATCTACTAACACAAAGCATTTAAATGTTAATTTTCATATCTAGTACTTTTTTAACATATTAGTTCTCTTTCCTGCCAGGTTAATTTTCATGAAGAAATCCTTCAGAATACCTGAACATTTATGAAACTACTAATCAAAGCAAAGTTATGCAGAGCAGTTGCTTGTTGAGGATCACAAATTATCTGCCTGTAAATAGTTATGGAGGTAGGAGTGTACAGCTTTTGGTTATGCACTGAAAACTGTCTCACGCAACTGAGTTCCATAACTGACGGACATGGACAGGTTTAAGAGGCGCTAGATATTTGTTCTTTGAACTGTCACCATACCAACAACTGAAGTCCACTTCATCTCCTCCCAAATGAATGTATGCGTCTGGAAATACACCGCTGATCTCTTTGAAGAATTTAGCCATGAAGTCGTAAGTTGTATTCCAAATGGGATTTACAGGTCCAAAGGTTCCAGTTGGCTGTTCTCCGTTGTAACAAGGAGTGAGAAGATGTTTTTGACCTTAAAAAAACAATTAATGGACAATATTCAGTTTCATGTTGCTATGCTAGCTTGGCTAGCAAGAAGAAACAGTTATCCATAACAAAAAGGTAAATATTCATGACTTAAGTGCTCACCCATTTTAAGTACAATCAAATAGAGGCAGGATGAAATATGACAATTTGTACAAGGTTGAAGAACCCTCTAACTGGTAATCAGCACTCTGACTTTCAGATTTGTGATTCAACACACACTAATTTATGTAACATGTCACTATACCTGGAAAACAGTATTTAGATGATTGCTTGAACAAAAAAAAAACTTTAATGAATATCAGAAGGAAGTCAATTAGTAGAAAGCCCAACATAATGAGTGTGCTTCAGAGGCCTCTTTTCTCTTTTTATTACTCTGCTTTGTTAACACCTAAGCAGGTGTGAGGTACATAGCTCAAGGTAGATGTCCTACCTTACTCTGCTAAGAATTCACCTTTACATAAGAAAGAAAGGCTACATAGAGATCAAAACTATGCAAGTGTTCTCGAGTCAAGATATCTGAAGCAACATGAGCTAGGATAACTAAACAGAAAAAAGTTACTGTATGTGGGTTGGAGATTCCTAAGTCCAGTTTGTTTGGTACACAGAGGTTGCAGCAGCAGCACCTTCCTGGCAGTGTGTTTCCAGCTCTGAGCCCATTTCCCCCAAACAGGGCCTTAGTGCTAGATTGCTTCTACTACCAAACTCACAAGCCTTAAGACTTTTATCCAGTATCTTGAATTTGAATGCAAACAAAGCATAGCTACCCAAGTCCATAAGCAAAGCCAGGACTGGCTCCTGCGTGTCACATTAGAAAAAGCTATGCAGGAAGCTGTCAAGAACAATTGATTTTAGGCAAGGGAGATCAAGTGGCTCTTCAAATGAATGTAGACCACCTCACATATCACCAGGCAAGCCAATGGTTTTAATAGTTCTCTGTAGGAGCAAAGACCACTTCAGACGAAGGATTCTACAAGTGTTTGGAAAATTTAGGTTTTGCCTTGTTCTTTCCTCCTCATTTTAATTACTGAGAAAGAGCCTGACATGTCTTCCAACATGGTGATGAGTACAAGAGACGAGTACATCCACAGGACAAGTACAAGATGCACCCCACAGCTAAAGCTAAAGCTATGAAACACTAGAAAAACCTTCTAGTCAAAGCCACCTTAGGTAAATTGCAGTGACACTGCATTCAGTGCACATTGAAGTAAGGCACAAGGTTTCTTGGTACTTGAGTACATGTAAATACTAGCATTCTCTATCAAGAGAAGTATTATTCTGAGACCAGAAGACAAGACAGTGAAGAAGCATCCAAGTTCACTGTGTTTTATACACTGGTAGATTACCACTTCACCAACAGACAGAAACATCAGTCACTTCCAAAGAACCTTCCCAAAGTGAAAATCTCTACTCCAGAGAAAGCAATAACTCATTATTTCTAGCCACTGCCTTATTACTCTGAACTCAAGAGCTCTGAGTGAGGGGGTATCAACAACATAAAGTCTAAGGCAGAATATATCCGTACCCTTGCACACACATCTAGCACAAGACATGTCAACTTTGTTCATTCACTTTATTTCCTCTGACCTGTAAAGGTCATGACATCACTTAGTGCCTCTTCCTTACCTCTTATCAAGGGCTTTCCAAAACATTTTATTGGTTACTTCTTAAAAAATCCATTTGCTTGTTACTACTCACCACAATCTCTTAACAATTAATACTTTCTTGGGCGTACCTTTTCCCCAAGATTGCGTGTGTCCTGGGGTATCAAACTCTGGAATAACTCTGATGCCTCTTAACCGGGCATACTCTATCACCAGACGGACGTCAGTAGGAGTATAGATGAGATTAGAGGAGTATGCTCCCTGTAAAATATTCACATTTAGAGAGAGTTTACAAAACACTAGACCAGCAGATCAAAAAAATTGGCCTGAAGTATTACTAACTTAGACTGCAGAGCAGTTTTACAAGTGGACCATAGTTTATCAACTGCACAGACAAAACTTTTCAGTTAACTTGTGGAGTGGAAAAAAACCCCACCAAAACAGCAGATGACACTGAGACAGACCTCCTTGAGGAAACCATCCTTTCCTCCTTAGCTCACAGCTACTAAAGAACATAGAAAAGCCATTTTCTCTTCTGACAGATTTTTGAAAGATACATTTTTCAATTTTTCTGTACAGAGGCAAGTTATTTTTCCCCATTAGCCCTGAAACATAGGGCTCTTGCTACATAACATGCAAGACTAATGAAAAAATTCTGCCAAGTCATAAAGAATGATGTCTTCTTCCAACATCTCTGCTTCTTGGTTTTGATACAGTGATCAATTTTGCATCAGGAAGTGTGTGTTTTGTGACACTAAATTTGAGTGTAATTCCACTCTCACACAGCCAACAAATGTGACAAATGACCCAGATTACTACAGTTTGGTGAAACAGATGCTTGCCAAAGAACCAAACTACATAAGAACACATCATGACTCTCCATGATTAATAGCACCTTAAGCTTCCATTTCTCTGGAAATGGTTTCCGCAGCTGAGTTACTCAGAAAAGGAAACAGTAAACAAGAAGTATTTCAAAAAGAAGCTTGTTAAGACAAAGGCTATCTCCCTCTCTCCAGCTGTCAGTGGGAAATAGGACAGAACTCCAGAGCCTTTACTAGACAAAATAATCTGACTGGACTATGCAACGTTTACAATTTTTGCATTATAAAATTCTTCACAGCATCTGCTCAAGCATTGCCAACATAGTTTTCATGAAGGTCAGATTCTAGTAAGCATTTTAAAACAGAATCACAAATCTTGTACTTAGGCTTAGTCTACTTAACAATTCTTAACTACTTAGCTATGTTTGATTTGGCTCCTACTGTACTGTGACTGAGCAAGAACCTCATGATGGTTCTCACTAATGTAACCAAGCCTACTATGCATCCAGAACTAAAGACACACATTGCACTGCATTTGTTTTAGCAAACAACCTTGCAATTTTGGACCTCTCACAGACATGGTGTGTTTTGTAAAGCTAACTAGATCTCAGACAGACAAAAATATTGCCGTGGTTCCAGACCATGAGCTGGCAGGAATCTCTCTTTCATTTGTTTGAGAGGCAGGAAGTCTACCAGTTAAACCCATCAACAGAAATCCAAGAAGAGCTCACCACTTAGGCACCTATCATTACTGTCTGAAGGCCAGCAAACACTGAGGATCATTCAGAAAATTTGCACAGAAGAGTTAAAAAGGCCATTTTCTGTGCATTCACCAAGGAAGACTTGAAAATTGCTCACACAGACACTCAAGTAGGCTCTTAAATGTGGACTTGCTGGTTACTGGTCCCATGATAGTTTTATAGTCAGCCAAACCAGGTATAGTCAAGCACTGGCAAACTCTGCATTTTATTTTCATTAAATATATGACAGATTTCTGCCCTTTCACCCTGCTCCAATGATGTTCACTCACCTTATCACTTAATTCAGGGAAATAAATGCTCTGGTAAGGGAAGGACTGATCATCTACTATATGCCAGTGGAGAATATTGAACTTATTGAAAGCCATGGCATCCTGTAACAAATAATGCAACAGAGTCTAGGTAAACACTTCATTCTCATTGAAAACCTATGCAAACAAGTGGTCTTGTCCCAGCATATCCCACATGACTAGAGCAATAACTAAAAAAGAAAAAAAAACCTCAAACAAAAGCAACCAACCAGCCAAAAGAAAACCACCAAAAAACCCAACCAAAACCCACCCAACTTCCCCGCCCCAAGAAACCAAAATCCTAGAGGCACAGACCTCTACTGCTCCGTCCCGCTGCAATCTAGTTTCACCACTGCTCTCAACAAGCTCTTGATCTTCTTGATCTGACCCCCATTCTACCAGCCTGTATAGTATAGACTGCTATAAACACTCGTGAATTTCTTCCACTTCAGAACAGACACCCTGAGATTAGCTCAGGTGGTTACAGCATGGTGCTACTAACACCAAGGTTGCAGGTTTGGCCCCCATATGGGCCATCCACTTAAGAGCTGGACTTGATGAGCCTTCTGGGCCCCTTCCAACTCAGACAATTCTGTGGGTAATCCTCTATGCACCATCAGCTATTTCAGCTTACAGAAAAGCTTATACTTTTCTAACTAAATACTTTGGGTTTGAAAACAGAACAGCATTAGAGCTTCCTACTACACATTACATCCCTTCTCCCTAGAGAATTCTGCAGAATCTGTTTCAAATGAATGCAACATAAACTACACATTTTCCCTGCAAAAGACAGTGTTTCTCTTATGTTTTCATTCGTAACAGTGTCAGTACTTCAGTTTTTTTGATCTTTAAGATAATCAAGATCAATGTTAACACACTTATTTTAGAATTATGACTGTAGCTGGACAGTTACACTCACGCACCTTGAGTTATGCTGGCTTGTTAGTCACTAGAAGTGTGTGCTGTGAGCAGACCAAATAAGGGTTCTTTACATTGCTCATAATTGATTTCAACATAGCTGCTTCCAATCCCTTGCCACAATACAAATGTTTTCACCACCCACTCCCCCCCCATTCTTTTTTCACCTAGGTGTATTTAAAGAGGTGATTAAAATCTCTTCAGGAACTCTCACTAAATCCAAAGGAAGATTTATATCTTGTCCATTCCCCAAAATTATCTCATTTGTTTAATAACACTGCAGAAGTTTTAACTGCCACATGTCTCCATGAATTTCTAACAAATACCATCCTTCTACATAGAAAATTATGTCTCTGGACATTAACTTCACCTATTCCTTCCTCAAGGACAATGCCCTTCCTGGAAATACAGCGCAGCAGTTGAACACAAACTAGAAATGTAAATACCACATGTCAGAGAAGAGATTACTGATGCTTTTTATTAGTCTGGATTCAAGCAGGCACCGAGGTGGGAGGAAAAGCATACCTGTTTTTAACCCAGCAAATGAGCACAAAATGTAGCTCTGATAAAGTATTAGAGACAGATATGCAATTTAAGGAAAGAAAACAGAATAGCAACAGTTACAGAAACACAAAAATGCTTAGAAATTCAAGTCTCCTAGGACATCTCTTTTAGATAAGACAAAAAACACTGACACGAATATTTACTCAAGACTTTGAAGCACCCTCTGTTGCAAATATAACACTACACAAGCATGACTTGCTGAACAGGCACTGACCTTGAAGGTGAAATACAAGTGGTAAACACCCAAAGGACAAGTTCTGAGCATAGTTCAAGGATGACCTCAGAAATTAAGACTGTTTTTACCTGCACTCTTCCTGCCCATCTTAAACCTGTTTTGCAAAGTTCTGCAACATGGAAGGGAAATTTCTAGTATTATTTCATCTTGGAAAAGCAAGACAGAGACAAGACAGGAAACCGTCTGTTACTCCACTTCAACTCACTAAATAATCCTTCCTACAAGAATTTCAACCAAAAAAAAAACCAGGGAGTGCAAAACAGAAACCCCTCCTGGCTTTGGCTACTATGCTTACACAAATTCATCACCTTTCCATCAAGGTTGGAGCACATTAATTCTTAATGGGCTTACTTAAGCTTTTTGGAGAAAGTTTTGTTCAGTTATTTTTGTTTGTCTGGGGCTTGTTTTTCAGTAGCTTCCAGTGAACATTTCGAACTTCCCCCCTTGCTCTGTAATACTTAATTACTGGCTTGCACTTTGCAACCTAAGAAAGGACTAGCAAAGCCTGCTGCTGGACTACCAAAGTCTTCTCCAAAAGACTGGCATTTTCCTGAAATCACTGGGACTGAAGCCAGAATTTGCAAGGTATTCCTTGTATTGTTTGATGACAGTTAGATGTCTCAAAACATGCTTCCAAGAAACAATACATGAGTTGGTTTACGCACCAGGAAATACAGAGACTCCAAGGTCCCACAAACCCCAGTCCCTTTTACAGATTCAATAGTCATTGTGTCTGCCCACTGAACTCCTCTCCAGTCTTTGTTCTGACCTTTGCTTAGCAAAGTTCACTCTGTCCTATAAAAGTCAGACAGAGGAGATGGGTTCTTCTTTCATACCAGCTCCAGTTGCTACCTACTTCAGGGGACAAAACACAACAACAAAAACCTTTCATTATTAATGATACAAAACTGTCTACTTACCAGGTTTGTAAGAATAGTTTTCAATGGTAAATAATGCCTTGAGGTATCTAGTAAGACTCCTCTATGAGCAAATCTTGGGAAGTCATTGATTTCAGATTCATTGACAAGAAACTATGAGAACAAAATTTAAAAATTAGAATTTTATTTTCTTTTCTATACATAATTTCAAGCAGGAAATACTTTCTTTTCAGAAAATGGTTCTTGGAAATCTGTTAACAAACTGATACGTTGCTGAATGAAACTGGTAGAACTGCTGTTTCTAGAAAAGCAGCCAGTAAAGAATGTGGCTGTCTCTTTTCAGGACAGTGGATTTAGTTAACTGCCATACTTACACTTCCATAGTCATCTTCATAAACCAACTGGCTGAAGGTTTCCAAACCTGGAAAAATATTCAAAAAAGGGATCTTGATTACCACACAGTACTCGCCCTTAAAGTTTTAGATACAAACAGCACCATAACTATTTCCAGGCATTCACATAGCTAGAAAGAATGCTTTGTAGCTGACTCTCTTTAGCACAGTTTCCTTAACTGCTCAAGCACCATTGTTTAAAAAATTCCAGAGAGAACCACTCGAATTCTCCATTATGCACAGATACTGAATACTTGTACTACACCTACAGCTCAGCTGTAGCAGATTAATCCCCAAGTACTAAGAAAGTTCCTGAAAGGAAGGTAGGAATTTCTGGTCTTCTTGTGCATCTACTCTTGTAATTTCTGGAACTGGTGAAGTTTCTAATTCAGCATGAAAAATCTGTTGATTTATAGATAACTAATATATACAATAACATTCCAGTAAGAAAATCAGACTGAAAATCCAGCATTATTATTCTTTGTGATGTGTTCAGCATGTCCAGTTACTAGGCGCAGTCAGACAATAATTTGTTCACACTGCAGTTTAGACAGGCTTTCAGGCACAGCAAAAGTGCCCTCACAGTGTGCCACTGGATCTAAAATGCCGAGCATCTGGACCAAGGGTCTAACTGAAACACATCTGAGTACCCTTCTGGCCTGGCCAAGCTTGCTTCCAATGAAGTACTGAATGAAGGCACAGCTCAGTGGTCACCTGGTTCTTGGTGTGCCATGAAGTTTGTATAAGTCTTAAACAAATAGCTCTATATGAAAAGTATCAGCTTACCTCTTAAAGCACCCCATACCTCATCAGCTTTCAGTACAGCCACAGGCTCAGTTACAGTTAAATGATCTAAAGAAAAGAAAAAAAAATTGCACACTCCTCAAGAAAGCATGAATTGACAGAACAATGCCCACAGGCATTAAAGAGATTCTTCAAGTGCCACATCTCCCTTTGTGTTTTAACTTCCAACCAATCCTATTTTTAATGGTGACAGCATACAATTATTTGTCATCTACGTTCTTCTGATATAATGCAAGCTACTGTTCAGAGTCAGCAGCTAATCACCAAGATAAAACACGTAAGATGCTTAGTAATGGCAATGTTAAAATATTGTACATGGGCCAAAATTCCAGCAAGTTTAACACAATTGATTTAAAACACAACAGACTATATTTTTGCATTTAAGACGCAGGTGGTTGGGTGGCTAAGCCAGACCTAACCACAAAAAGTTTACTTCTTCTTTTGCCTTATTTTTATTGTCAGGTGCTTACTATTAAAGTCTTATTACAAAGAAAAAAAAATCAAAACATAGAGTCACAGACTATTCTGAGTTGGAAGGGATGCATCAGGATCATTAAGTTCAACTCCTGGCCCTAAACAAGAGACCCCCAAGAATCACACTATGTGCCTGAGAATGCTGTCTGAAGGCTTCATGAACTCTGTCAGGCTGGTGCTGTGACCACTTCTCTGGGGAGCCTGTTCCAGTGCTCAGACACAGTCTGGGTGAAGAACTTTTTCCTGATATCCAACCTAAACCTCCCCTGGCTCTGCTTCATGCCATTTCCTCCATTCCTGTCACCGATCATAAGAGTGAAGAAATCAGGACCCATCCCTCAGCTTTCCCTCCTGAGGATGTTGAAACCACCAAGAGATTTCCTCTCAGTCTCCTCCAGGCTGAACAGACCAAACGTCCTCAGTTGCTCCTACTAAGGCTTCCCCTCCAAGCCCTTCACTATCCTCGTTGCCCTCCTTTGGACACTCTCCAATAGCTTTGTATCTCTCCTATATTGTGGCACCCAAATTTGCCCCTAGCACTGGAGGTGAGGCTGCCCCAGTGCAGAGCAGAGCAGGACAATCCTCTCCCTTGCTCTGCTGGTGATGTTGTGCCTGATGCACCAACTGACCTGAGCACCAGTATGGGGGCAGTGAGATGAAGTACAGTAAGGAAAACGAAGAATGGTATCTGAAGGAATTCATAAGAATGCTCCCTTTTGTTTGAGTACTGAAGTACAGTACAAAGTAGTGGTGAAAAAAAAGAAACCCACAAAAATAATTTTGGTTTTGAATTTAAAGTGATTCAATAAATTTTAGAGAATAAATAAATACATTTAAAATATATTTTTTACAATCACATACATATGTATGCATTAAAATACACTACATCTATAAATCTATAGATTTGTACTACTGTTGAAATAAGAAAGCAATAATTGCACATCTGAAACAGCAGAGAAAAATAATCAAAGGCATGAATTACTGTACAATTACTTATTTGATCTGTCTCAGTAAGAAGGAATGGTTGGCTATAATCTACACAATTCAAACATTTATCCAAACTACCAGAGAAAAGCCATTCAGCGACATGAAGAAAGTACCTCAAGCTTCCATGTTAACCTCAGCACTGACTGCACATACTGCAAGTTTGGGGTAAGAAACAGAATTTAGAAGATTACTGCAATCTCCACAGGTAAACTGTAGGGAAAATGTGAAAAATTGTCAAGGATTTATTTCCAAGACAGCAGAGTTTGTTTTTTCTGAACAGGTAACATACCTTAAACAAACTTGGAAAATTTTACAACCAGCTGCTTGGAACATTTTACACAACCAGGTAAGAACTCAGCAGGGAGGAGGACAGGTAACTTGTACTTTGATTATGTATACAATACTCTTGCTACAGGATAGTCACTGACTGATCCAAGCTATCTTTATTAAGGAGCCAGACCACCCAAACCAGCAAGTCACTATTAACAGCATTTCCCAGAATTTGTACCCTTAAAAAGATAGGCCATTAAAAACCAGAAAATTAAAACTTAATGAAGTCTGGAAAGCTCAGCTTATTACATGAAGAAAATATGTTACTTTTAACAGGTAACTTATTTCTTAGAGCAGAGAGAAAAAACTGCCTGTTCTAAAGAATGCAACTAAAAAAATCAAACAGTCTAACAGATTGTGTGGCAGAAGACGAGAACCAGTTTGGTTAAAATCTGACGTTCGCAAACCAGTTCAAAATTCAAATAACAATAAAGCAGCACAACAACCTGACTGGCAGAACAATGTTAAGAGCATCAGCACTTTTGCTGCTGCTTTTCATTCTCATTGAAGTGTGTTATAAGCTTGCACATAAAAACTAAACTCTTTGGCTACATATCCCAAAAGGATTGAGTGAATTTAACATCAGTACATTCTATTAAAAGTCAGGTGGAATTAATCCTGCTGCAGATGTAAGACTTAAGATTAAAAGGGTCTTTTTTCTAAGTATCCGTATCCTGGATACCAAACAACAGAGGATTATCTCAAAACAGAACCAGATTAATTGAATATGTTGACTTTTGTGTTAGACTGCCCAGACAAAAAGCAGTACCACTGCTCATTTTTATTTCTGTTAAGAAAATTCACTGATTAGTATTTTATTTAGAGTACTTCTCCATTCTGCACTTCAGTCATAGAACTGAGGCACAGAAAAATAAATCCAGTATAAACATCATGTTTTAAAATCCCTTTTCGTATCTACAGATAGAAAGGAAGTAAATTTTTTAGGCTGCAAGATGAGTAACAAGTTCAACGAGCACTTGCTGGTTTTCCTGGAAAAACAGGAAATACCATGTACATATCTCAGTGTAAGTAGCTTCAATTCAAATGTAGTCATTTCTAAAGAGACGGGTAAGTAGCAAGGAGACGGGACAGCCTTCACTCAATAAATACCCTGAACTGGGAGGGATCATCACCTGCCCATGTACAGATTCCACCAAAGATAACTGGGTGTTGCACAGCGTGGTACCTCTGACTCCTAATGCTAGCTGATAGAAAGGATAGCAGCAGGTAAGTGAGCTGTATGGAAGCTAAACTGCAAAAAGCATAGGCGACACGTGACGAGCTTCATGATTCACTGCCGGCTGAGATTTTCCACAGCACCAAGAGCAAGAATTATCTTCTGGTCGCCGCTGCTGTGAAATGTTTTTGAGCGCGTCCGAGAACCCCTGCGTTCCAGTTCCTTAAAAAACCCAACCCCTGCTGACTTCTACGTGGGACACGTGATGGGAAAACAAGCGCCTAACGGTGCCGCCCGAGGCGGGAGGGAGCGCGGAGAGCGGCCGTGCGGTACTCACAGGCCTCGCTGGAGCTGAGCTGCGGGTGCCTGTCACAGCCGGGGTCCTCCGCCTCGATCACCACCTGCAGCTGGAACAGCTCGGGCTCCGCTCGGGCACCCAGCGGCCTCCGGCCCCACGCCCAGCGGCGGGAATGCCCGAACATGTACTCGTAGTACCTGCCGGGGAAGCACAGGCGCCGGCGGGGCCCTGAGGCGGCTGCTCCCGGCCCCGGGCCGCCACTGCAGCCCCCCGGCCCCGCCGCCGCTCACCTGCGGAAGGCGTCCTGCAGCAGCCCGCAGCCCGGCCCCGCCGAGGAGCCCGCGCCGTGCACCAGCTGGAAGCGGCTGGGCGCCAGCTGCAGCTGGCGGGGGGACGTGCGGACCCACTGCGGCAGCGGCCACAGCGAGTCCTCGGGGAAGGAGTCCACCGCCAGCTCCCAGGCGGACGGCTCCGGCTCGGCCTCGGACCGCCGGGCGCCGTGGTGGAGGCCGGTGCTCACCAGCACGGCGGGCACCAGGACGATCCCCAGGAGCAGCCCAGCCAGCCCCATGGCTCTGCCCATACTGTAGCGGCACCAGCGGCTGCCTCAACCCGCCCGTTCCACTCGCAGGGCAGCGCGACTCCGCCTCCTCCACCACGGGGTCGGTAGGGCGGGCGCGGCAGCCTCAGCGCCCGCCCGCGGCACCGCCGTAGGAGGGCCGACTAAGGTTAGTTCAGCCTGGAGGAGACTGAGGGGAGACCTCATTGTGGTCTTCAGTATCCTGACGAGGAGAAGCAGAGGGGCACGGACTGATCTCTTCAGTCTGGTAACTAGTGACAGGACTTGAGGTAACAGCGTCAAGCTGTGTCAGGAGAAGTTCAGGCTATTTGTCAGGAAAAGGTTCTGCACCAGGCTCCCCAGGGAAGTGGTCCCAGCACCAAGCCTAACAGAGTTCAACAGGTGCTTGGACAACACTGTTCATCTTTTTAGACAGAAATTATCTCTGTTCATCTTTTTAAACATACTAAGGAATTATGGACCATTTCTTAGGTTTCTTTGACACATCTGAGAAATCAGTAAGCTCTCAGGGGAGAGGGTAAGGATAAATAGCTGAAGTTCCAGGGGGACTGTAAGATACTAAAATAAATCTGTTTACAGATGGGTGTGAACCAGTCTGGCCACCCCTAAGTGCTGGTTACTACAGATACACTGAGAAGTTTTGCTTTCAGTTGTTTTCCGTGGCTGCGTCTTCTGTAGACCAAGGCTGTTTTGTACCAGTGAAGTCCACCTATTCATTAGTCATGTAGTAAATATTCACCTAATAATTTATTATCACTCTTTAAAATAATTATCCTGTGGACAAAATACTAATTAAATAATTTTTTTTCCTCTGGGTGGATTTTCTGATGATCAATAAAGTGAGCAAGTACTCTTTCCTTGTGCAAGTCCATGAATATAGTTTTTTTTTCCTTTTACCCATTTGTATACTGGACAAAATTGTAGAAACTTGGTATCTTTGAGATATCTGTATCTCTGCTAGTTTTGCTTGAATTTGGCCTCTGGGATTTAAAAATTACTGGGTGGAGTAGTCAGACATAAATGTGCTGTCCTTATTTTCCAAGGAAACCTAACTGTAGTGTCTTTGGTAACCGCAAACAATCTGAGTTTGCATTGGCATTTTTAGGCACTTAGGTTTGACGTGTTATGGCGTAACCCAGTTTGATGTTGAATCTGAGGACTGGTTCTAAGCTCACAGTAGAGGATAAGCAGGAGGCACAGAATTGAAGAGGATTGGACTGCAGGCTGCAGTCTTCTAGTGGTTCTCTTTGGGGGCTAGGTGATTTCAGCGGGATTTCCACTGAACACAGCAGAATGATGAAACTGCAGAGCTAGGACTGTAATTGTTTCCAGCATGTGCACAATGAAAGAAGCCATCAGTGTGCGTGCCTCATGCTCTAAAAAAAAAAAAAGAACTCCAGTATCAACTCAAAATCTTGAATGTGGAAATCTTCCTGTTCTGTAAGTTTGGTGTTGTGCTTCTGAGACGAATGGATTTTGATCTGTCTTTATTGTTGACTTTTTGCCTAGATTGTAAACTGTGTTAGAATGGGAATGTACCTTTATCTAGGCTTGTAAAGATTTACGTAATTTTATAGCTTATACATACCTATTGAATGTGTACTAAAGTACTACTTTGCATTTTTGTGGAAAAATTGAAAAGTGCAAGCATAAATTACTCAGATAAGGAGCTTGAATTCCCTGGTTTTACCAGAGATGGCTTTTCCATTCTCTAAGGTGAAAATTATGTGTTCTTTAGTTGCAGACTAACCCTTTCGGAAAAGAGGAAGAAAAATGCTACAGTGAAAAAACATGATAAATGTAGCCAAGCTCGACTCCTTAACAGAATTGTTAATTGTTACAATCTACAATTGTAACAGAATTGTAGATTCCTTTACACATTCCTGTGTTAATAGGAATAAAAACAAAATCAATTTTGGACATTAGAATCTCAAAAGTTCACTTTGCTAACCAAAAAGTTGGAATAGGGCTGCACATCAGTAACTTTTACAGGAGTAAGTTCTTCCATTTGTGTAGCTCTCCGTTTTTGCAGTTTTTCTGTGGCTACAGCAGTCACTTCTAAGTGATAGGACACTTAAACATTCTCTCAGCAATGTTTCCGGGTGTGTAAAGAAACGTTCTGTGTAGTCTCTGCAGTTGACTCCACTTCTTATGTGAGAAATAACAAAGCAGCAACAAAGAAACTGTGACTTACTACCACTGAGTAATATCTTGTGGTCGCTGTAGTCTGGTCAACATATAGGAATGTTACTACCCAGTAAACTAAGGTGTGAATTGACACCAGACTGAGAATTGCACATCAGTGTCTCATGGAGTTATTTTTGAAGTATGCTTAAGGTTTGCCTATTAAATTTTGAAAGAAATTTACCACTGTTAGTAAGAAGTATGACTTCCCTATTATTTGGAAACCTGGTGATATTTTATTTGCTGCATTTCCAAGCTGAGCTAAATTACTAAGTTACCTGAAGCTGACAAATCACAAGTGAATGTTTTTACCAGGGTTGTAATAAGTTCTGCCATTCCACTATCTGAATAATGGAATATATCATGTAAGTATCAGTAGTACATATCCTTTGCAGATAGGACTGAATCTTTCCATGCAGCTGCTTACTTGCTACGTAAATGGCACAGGATATCTCAGATGAAGGTCTTGCCTATATGGAGGTGCTGTGACTGAATAAGGTAGGATGATAATTTCATACTACGTATAGCTGTTGATGCTAATTTTGTATAGGGAAAGATTGTGAAGATTCTGCAGTTTGGAAATGAAATAAACTTCTAGTAGGGAGTAATTTGCTGCACTGTAAGTTCCTAACCTAGCTTACACACAGTCTTCTATTGTATGTCCAGATTTTTCCACATATATGTTCTTTTTCATCCTGGCCACTTTGACCAGATATATTTTTAATGATATCTTTTATATATCAGGAGTATCCAGGTACCTACTACATCTAGAGACCTGGAAATCCCAACAGCCTAGAAATCCTGCATGTGACCAATGAGTGCCTGAATTATGGGTTTTGAATTATCTGATTTCAAGTGTGTTTGTTGGCTGAAGAGAATTTCAAAACGGAAGATTATACATGAGCTGTGCATGAGCTACACACTGAGAATGTTGGTACTGATGTTGACATACATAATTAGGGACAAGAACTAATGAAAACAGGATGTTTAACTGATGTAACTTCAAGGAAACTCCCAGCCTAAAAATGTTTCGAACAATGGCAAGGACAGTTTGTGAATGGATGGATGCACATGCCAGATGCATGATTAGCGTAAGTATGCAAACCAGCTAGAAAGCAAGCTGTGGACACAGCATATATAATATACACATATTGGTTTGTAAAGGGAATTATGGTTTAGGCTGCCAGACTCACTGACTGACTAGTGTTTTAGTCTTTGTTATGTTGTTTGGATGGAAGGAAATCTGCATGATTCTAGTACTGAGTCAGGTCCGTGGCTTCAGTGTTTAAGCCCCTGGAAGGTCTGAAAAACATGTTGGGAGAAAGTGCTAGCAATATGCCAGATGCAGAAAGGTTATAGGCTACTGGGTGGCTATAAAACTCCTCATGGTCTTTTGTTGATTTGTCTCTTTTGTTTCACAGATGTCTGGGAATTCTGCGAAGGTGAGGTCTGGAGCAGTGTTGCCTCTGAGCATGGGGCCTTCAGACTCATGGAGTCTCTTACTCTGATAGAGATATGCTGCCACCAAACAGGTCGCTCTGGGGTCTTTTGTTTCATCAGCACTGGTTCTTTGGTCTGCAGCAATTGCAATGAGATATCAGAGGGAGAAAAAGGCTGAGTAAGGCCTCTTGTACAGTCTGTTTTGAGTAATGATTTGTGCCTGTTCATTACCTGCTGATTTCTCAAGGTGATTTCGCCATCACTGCATACACAATTTGTCAAGTAGGACATGGTAGAGCTGTCCTGGATTAGAAGTGTGTGGAAAAATTCACAGTGCCAGAGGTTTAAGTCCAAAAAGGAGACAGAGGAGTCCAGTAATTTTATTCAAATAAAGGGAGAGGCCATGGGGCATTCCCCTTGGACCTCTCAGATTGTTGGGGAACACAGCCTCCTTTTTATCCTAAGTTTCTGGCCGCATCACCCTCTTCCTTTTCGCATTGGCTGAGGTACTGGGAAGGTATAGACTTCCTGAATCACCTACTCTATGCCCCACCTCTAATATGCATCCCTTTTTGTTTTTTCTTTTATAAGAAAACACTATTAATAATTCTAGTAAGGCTTTTTTATTTTTCTCTAAATTCAGCAATTTAACATGGCCTTGGCTGGGCAGCCGTCCATGTCAATTAGTAACATTTTCTAGAGCTGATAGCTTCTTCAGTTAACTTCCATGTCTGTAAGTTCCTGGCCCAATCTACAAGTAGATTCTCATGGTCTGTTTGTAAAGACAACTTCAACTTATTCCTTTCTGAAGCAAGGTAGTCAACAAAAGAGTAACAATTTTGAGCACAGAGTAAGAAGGACTATTTAAGCAGAAGGAGAATTTCTTACTTTGAGGACTACTTCCCTGAAGATTTCCAGATCTTTTACCACTACAGCCCAAATATTCAAGTAGTTCTGCCTACATACAACTGTCCTTAAAAATACCTCCAGTTGTTCTTGACTTTCTTCTGGTCAGACTTCTTCCCAATTACACACTGTAGTCTCCCTTCTTAGGTGTCTCACTTTCTGCATCTGCATCCCCTCAGTCCTGGCAGTGTGTGCTACTAAAAGGTGTTTTAGTGCAAAACTTCTAACCTGCTCCATTGTACCTCTAGATAGCGGGTAAAACTCATACGGTGAGAGGGGACTCAGACAGGACCACTACTTTGTCTGTGCAAAATAACTATGATAACAGTGCAAGACAGTAATTTCCTCAAAAGTTTTCTGCTGTTAACTATTCAGGGCATCCTAGGAAGCAGCACCCTGTCGCTGTTGAGCCGCTAGCTGAGGAATGACCCAGGTTCTCAGACAAGGAAAGAGAGAAGAAGAAGAAGTTTATTGTTTTGATTTCCATATATATAGAGTTTACAGAGGTCACCCAGATTGGTCAGCCCGAGACCTCCCCCTAGGCCCAATTGGCCAAGCCCGAACTGACCTAATCCGGAGACGTTGTTTGCAAAACATCCAAACTTTATCTTTGTTTATGAAATATAGCAAAATGTTCCCACGGGAAGGACCTGTGCTAGCCACAGCACCCGTCTTTGCTGCTTCCCAGGGGAAATAAAATCTGGAATCCCAGTGTAGCTCCAGCAGATAACATGGCAAGGCAACATAGCGCATAGATCAGGTACTGAGCTTGCTAGTTAGATGCTCTGTCTTCTGGAAAGTGGACCAAGCTCAGTGTATTGGGTTGGCCGTGACTCGCTGCCAGATGCCCACCAAAACTGTTCTGTCACTCTTTTTCTCAGCTGGACAGGACACAGAAAATCATAGAATCATAGAATGGTTTTGGTTGGAATGGACTTTAAAGATCATCTGGTTCCAATGCTCCTGCCACAGCCAAGGACATCGAGAAGACGGATGAAAGTCTCATGGGTCGAGATAAGGGCAGGGAGAGATATTCAGTCACTGTCATGTGGAAAACAGATTTGACTTGAGGAAAAATTAATTTCATACCAATCCAATCAGAGTAGGATAATGAGAAATAAAACCAAGTCTTAGAAACATCTTCCTCCATCACTCCCTTCTTCCTGGATTCAGCTTCACTCACAATTTCCTTTGCCTCATAACCCTGAGCAGCACAGGGGGTCAGGGAAAGGCATTTGTGGTCAGCTGAACATAGATTATCTCTGCCACTCCTTCCTCCTCAAGAAGGATGCTCCTCACACTCTTCTACTACTTCAGTGTAGTTCCCTCCCACAGGAGGAAGTCCTCCACTAACTTCTGCTATGTGAGCCCTTCCCACAGGCTGCAGTTATTCACAAACCACTCCAGCACGGGCCTCTCCCACAGGTGCAGTCCTTAAGGAATGGACTGCCTCAGCATGGGTCCTCACAGGATCGCAAGTCCTGCCAGCAAACCTGTTCCAACATGGGCTCCTCTCCACAGGCAGGTCCTGCCAGGAGCCTGCTCCATCTTGGGTGTCCCACAGGTGTCACAGCCTCCTTTGGGCATCCACCTGCTCCAGCATGCAATCCTCCGTGGGTCCAGGTGTATATCTGATCCATCGTGGACCAACTTGGGCTGCCTCAGCTGAAGCTGCATAGCTGCCTTGCCATGGTCTGCACCACAGGGGAACCTGGGGCACCTCTTCCCTCTCCTTCACTGGCCTTAGTGTCTGCAGAGCTGTTTCTCACACATATTCTCACTTCTTTCTCAGGCTGCAGTTGCACGAGAGATTTTCCCTTATAAACATTATCCTACCACTTTCACTGGTGGGATAAGCCTTGGCCAGTGATGGGTCCATCTTGGAGCTGGCTGGCACTGGCTCTTTTGAACATTGGGGAAGCTTCTTTCTGCTTCTCACAGAGGCTGCCCCTGTAATGCCCCACTAACAAAAACTTGCCACAAAACACCAATATGCCTGACTGTACGGCAGCTTTTTCTTTTTGAGATGACATCAGATTTCTAAGATCTCAGGAGAGCAGAGCACATCCACATGAGCAGACTGGTGAATCAAGAAGAGAAGAGGTACAGAAAGGCACCTGTTAATGTATTATGAACCAAAAGCAGACCCACATGGACATAATGTACATTTTTTTGAGGTTAAATTACTGTCAGAGTATCTTAGTCACTTATCTGTTGCATCATTGTAATAAATTACACATTGAACACACAGATCATTCTATATTACTTTGTTTGTACTAGACCAAACCACCCATGTGTACAAGCTCTAAAAGGGGTGTTTTCTAGAGAAGCACCTTGTCAGCACTGAATTTGAATGTGACAGAATAATTGAAATGGCCTAGAAACATCTAGTAGTAGGGTACACACAACGTCTGAGAGGCAGAGCCCTTGCAAATTTTATATGTTGGAGATTTCTTTAATAATCAAATATGGCAAAGTTTATACAGTTGGGTTTTTTTGTTTGTTTTGTTTTAAATTTAATTAAATCTAACTCCTGTGGGGAAAGATGGCAAAGTTTTTTCCTCCCCTCTGAAGCCACGTCTTTGGCAGCAGGTGGTGCTATGCTCTCACTGAATCAGTGTCTCGTTCCTGGAAACATCAACCTGAACGTGAATCTACAGGCATGACGGCAACAACAATTAATCGTTCCTGCACATTTTGTGCAAATTACAAACCATCCCAGGATTCCATGCACATAGTTTATTGCTGAGTTTCTCCATGCTGTGCTTATATGGCAAAATAAATATTACTGTATTTTGTCACTGAAGAAATGCATGCAAATCAGATGCCCACTTAATAGTTATTTGTATTCTGTGTAGTTGACATTCAAATTTACTGATTACAGATGACAAGATAATAGGAAATTTTGTGATTGTTACAGCTTTCAGTGCACAGGAACACTAAAAGAATTTTCCAGTAGCAAAAAAAAGCCAAACCAGCTATGTTTAGAGAGGTAAGAAATAAAATTATTATTTCTCAGGTACATCTCGAGTTTGTAATAAAATTAATAATAGAATTATAATTTCTCGAGTACATCTTGTTGTGTTTCTGCCTCCTTCCTTGCTGTCAGTGAAAATGTTAAACTTAAGATTAATTAAATTGTTCAGGCCCTGGAAAAGTTTTCATCTCTTTCTCCTAATTTTACTCTGAACTAAGTCTCCATTAAACAAACACACACAGTGGTTTCAAAGGAGACCCATTGGTCTATTGTGATGAAATACCCAATTTATGGACAGTATGATTTAGTCAGAGATGGTGACATGCCTACAGGTACAACTTCAGAGAGACTTTGAAAAACTTAAGAATTGGACTAATAGAAAGCTCATGAACTTTAGTGCTCTGCACATCAGAACAGGCTGGTAACAGGTAACTTCTTCAGTGCAGCACTGAAACAAGCTCTCTTGGGAGGCAGTGGTGTTTCATCCATCAGGCCTTTGAGCTTGGCCAAGTGAGGCTGAAGCTGACCACATTTGGTGTTGCTGCACTTTGGGCAGAAGTCCTTTCCTGCCAGTACTCTTTCATCAATGTTGCTTTGGCTAAGTGCCAGCTGCAGTAGATCTTTATTACACACTATACTTAAATTAGGAATATGCGCTGATTAATGTGGGAAATTTGTGTGACATAAAAGTTACTAGGAACAATATTCTAATGATACTGTCTTTTGTTCACCTTGGATATCCTAAACCAGGTTCATCTGCTCTATGTCACCTGGCCATGCTGTGCCTCTCTCTGCTGCAGCTGAACAGAGAGACCCTACAGCTTCACTGTTTTGTGCTGGGGTAGGTAGGGTTTAATAAAGCTGGCTTGGACATGGAACACAGCTATGACTGCAGTTATGTGGTCCTGGAAGAGAAGTAAGTTTTGTAGGAGAGCAAAAGAGAAGAAGAAAAGGTGCATGTGTCACTCAGTGCTCCAGTTTTTTCATTGAGATAAAGTCCCATACATCGAGTTCTGGCTCAAGGGCAGTCAGATCACCGACCAAGAAAGGGTTAGTAAAAGGTAAAAGGCAGAGATACTCTAAAAACGGGATGCTTCTTTTGCACTTTCTGTTGTAAAGGACTCTTTCCTGCGTGGCATCCTTGTCTCTAAACTGGGGAGACATGGATTTGATAGGTGGACCATGCAAGGGATAAAGAATTGGCTGTATGGTCACACTCAAAGGGTTGCAGCCTATGGCTCAATATCTAAATGGAGACCAGTGATGTGCGAAGTTCCACAGGGGTTAGTATTGTGACTGTTCCTGTTTAACATACTTGTTGATGACATGGACAGTGGGATAGAATGCACTCTCAGCAAGGCTGCCAACAACACCAAGCTGTGTGGTGCAGTTGATATACTGGAGGGCAGGGATGCCATACAGAGGAACCCTGATAGTCTTGAGGGCTGGGCCCATGTAAACTTCATGAAGTTCAACAGGGTCAGATGTAAAGTCCTACATCTGGCAATCCCAGGCACAAATATAGGCTAGGTAGAGAATGGATTGAGAGTAGATTTGATGCAAAAAACTTGGGGGTGCTGCTGGATGAGAGGCTGGAAACAACCCAGCAATCAGCACTTGTGGCCCAGAAAGCCACATGTGTCCTGGGCTGCATCCAAGGGAGCCTGGCCATCAGGGAGAGGGAGAGGATTCTGCCCCTCTGCTCTGCTCTGGTGAGACCCCACCTGGAGCATTGGGACCTCCAACATAAGAAAGGTATGGGCTTGTTGGAGTTAGTCCAGAGAAGAACCATAGAGATGATCACAGGGCAGGAACATCTCTCCTATGAAGAAAAACTGAGAGAGTTTGGTTTGCTCAAGAGAAGGCTCTTGGGAGACTTTAGAATACCATCCAGTACATAAAGAGGGCCTACAAGAGAGTGAGAGAGGGACTTTTTACAAGGGCATGTAGTGATAGGACAAGAGGGAATAGCTGTAAACTGACAGAAGCTAGGTTAGGATTAGATATTGGATCCATCAATCCTTCAGTATGAGGATGATGGCACACTGGAACAGGTTGCCTGGACAAGTTGTGGACGCCCCATCCCTGCAACTGTTCAAGGCTAGGTCGGATGGAGCCCTGGACAGCGTGGTCTAGTGGGGGGTGTCCCTGCCTGTGGCAGGGGTTTGGAACTAGATCATCTTTGAGGGCCCTTCCACCCCAAACGATCCTGTGATTCTGTGATGTATTTGGTATCTGTAGGTCCAAAAGGTCATATAGTGTTGCTGAGCAGTAATGTGTTCTAGTTTCTTGCCAAACTAGATCTGGTGCATTGTTCACTGCTGGCAAATTGTTACTGATTTTTTATTATTTAAATACAGGATTATGATCCCCAAAAGCAGCAAGCTGTATGCAGTCTGTTAAGAAGAAAATAATCTAACCGCCTTTTTTTTTGCAGTGTCAAATACAGACTTCTTGATGCAGGATGGCATAGATGGGGGAATATGGAGGAAGGAGATATGAATTATACTCCTTAGCCTCATTTCATTTTTAACATGAACTTTAATTACAGAAGAGTCATGCTTTATGGAGCAGTAAAGAAGCCAGCGCATACAAACTCTTCCACTGGTCCTTATAAAATGAAACAAGAACATGTGTTAGGATTACAGCATGTATGCAAACAGGACCCAGAGTACATCCAAGGCAGATGCATTTTCTAGATCAGAAAATCAAAGATTAATGTATATTATTTTTCCCCTTGGATTTCATGGGAACTGTGAAAGGAATACCCTATGTTTTAGACAATAATATAGGTAACAATATATTAAAATATCTCCAGAGAGAAAAACTTTGGTGCAACTGTTTTGTTTTTGACAACACTCGTCTTTCTCTTGGACAGTAGAGTGTTGCAGTGAGAGCTTGCAGGTGCTTTCAATATAAATCAATAGTGGGACACAGGTGACTGCATTACTCTAAAGGCTGAGGATGAGGCCAGTTCTACCCGCCATATAATTTGCATCTCTTCTGATTTAGCCTCTGATTGTTCTGTCTCTGACTTGGTTTTAGCCTGGTTTTGGCTAGCATGTTACATTTAGGGAGCTGTGTTTCCTTTGCAAAGTGTTTGGAGACCTCTTAACATAAACACTACTAGTAGTATTTATTGTCTTTGTGTTCTTAGCTCTGGAAAAAACATAATTTGAGCATAAATCTGTACATCTTTTAATGTGTGTAACAAGCTGCTTGTTTCAAATTTTCCTGTGTTATGTGTTTATACTGCTGAAATCAGTCAATTTTAATTTAATTCTGTTTGATACATTATAGACATACTCTAAGTGACGGATTTGATCCCTAGAGGTGTCAGGATATTTAGCAGTGCAGAGAGTCTGAGTAGTTTTTCTTTTCAATAGCAGAAGTCATGCAGAGTCTCAAGATTGTTTTAACCAGGCCTTTTTTGTGGGATCCAAAAAGGAAAAATTCACTTATGTATCCAATCCAGAAATATTTCAGGGAATGTACAGGATATTTGCTTTCCAGCATTACACAAGTGCATTGTCTCTTTATTCTTGGTGGTGTTTGTACAGAGAATATTTCTGTGTAGTCTGTCCTCCTTGAGCAATCCATTGTGTACAAGCACAATCAGAATCTCGGTCTGGATTGGTTTCTGTTTATAATAAAAAAACAAAGAGTTTCTAAGAGAAATGCAATTAGACTGGCAATTAGGCTGATACATACAGTGAGGAAATATTAATTACCTCCTTAGTCTTGTCACACCTATCTCAATCATTATACACAAACCTTTAGACATGGCATGCGAGAATTCTCCTGGCTTTGGTCACAAACCGCACTTGAAAAGCCATCCAGCTGGCTTTTCACAGCAAGGAAGTGAATAGTCACCTTTAGCAAGGATAATCTGCTGTGCTGTGGTACTCAATCTGCTCAATCTGCTACTCCAAATGTCCTTGTCTTATAGTTGGCAGTACACTAAACCCCAAGTTTTTTGAGTGGTTTAGGGGGCCTGCTGAAATGCTAATCTATCAGTCAGTCATTGGAGCTGTCTTTATAGAAGAGAACTGATGGCTGCAGCAGGACAGGTCTTAACTTGAGAAGTAGGGTAAGTTGTTGATGATCATCTTACCTTGACTTATGAGGAATTATCAGTGATGGAGGATCCACCATCATATTTTTCATGCACAGAATGATGAATGTTTTCCCATTTTTTGAGTCCTGTCTAAACCTTGGGACTTGTTTATAGCCTATGTTGGGTTTCAGGTAAATACAAATTACAGCTTCAGGGTAACTGAAATTAATTATAACGTCCCAGCCATTACATATCTCAGAAAATTCTCTGAGACCCTATTAGGTCTGCCTCCCTTCACCTGAAATGTCTGGGTTTTTTTAAATGGCTGTGATCCTGCTTGCAACTTACCAAAAAAGAAGGCATGATGTGAGAAGTAGCACGTAATTTGAAACAGGACTCACAATGAATTGAGCAGAGGAACTACTAGGTTTTCAGTGCCAGTATAGGAAATGCTACAGGACAGAAAAGAGCCTGGGGTTAACATTACTTTTTAGAAACAGAAGTTATGAGCTCATGTTATGATGCCATTTTTAATAGGATTGTGAAGTGTATTTACTGTAGTAATTCTAAGATTGTTGCTTTTTTGTTTGTTTGTTTGTTTTCAGGGATAAAATTTAAAATGGCACACTGATACACAAATTATTCTAAAAATGTGTGTTTTCATTTGGTAACCTTCACATCTCTGTGTATCTTGTATTTCATTAAACCAAACCCTGCATTTAATAAAACGTACTTTCATTACAAGGAAAACTAATGATTACTGCACAATCCCTATGTTAGTATCTCTCTTTTAGTGTCATTCTTACAATTCTTCATTTCTACTTCTCTGTGCTTAAACTCTTCTGTGTCCTGTCTCTTCTGACATCTTGGTGAAACACCATTTTTATGACATAGTGTCTGCTGCTTTTCCTTTCATTTATGTGCTCACCTACATGCTTTTTCATCCTCCTCTACCTCATACTTTTACTATTGCACTAAAAACCTGGCTTTCGTGAGGGACCCAAACAAGCTTTTCAGATGCCATATGGTTCTCGGAGAATTGTCACTTTAATTTCAAATAATATTTGAAAATGTATTTCCGTTCCTTACAGATTAAAAAAAACCCCAAAGAAACAACAAAGAAAAATCCCACAGCATAATTCCAAATTGGAGGAATTAAAGGACATTAGTTTTCTATGTCTTCAGAATTTTTAGCTAACTGCTTGATATGTTTTTGGATAGGGTTACAGTTACCAGCAATTTTTGTACTAATGGTTTCCATTTCATTTTTATTAGTTGCTTGCTCTGTTTTTTGTAAATATTACCTACAATTATGTGCCATTTACTGCTGGAAGAATAAGAAAGTGCATATTTAAAATGAAGTCAAGTGAAATCTTAGTCTGAAATTGAATTTTTAAGTGTATCTCTTTAAACATGATAGCACTGATGATTCGGTCACATGATTTGCCATAAACTGTATCACAAACATTTCCTGTAGCTTAACTTGCTATTCCTGTCCCTTGCCCTCTTGAAATAAATGGACTTCCAGCAACAGTTTTGACAATACTCTTGTCTACAAGTAATAAAACATCTGGAAATTAGGCTAGATGGATAAAACAGTTCCATGTAATAATATGTATCTGGCATCCATACAATCTTTGTATAATGCATGTTTTTTATGGACCAGATGTGGTATTTATGTGTTATGAGGAACAGAGGCATGTTCAGTCATGCTTTTTATTGCATTTAAATGCAAGGTATATTTTAATAACTCTCAAAGGGAATTGTCTCCAATTGATTAGAAACTGTCAGTGTGTTAGACATAAACCTGAAAAAGGAAATGAATCTGTCAGAAAACTGTAGATGTAATTTAAGTTGACATTAAACTGTATACTTATTGTGAGCTGGCTTCAAAAAAAAAAAAAAAAGAAAGGAAAAAGAAAAAGCAACTAATAAATTTCTACTTATTCCTCTAGTGAAGGTGATCTATGAAGCCTTTGATGTAAGAGTTGTTTATTTCTTCTCTAGGACTGTGTTCTGTTAGATTTACAGGTCTATGAAATTATTGGGTTTTTACATCTATTCTTCAGCCATCCACATTTTCTCATTAAGACAACAGCTTTGCATAAAAGCCAGCTGCAAAGTCTCCATTTTTACAGTCTTGCATGACATTTTCAGGTAAGATGAACTGAACCTTTATTGAGTGGAAAAGGGATTCCACTGAATCACATCCACCTTGCTTTTGTCATTATCAATTTCCAGACCCTGAAAATCTCAGGTAACTGAGCTGTTCTCTTTCCTCTACACCTTTTCTTTGTCTAAGGTTTTTACTATTTTCACCCTGAAACATCACTGCTTTTTCAAGAATGGCACTTGGACTTTTCTTTCATTTACCATTACTATTTCTGTTGAGCACATTGAGCTATGTTTACATGACATTCTGCATTTGCTATTATCCTTTGTTCCATGTCTTTTTTCATAATTATTATCTGGACAGGAGCTGGCAATGTCAATCTCTTACAGTTTCTTTAGTTTGTTTTTTTCCTTTTTACTCTGCAATATGTCCTCAAACAAATAAATCCCCTACATGTGTATTTCCAGGTATGTTACAGGTTGTTTTAAAGCAAGTGCATTTGAGGCCAGCCTTGACAGGTGTCAGTACCAGAGCACCACTAGTGCATCCCTCCTTCCATTAACTTCTATTGAAAGAGAGTAAAAGCCTGCAGGGGTACTGGTTTGGCAGCTATGAATTGTTTTGGGTTTTTTTTAAACTTTGTAAGTAGACTCCAACGAATGCGCAATAATTTGCTTAATTATCTTCTGCAGTAGTGAAGCCCAGAAATCTTGAAGCCATTCTTGAGTCTGACCTGATTTCTAAACCTGCTATACTCCTTACAGTTTGCTTGTGTGTCACTGA
Organism: Entomyzon cyanotis; assembly: GCA_024500445.1. NCBI lineage: Eukaryota > Metazoa > Chordata > Aves > Passeriformes > Meliphagidae > Entomyzon > Entomyzon cyanotis. Next base: position 27,752,724 of record JAKEPQ010001021.1, on the reverse strand, counting down.
CCTTTCCCAATCCCTACAGCACTGCCAGGCTTCTTCCTTGATTCAGCTCTGGCTCTACTGAAATATTTACTCATTCTTGAATAATTTCCTGTCTCAACTTTTTTCAGTGCTTTCTTTCATAGTTCTTCTAAATCCCTATATTTTTAAGCTTCAGAAGACATAGAATTCTGTGCTTAGATTATTTTTGAGTGTATATTCTCCATCCATCCCTCCAGTCAGGCATCTTTGAATTCAGGTTCAACATCAAGCTCCTGCTTTATAGAACTCTCACTGGATTTGTATCATATTTTCCAATTTTGAGTCTTTGATGAGCAGACATGTATAGGTACGCATATATATATATGCTTCATTCCGTAACAAGATTGATGAAGGCAAAAGAAAACCATGGTGTAGAGAAAAAGGACTGACATTCAAGTTCAAGATCCAGTGTTCCTGTCAACCCTTTCATTACAGTAACAAATAAACTGGCACAAATAAACAAAACAATAAACAAATAAATATTGATTTAATCATTATCTATAGCCCTGGCAGAGAGGGATAGAGACACTAGCATGTCTCAGCCTTAATGTATAATTCAGATATAAGGGACATGAAGTGGTTTCATTGGGAAAAAATAATTCTAAGCCAAAATATTAGAATGCTCAAAAAGTCCAAATCGGAACCATTTTTTTGAAATTTTTCCATCCCTGTTTTCAAGTAGACCCAACCTGTTTGTGTCTGACATCTTCACTGGCCACTGACATCATCCCAGTATTCAAGACAAACAGCAGGCAACACAGGAAACCAGTGTGGTCAGAGACCATCTGACTGAGCTCAAACACAAGAAAGGTATGTATGGAAAGCAGAAGATGGGATATACTACCAAGAATAGAAAAACCACATGGGAATGCAAGGAATTAGCAATACCAAAGGTTGGCTGGTATTAAAACATATAAGACGTGAAGTGCAGCAAGGAAGGCTTCTGCAGGTACATTGGCAGCAAAAGGCAGACCAGGGAAATCACAGACCTGGTGGTGAATCAGGCAAGTGATCTTCTAATGAAGAGCATGAAAGATGCTGAGGTACCCAATGCTTTATTTATTTCAGTCTTTACTAGCAGAATCTCCTGCTAAGCCTTCCAGGTTCTGCCAGTTCTGTTTGATCTTTTTATCAGTGATCTGGATGCAGGAGATGAAAGCACCATTACTAAGTTTGTTGATTATACTAAACTGGGAGGTGCTTGACTCTCTTGAGCAATGAGAGGCCTTGCAGAGGGATCTAAATAGAGCATTAGGCAATCATCAGTGGTATGAAATTTAAGAACAAATGCTGGATTCTGTCCCTGGGACAGGGTAAGGCTGGACACAAGTATAAATTGGAAGAGGAGTGGCAGGAGAGTAGCCTTGCAGAGAGGGATAAGGAGTGCTGGTTGGCAGCATCTCAGTGTGAGTCAGCAGAGAGCCCTGACAGCCTAGCAGGCAAACAGCAGCCCAGGATGCATTAAACACTGCACTGCCAGTGCAAGAGGTGATTATTGCTGTATTCAGCATTGGTGCAGCCTCTTCTGGAGTGTTGAGTGCAGTTCTGGGCCCCATGATTTAAAATCACAGAGAACAAGGATGTGACGGTCTTTGAATGTTCCCAGATGAGGGCAACAAAGCTAGACAGAGTTCTGGGAGAGGTGTTCTGTGAGAAGCCACTCTGTGGGCTTCTCTAGTTTGGAGAAAAGGGGGCTCAGGGATGACATCACTGCTCTCTACAGCTTTCTGAGCAGGGGAAGTGGGGAAGGAGATGCCCGTCTCTTCTCCCTGGGATCCGGTGATAGGATGCATGGAAATGGTACAAAGCTGTGCCAAGAGAGGGTCAAACTGGACATTAGGAAGCATTTCTTTACTGAGAGAGAGATCAAACACTGGAATGAGCTTCCTGGAGAGGTGGTCAATGTCCTGAGTCTGTCACAGTATTTAAGAGACATTTGAACAATGCCCTTAATGACATGCTTTGACTTATGGCTGGCCTCAAAATGGTCAGGCAGTAGGACTGGATGATCATTGTGATCATCCAGTCTTTCAACAGAACTAGGCTACTCTATTTTATTCTGTTGTATTCTATTCTCATAATATTCTAAAAAAATTCTATTCTCATAAATTGACCCTCCGAGGAGGGTCAATTTAGAATACACTTAAATAAGCTGGAGATATACAAACTCATGGAACCTTGCAACCATGAAAAAAGCAGAAACAAGTTCAACAAGTGTGAAGTCCTGCACTTGAGGCAGAAAACCCCCATGCATTGGTACAAGCTGAGCACTGACTGGCATGAGACTAGCTCTGTAAAAAAGGACTGGGTCTCTTGGTGAACAACAGGTTAAATCCGATCAGCAGTGTGACCTCACAGTGATGATGGGGAATGGTGCCCTGGCTGATATAAGCAAGATCATCAGTGGGTTGAGAGAAGTTAATACCGTCCATTAATGAAGATTTTTCAACATTCCCCTGACAATTTTCAAACTGCCCTAGGCAATTAGATTTAACTGCAAAAATAATCCTCCTTTGAGCAAGATGTTGGACTAGAGACCTCAAAAGACTCTTTCAAGCCAATAGTTATGATTTTGCCATAATGGAGAAAATAATCTGATACACTTTAGTCAGCAGAGCAATCTCAGCTCTCAGAATTAGCTTAAGCACTTAATGGGTAACTGCAAAATAAATGTGATGGAATTTATGGAGTTCATATTTAAAGTGCTTTGTATCTAAGAAGACTTCAGATTTGAAATATTTTTAACTTTCTGTGTATTCATAAGATGAGTAATTGATCATTTAATATATAGTCAATGTAATTATTGATATACACACCTTCCCAAGTCCCTTATCTTTACTGTGAACATTTAATTTATTATGATGACTTCATGTAAAAGTACATTGTAAAGCCTGAGAGTTGTGATCCAAAAGATATGACTATGGAAAGTCTCAAAGAAAATATATCTAAAAATTGATTCACAATCCTAAGGGCTACCACAATATAACTAAAAAGCTTTTGTAAGCAGTATTGCTCAGTATACTAAGACCTGTTGAAAAGAATTTCAAGATTCATTAGGAAATATTTTGGAGAAAAGTATTTTTTAAGCAATAAAGAAAACTTTACAAAATATCAAGTTTAAAAAACCCAAACAATATATTTAAATTGAACTGTGGATTTTAAGAGCTGCAGAATGGTTTTGATTGTAGTTAAACAGTAATATTTTCTTTGTATAGACCCCAGTAACAGATGTTGCTTTTTTTTTGGCAATCTGTAAGTAATCTCTTTTGTTCAGTGAGCTCTAAGGCTTGTGTATTGTGTTTGCAGTTTAATTTGTCAGAAGTGGTCAGATCATGTTATTTAGCTCCTACTTTTTGTAGTCCTCAGTATTTGTATGACCTGGATACTTTGTGTAAATGTTCCTCATAGTACTGCTATGAAAAAGTGGTATCAAAAATAGACTGTGCTAATCTATAATGCCTTTTATTATTATTTTCAGCACTTTTTTTGGTCAGCTGAAGAGTGCTTAGAAAGCCAGCTTTATTCAAGTCAGAAGTGTAAATATGGGGAATGTGCAGTCAAATGGCACATGGTGCTCAGAGCTGCCACTACTGCTGCTCACAGTGCAAAATTGCTTTAAATCAAACCCCTCGTTGGAGGAGTTTTGTGTTACTCACATTTTGTGTTCCTGAAGTAGCACATGTGTACTGCCATTTTTCTGCTTTTTCTTCCCAAGGGCTATTGAATATTAAAAGAAGCTTGGAGGTGACTTTTTACTTTGGCTGTAGCTGAAACTGGAGAAAGGGGAACAAAGACAAGAAGACAGTTTAAGCCATATCTGTCTGCTGCTTTCCGTTCTGCCAAGAGTTGCTATGCCAACGTGCCAATATTTTAAGAAGAGTGCTTAATGCTATTAGGCATATGTTTTGTTATATGTAGATTTATAGTTTTTAAGAACAACCACACAAAAAGACAACTCAGTCAAAAATGCACACATCTAGACAAAGAGTCTGAAGTCACAATTACACATTTTTACAAAGCTCAAGTTGATTTTCTGATAAAAAACGAGATATAGATCTCTATACTATGTTTTCTTGACACTTCATTCTAGTTCTGCAAAATTATACAACTTTGAATCTACCAATGTCTGTTTTATAGGCTTTGTTATTCAGAAAGAAATAGGAAAACTTGTAGGTCCTGAAAGAGGGGAAAAACATCAGGACTTAGGCTTGCAGATAGGAGTCTGATAATATATATAGGTGATGGTATAATGTTTTGGGTTTTTTTCAGTTCATAAGTCAAAATTATTTGAAGTTTAAAGTCATGTCTTCCAAGAAAAGAAACATGTAGAGAATGTGGTGGTTTGCTGAAGGCGCCCAATTCTGTTGCCGGCAAAGGCAAACAGTAACTTGTCTCTACTTCACGGAAAGCATGATTGGATGCTTAATAAAATGACTATGTAATACGGTATGATTGGCAGTTCCTGCTTAGGAAGCCAAAGAGTAAAATACTAGAGGCATTGACATTCGCTGGCAAACTCCCACTGACTTCACAGGAGCTGGGTTTTAGTCTTAAATAAATAATGTTGAAAAAATGTGCTTCAGAAACTTTGCGTTAATCTGTTGGTTCAGATCAGGGTAGAGTGGATAACTATGCCTGCAGGCATTAACAAGTCAGACCTATCTTTTCATGGTTGTGGGATTTACTGAAATAAGTAGATCAGATAGGGTGTGTGGTACCAAAACCTATCAGGGTGGGATCTGTGCAATCCTTCCAGAATCCGTCCATTACCAGGGTGTGACTGAGTGTATTTTGGCTGTGCAATTGGCAGGCTTCTCTCTCTGCAGCTCCTTTTACCTCTACGGACAAATACTGCTAAGCTAGGGGAACAGCTAAGAGAAATGTAAGTTTTTAACAGTGAAGGCACAGCATGAATTCACTGCGCAGAGAGGGAGCAAGACAGGAATTGTGCAAAGAGGAATATATGCAGAAAACAAGAACGGAAATAATGCCATTGTCATGAGTTCCTTAGGAATGTGTTTATCTATAAAGAATAAGTAATTGTACCAAAAGTAATTAAAAAAAGGGGGAAAGGGATATATTTAAAGAGGAAAGGGTGGACATGGTTTTATGAGCCTAGGTAATATAAATGCCTATCTGTTTTGCTAAGCATAATTGCCTAACTCTGTAATAATTAGTGGGACAAAACCACATCTCCAGTCATCTGTCTACTATCTTGAACAAAGCCACGATGTATTCGTTCCTTTTCAGATGTCTGATGTTTGTTCATGATAATGGATTGCCTAAACAGTGAGTTTAACATAATTTCTTATGAGCTTTGGGCAGTTTCTTGCCTTGCCTGGTGCCACGTGCTTGTCTTCTAGTCAGGCAGAGAGGATGTTCATGTCCTGCCCTGCCTGCAGAGGTGCTGACTTGGGGGAAGCATGTGCCACCACACCACAGGAAGAGTGGGGAGAGATGGCTGAAGAACTCAGCCCAGATTTTACAACTATCACAGTTTAAATAGAGGGGTCTAAACCATTATACGTAGCAAGCACACAGCTGAACATGATGTTAAGTCCACAGTAGTAGGTGCTGTAACTAACACTGGAAGAAGAATGAAGGTTTAAAGAGATTTCATCTTATAAGCCTTGTTGAAGTCATAAATTATTAAAGTATCTTTTTCTTTTGGCTTCTTATACAATGGACTGGATTATCTTTTTTTGAGCTAATTTCTCATACAGGAATATATTGGGGTATGTTGAAATATCAAAACATTTGGACTATACTAAAAGGAAAAATTTGTCAAGGAATCTAAAGATTGGTCCTTGTTTGAATTTATTTTAAAAATCATGGAAAAATTTTATGCTATATATTTGGATCGGCTGAGAGTCCTGTGTTTTAAATGTATTTTCATTTCTACAGTCTGTTTGTTGAGATGCATTAGCATGAAAAAGCTAAACCACATCACATTACTTACTGCATGTTCAAGCAGTTCACATGTTAATGCTATTTGGTGGGAAATTAGACAAAGGAAGTCTAGAAAATTTAAAACGGTTCTGCTCTCAGGCAACACAACTCTTTTAAAGAAACACATCTTCACTACACTGCTCAGAGAAGCAACATAATTCTATTCATTTATTTTATAAAAACTAAATGAAGTCTATTGTGTCAATCATAAAGAAGAATTATAAGTTGTTGGGGGTTTTTTTTGTTTTGTTTTGGTTTTTAATCTATTTTTTCTTTTGATCTGTCTGTGGTCTGAGAAGATCAATAGCATCTGATGAAACCATTTAGGATTTTTGCCAGACATTTTATATCTCTAAGATTCGTCCCCATTTAACAGAATGGAATCTCAAAGACTCCCAGCAGATAGAAGGGGTCTTGAAAAGTACTTGAGCAGGAGAGAAATAGGGGATTTTTCTGAAGTATCTTAGTCATAGGAGGTCAGCTAATACTCTAGATAAATTTAGGGATTCTCTTTGCATATGAATGCAGCTTTCACTTACATTAAAATCTGGCAGCTCCATTAATGCTTATTGATATTTTTACTTATTTCCAATCTTCATCCAAGCAATGAACATGTAAAATTTGCTTGAGATAATTTTGATGTCAGATTTCCAAATCTGATGAATTTTCATATAATTGGTCATCCTTAAATTTAATTTTATTTCGTTTCTAAATAAGGGAATGTGACTACACATGTACAAGCAGAAGTTCTGGCTGGGCTCTGTGTGTGTGTGCGCACATGCGTACATGTGCTCTAAGTGTAGTGGCATGTGACAGTAGCTACTGAGCACTAGAGATATCTGCCTAGACATTTTGGTGAACTATTACTTTTGAACTACTAAATCCATTTACACGTTTGACAACTGTTCTGTGTGTAACACTGTTTTAAGGCTGTCAGCCTCTATTCCTGTCTGTTTATTGTGATATGACAAGGCTTCCAAATATTTTTCTATCCAGAATACTTATGATATGTGCAGTTTATCACAATAAACAATGAATTTCAGAGATATCTAGGAAATGTAGGTGTGGAAATCTTCTATTCTTTTAGCCATCACAAGATAAGTTTGCTTCCACTGCTAAATTTGCATTAGGCCTCTAAAGAAAATCCAAGATTCTTCCAATCAATTATTTGGATGTGGTGAGTTACTATGCTTTGTTATTCTATTTGAGTAAAATTCTAAGTTCACATACAGATGAAAGCAGATTCTGAAAAGGAAATTGCCTGTTAACTGAAACCTTAAATAGCTTTCTTTAAGAAAGCACAAGTGATCAGTCAGCTATCTTCCAACTATGCACTTCAAGTTCTTTCTAATTTAATGCATTACCTCTTTTACATCTTAACACGTGAGACTTGTTTCAAAAAACAGAAGCTGTCTTTTGTATTTCCAAACTACTGTCTTTTCTTTAAGCCAAAACATACATATGTTGACATGCCAAGTGGCTTGTTCTTCAGGTAGGAAGGTGAAAACATGTTTAGACATGTCCTGAGGATTGGGTGAAACCCCAGAAAATGTTTAGTTCAAATAAAGCATCAACAGCTTCATTTTTACTACTTTCAGAAGCAATCAGATGTCTAATTAAACTCCATTAGCCTAAAATAAGGCAGAGCTTTGAAGACACAAATCAATAACCAGAGTAAATGCCACATTGACTGTACTAAGAAACTTTTGAAGCTTTGCCCACACTACACAATTCTTCCAAGTTTAAACCCATTGACTTAACTTGAGCTTGACTAAATAATCCAAATTAACATTTAGAGCAGAGAAGTAATAGGCCTCTTTGGAACTCATTTCACTTAAGAAATCTGGTTTCCTCACACTGTTGAACACGTAACATGCATGGCTTTGTCTGTTATAATTGTGACATTTCTTCACTCAAAAACTTGCTTTTATTTTTCAAAAAAGGTTTTGCTGCAGACCTAATTTCATCACTCTGCACCGTCAGTGAATTAATCTTCTACAAAGGCTTAGTCATAAAAAAGATAAAATAATTCAAACCAACACCATGAAGGATTTTAAACCTTTGTATAATACATGGGCTCTGTGGCGGTATCCAATTCACCGGTTTCCTTTGTACATAAGAACAGTAAAGTGTCAAAGTATATAAGTCTTTTAAAACAAGAAAATGTGTCCTTTTAAGTCCTTCTCATTAAACAGACACAGGCTGATGAGGATACTGAGGTTACTTGTGCATATAATGCCTGGGAAACAACCCCTGCTGTAGGCAACATGTTAAAAAGTTTGATCTAAACCACAGAAATACCAACTCCATAGGACATATTTCATTTTGCAAAAAGTTTGGAATCAGATTACTTAGTCCCCACAACCATCAAACTTCACAGATTAAAACTAGGTAAGTGAGTCTGTTTTAACCTTCTCATGTTCTGCCAAGAGCCTTCAAAAGTGTTCCTTTCTTAAGTGTTCTGAAGTATCTGTAAAAATGCCATTTAAGAACATCCAGAATTAATGTGGCCTCAAAACTACTTATAATGCTGTTCCAGATGTTTGTGGTGAGTTGCTGAGCAGGAAAATTAATAAATTCATACTTATACAAACAAGCTTGCTTTAAAATACTTGTCCGGATCTGTCCTAAACCCATTAAAATCAGAGAATTCTGTATTCTCCTTCTCCCTAAAGCAGTGGTCTCCAACAAATCCTGTTAAGCTTCCTAATTTCTTATGTATTCTTATCATCAATCTTTTAAAATTGGAAACAATAAACACTGTACAGTTTTCTTTGGTTCTGTGGACCACTTCCCATGATCTCATGGCCTGAAAACTTAGATCTATGTATATGATAATGGAAAGAATGACTACAGGAGGTTTGTTTGCTCTCATTTTAGTTTGGTACATTTGATGATAGTAGCATTAAGGCAAAGGCTTTTGACAGGTGAGCAACCTGGACTAATACTTAAGATCCTGATCTACCTATATATATTCACATGGACAAATTAACTCAAGGTCTCCTGGATGCTGAAAAGCAGAAGAAGCAAAAAAAAAGCTTTTCTCTCATATTTACTTTTATTCGCCTGAATAAATCTGATAAGCTTTCTCTGCTAAGCATGAGACACAGTAAGGGCATTCCAGCCCCTGTGAATTGCCATCTTTTTCTCTGGCATCTGCCTGTGCATGGCTTGTCTTCCTCAGCAGGCCTGAAGAAGTGAAAATCTTGTTCCATTCTGACTTGAGGGCAAAATATCATCTAGTGAGTGGAACACTGAAACAAGTCCCCAGGGTAAAATGTTTGAGGTTTTTTTTTGTTTTGAGACATACATGTCTGTGTTTGCAGACTTCAGTGACTCAAAGTTGCACCTCAAAAAGAGCATATGTATTTCCACCTAATGTCAGAAATCCTTGTCCTTAAATACATTCAATGAAGTCCTTAAATAGCCCTTAAGTATTAAAAGTCCTTAAATACCTTGTATTTAAATGGGTAATGCTAGTCAGCAATGTAAGAATAGCTACTTAGAGCTGTATTACTGTCCTTAAAATGCCAAAGCAATTGTTTGAATGAATACACTTTTGTCTTCCGACTTTTAACACTAACACAAAAGATGAAGACAAGCAAAATGTGTCCATCATTTAGGGGTCTCCCCAGATGACATGCTGTAACTGTTTAAATTATTTTGTTCCTTCTTAAAGACTAAACATCTAAGAGAATAATTCAACGTATGCCCCTATTCTCAAAGCCTCATCGGTGTTGGTCAGTTCGGAGATGGGGGTGGCAGTCAGGAGAAATTAGCCCGTGGTCCCTGCAGAAGCGAAAGATGTGGGAAACTCAGACAAGTCCTTACGCCAAGTTTGTTACAGCATGAAGGCTTTCAGTGCAGTGTGGTGAAACCTGAAAAAAGGAGCCACCTTAGCTGTCACCACTGGGGGCCACTGCTACTTAGCAAGAGAGAAGGAAAAGGAAGCTGCTGCACGGCGGGAGTCTGCACTGACTGGAGATAGCTCCTGTAGAGATGCAAGAAACTGACCCGGTGTAGAGTCGCTGTTAAGAGATGGCAATAGCCAGCACAGATATGCACAGGGGAACTGAAATCTCCTGACAATGAGCATACGACTTTTGCCAAACGTCACCATGAGTGATGTAAGAAGTGGCAGCAGCCACTCTCTCTTTGCAGTGGTATTTCCAGTCCTGTGCTGATCCACATATCTTTGGGAAGAGCTTGCATATCAGTAATAATTGGGACCCCTTACTAATGACACTTGCTCAAAGGTGGGTCATCATCATCGTTTTCTTCTACGAACAGAAATCACTTTTCTTGCTAAGAAGGAGAACAGACTATACAGAATAGGTTAAAAATGTCATGTGGCAGAAACTTTTTGAGGAGTAATCAGAGAGCAAGACAAAATGGAAAAGGTTAAGATGGACAGAGGAATTACATACAAAAGAGAAGTGAATAGCTTCTTATAGTTTTGAGACCTACTTTTTTTCTCAATATTCCTTTTCTTTGTAAGTACTTACTGCTGGAATTGTGAATTCTGGACAAGATGCAACAGTCAGGCTTTACAAGGGTTTCTCATAAGAAGCAAGAAACCTCAAAAGAAAATATTTCTCATTGCAGACATTATCCATATTTATTACATTATTTACAGCCAAATTGACCCTTCTGAAAATCTTTTGTAGAAAACATATTCACCCTTAAATGGAAACTGAGGACTGACTTTTCCTGTCTCTTTCCTATAATAAGATGGCATAACTCACTGACTTCAAGTGGGCTAGTGTTCACATATTTTAAAAGTGACAAGGGACTCACACCTCACAAACATTTATCACACTGATATTTTTTGAGAGGAGCAGCTACATGTCACATACACCAATATTTGCCCCTTCATGCTGCTGGTTTAGACAGCAGCAGGTATTTTCTCTTCTTTTTTGTTTGAGCTGTCTTGCTATAAAGGAATGACATCTAAGGACCAGCCTGACTGAATATAATCATTTTGAAAAATAAACACACATACAGATGAGAAAGGGAGAACAGGGCAAAGAGGTTTTCTCACCCCCAGAACTGGTGGATAAACTGGTGTAATTACTGCTAAGAAATACTGAATGTTCACCTCCCCAAACACTTTTAGTATGTCTCTAGCACTAAACAAGCACTATAATGCATTGTGATGTATCCACGCAAATCTCTGTTTGCAGGCCAGCCTGGAGAAGCACATCAAAGGCAAATGATAAGAAAAGCAGGTGTGGGTCACTGAGGGGTGCTCCTGGCCCCATCCCCCTGGGAGAGGTCTGGCACTGGTACTGCTGTTGTACATTGTTAATTAAATCATTCTAATTAATTCATTCATAGTGTAAATTAGGACGGAAAGAAGATAAATTACACTAATACATTTAACCCCATGCTGTTTATTTAGCAGTTGAACAAAATAATGTGGTTAAGAAGAGTCTAACAAGGCAAAAGCCCAAGACACAGCTGTTTAATAGCATTAAAAATGAGATCTCAGACTGTGCTGCAGGCACATACTGCCTGTTTGCATTTAAAAGGCTTGCCAAGATAGCTGTGCGGGCAAACCCTGCTAGTTTAGATGCAGCTGATACTAACAAAACAAAACAAAATACATATTTCCATCGCCCGAATGAAATAATCTGCCCTGGTAAATGGACTATTTTACCAGTACAGCTCTGCCACTGTTAGAACTCTTGCTGCTGCTGCTAGGGTAATCTGGGAGATCTTTCTGCTACACAGGTATGCCTGCAAAACATTTAAGTGTCAATAAAGCCATATGATAAAGTTTGCTATACAGTCAAAGTTCCAAGAACTTGTCTCAACACAGAAGTCAAACCAATTTAAATAAAGTGCAAGGTGAAATAATTTAGTTAAAATAGCAGTGTTCTCTGCATAGCAGGCAAGCTGGATTTGAGTTGAACGAAGTTCCCCCTACCCCAATGTTTTCAGCTTCAAATGTAGCACTTAATTATAGAGATTAAAATGAAAATATTTAGGGGTTTATATGCTTTTTGTATTTCAAGGCTATGCTTTCACTCCACATACTCATCCTCTCAGACTTATTACAAACAAACAAACAAACAAACAAAACTAAGCTTAAGAGATTATCAATTTCACATGACTCTAGAAGCTGAGGCTTTGAGAAAAGGGCCAATTATCTTGTGATTTGTGATAAAATCATGATATTTAGCAACACTGCAAAGATTCTATCTGTCCTGGCATATGAATACTAGGAGAAACATGTTTCAACTAGTTCAGCGGGCATGTTAAACTATGTCCTGGAATAGGCTAGGCCAGCTTTGTTTTCAGCAATGTCAAAATACAGATTGGCCCATCTACAAAACTGGCTTAACCAGAACAGTGCTTAAATGTGATGTGACTTAATTCTCAGACCAACAAAAACCAGGCCAAAGATTTGTGTTGGACTGAGTTAATTTCTTGAGTGTTTTTGCCGTGCTAGCTAAACAAACATTCTTATTCTAAATGTACTAAAACCTCTATTCAGAAAAAGCTATCTACTTCTAACTCCTGTGCAGAAAGGAGAAGAAACACTTTGGGTGTTCTGCCACTTTAGCACAAAAAAGAGCTCATGTGAGCACATTCGAGTTGTTCAACTGTTGTGGTTTGTAAGCATGGACTGTGGAGTACACTTTTCTTCTCCTTCTCTCTGCTCTCACCAGTACCACTGCTGTACACACAAAGAATCTGGCTGTGTACCTGTTTCCCCCACAGATGACTTATAGCTTCATCCAATCATTCTGCCCTGATTAACTTCAACAGGTTCTTCATTTCATGGAGGAAAAGGAAGATCAGTACTTCATCTGGTCACTCGCTTACAGGATTATTGGCCTATTTTGTTCATAGAGGGCACTGTCCAAATCTGCATGCTGTGGGCATCCATGTAAGCCCCATCTGTTGTCCTCTCTATGGATCTCATTCTTCACTGACCATTCCTTATAGTTCAGATGTTGCTAAGCAATAGATAGGAAACATTATTCTGTCATTTTGGTTCATCACTCATAGTGATAACTCTGCCTGTTCAAAGTTTGTTCTGACACTGTATGAAGTAACATGTCCCTCTGTTTTCAGTTGCATAGAATGAGATAAACCGACTGACACCAGATTATGGAAGATCCACCATAATGGACAGGATTTGGGTGGAATATCTGAAGGCTTAGTTGGGGGGAAGTGTGGGAAAGTAGGATCAAGGCATTTTATGGTTATGTTTTGATGAAAGGAAAAGCCTGTACTCATAATATGGACAATGCAATGTGCAACAAAGGTTGAACATTCAGTCTAATCCAAAATCCTCTACAGATACATGACTCCAGTGAACATTGCTGTCTGTGAATACCCGTTGTGCATGGTTGTTCACAACAGCTTCTCACACCTAAACAGCTTTGAAACATACTTTATTACATACAGATGTGCAACATTTTTGGACCATGCAACCTGCAATACTTCATGTTGTAATAAAACAATATTGTAAAAAGAAATGATCTATGAAACAAATTACTCTTTCATCTGCTCCCTGTTCAGCCATGCTCTCCAGGCTTGCATATGCCCACCGGCTGTCTAGAATTACAGATGTGTCCTGCTGTACACTAAGTGTGTGCTTATCTGCAGACTCTGGAGTCCAGCAACACGAATATAAATAATCCTCTGCATGTTAGCAAATTGCTTGCATTTTTTTTTGCTTTTTTCCTCCTTTTTTTTCTTTTTTTGAACAGAAGTTTGGGTAACATTTTGAGGAATGAGCAAATTCTCCAAATTATTATATATTCAACATGAAACTTCCTGCTGGTTTGAGTAATTGTTCTTATCTTCCTTAAAGCCTGTTTAGACTAATACCATTGCTTTAAGTGGTATTAGCAAATAGTAAATTAGCAAGATGTGCAATGTTTCACATGGTACCTTGTGTTTTTCTTGTCCAGCGCCACACAATACCAATATGTAAACACTGTTGTTATGTCTAGAATATGTTCATTGTTGAAATCGGCCTTTTGCACAAATGCGAATTTTGCATACTTTGTTAATTGGGAAATAATGAAAGCCAGGCTTCGCTTTGTGCAGCGGGAGCACTCCACTGGGCAGCTCTGAGGCGGCAGCGCTCGCCCGGCCCGCGGCAGCTCCGCGGCAGCTCCACGGGAGGAGCAGCGCCCGGCGGCGGGCTCAGCGCCTGCGATGCCAGGGCTGCTCCGCGCTTCCAGGGCGCTAAGGAGGGCTTTCCCACCGCCTGCTTTGCGCGGCCTTCGCCGCCCACTGGGACACGCCGTGAGGATCGAGACCCCTCCGGTCCGTGCAGTCTCCCCATCCCGCGCAGCTGTTTCGGTGTCCGCACAGCGGGGCGCAGTCCGTGTTCACTCCGAGCGCGGTGCAGGAGCTCGTACAGCGAATGGCTGCTCCGCCCTGCCCCGCCGGTCCCCACACCGCCCGGCCGGGTGCAGGGCCGAGCAGGCAGGGCAGGCAGCGGACTCCGTCCTGCATCCCCGTCCGGGGAGAGACGCGAGAGCCGCGCTGCACCTTCCCAGCCGCCCGCCAGGACAGCGACTGCAAGCGCGCTGCCCGCGTCCTGCCGTCCCTCCCCCCGCCTGTCACTCACAGGCTTTGCATAAACGCTCCCCCCGCCCCCCAGCCCATATACCCCTTCTCCGCTCCGCCGCCGGGGCAGAGCTGCGGCCGGCGTGCCAGCAGTAGCAGCAGCTCCTTCTTTTCTTCCTTCCGTCCCTCTTCCCTACCTCCCGCCCTCCTTGCGCGACCCGCCTCCCGCCGGCGGCACCAGCTCCGCCCGGCACTGCCGCTCGCCCGCCGCGTCTCCGCGGCACCGCCGAGCCGGCACAGCCGAGCTTCCCTCCCATGCGCGGCGCTGCGCAGCCCAGGGACCTCCGCGCTCGCCCGGGAGCCGCTGCTGTAAGTTGGTGCCTCCGACTCGGTGCAGCACCGGGCTTGGAGGGGAGGCGGGTGGGCAGCGGCGGGGCAGAGCTGGGGGGCAGAGCTGCCGCCGCGCTGCCTGCGGTGCTTCTCCGGCTGGAGCCGGGCTGCCGTATTTGCCCCCGGCACAGCCGGAGCCCGGCCCTCCTCCGCCCTGTCCGGAACGCCAGGGACCAGCGGGGCACGGGGCAGCGGGTGGGTAGATCCGGGGTGGTTGCTGTCTCCGGTACGCGGCTGCCCTCGGAAAGCGTCGGCTCCTGTTACGAAGTATGCTCGCCTCTCCGGTGGGCTTCAGCTTCCTGCTTGGGGCCCCGGGCGGTCCGGAGCATCCCTCAGCGGGCGTGAGGCAGGGCAGGGAATGAAAGAGCGCCTCGCTGCTCCCTAAGCTGGCTGCGGCGCTGCTCTCCCTGCGCCGGTACAGAAACTTTTGCACGTGGTTATTGCTCTATAAAGGAAACCAAATGCATGTTAGCTTCTCGCACTGATTTTTATATCACATTGGGAAGAAGCCTTGCAAGTTTCTTTTCAGAGTTTTTAGGCGTTTTGATGGAGCGAACTGAGGGGAATTTAGAGTTGCGTTTCTTTGTCTGCATGTGGTGAGCTGTAATGCATTCCTAGCAGGAGCAGCGTGTTCTGCTTTCTGTCTCGTTGCAGGTCCTAGGCAGCCACTGAGCTTGAAGACTTTAGGCAGGGTCGCGGTTTGCCTCTGCCAAACTGATAGTATCGGTGCAGATTTAGCAATTGAAAGCGGTTTTAGTTACATCGATGGGATAATAGCAGATTTCCTCTCTTTCAGCTGTTTCACTGTTTCTAAAGAAAAACGCAGCCACCACCGTGTAATTGCACAGTCATATGAAAATGAGCGTGCATCAGGGATGTGTCAGTAATTTGAAAATACTTAATTTTTCGTTTGATTTAGGCTGAGACCTGCATGCTGTAGAACTGTTAAGTAGGACAAGGAGCCTGTTGTTTAAAGTAGTGTTTACTACTGGGCTGCTGTGACAAGTAGCCTGTTGAAGTGTAATTATAAATCAAAGTCTTGGTTCAACCTCTGTTCCTAGATAAAATCTATATCTGTAATTTACTGACCACTTCTTGTCTTTTGCATACAAATACTATTTCCAAGGAAAAAAATGCCTGAAGGGATTTGGCTAATATTATTCAAGATGAGCACTTGATCACTGACTGTAGTTTACCTCTGCTGAAGTATTTGAGGCTTGCACAATTTCCAGCACTGGAGAAATTGGAGATGTCATTTTGACATTTTTATATTCTTGTAAGATTCTGTATTGACCTAATTGCCAGAGATTCAGAAAGGATATTTAGAGAAACACTGCCTGTTAGTGACTGATGATAATTACTTAAGAGTGTTTGTTCAGCTAGTACACGTGTGAAATCATCTCAGCACCACAGTGGAGGAAAAAGATATGTATAGATATGTATCTTTTTTCTGTTTGGGGAAATATGTTAGCTTATCTTAAATGTGAATTGGCGTATTTTGAATTCCTCTCAATAGATGACATTGCGATGATAAAGGCAATCTTACAGGAGCAGTTCAAGACCAGCATATGTGAAATCTACTTCTCACCGAGACACTAAGTCTTCTACTCTATAGTGAAATGCCGAGTGCCTTATTCAGTAGCCGTTTGAGAGTGGTTCTTTTACAATTTTTAAATTTTTTTCTTTAAAGTTGTATTTGTTGCTATGGCTGTGGGTGGGCTTGGGTAACAGACAGTGATCTGTTCTTCCCCTCTGCATGTGGTCTGTAGTTCACTAGCCTCCAATGTATGCATAACTGCAGGGTGTTTTTTTTTTTTTTATGTTTGCCTCTATTTTGTTGTGGTTATGGGCTCATTCTGAATGGTGCTGAATAAGTGGTGCTCATGGGAGTATACAGCCTGGTGAAAGATCTAAATGCCTGCATTTGCAGCCTCTGATGTGAACTTTACCTGCCCTGTTTCTGAACCCTGGGTGCATGATGAAAGAAAGTTTTCAGTATACTCTGAATTCCCCCAGTATGTGGGGGGAAAGAAGAGGACCTGTGTTTTCACAGAGATCCTGGCATACCTAGACTGTGATGTCTATACATTCAGTTAATTGGAATGGAGAGTGGGGGGCAATGAGCGTATTCAGATCCTGGTTATTCTGTTGTCTCTGATCAGTGGGATGTTTAGCTCCCATCCTGCTCCCTGGTGAGGAGCCTTGAAGGAGTAGGTCCTCAGTGTGAGGAAAACCCACCTGTAGAGATCCAGTGAATACTTTGCATTGCATCGTAATAGCATTTAAAATAGTAAAGTGCCTGGAAAAGTTTGAAAAAACCACAATAAAGTGTTCAGTTTCCTATTTGTGCCTTCAAACAGCTTGTATACTAGTATTTCAGGCCATGACCTTTCTATAGTCCTTCAGTTCCGGGAGATTTCAAGCTGTAAATGGTCAATATCATATTTTGGCTATAGGTTAAGTGGGTTATTTTAGTCTGAGATTAATGCTCAAGGTCCTTGAATCCCATCTGGGTATTTTTTTTGCCAGACAATACGATTTCATTAAAGGTAATTTAATTTTCCTTGTAAAAGAGTTTGCATTGAAGACATATGATCTGCCTTAAGTTTTTCTGTGTTTAGGGTTAGCGCATTTAATTGGTATAGGGAGCACAGGTAAGATACCTTTCTAAACTTTTGCATGGTAGAGTGAGACAGATACTCTGGCATGCAGAACTCCTCTTTGTTTTGGAGGATTTTGGATTGAGCACCGTATATTGGGCTGTGTTACTTGCTCTTTTCAATCCCAGTTAAGTTTCATCAGGCAAACTGTGTTTCAGATTAAAGGAAATGGGCTATGGTAGTTTTATGGTAAGATGTCTCTTTATTCCTCACTTTAAATTGGGTTTGGGGGCCTTTTTGTGGTAACTGAAGAGAAAGGTGTATCACAGACTTGGTGTTCAATATGGTGAATCAATTTGTATGGATAGTGAGGAGGATGGTACTGGCTGTGCTGCAGTTAATCTGCAGGTGTTGCATGTTCCCTGTACACAGATTTCTTGTTCTGAAATGGAGGCTGCTGTCCAAATTGAACACATGGTTTTGATTTTGTTGGTGTTTCTGCTTGTATGACTCTAGAAAAATACATGTATTAAAAATGCTATTTTTGAGGCTTGCAAAGCTCTTGTTATTATCTTGAAGCATTGAATGTAGGAATGAAATTCTGCAGTTCTGTACTGCTTAAAGATTATTAAGTATATGAAAATGTCTGCATGAGACTAAAGTATATCCACATTAAAAACCTTCACAAGTAGCCCCAGGTCCTGCACTGACTTAGGGCATTGCCTGCTTTCCAGGTGGACCTTTTGGTCAGTTCTTTATTTGAGGGTGTAGGAAAAGGTACTCTGGACATGTAAATGCCATAGTAATTAGGCAAGTTTGGTTCTTATCTTTTTCTGAATTTTCTCTCTGCAGTTTGAAGATAGAGAAGTGAGATTGTTACAGTAGCAGTCACAGCCACAGCTTGCATTGAGTTCTCTATGTTTCATCTCCTGCTATTTGCACAGTGGCTTTTTGGCCATTAGCTTCTTATGGCTGCCAGTATTCCTCCCTTTCCTTATACTATGTACCATTTTGGCTTGACTCTTAATTAAAACTGGAAACTTGCTGCTGTAATTATACACAGACCTGCATATAAAGGAAGGTAACAGTAACATTCACCTCTAAACAGGATCTGAACAGTGTTTTGTCAGTTAGGAATAGGGCAGGATAGGATATGTCTTCTGTTTTATGCCTCCTCAAAACTGCAGAATGAACTAATGTCTTAAGCTCTGAGGACCTGACTTTCCAGGTCGCTTCAGAGGCAGTGTATCAGTGACTTCAGCCGGTAGTCAAAACATGATTTTCTGCTGACTCTGCCTGTGTCTATGCTGTATCACTATAGTAGGCAGCGACTGAATTCTGTGGCATACAGGTGGAATTGCTAGAATTTACTAGTCATACTTTTTTTAGTTACACAAGTCTAAATGTATGGCTGATACTAGGGTTTTATTTGAAAATTCTTTTTTTTTCTTTTTGTGCTGTTGCACATGGAATCACTATACCAAAGAGAAGCTTCCTAATGGGATTAGTAGGTTTTTGTTCCCTATGCAGCTTTTGACATTCCTTAGGTATTCTGTCTGGTAGCTCTTCCTGCTATGATTCAGTACAGGAGAATGTTTCAAGCGTGTGCATGTGTATGTATGTAATGAATCAGCTGGTCTAGGTTGGGGAAGGGTGAGAAAATCAGTCCTGGTTCCTTTTCTTTCTCCAACTTACTTGCTTACTGTATTGCTATGAAAGTTGGAGATCAGGTTTCCCAAGATAAACCTGCTCTTGGGCAACAAATTTAGACTATGTCATTTATGAATCTCAGCTTACAAAAAACAAACGCATGCCAAAGGAAGATGTAATTCTCTGTCCACTCAGCTATAATTTAGAGTTTCTTCTCCCCCATCCTATAGTGAATGATAGGCACACTTTTTGATACGTAAAAACAATGAACTTGACTTTCATTTATATTAGGTTTTTTTCTCTGTTTATAGGTGTGAAAGAAAATGTCAGTCAGCATGCATGAAAATCGCAAGTCTAGGGCCAGTACTGGCTCCATAAACATATACTTGTTCCACAAGTCATCCTATGCTGATAGTGTCCTTACTCACCTGAACCTTCTGCGTCAGCAGCGTCTCTTTACAGATGTACTTCTCCATGCTGGAAACAGGTCATTCCCCTGCCACAGAGCAGTTCTAGCCGCTTGTAGCCGCTATTTTGAAGCAATGTTCAGCGGAGGACTGAAAGAGAGCCAGGACAGTGAAGTTAACTTTCACAATTCGATTCACCCAGAAGTTCTGGAGCTTCTTCTGGATTATGCGTATTCCTCCAGGGTTATCATCAATGAGGAAAATGCAGAGTCACTGCTGGAGGCTGGCGACATGCTGGAGTTTCAGGATATTCGAGATGCTTGTGCAGAATTTCTGGAGAAAAACCTTCATCCTACCAACTGTCTTGGTATGCTGCTGCTGTCAGATGCTCATCAGTGTACCAAGCTGTATGAACTCTCTTGGAGGATGTGCCTTAGCAACTTCCAGAGTATCAGTAAAGGCGAAGACTTCCTCCAACTGCCAAAAGACATGGTAGTGCAGCTCCTTTCCAGTGAAGAATTAGAAACTGAAGATGAAAGGCTGGTATATGAATCAGCTATCAACTGGGTCAACTATGACCTGAATAAGCGTCACTGCTACCTGCCGGAGCTACTGCAGACAGTGCGACTGGCCCTCCTGCCAGCCATATACCTTATGGAGAATGTGGCCATGGAAGAACTTATCACCAAGCAACGGAAAAGCAAGGAGATTGTAGAAGAATCAATAAGGTGCAAGTTGAAGATCTTACAGAATGATGGAGTGGTCACCAGCTTGTGTGCCAGACCCCGAAAAACTGGCCATTCACTTTTTCTTTTGGGTGGCCAAACCTTTATGTGTGACAAGCTGTATTTGGTGGATCAAAAGGCAAAGGAGATCATTCCAAAGGCTGACATTCCAAGCCCACGGAAAGAGTTCAGTGCTTGTGCCATAGGCTGCAAAGTATATATCACTGGGGGACGAGGATCAGAAAATGGAGTCTCCAAAGATGTGTGGGTGTATGACACCCTTCATGAGGAGTGGTCGAAAGCTGCTCCCATGCTGGTGGCTAGGTTTGGCCATGGCTCTGCCGAACTTAAGCACTGTTTGTATGTCGTAGGAGGACACACTGCAGCAACTGGCTGCCTTCCAGCTTCCCCTTCAGTATCCTTAAAGCAAGTAGAACAGTATGACCCCGTGACCAACAAATGGACCATGGTTGCCCCGCTGCGAGAGGGAGTGAGCAATGCAGCTGTGGTCAGTGCAAAGCTGAAGCTGTTTGCTTTTGGCGGTACCAGCGTTAGCCATGACAAGCTGCCCAAGGTTCAGTGCTATGATCAGTGTGAAAACAGATGGACAGTACCAGCCACCTGCCCCCAGCCCTGGCGCTACACGGCTGCAGCTGTTCTGGGAAACCAGATTTTTATTATGGGTGGAGATACTGAATTCTCTGCATGCTCTGCTTATAAATTCAACAGTGAGGCATACCAGTGGACTAAGGTGGGAGATGTGACAGCGAAGCGAATGAGCTGCCATGCAGTGGCATCTGGAAACAAATTGTATGTGGTTGGAGGCTACTTTGGCATTCAGAGGTGCAAAACATTGGACTGCTACGATCCCACGTTAGATGTATGGAACAGCATAACAACTGTGCCCTATTCATTAATTCCCACGGCATTTGTCAGCACATGGAAACACCTCCCCTCCTAATTGTGTATATGTTGGCAATTACAAGTTATCAGGTAAGAAATAATACCTTTGAATTTCACTGTAATAGTGCTTTTCAAAAAACTTTTCAGCAGCAGCTTTGAGGAGGGGTGAGTATGTTTGATCCAATTTTACATCTGAAGCACCTGAGACACACATACATTCATGGGCTGTTGTGAGCCAGGCACTGTGTCTGTGACAAAGCCAGATGCTGGAAGTAGTTTGCCACATATCTTGCACCCCCTTCTTTTACAAGGCCTTTTCCTGCATGATTTAGATGCAAAGGACTGAGCAAAACCAGCATTTTCAACTTGTGGGGAAATGCAGCTAATCGTTTGGAAATTGACTCTTGCTCTGCTTTTACGTACTAAATGCATGATAAACAAAGGTTCCAGTGCCATTTTGCTCACGACTGAGACTAGGTCACTCTGCATCCAGTAACAGTACCCAAAAAAGATACAGTAAATTCTGATCTGAAGCTTGATAATGAATTCACTTGAATTTCCATGCAGACCCTCTTTAGGGAAAGTTACTGTCTTATGAGAGGTGTTTTACAGGGAGTCCACGTCTAATATTTGACCTTTAGTCTAAACAGCATGATTGCATCTGCATGGACTAAGGTTGCATTTTCTCCATAGTTACACTTTAAAACACAGATTTTTCAGAATACTTACGGTTATATATGTTGAACTAGATATAGTGTCAGGAAGATGTGTAATTAATATTGCTGCCTGGAATAATTACTAGTCTATAGCACACACTGTTCTAAAACAATTTAATTATACATAATGGGCCAAGCTCTTACCAGATGCAACTTCAGCATTGTATCTTCTCATAAGCAAGTCTGAATTTGGTCTTGCTTGGTTGGTTGTTGTGCATTTCTTATTTTTAGGAGGAGGGGCGAAGATTTTCACTATTAATCCATGTATTTTGCAACAAACCTGGCAGGCTCCCATTTGCGTTGTGTTGCTTTTATTCCCCACTTCCCCCTTGTGGCTTTAGTACAAAATCAGTTACTACCAGCCAAGTAAATACAGTGAGTTTTTGATCTCCAACAATCAGTGCCCTGTTGATGCTAGTTTCTTTTTGGATTTGAGTAGTGTATCTTGTGCCCATGAAGGCAGGCAGGTTATAAGGAAAAGGCAAAGACAGTTGCAGTAATTAAACAAGCTATGCATGTGCTTCTGGGTTACCTGAAAGTTCAGACTGACAGAGGTTCTCCAGAATATAGGAAGAACAACTTGTGTATAAAGACTTTTCTAGCTTCTTCTGTTTGGGACAGATCACTGGGGAGGTTTTTTTGTGTTTTTGCAGCAGTAGACATTTGCCTGACTCTTGCAGTAAATGCAAAACCCAAAGGTCTTTGAAGCAATGTAGGCAGTATAGACAGTTACTCTTGTAGTTGCCTTTCAGTTGACTGGAGGCTTTGATTGAGTGAAGAATACAAGGTTGGGCCCATGCAAAGCAGCAGTTCAGTTGAAATCTAGTGTGAAATTGGACTGTGTTGTGCCATCAGCTGGTCTTCTCTCAGGTAGTTGTTTGCCTTGAAAACACCATCCCCCATCCCCCCTCTCCCCTCTCCCCTATCTCCTCTCTCCTCTCGCTTTGTTTCTCTCAGACTTCTCTTGGGAAAGCAGGGCAAACTCTAGAGACTTACTAGATCCTGGTTACTGGCAGTAATTGCCCCCTAAAAGCAAATGGAAGCCCTCATTTCCGTGTGTCAGCTTCCTCCCTAGCTGGGAACTATGTCTTGATATCTTCGGTTAATTTGTATTATTACTGACTTTATGCAGTTCTCAGTGTTATCAGAACAGCAGTATTGAATGCCCGGACTCAGATCTGTGCCAAGAAAAATATTGACTTATTCTTCTGAGTCTGACTTAATTGTTCTGGAGTTTACAGTACACGAGGGAGTGCTTTATTTTGAAAAAGAGTTCTCTGAACATAACGGTGCGAAAAGCTTTCCTTTACTCTGCAGTATCTTGTTAAAAGCCATTATTTTAGCTTCACTAACACACAAGTTAACTGTCTGAATGTAGCCATAGCCTGAAATCTCTCCCGTGCTGTGTGCTCATCCAGCAAGTAGGTTGTTTTTTTTTCCTACTGACTCCTGCTGTTTTGTCAGTGGGTGGGAGGGACAAAAAGGAAATTATGTCTGATTACTCTGTTTTCATGGCACTGTGTGGCCCCAGTCTGACAGCTTTTAGGAAGACTTCAGTCTGCTTTGTCTTGTTCATCAAACTTGGGAGTTTTGAGTCGGGTTTTTTCCCTTCTGTTTTGGAATTGTTTATAGTTTTTTAAAAGTTCATCCCATGACTAGGAACACTGTTTTGACTTCAGTGTTGATAGTCAGTTTTGATGGGAAGAATGTCATGCTATGCTGAAGAATGCCTAGAAAAGACTAATCAACTCTATGGGTTGACAATTTTTTAGACATAGAAAAATAGCCCACACTTGCAAAACCACTACAGACTGTTGTGTAGGCTGGGTTGTTTCCTGTGAATGTTCTGTGTTGTTCTTAGGCATCATAGCCTGAGAGAGATGTGGTGTGTTCATAGGATCCGTGTCAGTGCGCTGGAGCTCATTTGCATTGTAATGAAGTAGGATTTGCCTTCTAAAATTCTAGCAGTGCTGTCAGAAATTACATGATGATGGTTTGGACGCTGGCATTTTGATACAGCTTCACAGTGAAAAAGCAAAGCACAGTGAAAAAGAAAAAGCAAAGTCTCAACATCCAAAGGCTGAGTTTGTAATTGAATAATCAGTTTTATAGAGGACTCTAGGATGGATTTATTGATGCATGGTATATTGCTGTGTGAAAAGAAATGAGGCAGAATTCTGTTCTAATGACTAGTAGATGTATTCTAAGTAAAGGGTTTTATTGGCCCTTTCTCTATTGGGAATAAATTCAATTCAGAATTTGTTAAGGTGAACAGAGGTATTGGGGAAAGACACTTTCACCTCTCCTTCTGCTTTGCTCTGACCAGGTTTGTTTTGGCTGAGGGATAGAAAAAACTCTGCACTAAGTGTTCATGTGGATTTTTGTGGAAGAGAAGTTACCTAAAGTAACTAATTAAGTTTACTTAAATCCACAAACTTTTAAGATTTTGGGGGAACATAAAAATGTTGAAGTATGCAGCATACAGAGCCCATCACTTTAAAAAGTGTACTGTGCCAGTTTGATTTAGGTTTCAAGTGACTGAATTTATACCCAAAAAATTTGTCAGTCTTTCTGCAGTCAATAGGATGGTTAGCAGAGCAAGGTTAGTAGAATAATGAAGTCAGAATCTGATGCTAAATAATTACCTTCTTGACTGGTTTGTGTGTCAGAAGTTGGGTGTTACACCAGAACCCTGAGGTTCGGGGTGGGCAGGGAAGCCCATCAACTGGGTTGTATCCTAAGCCTACCTTTTAGATTTTCTTTGACATCTAACAAAAACCTTATGGAATATTGTTGCAGCAAAACCTTTTAAGTATTTTTTCTCTCCTTTCTCTCCACCTCTTCCCATGCTTTTAGTTTACTCCTTTATTTGGAGAAGAGAATTGGAACCTCAGATCTGGAGAAGTTTTAATGAAGAAAAGTCATTCAGCATCTCTTGCATTTGAAGAAAATCATCTGCACCTTGTAAATTATCCAACTGAGACATGAAGGAATGGGAGAAGAAACCCCTGTCTTCAGTGCTTCAACACGTGGTTTAAATAAGAATGGATAAACCTGTGGTCTGGTCCTTGTGCTAGTAATTGTGGATTAAGGCCAATATTAATCAGTCCTTCAAAGATGAAGAAAACAGAGACAGAACTTCTCTTAGCTGTGCACCACACAGCACTCGATTTCCCCACTGTTTTATGTGAAATTCGAAACGGTTGTCACCTCTCTTTGTGGTGGTTTGAAGTGCCAGCGCCAGCTGCAGGGGAAGCAGGCCAGGTCTGAAACAGCAAGATGCTGCTGTGAATGAAGATACAGCGGTATTGCTGCTGAACTCTGCTGACTGGAGTGTGCTTGCCTGTGGGCAGTGCCTACAGCATCTGTTACACCCTGTGTTGCATTGTCCTGTGTGCAGTAAATGACCTTCTGCTTCATAAGGACTGGTCCAGTGGTGAAATGTTTTTGCAACAGTGGGGAACAAACATTACATCCCTGAAATGCTCATTGTTCCCGTTCCTCCCTGTATTTATAATTCAGTCTGTCCCATTCCTATTATGTTACTTGTTGTAGGTATAGTTATTTATTGTTCAGTGCTTGCATGCTGAAACAATGCCTGCAATTGTCTTCATGTTGCAAGGGCTTGTGTGAATTGTATGTTTTGCACATATTGTGATTGCTGACTTGCTCTGCTGCACAAAGAAAGAAAACTATTGGGTAACAGTTGGAGGTGGGAGGGAGGAGTGGCTTCCCAGTCGGAAATGGAAGGATTACAAGAGAGGATTTTAAATTACACATGTGCTAAAGGAAGAAGCCATGGAGGTCACTTTCTCAGGCCACCAGCTCCCCAGGTTGCATGTGGTGTGTCTTGTAGATGGTGTCCTTTCAGCATTTCATTTGTTGGTCATGCCTTTCAATTTCTAATCTGGAAATAGCCAAAGTCTATTGCAACACTCTCTTTGTGCAGCTTCCTGATTGCAACGCAAATACTGTGGAAGAGCTTCTGGATACCAAGCCCAGATGAAGTCATTGTCCAAACTTATTTATTTATTTATTGGGTTGGAGGAGGGTTACCTACAATATAACCACATTGTCCTGAAGGAGTGGAGAATGGTGATTCAAGAATAAAAACAAAAAAACCCCTCAACATAGGTTAATGATGAAGTCTTAAAAAGAGAAGAAAGAGCAGCAATTTTGCACTGACTGGATTGCCTCATCCATCTGGATTTCAGATGATCATCTGAGTGGCCAGATGTCAAAGACCCAAGTGCTCTAGAAAAATTCTTATGGGGATAGAAAATGAATCTCAAACCTCTTATCTTAAAAAAAAAAAAAAAAGCCCTCAAACTCTGCTGCTTTTTATGTTCCTTATCCAGGTGTGTCTTTATTCACATGGTTGCTCAGAAACCTCAGATGACC
This sequence comes from Entomyzon cyanotis, assembly GCA_024500445.1. Taxonomy (NCBI): domain Eukaryota; kingdom Metazoa; phylum Chordata; class Aves; order Passeriformes; family Meliphagidae; genus Entomyzon; species Entomyzon cyanotis. Next base: position 27,726,430 of record JAKEPQ010001021.1, on the reverse strand, counting down.
CTGAGAAACCAAACTTTGATTTTTAAATAAAATAGTTTCTTGTTCTTCTGGTCTTTGGACAGCGATGAAGCTACTCTTTTTCTTTGGAATTTCAGAAGCTTGTGTTTCACAGGTACTTTCTTTGCGAGATCCTGTCATGAAGCTTGTATTGTATTGTGTTTTTTTCCTACATGTGTCTGGAGCCCAACGTAACCAGCACGTTCAGTAACGTGGTTGGTGTGTGCTGTGGTATAAGTAAACAGCTGCATGTGTGCATGCAAAACAAAAATAGTCACATTGGTGATGCTTGCCTTTCTCTGTGTGACAGTGATGTAGCTGTATTTGTGAAAGCTTTGTCATCTGAAAGTGTTTACATTGGTCCCTGGAAGTTTCTCTGCGCTGCCTTACGTTTGATTTGCTGTTTGGAGTAGACTCTTTACATTTCAGAAATAAAGTGTTTGGAGTTCTGTGAATACTGAGAGAACATTGATTGATCATCAAAGTCATTTGCAGTTTTTAAAAGGGTGAGTTCCAGCTAGATGTGATAAAATTATAGTTCCACTGATTAAACTGGTTCCTTGAAGTGATAGATTTAAAAAGTGTTTAAACCCACAGCCTCTCTACCCGTGTCCCCCCACCCCCCCCCACCCCCTTAGATGGCCTTTAAGCAATAGGAAAACAGATTAGGATAGGTCTCTTTTCTATATCCCTGTACTTGCACAGGTTGCCATGTTAAAACAAACAGCCTTGAATTTCTGTTGCCTTTCATCTTGTGGATCACTCTCAGGGGTGTGAAGGGAGCCATAAAATCAGACTTCCTGTGTTTTGCATGTCCTCTCCCCAGGCACTAGCAATTACATAAGGTACAAGGAAGTAAAGAACTGGGTCCCCAGGGGCCCCTGTGTTTGAATAAGAATGTGTAGCTTTGAGACCTGTGTTCTCTGTCAGGCTGATCACAGAGTCCAGAGGTGAAGCTGCCCTGCGTCTAACTATTTAACTTGTAAAATCTGTTTTGTAGTGCCATGCAGCTTCCAAAAGTGGGATGAATTTTCTACAGCTGTTTCCAAAGTTGTGGTCTGCTTTCAAGTCCTCAGTTAATTCCTGTGTGTAGGCTGAAGGAAGCTGGAGTCAGGGTGGGCCTCTGGCTCTGCAGGGAATTCACTAGGCTCTTGCTCTGTGAATTGTTGTGGGAATCCTGGCTAACTACTTGACCATTTCAGTCCTGCAAAACACCCCACACTTTGAAGCAAATGCAGTTCACAGCAGAGTGCACACAAAAACCCTGGCATAAGATGGGAAGGTTCCTCTTTTTTTGCAGGCTGGTTGCTGTAGAAACATGTAACAAAGGACAGCCTTCCTCTTCTGGTATAATTGTGCAGCCCCTTTTCTATATGTCTGACACCTGTCTGAATGAGAGTGATTAGAACAGAGTAATGTTCCCATTCCTGGCCATTGAAGATGTGGTTCATGTGCTAAAAGAAAACTGTGCAAGTGAAGAAGTAAAATTGTCTATGTTGTTTGCTACTACATCTTAAGATTTTGTAAAACTCACTTTTTTTCACAATGTGAAACTGAAGGTCAATAAATTATTAGATATTTCCTCTCCATGGAATGTTTATTTGAAGTGTTGTCTCTTCCTCCCCTCTTTCCTTACCCCTAAATGCTTTGAGTCCCTAATAATGTCCTTTTTATGTCCTCTTAAAAGAAGCACATCAGCAACATGCAATTAAATGCTTTGGTTTAAGCTTCTGCTTCAGTTGCGCTTTCCTTCCCTTTGTTCTGTTCTGCTGCTGTTACTATGATCTCTATCTCAAAGTTCAGCAGTTAAAACTCGGAGAGCCTCAAAACATTTAAGAACAGGAAATGCAAGTTTGTTGTTGCTTGCAGTACAGTTTAGTTAGTGCCTGATACCACTTGGAAGTGGAATTAGGCATCTTGAATCCTTTCTAATTATTCTCAAGTCAGAAAATGCTGGCTCTCTAAAACATTCCAGTTGCTTTATATACTGTACATGTATAGTGAAACTCTTCAAACTTTTTATCTGACTTATTTTTTTGTGTATACAGGGTGGTGGGGTTTTTCTTAGTTTTAGGTGGGTTTTTTTTCTTTGATTTTTTTGTTTGTTTGTTGAAATACTATTTTAATGCAATTGATTTTCTACATGGCTTAGCACCTGTCTGGTCTGAAAGTGTTGCAGAACACTGTCCAGATATAAAATAGCAAGTTTTCTGACAACTTCTAAACTACTTCTATTGAAACTCCTGCAGCTGCCCAGTGAAAAGCCACCGGTTTCTTTGTGGTCTTTCATTGTTCAGAGGAGTTGGGGCCATAGTATTAAGTGACTTTCTGGTCTTGGCATGGCTTGGTTAACCTGTGTTTGAGATGTTTGCCATCAGTTTTGGCTGTGGTAGTGGAATACTTAGAGGATCTTTAAATATGAAGGATACTGGAAGAAATCAGACTTTCCACAGAACAAGGTAAGGTTAAGTCAGTTTCAGTGCTTGTTGCAAGCTATTTGCTGGCCAGTAAAGTGTGTTGGTGGTTGTGGGTTTTTTTTGGTTTGGTGTTTTGTTTTTGGGTTTTTTTGTTTGGTTGGGTTTTTTTGTTTGGTTGGTTTTGGTTTTTTTTTGGGGGGGTTGGGTTTGGGGGTTTTTTTGTTTGTTTTTTTTTGGTTTTTTTTGTGTTTGGATTTCACCAAGGCACAGGATGCTTAGAGCAGCACTGGGTGTGAACAGATGGCTGTAGAGTGGCTCACTGATGTCATTTTAGGGCACTGGGTTACTTATTCTATCTGGTCATGGAGTCAAACTCCTTTGCTTTGAAGTTTTCTCATACTGGAGGTTTTGATACTTATGGTGAGAATGTAAAAAAATAATTACATTTAGGTTTAAAACAACTGATAATCTGAACAAGACATCTGCAAGGCCTTTGCTTTATTCATGGTAAGTATGAAAACTAAATGCCTTGAATGATTAGAAAAAAATCAGCTCATTAGCATTGACCATGGCTTCATCAAGCATACTAGGGCGATCAGCTCTGACCTGGGAATGTCTCAAAGGCCCTGTTTATGCTAGTAGATTGAATATGCCTGTGGATGGTCTGGCATGGAGGCCAGCTGGCATGAAACAGTTTAGAGCTCTTTGAGCTGCCCCTTGTCCTGGCAAAATGGTGGCTGCATGCGAGCTGCTTGGGGTGGCTGCTGGTGTGCTCTGGCTCCTGAACCCTGCCCAGGAATACTCCAGAGGAGTGCAAGTTTGCATGGGCCAAAACTATGTTGGTGCTGCTGAAATGATTGAGCAGAACTGACAATCTGTGCCTGGGAACACTCCTGAATCCAGCTTGATATATTGCCATTGTCCCAGCTGGGACACATGAGTAACACCACGTTTAGGTCCTTGGTAACTGTGTGGGCTGATAACTGATTGTCTGACCTGGTATCAGTGACCTAAGTGCTGTTGAAGGTGGAGGAAGGAGTGCTGTCTCTGAGTGACACACACCTTGGTAAATGAGAAAGATGGGTCCCAAAGAGGTGGGGTCATGCTGCTTCTTCAGATGCAATAGCACAAAGCTTTGGAAGTGCAGAGGGAGGAGGGCAGGAGTGTCCACACTGTGGGTAAAAAATGTTTGGTGTGCCCAAAGCCTTCCCAGTGGCAGTGGGTGCATGGTGTCTCCTGGATTCAAAATAAGAAAATGGAGCAGAGCTCCATCAGAGACACAGCACAAGTGTGCACCCAGGAGCACATATGTGTGCCCATAACTGTGGCTGGAAAACCCTGAATGAGACAAGTCACTTTTCTTATAAAAGATCATTAGTTCCTAGTTTTACCCAGCATGGCCTCATTTTTGGCCCTTACACCTCTTACTCCCACATAGTTTACTCCCCTCCACAGTGTGAAAGGCTGTGATCTAAAATGGTCTGTCATCTGGGTGTGTGTCTGCACATAAACCATACAGAAACATAAATATCATAGAAAAGTTATATGTTTATTCAAATTTTTACATTTATGTGTGTGCATGTGTGTGTGTGTGTGACTTGAAGCCAAGTACAAACTCCCTCAGTAGTAACATATGCACATGCACAATGTACACAATGACCATCTGTCTTCTATGTGTCTTTAATAATGGTCTGTGAATTTTAAAGTGTCGCTATCTGTTAGAAACTGTACATTGTAATATGACAATTACCCTTAAAACAAAAAAAGGTATATAAGGCATGACTGTGAATTAAAATGAGTGGCTAAATAAATTACAAATCTCTTTCATAATCATGTTTAGGCAATGCCGCTGGCCTGACAATGCTCTGACAGTCTAGGGAAACCAAACTAGACAATGTGTCCTTTTTTTTGTGTGTGTGTGTCTAGTTACCCTAGAAACCATATTCTGTATCTCTGAAGCAATGGGGAGCTATGAAAGAAGCAAAACCACAGGAGTTTCTTCCAAGACCCCTCCTAATCCTTCTCTTATGTTATCAGATGTTCAGTCAATTACTTAGCACTTGGTATTAGATGAAGTTCATTAGATATTTTGTAATCACTCTGGAATTTGTGGGTCATAGTCCATGCTCTGATTCAGAGGTAAAGTTTATGGTTGACTGTGTTACTTAATTGCAATTATATATTTATTTGAGCCAAAGTCGCAAACACAAAGATTTTACAAACCCGCAGCTCTTTCCAGGAGATTTCAACAGACATCATCACATTTCATCCCAACACCACGTTCATTAGGGAGCAAAACCATTTAGTCCTAGCCTCAGGCTGAGAAGCTGGGGCATAGGGGATTCGTTGAAGGGTGCAACAGGAGTGGTACCAGAGCCTCCTCGGTTCTCCCAGCACCTTCTCTTGGAGACACTGAGTGCACAGCACCAACCAACAAGATGTCAGGCTGCTTTGTGAGACTGGCTGTGAAAACCTGTCTTCTCATTCATGTTGTTAATTGGCTTGAGAAGGGTTAAACTATTTACAGAGATACTGTCTCTCAAGACTAACAGACCTAGGTCTAAAAGAAATAGAAAGGACTTGCTGTCAGATAAATGCAAGCAGTCTGACTTTTTACACATCAGTCAGGAACAATAATTCTTTCAAGCAGATGGTTACTCTTTACCTAAAGAGCACTGATAGGAAGCAGACAGGCTTAGGGAACTGGTGGTAGCAGAGTATTTATACAGACTTAAAATGTTATCCTGCTCCTTGGCATCCCTCCCAGTATGGAAAGGTACTGACCAAAATAAAGATGCAGATCAGACCTTTAATCTTAGAGGCAATAGGCTTTCTTTTTCATTCCAAGTATAGAAACATCTTGTCTTAAAACAATTGGAAAGACTGTATTAAAGCCTGGGGATCTCTGTGAAGGAACTCAGGCAATGTTGTGGACTTCCTCCAAGGGTGAGTGGCTGGCTGGAGTGGCTTGGTTCAGGTGTTGGGAAGCAGCTGTGAGATGAGACTAGTGGGTTGGTGGCAGTGTTCCTGAGTACACAGGATAGTGGTCCAGCTTTCATTTTCATGGGAATGTATCCTTTACTTTCCCTCACCCCATCTTTGCTCTTCCTGTCCATACCTGTGCAAATTCCTCATAGACCTGTTGCCCCAGCCCTTTTAGTTAGACAGGGAACAGTGAATATTGCAGAATTAGGAGGAAGGGAGGAGAAAAACTTTCGAAGGCATTTGCTTACATATTGCCACTGGATATGGTCCAGGAGCTATATGCCATGGCCTGATAATCTTGCAGAGTATCTGCCTTAGTCCTGCTCTACCTGTTATGGCTCAGCCACACAGCTTGTAGCTATAAGCTGTTTGCAGCCCTGTGTGGCACAGACCTGTGTTTAGCTGCTCCTGGTTAACTTGTCAAAACCCTTAAAATACTTGTGTCATAAGGTAACACCTGATGTGATGTATTAGCCAGGGCTTGTTTGGCTATAAAAGGGTTAGTCATCAGCACTGATGTATGTCCTCCATATGTTGTCTTCTAGCTGAAGCGTGTCTTTCATCTTTGATCCTGCAAATGGGGTTCTGGAACAGCTGGGTGCATGCAGATGCTCTCACAAGGAACTACTGCTTCACCCTGCTCATGAGTGTCCAAACACCTTCCCAGTTAATGGGAGTATTTTATATCTGGACTTATTGGCTACTTTGCATTTTCAGCAAAACAATTCAAGTTGGTACAAGCAAGTCCCTCTCCCCTACCTCCCAGCCAGGAGAAAATACCACCCATTTGGTCACACAGTAGGAAAGTCTGTCTTTTGTTACCCAATGTTTTTTTTGCAGATTTATTTCTCAGTCTCCTTGTGATGGACACTTGGTTTACTTGATTTTCTATACAAAAGTTGAACACTTTTTTCCAAGTGTGCCCATACGGTGCCTGGGAAACCCCCCTGCTTGTGTCCTCCTGGCCACAGCATTGCAGTGAGCTGGGCACTGAGGATGAAGGGACATCTGCTTGGCTTAAAAGCAGCTGCTTGTGGGAGATGCTTTGGTTCTGCACAGGGATGGAGGTGTTGATTAAAAAAAGTGGTGAGAGGGGCACCTTGAGAAACATAGGAGCTTTCTTCCAGCTGGAGCAGACCTAATGCATAGCCTCCAAGATGTTAGAGGAAGAGTTTCCGAGGAGCCCAAGAAAGATATTGGGGGATTTCCAGTACTCACAGTTGCTGGTCTTGGGCAAGACAGCAGGAAAAAAAATAGAATTTTTCTGTCATGCACACTTCCTCCAAGAAAACACGGTATTTGTGCTTTCTTGGAGGAAGCAAGCAACTCTACTTTGTTAACCTCACACAATGAATTTGGGTTTCTACTTAAGAGTTATTTGATCTGACAAATAAGTATCTACAGCAGAATAAATAGATACCTATGGTAAAATATGCACTTACTGATCAATAGCCCATGGGCATCTATGGTCCATCTTGCTGACATGAAAGGGTAGAGCACACTCACCTCAAGCCTTATGCAGGGTCTTATTGAGCTGCTGCTTGGTGTTTCTTGCCTGAGACCACAGGCAGTAAATGGGGAAAAATGACCAGAGCTGTTTGCAGCCCCAGAACCTGGGGACCTGGCACTGGATCCTGACTCTACACTGAGCCTCAGCTTCAGGTAATTACAGTTGCAGCTGCCAATAAGCTAAGGCACATTTTCTCACTCTTTGCAGCTATTGTGGTCCTTAGAAGAACAAGTAATTTCTTTCTCCTCTTTTAGTTAATTTCAAAGCTACAAGCAGGAAAATAATATTTGTGGTAAAAAGCCCTCCAAACCATTAAAAACTGTGGTATGGGCTTTATAAATGCTGAGGCAACCTAGCTGGCTGTTCAGACAATCATACAATCAAGCCCCATAATAAGAATATTTAAATAAAAATGTGTAACAGTAATTTTTAACTTTGTTGGAATGGCAAACAATGGATTAGTTTTGATCTCTAAAATAGACAAAACCTTTTTTTCCCCCCCTATGTTTGTTAAACTAATCTAGTTAAAAGCTGGCCTACAAAATGCCTTAGCTTTCCCCCTGTCATCTCAGATACAGTCTTTGCCCTGCAAGCATGTCTGTGTGTGCTTAACTTCACACAGCCTGAGTACTCCTTTTGAGTTCAGTGGATTAATTCAGAGACCACAATGTTAGCATGCATCACTTGCAGGATTGAGGCACACGCTAACAGGAAACAATTTCATGATGAAGCACTGCGGAGTATCAAAATAAAGTGTTGAGAAAGGGCAAAACTTGTAATTTTTTACTGAGGCCATCCAAATATTGGTCCGTGAACAAACAGATTTTACTTTCTCTTGAGGTTGCTCGAACAACAGAATAAGCAGAAATCAACTACAATGACTTGGAAAATCCTAAATAAACAGTACAAATTTAATAGTTTTAAGATTGCCACTGTCAGAATCTATTTAGCATTCTTTTCTCATTATGCAATATTAGTTTCTTTAACATGCTTTATTAGTTTCATAAAATACAGAAACCTAAGTGTTTACTGAATTTTCCCCTGTCTAGACAGTGATGTGTGTACTAAAAAAAAAAAGTACAAAATACTTTCCAGCTGTTTGCCAAGAACTGCATTGGCAGAGAGGAAAATTATGTCTGTTTTTTCTGCTCTGAATAAATAGGAAGAGACTAGCTACTTAGTGATCTTGACAGCCTAGTCTGAGAGTTCACAATATTTGTGGAGAATTAGATGCAAAAAGCTCAGATTTATTTCTTTCTGTTCTTATGGCAATGAGAACTAGTGATCCACCCATTTTCTGCTGCTGTTGGACACCAGCAACACCACTGATGGAGACGTGCTCAGTGAATGTGCTGTTAGCACTGAGCATAGCTTGGATTCAGCTGCTTGGACGAGGGCTACAGTCAGGCGAGGGAAGACAGTTGTTACTCTTGCTCAGCAACCTGCATGGATTAATCACCTGATAAAATACATCAGAGCAGTTGTGAGAAACCCTGCAGCAGACAGCTGTGACATAGCTAACCTTTCTGAGCAGTTTCTCTTTGCTTTCCTGAAAATTAGAGTGTTTCCTTGAAGTTGCTGAGGCTGAGTACTGCCTCTCTCCTGGAGCACTCTGTAACCAGTCTCAGAGTTATTATGTCTGCCAGCAGCCACAGCTCAGGGAGATGCTCTTCTTCCACCTCATTTTTTACCTGAGCCTGCAGTAAGGGACAGAAGATCTTGAACTGGAAAATGGTGTACATAATAATTCTGTATTTTTATTGTCATGAAGAGTGGAAATGAACACCTATCCAGCATGTTGGAGCATCACACAGTCACCATATCCCAGGAGGGTTGAGATTGGAAAGGACTTCTGGAAATGGTGCATCCAACTTCCACCTAGCTCCCAGCAGGGTCAGTCACAGTGGTTTGCTCAGTGCCATGCCCAGCCACGTTTGTGCTTCTCCAAGAATGGACATGCTACAACCTTTCTGGGAAACTTGTCCTGGGGTTTTACCACCCTCACAGTGAAATGTTTTTGCTTATGTAAAAGTGGAATTGGTTGTATTTCAGTTTGTGCCCAAGGCCCCTCGTGCTGTCACTGGGCCCTGCTCTGGAGCCTGGATATGTCTCCACACTCTCCCATCAGGTCATACATCTCTTCAGTTTAGCTGTGTTTTAAAAATAGAGGGATGTTTCTCTTTTTAAAATTATCTGTTGAAATGGCATAATAGTAGAAAGGATGTTTTAGTGCAGTTTGCAGTGAATGTGTATGGTTTACATAATCTAGTAAAGGCTACCTCTGACTCATATAGCAGAGATATGGTACTAAATTAAGAACAATGCATTATCATATACCTGCTGAATCTAGAGTCTCTTGTGGAGCAGGCAGTGTCTGTCAAATCACAAACTCCATGTGTGTCTTCTTAATGGTTGGACTTAATGGTGATCTTAGAGGTCTTTTCCAACCTTAATGATTCAATGATTCCTTCACAAGGACTTTTACTCTAGGAATACTGAATATATTGATCATGTATACAAGCGATAGTCTGGTGCTCCACTAAAAAAATATGTTTTTTCATAGTATAATAAAGTAAGGATCAATGTTTTTGTGATAGGGCAGCTAAAAATCAATGTCATTTTATAGACAGGCCATATCTTTCCAATGGACAAGGTGGATAATCTCTGGAATGGGCTGGGGGTTGATTAGCAAATATATTAAAATCTGTAAGGTTTGGAAGGAAAATATTTCCTGTAGTTATTCAGTAAGTGACACTTTGTGCCGGTAGCTAGATCTTGATTCTGAATATTTTCGGTAATGTAATGCTCACAAAAAAATTAGTAGGAGATGGGTGTGTGAAACAGAGCAGGACTTACATAGACTTACAGAAAACAAAGCAGAAATCTTGCTAATTGTGCATTCTTTTGGCACTGATATAATTTAGGCAGAGAAGGTCTTGCTGAAAATTTTAAAATGACACTATGAGAGGCTTTTTAAGGAGGCATAAGTTTATTGGCAGGTGAGCAAATAGTGTATTGTGGTTTGATAAAGAGAGCAGAAGACATGATTTATTCACTAGCCAGTGAGTAGAGATGAAATGGAAATCATCAAGAAAGACATCAGCCCTTATGAAAATAATGATTTCAGACCTAAACCTTCCTGTTGTGTTTCAGATCTCCACACCTCTGCTTTGGACTCACTCTCAAAAAATCACATGCACATTGCTGTGCAGCTGAAGGGTAGAAACAATGGTCCCTATACAATTTTTAAGATCAAAAGATTATTTTTTTATTTCATTTATTGAATAAATAAATTCATATTTATTTCCATTTTTTATTTCTCATAGAGGTCTATGTGGGTAAAAAGATCTCCCGAATAGGGAGAATTTTGTAGGGAGTAGCACATTGAACACTTATATTTTTTTCCCTTTTACATGAATTTCAGCCACAATCTTTCACCTGTTGTTTTTGAACCCCAGCAGCTCACAAAAAAAATATTTTCAACCAAGAAGATGAATGCTATTTGTTCAAGACACTTGCTACTAAAAACTTGCTTAAAATAGTTGAAATGTTCACTTCTTTCTCTTTGCACTAAAAAAGTGTGATCACAGTGCTATGGGCCTGAGCTACAAAGGGATTAATGAGCTGTAGGGCTATCAGATCAATGCTGAATATCCATATCTGATTTTTGGTTCCCAGCCTCCCTCAGCTATCACTTAGTGTGATTCAGATATTCATATCTAATCCTGCTTTCATCTGATCATGCATAATCTCTCTGCAGCCTTCTCTTCAGGGTGCCTTTTGTTAGTAAAGCCTTCTAGAACTAGAATCTCTGTCTCCAATGGAAAAATCTTGAACTTGCTGACAACATTGAATTTGGCATTTAAATTAATTCAAAACTTGTATTTATTAGCTTTGAGTCTGAGAAACTCAAAAAATCTCTGATGCTGCTATTTCTACTCAAAATACACATATTTTTAAATATACAGGAGTGTCTGGACACTGTGAAAGTGTACCATTACATAAGCCCACATTCCCTGTTCAGGACTTGTTCCTGATCACAAAACCAATGAAATTCAAGTATAACTGTTATTGCTTAGAATCTTATATATACATCTGGTAGAATAATCAAATGAAAACTTTGATTTTGATTACGTAGACTAAATGGATGAAAGCAACAGACTGTTGCCAGTCTGTTAGGTAGAAGTTGTGTTACTTCTACCACATAAAGTATGAAGAATAGGAAATTGTCTCTCCTGTCTGGAGGCAATCATAACTCCATACAATTTAATTACCTTGTTTGTGTCATACTATTGTCTTTAAATGTTAATTTCTGACAATGTTACAGGGAACAGATCTCAGGTATTTCTGCCAGTTTCTGGGAAGGTAGAGTTACTTGAGAAACACTAAGTGACAACAGAGTTGGGCTGAGAACTGAAATTCAGGGCTTAAAAGGCCCTCCCAACTAGTCAGATACACAGCTGACTTGAAAGGTCACAAAAGCTGAGAGAAGCCTTTTCCTTTTCTTTGGATCTCTTTATGTTTTGGAGGCAGTTTTCTGAAATACTTTCATAAATATCTCTCGTTTTCCAAGAGAGGGGAATTTTTTTTTACCTGGTGCCTCATGCCTTTTCTTCCTAATGCTGAATATGTGTTTACATGCATTGAATAGGTTCATGTTTTGGCTCCAGTTCACAACGAAGTACTGAAGAGCTGGGGCTAAGAGTTGTGTATGGCGTGGCTGTCCCTGCTGTCAGCAAGGAGGAGACTGGGCTGTGTGTGGCTGCTGCTGAGGACATTGTGCAGAGGGCATGTGCTCTGTGACCTCTCTGTGCTCTTCCCTGTGAATACTGGAAGGATGAAGTTTCATAGCTCTTTCATCACCAGAAGGTGATGGGGAGCTGTGATGTGCTCCAAAGGGACTTCATTAGGCACTGCTGGGAAACGTGCTCCTTTGGAGAATTTGGGAGCAAAGCAAAAAACCTTCTTCTTTCCCAGGAGAGAAAGAAAGGGCTGAGAAAGTGGTGGGATGAAGAAATGTTCATGAAAGGTGGCCTTTGTCAGCAACTTTCACCTCTTGATTGATGCTGGGCGTTGGAGTGACTTACACAAACAGAGCAAGCTGCATGGCATTGCACTTTGCTGGCTTTAACCACAGCAGGGCTTGCCTTCAGCAGGTTGTGATCAGTTTTTGATCAGTGAATTGAGATAGATCACCCCTGTTGAAAAGTATGCAATGAAGAGATAAAAGCATCCCGTTACAAGAACAGAATCTGCTACTCAATCAATAATATCTGTAAGTTAGTTAATTTAGGAGAATGTAAATTTGCCCTGGCAGAAAGTGTGCCTAGACCTGTTGTAACAGTTAAGCACAACAGATTAGTGGTTTAATTTACTGGCAAACGTGTAGCCCATGGGTTCTAGTTTGCTCAGCCGTGGGAAAAGCCTCGGTTGTCAGTTCTTCTTCTTGCCAGGGCAGAAGTGATGACAGCTGAAGATTTATTTGTCTGTCACACTTCCCTCCTATGAACAAGGAAGGAGTCCAAAGGGATGATTAAATAAGCAGAATTACTTAGAGGAGATATGTGAATGGGCAGAGGAAATTGAGGTAGAGCTTTCCAAAAGCCTAACTGGTGGAGAAAGAAACTCCCTGAGAGTGACAACTATACAGAGAACAGAGAGCAGAGACTGGAGACTACTTGTACTGGAAAAGCACATGACTATGAGATAGCAAGAACTGGGAACAGGCACACAATCCTTGGAAGACCAAGAGTGTAGTTTTCAGCTGAATTCAGGACTGGGAACACAACCAGTATACTACACCACCATACAACTTGTCTCTTGAAGTCTTTTATGCAGCCTCCATTCCAAAACATTCAGCAAGATTTAATCACAGGAAAAATGCAGCTGATTTGGTACAAAATGCAAGCAGTGCAGGTGCTTTTTTATCAGATTTTATCCTGTTTTCACACCTATCTGCTAAGGGATTACAGCTGTTACAGGAGTTGATGGCTTTCTTCATAGAGTTGCGTCATGGTGTGTGACTCTTGTCAACTTACTGAGCACAGCAGGTACCTGATTGGAGTCTGCTTCCCAAGACCTTCCACAGGAAGGTTAGGACCTGGGCAGGAAATGGGACTTTTGTGGGAACGGAGAACTGGTGTGCAAGAGGGAATAAATAAGAATAAGCTTTTTAGAAAACCCTGAAATTAACTTCTTTTGAATCAAAGCCCCAGTAAATTGCCTTTTTGCTCACATTTAGTAGCCTTCTCTGAACCAAAGCTTATCAGCATGTGTGTATATACACATGTATAAATACAGGTGTAAACCTAGAAACAACCCTTGCCCTCATATGCAGCTGTCCTTTGTAGCACCCCTGTGTGCTCAGCACACTGCTTGAATTCACTCATTTGTATGCTGACAAGAAGTTGCACAGGGCAAAAGAGATATCTGCATTGGACTTGAATAAATCTTTCAAATCCAGGCTGTGAGGTAGAGAAATATTATCAAATTAAATATTATATTATGCAGTAAATTACTGCAGTAAATTATTACAAATGTTCTGCAAATGTTCTGAGTATTGCATTTATGAGGAAGAGTGCAGGAGCATTTCTTAACAACAAACTGTAAATAATCGACACTATATTCTGTGGCTAGAGCATCATTTTTTCTGTTCATGGCCTGGACTGACAGAAAGTTGTGTGGGGATAGATAATATTATTCTAAATCTGAGGCATTAAGCATCATAGATGGTCAGACTATATTAGTTGAACCAGTAGCAACTTATTTTGGAGTGTATTGACCTGTACCCAGAGCTACTTGTTAGCTTGAGGCAGGAAGAAAACACTTCATGGCTGAATGACACCCAACACACCATTTAGCACTGAATCTACAAGAACTTACTCTAGCTGATTAGATGCATTATCAAAATGCATTTAAAATCTTGTCTTTGTTCAGTCTGCTTTTGCAATTTAACATTACTGATATACCAATTTTGTGCCTGCTGACACAGATTCTGGGAACCAGATGGTTTCTGATGTATTGGTTCTTACAAGTTCACAGTTGAAGCCTTCATGCTGTGCATTGGCAAAGAGGGACAGAGAATCTTGTCTAGGTGATTTTACTGACCGATCACTTGAGTAGAAGGAGCCAAAGGGATATAACCGTGCAAATTGTAATTTTTACTATTTTGATAACAAGGGGTTACAAAAGAAGTTTGTGGTGTGGGGAAAAAACAAATTTTCATTTTCCATAGTCTTAAATAACATGCAGACTTCAGGACCACCTTACCCTGAAAAATAATCAGCTGGATGGCTAGAATGAAACACAGGAAAATTTGTTCTCAGTGAAATACTCTTGACATCTAAAGATACCACATATGTACTTTTTCCTTAATCAGTTTGACAGTCACAAAGATGTATTAATATTGCAACTATGCTAATTAGTCCTTTACTGCCCTTCCACCTCTCTCATACAGGACCTCCCTAGGAGTACCTGGAGGGTCCCCTGCAGCACTGGTAACAGAGTGACCTGCCATACAGCCAACACACACGAGAGAGAGCCCAGGTGTGCCACCCCTGCTGGGGCCTGGTGATCTGCTAAGCTGTGCCCATGAAGCTGTTAGGACACATGCACCTTTTTCCTCACCCTCAGCTGTATCAAAGGAAACAAGACATTTCAAAACAGAGGCACACAAAAGTTAGTGGACAAATGTAAATCTCTCCTTTTGGCTAGAGCCTAACCAGTAATTTCAGCCTTGCATTCTCAATCTTTTTTTTTAATGTGTCTTCTGAAAGAGCTTAAGAAAGAGTCTTTAATTAACCAGTAAATAGAGCCTCTTGCCACTAAGGAGTAGATTTAGAAGATCCCTTTAATTACTGGAACCAGATTGATTGCAAATACCAGTTTGCTCCCTATTCAAGTGAAGAGAGGTTCTCGTAAAGTGTTACAAAAAGCTTTCATTTGCATCATCCCTCCACTCCAACTGACAATGCTATTACATAAAGTGAGGACATTTTTAAATCCATATGTCCATATAGTTCTGTTTGAACTGGAAAGGCAGGTGAAGTTGGATTTACATGACAGCTCATGAAATTTAAAGTGGTGTTCTCATGGCTGATTTCTTGTCATGTGACTAATGTCTCACATTGTGTCTTGATGGTCCAACTGAACAAGTCAGAAGTTGACCAAGAACCTTGTTATATTAAATGAATTCTGTAAGTTAAGGTTTACAAGTAGTTCTGAGGACTTTCTTACTGACATTTTTCTAGGACTCCTACCTTGAGCTGTTTTTTGTATCTTACAGAACTACAGAATCTCTCAGGTTGGAAAAGAGCTCTGAGATCACCGAGTCCAACCTTGTCAACTAGACTGTGATGCTAAGTGCCACATCCAGTAATTTCTTGAGCATGAGTCTTCTAAGTAAGCACTGAGGGCTCTCACTATATTGCTATTTTCCTTCCATGCTTTGTCCCCGCCACTTAGGTGTATAAAATTATGTTAATTTAACTTCTCTTAAAGCCCCTCCTTTCTGGAATCCTCTGGTTTAAATTTTGCTTACCTGCTTAGCATGAAAAAAGTCTTCTCTGCCTGACTGCATAAGGAAGTCACAAGTCATTAACAGCTTGTGTTAAAGTACCTGGTGGGAATATGCAATCTGCCTAGAATGATATGTTTTGCTAAGGTGGGAAAAAATGTACTGAATGCTGCAAACGAAGAATGATGATTGATCTAGGGAGATAGGTGAAGGACTTTGCCCTGTCCCCAAAATCATTTACAGTTGCCTGGAGAAAGTCCAAACTAATGTAAAATACTTCCATTTGAAACATCAGATCCCCTCCAGCAGCAGCC
Source organism: Entomyzon cyanotis (assembly GCA_024500445.1). Taxonomy (NCBI): domain Eukaryota; kingdom Metazoa; phylum Chordata; class Aves; order Passeriformes; family Meliphagidae; genus Entomyzon; species Entomyzon cyanotis. Next base: position 27,710,692 of record JAKEPQ010001021.1, on the reverse strand, counting down.
TCATTGGAGCTGCTTGCTCCCAAAGCCAGAAGCTGTTATTAGAACAGGTTTGACCAGTTCCTGCAATTCAGAGAACTATTTAAATAGTCATATACTAGTGTTGCTGGACTAATCTGTGTGAAAATACCTCTGTCGCTTCAGTCACCACCACAGTGCTCCAAGATGAACCTTTACCTCTGATCCAAGAGTTACTGAGCAGCACTGGTGCCTGGGTTTAGCCCAAACACTGTGTCAGCATCATTAGTGCCCAAATTCCCAACTCTACAAGCATGGGATTGAGAAGTATCAAGGGAGTGGGAAGAGAATGTTTAACTGGAACAGCTGTGGAAGAATACAATGAGATCCTGTGGCTCTTTCTACAGGAGAATGCTCTCCAGCTATTTCTCTCTCTGTTGCTTCAGGGTGTGTGTCAGTCAGCTCTGCTTTTGGATGCAATTTAAAAACAGCTAGTAAATAATGAGCTGTGAAGGAGAAGGCTCTTAGTAATGGCCAAATTATAGGAGGAAAGGATGGGGAGGATCAATGGTTGTTGAGAAGGAACAATTCACAGACAGGAAAGGGAACAGAGTGGAGGCATTTGGTACTAGGTGGAGAACAGCACAAACAGAAAAGAACCAGGCCTGCTGGGGTTAATGGTTACAGCATCTACTAAATACAGCAAAAGCAAAATATAATTTGTTATTCTTGTAATACCATATGTCAGTATATCTCACCTCATGTCAGGCAGATGTTTCAACCTATGCCAAGAGCAAGATGTCCAGCATAAGAAACAAGAAAACAGCAAGGGTTTTCAGATGTCAGAGCATAAGAAAACACTGGAAAGATCAAGTGGAGATACATTTTGGGGGCTCTGTTTTTACACTGCTCTGGAGGAACAGACATCAGACTATTGCTATTATTCTTAAATGCTTATTGTGATGTCTACTGATGCATTTTCAGTTCTTTTATTCCTCCCTACGGGAGAATATCATAGGAATGTTCTATTTTCCTTTTTTCTCCAAAATCTGCTCAGAATCAAATAGACTGACAGCAGATTAGTGGATACATCAGCCTCTTATTTGAACTACCAGATAGGTATTGGCAATGGTATCAGTCACTGCTTTTATCCCACAGATCTCTACAACAAGCACTTGAGGTCCTAATATATTATTCCAGACTTCATATTGCAAATATTGATGTACACTCTAATCTCAAAGGAATTGTGATCAAGTTTTCACTAGAGGGAGAAAAAAGGCTAACAGCTGAAACTGATTTTATTAGATAAAACAATAGCAGGAAGGTTGGTGGATTAGTCTCTGGGCTCATACATCTCTAGTTAGAATTGACTGAATTCTTGCTTCTCATATGTGAACTGAAAATGGATTTCCCAGTAGGCTGGTGTCAATACAACAGAACTGCATGAGAGCTCTCAGACAATGAGAACAGTGAAGAAGTCACTGAAGATAACAGGTACATCCTCTGATCTGCAGGTTCCCACTCCTGCTCCTCATCCATGGTCAGGATGAGCTAGTTTGAAATTGTGTGCCTTTCGATGAAAAATAGGTGAACTAGTTTTCATTTGCCCAGTGATATTGTGAGATGAAAACACCCATAAAGGAGCAGTTCCTGTGGGAAAAAATTGTGGACTACTAGCTTACTATCCAATGTCTACATGTTATGTGTCCTTCTGCACAGGATTATCCACTGGAGTACAGAGCATGGTTCAGAAAATGTTAATGCCTATGGCAGCTGTGCAATGTTGCATCTCTCTCATGTGAAGCAGTCCATAATAGTGGTTGCTGCTTCAGATACATCTTCTCTAGTAGAAAAATGAATACTTCTGGGGCTATTAACCCAGCTGACTTTGAGAATATCACAAAAACAGCAGCTGCCACAACGACTGCTCTGTCTCATTTACTGTATTGGCTGCCAATCATCTTTAAGCATATACTCCATACAAAGGAAAGCACAAACAGTTCCTCACCTCTTTGAATCTTTTAAAATATTGCAACTATTTCCATCTTATAAATTTGCTCTTGCTTAGTTCTACCCTAATTATCATCAGGCTAGCTAGATAAGCTATTGGTCTTTCATCTATATAATATGCTTTTGGCCTGAGGAAAAACTAGAGTTGCTCAGTAATGTCAGAAGAACTAAACTAAAATAAACATCCACTTCTGATGTAATTTCTCCAAGGGGTTTCTTTGTGTGTAAAATATTCAGTCCAGCTGAAAGCTGCGGTAACTTCTTCAGGCAGTGGCTTTTGCTTTCCTTTGGAAGAAGACTATTACAAGGATTATCAGTTGAAGGGACAAGGTGCTTATTCTGCTCTCATTTCCACCAGCCTGGATCAGGACTAATTCTATTGACTTCAGGGATTTAGTCGCTGTGAGGGAAGAATGTGGGTGAAAAGGTGCGCATAAAGCTGCAGCCGCATTTTGATGCCGATTAGCACTGTTAAGCACTAGCAATCTGCTGTTGCCAGCCAGGAGCTTTCTAGAATTAGCGAGAGTGCTCTGAGCACAGCAACGATCAGGAGTTCACTTGCATGAGGGCAGTGCTTCTAAAGAGGTGTTTGATAAAAAGTGTACCAGTCATTCCCTGCATTTGTATTGCCTTTTGAAAATCCACTTCTTCTGTTCTGTTTTGTTTATATGTTTCTCAAGCATTGATCTTTACAGTGGAGTTTAACATTTCACTTCCTATCTTACTTCCATCCTGTCAAATAGAGTTTCAAATAACTGGAACCACTTGTCTTTCATGATCAAAGTGATAGAGAGACTTGTGTTCTCAAGCTTTCTTGGCAACATGTCAAGAACAAACCCTTCTTGTGTGTAATATATAATAATGTGGTTTGTTGCATGGATATATTCCATTTGAAGAAGTGGTAACTGCATAGATTTCAGGAAGTTCGTGATAAATTTAATTTAAGAAATACAAAAAACCCCTAAAATCAGACATAGAGTGATATAGCTTTCCTGTAGGAAAACAAGAGATTCATGGACTGTAAGGTCAGATAAGACCTTATGATCTCTAATTTGACTGGCTATATAATTTAGGCTACAGAATGTTGTTTAGTATTTCTTGCAGTGAGAATTACTTGTGCTCTTGACAAGCTTTCACAATTAGTGATATTGCTTAGTATTTATTTAAATGTGGTTGCAATAATATAATACACAGAGTAAATTTACCAGTTATTTTCCTGATTTCATACGCTGTGGGGTCAGTGACCTGCAAAACCTTTATGATCCCTGTGTTGTGAGAAGAACTCAAGGGCTGAAGTCATGGTGCCCTCTGAGTCTCAAGAAAATCTACAGGTCAATAACCTTTTATTTCTGACCTTTTAACTGGCTCTAGTGGGCCATGAAGACCTAAATGCCAGCTCTTTCAGATTCCTGGGAAGCTTCAAGCCTCTTGAATCTAATTCTCTCTGAGAGTTTTGCTCTCATATATTCAGGTCACTGATATTTCAAAAGCAACTTGCAACCATGTGCAAGGGGAAAATTTGGGGCATCCAGGATTATGTAGCTAGTGTTACACAGTGAACTCAAGGCAGTTGTGTAGCTCAGGAACCACTCTTCTGCCTGAAAGTAACTCATATATTTGCCTCACCTAACCATTCCTTTCCAGGGAGAGCAGGCATGCAGATTCCTCATGTGTTTTATCTGGATGAGGCCAATCAACCAACTGGTCACAGAATAGTTTCTCTCTCACTCTGCTGTGTTCTCCATTATAAACTCCACTACCCCCTTTTTAGTAATTCTATCTTTTCTTTTCTTTCAAAGAATGGTTTGTCTAACTATGCTAAAATCAACTGTCTATTCTCCTAACCTTTCTATTAATATCTATTTTGCAGGCTTCAAAATGTTATAAATTGTCTCAGTGCTGTTTTGAAGACAAATTTAAGACATGTTCACTTTGAGGGATTGAGGGTGAAGCTCTAATTTCATTCAAGACTGCCAACATGCAGGCACTCTACTGATCGAGAGAAAGGCCACATGAAAGAATGAACGTAAAATCCTTTTTATGGACAAAAATATCAAGGAACAACCTTTTTTTCTTTTTTTCTTCTTTCTTTGTCCCCACCCAAAAATCATCTTGAAATCAAATAGGACCCATGTTTTAGGATCTCTTCCACTCCACATAGCATAATGAAAACCAGGGCTTATTGCAAAGGCTGAAACCAGGAGCTGACCTGTTTGAGACTTGCCTCTTGTTCACTTTTGAACGCATGCATGCAGATACACATACACATATATCCATGCTGAATGGGGAAATGCACTATCATGCAGAATCATATTCTTTTATTCTGCTTTGCCTTCACTATCAGTTACAGAAATCACTGTCATACTGCAGGGTAATGGTGTCCCTCCTGTCTCAGAGAGAAGGGAAGATCCTATGGAAATGGCAATACCAGTCTACACTGATTCCTCCTGGTGTCTTCCCAAGCAAAAGTATGAAGGAGTATGAAAGTATAGGGCCTCATCAGAGATCTCCTTGAAAACCCGATCCTATTGGGCACTGAGGCTGAAACATTGCTGGTGTTGCAGCTGAAGAATGCTCTGCAGAGTACAGGGGGCCAAGGCACTGTGTGCACTCAGGTGGATCACAGGTACTTTGTAAGTGCCTGCAGCAGCATTGGTGTAGGGGGAATAGCATTCCAGAGTTATGGCTGTAATTTCAGAGTAGATCAACTGCTGACCCACACTCCTTTGCTGGATGTTCTCTAAGGCCTCCTTCTCTTTCAATATAAATGTGTGAATCAGACTGTGCTACTGTTCCTGTATCCATAAAGGTTTCCTTAAAAGTGAGAGGTTGAATTCTATTTGTAGATTTAAAAATTGATTTTCCCTTCATCTCTGTACTTTGAAGTATGTATTGAGCTGAGTTGTGGAAGATTAGGAATTTCTGCTATTTAAAGAGACTGGGATTTCTGTCATGAGATGTTTCTCAGAACAGGTTAGACAAACATCTGTCAGGAATGGTTTAGGTGAGCTCATCTTGCCTTGGGGCAGGGGAACAGATGAGGTGACCCCTTCCAACCCCTCCCAGCCCTGTTTTTTACAATCCTCTGCTTCCTTATTGGAATGCATTCAGTGTCCAGTTTGTGCAGAACAGTGTGCTTGTTCAGTGTGGCAGAAGAGCCTGAATTCCCTGCATATTGGCCAGCCCTATGGGTTTGAGTGCCCCGTGGGACTTGGTGCTCAATGCTGCTCTGGCAGGAGGTACATTCAGTGTAGTTATTGCCTTCAGTGCAGTCATTCCCAATGGCTCGTAAGGAAAAGGCAGTCGGCTTCACTAGAGCTGTCAGGAGCCTGGGGTCAGAATGACTATTCCACGTCCTGCAAAATTGCCTGCTGTGCCTGTCTGGGGACTTGCTAGTCAGAAGGCTCAAATAGACCAAGTTTCTATGGTTGCAATTCTGGGTAGTGGGTCACTGGAGAATGTAGTAGAATAATTAACTTACCTATTCAAATTTCACTATCTGGGTCATGGAAAACCAGTTAATTCCAAGGGAGTATTTCAGAGCCAAGGGATTCTAAAACATCTATGGCTCTTCTGTAATGTACTAAATTCCTGGAAGAGTCTCAGCTCTGACAACTCAGCCCTGTGTTTCCTTCCTGTTCTGAACTATGGGCATGCTGGAACAGGTTGGTGTGGGCAGCAGTCTGTCCAGACTTACAGTTGCAATTCTTGGGCCAACTCCAAGACTACAGCATGACAGGACACTTGCTGTCTTTATATACCACCTCCTCAGGTGTACACAGATCATGACATTTAGTTTCACTGAGGAACAAATCTGTTTTGCTTTCAATATTGTATCAAGGACAATATTTTCTTTGGAATACTCTTGAAATAATCTGGATCTCTTCAAGAGAGCAACACAACATTCAAAATATGTTAATCTTGAGGTACCATTTGTTTTTGAATTCTAATATGCAGTGATTTTTTAAACGGAGATAGGTATATCTTGTACTGGCCCAGCCTGCTGTTTATGCAGATAGAATCTGAACCAGAGCCTCCTGAAACATATCACAGCTTTTCCATGGACTTTGGTGGGATGCCAGGAGCATTGCTGCCTGAGACAAACTGCTGCTAATAGGAAAAAGCAAGGGTTTGAACTTTGAGGACTTGTACACATAGTCAAGGAGATTTTTGCATGACAAGTTCAATGGCAGCAAAGCGTACAGATAAACTTCTACCGATTTCTTTTGTAAGAGGAAATTCTTAAAAAGATTGAGTTGGAGAATTTTTCTGTAATGAAAAACATGATTGTAAAATTCTGATTTATTGAAAAGGAATCTTTCTTGAGAAACATAGCAACTCTGTTGAAGACATAGCTAGGAAAGGCTTCTCAACAAAGGATTGGAACTTCATGGGTGGGTGCCAGAGAAGAGGGAGAGGATGAAATGGAGGAGCACATAGATCTGACTACTGGATCAGATCAAAGATCCTATTTTTTGTCAGGTTGGATCTAGATGCCTATGGAAAAAGTTATGAACACAGAAGATATATGGTGAGCCTTCTTTGCATACTCCCCATTGAAAGGCAATGAGAAGAGAGAGAAGATGAGCACACTCAAGTCAGACAGCAGCCAAGGGGTAGAGGCTCTCACCATCAGGTCCTGAGCCTGGCCCCAGATCAGGTATAACAAAAGCTGCAGTCTGATCTTCCCAGCACGTGAACGCCATGAAGAGTGTCACTGGCAGTGTGTATGTGCATCTCTAGCCTTTCATCAAACATTCATTCAGATTTAAAAAGAAAATAGTTTCCAAAACTGTTCCGTTCACCAGGATGTAGAATTTTCATGCTGTGGCCAGTTCTGGGCTTGTTCCACCACAACTCTCACATGTGATCATGCTAGACTCAGAAGTACCTTTCCCACTCTGGTGGCAGGGAGCTTTGTACAGGAGTGCTGTCTCGACCACCTCTTTTGCTCTTCCCATCAGATCATCAGATAAGTTTCTTCCTCATGCTCTTGGGTGTGGTGGTACTATATCAAAGAAGATCATTAGGACCTTTGATACAAAGGCAGTGCAGAAGTGTGATCCACCTGGGTAAGAAAACAGCACCTCTTAATAACGGGTAAATATTAATAGCAACATCTATCATGCTCTGGGCAAATGACTTGCACAGCTCTTTAATAAGGGGGAACACACTAGGAAGGGGAAATCTGGGCTTCTCTTCCAGGCTTTGAGGCAGCTCCACCTGTGTTACTTCCTATTTTCACAGCTGGACCACCATACTGCTTCTCACCGCACAGTTTGGTCCCTTCCCCAGTGATTCAGGTAAGACATTTCATTGACCTGGTGACATATGCTGAGTGTGACAGCAAGAAATCAAAGATTTTGGAACAAAGAATTCATGTGAAATTATAGCAATATCATTTTACTACAGTGGACTGCTTTTCTGGTACCTTCGAGTATATGTTTTCCCCTATAACACTTTTGCGCTACCTTTTATATAAGTGAAGGACAAAACAAGAAAACATGTGTCCCTTTCTCCATTCATTTAGTACTTTTTTTTTTTTTTAGTGCTACTTGCACTGAATTTGGATTCAGTGTGTTCAGCAGTAGAAAAACTGTTTGGAGTGCAAAACTGAAAAGTGATGTGTTGCTAATCATGTGACAGCATGGATCAATATGTCCTAAATTTCTAGCTGGTTTTAGAGTGACATCTTGAAATACAATATTGATGGGTCTGCAGTTAATATATATAGTCTATTGTTAATATGTATTCACTATAAGAAGTCCCCAAATGCAATTATTTTCCTGATTACAAATAATATGATAAAATACTGTAATGGGAAAGGTTGCACTCAAAGGTATCCTTGATGCGTTGTGCACATTTCTCTTCCTGATAAAATGCTTTTGTTCCTGAGGAGACTTCTTCTTTGCTGCAGAAATGTAATACTCAGGTTTAACAGAAAGTGACAGGCAGAGTGTCGTGATGAAAACACATCATCAATACAAGAAAAGCCATAAGAAATGCAAGATCTTGTATTAGAGCTCCTACATGTAATGTACATGTTCACATTGCATGGATGATTTGTCAGAGCAATGCAGACCTGGAGAAGCAGAGGGCAGAGGAAATAACTCTGTCTCTCCCAAACAAGTTGGAGAGAGCTGCTGCTTGGGTATGGTGCTTTGGTGGTTTAACATGGCAAGGGTAGGAATTTGACACCAAGTTAAGTCCTACAAATTATGTTTGCCACACTAGGTCCCAAAAAATAAGACAGGGAAAAGAATATGCATGGAAGGTGGTGATGTGGGGTAGGAGAAAAGGAACTTACTTGCAAAGGTCTCTGAGCCATGGTTCCTGCCTGCTCTGGCTGCAGCTGCTGAGGAGATTACTGTTCCTGCCTTTCCAGCTACCCTCTTGCCAAAGGGTACCACATTTGCACAGCCCTCTACACTCTTTTAAACTGCTATTGAACCCCTTGGGTTCAACTTGTTGGGCAATCTTTTCTGTGATTTTCTGCGATTTTCTGCCTCTTGAAAAGTGATAAAATTTGAGTTAGGGGTCACAGAAAATAGAAGTTCCAATCCATCTCAACCATTGCCATTGAAACCAGCAAGAAATGCAAATAATGCCAGACAGCCTGAACCTACCAAAAAAATTAAAGCTTCCTCTTTTTTAACGAAAAAAGATAGAGAATAGCATAATTTCCCCCATAGCATCGAGTAATCAACATTGGCACTCAGGAGGTCTACACACTTCTGCACTCTTTTGTTCTGCATGGGTAAACTTGAGAAATTCCAAGTCAAATTACTTACTGACAGACTCTCCTGCAGGACTTACACTGTAAAGTCAGCAGAAGTGACTTTGAATAACCAATTATTTCTCTTGTTCTTGTGAAAAGCCAGTATTTTACACAGCTTGCTCTTCTTCCAAATTGTCTAGTATAGTTTAATGTCACTCTGAAAATTTACTTTTAGTGACTAAAGTAGTACCTTGTAATTATTGGTGGATTGCAGGAGTGCAATGACTAATCCTTTAGTCAGTTATTCCCCCACACATTCTTTAAACCTGTAAAAATTTCACATTATGTAATTCTTACTAAGACAAATGTGGCTGAGAGATAAGCCTTGGGGAAGAAGGTAAAGCTGCTGAACAATCTTGAATGAACAGACTAACCCATACACATTGCCTCTTACTCACAGTTTTTCTGATTTGTATATTGCAACTTATACATTAGATCCCACATTCTTGAGACATGAGGAATGAAAGAAATGAAAATGTCATTTGTTTCATAGGCTTGTGAATTATGTACTTTTAAGCGGATTCTGCTGCTCAGAGAGACGAGTTTTCTTTGACAGATTGCTCTGCTACTGTATTTGATTTAAATTTCCCATTGAATAACATCAAGTGAAATCTGTTATGGTTTAAATTGTAATATGACTTTCCCCAGCACTGTCCACCTATCAATTATCTTGAGCCTTTTTTTCCCAGCTAGATGCTCAAAAATAAAATGAGTACTGGGACAATATTTATAGAGGCCAAACCCAGGCAAGTGCCCTTCTGCCCTCTGCAAGCAGCGAGGGGAAATGGAAACTAAGAATTAAAACAATTCCAGCATAGGGGCCCAACGTTTTTTGTGTGTGGTAGAGGTACCCTGTTTGCTGCCAGTGAAAACTCAGTGAATCATCTGATGGCAATTACCTCATTGTAACTGAGGTCCTGAGGCCATCCTACCTTTAAAAGAGGAACCTTTGTCTAGAGGAACTTGTAGATTGCTGGACTTTTTCCTTGTTCTCTTCCAACTCGTTTGTGCATCGTTTTGGAGAAAATTCAGATAAATTTTTACTTGTAGGAACCAGCAGGAAACTATCTCCATTTCTGAGAACCCAGCCTGTTAATAAGGCTTGTTTTCTCTCAGCTCCAGGGGTGAAGAAACGAGTGATCATGTGAGGTTTGTCTTGGCTGATGTCTGGCTTTGTTCCCACTGAGAAATGGGTAGGAGGGAGCTGCCAGGTGAGTGTTGTGGAGTCACCCTGCTAGATTTCCTCAGTGAAGGATGAGAACAAAACCAGAAGGGGACATGTAAATACATCGTCACCAGATGACACAGTGAGAAAATGTCAATCAGAATTGCAGATTTAACAGTATGATATTTTTCTGAGCTCAGATGGACTCTAATTGCTGCAGTTCACCAGGATGATCCTGGGCAGAAATATCCCACAACCCACATGATGCCTCTCTGCTTGTCCTCTGATTTCTGGTGACTCAAAGTATACCCAGACTGGACTTTCCTCTCTCCTGGACTATTTAAAAAGTGCTGCAGAATGTTCTCATGCTCATATTAGTAAAAATCTGGCTTTCCTGAGAGAAGGAAATATCTCTTTAAACAGGTATACAAATGCAGAGGGCACTAGAGGTAGGGTTTTCTCATATGCAGGGTCAATATTGTTGCATTTGGGCTAGTCATTTGACATTTCATTTAACAGTATTTATTCTTCCAAAAATTGCCCCAAAGTAAGTGCACAAGCTTACTGAAGCAAATGATTAAATATCTCTTGCTGTTTGGTGGCAATCACACTGACTTTTTTTTTTTAAAATTTTTTTTTTTTGGTAGAACCCTTTGTTTATGATTTCAAGGTATGTTAAAAAGATAGGGGAGAACAAAAGAGCTTTAGTGTTTGGGTTGTCAGTTTGTTGTGGGTTTTTTAATGCACTTTGCTCCCTATTATGCCTCAGCCTTTTCCTATGATGGACTTAGCAATTTTTTGTCTATGGAACATTGTAAAGCTACTACTGGGATCTTTAAAAATGTTTCCTGCAAGTGACTTTTCTCCTCAGCATTCATTACCTTCAGCCATGTTTTTTTCTTTAGTCTTTCCATTGCCATATATTTTTATTTTACTATATCTTGCCCATTCATTGTTGGTATTACGATTGCTTATTTTGGAAAGGATTCCTGGCTATCTTGTATTTAGAATGAGTTAATATAAAACTTATGTTCCACAGTTCCTTTGTTCCTCTTCTGTCCGCGTTTCTTCATTGCCATGTTTGTTTCCTGAATATTTATTTTATCCACATGGTTGTTTTCCCTGAAAATTTCTTGCAAAACTTTTTCTGTCTATTCTGTCTCCTGCTGTTTTATCATTTAAATGAGGGTACCTTCCTTTTTTGTATTATCTAGCAAATGCCTTGCATCTTGAGATACTCTTTTTCTTATTTGTGCAGTTTGTGTACAAGCAGACAGAGACATTCATTAATCCATAATAATCTTGGTTCTACACAGAGCTGTTTGAGAGACAAAGGCTGATAACTATTGTGCTCTTGCATTTATATCACTGAGCTATCTCAGCTCCTTTTGATGTCTAACAAATCTGTTTAAATGTCCCCATCAATTGCTGCCACAATAGAGGAGTCTTACTGGGAGTTTTTTACATTGTGAAGGGTGGTTTTTTGTTGTTGCATGTTTTGTTTTGGTTTTTCATTGCAGCTTTTTTGTACTTGTATATTATCCACCAGTAAACATGTGATCCAGGAGGATTATGTAGAAGAAGGGGAAGTTTATCCCAATGATAATTTTATTCTGTTTTTCTGATATGCAAGTATTTTTTCTGTAAGTTCTGTAATGTATAGATTTTATGCACAGAAAAACACTAAATCTTTGAGAATTATTCAGTTTAGAATGCTATTCTGTTTAATTCTGTTCTGTCCTTAGCTTGTTTGTCCTACCATATTTTGTATCACATACCTTTTGGTCATAACAGAGTCTAAAGAAGACCAAACTGGTTTTGATTACTGGATTACATCTGGAGTTTTTTACTGGATTACAATAGGAGTTTTGCCACTGATTCTTTGGAATTAACTGAGCTATCCATTCAATGGTAATGTAGAGGTAATGTAGCTGATCAAAACAGAACTGTTCTCTTACATAATTTCTGCCTAAGGGATGACAAAATCAATTTTATACTCTTCCTTGCTTCCTCCAGTAATCAGATGAAGAGATCACAGTACTTAGGAAACAACACTAATTCATGTGGAATCTGCAATCCCACAGTCCCTTGCTGGCCCATGTTCATAACTTGCATCATTCGCTCTTCTAGAAAACATGAAGCTATCTGGAAAAAACTCGAGTGTCCTGCCCATGAGTAGAAGAATGAATAGATGCGGTCAAGCAGAGGCAGCACGTTGTGTCATTGCACTGAAGTTGAACAGTTTGTGCCTTTCAGCTGATTTTTCTTTAGCAGTGGACGGGGCTGAGAGATAGCTGGGGCAGAAGCACTTTCATGTGACCCATATTTCTGTGTGATAGCTCCAGGTAGGGACACTGGGATACCTGAATCTGCTGTTGGTATTGCACATGCTCTGCACTGTTGGTTAATTTAAGCATAATAAATTTAATGTGTTTAGGAGGTGGGAATTCTGTACATAGCCAAATGCACTGCATAACATGTTTGCTAGAGTCCCAATACCTTCTGGATGTACTGCAGAGTCTTATGTATATAAACTGCATGTTCAAATAGACTTTCATGTGGGACTTCAGGGCATGGGCTGAGGAATGTGCAGTGGTTCTGGTCAGAGGCACTGTACCTGTTTTTCAACCTAGGTGGCCACTAGCTGTTTCTGAATTAATCTGGTGATGGCAGCTAAGTGTATTTTGTCATGTTGGTACGATTTCTTTGTGCATAACACCTCTGATGTATCATCTGTGTGTGACTTTAGAGTACAGTTTGAAAGTAGGTGTAAAAGCTCTTCGTCTCAAAAAGTGTTCAAACTACGTGCTTGGCAATGTTACTCTGGAGAAGCTGTATAATCTCCCATCTTACCAAACAGAATTCCTAAGAACTGATCTGATCTACAGCCTCTCACAGCTGCTAAACTGATTATTCTGTGATATCCTATATGTTTGTGTAGCTGTGCTGGCTCATGTTATGGATATGGGAGGGATGATAATTGGCAGGAGGGCAGATAAGAAAAATCTTTTCCATCTGAGGATGTCATTCCATGTTTTCAACAACAAAGTCAGCTTGAGAAATCTCTCTTCCTCCTCAGCTCTTCTTTCAGTCATTCTTTCCCACCCTTCTCTGCAGCCACCAACCTTCCAGTGGTGGTGACAGAAGTGCTTGTGGAACATGCTGCAAACCAGGTTGCAGACAGGAGTGCGTAACATTACTGAGGGCATGCAAGGCTGTGGCATAGAAAAGAAATAGGCAGCTCTTGGGAGGGAGGAATTGGAGCTTCTAAACCATCTTTGCCAAGAAGAAGATGTGTTGTGAACTGCATCCTTCAACATTGCTAATATAGCCATTCTCATGAGTACATGACAGCGTGAGCCATGGAAACATTTGCCCAAGATGTGCACAGTATACAAGAGAGATAATTTGAATGGACAACAGAAACAAAGCAAGACACATATGGCCTTGGAGAATGTGGCAAGGTAGAACACTGATTAGTATATCTGTTTGCTTGGCATGGCTAGGGCTTCGGATTTATGTGGGGGAGAAAAGGGAGGACTTGCAGGTAACTTGATTAATTAGAAAGCCATTTTTGGTGTCTTGCCTATCACAGGCAGAAGGATTGAAAGAAGTCACTGAATTGGCATGATTGGAGGAATAAGAGAGCTGCTGTGGTCAGTCAGGCAGCATTAATCAGTACTTGCTGATGAACATGGGACTTGGGACTTGCTGTGAAACAGGTGCTGTACTGAAAACCATCATGATCCTGAAATACTTGCATAGTAAGATGCAAGATCCAATGCAGATGTGGTGGGTTACAGACAGCCTAAAAGATGACAAGTTTACAGAGAACTGTGCCCTGATGGCTATCCCAGTAACAAAGTATCTACCCTAATGAATTCACATTAAATGCCTCCTCTTCAGAGCTCATATGCAAACCTCTGAGGTGTGTGTTCCTTGCCTCTCAGCTGTTAAAGGTATATTAGGCAATAGGTTCTCCAGCTTACAGTTTGGCAGGTAATTTTTTCTCATGGGTACCTGAGCTATTTTTAGATAATGCAGCTGGCACCTTTCTAAAAGTCTGGTAATGGCTTAGGATGCTGATCTCAAGCATGTGTACTCTTTCCTTCTTCAAGGCAAGCAAAACTGTCAGGGATCAACAGGGAGATTTATGAGCCTCGCTGGAAGCAGTGGCTTTTCCTGGCATTGTATTCAGCAGGAACAGTGGGTGTAGGAAGGGATATGCTCCCTGCTTACATGAGCCCTGTGGGGAAAACTTTTGCAGATAGTGACTATGGGAACCAGTTCTTTAGTACTTGCTTGGCAAAAAAATATTAAATATCCCCTCTGGAATGTGCCTGAAGACTGTTTCTGGGGATTTAGGAGTGCAGAAGATAACAGAAAACAAGAGAAGCCACCTCATTTTGGCAAGGGCAGCATGAATTCCCCTCTGTGAAGGTGGAAAGGCTTCCCTACATGCTCTGGTGGAAGTTTTGAATCAAGACTATTTGTCAACCGCTGGAAAAAGAGCTCACTCTCCATTGTCACCAAATGGCCTTTCTTCACTGCAAGCAATTCTCTCAAAGAAAGAGTAAACTTTCAGTTGAGCTTATGATGGCAATACCTCTGATTTCAGGCAGATGGTTTGTAAACAAAATGTCTGGTAAGTTTTTACTGGATTGCTAATGACATTAATTTAGTGACTGTGATCCTGGGCAGGAGATCAGGATGTGTTTGATGCTGTACAGCAACAGAATGAAAAGACAATTGCTGTCCCCAAAAAGCTTGTGCATTCTGGATGTCAGAGAAATAGCAGAGGCATGTAGATGAGCAAATGAGGACAGTATCTTGTGGAAACACACTCAGAATGACAGCAGACTTGGCCCCTCTGCATCCCAACCTGCAGGCTCAGACTTTTGTTTGCATCCTCACAAGGAGGACTTCTCCAAAGACATGGAAGGAGCTCTGTGACTGTGCTTGGGGCATCTTCCAAGGATAAGGGCAGCAGAGTAGAGCTGGGGGGTGGTGGCTGTAAGGGTGTAGTCAGGTTATAAAGATGCTGTGCAAAGGTAACATCATGGGAAAGGGAGGCTGGCACCCATTCTGTTCTTCAGGATCCAATGTCACTTTCCATGCAAACAGCTGACAAAACCCTTGGTGAGCTGAATGGGACCGGTCAGGAGCAGCAGAGGCCTGGGAGCTAGATGCCATCCTTGATGCCATTTGGTGGATCTGCCTGGCATCTGGCAGGCAGCGTGTCACAGTGGCTTCCTGAGAGGCATCAGCTGCCAGGCTTGTTGGTGCACACCTTGTTCTCTGAATTCCTGGAATCCTGGGTGGTCGGGCCTATTGCCATAGGCATTCCAGCTAGTGCCTGGGTGGCTCCACACCAGCTGTGGTGCATGCAGACTGCTCCTTGGCAAATATCAATGTGCAGCTGAGGCTGGGGTTGTAGGAGGATAGTGGGGAGGGATGCTGAAGATGCTGTAGGGAGCAGAGGAGAGAGAGGGATAGCTGAGACTACCACTGCAGGAGACTAGAACATGGGGAAGTGCAGAGGGGGTTTGTTGTAGTCTAGCTAGGTAAGCTTGGGGAGCCAAATTCCTGCAGCCTAGAATCCTGCAGTGGCAATGCAGGTGAGGTAGATTAACTGCAGCCTGAGTGTGACCTATATTTGAGATCTGTGGTGCTGTGCAGGAAAATTCAGTAAAGCAAGGATATTGCAAAAAAGCAGGAAGGGACCTAAGTAAGATGTGCATAAAAAGATGGGGAGGTGGTGATGAAGGATATGAGAACATTGAGGTGTGTAAAGAGGTATGGAGGGAAAAGCATGTTTTATGGAAAGAATCACATGTTGGGAAATAATGACCTTTGTGGCCTACTGTTTGTCCTTAATTGTGGAATACTTCAAGCATTGCCCACAAGGACCAAATCCAGCCTGGTACTGGATGCTGGCTTTTAAATATAGTAGAATTTCTTTCCTTATTCTGAAATAGCAGTATGTGGACTAATAGCCATGACATAAGCCACAGGCTTCAGAGACTGGATGAAGCCTGCCAGTCAGATCCACCAATCCAATTCTAATTTAACTTTTAAAAATTTGTTTTAATTTACTATGTGGTGTAAATTACAGTAAATTTACAGCTCTATCCTTTTCACTTGTCTTTTACAAGAAAGCTGAATTTCTGTGATGCCAGCTGGAAGTACCAGGACACTTGAAAACAGACAGCCTGTCCTTATCGATTTTCAGTTGCAGATTTCTGGGCATATCTCCCTGAAAACATCAACACTAGATGATTATTTTTTAATATTTTGTTATTTTAATTATGTTAGTACTTTTTGAGGAAGAGTGACTTGAGAGACTGAGTTGCTTCTTCAGCTGAGGAATGGAACGGTGACTAGAAGATCACAGAGGGATAGTTTCCTGAGATATCTGCCGTGCCTGTCAGTATGGTGTCTAAGTGACACATAATGCAAGAGCACAGCAAGAAATCTGAATGCATTATCAGTGCCTTTGCAACTGGTTATGCCTTTGTTTACTGCTGACTTTGATCAGAATTTTGTTCCAGATTGACTTAGAATAGGAGACATCAGTAATTAAAACTAAGAATTTTTTTCTACAAAGAAGCATCAGTGCTCATTAACACTGAAAGTCCTGCAAAGAAGGGTGAGAATGGGATCTGGTTCAAGTGTGTGTCCAACTCTGAACATACCCCAAACAAGGATTTTTTTTCCCAGAACCTTTGTGAGTGACACTAAACTACTGTTTACTCTCTATGAGCCTTAGTTTTCTGCCTCAGCCTCAAATTCCTACTTTTGTGTATGTCCTGGCGGAATGAACCTACTGAGGGCTGTGAAATTCTTTAATGTGCTGCAGGCAGCCATAAAACATGTGGTTCCCTTGGATTGTTTTCATCAGTTAGGGTAAACCAAGCAAAGAAGCTGAGGATGAAAAATTACTACCAAACCCCCTTTTCCTAAGCAAAGAAAACCATCTAATCCCAAGCCCCAGGCATAACTAAAATTCTTTGCTAACTCTGACTTTGACACAGTTAAAACAGAAAAAAACTTGTCTCAGTCATTTTCATTCTACTCCAGGTAATCATATAGTTCTAATTCCCCTCCTTGCATGTTCATGCTGTAATATGAGCTGTGGGCTTCAAGCACACACCATGAAGTGCCCATGTGAGAAAAAAAATGCTGTGATTGACTTTTTGCAGACACTTAACTTGCAAGGGGATGTTTATGCAACATACAGTTGACACCTGTTTTCCCAGCTAAGAACTGCACTTTGAAAACAAAGGTATTAAACTTCGGCTGGTCATCTGTCATCGCAAGAATTTTACTCCTTTTTATCACCCAGACTCATTGCTAAACCTATGTAATCCTGAAATGTAACTTTTAGGTGTGATTTATGGTTATGATTAGATTTGTGGTATCGAGTTGCTGTTCTAAAGCCCCTTGTTTTCCTAGGAAGGCAGGTCTATAAATATTCTCCTGAGAGCAGGAGGACTGGGATGATACTGCCCAGTTTATTCTAAAAGCCTTTTCATTTCAAAGCAAATTTGAAGAAATAACACCAAAACCACCCCCCAAACTCCCCCTGAAAGAAACAAATAAACCAACCCAATCCAACAACCATCACGTAGTAAAACTGCATGTAATGCTTAATTATCTAATGGCATTACATTAAAACATCCCAAAGAAAAAAACAAACAAAAAGTGGCTGAGAACATAACAGCCTGTAGGAGCTAGAAAAAGAAAGCATAGATTCAAACTATAACTGTGAGGACAAAAATGTGTTCAGAGTGACTGTCAGCTTCCCCAGATGTAAAATGCAAAGGCTCTAAACTGTAACATTTCAGACAGATCTTTTTCCCTTCCCCACACTCACAGGGGGCATTGTGACAAAATGAGAATACTGCAGATATTTTGGAAAATAAATTTGTCAGTGCCTCAGACTGTAGCTTGCAGCTGCCAAGGCTCTGTATTGTATTCAGGAGATTCTAGAAAGTCATGCAAAACGAGCATGAAAGAGAAAAACAAATGTTTTTCTGACATAAATCCTTGTAGTGGTGTTTTTCTTTCAGGGCTGCCATTTCACTATACCCTGGGTTAGCAGTTTGCAATTGAGTGTGCATAAATGTGTTTTAAAACTCACAAAAGCCTTTACTGATAGAAGAGCATCAGTAAGTGATCCTGGTTTTGATGTGTGAGCCCATTGATTGCAGCACAGCAAGAAAAAATATTTCCTTCCCTTCAGCCTGGATCCTGTACATAGGTCATCCTCTTCCCATCAAGCTTGCTGGACACTGCTTCCTCTCTCACAACCAACATTCACTTTCTGAATTCCCACGCTTATGAGGCAGCTTGAAGTACGTATGATGATATAACTTTTCTGCTCTCCCACAGGCTTATTGGTATTTTGCATGCAGAAGAACCCTGTGGAGGCATTGCACAGAATAGATCATCTACCACGGTAATTTGAGGAATTCAGGTGTACCTTGCTTCTGTAGGAGACAGAGGAAGGGCAGCCTTTGGCTGGGGAGGACAGGCCATTCTTGGGGAGAGAACCCTCTCCACATGGGCTGGGGAGAGAGGGCAGGCTCTCAGCAGGCAGTCTGTGCAGGTCTTCAAAGTGCTCTGGCAGGGATGTACCTTGACAAAAATTGTGCCGCAGCAAATCTGCATGCCTGTACACCAGGAGGAACTGGCAGTTCAATCAGAGGTCAAGAGCTGTCCTCAGTGAGCCATGGCTGGCTCTCCTAGTGTTTTCCAGCAGAACTTTTGAAGCGTTTGATTCTGAAGTGCTGTAATCACAGGAAGAGGATGAAAGGAAAACTCACCTCAGCAGAGCTGGCCAGTGGGAAGAGCTGGCCTAGCAGATGTAAATAAAAATGTTTTAATTGCCTGTGAGAATACCAAATGGAAAAGTGGGAGGTAGAGCTAGCAGTTTCCTGAGAGTGCTGAAATGTCCATAGAAAATTGGAAGAGCAAGATGGGAAGCTGATGTCCTGCACCATTTCATGCTTACCTTGTGTGTAACCTTTTGACAAACAGCAGACTAGTGTGCACTTCACAAATATGCAATCTAAGCACTGAAGTTGCTGTTCTGTCTGGTTGTTTTGTCATTGCACTGAGAACACAGAAGAAACAGCCTGAGGGCTTGAAAAGATCAGTTTCAGTGTCTTAACTCAAATATGTCACTTTTTTTCTTTTTTTTTTGAGAGAGATGGATGCAATGTACCTGACTGTGACCAAAATTCTGTGGTTATGTTAAAAGTAAACACCTTGTTTGTGTAAGATAAAAAGCAAAAAAAAGTTTTGAAAATCCATCAGTGCAGTCCAGAATGGTGAGCCACTTTCATTAATTTGAGCTATTTAAGCACTTTCTCTGTGCTGAGTGGGGTGAGATGGATCCAAAAATGAATTGGAATAATGCTCCTCCCCAGCTCTATGATTTCTCTATCAGGGCCAAAGGTTCAAATGTATAATATGAAGAAACAGCTTTCATCTCATACAGAAGCCCTATTGTGCTTCAGAAGGAGCTTTGGTGTTATTTAATTTTTTAGTTCTTCTGCTTGAGTAGGCAGTCTCTGATGGCTGACTGTGAACTTGCTGGTCTGCAGTCTCATCGGATCAGGCCAGAACTGCTCCGACACTGAGAGCTACCTGGGTTTTGCCTTAAGTCGTGAGCTGAGAAAACATAAGTTGCCTAAAAGGTTATCAGATCTAATGCACTTTTTACTGGGATGAGGAGGAAGTATAGCAGTGGTAAACAAATATAAGAACCTATTGTGACTGCGGCTTAGAATCACCAGGAGACCAATTAACACCTTTTTGTTAGGATTAACTATTATGATGTTTTCAGCAAGAGCCTTAAATTGGTACTTTCTTGTAGTTCAAAGTGTGACTACATTGCAGTTACGAGGGAAGTGGAGATCAAAGCTCCCAGAACAAATAATTACATGAAGGTAAATTCCATCTGATGTAGGAAACAGCAGAAGCCTCCAAAGAACAGCAAACAGCCTGGCTGGGAGCAGCCCATCGGGGTGTGAGCCGCACAAAAGGCAGCTTTCAAAGGGAGAAACGCCTCTCGGGCTGGGCTGGGGCTAGGGCTGGGGGTGAGCCGGACCCTCTGGAACCACACCGTTGTGCGGGGATGCTCTCTGCTGTGCCAGCAGCTCCATCATGAAGCGTTCGATTTTCTGAGGCTCATCACTCAGCTGAACCGGTGCTAACACATAGCACTGAAATCCTGTGTGAGGTCTGTGTGCTCGGCTGGGAATTTTAAAGGTAATTAAGGAGGAAAAAGTCCATTGTGCTGGGACTGGGCCGGTTTGTTTTCTTGGTGTTGGTCCTGTGCCCAGGTGGGGGGTGGGAATAATGGAATTCCCCTCGTTGCCTCCATGCTCCTCTTGAGGCCTTTCAGTGGTTGCTTGCAAATGAGAAACTTACATTTAAATAAATAAATCTGGAATTAATTGAAGTCTCATCTTTGATATAGTCTGCACTTAGATGGTATTGCCTCTAAGTTAGACTTTGAACCTCAAGTAGAAGGGACTTTATTTTTCTTACCTAAAATACCAAAAAAGGGCTCCAGGCCATGAATAAATGATTAGAGTGTTTTAGTTGTATTCTGAAGGAATCATTGGTTTATTTACTTTTATTTTTGCTGAAAAGCACCAATGAAATGGGTAAATTACAGCTAAAGAAGTAAGTTAGCACTACTTTAAAGAATAACAGGTTATGTAAGGAGCAAGAAAATCCAACCAAAGAAAACATGGAAAATTCCAAAATACCACAAATTTCCCATTTTGTCACTTTCAAAGTTTAATATTTCTTTGTTATTTATTTTTTTCCCAGGTGGAGTCAATATAGGGTTAAAGTGAAGGAAAATATGTAGCACAAGCAATGAAAAAAGTGTCCTGTTTTGATTGGCACATGAATGGAAATTATACAGCACAAATATACCTGTCTTGAAAATGAAATAAATTATTAAGATCCCTACAAATAACACTGCAATTATTCTCCTTCTAATTAGAACCTGGGAACTTTTAATTCCATAAGAAGTCTCCTCATTATTCTCCCAGGGTATAAAAGAAGTATTCCTTCAAAGACTGGACATCATGGAATAGTAAGCTAACCCTTCAATAGGCGGTTGACTCACCTGTTTTCTCTCAGCTTGCACTCAGCTGACCAACTGTATGTCTGTTAGCCTCCTGAGTCAGATAAAAATGTAATGTCATACACTTAAATATTTATTGTGACCTCAGGGTATTTTGTATGAGATCTGCACTCGGTTAGGAGATGGTGTGTGCTAGCTGAGCTGGTCCAAAAAGCTGCACCAACAGCCTAAGCACAGCTTGAATCGACCTCTTTTCAATTTAATTTGAACTGACAGGAATTAGTATCAATACAACTACGTACAGTGTGTTTTGAATTATATGAAGTTTGAAGCCATTTAATTAACCTAGTTTAAATCAAATACTAGTATGATACTGAAACTTTTTTCCCAAATGCGTTGCTCAAAAGAAAAGGATTTAGGCCAAGATATTTTTCCTTCCATCTCTTGGGCAATGCAGAGATTAGCTGCCACCTTCTTGATCTAGAAAAAAATACCAGAGCCCACTGATTTTAGACAGATAATATCCATATGGGAACAAGAAAAACTATTCCCACAAAACCAAAACTATTTCTAGGTAAGTTTCCATTTCCCTCAGTTTTTCTTACTGCCTACTGGGAAAATCTGCTATGATATTTACTATCGAGTCAATATTCATTAAAGTAATTTAACTTTTTTGATTAAATGAACATTTATCAGGCTGCTCACCCTTTTTCTGCCTTCTTGAGCTACTGGCACACTTCTGGAATACTTGTGGGGCTAAGCTGGTACCTCCAGCCAGCCAGGGACAGGAATCCTGAGCCCACAGGAATGCACAGGGCTGCTGCCAAGCTCCAGCATGAGGGATGGTGTGTTCCCAAGTGCCTCCTGCTAGGGAAGAACAGGGCATTTTGTTACTTGTGCTACACCAGGGTGTCTAAAGGGGTTCATGTGTGCCTCATGCCAGCCCTGGCAGGCCCTTTTGCCTATCAAGTCCATTTTTCCTTGGACAGCATAGTAGCATGGTCCTTCAACCCAGCTTGCATACCTGCCTGCTACCTGAAAAAGCTTGTGATGCTGATGAGATGAAGACAAAGAGATTTTTGGCATGCCTGTGATAAAGATCTTTATTTTTTTCCCTATAAGGACAATCCAAACAAATGAGACTATTCACTACCCAGGGGACACCCCTCAGTGTGTGTGCTGTGAGGTGTTCACCCTGGTCATGCTCTGGTCACCACTGGCTCATGCTCTCGGTTCTGGGAGCCAGGGCAGGCACTGTGGTCATGAGCCATCCCTCCCTGAAGCCTGGGAAGGTAGGTGTGCCTTCCCCTCTTCCCTGCACGAAAGGCCATTTTTAAACACGGCAAATCTAATGTTTAGGTCAGGTTGATGTTTTGACATTGTCTGACAAAAGCCAGGAAGTGCACACTCTGCGCTCACCCTGGGCATCTTGCAAACTCCCACCTATTTGTTTTCACAACAGCCCTAGCTAAGGGCTGGATTTGGCTTATGAATTTCCTGGCTTGTGTCAGTTTGCCTTACAGCCATAACCTGGTTTGAACATATTTCTTTCTGTATTTAATATTAATGCTGGAAGTCCTATTTACAATAGCTATCTTCTAATGAGCGGGAAAGAGTACAAAGCCTTTCTGGAGGGAGAACACAAAGTTCTTGAAATTGGTAACAGGCATAGGGGCTGTTGGCAGAGGATCACTTACAATAAATGATCTTTTTGTTTTTGCTGATCAAGAGGCCAGTTCCATAAAAAAGAACACTTCCTACACTTTTAGATGCTCTTATCACAGAAAGAGCTATTCTTTTATCTACTGCATTGCAGTAATTAAGAAAGGGTATTATTTGTATCACAGAATGATAAAGGAATTATTATGAAACATGTCATACCAGACCAAGTGAAAATAAAGAATATGTTTGTTGGGACACAAAAAGGAGGAACTCTTGCTTAGTTCACAATGAATTTTACTACAAGTGCTCTGATAGCTTTTTTTTAAACTTTTTTTTTCTACTCTGAGGTCTGAGTATAAAATTTTTTAATTTTTGGAAGTTAACAGGAGGTTCCTTCTTACATGAGCTGGGCAAAATTCATGCTTCCATTGAAACCAATAGCATTGATCACTGGAGATGACTTCCCAGCAATGTATTTTCACAGAACTCAAGTTGCATTTAGAACAGCATATTTTAAGCACTAATTGAGACAGACATACCTCATTGCTTCTTCTGTGATTTTTCTCTTCCACTACAATTATGGTTGTCCAGAAATTAAAAAAAAAAATTAAAGGGAGCATGTAGAAGAAAAAAGTCATTAGAAAAATGCTGAAAGAAGACAGATCAGAATGACTCTGAATTATGGTTCCTCAGAGAAAGTCCTGAAAGTCACAGGTGCTGAGAATCTAAAAACGGTCTTGTCATGTTGTATCAAGTGGGTACATTCAATTCCTAATGATCTTTTCTCTCAAGTGTAATGTGCCCATAAGGTGCAGGAGGGCACATGTGTTAGAATTGCTCTCTCTGGAATTCCTCTACTTTGTGACTGAGGTAGCTACTTTTTTTCTCTTTTTCTGTGTTTTCAATAGGGGAAGATTCTTCCTGGCCTTTGCTGTGATGGCTTTAATAGAGCTGCTTTTTGCAGCAATGATTTTTCCTCTCTCCTCCCAGTCAGTCAAGAGGAGTTGCCTAGAAAGCTTAGAGAAAGAGCTCCCTGCAGTTGGGTAGTTTCTGATGCTAAATAACTTGTTTTCATGCAGCCATCCTTGGTCTTCTCTGGGGTTGTAATGCACAGCACAAATTCAAGTCATGTTTTCATCTGTCACAGACCTTACATTATTTTACAGTATAATGACTATTAAATGGTAAACAGAGTCCACATGGCATGTACTCATGCTCTGCTTCTGTCATTATTGGTACTTGATTGTTTCCACACAGCTATAATTTGCTGTTATTTAGACTATCAGCTAGCCACAGGGTTGTGGAGGGGTAGCATGCCAAATCATCCCTGCCAGGGAATATCATGCCTGGGAGCTAGCTGAGCTGGTTTTCTGGAGGAGGAAAGTTTTATTCTCCCAGGAAGATATCATGACCTATTGTGGAAGGCAGGCAGGGCAGGAAACTGACACAGGGCTTGACATTGCCTGCAGAGATTGTTCTCAGACCCTAGAAATACAGAAATTCTCATCTACTTGTTAGCCTCCTGCTGGCAGAAGCTCTATTTCCCTTTGTTTTGAGCTAAAGGCTCCCTTTCCCTCTCTCAGCTCTTAAAGGTTTCTCCATAAGACCAAAATAAGGGGCTTTTCCATAGAAGGGGTTTTGGACAATGGGTAGAGTTACAAAGGAGTGAATGACAGGCTTCGTCTGCCTGACAAGCAGCTGGAGTGAGGAGCCTTTGAGGGTGCAAATAGAAATCCTTGTGCTGGCTGTTTGTGGAGTCACTTATTCATTAGATCTCTTTTCACTAAGTTAATGAACTTATGCAGCCTGATCCTGTTTCTAATTCATTTGGTGTCAGTCACAGTTCTGCAGCGTTTAGGACAGATCACTGGATCTCTAAACTAATCCTACTCAGGCCACTGAATTTTGCTAACAAAGTGGTGCTTGGCTGGGGTGATTATCTTTCAGAGTTAGCTTCAGAAAGGCATTCAAACTTGATTCAAAAGCACAGGGAGAGGAGAGTCTACCTTTCATTTGGTAGCTTATTCCAGAGTTTAGCAAATTACATTGTTAAGCTATTTTGAATATATCTGGCTTCACCTTTTCCCTATTGCTTCTTGCTGTGTTTTTCCCAACTAGACAAAAAATGTGGTTTAGAATCCAGCACTACTTACTCTATTAGAGTTGTTCACAATTGTACTTTTGTCTTACTACTTTATTGTCTGCTCTTCAGTTTCCCAACATCCCTGAAATACAGGGAGTGGAACATGGATGTTGCACAGAGCAGCACTTCATGCTCAAGGAAAATTGCTTTTTTTTTTTTTTAAAGAATCCCCTGTTTATAGGATTACAGTGCATCAAGCAAGAAGATCAAAGTAAGACTTCTTTTCTCCAGTTTCACAGGGAAATAAACTAGGTTTTGACATTCAAAAGTTTTCATACAGTTGAAACAACATGGATATTTATATATCTCCGCACTAAAGACTTTTGTGATTGTAAAGTAATGCTAGTTTTAAGGCAAAATTTCTTAATAGTCTAATTTTCCTTTATGTTCACCTATGGGTTTCTACTTGAACCCAGAATAGAAAGCTCTTAGAGCATCTTAGGCTTTGCATATGCTGGAATTCTGACTGAACTCAGTGTGATGATTAAATTTCTGTAGTCATATAGGTTTAAGAAGTAGTTATCTCTGTCCCAATAATTACTGATGGTATATTTCTAAAATAATGTAAACTAAAACAAAAACCCCCCACATTTGTATGAGAATAAGGTTGTGTGGTGGGAGACTGCATCAGTCTGTATTAAAAATCAGCATATATTGGCAAAATTTCCAGCACAGACAAGCAAATTGAATTGTTTTACAAAAGCTGCTGGAAAACAATTGCCAAAGCTGCTGATCAGTTCTTTGTTCTAAATCCTTAATATTTCATATATGGAAAAATACAGCAAAATTTTTGCTTGGGAATTAGAGGAAACACAAAAGTCTCCCTGAAATGACACAACAGTAACAATATCCATCTGTTTTTGACAGCAACTGTCTCACCACACGATGTATAAACTTTTTATAGTACTAGAAATAGCCAAGCTATATTGCTTGGATTCTTGCCCTTTGTAATGTTAATTGATCCATTAACCGAATTGAGAAGGTTTTGATTCCCATGGTTCCTAAGGGGAGTGATTATTAAGGTAGATGATAGACAAATTATAACTCTTAACGTTATTGTGTGCACAAAACCTGTGCTGGACAGTGAAGGGTCGATGTCGTTGTTGAGCCGCTAGCAGAGAAGAAATCCCGGATTCTCAGTGTGGCATAGAAAAAGAGCTTTATTATTTGAATCCAACATATATATAAACTTTTCAGATGTCACCTAGATTGGTCAGTCAGAAACCTCCCCCTAGGCCTGATTGGCCAGGCCTGAACTGTCCAAATCTCGAGACACTGTTTTTAATAACATCCAAACTTTATCTCTGTTAATAAAACACAGAAGTTCTCATGGGAAAGACCTGTGCTAGCCACAGGTCACCAAAAGCTGGTACATGAGATGTGAATGCATCTCAGCTGAGGCCAAACTGAGATGGAGGCTAGGCCATCCTCTCACTGATGGTGGGAGGAGTTGAGGCAGGCTGTGGTTTATCACTACCTCTCTGTAGCAATGTAGCTCTGAATCACATGAACTTTGTTTGCAGGTGTTGTGTGATAGAGTTTCTAATTGTGAAATGCTTTAAAAGGTACAGGGGTTGGGGATAACTGGGCTGAAACTGAGCTTTGCAGGTGACCCAGTGTGAAAGCGACTGAAGGATAAGGACTTCCTCTTCTTTATAACTGTTATGGTTATGTACTTTTTGTCTTCAGTTTGGTTTTGTCTCTTTTGTCCCTGTGAGCTGGTTTAATTCACCCATTCTATGGAACATTATCTTAGTCACCCCTCACCTACCTTAGAAAAAGAAAACAGTTTTCCACTGGGTTAGCAATATGAATCAGTTCAGGAAGGATTTTAACCTGTGCTGAGCGAGTGGGAGCCATCCAACAAAAGCAGGAGGGAGAGAAGGAAGGAGGAGTAAGAAAGTGGGGTGACTGAGACTCACTTAACTGGAGAGCTACTTGATAATCCTGGTAAGTGCTTCTAAGAAGTGCAAGAATTGATCAAAAGGACAAGGTCCAGCTCTGAATTCAATTATGTTTTATTCAGAAGTCGGCAATTGAAAGTTCTCAACCAGAGACCTGCATCTGCTGATGTGGTTGCCATAGGCTATGTAGGAGAAAAACTGATTTAAGGTGACAAAAGTCTTGAAAACAAAACTTTGCTGAGGCTGAACCTTTACATAGGTACCTGAACTTTCTTACTAGATGTTTGATGGAGATCTTGACTCTCCAGATGAGGTGAGTAGTTCTGCTGAGGTTCTTGCATGTGGTTAATGCCTTCTTCTCTATGGAGTTTTAATTTTGCTAAAAATCGTACTGCCCATCTTATCTAAATAATGAGTACTGGCTGAGTAACTTTCAAACATTTTAAAATATAATTTTAGGATCATTCCTAATGTCTAGATGTATTGAAATGTTTGGTGTTGAATATCCAGCATCCAACTAATGTACTTTTTGTGGCTGATCTCTGTATATTTGTAGTATATTACACTTTTGAGAAGGTCCCATCTGGTCCTGTGAGCTGAAAGTCCATTGGAGCTTACAGGGTATTAGCTGTGCTCTCAGAGTGTATTCTCTGGTTTAGTTTCATCCAAAAGGATTTCAATTTTATTCTCCGAGACCACCAGCAGTGCAAATCAAAATACTGTTAATAGGGACTAATTGTGAAATTGGTTTCAGAAATGTGTCTCTCATCCAAAGTAAAATGCTAATGTAGGCACTCTCTTCTTTTGCTGATGGTGATGTAACTTTGAATATGAGCATCAGAACACATGATTAGAATAAAACTGCTTTCTTTTCCTGATGAATTACAATGCCTTGTTTTGGAAACTGCCAGGACTCCCGGGTCTCTTTTGCATAGTATGTAGATCATGGCAGTAGAAGACTATTATTTGCTCCTACAAACTTCAGACAATATTTGGGATTGATTGAGGTACAATCTAACTAACTACATGTAAGAAGATCTCTGGATTTGGCTCCCAACATATAAACTGGACTGAGCAGAGGCAAAATAGAGTTAAATAATCACTTTAAATACAATGAAAGGAAAAAACATCTCTGAAAGTGTTTCTCTAAAATCCGCTAGGAAGCCTGCAGCAGAGCTGATGAATTCTCTTAAGAATCTGGATCAATTTTCCTGTTACTGCGCAACACTACATATTTCTGTAATTGTACAATGCCTAACAGAGTACACAGGGACACGTTGCCAGAGTATGAACTGGCAAACAAGCCAGGAGTCAAAATGGACCTGCTGTTGAAGGAGTTCCAGTTCCCTGTTTATAGGTTTTATAGTAACTTTGCAGTAATTTAAAGTAACTACAAGTAAATACTCCTTTTCCTTTTAAAGTCCCTACAGATGAGAAAGAGGGCGTCACACAAGAATTTGAGGTTACTAAAAGCAGGGTGTAGGCTACCCATTCTTGATTATATCTCTCTGGACCTTGCTGCTTGTATAGCAGATATGTTTGGATACGCAATCTTCAATATAAACTTCAATACTTTTTTTTTTTTTTTTTGTCTGGAACAGTAACATAATAATACAATGATATAATTAGCTCACCATCTTGGCATAAACAGTTAGCTTTCGAGGGTTTAGTTTTCCTGCAGTATGACATGCTATTGTCTTCAGGGTATCTCTAAATTCATCGTCATTGCCATTAGTGCAACTAACTGAGCTTATTTTTGTTATTTTCTGTTCTAATTTTAAGTGCTACAGTGTTTTCTTTCCTCACAGGCTGACATTAATCACTTCAGGAAACACTTTGCTGTGTAGCCGGAGGCTCCCAGTCTTGCAAATGTTCAGTCTGTAGTGATCTGATAAGCTCAGTGCTGAAAGTACGTTGTGAAAAGAGATTTCATTTATCTTGAATATTGGGTAACAAACTGTCAAGATTTCTCTTCCTTTTTAATATATCATTTCTATACAATTTAGAAATCAGACAGAACAACTATCCAGACCAGGAAAGTGAAAAAATGCAGTTGAATGAAACACACTACTGAACTCTTAAATTTTTTTTGCCTAAAAAGGCGACAGAAATTCTATATAATTAGGCTATCATGTCTGGCTCACGCCATAGAGTTTGTACATGAAGTTGTCCAAACAATGCATTAATATGTGACTTCTGTAGTTTGAAGTTGTATGTACCAGCATAATGCTAGAACGAAACTCAGTTGTTAGTTGTGGTATCAAAGCAGGGATAAATTCTGGTTATTGAAAAAAACCAGCCTGACTTGAATTCTAGCATGGCTTCAACTCAGATAAAACTAACAAGGTCCAAGGAAAAATTAAACAGAAAACAGATTACCAAAGGATTCAAAAGCCAAGTATCCTTTGCCAAACACACATATGAAAAACCATGAATTTTAATGATTTGTGTTCTGAAAGCTTGAAGCTGTTTAAAAGGCTCAGACATTGAGGTAGTGGCTACTTTTTTTAGGAATTCCAAAACAAGCACCTGAAGCTTTGGTTCTTTTAATTTAAAGACATGCCCTGTTTTCTTTTGCTTTGCTTTTTTTTTCACCTTTACATTAAGCCTACTCATTGGCTGATATCTGACTAATTTCTGGAGCCCTGTACTTGACCACCAGAAGCTGTACTGGTCATGTGTGGAAGGGATATTGTGTGAGTCAACCCAGAGGCGTGGGGAGCTCAGAGCTGAAATCCTGCCTTAGCCAGAGGTGTTCCCATGAAGTCTTGTTTCATTAGTTAACTAGACTACTCTTTCAATGGGATTAATTTCATGGGTCTAACTTGTACAACTTGCAAAACGTGCGAAATAACAAAATGGGTTATGGGAAATGTATCAGTGGATCAGCAGATTAGGATATTAGTGAACATTTTTCTGGGTTACAAAGCAACTCACAGCTGAGAAATACTGACACAGCAGTGACTGTTCAGGTCCTTTCATGCCTCAGTTTATCAATAAATGGGCTGGCTTGTTCTTACCTTTATTTTCTGCCTGAAGCCTGAAATAGTATATTTGTGTATCAGTGGGAATATTAGGAAACATTAATTGTGGAATTGGAAGGATTAAAGGTGGAAATAATGGAAATGCAAATATAAGGCACAAAATGAGAGCTATATAGTGTACTCTGAAAACTTGAGGACTGTGGAAGGCATTAATTTTGTGGACTTTGTACAATCATTAAAAGAAGTAATTCTACAAATAAATTCTATGTTATTCTGGATTTTATTACTGGAAATTTGTATTGAAAGGTATTTAGATAACCAGGCCCTGTCATTAAGGCAAGCATGAATCACAGTGTGCTAGTAAGTGTCTTTGGAGTATTCAACAACTCTTGTACCATGCTATCAGATTTAACTAATTTTCTTGTACACACTTCCTGTGGCAATCTATCCTTGACTTGCACTAAAGCAACTTACTGGTTGCTGTTCAATTAGTATCACTTCCTGTTTTGACTATAACGAATGAATAAATTGTAAATCAAGATGACCATCAACCAAACGGCATCATAAACCAGACCATCACATCCTTACTTTATCTTTGTGCTGTAGGCTTAGTGAGGGTTGAAACTGACAGTTGAAAGTTACAGTTTAGTCATCTGATGATACTAAAATCTGTAGAACCTTTGAGGGGTATAGTGATGATAGTTAGGCTAGGGATGAGGGAGCTGAAAGAGTTGGTTTGGATTTCCCAAGCAAAATACCTTACTTGGGAAAAGGATTTTTGTGATGAGCAGTGTTGTCATTCTGATTCAATTTTAGTTCTGCAATTGCTGTTGACATTGGGGAACTACATAGGTAACACAGAAAAAGTGGAAGTCTTAATATTTATTGATCTCTGCTTCTAGTTTCTCTTACAGTAAGATGTGTGTGGGTGTAGATTCCAGTTTGTTCTTAAATGACCTGTCTCTCCCATGCATGAGAAAATGCAGTATTTAGACAAGCACGTCCAATTCCCTAGATGTTACCTTTAAGTGTTACTGCATTACAAACAAACAGTACCACTGGGCAGAGAGCTTACAAATCTTTCTCTCAGCGGAGCTAGCTGAGGGATTACTTGCCTACTGATGCTTAAAGAGCTGTGTATTGCAGTGTCTTAAGAAAAGCTTTCTTCAGTTTGTAAAGAAATCTCTGTGCAATTGGTTCATGATCTTACAAAGCAGGCAGCTGGCTGACAGTGTTTCATTGAGCTTTAATGGAGAAAAGCCAGGCCTGAAAAAAAATAGTGTAGTAGTCTCAAATGTTTTAATAAGAGATAGACTTTCTATGAACTCAGTGTTACTAAAACTTCTTTTTAAAAAGGACATGTCGAAGAAAACACTCGATGGTCTGGGAAAAATCTGCATGAAGAAGGCTGTAGTCCCGTTTTAGTCTAGAGTCAAGTAAGTAATAGTTCAGGAAGTTACTTACTGAGAGCAAAGAGCCAAAAAGCTAAAGAATATGGAATATGCAGCTAGTGCTAGGACTTTTTATTGATTTCTTTAAGGGAATAAAAATACATGTTCCACTGGTGAAAACAATCCATCAGTCTTTCACAAGCCTAATGCCTTTGTACTCTTTTAGTGCTACATCATTTAGAAACCAGACTTGCTCTAAGGCATATGCTCTTCTTTTGAATTAATAAAACTAGACCGGTCTTTATTTGATTATCATTTAGCTGAAACTGGGCAATTATTCATTACCTGTATTTATCTTAACATTTTACTGCTTCCATTTTGGACCTGAAAAATTACTTTTGTTTGATATTTGCCTATTTTCTTCCCACAGCAGTAGCAGTTAGGATAGTACATTACTGTTGCTTCTTATAAATCTTGCTGGACTTTATTTTTAAATGATTTGATTTAGAAATATAAGGTTATTACAAAATAGAATTTAAAAAATATTTTTAAAGTATTGTTCAGGAATAATATGCTTAGGTTTAATGTTTTCATTATTTGATTTGAACCAGAAAAATTGGATTTGCTATAAAGTGTATCTTGCCTATCAAAGTAGCTGTTAGTTTTCAGTGAACAGAGCACCAACCCCAAACTTTGAACATTAAGACCTACTTAATTGCCCTGGGGAAAGGTACTTTTCTCAGGATTGCCATGCTATGCTTTGTTTTGTTCATTGTGTAAGAAAGGCATGAACAGAGGTGTTGGACTACTTCTTAATTCAGGGGCTTAGCTGAACTAAAGTCTGGATGTGTTTGCATATATTTTGAACCATTAGAAACATTCTCAGCTTGCAAGTCAATGAAACCATGAATGTGTTCTGAATAATATTGGCTCCTGCAAGTTTAATATCTATAATTTATTACTATGGGTATTTAGCTTTGAGCAAACCACTTTTTAGTTTAGGAAAAAATTATTGGCTCACACAGCCTGGCACTGTTTGAAGCTGGTGGTTGTCATGCCACCTTACAATGCACAGGTGAGACACAGGCAGCAGAAAGTCCGTCTGTCTCAGGAAGGAAGACGCCAAATATGCAATGTGTTGGAAATCACTTGTCAGGAGAAAGAAAAACAGTATTTGAAAGAATCATGGGAGGAATTAGTTTATTGTGAGCATGCTTAGGAAAAAGCACACATGTAAATTACAAGCTAGTTTAACTTCCCTAATCTGTTTACGTACCTTTTCTAGAGCCCAACTCTACTTGGTACCAGCCAAAGGCAGCGTGACTGACACCTCCCAGAATTATCCATCTTGGGCAGGATTTTACTCCAGCTGTGGCGTAAAACAATTGGAAGACAGTAGTAATCTCTAAATTATGTTGTTATCGAATCCTGCAGCCCACAGTACTTAGGCTTTCAATTAGTAGGGATGTTTGCAAGCATTTCTGTAAGGGAGTGATCAGAACAAGTCCTTGGAGCCTGCACAGCCTTTGTACATAGGTCAGGTCGTCTTGATTTCAATGAAGTTCTGTCTTATGTAACTTGTAGTTTTAACATACATTTTTGTACTATAAAGGGCTGTATTTTATCTGGTCTTTTTGAATCACAGAATGTACCATATTGGAAGATACCCACAGAGATCATTGAGTCCAGCTCCCAGCCCTGCTCACACCATGAGTCACAGAGTGGGAGTCACACCATGTGCCTGAAAACAATGTTCAAAACTTCTTGAGCTCTGTCAGGCTTGGTGTTGTGACCACCTCCACGCTCCCTTGGTGTTGTGAGCACCTCCCAGTGCTCAGTGGCTGAGCACTGGGATCCTCTTCCAGTGCTCAGCCACCCTCTGGCGAAGAACATTTTTCTCATGTCCAACCTAAAGCTTCCCTGACACAACTTCAGGCAGGTGCTATCACTCGTCGCCACAGTGAGGAGATCAATGGTCCATTGGTCCTTATCTAGCAAAAATTTTGTCAGGGAAAATGTCAAAAGCATGCATACAACTTCCACTGCCTTTCTCAATCTACCTTTATATTTCTGTAGGGTAGCAAGAAGCTTATGCTCCCCATGTAGCCAAGGGGCAAGGAGTAAGAGACTTGTCCAAGGTAACCCACAGTGGTTTTATGTGGTGAACCTGCACCTTCCAAAGCACCTTGCCTTTACTGCTGCTTTTTAGCGTTCACTCAGCTCTGCTAGAATTGGCCATATTTGGCTTGTCATATAATCAAGAGAATAACTATTCCTTCTATTCTCTGAACCAGTCCCTTTAATCCTTTAACCCTATTCAAGCTAGGCTTAATGCACAAGGTGCTAGGAACAGCTCTGGGAGTCAGAGATCTGCCTATGGGAACATGGTGTCCTTCTGTAAAACAGTGAAATTGAAAATGGACACTATGAACCCCAGATTAAGATGCTTACCTTCTTATCCCCTGCCATGATGCTTGTATTTACATTCTTGGGGTAGAAGCCAGATATTCAGTGATGTCATTTGTCCTGCCTGTGTGCATTAGGTTATGTCCTGATTCTATAGAATACTCTAAGTTGACTATGACTTCATTCTATTGTTTATGTTTGTCCTGGTTTTGGCTGGGATAGAGTTAACTTTCTTCCTATTTGCTAGTACAGTTCTGAGGTTTAGATTTAGTGTGAGAATAATGTTGATAACACACTGATGTTTTAGTTGTTGCTGAGCAAGACTTGCACAAAGTCAATGACTTTTCATTTTCTGATGTCCTGCCAGCGAGGAAGCTGGAGGTGCACAAGAAGTTGGAGGGGAGGCAGTCAGGACAGCTAACCCCAACTAGCCAAAGGGATGTTTCACACCATATGGCATCATGCTGAACAATAAAACTGGAGGAGTTGAGTAGTAAGTGAGGACCAACTGCTCACGGACGGGCTGGCATCAGGTGGTGAGCAGTTGCATTGTGCATCTATTGTTCTGCATATTATTTTTTTTAATAATTATTTTTCCTTCCTTATTTGTTCTATTAAACTATCTTTATCTCAAACTGTGAGTTTTACCTTTTCCCCAATTCTCTGCCCAGTCCCACTGTGGGACAGTGAGTGAATGACTGTGTGGTGTTTAGCTGCCTAGAAAATAAAATCACAATGGTATTATTACTGGTTGTATTTTATAGTGAGGAGGCAAGGTACTTCTTAGTCTTTTCAAACACCTCATCACCTGAGTCGTAATTATCTCAAAAAGTCCTTGCCCACAATGGCAAATGAAGAGGTAGTGCAGAATGCAGATGTGTGAAGAGGATCTCCTTTAATGAGAACATTTTGATTTTCAGCAGTGTATTCCCAGAAGGCTGAGTACAATCCTACGGTACTGTTGAATGTGATTTAGACTTCAAATAAGTGCTGGCAGCCATGTGTATTCTCTAAATGCAAATAAATTTAGCTCATTTTTTAAAAAGCATTGAACTATCAGGCCATGCCATATTTATAAAACCTTGGTCCGGATGATGGCTTTACTTTGAAAACTGACATTAGGTGCAAAGTTTGGATTCAGGAAGAACTTTTTCAAGACTGCCAGGCATCGTCTTACTGCAGAAAATGTAGAAATGGTACAGATAGGACTTTGTTCAGAGTACAGGACACAATAGTATTTTGAATTATGCCAGTCATGCCAAGTAGAAGCAGCAAGCTTCATGTAAGTTAGTTGTAATAGATCTATGTTAATATTTGCCATTTCATAAAATTATAGGTTATTACCTATAGTTTTCCTGACATTTTTTTACAGAAGTTACATGTTTCCCTGACTAAATATCTTGAAAGAGAAAAGAAAGAAACTCTCTTGGACAGGGTAGTTACAGTGAGGGGAAAGTGTTTTTTTAAATCTTAGGGAATATCTGAAAATTTGTTGGTGTGAATGGGATATAGAACTTGGAACTCTTCTATATACATGCAAGCTCCCCTTCATAAAGCTGTCTAGAATAAGGCTGCTGGAGTGGTGGACTCTTACCTACTTTCAAACAAGGCATAAGCTTTGTTTAGACATTGACATGATATCATTGATCATGTTATCATTGATTGACATGATAACATGATCCTTTCTATTCCTGGAGAAGATCCTCCATTTCTTAGCAGTCTATAGGGGATTAGCAGTAGGCTACTGATGGCACATAGTGCTTGGCTGCTCTAATGGCTGGCTTTTGGATGAGTAAATTCTGCTTAGAAAATTAGCTGTAACTTCTACTCTGGTTGAGATCAGTGGTGCTGCACACTTGACATTCAGTGTGAATCTTTTCTGGGTATCTTTTGTGTAGTCAAAAAAACTAGTGATTGAGAGCCTAAAAATTGTGGGAAAGATTTTTTAAGAATTCAGGCTCCAGAGATCCTGAGCTCTTGCTAATTTTGAAGAGAATATTGACTTCCCGTTGCAGAGAATGGGGCACTGCTCACTATCAGCTCAGACATTTGAATGATACAGTTACAAAGGTTACCTGCATGTTGTGAAAGCGCTCATTAAATTCTTGTCTGAGGGTGGTGTCTTCCTTAATGAGCAGAGTCTGCTCAGATGTCTAGACCAAGGCTATTTCCATAGGATGACATGACTTTGTGCTTTGATCAGTATTTATAGTGTCACTTCTTTCTAATATGCCACAGAGCTAAAACGTATTTCTATTGCATTAGAGTACCACAAAGACTATGTTTTGCATTCCTGCCTACTGTCTCTGTTTATATGTGTCACACCATATTCCTTTGAATAAGAAAGCCTGATTTCCTGAAGGATTTGTGCTGTGCGTGCCCTAAACACTACTAACCCTCTCTTTGTAGAATCTCATCATCTCACCATGACCTTGATGTTGCTCTCTGAAGTGCCATTCTCCCACCCCAGTACTGTCTCAGTTCCTCTCACACTGGTCCAGTTGAGTACAGGTGTACATTACCATTACCTGAAAGATGAGCAGGTGCAGATCAGCTGGACAGCACTTGTGTGCTTATAGGCCATCCAGATGAAGCTTCTCTGCTTTGATGAGGAAAAGGTAGCTTTAACTCACCCTCTCAAAATATGATTTAAATAGTCTTCTACCCTAACAGGAATTTTCACAGCATTTCTTGGAGATTTTTATTTCTGAGTCTTCAACCATATTTGACAGACAGGTCAAATATGGACAAAATTGGAGAAGCTGTTATAGGTGAAGGAGAGAGACAGACTGACAATTTAAGGGTTTGAATAGGTCTCAATTACCCAGCAAACAGTGGAGTGAAGAAACTAAAACATAGTTAGCTGTATGTGCTCCTTGATGTACTTGTTACTGCAGGCCATTAAATTTGCATGATGGGAGTGGGACAGGTCAGTAAAGGGTGACCTCCTACTGGGTCAAACAAACACTATTCAAAAAATAAGGAGTTCTATACAGTCATGCCAGAGGATTTGGAAATCAAACAGTGCTCCTTTCTGAGGCCACAAGTAATGGAAGATGGCAAAAAGAGAAGTGGTGTAACATTTCAAGTAGTTCTTGTTTACTTTCTCTTATTTCTGTCTTTTGTGTTATTGGAGAACTGTATTGTTTCCCAAGTAAAATTTAAGAAATATTATTTTGGATAGACTTCTGGGAAGACACTGATCTCTTCTCTGTGGTGACCAGTGACAGGACCCAAGCGAATAGCCTGAAGTTGTGTCAAGGGAAGCTTAGTTGGCTGTCATGAATTTTTTTTTCTCCCAGAGGGTAGTTGGGCACTGGAAGAAGCTCCCCAGGGAAATGGTCACAGCGTCAGCCTGACAGAGTTCAAGAAGCATTTGGACAATGCTATCAGGCACATGGTGTGATTCTTGGGCATGTCCTGAGCAGGGCCAGGAGCTGGACTCGATGATCTTTGAGGGTTCCTTCCAGTTCAAAATATCGTATGTTTTTTTTAATTTGCTACATTATTTTTTGGTGTCCATCCATCCCTGCCATGCCACCCTCCTTCTCTCAAGTTGCATTGTCAGGATAAGTAATAATTCAGTCTGCTCATTTAATTTCCTGAAAGGACACAACCTGAATGCCTGCAGTCTAGCAACTTCATGGAAACAAACACATTGCCTACCTTTGGAATGTATTAAAGTTTTAGCCTAATTTTGAGAAATGTTATTCTGCACAAAATCTATGTCAGAATGCTGTTGAAATAACTTTGAAATGGCTCCTGAGAGAAGCGCTAACCTTACCTTGTTTTGTGTTTAAATGCATCAAGAAAAATGTCAGATACATTTGCAAAGAGCACTTGCATTCATTAAGACAGTGACCTGTGAGGTAAAAGGATGTGACACCTGGTACTAATACAGGTCTCAACACTGCTTAGCTCATCAGTGCATTCTCATTATGGCTAATGCCATTTCAAACTCATGACATAACATTTCAATTTTATAGTATTTTTTTGTATCATACTATGTAGCGTACAATTTTTTGCATACACTTTTATGTTTAAGATAGTGTGAATATAATTATAACTGCTTGCAATTTCCTATTAAATTAGAAAGTAATTTTCTTCTTTTGAAATAAACAGATATAATCCTGAATTTATTGTAGCCTGCAAAATTTACAGTCTTTCACTTAGAAAACACTGAAACGTACTAAGGCTTGCCCTAAAGAAGATATTAAGCTTTTTCCTCGAAAAAATTATTTAATCTAAAATGCTGAATGTCTCCCTAAAAAACATAGCTTGTGTAATCAGTTGGGTTTTTAAACATAGTGATTTATAGCACTGTGAATTAAACTTCATAATTAATTTCTTAACCTCTATATGAGTATTAGATTAATATAAATTATTCCCATTGATACAGCACCTGTCCAGGTTCAACAGTACAGAAAGCCCCACAATGGATCTCTTTTCTTCTTTAACAAGACCGTCTTGTTAACCTATGAGAGAGAGGGTTGGTATTAAGACACCATTGTATGGCCACCTATCTGAATTAGGTGGGTATGTGCCTTAAATTCTGAGGATAACAATGTAACATGAGATGGTACAAAAAAATCCCAGGGTTTTTTTAATTGCCAATCTTTGTCTCAACAGCAGAGTTTATGTGGATTTCAGAGGAGCATAATATTCTCTAGCTATAAGGAATGCCCAGAACAGCAAAGAATTGCACCACAGAGCTAAAAAAGGTAATGATGTTATCTACAGACAGCTCCATGAGAACTGCAGGCTGTTACAGGCAAAACTGATGTGACAGTTGAGTCAACTCTGAAAAATACCGTGCTATCCTTATACCAGCAAAAACCATGACAGAGCTAAGCTTTGCACCGCTGCTCTTTACAAAATGTAGCTGTAGCAGGTTTACATGGCAAGGTTTTGGTTACAGGAATGGCTTCTCTGAGAAGCTGCCAGGAGCTCTCCCTGTGTCCAGCAGAGCCAGTGCCAGCTGGCTCCAAGACTGACCCACTGCTGCCCAGGGCTGAGCCCATCAGTGACCATGGCAACATCTCTGGGATAAAATATTTAAGAAGTGGGTGAAAACTATTGGCCAGAAGCAAATTACAGCTGGAGAACAGAGGAGTGAGAATACGTGAGAGAAAAAGCTCTGCACGCCCCAGGGTCAGTGCAGAAGGGAGGTGAAGGAAAAGGAAGTGCTCCTGGTGCCAGAGCAGAGGAAGCGCTCCTAGTGCCAGAGCAGAGATTCCTCTGCAAACTCTGGTGAAGACTGTGATGAGACAACTGTGCCCCTGCAGCCCATGGAGGATGATGGGGGAGCCAGTATCTACCTACAGGTCATGGAGAACCTCATGCCAGAGCATATGGATATATCAAAAGGAGGTTGTGACCCCATGGAAAGCCCACACTGGAGCATGGTCCTGGCAGGACCTGTGGCCCCATGGAGAGAGGAGCTCACACAGGAGGGGGTTTGCTAGCATGACTTGTGACCCCATTGGGACCCATGCTGGAGCAGCTTGTGAAGAGCTGCAGCCTCTGGGAAGGACTGACACTGGGGAAGTTCATGGAGGACTGTCTGCTGTGAGCTCATGCTGAGGAATCCCAGGTTGAAGTAGAGAAAAGACTCCTCCTCCTGAGCAGGAAGGAGCAGCAAAAATATGTGATGAACTAACTACAACCCCCATTCCTCAACCCCCTGCACCACTGTGGGGAAGGAGGTAGAGAAACTGGAATAAAGTTAAACCCATGAAGGAGGGAGTGGTGAGGAAAGGTGTTTTTGAGACTTGGTTTTACTTGTCATTATCCTATTCTGATTTAGTTGGCAAGAAATTCCATTAATTCTCCAAGCTGACTCCTTTTATTTGCTCATTATGGTAATTGCTGAGTAACTCTCCCTGTCTTATCTCGACCAATCAGCTTTTTGTCACATATCTCTCCCCTGCTCAGCTGAGGAGGGGAATGAAGGAGGGGCTTTGGTGGGCATCTGTCATTCAGACAGAGTCAAACCACAACAATTCTTTTTGATGCCTGATGTAGGGCATAAGGAATTTGAGATAAGGGTGGTTGTGGGGAGCAGTAATGAACAAAATATGGACTGAACAATGGGTGAGAGTGGAATGATTGTGAAGAATTTCTGTTGTAATTGTGATGAAGGTACAGGAGGTGAATTGTGTGTAAATTGTCCACTTTCATTCAGTGTTGTGATAATGTTATCTTTATTTTGGTATGAGGATTTTAAAAAAAAATTTTTGTGTGTGTGTTTGCTGTTGACACGGGTCAAGATTGTATGATGAATGTGGATTTTAATGGTAATTTTAAATGCATGATTCACAGAGGCAGGGGTGGAAGGAGTAGCACTTACCCAGACATGTCTCACTTGCCATGACCTGGACAGACTGTTGGTTGGGGTGGCTACTAGGAGCCCAGTGGGGTGTCAGCCTTGTATGCTGAGGAGCTGCTGAGGATGGAGAGCAGGACTGGGGAAATGCTGTGAGAGAAACATTTCAGGGAAGCTGAAAGATCTTCTCTAATATATTCACTCATTCCCATTTCTGTGGCTCCCATTTTCTTATGGCAATACTGCCACACACTTTTCTGAAGTTAGTGAAATGTAAGACCTTTTAAATACTAATATTTCTAGGGACTTCTGGGTAGATTCAGCAACTGCTACCTTATATAGCATTTGTCTAAAGCAGTTTTAGTCACTTACTTTTTCTATTTTAAAACCTTTACCTGAACTCCTTGTCACAGACTGGTAAGACTATAATGGACTGAAAACTGTTCAGCTTCCCCATGGCAAGTGTTGTGAGCCCTAGGCTGTACCCCTGGGTATACTTCATATGTCATCTGTACAGCCATGAACAGGACAGTTAAGCACAATGCATCTGCACAAGGGCAATGGGTTCCCAGATTATGTTGCAGTGGCACACCTAATCTAGTTCTTGCTGTCTGTTTCTACCTGTTTTCAAAACAGCCAGGTGTCTCACAGTGGGTTTCTTTTGTTCACACAGGCAAGGTGTTCTGGCTGCTCCCAAATTATGGAAAAGCTGGACACTAGCAAAGGGCAACCAGTGACTGAGCATCTTGTATGAGTCTGTATAGTTCAATGTTGTGAAGATTTGTCCCCTTGCATTGGCTTCCTTCGCTGTTATAAAACAATGCCATGGGGGCATAATTTCCAGAACATTTCAGAAATGAAATACCATCAATACGACCTTTCATTTAATGAAGTAAAACACAAGCTGTTGCAGTTAACAGCTACGTGACCCTGATATGTCATCTTCTTTTAGGAGCACCTGGAAGGAATTCCTTAAAGATGTAATTTCAGTCTGTCTTTAGTTCTGGCTTCACTATAAACCTGAAATTTAGAAAATAGATTGTCAATTATATAGTTCCTCCCAGAAACACTGCTCAGATATTTCAAATGTTGTTTCATGTACATACCTTGGTGTAAACATTGTTAGGCTGTTAGTGGTCAGAACTGTATTAGCGCCATTCAGACTGGGTATAAACCTGTATAATGAGCTAAATAACACTGTCCCACATGCAGAGCCACTGGTTTGTCTGTTGCTTCCCATTTATTTCTCAGTATATGAAATTATTTACTATTGTACACACAGCTATCAATTTAAAACTGCATCCTTGCTTCTCAAAAATACCATGATGAGAGAGATTTTCCATGGACATAAGCTTTTGACTTGCTGAATATCCTAAAAGAAGAGTAGAGCATTAAAGAGAAGTCCACAGACTTTTGCTCTTAAAAAAGAACAGGTGGCTGCATGGTTATGTAAAATAGTGCTAGAAATTGTGTGTGTGCTGCACAGCATGGCTTTGAAATAGTGAGGGTGGTCTGGAGAGACTTTCAGCAACGGCCAACTTTCCTTCCAGGTCACAGTGACTTATCACCAGCATTAACTGTGAGTTTCTAGTTAAAAACAGGCTTCTCTTCATACTGAAATGTGTAAATGCAAAACCACTTATGGAAAGACCAATAAAAAGGACAAATAACTAGACCCGTGTCGCTGTGCTCTGAAAGCAAATGTCAATGGAGCCTTTCAGAACACCATGTGAAATCACAGACGAGTCTTTCCAAAGCATCACAGGTGGTGCTTCCCTAGAAACTTGGGAAATCTTTGCCTCTAGTACACTTTGGTCCCTTCGGGCAAAAAACCAAGTTGGCACATTTAATGCCACAGGGCATTAACACCTTTTGATAAAATGCCTGTCAAAACTCCATGCAATTCAGGGGTTTACCACAATTAGTCAGAAGTCTCTATTCATCATTCTGAATGCTGTCTCTAACTTTGTTGGGTAAGTGGTTTTCCTGTGGCCTCAAGATGAAGTTTCAATTAAGTGAGTTGGGGGTATTAGATGAGAACCCGTAAATGAAACCGTTGCTTTCTTTAATAGCATTTCGCTGCTCTTTCTCTGTAGTGACTCTGAAAGGTGTGTGTGTGTGGCAGTATAAAGCATCATTTTTTACTTTTTATAACTTCAAATGAAAGTCTGAATATCTCTGCTTACTGGAATAACATAGCTTGCTAATGGAAGCTTGATGAATCTTATCCAAGTTTCAAATTATTGCTTTGCTTAACATAAGTGTCTTAAAGGTATCTAACCTTACTCATGACTGAAATATTTGTATTTGTGAAAGGTGAAAACAAATCCTTTGAGCTTAGTACAAAACCTTCTCTAAAGGGACGAGGACACTGTGTGTGTGTGGGTGTTGGTCCTTGGTGGATATGGTTGGGTTCAGTTTTTTTTCTTCTATACTATCTCTGTGCTTTGAGTTTATTAGAAAAAGTAGAATGAAAATTTTGCTTTCAACTCACAGTTTCCAGCTCAAATGAAAACAGCAGGGAAGAGAGGAAACTTAACTTCCAGCATATTCTTACCATGACAGTTCAAGAATAACAAAATCTGAAATGTCTTGGAATGTAGTGTCAGGCAGCATTTAATGATAGAACATGAATGCTGAGATACTTGGATTCACATTCAGCTCTTGATTGTAGCAGTATGTACAGAGACTTACGTCTTGGCTATGAGCTTGTCTTTTGTGTGCACAAAATAGAAATACAATCCTTTTATTCCTTTAGAAATTGTTATGGGAGTTTTTTGCTATACAATACCTTTTTTTTTGTGCCATGTAACGATGGAAGAGTATGTGTGGGAAGGGACCTTTAAACATAGTCCAGTCCAATCCCCCTGCAATAAGCAGGGACATCTTCAGCTAGGTCAGGTTGCTCTAAGTCCTGTCCAACCTGACACTGAATGTTTCCAGGGATGGAGCACCCACCACCTCTCTGGGCCACCTGTCCCAGTGTTTCACCAACCTTACTTGATAATTTACTACCCTCATTTCTTTTGCCATTCGAAGAAAAAGATGTATTCTTGGACAGCCAATTACGTGGGGAAGATGATTGGTCTAACTATACTGTAATTTGATTTGATGTCTGCCTGGCACACTGAAATCTCTGTTCTTTCCATTACTTTTGACCTTAAAGGTCTTCCAAGACTGTAGCACATGTTTATAACCAAATGAGTCTAAGAACACCAGAGACAGCTAGACAAGACAAAAGCAATTCATGCATCTTTCATGTTCTTAGCCAATTTTCTCCCTTGAACTTCCTCAGGCACTGATCTGTTTTCCAAACTTCTGAATAAGAACTGTATTTTAAGGCAAAAGT
This sequence comes from Entomyzon cyanotis, assembly GCA_024500445.1. Taxonomy (NCBI): domain Eukaryota; kingdom Metazoa; phylum Chordata; class Aves; order Passeriformes; family Meliphagidae; genus Entomyzon; species Entomyzon cyanotis. Next base: position 27,667,510 of record JAKEPQ010001021.1, on the reverse strand, counting down.
AAGATATATGATGAACAGTTGCAGAGGAGTAAATTGAAGCTGTCTAATTGACACCTAGGGTAGATTAACTGATACCTCTTTTCATTGCCAATTATCTAAGTGTATAGTATCCATTTAGAGGTTATCTCTGCTGGAATGCTGAAGAGACGGTCTATATTGAGTTGGATTTAAGTGACATTTTCTCTTTACTGGTTAATGCAGATGATTTAGCTAACAAGACTCTCTCTACCTCAGCTTTAAAAAATATTGTGTGATGGATGTAGGTGACTGAGAAGGAAGCATTTACTTTCCTGTGGCATTGAATTAAGGTAAAGAGGCAAGTTGCAAAGGTGTCAGAAAATCTAACAATAAGGAGAGAAACCCTGTGGAAGTCTAGTACTGTTCCTAATAAAGAAGCAAGGCAAAGAATTCTTTTAATATTGTCTAAGAGGTAATTCAAGAGGGTTTTTTTTAATGAAGACTCTAGTATTCCTATGAAGTGTCAAACAACATCACTCCCTATGAATAATATCCTTAATCCTACTGCCTATGAGAATAGTACTTAAAAGTGTGTTTTCACACTTTTTGTTTCATCTATAAGAATACAAAAGCTATCTGAGCAAAACAATTATAGGGAATATTATATGTATTTTCTCTGCATAATTGAGTCACAGTTTGTTGCCCAGATATTAACAGTACTCAACCACCAAATAGCAGCAAAGCTATTTAGAAAATCAGTACTAGGATTTTGCTGCTGCATCTCTGCAAAGCATCAACTGATCACCTAATCTAAGATGGCAGGAATTCAACAACAGGATTAATTGCATTACTGACAGAAATTTTCACACTTAGATCTTTTATTAGATTTAATTTTGTTGGGGAAAAAAACTTCCTTGTGAAAAGGAAGCAAACTAAAAACTGAGACTGGCAAAACTGAGGACTTTTAAATATTTTTCCATCAAAAGAGGTACATGCCTTCGGAAAGATGACTGTCTGGGGTAATCGATGCTTCCTGCAAAACAGAAGATTTAGACAGAGCTGAAATGGAAAAAAATACACAGAGAATTTCTGCTGAGTTGTACAATGTGAGTGGGATTCTGGGGTTCTATGTAGACTTAAGAAAATGAGATTATTTCCTGGTGCCTGGTCTCATTTTTATGCTAAGGGTTTTTTCCTCATCACTGTATCAGAGTGAAATCCAGCATGTGTCAGGATACATCAGTGTGCATCAGGGTGCACGCATCAGACCCAGCACGCACCATGCAGCCTCATCCCACTCCTCCTGCAGAGTGGTTTCCATAGGAACATCTGGCGATGCTTCAGCCCGGAGTCTGATATGCTCCAAAAGGGGACCCTCACCAAACAGGCAAGGAAGCAGGGTGCCACAATGTGCAGTGGTGTCAGGGCACCGAGCATAGGTACAGGCTGAGTCTCTAAGATGGAAGGCAGAATGTGTTTCCCGCTTAAGAAGACTGGAGGAGACCACCACTGCAATTGCTCGAGGAGCAGGACTGGGAGGGGTATTGGAGGCTGCTGATTTTGCAATTATGTTTATGCAGAAGAACCAGAATAAGCAGACTCAAAATGACAATTAGAAGGCATTCTCCAGCTGTGCTGCAAGAGAGAATATAAAAAATATTTTCAGAGGATGATTAGTGTGGAAGGAAAAAAAGGCAATGGCAGAAATAAGTGTAGGTTAAGCAATAGATATAGCAAAGCAGGCTGCTACCACCAGATTATTAACAGCCCACAGTGATGCTGAGGACACTTTAATAAACCTATTCAGGGAGGATTACTGCTATTAGGCATAATGATCAGTGGCAGCACTGTGTTTTAGATGAATAATGGGGGCTATATCCTCCAGCAACAAACCTCTGCTAGAGCTATTTTATGTCTGCTGATACATAAGACATTTTCCTTTGATCATAGCGAAGTGGGTAGTTTGATACTTCTATTTTCATCATTACAAAAACCCCAAAACCAACCAATGAAATTATCAGAGCTCTGCAAATTAGTGTTACAGAAAAGATGGGCGAGCATCCAAAGTCAGAAGGTATTTGGAATGTGGTAGAATCTGCAAAGTTACACTTCTAAAAAAGCAGATTTTTGTTCTATTGACCTGCCTCTGTCTGCTCAGGGTCATAGCCAGGAATTTCTGCACAAAATCTTTCCTTCTTTCCTATGAGGCATGACACATGAAAGTGAGCTGAATTACACATCTTTTTGCAGGCTCTCTGCAGGCATACTCTCAATCTACTGCCAGGGGTCCATTGTAAAGTGACCTGAGACCAGGGCCTGCTCTCATGTTATGCAGAACTGCTTCAAATGATGGAGCAGATTACTTCTGTAAATGGTAATTTGCAGTAGGTTCTCTTCTTGAGATGAATATTTCTATGAAAGGAGAATTTGCTCTACTAGTTTAAAGTGGGTTGGCAGGCTAAAGTAAAGTGGCTAGGGCTCAGTTATTTTAAAGAGTTTGGGAGTGTTTTTGCTGCTGATACAGTACTGGAAAAGTCCTTCCTTCCCCTTCAAAAGATATTAACTCTGAACCTAAAAGTGTGCTTGACTGGCAGTTAGGAGGGACTACATTTAATCTGGGGCCACTGAAGCTTATAAAAAAATGAACATGTAAAACAATTTTTGCAGAGTAGATTCACACATAAAGAGAAATTCTCGCTGGTCTGAAAAAAACCCAAACATTAGTGTAAATGAAAAAGAAAATGAAAGAAAATATGGGACAAAAGACATGAAAAATCAGGGAACAATTCCCAGCTCTCCTCACAATGTGGGTCAGTTCTGACAGGCACCATGTTCCAACAGTTAAGCCTTTGTCTAACAAGGCTTCCACACAGAAGAAATTTCCAGGCAAGATGTGAAGAGTGAAAAAAATGGCTTTAAATTTCATTTATATTCATTTATATTTCACAGTTCTTTCTGCAGGATCACTTTTTCAATAAACCTGCACAAAGCCAACACACCATAAATAGAAGTAATTTGCCTCTGGTATTTTGCATTAATAGTGAGATCTGACTTTCGCTCAAAGGAAATATGCAAACCTGTCAATGCAAAACAGTGACAAAAGCTAAGTAGGCACTGTTCTGTATCTAGAGAACTGACGTGCACTTACAGGCATTGGTAATTTTCATTTTCACTGAATCTCATGACCTAACTCTGCTGCCACTGGGAATTATGCTTACTGATTTCAAAACCAGCCAAGTTAAGTTAGTGGTCTGGAAATCCCATTTCTATCTCTGATAGAAATCTGGCCCCTACTTGCATGGAGAGAATTTTTCCTTTCTGAGCCCTGTCAGAAGATGAGAGCCCTGCCGCAACATCCACTGGTGCCCTGACCACCCTGGACTTCAAAGTGGCAACTGCTGCTACTCTCTAAAAGAGATATTACAGATTTAAACCGGACATCTGAAAGGCTTTACACTGCAGTCACTGTACTGAGGTCCTAATGGTACTGTTCCTGCCTCAAATCCACTTTTGTCATTATCAGATATATGCAGTATCTTTAACGTTGGAATGTCATTTACTGTGTGGAAAAATAGAGGTGTGTAGTTGGATTACATTAGGACACAAGCATGCCAATGAAAAAACTATGGGAACTAGATATCACATCAAGTTGCTATTTGTTGGAAATGCAGCTTCTCTTCAGTGACTGTCTCATTTCAATGTTTTTTTGTGCTGTAGGGACACACTGTGAAGTCTCCCAACTTGCCTTTGTCCTGCAAGTAACATGCAACCCAGCTTCTAGAAATGAAATGTCATGAGCACTGAGATACAGTAGCTACCACAAGATCTGGTGTCTGTGCCTTGTAAGTATGTTCTCGTTTCATGTAAGCTTGTTGGTTTTTTTTCTGAAATGTTGATGTAAATGTAGTTTGTTTTGCCTGATGATTGTATTTTTTCCATGCCTGTCACCACATGGGGTTGGTGTGACACCTGAACCACTCATGTTTTGCTCCTCTGCACACGCATTCTCTTACCACACCACCAGGGATGTGGCTGTGTATAGAGCTAATTTTAGGTACTTTGGTGGAGACTATGCACCTGAAATAACAACAGATGGCAGATTACCATGCCATCAGATAAACAATGTAGGAAAGAAGCTTCTTTTTAAACAGCAGCTTATTTTGTTTTAGAAATTATCTGTGCTGTTGATAGATCCCTTCTGCCATCTCTTCTGTGTTATCTGACATGATATGGTATAACCATTAACTACATACAGTTTCACATTCCAAAGTGTACTTAAATGGAAAATAATCCAGAGTTATAACCAATCAAAGCCCTGTATTGGCTTGTTTTTCAGTTTGTTGGACAAGAAAATAGAAAATTTGGTAAAGTGTGGTGTTCTGGGTCATAACAGTGTCCCTCTTGTAACACAAAATGAATGCCATTAGTCATGAGAAAAGATTATGATGCAACTTTCCTTTGCATGCTTGACAGATTCTCTATTCAATGCCTACTACAGGTTGCTTATGAGAAGTGTGTTGGAACAGCTTTATTTTTTTGGTGAAAGCATGCAAAACATGTAGGAGTAACTTGAGTCAATGCAAGTCCATGGCTTGTTACCAGTGAAAAGCCCTGGTTACTTAAGGGACACTGTGCAGCAATTTGATATAGAAAGCCAGAACTCGCTTGGATAATTTATTGAATAACTTCTAACCTCTCCTGTATTTGTCTGAAAAGATACTGTTGATGATTTGGCAAAAGTTGGTGTCTGAATTTCTCTAGTGCTTTTGCTGGGGTGATGGCAGTAAGGCCCTGACAGAGCAGCACCTTGAGTCACGGGGTAGCTGGGGCTATCATTGCCTGGGTGATGTGCTGGAAGCTCAGCCTTTCACAGGATTTGCAGCATTACATGAAGTCACAGCTCAGCTACTGCCAAAAACTGCTGCTGCTTGTCCACCTAGGAGTCACTGTACACTGAATGAATGTCTGGGTCCAGAGAGGACATAAAGGAAACTGCTTGAAAAAATGTGAAGGGAAAATACAGCACTTTGTGGCACAGGGTAAAACCTGCCAAAAAATCAGGTGTGTTACTCCCTCCTTGCTCTGTGAGGATGGTTAGCTAATCTGATGCGACAACCAGCCCACCACAGCGGCTGACATGCCTTCAGCTTCCCTGAAGGGTGTGTGGTACCTGTCATACTGCCACCCTGGTGCTACAGTGTCCATTAAAATAAGTACCATACAGAGCTGCTTCATGCACTGCAGCAACTGTACGACCTGGTTCAGTTAGAAAAGATGGAGAGAAGTTTAGTTCCACAGTGAAATGTCTTGCCCATGTGCTTTAAATGGAGAGCCTGATGGCTTTCACTGTGTCTCACATTGACTAATCCTACACTTGATGAAATAAATGGGACGTTTGGTATCAGCATTAATGAGCAGAGGCAAAAATGGCATTGCAAGAAGGAAAAATAAAAAGAAAAGGAAAAGACAAAGCAAAAGAAAAACAGAAAAAGAAAAAGCAAAAAAGCAAAAGCAAAAGAAAAAGAAAAATATTTTGGAATGGACTAACTGTCTCTGGCCTGGAAGAAAGAATAGTCTTTGGCCACAATAGAAAAGGTGGTTGTAAATCATACTTGCTCTCTGTTGCTGCTGGCCAGGGACAGATTAGACCTTGACATAAATAAAATCAATTCCAAGGCAGTTCTTGGATTTATCCCAGCTGATCATGGCCTCAACCAGAGACCACTGGGTGTCTGAGTCTTTTCACTAGACTCAGATTACCATCAGCTTCCAACTGAGGAGCCAGGGTGCCGTATTCTGCCCCTGCCTCTGGAGCAGCAAAACTCTTTTGTGGTGGTAATGATTGGGTCTTTTGAGGGAGCAGGCTGAGGACTGAGACAGGGAATGAAGTAGAAGGGACTGTTGCTGAAGAGGAGGAATGAAGACAAATCAGTGGGGGCTTTTGAGGGGAGGGGGATGGTGATATTGCCTGTGTTTCCTTCTCCAAGCCTTCCTTTATCTGAGCTACTTCTCTAATGTGTAACTTCCAGACTATTTCCACTCCTCTCTCTTCAACTATAGCTTTTTTGCTTTCCCCTTCACTTGCTACTACTGCAACCTGCTCACTCTTCTGGGATCTACAGATGAATGTAGTGTGATGCCTCCAGGACACAAAGACAGACTCATCATTTTTCCTATTGCCTGTGCACAGGGACAGCAAGTGCCCTCAGGAACACCTCCTGTCTTTGCCTGTAGCTCTGCAGTGGTGGTCTCCACCTCCTGCCCTCCAGCCCCAGCATATCTGACTGTCCATAGTCCTGGCAGACAGAATACTCAGTGTGTTTCCATCTGTCAGTGACTGGGATGCCTTGATTGCTCTGGCCAGTGGTCTTTATGGCTCCAAACAGCTCTCTCACATTTTTCTTTCTTTGCCTGTGTGTACATGTGTGTGTACATACACACTCACACACGTTATCCCTGGGAGTGGAGCACAGCCAAGGGGTCAACACATGAAAATTTTGATGGATTTAGTGCACCATTTTCATGGGTCTTTAGTTTTGCCACTGACATAGTGTAGATAACAAGGCAGGTCAGACAGAGCATCTCACTGTCCTTCCTCTAGCACAGATGAGAAGGAGTTAGAAAGTTACTCTCCTGGAGTTAGAAAGACTTATATTACCCACAGAATGGATTCCCTGAGGGAGCTTGAAAACCTCACATATAAGGGACCTCTGGAAGACCTTTGACCTCAAAACTCTGAATCTGAACTTGCCATATCTGCTGAGGCTGGAATATGCAAACTCCAGCAATTCCCTTCCCACCCAGTATGGAAATTCCTGTGTTGAAGGAGGTGGCGGTTTTTGACATAGGTACCCGGGCTGTCCTGAAGCAGGGGCATGTTTTCTAACAGGACTGTAATTATAATCCAGTTAAAGAAACATAGGCAAGGCAAACAATTCAGAAGCACATTACCTGTAGAAAGTGTATGCTGGGTTGTTTTGTTTCATATTTAATACTGAAAAGAGCAGCATTGTAGTTACAGCCATGCAAAATTGCTCTTTTTTTGTTAATCTCAAGAAAGTATGCAAAGGATACAAAGGGAGGGATTATGTGTCATAATAACTTTGTGATGCTTCAGTCAATGAGCATGGATACAGTAGGGTCATCCTTTGGAGAAACTTCCTCTCTTATTTTGTATTACTCCATCTTCATTTTTCAAAGACATTTTAGAAAGCTAGCATTTATTTACTTTCAAAGACAATATACTGGATCTTGAGTTAACCTGGTAGAGAAAGACAGAGTTCCTGCCTTGCTTAATTTATGCTGATGAATCATCTGAGCCAACAGTAACCTTAAAGAACTCTCTTTTCAACAGACCTGAAAATGTATGAAAAGCTTACAAAATGTGTGAAACAGCTTAAAGCACACGTGAGCAAGTCTGGCCTGGAACCAGTGTTAGCATCTCATTATCAGAACTAATGCTGGCATTTAGTGTATGTGACAAAGTGGGAAGGAAAACAAGGGAAAGACTGAAGAGTGAAGGGATAAAACACAGTGCAAATGAGGGCTGGATGTGCTGTGTACACTTTGAGACCCCCCTTTTGAGTCAGAAAGAGAGAGGAGAGCTTGTAGACCTTCACTGCTGCTGATGAAGAGGCATTAGCTGCAAACTGAGCAAGTAGTACCAGGCACATTCTCACATCCCTGCTGGTCACATCACTGTAACAGTGATGCTGTGATGTTCTGCAGATGGCTGGGAGAGAGCATGATGGAACAAAGTAGGGATTCATTCCTTGCCCTCTAGAGGTATTCTCACAGTCTCATCCAAGTGTATGAATCAGAAGGACAAATAGACACTGTGTTTTCTGTCTGGAAATTCAGACAGAAAGTGTCTGTAAAACACTTCTCTACCACTCTGGAGAGTTACAATGGTGTGTATCAAGCATTTGCTAAATTGTGGTGAAAATCCTATTTCCTGTGTGACTTTCAAGGGAGTTAGGTGCAGGATGGGAAAGCTGTGCTATAAAGAATGGAGAGCAAATGCCCTGTCTAAGGTTTACTTTGCTTTTGATCTCTTTCCTGTCATGCCACTCTTATGTCCTGACATAAAAAATCCCAAATGGCCCCTGTTTTAAAACAGGTGGGAGCAAGTCTGAAATACCAACAGTACTCACACTTTGAAAAAACTTTTTAAAACTTGGTCAGGCTTCTATGTCCTTATTTTCCTACCCTGTTTCCTCAATAAATAAATGTCAGATAGAAAGAAACATAGTGGGAGTAAATAATTCACAGTATCTGGGAAGTTTTATTGCTCATAGGAATTAATATTTCTATGAAGTAGGGTGGATCCAGTTAAGGGGAAGCTCTGAAATGAAATTACATTGCATATGTTTCTTCTGCCCTTAAATAATATTTTATTAAGTTCAAATACACATTTTTTCTTCTTCATTGCACTGCAGAAGAAACATATAAAGAATGAAACCGGACACCTGCATCTAAGGAAATTAGCTTCCAATACCAGATGCTTCCATAAAATTATAGTGTACATAAATTAATAATCTACTTGGTTGGAAAAAAGGATTCTATAAAGTACATGCTATCTAGCATGCAAATAAAAGTAATACTATGTTTTAGAAATAGGGTAGAACATAATTTGACCAATCTATGGTGACTGAAGTTCTTGTCTAAATTCTGCAACTGCCTTTCACTTTATTTTGGCCTTATGGCTGGAAATTACCTAGTCCATATTCTCTGAATTTTTTAACCAAGAACAACAATTCCAGCTTTTGAATAAATAAAATATATGTTGGACATATATATATATATATATGTATATAACATTTTTTTAAAGTTGTCTATTTTTTTTGTATTTGCACCATTCTCTCTTTCCTGTTGCTTTTTTTTTCATTATCTCCAATGTGAAATCTCTAAGTTGCTAACTTGCACTGCCTGCAAGGTCTCTTCTATATGTACATGACTTTAACTCTCTTAAAAGTCACCAAGTTGGGCTGATTCCTGTGGTGTCAAGAACAAGGTAGACACAAAGGGTTGTTATGAGCATTCAGATTTCAGAGAAAGCCACTGAAGACATGTAAGGAGTATATGGAGTTGTATCCTCTGGGTTGTATCCTTTGTTTGAGATCAGAATGTATTAAAATAGCATCCTGTAAGTTACTGCTTTTTGGTTAGCTTTTTTTCTTTAATACCTCAAAATGTTTTAAGAGTATCTTAAGTTAGATTTGTTCTTCTACTAAAGAACAAGGCTGTGACAGAAGCCTGGTTTCCCACAATGATGCTGTTGCAAATCTGTGTAGCTTTAAGAGAATGGTTGAAAGACCACTTTCTCTTTTTTAGTTTCTTAGGGGCTTAATCTCAGCAAAGAAAATAACTAGGTTAAACTTCTCACTTTGTAAAATGACTTGATGCTTATAAATATAGTGCTGAGCTTAAAAGGGGAAAAGGAGCTGATATGAATCTATTGCCAAATACATTTCTTGTCTATAGACCCACACCCTGAAATTTGAGGACTTTTCACTTCTTGAAGTATTATAGAGCAGATGTCATGGTAACTGTCACTACTGTCCTTGAGTGCAGAGGACAATTTTTATAAATCAGTCACCTTTATCTTGAATAATACTTTTAATATAGATTTTTTTACAGTTTTTTCTGTGGCTTCCAAACCACTTGAGTATGTAGAAGGCCAGGCACACTGTTCTATTTGGAATGTCAATAGTTATGAGGCATTGCACACTTGCAGAAAGACAGTACTGGGGGAAAAGCATCAGGATAGATAACATGACAGTCTATACAAATGCTCATAGTTTCTGACAGCTCCGTTTTCTCCTGCCATCTGTGTCCTCAGTCTTTCTGCAAAATATGGTGCATCAGCAGTTCTGTTTTATTACCCAAAGCTAAATCAATTTAGAAGGATATTTGATATGGCAGCAATTTCTTGAGTTGTCATAGAAAAACTAGAATATTTAGCACTCAAATTAAAGAAGCTGTACATTGTGGACTTATAACTACTAGTATGTGCATATTTAGTATCAGAGAAATAATTTCCATATTTCTGAGCCTTCATAATTTCTTCTTCTGAGCCTTTCCTTATTTCTGCGCCTTACTCTGACCCTTTAGAATGGCTTTTAGGCCAAAAAAAAAAAAAAAAAAAGCCCCCCAAAACTGGAAACAAAAACCCAAACCAACAACAACAACAAAATCAAATTCTATCTGTTTTATCCTGAAGAGAAAAAAAACCCAAAAAAAACCCCCAACATATAGCCATGTTTAAACCTTCCTATATCCTATAAAAATCCTTGGAACTCCTCGCAAAATCCTGGGGGAGCAACCTTGGCCCTGCTATTTCCTGCTATGTTATGCCAACAGCACCTCTGCTTAGCCACAGGCTTATCCCATCATTTGGCACCATGGATTTTCTACATGAGTAATGAGAAAATCTGCCTTGGTGGGTAGGTCAGAAATAAATACAGCAGTATCTGTGGACAGTGCACTTTTACTGGGATATGCAGACCATTGTTTATTCAATATGCAAGCGTTTGCAGTGTGGGGAACTAGAAATGCCTGTCATGGTTAAGTCCTATATATAATAATGCAAGTCCTTGTGTATCTTGTGCAGGGATTAAGTTTGGAGTAGGTCAGGATTGGTATGCATTCAAATCAGAGGGATATTTTGTCACTGGTTTCAGTGGGGCCACTTCAAGCAAGCTGTAAGCTGGGATCCACAATGCTGTTTTAAACACTCCCAAGCTCTCTTCTAAAGGACATCTGTACTTGTTTCGTCTCTGTGGGTTTATAATATTCCCATTACATCTCTCATTCTTCTCAAGTGATCATTTTTTTCCAGTTACGAGGCTGAAAGGTGGAAAACTTTTCTCCTATTTATCTTCATTTATTTACAACAATAAAAACCACTCTCCGGCAAAATAATCTTAGACCAGATACAGAAAAATACTTTGAGACCATTCCTCCCTTTGTTTCTGTTTACTGAATGCTTTTGTTTCACCTTTCAGTGCCAGGATCTTGAAAATCAAGAATTCTATTTCACATATTCTTGACAGGTGAAACTATTTCACATCCTGAAATGTGACATTGAGTTGGACTCCAGTACTTAAAAAAACATGGAGAACAGATCCTTGGGGTTTATAAGTAAACAATACTCCATTGACTTCCTCTACCTGAACAGATGAGTCAGGAATGCAAAGTTAACATTTTGAGATTAGAGTTGTTTGGAGTTTTGGGTTTTTTTCCCCCAGTTTATAAAATATAGTGAAACATAAATACATGTGCATTTGTGGCTCATTTTTCCAACTGAATGATCTTTAACTCTTTACTCCATGATTTTCATACAACTCTTTATCATAATCTGTAAATTAATTACTTCTAGGTACTGTAAAATTTTGTTAGACCTGCCCACCAAAGCTGTTTCAAACCTCATTGTATCCACGTGAAATGAGAATAAAGTATAGTCGTTCCTCCCACTTATTTACAATTTTACATCTGCTTTCAACTACTGCTGAAAACACATCCTTATGATAGAAGTGAGGCGTAGTAGCACATATGTACCATCAGCCTAGCTCTGCTGCTGGAACATTTGCTGATATGGCTCTTCTGTCTGTTTCTGTGAATGATTTGGCTATCCAGAAGATGCCTGCTTCTCTTAGCCCAGTGACACAGAGCTGGGTGTGGGAAAGCAAAGGTTAGAAGCCCTTTCTTAGATGAAAACTGGTCTGAGGGAGTCAAGCAGGAAGATGCTAGAGATTTTATGAGTCCAAGTGGAAATTCAGTGCTTTTAGATGAACTTGGGATTTCAAAGCATTGTAAATTTTTATGGTATCCATGGGAGGCCTAGTGGCCTATGCATGAGTACAGGTGTGGATTCTTTCCCAGCTGGCACTCCTTGTTTCTGTTAACTTTTCCCATGTCCTCTTCTGGGATCTTTAATCAGCCTCACAGTTGCAAAGGGACCATCTTACAAGTACCTTTCACTTGCTGCAGTTCTCTCTTCTGGCTTGTCAGTTATCTTTGTTGCTTTCTCGTTGCTGAGGAGATGGTACAGTCTTCTGGTAACTCGAACAGTATTTACCAGTACCACATTATACACCATGTTGTTTGGAAGTAGTTTCATAGTCCTTATTGCCCAAACAATATGCTCTTGCTGCCTGTCTGTGGGGTGTTAAGATTTTTCTGACAGCAGTGGAAGATTATTCTCTTTGGAGCTGGCTGACTCATTTGAGGAAATTTTTGTTCTCCTTAACTTTATTTGACCCTTGGATTTTATAAAGTTGGGGAAAATTTGGTTGATCAGCTGCAGGACATTTATGGAACAGGGACTGCTTTGAATGAAAATCCTCCATAAAAAGTTTGGGAGCTATAAAAATGCTACAAATTCTGCAAGAAATTTCTACAGGTCAGAAGTAATAAGGGGCAAAGCCCATGTTTTAGAGCTAATAGAGTAGTCAACTGATTTTTTTTTTTCTTCAAGACAGGAAAATCTGAGGAAGGGCTGTAAAGACAGCTAAGTCTATACTGATGTTTTTGTAACAAATTTTTATTACTATGTTTTAAAGGATGCAACTTTTTGAACTTACACTGGAGAGTTACAGGGTGATCTTATGATATTGAAATATTAACTGACACATAACATTCAGTATACTAATAACAAGAGATATGCATGCAGGACAGATAGAAAGAGGGCATTTTTTATGTATAAATGTATATTTTATATATATACACACCTCTATCATAAGAAGCCCTGAAAACGTCAACACAATAATTAGATGTGACCAGAGGAGAGCAAAAAGAGCATTTGTAATCCTTATGGGAGTTGTAAGGAACAAGCCAGACAATAGCATTAATATGTGACATAAATCCCTAGCACATCCATTTTTTGGACACCATGGGAAGTTCTGATCTCTTCACCCCTAGAATAACAGGTGTGACAAGGAATGTCACAGGGAAGGGAAGCACCACTAACAAAATGGTCTCAAATACACTGAAAGGCTGAAGAGAAACCTGTTGTTTGAAGGAAAATGCCCTGAAAAAATTTAAAGAGCAACATAAAATATATGTGGAATGATAACTAATTTTTTACCTCAGAAAGCAAAAATTAATTGACCATTGATGAAGTGAGTAGAGTGTATATTCAGAGAGCTAACTTGAAATTTTTCACTTCAGGAATAAAACAGAGGAAGAATTCCTTGACATGAGAAATGGTGGGCCACTAAAAAGATCTGTAACATTTTTGGAGGATGGGTTTGTCTGTTGCTATTAAATTCAAGGGCTGTAGACCCTGTATCTCTCTTTATTTACTCCCATGTATCTTATTGACTGATGATGGAAAGACATGCTGGCACACATCGTACTCTGCAAATTGTAGCATGTGTTCCTAGTCACTTTTGGAAAAGGGACACTGGCTGAGAGAGATATTTCCACATCTTTTTTACAGCATGACCTTGAGGACTAGTTTTGAAGTTGCTGCCAATTTATACTGAACCTGATTTTGAGACTGCAGGCTGGTGTATTCTACTTCCCACCAGGGTGGGAAGGTTTTCCCTTCAGGGGAGCAGCTCAGAGGTCTGTCCTATCGGGAAGGCACAAGAGAGAGACACAGAGTGCTCTGGCATCCGTGTAGCTGTAGGGGCATTGCAAACAAGGAGCTCTGGCTGAGAGGCTGAGGGGTACCTGCACAGTTGTACCCACAAAGCTGTGGAGTCATGTTTTAAAAAATCAACATCTATTTGATTTTTCACCATATTTTCACTTTTGGAACATTCTGGATTTTTGGAAAACCTCTTTTTTCTTGCAACACTTTTTTTCCTCTGTGCTAAAGAATAATATATTTTTTCCATTACATAACCTCTACCTTCCTATGTTCATCCCCTTCTTTCTGGACTGGTGAACTCTCTAAATGCCTCAATACTTGAGGATGGAGTTTGGAGCCCTCTTGATTGTAATTTTAAACAGGGTATTTTGGAATAACTTTGTTCACTCTAGTGACCCTAGTGAGCTTTAATCTTATGAAGACATGTAACATACGTGATATGATGGTTTAATGATGTTTGCTATGAAGCTTCACAGCAGGCATTTAACAGAAATCTGAAGCAATATTTGAGTAAATTAAAGCATTCCCCATAATTAAGGCTATGTCCTAATGCTGACAAACAGTTTTGTACTTCCTTGGTTTTGTTCATCCTTTAACATCCAAATACAGCACCATCCATCAAGGAACTAGGGATGTACATCCTACTCGTAGGATACAGCCCTGAGATTGTATTTTGCAGGGCATTGACTCTGACAGGCTCAAGGGTCGTGGTGGATAATCAATGGAGCATGAACTTGGAGTGTGAGAGTGCATGGAAGGGAGGTTGTTCACTGAATGTGTGATCAGAATGACAAACAGGAGGAAGAGGGGATCAACAGACCTGGTCTGTGGCATTAGTCAGGGCATTTGGAAAGTGCTCTGTCCAATATTTTTTAAAAGTAGGAAGACAATTGAAGAAGAAACTTGGTTTGGATACTGTTGTTCCAGATCACCTCCTGTGGCCTGTGAGCACTATTCACTTGGGCCATGGACCATTGTCAGACTTACTATCCTCTGTCATCCAGATGTAGGCAGACAAGTTTAGCAGCCTTGTGCTTCTACCCCTTGGGTGGGGTCAGAAGGTGGCATGTCCAGCACAGGTGCTCAGTAACACCAGTACACTCAGGGGTCACTCTGCATTGCTGACCACACACCCCCTGCGTTCAGCCAGATTGGGCAGTACAGCCAGCAGCTGCCTGTGCAACTTGCTGCTGCAGTGATACTCAGCCCAAAAGATATAAAAGCGTGGAAGATAGTATTTGTGATTATAGAGGACTTCAATTTAGCGATAAGAGAGGCTTAGGCTAGATTATACATGACTGATTATCCAGTAAACAATGCACTTAGGGATCTTGTGGGTTTGGTCTTATTTGAGGTTTTCAAATCAAGGCTGGATAACTTTTAACAGAACAAGACTCCAACCCAACCAAGAGACACTTTATTTAACAAAACAAGTGTTTAATGACATTCTACTGTCTATGTTGTTGCACAAAGTCAGGCTGGATGCTCATAGTAGTTCTTAAAATCTGAGTCTCTTACGATGTTCTTTGTCTTCACAACCAATTATTTTAGTTATTCATGCACCAGAACAAAATTAGGTACCCTTGATACACCACAAAGGAAATTGTATCATTTCATCGCTAATTTTGATATGCAGTGTGCCAAACTTGCACCATATCTTTTGACTTGTAAGACCATGCCAAAAGCAACAGCTTTCTTTCTGTCAGCATTTATTCAGCTGTGAATTGTTTATGGCCAGGCTTGTCGCAGGTTGATTGTCAGCAGCAGCAGCAGCACTTACTTACTTCTTTATTCAATGAAATACTAAATTTTCATGCCTGATTGAATTTCCTTTCTACTAGAGTACATTCCATGAAGCCCTTCAACTGTTTTCAGCAGCATTACCCTGGTCCAAAATGGGCATCCACATGGACATATTGCACCATGTATTTTTAAATTATTTTTACACTCAGCCAAATATACTGCTTTTCTCTAACTCCAGAAGAAAGCTGGCAGGTGGATGAAGTATAGTTCAAGGGTTTCTGCTTTGATGGAATAATCTGTTTTGCAAAAGTACTCATCCTCACACTCATAATTTTGTAGAGAGAAATTGGAGCAGGTCTACTTATAGAAGAGCCATTTCGAGCCCAATGTCTGTATTAGCTTAGCTGTACTTTGATGCTAATGTTTTGGCACTGACCACTGCTCTGAATGATAACTGAGTCAGACTTATCCAGAGACAGAACCCAAAGAAGTGCCTCAGAGACACAGCAAAACTAAAGGATGTTTAGGCATTTTAATGGCTCGTCTGTAATACTTTCCTGCCTGAACAGAAAATGAAACTCCTTATCCTCTCATGCACTATTGTCCTGTTTTGTCCCTGTTTTGCCCACTTGTTGTCCCACTACCCTCACTTTCCAGATCATTATCCCCAAATGTCTGAAGATGGATCCTTATTTTTGCAATTTGGTAACAAAACACTAATTCCTTTCCTTCTCTCTTACCTTGATCTTGATGTCACTGACGTCATCTTGACATCATAGTAGAGATGAAAATAATCGAGCACTGCTCTCCAGAGTGAGAAACTGTGGAAGCAATTCATGCCCCATGAGGACTGACATATGTAAGCACATGGTATTTGACCAAGATTTTGCTTTCTTTATGTTCATCTGAGGGATAATACAGGAAATAATGCTAGAAGGAACAGGAAATAAGATTTAAGATCAGAGACTTGTTTTAACTTCTTAACTTCTCCAGAAAAGCTTCTGAATAAACCAATCCAAGATAGCCAGAAATCTCAAAGGAACAACTTTCAAACTTTTACAATATGTGTAATATGTGTTTGATCTACAGAGGATTTGATCTATAGAGGTTTTTTTGAAACCTCCAGATACATTTGAAATTCAGCATGTTTCAAACTAGTTTTGATTCTACAGGACTTTAAAACATAATTTGTTTGGGCCTTCTTTTTTCGTTGGTTGGTTGGTTGGTTGGCTGGCTGGCTGTTTTTTTAGATTGTTTTTGTGGACATAATTCACAGACTCACAGAATATTCTGGGTTGGAAGGGACCCACAAGGATTATCAAGTCCAACTGTGAAGTGAATGGCTGGTACAGGGATTAAACCCACGACCTTGATGTTATTAGCAACACAGTCTAACCAACTGAGCTAATCTCAGGCTTGTTAACTGAGAATAATATCTTTTAAACACAATTTTAAAACAGATTAATTTTTTCATATGGTTTCATTGAAATGCTGCTTAAAATTTCTAAAGTACAAGTATTCCAACCAAACCAAAGAAATAACTGTAGTCTGCTTTTTAATGTGATCGAAACACTTTTTTATTCTGTTTTTGAACCTTGTCTTGCACATCCTGCTACATGACAGTGGTCAGAGTTTTCTCTCGACCATCACACCAGGTTATTGTGTAGACTTGTGTGAAAAGTCTTTCATGGATTAGTGAAAAGAGTACACAGATGCCCTTCCTGTTCTCATCATTACAATTTCAGGCTGCTTCTATCCTTAACTAGATCTGGACAGCGAGATCATACTTTGAAAACAGAGAAGAGAATTACAGCCCTATCCTTTTTAAAAGAAAATTTCCATGGGAATATAATAGAAGTCATTGTTTAACAAATTTGACATGGAGAATTTAGTGTTTGTGACACTTGTTTTGTAGAAGCTTCTACAAAGCATTTCTAACTTAAGTGGAGGGGTTTTTTTCACCTCTCCTTGACCTAACAAATTGCTCTATTGGGAAAATTTTGCAACAGCTGGATTGCTCATTAATCAATGGTAAATTAAGAAAATGACCCAGGACTGGTTATCAACTGGATTCTCAGTATGTTGAAAAAGTTACATCAGCCTCCAGACACTGTAACTTAAGGTAGTATAACTCAGACATTCCCAGTTAGGGATCTCCTGGGGAGAGGAAGGGAATGGAGAAGAGAGACTGATGACACTGTGTTTTGCTGAATGTCATCTGTGAGGAGTCTTTATGGCAGAAGTTCAATTTATGGCTGTATAGCTGTGAAGTTAATTCCCGTGCTAGTACCTGAGTAGCTGTACCACACTGACATTGTAATCTTGGTGGTGGGAAGAATCTCACATTGTTCACCGGAGTAATAAAAACTCAGCCCCACAAAACACACTGTGAGATCATATGTCTCTTATCAGTTTTTACAAAATGTAAGTGCACAGTTCTCTCCATTAAACCCACAATGACTTCTTTCCTGCTGATTCAAAGTACCTGAAAAACGTGGTAAAGGAAACTTTTCCTAGCAATTCCTATAGTGGTGCCTGTATGATAATACCTCTAAATAAAGTAAAATAGCGTTGGTTTATCATTTTTCCTTTAAGCTTCAAATGTTGATTGCATATTTTCCAAGAGCTGTGGGTTTGCTGTTTTTTGTTTTTCTTTCAGTAACACTAATGCTTGTATACCAATTTTTAGCCTAGTTTCCTCAGGAATTGAGGTTTCTGTGATAGCATGGTCAGTCTCTCCAGTTGTGTATCAGTTCCCTCTGCCCTGGTAATTCTGCAACCTGCTACCCAAATTGAACTGAGTTTGAAGGAGATGATAGAAATCTTCACACGAAATATGTCTTAATGGGTTTTTTGAAATATCAATAACTGGAGAGAAGAAAGAGGTCTGAATAAGTGCCCTGGAGAAAAAGGCAGGCGTAAGTCAGATGTCTGGTAACAGTCAACCAGTCTTCACGAAAGAAGACAATTGGCCATGGCATATTTATGACATGAAGGAATAGAGTAACTGAGGTTACTACACTGGGAAGGCAGAAGAGGATGTAAATCTGTAAGAAACCTAAACAGTTTTTCTGTTCACTGAATAATGTCCTGGTTTTATTTGCTGTTGTGCATTTCTACTTGCCATACTGTAACTGCTTGTGGAACTTAACTTCACCTCGCATAAGAAATTTTTGCAATTTTCAATTTAGAATTAATTGATAACAGTTTTCAGCACTAGATTTCATCATTGGAAACTCTTCTCCTTTTGTCATCTTAAGACTTGCTTTTCTTAAAAAAAAAATACCAACAACAAAATAAAAAAGCAAAAGGACTTACTGGGGTGGTGCATCAAAGGACTGAGGAGCTCTTCATCACTTCACGTCTTGGATTGGAGATCTGGGTGACTCTGTAAAGGATACAGAAAACTGATTTTCAATCTGGTTTTGATCTGCAGATCCCTGAATTGTTGACAGATGTAGTGAGGAGTTTATGTTTACTGATGATGGTTTTGTTTCTATCACTTGACATAAATGCCTCTTAGAACCTGCCCATGTATCTCTAGCAGTCTGTGTATAAAATCCTGCAAATCTGTGCTTACGTCAGCAGCTAGTGTTAGGGCATCACAGCTCCCTACTGGATAAGGTGGCATTGGCAATGTTACCCAGGAGCTCTGAGCAGGACTGCTGTAGTCCTTAATACTGTTTGCATTTACTTCAGTTCCTTATCTCTAAAATCCCTAGTTGCTGTATTCCTTGAATGGCTCACCTCTTCTTGTTTATCTATTGATGTCCAAAAAGCATTTGAAGAAATGTAAAAATTTCACCAACAGACAAGGCTCTAGTGTAGGAAAAAGTGCTGAAGCAAGACAACAGGAGCAACTGGATCTCAATGAAAAATAAAGCAACATAGTCAGATTCCTTGTTTGAGTGCTGATAATGCATTTGCTCCTCACTGAAGGCAGAGAGTTTGGAAGAGGTTTGTTCCAGTGATGCTGTGGCAGCTGTAGCTAGCAGAACTGCATGGAAGTAACTAGCAGGACAGCAGAACCCACAGTGCACAGGACATTGGGCAGTGTGGCTGCAGGGCAGTACAGGCAGAGGAGGCTCTGTCATGGGGCAGTCAGCAACTGAAATGGTCTCCTCACAATCAGTCCACTGCCAGCAGCAGTGCTATTTTGGGCTGGTGTCAGTTGGCAGTCTGCTGTGTCCTCCCTGGCTGTCAGGGGTTGGGAAGGCCGAGGGCTGGTGCTGTGGTTGGCAGGTGAGCATACCTGCAGAGAAAGTGCAAAGGACACAGATATCCCTTGTGCATGTCCTTGGGGAAACTGCAGTACAACCTTCAAGAAAATGTCCTCCAGTTTGGCCCTAAATAGAGTGCACAAGTTTGAATAAATAAATCCCGATCCCTGAGGAAATGCTCAAGTCTTTGTGCTGAGCTTTGTGACAGCAGAGAAAGTGATTGGAAGGAAAAGTAACGCTGAATAATTTGCTTGTTCATCCAATAAGGAGTTCATCCAAAAGGAGTTCAATAAACTCCTTTGTGTACAGTTATTGCCTTTATACAAAATAAACATCTCTGACAATGAAACAGGTTACTGAAGACTAATCTACTTTCTTTGGTGGTTTCTTAGCAACCACAGTTGTGAATTAGTTGCCAAGCAGCCTGGTTCAATGCTTTGCAATGTAGCAAGCAGAGGAAAAAGGTAAAATAAAAAGGTGCAAGACTGACTTGTGAAGTTAAGTGAAGACTAATAAGCAAATATTTGTGCTTTGTTTTTAAGGTCATCAGCCATTAGTTTTCCCTCTGCTTTTCTGAAAAGACACGTATTTGTGATTCAAGTCCTGACTGTGGTCTACTGGCAGTGAGGTGCAGGGCTGTGCTGGTTAGCACAGTGGTGCCACTGGGCTGTGAGCTTCCCCTGTGTGGACAGGGCTGGCAATCTGAGCAGAGAGCTGGGACACAGAGCACCCAGGCAGCACATGCTGAAGGTGCAAGGTGCCACCAGAGGTAATTGATGGTTTCTCTGTCCTGGTGAAGGGCAGAATTTGTATGATGGACAATGACAAATATAGGTTGGAAACAGAAGCCCTACCTTTATCTACAGTGAAAAGATTTAATCTACATCCATAATCTTTTCCTGACTGGAACAGAGGTTGTTTTTCAGGCAGATAAAGGAAAGAGGTCCCTGGAGGCAGATGGGGATCAAAATCTGGGGAGGGATAGGCAGGGGAACAACCAGGGCTGCGAAACTGTGGGGTTAAATTGGGAGAGTTCACAAAAATAAGGAAAGCATAAAAGTGTTGCTAGCCACTGATGTGATTCTGATACCTCCACTGAGACCACTCTTGCTGAACTGAGCCAGTTCCACGAGAATACACGGTGTGGCTTCAGGATTGGTGATCAGGGCTTTTCCTGTTGGTGAGGGGCCTTGGCTGGCAGGGTGGGCAGTGTCTCTAACCACACTGGGTCCCAGGGGATCACACAAACATCCTGTCAGCTGGGAACCAGGACCACCAAAGGAGGGAGGAACTGGGAAAGTTAACTGTGGAGCTGGCAATCCATCCTCATCTGTGGGGGCCAGCCGTATGGCCACACTAATATTGTATGTCTGGGGTCTGGGTCTTAACATAAATTGGTTTATGTCAATGTCTTCCTCAGGGCATTAGGCTCCACAGACCAGATGGCAGAGTGCCCTTGGTACAGGAACCATATGGTAGTATATAGGAGAAGTTCAGAAGGGGAGAAAAAATACCTTGTGCTGTACATTTCTCATAACAATAGAGTCAATGACATTTGTGTTATCATTAGTTGATGGCAAAAATGACACTAAAGTCATGGGTGGGCATAATTAATGATGACAAATCATAGGTACAGCACACACAGACTGCAAAAACTAGGCTGCATCACAAGATTTCAATTGGATATGAATTTTAATAGTTTAAAATCCAAAGACTTTAACAAGTCAAAGGTTTTCAAAGGTTTTGTGGCAGAGCACAGTGCCCAGAAACTGGGGAGTGAGCAGCTCTACTGCAATGTACAGCACTTTGAGAATTTTCAGGTCTTGGAGACCTGAAGTATTAGACTTGAGCAGCACTGGGAACAGCAAAGTCTCTGTGGTTGTACAAAGAGAGACAGAGGGAGTGTGGGTCTGTCTGCTGGGAATGAGGGGCCACAGGAAGCAGGGTAGGAATGGCCTCAGAAACTGTCAGCTCAGTACTGTATTTTTCTTTTCCTGTCCTAAACTCCCAGACATTGAATACAGTGTTTAAAACTCAGTCTGCAAAATGTGTTTTTATTTTACACTGTCCACCACCTCCCCCATCCCCCTCTCTCCCCCCACCAAAAAAAGGCATTTTTGTTATCTGACCTCACCAGGGCTGCATCCTTTTGCTGCTGTTGCTTTTTAATGATCATTTAAGAATGATTAACAATGCCTGGAGCCATGACAGCCTGACTTCCTGTGCTGAGCTGCATGTCTGGATTTGCAGAAGGGAGTTCCTGACAAGAGAGTCTCCTATAAAACAAGGACACTTGGGTCATTGTTGAGGAAAAATGACTGCATGCAAAAGGTATAAGTCACAGGCTAGTACAGATGCTCTGGCAGAGTTTTTTTTTGCTTGTTCAGAGTTTCTTTTTTTAGCACCGGAAACACATTTGTTTGCAATTCCTAAAGGCAACAGAGTGACTAGCTGTTACTGGCTGCATGAATCTAATCTTCAGTTCTATCTTCTCTAAAGAAGAAAAAGTAAAGTGATGGGAAAGTCTTCTTTAGAATCAGGTGGGATTACTGAAAGATTTCATGCAGGGAGAAGCATGACAAAAGTTCACTTATACCATGGGGAAGTGGAGACTTTGTTGGGTTTAGTTTCTGAAATGGTGTCCTCAGTATGTGGTTAACAACTGTCTCAGAAACAAAAACTCTAGTGTTTGCTGTTGGTCCTACAAGGAGAGACCCAGTTTTGACTGATTGTAGGACTCCTGCACTGTCTGAATCCCTTGTGGTCTCTGGTCATGTCAGGGTTTCTTAAAGCTTATTTCAAAGACTATGTTAAGGTTTAGTCATTTAGGGCTGTTTCTAAATGAGCTTGCTCATCTTGAATAAGAATTTTATTTTGGATTAATAAATATTTGCATATATATATAGATAGGAAAAAAGAAGTTGAAATGCAGTTGCCACACATCTTTGGACACTTTAAAGTCTCTTCTCATGCTGAAATTTGCTTTCCTCTGCTGGGGCACTAAAAACCAGAGAACTGAATACTCACATGCCTGCTGGAACACACACCCAATAGTACCAGGGACTGTCTATTGGGTGTACCAGGATGATACAGGAAGTTAGTTCTGAACAGGAAAGTTATTTCTATAATTTTTTTTTTTTTTTCTGGATGGCAGAGCAGATGGAAAGAAGAAGACCTCCCTTCTTGATTCCAAGGGAACAAGCTCATGAAAACAGCTCATATCCAACAGCAGGTACTGACATGCTGGGGTTCAGTCATACACATGTTATGTGGCAGGAGCTTCTTGAGGCACAAGAGGAATATTACATCTGGCTAGTTTGTACCATGCAGTAAGAACATGGGCCCCCTTTAAGTTTCTTGTTCATCTCCACCAAGATCATAGTATCAGAATTATTTAGAGAAGACTTATTGAGTCCCGCCATAAGTCTAACACTACCAAGTTTACCACTAAATCATGTATCTATGTGCCATATCTAGAGATCTTTTAAAGTCCTCCAGGTATTTAATCACAGGTTCACAGAATCTTAGAATGGTTAAAGTTGGAAGGGATCACTGGGCATACTTTCTCTGGAAGTCATCTAGTCCAACCTCCTTGCTCAAGCAGGATCCCCTGGCACTCAGGATTGAGTCCAAATGGTTTTTTAATATCTTGAGGGAGGGAGACTCCAAAGCCTCTCTGGGCAATCTGTTCCAGTGCTTGGTGACCCGCACAGTAAAGAAGCTCTTTCCTCATATTCCTGTGTATCAGTTTCTGCCGGTTGCCTCTTGTCCTGTTCTTAGGCACCACTGAGAAGACCCTGAATCCATCCTCTTGGCACCCTCCCTTGAGGTACTTACATAGATTGATACAATCCCGTCTCAGTCATCTCTCCTCGAGGGAAAGCAGGCCCTGCTCTCTCAGCTTTTCCTAATGAAAGAGATGTTCCAGTCCCTTAATCTTTTGGTTGCCCTCCACTGAACTCCCTCCAAAAGCTCCATGTCTCTCTTGTCCTCAGGAGACCAGAACTGTACACAGCACTGCGGTGAGGTGAGGTCTCACCAGGGCTAAGCAAAGGGGAAGGATCACATCTCTCAAATTACTTCCCAAGGCAGTGTGGTGGCTTGACCCTGGATGGATGCCAGGCTGGATGCCAGGCTGGATGCCAGGTGCCCAAGAAAGCCATTCTCTCACTCTTCTCAGCTGGACAAGGGGGAGAGATTATAGTGAAAGACTCATGAATTGAGATCAAGAGAGGCAGAGGTGACTCATGGATTTCTGTCATGGGCAAAGCTTGGGAAAATTAATAGAATTTTTTATGAGTCAAAATCAGAATAGGATAATGAGAAATAAATTGAAAAAATATATTCCCCCCACCTCTCTGTCCTTTCAAGGCTTAGCTTTATTCACTATTCTCTGCTTCCTCCCCCAGAGTGGTGCAGAGAGATGTGACCCTTTTTTACCATGGCTTGCTGTTCTTCAAGAACAGGCTTCTCCAGCCTGGGTCTCCCACAGGTCACAAGTCCGACCAGCAAATCTGCTCCAGCATGGGCTCTTCTCTCCACAGGGTCTTCCAGGACCCTGCACCAGTGTGGGCTTCCCACAGTGTCACAGCCACCTCTGAGCATCCATCTACTCTGGTGTGGGGTTCTGCATGGGCTGCAGGTGGACCTCTGCTCCACCATGGACCTCCCTGGGCTGCAGGGGCACAGTTGCCTCACCATGACCTGCACCAGGGGCTGCAGGGCAATCTCTGCTCTGGTACCTCCTGTCTCTCCTTCTCCACTGACCTCAGTGTCTGCAGAGCTGCTTCGCTCACATGTTCCTGCTCCTTTCTTCTCTGGCTGAAATTGCTTCTGCCCAATAAGAATTTCCCACTTTCTTAAATATTTTATCATAGGGGTGTTACTGCCATCACTGATGGGCTCAGCCCTGGCCAGTGGCATGTCCATCCTGGAAGCTGGCTGCCATTGGCTCCATCAGGCATGGGAGAAGCTTCTGTCAGCTCAGAAACCACCCCTGCAGTCGCTGCTGCCCCACTACCAAAACCTTGCCACACAAACCCAATACATACCACCCCTCACTTCTGTGAATCACGTGTTTAAGAAATGTTATTAAAATCCACATACATCACACAATCTTCAGGCACTTCAACAAAGAAAAAGAATTTGCACACATGAAAATCAAAATAATCATCACTGCACCATGGCAGACATTTTCAATCTGAATTAAAACAGAAGGGAAATGGTGTGGAGGGCTTTTGGTACAACATGCTATGTGTAGAAACACAAGTGTGAAATGCTTCAGTAAGACAGTAGAGAAATTAGGCTTGCCAAAGCTCTTATTGACTGAAATTCTTATTGAATTCATCTAAACCCAAGGAAACAAAATGGGCGAAAGAGGTTATGGAATGGATGATCCAGAATTTAAACATGCTACATTATGCCAAGAACTGTTATTACTAGTTTTATTTAGTATCTTTGTTAATCTGGAGTGGATGAAAATTACTGGGTTTAAAACAAAAATGGCAGCATCTGTGAAACTGCATAGCAGTCAAGTGTATATTCTGAGCAAGGAGTATGTGCGATAAACTGGCAGTTGAGTTTTGGAGATCATTACACATCATTCATGAGGATGAAAGCAAGTTTTTCATGTGAAATCAATTTGTTGATGACAAAACTTAGAAAATCTACCACTGCTAATGCTGAGATGGAAAGCAGCCAATTTGGCAGAAACAGATCTCCCAACGGGTTTCAGTAGAATATTTTTACAGTTTAGACAGAGCATACCAGTGAAAACTATGAATCAGTCACAGCTTCCCTAACCTTCAAGGTTGAACTGAAGCTCCATCAAAAACATCTTTCATCTGCCTGTTTCATTTACTGCTGGGCTTAAGTTCACCTACAATATTAGAAATTTTTGAAGACAACAGTCTTCTTCATTCCTTATTTACATTAAGTATCTCTTTTTTTATCAATATAGAGACAAAATATGTACATTATGATAAAAAAAAAGCTTTTCTCACCAAACAAGGAAGTGTAATCATGACAAACATAGTAGCTACTGCAAAACTACCCTTCCACAAGGATTATTGTAGATAAACAAACTCTATGAATATAAAAGTTTTGAAAATGTCATTACTTTTCCCTGCTGATGCCAACAGCTGAAGCTTCTGATTTTGGCACATTGATGATACAGGTATCATTCTATATCTTTCTCTCTTCTTCTGAAGTACTTCACAGCTTAGGTAACAGCAGCTGAGGCTCACCTGTGTGGCATGCAGCCAACAGAAGTAAGGCGAGCTGGCCAAAAAGGAAATGTTCTCAGTTTTTGTGTGCACTTGGTAAAATAATTCCCAGGAGATACACATTAGAAATTGAGCTGGTTTGGAATTTCCCTATAAAAGTTTTTATTTTTTAAATCAAACAACCTTTTTGAGACAAAAACTTTGTGTGAAGTTTTCGTCTATTGACAGGCAAGTTATCTGTAAGAGAAATGCATTTTTCTCATCCCTCTATTGACAGGCAAGTTATCTGTAAGAGAAATGCATTTTTCTCATGTCCATGTGGCACATGAACCTCCTTCTCCCACAGCCCATTTGTGGCTTGATTATGAGGCTATAATGTATTTGGTATTGGCATTCTTGCTGTAGTGCCTGCTAGAGGTGTTCCATTTTGTAAAAATACAATTCTTCTGGATGGAGGACTTGACCTTTCTCAATCTGTGTAACCGCTGTTGAATAATTTTCCCTATTCCAGTGAACAGCATCTCTTTTTTAAATTTTTTTTTTTTTTTTTTTTTTTAGATCATGACCTGTTTCCAATGTTCTTGGCTTCTTTCCAAAGGCAGCAGAAAAATTGGACTTGCTCACAGGGTTCGTTCACTGACTTTCAGCCACAGGACATGGGAACCATTTCACAAGCATTCAAAATTTAACTGCAGAGCATTAAGCTGATGGCTGAGATATCCTGATGACAATGCCTTTCAGCAGTTCATAGCAGGAGCCCACAGCACACACGTAGGGTTTCTCTGAGAAGCTAATGAGGTACAGTCTATTCTTTCTTTTAAGAGTCACCTGTGCCCTCTCTGTGGTGTGTTTTATCCTACCAGCTAGACAGAGTAAGTGCTAGACCATATGGTAAGCACAAAGAGACGTGAAGTTAGTCCTGATGAGATACAAAAGCTATCTGAGTTCAGGGAGCGAGGTCCAAGGAGGAGGATTAGAGTGAAGGCCCATTACTTGCAGGCAGATGGCCTGGGACTACCATACCCCAGGAGATGGGGGGTGGGAGGAGAAAGCGTACAGCTGGGAGCAGGTCACAGATTTTTTGTGGAACTGATCCTCACCTGCTTTTAAGAGGAATTCCATTCCTGCAGCAAAGGCACCACACTCCAGTGGGCACTGGTAATCCGTTGGTCCTGCAGCCAGGACACTGACTTACAAACTTGGCTGTCTGCATTCTGTTCTGGATCATTTTTATTCTAAAAGCATGTTTGAGATCGACAAATTGTACTTCCTTTGTCTGTGAATTTTGCCTGAGCAGATTTTTCTGAGGATTTTTTCAACTTTTCTCTGATTGATCCACATTGGAGTTGCTTCTTCTGACAGAATCAAAAAATGCAGAAAGATGTGAAATATGAAGAGTTAGAACAAAATGCCAAACTCTCTCCACTTTGAAGACTGACAGTTTCTGTAGATTTGTATTGTATATTAACATTTGCTTTTAATGTTTTACCAAAGTCAGTTAAGAGAGGAAATCAATAATGCTTTTGATATAAAATGTCGTTTTGCTTCTGGGCAGAACAGCTGTCACACATGGTTTCAAAGGAGGAAAAATGGATTACATTTATAGGAGGATATGTGTGCAGTATACCATATTGTCCTTATCCAACAAATGAAGGTTTTCCCATGAGATATGTAACTGATTCTCAGTGACACCATCACTTCTGCTTATACATCTGTTCTGCTTTTAACTGCAGTATAACTCAATCATTCTGGACAGATCCTCCTTTCAGATATGTATTTCCTCTAAACCTATCAAGTCACAGGCATGACAACATCTGAACCTGTGCCAAGGCCTGTAATTAATTGGAGACCCACCTCCTCCCTCCCTAAACAGAGATTTGGCCACTGAATGTCCACCACCCTTTTCCCGTGGCAGGGCTGAGCCTCACTGGCTGCTCCACCCTGCTGTCACTGTCAGGAACCTGTCAGACAGGGAAGGGCTTGCTTTGTTCTGCCCTCTTAATTAGGGATTTTTCACTGGAGGCCTTCAGACCTGCAGCAGTCAGGCCAAAATTTCCAATCTGATTTTATAAGGACACCTAAACCATATCCTTGCTCAGTTTAGCATTTAGATGGCAGTGCTCTGGAAAGATGTGCACTGCAAAAGGATGATATCCCCAGCTGTTCATTGGGAAATTTTCTAAAGTACGAAACTTATACCAGACGACTAAAATGAGTCTTAGCTTTCTCACTTTTAGATAGCTACAGTGTAGGTGTCTTTATCTCAATCAAAAGGGCACCCTGGGTGCCCTTTTCAGTCAGTGGAATGCAATGAATATCTGTCCTAGGATAGCAAGAAGCCTTCTTGCCTCTCACCATTAAAGGGTGTCTGATCAAAACCTGAACTGTCTGAGAACTGGCACAACCCTCCAAGTGTTGGCTGTATCACGAGAAGATAAAAGGCACGTCTGCATGCATGCAGGCAGGCTAACACATGTTCTCATTCCAGTTACAGGCAGGGTTGGGTGGACTTCAGGCTCTCCGCTGTGGGTGGCAGAGAGCACTCACACAGCAGCTTACCTGGCTGCAGACATACCCCATGGTCTGGCTCAGCAACAGCGGCTGCCTCAGCACCAGCTGCACAGTGACTGTGGAACAATACAAGTACGGGTCTAAGCAAGGGACATCAGATTCCAGGGATGATTTCAGAGAAATAAAATGTATGGGTTTATTTGAAATTATTAAAATTGCAGTATTGCAAATGCCATCTGAAATCAAGGCAGTTCTGTTAGGAGAAACAATCTTCTTTCACCTTGTGCAATGAGCAAGCAATCTCAAGGTACTGGGTACTCCATAAAGGAGATGTGGAGCAACCTGATCACTAAGATGAGGCAATGAACTCTCATATTCTTTGAAACAAATGCATATCCTTCTTGTTTGACCATTAAATATTACAAGAAAGAATAATTAATTATCAGTTTTTAATCAATCTTTAGAACACTGCCCTAACATACTTTTTGTTTGAGCTGCCCGCTTTTATAATGGACAGTAATAAACATTTTAGAAAGTAGTGGTTATTTTACATGCTGACAATGTATATTTTTGTAAAAGTGAAGAATTTGGAGCAATGAATGATAACTCTTCCCAGCATGAGCGAGTAATAAAGCTCAGCAATTGATGTACAGCTGTACATATACTCACTGATATAAATTCTGCTAACCTTTCTATAATGCGTTTTGCATGCAGTATTGCATAGTCTTCTTCCAAGTGTTTCTTTCTGGCTTAATATTTTGGCAAAATAATATTCATATACTGCAAGTCTGAAGCAGCAATATTGTGACCTACTGAGGTCTGTGGGAATTTTCTCATTAGTTTCTGTGGATGCAGAATTTCATGTTAGCAGAAGCCTTATTGTCCTGGTTTGATGGGCTTAGTCTAGAAGCTAAGAGGTTTTTACTTAGCAAAAATGTGACCACCTTTAACAGCATTTCAAGTAACCTGTCAAAGGTTTAGAAAGAACCCTAAATATTTTTAAGGTAGAAATTCAGTTTAAAAATAAAATTTGAAATGGTTTTGTATGTTCCTAGTTCCAAGCCTAAACAACTTGTCTGAGCCCTCAGTACCATTAGGAGCAGCAGTCTGAGGGAAAATCAAAGAAAACCACTAAGCATTTGAAATTTCTATGATTTGTATTATAGGAGCTGCTGCTGAGATGGTCTCTTTGCTGAAGTTAAATTTCTTCTTTCAGTCAGTTCATCCTTTTGAAAGGCACTATTCTTTCTCTCACTTGGATTACCCAGGTTGCCTGTGCTCAGGGCTTATCTGTAATGAGCTAATACATTTTGTCAAAAACTGCTAAAATGCATGTTAACAAGATGTTGCCTTCAGCATGGACCACAATGCTTGTACTTAAACATGTTATCTGGACAGCCTTGATCCCACAGTCCTTTGGAATTTTACGTCTGTAATGTACTGATGGTTATGCATGTCTTCAAAGAGAA
The DNA here is from genome assembly GCA_024500445.1 of Entomyzon cyanotis. Taxonomy (NCBI): domain Eukaryota; kingdom Metazoa; phylum Chordata; class Aves; order Passeriformes; family Meliphagidae; genus Entomyzon; species Entomyzon cyanotis. The sequence continues at coordinate 27,637,788 of JAKEPQ010001021.1, read as the reverse complement.
AATGCTTTCAGGTGCACACAGAAGAAAATCAGTTTATTAGTAATAGATGCATTCTGTGTTTGATGCTTTCTTTGTGTCTGTTTGATAATCTGAGGCTGAAAATTGTAGATACCAGCATACAATCAAGCACTGTGTACCTCTTTCTTATCTTAGCATTCCTAGAGTTAAAGACATTTTTAATTGAAAGGAGCATTTATTCTGCGAGGTGTGTGAACATGGGAATAGCATTGCCACATGCCAAGACAGCCTCCTGAGGGCTGTTAGAGGCTTAGTATGACATACTGGAATGTGTCTTTAATCTGAGCTACTGAGTTGGTGCTTTTATGACTGCAGCTAGCTGAAACATGCAATTTTTCAAAATTCAGGCCCTACCAGAGTTTGGAGTTGCTAGGAGTTTGTTGTTTGGACTAATTTCTTGAAGGTACTGAGTGCTAAGCTGAACCCAACCTGCACTGCACTAGTCTGAGGACATGGCTGCTAGTCTGAGGCCTTGAAATTTCTGCATGCCATGCTCTGGCAAAGGGAGCATGTCCAAAAATGGCCCTAAGGTTTACAGTTCCTACAGCGTAGTTGTCGGGTGCTGGATGCCATCTGCCACAAAAATGGTTTATTGAAAAGGTTTGTGGCTCTCCTTTGTCCTTACCTGCAGAGCTCAATGAAAATACCCCAAGAGCAGTAGGTCTGCGTGTGTGCATGTATCATAGAAACTTTCATGTTTTGCAGCAGCTATGCAGAGGACAGTCTTGGGACAGATCAGACAGGACTGCCAGTAATGGTGCAAGTGTGTCATTGCATGGAGATGGATCCTCAGGGCCTTCAGTGCGTCATTCTGTACAGAGAGGTACTTGTCCCACCATCCCTGCCACTGGTGGCAGGCACTGCAAAACTCTTTCTGTATGAGGTAAATGAGATGAGCAGGTGGTAATGTAATGAGTCTGATAGAGCATGTATGCTATGTAGCCATTGCTTTCTAGTGATCATGATGCACCACCTACCAGGCCAGGCTTTTGTGTCTTTTGAGGCAGCTGAACTGTGCTGGTAACATGATCTGCAATGATACAGCCCTTGTGAATGCTGCATGAGCATGTTCTCAAAGGAATATTGATGAAGTTACTTTCAGTATACAGAAAGTTTAATTCTGTTAATGGAGATAAGGGGTAAAAGTCTCTTTTTTTATCAGACCAAGGTGTAGTTCAAAAATAAAAGGGACATGGTCTCAGCTCACTGATGGAGTCCTTAAAAAGTTTCAGCCAAACTTTCAGAGCAGTGGAAGGCATATTTAATGAGACAAAAGAAAAAGTTATGTGCAGTGATCTTCATTCTCTGCTTAGAAACTAATTTAATTAATAAAATCCAAAACTTTTAGTGTCCTAATTCCTTGTAGACAAGCATTAATTGTTTACAAATTTGACCAACAACCAGCTCACAAGCTTCAAAGGGAACTCATTACGAGGATAAAAATTCTTCAAATTACTTTCTCATCCATCTGAATTATATTCGTAATCAGTTTGTAATGAAGTTCAAATCCCATCCTTTAGATCACTAGAGAAGCCTAAAGTGGAAGAGCTGTGATAAAATTATTCAAATCTGGCATGATTATCTTCTGATTATTCTGCCTCAGAACAGCTCACCCACTGACTTAATGAGTTTTTGATTTAAAAAAAAAAAAAGCAGTGAGTGATAGAAATAATTAATTTGTCAATAAGGACTAGCTTATCTGATATTCTAATTTGCAGCTTAGTATTCTGTTAGCATTCTTCAAAGTGAACAAAATCCTTCTGTTTTTATTGAACATCTATATGAATCAATAATGAACACTCTGTTTTTAAAAGCAGCATAACCTGTGTAGTGGTTTGATGCTATCTGTAAAGCTGGAATGATTTAGTGAGAAAACAAGTGTGCACTGTTTTGTTTCGGGGTTTTTGAGCTTTGGGTTTTTGATTGATATCTTTGGAGATGTCAGACATCCATAATTATGTTGGTGAGTTGGACTTTAGACTTCCTGTTTGTAAGCTGGACTTCCTTGCAGACTCTTTCTCAGTCATGCTGGAAATCACTGATTCATGTGCAGAGCTATAGGATAAATAATAGGAAATACAGGATTGATTATCTATGAATTTGGTAATTTTTTTTAAATGTGACACAAACTTAATCTAGCATTTCTGTAACTGCAATAGAATACTTCCAGAAATAATTTCTTTCTTTCTACTTTCATCCTACCACAGAATTTAAGAGGTGAGTTTAACTCTGGTGCTCAGAACTTAGGACAAAAGGGATTCAACTTCAACATCATCAGAATTAGCTAATATCACATTTGCTTTCAACGAGCAGTCTCAGGCAGAAGTAAGTGATTTGCAGGGATTGTTTCCATTAACTGAGGGAAGAGAATCCCTGAGAAACCTAGTGCAGCTCTATCTAAAGGCACGGGTGAGTACCAGAAGAAGAGCAGAAATCTTCTCATATTTCTGCTGTCTTGAATAATCAGAAAAGAGCTGTCCTTTTTAATGACAAATAAACCAACAGGCTTGACCTCTAGATAAAAAGACAGTGGTGAAAGAGGTAGTGGAGGTCAAAAATTCACCTGAAATAATGTTTGCAAAATATGGTCATATAAATTGCTTTGCCCTTTTCATAGTAACAAATGACATGTCAACAAGATGTACAAGTCTCATCAGAAATTACTGCTGTGAATGGTAATGCCTGTTGGAAATAAAATGGTTTTGCTTCTTAAGCAAGAAATGCAGGTGGGAGAGGGAGAAACATCTCTCTCATCCCCATTCATTTCCTGTAAAATGCTTAGGGTAGAAAACAGTATCAACCAGAAGAGATAAGCAATCTGTTTCAGAACAAAGAACTGTCTTTTTGTAGACTACACGTGAAAGATTTCAGTTTGAGTTTGAAGTGAAAGATTTCTCAGTAATTCCCAATGGCCCAATACCATTCTAGATGTGGGCAGTTCTCAGCTGTATTCTTGATGTAAGACCCAGAATATTTAAAGTTTTATAGGAGCACAAAGAGTCATGAAGTTCTTAATGTCCTTAAAAGTAAGTAAGAATTAAATACTGGCATTTCTACACTTGAAATCTCTTGTTCATTACTTTGGACCCCTGAACAGAGATGTTGAGTATAAAGAGTTGGTTTTGGCTTTGTTTTGAAGTAAGAGAGTCATTAAAACAATCTTTTTAAAATTGTTGGAATAAATCACTTGAAAAGTTTTTAGCCAGGCCAGATGCCCAAGGCTGTGGTTGGGTAGGATTCCTTCCCATTATTTTGCAAGCAATAAAAAAATGGGTATTTTCGCACAACAAGCAAGTATTAGATGACCTGTTGCTGGGATATTGTGTGCATGTAACACTGGGCAGGGTGGCAGCACAGGTCTGACTGAATCAGAGGCTCTTTAAGATGTGAGCCTAGGCCTATAAAAATCATGTCTTTGTTTATAGAAATGTATTTTTCCTGCACACAAACTTTATTACTGAGGGGATTGGGTGCAGTGGGAGTCTGAGACCTTTGACTTTTTATTCTGGAAATCAAGCCTGGATCAACACAATACTGGAAACTCAGGATAAGTAAGCTCTTCCAAAGCAGAGGACTATATCTGAGTCATACAAATAGACTCAAGTCTGGGCTCTAGCACAGAGGCCTTATATGACCTTGGCAAGTGACCTAATCACCATGCTGTGGTGACTTAGTCTCAGTGTCTAGGTTCAGTGTTTGCAAAATGAGAATAACAGTACTGTCTTTGTCTTGTCTGTTCATATTGAAAATTCTTTGGTGCAGGAATCATCTCTGTGTATTTAGTGAGGCTCTTGGCATTCAGCTCTAGGTGCTATTTTAATAACAGTACATAATTGCTGCTAGTTTTATCCCTAACTTTTTTGAAACAGAGTTGGATTTAGAAAATCCTTTCTTTTAACCCCATCCTCATCTTGGGAGATTCAAGAACTAAAGGACACCTCAGTCTAAGTTGTGCTTGCTTTGCAATACAATAGAAATAACTTGCCTTTGGTAACCCTGCGTGACCTGGCATTCAGTTCCCTTATAGGCAGAAATCCACCAAATGATCCTGCTTAGTTTGATCCTGCCAGCTTTGAAGACAGCATATTGCATTGGCTTATCTTCCAGAGACTGGATTTGCAGAGTTTGTAGCAAACAATAAATTTTATTAACTGCCTCCATGGAGAAATCCAAAACATCTCTGCAGTAATAATAGATGGAACAGAGTTGCAGAGCATGGGAGGCACGGGAGACATTGCTGCATCCTGAAAGACAGCATTAGAAAGAAGGTGGAGGACTTCCCAGTGGTAGTCTATTTTACATATTATTGGAGCTCACTACAAATTCTCATGGTCATTAAACACGTATGAATAGATAGCCTCTTTGGAGCCAGGGGGAGAATGAGAACTACTCAGCCCTTCTGAGGCCACATCTGGAGTGCTGTGTTCCAGTTCTGGGCTCCTTAGGACAAGAAAGACAAGGAGCTACTGGAGGGGGTCCAGCAGAAGCCACCAAGATGATGAGTCTGGAGCATTTCCTTTATGAGGAGAGACTGAAGAGCTGGGTCTGTTTAGTCCAGAGAAAAGAAGACTGAGTAGGCCTCTCATTAATGTTTTTAAATATCTCAAAGGCAATAGGATGGTGCCAGACTCTTTTCAGTGGTGCCCAGTGACAAGATGAGGAGCAGTGGCCTTAAACTAAAACACAACAAATTCCACCTCAGCATAAGAAAGAACTTCTTTACATTGCAGGGTGGCAGAGCACTGGAACAGGCTGCCCAGGGAGGTTGTGGAGTGTCCCTCTCTGGAGCCATTCAAAATCCACTTGGATGTGTTCCTGTGTCACCTGCTTCTGGTGACCCAGCCTTGGCTGGGCATTTGGACTGGATGATCTCCAGAGGTCTTTTCCAACCCTAATTTTGTGAGAACAGGTGCCGAACTACCACAGGATTTTCAGATACATGGGTCTTTTTAAAAATGTGACAAAGCTTTAAAGGTGCTTTTCTGTAAGGAGGTATGAAATATTCTCAATTCTCAAACAAGAAGAGCCAATGCTTAATGTCCTCTATGTTTGCAGCTGATCTGAGATATTGAAGGCCAAGTCAAAACTCTCACTTACTGCACCAAGCAGTTGAGCTAGCTTTCCTAGCTAACAGTAAGGTAGTATTGAAGATGACTAACAGGCAGCAGGGAAAGCAGTGCAATTCCATGCCGTGTCCTAATGAATTCTGCCCCTCTGCACTCTCTGCAGGGCAAATGTGCAGCTGCATTTGGCAGTGGCTGTGAAAGCAGTTGCTGATAGTGAATCATTAGATGATTGCAATAACAAGACTCTGTATTAATAAGGGGGAAGAGAAGGAATGTTGCCAGAGGAGAGGTACATATCTTGTATGTCTTCTCAATGCAAACCAGAAAAGTATCAGGACTGTGATTCAGTTTTCTTGCTGTGATCCTGGAGTCACTGTAAATTGTTGCACTTAGTTGGGCAAGCCTAAATATTTCCCCTAACTATTTTGTCCATGTAGGAAACCCAGAATTGTCCCTTTTTCACAGTAATAACATCTTTGTGGCTGTGATCCCCAGAGTATCCAGGGAAAACAAAGTATTTAAAAGGGACTCTTTAGCCAGGTATCTAACTGGATTTCAAATTAACAGTTGCTCATTTTTCTTACCAACTGTTCCTTCTTTAATTGTCCTCCAATAGAAAAAGCTGATGATAGAATGAGCAAAACAAGGGTGGAAATAAGCTATTTTGAAATAATTTTCTGTTTTACACTAGCTAGATGGAGGCTCAATAAACATGCACTAGTCTACTCTATAGAAGACTATTTCTGAATCTAATCCAATTTGTACAGTGCTTGTACATGCCATGATATTAAATATCAAAAGCACTTAATAGCACATGATGCTTATTGTAACCATCTTCCTGGTTAAAATCTCTTTTTCTATGATTGAAGTAACCTGGCAAAATAAAACACTGTGAAATTACAAAGGAAGAAATGTCCATGTGTCAAGGATGTGGTGGGTTGGATGGGACTGGATAAGTATGATGCTTCCTGGGGATAAATGCCAAGACCCTGTGTAGCTCTTCCTGAAATAAAAGCCTGGGGGGTTACAGAGGAAGGAATGTCCATTCCTTCTTGGCAGCTTCTCAGCTTTCTCTTTTAAACCAACTTTAATTTTGACACTGGAGCTGTCTGGAGGTTCACCCAATAAACCCTCTGGCTCAGCACAGATGTTGTTAGTGAGTCGGGTATTCCACATGTGGGCCTGATGCTCTTGTCTGCAACTTCCAGCTGTGAAAGGTCTCTGACAGATGACTGGGGCCATGTAATTGTCCTCATAAATGAAAAACCTGGTGACAGGCACTGTATTAGATCTCTGCCTGATTTCAACACACTTTATAAAAATAAAGTGTGGCTCAACAAAACCCATGCTTCACCTGTCCTTTTCTTCTTTGCTTTCTACAGTTATCTCTGAGCCTGGGAGCACCTAGAGGTGAAACAAGCAAAGTGGGGGTGGAAATAACCAATTTTGAAGTCAGTTTCTCTTTTAAACTGACTAGATGGGGGCCCAATAAGCAGGCATGAGTCCACTCTAAAGAAGACTGGTGATGATCCTCCTCTTGGATCACTGGTGTGGGAAATATATCCAATTACAACCTAGTCTGCAAAACAACCTGTGAGGTAACTCGTTGTCCTGAAGTAAAGCTGTTTGAGAATTGTGTATCTAGTCTAAGTTAATCACTCTCTTTAGAGACCAGTTTAAACACCCATCAAATGCCTGGATCAAAGTAACACCAGAGAGTTCCCAAGTGCCACTTCCTAAATGTAATTGCCCTTCTGCAACTGCATTCGTCTCCTTGTTTTATTAGTTCTTTGTTTGAAAAACTATGCCAAGGGCTTGGCAAATATTTTAAATTCCTCTTACAATGAGGAAGAAAACCAGGAGATTATATGTGAACTTGGGAATCTCCTATGCTAGGACAAAAGTGCACTGCAACAGATCAGCCTCTATTGAGCTTTTTACAGGTTGGGTGATCTGCAGCACGGAGAGAAGGATTAGTTGAAGTGGACTCCCCTCCCACAATGAAACGACATATGTGTTTTTCTAATAGCTAGTGTGTGCCTGCCAGCACAGCACCCTGTACCTTGAATTCTGTGAGCTGCTGCTCCCCAGCCAGCACACAGGGCTGCACCACCACTTGCTCTCTTCAGCCCCACAGGAGTGTGCGGAGGCTTCACTGACGGTAGACCTGAGGGTTGACGTTTGCATTATCAGTACAGACTGTACCCTGCGAAAACCACTGCAAATTGAGCCTGCTGCTTTTGTTTTGCATGGACAATACGGGCAGGTGAAGGAGGTTGTGTTTCATTGTGAGCTCCTCGGAACTGGCAGTACCTCAGAACTGGCAGTACCTCAGAACTGGCTGTTGCAGCAGTCTTTCCTTGCTGTTAACTGTGAAGAGTTTTCTTACAGCTGTATCTGCAACACTTGCAAGAAAAGAAATTCCCAGTCATGTTCTTCCCTGAGGGAGGTAGTTTTATCTGTTTCCTCTGGGTTCTCTTATTTCCAGCCATCTGGACAAGTTCTTTCAGACACAGGTAGGAGGTCAGAGCTAGCTTTGGTCTTTTCTTCCACTTGGGCTATCAGTGTTACCATGTCCTCTTTCAAGGATGGGCTTCAGAAGATGGTTATCTACAACTAGAGAGCTGAATCCCTTCATCTCTGTATCTGCCTGTAATAGGGCTGGCCACCCTCCCTGACTGGCTAGAGGTTTGTGCTGGATTGTGCTTAAGGTAGAACATGTCCAGGGAGGCTTTGCTTACTGGCTAGATATTCTGTCTGGCTAGGACTGTACCGCATCTTCCATTCACTAATGTCTGCAGGCTGTTCCATGGTTGAGAATGCCCTCCCCTCAGCTGATAACCCCTACACCTATCTTTTTAGACCTCTCATTCATCATATCTTGTTTCCGCTGCATCTTCAAGATCCCACACACAGTTAATGAGTCCAGCCAGTGTATTTCACTTTGGCCACTCCAGTGCTGGTGTCTAATTGTGTGGTACACTCCAGAAATTACTTTAGCTTACCCTTAATGCCCTTGGTCTGCCTTGATGTAGTCAGGGTTATGCTTGTATCTCTTCAAAGGAGACTGTGTTTTGTAACTACTATGGCTTTGGTAGCTACTGTTGTATGTCAGGAGAGATGATAATACTAGGTAGCAGGGGTATTGGAGCTACTGCCTGTTCAAGAAAAACCCTGTGTTTCACTCTTTTCTTGGGCTTGTCCTGGCAGTCATCCCTTGTCTTCTCTCAAGAGATGGTGTAAGTGTGGTTACTTTTCACTGAGATCAGTTCTTATGAATTATTCATTCCAGGATGCATTAACTCTTCTTTTCCCAAAGTGGGTACCTCCTAGGGAAAAGGCAGGTTTTCATTAATTTCCTAAATTACATCAATCCAAATTCCTATCTGGATAATAAAATGTTAATACTACACAGAAAAGAATTCAAACAGCTTGGAAACCTAAACATAATTGCTTATGAACATGGAGTGTTTATTGCTGTCAAACTTAATCACTTTTCAACTTCCAGCTGTTAAAATCCTTCTGGCAGATCTCCAAGCAATTCTCTTTCAGTTACTTTTCCCCTAATTAAATATTAGTGCAGTTCTCAGGCTCTTGTTACATAAGCAGTGATTTCAAATTGCACTTCTCTGTTCTTTTAACCATAAACTGTCAGAAATTTATTCTGCTGCAAGGTTTTTTCTCAACTCAGATTTTACTTGAAGCTTATACCAGTGAAGGAGGAGCATTAACTTCATGTGAGTCTAGGTCTTAGTTGCAAAGTTTAGATGCAAACTTGCCAAGATTGGCCAGAAATGAGCCTTGAGGCTGGATGGTGCTAGGTGCTTAGCAGGTTGTTGAGGTAAATGGAAACTGAGTGCACTTGGCATTCACCAAAACATTTAGTGTTTCAGCAGAAGTAGGATGTTCAGAGAGCTGCAAGGAACATAGGGAATATCCCTGGATGCACTTCTGTCTCATTGATAATAGTAAGGACAAAATAGCTAAAATGTAGGCACTGTGAGTCGCACCACAGTAGGTAGATCATTTTGAACCTCCGTACAAAAGCTATATTATAGAAATTATTTGATCTGGGATTGATATGTGAGCTGTAGTTTGGTTTTATGTGCCACTGTTTATCTGTAGGCACTCTGGGACAGTAGGGATGCAGACAACTTCTTTGGGAATATAGGACAGGAGGAAAGCTGTGTCAGAGACCTGGTGGTGTGTATTCAGACACAGTCCAAGCAGTTAAGGTTTCGCCTGTGTGAAGATAAAGTATTTCTTCATCTGTGTCTCTTTACCTACAGTCAAGAAGCCATGGCAGAGTGCTTTTTCATGTCTGAGCCATGACTGCACATGTAAGGCTAGTCAGTAGTCTACCAGACTTGAAAACATGATTGAAATACAGTGAAAAAGAACAATACTATATAGAAAATACTGTTTACTTACTTCACTTACCACCTAGCAACACCTTTTTTTCAAGTGCAATTTTGTAGTGTGTATTTAAAGGGGAATAAACTTAATGATGCAAACAAAGAAAAGTGGCTCTTGTAAATTTTTTTCTCTTGGTTCTGCAAACATGTGTCCATGCCCCAATAAGCAGCCATGGTTTTGGCTGAAACAAGAGCTTCCTTTTTAAAAATTTGTGTATTAATTTAGTCTCTTTTTGAGAAGCAACAAAGCTAGGTAATATTTTAGTAATGAAAAGCGTCTGTGTTTGCAAAGTGTGTATTTGTGTGGAATCCCAATTCAGGGATGCCAAATCATCACACAGAACAGTAAAATATGGCTTCATTGCACAGCTGCAAGATTTCATTAAATGTCTGGTTCTGAGTGAAGTGGCATAAACTTAGAGCATCTGAATCCAGATAAAGCTGAACTGTTAAAGTGACCTGCATGTGTCCAACCAAGTTAATGTTGTATGAAGCTTCTAAATTTCCTGGGAGCAATATTTTTTAATGCCAACAATTAAGAGGGGTTTTTTCCCACCTGTTGTTTCTTCATCAGTCCCGTTTTTAACACATCACTGCATCTGGGGCGTACCTCCTGTGCCAGTGATTGCATTTGTGTGTGATGTCAGGTCTGGCAGGAGAGGTTATGGATGTAAGGTGGATGGAAACCTTGGGCTGAGCAGTGTGTGTGCAAATTTTTGATTGCTAGCTGCACCTTTTCCTTTCTAGACCATTGCCTTCAATTTGAGCTCCCCTCTTACCATTTCCTGACTGTCTCTTTCCCAAGAAGGCAGTAGCAGGGAAGTGAACAAATGCAATGAGAGGGGAAGCAAACTGCAACCCTTGGGGCAGCCATACCATGCATATCATACCATGTGATATGCAAATCACCTATTTTCATGAAACTTAGAGTCTCAGTATTTGTGAGAGATCTGCTGTTGTGTTGAAACTGCTTCACAGGGTTTGCGAGTTGTTCATTTAGGAGGGCACATGTAGGCAATGTAACTGCACAAACCTTTCACTCTTAGGAAAACAAACTATTGTTTCATCTCCAAATTCTGCGAAGGCCAATGCAAAGCTTTCGTGAAGATGGCAGGAGGAAGCAGCCTGAATATAATCACAAGGTTCAAAACATTACCTTGAGAATAATATCTGATTTAATCTCATGTCAGAATCTCAGAAATGTCGTATTTTCCTGCTGAAATAACCTTTTGTAGAGGAATTAATCATCACAAAAACCAGCTGATCTTTCAGGGTAAGAAAGATCTTTGTAGGCAGTGCAGGAATTTAAGTGCTTATTTCCAGGCCTAAGCAACTGTATATGCACATGCAATTGTGAACCAGTATAACCCCAAGCAGGCGTTGGGTGTATGTATTTGTATATGAAAACTTTTCAATAGCTGGATTTGTCAGTTTTAATTAAAAAAAAAAAAAAAAGAAGAGAAGAGGAAACAGTTAACTTTGAACTGATATAAGTTCTGACACCATAATTTCTTTTTAATTCTGCTGTATTGATTTAATGAGAAGTAATAAGGAACAGAATTTAAACTTAGAAAAAAATACTCCATCTGAGAGTGAAATATGAATACACTCGTTTACCTGATCATGATAGCTTTGTGTTTACTTTTTCTTACAAAAACCCCCTCAAACAAAACAACTATTGCTTTTCCTGGCAACATTTTTTTGAGTCACATTTCATTGCAGAAAGTAGAAAAAAAATAGACCTATTTGTGCTGATTTGATTTGATTTGCAGGTATAGTGTAGACAGCTCCTGTAAGAGCTGAGGTTTCAAAAAGAAGTTCCTCTTGTTGCAGAATGGAAAAATACCTTTCCCGAGGCATAGAAATGGAGCATCATTTGTTAAATAGAACAAGAGAAGACTTTGAAAAGCAAAATTTTGCTGATATGGCATGCAAAATTGCAGTTCCTTGTCATGTGTAACATAGGCAGCCATACAGCTATAAAGAAGACCAGAAGAACATTGGTGACATGCAAGAATTTGACAGCCTGTAACTAAATGTTGCAGCAAAGAGGGCTCTAAACTGTGCCCCACAGTGTGCAGTTGGAGTTGTTACTTCCTTGTCTTCTGTTACTCTTGATTTCCAATGGTTAAAGGTGAGAAGTGTGCTCAAAATACTTTTCTCCCACCTTCCTCTTTGCCATCAAGTTTGCCTAGTGCAGAATAAACTTGCTTGTGAAAAAAGAGCAGGTCTGTATCCACTATGAAATGTTTTTGTCTGTAGAGCAAGGGGTCTGGGGAGCTAACGAATTGCTGCAATGCTGCTAGCTGTGTCCTGAGGCATTTTGGCTCAGTGCTGGACTTTCAGGGTGCTGTGAACAGTGGGGTGACACTAAACACAATTGCATGAGATTGACAGTAAACACACTTGCTGTGTGGGCAAGCTGCAGGAAAAGCAGATCCCAAGGAAGTTTCTTAAAAATGCCAGATATTTCATAAATGCATGAAGAAATCCCTGAAACTTGTGAGCACATATTGTTCTCCCTCTGTCCCTCTGGGAAAGAAGGGCATGTTCTCTAAGCCAAGGAGTTTGCCCCTGCTGCTGCATGGTGCTTATTTGCAGTTAGACTCCTGCACAACCAAAAGAGCTGCCTGCATGGAATGAAGGTGCCACTGAGGTGCTTTCCACAAGCAGCTGGAGAACCACACAGGGATCAACGGGCAGTCCTAGAGCTGCTTCACAAGGCTGTGGTGGCAAAGTGCTTCCCAGGACCTTTCCAGTATCAAGAATGTCTCTCCAGGCATGGCAGGGTAGGGATCTCTCCCTCTGTTCTGCATGATAACAGCCCACCTGGAGGATGTACACAGCCTGCTGCTCTTATAGTATAGCTTAGAGGTTTGCTAGGAAAAGGAAGGGAAACGACAGGAGATGAGGAGGGTGCAGAGAGACAGGAAAGCACAAGGAGAGGCTGGATTAGGAAGTAAACTATCATGTGGCGTGTAGTGGAAATCAGAAAGTACATAAACCAAGGAAAGTATTAGCAAAAAGAGCCATCTAATCCCCCCATGGCATTGAAGTGCTTTAAAAATGGCATTTTTCAGCTCTCAAGACTGTTAATAAGTAGCCATAGCTGCAGCATTATACATGTGCCTCTACTTTAGCAACTTGCACTTATGTCTGAACATAAAAATTCAGAGTTGCTTGGCAGAAAATTGTCCCAATGAACGTTAGATCAGCATGTGGGCAGAGCTGGTGTTTTTTAGAAAGACAAGGACAGCTGTAGTGCTATTGCTGTCTCAGCAATTGATCTCAGATATAATAAAGTAAACACAGTTGCACCTTATTCTTGATTTATACTGTGGGAAGGGAGATCATCCCTTGCTAGTTTTTTCTAGGATCAAAAGAATATAGATTTGTTTAGGAATCTCAAACCCTGTTCTTGCATTCTTACATCATTCCGGGAAATATGACAGAATTTGGTTGCATTTTTGATTGAGGCCATGGAGAAAGAGGCTGATTCCCATTGCAACCCATCAGAGCCTGTGTCACTGCAGTTGGATCTTGCCCTGCCTGTTTATGTTACTTGAAATTCCTTAAATTGCTTTCTTACCATCTCTAGTAAACAGCAGTCTCAGTGCAGCACTAATCGCATGGGTATTCCTGGCCCCTGGGTTTCCTGAGCAAACAAAACAGTTATTCTTTTTGCTGCATTCCTCCTAGCAGCAAATGCACCAGTGTGCTGGGGGGAAAACCTATTGACCTACTACAAACAAGAAAAGCCCAGGGTTTAGGCTGGCGTGCATTTGATTATTTTCTCTGATTTAACTTCTCTATGGATCTTCTCATCTTCCTTTTTTCCCCTTAAGGTTAATGCAGGTAACCCTGAAGAAGTCCATGGAAGTGTATCTGAGAAATTCAGACATTGCCAGGACCTGACAGGTTGATACATATATCTGGCCAGGTTCTCATTCTCAGTGACCTGTACTTGTGTACCACAGACATGTCTCAGCATCTTATTGTCACCACTTCTCTGCCCCAGCTATTGCAGCAAGTGTGAATGCTGCTGGTGGTGTTGCAATGACAGCAAGAATTGCAGTGTGCTGTGGCTGCTCCTCTCAACCCTTCAGTGTCCCTGCAGCCAGATCACCTGTGACAACAGTGCAAAATCCCTCCAGGCTCCACTGCTGTATGTGTTGAAGCAACAGACATGATTGTCTCCAACTTAATGACACTCTTGTTTTGCGTTACTGCAGCGTCTGTGTTTTTATGGAAATAGGCACCTCATTAAGTGAAAACCTGCTTAGGGCTCAGATGCATGTACAAGTTTGGCAAGTCAGTCTGCAAACACATGATGCTACTTTTGAAAGTCATTTAGTCCCAACAGTGCCAACTAACACCATAGTCAGTAGGAATGACATTTCCCACGCTTTCAGGTACCTCCCTTTTGATGCTTGGCTTGATGATGCTTTGCACATTCATGTGTACTCTCTGCCCATTTGTAAACATGAGCTGAAATGTATTTTTCTCCTGTTTCACCTTTTGGGCAATGGCTGCTGGCAACTCTGGAGCCCAGCTTTGTTCCCTCCTGTGGGCAGCATCATAGTCTAAGACAATCTGCTGATTCTAGTTGGAACCAAAAGATCTTTAAGGTAATCCCGGTTCTGAAAATTACTCATATTCTTCAATTGTTTTTAAGAGCAATTTTACCTCAATTTGATCCAACTTTACCAAAAGGAGGCTGTTTTATGGACAGGCAATAGGCAATGTGTATTGTTCCCACTTGGAGTGAGTGTAGCTATAAGATACCTGTATTATGAGCACTGCTGCCATGGGCATCTAGGCAGCAAGCTCTGGGTGGATATTCCCCTTGCACAGGCAAAAATTTTCACTCCTTTATAGTCACCAACTTTGTGTAAAGAGAAAACGGAGAGATATTGGTGTGTGGACTGTCATAGGTGTCCCACGAAAGTCCTTCTGCCTCACTCAGAGCCTCTGTCCTGAGCCAGAAGTAGCAGGTCCTTAAAGTCCACAGTGAAGACAAACTTTCCCAGTAGACACAAGCTTTTTGTTAACTGCAGACTGGGCTGTAAGCAGGATGAAGTTATTTCAGTGTAACTGAAAAGGCCTGTTACAGGCCTTTCTCCAGAACCCTGGCTTGGGACGGAGATAGGAAAAAAAATCTTGCCAAGCAAAAATCCAAAACAAAATAGCATCCAAAAAATGCTTTTGACAGGAGACCAGGACATTCTCAGTAGTCCTGGCCCTTATGGCCAAAAAAGGGATGCTGGGTCACCTTCAGCTGATGTAACACAGTTGCAGTATTGCTTTATTGGAATTATTTATGTCTGGTGTTACAAATGGCTAGAATACCCTTATGCAAGGTAGAACCTCATTGTGTGCAAATCTGTTTTGCAGGAGGGATCTGAGGTATCTGCGTGACCAAACACTAAACTGACAGATGAAATCTCATTCTGAACACATTAAATACTGCCAAAAGAGAAAAATAATGTTTAAATAAATGGTTTACTGCAAGCAAAATAAGTACTTTTTCACACTGCGCCTAATGACAGTATGGAATTTGTTACTACAAGGACCTGTGGAGACCAGGAGTGTAAATAGGTTCGAGTAGTGAGTGAGGAAGTTAAAAGAAGAAAGGAGTAAAAAGAAGGTGTCTTTTGACTTTGGAGGGCCAAGAACATACTGATGTTATATTGGTTTACATGGAGCATACTATGAATAGCCATTGAGTCTCACTCCTGCTCATATTCCAGGAAATGGTGCCTGTTGCCAGAGACAGCATGAAAAGCATCAGGAAGATGTCCCGGAACCAGACATGTGATTTAATAAGATCACAAATCAATCAGTGAATTGACTGTAGCTTAGAGGGGAGTAGGAGCTCTCTTGTAAGGCCTTGAAACATCATTTCTACTTCACTATACTTAGGGAGATTTTATTCCAAATCTTGTTATATTAGCCCAATGTCTGAACCTCCTCTGAGTTTGAACCTAATCCTAAAAGCTAAGCAAAATCATGAGGGCCCAATTTTTCAAGAAATTCAGCTGACATCTGGCTATCAAGTGCTGTCCGCACTGTAAAAACAGAGTTTGTAGGTATTAATCCTTTAACTAATCAAGATATGTACAATGGAAAGGAATTTTTGCATACCTCCTCAATTTTTTTGGTCAAGTGTGGAAAAATTGTGTGTTTAATAAGCTTATTTGTTAGCCTTTAATGTGTCACTTCTGACAAATTCCTTCATTTCACCGTTTTGTTAGTGAATTCGACATTGAAGACTGTCCCAAGACGAGGATTGCTGAGCTACATCCTGTAGTTACATTCTCAACAAAGAAGCAAGAGAATTTGTATAATCATATAATTCCAGTCCTCAGAGGAGATCAAGTATTTACCATTGAACTAGGGAGTCACTGAGTGTTAGACAGAAGAGTAGAAGTGCAAGTCTTCCTACTGTACAGCCCAGGAGATTTGATCAGGAGAGAATGGAGAAACAGCATGGCTCCAAGTGCATGTCAATCTCAGTTGTAAAATCTCTTTAGTAGATGGAGAGCCTCATTTTCCAGTGTGACTAATCATCTTTGTGATGGTGCAAATCTCTTGGCTTCATGGGAAACTCTGTTTATGGATCCAAGTTGAATTTTTCAGGCTGAACAATTTTGTTGGGGTTTTTTTCCCCCTCCTCTCTGCACTCAAGGAGTAGGGGAGGTGTTGATCCCCTTTCTTTTCAACAGATAGCAATCAGCATGCTTGTCTATGATACAGGAACCTGGAACTCAAATCTCAATGTTCCCTTGCGTTTAAGAGGTTGCCCTCAATCCTGGAGCTACAGGATCTTCCTTCAGACTTCTGTTTTACTCCCAGTCTCCTCTCTGCACGCTTTTTCACTCTGCAGAAAATGTTCCTTGAAATTAAGATAGAAGTCCATATCCTACTTCTCCAAGGGGCATCCAGTTTGTCATGAAATTATAGTAAATTTCTTTCCACTTGTTTTCTGAGTTTTTAAGCATTTTATAGCAAAATGGAACACCAGTAAGATAAATTCAAAGCAATTCTATATATGCATCATGTCACTTTCCCTTCTGAATACCATATAAAACAATATTCAGGGAATTTACAGAAGTTAGCTCCCTGCCCTCTGGGTTATTGATTAATTTGAGAAACATGTTCTACCTCATTTGTATCATAGGCAGGGCCTAAGACTAGCACTTCATTTCCATTTTTATTGCTTTTTGCTAAATGTGTGGAAGAGAATCTGGTTTTTTTTTTTGTTGTTGTATTCTTTATTAATCAATCTGAACCATACAATACTTAAATTCCACCTGGGATGATTTGAAACTTCTTTTTGAATTTAACTACCAGCCTAAAATCTCATTGATTTATTTAAACCTGTAAGAAAACTGAAACATATATTATTCACCTGCTCACTTGTACCTGGTTTTTGATAGTATAAAATGATAACCTGTATCACCAGCAAGGCTCCTTATTAATATAATTTCCCATAAAACTTGCCATTGTAACTTTTTGACAAAGCTTAGCATTTATTTTTCTTGATGTATAGCTTTTCATTCTGTTTCAGGTAATAGGCAGAACTTCAAATGAGTCTTTTTGTTCAGTAAATGGGAGCTCTACTCAGTTCAGCATTGTTTAATGTTTTTCAGTAGATGTCTTTGCTGCACCAAAATCTACTTGCATGCTAATGATTTTGTCTGCTACATGTTGGCTGCTTTCCTTCTTTTTCTCCCCAAAGGGGTGAAGTTAATGTATTTGCTTCAATCCAAGAAGACCTGTATTCTCACAGGTCTTCATATGATACAGTTCTTACTCCACTGCATGGTGTCAGTTGCCAAAATGGGATCTTGCTGCACCCACAGCTGCTGCCAGACTCCCATGCCATGCCTGCACTCAGCCCAAAGGCTGCAACACTCTGGTATTTTTTCATGGTCTCATCACTTTGACAGTAGCAATATTATTGCTACCTCTTCTAGGGAAGTTCACCAAGCAGCTGCAGCTCTGGCACAACCCTCTGCCAGCTTCCTAAGTGGCATAGGCTGCTGTGTGCGTCTCATTCCTTAATCCAGGTTTCTGTACTGGCTTCCTCTTTGCTTGTCAGAGCATCTCATTCTGTTGCTGAGGAACTTGTTAATCAGACTGACTTAGCTGAGTACTGATGAATTTGGTGCTACTGCTGTTCTTGTGGCCATTGCTCTTGCGAATGTTTGTGTTTATTCTACATGTCTTAGAACTGCTGGCTTAACCCATTTTTCAATACAATAATGTTCAGGTAAAAGCACCAAAATCTCTGTGTCTGTGAAGAAAACATGCCTGCAATAGTAACCGCCATTTAAACTTTGATTAAACTATGGAGTGATAAGATGCTCAAATCACTGAGGTCCTAGTGTTAGAGACAGGGATCTTTTTCTCATGTTAGATATTTTCACCTTGTCTGTCCCCAGATATGAATTCTTGGGAATGATGGCAGACTATTCTTAGACAAAAGTCCCATTTTTGCCATTTGTTCCACTTGGTAGGTCATTGGGCCCCAGAGCTCAGATTTGTGTCAATTTCATTCCCATTGTAAGACCATGACAAGCTATTGGAATGACAGAGACTACAGAAATGAAACACTTGCAGAAGAATGGCTTCCAGACACGGTACTAAAAGCAGTGTCTGTCATTGCAAGGTGCTGCAGTTGTTAAGTGTCCCCCTGAAATAATGAGGAAAGTTCAGATTCACACCAGACAATCACAACACAATGGACATGACACAGGAGTCACAAACACAAAAGGGTGCTGTCCCTGACAAGCTACAATGGTGAGGACCTGGTCACATGAAGATGAGCCTGGCACCCATCACCGTAGCTAAACCAAGCAGAACAAAGGCTGGCTTTGACAATCAGCATTTCATGCATGCAAACCAACTTTGACTTCTACTTTAGAAGGTAAAACAGGCATTAATTCTACCAGTAATGCGAACCACACTGTTCACACATTTCAGAAGCTGTATGAGGTCAAGCGCTGCGTCAGGCACCCTGGTTTTGTTTTCACCATCTTCATATTTCTTGACCCTTGCAGAAGAATCACAGCCTCATTGGTTCACCAGATTCCCTGGGAGTAATGTCATATGGCAGCTGTTAAAAGAGCTGACACCTACATAAAAGCATCTTGTATTAATATGGTGAAAAGCATTATTGCTGAAAATCAGGCTTAATGTGCCATTTAAGAAACAGGTTTTCTTTTAGCCTCTGTACATTGTCTGCGCAGCTCCATCATTGCTCTGTCCTGCTTTCACCTCAGTGCTGGATTTCCCTCCTGACATTAGGAATATCAAACTCAAGAGAAATAGTCTCCTCAAGCTTTTCAGGCTGCCCTTTCCTAGCAGCGGCATGTGCTGGCAATGGCTCAGACATAGCAGACTGAGCCAGTCTCACTGAATACTGGTATTGTTATTTTTGACAAACTTTTCACAGATGTCTGAAAGAAAAGGTAAAGTTGAAATGTTAAGTTCAACATTATCAAGTTAAGTTAATTTCAACTTTAATTGCTTCTAACAAATGCTGCTAAGGAGAGCTTCTTGGCTTGGCACCTGGGGACATGTACAAGGCTTTGACAAGCAGTACGTGTTATTTTGAAATCTCTTGGTCTTTTTTTTTCTTTTCCCCCTCATATTGCTTAACAAAAAACAGCCCTCACATGATAAAGAGGTGCAGTCAGAGAACATAGTGAGAGCCAGGAACTTTCTGCCCATACTCTGGCACTAATCCCTGTTCTGGTGTTGGCTCATCCCTCTGGTTCAATATGAGGATCTTCTATAATGGGGCTGTACAATGGGAATAAATAGGCTTGGTTAATGGAGGTGGTCTTCCTGCTTGCTGAACCAAGATGCAGTCACCAGACGGAGTGTGGCCATGAGGAGGCTAAG
This sequence comes from Entomyzon cyanotis, assembly GCA_024500445.1. Lineage (NCBI taxonomy): Eukaryota > Metazoa > Chordata > Aves > Passeriformes > Meliphagidae > Entomyzon > Entomyzon cyanotis. The sequence goes on along the minus strand of JAKEPQ010001021.1, from coordinate 27,618,377 downwards.
CTTGCCAACCCCTAGGGCAGGGCAGGTAGAAAATCTCACCATGCGCTGTGGGGAACGGTGCCTGATCCTCACTTCTGGTTTGAGTTGATTGCTGGGGCTTTGCAGGAAATGTGTAGATCAGTTTGTGCATAGGATGTGCTATATTGGGACTACCAGTCCTTGTGATCCCCACTGGCTTATTCCATCTGCCACCCATGAAGCACTTCCTCCACTGGAGGGGGTGGGTGGCTTGGTTTGAATGGGTGATATACAAGTCCTGAACTATAAATATCTTGTGGCATCCTCATGGCAGCCTTTAGCTAGTGTATTGAATGGTCAAGGAACAGGACTCTGGACTTCTCAAAATGGATCAGGGAACACATTCAGAGCAAGACAAGTGAGGCAAAGTGCTATGGGAAAGTGAGAATTGATACGACAGCTGCTCTTTAAGACAATGACTATTTTACACCATCCACCTGCCTCCCCTGTGACCTTCTGCTAAGTTTTAGTACAAAATTTATGTTATGAAACAATTAAAATTTGAACAAATCTTCATTAGGAGATGCTTTATGTTGTTTCTCTCACAGGATTTTGTTTTCCCATAAGCATCACATAACTTTTGTGTGAAATCTGAAAGCAAAGGGAATGGTTCTGCCTTCTTTTGAAACTGGAGGAATAGAGTCCAAACTTTTTTATTCCCCTTGGCAAGTCAAAATATAAAACCTATGGCAGGGAGCTCACTTGGCCTAGTTTTCAATCCTCTGATGAAACACACACCACAGTTACATAATTCATCTCTCTGCCTTCACCTGATTTTGGTCCTCAACGCCTCTTTTCAAAGAAAAGCAAGTATTGAAGAAGTAAAGATTAATAATAGTAAAAACATGGCTCAGGATAGAGAATGTACTTGATAGATTGCATCAATTCTAGCTGGAGAAGCAAAATTTGACGGCCTGACACACAGCATACATAAAAACCCCCTTGTAGCGACCTCCATAGTAAGGACTGGTTTTATTAGCATGCAGGGATGTTTCTTCTTATATCCTCTGTCTCATCCCATTTTCAGCCAACTGTGGAAGCAAGTGCTTCTATTGAAAATACAGTGGTGAGGACTGCTCATGAACTTTAAATTAAGCACACGTTTAAGCCCTTGCACTGCTTTTCAGTGCATATTACCTTGCAAGATCCACTCTCTAGCAGCTCTGTTGTTTCCTCACATTATTGGTCTTGTGTGGGCTGCTGGAAAACTAAACAGCTCTGCATGTGATTCACTGACAGTGTGATTTGCCTGAGTATCTGATTAAAAATAATAAACCTTTTCCTTTCAAACATCACCCTTGTCATTTCAATGCAACAAGAAACTAAGCTGACATCCTTGACTTTACCTCATACTGAGGTTTTAATAAGGCTGGAGATGTGTGAGTATCAGATTACTTCCCTGTGAGAACCAAATAGCTATTTCCTGAGGGCACTTGACCTACTTCCAACCAGAGAAAGTAATGTGATTTTCAGATGACAAAACTAAGTCTTATCCTTTATGCATTAACAGTTCTGTTACAGACAGGTCTCACCCTTTTTTACCCACTTACACTAATTACTTCATTTTCAAAAAACTTCTTGGGATGGTTGTGATAATTAATGACAAAGATGCTTTTATTTAGAAACCAGTTTTCTTTAAAGCCACAAAGCATTTTTTTGGAATGGAAATATTTGCAACATGGAACAAATAGCTGAAGCTGGAAATTGTTTATTTCTTAAGGCCAGTACTTAATCCTAACTGCTCTGTTGGAAAGTGTGTATACCTCAAGCCTGTGCTGAAACTATTTTACACCTAGGAGCCAATTTTCCCTGGCCTATTGACCAGTTCAGTATTAACACCACACAGATGCATATGACTCCAGTGTGAGGAAGGCAGAGGTTATCTCTAGAGAGAGACAGTGCTGTCTCCCAGCTTGCACCCCAGCTCTGCCACACACCACATCTGATGCCTGGAAATTATAAGAAACTAAAGGTATCTGACATCAACGATGCTTCCAGTGACCTTGCTGCACTAGTTTGTCTTGCTTTGTGGCATGCTTGTCTCAAATGGTACACAGCAGATGGAGCAACAGAGTCCATGAATAAACAAAAGTTCTTACTGATGGTGCATCCCTGTGGTAAACCCTCAAAATATATCTCAGGTTATCTGGGATTCTGTTATTTTTCAGTCAGCGACCGCATTTAGCTTGGGTCTGCAGGATTTGTGTAGGTGTTTCACTGCACAGCCTTGGCATGTCTAGAGAGCCTTCTTTCCCATGCAGGGAATGAACAGAGGAGCAGTGTGCTTGCTGTAATACTCTGTGTGCCTCTTTTCACAGCACCTGCTTGGGTGGAAGTGGCTGACTATCTCCTTCCTTCATCTTACAGACAGGATCCACTTTGCTCCACATGGGCCATGGAGGGACTCCGAGTGTCCTTGACTCTTGTCCTTCCTTTCTCTGTGGACTGATCTAACACTTGCTTATAAGAAATACTGTCCCTTGAGAAAAGACATAGGGCAAAGAAAGGTCCCAGAGGGCCCATGAAGGTGCTGACTGTGCTAGGTGAAGCAAGGTGGGGAATATTTGTCTTCCTCTTTGAGGACAGTAGCCCTTTTGGCTGCGCTTCTGCCTTTAGCTTCAAGCTAAGGTTACCACTTGGTAGCAGAGGCTTTTGTTCCTGCCCCCAGCAGAGTTTTACATTGTCATGTAAATTAGTTTTCCCCACTGTAAGATCATCTTGGGAGTGGAGAAAGACAGCAGCTTGCTGTCTTTTGAGGCTTGGAGGGCTTTGGGATATTCAACACTACAGAAGCAATGTAGCACCCCAGATTGAATTCCACTGTAGAAAAATTAAAAAGTAAATTAACTCTGGCTTGAATTTCTACAGACTAAATGGATAGATAATGAAGGCAGTATTTCCAGCAAATAGTCTAGGCATGGGTACATAATAGGATGTAACTGAGAGCTGTCATACCACCCTCTGCAGCTGGCCACCCACATGCTTTAGTCCACCTATGGTGGCCTAAAAAGTTCTTACTCTTACTTTCATTTGAATTTCACCCATTTTTCTGCTTGCAAAATAACTATATAGAGGTTTAAAAATATTTAATACTCCAGAATACACAGTGAGTGTTTGTTGCAGGTTCATTTTAGCTGTCCATAGGCAACTGGCCAAGACTGTTTGGTGCATTACTGGTTGTTCATTGTCAGTGTGGGATGTTTGGTACTGAAGAAACATGGTGCTGCTTTTGGTGATGAACTGGCTGCCTCTGAAATCAGCACTCTGAAGTAGGAGTGACTCTGAAAACATTTATAACCTGAGCTAACTCACAAACCTTTCTGGAAATGTTCTTGTGAATTAGATCTTGTTATTCCAAACAGTGCAGAAAGCAAGCAGAGATTATAAAAATCATTAAAGCCAGCTTGTGGTAATACAGGCAGTTTGGATGCATGCTAATGAATATTATCCTTTTTATTACAATTTGAACTCTAATTCACACTTTAGCGACATTTAACAGAAGAGAAGTTATAGAGGCCTGTCAAACAAACATCTTTAAAACTTCCTTTATTTAGTTAAATAGACATTTTTGAGACTTAGCCATATATTGCTGTTGGCTAAATTCTTTGTGTACCCAAATCAATTTATTCTGTAACTTTATGGAAACCTACTGGCACATGATGTGTATTTCACTGGAAAGTTACAATTTTTATACAGCTGTTGTAAGAAAATGAAGACACATTTCTGATGGACAAGTATGTTTGGAGTTTGAGAGTATTTTTGTTACTGACCTGTGGCTTTTGTTACTGATCTGTGGCTCACAAAAAAGTAAAATGAGACTGAAATTCCATTCTGTGCAGTGAAATTTGTAGAAGGAATTTTGCAGGGAAGTCAAAGTAGTAGATGGAATTGGTTTGGGTGGTTGGGGTCTTTTTGGTTTGGTTTGGGTTTTTTTTTTTTGGTAAGCTGATGGCTCCCAGTGTGAAAATGTCATTGTATGGGTTTTTACATTTTTGTCATTGGAGGAATTAATTTGAGTAATGATGGAAATGTTGAATTAACTCTTGAAGAAAACATTAGGTTGTCTACAATGAAGTGATGATGAAGGCCTTATCTACACCCCAGTAATTAAAATGCATCACAACCATGTATCAAGAGCTCTGAAGTTGGTGGGATTTTTTTAGTATGTAAAAGTTGTAGCCAGATTAGTGCTTTCTTTGGTTCTAATTCCAAGTTCATTGCTCAAGAGGATGGAAACCAATGACTTAATTCTGAAAGCAATTCAGATGGGCTTCCACTGTTTCTCAGAGGGGCAGGCTGATGAATTCTGATTAACTACAGCTGAAAAGATGTGGGCTTGCTCTGCTGCAGTCCTAGACAAAAGCTTGGTCTACTAACACAGTGAACAGATCAGGGGGAACCATGCCTGAGCTGGGGTGATTGGGCAGGGTGAGATAGGAGTTATTTCAGCTCTCTACTGTGGAATTATGTGGGGTGCCCAACTTGCTTGGGTGAGACCTACAGCTCTTACAAATGACCACAGCATCCACTGTATTTTATGAGGGAAGGGCAGGAAAAGGTTGTAATTTGGTCATCTGAGGTAGAAGTTTTATCAGGCATCTAAATAAACTGTAGAAGCAGGTCTGTTGCAAGGAGGATGCATATGACCTGGCAGAGGGAAGCAGAATGTCTACTAAAGCCCAGTGCTGACCACTTAGGCTTAGTTGTGGCTCCAAAAAGATTGCCATGATGAAAGCTGTGAAGCAAGTGTGAAGGGAAAGACCTTCAAGTGAAGATGGGGTACAAGTGTAAATAGCTGAAAATACAACCAAAGTTGATAGACCAGCTGCAGGCAGTCTGCAAACTATGGTCTGCTGAGGCTGTAAATTTCTGCTCAGAAAAATCTTTTTACATGTAGGCAAGCTTTCCTTTTTTTAAATAACTTTCCCCTGGGCATGACAAAATACATGGAAAATGTAAAGACAAGACACTTCAGGAAATGTTTCTGTTCCAAGAAGATTACGAGGTATTTTTTGAGCTAAATGGCAAGCTACTCTTTCTGCACTCTGCACACATACGTGTTGCACGATGAACTATACATATTGCTTTGCCAGCAAAACACGCAGTGAGACCTTACTTTTACTTTATTTGATTTCAAGGCCACCTTCCGCACGAATGGAAAGTGAACTGTTTACCACTCATACTTGTGTCAGGTAATACATGAAGTGACTCCATGCAGGTGGTATCTAAGTCCACCATGTGGATCAAGGCAATGACTTTTCCTAAGAGCTACCTATTGGGCCAGATATTGGGGCAAGTGTGTGTCCTTACCTGTTTTACGTAGGTTTGTCTTTCTGTTGATATTCTGTTAATTCTGAAGAGGAATGAAAATCTTTTTTAGCTCCCAAGCTCTGTGATAATGCTAATATTATATATATGATGCACCCAGGCGTGCTGTTGAGAAAATATCAGATGGTAGGACAGTGTCTAAGGTATCTGTAGCAGATGCAACATGGGATGAGAGCTGAAGGGTGGCTGATGGGGAATGGCATGGGAAAAGCAAAGGTGGCTGTGGTGGTTTTGCTTAGCCCAGAACATCAGCAAGGTATCTTTAGCATCTAAGAGAAATTTAAACCATTCAAAAGCTGTTGTGGTAGGCCTGAAGAAGTGTCTGAAGGGTGGGGAGAGGCACAAAGATGGCTTCTGTGTGTTCTGTCTGAAGGTTTTGGAAGTTTTTCACCAAGTCCAGCAGAGCTAATCTCTGATGGCTCTGAAGGTGATGGACATGCTGCTGGCCAAGCCTGAGCCAATTAAAGATGTTAGTTACACCTCTGTGAAAACATATTTAAGAAGAAATCAAATTTAAGAAATCATATTTAAGAAGAAATCAAAACAAAGTAGTTACGTACTTCTTTTTAGCTAAAGGAGGAGGAGGTGAAAATATGTGAGGGAAAAACAACATGGAGACACCAAGGTCAGTGGAGAAAGTGGGGGAGGAGGTACTCCAGGCGCCAGAGCTGAAAACCCTCTGCTTAGCTGCGGTGAAGATCATGGAGGGAGCGGGAGGTCCCCCTGCAGCCCATGGAGTCCACAGGAGAGCAGAAATCCACCCACAGCCCATGGGGAGGTGCCCATGCCAGAGTGGGTGGATACCTGGAGGAAGCTGTGATGCAGTGGGAATCTCATATAAAGAGTTAAAGCTACAAAGGCCTTGCAAGAGAAAGAAAGGCCTTGCTCCTGGGATGGAAGCAGCCTGGCCTTGGCTCGGAGGTCTGCATGCTGTGCATAAGGACTCACATTGCAGCAGAATTCGGGTGGGATGTTGCTCGTGAGATTGGACCCACGCCAAGAAGTTCATGGAGGACTGTCTCTCGTGGGAGGGACCCCATGGCTAAGCAGAGGACTCCTCTCCCTGATGGACTGACCAGAGAACAAACCCCTTACCCTGCCCCCTGCCCATGTTGTTTGTTGTAAAGAGGGAAGGGGGTGAGCAGAGAAACAGTGTCTGTAGCAGAAGAATTGTGGTGATGAATGGACTAAGAAAAAACCCCATACCCTGCCCCCTACCTGAGCTGTTTGTTGGAAGGAGGGAGGGGGGTGAGCAGAGAAATGGTGTCTTAAGAGGGAGGGGGGTGAATGAAGGAACGGTGTCTGAAGCACTTATGTTTACTTCTTATTTATCCTCCAACTCTGTTAAGTTAATAAATCACCTTGCAGCTTTAAGTTTTCAGCCTGTTCTGCCTTTGGTACATCTCTCCCACCACTGCCTTACCTCAGCTCATGAGTCTGGTGTGTGTTTAACAGTTTTTTGTCCCCTCTTCCCCTGCACAGCTGCAGCAGGGAAGAACAGAGAGAGCAAATGTCATAGAAGCCTGGCATTCAGCCAGGGTCAAACCATGACAGTGGCTTCATTAGAATGGTAGTGAAGAGACCTTTGCAGATGGATTTGTTGAGTTTCCACTGTTCTCAGTGCAGTGTCTCCCCAGGGAGAGCGCTCCACTTTTTTGGGAAAGCCTGTGGTTCAGGCAATCTGCATTCAGTTGACAGTGGGAAGTTCTTTTATACTGTCTGCTGTTCTTGCTCCTATTTACTACTCATGGCTTCCACTGATTTGGGTTGCTAGTTGTTAATCAAGAAAGATTCTGCATGGAAAATTACTTGTTTTCTGTATAGAAACTGGGCATCTAATGGTAGCTAGTATTCTTATTTATGGGTGTAGCAGGGAGGATACAATGCCCAGTTACACCAGGAGAATGCATTGAGCTAAAACATCTTGAAATATTTAAGTCCACTGTGTATGGAAATGCTTATTTTAGCTGTTGGCTAGACACCTGCACTAAACCAGGTAAAAAGTTCTCCAACAGCTCTTTGGACTTTAAAACCAGTAACAATGGCCAGAAGTACAGAGAAAAACCTCTTCATTGCCCTCTTCAATGGAAATGGAAATTCCTTTATGGAAAGAGAGGTAGTGACAAATCAATGGGGTGAAACATCCACCTCTCCGACTCCTAACACTGAGAGTAAGTGTTGAGCTGTCTTACATCTTCACCTTTTCCTTCTCGACCTTCTGTGCTGCAAGCGGGGGTGTGACCTTTTCCTTCACACGGTTCATTGATTTCCATGCTTGATAATGCAGGTCTTTCCTCTCCCCTTAGACACCAAATTAAACTTTAATTCCAAGGAAGGTGGAAGGACTGCTGAGTGGGGGTTCTGCTGAACACTCAATGAGATCTTCTGGGACTTAATTATGCCTCAGGTCTCTTGTCCTCACATCTCATTAAATCCCATCCCCCTCCCTGCCCTGACATTTCCTTCCAAAGGCAGCTCTTTTTTCCCAAGTGGTTTCTATCTTTCCTAGGTAATAACTGCAGCTTGCCTGCTCTTTTTGGTTTTTATACAGGGAATGCCTTTTGCTGATAGCAGCTTGATTTGCATGCTGTCAGAAAACCTTATCAGCATTTCCATGGAGGGCAGTAAAACAAACTGGTCAATTAGTCATGTACATTAGTAATTTTGATTCCTGTGATTAGTTATTAACATAAGAAAACAGAAATCCATGTCAAACTTAGTACTTTGAGAAGGCAAAATGGAGAGCCTGTAAGTACTTTGGGGCAAATCAATGGCAGGCATGTAATTCATCTCAGTAATTAAATGTGTTTAAATATTGTACTAATCTCAAGACTGCTCAGGAAGCTCTTCTGTGTTTTTAATACCGCAAGGTAAAAAAGCAGTCATTGAGAGATAGTCCTTCCATCTCCAGAAAGTGAAACTGAAATTATTTCATCAGCACCTTTACAACGTTTTTATTACATGTTCTCATCTCACTTTGCTCACCTACTCACTGAAGCTCTGTGTGCTAGTAACAAAATTACCCTAGGTCAGCATCTTCTGACTTCACTGCTCAAGGGAGCACTGCCACAAGGGCCCTTGCTCTCGCAAGCAGAGGACAATTATTCTTGCTCTGTTTCCAGCCTCATTAAATCTCAAGTGACCTCTCTGAGTCACATCAGCAGCTTTGATGCAAACACAGGGCTGCTAAACATTGGAGGTGAGCCTGCATTTATTGATTCCCTTCTGGATCTTGCATTAGACTTTGGTTCTCACAGCTTGGGGAGTTTATTTCCTCATGCTCTGGAGACAGAGGAACTCCAGCAACACATTTCCAAAATAAATTTTGTTCAAGAGTGTTCTCTGTACAGTGTTGCTGATCATAGGTATCATACAATCACAAGTGAGATTTTGAAAAATCATAAGACTCACTTGAAAATCTTGACATTCCTTTTGGTTTTAAAATGTTCTGAAATCATGTCTTTCATGGTAACATTTGCCAGACTGTTTTTCCACAACTTACTGTTGTAAACAAAACCTGAAATTCTCCCCCAGTCACTTCAGGAACCTTTTAAAAAGGTCTTACCCACAAGCAAAGACTTGGCGAGGAGGAAACTATAAAATGCAGTGCTTTATGAGTAATCCTCTTGTGAAGTCATTGCAAACCTGCATTTATAAATATAATATGCCATCCATTTTAAAGAAGATCCTAAAGAGGACAGTTGATGCCATGAATACCATTCCAAGGTTAGCCCTTTTCACCAAATTAACAGGATTCATTTTCTTTCAGCTTTTAAGAGTACCTAACAGCCTCATGCCCAAACCTGATATGTGCTCAGTAGTAGCTCTCCAAATGCTGCCATTTTATACATATCATTGAATACCGTGGGTGGGAGTGATGTCTGAGGGTCTCTAATCCCTGTGCTAAAAATCAGAGCAAACTGCAATGTTATATGAAGTTGCTCAGGATGTTTTCATGCCAAATTTTGAAAATGTCAAGGGATAGAGAATGGAGATCCCATGATTGTCTCTGGAGAGCCTGTCACAGTGCTCAATTGCTGTTATAGAGAACATTTTCCTTATGACCAGTTCAAACTTCCTTTCCTGTAAACAGTGATCACAATCCATTGTCTTTTGACTGTGCATCTCTCAGAAGAGGCAAGATTTGTGTTCTCTACAACTCTCTTCTCTATAGCCCTGACTAGATAGCTGAAGAAAGTTATCAGAACTTCTTTTTCTCCCCACTTCCCTTATCCACTCAAAGGTCATGTGCTCCAGCTCCTCACCATCTTAGTGACCTCCCTCTGAGGACTACTCCAGATGCAGCCTTACAAGTGCCAACTAGAAGTGAATCATCATTTCCTTTGACCTATGGATGATACTCTTGCATTGCTTCAAGAGTTTACTGCTGACTCAAATTTACTTACTTTTTACCAGCATCCCAAGATCCTTTTCTATAGAGTCTCCAGCCTGTAACAACACATGGAGTTCCCTTCCACATGTAGCATTTTGCATTTCTTAGATCTAAGTCCATAGTAACCCTTTTGGCCTGTTCATCCATTTTGAAAAGTAGACGTGCCCTCCTGCATTTTGACTCATCCAGTTTTGTCACATCTCCTGAGAATGGAAAATGCTGGCAGCAATCCTATTATTTCTTGCAAAGATACCAAATATTTCATGCCTTAATGATACCTTCTTGCAATGCATGGATCCCCAGATCTGATACCATTGTTGTCCTCTGCAGAACAGAACAGCTGAGGAAAGAGTCGATACCTGCAGCACTCAGTTGTAAAAAGAAACATCTTTCTCATGGCCTCTCAGCATATTTTGTGGTACCATCCTTTCCTCCCCAAATGTAGCTTGCCGTAGTTCTTCTGTGCTGTTTAAGTGGAAAAGACTTAGGAGTTTGATGCCTGGCTTTGAGCACGTGCTGAAGACACACGTTCACTCAGAAAGCAGTCAAACAGCAGGCAGTGATTTCTTATTAAAGACAGGCAGGGAAGGGACACCTGCACACCACTTTAGCAGCTTTAAGAAACTCATTGGTGTTAATTAAGTATCTTTTCTCATGGCAAGGTTAGCACAGAATCAAATGTCCTTTCCTGTGACCTTCTGTCACTGAGAAGCATTCATTACAGATAGGTGTGAGAACTGCTAAAAACTGTAAAAACAAGAAAACCCTGTACTTTCCCTTAAGAGTCTCTTAGCTCACTACTGGCTCACATAGTGTCTGCTTTGTTCTGCAGGTGGTAATAAGGTGTTGAAGAGCAGGTTCCTGGGAGCATTGGACAAAAGAACTGATGTTTCTAACAGATACAGTTCCCTTCTTTCTCTAATTTTGTCTCTGGAGATGAATCTGTGCTGCTGTGCCTTAGGCCAAAACTCTGTAGACCTCTCTGCTCAGGGGACATTTAACATCATTCCAGCTTCATGTGCACATGGGTGGCGTCCCTCCTTTCAGACTGGGGTGCAGTCCAAATCAAAACTGAGCCTCAGAAAGGAGCAGCCTCAAATTATAGAGACATTAGAGTTTGGACCATGTACTCCGGGATAAGAAGACTGCTAACAGCCAATGAGTAGCTCTTTTTCTTTTCTCCTTGTCTGGCAAAGTCAGCTGGTGAGGGAGAATTCAGAAGCAGATATGTTTCTACACTGAGATTTTTTAACATAATTTTCAGCCTTTAGCTTTAAAGCCCAAGGGAAGGCTGCCATGCATGGGAAGCAATATCACAGTAAGGAGACGAGTCATTTATCCTACAAAAAACTAATGATGGTTTTTAATCCCTTGGATTTTTCCTCATTGACACTTGACTCCTTCTTACCCTTTATCCTGTAGCTAGGAAAAGAGACAAGAATTGCTTGTTTAACTGTCAGAATATCGCTCCTTGGCTAGCTAGAGAGAGTTGATCCTGCATGGGAAATGCTCTCACCATCCTGGGAGTGATCAAAGGCAAACTGCTTTAGCCCCCTGCATCCACATTGTGTCACCGTTTGTGTTCATCTTCCACAATCACCATCACTCAGCAGCAGCTGCAAGAAAGTCCTTTAAAGAGCTAAACTGAAAAGTATTAAATAAAAAGCATGTTAGAGATCCCCCTTTTTGATAAAGATTAGATTTCTTTTGGCTTCACTAATAATTGAGCAGGACCAGCTGTCACCATAGCTATAGAAATGATCGTGCTCTTTGCATTCTGGCTGCTTCATACACCATGTCCATGGTCCCATAAAGGGAGAGGTAGAGACATCTTGAAGACCATCTGTATGGAGCTCTAGTTGCCCCAGAGGCAGCAAAATGTCAGCTGTGGTAGTAGCTACAAGAGATGTGACAGGGTAAGCAAGAACCACTTGTTTCATACCAGCACTGTTGAGCAGTGGGAACAGTAGGATGGCAGAGAGCAACTTTGCTGTCCTGTGAAGTGTTCATCATGCAGTTCATCATGTTCATCAGGAACAGTGTTAGGAGGACAATTGACTCTGGGTCTCCTGTGAGCTGGCACAGGGCAGCACATGGCTTTCCTGTACCCTTCAAGTCTTGTCAGAGCAGAGATTTGGGAAGAAAGCCTATTTCTCCACAGCATGGTCAGGAATGTCTCTGACTAACAGAGGGACAAACATTCCAGGAAGGAGTGAAAGCACTACAAATAGGGATGTAGCAAGGCAGAGGGCTTATCTACATAGTACAGTGCTCATGAATCAGGATTACTGTGAAATAAGAATATCCAAATGAGACATCAAGGCAAACAAACTTTACTGTTTCGTAAAGTGCCCTGCAATGTTCTTTGATTCTCTGTAAATCCTCAGTATGGGGTCAGGAAAAAAAGCCAAAAAACAAAAGAAGCCCAGTAAGCCATCTGAGCACATGGACCAAGAGTTACACAGATCATTCAAATCAGCCACAGTCCAAGGTTGTGCACAGAGCAGGAACCTGGGGAAGGTGGGTCTCTCTGTGCTGTCTAAGGATGTGGAGGAAGTTCTCAAGGCACCTTTGACTAATGGTGTTGTTCAGCTGGTAAGTTTTGAGGTAAAGAGTTCCTCTGAGTTGACTGCCCTTGACTGACATGCTGCCTTTTCCCCTCTGTAGTCTGCCAGGGTGGCTGTAGAAGTATTACAACATCAGTGCTGAAGCAAAACCTGAACAGAGTGAGGTGGTACAGACAGAAAGCAAAAGAGGACAGAAAAGGGATTTGGAAAGAAATAGAAAAGATGGAGAGATGGAAGAAGATACAGAAAGGATATTTGAAATTGAGAAGATTGTGAATCTTGGAGAACACAGAGATATGAAAGAAGCAGGAGAAATTATAAGATAGGTCATAATTATAGAAAGGAGAAAGGAGAATCTGGGGTACCTGTGGAAAGAAAAGAAGGCAATAGGAGAAACAAGGTCGAAATAAGAGAAAAGGGAAGCCAACTGGGAAACAGTGAGGGAAATTAGTTGGAGTGAAAAAGTGTGGGAAGATGCAGAGAAAAACACTGTTAGGAGAGAAAAATCTGTAGCTAGGTTGTGGCTGGAGATATTTGAGGGAAGAAAGGAAAGGGGGTGGCACAACACAAATGCAAGGCTGTGGTTCTGGAGAGGATAAGAAATTACTCAGATGGCAAGACTGCTGAAAAGAGCGTTGTGCAGGAAGGCATGGGGAAAGGGATGACAGGGGAAGAGATAGCAAAAAAGAGCATGAGAGATGGAATTAAAGAGTGTCTAGAGAAGAGAAGCTGGGAAGAGAAAAAACACCAGAGTCATGAGGTAAATGCTCAGCTTTTATCTTGTTTCCACTGTCCTTGTGCTTAGGCAGAGCTCTCAAGAATGGGATTTATTTGTTTTAAATCTGTAACAGTATTTTTCAAGACTATTTTCTGTTTCTCTTTAGTTTGTTATGATGAGAACATACTATGCCTCCGTTGCTTCTGGGCTTATCTCTAAATTCTCTTTGGAACAAGAAGCCTAGATTTTTCAGATCATAGGGGAATACGTTCAATTAAAAAACGTAAATGTATTTACAAGAAGAATGCAGTCATTAGTACTTATTATTTAATTGCACTGCTTAGGGTGGAGGGAATGTTGAATGTATTATCTCCACTCATGGGTGGCAATAAAATCTGCATGTGATTTAGGGAAACAATACAAACATTAGCTGTTCTAATTTGTTCAGGGATTAAATCTGACACTTTAAACAGAAAAGACTGTGGCTGGAATGTAATTTACTTGTATAAATACATCACTTGAAGTGTGCTGTTCCATTGTACTGACAAAAGCCTAGGTGGAAATGGAGCTACTTTTTGGTTTCTGACAAGTTTATACTGGAAAAGACTAATCTGATTGAATTTGACACTCTTACAAAAAAGGAATTAAATTTAAGACCAATAATAAAATTGAAACTCAGCAGGGCTCCAGACAACAATTAGCCAAATGCTTAAATTCAGGTTCTGACAATCAATCTTCCTGAGAAAGGCCCAATTCTAAGATGAAAGTTGCAAGTCCGTGGTAAAGTTCAAAGTGGAGCTATCAATTGTGCCACTAAGCCTGGTAGTAAATCCACACACAGGTATGGAGACAGCACAGCTGAAAACACCTATGGGGTGGAATCCAGTGTGATACACATCAAGGTAAATCTGCAGAAAAAAGGCCCCAGATAACCCAGTCATTTGTGATTTCAAGAAAGTGCTTAAAATGTTTTAGTTCCCAATGTCTGATGGAGTCTAACCTTGTATTGTTTCTAGATGAAAACAGTGTACAACATCCATAGACTTTATCCCATGTGCTTTGCAGGTAGATACTGCTGCTAGTTCAAGAACGTGCCTTGTTTTTCTGTTGCTTAGAGTAAATGTCCTAAAACTTAGTGTCTTAGGGAAATGCACCCCTGTGAGTACCTAATGGCTAGTAACATCTTCAAGTCAACGTTAAAAGCACTTTTAAAATTCCATGATAAATGAGGTAGCAGTTCTGCCGAGATGGGTGAAGCTTTGATAAATACCAGGAAAGAGAATTAAGGTACAAAAATACTTTTGTAATTCTCTGATTCAGATATGATTAGTTTTTACTTTCTTTGCATCCTAGGAAACTAGTGAGTCTGCTATTTAATATCAAATCAGACCAAATTCCGCTCAGAATTAATAGCTGGCTGCCTTTTGGCAGCTTGCCTTCTGCATCTGATTGGCTCTTTCCTTTTGCAAATGTATTTTCAGACCTGCTATTGATGACAAGTGCATTGAATTATAAATCAAAGCCATGCTCCTGAACTGTCAGTAATCTAATCAAAGAGGCAATATGTGCAATAAAGATGACTTTTGATGAGTGAAGATACTGATTTTGGAATTTGCTCTGGTGGTATTTGTGATTACTTTTAAGTAAAATATTTCCTGCTTCTCAGTGACTTGTTATCCTTGCACTTTCTTGTGGTTCAATGTGCCTTTGAATTTCCACATCCAGACATTTCCCCAGCAGCATGGGGAAGAGACTTCCAGTTCTTCTCACTGTTTGGAGCTGTCTCATCTTGTGACAGTTTCATCTTTGAGCACTGTGTCAATTTGCACAGAATGGGAGATCAGAAAACCTCAGCAACAAGCCAGAGTACTGAGAAGATTCAGATCTGCTTCTGTAAAAGTCAGTGGCAAAAACCCTATTCACCAATGGCCTGTCCAGCAAATGATGATGGTTCATCAGTTGTGTGCAAACACATTTATCACATAATCAGCTAGAAATATATAAACAAGGCAGAAGATTGCAAGAGATTAGTAAATGCCATCTACAAATGATTAATTCTTTTGTTAGTTAATTGCTATACAAAATCAGGAGTGGTTAGCTTATTGGTCAATGGCTCAATGTCCAGATCAATGATGAGTGGCGTCCCTCAGGGGTCTGTGCTGGGACCAGTCTTCAGTGTCTTCATCAATGACTAAACAGTGGGACTGGGTGCATTCTCAGCAAGTTTGTAGATAGACACCAAGCTGTGATAGGCTTGGCTCACCTGAGAAACAGGATGTCATCCAAAAGGCTCTGGAAAAGCTCAGAGAGGGGACTTGTGGGAATCTCATGAGATTCAGCAATGCTAAGTGCCAACACCACTTGGGTTAAAGCACCCCCGGGTAAAGACACAGGCTGGGGGGTGAAAGCTACAGAAAGTAGCCCTGCTAAGAAATATTTGGGAGTACTGGTAGATGAAAAGATAGGCATGACCCAACAACATGCCCTTGCATAAACCCACAAACCAGCTGTACTCTGGGCTGCATCTAAAGAAGTGTGGCCAGCATGTCAAGGGAAGTAATTCTGCCCCTTTACTCTGCACTGGTATGACCACCTGGAATGTTGCATCCAGATCTGGAGTCCTCAGTATGGAAAAGACATGTTTGAACAGGTCCAGAGGAGGGCCACAAAAATGATCAAAGGGTTTGAACACCTCTTCTGTGAGGACAGGCTGTGAGATCTGGGCTTGTTTTGCCTGTAGTGATAGGACAAGGTAATGGTTTTAAACTAAAGAGGGTAGATTCAAACTTGGTACTGGAAAAGACATTTTTTATGTTGATGGTGGTAAAACACTGGGAGAGGTTGCTCAGAGAGGTGGTATATTCCCCATCCCTGGAAACATTCCATGTCAGACTGGACAGGGCTCTGAGAAATCTGATCTAGTTGAAGATGTTCCTGCTCATGGCGGGGGCTTGGACTAGATGTCCTTTACAGGTCTTTTCCCCCCAAGCTATTCTATGATTTTATGAATTTGTTTAAACATCTGTGAATATCTTTGCAGGTGTGCTCTTACTGGATCCCGCACAGCGATCCTTATGGATCCTGATAGATGCTTTGGTGACAATAATAATCAGTTTTGGTGATTGGCAAAGTATTTCCTATAGATACAAGCACATCAAAGTTGCTCAGGTGTGAGAGTTTAGAAAGGCTATGTTGAGATATTCCAGTCCCAAAACCTCAGTGTAATTATTATTTGTAATAGAAGAGACATAATTTTTTCTCCTGCCCTTACAGTGGTGGAGCCAGGAAAAGATAGGTAAGTCCTTCAGTTGCTTTGCTCCATTAGGTAGTAGATGTTCTTCTTTCAGCCATTTCTGCACCTGAACTCATCCACCTCATCCACTGACAGAGACAGTCTGCTGTTCTGGGTTTTCATTTGAACATAGTTCAATGAAAAGTAATGCCACTTCCTCCATTACCTGTAATGTTGTCTGGTTTTGCCTTTAAAGGGATTCCCAGAGGTTCAGTAAAACAGCTGTGAAACAATCATTTGGCTGTCTGTCCTTTCCTCCAAACAGAGAGTTCTCTGCCTGCCCTCCAGGAAGTCACACAGCGATAAACTCTCTTGTTCTTGAGTCCTTCAAGTTCTGCAAAACCATGTCAACAATTTCAAACT
Source organism: Entomyzon cyanotis (assembly GCA_024500445.1). NCBI lineage: Eukaryota > Metazoa > Chordata > Aves > Passeriformes > Meliphagidae > Entomyzon > Entomyzon cyanotis. The sequence continues at coordinate 27,601,698 of JAKEPQ010001021.1, read as the reverse complement.
GTGTCATTTATTAAGACTTTCAGTGCATGCTGAGCTGTTTTCAACCCTGGGTTCCACACCTTGTCGGTGTATCTATAAACATTATGATCCCAGGCCTGGCCACAACCAACTCCAAGTACAGAAGTCTAGTACTTGATTTACAGAGATCCCTGCAATCAATTCAATGCTGATTTCTATGAATTTTTGGATAGTCATTTATGCTGACTTCTGTCCAACAGTGGCATTTCTCCCACATAACAAGATTGCATGTATCCAGTAACACTTTCTAGGATAGGTTAAGATGCATAAACAGTGATAGCAAAGACAAGGCTCTTGATGGAGATGTGGAGAACAGAAGACCAAACTGGGTGAGAGATGACCAACTGCTGAATTTGGGTTGCTAATGCTATAAAGGAAGTAATCTGACTAAGGTTTCTGACTGAGAAATGCTTCTTGAAACAGTAAATATATGTCCCAAAGAACTCTGAGTTGTATTTTTAGTAAAATGAGAAGTAAAACTTCAAAGACACGTGAGTGATGATATGATATTATTTTCACTCCTGTGTTGGGCACTAACACTGGATCCTTTCCTTTGCTCCCCTGAGAGTGCTGTCTTTTCTAACAGCAAGAAAAATTGCTGCAGAGACTGGGCTGTTCTGGCCTTCACTGGATTCAAGAAACCTTACTACTGACCCTGACAGTTGTTGTTTTTAGTAGGACAACAGCTGAGACAAGCAATAGGCATTTTAAAGGCTTACAATCAGATAAAGGGATTAATTTACATACATTTGGCCTATGCTGTCCAAATGCTCTTTGGACTACAAAGACGACTGTCTTTATCACTAAATGCGATTTTCTCAACTGATTCATTTGCAATTTTTTTCCTAGAACAGAGCCTCTTAATACCCCTCATTTGTGCAAGCAAACTCCAGGTTTAAGTTTTGGTCAGAGTTTCAAAACTGTAGCAATACAAAGGGATGTCATCAGGATGGCTTGGTTTGCCTTAAATCTGAGCCTCAGACAATTAAAAATCACCAAATGAGAGTGAATCCAAGTCAGATTGTGGTTATACACTGTACCTGTCACCTTGGTGCCACTCTCTCCCACAGAAAAGCCAATTATTCAGTGAGTATTGAGGCTGAAACACTTTTCAGCCCCCAGAGATAGTAATCCTCTCAGGTCAGGAGGTTGTGCAGAATTTAATACCTTGCTTCATGACCTCGATGTTAATACTATTTATCACAACTTCTGGCTCACACTCCTCATATATATTTCTTCTTTTAATTTTGGGCCCTGTGGTGCTACTTTCCTGGTAAGAAAAGCACTATATGTTAGCAAAATCATAACCAAAGGATGATAAATGCAAAAGTGAAAAGGTTCTGATTTTATCTTTTAGAGATCAAAAAAATGCTTTCATCAAGGAACAGGTATTTGTGATATTTCAAATGCCCTGTTACACCTTTAACTTTCCCAATGTAATCCTTATGGTTAGTCATCTTAGAAGCATGTTTATCCCCTATTCTAACTATGTTTCTATGACAAATAGGCCAAATAAGATTCCAGTGTCAAAGAAAAAATTGTGTCTAAATATAGACCTGTGTTTTGACTTTTTCTCATCAGAACTTCTTATAAGTATTAATTAGGAGTGTCAAAAGAAAGAGGCCACTCAAGAATCCTGTGGCCACACTGTGTGCATAAAGACAAAGTACTTGCATGTCTTCAAATCATGTATAATTGCATCCTGTACTAGAACGACAGCCACCTTTCCTGCTTTCCTGGCAAACCTCCCGATTGCACCTTGTCAGCCAGCACTGAGAAAATGTTATGTCAAAGTGCCAGTTTTGTCAGTTACTGGTTTGATGATTTGGCATTACACACTGTCAGGAGTGTTGCTATGCTGTTCTCTCCATGGAAGAGATGTACTTGTGTCCATTCCTTCTGAAGCTTGAGACTTGATAATGTCCATCTTTGGGCTGACCTTCTCCTTGCTGGTGAGCCTGTCACTGCTCTTTGCTGGCACAGACCATTTCATAGGCATTCACTGGTTTTGAGAAAATAATTTAGTCTGTGATCACAAGATTCCTGGAATTCACAAGTTCATCAGGACCTGACATGAAAGAAAACAAGGTTCTCATGACTGGGCAAAATGTTAAGATACAATTGCAATCAGCTTAGAATAAGAGAGTGTTTAAAAAGCAGAATTTCTATTTATTTGATTTTCTCAATGTCACTGGATGTCTCAGCTGGCAAGCCGGGGAAGAGAATGAACAGCACTGGCCTCCTGAATGCCTCCTCTCAGAGCTGACTTTCAGCTTCATCTTGGGAACTGTGTACACCACCTGCCCTGAGGAGCCTTCTGGTAGTACATATTTATTTTCTTTTCTTTCCTCCAGGGCAGACCCAGGTCTTACCTTTTTTTATTCCTGTTTTGATTCAAAATCATCTCTGTTTACTTTATTCAATAGAAACATAGATTTGAGCTTGCATAGGGGTTTTATACGAGACAGTTTCAAAAATAAAACATTAGTTCTTTAAATAAATGTATAATCTTTGTGTTGAAAAAGCCATCTGCTGATCGAGCACTTCGAAAACTATGATTGTGTATTTGGCAATACATCTCCTAAGAAAGTAATAAGTAAGACATAAGACAATGTGTATCATAAAAACTTCTACCTGGATGTGATTAATATCAAAGTGAGGTCTCTAATTCACTTTCAACTTTCTGTAAAAGTCACACAAAATAGTAACAACAGCTTTTGAAACCAGAGTATTATTTTCTTTGCACCAGCTTTTTGCTGTTCTAGGGGCTCATGCTGTCACATGAGTTCATCTTGTGAATTCTCTCCCTTGTTCCTGCTAGTGTAATAAGTTTTCTCATTCACTTTATGTCAGAAGCAGTTTTTCATTACAGAACCCAGTCTGTTAAAGAGTAAGAAATTAGGATGCTAGAGAATAAGACTGTAAGTTGAACTGCAAGTCTCATCCTTTCTACAGAAGATGACAAACAATTAAATACGGAATCATCTATTGCAGTGACTCATCACCAGGTGTCACAGTATTTAGCATTTCCTTGAGACAGCTGGGAACTGCATATTTGACATGTCAGTAAAAGCATGAGGCACCTATAAAATTATTTGATTACAAAGGTATCAGAAAATAATGGAGAAATTTCACAGAAAGTTGATTGCTGTTTTCTCCAAAAACACCTTTCTCCAATGTATGGACTAACAATGTGGGTTTTCAAGCAGACCTTTGGTTTTGAGGAAAGGGGAAATACGACAAAGTTCAACTTTGCTGTAGTGATGCACATACACTGAAATCAGTGATACAGTTCTTGAAGAGTTTTGAAATGGGGCTTGCACAGACTTCATGTTGTGTCTGATCACAGTGGCCATCTGAGTTGTGCTCTGTGCACAAACCGTCCCTGATGACACAAAATTAGACATGTAAAGGTGTAATTTGCAGAGAACTACAAAGGGTAACTCCACCTAGAAAAGGTCTTGAACCCACACCCATCTAATCCTCTTTATGGTATTGGTTTTCAACCATTTGACCAAGCGGCCAAACCACATGCCAAGTAAATTTCCATGGTGGCTGGGCATAGAATTTGGTGAAGGAAGCACGTCAGAAATGTGATGCACCAATTTTTGTTTGTACTGGCATAGCACGTTCACTTCAGGTTGGAATCACTGTTCAGTAATTTCAAGCATGTACAAACAATGTCATCTTCTTGACTTGTTGGGACTTGGCAGGCTCAGCTTTTGTTTGTGTCATATTATCTGTTTGTTTATTTATAGCACTTAGGTATTTCTTAAGCACATCCAAAATGAACAAATTTAATTTTCTATGACAACAAAGCCTGTGGGCAGGAAAGGGAGAAGGGGGCTCATTCTCATAATGTTCATTAGAGTTATTTGGAATGAATGATTGACAAAGCAAATTAAGCTGATGGTGGATGCAGGCTCTCCAGCTGGTTTATAGAAGAAATAGTACTTAGCAGATCTGTCTTGGGCACTTTCAGAACATACACATTTCTTGGAAATATGCTGCTCTGCTGAGACACCCCATTTCTCAGAACTGCTATGATATTGACAAGAGGATTTTTGAGATCTAGGGCTCTCTCACTGTTCACTTGTAGAGGAGGCAAAATTAAAAGGTAACCCTTTACTCAAATGACCATCAACGTCCAATTGTTGGATCATGCTCAGAAAGCTTTTATTTTCACTTAGAATGAAACAACCCAAATCTCAAAGCTGAAGAACCACTGGAAAAATAGAACTGATGAGTTCCTATCATCACTGTGGGAGCTCCTAGATTCTTACTTCTGAGGGAAGTATAAAGAACATTTCTCTGAAAAATAAATTTCGTTTTCTCAGTAGCTTTAACTTACATTGTTCAAGTATTTTAAAGGCCTTGGGTTTAGTGATTAAGTAAGTTTGCATCTTTTCTAATTTATTTTGTCTGAGATATCTATATGCAAACTATTCTCTTCAGTTAGTGAATATTTCAATAGGAACATGCTATTAGGCTCAATACTCTGAGGCTGTAAAATGTCACAATAACTTTTGAAACCAGTTATTATGATCAGTTTGTGGCTCTAGCTCGGTAACATCAGTGGTTCTGCTTCTGATTTACCTAGGTTTGAGAGAGAGTATGAATAAATCGTCAAAAAACAGCTTTTGAAAGTGAAAAAAAACCCACACTGGGGGAATGCAACCCAGAAGTATTAAATGTTGTTCCTATGTATGTACCTAGAAAACAGAAGAATAAAGGAAGGTAGAATAACAGTGAGAAAAGTGAATCGTATTTCCTGAAGCACCAACACTGCCAACACAGCTTACTTGCCATCTGCCCTGTCCTATATTGCTGTTGCTAGAATGTAAGCTTGTATCCTTCATTTTGCTGGTCATCACCTCTGTGTCCTTGTTTACCTGCAAAGCTGTACCAGCTAAAGCCAAAAATCAGTTTGGCTATCTGTCCCACCCCTGGAAGTGGGAAACATCCAATGCTTAGGGAAAAAAGTAAGGAACTGAAGTATGCTGCCCTTTTGCACTTGTCCAAACTTACTGCAGTCTGTGGTTTAGGGTCTTCCTGGTTCAGAGGGTCACCAAAAGGTTGGTGCATGCTAGCTTCTGACTGATTTTTTGGATAAAGTATGTCTGATTACTTTTTGAACACATCTGTAATTTTGGTCTCCTGTGGCAATGAAATCCACAACTCATTAATGAGTGGAGTGTTGCATCCAGCTCAGGAGTCATCAGTACAGGAAAACATAGATCTGATAGAGTGGGTCCAGAGGATAGATGATGAAAGGGCTGGAGCATCTTTCCTATAAAGAAAGGCTGACAGAATTGGGGTTGTTCAGTCTGGAGAAGAGAACGCTCCAGGGAGACCTTATTGAGGTTTTCAGTCTTAAAGGGGACTCTTCAAAGGATGGGGACAGACTTTTTAGTAGGGTTTGTTGCAACAGAGCAAGGGCTAATAGTTTTAAACTAAAAGAGAATAGATTCAGATTAAATATAAGGAAGAAATATTTTATTGTGAGACTGGTGAAACACTGGAACAGGTTGTCCAGAGAGGTCATAGAGGCTCCATTCCTGGAAGCACTGGAGTTCAGGATGGATGGAACTCTAAGCTCAGCCATCAGTGTGATCTAGTTGAAGATGTCCCTGGCCATGGCAGGGGTCTTGGACTAGATGAGCTGATAAGGTCCCTTCCAACACAAACTGTTCTATGGTTCAGCAGTGGTTCCCAAACCACTTGTAGCTGGCTGTAGACTGAGAGAATGGGATTGGGTGGGCTGGCTTACATATTTGGAGTCATGCTGTATATGAAACATTAGCATATTGACAGACTTCTGAATTACATCTATCTAGTTATTTAAGTCAGTAACTGTGTGGGTATGAGAACAGGACCAGGCTGGCTGTTTGCGGATGTGAGGGGAGGAAGGTAAGTTTCTGTTGTTTGCAGAATGGGCCAGGGCTCCAACACAGTGTATCTCAGGGAGTCTGAGGCTCTGTTTGTATTAGAGGTATTAGAGTATTAGAGGAAGATATCAAATTCCCTTTTTACTTCAAGAGTATAAGTTGAGACCGCTGGGGATTAAATATTTTGACAAATGTTGTCTGTAATGAGTTTTGTTTGTGTAGATAAAGTCTGGTAATTTATAAATATATTATCAAATCTGTTCACTGTATTTTGTAATCCTGGTGACAAGTTTTCTTCTCCTTGTGTTAATTTCCGTGGTGAAACAGCTTTGGTTTTCATTGCAAGACCGCTATTTGACCAACAATGGTGAGGTTGAGTATTGTTCAGGAAATGGCTTTTGAGTTCATTTCCCTTCTGTTGTCTGTCAGTCATTGTAATTCTTTACTATGAATTAATGCCAAATAATCTCTTTAAATTAAGAGCCTCTGCTTTAGAATGAACAGTGACTGAATCTACTCCACACTCCTTACTCTCTGAGAAAAAGAGGGAGAGAAGAAGTGCTTGCAGAGTAGATAATGGAGCTCTGTATATTGTAAAGAAGTTATTGCCCTTCTTTATTACCACAGCATTATCCAATTGAAGTACCCTTTGCAAAACAGTTTATTCAACTGTGCTCATATAAAGTACTTGTTTAGCTAAAATGTCATATCTTCTCTATTGCCACTTTTGTACTAATGCAATTGGAAGGCTCATCCAATGACCTTGAGCCACTCACTTCCTGTTTTTTCACATAAAATATTTATACTCTGTATAAATATAGTGCCTCTTAATTGATCTTTCAGCATATATTATTATAATATACTGTGACCATTATCCCTTATTTATTTATTCCAGATATTATAGTGCAGCTATTTTTATCACTCAAAATTCAATCATTAAAAAGTACAGTACACTTACACTTGGACTTTGTTCTTAATTTTGATTTACTTGATGTGCTTAAAGTTTACACAAAAACCTATGATGAAAAGTTATGGTGTTTGAAATGGGGATAGTTGGTCACCTTGGGACTGAAAAGTGTCCTAATTTCATAAAAACAGCTAATAGATTTCAGCATCCTCTCCAAAAACATGTTCCAAGATTTAACCAAGTTTTTTCTCATCCATGTGCCAGTGCCTTGCTGTGAGCCTAGTTCTTAGTGGGTGAAAGGACGTGAATGGCAAGTTTCTGTTAAATAAGTTTTTCCCCAAAAAGAACTCACATATTATTAATTTTTGTATGAACTTCATCCTGGCATGTTGGCTTCCTTATGTTTATAGACCATAGAGCTGATACTGATTAGAAAATGTTTCTGTCTCTCAGTGGATCTAAATTTCACACTGTTTGGATGATCATTTACTGTGTTTTGTTTAGTCAGAAGTGATATGTGAAATCTGAAGTCAGACCTCATTATGAATGTGAGAGAGCCTCTAAAAGAGAGTTATTCAAGGTAATTCAGATCCAGAATTTGTTCCAGATTTTTTTATTTAACCCCAGCTGTTATCTGATCCCCACACAGCCATTTGCTCACTCCCCACTGGTGGGATGAGGGAGAGAATTGGAAGGGTAAAAGTGAAAAAACTTGTGCATTGAGATAAAGACAGTGTAATAGGGAAAGCAAAAGCCATGCACACAAGCCAAGCAAAACAAGGAACTCATTCACTTCTTCCCATGGGCAGGCAGGTGTTCAACCATCTCCAGGAGAGCAGGGTTCCGTGACGTGCAGTAGTTACTGGGGAAGACAAAGGCCATCACTTCGAGCATCCCCTTTTTCCTTCTCCTTCCCCCAGTTTTATATGCTGAGCAATGTGCCATGCAGTATGGAATATTCCTGTGGCTGGCTGGGGTCAGCTGTCCCAGCTATGTCCCCTTGCAACTGCTTGTGCCTCCACAGCCTCCTCATTGCTGGGTTGGGATGAGGAGGAGAAAAGGTCCAATCATTGTTCAGCAATAACCGCAGTATGTCTGTGTTATCAACATTACTTTCAATGCAAATCCAAACACAGCCACATGCTAGCTATTGTGAAGAGAATAAACTCAGTGAAAACTAGCACGCAGATCTATCTTGTAACCTGGGGACACTGTCTTTGATTGAGATGGAACAACATGCCTCTCATTACGTCCTTTTCTAAATTCAGATGTCTTACAACTCATTCCCTGTAGTCCTTTTTAATGTGTTTGTAGGAACAATTTTATCTTTAGTAGATCATGTTTTTCCAGCTGCTCTGGGAAGGAATCTATAGAAAATAGTTATACATTTCAAATGATGGGGCTTTTATCAGAGCATAATCTTTCAGCACAGGCCTTTGCATTTTAAAAACAAATCAATTACTATGATGTCAGCATGTTTATCATTTCAGTCCTGGGAACATTTTCTTGGCATCTGGGTTTGATCTACTAGGTGTGTCTAATTCTTATAAAGCCACAGCTGTGTGAATTGGATTTCCTAGGAAAGTCTGCCATATCTCAGGGTTTCACTGGAATACAACTTCTGTCTCATTTCTCACGTTTGAATTGTTCTGAAGTCCAGAGCATTTCTATAATCAAATTACAAATTTCACACAAGAATGTAAAGCAACTTTTCTTACAGTCTCAAAGACCAAAGTTTTCCCTTTTGGGTACCAGCAGAAGAACAAAGACATTGCGAAGTTTGCCTCATTATTTAAGCCCTGGAGCATGTTTATCAGGTACATTAAAAAAACCCCAAAACTGACAAACCAGACACAAAAACCAAACAAACCAAACAAAAACCAAACAACAAAAAGCCAAAAGTAAACAAAGAAAGTCCCCACCATAAACCAACAAAGACCCCCAACACCCAACAACAACAAAAACCCCAAACTCCTTATTTTCCTATTTTGCATATAAAATAATAGTTTTACCTTCAGACACATATGAGTATTAAAGTGAAGGACATCACTGCGAACTCTATGATTTGTTTTACTTAGGTTTTATTTGGGGGTGGGGTAGTTGCCACAGAGGAATCTACTTTTCTCAGAAACTGTTATTTCCAGCTTTATTTTTGATGCTTCAAGCCTTGATCCCATTTTGAAAATAAACTGCCATTTTGAGATTACAGCAATATGCATACAGCCACTCCTGCTTTATATATAAGCAATGCCTGTCTGCATTATGTAAATATTGAGTATTTGAAGCATTTTTATTTCAGTAAGGTTTCAGTGTGCAACACCCACTATTAGTTTAATTTCCAGAACAGAATGCCAGGTAGTTTCATTTAGACCTTCCATTATGAGGAGCAGTATGAGGACCCTTTGTGTAAATGACTTGAAGTCATCCTGAGGGATAACAGTGTAAAACACGGTCTGAAAGGTGGAGTTTTTTTCTTTCCATTCCTATGTATGATGGTGACAGAAGGTGGGTGGCTGTTTAAATTCTGCCATGAAACTTTCCAGCCCAGATTAAATTATATTAGGCTGGCATGAAATGGAATGAGGGACAGAGGATGTGAGGGTGGATCTTTTTCTCGGATGCTTTTCTGCAGAATTAGATACTTTCTTCTCCATATAGCCAAATCTGCCTGTATGGTTTTGGCTCTTTCTGTTCAGAGATTCTCCCTGCAGTTGTGATAGAAGGGCTCTCATTGAGTTCCTGGATTTCTTCTGGTGTCTTGGTGTCCATGTAAGCCACAGTCATCACCCACCTGGGTAGTTCAATCCAGCTAAGTAGCTTTTGCAATGGAGGTGTCTAGTCAGAGACAATTAGACATGTTGCAAGGTCCAGAACCTCAGTTCAAGGCCAGTGATCGCTCATGCAGACTTTGTCTCCTCATGAGATCACTTTCTTCTCAGACAGTCAGCTATTTGAGCTTTCCTACCATCAAGGTGTGACAAGAACACTTTGGCTGGCATTACTGTAGCTTGTCAGAGGGCAATCAGGAATTAATCTCCAGTTAATGAAATCAAGTTTAATGTAGCAGAATTTGTTAATCTGTGAAGTAGGAGAGTTGAGATCTCTGTAGGATGTGGAATAAGATAATCGGCTTCTGCTTTCTGATCCAAGGCAGCAGCTATTTTAGATGAAGCCAGCCCAATGCCAAGCAAAATAATGCCAGCTTTGTTAATTGGATCTCTGAGGAACTGAAGTTTTTCACTGCATCCCATAGGAGCATTTTTTAATTTCTTTTCAGTTTTTCTTCTGGATACATACACCCATGAATTGTGCTGGGGATCTTTCAGCAGGAGCTTATGCTATATGACAGCAGTGTGCTGTGTGAATCCTCTCACGTAGCCAAACTCTTCATCAAATGGAGCAGAGTGTCACCTGCTCAGGACCTAGGAGAGCGAGGAAGTGGTGTTTAGCCTGGTGGAAGGAGCACTGTGCTGGGGTCTCTGCAGGCTGCTTGTGAGCTTTTGTGGTGCCCTTTCTTTTGCTGAGCCAGAGTTGCCTGAGCCTAGAGGACTTGGGAAATGAGCCTCAGATCTTAGATGTTTACCCAGCCTAGACCTGCACAGCAATGGGAAATACTATCTGCTACCTATTACCTGTGATTCATCCCTGAATGGCCCCCAGTCCCCTTCCAGCTCTTTCAATTAGATAGCATGTCCCTTGAACTTCTGAGCCATTTTAAGTTTTATGACATACAGACCACCCCAGCTTAGACTGTGAGATCATTAGTAGGCACATCACTCATACCAAAGCTGAGAAGAGCTCTATTTTAGACTCCTCTGAGTGCTGCTCAGCCAATAGTTCTCTCTGTGTACAGATGAGGCTTCAGGCCATTATAAGGAGCAGCTTGTACTTATTTTGTGACTTTGTGTCATGGCCCAGAGTTGTAAATGCACCTGAATACAATGAAGCTTCTGTACAAGACATGTTCTGGCTGGAGAAGGCATTGCATTATCCTCCCGTTTCCCTTTGTCCTCGAATGGAGAGGAAGTCATCCATCCAGCTGCTCTGACTTGTCACACAAAGTGTTTTCCAGTCAAGTGCATTCAGTGTACATAACTACATTTTAGTCTTCAAAGATTGTGTTTCATTCTTATTACAGGGATTGCAAAAAGCATAAGAAATCAGCTGATTGTGTAGACACAAAACACTCCAGTAAAAACACATCCATTTGAGCAGAACTGTGAAGCTTTACATTGGGAAAAAGGGTGAAAAGTCATGTCAGCTGGGCTGCCATTGACACCCAACACTGACCTCACCTTTGTGCTTGTGCTGCCTCTGGTCTGTATTATTCATCAATCCACAGCTCCCAAGAAAAAGCCCTCTGAGCATCAAACCAGTAGCATGGAAAATTCATGAGTTATTGTAAAGCTTGCCAAAAATTTGGGGAAGAGACCAGCTGTGCCCAGGACATAACCTATTGGTCAGTTAAGATGGCCTGTGCTTGAACCCTAGCTGCACTGGTTTTGTGGCTTCTCAGGTCAGTGGACCTGCAGCAGAGATGAACCTACCCTGCCATTGTACTACTATCCCCATAACCATTTGAAAGCTCCAGAAAAAAAACCAAACACAAACTGTGATTTACATGCTGCCAACTCAACAGGAGACTCACTGTTACTTAAACTGTGACAGAAAGGACACCTAATACAGGAAGTCTAATGGGGTTGGATGGAGGAGAGAAAAGAACATTAGAGATGCTGTCTTTTTAGATACTTTGCAAGCTTTCTAGCCTTTTTGTTTCCTTTGACTGTAGCAGGAGTCATGCAGCTAAATCTTTCCACAGTGCTTTATAAAGTTACTCTACTAGATTTAGACTGAGCCTTCCATGGCTTTTCTGACATTAGCTGGCACTTATCCTTAAACTACCTTTTTCTACAGGAAGCTTCCATCACCTTCTTCTGGGTGTTTTTTCCTATACAAATGGGGTTTTTCTTATTTTTGGGTTGATATTGTAGTGATTAATATCTTTGTAAAAGCCTTCCTTCCCTGACTTTTTAAATATTGTTGGCTATTGTTGGCTCTTTAAGCTGTTCAGTTCGTGTCCTTCAAATCCTGGAGAGATTTTCAGCTTCACTTTATCTTATTTTAGAGGGCATTTTAGGATTAGATTATAGACCTGTTGATATAGCAGGTCAGGAATCACTACAGAAAAACACAAAGGAGTAGGAAGGGAAACCAGGCAGTGTTATTTAGACAATAAGAACTTAGAATACACTGGATGATGTTAGAAGCAGAAGAAAATCAAGCTACTATTTAACAGGAAATATGTATTGTACATATTTCCAGAGCAAATGATCTCACAGAGCAGAGGTCAGAGTCATGAGAAATTCTGCAATCTCTTTGACTGTTGTATTGACAGGTTAAGAGACGGAGGGGAGGCAGGTATGAGGGGATTTCTAGCCGTTTTTTATTTATTTATTTTATTTTCTTATTTTCCCATATGAATTAGGATCTGTAGTTACTGCTTAAGTCTCATACTGATGTTAACAATCCGTTTAAAAATTAAGAGTCATCTACTGATGTTCTCTGTTTGAAAGGTTAACTGCATTTAAGTCCCTTGAGTTTGACAAAATAGCTCCCAGAATAAGTTAGTTATCTGAAAAGATAGAACAGTCCCTTATCTGGTAGGTATAAATGTCAGGGCTCACATGCCTGGATTAGCACTTGCTAGTGACATGGACACCACAGTAATCATGCTAGAAATAACCTGACATCTCTGGAATAGCTGGTAAACTCTTAGCTGTTTATGTTTTGCTGAAATAAGGTGTGGTAATAGGCAGACCATGTAAGAGGACACAGGTCACAGCAGTCTGGTTTGGCAATAGATGTAGCCAGCTAATTAGAGTAACAAGTTAATGATGTTGGTTACAGGAGTCTGGGAGAAGACTGGAAAAGTAATAGTGACACTTAATATATTTTGACTCATAGGCAACAGGTTTGAGATGGAGTTGAAAACACCTTGTTTAAAATTTCTTGATGGCAATCAGTTTCTTAATGCTCCTCTGAAGCAAAATGAATGTTAAAAATCAGGGTAAAGAAGACATCCATTTCACTTTAGATAAAATGAAGTAAATGTTACACCCAACTTCTGACACAGGGAGAGTTATGATGACACCTTAAGTGATGGCTATCTCCTGGTCAAGAGTTATGCAATAAAGATATCTTCAGTGCATCCCAACAAAGAGAAGTACTTCTGTAGATGAGTGGAATGTCTTGTTTTCTGCATTACCATATACAAACAAACATTCAGATATCTAAATCCCTAGTGACTCTTAGTTTAAGATTATAAAAAAAGGTAGACACCTGTTAAGTTTTAGATCTGGGCTCACTGTTATCTATCCACACTCAATACTAGTTTTTACCTGAAACAGAGAGTGGATGTGGAAAAGAGAAGGTACACATATTGTACATATGTATGTGCATACATGTGATCAGCCCCAGCTTTTCTTCAGGCCTCAGCTCAGCCATCTTTCTAGCTCCATGTTTCAGCACCTAAGCTTTTATTCACAGGGCCAAATTTCACAGCAAATAATTTTAGTGAGGCAGGTAGAAGTGTGAGGGAGGACACAGGATGTCATCAAAAAAGAGAAGAGGATCTGGCAGTTACTGTCACTGCAGTGGCAGGCAGACAGGAAGACATGTCTAACCACAGGGCAAAACTCAAGCCAGTCGTCTTGCTCTTGACTGTTACAGTGAAGGAAGACCTGGAAATAAATGATGCCATCACAAATACTTTCTTCAGCATAGTTTCAGGCAGATTTGGAACCAAATATTGAAAAAGAGAATGGCAGGTACCTTCGCGGAGATAAATAAATGGTTTTTATCTTGTGGGGTTTTTTGCCTTACAGTAGTTCCATTTTTGCACAGGAGTGTAAATGCTGATGTATTGGGCTTGAACAAAGGCTTGTCTTATCCAGCATCCCATGCTCAGTGTCTGCAAAAGGCACATACAGAATACACCTTCCTCTGATGCATTCTTAAAGCTACCAGCAACCAGGGGCTCAGATTCTTTCTCAACATTCTTGGCCTCCACAAATTGACTATTTTCAGTGTTTTGGTCCAGAGTTTGCTGCCTTTGAGGGGAAAGTGTGGGGCCCCCCCTTGTCCCAATGGGCATTTTCTTTTGTTTCAGAATAAGAGAGGAAACAACCTGTGGTCTGAGCTTCTGCCCAGGTGTCTTGAGAGTTGAAATCTCAGTTTGCTTGTAATTTTCAGTCATGCAGATGATTTGATGATGGATGTTATGGGGAATTTCAAGATTGGTTTTTTCAGTATGGTAAATAAAGTGGAATATATTCCACATGGACTATGCCATTATCGCTTCATATAGTAATTGATAAATTCAAAAAACAACTGGTTAAAACTTGCACTAATATTTGTGTTAAGCCTTCCGATCAATTTTTGACAGGTCATTTTTCTGATGTTTTGAATCTGGATATCACGAGTGGACTTCTTGAATAAATGAAGTTAAATTATATATGGATCTGAGTATATATGTATACATACATGCAAACGCATATCTGTAAAGAGACAGAGAATGTACTCTTCTAGCTTGGAATTTTTTGTATTTTAATATTAAGGAGAAAATATTAAAATATTTGTATTTTAATATTCACTATAAAAATGAACAAGACCTAGTTTGGGGTTTGAGATTTTAACCTAATCTGAGTATCATCTTTTTTAAGAATGGTGGATGTGTGACTTGCAGTTTACTAACAGCAAAATTTAGTAGGTTAGAAATTGTTAGCTGTGTCACTTCTGTAATTATTGACATGAAAAACGTATTATTTACCCTGAAGCATCATACTGGTTTCCTCAAGAAAAATTATAGCATTATTTTATTTAAAATAAAATACCAGTCTTCCCTTTTAGTTTGTGATCAGTCTGTAAGTCTCTATCAGTCGGAGACAAATGGGATGGAATCTGTACAAACTGAAACAGGAGTACATCTTTTGCCATCACTTGTCTCCCTAGAACTGGCCTTCATTCAGTAAGCTCGCTATTCTATGATTTAATGCGAAAACTATACATGTTGGCCAGATCCTGAAACCTTGTTGGTTTCTCAGGCATTATTAATAGCTTTCTTTGTAGGTTCTTATCCACATGACTTGCTTTTAATGAACTTCAGATACTTATTCTGCTCAAGTCAGTCTCCCTGGCTAAAGAAATACTAGTTTCAACTACAGAGAGTCTTCCAGAAAAAAAGGAATGAAACTGAAAGACATTTTATAAAAACACTCAAAAGAAAGTAGATTGATGAACTTGGCACTGGGGAACTAAAGGAGGACCTTGAAATATTACTGTTAATCATTAGCCCTAGAGCTATGTTCTAGGGTCTGCAAAGCTTAAAGCTGCAGGCATTTATTTCAGCACTTCTTACTATGGTAAGAGTTCACTAAATGGTCAAAAAGACTCCTAGGAAAAATTGATCTTAAAAATAGACTCCTGCACATTTTTCTGTCAGGCAGGGAGGACATCTTTCTAGCTGCAGACATGACTGCATCTGTCAGTCTTTCAGATATGACACTGGCAATGCCACTTTACTCACCATTTGTATTCAGTGTCACAGATCTCCTTGACCAGAAAGATTCATATTCACATATCTATAGATACAGAATTAGGCTTAAAATTGCATGGGAACAGCTGAATTCCAGATGTTGTGTAATTTACCAAGAATGATACCTTTTGGTGACTTACATGTGCAACTCTAATTCACAATGCTGAATTTGACTTCAGATATTGTTTTAGTTGAGACAAACTCAACTATTTGGGAGTTAGTCACCACTGAAACAGGATAAATTTCCTTCAATGTGTTGCTCAGAGATTATCTGTGTTATCTATTATTATGAAGGCCATCTGTGGTGGTTGTCATTGAAAAGAAAAGGCCTGTGATAACAGTCTCTGTAGCTTTCTTAGTAGTTTAAATAATAACATCACAAAAACAATCAAAAGCTTGCCATGCTTTACATGTCTCTTTTTTCAGCATTATCTAATTAGTTGCTTTATTAGATGATTTTGGGAATTCTTGAAAACTCTATCATCTCCGTGCCATAGTTGAGAGGTATAAAGTTTAGGGGGGCATGGCATTTGGGCTAAGGAAGTCCCTGGATTAAGACAGACAGACAGAATGCAAGAGCTGCTGTGGGAGCAGGAAGAGTTTCTGTGCCTCATCTTTCCCATGTTTTCACAGCCTTGATGTTGATTCCTTCTCTGTCAATATCCGGCTCCTGCTAGTTCTGTCCTGGGACATATAAAGCCAAGAGCAGCCTTGCCTGGAGGAGTTGCCATGGCCTGTGACCTTGTGCCAGGCTGTGTGTAAGTACTGGGCTGGCAAACTCCAGGCTAGTCTGTTCTACACCAGCACTGATCCTCTCTTGCCATATGTCTCTCTCCCTCCATCTCTCTGGTCAAGTGTTTATTCATTATTTCTGCTGCTTCTCCCCTCTCATATTGCATTTTCTTCTTCTGCGGATGATGTCAGTCTTGTTCTTTTTTGCTCTATTAAAAACACAATGGCTAAAATCCTTTCCTCTGCCTGTGACTTTTACTTAGTCATTACTCTTTGAATTGGCATCTTCTGGATGAGATTTTGGGTTAGACTGCTCACTTCCAACCTCTCTGCCCAGACTCAGCTTTCATTACCCATCTCTCTTCTACTCCGCTCTTCTTCTGAATGCTTCAATCCATCTTTTGGTCATGTCTTCCCCCATGAAGTCCCACACTATCAGTAATTAAAGGCAACGAAGCCATGTTTTCCCTGCCACTCACTGAATATGAAGATGTACCAAGAGTTTGCTGTAACCTAGCCAGGTGAGAGAAAGAAATTTGCTTTTGCTCATCCTCACAGGCAATGGCAGAACTCACAGACCATTATGCTCAGCTCTTTTCAGGAGTTAATATCTTTGGTCATTCCCTTGTGGCTACCCTCCAGAGTAAAACTGATAAATTCTTTGAAAAACACAGAGCAGAAAATCTAGCTATGGTGTGCCCAATTTAATCCAAAGCACTGGGTCAATTATGGGAGCACAGCTCTACTAAAAAGAAAGGAAAATTACTGCAACATATGATAAGGTTTTCAAAGTGGGAGAAAATGTAGGAGGAAGCATGGAAATAGTCCAGTAATTTACACATCAGTATTTCCCATGAGAGATGAGACATAGAAAAGTGTTTAAAATAATCTGTAATTTTTACTTCTCTGACTTCTTATGCACCTTTCTTTCTTCTATTTTTCATGGCTGTTTTCAGGGT
Source organism: Entomyzon cyanotis (assembly GCA_024500445.1). Lineage (NCBI taxonomy): Eukaryota > Metazoa > Chordata > Aves > Passeriformes > Meliphagidae > Entomyzon > Entomyzon cyanotis. The sequence goes on along the minus strand of JAKEPQ010001021.1, from coordinate 27,584,601 downwards.
TTCATCTCTATTAGGGTGCAGTCTAGGATCTCTCAATTTATTGCTCTTTTGACACATGACTCCAAGCAGTGAAGGAACATCCTGGAAAAGTCCATACCAAGTGGTGATGGTATTGTACAGTAAGTGGTAAAACATAAAGTTACCCTCTTCAAAAAATATACCTCTGCCATAAACATATACATAAAATTAGTGATAGTCTCCTCCTGCTACTTCTGTTGGCCTGCAATAAAGAATTTTGTTCAAAACCGGTCATAAACAGCTTGCAAATGAAATACTTTTGTGTGCATATGTGTGCATGCATGTGTGCCTCTGTGTCCAAATATACCTTTAATCACTGAGCTGCTCATTGTGTTCACTATGAAAGAGCCTGAGCTCATTATCTAATTAAAATACCTTTTTCTTCCTTCATCAAAACCACATGGATGTTATTTGCAAGTGAGGCTTTATGCTCCCCACCCTGGCTGTTTCTGTTATAGTGGCTGTGGAAAAGAATTTCTGTCATTTTATATTGATTACTAAAGTGTTAGCAGTAGAGGAAGAAAGAGGGGAAATTATCTTGGTAGGCTTACATTAGTCAGCTGACATAACAGCTACTTGGGCGGTATAAGGTTTCTGGGACATATATGACCGTTTAATGCTTTCTGTTGCCAAAACATCTGGAATCCAAAATGCAGTTGTTAGACAGCCACACATGTTAACAAAACAACCAGACTGAGAAAACAGGCTGGAGGAAAAAAGAGACTATGATAAGGCATCGTTGTTACCATTAGGAAATTAGACATTAAAAGTTGTACTTCAAAGCAAGTATTTTTATTATAGCATGCTTGAATGGTTTGATTTATTGTGCGTCAGAGCAAGACTGTAGCAGAGCCCCCTGCCTAACAGGGGAAAATGCATTCATTGTCCAAGAAAACTGTATGCTCAGTGATTTCAAGAGCAGTGCACAGATAAGCAGAGAATCTTGTTCCTCCCTGCAGCACCTATCATTTCACACAAAAGGTACTGGAAGAGGCTGCTTTTAGGACCACAAAGTACGATTTCTGCTGACACTATAACATTTTGGACTTGAAAGCAAGTAAAAGATATCATAGTTTTCACTGCAAGGCTGTAAAATTGAGTACAAATGATAATGCCTCTGGCATCCACAGGGATGATTTTACCCAAAGAGGTAAGGAGAAAAGATGGCTTTCTCTGCCATTTGTAAGTACTCATATTGTATGTAGATGGAATAATCATAGAGCCAGACTTCACCACATCATAGCAGACTGGCTTTGGGAAGACCCTGACACATGATCTGCATCCAGTCAGCACTGGCACTCCTAGAATGACTGGCAGACTCAATGACTGTGCTTCACACAGCTTTCAACTCCAAACTTTTGCTGAAATGAGGAAAAATGCAGAGAGTGGGCTTTGAGGAGATGGAGCTCTAGAATCTTGCCTTCACTGCTTTCAGAATCTCATTTCAGAAACTTGGCAACTTTAATGCTTTAAGTGTAATCTTAAAAGAAATGCTTGGAAAATGTTCTTAAACATGTATCTGAATCCCTTTGTATAGCTGACACATTTTAATAAGATTAAAATATGGGGAAAGAAGGCACAAAAACTGTTCAAACAAGTGTGCTTGTGACTTCTTTTCCGTAGTAAGTAAATGTAAGATTAGGAGACTTAATGACTGTGCTGGTGAGTTCTGGGTGTTGTTTGTTTGAGAATAAGAATCTGCTGCTTGCAAAGCCAGAAACTTTGAAAGATTGAAAAACTGGGATCCAAGATAAAATGAACTGAAAGAAACTTAAAAACATAAGTGGTGCCACAGAGTAAACCTGAGGCAGAGCATGTTTTCCCAAGGCTAGCACAGGAGAGCTGGGATGCTCTGCTTCATTCTCTCCTTCCGCTCTGACACCCTCTGACCTTTGGACGAATCAATTAGCTTCTCTCTAGTTCACTTAACATTTTTTAAATTTGACTTCCTGCTTCACAGCAGGGACAGGAGAGAAAAGGAAGTAGGAAATGAGCTTTAATTGTTTTTGAAAGAAACAAAACCAGAACCTTTGGAGAAGAGTGTCTTTGTTTTAAAACTATTATTATAATACCAGAGAAAATGAAAGATAGCTTACAATATTAATTTTTATCCCAAATCAGAATAGAGAAAAAAGGCCCCTTCCTCCAAACTCTGCCCAGAAAAACCTTCCTCTGCACATGCTTCTATCTCTGCAGAGAGGGACAGCACGTGAAAGTTTAGCTGGTGCTCGTGGTGGTCAGGGTGACTGAGAGACTACTTCAACAGCGCTGGTGTGAGAGAGCCTGTCCAGGAAGAAAGAGCAGAGTGCTCCACACTTCAAAACACACAGAGCTGGCAGGACAAAGATGAGTGCTTTTTTTTTTTTGAAAGCTAGAAATTTCTTCAACTTCCACTTTGTCAGAAGTATCAAAAGGTCACTAGCACATCTCGTGTTACTGGGGGAGGGGTAGATGGGGACTGATCAGCTTTGGGGTGGTATGTTTATAAAATCTGACCTTCAGTTTCAGAAATCAAAGGCATTCCTCTCAGTCCATGCATCAGAGGGAGATTTCCTTGGAGTCAAAAGTTTCATCGTATGCCAAGAGGACCTGTAAGGGACTGTTTTATTGTGAGGAGGACAGGGAGAAAATGCAGGTGATTTATTTAAGTACTAGGCAGTCAGTCTCCCAGAAGAGAGAGAGCCTATCTTAGTCTCCACATTCTCAGCTAATGAATGAGCCTGGGAAACTGGAGCAAGATCAAAGTTTCTTTACTACAAAATTACTGACATTCCTGAAATAGCTGAGAGTTCCTCTATTCACACTAAGTATGAATCAAGTTCACTGACACACAAAGCGCTCACAATGGGACCGTCAGCTGCATTGTTGCCTTGACTCTCAGCTTATCACCCTGCCTGACCTGTGCCTAAAGCAGTTAAGAAATTACTGCTTCTTCACCCATTGTTCTCTTCCACATGAAGATGTCAAAGGTCAAGATGTGTAGCCACAAAAAAAGGGAAAACCTTCAAAATGCCAGCTCAAGAATATGGGGTACATGTTTACGTTGCTGTAGCATGACAGGGTAAATGATCTTAAAAGAAAAGTATAGCTGCAGAAGACTTCCAAATCTAATGTGTTCTCCAACACAGGTGTGTCAGCAAAGTTAATTTCTGATGGGGATTGATATTAATCTTAAATCCATTTCAAGTAAGAAGCTGCAAGGTGATATATGACTCCCTTTGAAAGAGGAAACTGCCCCAGTTCCCAGTCAGTGGTCCTGTAGCCGGACATGTTAATGGGGCTCAACCTAAGATCTAGCTGAATGGATCCAAGTGCAGACTAAGGCTTTAAAACATGTCTCACATGTAAAAGAGTAGAAGAGGTTGCCTACTGCCAGCTATGGGATATTTGCATAATTCCTTCTATTGCTTTCTGAAAATAATTCTGAAAAACATATTCTATTTAAAAGCAATTCAAGTATAACTTTGACTGTTGATAATAAGCATTTGAATTTCCTGATGTTTAGGGATTATAAAAGTTTTACAAAACAGAAATAGAGAAAAATTGCACCTAACTGAAGGGCTTTCCAATGTGCTGATAGTCTGGGAACATGGTTCTGAGCTAGTCTGCCCCAGGCCAGCAAGGCTTGCTGGATAGCACACTTGGTTGATATTAGGACTTTATCCAACAATGACTCATGCCTTAATGACTCAGAAAATTAGCAATTAATTTTAAGGGGTCTCTTGAGAGTGGTAGCAGCAACACAACTGGCCCAATTCTCTTCTGGATCTCTGAGGCAGTATGTATGAGCAGGACACACCTTTCTGCCTGCTGAAGAACTTCCTCCCCTGCACACCTGATGCTTCCTCAATAAGAGGAACAAAACTTTGCAAATTGAATCTGAGAAAATTTACCTCCAGCTCTCAGCTGACTTATTATCTACATGAGAAAAGCACTGTTATAATTAAACAGGTGCTAATGTACTTAGTATTTTCAAAGGGTATGTTCTCATTAGAAAAAGTTCCACACTGCAAATCTTCTTCAGGAACAAACTTGTGAATTTGGACCTCAGAAGCTGTGATTAGTCTCACAAGTGTTTTCTCAGTCCTCCTCCCATTTACCTTTCTCTTTAAGTTTGTCACACAAGGAAAGTTAAACCGTATTAAAAGCATCTTTTCATGTCACTTTGTCAGTCCAAATCCAACTGAACAAAGAGATGACTTTCCTTTTATTACCAGGCATTGCTCACAGGCAATTTCTTCCAAGACCTTTGCTGAGCATTGTGGACTGGAGGCCTTCTTACACTTCACTCGTGCTCCATGCAGTGTGCAACTATTTCAAAAGTTCTGTTGAGTTTGTAACTCATTAAACCTCCAGAGGTTAATGGTGGTTTCAGTGTGTGGTGCTCAGAATTTGCACAGGCATAAATAACAGTCTTATCACTAACACCATGTACCTGGCCTCAGACTTCATTGTTAGGAAGTATTACTTATCTGCTGCACTCCAAGGTCTGGTAAATGTAACCCACGTCATTTGTTCCACATCATGGCAGGTTTCTTAATGCTGAGACAGAGTGCTGTGGAAAATCTGCTGTGTTACAGTTTTCACCTGTGTTCCTATAATATATAATAGCACTTTGTGACACAACTAAAGTAGGTAATGATGGTGTTAGCTTTCATCCTTTTATCATTATCCTATGATGACTTCACATATCTCCTATTGCCACGGGCAGCAAGGCATATTTAAGGACAGTTGGAAAAATACTAATTAGTGCCTTAAACGACTTGAAGATGGCTGTCAGGTATACCTTTGAGACTGAAATTTCACACAGCAAAAGGCCCACAAGAGGCATTCGTATCTCGCCTTGAAAGCAAGTTAACTCCTGTGTGCTGCACAGCATCTGCGTGAACCATGGGTAAGGCCCTGAGCACTATCTGGCAAGGGTGCAGATGTTGGCAGAGCAGACAATGCACTAGGTGAATTACTTGCTTCTACACAGCACACTCACGAGCAATGGTGCAGAGATACTGGCATCCTTGTTGCCTGTGAGCCTGCAATATCAGCTTCCTGAGATTCATGTTTTCAGAGGAAGTGCCTGAGTCTTGGCTCTGACAGAGGTGACTCTAAGGGGAGTGAAATGACAGGCAGTTACTGCCCACTGATCTGTTGCCATAGCAGTAAAGCTAATATAATACCTCTTTTTTCTCTTCTTGTACTTTTGATCAGTAACCTGTGCAGCCTAGGAGGTTTTGAGGGTGATAAATTCTTCTCTGCCATGTGCCATGCTGCACTAATGCATGTAACCAGGGATGTCTCTCCCGCTAGTAGTTAGTGGTATTAGAATTTGCTGTGTCACATTAAATTTCTCACTTTGGAAAGGGTTTTGGTCCTAAGCTGTATTTAACAGTTGAGATTATGAGGAAGCTGGGGCTTACTGATGGCAGGGTCCTACGGAAGGCATCAAAAATACGTACGATAAAAAGATTTTGTGTTTGCTGTGTCTTTTCTGTGAGTACCGTCTTAAGGTGTAGGGTCCTTATACATTTCTCTGTACAGTAGCTAGGCCAAAGAGGTCCTAATCATATCTGAGACCTCTGTGTATCCCTATCCTACAAATATAGAAGCAAGAGTTCGGGAAATATGAGGAAAGTGACATTTGTAAATCACACATGCTGCTTTCTAGGTAGGTACTAACATTTTTACATGCCCTGAGCGCTACAATAATGATTTCATAAGTTATTATCTTGAAGACCTGATGTGTGAATAGTAAAGGGAAATTTGTTGTCAGAGCAGCAGGACTTTCAAAATCTTTGGTGCTAGAAGGAAATTTCCAACCTGTGAAATATGAGCAGGATAGGCAGCAATTTCCATTTTAGAGAGCTAGATGACATTAATTGTTTTAGCAAAGAATTTTTCTTTCCAGTAATTGATACAAGTTAGAAAGCTATATTCTGTGGCAGCTGTGGTATGTTACTCCATTATCAAAGGAATTTTCTACAGTGAAATATGCAGTGGTGGGATGCACACAGGTCTATTTGGGAATAGTCTTGAGGAGAAGACTTGTGTTCAGATCCAAACCCAAACAGCCCCAATGCTTGGGAGAGCCTCTCAGAGCACTGCTTAATGGCACATTGCAGCACACAGGCTATAAACAGACCAAAGGCTTTGTGTACTTCAGCTAGGCGTATTTGTTGGAGAAGAGAAATCTGTGATTCACAGGATGCTGTGTGTGGGGTGTCATGCTGACCCTATGCATAATGGCCTTCATGACTTTTGTGAGAGACTCCTTACAAGTGTCTTTTCCTATAATGGAAGCATATGCTTTTGAAATGACAGCTATTTCCATAGGCTAACCCTCCACTGAGTCTTTCCCAATGCCTCCCCAGCTGTGCAGTGCAAACACTGGCGTTCAGCTGCATTGATGGCCTCTGATGCCCCACAAGGCCTCTGAAGCATACTGTGATCACTCTCCCACGGCAAGACACAGCACAGGACTAAAACATGGAAGAAACTCTATGGAAGAAAACATTTTTCAAGTGTTAAAAGACACTTGCGAGGATATGCAAAACAATCCTAGCACTGTCTTGAAATTTCTATCCCACTGCATTGTGTAAGTCTTTCAAAGAATGGTGTAATTTTTAATTTTTTAGGTTGAAATAAATCAATGGTGTAATTCAGAGTCTGATCTAAAGCTCATTGAGGTGAAGACTGTTGCTTTTTTATAACATCAGTAGGCTTTTCACTCATGCTCAGATGCCATTTTCTCCTTGTAGCAGCTCTGTCTCTGTCTCAGTGTCAATTCCCCTCCACAACCCTTTTGCACCAGTCCATCTTCTGTCACAAATGTGGCTCTGCACTGGAAAAGGAGGATTACCTCACTTTATATACTCATTCAATTTTTAAAATTTCTATTTCAATCCCATTATTGGATTTACACAGGCAGACCTTTGCAACACTAATTCTACTGATGAAAATAAGGGATTTGCCCACTAGGAAAACGATCAAGACTTTTCCTACGCTTTCTATACCTAGCTAGGGTGAGAAGTTTGGACTTTGATTTTCAAACAATTTTGCATGTGAATAGTTCCACCTATATCTGAAGTTTAACTGATTTTAATGGTGCAACTATCAGGTAAAGTCATTCTACAAATGTTCTTCCTGGAGAGAACTCCATGGTTCTCAACATGTGCTCTGAAAAATGATGAGAATCTTCCTTTAGGGAGAAGTATGCAGAACTGCAGCTTTTTTGTGCTCCTGTGTTTGCAGAGACTGCAGGGCCTCACTGTAATATAATTCTGGGGTTTTTTAGTGAGCATTACTGTGCCGATGTCCAGAGCAGAAATTTTGTAAATATAATTTAGATGTAAATGTATCATTTTATGTGTGAACATCGGGGACAAACTGCTGCTTGTTCAGTACAATTGAGCATTGAGAGACGCAGAGAGATAGAGCAGCTGAGCCTGGGGCCCAGCCTGCTAGGAAGAGGGCTGTGCTCCCTACCTGGGCTTCTACTGGAATCAGTAGCAGTGTCTCCCTGGTGCTCTGCCTCAAGATCAGGGCACATCCAAGCATGGGATTATTGAGCAGGGCTCTGGAGATGATGTTATACTTTTCTGTGGAACAGAAGGCTGTGTTAAATCAGGTGGCTTCATTTCAGCACAAATTTCCATAAAATGGAAATTCAGGAGTGGGCCACAAAAGAACAAGGTGCCTCAAGGCATGGCAGACTTCCTTGTGGAGAAAAATATAGGAAGGTCTACTTAGTATATCAAGCAGAAGAAGAAGATTAGGAGCTGATTTATTGCAGTTGAAGCAAACTTACACAAAAAGCCGATTTTTAAATAGGAGAGAGAGGTCTTTAATTTAGTTGACAAAGACATAACAAAATTTGATGGCAAGTGGCTGCTGGTGGACAAATTCACATAGATACCCATGAGACCAGTTGGCTGCTGGTTGTGTTTATCTGGGAACATGAGCTACTTCAAAGCTCTTAATTGAGAAACGTGTTACATTGCAGAAATTATATTGTATTTCAGCCACAAGATACCGACTTGACAGAAGAATTATTCTTGGAAAGGAAGAATTCTTGGACTACGCTGTGCAGGCCAAGTAGGATAATCTTGTCTTTTCCTGGCCTGAAATCCTCTAAATTTATGAAAGGGATAAGAGTATAATAAAGGCAATTTTTTCCTTCCATTTGACAGGTCCACCAATGTGATACAAAACACCAGATTCCACTGTGCTGGATGGCAAATATTTTCTATTCTACCAGCTTTGGTAAAGACTCATTGAAACAAAACACAGCCCCTTGAACACGAAAGCTGCTGACATTTTCTATTAGCTCAGCTTATGGAACTAGCACGGCATTTTACCTGAAGCTTTTTCCCACTTTACCCACTTATTCAAAAGAGACGCTGGCAGTTCTTACAGCCTTTCTCTCAATTATCATTTTTGCTTGAGGCAAATTGTGTAACCTGGGCTCTGTTCTCCTGTGGGACAGATGCAAAACTGGGGACTATGGTGCAAGTTATTTTTAGATACCGTATAATACATCTGCATAAACAGGGCAGAAAATCCACAAATGAAAAATGCCTTTAAATTATTTCTGAAGCAACTGATTGAGCGGTGATCTAAGTATTGAGGCAAGAATTTTCATGAAATTGTATTTGTTACTTCAGTGTTGTTCCTGTCTGAGTCTGCTTAAATGTTAGAAAGAGATCTGCTGCTGCCTGTTGTGGCTGCTTGGGTCATCTCAGTTAACTTGCTCCATAGGTAAAGGATGTGCCTGTGATCTAGTTTGATAAAATTTTTTGATTTTTTTTAGAAAAAAGAATGTATATATATATTTTCCATGCTGCTTTGTACCAGGTGTAGATGTAGGAAAATGTAGCTGTAGATGTGTAGTTTGGGGAAAGAGCCACGTGGTTTTTGAAGGCCTACCCACCACCCAAGGTCTTGCCTTCTGCACTTCAGTTGCTATGCAAAAATGACAGGAAAATATGTATTGCTTATAGGACACTCTTGGGGAAGGACAAAGGGAAAGAGAATTTGTGCTGCTTTGTCCTGATAGAATGCAAAACTGGTAAAGGAGAGCGAGGCTGAGCAGAGACTTAAAACTGGTGTGTCTGAACTAGCATTTCACAGCATGTGTGTTCAGCTGTGAGACACCTGCCTCTGTAGGAATGTCTGTAAAATGTGACTTTTTTTTCTGGTTTGGTATAAGGTAAGAGAATACATGCTTTAATTTGCAGGGAAACAGCGTATTATTCTCTTGTCATCTTTACTATTTATCTCGAGGATGAATTATTGAGATAGTTATGAGTGTTTTAAGTGTTGTAATTACTGGGGGGAAAGTATTGTTGTTGAAACAAGAAATAAGCATTTGCAAATACATAGCAGACTTTGCCCACAAGTTCAGAAATATGCAATATATCGGGTGTGAGGTCACCATGTGCTTTTAGCACACAAATTTCTCACTACAGTACAGTGGAAGAAAAACATTGTCCTCTAAAACTAGATTTCCTCCTGATTCACCTCTAAGATGAAACATTTTCATGTTGAGTGGCCATGTATTGTGATTGGATAACTTCTCTGGAGTGCTCAGTATGTGTAACCTCTCCTTACTGTGGAGTTCAAATAACCATTTACAAAATGAGGCACTGAGAAGGGAGGGACAGTGTCTCAGCAGAAGCCTCCGTTGTCTGATTCCAGTTCAGAAGAACATGATTAAAGCAAGTGTAGGAGACCTGGGGCTCCTTGGCTCTGAGGAAACTGTGAACAAACCATGTTGCCAGAAGTAAAATAAACAAAGGAAATCCCCTGAATAGAGAACAATGCTCTTCACAGATAGGGCAGGCTTGCTGGAAATTTCGAGGCAAGCTAGCTAGGGCTGCTTTACTCTATGTTTGTAATAAAGACAATGCAAAAGGGAATTCAGAAGGGCATGGGGAAGTATCAGGCCTTGGTAACATAAAATATACTTCTGAATAGTAGGGATCAAACACCAGAGGAAGAATTTGAGGGCATTTTCAGAGAAATATTCTATAATTCATGCACTAGCAACTCTCATTCTCAAGGAAAGATGGAAATCTTCATTAATCTTTTAACTTTTACTGTATTTTCAGTATTAGACTACATAACTGGGGGTATTTTTTTTAAGAATGTGACACCTTTTTAATAAGTGTTTTGCCAAGTGATGACAACTACATTAGATTTACAGAAAATAAAGATTGGAAATCATTGTGCTCATTATTGCCATTTTTATAAGCTCTGAAATACAACAACTTGCAAGAAATTTTAAGGTAGAATCAAACTATTTTGTATGTCTGAAGGGGCCTATTTTTTGAAAGCCTTTTTTTCCTTACTTTTCACTGAAACAATAATACGAAAACATGCTGTGAAGATTATCTGAGAGGAATTCTTCATATTCTTTGAGTTTTTCAAAATGTCCTTATATCTCTTTTGCTTCCATTTGCAATGCCTTTTGTGACCAATAAAAGTAGTTTCAAAACTACTTGCCAGTACAACAAAATTCAAACAAGCAATGTAGACTTCAATTATGAAGTAGAAATCCGATTCCAGATTATGAGGATCTGCAGAAGAAAGCTCACTGGAAAAGTTGTGTTTATCTTGTCAGAGCACAGAAACAAACAGTGTGGCTTAGGAAACTGAGTTCTTAATATATTCAATGTTTATGTCTAAGAGCTTTGTCACCCTGTAGGGGTGAGGAAGTGACTTAGCAGTGACTAAATTCTGGAAGTCCATAATTTAAAAGGAACTTTTAAAATCACATTATTATTCACTTGTCCGGCTCTGGAAATAACAAGAGCCATGGTAACGAATTATGCAAAGTAAATATCTAAGTTTCCGTGTTGTTTCAGTTGGTTCTACAACATTCAGGTTTAGGGAAATAGTATCTGCAATCTTCCATTACATCTGTCCTGGGATTATGAATTTCTAATCTGAGGTGGCATCATTGAGGTGAGTCCCTTTTCCAGGGCTCTGGAAATATGTCCTTAGTATTCACATCATAGGATCTGCAGCCTTTGTTAGAACTACTAATGGAAAGCAAAGGTAACCAGCTATTAGTGTCTAGTGGAGGAAAGTAATTTTTAACATACTTGTCTGCTTGGAAGTAGTAGAAAAAAGTTTCCCTAAACTATTCAAAAGGAAGAAATCTCTGTAATTCCAGAGGAGGAACAGATTTATTATTGGTAGAGGCAGAATTAGGCATTGGCTGGGTGTGGTCATCTGGAATATCACACAACAGGAGTATATCAGTATTAGGAGACATGTGTTTACTCAGTAATGGCCCTGATGAGTTACTGTTCTTTGCTTTTAGACGTACTCACTTTTACTTCACTATGCAGTGTAATAGAAATTTGAAAAATCCGTCTAAAAGTGGAAATGGAATAGAGAGGGAACTGGATGGATGAGCAAAGTCTGAGGCAAGGCATTATTGACTAGGATGGCAAATAACTCCTTAAACTCATTCCATACATGGGTGACTTCTAAATTGAAAGACCAAAACCCTCACAGGTCTTGATTTCATTGAATTTCTCTGGGATATAGGTCTTTTATTGGGCAACCTAGCCAGGTCTTGCTCAACCAACTGCTAGCTTCTTTTCCCATGGATTTCTCTCCCAGAATGAAGCCCCTCTATTGTGGAGTCCTGCTGCTCCCAGGAACTGCTTCTTCAAGCTGTGTATCCCTTCAGCACTTAAAGGTCTGGTCTCTCAGGACCAGTAGAACCAGTGCTCCAGACATTGCTGGAAACTGATTACAATTTGCTCTAAACAAACTCTTTCAGGGCTGGATCAAAACAATAAAACACTTATAAACAAGGCAGTTAGTTATGAGAGGGAGTGCTTTTTGGTCACAGAAAACAGATAAGCTTGGAGGAACATTAACCTTTCTGCATATTTGCCTTCTTCTGGCACCACCTATTTTCCATGTGGAGACCTAGGTGGGTGAGGGATACTCGAGGTCAGCCCACAAAGCCTATTTTGTTTCTCACAGTCTCATGCTTCCCAGCTGTTGACAGCCCTTCTTTCTTTCTCTTTCCATAAACACATGCACACAAGACCCATGTCTCATTAAACCTTTTGAACAAGGCGAAACCAGACTCTGTGAGCCTTGCCAGAGGGTGAAACTTCAAAAAGGTTGTTATTTGCTTCATTTCATTATTAGAGACTGAAGTTAAGTACCCACTGGTGCCTTCAGTTCCTATGGGAAGCTTTATCATGCACCAGGAATAAACGCAAAAACAAATTTAAATTGATAATTAGAACAATACTGGGGTCTTGGATTATTCTTATGATTATTTAGTGCATTGGTGAAGCTGTATCATAGAAAGCGTGAATAACTGAAACAACATAATAAGCTCTCAGAAGAGAATGCAAAATTACCCAGGAATTTCACAATGTAGTTTCAATAGGAGGCAAAGGATGGGTTTTTAATACAGAGTTGCAGACTTGGAGATGAAAGCTGGAGCTGTGAGACACTACATCAGCATGGTCTCGGCTGCTTCACACGCTTATAAGCCTCTTCTAGAAATCACAATGCTGTTTCACTGGGGGATGTCCAAAGCCAGCATCATACCCACCAAAGCAAGGGTGTCTTCAGATAGACCTGGTAACACTGTTTGTGTTTTGATAGGCCTAAGCATTTTCGATGAGTTTTCCCACTCTCTTATTTTGTTCTGGTTGGTTACTACCTGGTGGGGCAGAGACAGCTGTATTTTCCTGGCACTTAACTTCTGTACTTTATGACCAGCTTTGAGAACTATGGCGGGGGGGTGGGGGGAGGCTATGAAAAGAGAAACAGTTATTGCTAATAGCAGCAGCAGCAGCAAAGAGTTCCATGCTCAGATGTGTTACTGTTGTTAAAATTTGTGCTTTGTTCCCTTGCACTGATTTCATAAACTCTTGAGGTGGTTTAGTAGTTGTGTTAGACATTAGCATCAGCATGACAGACATTGGCTGTAGCCAGTACAGTGCAAAGCCTGACCTTCTGCAAAGCCCCTCACTGTGTCAGAAGAGGTGTGTTATAGGCAACTGGAGAAAAACAGACTGTAGATAATGATGATGTGCTATGAAGCAAATCCAAATACTACGGCATTGCACAGATTGATTAGCATTCCCAAACCAGACCTGGAATCAGCCAAAAACAAGTATGTCTTGTTATTGTGCAGGTGTGTGCAGGTTCATGAGCATAAGTTTTGCTGTTGAAATGGGTCTTATTTTTCATCTAGACCATTATCCTGTAACTGAATATCTGTTAATAACTTTGAATAATAATTTCACTTCCTTGAGCTTCTAGGTAGGAATGGTAGCTGAAGCACAAAGATCCTGGCTTCTCATACTTCAGCTGGTCCTCTGGGACACCTGCACAAAAATGGACTTTTGCAGTGAACCTCAAGATAATAGTCATCCTGTGTCTTTGCAACATCTGCGAGGTCAAGAAGTGAGGTGGCTGGAATGTGAACCCAATGTTTTTTAAAAAGATGAGTAGTTTCAAAGATGAGCCAGCAAGGAGCTGAAAAGCCTTTCAGAAAGGTGGGGGGGGTTCTTGTTTGTTTTGGGTTTTTTTGTTTGGTGGTGGTGGGTTTTTGTTGTTGTTTTTGGGGTTGGTTTTTTTTTCTGTTTTTTTTCCTTTTTGTTGTTGTTTTTGGTTTTGGGGTTTTTTTGGGGGGGTTTTGGTTTTGTTTCTGTTTGTTTGTTTGTTTGTTTGTTTTTTGAGTTTTCTGCAGGAACCAAGCTGGAATTCGAGAAATGAGGTCTGTGTGAGGAGCACAGCCAGTCACGCTTAGCCTTGTTGTCATATTGCCCTGCAGTGTGAATGGGAAAGCACCTGGATGTGTTAGTAGGCACTGGGAACCCAGAATTTGTTTTTCTTCTTAGTAAATAAGAGATTATATTTAGGTTTTCAAGGCAAGATGCAAAATTATTATGTGGTATGGGTGAAGAGAGAAACATGTACTAAGGCTGAGTGTACTGTAGGTTGACTGTTGGATGATTTAAGAAGGACACAAACCCACCCCCGTAGTGTAAAGCAGAACCTAAAAGAGGTTTTTACTGATAGCATTTCCCACAGCATTCTGCTGGAGAAACTGCCTGCTCACAACCTGGATGGGGATCCTCTTTTCTGCACAAAAAATGGATGACTGGGCCCAGAGAGTGGTGGTGGAATTACTGCCAGACAGCTGCCAATTGGAAGTGCTCCCGGGGACTCAGTACAAGTACTGTTTATTGTCTTTATCAGTAATCTGAATGAGGGGATTGAGTGCACCCTCAGTCTCTTTACAGGTGACACCAGGCTGGGGGGGGAGTGTTGATCTGCTGGAGGGCAGGAAGGCTCTGCAGAGGGATCTGGACAGGCTGGATCGAAGGGCCAAGGCCAATGGTGTGAGGTTCAACAAGACCAGGGCTAGGTCCTGTCCTTGGGTCACAACAACCCCAGGCAGTGCCACAGGCTGGGGCAGAGTGGCTGGAAAGCTGCCCACAGGAAAAGGACCTGGGGGTGCTGCTGACAGCAGCTGAACATGAGCCAGGGTGTGCCCAGGTGGCCAAGAAGGCCAATGGCATCCTGGCCTGGATCAGCAATAGTGTGGCCAGCAGGACCAGGGCAGGGATTGTCCCCTGTACTGGGTGCTGGTGAGGCCACACCTCAAATCCTGTGTTTAGTTTTGGGCCCTTAAGCACAGGTAAAATACTGAGGTGCTGGAGTGTTTCTAGAGAGGGGCAACACAACTAGTGAATGGAGCACAAGTCCTGTGAGCAGCAGCTGAAGGACGTTGGAGTGTTTAGCCTGGAGAGAAGGAGGCTCAAGGGGGACCTTAAGACTCTCTACAGCTGCTTAAAAGAGATTGTAGCCGTATGTGAGTTGACCTTTTCTCCTGAGTAACAAGTGACAGCACAAGAGGAAATAGCCTGAAGTTGCACCAGGGGAGGGCTAGTTTTGATATTAGGGAAAGTTTGTTCACTAGAAGGATTGTTAAACATTACAACAGGGTGCCCACGATAGAGGTTGAGCCACCATCCTTGGAGGGATTTAAAGAGCCAGTATCTGGGCCTCTCATCGATGTGGTTTAGTGGTGGGCTTGGCAGTGCTGGATTAGTGGTTGGATTTAGTGATCCTAAGGATGTTTTCTACCTAAACTATTCTATGTTTCTGTAAACCTGCTGTCTCATGAGAGGAAGGGCTAGAGTTTTGTTGTGAATGAGTGTTTTAAGATTGCTGAAAGAACCTGTAGCAAAGGTATCAGTAAAAACAAAGTTCATTGGCAAGCTTCACTCTACCAGCATTTTTCAGATCACAGTGCAGCCTGGAGGATGGGGGGATGCACCACCACAAGTTTACTTTGGGCAACAGTCATTTCTTTAAGACCATTGATGATGCTACCTCTCCTAACCCTCCGGGGACATTCTGCCCTTATTCCCCCAGGCAGCATTTGCCCCTGGGATACATCAGTAATACAGGCATGAACACTGCTCTTCCTGACTGATCAGGATGATGAGGACATGCAATACTCCACTCACTTTCTTGGCATCTGTCTCTATGAGCAGAAAGTCTTGTGTCAAAGGTTTTTCCCCACCTCCTCTGTTGAAATAAAAAGGAGTTTTTTTAAAAAAACCTGTGACATATCTGAGAAGGTGACTAGCAAAAGAAAGAAATATGCAAATTTGCATAATAAACAGCAGACCAGAATCTACAATCATCTGGTTGTGTAGATGTTTGGTGAGACTGATCATGTGTTTTTCTTTCTGTTTTCTTCCTTCCCCAGCCATTTACTTTTTCCTAACATGATGTGGTTTTCCTTTTTATCTTTGCTTGCACAGAGAAGTAATTTGGCACTTTAAATGAGGTTGACAATCTGAGGTTCATAGCATGATCCCCAGTAATTGAGTTCCCACAGAGCATCCACTCATGCTTTCTATGGTATTGCAGTCTTCCCACACCTCTGAACTCTTGGTCTGGAATAGAGCTTCTCTGCACGCCTCTATTATGTGAAAAAATAACCTGAATTATAACCAAATGTATTCTGCATGTTTCCAATCCTTCCCTCAAAAGTCACAGTTAAGTTCATTCTCACAAATAAACATACAAATTATCTCTAATTCTTTGCCCTTTGCAAACATAGTCTTTGAAGGTTATAATTGAAACAGTAATAATTTAAGACATTTCTTAGACTGGCTATGTAGAATCTTACCATCACTAGAACTTCTGCATCAACGAGTAAATGCCTTTTGTAATCTCCATTAAATTAGATTTTTCATATTGTTACAGTGCATTAAGTGTATATGTTTGTCAAGAAATAATGGATGTGAATTTGTCCATAGAGCAGCAGCACAAAGAGCTCCAGGGTCTGTGACTGGGACTCCTGTGAACCTCTCCAAAGCAGCATCCACAGTAAATCACAGGCTTCAGTCTAGCTTCAGCGAAGTCTGAGCTGACACTTCAGAACAGTTCATTGGCACAGAAGTGTGCGTTAGTGTCTGGATATGCAGGAGAAAATAGCTGATAAATGGCCCTTCTGAATTTCATCTGAGGAGTCTGTGAAAATGACAATTGAAATATATTCCTTGTATTAAAGTGTACCAAGAAGAAAGGTTTTTGTCATGTAGGCAAGGTAAAGATGGAATAGACAGGCTGAATTAAATAAGAATACGATGCTAAATAATCTTAAAATGGTAGTCTGTTAATAAAAACCAGATGGGAAGACTTCAGCTTGATATTCTAGTGTGAATTTACTTTCCTTCTCAGTTACTGTCATTACCTCATATTGTATTTTTATAAAATATTTCATTATGATGGCAGGTGAGGACATATAGAAGAGAAAAAATAGCACATTTTAAGGGCTGTTTTCTCTTAAGAAAATATTTAGTCTTCCTCAGAAAGCTTACCAACTGTGAACTGAATTACCTGAGCATAAATTTTCAGTAACACATTTGAAATCAGTGTAATTATAATGGATTTATAGGAGTATAATCTGCCTTTTACAGATTATTTACCTGATAAATACTAATGACTCCTTGGAGGTTAAAGTGGAGGGAATTTGGGACTCTACCCAAGGAATACAAACTGGGACTGTAGTGTATAAATATGTCTTAACTTTGGAATTGGTGCCAGAAGATAAATCCTTCCCAAGAAAATACTAGAGAAAATATTTTCTGAATTTTATATGTTAACAGTATAAATGAAGGAACACTCTACAGTGTTCTCAGGTTGCACCAAAGACAACTTCAGCCCACATGAAATACAAAGAAATCTTGCAAATCCTTGTAATATTTTCTCATTTTTTCATGACAGTCATGTGGAGAATTTGAGGAACAGGAGCGAGCACACTGCGCCACAATGCAGCATGGCATTCCTCTCACTTGGCTCAGGGCTGAAGCAGTCTGCAGCCTCCTGCTAATGCCTGATGTGCAAGAGTTGTTAAGTTTCATTTTATCATCACTTCCTGTGGATGGCCAGAAATCCATTTTCCTAAACTATTAATATGAGACCTGGGAGATTATAACAAAACTTGCTCCATTTTGCCATCAGTTTTGTGGGTTAGTTCATACGTTAATGAACGGCAGCAATGCCCAATCTTATTTTGGGTCAAAAATCTTTACCTAAATGTAGAACAGCAGGAAGGGTATGGACAGTACGTTCCTTTCTTGAAAATTCAGAAATTACTCTCAGCAAAACCTGCATTATACAAAAGACAAATCTATGGTTATCGATTAGTGAAATGAATACATATTATGGGGTTTTTAACTGATTACCTCTAAAAATATTTTAGGAAAAAGAAATCTTTATTAAAGAAGAGGCAGCCTGGCAAATTCAGAGGAAATAATAAAACTCCAGAGAAAGAAAATTCAACAAATGGAGTCTGTTTTAACTTTTGTAGGCACAAAACATCAAGCACTTAGAAAACCCAAAAATCTTCTAAGCTTAACTTTCAGTATGAAATAAATCTGGCCTTTCGCACTTCCACGAAAGTGAAACAAACAGATAACTTTGTATTTTAAATGCTTCCTTTCCTTCACACTCACAAAAATACAAGACAGGGAGACCATCTAGCCCTCTCTGAAGACATACTCACCCATTGTTTATACAAGAGGCAGCTTTTTTCAAGAACTCCCTCTCTGTGTGATGGCATCCTTATCAGGAGTAGTGACCTGCTGATAACCTCTGCCAGGACACCCACTGGGTGAGAGAGAGAAGGGTGTGCTCAGCCATCTGCCAAACCAGCCCTTAGCCTGCAAGCTCTCCCCATGCAAACACTGAAGTTGCTCCATGCTTCCCACTCACAAAAGGGCATATGGGATCAGGCTTCATATGAACCCTGCAATATTCCCACTGATGCTCAGAGGGAATTTTCATATGATTTCTGTAAATGTGGAAATATGAAATGACAGGTTTGTACTTCAAGGGAAAAAAAAAAAGATCCTTTGCCATGCCCAAGAGGTTAAAGAGGTGATGTGTGTGTGTGTTCCTTACATTTGCCATTGGACCTAATATTTTCTAACTTTTTTCTTTGGTGAGGATTTATAGTCCATTTTAAATGTGAAGACAAATGCTTGAGTAATGACAGGACTTTAGGAGCAACAATGGTAAAAATCATTATGTTTGCTAACCAGGAAATAACTGACATCTTCAGAAAGTATCCCTTCAGGACCATCTCCGCTGGGCATGGTTCCTGATGTAGAAATTGTCAGCAAGATTTTAAATGGTTTTTCCATTTCAGCAAATACTCCTGTGTAGATGCAGCTAAAGCTGTCATAATATATCCTTCTGGTTTTCTGTAGGACTCTAGCATTTTTTGTTCAGCGATGTCACAAGTACTGTGCGTGTTTCTATTACAGTAGAGAAATTTCCTACATGGCAAGCATTTAGAGATCACTGATAAAGAGGGAGTTTGGGGCTCTGTCTATCACTGCCCTGAGTGTGAACCACCAGCCCCATGCTGCAAGAGCCTCTCTTCAACAGGATGTGCTGCAACTTGCTTTTCAAGAGACCTGTTCCCCCAGAAGCTACACTGGCACTAAGTGGGGATCAGTCTCACTGCTCCAGATTTTTATTTTACAGACATCAGTGTGCTCTTCTGACACTTTTTCATTAGCCTTGAATGTCTGAAGGTACCAGTGATTAGTGGTGATAAACCTACGCCTGCATTTCAGTGCAAATTACTTTCAGTGATACCTACTGCACCATTGTCAGATATTATTGTGCTTGGTATGTCATGCTTAGTTAAAATGAATAGGAAGTATATGGCTGTCTGTTTGGCTGCAGTAACTTCTAGGAAGTTGGGGAAATAATTGTAACAATAAAAACAACTACAGCAATAGTAGTGTGTTTTATTTATTATTAATATAATAAATAAAAATCACAAAAATTTCTACACTTACTTCTTTTTCTTTTGCCATCTTCCTGGGTTCTGTTGGAGGGAGTTGTCCTGCATTGCTGGCAAAACCAAAGTTTTTAGGTACTATTGACTTGTTTTAATATAACTGTTGATTTCTCAACAGTCTCTGGTCTTTCTTTTAGAATGGCTTTCAAATACTTCTTTTTAATACATTCAGGATTCTCGATTCAGGCTCTTTTCAAAATCCACATTTACTGTTCAGGCCTCGCTGCCAGGGTACAATAAGGGGCTACAATATGTCACTAACAGCTTTGTGCCAAAGCCTGCATTACCTTTCCCATTATTTTAAACTTGTTAGTGGGGGTGCAGGCACTCACAGTCTACATTTTCACCTGCAGTACAGAGGGTTGTTTGGGGGGGGTTTAGGAGGTGTGGTACGTCCATGATCAAGGTCTGGAAATTCTGTAGAATGATCATGAATTTACCGGCAACCATCAAATCTCACCCAGGCTTACTGAAATTGTAAAAAATACATTTGTAACTGAAAACAACAATTTCTGTACTCTCCAGGAGATATTTATCAGGCCTATCTTGGCAATAGCAGTATGTGGTTTATGGTCAGTTTCAGCTAACAGTGGTGTCCCATAAATAAAGGAATTTTTTTACAGCCGTGGCTTAAGACCAAAGTCTCCTTTACTCTTTCGGCATATTTACATTCAGTTTTTGTTAGTGGCCATGATGCATTAGGCACTTGTCTCCAGCTTCAGCTGTGTTATTGAAAGAGTATTGTGCCAATATTCTCCTGAGATGCACCCATCAACAAGTTACTTTTGTGCTTAGTGTCACAGTATTTCAGGACTAGGGCCTATTTAATTAAATCCTTCAGTTTCTCAAGCGCTCTCTTAAGAATTCCGTCTGCTGTTCTTTGAGTGTTTTCAAGTAGTTATGCTCTATGACTGCTGGTTCAGACAGCTACCTTAGTCATAAACTCCCCTATGTAAAGCACAGTTCCAAGAAATCGTCGCACCCCTTATTTCTTTGTTCAAGCAATTGTTCAGTGATGTCCACTGCATTGTGATGTTTCCTCCCATCCCTCTTTGCATGACACGTTTTTATTGTCTGCATTTGTTTTGCTTCACCCTCACAGCATCAAATCTTTCCAAAGCTGCCCAGTGCCTGAGGTCATGGCCTCGTGTTGTGCTCAGCTTCTGGGACTGTGCCTGATTCACTGCTCATGGGGAGCCTGACAGAGGGATTCTTCACTCAAAATGAGATTTCAGTACCCTGACACTGGCCTCTGTGTAAAAGAAATCTGTTTTACCAGATCTTCTGCAGAGATTTCAAGGATACATGTGCTAGAGAAATTTTGCTACATAACTTCTCTGTGTAGCTACCTCATCCTAACATAAACCCATCCTAAGACTTTAATAATGTGCATAATAGTGAATCATGTTTTGAGAGTAGGATCTTCATGAGATTCAAATGCATGTACAGTAACTTACATGCACACCTGATGTCTTGTATCTCTATTTTTCTTTTCTGAGCATGTTAAAATCTGGACTGAACTACACTCACAATATAGAGAAATACAAACAAAATTTGAAAAGCTGCTTACTTTTACCTGAAAAACTTTTTCATAGTGGAAAATTCCTGTTCTATGAGAACAGAATATTCTGGGTCTGGGAGATTTTTTGAAATTTTTTTTTAGCTAATGGTAAAGGAGCCTCACTCTGTATAAATAGTAAGCTCTTTATGTGAAGTCCTAGAGACTTTGATCAAAGTTTTAACCTCAGTAGCTAAACTACACACTGTAATTACTGGTATAATACCATCTACAAAAAGCTTCAGTTCAGTGCCATGAATGCAGGCAGGCAGTCCAAGACACCTCAAGGTTTAGTCTTTCAGGATTCAGACTCCTTTCCTTCTTAAGTCAGGAAAAGTTCTCAATGATTTCACAGCATGCTTGCCAGCATGAAATCATCTAGATTTGGTTTATTCCATGTGGTAATTGTTCTTTCTCAATCACCACTAAAGACAGAAGACATAAAATGCCAAACAAACCAATTCTTTAAATATCCTGGAAAATGTAGTTTATGGATCAGAATTAGGGAATTTTTCAGTGCATTATGCAGTGTCCTCCAGCTACTGGCCCACGACTCCATCTAGGCACTGGGGCAAAGAAGCCAGGGAAGTAACAGTAGCCCATCTTTCCCTCCCAAGGTTGTCAAAATGTGCTAAAGCAAAGGTCTACAGCAGTAACTCCCGTCTGCCCACCTGTGTCCTCATCTTCCTGGACAGCAAAAGACAAAGTTGCCAAAGGAGTAATTGAGTGTGTTTGCTGAAATGTGAAAAGCTGAAAGCTGCCACCCTCTCCCTTTCCCTTCTATGCCATAGCACATTGTCATGCACATTGTCGTCTCCATGACAAGCCAACAGGATCTGTCCACACGACCCTCAGTCCTCTCACCCATGAGCCAAAAATGATTACTTTACTTTCCAGTGAACTATCCATGTTCCCATGGCAACAGCATGCCAGGAGAATTTTAACTGATTTGAACTGGACTGAACAAGTGCCCTGATGTTGGCATCTAATTCCCAGCATCAGAAAGACTGAAGCTCCAGCTAGGAGGTTTGAGGGAGTTGATTGTGAAACACTGAACAACTGGAAGTCATTAACTTCCCTTTGAACAAATAATCCCAAGCTTTGTTGTGTCTATATGCCTTCAACTTCTCACTCTAAACAGTGTTCATATTCTTAAGACTTGTTGCAGAAAATAGTTTATTCCAAGTAAATACAGGAAATTCCTTTTTGGTACTCCAATATGTCTTGGAAAAACCCACTGCTGCTGTGGGTTGAGGCCTGTGTGCTCAGACTGGTGATCTAACAACCTGCCTTCATTAAAGAATAATGAAATACACTTGGTTTTTTCCCTGAAACCAGATGAGTGAAGCAGCAGCAGCGTTGTACTGAAAGCCCAGATAACTGTCTCTGCTCTAAACAAAGGAACCTGCAACACGTATGTGGGCATGTGGCTTTGCTCGGTATTTTGGTGAAAGACAGGATTAGACAGTCAGCTTATCATTGTGAGAGTATCAGAAGAGACAGCCAGAGTGGGCATGAACTGCTTCAAATTGGTCTATTGTGTTGTTGGACCAAAATAAATTTAAGAAGACTTTTCCATGTATTGGAAACCCAGGTTGCTGGGTCAGACACCGAGAGGGTTGAGAGGGCACAAGCTGGTCTGTGACACTGACCCCAGTCATCTCCAGCTGCTCCGACTCCTGACAATGACTGTAAATCCCTGGTGAAGGAAGGAAAACAGAGTCAAGGCAAGTGGTGTCCTGCTGGACCCAGGAGTTTAATTGCACTGAAATGCATTTCTTTGGGGTCAATGCTTGATAGTTTATGTCTACCTTACTACATTTTAGCTGGATGTTTTCAGCTTTTCCAGCCCAAATCTTGTTTTGAATGATTATAAATTGGAAGCAGTAGCCTGGAAGTTAATGAAGCTACATAAACATATACCAACAGAAAAAAGAATCAGGCTCTTTCAAGAAATATACTTTATTCTGGGGACCTTACCATGAACTCAGATGGTGAAATACTTCCTTCTTGATCTGTTCAAAAGTTGAAAGATCTTTTTGTAAACCACCTCTGTTATATAGGAGAGCTTTTTTATGTACCAAAGTGTATTTAATTTTTGTCTTTGGAATGGTTCACATTAGTGTTCCTCAGTGCACATCCAATTTAGATTTAATAAGATAAATCTTGTCCATTAATAAAATAACAATAATTAAAAACATATTTCTTGCCATTCACATTTTATTCAATCAGTATATTTTCTTTACCTCTTTAAATCTGTTTTTAATGATCAGTTGGAATTACTTTTATGCAGGAAAACTGTTTTTAATAAATGAAAATTAGCAATACTTTTGTAAACTTGAATTTTTTAAGAGAAAAGGGACTAAACAAACTCCATGAAGTTCAAACATAAGCAACAAAGTACAAGCAGATAAAAACTGGAATGCTAAATATAAAAAATAATTCATTGGCAGAGTTAAAGATGAACCTTTTAAAATATCTCTATTTTCATCTATTTCAGTGTGTACGATTAATTATTTCTCTTTTAAATAGCCCAGATAAAGTTCTAGAAGGAAGGGATTTCTGTTGATTTCAAAGGCCCTTTTATTCCCAGCCCACAGAAATGAGAGACTGAAACTCTTGGTTCTAGCCTCAGAGCCCGGCTCTGCCTGTGTGTCAGGGACCCACAAACCCCAGTGTGGGATGTTCCCCTCTTTGGCCGTTCATCTCATATCCCTGCTGGCGTTTGGAAATGATTTGTGGGTCACCCTCTCAATCTGCCCCCTTTCTTCATGGGCTGTAACACCCCAGCACAGGTGTCAGGCCAGGCCAAAAAGGACAGGAGAGTTTGGAGGCAGAGGTGTCAGTGTGAGGTACCTCCTGTTTCTTCTGCCTGGGAGGACAGGAGGAAAACTGGAGGCACAAACTTTGTAAGTTACCCAGCAGAAATGTCCAAGTCTGCCCTGGAGAACTTTTATTTTCATGGCACTTGACACACAGGCACATTGGAAGCTCAGTTGGGGATGAAGGATGCAGCTAAGATACATAAGTTTTGAGGTAATTTGAGCTTCATCCAGCTATGAACCTGTCCTGAAAGGTACAAGATCTGGTCACCAGCCCAGTTTACATGGGCCAGGGAGGCAAAAATCGTGGAAAGAAATAGTGTATGGCCACTTCTCTCCCTGCACTATAAAGTCTTTTCTCTGCTCTTAGTAGAGTGTACCCATAAACTGATGATCAAGACATTGTCTTGCAGATATTTTGAAACTAATAAGAAATGATTACTATGTCAAGCAAAATACTTGCAAGGAGGTTTTGTTAGGGGGGGGATCAAAGGACAGATAAAAGAGGCTTTTATTTATAAACCACTTCTATTCTTTAACCCACTGGGAGCTGTCATAGTATAAAAGACAACCCTCTCTTTGACCTTTCTGTGCAGCTTTATAAAAAAATAAGCATGAGACAAGTTTATGAAAGCATTACTTGAATTCTAGAAATAAAACAGTCATTGTACTCATACCCATAAAGCTACAAGCACAATTAGCATCATGCGCTAAATGCAAAAATAGCATGCTGCTTAGTTTATCTTAAAACTATTAAGAGGTTCACTATATTGTAATCTGCTCACAGAAAGAGTATAAAATATGTAAAAAATTTTATCTCTTTTGCCTAACCTACATTTTAATGCAACCTAATTTCTTTTTTGGTGTCAAGTTTCCAAGCTTATTCTGACTATCCAAAAAGACCCATATTTGTACTTTTACTATACTTCTCACTTTAGAAGACATCCTTTTCTTATTGCTACTCTAAAACATATGCTTTGCATTTTCATGAATACCTACAGTAGCATCACCAGTATAATTAAAATATAATTCAAAAAGTATTTGCAGTCCATTAACATTTCTTTGATTATGCACAGTTTCTAAATCCTACTCTGAACTGAAAGCACCTTTCTTCTAGTGTATGTCTGATATGTAGATTTAAACTAATCTTTTTCTAGGCACCAGTAGCTACATTCACGAAGACTGACACTTTAATTGTCTGTGTCCAAAATTTTGATCTTTCAGCCTTCTGTTCAGCTGCTGCCTGACTTGAAAGGAAGCCAGATTTCCCCTGCTCTTTTGTTCTCTCCAATGAAACCTCCAGGGCACTTATATGTTTGCCACACACTGAGTATATGTGCAATCAGCCAGTCCTGCCCAGGAGTCCACAACATGTCCTGCTCTTGTGCTGTATGCCAGGCATCCTCTCTGCTCTGATCCGTGTCCCTGGACCTTGCCTACTGGACTGTCCCTGGTACAAAATAACCAGGCCACACTGCTCACACAGAACAGAAAATGCATTTGAGAGTGGGCAGGAGAAACTGGGGTCTGTATTCCTACCTTGCACAGGCAGGGTAGGATTTCAGCTGAGTTCCCCAGAGGAACGAGGAAAGCCAGCAGCAGGAGTGGGACTCCAGCCAGGGCTTTTCTCATGTGTGTTTGCTGAAAAGCAACAGCCTGGACCAGCTTCCAGTCACAACTCCCATCTCTGAACTCAAATGGAAGAGGATGGTACTGCTTGCTTTAGAGGCCAATGCCTCAGTGGCCCCAGTTCCACACCTTGCTATTTCCTGCTTACCACAGGAGCTCCCTAACCTATGGTGCTGATGCATTTTCTTATGCAGGGATCAGGCCTAACTGAAGGCTGAGTAGTCTACAAATGACGAGTGGCTTGGAAATGAGCACCAATATGAAGAAGCCAGGCTCCTTTATTATGTATAGTTCTATATCTTTCTTGGCCTATTATAATAATTTCTATTTTGGTACCTTGTCCTCCTCTGCCTGAAACCTCCAGTCATGATTATGAGTAAGGCTATATCCTGTTTAAAGACAGAAGCCTGTACTAGAGAAGTTCTGTCTCTGCTCCTGACTGATCAAAGTGAAAATGTTCAGGCCTGAAGGAACAACAGATAAAATCAGACATTTATGCTTCATCTTGTAAACAGCTTTTACTAAATAAAGTCTCGACTTCAATGGGTTCTCTTGACTGTGTAAAATAAGACAGTCAACTCTGATTGCATGCCTCTTGTAACTTGGAGAATTGAGATGAGCTTCTCCACTTTAGCATCTCTGGGAATCTCTGCCGTTTTGGAGATGGACAGTGGAAATACTGAACTGCCTCATAAGTAGATAATTCTTTTACTATATTTCTTCCAGACTGCTGCCAAAACATATTCATACAAACTTGGTCTCCTGGGGTTTCTACCCCAATCTGGCAATCTGTCCATTCCAATGAAGTCTGCAGAAATTGGTACTTTGCCTGCTAGTCTGAGCTAGATAAAACCTCTGAGACTCACACAGTGTGTCTCCAGGCTATAAGTTAGGGTCAACACTATATTCAGTTCATCTCACTGAACTGAACTGAACTTACATTTAGGGTATGTCTTGAGATGCATTTGGAAAGAGAAAAGAAAGAAAGAAAGAAAGAAAGAAAGAAAGAAAGAAAGAAAGAAAGAAAGAAAGAAAGAAAGAAAGAAAGAAAGAAAGAAAGGAAGGAAGGAAGGAAGGAAGGAAGGAAGGAAGGAAGGAAGGAAGGAAGGAAGGAAGGAAGGAAGGAAGGAAGGAAGGAAGGAAGGAAGGAAGGAAGGAAACTTAGTCATTGTAGGATTCTAGAATCACCTTTTTCAAATACATATGTTTCTTCTTAAGACTGAATTTTCCTTAGTACCAGCTCTTCAAATCTGAAGATGATTTATGCTGATATCAACAGGAAATTCTGTTATCATGCCAGTGAATATCTCATGACTGAAATTTAAAGTGACATCTGCTCAACTGCGAGGGATTTTGCATTAGGTTGTATATACTCAGAATTAAAGTCCTTCTGCTTCAAGATAAATTTCTACTGAAATCAATACCATTTACCTGTACAAGAAGTATATAGGACTGAGCCAGCATAACATATAGGTCTAACATACAATTTTGTGTAACTAGAGGATTATAGTCAATGACAAATAAGACAAAAAATTATGTCAGTGTTCTGTGTTATTTTCATCTTAGATTTTGTAACAGTCCAAGTGAACTAGTTCTAGCATCCCCCTAGCACTCTAAGTCTCATTCGCCACCAGAGATGAAAATGCCATATATCAGCATTCACAAACATTGCTCTGGAAATTCAGGTTGCCTGTGGGACTGTACCAGAATTAGTCCTTGCAAGACTGATCAAACATATTACTTTTCCATTACTTTACTCTATTTTGATTGTACCTTTCATACTTTCTTATACTAAACAGTTTTTCTCATTTTATACTAGGAAAGAAGAAGCTGTAGACTTTCTACAGTGAATACTTCAGGTATGAGTTAATGATTTGCAACGCTTATTAAGGTCAAAATCTTACACTCACTTCCAAGTCCAGTAAGAATGGACAATACTATAAAACAGCTGAAGCAATGAAAGACTGGAAATATTTATTTTTCATTGTTTGCAACCATGATGAATTTCCCACTCTGATACCATGTCCTGTCTTCTTCTGCTTCCCTAAACCAAAACCTGTGATTTTTGATTTCTCAGCTGTATCTGCTGGCTTCATATAAATCATCATTGCTTCCCACAGGCTTTGTCTGCCAATAATACATAACAGTCACTGGACTCATGGTGCTTTAAAGAGAAGGGGGAGTGGGTGGCTACCAAGTCAGTCAGGGGCAAATACAGGCCTTCTGAGTCTAGGGTCCTTCTGTGCTGTGGCTGTCCCAAGTCTGCTCTAAACCAGACGACACTTTTGGTAACTGTCTCCTTACTGATTCTGATCAGTATCAGTGATCGGAATCCGGTGAAAGCACAGAAACAACAGGCACTAACTGAAATACAGAAAATTCCATTTCGGTGTAAGAAAATGATTCTTCCAACTGGACATGACCATGAGTAACCTGTTGCAACTGGGTTTTGAGTTGGCAGATTGGATGAGTCAATCTACAGAGGTACTTCCGACCTCAGTGATTCTTCAGTTCATAATCAGTCCCTTTACCTAACTGAACAAAGTCTCCTTACTAGTGGTTATGCATCTGAAGCAGTTTGGTTTTAGTCCAGATTCTGAGGAAACTGCACACCTGGAAGAGGGATGTTTCATACAACCACTAGGTCCACATCTGATCTTGGGATAACTAGAATCCTGCACTGACTCATGAGCAATTAGGAGTATCTTAATCTGTTGACTTTGCTTAATTGAAAACAAACATGAATGGATGATTTGAGTCTAGTAGTGTAGTGTAATCTGAGATGTATACAGAATTCAGTTTGTGGTTGATCTTGCAAACCTCACATGTTTGCTGGAAAGTGCACTGTCCCCTCAGCTGGACTATCTCCTGGTTTCATGGCATAAATGAATAGGTTTCTCAATAATTTCCAAACAAATTTTCTTCCTGTTTAAACTTATATCCACCAAACAGCTGGAGGTTGCATTAATTTTTCATGGTAGACTCAAATAGTTCTCTCCATCTCATTATGTAACCAAATAGAAATAGAATTAGAAAACAGAGTGCTGGCAGCTCTACTTGATCTTCCTGCATTGAAAGTCTGAGGGAGAGGGAGAACGAGGAGTGGCCTTTACTGTGTAGCCCAGGGCTTGTGCCTCACTGTGACCATATGCATCTCTCCTGCCATGCTGCTCCTGCTACAGACACTGGCAGATGGATTAGAAAATGTCCAGGTAAATCCTCAGTTAGATTCAGGAGAGACAGTCACAGGCTCTGCATTCATAAGGTAATTTAGCTGAGCTTGAACTAAGCACTAGTTTTAACCATTGTTTTTCGAACGGAACCTGATCTAAAAATTACTTCAGCACAAACCCCTGCCTGATTGTGTACAGGTACCATTTCAAAGAGTAAACATCTTGGCTTGGAAACTTCAGGCTGCACCTGCACA
This sequence comes from Entomyzon cyanotis, assembly GCA_024500445.1. Taxonomy (NCBI): domain Eukaryota; kingdom Metazoa; phylum Chordata; class Aves; order Passeriformes; family Meliphagidae; genus Entomyzon; species Entomyzon cyanotis. Next base: position 27,555,769 of record JAKEPQ010001021.1, on the reverse strand, counting down.
ATGCAGAGCAGAGTTGAGCAAAGAGGGTGAGCACAAGCCAGGTTCAGCCGTGGGGACTAAAAGAAGAAACGAGGCTTAGCCCAGTGTCATGCAAATGTACTGCTGTGCTTGAGGGAGCATCCTGGCCTGGCACTGAGTCAGATAAATGAGATGGCGTGCATGGAAATGTCTGACAGGCTCTGCACTGAGCCAGGTGAGCCTGCCCTAGGAGGGGTGTTTTGGTGTTAATCACCCTTGCTGTCAAATATGTTTATTTTTCATTGTTTGCAATCATGATGAATTTCCAACTCTGAAATCATGTTCTGTCTTCTTCTGCTTCCCTAAAGAATCATCTGCTATTAGCAGACTTTTCCCTTTTGATTTGTTTTCAGATAAAGCAGATAGATTGGGTGTATCAAGTTTCCCACCACCAGGCATGTTTTATGGATCATTCATTCACTGAGTCATGTAGCTCTTTTGAACTATTCCCCATTTTTCAATATCAGCTTTAAGTGGGAACACCGGATTTGGACGTACTACTGCATGTGTTCATGTCAAGTTACAACAATAACCGGGCTAGCTTGAGTTGCTTAGAGATAAAATATCTGCTTTTCCCCTATGTTCATGTTCAGCCTAATCAAAATAATGACCCTGGCTGAAAGGCTAAGACTGTTACTGCTATTTAATTAACTTATTTTTATTTACCAAAGATCTTGTCCAACTTCTAGACACCTGTATAAATAAGACTTGAAAAAAAGATAAATGCTCTGGCTTCCTTTGTTCTGGCTCAAACCCCCTCATTCTTCATTGAGAAAAAAATGTAAATGAGTGTTTTAGTTTGCTCTGCAAATCCGGAAATCTTAATTGGAGAGGCGAGGTCAGAGACACAGGATCTTCCGTGGCGACTTTCCCTTTTAGTGCTGCTTGAAGAATTCTCTTTTCAAGTGGAAAGAATTACTGCCCTCAGAGCTTGCTTTCATCCCTAACACCATAGCACCTCAAAGGAGAGAGTGAATGATCTGTTATGACCAGCGGAAGGGACTGAACTGTTTGGCATCAGAGAGTCACCTGGATTTCCCATGTCAGTGGAGGAAGACAAATTAATGTAGTTATATGAGTCACTGAGACCTGGAGGGAGGCCTACACTGATACATTTGCCTTCAATTTGCTTTTGCTATAGTGTCCCATGGCACTTGAATCTTGCAGAGACATCCCTCTGCTGGGAGCAAGTTACTTCTGTTGCTTAGTGGTTTCTATTACTTATTGATAAAAACAATTAATATAAAAAAAACTTGTGTTGTTTGGTTGTTTGGTTTTGGTGTGGGCTTTTTGTGGGGTTATTTTTTTTTTGTTTGGTTTGTTTTTTTTCCCGGCAGTGTAGCAAGTCTGTTTCACCCTACCTTCACCATTTAAAGCATATGAAAAGAAGTGTGTAGTAGAGGAATTCTGAACAGTGAGCAAGGAGTTGTGGTTGAGGGGTGTTGTGTGTATGTATGTGATACCTATTACAAAATCCCCAGCCAGGAGCAGTGTTGTGCACCTCCATTCATCAGACACATCTTGCAGAGGTCATCTGCAGGGTGGGGAAATGAGTTTTGTTTCTTTGCAGGGCTGTACACCTGCTTCTTTTCAGTGCATTACTTACATTTTCCTCCTGTCCCCCCTAAAACATCCCCCCCCACACCCCCTTTGTACCTATTTTACTACCTCTGAGAGGTTAAAAGTAGCAAGATCTATAAAATCTCCTAGTCTATCACTCTGTTAGTCTAAATTGTTGCCTCCAGAATATCTTCTCACGTTTTGTCTGTCTTGGGTCTCTCTTGCAACTGGAGGCTAGAGATGATCACGAAGTCCCTGAGAGCAACTATTCCCCCTTTCATCTGCAAAAGGAAGTGTATAAATATGTGTGTGTATGTGTGTATGCATATATCTATATTTTTATTTACATTTATCTATATATTCATATATAATTACATTTCATTTTTCTTGCATTTATTTGCAAAAAAAGAAAATAAAAGAAAAAAGAGCCAAAGGCAGAAAGGCAACGTAGCTCTTACAGATTTAATTAAGAAAACATATGCTTGACAGAAGTTCAGAAAAACATCTGCCATTTCATTTTCAGAAATGCCAAGTTTGCAATATGTATGGCATTCTGGTCTGCTTCCAGCCTGGATAATTGCATTCTTCCTACCTGTGAATGTTCCTGTCATTTCAATTGGATGCAGTGTTTCTTCCACATTCCTTTGCCAAATTATTTTTTGCTACTGCTGTGTATCCTTAAATGGCTGCCATGTTTCAATCCAGAGATGGCTTCCTATCTGCTCAGAAGCAGGACATAAAGATTTGACAGCTCAGGGGATGATTCAGCCTGCTGTAATGCCTGCCTGTATAATGGATGTAATTTTCAAACCTTTGCTTTGGGACACTGAGGCTGAAAAATCTAGACGGCATGATCATATGGTCAGGTACAATCATTCATTCATCTGTACTGGAAATTTAATTTTCAGAGATGTTTAGAAACAATAGCCATTCAGGCAGGCAATAAGAAGTATTGACTCAAGCAATGCCAGGTGCACACAGCTGCACTGTCCCTAGTGCAGGGCTGGATGGGGCCTCTCTGGCTTTGCAGATGGGCAGAAGCACCCATGGACAGGCACTGTGGGCAGGGCTGTCTGCTGCAGGGTTTTCCATCAGGTAACTCCCATCAGGAGTGGGGTGAAACTGGTGACAAGGGTTTTTCCAGGTTTGTGCAGGGTAAAAGTTGACAAAGCCCGTAAGTGGACTTTGTTGTAGTTGTTGAAAATATTGAGACTTGCAAAGCAAATGAGCAAATAAAAGCATAAAAGGCTCAAATCTTCCTCATACCTCTCTACTGTTCAGATTCCCTTCTCCTGGCGAGCTGCATCTGGAGCCTTTTGTCACTTAATACACTGCAGACTGCACAGGCATTTTGTATCCAAAACAGTGCTAATGCTCTTTCGAAGTAGTAGTTTTGGGATACAAAACATTGGAAACAAATAAAAACCTTCTCCAAGAAAGACTGGATATCCCTCAGCCTTAACTTTGGACTGTGGCTTTAATTTGTGTACCACAAATAGTATAAAAAGTGGATTTGGTAACATTCAACTAACTTTGACTGAAAGTTTCCATTTTATGGGAATTCGCAGGGGAAAATATTCACTGTTAACTTAAAAAGTAGTGTGGAAAGGAATATTTTCCACAAAAATATTTTCAAAGTCACCCAAAGATCTCTTTTCAAGCGGAGTCTAAACTTGGAATTTCCTAGGTTCAAATGCCCCAGCTCAGCCATGTTTCCCTGAGGTGTGAAGATTTCTGATCTGATGGCTCTGAACAGGAAACAAGGCAGTTTTGGTAATCCTATTGACCCCAGCTTTGAATAGCTCCCATAGCAAGGATATTTCAGAGCTGCAGACCCTAGATGCCCTGCAATGCACTTTGCCCGCTGCATAGAGACTCACCAGCATCCTCAGAGCAGAGGTCACACAGCAGATGGTAGCACAGAGCTCCATGCTGCAGCTTTATTAGCCTGGGTGCTGCTGCAGGCAGGCTGTTCCGAGCTCCAGAGTCACTGTCTCTCCAGCTATCGTGGGTATCACTGTGTTTAACATGTCCACACTGCTGGAACCAGTGCACACACAGAAGCTTCATGAGGTCAAACCTGAAATCTGCTTGGAGCTTGCCGGAAGTCCGTTAGTGCTGCCTTTTCTCACAGAAGCCTACTTTGTCAAAAAACAAGTTTTCTTTGACTTTTCCTTTACACACCAGTGAGTGACAGCATGTACTGGCAGAGAGCAAGGCCAACCAGTTCCTTTTAAAGCCCTGGTACCTCCACTGAAGTCTCTTGGGCTTGCCTCTCCTCCACCACCAGGAACAGCAGAACAGAAGTGGGCTCTTTCAAAGACTTTTCAGTCATTTTAAGCCCAGAAGGCAGGAAAAGGACAACTGCATTCATATGGCTTGCAAAACTGCATGAAAAGGAAGTATCAGTGTCTGAAGTGAGATTGCTGATCACAAGACTTATTTTCCCCGTGAAGCAGCTATTGTGACTCTGTATATTCCAAAACTATATTCCAAAACTTTTTTCCATCTGAAAGAAAAAGCAATAGATGCCATTATTTCTCAGAATGTGGCAGGTTTCTATTCCATTGCTATACTGGATAGGACACAAAATTTAAAACCAAAAACCAAAACAAAACAAAAAAGAGAAGTTAGTGGTCTTTCCTTCTTTAACTGGTTATGAGAATGGAGTAAGATGTAATTTATGTAAATTCCTTTCAGATTCCTGGCTTTACATCCAGAAACATGAGTGATGAAAAAGTGGCCCCTAATCAGTCACAAAGCAAGACTTATTAATAGACAAACTGTGGGAAAGGTAAACTTTAGAGCAGGTAAGTACCTGAGAAAGAAGGGCAGCTAGCAAACAGAAAAAAAATCCAATTTCCCAATGAAGTAACAAGTTAGTCACTTAAAGGACATGAAATTGATTCCCTTTTTCCCCTGGAACTGTGCATTTTTTTCTGGCACACTTAATAAGGGCATGAATGCGTATTTCAGTTTAGTTTTATCTTTTTTTATCTTTTCCCATGCATATGATGTTTATTCTGTAGTTTTCAACCTGAGTTACCAAGTGGGTGACCTAAATACTAACAATGATGCTCTTCCTTCAGAGCTTTGTGAATTATTGGACAATTCCTGTGTGTATGGCTACATCTATGCATAGTGCTTTCCAGAAATGAAGGATATCATATCCAAAACACTTGCATGATTTGAGTTGTGTTTGCACAGGCAGGCACACACAGGCGTGAAGTCTCTGCCTCCACTCTGCATTGGTCTGAGAAGATCCACAAGCTTGTGTTTTTGTTGTGTCAGCAGAGCTTTATCACAGCTGGCTCCCAGACAGGCTGCTGATACCTATTTTGGCATCTCTACTCACAGCTGCAGTAGACAGTGTAAATAGGGTATGAATTGCCAAGACCTGTCAAAACTGCGATTTAGATTCATAGCCAGTTAAATCTTAAAGGCATCTTTCCCTTTAAACATCTCTCCAAGCACTTTTTTAAAAATCCTGTTCTTAAAAGGGTACAGAATTTCCACCTCTAAAATCTTTACAAAGGAAAATAAAACAAGTTTCTAATGCAAGAAATTTTCAGATAAACTACTTTCTGTGTTTCTTCACTTATAAATTAGAAAGATGACAAAAATTGCAGTCTGCCCTATAAAGCTGTGTTCTGGGCAAGCTGCGTGCTTTTGACACAGAGCAAGCACAGATACAATAAGACAAAAATACTGTTTTTCTCTTGGCTTTTGATATTCTGTTTACCAACATACACTTCCTCCTCAAAATCTTTTGTTATTTGATTAAGGAAGGAGAGTAAGTGTGAGTGTACTTGAAATAAAAGCTTCTCATTGTACACCTAAAGTGCAAATGTACACAAGGTTTGTTTAGCTTGCAGCAGAGAGAGAACATTTGGAAATAACCCCTCAAGATGGCAAATACATTTTGGTTTGCATTTTGCCTCCCTGTTTATGTGCAAATGTGGGCATTATAATGGGTATTTTCCTTCACTACTGTCAATGAGAACATGGCCAGTTGGGCACCATCCTTTTCAGGACCATTTTTGACAATGGATTCTTTCTCCCTCTTCTGTGCACACTGGAGCGAGTGCTGAAATGTACCAGCTTTCCCACCTGCCACCACATCCCAAAAATTCCTGTGCCCAAATATATGAAGAACCAGTGCTGCAGAATTAGTAATAGTTAGATGCATCAGTCAAGGAGAATGCATGAGGTAAGGTCAAATGGCTCATGCAGCTTGAATCTACCCTTACAGCTTAAAGTAGGTCTGAGGTAATCTCATGCATGGCTGTAGAAGCCACTCAGGGATACAACAATTTAACCACTCAAAATATAGGCTGTATAAAGAAAATATGTGTTAAGATTAGAAAATCTACTCAGAAATATTCAATCTGTGAACAAAGAGTAATATTTTCTCACTTCCTAGTAAACAAGGAAAACTAATTGTGGACTACAGCTTTTCTTCACCTTTCTGTTAAAGGAGGCATTAGCCTAGTTATCACCTGCCATCAGCTCCCAGCACTTTTCCCCATGTGCTTCCTCCTCCCAGTAAGCCACTTCTCCATGATTTTCTGCTGGTGCCAGTCCAGTGCAGATGGCAGATGCCTCTGCAAATGCTATCAGCTCTACCAGTAACCTTTCCTACATTGTTCTGACCCTCCCAAGGCCTCCAGTTTCCCTCGTGGTCTTGAAAATGAACATGCATCCCTCACCCCTCTAGAGGGGAGAGGGTGATCTGTACACAGGTGTTTGCACATGCTTTCCGTCACAAGGCCTCCACCACTGTTCCATCATGTGAGTCATCATCAGAGCTCCTTCAGCCCCCAGCTTCTGCCTTTCCTGTTTAGGCTATGTAGTAACTTAGACTGAGAAAATGAAATTACCACCAACTTTTGCTGAGAAAATGAAATTACCACCCTTTCAGTGTCTCATCAGGGCCACCATCAACTATACTCATGTTGAGGCTAACATTGACACTCCACAGTACTTAAAGTTAATGCATGTCACTTTCAGGAACAAACTTTCCCTATTCCAACCAGTTGTTAAAAAATAGTTGCTGCAGGTTTTTCAACCAGTAGAAGAGCAAAGACTCTAGTCACCCTTTTACAGAAAGGCTTTAGTGCAAGAAGCACATTAGATAAATACCTTTTTGTAGGGCGAAAATTGTTACTAGATAGTGTTCTGAAGAAAAGCTGGCTGAGGGAGTCACCTTTCCCAGTGTTTGGTGTTACATCATGGCTGGGTCAGTGACCTTTTCAACTCGGCTGGGAATCCACAGAGAAACAGCTGTGGTTTTTTCTCTTGAAATGCAAAAAGGAAAGTCCTTGCCCTAATGTCTAGCATTGTTAGCATCACTGCAGTAAACTTCTGGGGGATTTTGTAGAACACTTGGTGTTGTTTTTTAACTGTGAAATGCTGATTTGTTTGTCATTTATAGGGGTTACCCCAGGGTGAGCCAACACAGTTTAGTCTTGAGTCACTTTGGTCCTTGTGCCTATAAAAATGTTGCAGACCTTTAAAACTGCAATGGGAAACAGATTGCCCAGAGACATATTTTATTCCCAGATGCTAAAGAGGTTTCTGCAGAGGCAACTGATCTCAGTATTTGGATACTGCAATTTTTCTGTTCTCATGCTAACTCTGATAAAACATGTGCTAATGTCAATCATTGATACACCAGGGAAATATCTACTATTTTCCATATTAAAAAGTTGAGAGTGTATTCCAGAGTCTGAATAGTCAAAATGTGAAATGGAAGAAATGTGAAAGAGAAGTAAAATCTCCAGAGTGGGACTGAAGACATCCAGAGATTTAAAGGAATTAAGGAATGAATGATGGAACTGAACTTCTAGCAGTAACGTTTGCAATGGGTAGATTATCGTAATGTTCAGTGATAACTAACTTAGCTCTGCTGTCTAAAATCTTTTTAGAAATTACTCCAATGGCAGAAATAGCTTATGACAGGTAATTTGAAAAATCCTCACCAAGACTTCACTGCAATCAGTGATCATCCTGTGGACCTGAATGGCAATGCACATTTTATTGGTCACGTGGAATGAAAAGATCAGGTCTATATTGCTTTTAACCACACCCATGCAAAGACTTGCTTCATTACGTACCCCTGTTACCATTTGGCCTGGGGAATACTCACTTGGAATAGTACCTGACTGTTAAGGCACTGAGGGAAAGGTGAGTGAAAACAGTCAGAGAGCCTGGAGAGGAGCTCAGGGTTGTGGAGCAGTGCAGCGAAATGAAGCTTTCTTTGGGACTGCCTTCCCTCTCACTTTTTAGTTTAAGTGAGCGAGCTGCAGGGTGGACAGGTTACACTGGGAGGGAAAAAGCCATTTTATTCCTTTGCATTTAGGTGAATTGAAATCAAGGAAATTCATAGAAACTCCAGCTCTGTGTGTCAGAAGGGAGGAAGCCCAGCTGGACCCATAAAATGCAAGTGATCTGTTGCTTCCATTCCTCTCTCACCACTCAGCTCCTTGCATATCTCCACATGTGGCTTCATCTCTTGTTTCTGCATCTCTGCCATTGGTCTCACAGTTTCTGCGCATGTGCAATTCCTCTTTACAATGTAAAACCTTAGCCTCTTTGGACTGAATACTGCTGCATGCACAGTAATGCTGTGACTTTATAGCTCTGAAAATCACATCCTTCCCATCAGTCCTGTGTGAGGTTGTTTACACACCCCACAGTCTTTCTCCTGCTGGGGGACTAAGACCTCCCCTCCTGTTTTGAGAAACAGACCAGGAAATTTCTCATCCTCTTGAGAAAACTAGCACCAGAGTCTAAAACTCCATGGGGGGAAGCAACACAGGGTTTGTCAATGTATCAGAATTGCTTAATTTGTGTTGACTGCTCTTTCTCTTACACTATTCCTTCAGGAAAAACCCTGTCACGCTATGTTACTTTGTCTGCTGCACTGTATGCAGTGCTTCTGCTAATTCAGACAATTTCAAAGGAACTGTGAAATAGGGACAAAAATTCTGTTTTTCAAGGAAAAGAGAAAAGCCTCACTGGGAATTATTTTAGAAAACAAATGACACAATAAGAAGGTAAGGTTTGTAAATGACTTGGACTTAAATAAGATAGTCCAAGTGACAGAAGTCTGTGAGGAGCTTCTGCTGTACTAAAGAAAGCTAGGTGGTTTGGTGGTAGATTAAATTCCTTGCAGACAAAGGCAAATGAATGCAAGTTGGAAGGAAAAAATCAGAATGACATATTGCTTGGCTCTAAATTAATCACAACCATGCAGCAAAAAACGTGTCACAACAGACATTTTAGCCAAACCATATGCTCTGAGAGCAGCAAAACTGTTGGCAAACTGATAGAATGTGGGAGGAAAAGGATAGAAAACAATTTTGAAATTAATATAATATAATTATATAAGCCAGTGACATGTCCTCTCTGTTCCTTCCAGGTGTCAACCGGCTTGAAAATATTACTGCAGAAATTCTAAGGCTCCAGGGAAATACATGAAAAAAATGGCTAGAGGAATGGAAATGTGGTGGGAGCTTTCTATGTAAGGAAAGCATGGAAAGCATAGAGATGGTTAGATTACAGATGAAAAAGAAGTGACAGCATGACAGAAGTGTACAAAATAATTATTGCTGTAAGGAAAATTGCCTTCATGACAAAACAAAAGCATCAGGACATGAAACTGGATAACAAGACATTTACAACCAATAAAACCATCCCATTTATATAATGTTTAATGGGTGAGTTAGACATCTACATGAGCAATGGGAACAGAAAGATTTTGTTGGACAAGAAAAGAAATAGGAAAGGACTTATATCTGTGTGATTTTCGTCTATACAAAATTACAGTGTTAAGAAGCAATTTACTCCTATGGGCAGGTTATACTCTTAATATCCTTTATGAACCATTTTTCTGAGAAGAATTTAGGCAAAGTTTGAAGCAGGGTATTGTAATCAATAGCTCACATCTGCTCTCACACTGGAGGCAGCTGTGTTCTGGCTGTGTGCTGCGGTGGGAACTAGCAAGACCTGCAGCAAAATAACTAAGGCACTGGAAGGAGCTGAGGTTCCAAGGTGCCATATAGGAGGTTCCAAGGCAGAAACACTTGTGGATGTGATAATGAGACCTGTGCTGTCTGGAGTCCTTGGTCTCAGAGTGCCTGTCCTGTTTGGCATAATTCTTGATAGGCTATCCATGTAGCATGGGCAATAATTTTAGTCTCCAAGATTTTCAGCTTTGTGGTGGCCCATGATTCAACAAGGCATCCAAAAACTTGGAGAAAGGGAGACACATTTGGAAAAGTGGGATGCATGGTAGCCTTATCTAGACTTGGCTGCACAGAGTGTTGTGTGGGTGAAGTACTCTGTTGAGAGCAGACATCTGTGGAGATGCATCCTCACTCTTTTCTAAGTGAGCAAGGACAAAAATTTCTAGCAGATGCAGTGCAGCAAATAATTGTTCAGGATCACTTTACCATGCCTGACATCTTAATATAAACTACACACATTTGTTTATATTAAAAACATAGAATTATTCCTTGATGACGTGCTGGTGGAGTAATTTTAGTCAATAATTAGAGATGATGGCTATCTTTTGTCTTGCTCCAGACAGGAAGTTAAACAGTTGCTTGTCAATCTCATCATCTCCTTTTCTAGGTACAGCTATATGTTAACTGGAACTACTTGGAATTTTGTTTTTCCCAGCAAAATGATGTTTTGGGAAATGTTTCCATAAAACCTCTGTGTGGAACATGCCAAACTGAGTGCTTTCTACCTCAGTTTTCCAGGGTATTGCTGTGGTCTAAAGGAGAATAAATCCAAGTCCTTGGTGTGACTGAGATGTAGCATTTCATTCTAATTCCAACTCAAATCAAAGGGTATTTCCTGTGCTCCCAATAGCCCACTGTGCCACATAATGACTGTGCACAGAGCAGGCAGTTTCATTTTCACTTCAGCATGGAAATCATATTTCAAAAATAATAAATTTTGCCAAAGAAATTAAACTGTATTTTTATGGGCACTATGGACTGCTAGCTGTCACAATTTATTGCATGGCTCAATAGCTATATTGCACTTTGTCTTGTCTGGTCTACTCAAATTGCCACCTTCCAGAAATGTTTTCTCACAGGTCAGCCTTTCACAAGAGGTACTTATGAGTCAGTTGCTCAGCCTTGTGGACAAGCAAGCCCAGAGATGCCTGCATACGTAGTGGTGATGCAGCTGCTGAATTTGTGAGTGTTCACAAAATGGTTGAGATTAGAAAGGACCCTTGGAAATCAGGTAGTACAACCCCAGCACTAAAGCAGGGCCATTAAGAGCAGGTCGCCCAGGACCATGACAAGAATTTTAGCAGAGCCTGTTGTGATAGGACAAGGGGTAATTATTTTAAGTTAAAGCAGAGTAGGATTAGACAAGACAGAAGGAAGAAAATTTTTGCAATGAGTATGGTGAAACACAGGAAAGGCTTCCCATTGGTGCCCATCCCTTGAAACATTCAAGGTCACAGGACGGATGGGGCTCTGAGCAACCTGATCCAGTTGAGAATGTCCCAGCTTATCATGGGGCTTAGACTAGCCGACTTTTAAATGTGTGTTTCAGCCCAACCCATTTTATGATTCTAAATAAAGCTTTGAACACCTTCAAGGATGGAAACCTGTTCCAGTGTTTGATGACCTTAGAGTAATAGCTTTTTCTTCTCTTTAGAATTTCCTGTCTCTTGGCTTCTCACTGGGCACTGCTGGTAAGAGTCTGGCTCCATCTTCTTTACTCCCCTCATCAGATCATTACTGATATTGATAAGGCACCTCCTGAACTTTTTCTTCCCCAGGTTGAACAATTCTAGCTCTCCCAGCCTCCCTTTGTATATTAGATGCTCCAGTCCCTTAACCACCTGAGTGACTCTTTGCTGAACTTGCTTCAGCAACTCCATGTCTCTCTGATCCTAGGGAGCCCAGAACCCAACACAGTATTCCAGCTATGTCTCAGCAATGCTGAGCAGAAGGGAAGGATCATCTTCCTCAACCTGGTCACAATCATTCGTCTAGTGCAGGCCAGGAGGCTGCTGGTCTTTTTATGCTACAAGGATGCATTGGTGGCTAGTGGGCAACATATTGTCCCCAGGAATTCCCAGGGTCTTTCCTGCACAGCTGCCTTCCAGCTGGCCAGCCCCCAGTGTATACCAGTACTTGGAGCTATTCTTCCTTAGCTGCAGGACTTCAGATTTCCCCTTGATGAACTTCATGAAGTTCCTGTTTGCTTATTTCTCCAGCCTATCAAGGCTCCTCTGGATGGTAGCACAATCCTCTGGCATATCATGTATTCCTGCCAGTATTCTTGTAGCTGTACTGATGTCTGGTGCTTTCCAAAAGTCCAGAGGACAAAGGTGAGGAAAGAAAGCTTTTCAGGGACTGATCAGGAAAGCCAAGACAGGCCACAGGCGCCCCACTGTCTGAGTGTTAACCCTTGGAAACTGCTGGAGAAATCTCGGTGGTACTGAAAACTGAGGTGGTTTTACCATTTCCTTCTACTACGCCAGGCTTCTAGGGTTGCTTTCCATACTGTTGCTCAATTTTTGCTTTCACCACCTGTATCTTAAACTCCTTTTGTTTGCAGTTGGAGAGAGGACTTCAAGCTATAAGAAAAAGACACTGAGTAAAATCCTTTTTATTATTAGGCACCCTTGGCTGTAGTACTGTTGAGCTCAGTGGCTTTCTTCCAGGACTTTTGCCTAACCTTTATCATTTTCATGGAGGATCTGAAGAATTATTGTCATTCCTATTTAGGTTTCCCACATATTTCTACTATGCAGGTGAACCACTTAATTGGAAATACCTTCTGTCTCCTAACAATAAAAGATTTCCTGGCTTGAAAAAAAACTTCATCAAAATCAAAGCAGACAATTGCTGCAATAGTGCCCACTTTAACAGATACTTTAATGAATTTGATTAGATTGTGATGGATGAATAACTTTCTGACAAATTAGAGAGAGAACCAAATTAAAACTTTACTCTGTGGAATAATTCTCAAAAATGTCTAGCTCTTTCCAGACTCCATTAGCTATCAGATAATCTGGACAAAAGCTTTGTTTGAAATCAAGAAGAGAGCTGGAGTTCTTACCTCTCTCACTCTCTCCCTCTCCCTTTCTACACACACAAAGACCAAAGTTTAATAGATAGCATATGCTGTTAGTTGAGCCTTTGTTCCTGCCCCAGCAGAGTCAATGTGCTGCCAAGTCTCACTCAGTTTCAGTGTGTCTCCCCATTTTTGGCTCGAGTTTCCTTCAATCTGAAGCAGTCTCATACAAAATTCTGAAGATTCACAGTACATTTAAATGGAAAGACTGAGCCATCACTCAGAGATTGTATTTTTGAAATCTGACTCCTTTCAGTGACCAGAACTTGGCTGGTTTGCCTATGGTCTGATAACGGTGGATGAGAGATGACTGAACCTCCTCTCCATCTCTGTGCAAAACCCTAAGCAGCTGGAAAGTGACAAGTCTCATTAAATGAATGAGTAAGATGTAGAATGTTATGCTTTTGTTTCTTGTGGCTGTTTTTTGTGTTTAGTCTTTTTTTAAACAGTATGTCGGTATTGGAGACATTAGACATGTTACCAAATTTAGGTTATTAAAAAGGTGTCTACTCTGTGGTCTTAGAAAGGTCTTAATTATGTAAATAGATATGGTGCCTTTCCCTCAGTGGCTGGGTAATTCTTTAACCTGACTCCTCCAGGAAAATTTCCCAGGTGAAAAATTCTCTGATTCTTCTATATTTGACCTGTTACAATTTGTTATTCTCTGTCTTTCTTTTTGAAAAGTTATTTCTTTTGATTCTCTCTGATTAATTGTTTAATTACACAGACTTTTAACTTTATGCCTCTTACTAAAGGTCAGATTGATTAAGTCATCATATATTGATAAATCTTCATGAAATACTGTGAAAATATGAAGGATAGAGATTACAAACTGGGATGGGATGGGCTGGTCCTGAAAATCCCACAGTCTTCTTTTTATCTCTTCAGTGCAGTCAAGAAACATTTCTGCCAGCTCAGTTTGCTGACAAGCATTTTTATATCAGATGTTTCCTACCTAGTGGTAACCAATACTGCACGGTACATGCTCTTTTTGAAGTCTATTCAAGACAGGCTGAAAAATATTTTGCCTTGAATCTGGTTAACAGAATATATATTTGAAAAGCCTCCAATAAAGCTTTATCATTGTGAACTGTAGCTCGCACATTAAATGGGTGTGAACTTACGCATAGGCATCTCTAATGGCTCAGGAAATGCCCTGCTAGCATAGAAGGATCTTGAAATAATGTTAAGGAAACACAGCTGACAGAACCTGAGAAAAGAAGACAGATTCGAGGTTGGGGTTGGCATTCCATCCCCAAGACATCACATTGCTCTGTAAAATATGACAAATATGAGAGGCTTGAGTAAGGGAATCTCTGCTTACTTTTTGTGTCCTAGACTTCCACTCTCACCACACTCACTTTTATAATACCCAAAGTACAAGCCAGCCAAGCAAAATTTACTAACTGTGCCAGTTACTGAGGACACTATTCTGAAATTCTTTTTTCAGCAGTGAGCCTCTTCAAGTATCCTGATGAACTGATGAGTCACAGATACCAACTAACTTTCAGCAGGCACAAGTACTTTGTGAGGCCTGTGACAGATCAGCTGAGCTTGATGGTCTGTTACTTAGAGCAGCTCACAACCTCCTGAGCTGAGGTTCTCTCCAATCTCCCAGAAGAAGGTCTTGGGGCACACAAGCCATTTCCCACTCTTCTTTCCGGGTGGCCTTGGGTAACAGTGTTCCCTTTCACCTTCTCTTTGTACTTGGATCACACACCTGCTTTGATTTCCCATGGGTGATAGGTCTGTGTACTTCAACAACACAGTGCAGTAGAAACTGCTGCTACAGCTAGTGAATCTGCAGCATAGATCACAGGGCAGCCTTGCGTAAGATGTTAGTTCAATACCAGAGGAAAAAACTGTGATCCTAAGATAAGGTTGGGTTTTGCTGCAACTTCCTCCCTATCAGAACAGCATCAGACTTGTGGCAGCAGCACCAGCAGCCTCAGAAAGTCAAGTTTCTTTCTAACCAGAGCATCACCTGAATAAAATCCCCTTGAGCGTGGCCCTATGTGAACACCTGGTTTTGGGTGCCGTGTTCTGAGTTTTTCCAACAGAACAAGAGTCAGACCTTTGGTTCCTGCTGGAGAGAGTCAAGGCACATGTTATTGTGGCTTAAAAATGATTCATTGCCTTTGAGCCACAGTGAGCACGTGTGGGGAAACCTAATAAATATCCCCATTCAGCCAAGATAATGGAGAGAATTAAATTGGTTGGCACTTGGATCAAAGCTCATTAGCCCTGCATCTAACACTTGACAACCAGCGATGATATCAGAAAGGGGGTTTTCTTATGCCATTTTCTGCATGTATTGCAGGGATTGTTCATGTGTAATGAGATCATATCTTAGTAAAGAATGAGAAATAGCATTTTTGCCAGTTGTCAAGACCCATCTGAACATAAAGTTTATTTAAACAAATTTTTTTGCTATGAGCTCATATTAAATCTCAGCAAGTTTATCCATCTCTAATTTAGTTACATGGTCATTACATAGAAAATCCACTTCAGATAAAGCCAAGCATTTTCATCCTCTAGTTACACAAGTATCAGGTCACAGCAATTACGTGCAAATGTCAGACACCTACTATGCAATGGCACTCTTAACATGTGCATGCTCTGCACAAATAATGAGCAGCTTATTCTGCACAACAGTGTAGTGCATGTAACATTTCATGAACGGGGTGAAGGAAGTGGACAAGCCTGGAGAATGAGCTGACACTCTACAAAGGCTTTGTCAGAGTGCTCCCTTTCTGATAAACATCCCAAATGACTCCTTCCCTCTGGCTGACTTTCACAAGCAGCAAAAGAAACAGCACAACAGAATATCCAATGTATACCTCCTGCAGTGTGTTTGACTGTCTCCACCTCACTGACTTTCAATCTTTTTCTGTGGATTCCCAGCACACCTCCTGTGAGAAGATGGAACAAGTGAGCCACACCTGCTACAACATTTTAGCTATCAAGCCTTTCCTTTCCAGCCCTGCAGCCAAACCACTTATACACACCTAATCACTTCCCTTTTCAGCTACTGCAGTCTTCCTCACAGGACTTCTTTCTCCCTTTGCTGGGACAGAGGGATGTTTCTGCCAAAGCCATCTTTCTTATTGTGGTCATGGCAACTTCTTCTCTAGATGTCGGCCTGTTTCCCTAGTGCTCTCTAAAGAGGTCTGATGTCCTAATCTTGAAGATCTGCTGTGCAGCTCTTCTTGCTAAATCTAACTTTTTTCTCTACTCCTTTATTTCCACTCATTCATGCTGGCTACCTCCCCTGCTCTACAAAAGCATCCATCCCCTCTTTCCCTGTCCTCACCAAAGCTGCTCCTACAAACACCTCCTTCTGGCACTTTTGGCAGTCACAGCTGTGAAGAAAACAAATGAAAAGAGCCATCCATATGCCTTGCCATTGCTGTTCTTGTTATTGTCACCTTTGTGATTTCTCTTTCCCATCTAGTCTGCCTGTCTGTGACCTTCACTTGCTGTATATATGTTAGACACATTCATTTATGTGAGAACATAGAAAATATTCTCCAGTCTGATGCATTCACTGACCAAAGACTCTCACAGGAGAATTCCTACAGCAACATTCTCCTGTGGGACAGAGCTCCAGCAGTAGACAAGCATCTTTTTTATGGTGGGACATGAAAACATATCTTTGTATGAAAAGATACATGCAGGAAGTTCTTTTAAACTATTATATTAAAGTCATGGTAGCTGAAAAGCCAAAGAGAATGGTAAAATAGGCTAATTTAAAGCAAATCAAATTTTGTTATAACAGTGGTTCAGAAAATATCTTCCTTTCCATCCATAGAAATTAATCTTGACTTTTTTTCTGGGCCAATTTAAAAAAAGCAAATACGGGCAAATAAGTATTGCCATCTGGATCTACCAAGAGAGTATGTTGAACTCCAGTAAAGATGGGTCTTTGTCAGAAGAGTTTGACAGTGAAAATGCCAACTGACCACTAGTGAAACCAGTATGAACACAATTCTATTGTTATTTGACTGCAGCCCTTTTTACAAAAAAAGCACAAGCTGAGCCAGACAGAAAGTGAGGGACTAGCAAGCTGCACTTTGCAGCCAAACTGAAAGCCAGTGTTCTCAATATGCTGACCATAATCAAGGCCATCAGTCACTTCTCTAATTGTATTCTTCCTGGCTCCAGCCACATCCATATTTACCAGAGCAATCAAAATCTGCCTTTTTGTTTCCTTTTTTCCCTCTTCAGTAGCTTGAAAAAAACAAAACAAAAAAGCAGCCAAAACCTAATAATTTATAAGATGAATTTTTATTCACTCCACATGATGAGATCACTCTGAGAGAGCTGTTCCAGTCTCCTGGCTGAAGATCCTGAGGGGCAGGTGGGCTCAGGCCCTTTATAATTCAGTTCACTCATTCATCACTGTAAAATGCATCCATTTCACCATTTTATGTGTGTGTGTGTTTGTCTGCTACAACAGATGATGGGGATGCACACACCTACGTTAAGTGTGTGATCTATCTCACCACCTTTAAGGTTAGTGTGCCTAATCCACAGGCCTGTCTAAAGCCTGGCAATGAAAAACAACCTAAGGAGGTTAAGAGAACTCCAGAGCAAGAAGTGTATGGAGTCCTGTGTTTTAGTCACAAAACACTTTCCAAGAAGGATCATCACAAAAGTACTGAAGTTCAGTGGACATGCTGTAAAAAGGGTGTTGTGAGCTGGAAGGTGGATGGTCTCCCTCCCTAAACAGAACAGACCTCCACGAGGAGGTGGCAGTTACACAGTTTTTCCAGAATACTTCTTCCCTTTCCAATGTCAGTCTTACATGAACTCAGGAAACCTGCTATATCTTTATGTAAAGACAGGACTACAAAGTCCAAGTCTGTTTCCTGAAGGACCACTGTCACCAACCTCACAGAGTCAGGCTCCTTGGAAGGAAGCATTATCAGCCTGAATCTGAGCCCTTACATCACCCACACATCCTTAAGCATTTCTCACATTTAAGGCCTTCTATTAACTACTCCAAAATATTTGCAGAGCATAAAAATTATATTGCTATAGCATTTTTCATATGTAAATACATATTTAAATACTTTTCATCTTTAATTATATATATTGAAACTAATTTTCCATTTCAGACCCTCAGGCTTTTCAAACCAGCCCTTCTACTCTGTGCTGTCTCTTCTCAAGCCACTCTTTTTGGTACCTGATCATCTTCTGGGTGGTCTTAGGTAAGCTGCTCTCTCTTTGTGTGAATTTGCTTCTGTATCTCTAAGTTAGACTAGTCGTGTTTATCAATTTCTTTTTCACAAAGCAATGAAGAAATGCAAAGGACTATGCAAAAATTAAATGGCGCTGCCTTTACACAAGCTGTATTGTTCAAATTCTGTCATCAGGACTGATTTTTGAGGGACTATCAGAACAGGACCTAAACCTTTTCAGGTATTTTCAGATTATTTCTATTTTTGTGCAGCACACTTTTTTTCCCATTAGCAGCAAGTTCTAAAACAGAGCTAGCTATCTACTTGTTGGAGGTTGGCAGGAGCTTAGCATTCCAATGTAAAGTGATCTTTTTTTTGTCTGCCAATAATGCAATATTAACAAATTTGTCTTGATATTTATCTGTTGTTACGTCTGTTGTTAGACTGTATGAAGAAAACAAAACTTGGAACATTGCAGCAACCATTGTGTTAAGATATCTGATATGGCGCTGAAGACTTTCCTTCAGAGATTACCAGTTTCACGGCAATGCAGAATTGTATAATGCAAGAAGCTCTCTTGCATGTTTTCCATCTGACCATTTCAAAAAGCACTTTCTTTCATGGTCTCAAGAGCTCAGATTTCTTTTTTCCTGATTGGAAACCCAGCTTTGTCATGTTATTTCTGGTGGATTTAACATGAAATGAAGAACTAGCTGAACCAGCTGGGAAGAAGTCCATATCATATCCACTATTTAAATTTTCACAGGAAGACTATTTGGGGGTTGTCTTATAGCAATCACAGTATCAAGTTTCTACATACCAGTTCTGGACATAATGACGAAGAATGTAATGGTTTGTCAAACCACATGCTTAGTGCTAAGAAAGACCTCAGAAGAGTTGTGAATGGTCACTTAGGTCTTAGGTTAGGCTAAAATGAAGCTGACTAAAATCAGCTGTGTCATTTCACAAATGACATACGACTCATCTGAGCAAAAAATTCTGCAATACTTTTCTCAATTTTAAGTTAGATAAGAAACTATCCATTATCAGCCAGATAACTGAGAGTCAGGATCTTATCCAAAATAACTAAAAACCAGGCAGTAGCTTAATTACAGAAAATTCTTGAACTAGGACTTCAGAATTCAATGGTCTTCTAAAATACCAAATTCCTCTTTTCAAGAGTAACTGCAGCTCTCTTTCTTGCCTTCTTACTTTACTGCCAAGCACTTGTTTGTGGCAGGATCCTGCATGGATCACAAAAACAATTAAGAGTGAAAAGAAAAGCACACAAAAGGAAAGGGTGACAGAGCATCAATTTATTAGCTACAACTGGATCGGATCAGTGGGCTGGAATTGAAAAGGAATGGTGATTTTTATCCAGATTGATGACTATTTTGATTGTAATATTGATGATCAGCAGAGACTTACTAATCATTGTAACAGATGTGGCCTCCCCAATGCTGCACAAAGGAGACCTCTTGCCTAACAGGGAATAGTAATTATTGCCTGTTTTTCAAAACCTCCAGCCTGCAATTGAGTTGTCACAGTCTCCCAGACACTGCTCCAGGCACTGCAGACGATACCAGCTGACACACTTTGGGCACATCATTATGAGCATGAGTAAACCACATGATTTTAGCTCCTTTCCTGATAGCTAATGCACGACAGGGAGTCAGAGAGAGATGCCTTTCAGGAGGAAATATGGGCTCCATGGTGCTGCAATGTAATTGAGGAGAGTGTTCAACTGAGGACACATCTGAAAGAAATTGCTTGCATGCAGTACAGCAGGGAACGATCAGCTTCTGTAACAAAACTCTTGTTTCCAGCCTAAAGTATCCAAATTGTTTTTATATGAGACCCAAGTCAATACTATTGAAGACCTTTTCTGTTTATTTTCAATCCTTCGTCTATTGGATTTGCTGAAGAACGTTGCTTAAGTTGAGAGTGAATGCATTAACAAATAAATCCAGCAGCCCATTACAAATTATTTGTGTGCCAGGGGAATAATAGGTTTGTGCAGCTGAGAAAAAGAAAACAATTGCAAATGTTCACTTGGAATTCACAACACTTTGCGTTTAGATAATTTGGTTTGAGGCAATTGGTTTCCTAAGTCTGACGGTAACATAAATCACAGCTTGAAGCTCACTGCAAGTAAAATTTAGTCAGTCTGCCGAGAAATAGCAAGTACAATAACTGTGATAGCACACGATCTTTGAAAACAACACCTTCAAAGTAATTTATGGTAGTGAGAAGTTAACACTTGGTGCTGAATGTCTGACAGCAGCCATACAAGTCTGCATGAAGATAAGCTGAAAGTATAAAGTACTCCATGAAAGTTTACTTCACCTTAGTCTCTGTCCACAAACTACTAGTAAGCTATATCAAATTGAGCCATTTATTCAAAATTGTTCACACTAGTTCTAGGAAATTGTTCTGTTTCTATACAAACTTTGTACAAACAGTTCACTGCGAAAGAATAAGATGTATCAAAATGTGAAATATGCACTGTACTACATATTTATACTTACACTTGTTTGGAGAAATGATTGTTTGACAAAAGCATATGACAGTTTCTGTTAACACTCAGTCCAGATCCTGACATCACTGTGATATAAATAATACACAAATAAATCAGGAGCATGCATTTTGTAGTTGCTGTGAACTGAAGTATTCAAATGGAAGTGACAAACAAAGCTGTTACACCTGTACACAATCGTAATGGATATCCAATGTCTTACAGCTTTTCACTGTACAAAATTAGAAGTCATGCTTCTGACTGATGAGTTTTCAGAGCTTAAAGATAAAGGGAAAGTGAACTTGGAAAGATGAGGACCTAGACCAAGTTAACCATAACATCTCTTGTGTGCCATTTCCTGCTTTTCTGTTTTTATCCTGTGTTTTTACTCTTCTTTGGGTCAGTGTGATTAATAGACTCCCTTGATACCATCCATGCTATCTACATATGCAAATACATGGCTTACTAGAATTTTATGAAAATTCAAGGACACTTACAAGAAGTACTATAAAAAACATTGTGTCATGTTTTGTATTGTCTTACCTTCTAACTAATCTAATGTAAATTGAAAGAATTTCATGTATATAATATCTGTGTTGGATTAGTTTATCAAATTGATTAGAAAATGGATGGAAGTAGAAAATCAGTATAACTGCTGTAGGCATGAGTTAGACACTGTATTACTGAGAAAACTGAGAAAACCCTAAGACAAAAAAAGTGCCTCACTTAAAGCATTGAAATTTGACCCTTTTTTTTCACACACCAGCTTCAAGCTTCAGCTTCAGCTCTCGAGCTGGAGTGTAAGAGTTCTCTGAGCCAAAGAATCTCCTCAGAACCAAGGTCCAGCTCTCCTGTCAGTCAGGAGTCCATGCCTTGGGCCACTGGGGACATCACCTTTTCTGTTGCAATTGTTCTGCTCTGTATAAAGAGCTATTTGCTCATGCATAAACAGGCTTATTTCAGTTGAGTATCCTAACTGCTGCATCACTGATAGTGGGAGCTTCTTTCAGAACAGACATTCAAAGAACAGTTCAACAAAATGGCTTTTCTACTCTCACTGTATTCTCATGAATTTTACTTCAATGTGTAATATATAGCACAATTTAGGTTGGATCTAACTAAATCTTGGTATGTATATTCAGACTTCCTGACTTTTATATTAAAAGTCTCAGATCAGGTAAAACAACCTTACATGCTAGATATATGGATCAACATAATATCACTGTATTGTGTTACTGCTGTCTTCAGTTCCAAAACATACATTTTAAGCAATTCAGTTCTACAAGACAAGACAGATTTTACTCTGTAAGAGCTTGGAAAGTGTAGTGCCCTTGACATGAAATGCTTTAGGTGAAAAAAACCCTCTTGGCTTTCCTTAAAAAAAACCCCCTTAAATTAAAAAAAATATTCCAGAATCTGAGTTTGTACATCATCAACAAAGATTCTTAGTTCCACATTATTTCATGGTTTTAATACTACATTTTCTTAAAACAAGAAAGAGATACTCAGATGACCACAGTAACATAAATACTTGACAGTTATCTTCAGATTTCTGATTATTTTGAATTTCATATTTATGCATGGCAAATTGCTCTCCATTTCTTCAGGTACAAGATACCCCTCAAAGGTGTTTGTTACTACTCCCTTAGAAATAGACTGCTGTCAACAGCCCATCACCTTGCCATGAGAGAGATGGGCATATAGAGACATCTATGGAAATATTGCAGCTTTTGGGTTTGACCAAAGAGAGTATCACACTATGATCCCTGCTTTATTAGACTCATTAGAGAACTAGCCATCTCAGGTCCTACTCAGTATTTCAATGTTTCAAGTTTTCTGTTCGAGTTCAAACAATCAATTGTAATGGGTGACCATTCCTCAGTAGTGTTCTTTCAATGAGGCCAGAGAGCCGAGATGAAGTTCAGATAAGAGTTTTCCACTTTTTACTCACTCTCTCAAAATGAGACTGAAATTTCCTGAAGAGATGAAACAGACCTTGGAAAATTTTTACCACTTTTTTTTATTGTTTTATATCTTGGCACTTGCTGGTCATAACCAGAAGTAGTTGTGGACTACACTGCTTCTGAATCTGAAGAAACATTTCCTGAATTTCAGGTAACTTTTTCTTCCCTGTGTTGTAAGCTGGTGTTTACTGTGTCCCAAACCTTTGCTGTTTTTTAACATCTCCCATTTGTTGACTCAAGCTTTGATGATTTGGGTTGAATAGATCCAAATTATTTCAAATTCCAAGATTATTAAGGTACTATTTTTTCAAAACTACCACACTGGTTTGGGTGCTGTGTTGTAAAGATACACCCTGGTGTCTGAGCCACTTTGAACTTTTATTCACTGTCCATAGTGAAGTCCAGGTCTCACATTTTCCTGCTTTGAGGTCTGATTCTACAAAAAACCCCCAAAACTAAGATCAGGTCTCTTCACCTCCTGTAGTGAGTCACTAAATTTTTTTTTTAATATCTCTTGAATCTTGCTAAATATGATGAGCATTTACACTGATGTGAAAGGGGGCTATCCAGTTGCAGTGGGAATTTTAGTGTGAACTTTAGTCCAAAGCAAATTACTCAAGTTGATAGCAGGGTTTTGCCTCAGCCAGACTCTGCATGTGATAGATCAATGTGAGACCTGCAATCATCACAAGTTCCTAATTCTCAGGTTCAGTCTCCAGTAAAAAGTCCAGTTCTTTCAAAATATGAAGAATAAACAATATTTTCTAGCAGTTCATGTTGAAAAAATCTAGCACTTTAATCCATATGTGTGCCTTTTTTTAATCCTACTATGTCCATCACTTTAAAAGACTTTGCTTCTAGGCAAATAATTTATCCATGCCTGTATATCTGGATAATCCTATCTTTCCATAGGCCTAGAGGATACACTTTTCTGAACTACATATCTGTTCCTTCACACTCAGGTAAGACAATACGTTGAAATGCTGAATGGTAAGTAATTGTTTGGTTTTGTACGAAATCTGAATTTTTAATTCTGTATTTTATTCTGTCAAGCAGTCCTGACACAACAACATCACAGCAGGAAAGACAGAAACTATGGTTTCCATTTTCTATCTTTTTGTAATAGCCATAAATCTCAGTGTGAAGCTGAAGTCACTTTACATTTCAGGTGGGAATTTAGTATTTGTTTTTTAATATCCTTTTGTCAACACTGCATATTCTGTGATTGTAGGAGATTTGTCACAGTTACACCAATGTAATTAGATGGTGCTGAAAAGACTTTCCTGGAAGCAGTAGTTAAGCAATAAGCTCTGTCCTCCTGCAGTGAAAAACAGAGTGCAGCACTATCTTCACAGAGTTTTGGTGTGATAACAAGCTGGGGAGGTTGGATTTCCTGAGCCAGAGGTTCAGCTTCTCAGAGGTCTTCCCACCAAGAGGTATGACAAACCAGACAGATTCACAGACTTAGAAGAGTCCGAAGGAGAGAGAGAAAAGAGAGAGAGAGAGGGAGGGAGAGAGAGCCCGGGAGAAAAAATGCATTGAAAATGAGCCTGACATCTTCACTCAAAATAGCAAACACTTCCCAGAAATTTCATTTTTTCAACAATGTAACACTGTCAAATGAGATCTGACTTTTGTTCAGAAGGAAAAGGAAAACTTTTCTAAGCTGACAAGGAGTCAGTGTAGATACATAATCTATCTCAATTGAGGTAGCTGGGTTATGAAGGGGTCAGGCTGCAAGGAAATTCAAACTAGGTTGATG
Organism: Entomyzon cyanotis; assembly: GCA_024500445.1. NCBI lineage: Eukaryota > Metazoa > Chordata > Aves > Passeriformes > Meliphagidae > Entomyzon > Entomyzon cyanotis. Next base: position 27,531,655 of record JAKEPQ010001021.1, on the reverse strand, counting down.
CTTCAGACAGGTTTATGCACATACTACAGAGCTAAGTTCAGGACCACAGTGAACAGTTCACATCTTGTACTCTTCAAAACAGCCAAATCCTGACTTCTTGGGAAAGAGAGTCTTTTGAATGAAAAAGAGAGTCTTTTGAATGAACAGAGATCCTGACACTCTCTGAAAAGCAGAGTGGCTGCATTTTGGAAAGTTTATAGTAATTTTCTTTGGGATTTCATAGTATTTATTGTGCAAACAATTGTACAATACTGAGATGGGTTTTCAGGCGGGACTTGGGCAGGGCCCCATGTAAAGATCTCATGATTAGGCTCACAATGAATAGAGGAACAAGCTGTTTGGCAAGAACAACATTTCATTTTTAGCAAGCTTCTTGGTCATTTTAATAATTGTTCTCTATTTAAAGAAAAATAAATTTGCTGTCTCATGACTGGTGCTGTTTCTAGGACTTGCTGGGTTTTTTTTAGAGCCCTCTGAAGAGGGAGACTAGCACATGACGTATTTCTGGATCAAAGTTCCTCAAAGTTTCTCACTTCCAGTTTTTGGGTTTCACATGAGTTCACTTCAAGTCTCCTGGGCTGATGTAACAAGCTCACCTGTGTCCCGCATTTGATAGCATACTGCAAACATGTTTCTGAGAGGAAACCAGAGAGGAAAATATTAAACAAAACCCATATCAGTGAGAGAATGTGGGAACATACAGAAGCTGCATACTGTCTTAGGGAAGGAACTTGCTCTCATCCTGCTTCCCTCTCAGCCAGCATCACTTAGCAGAAAGCTAAAGGATGAAGCCTGAGAGGCTCCCACCTCATCCTCTCTCACAGGCCATGGAAGCTCTTGACTTGTTGAGAAAAAATGTTTTTCTGCTTAAGGGACTCTAGCTTCTGGGGAAGCTGGAATGAATTTGTGGGAAGTGGTCAGTGCTTTGTGGTGCCTAGTGAGACACTATTTATGAAGTGGCTGCTTTAATGAGCACCCCCAGGAATTTGCTGCACTGTTAATACACTGTTAATGGATTAGTCCATTCAGAACAATTTGAGCAGGCAGAAGAGGCTGACTGCATGAAGAGAGCATCAGAACAACCCCCACTAACTGCCAGTGTGTGGGGTTTTCTCCACAGTGAAAGAGCTAATTGCAGGTTGTTTATCTTTCAGTAAAAGAGCAGCATGCCTCCCTTGTGTTTGAGGAGTGAGAGTTGGTCACACAAGCAATTACAGATGGTCAGTGGATGTGTTGAAAGTTCATCTTCTAATTCACCCTGCAGTGACTCATTCATGTGCCAACACCTAGTGTTTTTACCAAAAGCCCTTCAGCTTGCTTTGGCTCATCAGCAATGTTCAATTTCTGCCAGTGTTAAAGGCTGTTTCCCACGTTGAAAGTTCAGCTGCTGTAGAGCTTCAGCATTGTAGCCCTCAGCAGTGTCAGCATGGAGTCATCTCCAGTGATGCTGTTCTGAGACTCTGGAGGGAATGGCCTGTAAGCATGTTTAGTAATTTCTAATTTTCTCACCTTTCCCTTTATATAAAATACGTACTTTACCTTTTTTACAACTTTCTCCTACTGATTCCTTCCTTCTCTTGTTAAGGAAGAAAATGAAGGATCACTACACTTTATGTCCTGATGGAAAAGCTTGCAGCAGCCTTCTACTGAACTTACTCTTGGAAATGGAACAAAACTATTTCTTGGTATACTGTCATGAGTGTTGAGACTACCATGCTATGATTAGATAGCATATAACTGCTTAAATGGCATCCACGATTCAGCTGCTATTGGAAATATCACACTGTTAATGATGTTAACATAACATCAGGACATGAACCTGTGTCTCTCTGATTAGTTTTCAGGCACTGTCACCTGAAATATGGACCATATCACATATCATCATATCATGTATCATCTATTTCCAAATTTAACTACCAGCTGTAGCTAAAGGTTTGCTTAAGTACCAAACAATATTTTATTTTCTAGTAGAGATTCAATAAGCAAAAAGTAATGGAAAAGGGAAATCATAGGTGATCTTCCATTCCACCTGGATCCAATTGTCTCTAATCATTTGTTTTGGGTGGAAACCGGTGAGTTATGGGCAGTTGGTATGAGATGACTAATGTCCTTTAGGTAGACTCAAGTTCTGACTCTGGGGACAGAGATCTGTTGAAGTAAGATCTGACATTTTGCCCTAAAAGTGTAAAGGAGTTTTTGAAATTACAAATGCTTTTATTTGAAATGTTCTCAGCTTCCTCAGAACAGATGGGTCTCACTAAGAACAGAGCCAAAGCAGGCCGCTGGTGTAACTCATCTTTTTTTAATACAAATCCAGGTGACTTTTCGTTTTCCTTTCACTCACCAAGTTTTCTGTCAGCCAGCATGGTTTCTGCAATTGCTTGGTATAGCTGTAGAAACCGGAGTGACTAGGAATAACTGAGTGAGCCTTACCCATTTTCTAATTTACAGACAATATCCCTTTGAACACATGAACTCCAGCAGGAGTCAAGGAGTCAAGGAGAAACCCAAGAAATGCTTTCATTGCTGAATTCACAATTTCCTGCTCAGTCTTGGTCCCTATCAGCTGTGATTTCAGGAGCTGGGAGAAGAGCATGACCCCAGGAGAACAGGAGGGCAAAGCTGCTGGCCATCCACTGCCTTTTCCTCTACAACCAGAGTGAAAGACAGGAGATGAAACAAACTTTGGCTCACTAAGTAGGTAGCTCCAATGAAAACTCTTCCCAGGACACTGAAAGCAACAGTATACAGTGCTGAGCAAAACTGAAAAAGTTTTCTTGTACAGCTTGACTGCTTTTCTATTGTGAAGGCAAATTGTAAGTATCTCTTGAGCACACAGAATAGGCTCAAAATTGCATACACACAATCCTACCTGCATAGGGCTTCTACTTTCTGTCACAAATGGAAACATCACAGTATTATCCTTGTGTGTCTGGGTTTCCCATTTCTGTCAAAGCCACTTTTAAGAAAAAGATAAGTAAGACTGATTTATTTTTTAACTCCTCTCTCTCCCCCCCGCCTACCCCTGAAAGAATTTGCTTGGAGTTTTGTGAAAATCATTATGCTTTTACATTTGTTCTAGTCATTCACTCCTAGAGAATAGAACACTTTATCATAGGCCATACCCCCTTTTTGCTGTATTTCATGCTCTGTCTGCCATGACTGCCAATGACTGGGTCTACATGCTGTGTACAGGCTGTTCACAGAAGTCAGAGTACTCTCTTCCTGCCTTTTGAAGGCTTTTTAGGCAGCCTCAACATTAGCCTTGTGACATCTGAGCCTTATGATATGTTATTTTAGCAAATATTTTTCAAGGGCTTAAAATTCCTCAGGGCTGTACATCTCATCTGTAGTCACACATCACCTTTTTACAACCTGACCCCTGTTTCCATTTCTCCCTGCTGCTTGCCACTCCCTGCAGCAGCTGGGAGTTACTGACCCCTCCTCTCGTGCCCAGTCAACAAGACGATACCAGTAAGTAAACCCTCAGCATTTCAGCCCATGCAAGCTGGATTAGCACAAGACTACTACTTGTGCCAAGGGCCATGCACACTGATGCTACTGCGGGCAGAGCTTCCCGCAGCCTGGCCAGCTGCTTGGAGGAGTGGAAGAGAAGGGGGGACCCAGGGCCTGCTGGCCTTTGGGCACAGCCTCCTGCTCCTCCCACGCTGTTCAGGGAGGAGTGCCTGGCTTAGAATTTTAGCCTCTGTTTAAGCACCTAGCATATGTGGCCTTGTGAAGGGGAAGGTTAAATAACAAACAAATTATGCCTTCTCCATTTTCTTTTCACTAATATCCTTTCACATGGAAACTAAAGAGGACTGCAGATTGTAGACAAATAGCAGCAAAAGCCTGCCCTTTTATCCTGCCCATCCCTCCCTGTGCAGTCCTCTCAGATTTCCTTATCTACATCTTCTCTGTAACTTTTCAGTGCCCAGCCTCACCATTACAATTTTTCATACCCTATGGAGCAATTATAACCTGTAATAATTACAGATATGGGAGTAATTTTTCCCTAAGGCAAACAGAAAGCAAGGATGGTAGTTCACCAGCAATCTGTGTGAAAGAATTCTGTATACTGTGCAAAACACATTAGTAGTTCAGAGTTACAGTTGGGAGAGAAATTCCCTTTATGTTGGAGAGCACTTTCATCCTTACAAAACGTACATCATGCAAGATGATTTATATCTGTGGTAGATCCAAATATTTGCAAATACGGACACATGCATATTTATATCCCTATAAGTATTCCTAGTGCACCTGCCATCAAAGCAGTCCTGGGTAAATATAATGCACAAAAGCTCCGCAGGGGCTGACTGTGGTTTCTCAGCTCTCTTCATAACTGAGTGCACACAATTTTGGGGATGTTCTCCCCAGACAGTTCCATTTCAACATAGTAACTCTTTGTGTACACAAGAGATATTATTTAACATACACAAATTGAATGTTGATCATATTCGTGCACAACATGTAGACCTTGCTAACTGCACAGAAGCTGTGTGGACAGGAAGTGCAAGCAAAAACATGTTCATGCACAGAGTCTGAGGGATGCTAAGTACTGTTTATGCTTTACAATGTCAGAGTCATGCCCATTCTCTCTGAGGATGTCTGTGCCAGTTGTTTTTAGAGTTACTCTGCTGTTCTGGTCCTTAAATATAAAACGCTTGGTAAAGCCTATATAAAGACAAAATAAAAGATGTCCTTCACAATACAGATGAAAGTGAAGCTTTGCCCAGCAGGGCTAGTTTTATGTTCTGCAAATGCTGCATGGACAGAGCATACAGAAGTCATCTGAGATAATATAAAGGTAGTTTTTCCACTGGGGCTATAGAGTAAATTTGGTTTCTACTCATTTATATCCTGAAAATCTGGGCCACTTATTTTATGCTGTATTTTGTTGTCTTTAGCATAATATTGCCCTGAAATATGCAATTACTTACACAGCTTCCTGTTTTAAATTCCATGGTAACTCTTCTCCTGCCAAAAGTGGATTGCTTTTAATAGGATTCTGTCCCTTTTTGGCAATATGTGGTTTTGTATACTCTGTTCCCATCCTTATTATTCATGTTCTGTATCAAGAGACTACAAGCTCATGAGGGGAAATTCAGGCTGTGATAAAGCTAGTGGCAGGCCTCCCAGGCATTCTGGAAGGCTGCTGTTCCCACCAGGGTTGTTGCATTCCCACCACACCCTTCTGCTAATGAAGCAGCTCCACTAATTGCACTGGAAGGGAAGCCCTAAAACAGTCACATTGTTTTTCCTCAAAGCAGATAGGCCTGGCTATATCCTTTGATTCTCACAGTCTCTCCTGCACTTTTAACCTCTGGCTGTAGTCATGCAACATCCATCACGAGATGCCTCCTCCGGGACATCCCTGGAGCAGCCAACAACCCCCTACCCACCACTGCCTAAACACAGCAGGTGAAGAGAACACCTCCTGTGGAATAGATGAAGGATGCAGATCTGACAGCACAAACTTCACTGTCACCTTTTATTTTGTTGTTCCTGTCTGCTCTTATGCTGGATAGTTCCCTTTTGACGTGGGGGTAATGCCTGCGGGTATAATCTGACAGCCTTGCAGATTCAAAATATGCCTCCAATAAATTTTCTACAGGGTTCACATTCTTTGTTTTCCTGATTGGTTTAGTGTGCTCTTGTTGGGAATTTCAAATGCTTTTGTGCCATGCATAAGACTGAATGCAGACTGATTCCTTTGTGAAATGTGACAAATACAAATATGGAAAGAAAAGCACATGTATGCATATATATACAGATACATTTTTATATGGTACAAGATAGTATATTCTGTTTAACACAGAAACCTAATGCAATAAGATTGTAAATGTAGATCATTTACATGCATAAACATATTGAGTGCTAAAAAATTTTAAGTGCTTTCACACTCTGGCCTATTCTCTGGAAAATGCTGTTTGAAGAATTCACTACCAGGGTAAAGCATTTGCTACAAAACATTTTCAGAAGCAGATTTTTGTAGCTTTATGATGTTAAACATGCAAATCAATGATACTTGCTTGTTAAGGGTTTTTTCCCCAGAAAACAAAAGGGGAAAAGGAAGGGGTGTTCTCTATCTTTTCAATGAAAACATTTTATACTTTATATTTGAAATACTATACTTGATATGGGTTCTTCTCCTTCATAACTGATATTGTTACTCAAACAGCAAGGTTATCTTCCTCATGACAAAACTGATAACTGCACAAGCAAGACTCCTTAGTGGAACAAATAGGCTGTGAAGCCTTAAGATATGAAATAAAAGTAAGATCAGAAAGGAAATGTTTAGCAGTCAATATAGCAATTAGAAGGAAAGAGTTTGAGAAATGTTTCAGAAACATCAGTACACCAGAAGTGGTCGTTTCAGAGATGACACCAGAAAATGTGGCCCTGCTTTCAGGCATTTATTTGCCAAGTTTTGGGCCAACAAAATAGTGTAAGTATTGTTCATGGACAACCATGCCTCTTTGTCACAACACTTGAGCTAAAAAACATTCTGAATTGAAGGGAAAAGACCACTGTGGATCTCAAGAGTTGCTCAACACCCACACTACACAGTGTAGGAACTGCTGCTGTGAGGCAACCAAACGCCCAGCTGCCACAGTATTTGATTCACCTGCTACCTGAATCCTGTGAAAAGGAAAGCAAAGCCTCATAAGTCCTATTCACCCTGGAGACCCACAGTTATTTCACCTACTATGAGTCATGAGGAATCATGTGGGAGTATTAGAGAGAGCCGTAGCAAACCCACAGTGCCTATCTCTCCTACTCCAAGCACAACAGTACTAGCAGTGGCACTTGAGAGGGGAAAAGCCACCATCCTGCCATGCATTTGTGTGGGAAAAGAGGTGTCAAGGGCTGGTCATTACTAGACAAAGGTTGATGTGTTTACACTGAAGCCTTCAACATGCTGCTCATTCCAGTATAAACAGATCAAAGCAAAGGGTCTTATTATGTATTTGTGTAGCCCCAACAGTGAGTTAGGCACTTAATTTGCAATCTGAGGCTGTTCCCTTTGCTGTGATATTTCAGGCAGGATTTCCCATTCATCACACTAATCCCACTCTGGGGCTGGAGCACAAGGTCAGCTATCATTGGCTCTGTCATGCTCAAAGGCTGCAGTGCTCTGGTAATTAAGACTGTTAGATGGGAGGGCCTCTTTTCCTGCTATTTGATGTAGAGTAGGTGCAGATGAAAGATTTATAGTTTTAATACAAATACAGGACTTGTCTTTGACAACTTAATTGTGTTTGCAGAGAAGTTCTGGACCCTTTCTCTTGCCAAGTCATTACAGAAAGGCCTCACATCTTGGATCTACCAGGAAGCTGTTTGGATTAAAGAAACAACCAAAGGGACTCTGCATTAGTGCTGATAGAAGCAATAAACATTTGCTTGTCCTTCTGCTTGTAGTAAATATGTTGCTTAAGATAGTACATTTCATACTTTGAGATGAATGTAGGTATGTTTTCCTAACTTTTTTCCCCCGTGTCTATATTCATCTCTCTAATCAGAATTTTCTTTTTATAGTACCCTTAATAAAATCAGTTACTAGTAAAGTTAACAGCTACACTGAACAGGATTCTAAAACTAGATACTTGATCCTTTAATAAAAATGTGATTATAAATAACAAAGTATGGTTTGATTCTACAAGCAAAATTGCTTCTAAAGTTGTTTTGTTGCATAAAATCATTGCAACACTCCACATTTATCAAAAAGATTTTCCTCGTGCCCATCTACTAAGCAGAAAACATCAGGCCCACACAGAAAATTCCCTAAAAGTCAGGAATCAGTCAAGGCACCCAGCCAGTACATGCAGCTTTTTCATGGACAGGTATGTAGTAGTGTTTGAGCTCACACTGATTGCCTTGATCATCAGCATTGGCTTCTGCCAGTAGCTGCTGACAGAGGCAGACTTTTGCACTCTGCACAGACAGGGAGGTTTTTGCCAGCAGATTGTGGAGTAAATCCCAGTAAGTGAGGTGGGAAATCCCTTGGCACAGGAGCGCCTGGCTTCTATGTCTGGTTTTGGGAGAGGGGATGGATGGTCAGATGGCTTGAGACAGCACACCTTGTCCATTGTTTGGTTCATTTGTTTTGGGCATGGGATCTGCAGAAGCTTGGCAAGTTTGGGATCTGGGGCCTCACTCCAGCTGTTTGGTGTAACTCCTCATACAATCTGGCCCTTTAAAAGCAATGAAACTCAGCTTTTTTTTCTCAGAAAGCTTCCTATAAAAGGCTAGGCTTCTCCACTTGCATGGCTGTAATTACAGAGCATCTGAGCATTTTACAACCATTGTTGCAATTGTCCTGGTAAAAAGAGCTGAAGCACAGACTGGAAGACCGGCATTTAAAAAGCAGTTCAGCCCCTAAAGTGGCTGATAGTTTCCTGGTGATCCAGAAGTCTTTAGTCAGGCATTTTTCTCAGCATAGATGCGTATCTTCAGCCTCATAAAAGCCTTCAGACTGTTGCTATTCAGAGTCTTGAGGGAAGCAGAGCAACCCCAATTTCATGAGCTCCCAATATCCAGCATGTTCTCCGCATACACACACTGCCAGCAAGGTACGGCTCAAGGCACAGGGTGCCCTCCCTTGCAGGTCCTCTCCCAAAGGAAGATGTCATGGTTTGACACTGGCCAAACACCGGGCACCCATGAAAGCCACTCACTCACCCCTGCTACAGCTGGACAGAGGAGGGAAAAATTTAATGAAAGGGTCATGAGTAGAGATAAGGACCAGAAGCAAACTCTCTGAGGTCAAAACAGGCTCGACTTAGAGATGCAAAGTGAGCTTATTACTAACAAAATCAGAGCAGGACAGTGAGAAGTAAAATAAGCCTTTAAAAACATCACTTTTCCCCAAACCTTCCCTCCTTCCCACCAGCAGCTCAGGGAGACAAGGGGGTAGGAGTTTTGGTCAGTTCACCAAGGTTTTCTTCCAGTTGATCAGGGAGAGAAGTCATTCCCCTGTGAGACCATGGGGTCCCTCCCACAGGAGACTGTTCTCTGTGAACTTTTCCAGCATTGTTCTAATCCCATGAGCAGCAGTTCTCCCAAAACTGCTGCATCGTGAGTTCCTCCCATGGGCAGTCCTCCCCAAACTGCTGCAGCATGAGTCCCTCGTCCACGGGGTGCAGACCTCCAAGGACAGGCTGCTCCAGCTCGGAATCAGGGGCCCCCACTCTCCACTGAGTCTCCCACTGGAGCACAGCCTCCTCCAGGCATCCACCTGCTCCAGCATGGGCACTTCCCCCCTGGGCTGTGAGTGGATCTCTCCATCCCCCGTGGACCCCATGGGCTGCAGGGGCACAGCTGCTCCACCGTGGTCTTCACCATGGCCTGCAGAGGAAGCTCAGCTCTGGTGCCTGGAGCACCTCCTGCCCCTCCTTCTTCACTGACCTTGGTGTCTCCATGTTGTTTGCCTCACTTGTTCTCACATCCTCCTCTTCTCTGGGTGGAATAAACACTGTGCCCCTACCTTTGTTTTGATTTGTTCTTGAATATGTTCTCATAGAGATGTTACCACCATCTCTAATTGGCCCAGCCTTGGCCAGTGGTACATCTGGGATTGGCTCTGCTGGACATGGTGGAAGCTTCTAGAAGCCACCTCTGTGGCCCATCCACTACCAAGAACCAGGCCATTCAAAACCAATGCAGAAGGGCAGAGGCAGCAAGGTGATACACATGCCATTGGGAAGAAGCACAATGAGGGATCCAGGGAGGACAGGAAATGTCACCTCCACAGCACCCTCAGCTCCTACTCCATTTGGACAGTGGTGCTTCACCTCTGATCCCAGCAGCCCAGTGGCTGTGGAGAGCAACAACTAAAACAGCCTGAAGGAAGGACAGGCATCAGTTGCAGGCATCTGGAAAAGGTGAAAGCAACTAAATTAACACTGGAGAAGAAGGTTGTTTTTCAGGGTTTTCTTTAGCCTGGTTTTCCAGGGAGCAATGTGACTGTGCAAGCTGGGTCCCACCTTGAGTTCTTGCTGGAGACCAAAACCCGTGGCCAGCCCCCATGCCATGAGGCTTTCCCAAGAGCTGGTCACCCCCAACCCAGGGCAGCCTGTATCCCAGGCAGAGGTGAGCCAAGGGGTTTGGAGCTCAGTCTCAGGGTGGGAAAGGGAAATGGCTTTTGCCATTTCTTAAAGTGTCACCAAGGACTTCAACAAGGGTTGTAACCTCTCAGATGCAGGCAAACACAAACAAAGGAAAGGGAGCAGCACCAATCCTTGGCACCTACACCCAGAAGCCATGAGGCAGAGGTGGGTACCTTTCTGAGGGTTAGCAGAGGCTGAAAGGGAAGAAGTGTAATCTGTTGGAGTGGGACTGTCCACTCCAGCAGAACAAAGCTGTGCCCTCTCACTTACCAGCTCTGTGAATAATTCTCCCTTGTAGCCTGTGCTACAAATAAACCTCGTCACTTTTACCAGGTGGTGATGCAAACTTCTTCACACATAATCTAGATTCAGGCTCCGTATTGAGGGGTCTTTCCATAAAGAAGTGGTTTTACCTCATGTCCAAACATACTCAACAGGTCACCATGTCACCTCTGCAGGATGCAGCCTGAGGAGAAGATTTATTCACTTTTTGCAAAAAAGGACAGCTCTTTATTCAGAGGCCTCCCAGCCCCATATAATCTGTGCCAAGACCATCCAGCAATGTTTACATCGGACAAAAGCACTGTATCTACTTTTGTTGGGTTTTTTAACCTCATAATTTTCTTTTCATTCATACACCCATAGATCCTACCTCCTAGCTGGGTCCAGAATCCAATTTTTTTCTGCATTTACTTAGTGTTCCTAACAATCTGGCAGCACACACTAATTGTACACACATGGTTGTAGGATATGACTTTATAAAGCAGGGAGTTTTACAGCCCTTGGTTTTGGTGTGTCTCACACTGCAGTTTAACGGCAGAGCAGTCATGTCACCACGTGCTGATGCTCCTGCTTCAGAGAGCACTGCAGAAACAAGCAGGAGCCATCCAAGAAAAGACTTGGCCTGTGTGTTTAAAAAGCACTCCAATTCCTTTAATGAGACAACATTGACAGAACAGGAAGCACATTACCAGCACAAAGGGGAGAAATGTCTGTAGGAGGTGAAAGTTTTCATGGCTTTAAAACTTTCTGATTAGGGGGATTTGTGCTTTCTTCAGGAGGAAAGGAGGAGCTGGAAAGGTAACTTTTCACCACCTCTGAAAACCTGAACAATTTTTCTTTAAATACCTGAAAGTAGATTTAGGAGCTTAGCACTAGCCATTGAGCTTTGCAAATGCTGGCCAATAATAATGACAGATTTTCCCAGCTGAATCTTAAATCTATCACTTCTTGTTATAACCTCATAAAATGACACGCATGATAGATAGTCCTTTAGCACATCCCTTTGTGTTTCTGCAGTCAGTTTTCATCTATCTGTTATTCCCCACATCATTTATTGTATGTGTAACCCTCTCCTGAGCTCTAGAGGAGGTCCCAGACAATTCTAGCTCCACAGATGTGCGATTTTGGCAGGACCTCTCAGTTCTTGTTCCTCAGAAATAACCCTGCCCTGGCGCAGGGATGAAATGCTGCAGCAGATCCTTTCTAATTTGCTGTGAACGTCGAAGGAAGAAGTCCTTCCACATTGTTGCCATTGCACTGAAGGACCCTGCACTCTGGAAGGTGTCAGATGAAAAAATCATTCTGAATCAGATGCAAATAATTCAGAGAGCCTTTTTGAAAGTGAATACTATTTCAGGCTACTACTATGCATCTTTACTGCTCTTTAGCAGTGTACACTAATATGCACTGAGCTCTGAGCTGCCACGACAAGGCTGTTACCAGCTTCAAACCAGTTAATTATAAGCTGCCTCAGACTCACTGCACTGTCCCTCTCTTCTTGTCTACAAAAGTTTTGAAAAGACACAGTCTCACACTCTCTCTGTTTGATCTGTTTTGATCAAATACATGCCCAAAAGTGCCACAGTGCAGTGAGAAACCTTCAAAGCTCTTTAGCTGAGTACTTTAACAACCAGAGTCCCTGGAACCCTGCGATAGTAGCAAACAGCAGAAAACTATGGGCTAAGTGTTTGAACATTTCTGACAATGTCACAGAATATGTCCACCCTTGTATATCTCTCTGAATTTCCCACACAATCTGAATCAGGACAGCCATTTGCATCTTGAAAGTGTAGAAAATGATACACCAGAAGACAAAATGAAATAGTATAATAACACTGCAGTCAAGAATATATTTCTACTGGACTGTATCTAAAACAGTTCTGACTTTATTTGTATGGACAGCTTATTTCTTTATTGCAGATATGGCAATTCTCACATTATGGAGCACTATAATTTAAAATGAAATTTTGATTAATATCACTCAAAAATTAAATATTGAGATAGTTCAGTTCCTTCCTTCAAATCCACCAGGGAAGTCACAGACAACACATATAAACTCTTGGAGTGGAAAATGATGAAACATCCCAAAGGGTCATTATTCCTCACTACTTCCTGAAATCTGTTCCTAAAATCCCCCAAACTAACAAGCCTGTGGATTTATGATTTACTGAGAGGTCCACGGGTTTCTCAGACCATTCACCCAGTTTTCTGAGGAAGTGAGGGATTAGAAGGAGCTACACAAGCAGGTCAGCCAAGGTTCATGTCTTGACTTAACTGTTAGTTGATGGTGACATTTTCCAGATATTTATGGGGAGTTCATCTTGAGAGATGCTCATTTTATAGACATAAGGTGGAATTTTCTGAAGCAGGTATGCCCAGTGCCATGTGCATTCTTTCAGAGCAGCAAAACTCTTCTGTCCCACCAGCTTTTTCAAAGACAACTGAAACATAGAGGATGACACTGTGTTCTGTAGGTCAGAGAGGAGAAAGTTGAGATGTGCTATTTGTCCCAGGTTCCCAAAGTGGTGCAAGAAGACAGTGAAAGTCTAGTTCCTTCCTCTCCACATCAGGCAACTGTGGAGGTCCCTGCTAGCAGGGGGTGGACAGCACCTTTGCAGAGTCAACCCTGAGGCAGGGAAGTCCAGATACTTAACACTTTCAATAAGGGAGGTCTGTGTCTCCAACACGGGCTGGTACAATTCCTTATAAAGAAACCATTGATAACTGTCTTCTGCTGTCAAACAGTGTCATATGCAAATGGCATACTTGCAACTGTAAGTCTTTTGCTGTTCTTTAAAAGGCCAGATGGTCAATTTGTGCAACTATCTAATTGTTCTCAATAAAAAGCCAGAAGTGTGTGTGTTGCTTTACAGATAATTTTAAAAAGGTCAGGCCTGTGCCTTCCAGTCACCAGTCTGGATTGGACATAACACAGCAAGGGATGGTAATAGCCCATTTGTGAATGAGGGCTGAGAAGGTGAGGACTAGAAGAGTGAGAGATCACTCAAGACCCTTTTTGCATACACTGGTTGTTTCCATTCTTAGGAGTCATTTTGACTGGATGTCTAAATGAAAAGATTTTAAGCAGGACAGTGCTCTGTGGACATGAATTAGTTCAGTACTGGTTGGAAAAGGATTGTCACAGTTGTTGCAGATGCTGGATTTCAGTGCATTCAGATCGAATATTTGTTGCAAGATAGGATCAGTTTTCCCTTGATGCATATGTTATTGCTGCTTGCTACAGCTGTTCATAAGTGTTTCCAAAAATGATAACCACTCTTGCTAGTCCTCATTTTGCTATCATTCTCTTTCATAATGCTGAGAAAAATCATGTAGGCAGATTTTCAGATTATCATTGCTCTATTTCTCTGTAGTCTGTGCCCACAGAGGATGTGTGTCTCTTAACTGTTGGGCAACAGTAAGTTATTTGAGGAAATTTTACAGATATTTGGTACACCTGGGAGCACGGTGGGATGCAGACTCAACTGACAATGAAGCTTATACTCTTCAGCATATAGAAAGATATGGTCCTTCAGATTCCTGTGATTTTTATTGCAATATTTATAGGTATATCTCTATAATCTAAATGTAAAATCTATTGAGTGAGTGATGCTGAAAGGAATCCGTTCTTGTAGATCTGTTTAGAACACAGGAGATTTTATACCTGATGTAAGCCCAGGAATACCTTGCAGTTAGCAATACTCAAAGCAACAGCAAAGTACAGAGTTTACCATTCAGGACAGTGAGCACCAGCATATAAAGGAGGAAATGCTAGTGTCTGACACTAGTATGTTAGCTCTTCTAGGTTGGACACGCCTGCAGCAATACTATATTCTTTCTCTCTTTCAGAGAACTTTTCTTTGTTTTTTCCTTTTCTGATGTGTCTGGACATCTGTTGCCCACACAATTTTATAACTCCGAGAAAAGGAGCAAAATGTTTTTATTTTTAATAACTGTCTGGAGAGAGAAGTAAAGGTCTTGAATTTTTGTGACTGTAGCCTGCTGTTACATTTTTGTGCAAGAACAAAATTTTAAAATGTGGGTGTTAGCACTAGGGTTTTCAAATCCTCATTCAGGACAACAGCATTTCAGAAAAGAAAAAATCTATTAACAAAAGTGATTTGTACAAGAATGTCATTGGTTTAAATTACAGTATCTGTTTAATTTAATCTTTTCTGTGGAAATCTTTTAAATTCTGGAAATCACTATCATAAATTCTTTACTGGTCAGGACACTATAGCCATAACAGGTTTTGGAAAACTTTCCTAGTCCTCCTTTTATCTACCTTTCTCCTTTTGAGTCAAAAAAAAAGGTAGAAACAGCATCATTGAATCTTTTTTTTTCGGTGTCTACACTGCAAAAGAGGGATGCCTCTAGCCAGAATATGCTGTAGTGCCAGTGTAAATGTCTGATACGCATTTAGATACTCAGCACTTTGCAAAGGCTGTGGCTGTAAAACGTGACTGTTGTGCTTGCCTTTCACATACCAAGATGCAATGTTTTATTTTCCTGTACAGTACTACTTCCCAGCTTCTTTCTTGCTTATACTCACCATCAAAAAGCTCTTAATGGTTTGCAGAAACAAAGTGGGATTAACTCAATGTACCATGCTTCTAAGAGAACACAGGCTTGTCTTTTTCCTCAGTCCTTCTGTCTGTGACTGCTTATACTCTAATTCCAAGACATAAGGTCTACCAATAGAGGATAAGGTGGAAATCTCAGAGAGCTACTACAGTGCTGTAGCTCTGAGAAGGTGGATATGCTCAAGGAATCCATCAGAGGTGGGTCTTGCCCATCAACACAAGGACCATGTACAGAGGGGATACTGTACCAGTAACATTAGGTGGGAATCTCTTGGTCCACTTTGTTTATAGTGATATCTTCAGGCACAAAGATCTGCACCAGGGATCCATTAGGGGGTGTGTCTGGGGGGTGCTTGTCTTTAGAATCAGTGGAAATCTGGAAAGTACAGTGGTGGAGTCATAAGTACTTGTTATCTTGTCTTAAGCAGTGGCTCTAAACTGAATCAGGATAACTTTAACTTCTCTAAATTCAGAAATATGACTTGCTAAGATATGTGGAATTTTAATATCAAATGAGCCATTAGGAAGACACTTCTAGCCTTAATAACGATGGAGAAGCAATAATAAAAATCACTTAATAATAGAGATTCTGTGCATACCACTCCTATGGGTCCAAACAAATGAGGCTTAATTACCTTCTCACTTGAAGTTGCAAGAGTTCAGATAAGTGGATTTGAGATAAAAGCATTTACAATTGAGCTTTGCTGGTCCATACAAGGGACATTTTCCAAAAGGATTATTGGAGATATACATACTCACCTGCCTGCAGGCAAAGAAACTTTGTGCACTTAAATGCTCCCTTTCTGCTTGGGTTTTGCAAGGGTCAGCTTGCAAAGCTAGTGCCGTCAGGTTTTCAAACCCTTTGCCTTTATAATGAAATCTAGTTTCAAGAGGAGATTAAAATGGCTAAGGATTTTTTATTTTTTTGTTTTTAATAAAACTTTTCACTTTAATTATGGTAGGAAAACCTTCTTTTTGCATGAGCTTCTGGCTCTTGGGCTACAACTCTCTGAGCTGAGCATAAACAAGGATCTTTTGTTATTTTTAGACTGTCAGGAGCTCCTCCCATCTGGCAATCAGGAAAGCGCAGAACAAAAGGGTGTTTCCAATGAACACCAGCTTCAGCAAAAGCTTTTATGTTTCCAACCAACTTTGGGTCTGCATAACAAAGCAAAAGGAATGGTATAACATGTGAAGAGCTGTGCTGTGTAAACAGCTTGTTGTTGATGTGCGTTCCACTGTTGGACTTAGGGCTATTTTAACTAGTTCTGATGCAATAAAAGTTTAACATCCAGGCATGATGTGCCAGCTGATAAATGACGGGGGACAAATTAAAAGCAATTTTGTTTGCTTGAAACAACACTGTATCAGGAGTCTGTCAATTAGTTGTCAGCAAAGAACACAGTCATTATATGAGTACCTTCTGGCTATAAAAATTGTCCTGCTACTCTACTAGAAACTTGGGTCTAGCGAATTGCTGGTAGGAGGCTGATTTCAAAGTTCATTAGGCTGAAACTTGGCAGACCAATTCTCAGGCCAGATGTGCATGGTTTATTAAAAAAAAATTATATCAATCTTTTCAAGCACCTTTGATCTAGAACTTGGCAAACAGCTCAGAATTTTCAAAGTTTCATGTGGATGCTTTTTTTCCAAACTTCAGGTTAATGATGGTTTCCTTAAAGGAAAAAAACAGAAAAAGGGAGAAGAAGAAGAAGAAGAAGAAGAAGAAGAAGAAGAAGAAGAAGAAGAAGAAGAAGCAAAAAT
Organism: Entomyzon cyanotis; assembly: GCA_024500445.1. Lineage (NCBI taxonomy): Eukaryota > Metazoa > Chordata > Aves > Passeriformes > Meliphagidae > Entomyzon > Entomyzon cyanotis. The sequence continues at coordinate 27,514,917 of JAKEPQ010001021.1, read as the reverse complement.
AAAAATAAAAATAAAAATAGAAATAAAAATAGTTCTGTTTTAAAAAGCCTCATAAGCAAAGCTTTCAAGATAGCTATATTGGACTCCTAAATGTTCCCTCTTCCCCTTCTCAAATATTGCAGATAACAAAAATGCATGAACATGCCTAGTAGACTTGTTGCCATGCTTCAGTGCCAAATTGAAACCATGCCACCCAATAACAAACCTTGACCTGCAGTGTAATTGCTCCATTTTTCATGGTTTCCTCCTCTGTCCTAGCCATTTCAAATTGCACTAACCTGCCACCCACTATTCCAGACAAGTTACCAGCCAGGAGTCCAGCTTTTAAATGAAACAGGGTTTTAACTTCAAAATGGCATGAGGAATTTAAGTGCTTCAAGATGTATCATGTATGGCTAACCGAAGCCTGGAGTGCTACCTAATATACGACATCCCCATGGAAATGTCAGCAAATGCTACTGCAGTACAGAAATAGCAGAAGCTGACTACAGGAATGAGAATGAGGGGAAAGATTATAGATGTACTGGTGAGCTTCAATGCTGAGAGTTTTCAAAATAGGTCTGCAAATACAGCTAGATTTTTATTGAATCATGTCAAATACCCAGACGATTTTGAAGACTGAACAATATAATTGTCAATACAAAGTTAAAAGGTGCTGGTCATTAAAAGTTGTTTTTAATGGACATCTAGTCTGTTAAAGCAATAGTGAGTAAGCCTCAGCAGGGACACAATTTCATACTGACATCTGAAACCACTGATTTTCTACAGTCCTCCTGGTAGTTTTGGAGGTCCCTCTTTGTGCTTAGACCTGGATTAAAGTAAAGATGTTGCAAATGCTCTCTGCAGAGCCCTAGCTCCTTCAGAATTACAAGGATCTAATTTTTAGTCCCATTAGTGCTTACAATATTCTAGCCCAAGCCAGTTCAAAACCCACCTTGAAAATATAATTATCTGCCTTTCTCTGCAGGCAGCCCAGGGCAAAGAGTTGTGCCATGTAAACCATCTCAGCATTCTAGGCACTGTAATATTTAACTCCATCTTCTAGCAGAAACAGGGAGAGCCTGTGGCAGAGGAAAATGCTGGCTGGCCACAAATACTCCCTAAAGCAGACACAGCACAAGCTTAGACAGGTTTGGTGCAGGTTTGGTGCATGGCCTGGACTTAAGAGAGCAAGCCAGCAGTGCCACTCTGGCCTGCCCGAGGAAGGCTGCTGCCCTGCCTGGGAGGAGGACATGTGTGATTGTGGGATGCTAAGGAGTCTCCTTAATTCAGACTGCCTGGTCTGGGAGGATGAGCCCATATTGTCCCATCAGAAAGAGCTCTTGGGACTTCCTCAGAGCTGGCGATGTCATGAGAAAGGACACTGGGTCTCTGCAGCTCTCTGGCTTCTTGTGCTATCCTAAGGCAGAACAGCATCATTTGTGGGGAGAGGCACCTGTTACTCCTAGCTGAAGTCTGTTTGGCCCAGCAAAAACTCTTTCAACTTCAAAGAGGGGCCAGGTTTTTGCATGTCAGACCCTTCAGGATTGTTTCTTGATTAACGATATTAATAAGGCAGGTGTTTTACCCTGCCTGGTTGGTGTTTTGTCCCTGTAGAGGTGTAATCCACCAGAGTGGGACAAGGATGTTCAAGTAGTAAATCTTTTACCATTTAAATAGGGAACACTTTTTTATGGGGGATATGAGCAGTGTTTAAAAACTGCAAAGCTGAACACCCCAGGGATCAGCTGTAAATGAAGGTTAAGCCTTGTGAAGGCTTCTGCCTTGGCTTTTTTATTGGGATTGCTATAGTGACAGAGGCCTTGGTGTTTTATAACCCTGACCATATGGTTATGTGGTCTAGGGAAGGAGAGTTTGGAGAAGGGCAGGGGAAAGCAGGGAGGGAAGAAAGGTTGCTGTGACTGCTGCAGTGAAACTGGTGTGTTCAGCTTTCCCGTTCTGGTGTGTCCCAACTTACAGCACATGGCTACCAATTCCACAGACTATATGGGGAAATCACATGGGCATTGTTAAATCATTTAGTCTAAACTTCGAAAGAGAAAAATAATTAGGTGATTAAGGACAACCTGAAGCTACTTGATAATGTATGCTGAGGGGATGGATTTGCCTTTCATTACCAAGCTAGAATGACCACTAGCTGCTGAGTGCAGGGAAAAGGTAGGTGGTGAATTCTTCTGATTTTTTTTTCAGTAGGACAGCTGCTTATGTTCTTTCCATTATACAAGACACAGATGCACAAAGCAAGAGGTTCAATGCCTGCTGCAGAGAGCTCTATTAGTTCTGAGGTGAAATTGAACCATGCTAATTTTAAAGCACTCCAATATAGCCATTTTATTTCCTCCAGCTCTGGGTCTTGACTTTCAGCTAGAAAGATGGGGCAGAAAGACAGGGTGCAAGAAGAACTGGAAAAAAGAAGATACTAGATATTGAAAGAAATTTTTGAAGTACTGTACTGCCTCCCATTGGAAATTAGTACAATCCTTAATCTCCTCCTAATATTTAGGATTCACAATTCAAGAATTCCTTTTCCACAGGAAAAACTTGTTAGGATGCCAGACTGCATGCAGTAAGGCCTGCTATTCCATTTCTTTTCATCATAGGCATCAGTGGGAAACCTTTACAAAGACACAAAAGGGAATTGGGTACTTACTTCCCACTCAGTGCCTAAATCCCCTCTGTGCTGACGGAGATCTCTCTTTTGACAAATAACCAAAGAACTCTGAAGAAGGTGAAGTTGGATTTATGATTCCAGAAATTCTCAACAAAGGCAAAGTACTGAATTTATAGCTCACGTTTGGATTCTTTCAGATAACCTCCCTTGCTAGAACTTGGTTGGAGGTTTGTTTATCAATCAGTATAAAAGTTAAGATAGGAAAAAAATCAAGGATTGATTGGCAGGTGCCCATGTGTTTGCTGGCATTTGATTTGGTGATATTTATAAAATGCTAGAGAAACTGAGTATTCCTAAAGTATCAGTTCTGACATTACAGGAAGTCAACATCATCTCATCCTACAGAGAAAACAAGAAGTGTCTGTTTCTTTACGTCTGTAATGAGATGTAGCACATGCTGCACCAAGGATTTAAGAGCTTAATGCACTTTGAGAACAGCTTTATATTTCTGCTTTTTAACCATCTATACCAAATAAATGCAGTTTAATGCATTGTACTTTCATGATACCTTTATTCATTCTGTTATTTTTTGAGGCAGTGAGTATATCTCAGTCAGTGTGCAGTTCAGGCAGTTCTAGGAAAGCTAGAAATAAGCCATCATCAGTGGTGAAATTGTCAGATTGCTTGGTGAGTGCTAGTGCTCTGGTTTTGCCAGAGCAAACTCCTATCTCTGTGCTGACTGGAAAGCAACAACAAATGGCAAGTATTACTGAATTACTCCTGAAAGTCACAGAAGGGTGGCCTCTCTAAAGAGAATGAGAAGAGTTAATTGCCTCACCTCTAGAGGCCAGAGCTACGGTATTTCTGTCTGACCTGCAAATTTCTTCCAGTCTGTGATACTGCAATGCCAAACCACTAGCAAATCCTTACATTCCTCCCAGCAAAGCCGGGGTCTGGCAACTCGATTTTTTATTAGGCAATATTAACTTTTTATCCTAAGTAAAATTATTTGTGACCGGTGTGTGCCTGACACATTGGAATTTCATTAAGAAGTTAAAAAACAAAATAAGGCAAAAGGTGGATTTTGGCTGACATCTGACAAAGCACACACATGCATATGTCCTTTCAAATGAGAAAATCTTATTGCTGTCAAATGACAAACATATGGTTTTTTGTATTAGCATTTAGATTACCACTTGACTTACAGTTGTTGGGTTTTGTCTCAAGTGTTGTAAAGATGCTTGAGCACCTGCCCTAATGCCCTAAATCTTCTGCCTTGGAGAGATCTTGGACAGTAAACTCCATAACTGCTGCTGTGTGAAGATGGAAGCGTGAATGGCTGAACTCCTATCTCTGGGAACAAGGCTGCAGGGTGACACAGGCAGAGCACAGCCTTGCTGGGAAATGGCCACTGAGGAGTCTATGTGTTCAGTGTACCTGGGCAGAGAAGGAAATAGAAAACCTTATCAGTTCAGCTTGCCTTGGAGCTGCTTCATGGCTCATGGTGTGTGTGATGATTCTGCACCAGGCTCACAAACCTGAAAGCTCAAAGCTAAGCCCCATATGGATAGGCATCAAAGCAAATGTCCAAAGGGCTGTGCAGACCTAGGTGTCGTAGCTTCTTCTGGAAACTGACTCCGGTCAAGTGCACCATCTTATGAAAAGGAAGGTGATCATCACTAGCCTCCTATATGCCAGTGGATAAATTGAGGATCAGGTGCCAGCAACCCCTGGGAGCAGCACACTTCTGAGAAAAGAAATAATGTGTAGAGACAATTCCATGCCTGTAGTACATTGCATTGAAAATTATTTTAAAAGAAATTTTCATTTGAGTCTCCTAAGCCTTCTCAAAGGGTTTTAGTGATGAGCAGACCTCTGTATTGTCCAACTTCTGGGATAGGGATACAACCCTTACTTAGTAAACTTTACCTGTAGTGGAACACTGACACTCCAGCAGTATTGTTGGCAAAAAAGGCTAAAAAATGCATGGGAAGTGATCAGACAATTCGATCTGAATTCAAAGAAAAGCAGAACCTCTTGGCTGCTAGTAAAGTAGCACTGGGTCCTAGAACTTGGTGCCCTGTATCCTTTGGCTAGCCAAACTCCAGCCTGCTGCCTTATCAAATTTTCTGGTCCTGTTCCACCACATGCATACTTGAACATGGCATAAATACTTTTCAAATAATGTTAGTTATTTCATTTTATGCCAAGATGTCCATTGAGAAAGGCCTCTGCAATGCACATGCAGACTGACAACTATAATTCCAGTCATCAAGCAATAGTTGTTTGAACTGTTTTAAATCTGAACTGTGAGAGTCCTGGAGTACTTGGTCTGGCAAAACTCTATTGCCACAGTAACAAAAACAAAAAGCCTTTCTTCACCTAAATAAAAGTTAAGAATTCCTTGTATTCCTCACAGATATTTTCTTTCAAATGCTTGTTCTTCATGAAACTGAAACAGTCCTCTTATCTTCAGTAAATACATAAGGAAAAAGATAAACCTTGTTTATCTTCTCATGTTCTTCAAGACACACGGTAAAGATCAGATTCATAAAATCATAGAATGGTGTTTGTTGGAAAGGACCATAAAGATCACCTTGTTTCAAACCCTCTGCCATAGGCAGGGACACCTTCTACTGGACCAGGTTTCCCAGGGCTCCATTCAACCTGTCACTTCCTATATTACATAAACAATTTTAAAGCAGATTCAAGGCCTTTTTTGATTAGTAGCTCCACTTCAAAGTAAATGACATAATGTATCCTTTGGGAAGGAAACAATTTCTGAGAATAAAAGAAGACTTCACATTCTGCCTCATAGAAATAACACTAAGAATCTGTTAATATGCAAACCAGGTGTTTAGGAAGATGTTCAGAGGCTTTTAAATACAGAAAAGATTTGACAATTGATCTTCAAGCAAAAGTTTTTAGGTTAAAAAATAAGTAATATTAACAAGACCATGATATTTTATGATCTAAAATTAGGCACTTAGTTCACTAATTTCCTCTGGTTTCCATAACCCAGTGTATCAACTGAATATCAACTGCACAAGTAACAGATTGACATGACACAAGTCACAAACAATACAATTTCTTAAGAGGCTTTGTAAAGGGCAAGAAGTAGCTTTTGCTCTATTCATCCAAATGCATTTGTGCAAGAGCTCTTTGGGTTATGCAAGCAACCTAAAGCTGCCCTTCCAAATCAGTTAGCTTCTGGATTTTAATCACATAAAGTAAATGAGCTGTTCTAGTTACCAGCAGGGAAACAGTTGCCAATCATAGCGGAGAAGAAAGCAGACCAACTGCAGGGCATGAAATTAAATTCTTCCAGGCAGTAGCCAGTAATTGATACCACAATGTGACCTTTGCCTAAAAAAGCCAATTTAGAGTTCTTTGGAACCACAGCTAGGGCAGGACAGAGTCTGTGACCACCAGCACACTTGCTCAGCAAAGAAAGTACTCTGACAGTACTTTCGAACTCAACTGGCATGTAGCTCTGTGTCTTTGTAATCTGCACGAAATGATACTCTAATCTGATGCAGAAAGCATTCCAAGAGTATTTATACAGATCTAATTTAACAATTAATTTATAATGTTGCAAAATAAGAGTACAGCAATTTTGTGTACAGATTACAAGAAACTGAGAGGTTTTTTTGGTACTAGGATTATGTGTGTGCCATTAACCAATGATATTTTTCCCCAACCCTATAGCAGAAAAATTAATGAAGAACCTGTTTTAGTAATCCTTACATACCCCCTTCAGAAATCAAGCATTGCTTCTTCCAGGAGGACTCTGCACCTCCCTTCTGAAGTGCCAAAGCCTCTGGGCTCTCACTGACCTCACACCAAGAGAAGAAAGTGGTTCTCACGAGATCCACAACCAGCCTTGAGCCCCATCCATAAACCAAGGCTCCTGAAAAAAGGCACACAGCTGGCTCAGTCATCCCAAGCAAAAGTAGCAAGCATTGCGGAAAGACAATTTATCTCAGCTGCACGTTCAGGCAGCCTCCAGAAGTGTCCATATCACAATTGATGCTGCTCAAAGAGAGAATCAAGAGTCACCACACGCCCAAAACAGGCCCCTCAGTTAGATGACCAAAGAAAAGAGGGATCAGTCTCATTGTACCCACTGAAGCCAGCAAATGCTTCTTCCGAGAACTTCAGGTCAGGACCTACACTCATCTGCTACCAGTGAAATCAAGAGGAGCTTTGTCACCAACAGCATGCTGTCCAGTTCAGGCTACAAAATTGAGAGCATACATAAGGGGGTCATTGTAAAATTACTTTCTTTCACACCTTACAAAACGCAGCAGTGACTTAAAAAGGAGTCCTCGTGCCCACACTACTGAGACCCTTCCTGTGGATTTTCTCCAGCACACTTTTTCCATAAAATTAATAGGAATACAAATGTGTTTAAAAATGGGCAGGATTTACCAAATTGCTGTCTGGAACAGACCCAGACCCAGTTCACTGGGACTTCTATGTGGAGCAGTGTTTGTAGCACTGAATATCAAACCTGCTGCTGACATTTTTACTGCTCTGCTGCAGGATTAGCAATGCATTCTCTCGTGCCACTGGAGTCTGAAGCTTTGTACTGAATTAAAACTAACGGACCCAAGAAATGCTGAAAATGTTATCAGCTGGAAGAAACCAGATACATATAATTTAGAAATGCTTCTCCAATCCCACTTGTTTCCCAGGTTATTTTTTCTTAAAAACATGCATCCATAATCAGACATGAAATTCTAGCTATTTGATTAGAAATGCTTTCTATGTTTGGGCTTATTAGAATACAAAACCAAGTGCAGAAGCAGGAAGAGATTTTAAAAAAAAAATCCCCACGCAATTAGATTTAGCTCTCTCAGCCATGTCATTTTATGATTGCAGAAAACTGGAAAATCATGGTTCTATTCAATTTAGATTGCAATCAGATATTAATTTCAGATTTCAATTAATATTATAATTTTGATGGGGGGAAAAAGGGCAAAATAGCAAAGATAAAAATGAGCTACCAATCTCTGCTTACAGATTGAAATGAAGGTCAAAGTTCAGAAATACAGGGATGAATAAAAACCCCACGCTGCTCATTATGGCCACTGCATACCAGGGAAGAGCAACCAAGCAGGAAATGTCCTTTTCCCTTTAGCTTGGATTGCTACAAAAATAACTTTCTAACTGTCTCTCATCTCATCTTCCTAAAAATGAGAGTGATGGCTATCACAGATTTCTTCAACATGCTGGTACACCAACAAAGGAAAGTTGACACTTGGCTGGCTGTTCCGCTCTCATAGCTAGACCTCACTCTCAGCTGCTGTCACTCAATTATAATATTCCAGCAGAGAGGACTCAAATATCTCTGAACCTCACACAGAAATGAAATTTTGCTGTTCCAGGAAAAGGATGAAATTACTTCCTGGCACAGGATATGTGTGACATGTTCCCTTCCACCCACACATGCACACAACAGACCTTGTTTCCTTCCTGGCACTGACCAAATCTTCTGCCACTTGCCTTCTCTCTGGAGTGATGCACCTTCCCCTGACAGGGCAGGCCCCAGCATCTCCTGCAGCCTCTACTCAGTTGCCTTGTGCACCTACTCTTCTGGCCCAAACAGTCCTGCAGTACACTGTAGTTAAATAGCTAAATCTGTGGAAAAGAGGCTACTGAGAGTCATCAGCATGTATAATCAAGTAGGCTTCTTCTGCTGTTTGGCTTTCAGGTTAATAGTGGTCTTCTGCTTGTTCAAGAACTTCCAGCAGACTGTGAAAGCCAACCCATAGAGCTAACAGAAAAGAATAGTGTTGAGGATCTATGTATAAAGTAATAAACATTTTCCTTGCTTTTAGCAGTCAAAGGGTTATAAGGAATTTTCTGTGAAACAAACTCATAATAGGATATGGCTAGAATGAGAATTTTGTGGCAGTAGTTCTGATGTGGATATTTTGATGTGGAAAACATCCCAGGTACTATGCAAAGTTGAGATAAAAGGCATAGAATAGCTTTTAACAGAGTGCTTAGTCTTGCTAATGTGGTGTCCTGAAGCCAAAAACATTTGGGCATAATGCTCTGCTATTTATCCTTGACTATCAATATTCAGTGTAGTTGAGGTAAAAGTACCCCATGCAGAGGTGAAACCAGGGCACTGCCTGCTGAGGTACCCAGGGCTTTCCAGCGTGGAGGCAGAGACCAGGCATGGGGAGGCTGAGGCCAGGCTATGACTGGGAGCATGGATGGATGCCTGCACCAGAAAAATGGAGCTCTTGCTTCAACACTAGCTCAGGTGAGGAGGCTGTTAGGGCAGCAATGTCCCAAACTGATAAAGCCTTCCAAAAATTAGGGCTTATCTTCTGAACTCTGGGCTGATAGAGCAAGTGAGCACCAGCTCAGCACAGCTGAGTCTGCAACATGCCCTGCTGCCATGGGCTTGCTCTGTGCTTTCCCTAATGCCGCAGTCTTCCCAGCATTGGTCCTCACAGTCTTTGTTTCACTGTGTAGTTGTGTTCTGTGCATTGAAAACCACGTTCCTGTGCTTTCCTTTCTATTTCAGAGCCACTTGCTATTGAAGAAAAAGGGAATTTCTCCTTGAAGAAGTCTGCTTACAGGGCCCAGTGACTGGAAACATGCTTTCTGCCTTCACCTCCTCTGCCAGCGCTCCACTCCCTCCCTTGCTTTCTGGTTTGGGTTGTGGTGGTTTTTTTGTCAAGCCATGACATTTCAGTGTTAATCCCTATGAGGGATAAGAACAGACTGTCTATCTCCTGAATGTACTTATCATCAGCTAGATAACTGCCCCATGAAAAGAAATTCAGCAAATGTATTATTTCTGTCCTAATTAAGTCCTCTTTCAGTTGAGTCAAAGGCAGTACAGCCTCGGCCAGCCTTTGGTAGCCCTGACCTTTTCAAGGTTCCTTGTTGTGGAGATTGACAGCTAGCCCAGGGCAAAAGCTCTCTGCATAGTCAGGCCAGGACCTTGTCGAAACAGCACAATGAGGAGTTCAATAGTTAATCAATAAGACAGACATCAAAATCAACATGAAGGGGTCTCATAGGGAACGTAATTAATTTTATGATAACATCTATGAACTAGTAGTGGAGTGTTATTAACAGATGACATTGTGCTCAGAGATTTTGGTGAAAGCAATTATCTAGCTGTGTGAAGGTTATTGTTCTGCCTACATCAAAAGATGAGGGAAATAAAGTGTAAAAACAACAGAGTTTCTTTATAAGCATCCATATAGGGTGTGTGTTTCACAGCCCAGTGCTTATATTTGTGTAGCTATGTGAAGTTTGGTGTCAATATTTTGAGGCTTTCTTCCCTAGTGACTCTTCTTTGGTTCACTGCTACAAGTCTATCCTGAGCTAGGAATTAATATTATTTTTAACTGCTGAATAAGGAAGGGTGATATTGTTTAAGTGTAAAGAACAGTGCAATTTATCTAATAAGAATGGCTGAAATTAGTATTCTATACAAAATACCATTGATGTCTGTATGTCTGTTGTTATTTCTTTATATGCCTAAGTAGGAATAAACATACATGGTTTTGTACCCAGATAGTATTTTGTGAAATAAACAAAAACCTCAAAGAATGTTTTGATCTACACCAGCCAGGAAAAGTTTTATTTGGATAAAATACAGATGGGGTTCTGGACTTCACAGCTGTCACTGTTTCCTTCAGCAAGCAAATCCAAAATACCAGGTTTTAAATGCTCTTTACATACACAACAATATGCCTGAGCCAGGGTCAGAAATTGCTGACCTTATGGCTTCAGTATAACCTTTTTGTATGTCTCATTCATATATAGACCAAAACAGAAAGAGGTGTAAGAGATTTTCTGCTTCTCAAGATGGCAGGAGTCTCACCAATTTGACAACTTCCATGGTGTTTTTATTTTGGGATGAAATCTATCAACACAGATTTTGAAATTTTGACAGGGTTAGGCCCTAGTCCCAGTGCAGATGTGAGCTCTAGACTACATGAGCTTTATACATCTGATCTTTTCCAGTCCTATTTTAGCACATTACTCCATCCAATCTCACTAACTTCTACTCTGATATTCATAAATACTCTCATTTCTCTCTTTAACCATCTATTTCAGCCATTTCAGAATACCATCTGAACCTGTTTTGCTGTGAAACCTCAGGCGCATTTTCTTTTCCCATTGCAATAATAGCATAATGGATTTTTTTTTATCTTATTGATGATGGGAAGTCACTAATTTTTTAATAAAATTTTTGTGTGATGCTGGCCATATTAAGAATCTCTTTACCTGGTGGTAGAAAAAGAAGTAGCACATGATATCTCAGTTCAGGTTTTCTAATTAGAAAGGACCCAGTTCTGACCTGCAACACACATGAGGGGGAAAGAAAAAAAAAGGGAAACAACAGAAGTGAAAAAGCATTTTGCACTGTTAGGGGAAAAAAAGTGCCTCTATCTGTAGTTGCTGCTTGTGTGTAACTTTTAACAAGAAATAGAAATTACCCAAATATAGACAAAGCATAGTCTCGAATTCCTAGAGTACTGCAAGAACCGAAATCTGCAGAGCACCATCTGTACCATTTGTATTGTTTGCCTGATGAGAATCTTGAAAGCAGCCTTTTTACAAAGAACCACTGTGCTATCTTAACTACAAGTCTAGAAAAAAAGCCCAAGAAAATTTCTGGCAGCACCCACACTGACAGGAAATTCAAACGTCTTCAAGCACATAAGCCAACAAAGCTGCTGCAACTGAACTCAGTCGTTGTTTCAATGTGTGTGAGACGAGCCTGAGGCTGGAGGTGACTGTGTCAAATAGAATGAAAGAGAAGGAGCAGGAGAAGGAGGGTGAGGATGAATAGAGCACCAAAACACGTGTTTTTCTGGGAGTGTTTGGTGGGTATTTCCATGCCCAGCCTGAAGGCTCTCTCCTCCGACTGCAACCTTGCAGAAGCCATTTGCCCTTGGGCATGATGCCAGTCCTAAGCAGAGCAGCTGGGGCTTGCCCGGCAGGAAATCAGCATTTCCTGATGCCCTTTGTGGCAGACCATGCTCACAGGGCTGGCTTGAATTCTTCTTTCCAATATGTGCCAGCTATTTACAGAGACTGACACTGTCATTTTATTGCCTTTCTACATTTCCTCTTCTTGACACATAGTGCACTATCTCCTCAAATTGTAAATCAGCTGTACAAATTCCCTGAGACATTTTTTTTAGAGCCTGCATTTTTTACCTAGTTGTATATTAATTATTCCTTATTTCATTTGCATTCATACACATACACACAGACTCATCAGTTTTACAACCACTATTAACATCAGCCTAAAGTGAACTCTGTCAGACAGACAAAGCATAGCCCATTTTGATCTGCCAGGCTTAAATGACTAAGATCTATCGGATAAGCTAAGATTACTTGGGATCAATACACATTGAAAATGGAAAGGTGCAGAAATCCAATTTGCCTTCCTGAGCAGAAGGGGAAGAATAAAACCAAAGCCAAAGACCAGCCACCAGCACACCACACAAACAGCTAGCTTCCCCATCAGTGTGCTCTTAAGTGCTTTCCTCACACTGAGGAATTTGACTCAGGTATTTTCTCAGTCTGTTTAATGTTCTATAACCATTGTTGTCTTGATATTGCATTCACATGCTCTGCTTTCTCCTCTGGATGGGTTGTTTTTCACAGCTCAAAGAAATAGCTCTAGGATTTTGTTTCTAAAATGACAAATTTCTTTTCACTTCATAAAGATTTCTTGGCAAACACCAAGCACTTTCCTTTCTCACTAATAAAGAAACTCCATAGTTCTTTTCTTCCTGATGGAGGATGACATCGGGAGGACTATTTGAGCTGAATTAGTAATCTTAGCTAGTGACTCACTGCAAAGTGAGGAAAACTTTGCACAAGCAGGCTCCCCACATGCTCATCTTCATGCTGCTTACTGTGCAAGAACTGCCAGCAGTGTTCTTCACCAAAGACCCATCAGCTCTGTGGAAAAGGGACACAATTGTGACGACCTCTGGGCTGTTCCTTCTGCTAAACAACCAGTGAAGCTGTCATGGGGCAAGAAGGGCTGCACACGGAAATCCAGCTCAGCTGGCACATGCTTACGCCTTTACCCTTAAGAAATTAGAAGGAACATTTCAATGGCAGGGTCTTACAGCTGGAACAGTTGTTCCCTTTTAGGAAACAGCTGAGCTCAGAATACTGAAGGAGATCTGCTGAATTTAGCATTTAAATTATTACTAGTAAAACTACATGAAATGAAGCATTGATTATTCTGCATAGTCCATCTATGGATGACACTGAAATGCTGTCACGGTAGTTGTAATATTAGTGTCCATAAAATCATCATTGCAAACCACTGTACAATCAGATCCCACAGACCAGGAAAAATTAACAGCTAATTTTTGTGTTATCTGAATGCACAAATCAGTTGTTTTTATTGTAGAGTGAAAATACTGCACTTGACTGAGTTGAAACCAATGAGCTTTCATTTCTATAACTAAGAAATACAGCCCTTAACCTTTTTTCTGCTTGGATCCAAGGGCTATTCTTCTTCCTTCTGCTACATGCACCATGGGTTCTTTTCTCCAGCCTTGAGAGGGCTGCGTTGTCCCTATAGGGACAGTGATAAGTGACAAATTCAGGTCACCTGTCTTTCAGGCTCCCTTACCTCAATTGCCCTTTTCTACCAAAAATTGATTCTACCCTGTCTCAGTGTTCCCTGAAGAAGCAATCAGCCCTCAGCATTACCAGTGACTGACAATCCTTGCCATTCCGCAGCTCTCACGCGTTCTTTCCCACCATTTGCTAATGGCTGTCTTTCCCAAGTCTTTCAAAAGCAGAATAATACATGCTTGACAATTTGGTTTGTATATGTCTTTAATTAAATCTTCCTGTTCTGCCAAACTAATCTCACACTTTCTGCACCCTGCAGATTAGTTTGCTGTTCATTTCTCCAGCTCTCTGATGAGAAAGGCTTTTTCAGTTCTGTGATATTGCTTTCATGGCTAATTTACTCCGTTAGAATAGGAGTTTCATGAATCTACTCACATTGCAAATCCTCTCCGTCATGTTCTTAAGGATTTCCAAACTTCTAAGAAATGAAACTGTTCCTTTCTCTCACTCATTTTCATAAATGTTACCATTTGCTGTAGCATATTTTATGGTGCGTTTATGCAGGAGTAATATGTATTTATAGGATACTCATAATTCTATAGGCATTAACCAAAGAATCAGTGTGGGGGAAATAAGGATGGGAGTACATTCACTTACTTCTTGGATTACACCTCACAGTTTGTAAAACACTTGGTGTCCAGATGATAACTTCTGTGGGAGCAGAGGGTCAGCTCTGTAGCCAATAAAAGCAGATGGAGCTCAAGCCAATTCCAGTTCTTTTATCCATGAGCAGTAACTGGGACTTGCTTATGAGTCAGAAGGAGAAAAATCCTGCTCTCAAAGTGTTGCTCCGTATTGTTTTCCGAAACAAGCGAACAAACAAAAAGAGGGCTGTGGGTTTCAGCCTGAATCCCTGACCTGGCATCGATTGTAATCTCACATATCACTGTATCATTGGCCCATCAGGGTGTGAGACTGAAGATTATTTGGGATCAGAATGAGCTGCCAGAGGCAGGAAAAGTTGGGAATCCCTTGAAACACGTATAGAGAACCATTTCTCTGTTGCAGTAAGTGCTGATGATGTAACTCAACCACACCCACAGTCCAGCAGCTGTGACCTGTGCATAACATGAGGCAAAGATATAGCTCAGATTTTTCCATCCCTTTCAAAATTGTGACAAAAATCTCTCTCATTTTACCCATGCGTTTGGGAATCAGGGGCAACATCTCCTTGAAAGTTGAGGCATTTAGGCAAATTGGTGTTTGGGTATGTGACTGAGAAACTAGTGATTCATCATGATACACATAAAAAACCTCTTTGATTATGCTTACAATCTGTTAAGAATACTGTATTCAAGCAAATCTGAAACTTTGTTTGAAACAGTTGTGAGGAATAGGTGACTTTGGGCAGAACTGAGGTGAGGCCAACAAGGAAACTCACTGGTGGACTAGAGACATGGAAAGGATATAGTGTGCTTATATGGGGTCCTCAGCTACACTGTGATACCAGCACTGGGATACCTCTAAGCAACCTTCTCAATGAGTTACACTGGAACATAGTATCTCACTTTATTTTGGTAAGGGTTTGGCACCAGTCCCTGAGCTGTTTACCTTTTGATTACTCCCACTTGTCACACCTGGACTTTCATGGAGAATTTGGACATCCAGTGACTCAACTGGTACAAACTGAAGATGCAAACTGGACCCTAGTAGGAGACCGAGCGTGGAAGGTCCTTCTGGCCCTTGAGAATGTAGTGCTGTAGAAGAACAAGACCAACTTATTCATTGTCCTAAGAGCTGCCTTGGATGTCAGCAATGCAGGTCGAGACCTGAAGTCAACAGCTCTACATCCAGCCTACCTGCTCTGCATCCAGGCAAATCAGCCTTCTGATGTGCAGAATGTCTGGGCAGCCAAAACCACCAAGTGCTTATGGCTATCCAGACACTGTGTTTTCTGCTGGCATCTCCTGCCCTCTAGCCACTTGAGGTTGCACCCAGTGTAGGAACTGGCTTTACACTGGAGAGGTTGACATTGGGTTTGTAAGATTAATTGGTAGTTGTGTATTATAAGCTAGTGCAAATTTTTCTCCTTGTCTACTGCCTTCGAACATCAAACAGTGGAAGAAGTACTTGATACATCACTCTATGTCATAGAAAAGCTAGGAAGGGTGTCAGAGGGCAGCAGGGCCTGGATAAAACCCAACACTTTCAGGAGATGAGGGCATTGCAGTACCCTTGAGAATGGCTCCAGAAGTCCCTCCTCCCTGTAATGGGGCTGGCACTAGCCTGTCCTGGGCACCCATTCAGAGCACTGCATTTACTCCTCAACTTTGTAAACTCTTACTGCTTAAGAAACAGCCTTTATGAAGCTACAGGCTTCGTTGCTATTCCTAGACATGAGTGCTCCCTCTCAGCAGTTCTTATTTATGATCTGAAGTGCTGCTGAAACTATAAAAGTTCAAGGGTTCGGTTGCTTTGTTTGCCTCGGGTGAGAATGAGGTGGCAGCTTTTGCAGCCCCACAATGGCCATTTTCTTCCTGTCAGGGTGCAAACGCCAGCTGAGGTCTGGCACCTTGTTTTATTGTGTGAAGACTGGATAGAGATTTCTCAATTAGCTTTAAATTAACTGCTTCTGGTCATTATGAGTTCCCTGAGGATGGGTGTGAGGGTGTTCTCAAAAAGGTCGTTAGGCAGCCTGCCTGTGTGTCCACTATCTGAGCACCCACCAGACTGCACCTGCCATTTCTCATCCTTAGGTTTACAGCTTTAATTAGGAACCTCCTGCATGTCTGGTCTTCACCAGCACCATCTGGCATGCTGCAGAAAATATGCTCCATTTTGGTTATTGGTAAATCCTGGGCAAGTCATTTATGTGTGTTAGAGGCAGGGACTGGAGAGGCAGAAGATGGGGTTAAAAATTTCCAAAGGGTTTCAGATTGGAAAGAATCTAAAGGGAAAATGAAACCTGCATCCAAGTTTGGGTTAGCACTGAGAATATTTATTAATATGAAGCTTTATGCAAACATTTTCATTGTTGGGACTTCTGCATATGGACTGTGCTGCAGCATGCTGGAACATGACCAGGTTTACCACTTCTCAAGTCAGAACTGGAAAATACGAGACTATTTCTTATTTATGGCTTTGCTTTTCAGGGCATATCATAACCAAGATTCAATATTTTATTTCCTCAGTATTCACAGCCACATAATGAATTTTGTTACAAACTAGGGTGTGTTTGTTTAAATATAAATCCTTGAACTGTCTGTGATGCAATTTTGTAAAACCCTGCACTCAGGAATGTCTCTAACTGTTTCATATTTAACACACAGTGTTCATTTCTATCAGTCTTTCAAGCAGGCTGTGAAGATATATATTGTAATTCTAAATACCCAGCTGCAGCCACTGAGACATAACTAACTCTGATCAACAAACCTGTGAATGAAGAATGGGCACTACACTGGCCAAAGTCTTGAAATCTGATAAGAAAGTGGTTGCCTGTGCTTGCCTGCCATATCTGTCAGTCCAAGAGACAACATTTTCTGAGGTGTGTCTTGTAACCATTACATGAGATGGGGAATCCCACAAACCGTGACTTGTAATATCTCTTCCTCTAATAATCTGCTGCTGGGATGAACTGCAATTGCTCCAGCCTTGCATACCATAGAAAAATCACAATAGTGAGACAAAAATTTATCCCATCCAGGTCTGGTTGCTGGGAGGCTAGATTTATCCATGACAAGCACAATGACAGCAAGCAGCACAATGAAAGATACCATCCACAAGGTATTTTTTCAGTGCTACAAAATACACAAGAAGAAAACCTGGTGTTTTAACAACTCAGTTCTCCTTCAACAAATGCAGCATGAGTCTAGCTAGAAAGGTAAATAAAATACAATTGGGAGAAAGGATGTTTAATGTGATTGTACCAACTGTAATTGAAAGATGGATAGAGGACACAGAACCTTAGGAAATTAAGTAGCTCTTGAAAGGAACAGTGGCAAATACAGACCTGGTTGGATTAAATTTCTTACTGCAGGAAGTACTTTAATAGGTGTCTCTTCTTGAGGTTTATATTGGACTCTTATCTCTGCATGAGGCTAGTGAGGACAGGTTTTGGATATGTTAGCTTCACAAAAAGTAGCAAAAAAGTTCTGTTTACTTGTAGTCACTTTGAAGAGTACCTGCAGTGCAAGCAGAAGCGTTCAGGCCAAACTCTAACTGAACACCAGTCTTTCTCTCAACCCTCCTTCTGACCTACTGTTTGTTTTTTCTAACATCAGCTGTGATATTGCTGTAGTGCCATATTTTGTGCTGGAATTGGCTGTACTTCCGTGATTAAAGTATTTTATATAGAAAAGAACTGCAGGATCGATAGCCTAATGTGTGCTAAAATGTTATGAATGTTCAATTTGGTTTGAAGTTTGGATGGAAATCCAGTCGGTGCTTATTCCGTGGAAACCCTTGCTCTTAACCCTCAGGGTTTAAATCCCCAGGTGATAAGAAATGCCATACAACCTCTAGCACTGAGAAAACCAAAACACATTGGGCCATTATTCTTTGCGGTGGCACACAGAGGGGAAAGAGCTGCTCTATTCTCGTCCTTAATTTGGTTTGTCGGTATTCCCCGGGGAGCTAGGGGGGCACACGTGAGAATGGCACTCTCGCCTTAGGTTTCCAAAATTTACCTTCAGTCTCTCCTCACCAAAGCACTCCGAGGGAGGCTTTTCAGAAGCTCCCACGGAGAGCAGTCAGGATCTGCTGGGGGTCTGCTCGGTCTGTTAAAATTCCGTCCCTAATTGCAGGCAGTGAATGGTCTGGCAGAACTGCTCCCTTCTCCTCCCCTGGAAACTCTCACGCTTTTGAACACTCTGGACGCAATTACAGGTCAAAGTCTTTGTGACCAGTCCTGACATTGTGGTTTCAATGGCATTTTGCCTGGGGGCTTTAACATGTCCTCCTCTCAAGTCGAGCTGAGAGGACCTTTATTAGCTCCTAACTGCTGTTTTGTTAATCTGGTGAATGGCTCTTTAGGAAACAACAGAGAAAATGCTTATTAATTCTGAACGCTTCATCCATTATCAAACACCATGCCTCCAAAGAGATCAGAAAATGACGAAATGTATAAGGAAATGTTACTTTGACCATAACCATCAGTCTTAATTATTTAGCATAGCACAAACTTTGTTGGATCTTTAGAGGAGGTCAAGACCTACAGCTCACAGACCCATGGTAAAAAGCAGTGACAACAAAATAATTATTTAAGTGAGGACTTTTTTTTTTTTTTTTTTAAAAGGAACATTTACTGCTGTGTTTGGCTAGAATACTGCACAGATAAATTGCTCCGAGTGAAAAGTGAGCAGAGAACTGGATTTTATTTCACTGATGCTATAAGGTGGTGTCTTAAATACTTTTTAAATTACCTAAAATATACAAATGTCATCTAAAACCTCCTTTCTTTTCTTGGAACTAGAGCCATTTTTTGGAACTTAAGCAGCACTTACAATGCTACTCCTATTCCAATAGGAACAAATAAAAGTAAAATTTCTCCTTACTTCCTACCCTACGATATAATTTTTTGCATCTGATTTATCACACCGTAACATAATGACTCAGCTGCATTTCTTTCATACATTGTTCTATTCACTCATAAAAGAGAAAGAGGATCAATGTACGTGCTGTGCAGAGACCTCCTTCAGTTACAGCCACAGAACAATTAACATTACCTCATTAATTTTTGTGGTTCCTTGAAAGCAAAAAAATCCAGATTTTCCTCTCTCCATCTGCCACTATTATTCAGCACAGACGGATGAGTAAGAAATGAGTCGCTTTAATTTGAACAAAATCTTCAGGACAGAAATACATGACTGCTAAAATGACTGTTCAGACTATCCTACTGCTCTCAAACTAGCTGATTTGGAAGACAGAAGAATTCATTTGTACACTGGTAATAAGACAGGGAACTGTTTAATTCTCCCTGATATTTTCCTTTTCCTTTTCCTTCTCCTTTTCCTTCTTTTCCTTCTCCTTCTCCTTCTCCTTCTCCTTCTCCTTCTCCTTCTCCTTCTCCTTCTCCTTCTCCTTCTCCTTCTCCTTCTCCTTCTCCTTCTCCTTCTCCTTCTCCTTCTCCTTCTCCTTCTCCTTCTCCTTCTCCTTCTCCTTCTCCTTCTCCTTCTCCTTCTCCTTCTCCTTCTTCTCCTTTTCCTTTTCCCATCTTTTTTTCTTCTCTTTCTCTTTCCCTTTCTCTTTTCCTTATTCTTTTCTTTCCTCTTTTTCTTTTTTCATGGTAGCACAAGTAAAACACTTGTGTAAAATCTTAGAAGAGACAAGGCACAGATTGTATCACAGATGGCTGGCAAGATGCATCACCCTTCTAGCCCTGAATCCTGAGCTGCAGGTCTCTGGTAGGTGGAAACAGGGGCATGCAGAGAATGCAATGGACTCAGCTGAAAAGCAGAGATTATGAACCTATCTATATTTAGGTCACATATTACTGGGAATCAGGGACCTCTGAGTTTTTTGAACATGATGGTCTGCCAGAACCAGGGCTGAAAGGGGAGGTGTGTTTGTGTCAGCTGAAGGAATGGTCAGGCATCAAACAATGCCTGCTGACCAGAGGAAACGCAGGGTATGACTGCACTACACCAGGAGGTGGGACTCCTGCACTTGAGCCCTTCCAGTGCCAATGTTGCTGTAACCTGATGGCAGAAATAACGTTTAACAGACACTGGCTCAGGGTTAGAAAGCCCTTCAAGATATGCTTCTGCATGGGACTTCTGTTTTTACGGTCTTTCAGCACATTAAACATGTATGAGATCACTGTAAATGGAACAACAGAAATTTACAATATATTTTGCCCTCTGTCTCCACATTTCTTGATTTACACTGAATTCACTCCAAGTAAGGTATAGCAGCAGAGTGAGTTAGGAAAACACTCAGCATAAGCATTCCTAGATAAATTTATTATCAACATTCTCAGTGATCTCAGCATAAGTATGTCATTGTCTAGAGGTTTCCTCTGTAACATCAAGGAAAATGGAAACACTGTTACTCAAATGAGGCATTTCATTACGAGATAAATTAGTGCCTTTCTAATCTTAGTGTGCAACTGGGCACAGCTCTTTAAGGTAACCATTAAATGCTCTGGATCCTTCCTAACAAGCAGGCAAATGCAGCAAACTCCTCACTAGCATAAATATCCCCTGCCCAGTAAGGACCAATACCTAAATCTTTAGGTGCCAGTTTCTGATGAGGAGTGGCCTCTTTGGGATACACCTCTGTGTTACTGCACTGTGCTACTACAGAATCTACTGGAGAGAAAGCTCAGACCCACACTTTTCCTCCAGCAGGACTTTGACCATGATTAATCTCGTTTAGAATGCAGTTCAATAAAGCATATAAGCAACCGTCCAATTAAAACAGACATGCATTGCCATTGTTTTTAAAGATTTGGGGTAAAACTCAGACAAACAGACCTAATGAAAGTAGGAGTACTAATGAAAATACTCCTTTGAAGAAGTATCAGAATAATTATTCCAAAAAAAATTAGACAAAGTTCAATGAAAAATTAAAAAGAGTGTATCTATTTCTACTATTCAAAGAGAAATTATATTATTGTATGTCCAAATTGTAGTTAATTTCCAGAATTTTTGAGTAAAGAAAAGCAGCTATTGCCCTTGATTGAGGAAAATTAGACTCCCAATTAGCAGAACATTACTATGGTGACAACTGCTACAGGAAATATTTTGCTAGACAGTTAGAAAATTTTTAAAAAGTGAACAAAATCTAACCTTGCTGGGAGTGGGAATAGCCATTGTGACTTAAATAGATTACTACTGTTTTCAAGGCTACAAGGTTGACCTAGTGAGTGAAAACTGTCTAGCTCTGAATGTCTGTTTGCTGCTTATCCTCCATCATTTGCTGGCTGGATGAAAGTGGTATAAAAAGAAATCAAATAATCAATTAAAACAAAAAAAAATTTCAAGAATAATTAAATGCTTTCTCACACATTCAGTCTGCTGAGAAGCTCTTAAGGATTGCTATAGCCATATTGAAATCCTTCTGTAACATCATTCTTAACGCTGTGCCTCGGGGAAATGCAGATGATGTTATTCAAGAAGTTTTTTTGAATCTTTCCAAACTGCAGTTTTTTGGATTGTTGTGGTTTAGGAATGGTAATCCCCAATTTAGTGCTCCCACTGAAACCGTGCTGGCACTCACTTTTCTTCCCCTTCTAGATGGAAGCACACAAGGCAAAGATCATGTGTTGAGATAAGAACAATTTACCAGAAGCAGCAATGAGATAAAAAATGAACAGTAACAGCAACAATACTAAATAACAAAAAGGTACAAAGAGAGGGTGATTTAAATGTAAAATGCTCACCAAGCCCAGGACAATGAGACAACAGTGGACAGGCCCTCTGCCCCCTTTCCCCCTGACCATAAAGGACCAGCCCTTCTTCTTGGAAGCAAGAGAGAGAATCCCTTTCCCTGCCCCTGACAATAATGTAAGATGGTACTGAATAACACAATGTCTTGGCTCTGCCCACTCTCACTGATCTGGTGCAGAACCAGGATATGGATATAGACATAGATAGTACCTTTTAACAACCTATCATCTCATAACTCTTAATATATCTACTATGTGTGGCAGAAGACTCAGTATCAGTATCTCAAGGTAGCATGGCTCATTGCTCTCTTATTTATCTTATTTACACAATTAAAAGTTTGTATGTCAGTAAAAAACCAGCAGCACAGCAGCAGCTGCATCACCCTGCATACAGCGGAAGATATGCAATTAATAAATCTGTCTGGAAGTGAAGAGGATTCAGCATTTGCTATCAAAACCAGAATTCACATGGAGATCATTACAATTCAAACAGCTATTTGACCTGACTTTTTAAAACACCAGAATAAAGTAGCCTGATTGAATTCCCCCGGGAATCTGGTGTTCAGCTGGGAGAGGCTTTAGCTTTGTTAACTGTCTATGCACTGGCAAGTGTTTAAACTGGAGTAATAAGGTTTGAATTCCCAGGGTCAGCAGGCCAACTCAGAGTGTATTTTTAAAAGAAAGGCATGTTTTATAAAGCAATTAATAAAACTCAGATCCTAAGGTGGCATCTGTTCCATTTTTTTTGAAAAAGGCCTCGCAGAGTATCAGCAAATTGCCTTATTTCTTTGTTTGGGTTAATTTGAAAACGTATCTAATTGTAAAAGGGTCCTTGGAGGACTGCCATCAGGTATAGCAGTCATATGTAACTCTTCTGGACTGGCTTTGTACAAGAAACCATAAGAAATATTTCATTGAAACTGAAACCAAACCTGCTGTATGAGGGTGACAAGCACATATTCTCACTTTCAGGTAGGTTGGTGGTACCAGACAGAGCAAGTTCTTGTGTAGACCTGATTTATAAAAAGAACCACTAATTATGTTTTATTATTGTTTTTCTTTTTTTTCCATTTTAGTTATAATAATCCATCAAGTGAGCAACAAAGTATCACTGGAGATTGGCCTTTAGGATAATCTTACAGTCTGGTAAGAACTGTAATTAAATGGACATTAAATCTCTTAACCATTTCCGACTATCCCTCACACGTTTAAAACGTTAATCTCTGGCTTGTTTCATTATTAGTCACACAGTAACCTTTTATGCAGCTACCTTTGGCCTGATCATATAGATCCACTGTAAGTCAAATGCATCTTTAGGTTACCACGGAGCAAGCTTTGTACATATGCGGTAAATGCCACATAGCTTGTATAAATCAAATAAACTGTTGCACGTTGTTGGGATTTAGGTTTGCATTGTTGCTCTCACCATTCCAGGCTTGCAAAGAATATTTCAGTGTCACAGACTCAGTCAGCAGTTAAAATAAACAGCATTAACAAATCATTGCAAATTTGTAATGGAAAGTAAAAAGCAAAATAAATGTACATTTTTCATCTTAGAAAATGTTGTTTAAATCTCCCAGCAGAGTTTGGTACATTGTGATCACTTACATCACTCACTTCAGGCCCTGATGCAGATGTAGCTGCACTGCAGAGACTGTGGAAATAAGCTAACAATATGCATTTGAAACCTGACCTCTACACCAGAGCTCATGAAAACATTACCATGAGAAGCCTGCATGATCTCAGGCTCTGTGCAGGTGAAGATCAGAAAATATTTTCAGGGATTCATCATATGTTTTCTGGAGGACCCGTTTTAAAAATAGACATAGTTACCTCTCTTCTGTTAAACTCACCATAAGAATGTACCAGAGTATTTTCTCACGTGCTTACCTAGCTCTTGCAGTGACAATATATCACAGTTCACTTGAACTGGTGTTAATGCAAGAACTTACCCTGTCCTCACAAGGAATCCGATCCTTAACAGAGCTTGTGTGCAAAAGGGTTACTATGCCCAGCCAAAATTTCTGCACAATAATAACTGCAGCACAAGTGCACCATATGGAACAAATTATGCCTGAAAATACAAATCTTAAGACCTTCATTTTAATTTATTCTGCAAAACATAGCTAGAATTAAAAAAATTATAAAGGGTGGTCTTTGAAAGAAATTTCAAGCAGTCAAGCCCTACTCCAGTGAAAATGCTGTTCAGTGCCTCAAGACAATCCTTTTCCTTGTTTAGCCTTGGAAGATAACTTCTACTAATCATCAAACTGTGTTCACCTTAGGAATTACGATAGTTCAGCAGTGTGTGAGCTTACTTGAAAGGTGCAGTTTCTACGTGCTAATCATAACAGTCTTGCAGAAAGCTACAAAGACTAGGAAGAATTTTATTGCATTTTTGGCTGTGAAATAAATTAAATCCAAAGTAAACAGGGGCATGGGATTTCCAGAGTTAACTCACTTTGTATCAATAATTATTTCTTTTGCAATCAATGCCTAATTCTGACAATGATGTTCATGACTCATTATCATAGCTAATTTTTTTGAAAATTGCGTGTAGAGGGTCTACTTTGTTCAGCTATTTTTAAAATCTCTCCCTGTAGGTATAGTTGATCAAAGCTGCCTCTCAGTTAAGCTCCGTATTCATCAGAAAGTACAGAATAGCCTGCTGTCATGAAACATAAAAGTACCCAGTGTTTCTCCTCCTTGGGTAAACAAACATCTTATGCCTTTAGAACAATCCAAAGCCCAAGGCAGGACAGGTGAACTTGCCTCACTGTAGTTTCTATACTAACCACAGAGCATCCTCCTCAGCTTCCTGAGGCAGAGGGATGGGATATTCTTCAGTGTTAGATGTCAGAGCAGAATGCTCCCTTTTGTCATCTCAACCAGAGTCATGAGGAGGTAAAGTGAAGGGTGTTGGCTTGACACAAAGAGCTATGATTTTCAATCATTATCTTCAAAGCGGGCAGCATCTCATCACCTGCTGTCTGTTTTACCTGCTAATTAAGCTGAGACACCTTCACTTTGATGTATACGGTTGGCCAGCAGCATAGCTTCTTCACGGTGTTGCTCACAGTATGAGGAAATGTATAATTCAAAGCTATTCAATGTTTATTAATAGAACAAAGAAAAACACACCCATGTCTCTCTTCTTCATGTACCTAAAGCATTACTATGGAATGCTGACCTGTGAATTGGCTTTTAAATAATATTAATCACCTGATTTTGGGGATAGGGTAATGTCACAGTAATTTAGGAGCCATTGCTTCTCATGACACTATCTCTCCTCACCCCAGATGGAAATATCGTCACTTCTAGTACCACAAGGATGATGACATCACTGAATTTCTCCAAATACTGTCCAAAAATGGCAAAGCTGCTAATAGTTTACCCTTGTCTGTTTTCCAGATGTTACTGCTGCTGCAGGCAGATCTCATGTGATTCCGTGTGAGTTGCTGGTGGCCCTGCACTTTCCCAGGCCAGTCACACAGGCACACATATAAGAGTTTAGGATGACAATTTAAAGTGCAAACTTACAGGTATGTCAGTAGTACTACTAAATGACTGGAACCTTATTTGTGTGGGTTTCAGCAGATAATTGTACCCAAATATGGAAACCTTTTGTGAAAGACTGGTGTTGTCCCTTACAGGCATGCCACTTTATAGAACTCCCTCAGAACTGAGAAACAACATTATTAATACAGAACATAATTATCTTCTGAACCATCTTTTATTTTTTTTTTTCCATTATAACAACATTCTATCACCAATGCAAAAAATTCCAGGTTATGGCATGGGTTTTTGTGTTTAGAGGACACCAAAAGTCAGCAGTGCTCAGGATGTGGGGATAGCAAGGCTTCATCTGTGGCCAATCCTACAGACTGGCACAACTAAGAAGAACCTGGTCCATTCTCTTGACACCCTCCCTGCAGATACTTACAGATATTTGTGGTGTCCCCTCCCAGTCATCCCTTCTTGAGGCTGAGCAGGTCCAGTTCTTTCAGCCTTCCTTCCTAGGAGAGATGCTTTAGTCCCTTAGTCAACTTTGTTGCTCTCCTGGATCTGCCTCAGGATCTCTGTGTCTCTCTTGTCCTGAGGAGCCCAGCACTGGACACAGCACTCCACATGTGGCCTCTCCAAGACTGAGTAGAGGGATAGGATCACTTTGCTCAACCCTAATGCCCCCAAGACACCATTAGCCTTCTTGGCCACCAGGACACACTGCTGGCTTGTGGACAGCTTGTCCACCAAGACCCCCAGGTTCTTCTCTACAGAGCTGCTCCCCAGCAGGTCAGTCCCAGCCTGTGCTGGTGCCCAGGGTTGTTCTCCCGCAGGTGCAGAACCCTGTATTTGCCTTTGTTGAATTTCAGATGCTCTTCTCTGTCCATCTGTCCAACCTGTTGAGGTCCTTCTGAAGGCTTGCACAGCATTCTAGGGCATCAGCCACTCCTCCCAGCTTTGTGTCCTCAGGGAAATTGCTGAGGACACATCTATCCCTTCTTACAAGTCATGGATAAACAAACAATTCTGGGAGAGGGTGACATTTGCTTTCTTCCAGTCCTCAGCACTCCTGGTCTCCATGACCTTTGAAGATGATCATGAGCAGCCTCACAGTGGTGTCCGCCAGATCTCTTGGCACTCGTGGATGCATCCCCTCAGGTCCCATGGACTTGTGGATGTCAGCTTTGTCTAGGTTCTCTATCTCAATCCTCCTTGACCAAGACAAAGCCTTCCAGTATTCCTTTACCCTGGTTTCCTGGATTCCTGATGGCTGGTCTTATCAGTAAAGGCTGATGCAGAGAAGGCATTCAATAACTTATGTCTCGTCTGTGTTCTCTGTTACCAGGACCCCCTCTCCTTTTACTAATGGGTCCATATTACACTTAGTTTTATTTTTGTTATTGATGTATTTGAAAATGCCCTTTTTTATCCTTGACATCCTTGATCAGACTCAATTCCAGATGGACCTTGGCCTTTCTAATTTCATTTCTATTTACTCTGATCATCTCTCTATGTTCACTCCAAGTGGCCTGACTACACTTCCACCTCTTGTGTATTTCTTGCTTATACTTGAGTAATGGGAGAAGTTCTTTATTCAGAGAGGGGTTCTTTATTCACCCGTGGAGGTTCCTTGCCCTCTTGACCTGGTTTCTTTCTCATTGGGATTCATTGTTCTTGAGCCTGGAGGAAGTGATCCTGGAATATTGACCAACACTCTTAGACTTCTCTTCCCTGCAGGATCTGTTCCCATGGGATTCTCCCAAGAAGACACATAAAATGCATAAAGTGAGCTCTCCATGTTCATTGTCCTGCTATCTCTTCATTCAACACTGCACTCTACAATCTTATGGTCACTGCTGACAGGGCTGCCCCCAACCTTCACTGTTTCGGAGTCATTGGGAGCAGGAGTTCATTACAGTCCCTACAGAACACCATAGTGGATATCATTAAAATCCCATCTTTATATGCATTCCTGCAGAGCATCTGAGCATCTGTGTTTTAATTCTAGGAAAAAATTGATTTCACTGAAAGTAGTTTGGGGGGTGGATTTTACTTTTTCAGCATCATAGTGCTGTTGTTGTTATTGCGCCTACTAGCTAGAAAGACTCCTCACAGTAAAAAAAAAAAAAAAAGCGATGTGAGATATCCCATGAACTTTCATGTAAATGGATGGACTGGAAGAAGCAGGAAACTCTGAAACTCTCCTCTTGCAATTGAGGCTGCATGTAGGAGGGTAGAAGTGCTGTGTGGGATTGGCCTGAGATAGATAAACTTCAGTTCTGTCTAAAGAAACTTGCTAAGGGCAAGAGCTCACACAAGTAGGTCAGGTCACTAGACTAATAACAAGCAAACTTTCTGGATTGAAAAAAAATAGAAAAATCCTGCAAAAGGAAAGCTGAGTTCTTCAGATGAACATACTATCCTGCCTAGGAGCCACAGCCAGACTGGGGTATATTTCTGACTTTAGGAGGGGAAAGGGGTACAAGAAGCTGCCTCTCAAACAGCTAGATTCCACTTCCCTCTGATTTGTTGTTGGATTTTTTTTAATCATGTTTTGATCTTTGTTTGAGGGATCATAAATTGCAGGGAGAGCACTCCCACTGGCCTAATATTTTAGGATGGTGACAACAGGAATAAGTCAATATTTCTCCCTTCAATAATTTACACATTGCCATGCTTCAGAAAATGTGACAAAATGACAGCCAATCCCTGTGATCCCCCTCTCTTGATAAACTCTGCAAGTCGGTGCCAAATTTAATACAACCAATCATTTTTGTTCAATTTCTCTCTTAACAGTGCGTTTTATTTTCTTACTGGACTTTTCTGGAATGAAGCCCTTGACCAGTGAGAAAAGGCAGATCCTTAGCACTGTATCAGCAGCTCTTCCCTCAAGACTCATCCCCATGCTTGTCCTTCCCTCTGGCAAGTGACAGGGCAGCAGCAGAGCTGCCAGTGCCTGTCCTTTGATGATCATCATGGGTCTTGGATCACACGCCCCACTCTGTAACTTCACCCATTTCAAAGTCATGGTGACATGCACAAAGACAAGAGTGTTTAAGTCTTGTTTTTCA
This sequence comes from Entomyzon cyanotis, assembly GCA_024500445.1. Lineage (NCBI taxonomy): Eukaryota > Metazoa > Chordata > Aves > Passeriformes > Meliphagidae > Entomyzon > Entomyzon cyanotis. The sequence goes on along the minus strand of JAKEPQ010001021.1, from coordinate 27,486,755 downwards.
CACCGTACACTGCTGTTACCATCCTACAGCCCCTTCAGTATTTCTACTCTAATCAAGGAAACCCGCCATCTCCCACTGGCTAGAAAAGGTTCAAAATGGTGAAAGCAGAAGCCTCATGACTATTCACAGCTGCAGGACATTGGCTGTTGGCTGCCATTCATGTGGCCCCCAGCCTTTGCAGGTGCTAAGGAACAAGTGAATGGTCCTTCACATGGGTCAGAACAATCCCAAACACAAATATATGTTGAATGGAGAATGGATTGAGAGCAGCCCTGAGGAGAAGGACTCAGGGATGCTGTTTGACAAGACACTCACCATGACCCAGCCAAGTGCACTCACAGACCCAAAAGCCAGATGTGTCCTGGGCTGCATCCAAAGCAGTGTGGGCAGCAGGGCCTGGGAGGGGATTCTGCCCTTCTGCTCTGCTCTGGTGAGACCCCACCTGGAACACTGCATCCAGCTCTGGGGTCTTCAGCGTAAGAAGGACATGTGTTTATTGGATTGAGTCAAGAGGGCAGTCATGATGATCAGAGGAATGGGATATCTGTCCTATGAGGACAGGCTGAGAGAGTTGAGGTTGCTCAGCCTGGAGAATGGAAACATCTGGGGAGACCTTACATTACCTTCTAGCACTTCAAGAGAGCTGGAGAATTTTTTATAAGGGCATGTAGTGATAGGACAAGTGGAAATAGTTTTAGATTATCTGTTTGAAAGAATCTCTTTATTGTGAAGGTAGTGAGTCACTGAAAAAGTTTGCCCAGGGAAGTCATGGATGCCCCATCCCTGGAAGTGTTCAAGGCCAGTTTGAGTGGGGCTCTGGGCAACTTGGTCTAGTAGAAGGTCTCCCTGCCCAAGGGAGGGAGTTAGAAGGAGATGGTCTTTAAGGTCTCTTCCAGCACAAACCACTCTATGATTCTATAGTTCTGGTACATCCTCAGCCTCTCCAGGGTTTGACCAGGAGCGGAAATGGCACAGACACACCCCAGTGGGATGCTAGGTTTGGGTGTCAGAATGACTGTTTTGTGTAGCAGTAAGAAAATATAAGGCTCTCTAGAGCATAATTTGGGGGGAAAGAGCTGATTTTAGCTGGATAACCTCAATTTTCCATCATATTACCGGGATAATATAAAGATCTCCATTCTTAACTCCTGAAGCAGATGCTTCAGCCTTAAGGACAGTCTCTGTTCCCCAACAAAGCCTAGGAAAATTAAGGATATTTTAAAAGCTCTTTATGTTCAAATGATTCTTGAAACAGGCTATTTTAGCATAAGCTCCAGAGACCACTAAAACTATCTAGAGGATAGTCTAATAAATATGCACTGCCCACGTCTACAGAAAACCTATTTCTGGTGAGTTAAAATGAGGTATACATGGTGCTTCTAACAGCATTACCAGCATCCCACAAACAGAGAGGTCCCTCCCTGCAGGGGAACATCAGCGAGCAGCCACAGCTCTGCCAAGATGGAGGAGCTCCAGCTGAGGAAGCCATTATCTGGTGTTTGTATTGGCTCTCATCATCTGAAAAGGGAGAGGAGCTCAGCATTTCGTTTTCTTGAGTTTCTGGGGAGAAGAAATGAGAAAAAAAATATGGGCAGACAGAGCTAAACTCTCTCTCTCTCAAATCTCTCAACTGTGGCATTTGACAGGACAGCTAATGTAGGAGAAAAGCAATCAGAAACCAAGAATCCCTGGACCAGAGTTTTAAAATGTCCAGAAAATATGCTGTCTTGGCTTGAAGTGCTCCCACCTCCCACACTGGGCATAAAGGTGGGAGACTAGCCAGGGGCTGGCTGTGCAGGAACAGGGTGGCAGAGAATTCAAACTTAGCCACTCAGTGATTTGTATGGCTTCTGACAATCCTAGAGCTGCTGGGTTTTGAACAGGCTGTTCAGACAGCACTGAACCTGACCTTTCCATGCTAAGTCTTAGGCTTTGCCACCGTGACTTTGATCCTCCCTCCTGTGCTGTCATGCAACGGCATGTTTTCTCTCACAATCCACATATGAAAATAAAGTATGTAAAGGTGACCCCATCTTCATGCTGCACTTCTTTACTTGATGTAGGTACTTTGGCACATGTGCAGTATTTGGTCTGAAAGAAAAACCGAGAAAGTAGGAGACAGGAGCCGTGGAGTTATAATTCTTTTCATTTCCATAACCAGCTGTGCCAATGGCCTTCAAAGTGCCTGTGAATGAGATTCAGAGATTTGCTGCTACACATTCACTCTTCTGCCAACCAGCATTATTCTGTTATCAATATTCTGCAGACATCTGCCCTTGGCTTTTTTATGTGTGTGCCTGCATTGAACATCACCACTCCCTTCCCTGGGTATGGCTGTAGTCAATTATAATTATGCAAAGCGACCATCAGCTCACACGGCAGCAAGCTCTGAAAAATGAAGTCTCTGCACTTGCCTCTTAGCAATAGGAAGATCACAACTCTTTGGTGTTTGATTCTGATCTCACACTTGTTCCCTGCTAATGGAATTTCCTTGACTTCAAAGCAGACACAATTTACACGGGAATGGGATCCTTGTTCAGCCCCATTAGTGTAAACTGCTCTCAGGCAGTCACACATACTGGTCCAGGAGAGTAAAAATCACTCCAGTACAGAGTTCTTCTACTCCTTTCATAGCTGACTTCCCCCTGAAGACTTGTTGTCAGCAGTGAGTGCATGTGAATCCTTCATCTTCCAGTATCTGATCTCCCATCAGCACAAGTGGGATTAACCATTCAGGCCAAATCACCTCTGACCATGTTTTCAGATTTTAGACCTGGCCTCAGTGCGGTGAGCTCAGTGCTAATTTGTAGTGTCAGTTGGAGAGAAAAAACATAACAGTCTAGGGAGGGGCTAATAATCACTAATATATTAATAGTCTTGATGGGATTCTTCTGAGACTACTCAAAAAGCTGGCTGATATCACCGCAAAGTCTCTCAATAATTTTTGAATGTTCTTGAGAATATGGAGAGATCTAAGTTGACCAGAAGCTGCTTAATATTGTACCAATTTTCAAAAGGGTGACCCTGAAATTACAAGCCTGTCAGTCTCACTTCAGTGACTGGTAAAGGTACAGAGAAGATTATTTTGGGAGGTACTGAAAAACACCTGAAGAACAAGCCATTGGTCACAGCCAGCACAGCTTCAAGAGGGAAAAGTCCTGCTTGTTGAATCTGATGTCCTCTTATGACATGATAATCCACCTAGCTGATCAAAGGAACTCAGATGATGAAATATTTTTGGATTTCAGTACAGCTTGTGATTCTCTCTCTCACAAGATCCTTCTGTATATATCATGTGATGGGTGAGCAACTGGCTGAGGGGCTAAGGGTTATGGTGAACAGGGTGATATCAGACTGGGGACCTGTCACTAGTGGGGTTCCACAGGACTCCTTCAGCACCAGAACAAAACAGTAGCAGAATAAAAAGCTTGCACAATTTTCTTTTTGGGTACGTTATTTACCATGTTGAAAGAAATTGATCTGCTGAAAGAGCCAACATTTTCCTAGGGAAAGGTTGTATCTCTTTATCTCAGACCGATGAATAAACACAAGGCTATGAAGGAGACGGATAGGAAAGTTTGTTTCTTACTGCATTCAGATGCTGTGTTCTGCACCGGGAGCAAGCGCATGGGAGATTTTACAGTCATTATACCTTTCCTTATGAGGAAGGACGTAAAATAACAAGCCAAATCTTTATCAGATAAATTATTATACAAGTTAGTGAATTCCTGCATCAAAACATTTGGTTTTACTTTAAAAAAAAAAGTCTAGCAATAGGTGCATGACTAAAATGAGGCATTGGAATATCAATCTGAGACAACAATTAACATCAAGCCTGGTAATTGGAAGTTTCCACCATAAAATTTGCACCAATACCATTCATGTAAAAAGCAGCTTGACAGCATCACAGCAAGCTGCAGGAACAGCACAATAAAGGCCATCAGAGACAGATTGTGAGGCTTTAAGCTGCCATCACGACCAGATGAGCTTGCAGACAGCTCTGCAGAAACACAAAGACAGAAAATCACCCTGTTCCTTAGGGTGAGGACCTACCTTGTCTTTTCGAGACATCCACCGGACAGGAGTATGCTGTGTTTCTGCAGCACCCATGATGCACTGCCAGCTCACACCCTGCCTTACACGGCAATGACTTTTTCCTCCCTCAAGAGCTACTTCTGAGTGTAAAGTGTAAAATAAGGAAGGCTGTTTGCTGACCACATGAGTGCATAACAGCATTTTCATATCTTTGCAAACCATGAGCAACCATTTGAGGAGAAAGGACAGTTGTAAAGTTGCTTATGGACAGAAGATGACAGGAGTGCTCTAGCCAGGATTGGCTGCATTCTCCACCCAGCCTCTGCCAAGACTGCTCAAAACTCCATGGTGTCACTGCTTCCCAAAGCTGGTGGCTTTGAGGGCAGTACTGTCCAGCCATCACCACTTGGTGAGCCTTCAGCCTGAGAGACACATTTGCTCATTTTCACTCTTTTAGAGCTACATGTTTCTCTGGCATTGCAGCTGGCACCAGTGTGGGAAAATGAAGAATTGATATATTTGTTCTGGCTGAAAAGCAGGAAGAAAATGCATGACAGTTGGTGGGGGACAGCCAGCACAGTACTAACTGCAGTGTCTTCTGCTGGTTTTTCCAAACTGGATTAAGCTGCCTGGCAGAAGATATCAGCCTGAACTCCATGTATACTACAGAATATGCATAAATATTACATACATTAAGATATATGCGGATCGCAAGGCATAGTAGTGAAGAGGCACCAGATCAACACAAGTGTAGAAATTCCCATTAGAATTTTAAATTCCCACTTTCACATTTTACGCACTAACAGTCCACTACATACCTCATGCCAAGTTCCTAAAACAAACACATTAAGCAATACATTTTGCCAGACTTTCCTACTCTCCCAAATTATCTAGGTTTGATAAATCCTAATGATATAATTCTCTCCATTTTCCCACAGTGTTTCACCCACTGAAAGAGGTTAAAATTCACATTTCTGTATTGCTGTAAAAACACATCCAGAACCACACTGCATTGAAACCTCATCTCTGTGTTTCTGTCTACCACAGTGAGTACCTCAGTGAAACTGAGGACCCCAGAAACCCCACAGAATGCATGGATTTCCTCTACAGAGCCTGCAGAAGGCAACTAAGACGAGTCAGACCACATCAGCAGGCTAAAATTTACTATATATAGATGTGTGCAATCACTAAAACCAAACCAAACAAAATTTTAAAAAATGTAAATGAGCCCCCTCTCAAAAAACTCCCCAAGCCAAACAACCCTAACAACTGCTATGGTCTAAATATAAACTATAATGACCTTTTTAACCTTAGTGTGCATATATCTGGGACTTAGATTTTACCTCCAAAGAGGAAAAAATGTTTTGCACCTAAGACAGAAAGAGATGATGAGGTTCTCTGTTTGTGCTCTTTGAGCTTAACCCTTAACTCATTAAGGTTAATAATAATTTACAATCAATGTCAGAAATGAGTTCAGCATAAACTCTAGTGGATCAAGGAGTGTGTGAGTTTGGATGACTCCTCCCTATTTTGAGGATTTTCAATGTTTAGAAAACTGCATGTGACTAGTGTCCCAGAGAAACAGCATACGCTAAGAGGTGGACTTGACCACTGATAGTTGAGCTTGATGTTGGAGTGGTGCAAGTGGTTTGAGTGGCACCAGCTTAACATTGGACTGTACTCCTCAGAAGAGGAACAATTTGGAAGTGGACACATTTTCAGGGTCAACTATTTCTCTTCAGCTCAGTCTCTGTTCCTTTCTGACTACTGTGAAGCGTAAAGAGAGTCTGGGCAGGCATCCATCACCAAAAGGAATGTCCCTGCCTTTCAGGGACTCATCTTTGCCTCTGTTTTCCTCTCTGCATTGCTGCCTCCAGCTCCCTCCTCCTGTCCTGCAGCACTCCTTCTCCATCAGCACAGCACTCAGCAGTGGGTCTTGCAATCAGTCTGAAGTGAGCACAGTGTCAGTCAGAGAGTTAAAAATGGAATGATGTCTCGTGTTCTTTTATTTCCTCAGTAGTCTATACCTCTCAAAAATGAAGTGGCTTGTTCTTCAGCTGACTTGTGTTCCTGTGCCAGGCAGGTAATCCATGAGACCATGTTTGCTTTCTTAATCTACCTGTTATCATGAACCAAGCAGCCCATCAAGATTGTTGTTTTAGAGTAGATATAAATTGGGAGATGAAGGAAGGAAGGGACAAGTTGAATTCTGGAATTCATACCTCCCTTTGTTTAAATCCTAATACAGAGGAACTACACATGCAAATACTTCAAAGTATGTCAAGTGTAAGCAGCTATTCAGCACCAGCTAATGCTGTATTATTACTGAATGAGTAATAATTAACAGCACAATATGAGGAGATTATTAATGTTGGGTGGTGGGTAGCAGAAAGCCCATTACAGGTTTTGTTATTATTATGACCTCGTGTTGAAAAACTTCACCTTTAACCTTACAGAAGTGTATTGTTTTGCTCTAAGATACAAGATCTCCTCAGAGGTACCCAGCACACTTCACTTGTCCTACAGTTCTTTTGACTTCTCTTCCTCCTCTCCTCTGGCACGTCTTTAGGCACGCCTGGTGATAGAGATGCAGTGAAGTGTAATGGAGGGGAAGATACTATAAGGGTCAAACACTCTCAGACTGTGTGATCTTGCTGTCCAATTCAGTATGCTACCACTTAGTCAAACTTTGGAATGATAACTAGCCTCTGGCCCCTTTGTAGCCAGCTCTGTTCAACTCACTGGAGATTTTGAAGATTGGTGCTTATCTCTTGGTCTCTCATTACTGCTGCAGCTGTCTGAGCTGTAAGTTGCAATCACTGCAAATAGGAGGACTGGGAGATTCTGGGCATGCAGAGTTAAATCAATCCAAAGGTTATTTATTCCACATTGATCTTCTCCTGCCATTTGCTGCATGCAACAAGAAGAAGCTCTCAAATGAGGTAATGCACATGGAAGGCATTAATAATATGTTGTGACAGGTATAGTAAATTAATTTGGAGACTATTATAAACAGTGTGAGAACACAGATTTTATTGCAATTTCTCCTGTGGAAAGATGGCAAAAATATCTCTTTTCTAGTAATTTAAGAGACTGAAGTTGCTTCCAAAATACTTTGATGAAAACTTCAGCTTCTTAGACAAGAGAGACTCCTCTTGACTGGACAGAGTCCAGCAGAGCTTTAGCAATTTAAACCAGCTGAAACCACGGCCCATAACATTATGTTTACACCCTCAGCTCTGGAGAACTTTTAAACAGGACTGATCCAAGTTTCTACAGCCAGTGGAAAGACTAACAATAATTTCAGAGCTAAACTGAGCCATTAGCCAAGCTTTTAGATGAAATGGAGGCATATATGAAAATAAGTCAGATTTCCAGTTCTGAAAACACAGTTTTGAGAAGGCGAACTGATTAGTGAGTCCAGTGAATAGAAAGAGTTGTAAGGTACTTCAGCTGAAGGAGACCTATAATTTATATTCAATAAAAGCTACAATCAACTCTCTGGAATTCACTTCACAAGAAACAGAGGAAAACTTGCAGGAAGGGGCTACAGACCAAAATGGATCCTTAGAAAGTCCAGCACAGCTAATCAGCAAAGAAAACTTAGTTTTGGAGGCCAGGAAGCTCAGAGCTAGGGTAAATATTGCCAAAAGTCAAACCAAGTTTGAAGTTTGCAGAGGAAATTAAATAGTAATAATAAAAGGAAATAATAAAAAGTTATTTCGCTATTTAAATAAAAATATTTTAGAGGAGAAAAGAAGTGATGTTTTTATACTGAGAAGATTAATGCTGGCATAGGTGTGTGAAAACATTTAATGAAGCTCAGCTTTGGTTTTCTGTAAGAACATTAAACTCTGGAGAAAAGGAGGACAGATATGAGATGAATGTCAGGAAATTGAAAATACTTCCTCAGGGGAGATGCAAAACTCTGAGAGCGGGATGTGCTCAGCCAGCAGGGAGCAGTTCCCTCACTGCAGGACACTCGAAGAGCTGGCAGTCAGTCTACATAGTTTTGTGAAGCTGTGAAGGAGACCAATCCACATGACTTGAGAACAGTAAATATAATAACCATAATTAAGAAAGTAACTTGCATCTAAAGGCCTGTTAGCTTGATTGTAATAGTATGCAAGAGCACATGAAGAATTTTAAATGAAAGGAATAATTAATGAGACGATGATTAATGAAAAATTAAAGAAAGGACAACAGCCTGTGCCCGCCAGCTGGAGGGTACCAGGCCAGCCTAACTCTTCTGCCTGCGAGAGTGTTGATTGATTGCTTTAAGGAAGGTAACTGGAGCCAAGTGAAGCTGTCCAAACATCTGAGAAGCACTTGTGATATGGGAAATCGTTAGGTAAAATGGCAAAGACAAAAAGGAAAAACTCACAACCTGTAGCAAGAAAGGAAGAAATGGCTTTAAAGAGAGATGGGAAGGGGTTGTGCTAAAGCATAACTTGCACAATTTTCTGGTAACCAGAATCTTTTCACAGCTGTTTGCATAAAGGACTTTGGTTGAAAAAGTAGGTGTGTGTGTGTGTGTGTTAATAAAATCTGCTCTTTAGACATTTGTGGGAGACAGCATGGCATGTAAAGACATCTGAACATAGTACAGGTAGAAACAGATAACCTACAGATCTCAAAAAATAGTAGTAGTGTGAAGTTTAACACACATTTCAAGACCTTGTCTTTAACATCTAACAGGAGGATTTCTGCAGTAGTTTGAGGATTCACTACTACATCTCTGCTAAGATCTGGGAAGTGAAAGAGAAGCAGAAAGAAAGGGTTATTTTATTCATTTACAGGAGTAGCTATGAGAGCTCAGGGTGATAGTATTGTACAAAATGAAAATGTCTTCATGGGTTTGGTTAGGTAAAGTACTTCCAGTAGACATAGGAAAGTGTCCACAGTCTTGCACAACACATTAATTGGAACATCAAGAACAAGGCCAGCAGCTCACATCCTACAGACAGAAATTCATATGGCAGAGGTAAGACAAAAAATCTTATTCTGTGCAAAGTGACTTAGAGAGTTCAATTTGTTTAGCAAACCAAGTGCCCCAACATGACTGAAATACTGATGACCTGGTTGAGTGTAGGGCCCAATATTCATTTGGGGTTCATAAAACAGGTACCCTTGCTTTCATGTCTTCCTATGGATCAGCCTTTATCTTCTGGTCCTATTTTCCTCAGAAGTCACTGGGCTGGTAGCAACCTGAGTGAAGGTATACACCTGATGGTGCCTATCTCTGTCTCTGGTAAGGAACTTCTTGTTTTCTGCAGAGTTCAGACTTCCTCACCTATCACACCTGGAAAGGTATGCAGAGAGACCATTAAGATTAAAGGAAACAGTAATCAGAGAGGTTAGTTTGAAATCAAATATGTTGTCATACCTGGATTTAGGAACCTAAAACAACCTGATGGGTGCAGGTAACCAGAGATCTGTCTTACATGGGGGATAAAAGCAGGAGATATTCATCCTACATTGAAGGCTAGATCCAATTTTATGCTTTCTTATTCAAAGAACATGAGGGTCTCCCAGCGAGTTTTTGATGTAACAGATGATTGCCTGAAGTAATCAACCAGGCAAAGGGTGAGGAGGGCTGAGTATTCCCCTCAGCCTGGAAAGATCAAATCTCTATTAGTCTACATTTCATAAGAAAGAGTCCTAACCCATAAGCTCTAGGTGACTCTTGGGCATGGAGACAGTTCAAGTCATGCCACTTAGCATCTGAAAACTGAATCTTTGTGAAGCTGTGGAGGAAGAAAGCCAGAAGACATGATGTTATTAAAAGGGCTTGACTGAGAAGAAGATAGGCAGGCAGAACAAAGACCATGAGCCTTGTTCTCTTAAGAAACTGAAACTGTTAATTAAAATGAACAGTTAGCCCTTTCCTGGAGACAGAAATGCAACCTGTCATGTGACCTGTGTTATAAAGGGATGATAATTCCTCAGAAGACCTGGAATGGAAATACATGTGTCCTTGTGCACAGAATCACATGATAATGTGAGATGTGGATCACATCCTCAAAGGACTTACAAGTAAAGACACAGATGCATTGAGTCCCATACACATGTGGGTGTTGAAATGGATACCCATCTGTCCATATTATCTGTCCATCAGCTGGGTTAACCCTTTGGGTGAAATGACCAGTGAAAGGAGATGAGTGGTTCAGTGCTCCAGGTAGAACAGGTTCAGTGTCCCACACTCAGACCAGCTGGCTGCCTTCACAGGTATCTCAGCTGGCTACACATAGAGCTGGACAGCCAGCTGAGATGACATACCCTGTGTCTGAGAGCTAACACAGGTGGGACAAATCCCACCATATGCACCTTCATGTCCAAATATCCCAGTCACAGGATCTTGGGCTCCTCCAGGGTTCAGATGCTTTTGGGGATTGTACCTCGCAAAAGGCAGGATAGAGAACAAAGATCAGCTTGCTTGTGAGAGACTTCAGGCCAAACAGCTGTGGATCAAAGAGTTTAATAGCTCCATTGGCAAAGATGATAGTTTTTTGCATGTTCAGCAAACCTAATCTCTTCATTTAACTTAAAAAATTTACAAGTTCTCCTGGCGTAGCTGGTGGAGCTTGTAAGCTTTGTGATCAGATTAAGCCAATGGAACACACGTATTTTCAGTGCCAAGTAGTTCAGATGTTCTTTTCCGTCCTTCAGCCTTTAAAACAGAAGAAAAGTAAAAGTAAACAACTACCATTAAGAGTGAAAAGCAGAGCTTTCAAATTCCTGGAAATCTCAAGAATCAGAGAGCCCACTGCAGAAATAATTTTGTCCCATTTATCTTCCCCTCCCTGTGAGATGTGTTTATCATGAACATGTAGCATGACCATAAAGATTGTTATTATTTTACAGCTGGAAACATGCACTTCAGAAATATCATTCCTGTTTCAGGGCTTGATTTCTCATCCTGATTTTTTTTATTAAGTTTAATGCTTCGCTTTTCTTTATCCTCCCATTAGAAAATGACAAAATAATTACAAATACCAGTCTGATGCAGGAGTTCATTTACCATACACCTACTCATTTTCCTGTTTGCATTTGAGTGACAGGGCTCAGCATCTGTAGATAAACAAAGAGGAATCCTATAGACCCAGGAAGAAGTCAAATACAAAGAAAGAAGCAGGTAAGCAGAACTAATTCCTTAATGCCAAATAATTCTGGGTTCATTGGGCACTAAGATGGTTTAGAAGAAGCTGAAGTACATTAACAAGGAAAATTTAAAGAGGGAACATTATTGGGATGTTCTAACTACTGCGCATCCAGAGGGCAGCCCTGGCTGCCCTGGTATGTGTCACACACAGCAAAGACACAGCACTCCTGGGGATCAGTGCAGGGAAAACCAACCTCTTAGGCAGATGGACCCCCTGCACTCTGTCCTCAGCACATGCATCGACTGCCTACACACACCTCTGGTGCAAAACACCCACAGGTTGCCACTGCAGTGGGATGTGCTGGATTACCTGGGAAGTGTGGATGCTCTGGAGAGTATTTTCCAAGGCAGTTGAAAGCTTTTGAGTAGAGAGTTTGATTGGAAAAGGCTCACCTCAAAACACTTCACAGGGAAAAGCAATATCAAAGCCTCAAGGTAGCAATATCAAGAGCGCTCAAGGTAGAAATTCTTGTACCACCTTCAGAGGTTTCACACTGTGGGATATTGACCCAACAACCATCCTTTGTGTGTGGGCACAGAAGTACCCAACATTGCAAAGGTGCCATCAGAAAAAGTAGTGTCTTTCATCTTTCCTTCTTCAACTTTTCACCCTTATGAGGGTTGTTTTCAGCAACAGAGTTCTTGTATCTCCTCTGACCCTTGTGCCAAGGTAAAGCTCTTGCTACAAGAACAACACCCTGAAACAACTCTGGTATTTATGACCCATTGCTTAACCTAATGGGGCTCAGGGCCATAGCAGTTTCATAAACACCTAACTTTTTCTTTTTTTAGAAGAGTTAGTAAGCGTTGGCTTCCAGGAGTCAAGATAGGTGAACGTTCTCTGTAAGTGCAAATGTGACTGTAAAACCAAGAAGCTCATCATGAGAAAAGAGCCACAGGCTCAGTGCTGTGACTTTTAGCTTCTATCTGGAGCAAAATGTGAGGAGGAGTAGTAAAATCCCATCAGGCATGTCAGGTTCTGTGAGCCATGTTGAGTTCATTACTGAGTTAGAGCATTTTAATATGAATCTAGATCTGCATCACCTTTTCCATAAAGTCCAGAAAATAGTCTAAGGAGGACTTAGGTTTGAGTTTGCCTCAAGAAATCTTGCACTTTGTTTTCACTGTCTACACTCTATTTTGAAGTCATTCTACCATTTTTTCATATGTACTTATGCATACACATGTATATACATTGCTTTTCCACCTTTTTTTTAAGAACTACCTTATTTTAACACCTAAAAATCAGGATCTTTGCCTGCATTTGACAGGTCACAATTTAAGAGCTTGCAAACTGGTTATTTTTATTATTATTTCCCCCACCTCCTAAGAAAGCTCTATTTTACTACTTTTCTCTTGGACCATCTTTCCTCTGAGCTTTTCAGCTCACGACCTGCTGAAATTACATCTGACAGAGGAACAGAAAGTTCTTAGTTTTGATAAAATCTGTAACTACTTAGAGGAGAAGATTAATTTCTTCAGTGAAGGCATGTTTTAGGGGTAGTAATTCCTCCACCAGCCAGCATATTTGTCCTAAACACCAAGCTGCCCCTGCTTTCTGCTGGCAGTGTGTAGCAAGGAGTTGAGAAGGGAGGAATGGTGAGTGAGTGGGTGGAGGGCAGAAGAAGAAGCTGGAGTCTTTTGGGGGACCATGACTGTGAGGTACTGGTGGTGTTGCTCTGAAGTAAGGGTGGGCTGTTCTCATATGCTGAAACTAAGAAACATGCCACAACCTAGTCACATTGCAAACATGAAAAGAGAATGGTATCACACTTCCTTCAAAGACAGCCTTAGTGTACCTAAACAGCTCCCAGACACTCTCTATTTCAGCAAATGAACTCCCATTTATGTCACTATTAGTGGGAACAGACCAAGAATATACCACTTGGAAGTGATATTTCCATTTCTGAATTAAGAGGAATTTTTTTTTCTCTGTGTGTTCTTGGCTGAATTACATAAAAGTGCCTGCTTCCTGTGGTTAAACTTGGAGTTCATTTATATGCAGGCCAAGAAACTCTCTCTTTTTATACATTTCTGCAGTGGAAGAATTAATAAAGTTCTCATTAGATTCCTGACTTTATCTCTTTTTATAATGAAATGTAGTACAAGTGTCCTTTTGCCCTTCTTTTGAAACAGGAGGCAAGAGGACATTGCTGACTGGTAGACAAGCTCCAGGTCAAGCCTTTCACAAACAGGACAACCCAATGTCAGCAAGATAAACAGTAGTTCCGATTTTCTTGTGTGAAAGTGGATGCATTAACACTTGCTCTCTCTGAAGTACAGGCTCAAATCTTTGCTGTTCCCACTCATGATAAGCTCTGATCCATGCCTATGCATCAGCTTTAGCACTAGGGTTCCACCTGCATCAGCACAAAGCTATTCTCTCCCCATCATTTGGATCCTGAGCACTTTTTCTCTTAGTGATGCGGACTCCAGCACAAGCTGCAGTTTTATTTTCTCCCAAGACAGCATTTTTCCGTGGAGACATCCAATCCTCCTGTGGAACTGTTGAGGAAACCCGGAAACCAGCTGCAGCATCTGCTGCAGTGACAACATTAATGCTGACAATAGGTGTCATTATTAGGCATTGAGCTGACCCTACAGGGTGACCGTGCAAGAGGAAAGTGCAGTGATTTAATCACAGTCACAACTTCACTATCATTGCCTGTCCTCTTTCTGCTGTCTAACTCTACTACAGTTCTACTCTACACTCTACTACAGTTTCATTAGGATTCTCAAAATTCCATCATAGGCAAGTTCATAATCTCCCACGTCTGAATTAGTGGCAGGTGTGTAACTTGTGTAACAAGTTATTTTATTGTTAGTAGTGGCTAACACTTTGCCACCTGTGTTCCTAGCAACGTCTTCACATCAGGTCCCAGGAAAACACCTTCCTGCAGCACCTCAGGGCACCCAGCACACACTCTGGGTGTTCCTTACATGCTGCATCCTGCCAAGCACCAGCATTCACAACCATGAGTCAGGCCTCAACACTGTGCGAGAGCCTCTTGAAAAAAATCAGTAATTCTTGGTAATTTTATTCTTGAGGAACTTTAGGGGAGTTACATCTTGCAACTTGTTTTAGAGAAATGCAGGAAACATTGTTCTTAAGTTACTACGAGTCAGGTGGTCCCATCCCCATAGGAGCCCAGGAGTCCCACTGTTTTAATTGCAGCCTGCTCTGGATCCAGGCTGAAGGCAACAGAGAAGAGCAGAAATCTCCTGCAGCACTTTTTGCTCTGACTGGCTCTGAGGATGAAGGCAAGTGAGATGATATAGTTATTCTTTACCAGGGAAGGCTAGAGAGAGGACCCTGAGCTATCTAGCTGCCAGCTAAAGCTGCCTTGGCAACAGTTTTATGGGCAGTGGCCTGTACTTGAATGACTTCAAGAAGAGATGTAATCAACCATTCACTATCTTTCTTCTTTCCATTAAGTTCAAAGTACTATATAATCACTTCAATTTTCTTTCAGTGTGATAAGGCTCAAACATAAACCACAAAGCCCGAACTCTCAGTCAGACTCCATGTTTTATCCTGGATTTATCATCAGCCGTCATCAGGTTCAGTCTTTCTGCCTGACCCAATATGGAAACTGGCCTCCAAGGAGGGTCAAGTATTCACTTTCATACTCCTCTGTGCTGAAATGCTTTTCCTGGCAAGATCAGATAAAGCAATTCCTTTTCATTTCAGGCCATCCCAAGTAGATGCTTTATAAAAAATCTACTTTGAAGCAATTTTTTTTTCTCATTTGCTATACATTTATAGAGTGAGACTATGGTCAGCTATTTTTATAGTCAATGTGCCAGGAACAAAGTCCAATAATTTACTCTGCTTGTAGAAGAAAAAAGATTTTTATTTTAAAAAGGCATTTAGAGGGTATTGTCAAAGACTTCTTTCCCAGTCACTACCTGGTCAGAATCTTCAATATGAGTCACATACAGATCTAGCATTTAGGGTTGTAATTTAAGTACAAATTAAGTAAAATTTGCATAATTTCTGCATTTTACATTGATCAGTCATTGATGAAACATAGAAGCAATGTTAGCAACAGAGGCTGGGATTTCTCCTTCCCTGAGCCCTCAGCATGCGGTCCATCTCTTGCTCACCAGGAGAAGATCATTTTCCTTGCAGCAGCACCAGGCACAGGGGAGAGAGAAAAGTGTCACTAGTTTTCCTATAGCCTACAGTGAGAACACCAGCCACGACAGTCACCTGAGGTGTGGAAAACGAAGGTTCATACCTCTGTGAAGAAAGTATTAAACATCTCCCTTCCTGTGTAAATGTTCTTGCCTCTTGGCTCTCAGTGAGCTTCTCATTTAAAGGCAGGATCACACTTTGGGATGATTTCTACAATATGTCTGGAAATTGGGGCACCACCACCTTGCAGGGACTTGAGCACATGGTGATGCTCTGTCTGCCCAGTCGCTGCTCAGCTCCCCAGGCTGTGACTGGTGGACCTCCCAGCTGCTGCCGCAGACCTGTGCAGAGCAGCTGCTCCTGCCCCCAGACCCCAGTGAGAGTTTGAGGCTGTGCAGATGTTGGGGCTTATCCTTCATATGCAACCAGGCAAAAAATCACCCACTGAGGTACATGGCCCACATCATCAGCTTGGCAGTGATACCGCACCACTTTGAATGACTGTTCTACCTTTCTTTGCTGCAGCTCACAGAAGGAATTTCCACATTTCTGTATCTCTTTGGGCCCAAATGTGGTCCAATTGCCACTTAATTTTGGAAATTCTCTCTGCACTCTCTGAACTGCAGCCAAAATGAAGACAGGCTGTGACACATATGCTACTGCTTTGGCCACACCATGCTTCCTTGCTTGAGGGACACATCTGAGCCCCAAGGCCATGCCCCCACCTTTGCTGTAGGGGGGCACTGCAAAGAAACTGCCCTGAGCAGCAAGGGGCATGTATTTACTGGGGAGTGAAACAGCAGGGTGAAACCCTCTGCTCTGGAAATCACTGTCAAATGCCAGACACAGTCATAGCTCTGGAATGAAATCAGTCATGGGGTCAGTATCACCAGCAACCTTGCACACATGTGTGCCTGTATGCACACACATGTTCACATGTATCTGCATACACACACACAGCATTTCCTTCTGTACACATGCAGGTATGATCCAGTACACAGCTGGTGAACTCCACTGGCCAAATTATACCCCCAAAGAGAAATACAATGTGTATTTTTATATGACTGTCTTCTTGATAGTTTAGAGAGTGAGGGATTTTACTTCTGTGTAACAACATGACAAGACACACAAGAAGGACACAGCGCACTTGCAACCTGCTTTGAAGCAGTGAAATTTAATATTATAGATAAGGCTGGTAGCTCCACCCATTGTTAAGATTAACAGACACTTTACACCATAAAACCCTTTTTTCAATTCCTTGTAGACCAAACGTTGACTGCCTGGACTGACATTTATGTGTGCCAGATGTTCACATGACATTTCTGCAGTAATCGTTTCTGCAGTTGTACAAATTGCAAAAAGCTGTAGTTTGGGCACTTAAAATTACATGACTAGGTGTGCTGGTTTCAGCTGGGATAGAGTTAATTTTCTTCACAGTTGTTAGTGTGGGGCTGTGTTTTGGATTTGTGCTGAACACAGGGTTGATAATACAGAGATGGTTTTGCTATTGCTGAGCAGGGCTTGCAAGAGCCAAGGCCTTTTCTGCTTTTGGTACTGCCAGACTGGTGAGGAGACTGGGGGTGCTTGGAGGCTAGGAGGAGACACAGCCAGGACAGGTGACCCAAACTGACCAAAGGAATATTCCAGATCATGTGGCATCATGTTCAGTGTATAAAGTGGGGAGAAGAAGGAGAAAGGTGGGGAGACATTTGGAGGGATCACATTTTGTCTTCCCAAGTCACCATCATATGCAATGGGGAGCTGCTCTCCTGGAGATGGCTGAACACCAGTCTGCCCATGGGAAGCAGTGACTAAATTCTTTGTTTGCTTTGCTTGTATGCACAGCCTTTGCTTTCCCTATTGAACTGCCTTTTTTTCAACCTATGAGTTTCCCAGCTTTTACCCTTTCAATTCTCTCCCCAGTTGCACTGGTGGGGGAGTGAGCAAGGGGCTGCATGGGGCTTGCTTGCTGGCTGGCGTTAAACCATGATACTAGACAAGATATCTTGCTTTGCATTTGTTAAAACTGTGTTTCTGAGCCCTTTGCTCCCAGCAACCATGGTGTTGTAACCTTTAGGTAAGATTTGACAAGCAGAATAAGACTGCTTTTTTCCTACACGTCTACCCTCTTGGGAATTTGTTCCCAAATTTGTTCAGCTTGTAAGTTGACAAAACAACCAAATGGAGACCTTAATTTTATCAAATATGAAATCCTGAAGACTACTTAAGCACAAACTGCCCTGCACACATCACGGTGTTTCACGCTTGCAGAGCACTTGGGTCTCCATCCATCCATCTTCAGTGGCTGAGAGACAAAATCCAGTGGGGGAACAATGCTCTCCTTTTGCCTACCATGACCAGGGACTCAGAACCCTGAACATGAGATACAAGCAAAAAAAAGGCATTATCTACCCAGATGCATCCACCCTCACTCTGCCTGGGACAGAAGGGACCTGATGAGACCAAGGAACTTGTTTTGGCTGAAGTGGGAGCAAAGGACTAGTGCCCACACTAATAAAAGGTACCCTATATCTTGGAAACACCCCATACACACTTGCTCATCTGGAATCTTACTCACCTGCATCTTAAAAGAGCCTTTCTTTGTTCATTCTATGGGTAGAAGGATACTGCATATTTTTCTGATACTTAAGCATCTTTCTTTAAATTATAGCTTAAATGTCGTTGTGGGAAGTTGGTAGGTATTTGTTCTTATAGCAATGCTGCCTTTTAACAGTGGTTTTCTTGCTTAGATATTTTTCCTTGGCTACATTTGTAGGCTGCAGTGATCTTGATAGACTGATGAAAGACAAGGCCGGCATGAGGATATCAAAAGGAGAGTCAGGGATTTCCATGTGTGGAAAAAGTGGAGATGGGGTGAGTGGCTCATGATCTAAGCCCTAAGCTGGAATTGCTCACTGTACATCCTCTATTGGCTACAAAAAAAAAAAAAAAATCAATTATTCTGTAAGGGGACCAAATTAAAAAAACTAATGCAAAAAGCAGTGAACTGTGAGGAACAGTTTTGTCATCTGGGCAGCAACTACAACACAGTACAAACTTCAGGTACATAGTAACAATACAGTTTTTCGAATGGCATCTACTTTTCATGATTCACCCTCAAGAGTGAAACATATGTTGTTCCAATAACAACACAGAAAATCTGTAGCAGATAGTCTAGTAGCCTATGTAGTCAAAATTAAGTCTCTAAACTTAGGGCATACTTCTGATTGTACTCATTCTGTATTTCAACATGACAGCTCTAAAATGGAGGTCATTCTCACTGTTACCCTACAGTGTTAGTGGAAGAATATATTCATTATTGTTTGCAAAACATTCAGGCTTCATAATGGTAAGTACTACAGAATAACCTATAATGAAGTTAATAACTTCATTCTTGCAGCAGGATTTACAGGGATGAGTAATAAATAAGGTGTAAAACCTCATATTAAAGAGAAAGGCTAGAATAAAACACTGAGTAATTGCTCACTAAGAGGACTCATCTGCCCTGTGCATTTAACGAGGCACAGAAATATGGCAAAATTAATATGTGATATTCTCAAAACTGTGCATGCTGCATAAGGTAAAAGAGCAACAGAAATAAGAGCACACAGGCAATCTTCATTCTGGCATTTCCTACATTTGGGTTAATTGTTGGAGAAATCTTAAAAACATGCTTTAGCATGGCTGCTTTTCTATGCACATGTTGTGATACAAACATAGGGGAGAAAAGGTACCCTTCAATTCATCACATTATCTGCACCGTCTCACCATTGCTGGCCCTTTATTCTTCTGGAAAGCTTTACACAGGGTTGTTCTATAAGGCAACTCAGGTTTCTAATATACTATTTAAGTGTTTAGATGTTTGTCCCACAGAAACAAACATGTGACAAACTGGATTTCAGCCTGATCAGGAAATAATATGGGAAAAGCTGAAGGTTTTATTAAAACCCTCTCACAACAATAAGACACCTGACCACCATGTATTTTCCAAATGCTTAAAATATGATCTGTTAAAATTAGCACTTTATCAGCACCTGCTGAGCCAGCAACTTCACGAACACCAGCCTGGGTCTTTGCCCACAGTGGATTTGCTGGCAGTGACAATGGCAGGTGCATACCCCAGCTTGAAATGACCAATCATTTTTTCTCCTGTCTGATTATGGAACTCACATTGGAAATGGGATTTCTGAGCTAGGAAAGACCTTTTCAACAGCTTGCTCTGGGTGAAAAACCTGTGGAGGAGTGAGTAATGGAAGTAATTGATCTCTGTTCCCTGCTTTGCCCGGGTGTGGAGGCACGGATGGGTGTCAGTGCTGAGGCATGACATGTCCTCCAGCCAGCACTAGCACAGACAGCAGAATGGATCAGGACTGCATGAGAGCAGGATCTAAAGGCTGCTGAGATTCACAATATCTAGGAGATGTGCTGTAGCTGTGTGGTGTGTCCTGAGTATTACTGATTTAAGGAGAGCTACAAAGTCTGAACAAAAATTACAATGGATGATGCAATTTGGTTTTCCAATCATACAAGCAACTTGTATTAAGCATCAAGAAGGCTATAACACTATAGCTATATATAAAAAATACAACACTTCATGTGTATGTGTATATACATATGCATCCAGTCAAACACATTTATATATGTCCTTGTATTTTATGTATAGCACAATCACAGCATATATCCTGCTAAGCAGGTGGCAAAATGTGCCCATAATCACACAACAGGCCAAGGGCATGCCTGGGAAGAGCAGGCAGGTTCCCTGCTTCCCAGTTCAGCCTTGTTCTCAGGATTACGCTTTTTAGTATCATGGGAAAACAGCTTGTTAAAAATAATGGCAACCTGCAAATCAAGGAGTATGCTGTAATTAAATGATGACTGTTTCTTCTGCTGTAAAGAACGGCTGAGAACTTTGGTAGTGCACAAAGAGGAGAATACTAGCCCTCTCGCTGCACAGCCTCTACTTCAGAGCAATGATGTGGATAAGGTTGCCAGAGTACACAACCCTAGCTCAGGTTTCCAAGGCAATATCGGGAGCTCAATGTGCTGATGTCTCAAAATACAGGTCCTGAGAAAACTAGCGTGGTGGTATAGATTCAACATTATGTTTAAGGTAATTCTTAATATATATCCTTTATTGTTGCTCTTTCCATTTTTATTTTTTCTTCCATGCTGGAATAAGTACTTCATGTTTTTTCTTTGCTTTCATTCTGAATTTTACAGTTCTGGTGCTTTTTCTTCTTTTTTTTTTCTGTTGTTGTTGACATAATTGAACTTCCTGCTCTGTTACAACTTACTGATTTTTTTTTCACTTTTATAGGGATGTTTGCATGGTTTCCTCTCTCTGGAGCTCATGGTTTCAAGAAACACATTTCAGGTGGCTCTTACATGGTCCTTTTTTATTTTATACCCAGGAGATAAAGAAAACTACATCTGGAAATCAAAGAAAACATCTGAAGTGGCAAGTAAATATGGGAAAGGGCCTCATTCCCTCTGGAGCTACAGCCTCACATCCCAGCAACTGCAGGGCAGGTCCATCAGGACCAACACAGGAGATGAGGCATTTATAGCTGGTATCACTCTCTCCTTATTTTATGTGTTGCTGGTTGTGGGCTCTTAGTTTATTTCTGATCTAGTTCTTTCAGGCTTCTCAGCAATTTATGTTTCAACCATGGAAATTGCCTTCCACGGTACCCCCATAAAGTCACTAATGACAATTCAGCTTTTGAAAGCTGAGACCACAAAATCCTCCCAGTGATATAATTTAATGCCAAACTCCTAGCTTCTTGACTGTTTTCTGAGACTTACGTGGACAATTTCAATTGTTTAGCCTGGCTGATCAAGTCCTGGATGAGGGAAGAAAACTCCCTTTTAGAGATGCTCAAAACTTCATCTGAGGACTGCTGGTCGTACCAGGATGAATGGCAAAGGTCTTTGCTTTCATGGGCCTCTACTCAGTCCTTTTTTATCTCTCCATCTAAAGAAGAGCAGGTATTGTCTGTACAACATGACTTCATGTTGTCTCCCCTTGCCTCATGTTCTGATGCAGGTGAGGCAATTCTTGGCAGCTGCCAATTCATATGACAAATCCTCCCTGACACGATACAATACATCATCTCTGCAACACAGGAGATGTGAGGGAAATAAATCTTTGCACTTACTGATTCAATCAAGTGTGTGAGAGATGTATAAAGATATGGCAGGCTTTGAATGAGATCTCCATGCAGCACACTGCATGCAGTGTCTAATAAAATATGAAACATTTAATTACTGTGAGTGATTACACTCATTTCTTCAGGACCCCTAAAGCTGTGGTAAGTTGATGAAGGAAGAGTTGAAAAATGATGCATGAGAGCAGAAATGGTGAAACCCACTGCACAAAAAAATATCTCCTACCTAAACAGTGGCATTGCAGCACTTTTAAAAGAAACCTCCAAATTTTCATCCAAATTAAAGGCATTTCCTTTACAAGGAATGACATGCTTTTGCACCAAGATACAACAAAGGCTGCTGGTTACACTAACAAGCTGCTTAATGGATCTATTATTTTTCCATAATAAAACAGTGGTAAAACTTGAGGGATGTGAATTTTGTGTTTAATCAAAATTATTTTTCACTTCTACAGACAGCCTCACTGCATTGTCTCTCCTAAGTGCTGCTCATGCCTTGAAACCTTCAGAGTTACAACAAAAGTGTGAGTTACTGTTCCATCACCCAACACCACATTTTAAAACAGGCTTAAGAGAGAAGGAACTAAACTAACCAACCTGTCTGGCTATTTTGCAGAAAATCTGCCACCCTTGTCAGGGTTCTGAGAATGGTATGGAGAGCTATGAGCCGTGAAGGACACAGAAGACCACCTTACTATCCTTTGCAGAACACCCATACTCTATGGCCCTAAGAGGAAGGCAGGGAAGGGAGTACTGGAGGATGTTGGCACTGCATTCACTTCTTTCCTTTGATGAGCTTTGCTTTTTGGTCTCCTCTCTTGCAAGACAGTACTTACTGAGGACAGCTGCTGCACAGCTGCTGCAGCAGTCTGTTTCTTCACAAGTGACTACTAGACTCATGCATATTAATCTAACATTGGGCACACAGTGGTGTGGCAGGGCAAGAACATAAGCAGCTACAATTTCTTTCAAGTGCCAATTTGCTTATTTAAATGAGGAGTTTTAAATGGGGAGCTGTGCATGCTCCTGAAGTAGCCACTTTTATAAATGAGATCGGTAATAACTCAGCTTTGAAGTAATGATGCACCTGTGACGGCACCAGTCCAAATGTCCTTACTGCTCACCACCTAGGGTACTAGGACATCCAGTCCCTGTTCCTCAGGGTGTCTGATGGCATCTGGGTCCAGCCATGTCTAGGTACCTTTCTTTTAACCCTGGGGCCTCTGGTGTATGACCACCTCTGCCCAATGCCCTGTTTCCTATTCTCTGTTCCTCAGATACAATCCTGGCTCTTGAGCATAAGCTCACCCTCTCCCAAAAAGCTGAATCTTCTGTCCTAAAAATTACCTTTGTGAAGCCTTGGACAGGGAGAAGGATGCAGATATGCAGATATAGATAGTCTTTGCTGAGGCTGTGTAAATACACTGTTGTATTTCCTTACAAAATAAAATACAAGCGGCAGATGTCATTACAAAAACCAGTATATGCTGTAAGTGAAAAATCCCCCAAAACAGCAACCCTCTCCTTCAAGATCCCTGGGATTCCACAAGAGCCTCTCTTCTACAGCCTAGGATAGCCAAAGCTGAGTTTTTATGGCCACCAAGCCCATAGCTGCCTCTGTCCTTAGCTTTGCCTATGTCCTTGGCTTCCCTTGCGTTCCTCACAGGGATATTTTTAGTTTGTCTCTCTTTGTCTTCAGGTTGAAAACATTTCATTTCCTCCATTCTTTCAGACAACATGAAGGCCACTTGCTGGAGGCTGGGGGAATTTTCCCCCATTTTTTTGGTAGGGAACCATTACGACTGAATACTTAAGACACAAAAGATGTGGCTAGCGTGTGGTGAGGGGAGCACCTGGCTGTGGGTAACTTCACTTGCTTGCTGGGCGTGGGAAGGGGAACAGTGAAGCTGCTGTCTCCCTTTCGCTGCAACTGTGGAAAGTTCAGCTCTGCACTGCCTTCTCTTCCTTGCTGAGAGAACTTTCGTTTGGGAAAAAGCACAGGATTCTGACCCTTTTCCCCGCCCAGAGTGCGCATCTCCCCGGCTGCACTCACAGCTGCTGCAGAGGAGTCCCGCGCCCCATTTCCGCCTGCCGGAATGCACCTGCAGAGCTTCTGCCACCTTTGCTGGATACCTGGCCGAGGCAGCGCTGCAGCTCCAGCTCGCTGCCCTGAGCTCGCTGCCCTGAGCTCGCTGCCCTCAGCTCGCTGCCCTCAGCTCGCTGCCCCTCGTCCTGCCGAGGCAGCGCTGCGGTTCCAGCTCGCTGCCCTGAGCTCGCTGCCCCTCGTCCTGCCGAGGCAGCGCTGCAGTTCCAGCTCGCTGCCCTCAGCTTGCTGCCCTCAGCTCGCTGCCCTCAGCTCGCTGCCCCTCATCCTGCCAAGGCAGCGCTGCGGTTCCAGCTCGCTGCCCTGAGCTCGCTGCTCCTCGTCCTGCTGAGGCAGCACTGCAGTTCCAGCTCGCTGCCCTCAGCTCGCTGCCCCTCGTCCTGCTGAGGCAGCGCTGCGGTTCCAGCTCGCTGCCCTCAGCTCGCTGCCCCTCGCCCTGCCGCCCAGCCCGCCGCCATTATCCCCTGAGGCAGAGCTGAGCTCGCGCCACAGCGCCCCCTGCGGCTGCGCGGAGTCACCGCACTGCCCTGCCCGGCCGGGAGCCAACAGCGCCCCTGCTGGCGGCGACTGTAACTGCACCAAGGGAAGGTGTCCGGCAGCCCAGCGCAGCTGCCGCCGAGTTTCTGGTTTTGTTTGTTGTTGTTGCTGTGGTTGTTGCTTGTTTGCCTTGTTATAGATACTAGTAAAGAACTGTTACTCCTTTTCCCATATCTTTGCCTGAAAGCCCTTGATTCCAAAGTTATAATAATTCAGAGGAAAGGTGGGGTCATATTCTCTACACTGAGGAGGTTCCCACCCTCCTTAACAGACACCTGTCTTTCAAACAAAGACACTTCTTCACCCCAGCTTTGGTAAAACACCATTCACAAGCCGTTCATTTCCGGTAGGTGACAGTTCACACCATCACCTTTGCCCTGCTCAGCCCCACTCAGTCTAGCTAGTGGGGCTGAGCAAGTTATTCAGTAAGAGAGAAACAAATACAGCAATTCTGGTTGTAATATCTCATTGTACCCGTCAGAATCCACCCGCCTCACACAGGGGGTCGGTCTCCCAAATGCCCAGAGCAGAGCTGGCATAATAATTCCATCTTTACATAAAAAGCCACAGACTCAAGACATGGGTGGGATTTTTTGGCCTGTCTTTAATTTACCTCCTGTGTGGGACTTACATAGACTATCTCACATAAATAAAAGATAAACAAATAAAGAAAAATATACCAGAGTGCTATACCACAGGCAGTTCTACAGCTAGCTGACCAAAAGAGGTCAAGGACTATTATTACAGGGACTATTATTGAATTTGTGATATTTTATCAGTGAAAAACAGTGATGCTACTGCAATGTTTTTATCAGCTATCTCAATGGAAATTTTTTGTGAAACCAAGAACATTTTAAAAGTATGATTTGTCAGATCATATCAGGTGATTTTTTGATTTGTGAATATATATCTCATTTTTATTGAATGAGAATAAAAAGACATGGAAAAGCAAGAATAAAAATAAATAAAAAGAAAACTTTTAACTTTGCCTTGTATTAAGGTGAAATATTTTTAACCATGTGCCTGTGAGCATAATATAACCCTCTGTAAAAGCTAGGCTTTTTGGGAATAAGTTTCAGTGAAAAGTAACTTCTGTTTTACCTGAATGTAGATCAACAAACTTTCTCACCAAGTGTTTGACTCAGAGATTACATACACACACTTCAACTGCAAACTCAGTATTACTCTGTGGTTATTTGTCTTCTGTGTATATTGGAGCACTTGTGGATTGCAATCCTCAAACAAGAGCCATGTGGTGGACACAGCCTAGTACACACAAGCTTTATGACAAAGACCTGGCAATCCAAACATAAAAACAAGAGACAAAAGGCATTGAAATAAGTGCTGGTTGCAGAGAAACAAGAGTACACTGTGGATCAGCATCACGTACAGTATTAAAGACGTCTAGTCAAAATTTTAACTTGGACTGAAGTAGGTGGATCTGCAGCACAGCCATATCTCAGGAAACATTGCAGAACTCACAGGGTTAAATTTTTGTTCCCAGCCAGCACTACTTACAGATAAGAGGTAGGGAGAAACAAGAAGGCAGCCAACAGCAGAGCTTATAGAGGACTGCAGAGTTGATGGAGCAGCAGGATGTACCTCACTGGGTAATTAGAGAATGACAAATTGCAAGGTAATCAGAGGAGGATGTTCTTGTTCCATCATTAATGCTGAGATATTTTCTTAAAATGAAAAAAATTTAGTTTAATGGTCTATGAGGTAGTTTGTTCTGAGTATGACCTACTCCCACAGCTCCATGCCAGCAGGTGGTACCATCAGATTCTTTCATGTGAGTTTCTGGGCAATTACAAAACAGAGAGTAACCTGTGGAGAGTGGCTAGTTTTTAGCATTACTAGTTAAACCAGTTAGAATGGCAGAACATACTTACTCTTGCAAATGGATTTTACTGTGGCTTAATCCCAAAAGAGAACATCTCAGGTACACACCTATTTGCCACCATGAAATTCTCTTTCTGAGTTCTATAATACTCTGCTTTCATCCAAACATTCCAAGCTTTGTAAAAGCTTATCAACAGGTTACAGGGTGTTGTGATTTTATTATTTGAAAAGTCGAGTGCTTGGTATTTGTTAGTCATAGGCTTCACTGAGCTAAATTTGCCTTACCACAAGGAATGCCCATAGCCAGACAATTTCCTCCCATCTTTCTATCACATGCCCAGGCAGGCATGCCGTTTTGGAAGATGTTGAATTAGTCATGTGACAATGCCTGTGGCTATTAGGAAAGAGCTCTCACATCTGTTTTCTTGGCATTAGACAAAAAATGCACTTAGACATCAGAAACTTGGCTCTCAGAAACATTAAAGGTGTGCACAGTGTTTAAATCTAACCACTGCTGTTGAGGCAGTTTTTAAATGCTTGTCTTTCTTCAACTTTGTGTTCCAGCTGTGTTTTTCCTCTAGTGGAAGGAAGCCTCACTCCCAACACCAGCACTGCTCCTATTGAAGTCAGAAAGGAAGATGCCATTACCTTGGGCTAAAATCTCAAAGGGCATAAATCGGCATAACCTCTGTCTCCACTGCACAGGAGATATGCCAATGCCCACTGGTTGCAGATCTGCCCTTGCAGGTTCACACACCATCTGCTCTGCCGTTTGCTGACTTCCTGGATTAAGAATGGGAAGACACAAAGATGCTTTCTGAGGTGATAAGTACTGTGTGGCATGGCTATATTTACCTTGCAGTGCTAGACAAGCTGCAAGTTGCCAGAGAGAAACTGATGTCATCTGGGAGTAAAAAATCTGTATGAACTTGCCAGCTCTCTACTATATCAGAAGTAAGGGCTTACATTTCTCTTTCAAGTTCATTCACTCCATGACAAGCCAACATTGGAAGACTTCAAAGTCTTCCCTTTTTTCTGTGGGGATAAGCAGTTTCTCAGCTCGGGGTGGGATGAGTAATCAAAGCTTTGTAAGCATTGCCGTAGCGTTTACAGGGGATATAATTAATACAGAAATAATAGATATATATTCATGGATGTGATTTCTGAGCTTTCTGCAGTCCACATAAAATGAAAGAATGAACGTAAAACCTCTCCAATTTGATGTAACGTGTTTTACAGCCAGAGCTTACTCTACCCAAAAGTGTAAATAACTCTGTATGATACAACCAGAAGAATGAATCACATATAAATAACTAAGAATTACTGCATGCCTAAGTCCTAATGAATGTCCAACGAATGAAGCGAATTCTACACTTGGCTCCAAAAATCTTCTGCCTGCTTCAGTAGCACTTTTGCAACATGATTTCTAATTTTAAAATAGCATGCAAGGAGACACTAGGATAAGTTATTCCAGCACAACAGAGACAAACAGTGTGTCAGACACACCTTTTCCTCAGACCCAGTGTTTAGAGCTTTTTCACCCTACTTACTTCATGCCAGATATCAGCCTTTGCATATCCCTCATAACAGTTCTTGCTTTTCCATGTCAATAAGTGCCAGCAGTGGCAAGAGAGAAAATGTCACCCTTTCAAGAGCTCTTTTTCCAACATGTTTCCCCAATCCAAGTTGATCAGTTGCCATTTTAAGAACCATATTATGTTGTGCATCTAGTAATCAAATAAGAAAAACAGTGAATATTTGCAGACTAATTGCTTGCTTTATCTTCCCTCAAGCATAGTATATGTGGTAAAAAGAACTCAATTACTTCAGACTTAAAAAATTAAAGAGAGTTATGTTAGAGGTAAGGACTCATGTCCTGGTACCTTATGATGATTTAAAATTGTGCAGAGAACTGTAAGAGACTTTTTCCCCTAACTGTGTCTCTCTCAAATTTTTTAAGAAGGAATTACCATTTTCTCAACCTATACATGTCTTTTGGGAGTTCTTGTTTGGAAAGCAATGCTGTGTTTCAGTTCTAGCTCCAAAGCAGCAGAGAGAGGGACACTTCCTCAGGCTAAAACAAATCTGGCCTGGTTTGAGGGGCTGGAAACTGGCTTACAAAACTAGGATCCAACCAGACCCAGCTCAAAGCTTGATCATTCCCTTTCAGGCAATGGCAAAGACTTGATCCTCATGGAAATGAGTGGCAACGTTTCTGCTGACAATCTGTTTTAGCCCAGAAGCATCATAACTGGCCATTCATTTTCTAGGCCATCAATCAAACACAAACACTAAGCCATGTTGCCATGCTGTCACAAGAGGGGGAAAACTGATAAATGAATTTAAAAAGTGCTCATCCGTGTGGAAAGAAAAGGTCGAGGTGCAGGGCATGCGTGCCTGCTGTAAGTAGATGGGTCAGAAAATGTTCAAACTCTGCCAATACACCTCAGAATTTTTGACTCAGCTTCTGTGTGTGTAAAATCTTTGTATGGACTGAGGAGAGTTGATTCCTGGACAAAACAGGCCTCTGAAATATCAAGGGTCCTTTCTAAGGGTCTCCTCCACCTCAGAAGTACCAAGAATATCATGTATCAGCAAAGCAAGATGCAGAAGAGATGCCCTGAAGGTCCCAAGGTCATCAAATTAGCGTTACTATTTTCCAGGATTTTTTAGTCTCTTTAGACCTTGATCTGAGTCTGCCCTACTGCTTCTCAGCAGAGCTGGAAGAGCCAAGGACCCATCTATTCTCCATGAAGACAGGATTTTTAAGCTGCTGTTCACTTTTCTGTGGCGAGGCTGCTGCAATGCACCTGGCACACCCTCCCCTGGACACTCGCTGTGCAGGCACAGCTCCGAGTCTTCCAGGGACAGAAATGCCCAGGTGGCAAATCTGCAAGAGAAAGACGTGGAGATGGGACCCAAACAGGGCAGTAATTGTGTGTTTGCAGTGTCACATTTTATAGCTTAGGGTAGTGTAGGAGGGGATTCATGGGCTTATTTCACACTGAGGAACAGATCCACAGCTGAAAGAGCACACTCCTATCCCTGACTCCTGCTTTTCTACAGGTTAGATGAAGGCATGCTGCAACTCTCGAATCAAGCAATTAATCACATTCCTTAAACATTGTCAGCAGAGGCTTGTTTCTCATTAAACCACCTGAAGGCAGATCTCCTGACAGTCTCCAGAGGAAAATAAAGAAGAAAGGTATTTGTTTCCAGAAAGAGTTCAAAGGAACAAAACTAAAAACTGCTGAAACTGAAACAATTATCATTAATTTATTTTTTTCTGCAGCCTGAGATTATTCACCAAGTGATATCCTACGAAGGGAGAGTAGTACTATAGCAAAGACACTTATCTCCTATTTCATGTCTTCTACATGAAGTGACAGGAGATAGCTTGAGAAATGCCAAATTATTGGGAAAAATATCCCACAGCTCTAGAGATGTAGATGGGCATGAACTCATGGAGGTCAAAGATGGAGTTACAGGTTTACACCAGCATAAATCAAGACTGGTCCCACATCTGCTCAGTGAAATATGTTCAGACAAGAAAATACAGATGTGAAGAGGGAAAGAGAGGAGGGCAGAGAGAGAAAGCAATACACCTGAATTTTCATACCCCCTCTCTCAGCAACTCCAGCTGAGCAGTTACAATGCTGATCTGAATCAGCAGAGGGGATAATAGTCAGAAGCATCAGCTTTCTTACGCAAATAGGAAAAAAAAATGGCAGGTTGAAAAAAAGAAGGTTAAAACCCGTGCATCTAGTGGAAGTACAGGAGGTTTTATGCTGGCAGCATTTTTTCTGATTTTTTTTTGTCTGTTTGTTTGTATGTATTCCCTCTGCATTAGTAAAATGCACCTGTTCCTGTGAAAGGACACAGCTGCAGGACTTTGAATTCCTTGTTTCCCAGAGTGTACCTTATCTCTGTGCTTCCTGAAAAATTGCTTGTCTGGCATGCTAAAGAGCTAGACTGTGATCAGGCAGATAGGAGAGTCTTGGGAAATCCATATAGAAGAATTCTTGGCTGTTAGCCCTTCGATGGCCTCAAGAACTTCATTACAACTTTCCCAGGCCCTTGCTTTTGCAGCATTCATGGCCTCCCCGTGGCTCTGTGCTAGGAAGAGTTGTCTGCATTGCTCTGTGATGAATATGACCAGACCTCTGAGATCAGTCATGGGTGCTGCTGAAAACTTTGTCACTACCTGCCTTAGTAAATAGCTCTTCCTCAGCTCTCAAGCATAGAGTGGAAATGAGTTTCCCTTGATCCTGCTATTGCACACAGTTTGGCTTTGCAGCAAGACATCCAGGTAACCCTGAAATCCAAGGCAGGGTTAATCATACACCCCTTTCCCACAGCCAGCCAGCACTGGTGAGAGAAGGGTCACACAGGGAATGGCCAGGATGAGTCAGGAATGAAGCAAACCCCATACTTCCTGACTCTCTATGGCCGCAGAAAGACAGGAAGCATGAGGTCCCATATTTCCCCTAGCACACAGACAGTTGAATGATACACTACCCCTAAACCATTTCCTCTTTTTCTCACGTCTTAGTCCACTTGGGCTTCAAGGGAAGAGGCATGCAGCTATTGCATTGCATGGCTATGTGGTTGGCCAAACTCCCAAGAATCTTTAAAGTTTGTAATTGCTTCTGTTTTCCAAATAATTTTTCTTGGCTCTCAAAAGGGAAAATTACTCAGATGCCGCTTCTAGAATATCAAAAGAAGCAGTGGTATTTAAGAAACAGAACAAGTGGGTCCATCAACCTCAGATGTGGCAGATGCCAGACATACCCCCATTAGCCTTTGCTCCTTCCTTTAGCTAGGTTGAAAAAACCCCAACTTTCCTGATTAATGAGAAAAAACATATTGAAGATGCCAAATAATACATCATCTCAGGTAAGTGTGCCCTGGCATCCTACTCTTCATGCCAAGGAATAGTAGAGATGATTTGATTTTCAAAATCTGTTACAAATTGCTCACTGTCTGTCAAAAGCTCGTCATCTCCTCTCTGCTATGATTTGCTAATCTGTTGCATCCATTCTTAAAGTTTATCCTTAAGCCATCAGCTAAGAACAGTGCCATGCACAAATGTTGGAGTCTTTGCTCACATGCCCTGAGCCTTAGCGGCATCTCCTAATATCCACACACTAATCCCCAGTGTAGAAGGTGCACACTGTGGCACGAGGAGTCTGAAAAATTTCTCACCAGAAGCTCTCTTAATGCTCAGCATGCAGGATCAGACATTCTTTTTGCTGGTGCTAGATCCAGCTGTCAAGATCTGTCTTTCTGAACTGGCCCCAGCAGAAGTGGCCAAATTCTTTAACCTCCTTGAGAAACTAATTCTTCACACACTGCCCAGCTGGTCATTAAATAACATGACTTCATCCCCTTCTGGCAGCTCCATATGGGAGCTAGGGATCTCTGTGTCATTCCTGGGAGGCAGATACTCATCCCTGAGCTGTGGCTGAAGGTGGCAGTCGTGGACAGCCCCATCAAGGTCAGTGGATGAAGGACCAAAATGCTCCTGCTGTCTTTGTCACCCCTATGAGGGACATTTTGTGTGATCTGACAATGGCTTTTGCACCACTAGTGCTTCTATTCCCTGATAAATAAAGGAACAACTGTGTATCTGCCTGACTCTTCCCTGAATGCTCACATGGGTATTTGTACTGGCCCCATTAGAGGCAATGTGACCCCTGCCCTTTGTTCCAACAGATTTCTTAAAAAGCTCAAAGAAAATCCTATATAACCTCAAACTACAGGCTGGTGCAAGTGAAAGAACTTGAAATTCAAGAGTCTGTTTTGAAAATAATTACTAGGATTTAAATGATTAAAAAAAGAGACACAAATTGCTTTGAGTATGTATCACAGTTTGTGTGCAGAAATACCTATTAAGATCACAGGTTTTCAGCAACAAATTCTGTGTTAGCTAGGATTTTATTCAGTGAAACAATGTGGAATGATGTTTATTATGTTACAGATCCTTGGTTGCCTTAGGTATTATTTCTGGATAGCATGTGAAGCCAAGGCTTGTGTTCTTCAGTTTGAAAAGGATAACTTAGGAGAAAATATTCCAGCCCATCTCCTGAATCTACTGCCCTCAGAAGATTAGCAAAATTGAAGGTGAAACAAAACAAATCATTCAGAGAAGCAACTCTCCATTTTGGCATTATACTTAAGGTAACACAGTTCCATATTGTCCCCCTACAGAGACCAGTGAGTATATAATAAAATCCAGGGCAAAGAACAGTGACTACTAGAATTGTATTGATAGAAAATAATTCTGTGTAATTGCAGAGGATGTAATTTGAAATTACTCCTTTCCTGGGTCTCCACGTCCCTTGGGTCTGAATAGCTCAGATTTCTGCTGCTGTTCAGCATTATTCCAGCACAGATGCATGACTTTGAATTTTTCTTTATTGACAAATACCCTGTCCATTTTGATTTCAGGAGCAAGAGAAGCCCTGTCAAAAGCCTTGATAAATGAGTCAAGTAAAAAATTCAGTAATAAGTGCTAAGGAAAGAAATTAAGGCATAAATACAGAAGATGAATGCCTGTCCCTGTTCTATTTAACAGTTTTTCACAAAAAAATTCCTGAGACATCCCTGGACATTTTTTTGCATGTAGGATACAAAATGCCAGTATCCAAGCTCTATTTCAGCCAGGTAGTTCGGATACTACAAACACTGCAGACACAGCTGTATGGACTCATTACAGGTCACTCTTCCTGACAAAGTACATGTGCTTCTTGAAGTTGTCACAGTTACATTTTGTCTGTTTTCCCAGCTATTTGATTTATACCTGGATGAAGGCATCTCATCCTTTTAAAGATGTTGGTTGGTTTAGGTATATTCCAAGAATCTTCAGATACAGACAATTTCAAGATTTATCATTCAGTTATTATTTCATTAAGGAAGAGAGACAAATAAGTACCTCAGGGAATATACAGACTAATTTGAAGGCCAGGAAGGAAGAATAGTATGTGAGGGTGATCTAATAATGAACTCTAGGAAAGCTTTCCTGCAAATATGGTAAAAACATAACAGCATCCCACCATATATTACTAATGAAAGGGGAAAATAGTGCTTTACAGAAAAGATGGCAAGCACCTGTAAGATCAGCCAACAGCATACAAAACCTCAGAGTCAAGGAGCTGGAACTAGGTCAAAACTGTATTCGGACATTTACCTAAAACTGAGGAAACATCTAAATTGTCATTAAAATCAAGTAGGTGGTAGCTAAATATATGTGTTCAGAAATTATTCATATAAGGAAAGCGTGGAGTCAGAAAGTATAGATGAAACAGATGAAACTGTTCTATGTGTCTAAAGAGACAAGTCTACATGTATTTATAGAGATGGTACAGATTTCATTTGCTTATAGGTTCAGAGCCGGGGCAGAGACAAGTGTAAATTTACTTGAACTAAATTCACTTTGATTTCATCACAAATCTGGGGACATTCTTCCTACATGGTTCATTTATTTTCTTGCTTTCCTTGTGACATGGTAACTGAAGTAATACCTCCAGTCTATTCCAGTCCTTTCTATTTAAAAGGACGTCTATGTTTAATTTAAGCATGTTCATTTGATCAAAACCATCCAGCCATTTCTGTGGATTTTTCAACTCTCTAACATTTTTTTTTTTTTCACACTGTGGATTAGACTATATTTTTCTTTCTGAAATAAAAAAGAAATTTTTCTACATCAAAACAAGAACAAGCAAGTCTCTCATTAGCAAAAAGAAAAACAGAAATAAATCCAGACTCATTCAAAAAGCAAGCTGCAATCTTTTCTAATTACTTCCATAACCCTGAGGAAGCCACATTTCCCAAGAGAGCGTATGAGATAATCCTTAAACATTAAGAAATGAGAGGAAAATGTGGCAGATTTAGCAGGCAAATTGGAGAGAGAGAGAGGACTGAGCACCTGGGAAAGAGACATGCTTCAGCATTCATTAGACTGACTGTTTTTTCTCACAATCTGGAGAAAAAACATCCATCACTTTTCATTCCCCAGTCACACAGGCAATTCAGAGAGTTTTACACTACAAATAATTCTCTTTCAAAAAAGAAGTATTTCAAGTTTCTGACTGCTATACGAGCAGCAGGCTCAGGTATGAAATTTTGTGAAGAGTGCTTAGAAATTTATTTTTAAAATAGGAGCCAGGATGAGAACTGTGCTACAGAAATATTTTATGTAATAGCACTCAGCAAGTTAATATCCTTGCTTTTGATCTCTACCTATTTAGACGAAAATGCCTAATTTTGTCTTATCACTAGGAATGGTAGGAACCCATCTTCTAATCACAAAAGGCTGGAAACTTCTTCTCCTAAGACATGGAGCTGTTTGGCCTCTACAAAATTTCACATGGAACCACTGTGATGACTTTTCTTCCACTGAACGAAATGTGTGCAGTTTTGAGAAATTGAATTATTTTCAATTGAATACTCATAGAAAACACTGTGAGCACTTTTTTCATTTCTTTTTCTGGCAATTGTGAGTCCAGCACCACCAGGTAGTCACACATCAACTGTGGCTCTGCTGACGTAATGTATCCCCACTTCTAAAGGCTCAAAAGAAAAAGTTCATGTAATACTTTTTCACGGGATAGGTTATGAATTTTTTCCTCTCTCTTTTTTTTGAATGAGGCTTTGAAAAATTGGGACCCTCCACGTCCCCATGCAAATGTGGAGAGAGAACAGGGGTGGCAGTGGAAGAACAGATGCCCACCACATTCACCCCCCTCTTTGGAGCGTGTTGCTCCTATGTGGGGTCCCTTATACCCAAAAAACCTTCCCTGTGAAGCTCAGGGCATCTGCTGATAGGGAACTGGGCACTACTCTCTCACCATCAGGCAAAGCAGAAAAGATTTAATGCTGTCCTAAAGATTTCGTGCCCCCCTATAACAACAGAGAAAATGCCTATTGAGCACAGGGAAAGTGATTTGAAATTACACTTCACTGCTTCCTTTGAGCTCAGCAGCACCCTACAGACTTCAGTAAACCAGAAAGAAGGCCTAACTTTACATACACACTCATAGAATAAGCCATCCCCTCTCTCTTTGCATGCATAAAATTGTGTATGCATATAAATACCCATCAAATCTATTATATGTGTTAGCTTTTTTAGGCTAACATTAAAAGATACTCTTTAATCTTAATCTATTTCACAGATGAACTGACTCTTTTGAATTCCTGAATCTTGTAGTAACAAGGAGGGAAGTTTGTGTCATTGATCCTGGCATTCTCATTCTAAACATAGTGACACAGCTAGATGCTGATTTTGATAATTGCTTTTTTCTTTTCTTTTTTAATCTGTATTTTAGCATCTGTAGAGGCATTGCTTTTCATATACCAATAATTCATTTTACCTGAAAAGCTGTTACACACAAATTAAGGCGGGTATCTCTCTCATGCCTTGTTTCTCACCCTGCACACATGCATGTTAATTACAAGCAGAAAACACAAATGACTCTACATACTCCACAGCATCTGCTCAAGCCTTAATTAATCCAACCTTCACACAGTCCCCATGGCAACAATGCTCAACAGACTACTCTAATTTGGAATATTCAATAGGGCATTTTACATTACATATTTTATTCAAATTAGGGCTGCAGAACTACTACTGTGTTAGCAAAGTAGTGTCAGTGCTGGTGTGAACAGAATGAGTCCTTGCTCTAGTTGACCCCTCCTCATACATTACCTCATTAAAATGTATAATAGCATTTGAGCTAAGTCACATTAAAGCAGACATGCTCTTTTTCAAAGCCTAGAAAGAATATTATCACATTTTCTGTTTTAAAGAAACTTTCAGGCTTCATAAAATGAATAGGAATATTTTGCAGTGCTGCACCTCCAACTTGTATCATAAAGGTAGTTATGAAAATATTAGTAGCAAAAAAGAATATCCTTGGTATATTTTCTATCTCACTAGTCCTCTTATCTTGTCAACTTAGGATCCAAACACGTTTTAGCAAGGCGTGGTACCCATCATCTAGATGTTAACAGAGGCTGGAGTAAGAGAGGCTAATGCAAAAGCTACTTTTTTCAGTTACTGTGTGGGCAAGGGGCCCCCATTCTCAGTTTTCTTTTGTATCTAGCTACATTGAAGGAGGCACTGTATTGGATTTCATCACCACGATAGTGCCAGGACTTCCTCCCAGGAATTAAAAGCTTGTCTCAGCCCCACCCATTGAAGGTAGTCCTGATGGCTGAAGATCAGTTGCAAACCATTGCAAACCAAAACCTGCTTTTCCCATAGCCAGAATGGCACTGGGAGGCTGTTTAGATAAATGCTGTTAGGCCATCCTCAAAGCAGGAAGTACTGCTGTCTTAGGTGTTTTCCACCTCACCTCCACATGCCCAGCTCGCCCTTTCCTCAGGGACAGCTGTGGGAAGGGGCCAGCACAGGACCCCTGTACTTCTAGGCCAGTCTCCCTTGGTGGGGCAAGAGCAGGGTGTTAAAAATAAAAGCCTAAAAAACAAAACCTAGAAAAAGCCCAACTAAAAACAAAAACAACAACCACAAAACAAACAGTAAAAACCTCCAAAAAACCCCCATGACAATTGACTCAAGTAGAGATTTTGATAAAAGAGTGGATGGGGAGGAGGAAGGAGCAGGCAGGTTTAGGCTGTGACTATGCACCTGTGACAAGTGGATGGAGGGCATGTTGGCTCGGAAAACCTCTCAGTGTTTGCATCTCTTACACTGCCATATCTTTCCTCTGGGTATTAAATTACAACTTTAAACCTTGACAGCAGAGTTAAAAAGAATTATTTTGCCATTGTATGCAGACAACTATGTTGGTCTGAAAGTATGCACAAATTAAATGTTAATCTGAGTCCAGGGATAATCTAATTACTGCTTCCTTTTGAAGTGAGAGGAACAATATTTACTGAGTAAATTATGGATGTCTAAAGGTAAAGCTTGCTTTGAAGATTAAACAACACACATGTTGTTAATTATTACAACCATACTTGACCCTGGTTTCTTTACAAAAATTTGAACACATTTTGAATTTTCACAGAGATGTTGCATTTCAAAAGGCAGTACTTCATATCCTTGTCAATTGTCTTTTATTACATGGCAACATGAAAGGGAGCACCAAATATATGAGAGGCTGATTGTGTGATATGTGTGACTAGTGCATAGTTTCTCTGCAATACAGAGTAAAATCCCTCTTTTAGGATAGAGGGGCTACTGGCAGCATGGGAAAGCCATCCTCACCAGCATGGGACACGTCTGGGGCTCCCCACACCCTGACATCTCTGCCCTTGTGGAGAGAGGCCCTGGGCAGATGCCTGCTGCAAAGGACCCAGAGCATCCTGATTTTGTGCTGGGCAGGCAATCATGGCACAGCCATTGACAGAAAGGGGCAAGGCTTTCTCCAGGAGATTAGAAAATGTAATCTCATTCTCCTTCTCTGCCAGCTGTGGGGTCTTGATCCATGAAAATACTTCCTGCTACCTGGCCATAAAATTTTACATCCCAGTCCATCTTATTCAGCTTTACTTTCATCACTAGTGCTACCCAGTAGTTTAATTATACACCAAACCCATGTTAACAAAATCCCTAATCAAATAATAACACATTATTGTTAAAATAATTTCACAGAATACCTGTACAGATTTCTTTGTCAGTGACTCCCTGAACACTGCACAAAAGAAGCGGTTTCCACTATTGCTTGTGCTGTTTATTTCCACAATCACTTATTTTTCAGTTCCTGTCATTCTGTCTGACAGTTCATAATCTGACTTTGTGCGGAAGTGAAGCATTTTGTCTGAGTCTGTCAAGCTTGTATCCAGGTCTGCATGTTCCAATTATCTGACATGTCTTTTATGTTCGGGCACATCTCTGTAATTACCCCAGAATTGCTGATGGAAGTGGCAGAAATCGTATGTTGCAAACATCTGACCAATATTTAGGGAAGTGTTTCTGCTTATCAGAAGGCAATTGTGAAATTAAGTGGTGAGCATAGTTTACTTCCATTTAATTGAAATTGTAGATGGAAGGACTGCTTTCTGAAGGTGAATTTCAATTGTCCAGGTGTTCTGAACTCCAAATTTCCCAGAAAGAAGAATGTTTTGAGTGTGGTGTCTGCAAACCATGCTCTGTTACACCTGATCAGTATACTTGAGAAGTATATTGGGGTCCCTGCCCTGGAGTCAGGCTGTTTTTGGTTCATGAGACTCCAACACAGTCCTGCCTGCAGGACAAGTGGAAGGAGTAAATCATTTACCAATAAACTAAACTTCTTTCCCTCCTTTTAGTGATCCATATCTTATCCTTGAAAGTTGTTATCCTGATCCCTTTGAAGAATTATGCTGTAAATTAAATGAGAACAGCTGGAGTCAGGATTAGAAATTGAACTTCTGCTGTGCAAATTGTGATTTCTAGTAAAACAGCTGATGCACCTAACCTTCTGTCAATAATGACTTTGTGTGAAATATCCTTCAGTGCTCAGCATTTGTTTTCTATGCCAAGAGAGGTTCCCAAGGCTCCAAGCCATCTCTCACAGCCTGCACACAACCATCCAACTTCAAGATAGGCACTGGAGGAATGAGAGCCAGACGGGGGATGACCTGACCGATACACAGACTGCCCCAGGGCCCTCAGGGTCCCACCCTTCTGCTGTGTGGCAAAGCTGGGTTGCACATGCAGCCACATCCCAGCAAGACCTGTGGCATCAGCTTCAGTGACACCAAATGACTTGGTCCTCCCACAGGCCAGTTTTTCAGATTACCAAGCTGCCAGCACCATTCAACTGATATCCATGTAGAAGCCCCAGAGCTGGAACCCTTTGGCACCCATTGTTCCTCTTGGGGGCCATCCAGAGAAATATGCCTTGTAGCTTACCTGAAACATTAACAAGCACCTGTATCTTCTGAGGGAATTATCCGTGGATCAGCCACAAGCACACTTTGCCTCTGGTACCCGTGAGTTTCACTTAATGATAACAAGTTCTGCACTACCAGACACAGAAAAATACCAACCACACCCTCTAGTCTGGAGTTACAGATGTTTACCGAGAACTTAAAACTGAGGAAAATTATCATGATAAATCTTCCTACAGAAGGCCTTGGCAGCAACTGGAAGGTAGTCTGATGTGTTTAAAATGTCTTCCACAGCATTCAACAGCAGTGACAGGATTTCCTACAGGTTGATGACTTACTGCCCAGATATTTTGCATGGCTGTAGCCTAAATATCAAATGAAGGTCAGCTGAGGCTAGAACATCATTTCCATGGTAGGATAATATTTTTGAACCATCTGGAAGAAGGAAGGGAATCTTACTTACAGGTACAGCTCTGTGCCAGTTTTTTTCTGTTCATAGGGCATCTAAGGAGCACTGCCAGATCTCAAAGTAAAAAATTATTTTGATGTGTGCTTTAAAGGAGGTCACACCTTAGCTTTGCATCCTCGAAGTCCTTCCTTTACCTGCAGCATTGTCATAGTCCAGCCCTGACTCAGATACAAGCTGTTTTGATACAATGCATCTATCAGGCACTTGGAGATAATTTTCTGAAGTCTCTGCCATCCAGTCTGTTTACCTGGTGGCTGGACATGGGTTTAAAATCAGACCAGATCTGGTCATGTGGGACTTTGTGGAGGAAAGCAACATCAGCAGAGAGGCGATTTCACGCATAATGCTTTTCTTTTCACTGACAGTTTGAGTACGTCACTCTGAAAACTTGCTCCTTAATTAAAAGGTGGGGAGAAACCCCAGAGAATAAGAACAGTTACCCTTCACTGACTGAAAGCAGGAGATGCTCAGCCAGTGCTATTAAAGTTATTTTTGTCCACTTGGCTGCTTTGTGTCTGGAATTGACCTATAATGGCTTGTTTTAGCATTCATTCAGCAATGCTAGGACAACTGTGTTCATGAAGGAAATGGGGAAAGTTTTCATTTCAGATGAGACATTAGTTACTTCAACCAGGAGCAACAAAAATTCCTCACGTTTCTTGCACTACTCAAAAGGAGCATGAGTAGCTTCACAGCTTGGCCTGAGCATCTTCAATGAGCTTGACACAGGGAATGCAGACATCCTGTTTGTTCCCTTGCATAGGAGGGCCAGGGCTCACACGGGTCTGTCTTCAGTTCATGCAATTGTTTACCCATGTAGGTCTTTGTTATTAGCAGTGGTAACCTGGGTGAGTGGAAGGTTCATGTCTCTGCATAGCTCTTGTAGTATAGCTTGGCAGTTTTACAGGAATCTGATAAGAAATTTTCCCTTGGGTCTGTTAAGCCTCCACGGGAGAAATTCTTTTTTTGAACTTGCATGCTTCACTGTCCCTTTCATAAATATCTGGTCCTTGCTCTCTCTGGCACTGGAATTAAAAAATGTGGCATCTAACCAGTTCTCAAATTATCAGTCAAACAAACGACAAGTAGTGTGATAAATAGACTTTTTTTTCTCTGAATAAAAAAGTTTGTCCCTTGAAGGAGCTTAGAAACATCTAATTAGAGGGGACATCCTTCCTGCCTTCTCTATACCCAGAGCACCCTTTTCATGTTTCTTTTCTCATTTCCTGGTCTCTGCCCAGGATATTTCAAGACTCAAACTCCAAATTCGGTGGGTGCTGCAGACCTCCCTGCAGTAGAACCCTTCCATGCAAGAGGTGGCAACACCCTGATCTGAGCCTGGGACTCAGTGGGGAGAAGAGGAAGAAACTTCAGCACTGATGATCCATGGGATAAGACACATAGCTCTCTGGGAGTTTAGGAGCCAACTACTGATCTGAGTAGAGCTGCTTCCAACACTGCTCTGCATGTCAATGAAAAACGTTGACATTCCCAGTGAGATACCTGGATCATTTCACCTCTACAGCCTGCAAAACCCTTGCAAGTTCTTCCACAATCCTTGTAGCCTTTGATGATTTCCTGATAGAAGAAGCCTAGTAGATTATTGTCTGATGCACTTTTTCAGAGCAAGGGGCTCTGAATTGATGAGAAGGAACGTTTTAAATAATGCCAGCATGATTATCCTTTGGGGTTTTCCTTTATATTGAAGAAATGAAATGCTTTTTGACATCAGCCAGCCAAAGGGAGCCTTCATGCAAAATTCAAGCCATTGAATTCAGGCCATCCTCACAGTCTTATCTCAAAATTTTGCAGCAAGACAGAAAAACCTTTTTGGAGCTCAACATGTAGCTGTCCTTATGACTAAGATTATCAAGAATACGCATAGCTACATCTGCAGTGCTTCTACATACAAATTTTTACAAGAGATAAGAAAATGACAAATATATCCATTTACCTTGGAAAAATGGCAGAAATTAACTACAATTCCATAATTCTGTAAGAAAGATAAACATCCAACTTGTTTCAGTATGCTAATGCCCCACAACCTATGCTGCTTCTACTTCTGTAATATAAACTGGGCACAGTGAAGGTTATGGATGGGAAGGATTTGGGGTTGGAGTTCTTGTCAAACAGAATATTCGTTAGAAGGTGTCCAGACAGTCACACTATTTCCCCATTTTGTCATCAAATGCATAAGGAAAACTGCCTCATCTGCAACTCTCCATTGCTTTTAAAATTCAGCCTGAGCAAGTTGTACATGTTACTTACCACAGCACAGTCCCTTTGTTTTAATTTTAAATTAACACCATCACATGAGAAAAAATGTTTTTAGCAGCAGTGTGGCACATTACTATAGAATTTGCACCTACTTGATTAAAGAATCTTACTCACTTTTTAAAACCAAGTGGGTGGCATATAAATTAATATAGCTAACAGGGCTTGCTAGGTAAAATGATTCATGTTCCTTACATGGAAAACATTAACAGATTTTTTTTCAATCATTTCAGTAAACAAACTGTTGGGAGTTTTGCTGATAGACTGATCTGTGTTTAATTTAATAATTTGAAAATAACATGGATGACCTTTGCAAAAATCTCTTAGAAATGCAGCTAAGTGTTTTGTTTACCTTAATACTCAACCAGCACGCAAGTGAAGAGTTGGCTCTATTCTGGCCTCATTCTACAAATAACTGAATGCACAAGTCCAAGGGTCTGCATCCAGCACACTGTAAGCTTAAGCTCTTCATGAATTTCTTCTCTACCATTACTATACACTTCCTGAAAAAAATATTTGCTGCAAGTTTCCCTTAAAAATCTCTCAAAGTGGCTTGATATGACAACTTTGCTAGAATTGTCGGGGGTTGAGAATTTCTTCCCATTCCTGTTACTAAGCAACAAATAGTTAGATGTTTAGAGCAATCAAGCCTTTTGTAAAAAAGACAAAAGCTGGGCTTGGGCAAGGCAGGTGAAGGGAAGAGGGAGGCCTTGGAACCTCTCTCTCGTGGTTCGGACGCTGAGAGGAGAGGCTGCTCTTTGCTTTTCGGCTGGGACCAGAGGGAATCCAACTGTGCCCTGTTTTCTCTTCTCCTGACTGGGTGAGCTTTGATTCAACCTTTTCTCCCCACGGGGAAGGGCACGTTTTCCCCTGGGCTGCGTTTCCTCACGGCTGCTGCCGGGAGAGTCCCGCAGCCTCTGCTGCCTGCCCCCGCCCTCTGCCGCACGAGACCACGGTGTCTGCTGTGACTGCAGAAAATCCCCGCTAGCTGGCCGGGAAGAGAGAGAGCCGGCGCCCGCCCCCTGCCGCCCTGCTTTCTCGCTGCTCCGAGCTGTTTCGCTGCGTCCTCCTCAGCCTGCCCACCATTACAGCTGCTAGACGCTGACCTGAGCCTGCGCCACAGCGCCACCTGCAGCCGCTCGGGAGTCATCGCACCTGCCCTGCCCGGCCGGGAGCTCAACAGCGCCCCTGCTGCTTGCAACCGTGATTACACCACACGGGCAAAGGCTCAGCAGCTCACAAGCCATCTGCTATTGGTTTTCTAGTTCTAGCTGTGGTTGCTATTATTGTTGTTGCTTGTTTATAGATACTAGTAAAGAACTGATATTCCTTTTTTCCCATACCTTTGCCTGAAAGCCCTTGATTTACAAAATTGAATAATTCGGAGGGAGGGAGGAAAGGAAATCACATTCTCTGTCCTGGGGGAGGGTTCAACCTCTCTTGGCAGACACCTTTCTTTCAAACCAAGACAGAATACAAAAACATTATGCAGAAAATGGTGGAAAAGTCTAGGTATTACAGTAAAGAAATCCCTTCTTTGTTAAAAGATGGAGAAAAACGTTAAAAAGAATAATAAACAAATAGAAAGCTCATCCTGATGCCATGGATATTTGTAGTACAGCAACTGCTCTTTCAATTTAAACACTGAAATTAATTACTAGATTCTGAGCTTTCAGAGGTAAGATGCCCTGAGAAGCATAGTGAAAAGAAAACACAATATATGGGATCAGTGAAATACAACAGACTTTGCAAATAAGCCCACTTCAAAATAATATTAAAAAGGTGAAGAGAATTTCTGAATATATTTTTCTAATTTAAAAAGAAGATGCAGCATTAATATATGCTTGATGATAACTGAAAAACACAGACTGCTAAAATAGCTGAGTCTCACTGAGGCTGCATTTAAATTCTGCTAAGTATTAAGAAATGCCTAAATAATGGACAGTGTTCAGGGGTGCGTAATACATCTTGTTATAAAGAGCACCTGCCGAGACCATACTGGCCTATACTTTAAACATTTTCTGCAATTAAAATACCTAAATCTAGAGGCCACCTGTTTCCTGCCTTTG
Organism: Entomyzon cyanotis; assembly: GCA_024500445.1. NCBI lineage: Eukaryota > Metazoa > Chordata > Aves > Passeriformes > Meliphagidae > Entomyzon > Entomyzon cyanotis. The sequence continues at coordinate 27,443,121 of JAKEPQ010001021.1, read as the reverse complement.
CCTTTCTGAAATGCCAGAAGTTTTACTGTAAACACAGGTGAACAAAATAAGATGCTGCCTGATTTTAAGGGACTTAAAGAATTTGCACAACAGCTGTAGTCTGGGCCAGCTGCTTTTCAGCTCCCAGCCCCTCAATTAAAACTGATGAGAGAAGCAGTGTCCTCTCTTCCTCTCCCAGTGGCAAGATGCTTACATGGGAATTCCCACACCAAACTGGGACAGCAGCTATCCATCCAGCAGCTTGAATTTGACAGTAATCAGCACCAGATGTTTCAGCTGAGGCATAATAAAATGCAGAGAGAGTAACCGTGGACAAAACTTCTCATTTTTTCCCAATTTCCCATAGGTCCCTGAGCAACGCACATGTCCTGGGACATACAGCATCCCAAGGTATTAGTCTGGCTACTTAGAAAGCTGCCAAAAAGTTGTTCAGTGAGGCTGCCCTTACTGCAGCATCCTTAAGAGAAGTTGGATCCACACTTTAGTTTTAGTTTAATTGTGAAAAGTAAAGAAGGTGAAACAATTCTGGAAATTCCAAAAGGGTTTTGTTGGTTTTTTTCTCTTATAAAGAGACATATTTTAAAAGTGCTGTCAGGTTAGCAGGAGCCTTGAAGGATGGACACAGACACTAGAAACAACATCTGCAGGCCCACTCTTTCCCTGATGACATTTGCACACCAGTTAGTACAGATGAGAATCATGTCCTGCTCATCAAGTCAGGTGCTCAGCTGTTTGCCCAAGATACCAACTGAACAACTACTCTGGTAGTCCAGTAAGATGCAGCTCAGAAAGTTCTGCTTTAGAGAATTCCCCATGGCACACCAGCCCTTGGAAGACAATCTTCTTTTGCTTCCCTTTCATCAGAGAACCCTTGCTGACCAACATCCGAGACTAAAACTCTGGACCCTGCGAAAGATGTCGCACAACTCAAGGCTCAGGGCGAAATGGAAACGGTTGACGCCTGGAGCTTACCCAGACAAAAGGGTGGGTGCAATCCTGCGCCCCTCTGCTCCGTGAGCTGGGCAGATGTGAGGCAGCCCTGATTCAGGAGCTGTGCAGCTGCATTCCTGCTGCACCTCTGCCAATCCCATCAGGCGTGCTAAGCAGCAATACACACATCCTTGGTTTTGCGAGCTAAGATGCACAGAGAACAGCTTTGGCTACACTGGACCAAGAATACACACCTGCAGCAGAGTTCAGTGCAAACAAGGCCTGGATATTTTTTTCCTCCTATTTTCTTGTTTCTTTGGAGAATCTGACAATGAATCAAAGTCACAGTCTTGCAGAAATGCACAGAACATTTATTCAGTTTGACAGAAGTGTACAGAGTTTTCAGAAAGACAAAAAGTGACAAAACAGGTCCTCGTTTCTTACTGCCTAACATGCAGAGAATCCCATGGACCTGAATGCAGAAAGCTATCTGACTACAGGGGAAAGCAGTGGAGTTTCAGAAGGGTTCAGTTAACTGAAGCCTACTATTTCCCCCTTTCTTTTCTTTTGACCAGTGAGATGGTTTCATCTGGTAAATTTTAATGTGTAAGGACACTTACTGAAATTAGGTACAGATATAATACAATAACAAATTGATTTAGTGCATCTCTGCACAGAAACTGGCAGTAGTACCAAAATGCTGATAGGCTTTGGGACATGAAAAAACACAATTATGCAATTATGCTCAGATCATAAAAAACATCCCCTTCTGAGCAGTTCCTGAGCTAGAAGATAAGGAAAATGACCTAACAGCTAAGGGTATATAGCACATTTCAGCAAAGACTATAGCCAACATTCTTACATTACTGTCTTCTCATGTTATATCACAACTGTTAGAAGGTTACTGACACACACTCTGAAATCTCAAGTAGCAGGCCCATCTCTCTTAGCTCATTCTTGTAAAAAGAGGACTGGAGAAAATCAACACTGGCTTTCACAGCTCTTGGTGGCATCTTTATGATTTCAAAATGTTATGTCTCCCCTGCTACTCATTGCATCTCGCAAAGCATTTTTAATCATGTCATAAATTAAAGATCATACAACAAAGGCTTCAAAATAACTTACTTGCTATATTATCATGGGGGATATTTTGCACTGAATCTTAAATACTACCCTTAAAGCCAGATGATCATACAGAGAACATCTACAGAGATTTAGAAGAGCAAACAAGGTTATCTTTCCAAAGTTCTACTGAGATTAGAAAACAAGTCATCACAGGTAAACAATCTCCTCCTCTACTCTGGCTCCACTTCCTGCATTCTGCAGGCTCTCAGGCTGGTGGTTCAGCAGCAGCTCATCTGGCTGTGGTGACTGCATGGATCCCTGGTTTGGAATGCTTGCTTGGGTACCCTGGGTCTTTGATGCGTTCAGATCTGTAACACACAAGACAAGCACATGTGACAATGCATTTTCTGCCATGGCCATGCCATCAAAAAGAGCAAATTCTGACTTTTTCATTAGCACCACTTTCTAGTTTGCTGCATCTGTCTACAAAGGAAAACACTACTCTAGAACAAACTATACTACAGACTGGTGAGAGGTATCTTACCCAAATTTAGTGAAATCTGTTCAAGTAATAATGATAAAAAATGTATATCCATACTTTATTAACAGACACACAATAATGGAAGGACATAAGTGAGGTCAGAATTGAGCCAGAGGGAAACACAGCATATAATCAGTACCTTTTTTGGTAATAATAAAGTTGTAAAATTAATACAGTTTCCATCATTACACAGAATTTTATTTGTGACCCTAAATAAATAAAATAATCAACTAAGCAAACCTGGTTAAAACTCTACATGGCTAGCATTCAGCTTTTTCTACCAAGTTTATCCATGTGTATTTGCACAAACTACCTACTCTATTCTTGTCTCGTCCTTTAGGTGTGGAAAGAACACTTGCACCCAAACACTAAAACAGTATTTCACAAGGATCTTAATTTGTTATATTTCCAATTTTCTTCTACAAATGCAGAGAATCAGAAACTTGCTTTCCAGCATTGTGCAATGAAAACTTTTGTGATGATTGGTGTACGGCTTAAAAAGCCAAAATAACACACTACAGTTGGGTTTTATCCCTAGTCAGCATTCTGTAGCATTCAGGAACTGCATCTCAGTAGTTGGCTTTTCTACATCTGTATTTCTTCAAAGCAACTTTACCATAAAAACAAGCTGCATAGCAAAGAATGCGTATCCTCATGCATAGTGATGAGAAAAGTCTGCATTGCATATGCTGCAATACTTTTCACTGTAATCTTGGCCTGACCAACCCTTCTATTACATCAGGAGCATTAAATTTTCATTCTTCCCTCTCAGAAAAGGACTCTGCAGAAAGAAAAGGAGCTTGGAACCCCTTCCACAGCATGGTAATGCCAGAAGCATGCAAACCAAGAACTGGGTTCTTTGAGCCTTGATCATTTATGCAGAGCTGAAGAGACATTCCATGTTTGATCTGGTCCCTGTTTCTTCTCACATATATGTGCAATGAAAAGCTATTATGAAGGAGCTATTTGGGTTTATACACACCATGTCACTTAACTGGTGGCCATTTAAAATGACACCTGCCCACATTTGGCATTCCCCTGATACAAGTGAGTTTCACCAGTCTTGTTCACTGAGGCAGGACTTCAAGGCAAAACAAGCTTGCTGGCACCTGAAAAGCCTAGGCTCTCTGGCTGCTCCCTGGCATGGGGTGTGTGGAGCAGTGTGGGATGATTATGCAATGGGCATGTGGGAGCACATCCTATAGCAGCCTCTACCTTCAGCATCATCGCCTCTTTGATATTTACACAGCTGGGGGGAGCAAACAGGCTTTGGAGCTGCAGCTCCCAGCATTAGCCACATGTATGTTATTCTTGCTGCCAAGACTGCAGGGTCAATGGCAGGGGCAAGGTATTTATAAACAAGCTTAGTCATACTGGGATGACACAGAATGTTACAAATATTGGTACCCAGTTGTCTTTCTTTTATTGTTTTGTACTGGATTAAGTTTCAGTCTTGATGAAAATCCAGAGTAAGTCTTGACTGCAGGCAAGCTATTTGCACTAGGTAACACAGCAGGACTTGACTCTCTAACTTAGGCAAACTGCCCTGATTTTTTAAAGATGATGTCTGTGTTTACTTCTTTTTGATAGTCATATTAGAAAAAGATTGCAGTTTGCAGCCCACAGAAGACAGCAAGAATGTGTCTGCCTTTCTTTATGAAAACTGGATACATTCGGTTTGTTTATTTATTAAAAAGAGCCGCACTAGCAGAAGTTTTGGGGTTATTTTACCCACATTAATATTCCTTTTAAGTCCTGTGAGTCTATTCACATTACCAAAGTTATGCGCATAAGAATACCAGGCAGTAAACACTTATTTGAAAGATCTGTTTCCAAAGTTTATGAAGTACATAATTGGAGAAACCTAATTACAAATTTGAAAATACACAGAAAAGAAAGAGAAACACCTCACGTGCAGTTATTTTCCACCATCAAAACTAAACAGTAATTGCTTCACCAATTAAAACAGAAGCTATTTCCAAACCATTTCTCATTCACTGTTACAACTAGAAGCAGCAGAGCTGAGCAGTGGAAACTGTCAGCATTCTGGAAAAACAAATCAGATTCTGTCCCTGTCAAAATAAATTATTTTTATCACTAGTTTAGCTGCTTTTTTATTCTTTTTTAACATGTTGCATCTGGAAAACCTGAACAGCAGAAGACCACCCAGGAGGTGAGCATAGCTGCTGCTGGAGTGGCGAGTGGCTTCAGGCTGGAAAGGTTGTGCTTAATCCAACTGAGGAGGGAAGGGGCTGGTTTTGGATGCACTTCAGGTGGCACTCAACACAGACTCTGCCCAATAAAAGTGCAATGTGTCCCCAAGGCTAACACACTCAGCCTGCCATCGGGGAGGGTGCCTGCTGTCTCTCTGCCCAGTGCCATGCTGGAAGCAGCTGAGCCAGGAGACCAGCTGGTGTCACAGGCAGCAGCATGGTGCACCCTGAGAGCAGATGTGTGTGAAGTGTGGAAGAAGTGCTAGAAATGGTAACAACAATTTCAGGTGAAGGGAGAGGGGGAAAAGCAGAATGAACTCCCAGACAGCATTGGTTCTTGTAATGCAGAACAGCAACAGCAGCCAAGAAGCCTCCCTTGAGCTCTCTGGTACAGCACGGGGAAACAAGTTGCCCTTGTCACCAAGCACAAGAAATGTGAGAGGAATCTTCCCCTTGAAATGCTCTCCCAAAACAAGGAGGAAACTTGTGAAACCAGTCTTGACAACATCAGCTGCTGTCTGCTAATGAGTTCTGAGAGCTGAGGATGCTGAATAAAAATAATAATGGAAAACAAACATTATTTGTGCAGGCAGAGGGGCTGCTACCAGAAGTAACATCCAAGAAACTCTCCCAACTCCCCTGGCAGCTGGGGTAGTCACGGGAGCTCCACAGTCCCTCTCTGGGCCCATTCTCTGCTGCACTGAGGCAAATGTCAGACTTCACTATGGATCAAGAGGAAGGTAAGTAAGGACCACTGGCCTTTTATGAGCTTCCTTCAACGTGATTGTAATTCACCTGTCGACCATCAGCCATAAAAAGAGTTTTGTGTTATTCCCTTTGTTTAAATTCAGCATTTACTTACCCTTTTTTCTGCTCCTCTCCAAGCTGCCGAGGGATGCTCCCTCTGGCAGGCTGCGCCCACCAGAGCAGCACCCACATGGCCAGCACCTCGCAAAAGCTTCCAAGGCCCCTGCCCTTCCTACCCGGGCCAGGCTCTGCCTGCTGCCTCACTCCCACACCCTCATACAGAAAGGACAAGCAAAAGGACTGTGCCTGGCCATACCCATCCTCTTGCTCATTTACACTATTTTTCTTTCATAGTTTTGTAAGTGCAGAAAATACTCCTTGAGTATTTCCAAAGCTTTAACAAAACTGAGCTGTAGCTCAGATCCTTCCACAGTCTACTCTGACCCAGCTTTCTGCTCCCTCCCACTTCTGCACCAGCCAAGAGCTGCCGGCATCTCTCTGCATCCTGGACCCCAGAATTTATGTGCAAACTGAAACCCCCTTTACCTGTTTCTCACCTATGTAATTTATTTTTCTTCTATGATGCTCCAGATAACTCTTTCCTTAAGAGCAAGCCAGATCCAGAGCTGCATCATGGATACCCTAGGCAAAAGTGAACAGCAGACAAGAGAAATGCACTCCTTCAATGCTGGGCTGGTCAAACACCCAGGGCAAAAGGGGCGTGCTTGAAGCTGGTGACCAAATACTAGGTAATTTGTGACAGCACTTCAGCCTTTTGGGAACATGTAGCCTGTTCAGCCCAGCAGTACCACACCACAGTACATAATGCCCCTAAAGTACAGCTTTTACTCCTTTTTATCTCAGCTGAGACCATTTCATTAAATAAAGAAACGCCAGGCATTCCCTGCAGTCTTCCCCACCAATTTTTGCAAAAGGTGTTAGAGGCATTTCTAACAAATTCTGGATCCAATCACAAATTGTCTCATTCACACAGACACTGTCAAATTCAACATTAAAAACTTACTCAATTTTTTTCCCATTTTCCTTGAGTTTAGGTCTGGTTCGATGAGGAGAAGCATCAGAAAACTGCAGAGAGGCACTCTACCCTTTCCATACTTTTTTTAGACAACCTCAATATGACCATGATGGCAGATGGCAGGCCTGTCGTACATGGGATCAGTTCTCAAGGGAGTTTATAAGGGGACTTCAGTTTTCCAAATAGAGTCTGGGTCCAAACTCAGAAACTACAGTTCCTGGCTAAAAACATGGTACTGTTTCACTGGAAAAGAAAAAAAAAAGAAGTTTTCTGCATTCTAACTACCCTATCTTTTCCACAGCACTAAGAGACAGGATTAGTAGTATCTCACAAACTGCTGAGAAGGTGAAGGACAAAGGAATGGTATTTGCAGGAATCTGAAATCAATACATATCAAAACAAACAGAGCCCATGTACCTGGGGGAGGCGGGGGATACAAAAGCCAAGTAAACAACTCATTAGTCACACTGCTTCTCACCTCCTGTCTGTTGTCATAGGATGTAAGCACTTCCACATCAAATAAATGCCACGGATTTTCTCCTTCACCCCCTTCACCCCTCCTCTCTCTCCCCCAGGATCAGAGCTCTTGGCGTAAGCCTGGAGTGCCCACAGTGACGGTTATGGGAAGGACAGGAAAACATTATCAAGGCACTAAGAAACACTCCAGGCAAAAACCGTCTCAAGTCTGTGTTTTGAACAGAAAGCCCGTGGTGCTCCTTCTTCAGCTCTGACCCTGGTTTCACAGCATCACACTATAATTCAATTTGGAACGGATCTTAGAAGGCCTCAAATTCAAACTCCTCGAATCTGGGCTAGCTCTGAGGTCAGGCCACACTGGATACTTTTTTACTTCTTAGCTGTTTCTAAATAGGAAGGAAAAAAAACACCTGGGGAAAAAAAAAAAAACAAGTGAAAAAAATAAGGTGGGACAGTGGAAGGAACACACCACATGGATTTTGCAGACAATTACCTTGCTGTGACTTACCAAGATCTCTCACACTGACCCTCTTTACAAAATAAAATTGCATTAAATGCAGATTTATTCCACTATTAACAATAAATATGTTAAAGAGTCTCCAAACTGTTAATCTTCTGAAAATAATAAATAGAGTTAGGTTTTGGTTTTACATGTACTTACAATAACTGGTACCAAGTTCATTTGGACTGACAGCTGACACATCAGCTTCAGGCCACAGCTATTTGAAATGGCAGAGCTGCTCTATTTAATCCCTATGCTGGCACTCATGCATAATGCAAAGCACAAGCAGACACCTAAAAACCAGTGCTAAGTCTACCAGGTCTGGGATATTCAAAGGAATTCAAGGGTAACAGGCTCTGATTTGCCATTACAGTTCAATAGCAAATGGCAGCCTGACTCCCATGGGTTCCACTGAAAGTCCCCACTGGCAAATCCCACGGCACCTCTTTGTCTCTAATGATGCTCCCAGTGGTTTCCATGCAGATTCATTAACAACAGACAGCTGATTCCCCAGGGAACTCCAGGCACCTCAGCCTCTCTCCTCAGCATGAAAAGCACCACAAATCAGTTATGACTGCTTTTTTTTAATGCGTACTAAGAATTTCCAAAATCGCAATGGATTTTCCATACTGCAGGTTCAGTTTATTATGGTTGGTGGTAGAAAGGGAACACCATGCAGCAGCACTGCATGCCTGGAACTCCACGGCATCACCCTGTAACCACCAAGATACTGCTGCTAATGATTCAGAACACTTGCTATAGAAAAGTCCTGTGTAAGCCTTGAAGATTTGAGGTTTTTGCAGGTTTCTGCCAGCAGTTTCACTGGCAAATGAGATCCCACATACCATCAACAAACCAGGCCCTTCACACCTCAAAAAAGCTGATTTCATCAGGAACTGAATTTGGTACTGGATCTCAAAAAATAAAAACAACAAAAAAAAAACACTGGGAAAAATATTTTGACCCTAAAGCTATCAAGGAAAGAGGAGCCCAAACCATTTCCCAGCTGACTGAATAAAGCAAGAAAATCAATCTGGGGATTGTAATGCTGTTATTTACTTTTGACCAGCCCAACCCTGTGAAAAAGCAGCAGCTGCATTTCTTAGGCAAACAAGCACCTTCATGAATAAGAGATCTTTACACAAAAAGCAGATGAGGAATTACTTAATAAGAGATCCTACATTAATTAGCCATAGCAGCTTTTGGTGCATTTTTTTGTTACAAGAGAACAGAAAGAATTCAAAGTCTATGATGAATAAGGTCTGCAACATAACTCTTCTCTACATCTGTACTCTGGATTTTTGATCATACTAACATTACTGGGAATGCCATTATTCTGCATGTTTCTGCTCTTTGTGTAGTTGTTGGCTTAGGTAAAACAATGCAGTTTGGTTTTCTGGGTTTGCCTCATAATTCTTTAGAGAAGTTTGGTCTAGACAATTTGGACCAAATTCTTGGCTAGCACAAAAGATACATTTATTCCACCGAAATGGCATTTATCACAGAGTTCCAACTCATACTTGTTCTAAAGCTCCAGGTTTTGGACTAATGTGATGATGCGGTAATTTTTCTTTTATCAAGGCTCAGTAAATATCCTATTTCTAACATGGGTGTTTACCAAAGAAAAGATTTTAAAACCAGCTCAAGCTCAGACACTGACAGTGTGACTTTAACATTAAATTCATAGCATGCTGATTAAGATTGATTAGGTTCATTAAAATTTTAACCTACTTACATGGCTATGTTATCAGTTGTATTGGTTTTTAAAGCACACGGGTTCTAAGCTATTTTTGGCATGCTGTTTTTCTAATGCATATCAATAAGAGAGACTTAAAAATAGGTCTGACTTGAAATCATAATTTGTCTGTGTATTAAATACCCACAGTCTCACCTTGGCAAGACAAACTGCCTGACAGCTGTCTGCTTCTGCTTAATATTAATTTATTTAGGTATGAATTCCCTATTAAACTGTCTTTGTGCTAAGCTTTGAAGCTTTAGCTGGTCAATTACAGACACACACGTGGTCCAGCAGGTATTCTGCTAACAATGAACACATGTTTTATTGACCTACTTCTTTTCCAGCTCATTAAACACAGCTGCACTCAAATGATCAAGAGGAAAGAACCATAAAACCCCAAGAACACCCTTCCTACGCAGGATCACAAGGAATGTGACCAGCTGCCGCCACGGGGCCACTGCCTCACCCAGGGCAGCAGCACACCCACACAGGGCACCTCTCCAGGGCCAGGGCAACTTGCCTGCCCACTGACAACAGCGCTGGGGAAGCACAGCAAAGCCCCCCTTCCTCCTTGCCCACCATCTACGGAAGCCATTTGACCAGCAGGCTGAAGTCAAAACAAACACCTATCAGTAGGGAACACTCCTGTTTGAATGTTTGATGGAGAAATGGAAACCCGATAAAATTACAGAACGAAACAGCACTTCCAAGGATTTGGGGGACAATATACCAGCTCCCCTTTGTGCTGCCAGCCAGCACATCCCCGCACTTCCCTCACCTACTGTCTGCATTTGCATCCTGAAGATAAACTCTGCAGTGAGGTTTTATCTCCTTGCCTCCCGAAAGGAGAAACAGCTAGTATTAACCCTGAAAAAACAGTCTCTGGCACATGAAGTCATTCCCTTTGAAACAAAAGGGAACATTTACACATCAAAACTCCTCTTTTGAGCCTTCACCACAGACATGTGTTAATGTGTTGATTAACACTGTCTCATATTTTATGGACGTTCTTTGGTTGTGGGCTGTTTTGTTGGGGTTTTTTCCCTTCCAAATAAACATGAAATCAAAGACCTTGGCAAAAAAATTCGTTTAGTCCCCAGCGTTTAGCCAGTCTTTCAGGTGCAACACAAAGAAGTGTGCTCTGGACTTTGGCAAACATTTTCTTGAGTAGCAGAAGGGCACAACTCAGTTACAAAAGCCAAAAGGGGGAGGTAATTTATAAAACACTCAAGTCTCCTCCTAAGCACTTTGGTTTTATAGGGTAATTTCTCAACAACAGACCAGATCCACCACTTCTTATTCAAAAAAGCTGATGAGATCAAAACTCAAAGAGACTAACAGAAGAACAGTGAGTCAATATATAGAATTGCTGCAGAAGAAAAAATTAGGCAAAGCACCTGTTTCAAATCAATTACATACTAATCTTACCCTTTAATAGAAGCTGCTGGTTTTGATTAATACGGGGGGAAATGGCATTACTACAAGAGTGAGCATCTGAGAGAAGCCTCTTATCTCATAGTTACAGAGATACTTGTTCTCTCCTGAGCTCAAAACTGAGGGAAATGTTCACTAATTTTTGATTGCAGTTTGAGTACTAGCACAGCCATTTTTATTAATTTTTGGCAGGAAGTATATGTGCTGATGTTTTCTTCTTGGCGTCCTTGAGAAAAACAAAAAACTGGAAAGTTGCACATTCCCCAAATTTTGCATTGTAAGCATAGGCGTTTTCAGTGTGTCATTGAGCATTTTGAAAAGAATGTCCTTTTTAATTGTTCGCTAAATCTCTGTGAACATGTAACTGCTGTGAAAACAGTTTGCATAAAAGGTAAAGGAAAAATTGTACATCAAAGCCATAAAAAACCACAATTATCAAATAAGCATGTGCCTCCATCCCTTCAGCCAAGGGCTTTCCATGAGTGCATGGAGAGCACTTGGATCCACTTTCCTTAATTCTGTTCCCACTTTTCTCTGCTACGAGCAACACTGGTCTTACCCTTAAGCCCAAATTCATCACCTCCTCCTTCTACCTCTCCTGTTGTACAAGTTTTAAAACACCTGCCTGTATTCATTTTCACTTTCAGCTCTAAACTGTGTTTAATGTAGAAACCTTTCTCAGACCTTTATGCCCTCCCCAATGGCACTGTGCTGCAATGGCAAGTTGCTCTGCACAAAAGACAGCTTCCCTGCAGTTTTTCTGTCAGCAACAATTATCATGCAATTTTCAAGTTCAATTAAAAAAGAGAAAAAATAAAAATCTCTCTTCATCCTTGCCAAATATACTGCTTTCCCTGTCATATATTCTTTATCATGGAATATATTCAATGACCTTTAAAGTACATGGCTTTGATTTTTCTACAACAGGCCCTAAACAAATACAGACAAATGGTAACTTTTTTTTTCATCATTTATGTTTCAGTTCTAGATCAGGCTTCCAAGAAACACTCAAGGAATCTCAGCAGGTGACTCTTGGAACTCTTCCAATTTGATTAAACTAAAACCAACTGCCATACCAGCACAAGGCTCCTCCTCTTGACTGCCCTACTAAAAATTTACACCTAAAAGAAAGTCTTCTATCGCATCTGGCAAGTAAGAACAAGATACACCATGAAATCTCCTCTAGCAGTTTGGAGGCAGCCAATGAAGACAATTGGGTGCTCCTGTGATGAATACCAGAAAAGATACACAATCTTGCCCAATGTCTCAATAAATATTTAACAGCAGATGATGCTGAGGAGGTTTCATATTACTAACACTTCATTATTTTCGCACAACATGCTACAGACCATTTCTTGGAATACGTAAAATATTATAGTAAATAATTAAAACGAGACTGTACTTTTCAAAGTAAACCAGACAGATATACTTGGTGATTCAGCTATATCATAAAAACATGATTTTACACGGTGTGTTTGTATACTCCATGTCTTGCAAAATTTGATCATCCATAAACTGCTTCTCTTAGCTATTAGGATGCATTATTTATTTACCTTTGTGCATCTATTTCAGGCTCCAACTTCATTACAAAATATATACAAAATATTGTAATGTACTAAAGCAGGGCACTGCAACCAGATCTCCACCCACATATCACATTTCCCAAAGAAAACAAAGACTGCCCAAGGAATCTTGACATCAAACAAAAAGCAAGACTCTTGTTTTGTGGCTGTTTTCCTGAGAGATCCCCTCTTTCCTTGCAGACTTGCTATCTAAGTCACAGTTCTGCACAATGCTGAGCTGGAGCTCAGGCTCTGACTCACTATAAACCAGTTGTCTGGATAAAGACCCTCTGCCCATGGTCTTTGAAATGTTCTCCTTTCATCCTTCTACATCCCTGAAACCTCTACCTACTGGAATAACCCTATGTAAAGTACAAATGTGCATCTACGGGACATAATCCACACGATTCCTATTTCACTGATGCCACTAATTCCACTGACTTCACAAGCCACTGCAGAGAAATTGGTGGAACCATAAATGTAAGAGAAATGATAAAGATTCAGCCATCATCCTGTTGCTGTTTAAGAAGTCTGCAGACAATGAAAGCCTGAGTGTGGTGTGTGGATTTACACTAACACCAATGGTGCCTCAAAAGACAGGGGCAGACAATCTCTTTACTCCATTCATAGCCTTAATGATGTGCACTATTTTAGAATTCCGCGCCCCCCCCCGGAAATGAATAAACTCTAAAGGAGAAGATATTAGAAAGAATAAAAGAAGATGGACATTACACAGGATAGGCATTACTTACATTAGCATGCAAAATAAAACCAGAATCTCATTAGCTGCCTTAATTAAAAGGTTATGTAATAGGGCTGCATCTACTGTGGTTATTTTCAGAAATGAGAAGTGTTTTGAGATGAGAAAATCAGTAACAGAACAATGAAACCTGAGAGCTACAGTGGAGAAAAGCAAGTGTTACTCGAAATACACTAATTGCAGATGACATAAAATGACATCTTTTTCACTTTGATATCACACTGCTGTGTGATTTAATAATTTTGCCATTTCCCTTAAACAAACGGCAGTGTTATTCCCAAGAGGAAAAAAATACTTCCTCTCTGATTCATTTCCACCAAGTATCTCAGGGACACTGATGTCTTCCAGCAGAGAATGAAACTCAGTGTTCTGTGGTATAGAGAAGAGGCAAACTTACTATCTATTGCAGAGTTAATTGTTCTAATAAATCAATGAGATTTTCAACTTATAAGATGCTGGTGCTGATGTTGCGCAACTTTACATTCTTATGTATTTCCATTTAATTTTATTCTCATTATAACTTACACTGGGCAATGAATGTGCTCTGTGCTCACCTGTGTAGCCATCTGTGCTAAGACTAGAAGGGATATGTTCAACACAGAAAAAGCAATTTGAAATTTTTCTCAATGTGGCATTTACTCAATTAAAAAAGACAAAAAAATTAAAGTAGCTCAAAATATCACACCTACCCAGGAGGCTCCCTGACAAACTGGGAGCTCTGTGGGTCATATAATCCTTTACTTTTTAAACATTTTCCTCTTTCCCTCTTGTCGAGTGAAAGAAAAACAAAGAATGTGCAAAACAGCACTATTAAAAATATTATTAAACACATCAGAAAAATATTAATATAGGTTGAAAAACAACTTCACATGCTATTCCGCAGGTGGTAAGGGACAGTGGCCTGTCACTGACTCCAAAGCATGCTTTTTAAACAGGAGACATGTGAAGTGTGTGCTGTATGGGGCACAGTTACATTCCAGCTCAGAAGAGCCAGATGTACTCAGGAGTTCTTTCAGCAACAATAGTATAGAAATTAACTCACAACGGTCACATATGCAGAACTGTGGTGACTTTTTCAGGGGGGTTGCTAATGATTATTTAACAGGTTCCAAGTGAAGAAAGCAATCTTGCTCAACTAAGTCCTCAACCTAGGATCCCCTTAGTCACCTCCAGCACTGGCAGCAGTAGCTACGCTATCTGAACGAGGCCCTGAGCTAAGAGATTTGCTCCTTGCCAAAATCCAGTCTTCAATTGGAAGCATAGACAAACAGCCTGTACCACTTCAGATGGCTTTTTAACACTGTAGTGCAAAGCATATGTCGCCTGCTTTTTATCACACTTGCATCAGTTTTACATTTTATATCTCTTCTAACTGCAACAAATTCATCTTAACATCAACATGAGAAAAGAACCAGACCTATGATGCAAACCTCCCTGATGCAAAAATAGAGCAGGTACTTTTATACAATGTCATTAGGCCATAACCTATGTTAAGGCAGCCTTAGTGGTGGTTTAAGCCCAGCCAGCAGCCAAGCCCACACAACCCCTTGTTCACTCCCCTACCAAAAGGATCAGGGAGAGAATCAGAAGGCTAAAAGCTAGCAAACTCATGGGCTGAGACAAAGACATTACCATAGCGAAAACAAAGGCCACACACACACACAAGTAAAGCAAAGCAAGGAATTAATTCACTGCTTCCCATGGGCAGGCAGGTGTTCAGCCATCTCCAGGAGAGCAGGGCCCCATCACACATAATGGTTACTAGGGAAGACAAACTTCATCACTCCAAACATTCCACCTTCTTCCCCCACTTTACACACTGAGCATGATACCACATGATCTGGAATATCCTTTTGGACACTTGGGGTCACCTTCCTGGCTGTGCCTCTTCCCAGCCTCCCAAGCACCCCCAGTCCCCTCACCAGTCCAGCAGTACCAAAAACAGAAAAGGCCTTGGCTCTGTGTGAGCCCTGCTCAGTAATAACAGAAACATCTCTGTTTTATCAGCAAATCCACAGCCCTATACCAGACATTGTGAAGAAAATTAACTGTACATCAGCTGAAACCAGCACACAGACAAAAATGCATGGTTCTAAAGGCCATCTAAATTAACAATGGGAAACCAAAGCAAATGAATCTGATCTACAGTTTTAAGAGCAGGTTCAACAGAGCAATCACCATTAGCATAATCTGCCTTAATTAAAAAGAAGAAAACTTCATGTAAAGTTACATGGAATTACAGAATACTACACATTGTTTCTGGAATTTTTGCTTTATCTATTGCAAATTAAATGTTTTACATCTGTAGAAACCACTTATTTCTATGAAAGCCACTATAAAAGGATTCTTCTTCCAAAATCAAACGATCTGTCCTTGAAAAAAAGATTTAAATTACATCAGTTGAATAGGGTCCTATTTTTGCTCCCTGGGTTTGCATTTTGCTGTTTATGAAGATCACAGGTTTTCCTATGTTCCTCATAAAGATTTAAACTATGTTTTTAACTACATCACGTGTCCAGATCCTTCCTACTAAATGTCTGAAATAAAAACCTCCCAGTTTCAGTGGTTTTCCAGATCTATCACTTTTCAATTCTATTTCTGTAGCTACAACATCTGAATAAATAAAGTTAAGGTAGCAGCAGCAAACAATGTTGTTCACTTGAAAGCTTAAAAGAATTAAAATTGCACTAATTCCTAAAATCAAAGAGGTGAATCCATAGGTAAATCCTTAGGCATCAGTTTGGCTAGCTAACTTGACATGTCAATTAAATGCAAGATTAATTTATTCAATTCTCAGTCTAGTCTGACACAAAACTTATACTTCCCCTCATTCCTAATTAGCCAAAGTACTTGCTTCTTTCATGCAGATAATTTCATAACCATTACTGTAAAGCATTAACACATTTTTCTTTCAATCATATTTTCCTCCTGTTGACTGACACACCTTTTCTAGTGAGTTTACTTATGCCAGTTTCAGCTTTGTGGGAACTTGCCTGAAGGTCTTTACTAAAGTTCCCTCCCATACACATAAAACAATGATATATAATCATGATGTTAGCTATGTGAAGAGACCTATGCCTTACTTCAGGAAATATGAATGGAAAATTATGCACTGGAGAAATCTAGCTGTTTCCATTGGCGTATATTTATGAAGCTTAATTGAACAGTACTTAACATTTGGTAGAATGCAGTGTGATTAACTCCTTGGAAATGTGTTCAGATGGTGCTTCTCTTTAAATAATTTAAGGGGTTTTTTTACACAGCATACATCTTACAAGATGCCGAATAATTCTGGGAAAATTAATCAAACCCAAGAAATTCCTTTTGTATTCACACAAAACTTTAACTGTATATTAGGTCTGGCCATGTATGTATGTGGTACATGGATATATGCAGTAAACTATACTCAGTATTTGTTTCTTAACTAATTTTTTTCTTGACTAATTATTTAAGAATGTTTTATAAAATATTATTATGAGACTTTATAGACAAAGCTGGTTGGAAACTGCATGAAAATGCTATAAAACATTCATCCACATGAAAATATTGAAGGTTTCAGCTAACTTCCAACTTCTTTCCCTCATTGCATTTCAGCTGGTTTTTCTTCAAAGTGATTGGAACTAACTGTATCCTGCAGAAGTGTCAGAAAGTGGAGGCGCAAGGTTGGCAATCTTAAACTCTGCTAAACTCTGGGAGAAAAGCATGACCAAAAATACTCAAGAAAAAAGAAATCAGCTTCTTTGTATGAAATATTTGTATTGTTCAATTTGATTCACATTTCTTAGGAACAAGCAATTTGTTTAATTTCCATGTGCAGAGCCCTTTGGGGAAGTTCAGCACTCTTCTCATTCCCCACTCCCTCCCTGCACAGTGGTCCCAATGCATGACAGAAGTTAGTCTGAATCATACAGAGTCATGCACAGCATGATCAGAGCATAAAATTCTTGTCACCTTCTGAATCACAAACACAACTGCAAAAAGTGATGGCACATCTCTCTGGGGGGAAGACTTCCAACCCTGCCTACTCTAGCAATGCACTGGTGAGCTTCACAGCATCATCTGAACCATCAGAATGCTGCAAGGATTTGCTTCACTCCTTTGTATAAGGTGTCTTGTGGCACCACCCAGGCAGTAACTGCAGGTTTTGCCAACATGACTTAGAGAGATTTACACTAGCATCTTGGGCAGGCTTTGCAGCCTGGGCTCATCCCCAAGGGTGCTGGGACTGCCCTGGTGCCCTGGTACTAGGGCAAGATAAGGATGTCTGCACAGGATGCACTGACAACAGCTGAACACAAAGATGGTCCATTGTAGGTGTCTTTAGATACAGAAGCTCCACCAGCTTATCTTAGAATCAGTTAAATTAAACAGGTACAAGCCAGTTTAATTAAACCAGATGCTCTCATGTGGGCTCAATAGAAAGGAGATTCTTTTCTTCTATTTTCTTCTTCTATTCTTTTTTTCAATAGAAAGTATCCTGGTTAGCTTGTATCTGTATGTTTGCCAGTGCAAGCTAAGCCACTTTTGAGAGGTTTAAACCCACATGTATGTTCCTTTTCAAATTTGCACTAGCTTAGCTAACCTGTAACTCAAATGACAACTGCAGTCAAACTGGAACGAGTTTCACCAGGCTAATTATTTAGGTATTTTTAGAAATATTAATCTCTTCTACTAATCAGCTTGGTTTGCTGATTGTGGTGATGTGACTAGCCTGCCCTACCTTTGATTATAAAATGCTACTTTGGCAATCCACATACCAAGGACTAATAAGGCTGTAGTGGATGCCTGCTTAATACATTGCAAGGAGTACTGAGAAAAAAGTTCCTTAATCAAGTGTGTAAGACAATTAACCATTGTACCTGTGTATGTTTTCAACTCCTAATTCTGCTGCCCATTGGTCTTTGCTGTGATATTACCTGCATGAAGCTGGTGTGAGGACAGAAGTTATACTGCACTGCCAACTGCAGAAAAATGGGAGCTTGGGCACTGCTGCAGTGTTGACATGCCATGTCTCCTGAATTTCATAACTGTGCAGAAAACCCCACCCAATTACTTAATCTATTACACCAAAAATGCACCGTTGTCCCCCAAGAGTTTTAGCTATTGTGTTTTTACATCCTGCTCTACAACTCACACTAATGAAAGAAGTTAGACCAAAACTAATATGGTGCAAAACTAAAAATAAACCCTAGACAGTTTAGAGTTTCTCATAAGTGTATTTGTAAAACCCTCAAGGAGTTTTCAGTGCATGCAGCACTCAGATAGGCAGCCTCTTCCACTCATTTTGGTAGCCACCATTAGTAACTGCCATGAAGTCTACATATCTTTGGGGGTTTTGGTAAAATGCAAGATTAAAGAAAGGTAATGCAGTAATGCTACTAACATAACTTATTGTTGAAGATCTTATTATTGCTTAGAAGTGATATAATTGCCTGTCCACAGGTCTTTCAAGATATTTTCATTCCTCAATGAAGAAAGAAAATGGTGTTTGGACACTGACTATCATTCTAAGATGGCAAATCAAAAGCTATTATAACTAGAAATTATCAAGTAATGCACACATTCTAAAACAATCAATAAAATGCACTTGAAAAATGAGTGACTTGAGTTCACAAAAATAAGGTCAAAAAGCATTGGGAAAGGATTTAGAGAAAAACACATTCTGAGTACTATTACACAGAAACAAAAAGGGGTTTTGTGGGGTTTTTAAGAAATTTTCTATTTTTCGGTTCTGCTTATTTTCTCACCTACCATCAAAATCTTGCAAGCAATTATTTTATCACAATCTCTTGCTTCTACCCATACCAAGCTGTCTTTGTTGCTAGGACTATTCAGCCAGAGAGGTGGCAAACCACCTTTACTACTTCTTAATTAAATAAAGCTCTAATTACCATTATTAAAGGAATCCTTGTTGCTTTTGCAGGAAAAAGACATCTGCTGGTAAGGACTAGTGGATTTCCACAGTGCACTAGTTAATGCTGGCTGACAAGGAGTGTCCATTTTGAGGTCCACCTGATTTTCACTAGTCCTTGCTATGTCAGAATTTGAGATATTCATCCCATACACACCATCCTCATACATGAGAGAAGAATCTGATCTGTTGGGACTGCTTAGAGCCACACACACAACAGCTTCATTGAAGTAGAAAGCATTTTCACCATGTAAACTGCCCAATTGATTATGTCCCATTATCTGCAGTAGGGGGAAAAAAAAACCCAACAAAAAAACAAAACAAAGAATCACATTTTCACCTTTGTCAAGTACCAGAATCGTAGAATCACAGAATGTATCAAGTTGGAAGGGACTCATAAGAATCCTGAAGTCCAACTCTCTGCTTCTCACTGCGAGAAACTAAAGTGTATGAGTATGAGCGTCATCCTGAAGAATCCTCATACCGGGATGCATAAAATTAACTGCCAGACGGAATGGGGATTTATAGCAAACAGTCACCTAATTTGCCAGAAGTTAACCACAAAACACATTAAATTTGATGTGCGCTCAGGAATAAACAGCAATAACCTAGCAGATCTGGTCTTAACTCACCTGAAAACAAGTAATAATTGCAAAGTAACAGATAACAAAGAACTGCTAACTGGAATGCGCTGAGTTCTGCTGACTGCTTTCAGAGGGTTAATATTTTGCCTCATGGCTCAATAAGGTACCACTTCACATATGTAAATCTGTGTACTCTGCAAACCAAAAATAACACTGTACCTCACGTAGCAGGTGATCACAGAGAACAGGGCTGCAACAATCAAAGTGGGGATGGCAAATAGTTTTACCAAGCAAGCCATGGCTCTCAAGGATTGAAAATGCAATTCCTGCAGACTCTTTCTCTGCAGGTGTTTATCAAGCCCAATCTCACAAAAAGAGCAGGAGTATTAGTGTGAGTTACTGCATTATTTGGTCACACAAAACCATCTAGGTTCAGTGTAATACAAAAACCCTGGGAATACTGGCTAACTGACAATCACTCAACCAGTTCTGCTGCTGCCAGGAGTATGGTAGTGGAAACACGGGAGAAAGACAGCCTTAAGGCCTAGATGGATTCAAAGCCATGTCGTCTACTAGAAATAAAACCACCAGTAGCCTTTCCAATGAAATATTTGATTATGAAAACTACTACTCTCTGACACTCAGCATTTAACTATTTTGCCTCTCTGTCTGTGTGATCCTGGACATCCCTGTATCACGCTATCATCCTTCAACTTCCGCTCCTCGGAAGATTTCAGAAGCCATATCCATTAAAGCTAATGGGCAACTTCAGTTTTGGTTTTATCATCCATTTAGTAAGCACTGGCAAACGAGTTAAAACTGTAGCACATGCTACACGAGTAAAATGCGTCTTCATTGCTTGGGCTGGCAAGCATATATGAGTAAGTCATGTTCACACAGTGTTCACAAAAGTCAGATGAAAAGGGGAAGGTCAGAGGCCAATCCTTTACCCCCTCATGCAAGCACAGTCTTAGATGCCAAATGGTCTCTGCCTGTTCTGGGTGAGTGGCTGGCTGAAAAACTGTGGAGGTGATGGCCTGAAGAAAGGCTCTACAGATTTTCTTGTGAAAACGAAAACCTGAAGGGGAAAAAAAGCTGTTTGGGTCAGTGAGCTTTCCATACATGGAAAAGCCAGACAAAATGTTTTGATTTTCAGGTGCTTTAGAGAACAGTAATGGAAATCAAGACCATATCCACCAAGCAGAAATTAGAGATGAGGACCCACCTGGCAGGTGAACACCCAGACAGCTAAGTTCAGAGGCAGACTGTATCCTTCACCCTCAACAAAAACTTAATCATTTTTAGTATTAAACACTTAAGCAGCTTCATAGCTACTTTAAATTGCACCCCTGAATAATTACCATCTCCAAGGATTTATAGTGTCAGGGATGGAGCCACACACCAACCTCTTCCCCTAGGTGGCTACTTGTTTCAGGCAACAGGACACCAGGGCCTGACATGTGGGGTTCACAAGAGCCTGGTGTTTGCTACTCCTGCAGGTGCCCCTTTTCCTCACTGGAGATAGTGGTGTGGTCCAGGAAAAAGGAGAGCAACCAAAAACATCACTAAATGCTTTATATACTTAAGCATTACGATAATTTAGTTTTCCTACAAGATGCAGACACAAAATGTATCTTGCAAACACAGTAGCAAAGGAGACTAACACACAACTTCTTGCATTTAAAACTTCTGTCTTCTCAATTTAATAAACATCTGCCTTAAGGTTGGGTTTTGTAGGGTATCCAGCTTAAAATCATAGAATGGTTGAAGTTGGAAAGGACCTCTAGAAGACATCTGGTCTAACCCCCCTGCTCAAGGAGGGCCACATAGAGACAGTTGTCAAGGACCATGTCCAGCTGGCTTTTGAATATCTCCGCTGATGGAGATCCACAACTTCCCTTGGCAACCTGTGCCAGGGCTCCATCACCATCATATGAAGAAAGAGTTTAATGATGTTCTAAAGGAATGTTCTTGTGCCCATTGCCACCGTTCTGTCACTGGATGCCACTGGAAAGAAGCTGGCTACATCTCCTTTAGAACCTCCATTCAGGTATTTATATACATTATCAAGAACCTCCATTAATAAGAACCATTTCTTCTCCAGGCTGAACAGTGTCAGCCTTTCCTTACTGGAGAGATGCCCCTGTGTCTCAGAGGCATTTCACCAGCAATCCATCCCCCTGTCTCTGCTTCCTCTCCACCCGATAGCTCTATGCCTTCCTTGTACTGGGAAGCCAGACTCCAGGTGTGTCCAGAGCAGAAAGGAAGGATGCCTCACTTGACCTACAAGCAATACTGCCTAATGCAGCCCTGGGGACCACCTGCCACCTTTGCAGAGAGGCATGTTGTTTGCTCATGTTCAACACCAGGATCCCCAGGTCCTTTTCACAGAATCACAGAATAATTAAGGCTGGAAAAGATCTGCAAGATCATTGAGTCCAACCTTTGACCCAACACAACCATCATGCCAACTAAACCACAGCACTAACTGCCATGTGCAGTCGCTTTCTGATCACTTCCAGGAATGGTCACTCCACCAGCCCCCTGGGCAGCCTGTTCCAATGCCTGACCATCCTTTCAGCAAAGAAATTCTTCCCAAGGTCCAACCTGAACCTTCCCTGTCACAGCTTGAGGCCATTTCCTCTTGTCCTCTCACTAGCTGCCTGGAAAAAGAGGCGGACCCCCACCTTGCTACAATGACATATCAGGTAGCTGTAGAGAGTCAAGCTGATTTCCAGTTGGTGGTCCCCAGCATCTACCCATGCATGGGATTGCTCCTTCTCAGGGGCAGGAGTTTACACTTTGCATCCTGGTTAAACTTCATGAGATTCAAAGAAAATGCTTGGATATGCCTGGATCTTGGCTTCCACATGCACACTCATTGCATTAACAACCAATGAAACCCAGACATTCTGGCTTATTCGTCAAGGCAGGTCTCCAGGAATGCACTCGGGGATATAATTACAATGGGGAACCACACACCTCGTAGCCCCCTGTGGGTGAAAACAGGCTGTTTTGCTGACCGTGCTTCCAGTGCCACAGGAGTTTCTTCTGCATTTTCACGTTGCTTCTTTCCCTCTCCACCATTTTCTGGCCCTCCTGGAGCCTCTCCAGGCTCTGCTGGTACTCCTGCAGCTGCAGCGCCAGTCCCTGTCGGCTCCGCTCCAGCAGCTCCTCCTCGCACTGACACTCCCGCTCCCGCTGCCCCAGCCGGCCCTCCCTGGCCTCCTGCTCCCGCTGCCGCTGGTCACATTCACGCAGCCAGCGCTGCTGCTCCTGCTGAAACTGCTGCTTCAATTTGTGTATGTTGGCCAGGTCCACCCTTTGTTTTTCCAGATTCCGATATTTTTCTTGTTCCAAAAGGAGGTTTAGCCGAGAACCATAGCCCCGACTGGTCTTGTCATTCTCTTGCAGTAGTAACCTATGGAGCTCTTTGTGGCTGTCCTGGATAGCCAGTGCTGCCTAGATACCGCAACAAAATCAGACAGATATGTTTAAACATCAGCATTAGTCCATTTCTGTGTTTTTACATAGAATCTTTACATAAAAATGCTTCACCTTTTTTGGGACGTTATTCTTCAAGCAAATAGAGAAAATTCTGTGATCATGCCCTTACAAAGAGATATTTCTAAAAGCACGCAACTCTTTTGAGTACTTTTAACAATGCTTCAGGTTTATACTCAGTATTATTATAGATGTTTATATTACAGCTGTGCATATGCACTTCAATTGTAGCTGGGGTCCTGTTCTGTCAGAGGATGTAAAGACACATAGGAAAAATGATTTTGCATGGTTAAAGAGGGCAATAAGGCACTGCGAATGCTATACTCACACAAGTACTCCTAACACAGCTGTGACTCATACACATAAAACTGTACTGTTTCCAGCAGAGCTCACTCCTACTTTAAGGCTCTCTTTGCTAACCTGCAACATTGCAGTCCAACAAACATCAGTCCTACAGGCACCTGCCATCCCAGCCATGTCGCCAGGACTGTACCACTACACACACCTGACCGAGGTGTCACTGCCAGCATAAACCTGCAGTACAGTAATGATTTGATGTTTGATGTTTCTATTTTACAGCTGAGAGCTCTATATTCCATCCTTCACAAGAATGTTGTGACATTGTTTGCACTAAAGATTGTGACATCCTCCAATAATACAAAAACAAATAGCTGAGATTAAGAAGACAGAAGAGCAAGAAAACCCTAGATCTGCTGATGCACTTATTGCACTGCCTATGTTCAAGAGCTGACATGGGAATCTATTGCAGCAGACATTCCCACAGAATTCACATAGTCCCATTGCCCTGTGTTGTCTACCCCAGAAAGTTTTTAACTTCATGCAGCATGCAATCCCAACTTTCCTTGGCTCTTTTTCCAGTACTGGGTCAGCTCCAGTAATCTGTAAATAGGACAAGGACAAGATCCTCTGCTTGTTTCTCTGCACCTGACTGACCATTCATGGTCTGAACAATGAAGGCATGATTCCAAACCTTACTTTACTGTCCCTATCTGTTTTTCAACAGCTCAAAAGTTTTTTCCTGAATTACAGGATTTTTATTCTGCTTTTGCATTGCTTCAGTCCACTTAATTTCTAAGCCCAAGGTTTCCAGTATTATTACAAAATATGGTAATGTCAATAGGGTCTAAAAACTATTTCTATACTCAAATGAAACATATAGAATTACAAAACTGCAGCTAAAGAAGAAAAAGTAAGTTAAGACATTCAAACTTAACATGAAAGAGTCAAACACTTCAGACTAAGGGCCTACAGAACATACAAAGTAATTGAGATTTAAGCATCTAGAATGGGTTGAGTTTGCTACCTGAGTGGCGCAGTTACTGTTTACTGCTAGCCAGGAGAATAGTTGAATCAAAATCCTAATTTTTTTCAAAATTTTGAAGTATGATTTCAGAAATCTGTATGTGAAATGACATTAGTTCAATTAAAGCCATCATTTTACTTTCCTACTAGATTTTTGGACTGTACAGACATCCTTTTTTTTGGAAGGAGGGACTGTTCTCCAAGCAAGTTAGCATTATTCAGCTCCTAAAAGAAACCTACCATGGATGTAGAATAAAAATATATTCTGTGGCAACTTATACAATAGTCAGTAGAGATCAGTATCCACTAATGTGATGTCTAAAAGCAGAGCAACATGAAAACAAACCTTTAAAAGTAAACTACTAGGACAAATTAATTACTCTATGAAGTCAGTAGCGGGGTAGTCACCTGCATGCTGTATAAGAGACGGGTTAAATTCTGGATTGCTTGTACAATCTACAAAACAAAAGAGAAGAATTTTCAAAGGTTTGACCACTGTTAACTAAATAGTTACTAAATTCTGTCTGAGGTTTAAATAAACTCACCTCTGTCCCTGTAGATCCTGATAAATTCATACTTCCTCCCTAAAATAAACACACTTAGCTTTAAAAAGTTGTTTTAAATTTTAAAATTGTATAATCTAGGTAATTTTTTTTTTACAACTAGTAGGAACATATTGCTAGGAAATGTGTACTGGGTCAAACCTTTATGTGGATATATGAAAAGAGACAGAAGCAGCAATCCATGAAGACAATAATTCATCAACACTGAAGTTTTTGTGGAAATTACTAGAGATTTTAGTCATAACTGTACAAATAAAACGGCTTCATCCACAATTTTAATCCCTTGTGACTAATGCTACCCTGAAAAGATATTTCCATTCATTCTTTGTTTACTTGACAGTTTTGAAATACAGTAACCAGACTTCTATACATACAGTACAGTGGGTTTAGATTACTTACAGTAGAATGTAGTAGAATGAAACAGCGTAAATCTTGTCAAAAATAGAGATATTAATGTACTAAGAAGCTAGCAAGAAGTCACGTTAGTGGATTACAAAAAATGCCTTAGGTGCTCTGCGAGATGCTGCGCCCAGTACACTCTACAAAACACACCAGTGTGGTCACTACTGTCCTCTGCAGCAAGGCACAGCCACTTCACACTTTCCTTCCTGCTCCTTTTTCCTAAGAAACTTTCTGAATTTATGGGGTGAAGCTACCCATAATCCCTTCAGCATGAAGAATAGCTCCTCTGAGAAAGATAAGATGAAATGGTGGGGACTGTTTCAAACGCAATCCCTTCTGAGACTATGCTGAAAAGACTTCCTGTATGATTTTTCTTTTTTTTTTTTTCAGAGAAGCAGAGGAGAGTTTGGGGAATATTTGTTTTCTCTCTGATTCTCCTAAGCTCTCTACTGAGTCTCATTTTCCACCACAGAGAGCAAAGCATCTGCTACATTTAGATGCAATAACTGAAAATGAAAATGAGAAAGACCAGCCCCCCAAACACAGCCCAACACAGACACCCATGGGGGAAAGCGAGCACCAGCTGCATCATTTTCTCCACTACTTTTTCTCTCATTATCTCTCTTCGGTATTTCCTTCCATTCACCGTCCACATCTTCACCTCCTCCTCCTCACTGCATCCACAAGCCATGGAAAAGCACAATTCTGCTGTGAGAAGCAGAGGATTTTGCACAGATATACACAAGATAGCTCTGCTTTCCCTTAGTTGGATGATGAGCCGTGGGTAAGGAGGCAGCACAGGGCCAAGAGGGAGAGAAAGAAGGTGATGCTGGAAGGGTGAGGAAGACAGAGTGTACAAAGGAGAGCCTGTACACTGAACAAGAGTAGGGTTTCTTTCAGATTTTTAAGCCCTTTTTAATTTGAAAAAGGATGTGAACAGGAGAAGGTTTATCTGGCATTGGCCTGACCAAGGAGTTGGTCAATGGCCAGCCCCAGTGCCCATGGTCCCCTCACTGCAGCACCACTTGAGTAGTGGGAGATGAGGCTGAGGCAGGTTTAGCTGGGCTGGCAGATGCCCTGCAAGTCCAGCCAGGAATGAAGCAATAATTCCAGGTATTTAACTGTGCTGAAGGCCATCACCACCTCTCTGCCACTATTCCCTAGCACCCTCATTCAGAGAGACGAGGATGGTCAGATCGCAGGGCAGGCTGCGCTGTGCTTTGGACAATGCCCATAGAGATACAATGCCGGAGAGAGAAGATGGGGATCACCTCTCACAGCTGCCCACGTGGGGCCCCCTCATGTTGCAGGGGCAATGCTCTCCTTTCCGGTGTCTGATCAGCATCTAACCTCCGAGCTGAGATCTCTTGCTCCACCCAACCAGCTCCTGTTTTCCCAAGCTACTGGGGCTGCGTCCAGAGCTGGCACCCCACAACCCTGGGACTGCATGCCCACCTGCCTGAAAAGCCTTTGACTTGCGTCTTTTCTTTGGTCATTCTGCCACCTCCTGGTAAGTCTGATTCTGACATGGTATCAGAAGACGTGATATGTGCCTTGTCCAAGCAATAGGCCATAAATAACAGGATAATGACTCAGGGTGGAAGAGTTGGGTGCAGGTCCCTCCAGCTTTCTGAGCAGGCACAGCTTCCCAGCTAGAGGAAGTTGCCCAAGGACTTCTGCACTCAAATCCACCTGGACAAACACTCCTCCTTGCTCAACCTTGGGCTGGATTTTTTTCCTTGTATAACACTCAGAATTTCCCTTGCTGCAACCTGTGATCTTGAATGCTCGTCCTTTTGCTGTGCATCTCTGAGAAAAGCTTGTCTCTATCTTGTCTGCAACCCTAACGGCAAAGTTGCCAGGTAGAGCTACTGCAACTTTTAATGGACTACACCTGTGGCCCTCTACCCTCTCTAGGTTGTTCTATTTCTTTTCACCTAGCTTCTCTGCTCTCTCAGTTGGACTTTTGTTTTCAACCTATTTTCTCCACTCACATTCTTTCTCCTACTCCCTTTCTAACACAGCAGTCTGGTAAGATGATCTAGAGCTAAACATAAGGCAAGGTTATATGGAGATTCGTGTATAAACAACCCCAAGGTTTCAGGCACACAAGCCCTCTTTCAGACCTGATGCAAAGACGGTATGCAAAGTTTTCTTTGCATTTCAAGTTCTGTGTCTTATATTCTTTTCTCTCCCCTTTATTCCCTTTGTGATTCTACACTATTACAGTTCACTTTATTTCCACACAGTAATTCCCATTGCTTACTCCAACACTCTTTCACTACATAAAATTTGCCATTCCTAATTTTGTCCAGAACTGATTTTGAGTTCTGCTTTTTCCTCCAGATTTGCTTATCACCTATAGGACTTTGCAAAATTGGCAGTTTCTCTTCTATTCTCTAATTCCTCTATTTTTTTAAAAATTAAAAATTCTGAAGCAAGCTGGTGTTAAACATCCATCCTATTTTATGTGCTTGTTCTCAGGACCAAGTTCTTCCAATGCATAAGTCTTCCTTTCATTAGGTGAGGACTCTGTCACTGCAGCAGACTTTCATCATCCTGTGAATAGGAGGAGGTAGTAGAGGGAATACTATTGTAAGCTCCATAGACATGCCTCTATTGAATGATGGCAGCAGAGAACCAGGCTCATCAGTGGCCCATACAAGTGGTTCAAAACCACTGTCTGTTATTACAACTCACTGATCTTAAACCTTATAGGAAAATGGTTCTGTTCTTGGATTGTTCATGACCACTTTTTAAAATTTTACTATTAATTGCAGTGACCTCTATTAAACTGAATTATCTGGATCTGAGTGAAATACCCCATAAAAATTTGTACAGCATGTACATGCACAGTGCCCAGACTGCTATATGCAATGCAGGTTACAGTACCTTATCCTCAAGACTGGCACCCGCCATTTCTTCTTCAACACTGAGATCAATTTCTGATGATTCTTCAACTTCTTTTTTTTCAGCATCTAACAAATAAAGTCCCAGGAAAATGCAAAGGAAAGGTATCAAACATATCCTGACTAGAAAAACAAAGAGCATGTTTTTTTCCAGCTATTCAGGATGCTGAGAAAATTATTTTTATAATTTGGTGTTACATAATGGATTCTAGGCTGGGGAAGAAGAAATTCGGAAGCCAGGATGGCATACCTGCCACAGTCCAGATTTTCTATCTTACAAATTAGCACTATTTCACTTACGAAAGTTTGGAGGTAAGTGTAACCATAACACTAAAAATACTCTATAGCAATGTTTTTTACACAACCTCATTCACAATTTTGTTGTGAGAAATTAATGCTACCCTTTACAGATTAAATTGCTGGAATATCAATCCTGGTTTCCAAACCTCCGGACAAAAAGGGATATTACCTATATTGCAATATAGACCTGCTGTGGAGCTGAGCAAAAATGACAAGACAGTGTATCTTCAACACATTTATACAACATTTTACACTACTTGGGCATTTGCCAAAAACCAACTTTTATTATGTTATTTTCTTTTGATTCTGTCCTACACTAAGAAAGTTTTCCAAAAAAAACAATCCAGTATCAATTATTTTAGCACTCTGAATATGTAAAAGCATCAAATTTTACTCACCACCCGGAACAGATTCTAAGATCTCACTGACAGTGAATCTATGCTTCACACTTAATTCCTCAATATTTTCCTCTGGTGTTCTGTCTGTTTCGCTCACTTGTGATGTTGTTACAGCGACATGGAGACTTTCAACTAAAGAGGGAAACATGAAGAATTACAGAGGTCCATTAAATAGTTCCTTAGTGCATAAATCAATGACATAGAACCATGCAATAATTTAGCTTGTAAGTAACTTTCAGAGGTCACCTAGTACTACACCCTACTCAAAGTTGGTCAATCTAAATTGTGTTGCTCAGAGCTTTGCACACACAAGCCTTTAATTCCTCCAGAGATGGAGACTTCAAAGTCTCTCTGAGTAATGTGTTCCAGTTTTTTAACACTCTCATGGCATATGATTTTTCATTTCAGTTAATTGGAATTGACTGTGTTCCACCACAAGACTGTTATCTCTCGTCCATGTGTTCTTTCATCAACATGTGACTTTGCATCCTCTGTATCCTCCCATTAAGCAGTTGTGGACAGTAATGAGATCCCACCAAGTCAACTACTTCATCTTCTCTTCAGATGTCATGTCCTCCAGCCCTCTAATCATCCTGATGCCTTTCACTGGATTTGCTCTACTTTGTCAATGTCTGTCTTGTCCAGGGAAGAGCAGCATTGGTCATGGCACTCCAGATAGGACTCACCAGGGGTAACTAGAGGAAGAATCACCTCCCTCAATCCTACCTCAACCTGCTGGCAACTCTCCTCCTACCGCAGCAGCCTAGGAAGCAGTTGGCCATCTTTGCCACAAGGGCAACTGCTGCCTCATGGTCAACCTGCTGTCAAGTAGGACTCCCAGGCCCACTTCTGCAAAGCTGTTTTCTACCTAATCAGTGTCCAGCCTGTACCAGGACACAGGATTACATCATCCAAGATGCCGGACTTTGCATCTGTCTTTGTCAAATGTCTAGGTGCTCCTCTTAGCCCATTTTCCCAATCTGTAGGAGTCTCTGTATCTCACTGAACACCCCACCTCACTTGATGACAGTAACCAATTTGCTAAGAATGTACTCAATCCCGAGGTTAACTGCATTAATAGGTATGTTGAACACTGCTGGTTTCAGGATACACCCCTAAGGAAATCCCCTAAAAACACAATACCAGCTGGACATCGTATGACTGACCCCTTCAGCCCAGCAGTCCAGCCTGTTTTTCACACAGTAAAACAGTTTACATCAATTCAGATGTAAAGATACTACAACCAGTACAGATAGTGTTGAAGGTCTGAGAGATGTCAAGGTAACCAACATGCACTCTTCTCTCACAATAAAACCTGTCTGATTAGTCAGACACAACTTGCCCTAATTAATCCATGACAGCTGTTCCAATTCATCTTCCTGTCTTTCAGGTTCTTGGAAATGCCTTCTAGGAGGATTTGGTCTATTAGCATCTCTATTAGATGATGGTGAAACTGACAATTTTTTAGTTCTCTATATATTCTCTCTTGAAGTGGAATGTGAGGTTTTCTTTCTTCAAGTCATCAGGAACCTCTCCTGATCACTGTGACCTTTCAAAGTTGACAGAAAACAACCTCAGAGTGACATTGGCCAGCTTCCTGAGCAGCCTTGGATTTATCCCATCTCATCTCATGGATTTGTCTATATCTAATTTGCTTAAGCACTCTGTAATTCTATCCTTCTCTGCTGTGAGCAATGCTTTATTCCTTTAGAGTCTACTATTAACTCAGGGACTTAGTATTTCCACCCTGGAAAATGATCCCCACAAATTGTCTACAGTGTAAACAACTGTAAGCTCCCACAGAGTGTTGTAGAGTCCTGAAATCCAAAGCATCATTAACATCAACAACAGCATGAGTGAGAGTGAAAATTTATGAAGTGGGCAGAATAAGGTGTGTAATAAGTATAAGCTGCCATTTTAACTACTTTCTGTTGTGTCACTGACTTGTAGTATCCTACACAAATTTATTCAATTTTATCAATAAAATGTTCTTTGACTTTATAATGATGATGAAGACCAAGCTCCATTGCTTTAGAGGTTGAAACGCTGTCAGTAGGACACAGTTCTCAATTTAGGTGATGCTAAAATCAGGACTCAGTTTACCAGGACTCTTTTCAGCTGAGTTTAGCAGAAGTTTAGCTGAAGTTCCAGCTAGGCAAGGTGTCTACAAATACCATTCCCTTCCTTCCTTTGCAGGACAGCACTGCAGATGGTGCAAGGTTATCACTTCCCTGTTAGATATCAGGCAGAAAAAAACAGGGCTCCTGCAGCAATTCTGGCAGGTGTTTCTTGGTAGAAAACTCAATTTGTTCTGTATATGATCTTACAGTACTCTGACATCCAAATCAGCCAAGACAGGTGAAGGTCAGGGACCACATGCAATATCATACTGCAGCCCCTTATGTGCTTTACAGAGCTGTACTGCAAAGACAGCTAACAACCTAACGCTACATCCCTGCCTGCTTACGTTTGATGCTATGCCAAAAACACATCCCTTACTTTACAATCTGCAGGTACCATCTCCTCTATCTGACAAGGATAAACTTGACAGATTTCTCTTCTATACCCTTTGGCAATTTCTGACGCTGCCACTTCTTGAGACTTGACAGAATTGCAACACAAGACATCACGGCTGCACAGGATATTAAAATATCTGCTCATGTGAAGAGCCACCAATCCACTCTTCCCTTCAAACTTACCTTCTCTGAGTGCTGCCGCCAGCAGCGAAGCAGCCTGTGGAGTTTCTCCAGAATCATGTTTGATAAGTAGGTGAGGTTCTACATGGACATCGTCAAACCCACGTATATCTCCCAGTTCAGCATAGATACGCAATTTGTCTTCTAAATAACTGCAGATTTGCTGGTCCTGGTTACTCAGCGATTCTGTCAACCAGAATTGAACAGTGTTACATTGAAAACTGTATTAACTTTTTTTATATTGCAGGGAAAGCATGTTCCCCATTCAGCTTTCTAATCTTTATGCCACGTAGAAAGTGCTAATTCAAGTTTAGTGTTTTTTTAAGTAGCCAGGAATTAATTAATTCATCCAAGTTCATCACATAGTCTGTCCAAATGAAAGCTAACACACACCCTGGCAGAGTCCAGGCCAAAGTCTACCCTGATGTGGGCTTGGCTGCCCTCTCTGGTCCTCATTACTCCTGTTGCACTCACAGTGACAAGTGAGTGCCACCTCCTGTAAAAGCACTTGGCTCAGGTGTGCTGATTCAGGGCGTCAACATCAAAGAACACCTACTTTCAGCAGAGGATGCCCTTCCCTGTGGCTCTCTACAGCACAGACATTGCTGCAATTTCTCTCTTCGCAGCAGTGTAAGGATGTGGGAGCTAGGTGCAGGGGAACCAAGGAAGTAGAATTTATCCCTATTAGCTATATTTTCAGATAAAAATAATAGCAGCAAAGGACAAATTGCCATAAACAGCACAGAACTTTGAAGATTCAAGGTATTTTCATGAACTCAGCACTACCTGGTCCTCAAGTTAACCTGGGAAATTCAGTGTTTGTTTTGAAAACTTCCATTTTTATTTTTCATTTTTAGTTATGGCAATGTAGTAAAAACATTAAAGTGTTTGGAAAAATCATGCTTCTCTTTCAATACACTGACAGTATACCATCAGACACTCCATCTGTTTCTGCCATGACTCTGCCTGTTGAGCCACTCTAGATCCACCAGCCAGTATAGGTACGTGACTAATTAATCCTGAATTCTGAGGATGCTGGAACTCTCAAAGGGACAGGAAAGGTACCACACCTTGATATTTCTGAATTCTGCATGCCTTGGCTTCAGCAATACGTCTGTCCTCATCAGATTCACTCACTTTTACTTCTTCTTCTTCCTCTGGACAACTTCAAAGATGAAAGACAAAGGTGGTTAAAGCAAAATCTGCACATCATCTATTCATCTTCAATCCAATATTATGTTCACCATAATATACATTATGGTATATATGGTGATACATATCAATATCAATACAACACCAGCACCTTTTGCAACAATCCAGAAGCATGCCATAAAGTGGACATAAAGAAGCAGTAAGTGGACATAAAGACTGAAGGGTTCCTTTTTTAGTCTGATTAGGCTGCACTGTGCAGCAAGAGTGGCTGGCACACTGCGATTTGCTCAGCATAAGCTTGGACTCCATCAGAAGCAATGTTTCCCCCACCATTCTTAAGGAGCTGAAGCCAAGGTAACAGGTATGATTTGTGATTTCCTCGAGGTTGTGTGGACACCTGCAGGACTCTAGAAGGCATTCAGTCCCAAAGGCAAAGGTGAAGGAATGCTGGTACAATGTCTGGTAAGGATGTCTAATGAGGAGCAGAAAGAGTCTGCTGATTCAGTGGGAAACCAGGAGTAATATGGGAAGTGTGGCAGAAGTGATGAAGAGGTTTTGGCACCTTGAGCTCAGAGGAAACCCCAAACTCACAGATGGACCCAATGCAATGCAGAACAGAGATCATGCTGCCATGAATATCCAACCACTCATCTGGACTGCCAGCATGAAAACCAAATCCCTTTCCCACTACCTTTCCACTGCCTCTTGAATATGCCTCATCCAGTTGTTACGTTCTTCTTTGGAGTTGGTGTGAACCTCATACATCTCAGGCCCTGCAGAGGAAGCACTAATCAGAAACATCCCCCTTTCTTCATTGGCTACTTCTCTTACTATGAGCCTCTGAAGGGAGATAACGGAAGGCTTCTGGTCCTGGAGGAAACAGTCAAAGCACAAGCATAACAAATTACTTTTTTATAAAACTCTCTAGGAAGTACTCAATTTTTCAATTCATTGGACTAATTCTACTCCTGGTATAGTCAGACTACAGAAAGTTTTGAGTAATCAGACATCTTTTTAAACTATTATTAAAAATATGTTATATTGTAAACAAACAAATAAAGCACTAGACATGTGCTAAAAAGAAAATCTCAGAGGTTCAGTGATACCGAGACACAATATTCATATAATGTTTATATTTATACAGTTTGGGAACATCTTTCCATTCTCTTTCATATCTTTTATGTGTGTTTAGTACTGTATTTTCAGTAACAATTACTCTTCTGTTTGTTTCACAGAACAAAAAATTCAAAATTTGTATTAGACAACTTTAAAAGCTTCATTATTTCCCACCTTCACAATTATGTGAGGTACAACACTAAACATATAATTCTGTTATTTTCATCCTTCTCCATTAAAAATTTATTTATTTTTTAAAACAAACTTGATTTTCTGTCATATTACAGTTCTGAACATGCTTAGCAGGGTTTTGGGAAAAAAATTACGTGGGAATGACCTGATAAGGACCTAATTTTTGAGAAATATGCAAATAAGTGTACTATGTATGTGTTCAAATATGTGGTAATATACTCACAACAGCTGCAAAGATGTATTTTTGATCTTTTTCTTGTAAGAACAATAGCACATCAGTTAGAAGCAGAGCTAAGGTGTCTTAAAATAAGAAAAAGAAAATAAAGGGTTTTAATTAAAAATAGTACAATTAGTGTTAATTTCTTATTTTATCTTTATAAAGGGAGAAGCCCTGATGAAGAAATATCTCACAGAATCCCACAATAAACCAAACAGGAAATATCTGAGTTAGCCCATGGTCTGCATGAAGCACTTCCACATCCCTACTTTGTATCTCCGAGGAGAGAGCACTGTGCTGGAGCACTAGCCCAGGGAAAGAAGAAATCCTTGCACCATTGTCAGTACAGCTTCCCCAAGGCATTCACCTGGCAAAAACTATCTCACATAAATTTTGCTTTTTCTGCCCTGTAACGTACATTCACAGCACAGTATTACATAGGTAAAAGCATTTCTGGAACAATGATGAACAGACAGCTTTATAAAGTTATACAGCAAATACTAGTATGCTCCAAAAAAACCCAACCCCTAATAGGTGATTAACACCAAAAATCAGATTCTGAGCTTCTGAATAAAAATTGTGCTCCAGCCAAATGTGGCCTCAGAATTTCTTTTCTACTATGGATATCTCATTACCACTGAATTTTTAATGAGCTATTTTCAATGGCAAATACTGTGAACAATAAAAATTTACAAGTCAAAACACTATATTATGAAATGAAATTGAAAAACAAAAAACTGGAAGAAGGGGACTGGGAGAAGAAATGCAGATGGCATTGTATGTGAACTTGTCTTCTTATGCAGATCACCCACAAACCATGGCAGCTTCTGGAATTGGTCTTCCAGCAATTAGTGGGACATTTGCAACACCATTACCTCAGACATTCTTATTTGCAATACAGCACAATAAAGTATTTTCATTCTTTAACCAGTTTTTGAATGGTATTTGCCAATAAAGAGTTAAAGGACTTTACTGCTGAGATGAAATACCTTTGAACCGTCCAGTAGCTGTCTTCCAGTACACTAAACCTTCATGAAGAAGTATCCTCTCTTTCCTCATCAAGTCCTGCTTCCTAAAAACATGGCCATTTTTCAGCTTTGTATATGTTTTGTTTTCAGTTCTACAGAGAATTTCCATCAGCTTTTGCTTTTTCTCATACTCATTCACTTTCAAATCCACTGCTGCAATTACATCCTTAATTAGACGAAGGGCTTTGCACAGATCTTTATGTTCTTCTGTTCCTTCTGTATGAAACAAAAAATAAACAACATGACACCAGTCAGCATGTTCAAGAGAAGATATAATTCCTTACTTTATGGCAACAATCAAAATGATGCAAAGCTTAAATTGATAAATTTGTTATTTTAAGTTGAACCTGCAACTATCTTACTAAAATTATTAGAGGTACATACCTTCGTTTGACTCACCTATTAGACGATGACATGTACCTCAGATTTATTCATTAGCCAAAACAACATGTTGAATAGTTTCTGACATATTTATGAGGTGTAAGCACTTTAAAAAAAGTTAGTGGATACGTAAATCATATAGTATATTACTTTTCTGGCTGAGTAAAAGAACCCTTGAAATGGTATTGCAAGTACGAAGGATCGGCATTTGTATATGTAACTTTCTACGACGCTCATTTACTGCACATTTGGGTGGAAATATCTGTAAGTTAACAGCATTTGTAAAATGTTCTACAAAGTTCCAGAGGTCATTCAAGTTCTGCCTGAAAAAACAGAGAGTAATTTACAAAAAGTTTGCTTAGCTCTACTTAGAAAAAACTCCTCCAGAATTAATTCCAGAGAAGGTACAAATGTGTATTTGAACTAGCTCACACCCTCTAGTCAAAGTCTTTTCCTAAACAACTATGCTCTTCTGGACTTCTATGGCTTACCTGGCTGGAATATCAGAAATCTCCACAGTCCAGCCTTGACAAGGCCTATATAGACCAGACAATCCTGATTAGGTGATGTTTGCCTGAACAGTAGGTATTTATGTTGCTCTGGCTGTATCTCAACAGAGCAGTGAATTTAATCTTTTGAGATACTGTAGCTGTGCAAACTCCTTACGTGAGAAATGTGCTAGGATTTCAGACATGAAGCAACACTTTAGCTTTTATTCACCTTTTGAGTATTGCAATATCCTTTCAACCAGAACAGGGTATTTGGTGATTCGCTGGGTGACAAGCAAAATGCACTCAGGGATTCCTCGGCGTCGTGCCAACAGGTTACTATTTCTCAGCTGCACAGATACAAATATATACCTTAAGTAGTAAATGCATATTAAACCACCAATTGACTAATAAGAAATATGATCTAAAAGCATTAGAATAAGTTGAAATAAATGCTGGGTAATCTGAACCATCCCCAAGGAAC
The DNA here is from genome assembly GCA_024500445.1 of Entomyzon cyanotis. NCBI lineage: Eukaryota > Metazoa > Chordata > Aves > Passeriformes > Meliphagidae > Entomyzon > Entomyzon cyanotis. The sequence continues at coordinate 27,406,468 of JAKEPQ010001021.1, read as the reverse complement.
AGTTGCAGTGCTGAGGGATGAGGCGTACTGTAACAGGAACATGTGTGTAGTACACACTGGATGCCAAAGCATTCTAAAATTCAAAAGAAAACTGTGATTTATCAGCTCACAAGTTAAGGAAGAAAAACTTTTGCCATTTTTATTAGCTATTAAAAGTGAGTTACTGAATATCATTCCAATCCTAAATCTAAGTAAAAGCTATATATCTTTTTCCTGAGCATTTTGTCAATAGCACTCATGATTTCACATTAACTTACTTTAATAAAATTCTGGAACTTCTTGTTTTGTTGCAGCTCTTTGAAGAGATTAACAGCTTCTTTCTGATGGCTACAAAACTCTCCATATATTCTCTCCATTTTAGTTGCATTTTCCTCTGAAAACTGAAGAAATTAGTAAGTAAGTTGCTCTCAATGTTGCAACTGACAGGAAAGTGTATACCATTAACTAATGAGTTTTGTTTGAATAGGGAACTTTTACACTACTGGTTTTTAAAGTTCTCTGAATTTCACTAAAAGGCCCTGTCACTACAGAATGAAAATAGACTAGATGTTTTTAGGAGCAAGAAGAGGAATGTAGACTGGAAAGTGCACAAGTAGCCTCCACCACAGTCTCGCCAATAACAGCTAGAACATTATAACAGCATTTCCTTCACCTCTTTTCAAACACAACCCTTTGAGGTTCATTTGCTTTTGTCTGATCTCCAAACTGCTTCTAGACAAGGTAACAGCTCAGCTCTTTATTTCAGTTGAGTGAAAACAGACTGACCAAAGGTGAAAAGCTACACCTCCCTCTTGCAAGGAACTGAAGTGTGAACGCTAAGCAATCAGCCAGCCATTCTTCAGCCACAGTAAACACCTTGAGACCATCCTTTCCCTAATGAGCAGTATCCTGAGATGTAACATGCCAGATCACTACAAGAGATTAATGGGTAGTTTCTATTCCATCATCAGGCAGTTCTTCACATCTCTGCTCAGATGTTAAAAAAGTTAATCCATTGCTTCCATTTCTTGCAGTCCATGGTACGACAGCAGCCTTCTACTGCAAAGAGGACCAAGTTCATCACTTTCCTTGTCACTCGTACCACACAGGCAAAAACTCATCCCAAATTCATCACAGTTACCTAACAATAATGTTTTTATTTTTCTCATTACTATTTCATCCTGAAATAATCTAGAGAGGACAGGTTTTGAATTTTTTTGAGGAAACAATAACTGTCTCCTTGCCGACAGAAATTTTGGAGTAAAAAAATTGTTTCAGTTGGGAGCCCTGAGCACTTAAAGGACTAACAGAGTTGATGCCTCTACCTGCTGCACAAGAATGTCTCCAATCCTGCTGATGACAAAATTACGCTCGCTCCCTGCCTCACATGATTCCTGCCGTCTGTCCTTCATTCTGCAGAAGAATTGCCTGTGCATCTCCAGTAGCTCATCTAAGCAGGGGAATATTCTGTCCACTGTGCTGTGGTCAAGCTGAAGTTCTTCCTTCATCCCTTTCCTGAATATTTCAGACATAATGAACAGGGTATGGATGTGATGTACTTCTGTTTGCATCAGCTCTGCAGTAGGAAAGAAAAGAGCATAGTGTAGTAATCACCTGAATATTTTGCACACCTTCTAAGATAGGCTTTAGTCTATCAAATACAGAGTCATAATCTTTTTCTGTGTGAGCCTCAGATAGACTATGTCAGTAGGAAGACCTAATTTATCTGGTTCTGACACAGTTCTCTCCGTATCCCACTGAACAAGATATGGTTGCAACTGCTTGAGCTGGGGATCAGATGAGGTCCCTTCCAATCTCAACCATTCTGTGAACAGACTAGGCATGTCTCTTTTAACCATTACTATCTATTTCCTCAGTCCCAGGACACACTGTAATTCGTGATTAAAATGTTCTTTGAACCTTCTTATTGTTTCAAGTTGAAGCATTCCTTCTTCTGGACATAAACCATGTATGTTCCCTCTCTATTTGATACACCAAATCACTTTTAACTTACACAAAGCTTGGAAATACTGACCAAATATGACATCCTGCCGCTTGACAACATCCTTTTCTTGCTTGCTACAGAACATTGGATCCACAACAAGGCTCCAGGACTCTGCCTCAAACTCTTCTGCATCTGTGCAGAGATCAGTCCACTGAGACAAATCCACATCATCTATGACAAAATTTATATTTCTTTAACACCACACAAATAAATAATAAGAGAAATCCCTTGGCACTTGCAAAAGTAAGGCGAACACATCACAGAGATGAACTATATATACAACTTCTGCAAACATTGGTGCTGGCTTTACTACAGCAAAGTGTGCCAGGTGTCAATATCATTACCAAAGTGTTGAATTGCTTTTGTGACAGAAGGGAGGAGAACAAGAAAAAACCACACTTTTTCCTCAGATTAAATCCTTTTTATAACACTTTGCTTGAAGAAACATTTTAAAATTATTAAATAAAATTCAGTATTTCCAATAGCAGGTGTCCAGTGAGTGATATATGCACCATCCTGTGTGAGTGAATGCCCTTCAGCTTTCAAATTCAGTTCCACACATAGGCACAGAAAAAAACCTATTTCTATTTGCTTCACAAGGCTATGTAGCTATTGTCAGAGCACAGTTCACCAGTGGTGGATGAGAATTTGGGGCTACTGAGGAAATACAAGTGTTGCAGGTTTACAGTTTGCAATGGACACTGTCAACAGAGTGCACTGATTGAGTGCAAAAGAAAAGTATATTACTGTTCTGTTTCTGCAAGGATGCCCAGTGCATTTATCTCTGTTATTTTGAAATGGTAATGACATACTAAAATATTCTAGAAGTTATAAAATAGTCAGTTACAAAAAGAAAGGAAAAGTTCTCTTTTAAGACAAATGTATTTGATTTCATCATGTTAATGAGGGACACAATTGTAATTATCGAAAACAGGTGCTCTTGTTTTAGAAGATGAAGAATCTTCCTATGTCAGCTAAGGAGTTTTTCTAGTTTTCACTTTGCAATACTGGCTATAAGATGCAACATCTATGCAATATTCTCACCTTCCATCATACAAGCATCCACTGAAGAAAAGGTCCCTAATGCTTGTAACATCTCTTCAGACCGTGACTTGGACCTCCAGGGGCTAGTCTCAGTGTCTTGTTCAGAAAATAGTATAGCTCTTCTACAGCAGAAAAAGAATATCCCAAATTTATTTCATGGCTTCTACTTTCTTAGAAATGCTGAAGGATGTATTTAGCATAGGCAATTGGCAACTGCCCCTCTACCTTTCCAAACTGGCACCAGGGACACTTTTGGACAAGAAGTAGGGCTGTTGTGAGGCATCCCTCTTTCCAGGAGAAAGTCCAATAGGCGCAGAGAAAGAAGGATGCACTGAGGATAGAACCATCTGTGAAATGTCTCCAGGCAGGGAATCTGTGAGGCAAAGCACAACACAACATTTTGACAAACAATATAGAGTATGTCATAAACAGCACACTTACACTGAGAAATGCTATCTGGTGCACATATTGACCTATTGACCTACACCGGGCATCAAGAATGTCCACCTGCCAAGGTACATGACCACAATGGTCTCTCATGGAATATAAAAATTAGCCTGTACGCAAAGTGAAATTGCCACAAAATGGATATTATTTGATAAGAAAGTAATCCCAAATCATACATGCTCCAGAGATGCGCAAATACCTGTGCACAAGGCAAACAACATAGACAGAACTGACTAGATTTTATTTTTGTTCTTACTGAAAATATAGTAAATTCACACTCCTTTTAGTAGAGAATGAGTTAACTCAACAGTGAACTCTCAAAAAAATTCTGTTTGTATTAGAGACAAACATATTTTCATCATGGATCCTGAAATAAAAATTAAAAACAGACAAAGGATGCAGGACAATTCATGCTGTCAGTCCCATGATTTTTAATCAAGGCCTACCTTAGAGGTGCTAGGTTTACAGCTAACTTACTTGTTACACCAGCTTGGGGCTTGTTTTTATTATGGTATCTGTCCTGAGATTTCTGAAAAAAAGAATTTTTTGAAATTACATAGCTGATAACATACTTAACAGTGAAGTCAATGACTCATTTACATACACCATCACACCATCGACTACAAGAAAGTGGTCCTAAATTATGGTACTGATTTCTTCCAATAACTAATTTTATTAATTATTAGTAGATAATAATATTCAAAGTAGAATACTATTTGTACTACAATACAAATCTGTTTATTCTAAGCAAACTGAGTTACAACATTCTACTTTCTCTATATGAGCTGGTGGGGGCTCATGTCTCCTCTTGAAAATAACCCACCATCCCCAGTAACCAAAGCTGTCAGTTTAGCTGTCCTGATGTCCTAAAGTTGCCCAGAAATTAGTGCAAGGCTATGATGTGAAAATTATAACCAAAATTAAACTCACTTGATTTATGTACAGTTTAAGGCTTATTTATGCTACAGAATCAGTGTGGAAACAAGCTCTCCTTCTAAGCCACCATGATGCAAAACCCAGCTACACCAGAAAGACACACTCTACTAATTTGAAAAATGACCTGCATCACTGTGGCACATTTTCCTGCAAGACTCATTTTATTTCTTGAGGGTAAAAGCCTTACTCATCAGGTTTTCAAAATTACATCTTTGTCATGGTAAGCTCACCATACATACGTTACTTCTTAAGAGTTAAGGTAGTATCCATCAGCTCCAAGCTGATTTTGCCCCATCCATAGAAGCAGCTGAAAACTGGGAGCAACTGCCTAGGCAGGGAGCTGTGGAGTCTCCTTCAGAGATTTTCCAGAATGGGTGCAACAAACATCTGCCCAAATTTCTACCTAAGAGTGAGCCCGCCCAAGTGTGAGGAGATGGATAAGGTCACCTGACAGAACCCCTTCTATCCAATCTCATTGGATCCCCCCTTTGCATACAAGGGCTCTCTGTAGTTTTGAGGGGCCCTTCTCCTCAATCCATTTTGTAATCCTCCTGGCACACCATTTCACAATTTGAGCTTGCACCTCTTCAAAAATATAAATACCTCTTGAAACTTATTTTCGACCCCCTACTAAAAATTGTTATTCATGCACAGTGTTTGCTCTGTTGGTCACACTAGCCATTCTGACACCCTTGCAGCCCTTCACACACAGATACTGGGTCCAGGCAGTCTGTGTGTATTTTCTTTTTCCTTCATCGTGTTTCCAGCCCCTTGGAAAGCAAGTATGCTCTAGTAAGATCAGTGTAGGAGGTTACCTTGGTGCACACAGGAGAGCACTCCTTGCAGCTTTTATGCACAATCACGTTGCAATCTGAAAGACAAGGTATGTTTCAAAGCCTAGCACCAAACAGGGCTCCCACTCTGAAGAAAATGTACTCTGAGGCTTCAGCTTTTCCCTTTTTCAGGTTCACTTACTAAAGTAATCCTCAGGATTCTCTGATGTGCAGATCCAAGCTAGAAGGAGGTTTCTGCCTAATGTGCTAGGGCTAGGAGATTGACGAGGCCCTTTCTGAATGTGTTACCTGCTGTCCTTCCTCCCTCTCCCTTGTCAACCTCAGCTCACACTACATAAAGCAGGTACATCCAAATGCAGACAAGGTTTCTTTTTCAAACAACACACTGAACCAGGAGGTCAAAACAGCACTCAGATGTAAAATTCACATGTGAATCCACATGTAAAAGACAGCAGCTACTTACGAGCACACTGCAGTGACTCCTTTCCTAGGAGGGCCTTTTCACAGACCATACATGGGACAACTCCTGGGAAGGTCCCATTTGTAAAACTGTGCCTGGTTGATTTCTCCTTATCTTTGGTATCTTTATTTTTCGTCTTCATCCCCAACAACAGAAGCAGGAAAACAAACAAACAAACAAATAAATAAGATAAAGCAATTTAATCGTAAAAACAAAAAAATATTCCTTTTTAAGACCAAATTATTCAGAACATTTATTCCCTGTCCTGGAATACTTGCAACAGCATACTGTACTCTTACACCCAACAGTGTTGAAGCCCTAAAAAGATAAAGGCATGGCTTTTACTGGTAGCTAAGCCTGGAAGCATTATCAAGGAAGACCAGGAAATTTACAAATCTACAAAAAGGGGAAGGACAGGATATAAAATTTAAGAAGTTTTATTGATTCACTGCACGCACAAATATCAATGCCTACATCCCCTACATTTATACAGCTCCTGCCCCTGCAGATAAAGGTGCAGTTATGCAAATTTACACAAGTTGTCTTTGGATCTTAAAAGATATTAGAAACAACCTATTTTTAATGAAAGGTAAAAAGCTTAATAAATTCTGCCTATTTTTACAGTACCCTTGTTGGCATAAGTATGCATCTAGTACACTTATAGTTAGTGTTATACTTCAGGAGAAAACACAGACACAGGTTGCATGACCAGACATATATGTTCACAGCCAGTTCTGACACTCTCAAAGATACCACCTCAGACAAACATCTTCACTGCCATGTACTTTAGGATGTCCTGGGGCACAGGAGGGCATACTAAACCACCTGGGGCACAGGAGGGCCTGTAAAACCACCAAAAGGCCAGCCAGAAAGAGCCTGAAGGCCAAGCCTGTCTTTCAAGCTGCTAATTTATGTCATTAACCTAAAATTAAAATATTTTAGAATTACACTACAGTGCTGTATTCTGTCTTCCATAGTAGGTATGTTTGACTGTGCAGGCCTCAAATCTCCAACTACTTAGCACCAAGCTGTGCTTACTTATGCAAGAAGTCCCATTAACTTCAAATAAGGCAAATTCAACTAATTACATCCTAATATAGAAGTTTACACACTCAGGTACTTTTTGAGAGCAATTCCAACAGCAGGTCCATATATCTTACTTTTATTTAACAAAGAAAAATATTTCTTAAATGCAATTCATACATTTAAACTTTGGATAAATCATCAAATGGAATTACTGACGACATCGAAAAATAGCTAGGAAAATACTTAATATTGTTCAGCTAAGGCTATGATTTAAAAGGAAAGCTGGTTTTTAATATGAAGGCCATTTCAGAGTATCCTGCATATGTTTCAAATTTAAAAAGAATAAACTGAAAAAAGCCTTCCTATAACTTTTGCAGTTTTGTAATAACAATTTATCTTTACATTAAAATTTAGCTTCCACCTATAACTCATTTAATTACAGTGACATAATCATACCTAATAGTATAGACATAAATCCTAAATTACCTTGCATTTATTCCGTGTGCTGGTCATCCGGTTCATCAGAAAGCTGAAAGTCCGACTCACTTTATATTTTTCAGACTCACTTTTTGAGGGTACAACATATTTATTCCATTCCTCCTCCTGAATCCTAAAAGAGAGACCAGAGAAAAAATGTTCTGCATTCCAGTGGAATAGTCTTTTCATTAGCATACAGCAGAACCTGGATAGTGCTTGTTTCATCTAACATCTACAATTACATGCTGTGTTGTGGTTGTAACAGATGTCGTGAAAAAGATTGCAATCCCTCTATAAAAAGAACTAACCCTTGCCAATGGAGCGCTCTGCATGTGCTGTGTGTAACAAACTTGCCTAGATTACAGTTGGTGTCAAAGCTTCCTTGCTTTTCCTGCAGTGGTTTGGACATCCCTACAGTGGACAGGAGCCCCAGCAGCAGACAGGAGCCCACCCCTACTTTGCATGTTCCATAGTAAATCCCTGCTGCAGGATGTGTGTGGTGAGAGCTGCATTGAGTTTGGCACATGGTTTAGGCACAAACAGATGCTCAAATCAAACTGCTCAAATCCTGTGTCGAAGGGGTGCCGATGTCTCTTCCCCAAGAGGCTCCCTAGATGGCATACTTGCACAGACCTGCTCCCGGCTCCCCGTGACACACACCCGTACCTTTGCTCTCGGGACTGCTCAGGCAGACTGTACGCTCGCTCTGCAAGACACAAACAGCCATCAGGTACTCACATTGCAAGGTCATCAGGTTTATTTGAAGCTCACAACCTCCACCAAGACATACGCTTAATGTCAATTAAGGGTTTGCACTGTCGTTTGAAAATTAGGAAGGCAAAAACATACAGACATTAGAAACAGCTTTTTCTAGGTTAAGACCACTTCCTACTAAGCTTTTAGTTGAAAGAATCTGCCAGGACTGGGAAGGATATCAGTGAATGCCAGTCTCTGCAAACAGCCTGTTTTTAAGAATAGCAAAAAATATTTCTTTTGTTTTTCCTAACAACCCATACTTGAATGACTCATCCTTCATTTTGCTTTTTACATAATTTACTGCAAAATATCTTAATGACATTCTTCTAACATTTGCAATTACACATCTTATGCAACTACATCTATGAAAAAAATTTAAATCACTCCATATAAAGAGGAATACTACTACTCTAGGTACTGCACAAAATGTTTAATGTGTGACAAATTAGTATCTTCTATGATTCTATGATCTTATAAACAGATGACTCAAGGAGATACTTTCACAAACTCTCTAAAAAGCAAAATAAAAGATGAACAACTCAGTTGGGTTGTTTTGGAAGAAAATAAGCCCAAAACTATAGAGACCACGACCATTTTCAAATTAGAAGCCACTTCATTTTGCCGACATTTTTAGCAAAGCTACCACAGGTATGGTTCAGAAAGATAAGCACTTGCCTAAGTCAAAGACCAGACTATGCTTTCTTTGAAGTTAGATACTTAAGACTTAAACACCCTTCACTGAATCAGTATCTCTTCATACTGAATGTATGACTGAATGCAGACTTCAGGTTAGCAAGAGCTAGAGAATTTACCAAAGAAGCAGCAAGACCAAAAGGACATTTCAGTTAGTTGTCAGGCACAACCTGTGCCACAGGATGCTTCTGTAAGAAACCAATACCATGTATCCATGGGAGATGAAGACAGTCTCATGCAAAACAACACGACAGGGTTGGCACTGAAGTACTTACTAGAAAGGTGGAGCTGGGACACTGACTTAGAGAGTGTAAGGGCCTGAAGTAGGGATGGACCACTGTTCATGAGCACACCATCTACAGAGCAGGGACAAATCCTTTACTGTTACAGTCTGGTAATACCCTCTTGAATAAAGGCAGGCGGTATGTTTTAAATCTGAGCATATTTAAAAGCTTCCATCAGAAACAAATGGTGTTTTGCCTTTTTCTCATATTATTTGTGAAAAACACCATCCTGTTGTTATCCTGCATTCATCCACTTTGGCTTACATTTTGTTGGTATGTGCAAGGGCATCTGCACCTCCCTCTTGCATAGCTAAGCCCTGAGTAAGATGTCCTCAGTGTTCGCAGCTGGGCAGAAGGGAAGGGGCAGGTTTTCCATGTGAAGACTCCCACTCAGACCCAGACACAGTCCCACTACAGCCCACAGAGATCAGGATCAACTATCTGATCAGAATGAACTTGGTCCTAGCTTCTTGGACCAAGCTCCTGAGCTAGTTCTGTACCCAGCTACAACTGCTCAAAGTGATGAACGGTGTGCCTACCTCACACAATAATCACCACTGCCAGCTGCGAAACACCATGTTCAGTGTTCCCATCCTTGCAAAATGCCGGCCAAAAAAGAGACAATGCAGCTCAGCACACCACCACCCTCCTTTCCAGCATTATACTACATCTGTGATGCAGGCTGCACAGCACCCAGCTTCTAAATTATGGACAGGAATGGGTTTCCACTTTCTCCACAAGATATGTAAAGGTCCAACACTGACTGTTGGAGGAAGGGGAGAAAGAATGGAAAGGAAACAGGTCCAAGCCCAGCTCAAGTCAGGGCAGGTAATGGTGTCTGGGTGAAATTTAATGGACTGTGACACCAACAAACTCCCTTAGCTGCGGTGTCAAAGGAATTCTGTTTTACTTTAAGAACATGACTCAGGGCTTTGCTATTCTTCTGTCTTTTAATTCGGTGATATACTTCTATCTTTTTCTTCTGCCTTGTTTTTTACAAGGACTTCTCACCTGATCTGTTGGATATAAATGCTTACAAATACTTTAGGTGATGGGGGAAATACAACACAGCTGCACGCTGCAGGCAGCAGTACATTCTCCTCCTTACAAGGGGACATGAAATCTTGCAATGAATTTGAGTAACAACAAAGAAGTTATTTGTTGCATTACTTAATTCAGTTTCTTAGGATAAAAGAAGTCTGCAGACAAAGTATCTCTCACTCCCAAAACAGTTTTTGAAGTCATTAAATGATTTCAAAGCTAATGATAACACTTCCACAATTTTTGTAAGTTTTCACATTGAATGTCAAAGAATCACAGAGTTGTTAGGGCTGGAAAGGATCTCAAAGATCATTAGAGTACTGAGGGAGCTGGCAGAAGAACTTGACAAGTCACTCTGCATGACTTACCATCAGCCCTAGTTAACCAGGGACGTCCCAGATAACTGGAGGTTGGCAGGTGTGGTGCCCATCTACAAGAAGGGTCAGAAAGAGGATCTGGGAAATTACGGCCTGTCAGCCTGATCGTGGTGACCTCAGTGCAGGGGAAGGTTATGGAACAGAAGTATCTTGAGTGTGATCACCAGCACGTACAGGACAACCAGGGCATCAGGCCCAGCCAGCATCTCCCAGAGAAGCTGGCAGCTCATGGCTTGGACAGGTGCACTTTTTGCTGAGTGAAGGACTGGCCCAGAGAGTGATGGTGAATGCAGTTATACTCAGTTGTCAGTCTGTCCTCAGTGCTGTTCCCCAGGGCACAGCATTGAGGCCAGTCCTGTTTAATATCTTTATCACTGATTTGAATGAGAACATCGAATGCACCCTCAGTCAGTTCACAGACATTACCAAGCTGGGTGGGAGTGCTGACCTGCCAGAGGGTGGGAAGGCTCTGCAGAGGGATCTGGACAGGCTGGACCATGGGCTGAGGCCAAAGGTGTGAGGTTCAACAAGGCCCAGGGCCAGGTCCTGCCCTTGGGTCACAACAACCCCAGGCAGTGCCACAGGCTGGGGCAGAGTGGCTGGAAAGCTGCCACAGGAAAAGGACCTGGGGGTGCTGGTGACAGCAGCTGAACATAAGCCAGGGTGTGCCCAGGTGGCCAAGAAGGCCAATGGCATCCTGGCCTGGATCAGCAGTAGTGTGGCCAGCAGGACCAGGGTAGGGATTGTTCCCCCGTACTTGGCACTGGTGAGACCACACCTCAAATCCTGTGCTCAGTTCTGGTCCTCTCACTACAAGAAGGACATTGAGGTGCTGAAGTGAGTCCAGAGAAGAGCAACAGAGCTGGTGAAGGGTCCAGAGAGTAAGTCCTACAAGGAGGAGCTGAGGGAGATAGGGGTGTTTATCCTGGAGAAAAGGAGACTCAGTGTAGACCTTATTTCTCTCTGCAACTCCCTCACAGGAGTGTGTAGCCAGGTGGGGGTTGGCCTCTCCTCCCAGTAAACAAGTGACAGCACAAGAGGAAATGGCCTCAAACTGCTCCAGGGGAAGTTCAGGTTGGAACTTCAGGAAGAATTTCTTCACTAAATGGGTAGTCAAGCATCAGAATGGGCTGCCCAGGCAGGTCATAGAGTCACCTGGAAGTGTTCAAGAAACAGCAGATATGGTACTTAGTGCTATGGTTTTGTTTACATGATGATTGTCAGTCAAAGGTTGGGCTCAATGACTTTGGAGTCATTTCCAACTTCAATCACTCAATGATGCTATGATCTAGGTCTAACCCCCCTGCCATGGACAGAGATGCCACCCACTAGATGAGGTTGCTCAAAGCCCCATTCAATCTGGCCTTGAACACTTCCAGTAATGCAGCATCCACAGCTTCTCTGAGTGTCCATTCCATCTGGTTCACTGAGGCTCATATGTCCTGCCCCTTGCTCTGGACTACTGAAAATCTAAAGGTATACTGGAGTGAGAGACAAGCTGGAAATATGCAATGGACAGGGTTGCAGAGACAGAGGTCAAGCCTCTTCAATGCAGGTGTTTTTTAAGTAGTGTGAGCTGCATGAAAAGCACAGTATATGTATTTCCCACTTTGCACACTTTTCAAATATAACCCACACCCTCATTAAGAAAAGTGTGGGTTGTCTTCTAAACATTAAACTATGTGCCTAGAAATAAAGCATGTCAGAAACAAACCAAAAAAATTACAAACTTCTTGCAGAAACATCTCTGACTCCACTTGATTAAGAGAATGGGTTTTGCCTCCTGGCCTGTAGAGAAACTACAGCCCATCAGTGTTTTGGATATTACCCAGGATCTGTGGGAAGCTGGAACCATCCATCCTCTTTGATGGCTCTTCTGTGTCATCCTGAGCTTCCTCCTGGTCTCTGTCAGACACTCAGCAGGAGGCTAGGGTAAGGAAGGATCTTCTAAAAGAGGATTACTGCCCTTGCCTGCATTAGTTTTTGTGGCTGTTGCTCGCCCAGTTTGTATGCCATCCCAAGGATCAGAGGCTGTGTCATGGGAGGGCGTGACAAGGCTGCAGATGGGAGAAGAGTGATGGGTGATGGTAGGACTACCTGAAGGCCACCAAATATACACACTGGTAAGCTCTCTAAAGTAACACCATCCTCACTGGGCCGGAAGTGGACAGGTACTGAATGATGCAAAGCCAGAGAACTGACCTTCATTTGAATCCCCAGCTGCGAAGTCCCGAGGAATGCGAGGTCTTCCCACCAAACCTTTGGGTGAGGAGCAGGAGTAGGAGCGTGACCGAATCCCAAGCACAGTGCATTCCTACAAGAAATTGCAGCAAGTAAACTTTGTGTCATTTTGAAATGCATCAGCAACAGAAACAAATCAGGAAGAGCTGACCACTCACGTATGTTTTCTTGGCTTCAAAGTGAATTTTTGACAACTTCAAGTGAATTCTAAGGAAGGCTGTCATATCTCCACCAAGATAAATTTTTGTATACTCCAGGAAATAGTTTGTGGGTACAAGTTAGACTAAGAGACTAAAAGAAAGCTTACATTTTTCAAATTCGTAACAGGCAACATCCAAACAGTATTGCTGATCATTATATCTGACGACCAAGCTATCTTCTTTTACCAAGGAAGGCATTAATCTTAGTACTTTAATACTTCAAGAACATTTCATGGATACTATGGCCATGCCTTGAAAAATTACCAATGGCAGAGTTTCCAAAGATAGGAGCTCCCCTCTTTCTCTTTTCTCTGTATTGTTTTTGGCTTTTATAATAATTATTGTGTTTGAAAACATTTTCCAATCACCAAATATGTCGATAGGAAAAATTTAAAGGAAATCCCCTAATTTTTGATTTATTTACACTTTAACACAGCCTATTCCTAAAACTCCTGTAAAGAGCTTACCTTATTATTTTTTAAAAGTAGCCCTAACAGAATTTATGTTTGTGCTGAACTCTTTTTCTGCCTTCATGTAATCATTTGCCGAAGGTGAGATAAAGTTCTACTATGTCAACAAGTGCATCTAAAAAATCATAAGAGTCTCTGCAAACAAGCAATAACTCCACATTTGTGTCTGGAGATCTCAGAACTGGCACCATAGGCTAGTGAAAATTAATGTAGACAGGATACTTCAGAAAACTGTAATGAAGAGGAGATTTACATTGGTCAATGAACAAACTCCAACTGAATTTTCCTGAGTTTAGAAATTGTTTAAAACAGGCAGCAGGCCAGTTTTAAACTTTGCAAAGCAATACTCTTTTGCGTAACTACATCTGGTTAAACATTTTTGTCACTAAATATATTTAGGTTAAAAAATGGTGATTCACTGAACATGAGATATTTCCTTTGTAACACTTCTGACAAATGATGTGTTTTTTAAAGCTGAAGCAAATCTCTGATGGACACTTTCTTTCCATGGCTGCTGCCCAGCCCAGCCACAAGCCAGGGAGCTCCAGCTTCACAACCCTGTGTGAGTGCTCTCTGGACAGACTAGCACTGCCAGCCAGGAACTCATCTTTCCTCTTCAGATTCACATGCTTCTCACACAGTTTCAGTGATCAACTTAAAAGGCAAACAATTCAAACTAAGATAGTATCAAATACCTTGGTCTGCAGACTGTTAGGGAAGTCCAATCCGTCTCTACTAGAAGCCATGGCCTCTGGAGAGCCGAGGGGAGGGTAACGAGTGTGGGATCTGTCCGACACACCTCCGCTACCACTGTCCACTTCAAGGTCATCGAGACTTGAACTGAAGAAGACAATAAAGTCTTTAGCTTCCCAGAATTCCTCATAACAATTTATTTTAATGGGACAAGAAATGACACTGCTGAATCCTCTGAACAATGACAGCCCAAACTGCCGTGATTATGTCAGGTAAACCATACTGTGAGGCCTGAGGCCTCTGAGGCCTCGCTCAGGTCTGCAGTCACCTAGTCAAGACACTCAGTTTCTCTGCACAGGACCCATCTGACCCTGCCTTGTGGATCTGCAGTGCAGATATCTGCATCACTCATGATCGTGCACACTCCCACCACAGCCAGCCACCTCCAGATCATGACTTTTATATCCATGTGCTGCATCTCCCAAAAAATGAGATGTTTTGTTCCACGCATGAACCTGCCTCTCTACACATGGTCAGATTTCAGTACCAAGATATGTGGATATAGATGGATATTATCTGCATGTGTGTATTTCAAAGATATGATATGGCTATTCACAGACATATTTTTATCTACATCTGTGACTTCTCAACAGAGGACAGAAGAGAAAAATAACAAGAGGGTATAAGGAGGGTCTTGAAACAGTTTATGAGGTTCAGTCCAAAAGATATACATTTAAAAACATACAGAGCTACAGGCAGACTGGAAAATCTCTGGCTAAATCAATATGTCAAACAAGTAGAGACTATTTGATTGGCACGGGTTCCTGAGCAGGAGTGCACACTACAGTTGCTCAAGCAGTGTTAGTTTCCCAGGACGAGTCCTGTTACCTGCAAGAGCAAGTTCATGGTCTCTTCATCAGAGTGGCTGGAAGGAATGGTTGACTGCTTGCAATAACATTCCAGCCTTACAACATAAAACTTTAAATTATGTGTGGTATTTCTAAATAGCCAGAGTTCCTACCAGGAATAAGAGCACAAAAATTCCTTCACACACCACTACTTTGTTGAAGCACAAATCTATCACTACTGTCTGAAACTACTTCCTTATTACAAATTCCACAGACAGTATCTTGTAATGTTTATGAGTAATAGCCCATGTGACATCTCAGAAACAAGTTGTTTAAATGCATTATCAGTTACTGTCACATGTCAAAAATTGAAAAAGCAGTAAGTGTCTATGTCAACAGACAAGTATCCATGACTTCCTGTGGTAACTTCTCTAGGGAATTTTTCTGACATAAAAAGCTGGTTTAAAAATAGAATTACATATTAGTGGTCTTATTTTATGTGTAATATTTGGATCACTTACACATGTCATATGACATATTAAGGCCAACAACATGTGAAAATTTACATACACTCTTAAAGTTCTCATACAGGTACCTGAATTAGGTCTTAAGAGGAGTGAGTCTATCTAAAATTGTATAAATGTATAGGATAAAAATGTTTTTGACTAGAGACACGGGAAGATTATAGTACTCTACATGATACCCCAATAGCTAGTAAAAAAAAAAAAAAAAAAGATTGTGAAAGAAAGAAAAACCTCTGTCTGACATTTATTGTATTATCTATGTTAAAGATTCCTCCTAGTGGGACTTCATATTTGCATAAGAAACTCAAAATTAAGGGAGTAGGGAAAATTTTATTGCCCACTTTAAATAGTATTTGGCTGACACTGTTTCTTCCTTACTGTTTTTATATAGATCTGACGCTCTACCTCCAACTAGTCCTAACAGTCTTCAAAGGTGGAAGCAAGATTCAGATTTCCTCCTGCATAAGAGGGAATCTTATCTATCCAGAGAAGCTGTAAAACCTTTTCATCATGAAAATTTATTGTTAAATTATTTAACTTTTGAATTCATTGTTAAAAACCTAATTTTAATAACCAAAATCACAGTTTTCAAATATAACCCACACCCTCATTAAGAAAAGTGTGGGTTGTCTTCTAAACATTAAACTATGTGCCTAGAAATAAAGCATGTCAGAAACAAACCAAAAAAATTACAAACTTCTTGCAGAAACATCTCTGACTCCATCCTCGAAGCTCTCTGCTTTTCTGAAGCCAACCAGTTTCCACCATAACCTAAAGCCATTTGGAGGAGGGTCTTCAGACAAATGGCAGTAAACCATGTATACCAGCAATGGAGAAGAACACAGTCTGAACCTATCAGAAAAGCAGCTAAACTCTGCTCTGGCTTCTTTGAGATAAAAAATATCTATGCAATCAGGAATAACATGGTCCTTCTACAGGCCTATTTAAAGACTTGAAAGATTCCCAGAGACTTCAACAGATTTTGGACTATTTTCTTAATGGAAAATATATCTGGGGAAAAGAAGAGTGAAATTCTGTTACTAGGCAAAAATGCCACAATGGCAATGACAGCAAAGAGCTGGTTCTTATTGGCTTTTTTGGTTTTTTTTGATTTTTGGTTTTGGGGGTTTTTTTGTAAAGACTATGTGCATACAAGGAAAAAAGTAAGAAAGTATCTATTTGCATTAAAATACATTTATCAAGAGGAAAATTTTATTTGTTAAAAATGTCTTCACAGCTATTTTACGGAAACAGATTGTTTTGACAATAAATATCAGTGATAAAAAGCAGAGATTTCACCCCAGTAATACTATTTATTACTCCAGATTCTGCTTCACCTTTTGAAATAAAAGGTGGTTATAAATAATCCTTATTCTGGCCATATCATCAAGTTAATTCCATACCTTCTTCTTTTCATGTCAGCATAAAGTTGGCCCCGATCCTTAATAAATCCATGGGTCTTGAATGGAAGATATGAATCTGCTACATGCAGATGAGAAGGTGAAATGGCATGTCTTAATTCTGCATTTTCTTCATTTTTTATCAACCTCTGACTTTCTTCATTTGAGAGATACATAAATTGATCATTCTCCTCAAGAGAAGGAGATGAAGAGCTCTTGGCCATTGGGATTGAGTCAGTGGGATTCAGGCACATTTCATGGCTGACACCATCTCCATGAATGTAGTTAGTCTTTAAATCTCCAGCCTACAGGTAAAAAATGAATGCTGGTAAGAGGCAATAAGAAGACATATTGTCAGGAAACAAGGAAAAGAGTAGTTTGCCATTTTATTTAGGGACATATGTTTTGTGAGGTTTTTCCCTATTACTTTCTACACCACATGAATTGAAGGTAAGTTATATAGCTAATGATTCTAGACTTTGCATTACTTTATTACCTAATTAGAGCAGCAATGAATTGGTATTTCCAAGTTTACTGAATTTTTCACTCATATTTATCTCTTTTATTAAATGTACTGATACATATATTTATAGCTTTTATTAAAAACTACCCTTGAGTTGAGCAAAAAGTATCCATTATACATTTGTGTGGGAGACATATGGAAGAAAATTCAAACATTCTGCAATTTAATTTGGAAAAATCAGCCTACCCATAATGCACTTTTAATTTTTCAGCACCAGTTTCCTAAGCTTTGAGATAAATATACATGACCTGGAACAGAGTTTCTCCAGGGAAGGAAGGGAAAGGACTCTTATTTTTTGACTTTAAGTAATTCTGGGCCTGAAGCACCTCTCCTTTTACACAAAGACAGGAATGGATTTGGGAACTCTGCTTTCTCAGGTACAGAAATTAGGATTTAGACTGTGGTAACAAATAGCTCTTTGAACTCCCCTGTTAACTCTACGGAAGTTACTAAAATACAGTTCATTGTTAGTCTTTTAGCTAGAGTCTTCAGTCATCTAATTAGATACTGAATCATATTGAAAAGTCACACTGCCAGTGAAAACACTCAATCTCCAAAAAGCACCTGTATAAAAGCAAGAACAAAGGAAGGATTACAAGCATCTCCAAACTGGTCTTTCAGATTGCTGACTTCCTCTTCTCCAGTCCCTCTTGAGATGTGCTTTCATCCCCATCTAAATTATGTTTCTTTTAGTGAAAGAGAGGAAGAACTGCTGGCATTTTTACAGCAATCCACATTTGCATTCAAAGATACAGCACATGCAAGTCTGGAAATACTTCAGTTGCACTGTGCACATCACATGCACAAAGGTAAAATGCTTTTCCCAGGCCTTATGCAGCTGTTCCTCCCTGAAAAGTTATTCCTGTCTGGGCAGTGTTCCTCCTCAGCACCAGAGGGACCTTCTCCAGCAGCCACTCTGGCTCCTGCTGAGTGGTGCTTAAGGGAGAATTTGGCCCCAATCAGCAGTTTAAAAAAGTAGACTGTGGCCACATAGAGAGCAAAGGTTAGCAACCCAAGCTGAAGGCCCCCTGAGCAACACACTTGGGTAACATTTCCATCTGTAATAGACATGCAGTTCTGCAGCTCTGTCCTTCTAACCTTGATATTATTCAAATCAAGGGTTCAAAGATTGCTCTTTATAGTCCCCTGACAGCTGCTCACTCATGGGTCATTATTACATTTCTTCAGTGCATTTTGAACACGCTCAGCCTTTAAGCCTTTAATTTAAACTTCCATCTCAGTTGTCACAATGAACTGGATCTGCAGTGAGTGCAGTGGGTGAAGTGTTTCAGGGAATGGGGTGGGGAGGTGAAGGAGGTTAAGAAAAGGAAAAAAAATCACACTTGAAAAATCTCAGATTTCTAACACCATCTGATAATTTCTTACTCCAATATACCAACTTTCAGCCCAGGGCAATCCCATAGCACGTTACAAATGAATAAATCACATGAAGGATCACTGAAAAATAGCTACATGCCACCACATACATGCTGTGACCAGACAGAGTTATCCTGCCAGCCCAGATTATGGTATCTGAGTGTGAGAATGGAAGAAAGATTCCGGGTGCAACATAGTGATGCAAAACATAATTTGGTATGGACACTTTGGGTCATCTCCAGTGTTGGTGACCAATCAGAAACAGCAATACTAAGTCAGAATCTCCAATATCAGAACATTCCATGACATTTGTAGGACATCAACTTCACCTCTTCAGCAATGTCTTGTTTTTGTTGAGCCTATAAGCTCCACTATGACCTTATCATTAACTTCTGAAATTATCCAACAAATCCATCTCTATTGTGAATGTATGTAGAATTCAGAAATCTGACGTGCACACGAGCAAGTAATATTGTAAATGTTTCTTAAAAATAAGCACATGCTGCTTAGCTCACAAACACACAGAAGAGACAGTAACACCTGCCTTACAGTTCCTCCTGCAGGCTAGGGAGAGCAATTCCTATCATTGACTGAATCTGTTGAAACAGACCTCTTAAAAAGGTTACAAAATATAGGTGAAAAGAGTAAAGTATTGCTGGTTTTAATTTAGAATTTTACTAATTGAAAAAAACACCACTGCTGACAGATCCAGAATATCCTACTATCATGCAAATAAATTAACAGAAGGTAAAGAAAAATTAGCCAAAAGTTCAAATATAATCTTACTTGGTTTACCACCATGGAGTTTGCATATACTTCATCGCTTCCGCTCAGCATGGGAGAATGTCTGGTTGCAGCAAAGAAGGTAGGGGGAGACTTCAGCTTCCTAAGAACATCAAGGGTAGAGTGTCTGTGCTCTGGAAAACAGAAATCATGGGAAATATGCCATTAAATCTCAAACCATTTCCTTCTCACCTATACATAATATCATGAAAATGGCAAAGTTAAGAATTAAGCACCAAATTTTAGGATTACAATTTGAATAATATTTGTGTGACCACACCAAAACCTGCTCATTTCCTAATTGTCCAGCATTTGGTATATATTCCAGGAAGCCTATAGATGACAAGCCTCTAAAGGGTCCCAAAGAATCATTCACATAACTTAAAAATAAATGTTCCTGCATCTTGGTTAGCAAAAGCTTCTATTTTCCACCTAAGCTAGAACTTTGTAGAGATTTGTGGTTGCAAAATAAAGCAGGACAAGATTTATGGGCTGGGATGAATTATGCATGATTCTGGCCTATACATTAAAGACCTAACATCTGATTCATTAAATGAATGAAATACTGTTCAACTGGAGTCAAATAATGGTTCTCCTAAAGCATTCTACATACTGGCAGCCACATAAACACTAATCTTAAAGCAAGAATCAGATTACTGCTTTTAAAAGAAAAAGAAAAACACCAACAAAACTGCAAAAGAGATATAAATAAAATACTACTAATACTGCCTTTACAGAATGACAGCAATCAAGCAAGACTTGATCCATGAACAGAATGTTTGGAATTAATATTGCATCTGATCTGTTTTTGATCAGTTTCACCAGAAATCATTAACAGAAATCCATAGTTTAGTTTCCAAAATTGTGCTCATTACTACAAATATTATAAGAAGCTGTATGGGCTGTGTATTTTATGCCTTTGAGTAGCAGAAATTCTCTGTTCTTCAGGCCCACTTCTCCCAGAGCTGCTTGTAAGAATGAAGAGCACATACCAGTACAGCATTTGAACTGGGTTATCTTCTGAATGTAAAAGGAGTTAAAATTTGACAAAGCAGAAACCAATCTTGTAGACTTCGTGAAAACAGGCTAAAAGATAATCACAGTTGTAATGTAGTTTTTCTTAAAATGCTGTAAGCTAAGCATTGCCATTGGAAGTGAAAAGAGTCAGACTACACTAAGGATGATGTGAAAGAGGAAAGTATCACACCCAACAAAAAATCCAAAATCAAAACTCTCAAAAAACTTAATTCAAATTTACCTGTTATTGAATATTATTTTAAAAATCCTTTTTATGCTGTATCAGAAATTTATTTTCTGCAGAGGCGTAAAGGAAAAGATATCACTAAAGTCTTTCCCCACATTATGTTCCTAAAGCAACATAACTGCTTCTGGAAGATCACAGAGCCATACAGAATGGTTTAAGCTAAAAGAGAAGTTTAAAAGTTATCTAGTTCAAGCCCTCAACCATGCCCAGGGACATATTTCACAATATCAGGTTGCTCAAAGCCCATCCAAGATGCTTACAGCCCTCAGATTGCAAGAAAATTCATAATGAAGAAATAGAACTGGATTAGAAACACTTCTTAAGGTCCGGGGCATTTGTTGCTTAGAAAAAAGGGAGTCCCAGACCACTGCCAAATCTGCAATGACACACCACAGCCTTGATTTAATTTTAAGATGCTATCTCATAAAGCCCAAGAACACTAAGCTCTATACTTAGAGAAAGGTGGAAATTCCCATTTAGAAATGGCACACTATGAATATTTGGTTTCAAGTCCTGGCAGGCCTTGTGGGATCTCATACCATTAAAATATCCTTACACATCTCATTTTGTTTCTCCCTCCTGTAAGAATTTCAGTGATTGTCATATTGAGAACTGCTAAAGCTACAAACCATTTCCTTATGTCTGACAAGATCCCAAAGCCTTTGTTTATAAATAGTATAAAAGCATTGTTTTCTACAGCAACTCATCAAACTCTGGCAGCTAAAATTATATGGAAATGTGATTTGGCAAAATTGGCAGTACTTTCTTGTGGCAAATAAAGCTTTCCAAGGCTTGGTCTTAAACCAACAACCAGGCAAAAAAAGAAGCATCAGACTCTCCATTTCTTGTATGCTTATTACTCTCTTTGCGCTCCCTCTTGTATATAAACACACTGGGTACATCTCCTGTGCCAGGCTGGCAAAGGTTCAACACATACTCCTGAAAAACAGGCTAGGCATTAGGGATTCCCACATCACAGTGTAAACCTGAGCCTAAGAAGTCAGTTTCTTGACTTCGGCAACAGTCTCCACTGCTGGGATGCAGAAGCCTAGAAGGTAAGGGGCCTGATGTATATGTCTCAAATACTGATAGACAGATAGCTGTATAGCCAGCCAAGGATTGTGGGAAATGACACACTGTGAAAAAGAACAGGATATGGCTTGAGAGGTAGGGCAGCACTTTTCTGGGACAAATGTCCTTCTTCTGCATCCTGGAGATAAGCACGACACAATACAACTGAAGTGCAGGAATGAGGTCAAGAAGTGGGCATGGACTGTAGGGAGGAATCAAGACTACCCAAGACCCCCAAAGCTCTCTGACCTGTTTCCAGAAAGGTACAGAACAATGGACTATGCATGGTAACTCATTTGCATAGAACACAAGATACTTAGCTCCAGGGTGTGAGAAAAACTATCTAAAAAAGGATACCCCCCCCTCAAAGCTGGGTTGCATGTGAGCCCCAGGACCCTGGACACTCCACTAGCTGGATCAACACCAAAGCCAGGACTGGTGATCTTGCTTTCTTCCTTTCTTTCTCTCTTCCCGTCTTTAATACATATCCCGCTCTCTCTCTTACCATTCAACTCACCTCTTCATGGAAAACCCACTGCTGTGTGCTTATAGGAGGACATCAAGAGCTTCCTTTTAACTATTAGCATGCCACATTTGTAATTTATTAATACAACTATGTAAGCTTTTGTGGACTCTGACTTTTGCCATTCATTTCAACCATGAGCATATGAGTATCTTGGGTGATCTCTTCCCCTTGAGGGTGGGATGTCACATGGGGTCTTCCCAGTCATTTAGTGGACTGCACATCCCAAATCAGAAACAATACAAATCCCCCTATTACTTCACATTTTAATTTATATAGAAGCTTCTAGTAACACATCTTACCTTATTTTAAAATTCTGTACAAGACTAACAACATAAGTAGAAAATTCTGGAAAAATCTGCCGCAAGTACAAGCTATGTCAGAATATGTTACCTGCATTATGTTTGGTCTGTAAATCTTTTTTAATTGTCACTGTTAAATGCCATATGTTTTCCTGGAGATGTTCCAGTTCGTCTGTTGTTAAAAGTGAGATGACTGAATAAATATTCACTGGGGTTTTAAACGAACAGGCAAATGGTAACAAATTATTTCAGGCTTCATAGAACCATAGAACCATTTATGTTGGAAAAGACCTTCAAGATCACTGAGTGCAATGGCACTGTGAGTCCACTGTACCTTTTTATTCCCCCTCGGCCCTCTCACCCCCCCAGTTTCAAACATGCGTGAAGGGATGACTACATCAAACTAACTTTGTAACATGAGAAGTTTAAAGACTTTGCTGAATGTGGGGGAGAGCAATATGAATTACACATTGACTGTGCTAGTAACTTATTTGCACTGGAAAGGCCCGCATAGTTTAAAAAGTGACAAAATCATTGCAAACGTCCATATCACACACTGCATTCCTACAGCTTCACTAACTGCCTCCAGCCTGCCTTGCTGGCTACAAGTTCTTTTGATCTTACAGGGACCATCAGCAGACACTTCCCTCCAGACTAACATGGCAGCAGCTAACAGCTCACTGTGCTGGGTACCAGCAGTAATATGCAGCAAGGCCACATTTGCCTGAAAAATGAATGTAAAAAAACCCATTTCCAAATAAAATGTTTCAAAAATCTTTCCTAGGGATTCAAAAAGGTTATTCACATTGCAGATGCAAAAATTCACCATAGCTTGTGAAAAGACAGACAAGACTGCCAGAGTAAACCAGTAAAGGTGTCCCCAGAAGAGTTTTGGCTTTGTAAGGTATTGGAAATAGATTTCAAGATGCTTACTAAACTAAAAATGGCCTGAACACAACAGAGCAGAATTGGCTTTGCTACTGAAACAACTAGCAAACACGGCTCAACAAGCTGATTCTTCTGCCAGAGCTGAACACCCCCTGGCTCTACACTGTGATCACAGAAAAGGAATAAAGACATGCCTTCTTTAGAAGAGCCTGTGGCTCTCTGCCATCTGCCTGATAAACAGTCAAGATAGATGTGTTATTTAGATGCAATCCTGGGAAGAATCATCTCCAAACATGGATAAAATAAAAGATCTTGAACAAAGAGTAACTAGGCACAAGTTCTCTACATCTTCTGTAATATTGTAGAGTTATACAGCAGCAAAGGCTGCACATTTTACCAGCCACAAAAGCTTACATAAATACTATAAGCTAAGAAACACTATAATACTAAGAAATATGGTTTGAAAAAAAACACATTATCACCATAGCAGTAATTAAAAACATGCTTTAAGTTGGCGCAAGAAAATGTATAGCCTTGAATGACCTGTGTAAGAAAACAAAACTGACTGTTTTTTCACAAAAATCAAAACTTGAATTGTTTCGTGGGAGAACACACAGCAAAAGAGCAGTGAAATACATCAACATGACCAAACCAAGAGCCAGGAAAGAAATTACAAATTCCCTTCTCTAGATACAATGAATAGTTTTTGGACAGCTCATTGTATTTACCCCTAGAAATCTGAACAGGGGTTAATGTATAATAGAAAATCAGTGAAAAATACAGGCAGCCAAGGTCGTACAGGACTGCAGAAATATCCCTCCAAATCAGGTCACCTGACTTAGAAGAAAGAAATTCCTAGCGTGGGTCCAGCGGAAGCAACATGCACATCTGTAGGTGTCAACCATACAACCAATTTCACTGGGAGAACTGCACCCCTAATTGAGGTGTCTTAGGTCTTCATTCAGACAGTGCAACTACTCATGACAGCAAAGTTGAGCAGGTATACAAGAATTACACTACATGGAGGATAAATGAGATAGACTTTGAAGTACTTTTATCATAGATGAACATTTAACTGTCTTAAATCTATAAAGTGGAAACTAAAGTACTGCGTTTCCTATACACTATACAAGGAGGATCAAGCATATGGATGCTAGAAAATAATGTCAACATGATCAAGATGTGCTCCTATAGTAGCCACTAAGAATAAAGTCACTTGTCAATCGGACTTTGATCTTGGTCACTTAAATGCAGGCTGTAGGAAAGTACCTGTTTTCAAGGTGCATTCACAGTCCTCATTCCCTCCCTGAAGAAGGCACCTTAGCTACTATACAAATGAATACACAAGCAGAAATAAGTTGGTGTCTCATTTTATTGAACAGTGCACCAAAAAAAAAGCACTTCCATGATATAGGATGTTTGGTTTCACTTCCCACCTCTGCATGTGTGGACTCAGTGTGTAACTCCCACCTCCCAGCGCACTGGGACAGACTCATCAGAGACAGATATTCGCAACATCACAGAAGGTATTTAAAGCCCACAAAAAGGCTGAGACACACTGTCTCTGAACAGATAGGACTATGCAGAGACCTGTCTTGCAACAATTTCACATAAAATAACAAAGTAAATACCTTCGGCGTCTTGCAGGAAGGGAAAAACCTAGATCCTCTCCCCAGGCCAATCACTAAGACAGAGTCATGTTCACACTCTCTGTATAGCCTAATTACCTTTAAATATGCCACACCCAGCACCTTCAGCAGGAGAGGGCAAGGCAATCTGCAATGCATGTCCCAAAGCAGTGAAGCCTGCACTTGGCTCCTGATGGACTCCAGGAGCTCAGGGGAAGGGCAGGTGCTCCACACCCAGCCTGAAAGGTTCCTGAGCAGAGATGAAAACTGACCTTGGGCTTTGCAGGGAACTTAAAACGTGAAAAGGGTCATACACCTGATGCGAAGTGGCACAGTCTCCATTCTAAAGAGTGGGCCACTCTGCACAGCTCCCCTGCCTCCCATGAGGAGCAGCCCCAGGCCAGAAACCAGCATGCTTCAGAGGGGAAGGGAGGCAGTTAAAATTTCCTTGTCCAGATGAGCTGGAGCACCCAGTACAGGTACATGACTCCATGACTTGGGGAGCGGGCTGGAAGAACCCTGCACTGTTTCCTACCAGGCACTGCAAGTCTCTTATTCACTGAGACCTGAACCCCAGCATGAACCACATGTAACCATGAGCAGAGTGCCCCACACCTGCATGCCAGGATCAACTGGTCATGTGCAGGTACTACCAGAAAAAAGCACAGACCACGAGCTTAGATCTTGAGCCTGCTGTGCTGTTGCAAAGGCACTTCTCCCACCACAGAATGTCAATCCCCCCAAGCAAGAACAAACCCTCCAACTTTACCGTTGAAATATGCACATGTACCCAAAAGCACCTTCTTGCTCCAACAACCCCACATACAAGGTCAGTTGCACGTACAAGCCACGTGTGTTGGTACTCCACTAACAGGGATGGAAAACAAGGTGCAATACTCTTAACATGCAAACATCACATCTGTAGCCAGTGTTTTACAACTGCTGAAGTATTAAGAAAATCAGCTGTCTAAACAGAAGTGAATGAAGAATGGGTGCACAGCTACAGCATTTACAAATAAAATGAGTCCTCATTTGAGATGGAGAAAACACATACTGTGCAACCTGCAACTCATTTCATCTTTGCAAATTGCATCCACACACACTGCAGAAATTTCTGTGCACTTGGGAAATACTGGATTTCCCCATGAAGAAAAAAAGTAAAAAGTTGAGGAAATGTCTTGCACGTTAAAACGTGCATTCTGTACACATTTTTCACAGGTCAAAGTCTCGGTCTGTGTAAAAATTCTTCTCTAGGCTTGCTGAATTTAATTACACTGATGCATCTTACTTCTCTGATTTTTTTTTCCTTTCTGAAACACAAAAAAAATCCCAAGTCTATGAAAAGAAGAAAAAAATCACTTTTTTTTGCCATTCTTTGTCTTTATTTTTTTTCTTTTATATGTAGTAAAAATTTTTCTTTCCTCATTAAAGCTTCCAATCATAATTCTTCCTTACATAAACTTATTGGTCAGTGCCTTTCAGCCTCCTTAAAGCCCCCTTTTCTCATACTGACAGCATTTATAATCCTTACCTCCCAAAGACTACTCCACAAAGAAGGATAATGTCTAACTGTGCAAAGACAGTAACTGACACTTTTCATTTCCTTTTGCAGAAAGCAAAAGATTTTTCTCTTCATTCCAGTAAGGGTTTTTTTACATAATTCAAAAAACAAAAAACAAAACAAACAAAAAAACCCCAACGGTCTTGTTAGCTGTTGAGGCATAGTTAAATCACCAAATTCTCCCTAAATGAAAACAACTGCAACCAGCAGAGCTTTTTGCAGCCACTGCCATGCCATGCAGCTCCAGGATGTCAGAGCTGTTCAGTGAGAGCTAAACATACATCAAGAAGAAAAAAAAGCCTCAAGAGAGTAAAGAAATAAAAACAATTGTAAAGAACAGTACTTAGTCTGGAGAAAAAAATTCTTTCTACTTACCAAATTCCAACTCCATTATCTAAAAAGGCATAAAAAACAGTGAGGTGGACTTTTGACAGAAAGTCCACCTCACAGACTTTTGACACAAGCTGTTTATAGAGCCACCTGCACAGAGGAGGAAAATGAAAAGGAGGCAGAGCTATAAAGCAAGAGTCATTTAAAATAAGATAGCTTTTTCTACCTGGCTTGGATGCCCTTCTCCGAATCCTCATTTTAGGTAAGGAAGGCCAAGAGTAATTAAAAGGTGAATCAGAGTCTGAGTCCATTTTAGTGCTAAATAAACAGAGAGCAGATTCCCAAAGTTGCACTTTGTTGTTCTCAATAGCAAGTGAAGCCTAAGAGTGATGTGGAATAAACGAATGGACAAAGAAGGATCAAATTGCCCACTAAACACAGGGGAGGGAGAAGCTGTAAATGTTTGCTCTCTTCAGGCGTCCAGGCATGTAGACAGATCAGGCTGCAAATATTACAGCAGAAGCAAGGAGGTTAAAGTATGAGAGTTTCGAGCAGAGCTGTTGCATCGTGGTCCAGAGCTTTTTGAAAGGTCACTGTGTGCCAATGAATCATTAACTCACCTTTCCATTTTGATGCAAATGAAAACAATAGGAGCTGGGTAAGGAATGAGAAAATACTTCTCAAAAGCAAATAAACTATTGCAAAGCTTTGTTTCCATGTTAAAAGTGGGGCTTAGAAGATCCCAAATTAAGGTCAGGCAAAATGCTGGAACTAAAGAAGCCGAAGATTAACACCAAGCTAAGAGCACTAATCAATCTGCTGAGTTCTGTATCACTCCAGAGCAATAGCCCTCCTCTCAGCGTTTACAATTTTGGCAGACTTTGGGATGTTGCAGCTGTAAAAGCAGTGATAACCTGCTCAAAATCTGTCATTCCCATCTTTCTAGCTAAAATGAGCTTAAAGCTTAAGTGTAATGAAGAAAGATTATACTGTCATTAGAGGAGCATTTTCCCAATAATATTTAGTCTGCACAGTAATTTCTCCTTCACACAGTCACCAAGTTAGACAGTGAATCAGGACTTTGCAGAGCTGGCACCTTTACAACTCTGGTCTAACCTCACTGCAATGCACAATACAGCTAGTGACTAATTTACAACAAATCTTCCATTCTTATACAGTCTCCCTGAACAACTCATAGGCAATTAGTATTCAGTAGGAACTCATTATCCCTTCCCCCAACATCTTTACGCTACACAAACTACATTTTTTCAAATAGGCTCATATGTGGCTATACAAGAGCTAAGGCAAAAATAACATGTCCACTGTTTCTCAACCAACTCCAGCAAACATTTCTTTTAGTTACCCCACAATGTATGTGGTTTTGTATTCCACATAAAGGAGGAGAGGGAATGTGGATCAGCTTAAATGTCAGGTTTTGGAAGATGATGACATTTGAGCTTGTTAACATTCCTTACTTCACTTCAATTATTTTTCAGGCTGCTAAGGTCTGCAGCGCTACTTCTGTATTATGTTTCAAGTGATTCCTTGATCCACATTTCAGTCAGAGATAACAGTGTATTTGTTGAAGAAAATAATGCAATTCAAATGCAAATTTAATTCAAAACCCATTAGAAAAATATCTATCATATTTTCAGGGATAAAACAATTATACAAGCCCTTCATAAAGTGCACAAATTACATAAAAGACAGTTGAAACACATCATTGTTCTGCCCTTCCCTTAACTGAAGTTCTGCCAGCTTTGTTAGGCCTGAAAAGAATAATTCACCCCAGACGCTGGAAGCCTTAGACTTTCACTTTAAATATTAGACACTCACAGAGACTTTGTTTGACTTATATGTATAATTAACAGCCCCAGGGAATTACAACAGACAATGGAAAATACAGGGAGGATATAAATCCATGCTTTAAGCATCCACTTCAAAATATTTCCACTCCCTGGAATGTCAGGTTCAAATTGCACTGATAAATCCCCTGGGCATAGAGGAACGCAGGCACTGACGTACTTCTTCCCACCTGCACAGCACCCAGCACACTCGCCTGCCTCCCACTGTGGCCACAGTCTGAGAAAAGGATAGGACAGAACATATCAATGAAGGAAAGCCTTCCAAACTGCTCCAACAGAGAAGACTTCCCCCCTACATGGCAATTTTCCCTATGCAAGTGTGTTCTCCAGCTCATCGGATATATTTAACACCAACTGGGATAAAAGTTTTCACTTCAGATGTGCCCAAATGGCAGTGATCAATGCACAAAGCGCAGCTTAAATTTAGAGAGCTGTTTGGTTTACACGGGCTTTAAAATTTCTCATTACTCAATTTCATCAATTATTCTTTTGTTCTACTTCATAAGAAATTGTCAGTTTTGCTTACTTGTATGATATCTCCATTTGTGCATCTTTTCTGCAAATCTGGCTTTTTTTGCTTATACATTCAACTAAAAGAACTCACTCTCACTGACCTTCCTGGACTTCTATTTAGTCCAGGGAGGGGTAACTAGAGCCGAACAAAACACTCACCATGCGGAAATGCAGCCAATCTATTTAATGGCATTAAAATATTTTACATGCCGAGACATTTACTTTCCTGAATGACCTCTGTACACCACATAAATGTTTTCACTGACTGCTCAGTTAATGCCTGTCCTCCTTCCCTTAAACAAGCCATGTTCATTTAACATTCTAACAAAAACGAGTAATTAATATTGTTAAGTAATTTTTCAACAGCAGCCCTATTACATAATACTTGGAGAATCCAATGACTAAATTGCTGCAGTGATAAAATCCCTGACCATGCACTCCTGCTGTCTATCATCTGTTTCTTGTACAAGTTCCTAGGCTTTTCACCTGCATACAGCAGCCTCTTCTGAATAGGATCTTGCATGGGAATTTGTAAATGGCAGTCTGAAAGTGCAGATAAATTATCAACCTTAACCCCTGGTTTTGAAGGGTTAATTGAATATCACTCCATTACTTGCTCTGTTTGGGCCTTGTAAAAGATTTTTTTTCTTATTTGTAAAACTCCTTTATGCAACCATGAAAGATGTCATGCTGTTCTTTGCCACAAAGAAGGGCTTTGCCCTGCAGTCTTTGACTAGAAATATTTTGTTTCTTGCACTTTGTAGGATGATCCAACCCACTTTTCACCTGCCACTCTTTCTTTACAAAGTGGTGGCATTTGCAGGCAGCTGCCACGGAGATCTGGCTGCTTATGAGATAAAGGGTGCTTTCTAGCTGGAAAATATTAACCTCACTTTCCACTGAATATATGTTTTCCATTATATATACCAAGGTACAGATGTGAAGATAAAGAACAAATGCGAGGTTTATGTGTACTATCTAAGGCTAATGCTTTTGATAAATAATGTAATGCCTTAAATTCTTTCAACCAATGCTTACCAAAACACATCCATAAAATCTAACTGTTTTTCAGAGATAGTATAGTGTATTGTCTATTGTCTGACCATTCCTGTGGCTTGTGGCAAGACGGAAGGAAGCAGAGGAATGTCTCCACATCCGCAGACTCCATGGAATAGCATTGTTGCCTCCCCAGCACACTCAGTGAACAGCACCACAGTGCCAAGTGGGTGGGCTCCCCCTCCCCAGATACTGCTAAACCACAGCTGGCAGTTCTCTCTCTCTCAAGCAGAGCAGAAGGAGACAACCCTGAACCAGTGTCCCCTCCCCAGATGGAGAAGGGACTTATATGGGATGGGAGGTGTGGTTAATGACTCCAGAAACAGGGCTGGAGAGGGTCACTTTTGGACACAGGTAGGATGAGAGCTGCCTGAACAAAAGCTCTGCCAAACACACCCTGCTCAGTTTGCCCCAGGAAGAGTCTCCCCTGATATCAGCAAAGAAATTGATTTCCCCCAGCTTGATTCTGCCCCAGGACCAGCAGAGCCTGCAATCCTTTCCCAAAGTACATCGAAGGATCTGACAAGATAAAATGGTGTAGAAAGGGTTAGGTGATCTTCGCCACCAGTCTCTGTGATACACAGGCACATGTGGCTTCCCTACCTCCTTCATTCCATTGTTCTTACTAATTAGAGCATATCTTCCCACAGAGAGGATCAGACAAAGTATCTAGACAAACTATCTGCTTTACCCTACATTAGACTTAACAACTGTGTTGAAATCTTGGCAAATATGAATTAAAGGCAACTAAAAGCAAAACATTATGGACCAGACCCCAGGCACCAAGGACCCTCCAACTGTGACATCTTTCCATTTGCCCACAGCAATGATGCAATTGTTATGCAGACTGTGGCTGTCAAGACCCTCATAGTTCTTGAAGGATGGCTTGTCACAAACATTATTTTTACCACTTCTCTACTAAAGACCAAGGTCTTTCATATGAAAAGTTTATGCAGGAATAGTCAGAAGAGCTTTGCCACATCACTATTTTCTCCTTCTCCCTTTCCCTGATCATTGAAGAACAAAGAACCCAGATCCCTGAGATGCAGAATAAAGCCCAGATCTTTGAGATCTTTGCTGATAACCTCCTCCACTTGATCTTCCTTATTGCTAAATTTCTGATGGGTGATTCAGGCATTTGGTTTAAGGAACTGGCTCATTATTTTCTCATTTTGCAAACAGAGGCCTTCCACAATTAAAAAACAGTATGGGACTTAAGCTGTTCAGCAGTGGATTTCAAATGGTCCAGGCAGGCAGTCACTGCCCATCATCACTGCCCAACATTATGACAGTATTTGGTGGATTCCATCTCCCCCTCCAGCACCCTGTGGCAGGCTGTCCACACTGCATCACCCACAGAGTTCAGAGCTGGGATGGGCAGGGAGCAGGGCACAGGAAGGAAGAACAGGGAGTTTCTTGCACTGTTGCTTTCCATTGCAAACAGAATCACAGAACCCCAGGGTGGGTCACGTTGGAAGAGACCACAGTGGTCACCTGGTCTAATCTCCCTGCTCAAGCAGTGCCATCCCAGAGCACAAGGCACAGGATTGTGTCCAGATGCTCTTTCAATTTCTCCAGTGAGGGAGACTCCACATCCTCTGGGCAATCTGTTCCAGTGCTCAGTCACCTAGAGACAGTGAAGAAGCTCTTGCTCATGTTCAGGTAGAATTTGCTGTGCATCAGTTTCTGCCCATTGCCTCTTGTCCTGTTGCTTGGCACCACTATGAAGAGCCTTGTCCATCCTCTTGACACCGACCCTTTAGTCATTCATACACATTAATGAGGTACATGCCTGTTTTCCACCATTTCAACTCTGATGAAGCCACAGGTTTCAAAAGGGTGAAGGATCATAACCATTCAGCATCACATGGCCTCTTCCTCCAACTACAAGTTCAAATCAGTAGATTTTGCACTCCCAGAACAATGCAGTCCCGGGTGAATTGGGCATCAAAGTTAGCAAATTCTGACATGAGATTAAATGGCCCTGACCCCCAGCCCACAAACCTCCCACTCACATGTCCCCCTTCATGTTCCATTCTTCACTCTTCCATTCCAACAGCTCATGACAAAACTCACCCCCATTAGGGACCCCTTTTTTCATTACAAGTGTCTTCTGTAGATGTTGTGTAGACAGATAACAGATAAATTAATGAGAAATGTAAGATAACAATGCAGTACTAGAGATTTGGGTCAATTTTTCATTGACTTATTTGTGCAATTTTTGGACAGTAGCCTGGAAAGGAACACAGAACAGCTGCTGCCTTCACAGACACTCTGCTGAGAGCAGGAGACCACCCCATTATCTCTAAAACCACTGCTTTAAGACAGAACCAGTTTACTGATACACTCTGCAGTCACAGCAGGCTGCAGGAAAAGCAGAGGCAATTTGTGTGCACTGCTTTCTGGAGTGCTTTAAGCTGGACTGGCAGACCAAGTGTTTTTATGCTTAACTGCATTTACTTCCCCATGGATATATCCTTTTATCAATACCAGACAAGGCACATGGGATCACTGTGTTGTAGAAAACCATCCAGTCTGAGAGAAGACGATGCTATTTAATTTCTACTTTCTTACTATTCCCCAGCAGATATACTTCTATCTGTAATGTGAATTAGTAATTTAATTATTAAGGCTATTTCTTTAATGCTTTCTTTGAAAGCAGGGTATCAACTACAGTTAGAGCACATATAACAAGAATAACACTGTTATAAATGATAAAAATATGAAGTTTGTGATGTTCAATGAATAATGCATTCTCCTACAAAGAGCTCTTAGCCATAGGTTGCTCTTTTGAAAAGCAACTGTTTGTAAGTGGTGATACTTCAGTCTTGTTTGATAAAGTAAAAAACAATATACCTTCACAAATTTAAGAGAATTAGGTTTGCACAAACTATACTAGTACTGCAAGATCCTTGGAAAACACTAACCTGACTGGGATATAGAAGGACTCAATATTCTTACAAAACTGAGGCAAAAACATGAACTCTGCCCAGTACTGACTCAATGTAGCTCCAAAGAGCCCATGGGTGCACAAACTCCATTATATTGGAGTTTGTCTCAAACTCTTCATGTCGTCCAGTTCACTGGCCTACTGTTAGATTTCACAGCATTCCTCCAACTCAGACCCTGCTGATGTCTGGTTCATGACTGATGGCAGGTATTTACTTTTTTATCCTTTCTACACAACACCAAGCTCACTCTAGGATAACAAGAAAGCTCTATTTAGGATAAGAAGCTCATTAATACTACTTTCACGTGGCAGCAGTCAGCATGCCCTGACTCTTGAAACACCCACTAAGCAAAGTACATAAAGAGATAATTTGCTTAAATGATGTCCTTGTCCAGTGTCTATTCACATCAAAAGACTAGCTGGGATCTACAGAACAAATGTGTGTGGAAAGCTCATTGCTTTTTTGTCCAGTACCCTGATGAAGAGGTCCCTGATGAAAGTAAGAGATTATTTGCAAAAGCTTGAGGACTGAGGGATTAGTCTTCCTTGTTTCAGCTCCATGGAGACTTGTGTGAGCAGCAACAGGGAGTGTGCATATCACCTCACATGAAAGCAAACCCAAGTTTGACTTGGACCTTGCTCCTACTGAAGATATGCCAATGGCTTGGTTATTGAGTCTGCATTTACACGAGCAGTCTGTGACTCCAAAAAGTTCACCAAACTTTAAAAATCCAATTTTCTATGTTTTGAGGAAGACTTCAAGGGAAGAGTGCCTCTCAAGGAGGAAGAAAGCTGAAAGATGTTTTCTTGTGTGCATTCTCAAAACTACAACTGTTTTCTTCACAATGTATTTCTGGATTGTATTTCACATTTAAAGAGTAACTTGACATTAGATACATCCCAGATTGCTTATTCATGTTTGCATGAAATGAAACTGGGCAAAAGACAAGCCAAAAAAAATGTTATTTAAACACCAATTTTAAAAAATGCCTCTTTTTGAAGGGTTATTTTCCTGAGCAAATTTGTTTGGGATTTTAGGCAGAGGAAGAGAACAAGTTCTGAGAAGACAGACAGCATGTGTTTGTAGCTTGTTCATTTTTCTTTCTTTCTTCCTTTCAAGACTAACTTGAATTATAATGCCTCAGAAAATCAAGAGTAGAGGAAACTCCAAGCAACAAGAACAAGCTTGTTTTAGTGCTTCTTCCAGATTTCTCCATAGCTTTTTAATTAAACTCAGTTCAGGCTCACCTCCCAGGAAAACTTGACTTCCCACATCTTCTGCAGCACTTAACTATTCTACAGTCCTAAATATTGCATTGTTTATAGACACTCCAAACAAATGTGAATGTTTTTATCTACTGAAATAAGCTGCTGTCATGTTTAAATGTTGTTTAAAGGTTGTTGCTGGCAGTTCTCTGACAGATCAACCTGAAGTTAAATCCCTAGTGCACAGAACCGTGCAAATATTTTGTAAAGGGGAAGAAGCAGCACAAAGATGCCAAAGCTGCAACCCAAAATGCCAGAGTGCAATTGCCACAGCCATTAGATGCAGTGATAACTCTGCAATTCTCTTCAGTTGTTGTTTCTCTCTGCAATTTTCAAATAATCTACCTTTTGACTAAAAATGTGTTTTTTAAAATCCTTCTTTACCAGAAACTGAACTTCTCTGGTGCAACCAGTCTGCGTATTTGCATATCTCAAATCATCCAAGTATGGCAGTGCCTGTTTATCACCTTGCTCTCTACAGTCTTCTTTGTTTTGGAAAAATGGGACTTGCAGAGAAAAGATAAGTGATATACCCAAATTCCTGTTAGAAAAGTGTTAAGGAGAGAAACTGAAGCAGAAGTCTGCAGCTCTTGGGCTAGAGATGCTAATGCTGGATCACTCAACCTCTCTGAAAGCATACATAAAGAAAAGATACAGTTTAAAGCTGTGAGAAAGATATTAAAATTACCACAAACAGAAAAGATCTGCATTGTCTGAATCACAGGATTCTTGTAAATGTCTCAAATAGGCAACACTTAACTTTCACTCTTACCTATCAGTAACCATAAAATTATTTCCTGTAGCTCCAGTGTCCAAACAGGTACACTTGACTCCAAACACTTCCAAATGCAAACATTCTGCCCCAAAAAAACCCAGAAGCAAACAAAAACAAAAACAAACAAAAAAAACCCCCAAAAAAACCCAACCAAAAAAAAAAAAAAAGAAAATAATGAAAGATATGGCTGCAGTAAGTACAAAAAACCAGTAATTTTACCCTAACGAAAACTGCACAAAGGTAGCACTCCAGACAGCAGGACCATGTTTCTTTCTATCTTTAAAAAAAAATTCCACCACTTTTATGTCTTACCAACCATGGAGAGGAAATCTAATCAAAGACAAGAACAAAACAGTAACAATGAAAACAACTTTTTTTCTGCAGATTTCAGTACAGCCCCACAGGTTTCCAAAGAAGAAGACCATGATAGAAATTATGTTCTGTTACTTAAACTGGTCTGTGGTTAAATGGGGATTTCTGTGGAATCATGAAAATCAAAGGGCAAACTGTACTAAAAATGTTTTGTAGCTGCTTGGTCACAGAGTGAACTGCCAAAAATTTGGCATTGGTAATTTCATCTCTGGCTAAACATGGCTTACAGAAGTTTTTCATCACTGGCAGACCAAACAGAATAGAAAAGAGAGACATCACTAGGTCACTCGCAATGTAAGTAGGAGATCATGGAAATTACTTTGAAAAATTATCATCATAGTCCCTTCCTGAAGTTATGGGGGGGAAAAAGAAGCTGTTTATCCTTGGAAGAAAAACTGGGCATTTGGGCCATTTTTCTTATTTGAAAAGAGAAACTTTTGCAGCTTTATAGATGGCCTTGTGAACATCATTTTTCCAAACCAGCTATGCAAAACACGAAGGAATTATAAATGTTTAAGAACACATGCCCTGCTCACACTGTTACAAGCCCAACAGTGACAGCATACAGCTGTCACCTCCTAGACTTTCTCCCAAAATGTACTGGGTTGCTGTGTCTGAGGATGACAATGCCTGGCAATAAAACATATGCATAATATTGAAAAAAAAAGAACACCCTTTTTTGTTGCTTTCCATTTATTTCTTTTATTCATTCTCCCCAACTAGATATTTGTTTTCTCTCAATATTTTCAGTGTGTTTGCCTTCAGTGAAAAAAGAAAAAAAAAGGGGGGGGGGGCCAAGTGGGGGGGATGTTTCTGTTATTTCATCTAGTAAATATAAAACAGATCTCTAAGAACTTCCAAAGGAGACAGAAAGGGGGAAAGAACACTGGCAGGTGTGACTAGCACTAGGGTGTCTCCATCCAGCCTCCTGTTCAGCGTGGTCTAGCATCCTGTTGTGCCCTACTCCTATTCCTTCCATTATTGAATATTGCAGACCCAAAAGCCATCATCTTCTTGGCTTCTTATTGGTCCATCATGCTCACTGGGCTGGTATCCCAAGGGCTCTCCAGAGATCCTGGAGGATGAGAAACCTCTTGCACAAAAGAAACTGAACTACAGGATTCACTACTGGAGCTGATGCCTAAGGCAGCCAAGGTCCCAACCCAAAGACGAAGAAGACAAGAAGCAGGGAGATTTGGTGCCCTTTCAGCACTCTACCAAATGCTGAAAGCATCTCTGCAAAGGCACTCCCCAAACTTTGTGGAAAAAGAGCCATAATGATCAACATGCTTGAAAGGTATGTCTGAGAAAGAACTCAAGAAAGCAGGAACAGGAGAGCCCTTCCAGTAGCCACTGCTACTTCAAAGGTCCCTTCCAATCGAAACCATTCCATGACAAAGTTGATTTTTGGTAGAGATTTCTAAAAGCAAGAACCACATGGAAAAACAAGTGAGAAACAGAAGTGAAGGACTTTGTACCCTCATTCAAAGAGCACTCACATTCTCACTCTTGCAAGTCCTCTTTGATTTACACATCCAGCTACTAGTAAGATTCCAGAGTTTGCTTGTTTCTATTCATTCTTTTTCATTCAATCCCCCTTAGCTGTTTCCCTGTCCTTCTCCCCCACTGACAACAAAATTAATTTCTCTTCTTATTCCCCACTGTGTGCTTTTCCTGCCAAAACCACTACCATTTAACAACACTGCCAAGCAAACAATTTTTTTATAATAGTTTAGAACAATCCAGGGTAAGAAAACTATGACATTTAGTAATATGGTTAAATGAGTCAGGTTAGAACATATGCTGATTTTTACATTCAAATAAACCAGTAAACCCATCTTTGGTCAACTTACAAATTTCTGGCTGTCACCAAACTGTTTCTACCCTTCTTGATACTTCCCCACTTCCACTTTTTATTGTGCACCCAGTAGCCCACTCTCCCCAGCCTGCACTTCAGCCCCATCAGATCTCATACATGGTGCTGACTGGAAGCTTTTCAGGCCCTGCTGAAGTCAATGGCAAAATCCCATTGAATGTCTGTGTGATGAGTGATTTGGCCAATTTGAGTGCAGGACAAGGAGGTGGGCAAGGAAAGCCCATGGCATGGCTGGTAGCAAGTCCATGTTCCAGTCCTTGCACAGAACAACCAAACTCTCTCTTAAAGTGACTTCTAAGACAAGTAGAACTGATTTCACTGCAGCTTTTCCACAAACAAGTCAACTTCTTAAATGTACTCTAGAGTAATTATGATTTGGGACCAATGGAGGGTTGGCTCTTTTCCATACAGGCGTTACAAGAGGGACTTTTTCTTAGTTTAATATAAGATGATCTTGTGCTCAGGACACACTTCATATACACACTTGTATGAACACATATATGTATATTTACTCATATATGTATGTCTACATATTAAAATTTTATCTTATACTCAAATAAGATACCTAAGTCAATTTCTTTTAATCAGATTTTAAGCACCTAAATCTTGTCCAAATCATATACAAATTCATCACTCTTTTTCCCTCATAGCTCCTCTAAGAATCTACACTGCCACTGCTAACAGTACGAACCATGGCCAAAGTCACTTGCTTGTTCCTCCAAGGGGGCTCAGGATCTGATGCAGCTGCCCATCCAAGCATCAGAGAATGAGCAGGTGTGAAGCCAGAGAGCCTAGCTTCTGGTCCAGCTGTCACAAGCAATGCTGTGAGAATGATGCCTTAGAAGGAAACGGCATTTCAGGGGTAAGAAAAATAAATACTAACTATCATTTCAGGGTAGAGAATTTTTACTTTGTCAGCTTCAAAATCACTTTCTGTTCTGTCCAGATGGTATAACTGGAACAAAGACCAGGGCAAATGTGGCTTTCAGATTAAGAAACCATAGTCACTCCCCAATGGCTCCACACACTGCTACCCTGAGATACAGTCCAATACTTTGGTCTTGCTTGACAAAACAGATATGAATACATCGCCACTAACATCCCATATACCTTGCGTTTTTGAGCAAGGCAAGGAGTAGTATGGTGTCCTATCCTCAAAAGTACTAAAGTTAGGATGACTGTGAATATTAGGGTTTTTGCTACTAGTCCCAATTCCCTTATGGAGCTGTTGTATTCCCTGTGTGGGACAGTGAGACAAACATCATTAAATAGTTGAAGTACATTTGGCATGGTATTTGGCGTAACAGTAACTAAAACAATAGGTAACTAAATGTTGCTTCAGTGAAAGGTAATAAATAATCTGCCACCTTCTTGTCTTAGAACTGTGTCTCTGAGCTTATGTCAGCTCATTTCCCTTTAACATGTATCACCCCTATTCATGCACATCTACTCCCTCCCTTTCTGCACACAGAAAGCAAATCTTCACTTTGCAGCACCAAAATCTGCATACAGAATGCCACTTTCTGAGCTCAACACTGGACCACAGGCCAGTGATGTCAGACTGGCAGTCTCTGCCTGGCACAGCAGCTCCCACTTGCACAGCTTAATTACTCATCATCTTTTTTCAACTTGCTGTGCTTTCCATGAGCCCATGCTTGCATATTGCTCTTGCAGCTTTCCACAAAGCTTGAAAATATGCACCTTTCCAGCTGAGTTTCAGTCTCTAAATGTGCTGTCAAGCACAATTGGCTGTATTCTCCTACCAGGCTCACAACTCATTGGGGCATTTAAACATTTCTACATACTTTATCTCACCTTCAGTCACCTATGTTGGCTCTATCAGATATTATTTTCAAGACTGTTGTTGCTACAACAGCTAACATATTACTGAAAAATCCTGGTATCACAGTACTGTTGGATATACAAGCTATGTATGCTAGAGACAAAAAAGGTTCTCTCTCTGACACAGACATAACTGGTTGTTCTTTCAGCAATTTATTCAGCAATGTCAATTACCTTCACCTCTTTTAATGAAACTGCCTTGTGTGTAACTGACATCACACTGAGTATCAGTAGCTTTTGGGAAGTCAAAAACTTTAATTCTTTCTTACCTATTCCCAACAATTCACGGTCTTCACTCTCTTTAGAAGGAGCCCCAGAGTCTCGGGAAGGCTAGAAGCAGAAAAATTGAGCTATATCTTTGAATACAAATAGTTGTATTTTCACTTAGTTGCAAGCTGTGCTACAGGCTTTCATAATTCATCTCAAACACTATCAAGCAGCAGCAACTTCATTTTAGCCATTTTCATAAATGCAACTGATATGGCATGCTACTTCCATACACAAATGAACCCTAAGGACTCAAATTCTAAGCATAATCAAAGAAGAAAACAAATCGTATCTTTCTTCCCATGCAAACTTCAATTTTCAGCCTGTTTTCCTCTTACAAAGTTTAATTGTGCTCTGACTAGCCAATTTACAGTGCTCTGGAGCAAACAGCAATACATTTCTAAGATTAAAAACAGTTCTAATGCCTGAGCTGTTCACATCTGTAGAAACGTCACAGTTCAGTTCATTTATTATGAACTGATTCAAGTACAGCCTTTCTGCTAGATCAAAACAAGAGACAATCAATATGGGACTAGAATCTTTTCCCCCCAGCAAGACTCATGAGCTGCAATGCTCTGCTCCAACACACACTTTCAACATAGACTCCAAAATGTGTGCACACTGCAGATATAATTCTGAGATGTCATAGATTACAATAGCAACATGTGAGTCCCAAACAAAAGTTCAATCTTCTGCACAGCTGACAGTAAAAATTAAAAGATTAAAAAACCTCAAGCAACCAAGGAAAATAAAAGCCTAAAAAGGTCACCACATTTATAAAAATTACCTAACATAAGTGTCAGATCAGCAATATTCCACTACATTCAAATGTCATTAAAAGAACCCAAAACAAACAGCAGTCACTTGGTATTGATAAGATATCACTTTCACCAGATTTACCAGGTTTGATCAGATTTTGTTTCTCACAACCTAAATTACTACTTTAGCTCCATACTCACTGAGGTAATAATCAAGCTCCTGCTTTAAAAGGTGTTTAAAAAATACCAAGACAGATATTCCAGTTTTGCAAACAATACACACAAATAAAAAGCAGAATATAAGACTAGAGATCAAATACAACTGACTAACTGTAATGGCACTTCTCACATATTTTGGTCTCTCCCAAAAGTTGTTTAGATACCTCCAAGTAGATGGCAACGGGAACTTGCAATATTTTTTGCATCAAGCATTTTTCCCATTTACATCCAGTTAAGGACTCACAGTTACACACAACGTCTCTCTCAGAGACTAGCTCCTCAGATGCAATGAACCATGCTGTCTCAAGGATGAAACGTACGCTGGACAGGTTGTGCTGACCCCAAAGTGGCAGCTGCCAGCTCCCTAAAGGCACTAATCTTCACCCTAAATACAATATCCTTTCTGGTCCAAAAGCAGGGCTTTCTTCTCCAACCCAGCTTTCCAGCCCACAAGTACACAACAGGTTTTTTCAAATAATAATCATCTACATACACTACTATTCCTGCAGGATAGAAATAGCAAGAAATGTTGCCTGGCAGGCTAGCATTTATTTGTTAGTCCTGCTAGGCACTCAGATAGGCATGCAGAAGTTATTGTTTCTCAACCTAAACAATGCTTAGCTATTTGTATAAGGAGAAATATGTACCTTCGTATCATCCTGGGACAACTCATCAGATGCCAATCTCACAGGACCTACAAGAGCAAAGATTTCTGCCTTTAACAACAAGCAGATTCAGTTTAGGTTGCTTTGGTTTCTGCTGCTGGTCTCTCTCCTTTTTCAAACAGGAGAGGGGCCACAAGAAGCAGGCAGGCAAGCCAGAACAATGGACATGGGCAGCCCATGCATCTCCCCGCAGCGGCGATCCCGTGGGCAGCATGCTAGCTGGATACACAACAAGTGCTATGTTACTGTCACAGTTATGTTTGGGCTGATTAACCCCCACACGCTCAGAAAATCAGCAGCTCCAGCACTGTGCCTCACATCAATGCCACAAAGCAGCTGAACTCTGCTTTTCCTCTGCAGGGGTGTCATGCATTTTCTGAAACTAGACTTTGCATTTTTAACCCAAACTGTAAAGAAATAACTTCACTTCTGTCACTCTTTTTTTTTTTTTTTGTGTTGTTGTTGTTTTTGTTGGTTGGTCAGTTTTTGTTTAATGTTTTCTTGCAAGGGCTGTGGAGAAAGACAATGCCAAAAACAAACAAACTCCAACGTTTGTCAAGTTTTGCCCAAATGCAGCCTGAAGGACAACTGTGGAACAGCAAAGAGAAGTTATTTGCTGTTGTATGTATGAATGTAAATGAACACAAGCATCATTCATCTTTCCAGGAACATTATTATTTAGTAAATATATTTTTTAAAAATGAAAGTTAAATTATATAGACACAGTCATCATGGTAAATATGCTTCATTTTATATTGAATTTTTCAACTCAAGGTTCATATCAGTTCTCAGATACCCTCATCATTTCTCCAGCTCCAGCAACCAGTTAAACTAAGTATGCCTCAACAGTCAGCACAGGTGCATGGGGGTATGTGGAATTTGGGGACTTTTATTGGCACTGAACAGATTATATACTCAAGTTTTTTTAAAAAGAGTTGTATCAACACATCTTTGGAAAAAGAATTCCAAGACAGCTGCCCATTACCTAAATCACACAATCCTCAGCAACAAAAACCTCCCCTGACTTGCTGGTCTCTTGGACATGAAGTACTGGGATGCAAGTATGGGCCCAGTGCAACCTGTTGTCCTTGACCTCAGCAGTGCCCCTGGACACTGGCAAGAGTTAGGACTGGGCCCATGCTGATCAGTACCACAATCATTAATTTTGAATTAATCCTCCTTCTTAAATTAACCTCCTGCAGCAGTCATATCTCTCTCCGCTTGGATTCTAATGCAGTGCAATCAGAGAGCACAAAATCCCAGGTGCTGTCAAACTAAGCATTCTGGACATCACCTTTCAGCTAGTAGGAACAGACTGTAAATGCAGAGACCTGTTTTAAAACTTCCGTGAGAAGGTACTTTTTACAGTATTGAAATGCAATTGTTATTATTATTACTACTATTCAGTTCCACAATTCTCAGAAATAAAAAGCCATTTTCTCTATACCATATCTATTGTAGCAGCAATTGGCTTATCCTCCTGGTAACAATATTCAGTCAACTCATGGGCACAGAACTTCAAGGTCAGAAAAGAGAAAAAAAGCACAAACGGTTGAATTAGCCAAAATACCACCAATTTCACTTTTTGTTCTGCATCCTGTCTGGATAATGTATCACTCCATATATTTGAATGTACTTAAGTTGCTATGAGAGATCAACTGCTAAGCTAGCAGCATCACCTTACACTGACCCACTGCTTTCACACAATGAAGTTTCACAAGAAGCAGCACACTGCTATAGCAACCTCCTCTTGATAACAGCTCAGGACTTCTGATAATATTGTGTTTTAAAGGCCTGTTGATTTTGACCTTAGA
The DNA here is from genome assembly GCA_024500445.1 of Entomyzon cyanotis. Taxonomy (NCBI): domain Eukaryota; kingdom Metazoa; phylum Chordata; class Aves; order Passeriformes; family Meliphagidae; genus Entomyzon; species Entomyzon cyanotis. The sequence continues at coordinate 27,363,285 of JAKEPQ010001021.1, read as the reverse complement.
AGTGATGGTTACTACTTCTTGGAATAGCAGCAGTTTTAAAATCTGAGGGGAATACTTTCATGACATCAATGTGCCAAAATAAAGTCTTGAACTTAGCAGACACTTTATAAACGAGTTCAGTGAATGCAACTCAGAACATAGTAAAAAGTACAATTATTTCATATAATTTTTGTTTCCAGCAGCAACAATTTTAACTCAATCTCAAAGTTCTTTAGATGTCCTGAATGCTGGCAAATGGAAAGCATAAGAAAGCTACTAGTCACCAGTAACCACCATTTTGTGATTTTTCCTTCTATTGACATGGTGGTTAGAGTATAGTCGTCTTTACAGAAATATGGTAACCTATTAAATATTAACATATAAGCAGATGAAAAAACTCTGTTGCCTAACTGTACAAACAGTAGTTACAGACTTCTCATGTCTACAAGTAGATGTCAGCATAAAACATGCAAGCATGTTTAGCACCATCTGTTTGTGTAGGTCTTGAATACTTACAAAATGTGGCATGCTTTTCCAGGTGTTGAACTGAAATTAAGTTTGTTTTTAAAAAACAGGCACAAAATAACTCTGATGCACAAAGGCATAGAAATGTATAACTTGTATTGAAAACACATGTGTGCCCATGCCAAATATCTTTGCTGCTCATCAGAATCCAAAATGTGAGTAGATGTCCTGAACTAGAGATTCTCTGTCTCTCTGCGCATTGACTATCCATTGATGTTTACATTCTCCTTGTGCAAATCAGATCAAACTAAAAACTCCTTATTGTGAAAAATATCAAAGTAATCATCACCTACAAGTCACACTGGCCAAACTAGTGCCATATACAGTGCTGCCAGTGAAGGCCATTCACTTTCTATCCACAAAGAACAGTTTAAAAATCACCCTGGCCAGAGAACAGCACTCAGATGAACACCCAGAGGAAATGCATTTTCACATTGTGTCACCAAAGTCATTCACAAACCCCATACAATAAATTCTCACACTTGCAATTGCAGATACATAACTTGCAACTGCTAACAACTGCTTATCATTTCTCTGCAAATTTAACTTCTAATGGCAGAACACTTGCTGCCTGAACACTGCCAGAGAAGCTGGGCATAAAACTACTTTCTCGGCACTAGCAGTGGCAGCATACACATTTAAAATTCATGACGACTGTGTCCCTATTTCACGCATTCACCTGAAGTTATCAGCTGATGCCCCTCGAGCTACAGACCCCTTCCTTTCCCTCTCTCTAGTCCTCGTCCTGGTCCTGTCAGCAGCTCATGCAGGTGCTCACATTTCTGCTGCCCTCAGTAAGGCTGTCTCCAGCAGACACTGAAGAGCAAGACCAAGCCTCTCACACACCTCCGAGTTTTCAGCTTGTTGCTTTGTCCAAACACACAGTGCCAGCCACATAAGCAAATGGACAACTGATAAAAACTTTTAATTCATTCCTAAGAATCATACGTATGTCCCCAAGCCTCATACTTCTGATGCTAAAGAAGGATCTTTTTTTGTGATTTTCTCTTCAGCTCTAGGACATGCTTGCTCTGAGATACATGGGGAGGTATTTTGGTAATGAAAGAGCGTTGTCACCTGCAAGCACTGTCCCACAATCCCTGCAGTGGTAAACTGCTCACCAAAATAGTGAATATCTAATGGAAACAAATGAGCATTCTGCCACATTGAGAAGTCTAGGCTGGATCCCAAAACTACCCATACAAAACATTACTTCACTCCTATCTTTATTAACTTACTTGGTTTTACTGGAATTTGCAGGCAGGAGAGCTCATTTAGTTAAACACTGCCCTCTCCTGGAACCACCTGACATTTTTCTGGCGCTTGAAATCAGTTAAGGCTTTTCCAGTCATTATAAATGTCATAATATTTCATGAAGAATTGCAGTCTGACATTGGAAAACCGACGCTCTGTAGGGAGTATCATGATTTACAAAACTCTTGTAATGTATGACTTACATAGTCCCCTGTTCTCTACTTACAGGTCACTAAAACCATATGAAACGTAATCTTCCTGAATAAATAAATGCTGTATGAATCTGTGCCAACTTTCTAAAGGTTTTAAAGATCGCAACATTATGGAATAAAAAACTGTACCTTCTACAGAGCGTGTTGTACTGCAGAGCATTTTTGGACCTTCCATTGTCTCAACTTGATTTGAATTAATACTCTATAAAAAAGAAATCAAAATTACAGTGACTGTATTTGATGCCCATGACATTTATCTGAAAACTCAAGAACAGTATCAAAGACTAGCAAACACTTCTGTTATAAGCATTACTAAAATGACTGAGAGAGATTCCACAAGGAATGTTTTACTGACCACCTTCCAAAGGAAAGTGAAATCCCTCAAGAGGGAAACCAATAAAATACAGAAAGAAATTACCTCCTGCTTACTATACACAAAAGATCCAATGGATCAGATTTGACATTTGCACTTCACTGCTTACAGCCTTCTTCTCTATGAGAAAAGCTGCACAGCAGCTTTGCACAACATCTCTGTTCGGAAGTCTAGTCTATGTTAAAAGCATCCCTGTAAAGCAAGCAATTTTGATGGATAGGAATACAAAGAGAATAAACTATGACTAAATACTAACTATGTGACAAAGCCAGCCTGGAAGCCAGGAGCCCATTCCCCACGTCTGTGGTCCCTGGCCAGGTTGCTCCCTCACTCAGAAACACACTGACTACATCACTCCTGCTCAAAAGGAAGAGAGGGTTGAGATCCAGTCTCCTATTTTAGAAATTACCCTCAGAGATGATAAACGAAGTGGAAGGAAGAAAGAATGGAGACTTTTGTGTCCTTTCATCTACAACTCTGCTTGCTTCTAGTCTTTCCCTCTAGTGGGCGGCCTGTGTATTTGCCGTCTACCAAGAGCTGCAAACAGAGAAAAGACATGGTAACCTGAACACACAAGAAAAAGTCAGGGATCACTTTGGGCTGCATATTGCAGACAAACTAACTTGAAAACCTTGAAGCCCCACCTCAGTGGGGCTAGCTGCATCTCTCTCTGCTCACCTCTTGGTGTGTTAGGCAGTTTCCCACTCTGACACCTATCAGGCTGAAAAAGTCAAAAGGAAGTCAGAAAACTATTAATTCTGTCCACCACCAGGCAACAAAATAATTTAAATTATCATAAATTATCTTAGCCATTTTGGATGATTATCCCAGCTTGACCTTTCTGGTTTTTTCACTACTTTGACAGCATTTCACATGTGTCCACCAGTCCCCAGATCTCCCTTCCTCTGACAGAGGACCTTTGCCCCGCACTGGCTGTGCTGCCTCCAGCAGCTGAGACAGCCTGGTGGCTGAAACCTTCTCATGTTGCCTAGGTCTCCACTGCAGGCATACAAAGAACCAAACACATCATCCCACTGACAGGCACCACCACCACAAGAAATCTCTGTGCTGAGGAGGTCGCGCAGAATTTAAGCAATGCCACATTCTTCCTCAGCATTTTCAGATATCTCCCACATCTCTGTTGCCTAGTATAGCCACAAAACCTGTGGGTTTCCACTCTTTGAACTGCTTAAGGAAGGTGTGGCTCCCATACATATGGTTTCAGCTTACTGACAGCTTGTTTTAACTATTCCATTGCTTCTTTAGGCTCCTAAGGAATAGAAAAGGAACTGAAAGAACCAACAGAGCAGAGAGTGAAGAACATCCTTGAGAAAGATTATGCTTTTTGTGCATAAATAAATGTGCTGCTCTCTGAGACCATCATTTCACACACATCCACAAATCCAACACTACATGCCACCATGACTGAGACAAGCTCCCTCTCTTCAGTTCATGAGTTTCTGACTCAAGCGTAAAATAGCAATGTGGTCATTTATGCAACGCAAGATACCAGATGTACAGCCTTAGTGTGCTGTAGATGAAATGAATGTTCCAGTACACCAGTAAATTCTACCTCTATTTTGAAAAGACCATGTACTGTGAAATCTCTAATACCCACCAAAAATTTCTAACTGCCTACCACTGCTTCAGATACAACTGAAGAGCTCAAAATTCTTGTTTGCAATAGAAAGAAAATTAATTTTACCTTTCCTTTTAGACATAATACATAGTCTAAACACAACAGCTTGTATATAAGAAATTAACTGAATAAACCATGTGATCTTCCCAATTATTCTGGTTTATTTCTGCCTTATTGAAAGTGCTGCAACACCGATGCTGAGAAGGAGGGAAATAGGGCTCCCCAAACAAAATAGGTTCCTAAACTGCTGCAAGAGGAATGGCAAAAGGGGAACCAACAAATCCAGGGCAGTAGGCTTTTTCCTGAAAATACCAAATGAATTTTGCAGCCTTTAAGAATCTTTGTCTTTGAGAATACCTGGCATGTCACACTTTCTTTTTCCATTTCAAAGACTGAATGAAACACAAGGGCTTTACGAGTGCAAGAAAAAGACAGTTATACAAATAGCAATGCACTCTTGATTATAGTCTTGGTTTTCCTTTTGAGTTTGTTATTGTCTCAATGGAAAAGCCACACACAGATTGTAAGAATTCTGCAAGCTAGAGAGAGTAACTTTTTTGTATTGAAATAAATCAAAATCTGAACAATGTAGTTCCCTGAGATAATAAATAAGGACTATACAATGCACCTTTAATTTTGATGTTAAACATAACATATAAATCATTTTCAAAGTTAAAAAAAAATGTAGCACTCAATAATGGGAATGCAAGGAAAATCAGTGCACAAATGAGGAAACCTGAAGCTAAGAATGCAAAAGCTGAATTTCAACACCAGGAAAAGAAACAACTTTTAGCGTGTTTTTAGCTCACTACTTTTACATATGTTGTGCAGTTTCAATCTAAAAACACAGGTGAGCACTGGCATTGCTATCAAAGGACTTGTACATTCAAGTATTCTCCTCTTTGTTTTATTGAAATCAAGAGATGTCTTGAAGTATATGACAACAGTGCTCCACACATTTTGCATTATAATAAGACCAACTAAAATAAACTCTGTAGAAAAAGCCCGTACTTTGTATTTCAGCTGTAAACAATAGACCAGGGTTGGCTCTTGGTAAAGGCTCCTGGGCATTTCACTACCAGAAGAGTGGAACTAAATTAAATACTTAAAAGTACAAAAATCAATACAACAGCAATGCAATTAAAGACACAAAGATTTCAGGGAAAGATACTCCCTGTAGAGTCCATCAGGATCAAAGAATAACTTGGGAGGCAAAGAGGCTTTGTCAAAGTTCTCAACACCTCTTATGTTCCAGCTTCAGACATACAGTGTGCTACACTTACACAAAGTAGAAGCCCACAATAATAATAAGGAAATTACAATAATAATAAGGAAATTACACTGCTGATCAGTGACACAGGCAGCTTAAACTAAAAGGCAAAAGGAAACAAATCCAGCCTGAAAAGTCTAGAGCTGGAACTTATGAAGAAAATCTGTGGTACCTGGTAAAGAAGAGGTCTGTCCCAGAAGTATTTTCTGAAGAGCTTGATGTCTGACTCCAGCAAGTGCTGCGCAGTGTGGCTAAATGTCAGCGTCAGAGCTCCTGATGAATGAACAAACTGCACGCAGGCACCCTCGCTGATCTCTGCTCTTGAAATGTCAAGCGACTGACTGCCCTGGAAGCTGGAATGACACACTCTTTAAGCCAAAGCAGATGAGGTCTGCACAGGTAGATTGAAAGCACAGCCACAGTGAGCTTCCTGCTTGCCTTCAGCACAACTGAAAATCTGAAACATTCACTAAAAATACAGGCAAACAAACATGTACCAAAGACTCTTTTCTGCCTTAAGAACACATGGCTACTTCTAGCTATCAACTAGGAAAAAACAATGCTAGCTCTAGATGGTTACTCACTACTAAATGAAGCCAGAAAGAGCAAGCTGTGACAATACCTATTTCTCCTTATTGCAGTAAATGAGCAATAGTACCTTTTCCTGTCAATGTTGCCATATATAGCAGTAGGACAAAACTGGCGGCTAGCAGATTTGTTATCCCACAAGAGTGAAAAACAGAAAGTATCTCATGGGAATACAGTATTGTTTGGACGTTGCAAACAAATGAGACAGTCATAACATAATGTACTGTACCCATGCTGTATTTTTTTTTAAGCTGAAGTACAGATAAATCTCCCATAAACTACAGGCTGCATGGAGCCAGAACCAAAAGGGCCACTTACCCAAAATAAAAAAAAAATTAAAAAAAAAAAAAAAAGCCAATTCTTGCATATTTCTATTTGTAAAGAAAAGCCAAGAACAAGAAGGGTATCTGAAGCTTACCATTTGGTATTCTAAGACACATACACACACCCCATACAGCTTCTCATGACTGTACAGATCAGAGACTGGAGCTCCAGACAGCTGAAATGTGCCAGAAGGCACTTGTCCTTTAAGCATTTTTCAGTGTGGCAGCTCTCTGGCCAAACAGAGTCATAACTGCAGCACTGTCTTTGTTGCTGATTCTCCCTTATTTGCTCAAACTTGAGCTTTAGAGGGGTCACTAAGTCTGAGTTTTGTGGAAGTCAGGTCCTATGGTTCTGTTTATATATAAATATCTCTTTATATATATATTTTTAAGGAATGTCTTTACTTGTTTTTAGTGTGTCAGGGTTCAGCTGATACAGTACTGGGAGAGGTACCTGATGGTGCAGCTGGTCCCCTATCATTTAACTGACTACTAATTCATTTAAAATGTAATGAAGGACACAAATAATGAACTTATTTTAATTGTAAATGCAAGATTGTCAGTTAGAATGATAATACTGGCAAAAACCAGCAGAAACCAGCACAAAATAAGCATCTCTTTCCAGATTAAAAACAGTACTCCCCACATCTCCAAAACAACAGGAGATTTTCAGAGAAAATAGCAATTTATTATACTTACTTTGTAAAGACCTGAACAAGTTTGGAATGTCCATTTTGTACAGCCAAATCTAACGGTGTTGCTCCAACCTCATTAGGTAATGACAATGCTGATGACCCTCCAGGCTGGGCTGCCAAGAACTGGGAAAGCTTAACCAAGCCCAACTTCATCACAAGGTGGAGAAGAGTTTCTTTATGTTTAGGCTCTTGAAAAAACCACAGCAAGGGAATCAAAATCATCACTAACAAACCTCAGCATTTAACTTGCTAGGAAGCATCAAAAGACAGTTATTATCATCTGCAGAAATAACACAGCTCAGGTTCAGACCTACAAAATTATTTTGGCAGCAGACTTCAGCTCTTTCACTGAAATCAGCAGAGTTACATACTTAATTGCCTATGCAGAGCTAAAGGATATCTAAATGCTATCTAATTTCGTCAGTCAAAGAAAACAGTTGGAATTTGATAACCTCATTATTTCTCTCGTCTCTTGTATAGCATTCAGCATCAGTAAATGCCCCAATGCAGAAGACAGTTAAAAGGTAATTTTTCTGCTGCTTTGCCTTGCATCCACAAAACAAAACAACTGGCAGCACAGCCAAGTACCTAAATTAAAAAATTTAAAAAGAGAAGAAAAAAGGGGTAAGATTTTTCAAGGCAGACTACTTATCAGGACAGTAAGAGATCCATATAAGCTCAAAGCTTGTAAGTTATAACACACACATGCAAAAAATATGCCAGATAATTCTTCTTTCTCCCTTCTGAAAAGGTGACCACATGTGCCAATCCTTCCTCTCCACTTTTTAGCTTATAAACATCACATTCAATGGGATTAAGTTTAAAATAAATGAGTACACAACCATGACTTAGTCATTAGATGCTAAATCACCTCTCACACCATTACCTGGCCTGTATTCATGGAAGGATTTATCTGTCTATACACATTCTCAAACAAAAAGTCTCTGCAATTTAAAGGCAAGAACTAAAATATTCTCAAGTGCCACTCAGTCGGTTCCTCACACTGATATTTTGGTACAAAGTTAAACGTAAGTGTACTTCCACAAGGGTCAAGTATTTCAGTACACTTGCTCTGGAGATCTGAGAACAATCAGCTAAAATCTATTAGGTTTGCAGTGATTTAAGAGATGTCACTGAAATTTCCATTTCTTTGCCTTCACAGCTTCCATTTACATAATTGAAGGCTGCTGTCACGTCTCAGTTGAGTACAGCCTCCCTGGAAATTTTCACAGAAGACTTGCTTTCTACAAAGCTGAATGTCTTCTCTGGGAGCATGGGGGAAAAGTCACTAGTCTCCTTTGAAAATGTTGGGCTTAGAGTGTTATTACACTCAACAAAATTCTGTATCTCCACATCTCATAAAGCCTGAATGGCAAGGAACCTAAGGAACTTTCTCTATCACTGCACAGGGAAAGTTACTGTAGCATCTCCAGTGGTGATGCAGTTTTTGATCTGAGTATTTGGTGGCAACCCGTCCAGATGTTTTACCTTTCCATTTCACGTGGAATCAAAACTTTCAGACAGAGAAATCCCAGGAAACCAGGCCATGCTTCCTTCGATAAAAGAAATTCCAGGCATCAGCACTAAAGAGAGCTTCAGGGCACAGACTCAAGCGCTGTAACAGCCAGCAAACCTGAATGTAGTGTCTGAAAACTATTTTTCATTACAGTTCTAACAGAAGTAAATACATTAATAAGATGCAGGGGGAATTCTTTAAACCAGAATATCACTAAACGTTTACATAATATGTACCTAAATATTTGTAGAAGACACATTAAAAAAAAAAGTCATGTTTTTATTTTTAAAAAAATTCATGTTCAAACTTCGTCTTACTTGTGGCTAGCCAGCACGTGACCTCGTGCATTAGCCTGCCTATGCAACGATTTTCTTCCCAGGTTTTGATCTTTAAAATGTGTTCGTGGTCTTCTCATTTCAGATTCCAGGCAAATATATCCATATGGGCACAGGATCTGCTGTAGGATCCAGGGCCACAGAGGAAAGTAATGAACTATGGGGTTTTTTTAAGTGTTTCTAATTTCAGTCTTTGGAAACAATGATCACTGCTTAATTTTAGTTACCAACATTAATATGAACAACCGTGTTACAACATCTATGAAACAAGATAGCATGTATATTGCAAAGTTTTTAAGCACATCAAACTTTTAAGTCCACTGAATCCAACTTGAGCATTTGCTGACTGCTTTGCTAAATAGAACCATAAGCAACACGGAACCCCAAAAAGGCCTGGGTCAGAAGGAAACTTCAAAGACCACCTAGTCCAAAGACATTGCCGTGGAGTGGGATAGCTTTCACTGGAGGAGGTTGCTCAAAGCACCATTTACCTGGCCCAGAAGATCTGACTGAAACTCAGTTTCAAAGCCCAATGAAACTACTTATCAAACACCTCAGTCTGCCTGGATGTGAGACGTTCTTCTATGGAGAAACATTTAAATAAGCAAGGTTAAAGCTTCCCAAAATCTGTGGCTGATGTGCCACTTCAAAAATGGGAGACCTCAGTACAACTTCCCCAGGAGCCAGATGGGATTTGAACACACACAGCTTCAAATTTCCTCCAGTCACTTGTCTGGTGGAAGCATACCCTGTCCCCTCCATTGCACAGTAATTGAAAATGGGGCATGGTGCAGAAGGAAACCCAGGGGACCCAGGGCAGACGACAAAGAAAACAGAAGAAAGACTACAATGGACCCATCAGCTAGGAAAACCCTCTGCTGTTTAGACATGGATGCCTTTCTCATTACACTGTCATCAGAAGCAAAAAAAATGTTCAAAGCCCAGACCTCTCACTTGCTCAGAGAATGACCTAAAAATTCAGGCACAGTATGAAAATGTGTGTCAGTATCTTCCCTGTTCCTAGCTGTATTTCTGAATAGAGACTGATAACATAATCTGTGCTTTGCACAGATAGCACTGGCCTCAGTGCTACTTCTGCACTTCAGAGAGTCTCCCCAGCAAGGACTTCAGTCAAGGCTGTGCCACCAGGCTGAACGCCAGCTGAGCACCTTGTCTGGAGTGTTTGTATGTACACCACGGAATTCAATTTTAAATACCCAAAATGTAGACCCTGGACAAACATTATGCATTCACAGAAAGAAAAAAAAAAAGCTTTCAGAATTGCTCCTTGATCTGGAATACTGAAATGCTGCTGAAGTCACACTTTAGACACCAAGCTACGTTCTTTGGATGTTCCAACTAGACCATTTTTTTAGTAACCAGGCAGCAGACAAATTAATCTAGTTAAAACACATGCAAATAACATCAACCAATATTAAGCAGACTAAACATCTGAGTAGATGCAACCCCAATCCTCAGACTAAAAGCACTGAAACTGAAAGGCAAACTTTACTCTGAACATTGGCCTCTGGTCACTGGGTTTCAATGAACACTGTAACAATGCAAAAAAAAGTCAGATAAACTTGCTCTGAGGAAGGTAAGATCAGGACTTTCCCACTCAGCAAAAAGAAAGCCCTTAGCAACATTTCCCTGATGAGGAATAGCCTACTCTCTGCTCCGACACTGCAGCAAATAAAGTTACTCTTCTGGCAGCCAAATCTTACAAACAATGCAGTATGAATAAGTCTGCTACAAAAGAACAAGTTTAAAAAAAACCCCCATAATTAATCTTTGTCTTCTGAAACCACCATCTAAAACAATAACTCCTACTATCTCATCACAAATAGCCTACTAACTGATCTTTATCTGCCTAACCCAACAACCTTCATCTACCCTTATGCTAAATTTGTTCATGGCCAGCTTGAATGCACATGAGTAGCTGAACCACCCAGCAGCCTCACTGGCTGCTTTCAGCCCTGATGCACTTAGAAACAGCACTTGCATTCCTCTCTGTTCTTTACCTCTCTAGAGGATACATTTGCTGGGCTACTCTCTTCTTACTACTTCCACATGACTCGCCAAGGAGCAAACAGAACCTGATGACATAAAGCAATTACAAATAGCTCCATGATAGTCAAATCTGAAATTCAAACTGAGTAGTCAGGATAAATGGAAAGGTACATATGTTCTTCAATACAAGGTTCTCTATTTTGCACCACAAGGACGGTGAAACACTGGGACAGGTGGCCCAGAGAGGTTACAAACTGTCTGCCCTTGGAAGTGCTCAAAACCTGATCCTGAGCAACCTGATAGACCTTGGAAGATAGCCCTGCTCCAGGGTACAACCAGGTAACCTCCAGGGACACTTACATCTAAAATCTGCTATTGTTCTATTCCAGAATCAGCAATATCAAAATAAAATTTAAAAAAACCCAAAAAGACATGATGACTGAGAAAAGCTTTTTAAAACAGACCTGCCTATAAAGAAAATATTTTTATTAAAAGATAGTAAAGTTCTGAAACAACAGGGGTTTAGCAAATTAGCAATTTCTACTTTCAGTTCTCTTCTTTCACCACTTCCTCTTTTACCTCCTCACTGTGACAGAGTAAATGGCATTTTCCTACACATTTCATTTAATTTTCCCATTCCCTTGGGGAAGAATTCAAATGTGGCATAAGAGTGAGGAGGGGGAGAACCACAAAAAAACCACAACAGCAAGAAAACCATCCAGAAATAAACACACAAGCACACACCCATTTTGTGGGAGAAATAAATTTCAATATCATTCAACTGTCTTCTGTGGCAAGCTGGAACAAAATAAGGAAAACACAAGGCTTCTTCAACATATTCATATCTGAATGGCATAGAATACCATTTCATTTAAATGGTATAAAATGCCATTTCCTGTCAATGCAAAAAACAAACAAATCCTGCAATTTGAAAGACACACTGCTGGCTGATTCAGACAGGGCCAGCTACTGCAAGGCAGGTGGTGCTGTAAACGATTTGCACTATCAAGACTTTGTTTTGCATTGCATCCCGGTTCTCCAGCCAAAACATTCTGTTTGAGTCACACAGAGCTGAGCCAAACAGTCTGTTTTAAACATTAAAAAAGTCCTTTTGTTCTTCCTTGCACCTGAATCCCTTCCTATGTCAAAAAAAAACCCCAACTAAAATCAAATATTTCTCTCTGACAGAAATGACTAAGCCCTTTCGGGGCTCTGAATCTCATTCATTTCCTGGAAGGAGACTAAAAACCTCAAGCTCTGGGACTTGAAAAACAGGAGGAGACATCAAAACTGGCTGAAAAATTCCATTTTTTCCTGGCTTCATACTTTTATGCATTACTGCTAACTTTTTTATTTCTCCATTAGTATGAGCTTATTGATAAAGCTGTCTTCAGTGCACCCCACTGCTGCAAAAACACACAGAAGTGGTTTTGTGAAGCGACATCAGGCTGCGATGCACGAAGTCAGGTGTGTGGCAGCCCACCTGAGAGCACACCTACATGAGCCAACTCCCAGAGGCTGGCATCAATCCTACAGACAAAAGGAAGAGGAGGGAAAGTTAAGGTCCATTGCAAATGGAAGCTTCAAGGAGTCTTGCCCCAGCAGTTTTAGCAGCAGGAAGGGCAGAAAAGGCTCCCATCCACCAGCCCCACGCATTAAAGGCTGTGCATGGTGCCACACCTACACCTCAGGTGAAGCTGCAGTTGACTCCACTGATTGACCCCAACAAAGATGCAAAACACTACAGGAGATGGTCCCTGTTAGCAGGAGGCATATTCCTCATTCTTTAGTGCTGCAGCCAAACACTCCCTCGAGATGTCTAGTGTAAGACACTTGTTTTTGAGCACCACCCAAGCGCTCAATACCAGGTGGGACACTGATGCCCCAAAAGATAGGCTGGAAATAAAACCCCATAGACTGATGTCTATAGAGCAGGTATTTGTTTATTGCAGCACTGGAGGTGAGTGGGATCTCTCCACCCAGTTCACCCACCTTGGTCAAGCGTTGCAATTAATTTATACAGTAAATTCCGCTTGCTATTACTATGTCACTATAACATCATCATATAAGCCCCAGAACTAATTTACATAACATGATCTCACAGTTATAACTAGTTCTTTTGCACTGCGCTTGCACCTCCCCAGTTTGGTGGTCATAGGGATCTTCTCTTGATGAAGGCCCAAGATCTTCCTTGCATCTGAACTTTTCACCTTTGTCCTCGGAGCACAAGCAGTTATGGTGTTCCTTGGTCTCTCTGGTTCTAACTGGTTTAAATTCTGTATTCTGTGGCTAATTGACTTTCCATTTGCCAATTTCTCATTGTGCTATACTTGTCTACTTTTGAATTTATCCATATGGTGAGGTTTTTGTCTATTCAGCATTAAGCACCTAGTTAACCATATAATAGACATTACATTGTATAGAAAGTTATAATTGAAGTTATATTTGTATAAAAAGTTATAATTGAGGTCATATAGGTATAGGAAGCTATAACACAGATTATACTGATATAGAAGGTTATGATTCAGGTTATATAGGTATAAAAGCTATGATTCAGGTTGGTATCTTATAACTAAAGTTATATAAGCACCTTGTAACTCTGACCCTAGTCATATAGGCATCAACACCCTTTCAGCCAGGAGAAGAGCAGGGCTTTCAAGCCCAGCACCAGTTGAAGGCTGAGGTCTGGGTCAGACCACAGCTTCACATCTGATCTCTTAGCAGCAGAGAGGCTCCTGAGCCCCACTACCTATATACTGCCTTCAACAGGAAACTTTATCTCCTCTATCTCTTGCAATACTCTCCCTCCTGTCACTCTGCATATCTCCAAGTGCTCAGTGCTTTTCCCAAAAAGCCCCTTCATGGTCAAAGGGATCTCAGATTCCTCCCCTCTGTTGTTATTACCATTGACCAGGAGATGAGAATCATACACTTGCTGGGCACCCATAAATTGAAGCATGCTTGACAATGTCTTGCCCCATGCTGCAGGTTTCTGGGTCAGCAGGAGGCACTGGAAGACACTCACCTGCTTCCCAATGCACAGACTAGCACCCTCCTCCCCTGCCAAGAACAGTTTCCAAAAGCACAAACTTGTACTGGGCCAGATTTTTGTCTGTTTCTCTAACCCCCTGAACTCTCTGACCAAAATACAATTACCTCTCCTCACAAATCTCACCAGACCTAGACATACTTATTCTCCCTTCTCAGTGTTTTTCTAATTCCGTGAAGGAGAACACTCCTCAATTTCCTTCCACAGGAGCAAAAGTAATCTAAAAATTCCAACTGAAGAGAAGACAGAATTTTCTTTAATTTAAAGAAAAATCATCAGTGTGTGCATCAGTCAGGTTTGAGCTTGTGCACCTTAGCAGGAATGTGTGTAGTACCAAGTGAAAAGAGTAACCAAAACTACAAATAAAAGGGTAGGGTGAGGGCTATAATGTAAAAAGTGCCACAGAAAAGGGAAAAGTGCCCAACAAAGGCAGACTAAAATGCAGCAAGATTGGGCAGCTCAGTTCATTCCACAAGACCTATCCATAGAAAACAATTACAATGCATTTATGAAATAAAATGGAAAATCTCCTTGTTCACAAAATGGAATTAAACACTGTTCCCTTCTCTATGATCCACAATTAGTTTTCTCAATTCAGGCTGTAACGTCATTTCTTCTATTAACAGACAAAAACCTAAAAGAGCAGTCTTTGTCTTGAAAGTAACTGCAAATAGTGGTAGCAACTGTTCTTGTTTGATTACCAGCACAGTTAAGCCACCCAGGCAACATGAATTCACTCTCTCAGCAGAGCCCCTAAAACAGCCAGAACCTGAGATGGCCTCAGCTCCTTGTCTATAAAGTGCACTGCTTGCAAAGTGCATTCCAGTGCTCCCATTCGCCCTCTGACAGCTGAGAGATGTAAACCTGAGTGTGTCAAGGATAAAAAAGTTGCAGGGAAGATGCTGAACCTATGTCTGATGGTTCTTGGGGACTGCCAGTATGAAAAGGCTGCCATAATCTGATGATGCTAAGAAAGAAAGAGTTACTTGGAAGCACTTTTTGCATTCAGATTAATTTCTTCTTTCTCTCTTTTTCTCTTCATTTTAAATTTTTCTTCCCTCCCTTCCTTCCCTGCATCTTTTCTCTTTTTTTTCTTTTTTGGTAAACAAAAAAACTGTGGGAATGGAGGAGAGTCTTCTTTATTGGGGAGGGAGGGGCGGCAGCTCTACCAAATTGAATAACCTGGTTCAAAGGATTATATCCTTTCCTTCAAAGGAAGGAAAATATCCTTTATGAAGGTGTCGTAAATGAGAAAATCAGCTTCTCCCTCTCCTCTATCCCTCTTTCCCCTTTCCTGAAACCCACCAAAAAAAAAATGTCTAAGCCCAGCACCTCTGCTGAGTCCCCAGTTTTCTCTAGCAGCAAGCTGCTTGTGGGTGAGCTAATCTCAGTATCTGAGCACTGTATGAGAGTGAGCAGCTCCTGTCACAGCTGTCACACAGGCATCTATTACAAGTGAGGATTACCAAAAAGTTCATGCTTTCTTGTTTCTTTTTGTTGAACTTTCTACAATGCAGCCAATAACTTCTGACCTGTGCAACTGCACTAAATTCCTGAATTATTTGCAATGCTCCCTAGACAACCTCTTGGCTCTCTTCATCCAGTCTTTCTTATACCTTATAAAAGGAATACAAACATTTTTCATGAATATCAAAACTCCTATGAATAAAGCATTCTTCAATCTTTCCATTGACCTGTACATTTCTAATTCCTCTTAAAAATGAACGAGGTCAAAAAACACCAGATGGTGTTTTTCTCCAGCAACATGTCACTCAAAAGCATTTTTTTCCAACAAAAATAGCTCAGCCGCTCTGAAAACAGACAGAATCTCACAAGCATAAGGTCCTTACTAATGATGGATTATAGCACCCACATCTTTCACAACATTCATATTAAAAAGAACATCCTGACAATGTGAAGTGTAAAGACACCTTGGATCGTTGATAGAAGGAGTTGTAGGGACAGGAGGTAGGGAAAGAAGTTCTAAATACTCATAAATTTCTAGTTCCTGTTTCTAGTTTCTGTGTAGTTCCGGTTTCTGTAGTGTGGACAAATATTTACTACACATCAAAATGAAACAAGTAATGGCTTTTATTTTTTTCTCTCCTGTCTAGCCAATATTTGAATGAGACTTGGTATTTGTTTTTACATCTGTTGAAAGGGTTGTTTACAACACATAGACCAAAAATATTCTTCAGATTTTATCTGTCATTAAGAATTAGGAATATTTATGACATGAAAAAAGACCATACCCAAAGAAGTGGGCTTAAGTGATGTGTTTTTATTTCCTAAAAGCTTACGAGTCAGTTTGGCTCACATGGGAACTGCCTGTCTGCTAATTTTTAGCAATTTAAAGTAATAAAAGGAGAACAGCCAAACCTACCAAATTTTCAATGAAAAACATGTGACTCCATCAAGTATAGCACAGTTTCCAACCTCAGCTATAAATCAGCTGAATCTGCAAAAATAAATATACTCTTCAGCAAGCCCTAACTACAGTTTTTTGTTTGCAATGAAATCTGAAACTAGGAAAATCTCACCTGATTTTGTTACAAAGTTTTTCAGCAGCATACCCTATATTAAAGTTTCATATATATTTTCATTTCACTTCCTCTACAATTAAAAAAAAAAATTGTTTAATGATATTTTTCCCAAAGAATGACCATAGTCATAAATAAAGGATAAACACAGACAGAAGAGTGACAAAAATTATGTTTACTCTGCACATCAGAATGCCTACAGTAACATACTTTTCTCTTTTATGACTACCACCTTTTCCTCTGGAGATGAAACACCTCACTTGGTTAGAATCATGGTTTCAATACTTCATGCTACAGTTCTTGCTTTTTAAAACAGACAGCTCTATTTGTAAGTAAAGAACTGCAATCACAGTGAGTCAAGGCAGAAAAACCTCCTAGGGAGACAGAGTTACAATAACCATCATTATCCCTTTTAACTCTCTGGGCACATACCTAATCTCTGATTACTGCTCTCACACTTGAACAATTTTTCATGTTAACCACAAAATCAAGCACAAGATTTGAGAAAATGGATAAAACAGTGAGATACTCTGCTCTGAGCTGTGCACCAAACCACTGTTACAAGCTTTCTAACTTAAAATAAAACTATACCACCTTCTGGGCAGCTTCCAAGGATGTTCCAGGTTGAGGGCAACTTTTCATAAGCAATGGCCATCATCAAGTCATTATCCAGTGATTGCAGATCTTTCATCCTTAGCCCAAACTTATCCAGCAGCAGCTTGTGAGTAGTGGCAGTGACACATTCTGCATGATCAACCAGAAAGCGAGACAACTTGCACGACAGATTCTCTCTGTAAACAATGGGACAGCTGCCGAGGACCACAGGTGAGAAACCCACCGTGTACATCAACACAGACACAGAAACTGCTTCTTGGCATCCATGGCCTGTAATTAGAATGTAAATGAATCACTTACATTATCTACGTTCAGAAAACACATTAGTTATTTTTCATTCTCATCCACCTCTAAGAGCTGTGGCTGCTCATTCAGAATTATTTTATCCTTCCCTTTCATTATATTTATTTGTCACAGGACATCCACCTACCACTTCTAGTGATCAACTTGGATTCAACTAGACTTTAACTGACAGTCCTCCCAGTTGTTATCAATTTAATTAATTCTAGAACCAGGCTTTTTAGGTGAGGGTTCTTTAACCAGTGGAAAGAACTGAAGGTTCTTGGATAAACATTAAGAAAAATAAGATGCTCATGAAAAGACTGGTTTAGTGGCCTGCAAAATTAATTCTGAGAAATACCTCTATTTACTAACACTGATTTTGTATTTACGCAGTCCAAAACCCAAACACTTTTAACTAATGCACACTTCATGCCCTTGGCAAACTTGATTAAATGCTGTAACAACTCTGCAACTTAAAGCTGGGACTCTCAAAGTCCAAGAGAGATTGTCTCTTTAACCTCTTCAGCACTTTGTCTTTCCCTCCTACTCCTTTAAGGGAGGGTTGATGTCATACATCTAAAAGAGGTGCAAGCTGTACCTCTCACTGGAGAGTTAACCACGATGTACTAAGGGCACAAATTTTCCAACATGCTGTGAAGGCCTACAAGTACGTGTGCAATCTAGTAACTGCAGAAGGAAGCATGTACTTACCACAACTGCAGCTGCTTTTAAAGTGCTCTTTGTTCCCTTATGTTTAATTTGGCTACCATAAAATAACACTAACATCAGCAGGGATATGGTTTAACCTCACATTTTATTTTCATCTGTTCATGGCTTCTGTCATGATTAAGTGTTGCCTGTAGCATTCTGGTTTTGTTCCTAGCCCAGAAGCAACCGTTTAACAGTTTCACAGAATATGCTGAGATCTTACAAAAAAAAATTAAAACTGACTTGGAGTAAGCCTAGCATTGCATTTTCTTCAGTTGTAATCCATGACAATCATTTAGCATTTATAAATTCAAAGAAGCCCCTATGTAACAGCAATTAACTTCTCTTTTTTATACACTGCACTTATTTTCAGGCTCTAAATCCCCTTCAGAGCACTTGAGAAAACAAGGAGATCCTATTGCACAGGTACATCGTGTCTACAGCCTCCTACTCACACAGATGAAAAGGTCACAAAGCACACAATAAAAGTGACAAGCAGGTTTTATGTTACATCCATGAGAGAGACAGGGCCAAGGCAGAGAGCCAGCTGGGAGGCAACACACAGTTCCCCTGTTTGCAGTGAGGCACCCTGGAACAGTCTCCAGACACCTCTGTACCACATGCGGCTCCAGCACAGCTCCAAGCATCACAAGCCTCCAGCAGGAGGGCTTTGTAAGCCAGGCTGACAGCTGCACCAAGGGAGGGCTCAGAAAAAACAGGACTTTTGCAGGTGTTAGTGTGACCAGAGGCAAACAGTTGTGGCACAGAATCAACTCACATTTAAAATTATGCCATCCCTGAAGACTACATTTTAATGCACGCCCAATGCTGGAAGTCCAGTAAAGCTGTCTACATCTGATACTGTGCTGGCATGGATGGCTACAAAAGGCAGGATCCCCTATGGTCAGTCAAACTCAGCCCTGATCCTAAAGACATCATCATTCAAATCTCTGCATTTTCTCCATTACAGAGAAATGAAACAGTTATACCAAACTGTCCAGTTATGCCCAGCTTTAAAATGGGGTTGAGGTGGACCAAAGAGTGGAAAAATACCAACAGGAGTTGAGGCTCACCTGGAACTATGGACTGAAGGGTGCTGTCACTAACTCGCTCAGCAAACATTATGTGTCTCTGCAGGGATCCATCATAAACAAAGTAAAACTCAGCATCCTCGGGGAGGTAAATGTCTTTGTCAAATTTTGCATGTATAGTCACCTGTCCCTGAAAAGTGAAAGTGCATTAAGAAACATCCAGTGTATTTCTCATCTTCAACAAGCCCACTGATGTAAAATTCAGGTCCAAGTTTATTATAACCTTTATAACTACTACACAGAGGCTGTGATACAATAACAAATCTTCAGTTTTCTACTTCCACTTAGAAAATAACAATGTTTTTATGCCTGCAAAAGTAAAGTTGATTTTAAAAGCTGTCTTTTAAATAATGTCTTCCAAGCATTTCCTTTTGTCCTATCCCACACAAACATAACTGACTTTTTACTTAAAATGCATCGGAATAACCCAAACCCAAATATTTTGCTATTTACAAAAGCAAGTTTTGTTTTAAAAAATAAAAAATTCAAAAGTACTTTATCTTAGACTTAGTTAACAGAAAGAAGCACCAATGCAATTCTACAAATGGTTTCAAAGAACACTAGTTCCCAGATATTTGCCCGTGGGTTTCTTTATAGTAAATAGAAAGCAACCAGCCAAGAAAAACCTGTCATACAATAGCTTCAAAAAAGAACAGGAAAGGGATCTAAGAAGCAGCAAACAATAACAAATGTCTGACAGGTCTGAGGGAGGAAATTTAGATCAAGTTGCATTTCCTTGAGGAGGAGGACAGTGTGCTACAACAGTCCCTGACTGCCATAGTTGTTCTAAATAAGGCAGAATTATTCCAACATCTGGCAAAAATGGTGATTTCTGGAAAACATGCTACAGAAGAATATCACAGCCATATTTCCAGTGATGCCTGTCCTTCTCTACTCAAAACAGTTAGCACAGCACTGACTCCACCAGCTCCATAAAAACAAGTTTTGTAAAAAACAAAGCACAAGACAGCAGCACAGAAAATTCTGTGGCTGAAAACCACACTTATGCCTCTGACCGTCCTTATCCTGTTCATCATACAGCAAACACTTCACTGCAGCGTGACTCCTGCCACCCGCCACAACATCACATCTTGGCCTGCCTTCCCCAAGGACATCTTTCTCGTCACTCTTAACAATGCAAATCCTGCATTTGTTTTCCTCTTAAATACAGGCAAGCATAATGAACCAGGGTGAAGAGGCAAGGGCTGGTTTCAAGCACAAAATCTTCCTCAGACAGGATTGTTTCTGTAAGGACAGATGTAAACAATTATGTGCTCAGTATCAAGAGCAAACATGCCTGTCATCCCCCAAAACTGATAACGTACCTCTTTTTAGTAGCCTGAAGTGTTGTTACAACTGCTAAGTGTTTTCTCCTATTTTCCTTTGGGTTTTGCACTACTATAACCAAAATGTATTATTATTATTTTTGCAGTTGCTGTTTTTACTGTTGTTACTGGAATATTTTTTTTAAAAAAATTTTATTGTAGTTGTGAATAACCTAGTCTGTTGAGTAATAATGTGGATTGCTGTTCTGGGGAGAAAGGAATAGGATAAGATTCTAAAGACACTCCACAGTCTGTTCCAGTGGGTTCTTAGGTGTGACAGCTGCCTGGTGCATGGGAGCACAGCAGAATTTCTTCCACAACTCTCAAACCATCTCTGCCCTTTGGACCCCTGAGTCAGAGAGACCATATAGCCAGACAACTTTCATGTTTTCGTTGCCCTAACTACATGAAAAAAGAGAGATATTCCATGGAAACATTTCTCACTTAATTAGCAGCCATTGGCAGAAAAAAAAAATTGAAGTTAATCATAGCCACACTGCTCTTTTTAAAAAATGTTAACTTAGATTCACTGAGGACAGAGAAACATCTTAAACCAATCACATTACATAATGTATAAGCATGAGGGAGGAATTTAACAAATCCTTGTCTACAGGGGGAAAGACAGTGGAAAGCTCATGTGTACATGATCGAAACCAAGTTTCATAAAGCTGACCCCTTACGACACCCCAGAAATTAAAGTAATGGTCATTTAAGCAAATATTTTACAAAAGGAAGGCAAATTGGCAGCTAGCTTGTATCTGGCCAAACAATTAAGTGATTCAATTGGAAAATCTCACACAATCTAAAAGGACAGTTAAAACCTGTATTACAGTAGATGATTCATAGATTACACAGAAAGTAATAGTGGAATATTATTTTTGGTGCTGCATGGTTATCACACCTAGCATCAGAAACAGCTATTTTATGCAAGCTCCTGTCATTGTCTCCAGCACATTCCATCCTGCCTTCAGATGTTCTTGTTTCATGTTGCTCCATTCAAACATATTTTTTCTTGCTGCTGCTACTAAAACATGTATCCATTTACTTTCAATCTGTCCCTGTGCAAAGCCAAATACTTTACAGGAACTATTTAATCACATTTTTTTCTACAAAGACCACCTGCAGTCCATTCTAGAAAACTCCTACAGAGAAAAACACTTTGAGAAAGTGATGTGAGTTTTACACGCAGTCCCTGCAGAATCATTTACATCCTGGATCCCTCAGGTAAGGTCAGTGCAGCCCCAGAAGCAGCCTGCAGCTGGAACTACCTGAACAGATCTTCCCTCTGCACACAAATTAACTTGGAGAGTCACAGGAGGGGGAGCAATTCCAGCCCCCATCTTCCTCCCCTTTTCCTAGCAAGGCACACAAGAAGGAGGGAAGTGGACTGGATCCTGCAATGAGATGCAGCAAATATAGTCCTGCACCAAAGAAATGCCTTTCTGCTTCACAAGATTACAATATAACACCACATGAAATGAGAACACTGTCCCCCTACAGAATAATGTTTGGTCTGAGATTATTCCTGATAGTGAAACAAAAACCACAACCCAAATCATATGTTTCTTCTAAATTTCTAAATACAAAATTTAAGCTTATCCTCTAGATTACCAAAACCCAAACAAGATAAGTCACACAGGCGCCTCATCTTTGGAGAAGTGGCCAAGTACACTGAATACAAGGCAGCTGTGAGAGCATGGATCCAGAAGGGCATTTGATTGTCAGAAGGGCCAGATTCTTGACAATCTAGTTACTAGATGTCTTTGACACCATTTTCACAGGTTCATTCATTTAACAACAGTCTAACCTCCCTCCCAACTCTCTCCCTGCCTTAATGAAGTTATTTATACCTTAAGAAACTTGTGAAAATATAACAGAGAGTTAGAACTTGATATCTATGTGTAGGTATGCTTAAGCATGCTACCAGGATCCACATGAACCTCAGATAGTTCAGGCCCCACTTCATCAAAGCAAGAGTGAGTATGTGCCACTTCACCATCTCAGCAAATAAACAGAGACCCTGGATACAGCTGGTTTCTCAGGTGGATGCTGGGCAAGGTCCTTGCCTCAAGCTCACACTGAGTTGATTCTGATGGACTTGCAGAGGAAGCAAATTTGAAAGTTGAAGGGCACTTACTAAGACCAACCCACCATTATCTTCCTTAGATTTACACCTGCGTGGTTCAAAACAGGTATTCAGCTCTACAGAACCACCACAGGGACACATGGAAACTGGAGACCTCTCAAATGCCATCCAGGCCTGCAACAGCAGAGAACTTCAGGCAGCCACATCAACAACTTTGACTGCAAAAAGATATCAGAAAACAGAAGAAAAAGAACATGGGAGAAGCTCTAAGCCTATTGCAGCCAAGAGGAGTTTTGCCATCAATTTAATGAGAGCCAAAATTGTCATTGTATCCTTGAAATAAAAAACAGAAAAACATACAGGGGAACTGGGGAGAGGTCACCACAGTTAAGGGGATCTTAAGAGAGACACAGACTCAACTCTGGACACGTTAAACCTGTGACTGAGGAAGCGTAAGTTTTTACCTTTCTGGATTCATAAAGTAAAGCCTACCAGGGAAAACACTGCCCTGGCCCTGGCACCAGGGAGGAGATTAGCAAGTTTTGTGTTTTAACAAGATTTATAGGTCTATGCTCTCTTTCAGTGTCACCAAACAGGTTTTTCAGATATATATTGGTTTCATTGGTAATATTTGGCAACATTTCCCTTGGTTTGTCTAGGGCACTTGAGAGCTGACCACATCAGGCATGCAGCAGCAGGGTCCCCTGAACTCCATGTCCTGCAGGAGCAGCAAAGACCTGACTTGGGAGCAGAGCTCCCACCTCCAGACAGCCTTCTGCATCCTAGCAAGGGACTGAGGCAGGCTCTTTGTGAAGAGGGAAAGGCAGGTACCAATCCCTCACAGCTGAAGCACGGCAGCATCCAGGCAGTCAGGAGAGGCTGCAGATTTGACCATGGCACTTCCAGTGTGCCTGATCCCTAGTCTGCTGCAAGACTCTCCATGCCTTAACAAATAATTGGCCATTAAGCTGAACTGAGCTTCTTCCATTTTTAAACCGTTTAGACAATACCATCTTCTTCACCAGCAATCTGCTGCAGCAAAACAGGTGCAACACAAAAAGATCTTTGGAAGAAGTGGACTTACAGATTGAGGCCACCAGGCTGGCTAACACTTAAATTTCAACAATTGCTCTCTATCCTTGCATGCACAGCCTGGATAAATGTGTTTTCCCAATGGCCTTTTACAATAAAAATAACACATTCTAAAACACACTAAAGATTTCTTTACCAAACTATGCACATAGCTTGAGAAGTAATGTTTTATCCAGGATTTGCAAGGATATTGTCTCTACACATAACAGGACAAAAAAATACCAGCTTTGTAATGACACACTCTAGGAAAATATATTTATGTGCTGGGGTAAAACAATGGCTTATTTTTTCCCACAATACATGTCCCAACACATTGAAGTAAATGCAAATCCCCAGGTAGTGCCAGCAATAATGGGACTATTTGCCACTATGTCAGCTGCTACTGGCCTCTACAATTTCACATAAACATTTTTCACTGTTGAAAAGACTCACTTCAGAAAATGTTTCTATTTCACTTGTGACTGGACAAGAATAGTAGCAGCCATACAGTTTTGATGACCTCTCTGCAACTTAGCTGCAGCTGTGAACACTTACTTCTACACAAAAGACAGTAAAATAGCAGTAGGGAAATTCTAAATGAACACAAATCAATCATATTGAAATCATTAATAACAACAAGAATGTTATAAACATGTCTTTCCAATGTTCTGTGATATTTTTATAATGTCCACCAGACAGACCTTGTCTATGGATTGCAGTAAACACTGTTATGGACTTGCTTAAGAAAGCATGCATCCCAACCAAACTGAATGCAATGGGATTCAGCACACAATGAAACAGCAACTACAAGCAGGGAAATAAAGAAGTTACAAACTGAAAAACAAAGTGAGAGATAAAAGCTGAACATTTCTCAAGAAGAATTAACTTTCTAACTGTATAGCTTAAAATATCTAAAACAAAAATAGGATGGCTTTTCCCCTCATTTAATAACTTGAGGGAAGAAGCAACTGAGTATGATTAATTTTTTTCAATCCAGAGTGGCACAATAAGCATAATTCCACATACAAACTTGGAGACAAGATATGTGTTGATAGGGTTATGGTTAATTTTACATATTGTCCAAAAGCCCACACATACACTTTTATAAAAATTAAATATGTACACAGAGTTGCTTCAAGGAGAGCCAGTCCTCTGATGATTTATACTGCAAAATTCCACCAGCATCCTGAGAACCTCACCCATTTGCAAAGGATCAAGGGCTGGTCTTCAGCCCCTGAACCTGTGGACAAAACACTGCCCACAAGTGGGAAATGCATCACAGCAGGTTCTCCAAACCACATCAGCTTTATGCACCAACCAACTGTAGGTACTTCTTCAGCATGTGGCAGGTTTTTGAGAAATGCAGAGGACACATTTACACAGACACCTCCAGGCATAAGTAAGAAACATCACCCCCACAGCTGCTTAAGGCAAATACAGATCACAGAAAGTCCACTGACTAGCAGCTGAGGCAGCTCTCTGTTCTTGTCAAAAGAGTGAGAAAAGAAGTGTTCAGTGACCACTTGCATCCCAAAATAAAATTGGATGGATATCTCTAGCAGGGTCCCAGTACAATCTTAAGTAGAAAGGCACTAACAGAGAAGTTTCCTAATGAAGATAGATAAGCTTCCCTCTTTTGACAAAAAAAATCAGGAAGTTCCTAACTTTTAGATGCAGTGCCTCTTTGAAAGAAAAAGAAAGTACTGGTAGAAGCTACAGCCAGCTTTTTGACTAGGTAGTCCACATAAACTGGAAAAAATTAAGCACTCTTTTACCTCCAAACTGATGACAAAAGCACACTCCAAGCAAACAAAGATAGAAGATATCCTGACAAGTTAACTAGCTGACTCCCCTGCCTCACAGTAGGATCAAAGCTGCCCCCGTTTGCTCCTAAAAGATGGATCTTCCCCACCGTCTTTCAAAACAACACTCACACAGTTCCCTAAGACATAGCAATGTGAACTTTCCCCCCACCCAAACAATCCCTGTCTGGCCTCTCCCACCTTCTGCACCTGGTACATACTTTGTGCTTCTTCAAGGGCTTAACAACTCCCTCGCCTTGATAAGGGGGAGATGAAGGATTGTGTTTTATGTTGTTTGGGTTTAATAGGAGACCAGCCTTAAACCTTGTGGATTTTCAATCGAGTTTATTGCAATACTCCCCCTTCAGTGACAAACTGAAGAAATACATCTGTTGTATTGGGAGTTTCTGAAATTGCATACACTGGCTTTTATCAAAAGCTGATGTCTCAAAATGAGTTTCACTTTCTACCTCCTCACTAGCCTCAAAATAGGTTCACTCTCTTCAGAGACACAGACAGAACAAGAAGTTTTTTTGTTGAGAACTGCAAGATTTGCCTCCAGGAAAAGGAATTAGAATCCAACAGAATTTAAAAAAACAACAACAAAAAAAACTACACCACCTACAAAAACCACACAACAACAACAAAAACAACAAGAAGCAAGCAAGCAGGCCTTTAAAATAATGCAAAACTAAATATCTTTCTTCTAAAAATAAGAAACCCAGTAACAGGTCATGACATATATATGTCTTCAAGTCTCTATGCTACTGTCCACTGCTAAATTGCCTCTAATATTGCCCACTTTAAAAAGAAACATGTATTAGACACCTGATGCATTTCATTCAGTGCACGTGCAATACACACAGACGCTTCCCAGGTTGTTATTTATTTTCTATGGCACTATCTTACCACAAAAAAATTGTCCTCCTCAGTCCTGTTTCTTTTTGTTTAACCATCTCAACCAGCCCTTTGCTCAGTTTAAGACACAGCTGGCAGCAAGACCATTTCCACATAACCATAAGCAACATCCAGCCACACCAACCTGACCCATGCCAGACCTGAGAACACAATTTCATTTTTGCTGAATTAGTGAGAGCACATACAGAGCTTATGCTGGCTTTGTGCCTTTTATGCCTGCTCTATGTCAGCAGCAGTATGAGAGACAGTCATGGAACTGACTGCTGGTGCAGAATTAATCTACCAGTGTTTTTAAACCACAGAGCAAGTCTATTGCAAATCAGCACTTTACATCAAACTGACCCTATTTTCCTTACCTTGCCACCACCAGTCTTAAAGCTGTGTTTTGCTCATTACCAAAATGTGACAATAGATAAGGTGCAGAAAAATTTTCAGTCTCCCATATGGCAAAGTAATAAATAAGTAATTAGTAAATAAATAAATGGTATATCCTTTAATTCTGGAACTACTAGATAGAAATAAAAATATCTGGAATGCTTTTATCAGAAAGGTGAGGGGAGAAGGCAGAAGAAAAAGAAGAAAATTCTCAAGTCCAGTGCCAAAACATACATTAATATTCTTGCTGGTCTATCATTGAAAATATAATTCAGTGTTTTGCTGTCAGTGACAATAAAACTTACGCTCATGAGTAAAGTAATGGAAAGGGATTCAAAAGCTTAAGAATGAGCTGTTAACATAGGTCAGAAAAATTCTGTAATAAGGTATGTTAATAGAAAACTGGTATCCGTTCTGACATGCAACTGCTGACTAAAAGAAAAGGAGCAATCTCTTCCAGTTGACTTGATTTAAAATACACAAATCAGACTAGTTATTATTCTCATGTCCTATGTAATATCAGAGCTCTACTGTTGCAGACACTACACAAGTGTATGTAAGCACAAAGTCCCTGCCCAGAAAAATCACAGTTTAAGGACAGAGTGGGAAAACAAAACAAAACAAAACAAAACAAAACAAAACAAAACAAAACCAAAAAAGTGGGAAAATAATACACCATGGGAACAAAAATTATCTGCCTGCTGATGAAAATGCTTTGAAGCACCCACTCTTTTCCTTCATAACTTTTAAAATAGGTCTCATCCTTTCAGTCATATTTCCTCAGTCTCATTCTGGCAGCAAGTCTGCATCCAGAGGCAGACCTGTGCACACTCTTTTGTACATTCCCATTTAGCCTTCCTGTGATGGACCTGACCAGGCTCCCACAGCAGTCAACAGCAAAGTACTCCTGACTCCAGCCAGAGCTGGATCAAGCCAACACAGCTCTGTGCATTACCAAAGGCATGCTGAAAGGCCAACACACATTTAAACCACATTTATTTTTTGTGTTCTAAAGTCACTGTCTAAGTAAGGTGGTCATTTCAGCCTCGTTGAATTCACAGATAGGCCCCGAATTATGGTCAACCCCACTGCAACAGCAAAGAACATGAAAGCACAGAACGGACAAGACAGGCTAGAAATTGTCTTTTCTGCACAAAAGACTGGCTAGAAGACACTGAACACCGGGCAAGAGCAGCAAATACAGAAGCTGTATCCAACCATGGAAAATTATCCCTTTCCACCCCTCTTTGTATATCAGCTGTTAGTACAGCATGGAGGAACTGCGAAGACAAACAGCTTGGCAAGGGAGACAATGAGCTACTCACATTCAGTACGTAAGTCCTACTGCCACTTCCTACTCAAATCACACAAAAGCATGCTGGAATCCTGTCTGGCACTTTGCAGACCCAGCCCAGGCAAAGACCATCACTGAGCTTATCCAAAGTGCCAGAGTCTCCATGCCCTCAGTTGCAAGCAGCCTGGTGCCACATCCTACTCTCTGCCCTTCTCAACCTAGTCAGAGAAACCCTCTGAGCCCTCACTGTAGGAATACTTCCATACATCAGTATTACACACCTCTCTCTCCTTGGCACCTATGCTTCACCATGGAAGCTGTAACAGCATCAGACACAAAACTGTCCGCAAGTAAAAACGTCAGAGCAGAGACACCTGAAGAGGGAGACTTTGTGTAACAGAACACAAAGAGAGTTACCTAAGCTTAGACTTTGAGGACTTTTAGCCAGCTCCACTGGTTGTACACAGGAGCATGTGATACCTTAGGAAAGAGTATTTTGAGAATAGTAAGCACCTTGCAGCACCGGAGCAAGAGGAAGTTTTATTTTCCAGTAGATCCTGAGTCTCAAAGCTAGGTGCCTGAGCTTCTGCCTCTTCCCAGAGAATTAACATCCAAAAGCTCCTTTGGAAAGACAGACACATAACCTCCAGCACCATCTCCTGGGGAAATGAGGTCGCTTTGGTGTCTACTAGAAACTGCTGCGGATATTCTCTGTGGCTTAGCATTTCTTTATCTATCTCTGCTGCTCCCATGGCAAACATTAATAAGGCTCCCCAGAGAGAATAATTGACAAGCTTTTGAGAACACTTATTTACTGCTCTTGAGAGCTTGCTACTTCCACAGTATGTCTACCCCGTGGCAGCAAGGTATTTCTTTGCCAATATCAAAGATCAAAGCTGGTAATCAATTATATCTCTTTAAAAGAAACAAAAAACAGTTACCTACCATTAAATAAGAAGGAGTGATTTTCTATGTGGGAGATTTGCTTCCCCACACTAAAAACTGCTTACAATAGGAAGAACAACTGCCACAGAGAAATTCTTCAATATCTGAAGAATGCTTCATCAAATATTTTGCTTTTATCTTCCATCTTTCATGAATAGTCTTTTTTTCCATCTACAATGAGACTGGTGTCTGCTTGAAGATAATGAGGTCTTATTCCATATATTGTTTTTAGTACACTGTGAAATGAAAAAGTCAGCTTGCTGCTCTTCTTACAGAAAGAATTGGCTAAATATAATTTTATGTTTATCAGTGTTAAAAAAGCATCATTTAGGAGGGCAAAAGCTATTTACATTCAAGTTCTATATATTTAAACTAATTATTAGCATTGAAAGAAGAAATGTCTATGTTGTTTTGGTTTATTCTTGGCTAGTCAATCCTGAAATCTAGACTGGATAATAATGAGTAATTTATAGAGTGGTTAACAGTAATTTGCTCTCTAGAAGCTGGAAACAGGCTCCTCAAATTAACTGAAAGGATGTGCTTCAAATATTTGATTTTCCATTTGATTACCACTTATTTTTTAAAACATGGCATTGATATGCATTGTAATTAGATTTTAATGTACTGCTGGCACAAAAATTACATATAGAAGAAGGGTATTAAATAATGCATTTTCAAAATGGAGTAATTACATTGAGTATTTTTAAATTATATTGCACAAAAATTATATTAAATCAGCAAGATCCTTGAGCTTTTGGAAAGGATTCCATCTTATGTAACAAAAAAGAACAACCATCACTGGGCTAACAAGATTACACAGACCATTTTAGATTTGCAAAGAAATTCAGTACTGCTGAAGTGTGACTTCAAACTGAAGTTTGAAGTAGCAGTGCTGTATGGTCACATCCTCCAGCTGTGTTAACAGCTGTTCACATACAGTGAGTCAACAAAATACCCTGCGTATAATCCTTAGAAATGTATATTATAAACACAGATCTGCAGTTATTCTCAGATAATCTGACATGAAATACAAGGCTCTCAAGACACTCAGAATGAAGAGGGTAAAATCCACTGGATACAGATGCTAAACATGTTTACATATAGTACGAAAAGCATCCCTATTTTGGACCCACCATATAGCAGATTTCTCCCTCTCTCAATGAAAAAAACTATGCTTTCACAGAGGCTGGAAAGAAGGGATTACTTCCTACCTTTTGATTTCTTCCCTTTTTCTTGCAGAAAACACTATGTTAGAACCATATGCTGACATCATTGAAGTTGCATGCAAACAATGTGTGATTGCCATGACATGGTATTCTGCAGTTCCACTGTGGCCCTTTAAAAGGGACTGGAATATATCAGAGAAATACCTAAATTCACTGCAGTGCAAGTATTTGTCATGCTCCCTCAGTTTTCCAGAGGGAAACTCTGGAAAGAAACTTCTCTATCCCTGCTTGTGGGAGATGAAAGCAGCTTTTAGTGATGGAAATGGAAGAGCATTTAGACAAGCTCAGCTTGCCAGAGAACTGCTTAATGAAAACTGACTAAGGAACTGAATAATCAGAAGAGGTCTTCACTTTTAATTTAAGTGCAGATTTGATTGTGTTTTGCAACAAAGTCATGCAAATAAAGCAGAAGCAATTGGAAGGTGTTTCCAGAACTGATGAAGTAATTGGATCCAGTGAATAAAAGACAAATGCCGTAACTCAAGGACTTTTTCAGGATGGACAGAACTCTTCCCGAACACAGGGCAAAGGCAGTCAGATTATGAACAATATTGTGATGGGCAAGACTGTGAAGCTGCAACACTTTCAGGCACCAACTCATTAGAATAACTACATCAGCCTCAAATGATCAGTATAAGATCAGCTGAGATTTCTCCAACTTTCAAATGGGGGTTGAGAGAAAACCTTGAATCTTTCTCATGCACATACACTAAAATAAATATAGGAGGCTGTTAAAAAATTGTTACAATCCCAGGTTCTGAGAAATTCACCCCAGGTGCTCCCACTGCAAGTCCCTAGTAATCCATGTTTCTCCACTAACTTCAAGCTTGTTTGGACACTGGGGACCCAGAAGAAAGACACCATCTCTGTCTGCTGCCCCCACAAGAAAACGAGTTGGTGACAATCCAGACTACTCTCACTGGGTTTCTAGCAAGTTAGGAGCTGCCTCTGGGATTTATCCACCTGGGTTGGTGAGAGGCTGCAGACCACAACTGGTGAATTACCAAAGCACAGCACCACAATCAGCAAAGCCTAGATCTGGTACAGACTCTCACTTGTGAAAAGCTTGGGGTGACTGTTCTCAACTACAACCACGTTCTTCCATCCACCACACTATAAGTGACTGATACACTCCAAGCCTCCCCAGGTGAGTCCCTTATTCATGAGAGATGTATCATTATTAGTCTGCAAATGCACAGTTTTATACTGTTCTTTTCATCTCTTACTGGCATAAATGCAAGGTGGAAAAATTCAACTTTCCCACATAATTACTGAAATCTTCTCAATACTAAACAACATCTCTCAAAACTGTGATGTCAACAAATTTACACAGATTTTGCAAGCCTACATCTGGTTCATAGGGTTTTAATCAAAATATTAAACAGAACTAGCCATAAGTATGACACTTAAGGACTATCACTTGTAATATCTCTGTCTCTACCCTAATAGTTCTTGCAGTATCCATATATCTTTATCTCTTTGTGTTAATCTTCCCCCTCTTTATCTTCCATAAGAATTTCCTGCAAGACACAGTATCAAATGGTTCCTTTTCAACAACTTGGATTAAAACCACTGCACTGCCCTCTGCAAAGTGGTTGGTTACCTTATTATGGAAAGATAGCAGATCAGTGAGATCAGATATCACCATGTCCCTGACTACTTTTTCTGTGAAAATTTATTTTTAAAGCCTTGTACCACATAATAAACGTCACATGGGCAGGCCTCAAAAATACTTTTTTCTCATGCCTTTAAAGATACTGCATCTAATTTTTGCAAGCCTGAGGTTTCCACTCTGAAGCTGACAAATACAATGACAACTCATGCTGGTGCATTGCCAATCCTATGTTCATTCAATATGCATTATTGGGTACGGAGTATTTGTATTCCTCCATTTCCATTCATGACAATAGGATAATTGCTTTGTTTATGTCTTTGTTTCATTTTTTACCACCCTTTTGAAAACCATTCAGTGTCCTCCCATTTTCTCCCTAAACACCAACATCCATGTATCCCTGCTACCCTCATTGCAAAATGACCAGAACAAGTGAAAAAAAATACAATTATGGCTTTTTAATAATAATGACTAGAATTCCAAAGTTTTAATACTCAAAATCCCATTCCCTTGAAGGCAAAAAATAAATCAAGTTTATCTAATGTATGTCCTCACTCATGTTACTACTTGGTTTTTAACTTTGAGTTCACCTATTTTAAGCAATTATTTCAGGTTTTGCAGAAAAAAAATTCCAATTGATTACAAACTTTAACTTTTTTTTTACATAACACAATTTCCTGTTTTGTGGAAACAGAGAGAATGGCAATTTGGAATTTTATTGGCAAAAATCAACCAAAGATTGTGGGAAAGGTAGTGAGTGCTATCTCTTCGCAGGCAGTAACTCTGCTTTTGAAAACTGCAAGGGACAATACTGAAGGAGAATAAAATAATGACCACAAAGGGGAAAGGGGAAATAATTTCAAACTTCCTTCAGGGAGCTGAGCTGTACTACTGAAAACTACCACCTCCACACACGGCTTGTCAGCAACATTCAACAGCCTCCAGCCTCAGAAAACCAGAGAATGGCTTTTAGTTTCATTCATCCTGCTTTTGAATGAGCTGTTACCCAAAAGAAAGCAATTCTCCAGGCAGAAGCCTAGTGTTGTAGGACTTACATAAAGAGGTACTTCAGAACAGCTTAACTCCATTGTCACAGCATCTGCAAACAGAATAAACCAGTGGAATTATTACACACCC
The DNA here is from genome assembly GCA_024500445.1 of Entomyzon cyanotis. Classification (NCBI taxonomy): domain Eukaryota; kingdom Metazoa; phylum Chordata; class Aves; order Passeriformes; family Meliphagidae; genus Entomyzon; species Entomyzon cyanotis. The sequence continues at coordinate 27,330,490 of JAKEPQ010001021.1, read as the reverse complement.
ATCAGGAGGCATTGATATCATTACATGTGATTCATGTCTGCAAACTAGGTCAACATCTTCCAGAATTTGGGGGGGGGGGGAGGATATTAAGCTTATCAGATATCCAGTTGCCCCAAATCTCCCCTGAATGAGAAAACACTGGTGTAATGATGCCCATGTAAGGCTGGAGGAGGGGTGGCTGGTATTAGTTACCATGCTGTGTGCATTTCAGATAATAGAAAGGGTAAAAAAAACAAGTCAGGCTGAGTCCAACTGCTGAGACACTCCTAGCTGCAGCAAATTAAGTAATGGGAATTTCAGCATGTGTCTCTAGAAGCAAAAAATTGAACTTGCATTGTAGCAACTTTTTCTCCACACCAATATCCCAAGTGTCTGGTATTAATTTTTTTCAGCAACCTCACAGAAGTTAATCCCAAAGCAGGTTGCCTTAATTACCATAAACAGCAAACTACTGAGACAAGTCATCACCAGAATTAACATAAAAACACTCATCATAACAACTCTGATTTCTATAATTATATCTCAGATTCACTACACCCTCAAAATTTATAGTCTAAAAGTAGTATTCTTTTTAAATGAGAAAAGCATTCCAAAAGCAGCTCCACATCTTCACAGCAGCAAAGTGGGCTCAACAGCTATGCACAAGTCTTCCTCAACTTGCTGAAACAAGCTATAAAAAGGAATCTGTCTTAAGAGAGGGCTGTCTCAGCTCAGATGTGGTCTTGTTTTTACAGCTGAACAGCTTCCAAGAAAAACACAGTTGTGCAGCTCACTGCATTTTAATGCATAGGTACAGCCTGGTATGAGTCAGATAGGATTTCAGAAGTTCCCTGCCTACAAATGCAGAAATTAAATGCACAGCTTCAAAATGAAACCAAAAATGACCCACCCACCATCCCAGCATACATTCCTTTTAAACCACAAATTTGTTAATCCTCATCTCCCTTTGCCCATCAACTCATGTTCTCAAGTCCATTCTTGCAGTTTTAAAACAAGGCAAAATCCTTTACAAAATCACTAGTCGCAAAGGTTCAGCCAAAAAAATCCAAACCTTTCATATTGTAAGAAAAGGACACCAAGGCAAACACTAATCCAGCCAACCTAGTCAGCAAACTAGCGAGATTCAGAAGAGGGGTTTCTTATTTTCTGTGGAGGAAGGAGGTAGCTTCCAACTGACTCCAAGGCATCTCACTTCAACAGACAAAGCTCTGCAGTTTCCAGCAACAGCATCCTGAGTCCAGCCTTAAGAGCAGCAGCACGGGAAGCACAGCCCTGTTTGTACAGAAGAAAACAGGGTTATGAGAGAAGTCAAGAAACAGTAACATTAGTTCCAGCAGGAGTATTTTAAGGTAGAGCCTTTCTCAAGTATTACCTTACAGGAGAGATGACACACATTAACATCTCTCCCAGACCTCACAATTACTGCTGCTCTTCTGAAGGGGGCATCACTTCATGGCTGGCTGAAACGAGAGACACATCAGTCAGCCGTCTGACACCATTGCTTTATTCCAATGTATGAAACCCCTTCACAATGGTTCTGAATCTTTAAAGGAGCACATCCAAACTAAACTCCACCTTCTCCACCACAGGAAAATATGAGCACATTCAAATCATTATGCCATGCCAAGAGAGAAAGGACTACTACTGGTCACTTTTGTCAAATTATTATCCTGACCTCCAAAGCCTCAAGAGATGTATCTCAACACCTTCCTCCTCTGCAAGAGTAAGAAAGGAGGTATCCAGTCTAGTCTACCTATTCTACAGAACGTAGAAGAAAGAAAACATAACTTAGCTCTTCCTTTGGAGGATAAAAATTGCATCGCCAGTACAACAAACTTCTTTTATATTGGCAAATACAAACACAACTCATTGGAGAGATGGTGCCATCCTGGCTTCCATTCCCTTCACCCTTTACTTGTGTCACACTGGGATGATCTCCTGGGAGCCTGTGCAATCGGAAACAGTAAGTGCCTCGCTCAACATGAATCCTGGGTGGATAAACAACCTGAACATTTGGCTCATCAGAACCAATCAATGTTTTTCATTCAGCACTGACTAGAGCTATGTTGAAAGACCAGCTCATAATGGTGTTTCCTGGATGCAAAGGGGTACCCTAATGGTACTTGTTGCTTTCTGCAGAAGAATCAATAAATGTCAACACACAGCACTAAGTGGCCTCTTTTGCTATGCTCTGAAGAGTCCTAGTTGTTTAGAAAAAAAATTTTACATGAATGGCTGAGGTCTTTCCTCTGTCTGGGCTTACAGTAACTCAGCCTGGCTGCTGGAATTGGCTGGGAGAGGTAGGAAGAAAAGGATGCACGTAGGGAGGAAATACTTAGCTCTGGTGACAGTGCAGCTCTTGTACAACTTCCATTTCAGATCGACGGACTGAAAAAGGCACCATCCCATGCAGCTCACCACTCACCTCTGCTGTACAGCAAAGAACTGCCCAGGCCCACAAAAATCAGGGTCCCCAGTGCACAAAAGGTGCCACACGGACAGATCTCCAGTGCTAAGGAGGAGAGCTACTCTGCACAGCAAGGGGAGGGTCGAGCTCCCGACATCATGAATGCACATAATTTCAGTGAGCAACACCTGATCCCCTCCTCTGACACCTGTGCCTCTGACACAGAAACCAGCACAGCAGACAAACAGGTCCGGTTTCAGGCATTGCCCACATTGCCAATGGCAGCAGCAGCAGAATTCATGCTGAAAATGAAAAACCCTTTTCAGCATCCAGTTTAGCAGCTAATTTAATGGAATCATATATTGCGATGTGGCACAAACTGGAGAGACTTGCAGCAGACGTTTCAGTCAGGCAGAGGTAAAAATACAAAAATGAGAAAAAAATCTTGACAATCATTTCAGCTAAGTAAATATGTTTTTAATCTGCAATATCCCCTTAAACCTAGTGACAAATGCTATTGCCAGTTCCTAGCCAGCTCAAGCTAATAAGACGAACAACAACATGCAACTTAGGTTTGATCAAAGATGCAAGACATGCCAATGCATAATTAGAATATGTAATTCCAATATTCTTCATCCAATATTTTATTTATTGGTTGCCAATTATGGGACTGTTATATATTCAGGTTTTTCCAACATTACAAATTTAAGCATTTTACAGCATGGGCTCCCCAATTAGCAGGATATGTTAGAAGGACCACAATAAGGAAATAAATCAATAGAAAATAAAACCATCCACTATTGACTTAACTGCATTTTAAGACATCAGTTATCAAACATTTTTACTCTGTACACATCAAAGAAATTAGATCAGAGGAAGCATTATTTAAGTCTCAGCAGGAAGGCATTTCTACCAGTTGACAAGGTGACCCTTCAGCCAACACTGTAACTACTACTGGCTGTCCTAGCACCTACTGTCTATCATCAGCATTTTCCTGAACACAGGACACTTCCTGATCCTACAGCAACCCAGCTCTCAACTAGCAGCTTGATTCTCTCCTCTTCCCTTTAAATAAAGTGTATCACTGCAGGAGAAAGAGACAGCTCTCTTCTGCTTGTTGACTGTGTAACAGTAATCATTACCACCATTTCATTATTTTTAACCCTGCAAATAATCTGTTTCTATTTCTCAGATCTTAATACTCTTCAAAACCAGTGAGGTTTCAGTAGAGTGCTCACAGAACAGCCAGTTTCTATTAGAACACTCATCCCACAGCTTCCTCTAAAAAAGCACAGCAACTGAACTAAACCGTGTTCCTGAATTTATAGATTCCATCTGAGTTACGTTATGTTAGTACACCAAAGGCTAGCTCACAGCTTCCCCAGCACCAGGAACTATGCTGCACAGCCACCAGGTCAAACGTGGTACAGAGCATTCTTTTAAGTGCAGATCCTTTTTCTGGACCTAACTAAAAGACCTTGGATGAAACAAATTAAAGGGAAAAAACTAGCAAGCTGAAAATACATACATAATAAATACTACATTCCCAAAGTCAGAGATTTAAACTTTACAAGGTTTAAAAAACCTTAAATAAGGTTTTTAACATGATTTTTCATTTTTTCCACTAGGGTCTCCTGAACATCTGGAGCATGGGTCATAGGGAGGGGACAAAGCAGAACCCTCTGCTTGTAGCTTCACAAACACATTCCTTTACTGCTTTCTAACAGTATCCAAACTGAAAGGTGAAATAAACCTTTGCCTATCCCATTTATCATGAAGCAGTTTGCACTAGTGTTGATTACTTCACTGGAGATTAGCTGCTCTTGAAGAAATGCAGCTTCTTGAACAGAAGAAATGCAGCTAATCACCTTTTAAAATATCGCTTTTATCAGCAATATGAGACAAAAAGAAACTTATATCTTATTTGAAAAAAAATAAAAACCAGCCCATTCAGGGCTATCAAAATATCAGAAAAAATTTGTTAAAGGCACAGCCATTTTGTGTTCCTTAGAAGGGAGTTTAAGAGTCTCCAAAAAAGGATCACACTGCTTTACCTTTTTTAAGAATAGTCTTGGCTTTAAAAACACAGGAGCAACTCCAGGAAAAAAACGCCCTTTCTGACAGAAACCTGCTCTTGAGGTTGGCAAAATACATTCTTTATGTATTCCTGTATTAACATTCTCAATGTAGCATTTTCATTTCAACTAAAAATAAAATGGGGCTCTAGAGTTCAGACACCTTAAAAATATGAAATGTGGGTTATACATTACCAAAAGACAAAAATAAAACCAAACATATTGCAAAGGTTACTGAAACTAAGTAAAATACATTTGGTAACATTGTGGAACACCTGTTCTACCTCACTTATTCCTTTTAACACCCATTTTTACAGAGATTTACTTCTAGTATCTTTCTAATTATGAAATTTTTAATGGCTTTTAGCATTTACTACTATCTAATTTGGGCACTGTTGAGCCATGGGCTTAGAGCAACAACAAACCCTTTAAAGAGTTCATGCAGCACAGTTGTACAGTTTACTGATAAGGCAGCAAAGAAATGGACCAGAAACTTTTGGTTCTCCAAAGGCACTCAAATGCAGGCTCCAGTGCTGACTGTGACACTTCATCATCACTCAGGCTTGGCCATCCACCAAACTGCTATAACTAACAAAGCAAGCAGATATTCTGTGTGTTTAATCACACTTTTGTAACTCATATTCCACCTTCGTGGACAGTTAGAACTATGCAATAAGACCTATGCTAAGAGCTAGGAAAAAAAGAATTTTGATACCAGAAGTCATTAAATATAATTCTGATAAGCAAAGCAGCAGCTTCAATTGAGAATGGCAACTATTGCACCTTACAGCCCTTTTTCAATTATTAATGTAGTTTGGTGGGATCTCCTTGTCTTAATGACACTAAGCCTAAAAGATACAACTCAACTAGTTAGTGGGAAATTCACAGAATACAGTTCAATTTTTACTTTTGTGGGGAAAACCCTCTTACTAAAATGCCCCTGAAATCCTATTTCCACTATGTGCAGTAAAGAGCAAACTACTTATGTAAAAGAAAACATCTGTTACGTTTTCAGTCACATCTGTATGCCTTTTAAGATTTATGAGAAGAGCTACCTTCATTTTTGTATGGGATCAGATACAGAGGCAGGAGTAAGTCCACAGAAATTAAGAAGGATTTTAGAGCCTGGTACATCTCTAAGCTGTGCACAGCAATGCCCCAACAAAACACTACCAAGAACTGCTTCAAAAGCTGTTTCTCAGAGTTTTACCATTAGAAAAGCTTTCATTTCCTTTCTGACTATTAAAAAAAGTGAAGAGGAACTAAGTAAAAAACTTCTTTTGCTCTGGCTGAGAAAGGCAAGAATACCAAGACCAAATGATCAAGACCGAATACCTTGTCCACACTGGGGCAAGAACGGGCGGGGGAGGCGGAAAGGAGTAGTTTTTATGGCAAAATAATGGACAAAAAAAACCCTCAAAAAACCAACATCATATATTTCAAAACAACAACTACAAAACCGCAACAAAGCCACACTCAAATCCCTCTCCCACGTTTTGGGGCTTTGGAAGACGAATGGCAGGGCACGCACAGGCTTTGCCCGGGCACCAGCCCAGCCCGCCCGGGCGCACCGTGCCAGCTGGCGGAACATCTCCGCAGCTCAGGACAGCCCGCCGCTCCCCGCCAGCGCAGCAGCCCCGGAGCCGCCACCCGACCCCTCCGGAGCGCCCGAGCGCTGGGGCTGCGGGCAGCAGGGGCAGCACGGGCAGCAGGGGCAGCAGGGGCAGCAGGGCCAGCAGGGGCAGCACGGGCAGCACGGGCAGCAGGGGCAGCAGGGGCAGCAGGGGCAGCAGGGGCAGCAGGGGCAGCAGGGGCAGCAGAGGCAGCAGGGGCAGCAGGGGCTGCGGGGCAGCAGGGGCAGCAGGGCCAGCAGGTGCCGCGGGCCGGGCTCGCCCTCCGCGGGCAGCGGCTGCCTTACCTACGCGAGGCGTCCCGGGCCAGGTTCTGCCGCTGCCCTCACCGCCACCGGGGAGGCAGGGAGGGAGGGAGGCGGCGATGCCGAGCCGCCCGCGGGAGCGCTGCGGGACGCGCCCGGCCCCGCGGATGCACCGCCCCCGCCCCGGCAGCCCGCGGGACCGGGGAACAAAGGCGCTTTGTGACAGCCCCGGGCGCTGGAAGGCTCCTGCGGAGCAGACCCCGAGGCAGGTGCCCCAGCTTCCCCCCGGCAGCTCGACGGGACGGAGAAGGGACGGCGAGAGCCCCGCGGGAAGTCGTGCGCGGCCCCGACGGCGGCCCGGCAGCGGGAGGGGGAGCTCCCGGCGCCCTTCCCTTGGGAGGGGAGCGCTGCCCTCTCCCGGCGGAGCGCAGGATGCTCCGCTCTGCTCCGCTCGCCGGGCCGGCTCCGCAGTCACCCGCCCTCGGCCGCTGGCGGATCAGCCTGCTTCCCGGCCCTTCCCCGCGTGTTTCGTGTTGCATCGGTCCCGACAAACCATACCGCATCTCAGCTTCTCAGCTGCCACGTATACACAATATGAACTGCAGCTTCTCTTGAAATCATCTTATTTTGGCTCCCTGTGGCATTTCTGTCAACCTGTTTCACTGGTAAGGACAGTGAAGCACTGAAGATGTGGGGTTATGAGTAGCAGACTGAAGGCTGTTTCCTCTCACTGCACTGTAACTTAATTCATTACCTGTCTGTCTGCTGCAGATGGACAGCATGCTTGCTTTGTAACAGCAGCATATTAGACTAATATGAAGCAGATTAGACTGCTGTAAGAGAGCACAGGTCAAAAAGGTACCTCCCTGAAGCAGAGAAGAGCCAGTAAAATCCCATGACCGTTCCAAGTATTTCAGCAAGAATTTCATGGCTTTACATAGATGCGTATTTATTTCTGCAGGAGATGAAACAGCATTTTTCTTCTGTCCAAAAGGACTACGGAGTAAAAGAAGAAAAGTGTTAATTCTGTTTTCTTCTTGTTGTTACCTGTGGCTTAGATGTGGTTTGTTTCATCTGTTCATTGCACCTGCTAAGTGTTGTTGGGAACAAATAGAGAAGCAGAGTTGAAGATATAACCAAAATAGGAAGATGAGAAGGGAAGATGAGAAGGGAAGGGAAAGAAGGGTAGGCGGTCGGGAGAGAGTGTAAATTCCTGAGTACTCAACCAATGGGAAAAGGGGACAGGGAACTCTCTCGTCTGCGGAACCTGTCAAAAACGTTGCCATTTTAACGAAGGGGGTGAGGCAGACACCCGATTAAGCTGACTCCTTGATACAAATAAAGTTTTTGCTTCGAAGACTCTGTCCCCTCTCAACTCTATCGAAAAGTTGCTTCTCACGTTTTAAAATTCGAAAGCTTACATTCTTTTTCTTTGGGCGGCTGATCACATAGAAACAAAAACCTCTGCAAGGAAGCAGGGACAAGTCAGACCAAGTTCACAACTCTGACGTTACAGAGGTTACCTGCTGGTTATGGTGTGATCAGGACTTTGGCAAGTTAAATTTATCAGAAGGAAAACATACAGGTTGATGGGGTGCAGCCAAGCTAGGGATGGCTTGCAACCACCTGATGGCACCTTTCCTCTACATCCAGCCCCAGCATACTTTACTGGAAGCATACATAAGGATTGCTTTACTTCAGTTGCTACATTCACTCACCACTGAGTATAGCAAGCTATCCACCTGCATGTTATCCTAGAAAAGAATACAAACATAGCTGCATCTGCAGCAGCTGTAGACTTAGGATGTCAATTCCAAATATTGACAATTGAAAAAGATACAAAAAATTACTATCTAAAGGTTGTAATCTAATTTACATTGTTTCCAACATGATGCAATGTTATTATAAGATACTGACCAGCCTCAGTTCCAGAGTAAACCACCTCCTGCATTTCTATCACGTAAATAAGGACTGAGGCAGACTTTTTGTATGTGTTGGGACTATGTATCTAGCAAAACTTACGACAAGTAAGTTTTTCTAGATCACATTCAAGTATCAAAGGGAAAAAAAACATACACTGCAGAGACTGTCTTCTGTTCATAAAATATCCAGGCATTGGACAAATGATTGTTGCCTAGGGTTTCTATGTCACTGGCTAACATTCACTCAGTTTTTCACTATGTACCAAGTGGTTTCTCCTTGAATACTGTGGGTATTGAAAACAGCTGAAGGCAAAGAATCTGATTTGACAACTACTACAATTAATAAGGATCAAAATGCTTAGATGAATGCTTAGCTTTCAAAATATGCACACAAAAAGTAGTGTTACAAAATGGAAAGTATCATTGGCAAGGAGACAGTGTTTTCTTGAGCTTAGTAGTATTACAACTACTTAGTACTTACTTATTACTACTCTTCCTATTCCTGCTCTTTCTCCACCCTGTTCCCCAAGTAGATTTCGCAATCCACAGATTGGAGAAACTTCTCCAAGTGAACTTACGAAATTACAGTCCACATCCACTGGCTTCCCTTTATTAAGTAGATGGGTGGCCTTGAGATAAAAGGAAATTAAATTTGTCAAGAAGGACTTTCCCCTCGTGAGCACCTGCTGGTTGTGACCAATGACTCCATTGTCTCACCACTGTTTTTCAGTAACTCCTGGATAACTCTACACATAATTTTACCAGGCACTGCAGTGAGACTGATAGTCCTGTAATTACAAACCTTCCTTCTCACCTTTCTTGAAAACTGGGACAGTATTTGCCACTTGAAGTAGACTGGGACCTTTCCAGATTCCCAAGGTAGTTGAATAGCAAGGGAGAGAGGTCCTGCAATTACATCAGCATTAGGGCCCGTAGATTTATGCACATCCAGCTGAAGCAGCAAGGTCAGAGGCAGCTGGGAAACTCATCATCCCTCTAGTCATGGCCTTCTAAGACAGACCTGTGTGGATCCCACAGCCTACGACCTTTGTTGAAGAGAGAAGTGAAGAAGGCATTAAATGTCTCTGCTCTGTTTTCATCCCTATTTGTGAGGTAATTGAACTCATCAAGTAATGGACCAGTTATTTCTGATTTTCAGTTTTATAAGTTTGTTTCAGTTTTTTGTATTTTAAACATTCTACATAGCTCAATCGTAATGTCAGACAAATAATATTTTAGTATTTCCTGTTTTCACATCATTAGTTACTCAGGCTTGAACAACTCAAGCAATATGAATTTCTAAATTCTAACAGCACGGTCTCCCAAGTGTATCTGTTGAAATACCCTCAAGAAGTTAGAATGTATACATGATCTAGCAATAAAAGTTTCAGTCATTGGTAGAATTACTCCAGGGAAGAGATCAGTGTCTTTCCTGGGGAATGTTCAGTTGAAGCCAGTTGCTAAAATCAACGAAGTGACCAACCAGCTCATCTGTCCTTTTCTCCCATGTAATTCAGGTGCCTGAACATGGGAAAGGGAAGGTTTAATTTACTATTCTTTTTGAATCCCAGTCTAATTCTGGTTGCTTTTGTTTAGAGCAGCCCCTTTTCTGGTTACACTCCACACTAACTATGCTCCTGAACCACAAGAACATTTCGAGGAAAGGTGGTATTCCTTTTTTCAAAGAGCTGCAAGAATATTTCCTATTAAAAGTACATTAAAAATTAATAACAGACATGCTTTTTGTCTGTAACTATCTGCTCTGGGGAAAGATTATTTGTTAATGTACTTCAAAGACAAATCAACATGGTTATTTCCAAATAACCTACAAGTCAAGGAACAAGCCATGTGCAATAAATGCTCTCTTTCCCATATAAGCAGAATAACATGCTTTCTCCAAACAGGATACCCAGTGCTTCATCCCCTCCAATCCAATGCACAATTAACTATTTTAAATATTCCAGTACTTAAAAATACTTCAAAATACTAGATTATGAAGCATAAGATAATGCACTGCTGGAAAAATATTTTATTTATATGAAAATGTAGTTACTTTTTTCACTTGTAGAACAAAAATATGTATGCTTGACACTGCTGTAAAGCATTTCAAACATTCACAAGAGATCACTAAAAACTGTTAGCTGGAGCTTTTTCTCCTATTTTATTCAAGCTGCAGCCTATTTAAAAAGCCAAAAACCAAAGCTTTATATTAATATTATAATTAAATAAAATCTCAGAACATGAACAACAGGCACTACACTGGTAATATCTTTGTCTAGCTCCTCTGTAACTTGATTATGTTGGTACTGAAGAAGAGCTTGCATAATGTAAAATAATCTTATTAAATGGGAAGAAAACAATTACTCTTCAGAACAAAAAATAACATTCACAAAGAGCAGATAAGTCCAGGAACTTTGTCACCTGAACAAATACTAGCTTTCAGTGCAGAGGTAGTAAATCCAGTGGAACTCAAAATACAACTCATCAGTCACGTAAGTCTTCCAAATTTCATTTTACTGGTCTCGTTAGACATCGAGATCTTAAATAGCATTTGTATTTTTCATATTTTCATCCCATTTCCATTTGTGTAGATGATACCTCACATTTGTTTCCACATCTGCCTTGGCAAATTCACTTGGAAGACTAACACAAGTAATAAATGTCTTAACACATAAGATGCAGAACAGTTTGGGTTGGAAGGGACCTTTAAAGGTCATGTAGTCCTATTGCAATAAACAGAGATATCTTCAACTAGATCAGGTTGCTCAGACCCCATCCAAACTGACATTGAATGCTTACAGGCATGGAGCAATTACTGACTCTGGACAACTTGTTCCAACATTTCACCACCCCCATTATAAAGAACATCCATGTCTAGTCTGGATCTGCCCTTCTTCAGGTTATAAATCATTACCCCTTGTCCTATCACAACAGGGCCTGCCAAAAAGTCTGTCCCCATCTTTCTTATCAGCTCCCTGCAAGTACCAAAAAGCCACAGTAAGGTCCCCCTGGAGCCTTCTCTTCTCCAGGCTGAGTCATTCTGTCTTCATGGGAGAGGTGCTACAGCTTTCTGATCATCTTCATGGCCCCCCTCTGGACTCACTCCAACAGGTCCGTGTCTTTCTGTGCTGAGCACCCAAGAAGCTAGAGTTCTTCAGGTGGGGTGCTGGTACCAGGGGTTGCTGACCCAGGAGCAGCCCATTGCACTTGGGCTGAACTTCATGAGGTGAGCGTGGGCCCCTTTCACGAGTCTGTCCAGGTCCCTCTGGGAAGTATCCCACCCTTCAGGTGCGTCAACTGCAGCACTTTACTTGGTGTCATCTACAAACCTGCTGAGAGTGCACTCGATCCCACTGCCTACGTGATTGATGCAGATTTCCAATAGAGATTCCTGAGGGACACCACTCATATATCATTGATCTCCATCTGGACACTGAGCCATTGTACACTATCCTCTGGATGCAAACAACAAAGCAAATTCTCATCCACTTAACAGTCCAACCATCAAATCCATCTCTCTCCACTTTAGATCAAACTGATCACTATTTTAATCTTCTTCCTGTGCTTCTGCTAGACACATATCAAATTTTAAAGCACAACAATGGATACACACCTTAGACATGAATATTGTCAGTAAGAACTAAGAGTATGTTTTACGTCAAGGTTAGTGGTTTTCAAGCCATGGAAAACTGTGTTGCCAAGAGAAATGTGCACCTTTAACTCCAAGCAGTACTGATTCACAGAACGAGGCTCCAAGAAGAGGCTCCCCACCATCCCCCCCTCCTGAAAATTAATTCTGTGTGAAATCTGGGAAATACTGCCTGATTAAGTCACACCATTAAAAGAAGTACACAGATTTCCTAAAAGACGACAGAAGGTTCAGGTCTATTAACACAAATCAAATAAAAAACTAAAAATAGTTAAGTAAGCAGCAAGGAAACTAGGAGTTTGAAGTTGGCATGAACATGCTCCTCATTACCTGTTATCATCCTAAGTCTTCAAAACCAGTAAATCCCAGTAGGCAGGAACACACTGTTCACACAGTAATTTAAGGGCAGACCTTAATACCACTGGGTATTAATATACCACTCCACACTTTTCAGCCACAATTGTTTAGATTTTAGGTAGAACTTGCAAAACTGTTCTAGCTATTCCAACCGCTGATCTCCACCTTTCACTGTCACGTGTGAGCAAACTAGTTTTGCAAGAAATTCCTATTACATCTCAAACAAATTCCAGGTCTGGAGGAAAATACAAGTCATAGAACAGGTTAAGAACAAAGTTCTACCCTCCTGTCATACCATACATACTTAACAGCCTTTGGCACACCTCTTTCCAATGTATTCATTCTGAACCAGCCCTGCTTGAAGTTAAAATAAACCATTACCCCAGCATTCAAACACATACTGATAACAATGCAGACTCAAATTGCATCTACTGTGCATTGATAGTGACAGAATTACAAAAAAAATTGAATTTTGATATTTAACTTGAATATTTTGATATTTAACTTTCTCACTGGCGTGCACTTACTACATTACTTTAATTTGAAATAATTCCCCTCTAGAAGTATTACCTATTTTCTAGAAAATTATAATTCATAAATGCATATGCACCATTAAAAAAATTAAACTAATAACTTTTTCAATATACATAAGCATGCACTTCTTGAGTCATTCTGCTGTGTCCTCTGAATTCATGGATATCTTAAATGGGGATGAAGCAGGGAGAGAAAAAACAATGTAGTCAAGTGTTATCAAATGCGTATGCTGTTTTGTTTTTATTTCCAAGGATGTGAGATCAGATACTAACTTTAAATAATGACAGTGACACATTAAAATTAGACAAACCTCAATTATTTTCTGGTAAATAAAAACTGAATCTTGTTGACTGTACTGGACATACAACTGTAGTGGGTTAATGCTGGCCAGATGCCAGGCACCCACAAAAGCTGCTCTCTCACTCTCCTCTGCAGCTGGACAGGAGGAAGAAAATATAACAAAGGGTTCATGGGTTGAGATAAGAAGCAGGAGAGATCACTCATCAAATACTATCAAAGGCAAAACAGGCTCAACTTAAAGATAATAATTAAATTACGTAACAAAATGAGAGCAGAGCAATGAGAAGTGAAAGAAACCCTTAAAAACACCTTTCCCCCACCCCTCCCAGCTCTACCTCCTACCCCAGTGGCACAAGACACGGAATGGGTCTTATGGTCAGTTCATGACCTGGGTTCTCCCACTGCTCAGAGAGGAGTTGCTCCCCTGGTGCACTGTGGGGTCCCTCCCATTGGAGACAGTTCTCCATGAACTTCTCCAGTGTGAGTACATCCCACAGGCAACAGTCCTCCCCAAACTGCTGCAGCAGTGAGCCTGGGAGCACGGCGCCTCCTCCAGGGATCTCCCAGGGGTCACAGACTCCTCTCAGGCATCCACCTGTTCCAGCGTGGGATCCTCCCTGTGCTGCAGGTGGATCTCTACATCCCCGTGGATCTCTATGGACTGCAGGGACACAGCTGTCTCACCATGACCTGCACCAGGGGCTACAGGGGAATCTCTGTGCCTGGAACACCTCCTGCCCCTCCTTGACTGACCTCGGTGTCCACAGGGTTCTTCTCACATGCTCTTGCTCTGCTCCTCTCTAGCCACAATTACAACGGCAGAATACCTTTGTTATCCCCATTTCTAATTGGCCCAGCCTTGGCAAGCACATTCATCTTTGGAGCCACCAGGGATTGGCTCTACTAGACATGAAGCAAGCTTCTGGCAGCTTCTCACAGAAGTCACCTCTGTAGTCCCCCCAGTACCAAGAACCAGGCCATGTAAACCCTTTAGAAGTCATGTAACTCTGAAATAAAACTTTAAAATTAAATTGTTTGAAAAATATTGCATGGACAATCTTGAGAATGTCCTTCTCTTTCTTAGTCTTCAGTAATCAAGCCAATTTATCAACACAATTTAAAAGACAGAACTTCAACATAGAGAGGCTTATTTTGAAAGTCACTATTTTAAGAAGTTACCAGGAGAACAGGTCATATCTTTCAAGTCCACAATTGCAACATCTCGTTGTGATGGGTGTCAGTAATTTGTATTTGTTTTAATGATCTCTGTAAGACCATTACTTTTATTCTCTTCTAGACATGTATCTCCTTTCTTAGTAAAAGTAGCAAACAGTGTATCCATCATTCCCAAAACTTCCAGTAGTTCCTCTTGATAGTCAATTTCTTTTCCAATAACTTCCTGAAGTTTCAAGAACTGTTTATCAACAATCGCTGACTGTCCAACCACAGGCTGATAAATGTCTGTAAAGAAAAGTATCAGTTAAGAATCCATAGATATATAACAAGGTAAAAAATTATATTAGCTAATTAGACACACATTTAAGGATTCTAGCACAAGTCCAACATTCTGAAAAAGTGAAAGAACTTTAATGTTGACTGTTCTGCAAACAGTGGTTGTATGTACTCACAGCAGCAGTGAGTCTGTCAAACTAACAGAATCGTAAGTTATTATGACCTCAAGTACTATTTTTACCTCACTGAATAAGAGGAAGCTACTTGTGCTACGTAAGCATAGAAACATGAAGCATCAAAGAAACTTAAAGACCACCAGGAATTTCCTGCACTCTGCAAATCCGATACCATGGTCAAAGTTATCTGGAAATACCTCTTTTTTTGATCATTCTCTTGACACTGAGTCCACACGTACAAACAAACCCATGAAGGTTTGGTTTCTTAAAAATGTAGCACTTTCAGCTGTGGCTAGCACAGGTCTTTCCCGTGGGAACATTTTGCTACATTTCATAAAGAAAGATAAAGTTTGGATGTTTTGCAAACAACTTCTCCGGATTAGGTCAGTTTGGGCTTGGCCAATTGGGCCTAGGGGGAGGTCTCGGGCTGACCAATCTGGGTGACCTCTGTAAACTCTATATATATGGAAATCAAAACAATAAAGCTCTCTTCTCTCTTTCCTTGTCTGAGAACCTGGCTCATTCCTCAGCTAGCGGCTCAACAGCGGCATCCAATCTTATTTCCAAGCTAGCTATATAGCTTTGAGAATCATTTTTGTGTTGTCCTTACCAGTAATCATATCTGCAACAGTCACCAGCACAGAAGTAAATCTAGGCTCAATCACACGCCTGCAAAATTAGAACACATTCCAATTTTACTGGTTTTGTCAACAGCACTCCTACCATCAACAAAAAGCTTTCTCACACAGGCATAAAGACAAAGTTTTCTTTAGGAAGAGACATCACAGAACACCAGTCACAGATGCAAGTCAAAAAACCTCATATATGTGGTATTCACCCTGCTCCTTTCAGGAAGGCAGTGGGGACTGGAGGAGTGGTAAAAAGCCTCAAGTACATGAAAACACAAGTTTCATCAAGGAAACAGAAAATAACAGACTACAGGTAGAGTGTCTGGCAAAGAAGCAGAATATCTCATAGTATCAGCGAATCTGTTCAGTGCTAACAGGTAAACTGTTTCAAACCCATCCCAAAACCTTGGTATCAGAGTGGAAAAGGCATGTGAGATTTCAGGAGTACAAGTATTCTCCCCGTGATCTGCTGAAACTCTGGGGCAGATTATTAGCAAATAAAACTATAAAATAGTCAGAGGGAACTCATGTTAAAGTAATACCTTGCCACGAAGGTAAGGAGGATGTTAACTTGCTTTTCATCTCGGCCTGCAAGTGCACTTCTCAGTGTTCCTCTGCGATGTAGTTCCTGCATGACTGCCACCGTGACTTCAGGAGTATGAAGCATGATGGGTGGCTGGACACATACAAGTAGAGTTTAGTACCAAAGCAACATCTTTACACACAACACAGGGCTGATATCAGCAAAACCAAAATGGAACTCAACTTAAGATTCCTTTCTAGTTATCCGCTAAAATAAAATCAGTATGACATACAGGGAATATTCACATCAGGTGACAGCACGTAACTGACTAAAAAAACCAATGCCATACCTCCAGTACTGCATCAAGAGCCTTGGAAGACTGAAAGCCCCTCAGCAGTTTGTCGTATTTCCTCAAAACACGTTTTACAGGTTTACTGACACAGAAATCTTCCTAGAATTCAAAGAAGAGTTCAGAATAAGACAAATATAAACACATATAATGGATTAGATATATTTACGTGAATAATATTGTATCTTCCCACCCTTCCCTTTCTCCAACTTAGCACATTCCAAGAAAACAATTTTTTGGAAACGTTTCACCACATATTTTCTCACATCGTACCTGTTTTGGCATGTAAGTTCTTCCTTTCACATAGGCTCTATATGCTGGTTGTCTCTTCTTCTGAGACTTTTCATTCTTTTCTTCAGGTTTTCTGTGTTTAACATTTAGTACCCCATTAGTCATGCCTACAACTATGGTTTCATCTTCAGGCTAGAATGAAGAAATCACAGTTAGGACTCAGTGTTTTATTTGGTGCTCTATAGTGCACAGTTTTCTATTTTTATGCTTCATGATAAGGCTCAAATCACAGTATCATAGATGACTTAAGGTGGAAGGCACCTCTGATCAAATACTTTGTTCAAAACAGGGACAGCTTCAAGGTCATGCTCGTAAGAAACATTACAGACTGACTAGTGAATCAAGATCAATTATGCATTAACCGCCTTCTCTAAGTATAAGATTTTGTTTTTTCCAATGGCATACAACTATCTTTGGCTATTACAGCTGCCATGAACAGAACCTGTGAGAAAGCAAAGCTACTGAAGAACAGCAGGATTTTGATAAACAATTGGAAGTTGTTTAAAATACCAGTCACTGGAACACCAGTGACTTACATAACAAAGTAGGAATAAATTTCACCCAGAAAAGTTGTGGATGCCCCATCCCTTGAAGTGTTCAAGGCCAGGCTGGATGGGGCTCAGAGCAACCTGGTCTAGCAGTGTCGTTGCCCAGGGTGGGGGGGCTAAAACCAGATGAACTTTGAGATCCCTTCCAACTCAAGCCATTCTATGGTTCTGTGATTTGACAAAAGCCTACAGAATTGTTACAGGTACAGATGGAGATCAGCTGGTCACTGTCTCACTTAAGGGCATCAATGGAAGCTAATGAAGGTTCAAGTAGGAACAAAAGGAAGCAATTCTTCACACAGGTATCAGAAATGTGGAATTCCTTGTCAAGGAATCTAGGCAAGGTTTCAAGCTGTCCAAGCTCAAGGAGAGACTAAACAGGCTTATGTAATAGAAATTTGTAGGATTACACAGAAACTATACTTTGATCAGTTAACTTCTCATCTGAAAATGAGTTTGCCATTTGAGACAATATCAACAAACTTATCACACACACTAGCCCTGGCTTTAGTTTTCTATACGCACCTATTTACAGCTACAGTTGGAAGCAGCACCTGAAATTAGACCCACCTTAGGTTTGACTCAGTAAAAGCATTATAATGTTCTCATATGACCATTTAAAATTAAAATGGTTTAGTCAATAGAAAACAAAAGATTATGTGTCAAAAGATGTATTATACATGTTCTAGAAATGCTAAACTACAGGAATTGCATGTTTTGCAGATGCCATAAGGTCTTAAAAGTCTGTGGATTCTGTACTCTTCATCTCAAAAGGAAGAAAGTTTGAAGTTCATTTTCCCTCAGCTCCCTAGGTAATACGGTAGGAAATGAAAAAAAGGAAGACACTCCCCCCACACACCTTCCTCTACATGCTAGCAGAGCAGGACAATAGTAAAGTAGCAAAGGTAGTAAAGATCTCTCACAGTCCCTTCCACATATCCTTCAGAGACCATGTAAGGGGATGACTACATGACAACAGTATCGTTTAAAAACTGGTGCTAGACTCCAAACTTCTGGCCAGCAGGTCACTTATCCACTGGAAATCAAGCGCTTCAGAGAATTAGAAGTCTCTGTTGTCTGCTTCCAAGACAGTAAGACACATGCCTTGACAAACAAATTTGTTTATACTCACACCTAATGGCCTCCTCTTTCTTCCTCAGACCAGCCTGACAACAGTAACTTTTAAAGCAAGTGCACACCATAATCTAATAGATTTCTCAACAAATTCTCTCTCTTTTTTTTTCCTGCCATGAAGAAGTACTCACAGTGTTCCTGAAAGGCAAAAGGTGAGTACAATCTTCTTGAAGCCAAAGGACCTCCCTTCTAAAGTGAATACTTTCCCAATGACGTACACTGTCATTCCTAAACACATGATTTTGTACCTATCTAGGCAGGTAACATCTGGTATTTGAATGTATTACGTTTAAAACCCCTTAGTGTTTGTCACTCAGAAGAAATACATTCAATCACCACACTTCGCATGTACAGAATTCTTCTGGAACACCCAGTAGCCATGAAAGCAACGATTATTTTCTTTAGTGACTTCAAAGGTATCAGGGATTACCTTGTCTAGGAAGACTTCTAATGCACTTACCGACAATGCAAGACTGAGGATGGAGGTTGCATAGTTGAAGCTGTGGACTACTTTGTAGGATGTAGTACTGTAAATCTTCACATGCCTATACAAAAAGTAAAGATAAAAACATCATTAGTAATATTTTACTGCAGTCACTTTACAGGAGCTTCATCACTCTCATCTTCTATAGAACATTAAAGGAAACTGAGTATTAATACAATGCATTACTCAGACTACCACTGAGCTTCTTAGGTATTACTCCTCCCACAACAGGAAGCTTCTGTTAAAAGATATCCACAAGCCAAGCCAGGATTGCTCTCACCCCCCCAAAAAATGAAAATGGGACAAGGACAAAAGAAGAAATTGAAAGCAGAAGAAGTGACTACTTGACTTCAGAAATGTGTATTAGGAAAATACTAAGACAGCATCTCTTCAATTTTGTCCCTAAATTTTAAATAGAAGATCTATTAGCAATTTCTGGGAGTAAATCCACAGATATTCTTGTATCCATCTGCCCCTTAAGGATTCATTTGGAAGTATCAAATATTTAACAAACTGGAAAACAACATATTATCTTACAAGGATAAACTTTAATCTTATGTAATCATAAAGCCTGAGATAGCCTAGGAAATACAGGAGGGAGGAGGAAAACAGAGCATGGTCATTTCAGACCACTTCGTATTTCTAACATCTCAGAGACAAGAGACCAAGTACCAGTACTCATCAACTGAAACCAAACAAACAAAAAAGCAAAGAGATCATGTTCACCTGCACTCTTGGATACAAGAAGCAACAGCAGACAGACATAAAACCCAGGCTTTTAAAAGGTGAATACTAATACACTTTTAGCTTTTAGACTGTCTTAAAGTTAAGAATAGTTAATTTACAAAGACTGGAAAGGTCAGTTTAGAGATTCAAAAAACTGAACACTTATTCAGAAGTTACCCACACGAATTCCCAAATGGCGCATGCAATCCTTACTAATATTCAGATTAGTAAGAGGAAAAGGTTAAGGTGTATCATAGAATCATAGTACAGTTTGAGTAGGGAGGGACCCTTTAAACGTCACCTAGAGCAACACCCCTGCAATAAGCAGGGATAGTTTCACAGTAGGTACCGTGGCCCCAAGATGTGTTCTCAAACAAAGCCCAAAATACATGCACAGATTCATGGTGATGTGTAATATATTTCAAAGAAAAGAAGTTCTAAAGCATGCAAACATAATGAAGCCACAAAATATACCAACCTGTCCAGGGATCCTGACAATAACCTTTGCCCAGAGCTGTTCAGGCACAGACATGTTACAGTTTTATGGTGATTTTTAAGTGAAACTAGTAACTGTCCACCTTTTAGTACATCCCATACTTTGACATACCGACCTCCTGTGAAGAGGAAGCACACAAAACAGTCTTACACATGTACACATTTATGTTTCTCTGAAAAAGTTTTCACCTCCTTCAAAGGTACCTTCACCTCGTAACAGTTTTATGCCTACTTACCATCCTCTTCCATTCTATCTCCTGGCACAAGACACATTACAAGCCTGCTCTTTTTTAGGCCATTCTGAGTGGAGCTGAATGATTCACCTATTCTCCATACTTTTTACCAAAAAACCCCCCTATAAACTATGGGGTTACAGTACTCCTGACACAATGGCAAGAAGAGACCAAAAAAACTTGACAACAGTAAGACACAGTCCCATCTTTTCAAAACTTAAGTATGTTCATTCCTTCACTTCAGAAGTGGGCCAATCAGAGCCTGCATTTTGTCATACAAAATATCTTTTGGCTGGGGGGGAGGAGAGCAGCAACTACAAGAGTATCAACGACAAAAACAAAAGACCCCAACTTGCACCTTCAAGGTAAACACAGATTCCTAAGGAAGATATTTGAGAATTCCAACTGTTACATCACTTACCACTTCATTACCAAATTAAACCACCACACAAAAAATAAGCAGCTGTAGGACCACAGAAAACAAATTTGATTTGATTTTATAGAATTACCTGCAGATACTAGAAGTCCTCCAGAGGGGAATAGAAGCACACTCTCCACAGGATGGCCATGTTCTATTGTCATGACACTACCTTTTGTTCGTGCATCAAACAGTTTCACGGTGTGATCATAGGAACCTGCAAGCATCACCGTAAATAGCTTCAGTTTCATAATTTCAAGTATTTCAGGAACTGAAACAGACATGTCCTACCATCTAAAGGAGATCCTGGCTAACAGTAATAGTTTTAAAGCATGCATGTAAAAATACCTTGTGGTTTACATTGGTTTGTCTACAGCCTTTGGGCAACATAAATTTTTCTAATTCTAGCTCTAGCTACACATCAATCCGCAAAAGTAATTTGTTTCATTTCACTTCATTTCACTTCCATTAATCAAGTGTATTTATAACAACAAATACCAGGCAACCTGATAAACCTAGCCTCTTTTTGCCTCCTGAAAAAAGGAATGCTAGTTTTTTCACAGCAGTTTTCCACAGATTACTACAAAGCTACTGCCAGGAAAACAAAGAGCAACTGGTTACAAATAACTCCTCACATTACCTCACGTTTTTGAATCTGACAGTTTTGGGCTGTACAGACTACAACAGAACTAGTTTCCATCTCCACAAAGCTGGTAAAACACTTCAGACACTCCCAGACAAATGATACACTCACGGTATTGTCTAAAATTTTAAAGGTTATTTAGGACAGTTCTGTTAACCCTAACAGGCTAAACCAAAAAGATGTTAAAACTCAGTTCCTGCAGTTTCCCTGAAACATCAATGTGAAGCTTAAAAAGCAAGCAAAAAAGGGAAACAACAAACTAGGTATTGCATAGGCAGACTGATCCTTCATGACTAAAATGCAATAAACAAGAGCCTAATGTACCAAAAATTTATCTTTCTGCATTTTTCTTCAATTCAATCTAAAAGAATAAATAAAAAATTAAATCATACCTGTTATGAAGACATCTGCATTCACTTTACTTGCACAGCCGCATCTCACATAGTCAGTATGTTCACCATATGAGATGATTTCAGTGGCACTTGGAATATCCCACAACTTTGATGAATAATCATCACCACCAGAAAATATTCTGTATTTGTCAGACAGGAAGCCCACTAGATGAACTGGTCTATAAAACAAAGTCCACATTATCCAAAGTTAAAATGTATTAATGTTTCAAGAAGAGTTATTCTGTATGAAGAATTTATTAAAGTACTCTAACTTAGATGTGCAGCGTCTTGTATCAGAAGTCATGAAGCCTCACTTTAGAGATTAAAACACTTTAGTTTTTGTATTTCCAGGTAGAAAAGGATCATGCTGAAAGATGCTTACTTAAGCACTGATATTATATGCCTTAAATGTGATATGTCTTACAGGTTTACTAGAGGCTCATTCAGAAGCTTAATTCTGCATTTGTTACTTAAGAGGTCTGTGGTTAGCACTGTCCTTTGGAAAACATTTACAGTAGTGAATGTTACAGAAATATGTAACAGCAAATTTTAAAGTATGACTGATTTGAACAATCTTCTTGTCCTTGAAAACCACTGCTGAAGTCTTTATTATCACCATAACACCACAACGGATGTTTGGCAGAAAACACAGGCATGCAAATCTTACTGCAGTTAACCAAGTCATTAGAACACAACACCCAATTTGCAAACACAGACCCCAAACAGAAACACTCCCAAGGTCAGTCTGGGTACTTCCCACTGAAATGGGGGTTCTTGTTGCTCTACATAGATAAAATACACATTGGTCTTTCACAGCACAGAAATGTGTTGAAGCATTGTCTTCTCACTGATACTTGAGAGCTCCTATCTTCTTCCCCACCCCACCCCACCCTACCATTACACACTTTTTCTGTTTTGGTTTTTGGGCTTCTTCTTAAGGGATTCCTGCTTTTGCTGGCATATTTCTTTGTTATTTTTGTTTAGACACGTTTTAGAACTCTTTTCCTGCCAGCATCAAATAAAATGCGCTTTTCAGTGCAATGTATTCACAAGACTGTATCTACACAACATATTAAGAGACACCTACCTGAAATAGAAAATGTATTTACTCTTCTATATACTTGATTCATACTTAGAACTTTTTTAAAACTCACTCCAATTTTAAATTTAATTTAAAAATCTACAGCAAGATCTATGTGAGACAGTTGAAAGCAACATAAATCAGTTTTTCAGCACCCAGATTTTCAGCACCATGTGAAGCAGACATATGATTATAATTTCACATAAGTACTGTACATTGGTGAGGCACTGGAACAGGTTGCACAGAGTGGTTGTGGATGCCCCTTCCCGGCAGTGTTCAAGGCCAGGTTGGATGGAACTCTGCACAACCTGGTCTAGTGGGAGGTGTCCTTGCCCTGTGGCAGGAATGCTGGAAGCAGATGATTTTTTAAGGTCAAACATCTGGTCTGTGATGAGCCTGTGACGTGCAAACACAGCCAAGAAGCTTATGCCCCCAAAGGAGACCAACCAATGCTGTCTTACTTGGCATGGCCCTCGAACTGCCTGAGCGGCGCCCTGCCGGCGCTGTCGAAGAGGCGGATGACGCTGTCCTCGCTGCCGGCGGCCAGCAGGTGCCCGTCCTCCCGGTACGTGGCGCAGTACGCCGTGTCCCGGAACCGCGAAAACGTCTTGATGGGCTCCTGCGAGTAGCGGCCATAGATGTGGATCTGCCGAAACAAGAGCACGTCACGTTTTCTCGTGTGAAACCAACTGAAGGACAAGGGTGCAAAAGCCTCAGAAAGCCACTTACCCTCGAGGAGGCTGTGACAGCGTAGTTATACGGTGGCACTGGGGAGAAGTCGATTTTACTTACTGCACCGAATTCCTTTATCTGAACAGGTGTCTAAAAATTGTGATAAAGATCGTTAAATACACATAAGCACACCATCAGCTACGAGAACAACGAAATAAAAGCTGTTCTTCCTACAAAGAGCTCAAAACTCGAAAATACAATGATACTGAGTTTTACTTCTGCCAGGCTACCCCTGCTCTCGTAATTTTTTTCCAATTCACGCATTACAACTGTCACATTAATTATGCGTTTTGAGGTACAAAACTAACTCATACGTGTTTTTAAAAACACTTTAATGCACGAAAGGAGTAAAACAAGCATTCTGGGGCAGTAACTGCGACTGCTGGGTCGCTTCCTACCTTGTATCCCCGCCAGTACAGCGTGTCCTGCGTGATCCTCTCCCCGAGCTTGGGGCACGCCTGCACCACCACCGGCTTGTAGGCGGCCATGGCGCAGTGGGCCGGGGCCGGGGCAGGCGGGAGGGGCTGGGGAGGGCGGACGGGCGCCGGGCACTCGGGACTCGCCGCGGGACACGCTGCGCACAGCGATGGCGGCACCGCGCCTGCCGCGAGGAGAGGCCGCGCCGCCAGCGTCATCAGGGCGCGACTGCCGCCGGCCAATCGGCGGTGCGGAGAGACGTCACTTCCGGCGCTGGCGCTGGCCGGCGGTGGCGGTGAGGCGCGGCCCGAGCGAGCGGCCGTGTGCGCCGTGTGCGCCGTGTGCGCCGTGTGCGCCGTGTGCGCCGTGTGCGCCGTGTGCGCCGGGCGCTGTGTGCTGTGCGCGCGGGGTGCGCCATCCGCCTTCCCACCTTTCCGCCCGGAGCCCGCTGCTCCAGCGAGCGGGGACGGCTACAGGCGTGCCCAGAGCTGCGCGAAGCCCGGCTCCCCCTGAGGCTTCCGGCGGTACTGTGAGCAAGCGCCGGGTATTCTGGGGTTACCTTCATCGGTTTAAAAGGGATTTGGTTTTTCCTGTATGTGTGGTAGAAACTATTTATTTTACTCAGGTTGCGAAAGACATAAAGAGACGTAACGTCACTTTAACTTTTGCTTCAGGTCTGATGTTTTTAGGAAATAAAGTAATCTTTTTGTAGCTTATTTTCTGACTTGGTCTAAATCTGGTTGGTTGTCATGTAGGATTTTTTGTTGCAACTAAGCAAATATTCTGAAACGTCATTTCGATGAAACATCTATTGGCTTAATTATGGAATTTGGTTTAAACATCCAGGTGATAAAATGTAAATGGAGAATTCACTCACTAATTTGTGACAGGAACAAGATTGATGTTTCACCAGTATTTTGACTGTCAAAACTAAATGCCATAAGCTAAAGTGAAGTCTGGTGTGGCTTTATGCATTGTTTTACCGGAATGTTCTTACCCTGTATTATGTCTGTTCTGTTGCAGGTTGTTCAAACAATTGGACTTGGCTGGCCAGAGTCAATCCCAGCTGGAAATGATGAAGCAACATTTGGCGTGAAACTCCTGTGTGACTGAGGTCATGGCATCTTCAACAAACATAGGTGTCGGGGCCCAGTTAATTGTGGAAGAATGTACCACGAGCTACAGCCTCCCACCCATGCCAGACATTAAAGTGGAGCATCAGCTTGACACCAGCACAGAGGAAGGCCCAGCCCAGAGTGTCACCATGGGGATGAAATTCATTTTGCCCAATAGGTTTGATATGAATGTCTGCTCCCGATTTGTGAAGTCTCTGAATGAGGAGGACAGTAAAAATATCCAAGACCAAGTCAACTCTGACCTTGAAGTCGCATCTGTCTTATTTAAAGGTTGAATTTGTGTTACAAGTTATTATCTGTGAACTGTGTCATCCTGTTGTTACTATATTTTCTAAAAAAAAAGCTTTTACATTCTATGTGTATTGATCAGTTTTCTAAGATTTGTTCTTCTAACATTTTTGTTATGTGCTTAATAGATTATTAATGTAAAATTAATTTTCTCCAAGTTTATTTTTATATAATATTTTAAATGTTTATATCAATTGAAAAAGCAGTGGCACAAAAAGTTAACGAGAGCTGATGCTGATTGTGAAAACAAGCTGCTTTTCCTGCAGCATATGCTGCTTCACAGAGCACTACAGAAAGCACTATAAGATCATTTCAGCTTCAGTAGCTTTCAGCAGCGTGTTGTATGTTTACACCTGTGTGATGAAAAATAACATAGGCCATGTGTGTTTTATCACTGTGGCTATACAAAGCCTCCAGTTGTAGGAATGGGCTTGCCAGTGTAGCTACACAGTACTAGAAAGCAAATGCTGCTGCAGGTCTGAGTCCCTGCAGCTAATCCAGATGTTGCTGGGCAACTTCATCAGAACGGATCCATGCTTTTTCATGGCTGAGGATATTGATACAGGGCAAAATTAAGGCTTCCATCTACTTTCCCTTAACAGCTGTGGTTTCTAGCATTTACTGTCATATTTCAGACTGTTAGTGGTGTATCTTTTCATGAAGTTCATGTCACCTATTTGCTGTAAGTAACAAATGCAGACACAGGCCTGTTTTGAATTTTGATGCTTCTATGGACTTGTGTTGTTTAGCTGCAGCTCAGCCATTGTAGTTTTCAAACTATTTTTGATTTGCCCCAAGTGCTCACTAGCAGAGCTGTAAGTCTGAGTGGCAGATTTAGACCTGTGAGCAATAGGATTGTTTTTCTGAGGGAACAGTTGTAAATCACTTAGAAGTAGTCCAGAAAATCCAGGGACCACAGGTCAAAATCTGTGGTAGGACTAGTAACTCGATGCAGTCAGCTGTAGCTCTTTGATTGGCAAACGAAATGTAATTTCGTTTTCATCCTGTTACACTCTACTTCTTTAATTAGTTCTTTCTGTGAATTTGTGCTTGCATTTATGGTTACAAAGTTCTCTATGGTGTTAATTCAGTTAGTGTGTTAATTAGCTTCCAGTCATTAATTACTGGTGCACACTGGTGTCAGATCAATTAAGCCAATATGAAGTTTAATCCTTCAGTATGTCTTTCCAGTATTTAATCAGTTAGCTTTTTAAAAATTGCTTGGGCTTTTCAGCTACTTCCAAATGCAGCTTTTGACAATTAGAAGCCAAGACAACATGTAAATATGTTCTGTAATAAAATGCCATTAGTTTCTAAGAGAAAGCAAGAAAAGAAGGAATACATCAGCAGTGAGTGATTTCCTGAATTCTAAGTGGTACCCTGCTGTTGCATTTTATGTAAGTTAGTGAGGAACATCTCTTGTTGCTGGATAAGTACTCATCAGGCATTCATAATGCTGTTAAAATTTCATCCAGGAGTGGAAAAAGCCCTGATGACAAAAGTTAATGAAGGTTGTCTCCACTCATGCCATGGACTGATTAGAGATCAGGCAAAGGCTGAGCAGGTACCTGACTGCATGTTGGACCAGAGCTGCATCATGTTATTGCCTTGGAGAGTGTCTATAAGGAGATGACAGGTTAAGTGGAGCCTTTTTACCTAATAAATCCATGCTAGGCATGTTGAAAAATCTAGACAAAGGCTTGCCTCATTTGGAGACCAACTTGTTTCTGGGTAACGTTATGCCGTACTGGACATCTGAAGTAGCAGAATTGATTTATGCTAGAAATTTATGCAGCCCTTTATTCAGCTTTCACAATACTCAGTGGAAAAAGCACACGTCACAAAGCTTTCTTAACATGGATTTTAGAGGTCTAGTGATACTGGTTCTTTACAGTTTGACTCAGAATCTATGGCTTGCTTTTAATACTCTTATTAGTACTGAAATCCTGTCTCTGTCTTTTGTTCAATGTAGCTGAATGCAACAGCCACACTTCTCCTTCCCCTGGTATCCAAGTAAGACATGTTTATACTCCATCAACTACTAAGCATTTCTCACCAATAAAACAGTCAACTACACTAACTAACAAACACAGGGGAAATGAAGTCTCTACAACACCTCTGCTTGTAAACTGTAAGTATCTTCTGCCTTCCTATTGGTAATTCTTTTGTGAATTGTATGTTGGATGCTTGACAGATTTATCCAGTTTTTTCTTTGGTGTTGCAATGAACTTTAAGGTAGGAAGAAAACACTGAGATAGTCTTGTCTAATTTCACATGGGTCCAACCATAAAATAGTCATCCACCTGATGTATGGAATTCGTGACTGAAATTTATTTTCCAAACAGAATCTAATTCTTGATTTAAAAAGCATAGGTAAGGGTTTTTCTGATTATTTTCTAAGTTGTAAGTTAATGTACTTTATGCACATGTTTTCAGAACTTGTGCATCTTGTAAAATTTATTAAAATTAGATTGGGTTTTTTCTGAGTTGTCAACCATTTTCTTTATAAATTAATTTGCTGTAATTTACTTTGTCAGTAAATTATTTCCTCTATAAATTACAAGTCAGGTTTCTTTTTAAAGAAACATGCTACTTGCATGGGAAAAATTCTGGACCAACAGTGTAGGCCACTGAACAAAATATGCCATCTTTCTGAACAAACAAAACTTTCAGGTAGTGACTTGGAAGAGGATAATGAACATTTACAATTTGTGTAATCATTAGCTAATTTTGTTACTATATAATGTGGATAATTTATTATGTATCGCGTCCTGTGCACCTTTCAGACCTGGTCCAAGTTGCAGTTATCAAAACCATGCACCCATGGAGTTTTTTTTCTTCATAATCTCTGAAATAACAAAAAAAAAAAAATCCTGCAGTCTTTGTCAACTCCACTATATGTCAAGTAGTATATAGTTTTGTAATGTCCAATCTATTCCACATTGCAATGTGTGAGAGTCACACTAGAAGCTTCCTTTGCTGAGTATCAGGACAAGCTTTCTGGTGACTTAAGTGTGATTTTTAAATTAAACATCCTTAATTTATCAAAAGATGTTTATTTTCATTTGATAAATGGTCTTAATGTGATCTTGGTTGCAGACCAAATAGCAGAAAAGCGAGCATGCTGCTTTGTGAAGAGTCAGTGTGGGAAATATCTTTGCTTTCAAGTATGACTTCTGCATTGGTTTAAAATTTACCTAAACCTGTGAAACTCCTTGGAAAAATTTCCATTTTTAAGAGTGATTTCAGTTCAGAGCATAAGGTGAAATTATCTACACTCTCAAATCCGAGTTCTGTACTGCTGAAGCCAATGGACATGTTATGGTCAGCTCCAAACAGAGCAGAATGAAAACTGATACATGTAACACATGCTTTTGCTTCCTTTTTTTGCAGCTTTATCAGTTCATCAGCTGGCTGCTCAGGGAGAAATGTTGTATCTGGCCACACGTATTGAACAAGGTGAGACAGAAAGAGGTTAAATGCCTTCCTTTGTAATTTGGGCCAATTATATGCTATTGTGCTTGACCTTTCCACCAAAGCTGTATTTAAAAAAAAAAAAAAAACAGCTCCTCAATTCTGGTACAAATTGAAGGTCATTTAAGGTATCTGTTCATTACAGATGTGGAGTGTTGTTTTGCATCAGTCTGTTATCCACTCACTGTATGATTTGCATTTTGAATTAAAACATTAGTAGGAATAGGTAATCCCTTCCTCTCCCTGCTCCCTAGCTGTATAGGCAATCCGTGCAAATAAGAAAGGAATAGGTTAGTTCTGTCACAGCAGTTAATTTTATTTTATTTTTAAATTATCTTTGTAATTTAAAACATATTTCTATTATCATGGCTTTCTGACTTTAACCTGCATGTTGCTAATTTATGCCGTGGCTCACACCTGCAATATAATAGTACTTCACATTCTGAGTAATGTGGCATTTGTGTGTCCATAGTATATATGCAAAATTTCAGCTCTACCTAACATATTTATTACTTTAGTAACATTAATTCTATATTCTTACTGTACTAATAGTAATCATCCATGCTTTAAGTGCATCCTTGTTGAAATGTTTACTGGAAAGCAGGTAATGAGTCAGTCTAAAACCTTGTAAAGAGCCATGTATATGAAAAGGAAATTAATTCTGGAGTGTCCATAGTGGTTAAAAATGCTTTTTTTGGTGCTATGATAAGCATGGTATTTTTGAAACACTTAGATATTAAAAATCCCACCAAAATATTTGTCAGGTAATTGTTAAGTCCTTTTTTTCCTTCTTCCAGCTGCAATATGTATAGACCTTAATTGTTTTCACAGACCACCCTGTTGATGACATAAACTTAGTGGGGAAGGGAATTGTTTTATCCATATTGCTGTACAAATTCATTATTTACAAGGTTGTGTGGCTCACTCTATTGAAAAAAAACCCAGTCTACAGTAGAATACAGGATTTACCTTGTTATTTTTCAAACATCCTTTATCTCTTTTCCAAAGGTGAAGCTTGGATTACAGACAATTTGTAATATTTCTGAGTAAAAACAGAGTTTGATTTATAGAGCTTAAAAACTTAAATTTTATATTATTTAACTAAAGGCTGAAATTTTACTTTGGTCAGTTGGATGTGGTTTTTTTTCTTGGACAGAGATAGTACCACGACCACTGAGACAGAATTGTGTTTTTAAAGTTGAGAGTGACTTCTAGGTCGCACTGGTTCCTGGTGAATAAAAGTTACCATGGATACATCAAGAAATTTCAGCAGCTGATAAAGTGCATTACTGAAAGGGATTACTAAGTTACATGTTTTTCTCTGAACAGAAAATTTAATCAATCATAAGGATGAAGAAGGATTTACCCCTCTGATGTGGGCTGCAGCTCATGGGCAGATAGCAGTAGTGGAATTTCTCCTCCAGAACGTAAGGAAAAAAAATCGCAAATTATTTTGAATTTATTTACTCTTTAGTTTGTTTTGCCTTCCTAAGTTTGTCAATGCTGCTACAAACTCCAAAGTTTTGAAGTTAAGGTCTATACAAAACCTATAAAACCTCAAATTTGCTTTTTTTTTAAATTGATACTTTATTTCAGGGTGCAGATCCTCAGATTCTGGGAAAGGGGCGAGAAAGTGCCCTCTCACTGGCCTGCAGTAAAGGATACACAGATATTGTCAAAATGCTGCTCGACTGTGGAGTTGATGTCAATGAGTATGACTGGGTAAGACTCTAGCTTGAGTTTAAGTCAGAGGGTGCTTTGGTCAGAAAATTGAAGCAAGACATAGCACTGATTTGGCTTTAAAAATTGTTCTACCTCTTCTGAAATACCTGAGAGTTTCAAAACTTCCACACGATAAGAGAAGTTGGTGCTACTGGTTCTTGGTAGAAAGGGAATGAGAATAATGCTGACTTCTTGTAGAAGTGTGGTCTTACAGTTTGAATAGTAGACAAAAAAGATGAAAAGGTGTGAAGATCTAAAACAGAACCTAATTTTTATAAAACCTAGGAAGTCTCTTATTGGTACATGGAAGTTGCATTGGTATGTTAAGGAGTTACAGTTGCAGACTGCTTAATCATAAAGTGTCTGAGGCATTTCTCTGCTTTTGCAGAATGGAGGCACACCCTTACTATATGCAGTACATGGGAACCATGTGAAATGTGTAAAAATTCTTCTTGGTAAGCAGACTGTCCAAAACAAATTAGCAGTAATTTCTATTGTCAGTTCTCATTGCCAGAAATACAAGATTGTTTCTATTCCTGTTTTATATAGAAAATGGTGCTGATCCAACTATTGAAACAGATGCTGGCTATAATTCCATGGATTTGGCTGTAGCCTTGGGCTATCGGAGTGGTGAGTATTGCACATGTAAACCCTTTTTTAAAACCTTTAATTTTTAAAGCTCCTCATTTATGGAGCTGCTGTAATGATTAGAGATTTTGCAGCTCTTTATATGTTACCTAGGTCCTAACAAGTCTCTTAAATGTATCAGGCTAAAATGGGTGGGACCTTCCATTCTTGTATCAGAGCATCAGGTACTTAATAAGAAAATGTTACTGACCTAGATCTGTATCAGTGGACAGAAATAATGGTGTTAAGGGCTGATGTAGCCATGATTTAGACCAGGCTGAGCTGCTCCCTCACCCTGCATGAAGGAGTGTGTTAGTGGACAGTGGTAAGAGGCCTGCAGCCCTCCTGAACCCCTCATCCTACCTGCCTGACATGATGTGATGTAGTTTGCAAAACTTTCTCCAGTCAGATCAGCTCTAGCTCTAGTTTGTTTTGAAGGCAGGCAGTAATCAGTGAATTATACTATATCATTTGGTTATGGAAACCGGAAGCAAAGGGAACTCCTTGTTGGTTTTTCCCCTCATTTGAGGCTGCCTTCATTTTGAAAGCTGTGAAATGTCTGCCATTACAGAAATGAATCGAATCAAAAAGTAAGCCCAGCACTGGATGTGTAGCTTCTCCAGGCAGAGCTTGCACTTATGAATGAACCAGTGTCATGGTTTATCCCCAGCCGGCAGCTAAGCCCCAGCAGCTGCTCACTCATTCCCCCACCAGAGAGACCAGTGAGAGAATCAGAAGGGTGCAAGCTGGAGAACTCATGGGCTGAGATAGACAGTTTATTAGGAAAACCAAAGGCTGCCCACACAAGTAAAGCAAAGCAAGGAATTTATTCACTAATTAAATATGAATTAATTCATAATTAATTCCCATGGGCAGGCAGGTGTTCAGCCACCTCCAGGAGAGCAGGGCCCCATCACACATAATGGTTACTAGGGAAGACAAAACTCTGTCGCTCCAAACGTTCCTCCTTCTCCCCACTTTATACACTGAACATGATGCCACATGATCTGGAATATCCCTTTGGTCAGTTTGAGTCACCTGTCCTGGCTGTGTCTCCTGCCAGCCTCCCAAGCACTCCCAAAGCCCTCACCAGTCTGGCAGTACCAAAAGCAGAAAAGGCCTTGGCCCTTGCTTAGCAATAACGAAAACATCTCTGTATTATCAACCCTGTGTTCAGTGCAAATCCAAAACACAGTCCCATGCCAGCCACTGGGAAGGAAATTAACTCTACCCCAGCTGAAACCAGCACAACACAACTCATAGATGTCTAGATACAAGACTGCTTCAAGACCTCAAAGTGTTTCACAGAGGAAGTTTCTAATAAGTGGTTTTGCCTACATTCTGGTTGTAGGCTAAAATTTTGCTTACCATGTGCTATCAGCCTATTCAAACCAGAGAACAGATGATAACATAGTGGTGCTGCACTATCCTCCTATCCCAAGACTCCCAAAAACCATCATCTGCCTTACTGGGTGTACTGTTCTTGCATTATATAAGGCGTTTATTTTCTGAAGGAACGCAGACTTTCTTCACAGAATGAATTTTTACACATCTGGTTTTTATTAAATGATTGTACAGGACAAGTAGGTATCTGCCAGAAAAAACAGCATCACCCTAAAAATAAAAAAAATACCCCACTAATTAACCTCTTTCTCTGCTTTAGTTCAACAGGTTATTGAGTCTCATTTATTAAAGCTACTTCAAAATATCAAGGAATAATCATTGGGTCTTCTGCCAGGTGCCACTTCTTGGGTTGGAGGCTTGAACGGCTTTTTAGCTCTGTTAATGGTGACAAGAGATGGTTGTTTTGTAACTTTACCTCAGTTCAACTATTTGCTGGTTTTAGTTAAGCTTTTAGTATTCTTCCTATTCTTTCCCTGTTGTTAATACAAATATGCAATGTCATCCTTTCCTTAAATATATTTTATATAATTTTACAAGAATCAGTTGTCGTGCATGAAAAACTTTGTATATAAACCCAGTTCTCACCATCTAAATATTTACACTGTGGGCGGCACTATGCCAAGTGTCCTAGTTCATCATGTCGTTGATACATATTTACAGGAAGATACGTGTTTAGATATTGAGGTATATCACCACAGAAGACAGATATCCTTACTGTTAATAATACCAAAATGTGCACTGTCTGTGAAGTTTTTGAGATCCCCAGTTAATATTTATCCTGGCTGGAGCCAGGACAGGGTTCATTTTTGTAGTAAGGGGCAGGGGGAGGGGGGTGTAGCTAGGACCCAGAGGTTATTCTGTATCACCTCATCTCCTTGCTAAGAGCAGGAGGAAGTCCCAGGGAGAAGGGGTTCTTTCCAGTCAGGGTGGACTGGCTGTGGTGGTGTCAGGTGGAGCTCTGCAGGGAGCATTTTTGCATGTGAATTGCTCTTTTGTACATTTTTGTTATTAATATTGCTACTGTTAATGTTTGTTTTCTTACCTCATTGCTGTTTCCAGTAAATTTTTCTTATTTAACCTGTGATCTTTACCTTTTGTGCCTGGAATTCCCCATTCTATCTCACCCCAGGGGAAAGCAGAGAGGGAGTGGGCAGGCAAGCAAGCAGCAGTGTGGTTTGAGTCTCAGTGGACAGTACCATTCCTAAACCATAACAGTCTTGTTTGGGGACCCAGTATGGGGCAGGAAGGATTGACATTATGGAACCACCTAGAAAGGACTGGAAACAAATTTGAACCGAGCATTTGCTCTATTAGGTAGGGAGCTACTGGTCACAATGTTGTTTGGTCTGTTGGTGTGGGTGTTGTACTTAACCGTTTATATATTCTTGTCTGTCCCCCTCCTGATGCTATTTTTCAGAGCAGTGAGAGGGATCAGGATTGTTCTCTTGCTGGTCTGTGTGACATCAGTTTATGAAATGGTAACATCAAGGGCAATGAGGGTCATTTGGGATGTGTATTCAGTACTGCTCTCCTACTCTTACCTCAAACATTACATTTTGGGAGTCCATTAATAGTCATATCTGGGGTGGGGAACTGAAGAGACAATTTTTCTCATCTTTTCATTCCTGTAACAACAGCTTTTGAGAATTTTGAATTACCTTTGGGTGTTAAGGAAAGCATGTTCGTGTTGCTAAGTCTGCCAGGCCTCCTCAGTGTAGTCTACGTCATGTTTAGATATTTCTAGGGAGGTTATCCAGAGATCTGCCCTGAGGGTGGATAGTCATGAGTGGCATGGAATGTGGGAGAAAATGGGCCAGCTTTTGAAGGATTTTTATGCTCCAATGGTTTTGGAAGTCCACCCCTGAACAACTACAGGATCCTGATAAAGTGGCAGGGTATGTGAAGGAAAACTGCCGCGTCAGTTTCAGAGAGGCACAAAGTTATGCAACCTGCTGGGCCTTGGCCACTGTTTCCTGGTCACTGCTTGTCCCTAAACAGCACCCTCGGGAGGAGGAGGAAGGCAGACCAACAGGTACTGTGGCCACTCAAACTGCACTGAACCAGAGGAACAACCTCTGCTGCTAGCAGTTGCCCCTATACCGAAGAAATCCAAGATCAAATCAGTTCACACAGTAGGGCTGAGGAGGAAGCAGGGCCCTCCTGACAGGAAGAAGAGGCAGAGCCAGCAATAATCACTCGATTTCCATCCTGGGTGAGCTGTGAGATATGCAAGAAGATTTCAGCCACCAGTCAGGAGAGCCCCTGGTGACCTGCCTGGTCCAATGCTGGGATATTGCAGCCCATGAAACGAAACCAGCTGGTAGTGAAGGCAAGTAGCTGGAATTCTGTCCTGGGATGTGGGCACTGACAAGGGGATTGGGAAGAGGACACAAACTCAGACCCTGGAGGTGACTGCTGTCAAGCATGAAGGAATGGTACTCTCAAGGATGATTTAGTAGTGCACCCAAGAATGTGGAACACCATGGAAAAAGGTATCCAGTACCTGAAAGAATTAGCTGTGCTGGAGGTAGTCTATAGAGATTTGAATAATGAGAAGATAGATCCTTTTGAGTGTATTAGAGTGAAAAGACACTGAATGATCCATGGTTTTATATATATGTGTGTGAGTGTGTAAGGTTTGTTTTAGAACAGTTTGGTTGCAATGGAAAGGAAGTATGTAGCTATTTTTGTTATTGTTATCTATAGTAATAATATAGAAGTACCACTGAAGAAAATAAGGAAGGAAGGAAGGAAAAGAGTAGAAAGGTATTACCACTATGAATCCAGTGACAAGACTTGATTGTTGTGATTTAGATGTCCTTTGGTTAAACTGACGTTCACAATCTTCTGGTACCCTGACTGCCAGTGCTGGGATGGATGTTCAAAGAGGAAGTCCCCCCTCCATGTCATGCCACCAAAGCTGCATGGACTAAGTGGGTCTCACTGATCACACAGCTTGGTGTGCCTCCAGTTCTCTCTAGTCTGCCCCAGGGGGAGGGGAGTCTTAGTGAGCAGTGTGTGGCTTCAGTGGGAAGACTTGACAGTACCTGATTTCTTTGCACCTGCCTTCCACTTGTAGTCATGAAACAGCTAGCCAGGGCATTATAGGTTGAAATTTCCTCGGTACAAGAAAATCTAATTGCAGGTATAGAACTCCTAGCTCCTAAATGTCCTTCATGCAGTGGCTGAAAGCAGGTATCAGCTGCATGGGAAGAGAAGCCACTGGGACAAATGCACTACAGCATTCTTCAGCCACAGTGCAGTTCTTTGGATCACAGAATATCTGAAGTTGAAAGTGAGTATAAAGATCATTGAGTCACATTCCCTGCTCCTTGCAGGATCATCCCGATGGGCCCCTTTCAACTTGAAATATTCTATGACTACCTCAAACTAAACCATATGACTAAGCATCATCTAGATCCTCATTGAACACTGACAGGCTTGGAGACCATTTTCCTGGGAAGCCTGTTCCAGTGACCAACCACCCTCTCAATAAAGTGTCTTTCTCTCGCACAGTCTGAATATTCCCCTGATGTAGTTTCATTTCATCTCCTTGTGTCCTTTCTCTGGTCACCAAAGAGGAGATCAGTGCCTGCCTCTCTGCTTCCTCTCATGAGGAAATTGTAGGCTGCCCTAAGGTTACCTCAGTCTCCTCTAGACTGAACAGACCAAGTGTCCATAGCTGCTCTGCATACAGCTTCCCCTCAAGGCCCTTCACCGTCCTCATGTCCCTCCTTTGGACACTCTCCATTAGCTTTATATCTCTCTCCCATTGTGGCACCTAAAGCTGCCCCCAGCACTGGAGGTGAGGCTGCCCCAGTGCAAAGCAGAGCAGGACAATCCCCTCTCTTGCCCAACTGGCAATGCTGTGCCTGATGCCCCCCGGACAGGGTTGGCTCTCCTGGCTGCCAGGGCACTGCTGACTCATGTTCAACTTGTCTCCAACCCAAACCTTCACATCTCTTTTTGCAGGGCTGCTCTCCAGCTTCTTGCCCTCAGTCTGGGGAATGTCCCAGCATAGTTGTTTAGTTATAACAGCAATTATGCTTTTGAATTTAGTTGAAAAAAATCAAACAATGTTAACTGGTTTTCTGGGACTTCTGCACTTTCACAAAGCTACAGTGAATGATAGGACATAATAGTTTTGCACAAATAATAGATAAGCTTTAGAAAGAGGCTTTTCAGCAGCTCTTCCCCAACAGTACATGGGGTTTTTTCCCATGTCGTGTTCACGGTTCCAAGCATTTCTCCATTGTATCCACTAGAGGTCTGGCGTCCAGTGACATCCATACACCCCTAATCCCTGCCTTTCCTCCCCAGTCCATGGGTAGTGAGCCCAACCCAGCCTCCAAGTTCCTGTATTTCTTGTGTAGTCTCTCTACCGTGCTTATTTTTTTCTATTTGAAAATAATCCATACATGAAGGAAATGAATACTGAGAAAAGGGACTTGGAAGGCTGGAGAACAATCCAGACAAGTTCTGTGAGTCAGAGCCAGAGAAATAATGAATTAAAAATGCTAACTTTGAAATAATGAAGTGACTGAATATACAAAAGGGGAAAATGAAGAAAAAAATTCCAAACCTATATGTATTAAACTTGAATTTCTGGCTAAATTTCTCTCTGACTCTATGTACTGAAACATCAGCGGTATGTAGAAGGTGTACATTAGGTCAGAATTACCTCTCAAAGGTTGTGCAAGACCCAGTGCAGAGATACAGTTCTTTCATGAAGCTGACACCTGAAGTAGGATTAGCCTTAGGGGAAATGAAGCAAAAAAATGTAACTGACCTTGCAGGTGTTGGTGAAATTCTTCCTCCATTATCTGTGTCCCAGGCTTTGACACCTCTATTCTTATGTAGCGTTTGCACCAGTTTTATTGTATCATGCCTAACTAAATCAGATGAAAGAAACAGCAAATCTGCCATGCCTTGGAAGCAAGAGAGAAAAAAATGTTTCATAATCAAAATCCAGAAAAGTATGTCTCTTGTAGGTAATTTTCAAGTAAAATAACATGAAGTGGCAATTACTGTAAAGTTACATACTAAAAATACTGAGACTTAACGCCCTTGTAAAATCAAATGCTGAACTTCCACATTGCTGAAAAGCAATGCAAATAAAATACAAATTGTGTTTCCTTGAGATACCATAACCAGAGCCATTTTTTCTTAAATTGCAAGACATCTCATCATGCATCAGTATGCACAGAGAACTGCGCATACTGAATACAGAATTTCCTTTTTCTGTATTATTTGTATTATAGGAAAGTACTTCTTCTAAAATGAACCTTCAATATCTGCTTTGTCTTGAATTTCAGTCAGCAATGAGATAATATATAGGAAATAAAACTGAATAATTTTTAACTATTGCCTCAAAACATATCTTAGAAAATGCATTTTTTAATTTTATGTGAAGACATTGGAATAGAGGAATGTCAATTAGGACAACAAAGTTTAAATTTTTTTTACTATGTTTACAAAGGTGAAGATGGTAATCTTGCAGAAGCCATCTCCTCCATTATGAGTCCTTTCTCTGTGTAACATTATGTGCTAAGGGAACATGGAATTGAAGCTTTTTGTGGCTCTTTTGAGGGCCCTGTAGGGACCAACCAGCACTATTTCATAAACTATGATTCACACACCCTGAGGAAAACTTAGTCAAGAGTTAGCAAACAGGAAAAAAAATCTATGCAAAGAAAAACTTTACTCACAGGAAAAAAATCCCTGTGTAAAAAGCACAGACAACTGTTGGTTACGTAATATTAACAGCATGCTTCACTCCACATACTTTGTGTTTCTCTGAGGCACAACAATGAATTTTTGTTTCTCTTGGTGTAAATACTTCTCAGTATTCATTTTTCTTTGTTTATAGTGATAAAATTTGTAAGTGTTGGGAATTTCAGCATTGGTTAAGTGTTTTGAAAGGTCAGTCTTCTGATTTTGTTCCAGTGAACGATTTCTGTAGCCTCTCATGAGTCAGAACGATTTCTGTAGTCTCACTGATGGCAGTGAGAAGACACTACAACTTACCTTTGAACCACACCCATGGGTCCAAAGGCAGCAGTGTTTCCTTGTCACAAGACCAGAGGAGTTTGAAAATCCTGCAGTCAGAATCTTTATTCCAAGTCTATTCTTTTCCAAAGCTTTTACCAAAAGCTTTTGCTAATGTAATTTCTTACAGTAATTGTTAATCTTTTACATTTGAACTTGAATGATAGTATGCTCTCTTTCAGAGTACTAAGGTATATGTATCTATAATAAGTTGCTTTTCCTGATTAACTAAATTATTTTTTGCCAAATTCAATGTGCATCATGCAAACACAGATGCCATGAACTCTGCACACAAAGCAGATTGCCAACAGTTTCGTGTAGTAGTAACAGCCAAATGCTTCAGAACTGCACAAAGTCTTTGTCTTATTCATTCCCGTTTGACTTTGCAGGGTATTCTGGTTAATCATGTACAATGTTAGCATTACTATTTGCATGTAAATTTGATGAGCACTTTGTAACACTCTTCCCTGTCTGCTCTGGTTTTCCCTGGGGCTGTTACTAGTTCCACTCTGTTGCCTTCTTTGTTCATCTGTCTTGTACTTTGAATTCCCCACTTGTATTTCTGAGACAGTTACAGAAAGCAGCAACCTCCTGCCAGACCTTCCCAGGGTAGAGCATAATCTCTCTTTGGCCCTCCTGTGGGCTTTTCCTTGGTATTAAAAAAAAAAAAAAAAAAAAAAAAGTCTGTATCCTACACTTCCTTATGCCACACAGAGAGCAGGTGCCCACAGCAGGGAGCCAACTGATGAAAGATGGGGCCTCTGCTCCCCACCTTTTCCATGATCCAAGCGAGATGATCACAGCTCCCCACTGTGGCACTAGAGGCAAATTCTGTCCCAGGGCCATGATGGAAGTGCCCCATGCACTCTTTTTTTTTTTTCCCCAAGAGAATACAGCAGTTGGTAACCCAGTGGTATTCCTGCAGTAAGAAATAATGCTCCACAACTCCAAGATGAAAATCAGCCACTGAAACTTACTTCTACTCAACTGAGAAACAACATGATACAAACTTTTACTTACAGCATGTACCACTTGTGCATTTCCAGAGCAACTTCACTGTGCCTTGGTCCTACAGTCTACCTTTAAGTAATCTTGGATCTCACTTCTTTAAACCCTGATGATGCTGCTTAGCTCACAGCCTGCAGAAATAGCCATAAACTAATGCCAGAACAATTACTCATTTTCCACAACTGTTTTATAACACTACGTACAACAACAAATGTCAGAAGTAGAGCAACCATGAAAGTTTATCCTAATTCTAGGTGACCTGTTTTGGCTAAGCAGTTCACATTCACAGCTCTAGCCTACCCCTAGCATCAACCAGATGTAACTCTATACTCTCATGAAACTGGAAGAAATAAGGGATAGGAAAAAAAACCCTAAAAGAACAACTGTATTTACTGAGATGATAGCCTCAAATGTGTTCTGCATTTTTAACTAGAAAGCTGATGTCAGGGACATTCCAGCAGTTTTTCCTGAACACAGTGGACCAGACTTTTTTCCTTTATAACAACAGTATAAATCACTGGAGTGCAGACACTGCCCATCACTAGAATGATCATCATTAGTATTGTTATAGCAGTTTCGCTTGCATGCACCTCCTGCTGTGCAGCACATAATGCTTTCAGGAAGTACACTGCTCCATCTGGCAATGAATGTATAACTGGGTGAATTAGGAATCCAGTCACTTGGAACTTTAAAGATCAAGATATTGTATGGGGTTAGTCCTAGGAATGACGTCTGAATAGATCTTTCTGTTGAGGGTTATTTGTCACCAAATTAAGCTAGCAACTCTCCAGGCATACAGGACTGTAAAGCATGTCAGTCAGTCTTCAGCAGATGAGCAGTGATGAGGCCAACCATGTACGCAGAAATCAGCAGGGAAGATTGCAGAGCCCAGCAGAAAGGCAGATGTAAACTGGACACAGCAACAAGGTGGATTACAGCTGTGGGACTGCACTGTACAGCTCATCCTTTTCCTGCAAGAACAAACCTAAGTAATCCCTAAATAATCCTCTGAAAAAAAAAATCCTGACCTGCATTGTGGGAGATACTGTTTTGATTCATTATGTAAATCAACTGTACATGCTTTTTTTAGCACTGAAATCAAAGCGTAGCAAGTACAGCCACATCACATGCTTTTCACAACCTACAAATTTTTCTAGCACACCAGCATTTTTATTCTATAAATAGAAACTAGAGCTTACAGAACAGCATCACGTTCACACCAGCTCTAGTATGTATCACTGCCAAGCATTTTAGGAGGACGTATCATACCATCCAATGGCTGGACTCAACCTTTGTGCATTATTGTCAGCTAAAGGACACTGAATAATATGCAGTCTGGGGGCAAATTTGGTATGCCAGAACTTACTCAGGCTTCTAGTACCATGGAAAAATAGGCAAGCTTTAGCTAAACCACATAGGTCCCTCCACCCCACTTCTGTAGCCTCTAGGCTACACCTAGACTGTCTTAAATGTTACAGCCTAAGGGATTTAACACACGGTTGTTTGTGAAAATACATAATAAAAATAGCTTGCTCATCTACTCTGCAGCTGTGGTATAATGTCTATCCCAAATACAGGGTAAGATCACAGGCATAACAACACTGCCATTGTCTCCAAAAAGGCTTTTGTTTATAAGCATTATGATTTGTTTATAAGCATTATTATTTTTTACATAAAACATGGTTTCAAGAAGGTCCACAGCATCCCAGAAAAATACATTGGTTTATCTTTGAAGCCTTACATCCCCACTGGAATTTAATTTAATTTACATCCTACATACATTGTCTGTCTGTCAAATATGCTGCATATCCTGATGAAACCAACGTTATCAAGGTGGGACATAATCAGGAGTAAAAACACCATCGGGTTTTGAAATAAATAATCACCTAATTTTCAAGGTACAAATTATCAAAATAGGACAATGCTAAAATATGAGGAACAAATATAATGAGAGTAAAGGGTCTGCTGTAGAAATGCAAGGGCTGTCACACTAAAGCAGAATGACAATCCATCTAGAATACAGCTCCTGACAGAGGTCAGCCTCGACACCAGTGTATATGTGCACAAGGTCACATCTAAGCAAGTCTGAATTTTGTATGCTGGTGGAAGATGATGACTCAGTGAATCCTGAGACCTGTAAGCTACTCTAGCTTCTAAACAGTAAAAACAACACACATACATACATCACCCCCCAAAAAAATCTTAAAGAACATCACCCCCGGGTAGTAATTACTGGAGCATGAAATGCTACAGATGTACATGGGGATTGTTTATCCAAATGCTGCCCCCAACATATGCTAAAGGCAAACCCCAGCTGCATGAGCTGGCTGTGCTGGTTCCATACTGTTTAGGAACTTGCCTAAACTAGAAAGAACTGTACTGTCTACTGATTCCTAATGTTAACTGGCGCAACGCAGCCAGGAGGGAAATAAATGAATTATCAAATTAACTCCTCCCTGCTGCTTTGGATACCAACTGTCCCTGGGACAAAAACTTGTAATGGACACTTCAAATCAATAAGCCTGCCACTCTGCTGACACAATTGTTCATTTTTTTTCACTTCATCTCATTTTTATTTTAGGTTTGAATCCTACAAACACACATGTTCACTCATGTTCACAAATCACTCATGTTCACTACCTTTACAGGATCAGGAGCCTTGAGCCATAGCTGTCTCTCACCATATGTTTACATAAGTCTCATGCCTGGCAGGGGCAGACGAATGCCCCTACTGTAACACAACAAAATGAGTTGACCTGTACAGGTGAAGCTAAACAGTGTCAGAAATCAACACAAATGCAGAAATCTTAAAGATGTAGTTCTTCATTATAAGTATTGTAAAAATGGTTCCTAACCACTCAAGTCTGCTCACTGTGCATCTTAGCTATGTTACTCCCCTACGTGACTCTAATGAGGCATTATCACTTTTAATTCCTCCTGGTCCTGCAGAGGCAACAATACTGAAGAGACAAGGAAGGTATTAATCACTGCATACATTTTAACACCATTCTACTGTACTGTGACTACTAGTCACATTGTGCAATACCACAGATGTCATGTCAAACACCAATGTCACACAGCTGACATAGATTTTGGCACCTCCAACCATCTTATTATCTTTCTTCCTACAGTCACAAGACGGCAAGAAGCCCTCCCACATCTCAGTTGGGTTCTTAAAGATGGTAGTAGTCTTGCTTACATACAGTTCCTAGAAATCCATCACAAAACAGCAGCTCAGAAGAAGCTACTGTCAAGGGATCTGACTGTCAAGTTCTACAACTTCTACATCTGCATGTGCCTGATGCAGGTACAGGAAATAACAGGAAAGAACAGCAAGACAAGTCACAGACCCTGGAGCTGTGGCTTAAACCCACAGCTCCTTCTGTTTCAGTTGATACTTTCAACAACTTCAAACCTTGCCTTATTGCATCATTTTTAACTCAGTGAAAACATGCAGGAGCAAACACTTGCCGTAAGTTATTGGTGGTGAAGCAGGATACTTGATCAGGTGTACAAGGGTGAAATTTTTGAGACTCCAGCCTAAACCTGTTAGACATTATTAACTCAGGTACAACTTATACTTAGGTTAACTCCAGGTGCATGCTAAAAATTTGGAGTAGGATAAAACCCACAACTACATTTTTCCAGAAACAAAAAACCACTGTTCAACTGTTCATCAGAATTGCAGAATAAATTTTCAAGTACAGCAGATACTTCCACATTTATCTGCCCATATTCTACAGTGCACATCAAATCCCTGTGTAAGATGTGCTGCAAATCTTCGTTGTCACATATCGAAACCAAAAGCTTTTGCATGATCAAACTGACCTTCAACCAATCTAAATAGCAGTAAAATATCCTAAAATTCTGCCTTCCACCCACGTAAAAAATTATAGACACACACTACAATCACCGGTGCCTATACCATTACAACACTAATTGTTCAACAGTTGTTCTGATTTGTTTGGATTCACTAGCAAAATGTTGGGCTGTAACTCATCTGTTAAAGTATTACTAATCCCTGCACTACACAAACATTGTTAGAATGTGGGGGTTTTTTTTGCTACCAGGATACCTTCAGTGCAATGTAAAGGCAATCTAAGTTACACCTGTTAAATCTCTTACAAAAGGAGATTATAACAAGACAGTACAGTAGCAGTATTACATAAACTATCTTCCTTCCAGTCAATAACATTATTTTATAATGATAATCCATGCATGAAAGCAGAATATTAACAGAGCAGTTAAAATTTTCATGATGAGACTGTAGGTACCATATGTTACCAAGAAACCACAGCTTAAAGTCAATTACAATATACAGAAATAGTTATATTCCTGATTCTCAGAGCTTCCTATGCATCCGCTCTTCATCCATTGTTAAAGTTACTGAGTTCAACTCACAGTGAAACTAATCAAGGTTCTCCCTCATACTACACAGTTCACCTAAGCTAAGTAAGCTTGGCTCTGCTGCACTGTCAGCTCCTTTTTTGTAAAATAAGACTTCCTCTCAGAGCGTAATCTCTGTTACTGGTCAGGATCTTTCAACTATCATATCCAGTAGAAAGTATTTTCAGCAACTCTCACAGATTGCTAGATGTGGCTCAAATGATAGAAAAGGAACAAGGAATAGCTTAGAAAAGTTAGAAGCCACATTGCATGTATTAGTTAAGTAAAAGACACGTTGAGTTCTTATTAAAATTTTAAAATACCTAGCTTAGAAAT
Organism: Entomyzon cyanotis; assembly: GCA_024500445.1. Classification (NCBI taxonomy): domain Eukaryota; kingdom Metazoa; phylum Chordata; class Aves; order Passeriformes; family Meliphagidae; genus Entomyzon; species Entomyzon cyanotis. Next base: position 27,286,218 of record JAKEPQ010001021.1, on the reverse strand, counting down.
CTCTCCTCTTTACATATACCACCATCTTGCCAGTCAGTTAAGGCTGTAACCTAGTCATCACCAACATGGACTTCCCTATAACTCTGTTGAATATTAAGTCTCCAGTCTCTTAACTTGTTCAAATCTATTCTCACATTTAAAGGAGAGAATAGTTTGTTACTCCAACTGTACCATTACATGACATTTAGGTTGTCAGCAGATACAGCAGACAACTTAGGAAAAGTGTCTATATGGTGTTTCACCCACAAAACACAGTATCCACACAAAATTTCAGAGAGGTGGCAACTACAATTAATTTCCCCCACACTCTAGGCAAATCAGTATAATAAGATACATAAGCATTGATTTGGCATTTGAAGTATCAAGTTGTGAACATTTTAAACCAAATGTTCTTCATCATATATGTTAAATGTGCACTACAATTTATGTGAAAATCTCACCGGTTACTTGTCCTTAGAGACACAACCACAGACTCACAAAACTTTAATAATGACAAATATGTAATAATGCAAGGTGGCTTCTAGAGCTTCAAAACCAGTATTCCCTTAGAACCATAGTTAGCTTTTCGTATGTACACCACTAGCTTAATAAAACACACAGCTTCACCATCTCCCAGAAGTGCTGTTGTTTGGCTTTTTATTTCAGAATATATTAATTTTAAAACACCGCAAATCCCTTAAAGCATAAGATTAACAATTATGAAAATATTTCTAAAAATCTGTTCCAAACATTATGAAAAAATCTCACTAGAACCCACCACTGCATTGAGTCAAGCCTTTTCAGAGCTTAATGTGACTGAACCTGAACATTCCCTTAGCTTTTTAAAAATAAAAAGCTCAGTAGAAACACAGATATGTTTTCATTTCTCCATTTTCCAAAATATTTGGAATGGAGATACAGAGCCACTTTCCTTGACTAAAACTACACATACAAATCCGTAATGGCATAATTACAGTATGGTTACACAGAAGTTTAATGTCATGAGAAAACACATAACTATTCTGTTTCTAGCAGTTAATGACAGATTAGGAAAACCATAACCAAACTCCTTACCAAGAGAAAATAATCACAGTGTTGAGTCCAGGATTGAATACTTAAGGTAATCATGAAGACTACTATAACCTTAAAAGACAGGTACTTCCATTTAGATTTTGCTATAGTCAAGAACACATTTTGTTCATACCTTTACCTTCAGTCCTAGTCTGAAGACCTAGATTATGCCAGTATTTCCAGATTGGGAGTGTACTGGGAGCATACCTTGCACACACACCTCCACAGGCACGTCACATGGCTGTTTATCATTAGATTAGCCTTACTTTGCACTTCAAAGACACTGCTTTAGTAAGGATCTCACTTTTTAAGCACCAAGCCAGGAATGAAGTTAAGTCCTAAGAGAGAAACCAGTAGAAAGCATTTAATAAGCAAGGGCTACAGTGGCTTAAAAAAAGTATTTATAAGGACTAGCATATCTGAATAATGGAACAGAAAACACATTGGTAAAAACCCAGCAAGTCATTTACTCATTGAACAGGTCACAGGACATCTGGCAAACTGCGTTGCAGAATTTAGTTTTTACCTTATGCAAAGCAATTACATTCACCATCCTCATTTCAAAACTTAAATTCACATAGGCCTAATTTTTCTACCTTATTGCTACAGTTCAATAAATGCACTTTTTCAGCTAATTCAATGCTACAAGTATAGTTTACTGATAAAATACTTGTAAACCAAGTGTTCTGAAATTGTTAGTCTAAGTTTCTGCACCTGACTTCAGCCATGTCATCAGTCTGCTATCTTACCTCACACCAGAGTTTTAGGGCTTGAACAAGTTCCTCTGCTGTTTCCCAACAGCAATGAGTTACACCATGACAAACATGCTTAGCAAGTCAGACAGAGACCCACCTTTTCCCAGGCAGACGGAGAGCTTTTCTATGGCTACAGTGAAGTCTTACTCTGAATTTTATCCTCCACAAGTCACAGTGAATCTATACTTCCTGGAGTATGTGCTCTAGAAACAACCTTAGAAGGCCAGTAGCTGAGTACTCTTCCATCCTAGCTTACCTTCTGTTACGCAGGTGTTCTATCTATCATTAACATCAATGACTCACAAACATGAAATTTAGCTCTCACCCCCAGAAACTCTACCTATATAAAGGTCAGAATGGAATTTGAAAAGCTTTTCTTGTGCCCTAAAATGTTAACTTTTTCTCTCAAACACAACAAAAAACCCAAAGCAATAAAAATTACATATCCCTGAAACATTCAAATTATTACTTGATAGATCTGAAGCTGGTAAATACAGACTTAATTAAGAACCTATTTCTGTTCCATTAAGACTTTTCCCCCTTTCTATACCTCATTCCTCCACATAACTGATGGTTTCATGTATGTAAAATTAAAATGTGGAAGTATTGTTTAACCCATTAACAGTTATGCCCAGCAAATACCTATTAGAACAGTTGTTGAAGATAAATATGTAACACTCACATGTAGCTCTCCAAGGCCATGAAGAAGAGGAACAAGCAGTTGGTAAGTTCTTCCTGAACTTGAATGTTTTATACTAAGCCATCAACAACTGCTGCTAAAATATAATTCTATTTCTTAAATTCAGCAGGTTACAAAGTGACTTACACCTTACCTACCCCTAACCTGCAAACACCAGAAATTCACCAATTAAGTCCAAAATGTTTCATTATGCACAGAACTTTTTTTCAGGAGCCAGCTTTTTAACACAGCAAAAGGAAGATGCTCTACAGAAAAGCAAAACCTTTTAAGATTGTTCAATATTCAGGGCCATTTTTTTCCCTGCTTTTCTGAGAAAAAGTCACACCATACACTTGCTTTTATATTTTTATTGTATGCCAAAGTTCATTAAAGATGAGTGTTTGCTTGTATACAAGTTACTCAAAAATGTGTCTAGGCAGAAATTTGTTAGCAATCTGACTTATTTCAAAGCATAGGTTTGTTCAATCAGGCCACAAAAATAATAATGTGTACAAGCAGTAACTAAAGAGCTGCAGATTCAAGGAGTTTCCAAATATCACAGATCTTGAGATCTCATCAGGATAAAAAAAAAAAATCAAGGCAGTCACAATATAAAATAGCAGCTCCATGTAGCTTTTTCAAGTTTTAATTTTATTCAGGAGGTGACAGTTCAGTTTGCCTCATTCTTCGAAGCTTCATCGAAGTTTTCAACAAGATCTAGGAAGAGAAGATTGATAGAATTAAAGTTTGACCCACTTCCCCTTTGCCAAACATTTTAGGTTTGAAATTTTTTCCAAAGTTCTACTTCATATCAAGTTTTTACATGATAAAAACTTTCAGCTTGTAAAACACAGACCAAATAGTATTTATGAACTTCAAGGCTCATTCTCCTTGCTCAACCAGGGAAATTTTGGACGGTTCATTACAAAGCACCATTCTAAAAGCCTTAACTTCACTATAACCACAACTGGGGAAAGTGATTCTGACACAGTAGCTTCTTATGCAATATTAAATAATGATCTCAGTCATAGCTATTACTTCAACACAGAATCAAAATGCTAGCTCAAACTGCTACATCTCTCATGGTATCTGAAACCAATGAAATAATCTGCCCATAGAAATTCACTTATTTTCCTCCACAGCATGCTTGCTCTTACCTGGAACTTCATCATCATCATCTTCACCAGTAGCAAGTGGTGCTTTTCCATCCACAGCTGCAAGAGCAAGTCGTTCAAAAGCTTAATTCATGCTCACCACAGGCATGTTGATTAATTCTTTAGCTTTGTGTTTTTGAAAACATTATCAAAGATTCTGAGCTAAGCTGCGATGCTTTTTCCAGTTCTGTGAATAAAAATCTTCATCTAATGTAGGAATTTCACATTTCCTTTTTTATTGATAATGCTCAAACAGCCTAGCGGTGAAATTAGAAGACACATGCTAAACAGCTTACTAGTCAGTATCTTGTATCTAGGTATACTGAGTGCCCTGCATGATAAAAATTTTCAAATACAAAAGCGGAGACTGATTTTACCAGTTTTTCCTAAAAGTAGGTTTGTTTGTGGACTACCACATGGCTTTTAAATCTACGTATTTACACCATCAAGTTTTAAGGAATAGAAAGGATGTCATTATCCTACACATCCAAAGAAAACGGAAATGTATCCACCTATACTGAGGTGTAATTGTAAAGTTGCAGGAGGACACATAACTAGAACAAGTACTTAAAAGATATTACTATTCCCTGGCAAAGTCAGAGAAATATAGAACTGGATGCACAATTTTACTCCTCAGGTGGCTGAGGTGACCTAGCATTCTGGTCCACTTGTTTGCTGACTCAGTAATTTCTTTAACCATTTCCACTGTATTTGACAGAGGAAGTGAGACTTAACCATCACCACTGTAGCAGACCAGTGAGCACCTGCTGAACTGGGCAGCAGTATTAACGCTAAGAATAGATACCTCAGGTGTCTGGGTGCCTGTGCCACTACTCTACAACTATTCTTAGCTTACTAACAAGGGTAAGGTGTCTCACACACTCTACTATCTCAGTTTTATTCTAATTAATCCTCAGTTTTCAAGAAAAGCATGAGGAAAATGATGGGTTCTTACTCCACCTGTACATTAATTTCTAGAGAGCCAGAACTAAAGAATGCATAAACTTTATTCTGAAAGGGCTTGGGACAAGGACATCACTAACCTTCATTTGTTTTTTTAAGCAGCAGAAGGTTGTTAAAGCTGAAGTGCATCTTAATGTTAAAAACAACATTTTAAAAGCAAACCGTGTTATTTCCTCCTGAATTACCTGCATTCTCTCTCATCCCCAAGACCAGTCTAGAGTTTACTTTAGCACCTGCAACCATCGCAGATCCTTTACTCATTGACATTAGGCTTCCAAATCTAGCTGACAATACTGAATAGAAAGTTTTGTGCAACTAGTCTGGCATCCACTCTTAGTGGAAAGAAACAGCCATTTACCAGATCATAAAAGCAATCACTTCGAACAAGCTTCCCTCTTTCTAAAACGACACAATTTAGCTTATAAAATAACCACATTGTTAAGAGAAGAGAGAACTTCGGTGATCATTCTAAATCCTTCAAGTACCTTTTTCTTTCGCACCCTACTATTATCACAAGGAAGTCACGCAGGTGACATTAGGAAGAAAGGATTTGAGAATCATGATAAAGAACCCCACATCCTGAAGACTACTTTTAGCAGAAATTTTTTCAGTGGAAGTTGACAGAAGGGAACTATCATCACCTTTTTGAATGTAAATAGAGGCTGCTTTGTTTGCAACAAAGCAGAGAAATTAAAAAAAAAAAAAAAAAATCAACAATCAAATTACAACTACCAAAAACTGGACCCAATGCTGTTGTTCCATTTTTTCCATGTTTAGGCTGTTCTGTATCTTGAAAGGAAGAAGCTTAAGGTATTTCAGAAAATAAGAAGACTGTACACACAGGACACACAAGGAACATTCCCAGGGCCAAAACATCTTTCACTCCCAATTCTCATCCTGTATCAGCAGCACCTTTTTCAAACACTATATACTTAAGTCCCTCCTCTACTTTTCTCAGTTTTAGAAGAAACAAATGTTCATGGATTTTTACTATTTTAAAAGATGGAATACAAAGCTGGTGTATCTAGCTTAATGCTCATGTCAGTCCTGTTCTCTACACTGTGCCACACATACTGAAGTTATACTGTACTTCCTTATAAATACCCTGTAATTCCTTCCTAGTTATCAAAAAGACCACATGAGAAATACCGTCACCACACTTGTGAGGGAGAAAAGCAATTGCAAGATATCTTTTAAGTCTCTTTCCTTTTTACTTATGTTTCCATTCAAAGTCAAAAGATACATATTCCAGGATTATCTTCCTCTAAAACATAACTCTTACGGAGTAATTCGTCCACCTAGCTTTAATGAACAAGGTATGTCAAAATATGGCAGCCTCATCAAGAAGGAAGCTACCTGAAAATCACATCTAGCTACAGTTTTCCAGTGCTAGCCCAGCTACAAGAGATGCTAACTGGTGACTTTGCCTTACTGAGTCATACTTGCCATTGGATTTGAGCTATAAATAAAACTGGTTTTAAAGAGTTTCATTTCTTTATAAGCATTTTGTAACATGCTTACAGACAACAAGAGTGTACGGAATGTTACTGCTGCTACGCAAATAAGCCTCAATGTCAGCTGCTAGCATGAAACACATTCAAGTTTCAACTTACATTGCTTGGGTAGGGCTTCTGCCAATCTCCTGAGGCTGGTCAGACTGTCAGCTCCGAGCTGGTTTAGGATGCTAGGCAGCATTTCTGTCAGCTGCTTTGTCTCAGCATGGCCGGTGACAGTGAAAGTGTTAGCAGCCAGAGAAGCCTGAACTTTTGGGTTATTGAAGTGAATGACTGTTCCTTGATTGGTAAACATGTTTACCTGCAAGAAAAAAAAAATCCAGTATTTTAAGCAGTTCAGCAGGATTTTTCACCTTAACAGGAAACTGAAGTTCTTAAAGCTCCATGAAGACCTACTGATAATTTACAGACAAGTTTAGGACATATGTTACTGACCAGAAAATTGATTTTAGTACTTTTTCTATTTATATATAGAAATTATTTTTTCCTTTGAAGCAATTACCTCTTCAATTCCAGAAATATTGTTGACTCCCAGTTTCTTCAATGAAAACTGAAGTTTTTTATCATCTGCCGTAGCTGTTCTGTGAACAACCTTCTTCTTTCTGCGGGCAGTACCCTTTGCAAAAAAAAAAAAAAAACCAAAACAAAACCCAGAAGTTCAAACGAATGTAGTTCTCACAAACTCTGATTCTCAGAGCTGTATAACTACTTTACAATATCTACACATCAACTTTACACACAAAGTTCTGCTCCTGTGTTTCAGTGCATGCAACCCTGATGCCCAACTGCAGTGCAGCAGTCTTTCTCTTGTACTAAGAGAAAGCCTGCTACAAGATTTACACGTGTCTGAGATAGTCTAAGACTTTACGAAGAAATGTGTCAGAGAATACTTATTCCACAAATTTCACTGTTTACTGCAGCAAAAGAGGAATTGCAAATCTACCCTTATTAACCAAAGTTCTCACAGACATAAAACTGAAAAATGAACAGTTTTAAGCAGTTTCCAAAGGTTATAAGCTTTTCCTTAGATCATCTTTCTTAAATTATAGCCAAATTTTGGTAATAGTCAGAGGCCATAAAGCTATGAACACATCATTAAAAAATGAATACGAGAAAACTCAAATTACTACATTTTTATTCTAAATAGCCATCTCTCATTTGATGGACTTGCATATTTGAAGAACACTTATTTTTCCAAAGTGTTTTATAAATACATTTTTTAAAATATTTCTACATAGTGTTCTAAACAGGACCAACCCTGTTTAGAAAACAAACAAGCAAAGGTTAAGTTCCCCTACACACCCAGAGCTCTAGATTTCTCCAGGGAAGGAAATGTCCCACATTAGAAGATACCTATTTCCATGAAAAAGCAGAAAACGTCATTCTGTACTTCCCTGCACAATCACAAGTGCTCAGGAAAGTATTACAAAAAATGTGTGTAAGTGAAACTAAGCTCCTTTTTGATGTAATGTAACTACTAATGTAAGTCCTCCTATTCCAGCTGCTCACGTACCACATGTTAGTAATAAGAGAATGTGTTGCTGCCTCGTCATATAAATAGCTGCAATTCCTTTTCAGTTTACTGTCAGAAGTTAGAATGTTGGTTGCACACTAACAGCTTTAACATAGTTCTGTTGCCAACAATGAGGAACATTAATGACAAATTCACATGAAACTAACACTTGGAAGACTACTGCTCAAAGGTTTAGGTTTTTGTCTAGAAAGCTTGATATTCATTCCCTGCTAATGCACACACAGTGGTTTGGAAGCAACTAAAAATAATACAAATGTTTCATTTTAGTGCCTTGTTTCCCCAAGAATTGAACTAGATAAGGTATATGCTTAGTCCCTCTGGACAAAAGAGCTCTCAGTAAATTTCAGAACGTGATGTCTTGACTCAAGGGATATGTGGGAATATGCACCTCCTCCACACCCATCTCAACTTACATGGCAACAATGCCATGAAGAATCCCAGGAATAATTTCTCATTATATTAAAAAAAACAAAAACTTAAAGGCAAGTTCAAGCATTCCAAGTATTTCACAGGCCAATTTTAAAACTAAATTACCCTTCCCAGCTTTGCTTAATGTCTCTAAAAGCCCTATATTGACCAGCAAACTGCAAGAGCTGTAATCTGAATGCATGTTCTTACATGACAAATATTAGGAGCCTCTATAGTCAATAAACACACACTGGTTAACATGCACACCATCAGCAATATAATACAGGGGTTCTCTAATTAACCAGTAACACATACAAAGAACATGCAAAAATCACCAAGGCAGTTAGTTACTACATGAACCCTGATTCAAGGCTGCCTAAATCTTCAGCTGCCAGGAAAAAAAAAAAATGACATAGGAATTAAAGCTCCTAAAAACTCTGTCAGCAACATTTCTATTGAATAATTTGTATTCTAGAACATTGTGTACACTCCCTCAGGTACAAAAGATTACTGACAAATTCCTGAATTAAGACTGACACTAATTAAAATGTTTACTGCCATATGACTGTATTAAATGTACTTTCCCTCAGATTATACGTAAACACACAGCAACATATACTAAGATGTAACAAAATAAAAAGCTGCTCTGATTATATTAGTCTAGAGTTACAGAAGTATGACAAGTACAGAATTTTAAAATTTGTGCAGAGAGATAAAAAAACTGCCTTAAGCACCCTATAAAATTCTGAAAAGTCTGTAACATAACCCTCTATGATCTGTTATGAAAACTATACCCAAGCTCACTTGATCTAAGGTCTACCCATTTCAAATCCGACACATTTACTGAAACAGGCCATACAATTATCATGGAATGGCTGGAAGGGAACTACAAAGATCATCTAGTTCCAACCCTCCAGCCACTGGGCAAGGATACCTTTAACTAGACCAGGTTGCTCAGTCCCATCCCACCCAGCTCTGAATCACCACAGGGATGGGGCATCCACAGCTTCTCTGGGCAACCTGTTCCAGTGCCTGACCAGCCTCACAGTAAAGAATTTTATCCTAATATCCAGTCTAGACCAACCTTCAAGTTAAACCCATTCCCCCCTGTCACTACACGCACTTGTAAACAGCCTTGACACATCTCTCCTACACAAAGATCCTACGCATCTTTGCAGGCTCCTTCAGATACTGCAGGGCCACAATTAGGTTACGCCAAAGCATCCTCTTTTGCAAGCTGAATAGTCCCAGTTCTCTCGGACTTTTCTGACAGGAAAAAATCTCAATCCCTCTGGTCAACTCACTGTCCCTTCTCTGGACTTGCTCCAACAGGTCCATGTCCTTCCTGTGCTGGGACCCCAGAGCTGATGCAGCACTGCAAGTGGGGTCTCACCAGAGCAGAGCAGAGCAGAGCAGAAGAATCCCCTCCCTAGCCCTGCTGCCCACGCTGCTTTGGATACAGCCCAGGACAGGCTTAGCTTTCTGGGCTGTGAGTGCACATGGCTGGGTCATGTCCAGCCTCTCACCCACCAGCAGCCCCAGGTTCTTAGCTAGGCAGCTCTCGATCTGTTAATGCCCAGCCTGGACTGATACCAGGGGCTGCCCTGACCCAGGTGAAGCACCTTGCACCTGACTTCGTTGATAATGAAACTCCCATTCGCTCTAATATGAAATACTAAGTCTGCTGAAACATAACATAGATAAAGAGAAATGGCTGGAGATTCATCTACTACATATTGCACCTACAGAAGTGACTCCCGAGAGCCCTGGAGCAGCACAGCTTCCCTTGAGGACGGTCCGGAGAAGCTGAGAGTACGTATGGCTGTTCCCCACACCCCTTTGGAGGACCCCTTTTGCCAGGCCCGGTATGCGTCCAGGGACACGCTATCCCGACGGTAGCCCGGGGACGCGGCTCCTACCTTGCCACCGATGCGCACTTGGGCCTGCAGCTTGGCCAGCTTCTCCTGGTTCATGATGGTCTCCTTCATCTGCAGAAACAATAAGAGAGCCCGGAGCACGCAGTTGTGGGAACACAGGTGGGGAAAAGCGGGCACAGGGGGCTCTGCAAACCCCCCCCTCAGCACACGCCCACACGGGTCCCCTGCAGCAGGCGGGCCCCCCGCCCCGCCACAGGGCCCGCAACGCGCTCAGACCGGGGCCGCGCAGCCCAGCCCAGCCCAGCCCAGCCCAGCCGAGCGCCCTTCAGGCCCAGCCCGTAACCGCCGTCCCTTCCTCCAACCACCACCGCCGCCACCCACCGCCCCCGGCTGCGTCACGCTCCCCTCCAGGCCGCCCCCCGCCGTCCCCGCGGTACCTCGGCGGGCGGAGGGGCGCCGGAGCGGGGCTGGAGGCAGCGGGCAGGGCGCGGGGCCGCGATCCACACGCGGGCGCAGCGAGATGGCGGCCGGAAGGAAGAACCTGCGCGCAGGGCCGCGCGTGCGCCGCGCCGGGCCCAGCAGGGGGCGCCCCCCCCGACGGGTCACGGGATGCCGGCGGCGGCAGGGCTGGGGGAAGCGCTGCGGTAGTCGCGGAGTTACCGTGTCAGCGGGATCGCTGCCTTAGACACCTCCCGAGGCAGTCACCCTCACGTCTGCCTGGGCAGCCCATTCCCGTATCTGTCAGCTCTTCTGTGAAGGAATCCCTCTAGATGTCGAACCGAACCTCTCGTGGTGCGGTTTAAGACTAGGTCCCCTCGTCCTGTTGGCTGGTTGCCGATCCCCCGCCCCCCCCCTTGCTGCAACCTTCTTTCAGATACTTGTGGAGAGCAATAAGGTCACCCCTCAGTCTCCTCCAGGCTGAGCCCACCCAGCTCCCTCAGCTGCTCCTCGTGTACTCCACAACCTTCACCAGATTTGCTGGCCACCTCTGGTCTTCTGCCAGCACCTCAATGTCCTCCTCCTAGTGGGGGGCCCAGGACTGAACACAGGATGTGAGGTGTGGCCTCGCCAGCACCCAGGGGACAATCCCTGCCCTGGTCCTGCTGGCCACACTGTTGCTGATCCAGGCCAGGATGCCATTGGCCTTCTTGGCCACCTGGGCACACCCTGGCTCATGTTCAGCTGCTGTCAGCAGCACCCCCAGGTCCTTTTCCTGTGGGCAGCTTTCCAGCCAGTCTGCCCCAGCCTGTGACACTGCCTGGGGTTGTTGTGACCCCACAGCAGGACCCAGCACTCACCATGCCCCCACTCTCCATGCTGCACATCACCATGCCTTACCCACTTTGCTGCTCTCTTACCCACCCCACTACCTGCAGCCTTGCCAGAGACATTCGCTGCCACAGGCATGACATTCATTGTTTGGCTTCACAGAATCACAGAACCATTGGGACTGGAAGGGACCTCTGGAGATCATCCAGTCCAACCCCCTACTAAGGCAGGGCCATCCAGAACAGGTGACAGGCAAACACATCCAGGCCGCTTTGTAGTGGCTCCAGAGAGGGACACTTCACAACCTCCCTGGGCAGCCTGCTCAGTGCTCTGCCACCCTCAACATAAAGAAGTTCTCCCTTATGTTGAGGTAGAACTTCTTGTGTTTTAACTTATGGCCATTGCTCCTGGTCCTATCACTGGGCACCACTGAAAAGAGTCTGGCACCATCCTATTGACAGCTGCCTTTGAGATATTTGTATGAGTAGACAAGATCCCCTCTCAGTCTTCTCTAAACAGGCCCAGGTGTGGTGTTAAACACACGGTCTCCACGATGGTATGGAGAAGACACTTTATTGCAAAAATCCAGAGTTCTTAAACTGTTAGTTTGTTATGAGTTTACATACTTGTGAGGCACAAAAAATGTGTTTAACCAACCACCATAGACCACAACAGGAACAGGCATCAGATGTAACCAACCATGAGCCCCACAGTGTGAGCACTTACTGGTTCTAATAATTGTTTTACAATTATGTAACTTGTTTTTCACCTCTAGTTTAGCTGAGTCATTCCCAGAATGCTTTTCTAGTTAGCCAAAGCAACAGAAGTGAGCAAGGATTTTACAAGGGCAACAAGGCCCTCATTTTGCAAGTGCTCACTTTCTGCTCTGCAACACCCAGGTCCCACAGTCTCTCATAAGACAGATGCTCCAGTAATCCTATTGGTGAGTCTGGATCCTCTCCAGTAATTCCTTGTCTTCCTTGTACTAAGGAGTCCGGAACTGGACATGGTACTCCAGATGTGGCCTCACTATTGGGTATTTAATTTTTTTGTTCCTAGAAAACATGCAAGCATTGTGTTTCTTTCTCACTTTTGTGATGCAGGCCCCCTCCCAAAGCCCATGGCTGTGCTTCTCCCTGCTGCCCCCAGCAACTTGCCTGCTTCCCCCCAGCAGGCCAGTGCAGAGCTTTGTGGTGGGGCCCCTTAGGCTCTGATGCCGCCAGCTGCCCCTGCCCAGCCAAACCACTGTGGGGTTTTTTTTCTGTCACCGCCATGTGTGTGTCAGTCTTTGTCCTCTTTCACATTTGTTCCACTTTGTGTGTTTTTCACTGTGGCTTTTCCTCCTCTGTTACGTTATTGTAATTTTTAAACTACCCTCATGTGGCTCCTGCTGCTGCTCACTGCACACCCTCTGTGTGCCCTCTCTGGATCCCCCAGAGATGTTCTCCTATAGCCGTGTTTCCCATCACTGAGGCCTTAGTATGCCCGTTTTATGTATTGTCAGTCTTTGTGTTATCCAAATCCTATTCTGAGAGCCAAACACATACCTCCCAGGCCCTAAACACACACAGCTGCTGCTGCCTTTGAGTGTAGGTAAACCCTGTTCCTCAGCCTGCGTTTCTGAGGCAGAGATCATTCACAGCCTACAATTTCAGTCTCCCACAAGGTTGCCAGTGTGTTTGGGTTTACTCTCCTGGATGAGTGGGACTAATCTCACAGCGATGGGGGATGCGCATGCCAGGCTCTAGCAGAAAGCAAGGCGATCTGTGCAGGACCGGTGTTGCACGGCAGAGGGCAGGAGCAGATTTATGGGGGAAGACGCCTGGCATTCTCATCAGTGCTACACGTGCTCAGAGTGATGCAAGAGAGGAGAGGCCCTGCTGCTGTATGGTCCCAGTCACCACCACAGCCGAACCTGATGAGTCTCCTGGCACGAGTGGAAATACTACCGACATTACTATCTCATCCTGTGTTTTAATGCCATTTATGCTGTTTCTTCTCTGGAATATCATCAGTAAACTATTCTCTTTGGTCTTGTTTCTGTAAGACTGTGTTAGTAATTAATTTATCCTCCTTTATTGATTAACATTAAGTCTCCCTTGTTAGTAATCCCCAGAGCCAAGGTTTTGCCAAGACACTGTTTTCTATGTGTCTGTAAATTTTGTTTGCTCTTATGTTATCTCTTCACTGCACCAGAGCTGAGTGTTAATTTGTAAAAAAGATCTTGATCCCTGTTAAAATCAAGGCTTTTGTAATTAGTGAAAACTAATGGTAATCCCAAGATGACTCCATCTGGTGGTGGTAGAAGTTCTCAGGGAGGTGATGATTCGAAAGGTGCTGCTGAAGAGCAGCAGCCTCTGTGCCTCCCAGGCAAATTACAGATGAAAATTAAAGGATGATCAAACAACTGTAGAGGATGGTGGGGTATCTCCAAAAATTTGGTCCACCATATCTGCAAAACTGGAACACTCAATCTGTTTATGGAGAAAAGATAATGCAGGGAAACCCATATTACTGCATCTGAACTAGCAAACCCATTATATAATTCTGAAGGGGATAAAAGCAGATTTAGGAGAAGCAAGTATTTGAGGATAGTTTGGGGAAGACAGAATTTCTTATGAACTAAAAATAAGGCTTGCAAATTTATTGAAGGATGAAACTGGCAATGAATCTGCAGCAAAAAGAAGAGAGCCAAGACGACAAAAAAAACATAAGAAAAACCTGTGTCACTGCAAGCTGTTGAAAGTAAAAATCGATCAGCTTCAGATTTATCACCGAGTGCCATCAATATATATGAAATATTTTAGAATTTCCAGACCACATAATGATTACAAGCAAGCAAAATATTTTAACAGAGTAAAATACTGAAGTGAAAATTAGTCACAGAAAAATTATTCCAAGATAGAAGCTGTAGAAAATGCTGTTCCAGCTCTCATTTTAGGATTAACTGGCCTAGAGATATGATCTCATATTCCTTCATGTAAGGTTTCTGAAGATAAACTATGATGAAAACCACATCGCTGGTTGTATCAGGACTCAAGTAAAGTGGTTCAAGAATGCCAATTCAAGAGACTCAAAGATTTGTTTATGTCTCATGAATCAAACATCAGACCTTCAAAAAACCACCTTTACATCTGAGAAATAGTATTTTAGCATGCTGAAATAGTATTGGCTTATTTTCTTCTGGTTTTTTTTGTAATTGCATAATGGCAAACATAAATCTAAACCTGGATTTAGTTGTAGCTGAAGAACTTCTATTGAGAAATGAAGGAGATCCAAGGGTTGTACCACTGAAAGGGACCCTGAACTTAGTAAGCATCTTTTCAGTTCTGAAAAAGGGTGAAAGTCACGAGCTCAAAACCATCAAAAAATATGTATTGCTAAAGGAAAGTTCATTAGCTACACAGAAGCAGCATAGGAATGAAGGAAGATCATTAAAATGGTTACTTGGAAAAACTTTTTCTTAAATTGTATGAAGTTTAAAGCAGGAGAATGACAACATTTGCTGCCAAAATGCAGTGGAAAAGCTCTCCTAAAATTCACTGCCAGTGCTGCATAAGCAATAACATGGCATGTTGAGGAGAGGTGTTAGTATCATATTGAGGTCATAAACATAAATGATCAGCCTATAGTGAAGTAATATTTGTCCTGATTGTCAGTGACAATGAGGGAAGAAACATATTTTTAGGAAGCAAAAGAAATCTGATAATCAAAATTTCATTTTGAAACATTTGTTCAGAAGAATGCTGTACTTAACAGCAGGACATAACGGGAAAAGCCCTAAGTTATTTGGAAAAATACCTGTACGTGTCAGCAATTTAATGAAAGAGAATAGTAGCATTTTGGGGTAGATGACCAAAAGTGTTGAGAGAGAGATGAATGGAAAAGGAACCTTCTCCAGACATCTAGACGTAAGACTCACAGAAGAACTAGTCACTTTTTAAGGGATACAAAATATATAAACATCGGATTGGAGCCTGGGAAGATTGAATTTAAGTCTGACACTGTTTTCATCTCATATATTACCATGTTGTATCACGTGCCACTGAGTTGCAGGGAGTGATCTGTAAGAGACTTCAGCGTCATGGAAGAGAGAGCGCTGTGCAGCAGTGTCCTTTTCTCACCATGTCTGTAGCTTTTAAACTCAGCAACTCAAAATACTGGGGCTTCAGTCCACATCATAAGCCTTCAATGACGTCTGGGATGCCTCTCTCTATAACATCCTGCAGAGGCCTACTGGAGAGTAGTTGGAGAAGTGCTACATCAAGAATCCCCTGCCATCACTGTACATGTTTCAAACAGGCTTTGCAGGATGCTTGGGAGTTTATAATAAGACTGGTAAAATCTTACCAAGAAAGGCTTGCCTGTTAGTCTTAGGCAGTGACAAATATCTTGCTAGAAAATAAGTAAGAGTTAGAAGTCACCATATTCCTTACTGGCTGTGTATGAAAATGGTGGTACCTTAAATTTATGCACAGATGTTAGACACAGTTTATTCCTATAGGCATCCTATATGGAGAATTCGAGAGGACTTGAATCCATGATCACAGAAATGTTTTGACCTCTGCAAAGACAGTGGGTTTTGTATTGTCTTTAAACAAATAACATATATCAAAACATTGTTGAGACAATATGACCCAACATCAACATGTAAATGTATAATGTATCACATTTAGCCCAGGATGAATTAGGACTAAATTTGGCCCACTTTAGAAGTCTAGGTGCCATCATGCTACCTTTGACTAATGCCTTGGCAGCTGCAAAGTTCTTATTAATTCTGGATTTGACTTCTTTAATTTTCTAAACGTCCTGGTCCAGCTGGCGCTTGGCAGCAAGTAAGTGGTGATCACAGGTAAGAAGTGGGAAGGCTGGACAAGGCCAGCGCCTTCCTCCTTCTGCAACAGCTAGCTGTTACTCCTGCTCAAGTCCTGGCAGAAACCCATTTCCCACTAATTTCTAGATGGAAAAAAGGATCTTCTCTGTCTTTGATCATAGTATAGTTTATCCCCAAGGATTTCTAAGTGAACAAAGAATATACCTGCCAATATTCACTGCATTTATGAATGAGTTTGTACTCCTTCAGGGCTTACTTCCATCTCTACAGAATGAAATGGAAAATATCTCAAGTATTTGAGACAATAATTATGGGATCTCCCTTCCAGTTTGCTAGAACTTGTTTACAACAAAAAATTTAGGGATTTTGTGGAATATGTTAGAAAGGTTTTCTATAGTCGGTGAAGTAATGAAATTAAAGGTAACCTAAACAAGCATGATTTGTTCATGTGAAAAGTACTATGCTATATTAGCTCTGGCAACCAGTGCTTCATGTTGTAAGTCTGATATCCTTCCACCAGCATTGGGAATAGTCACTGTCTTAAAAGAGCGGAAATAATAAGTTGAAATTAAAACTAGAAAAGCAAATTTAAGTATCTCATGCTGTTCTGAAGGACTATTACAAAAATAATAGGAGTGAGATGAACAAGAAAAGATGGAAAGAATGACAAAGATTGTCAGGAATAACGAATTACTTCTGTGCTAGTGCAGTGATTCTGAAGGAGAACCCCTCAGCATGTAAAAAAGGTGATCAATATAAAAATTTGTGATAGAATCTACGAAGTCATGAACAGCAGGGAGAATGTGGTTAACAGTACTTGTTCCTTGTCTCTTCTAGTAAGAAAATGAGAGCACGTCACATTTAAATGAGCAGGTGACTTGCTTAAAGCAAATTAAAAGAGACACTTCATACCACTCATGGTTAGAGCTGGGAGCATTTCACCGCAGAATATGTTTAGTGGTGTAAATGTACATGATTTCAAAAGATGACTGGACAAATTCAGGGAAGAAATTCTTTCACAGGCTATTAAATTCAGATATTATCTCTGCTTTCAAATAAACAAATTAACAACTTGAAACCTAGATTTCTGGCAGCTAGGAATCAATTTTACATACTTGTTTTGTTTCTATATTCTTCCCTAAACATCTGGTCTTAGCTGATGTTGAAGTCAGTTTTTGCTGCTAGATGGGTCTTGGTCTAACCTGATAAAAATGCTTCTTAAGATCAGAACATCATGAGAACATTAAATCATATTTTACAGAAATTAAAAGCCCAAAGGGTCTTAAAGGAAATGACTTTCACTTGTCAGAGCAAATGTACATGACCTGAAAGAATTACAGAACAAGGCAGGGGTGGGGGGGAACCCAAACCAAGCAACCAGACAAAACAAAACCCCAACAAAATCAAACCCAACCAAACAAATAAACAAAACCAAGGAGGTCAAGAAGGAAAAAAATGTTTCACAAGGGGAGAGGGGGGATCACCTGCAAGTGTGGTAAAGTCTTTTCCAGCAATAGGCATGGCTGAAACCCCAGATTGTCCTCAGTTTTCCAGGTGACTGCTGCCAACCCTCTCTAATGCATTGTGATCACACAGATATCGTAATCTCTGCCTCCAGAGAAGGCTTAAAGGAAGTGTTACCTTCCCCAAAACTACATGGCAAGGGTAGAGGAGAATAAACCCTAAAAAAAAGTGGAGATCAAATGGTGACCAGTGTTATACTGGGCAAAGAAGACCACAGCTATTATAGTCTCTGTCATGGACACCACCATCGTTTTGCAAGGTCATTGCTGGAGGATTGATTAATTCCATGACACAAGCAGCTCAGAATTCAGTCCAATCTTTGACCCAAGACACTACATTCACAGAAAATGTAAATTATTCAAGAAATGGTTCTATACAATATCAGAAAGTCTAGTTCTGCAGCTCCAGAAAACTCAGAGCACCTCAGACAGTGTTCCAGTGAGATTGCCTGAAAGTGCCCTAAATAGTGACCAGGGTAATCTTGGATTTTGAATAAAGAATGAGGGAATGTATGTGGGCTTATCTATTCCCTGTCCCAACATTGACTCCCTCACTGGGCACAGGCTCCCTCACAATAGAAGGATGGGTAGCCTAGGGTGCCGTGGGGATCCCAAGGGACATTGTGCCCCAGAATAAAGACAATATCAAGGAGAAGCGATGGCAGGTTCACCCAGTCTGGCTTCTGCCTAGTATCCCTGGATACACTGCATGAACCAGAATGCTCCTGATCTGGCCACTTCCAGAAGCAGAGGGCTGCCAGAATACCCAATCCTTCCTCAGGTTTGAATGTGAGAAACGAGGCTTGACAGGGAAGTTCCTGTCCTCACTGCCCTGCAGGAACCATGAGCACCAGAGGCACAGCCTAGCCAGCAGGGACAGGTGTGGTTGAACGGTAGAAGCCACCAGGACTGCTTGGATGGATTGCCAGAGTGTTTTGATCCTGTGCCTGGACTGCACCGGTAAAATGTGGATGTTCTGTATATGCATGCAGGAATTTTGTGTATAATATATAACTAAATATTATAATTTGTATTAATTTAAAATTTATTATTAATATTAATAAGCCCAAACAAGAAAAAAAGTATGAACCCTAGCTGGGTAACTGTATTTGTCATCTCGCTTCTCTGCTGCTGTGTTTTTAAGTGCATGATTTATCATATCATTCACAACCCGCAGGAAACCCTGGAAGACAGTCCCCGAGATCCTGGGCTCAGGGTGGTCGTTTGGTGTTTGGGTGTGTGGACAGAGAGCCCCGAGGAAGAGGTGGTAAGGTGGTCCAGGCCGTTCCAGCCATTACGCGGAAAGGGATCTTCTTAGTTCCCCCTCCAAAACTCTGCTTGTCTTGAGGGTCTCGGGGTCCCGTTCAGTCGCTGAGCGGGGGATTCCTGCCCAACCCTGCCCTTCTCGGGGGCTGCTTTGGGCATGGAGGGCACTCCGGGTCCCCTGCCCCGGCACACGGCGTCCCACAGCCGGCGGTCCTTGCCGGTAGATGGCATCCCCCGTCCGCGCAGAGCAACGCCCGGAGCGGAGCGGCGCGGAGCGGAACCGGCCTCGAGGTGGGAGACAGGACAAAGTCCGCGGCCCTGGGCTGGCGGGGTCTTTACAAGGGAAATGCCGCTCACGGCTCTGCCGCCGCTGCTCGCCTTCCTCCTTTTCCTTCTTGCCTTTTTGAAATGGCACCTGCCGGGTTTGGGATGGAAACGATCGGAAGATACTCAAATGACATGTCGCGATCTCCAAGGACTGTAGTAGCACCAGGTCTCAATTGCCCTGCACTGGAGGCTGACTCAACCAACTGACCCCCAAAAAGAAATCCCCTCAGCAGCCCACACGCACAACTCACACACCCCGCAGCGACAGACGAGAGCTTGCAGTGTTGCCCAAGCCTGCCAGGGGGTTCCCCGCATCACCCCCTAAGCCACCCCGATCGGTCAAGTCCAGAAAAAGCGGCAGCCCAGCCGAGGCTCCCGCGGACTCAGTGCTATCGAAGAGCCCCCGGTGTCACACGCTCCGTGAAACATCCATGCGTCCCGTTAGCAGAGGATCGAGGGCAGACCCTGGCTCTTTTGGTTAATCGCTACAGTGGCTCTTCCCCGTGCATTTTTAAAATTCACCCATCTTCATACTTAAAAGCCTGGGATTTTTATTTTTAAGACGGTTTTAAACGTTCAGGCAGGGGGAAGATGAAGCATAAAAGGGGGGGGGGGGGGAAGGAAGTAGAAAACTAAAATACTAACTCTTTGTAAAAAGGAGAAACCCCTTGAAGACGAAAAATCCTGTCTACCTTTCTTTTAGTAGCTTGCCGTAGGACCTCAAAAATAATTCGAAGAGAGATTTTATGAACTGTGTGAACTGTAAATCTCGGGTGATACCTATTTTTCTACAGAAAAGAAAATAGTAATCAGTTACTGGCTCTAGAGGTTCTTCCATTTTCCCCTCTTCTTTCCTTTTTTTTTTTCTTCTGTTTTGTAACTTTTGGTGTTATTGTCCTGCAGGCGCCTTAGTCGTGAACAAAATGTAAATAGGATTATTTGGAAATAGTAGAAAGGATTATGTTGTAAATCCATGGAACTGGGTTTGAAACAGGGTGGTTTATAGCTTTGGGTTAGGACCATCTATCGAAAAAGCATTTCAAGAAATAGGGTGTGTGAGTTGCTTGAAAAGCGAGATCTGATCATTAAGACTTCATGCATCAGTCCGCCCTTCTCACGACGATTTCTGCCGAAGAATGAAATGCTCCCCTATGCCTATCCCAGTCAGATCCTGATTGTGGTTTATCCTGCCAGAACTGGGAACGATGGGATTTTTCAAAGCCTTTCTTTTTAAGAACATGGTAATTGTATTTCTGTCCAAATTTGTGGGGGGTTTATTTTGTTTGGGTTCTTTAGTGGAGTTTTGTTGCTTTTTTTTTCCCCTGCCAGCCCTTACATAAAGGGGGCCTCGGTCTTCTGTCGTCTCATAGATCACCTGAAAAGGGGAGCAGTGCCACTAAATTAGCAAGCAATCCTCTGTCGCTTTCTCAGGGGTGTTGCTCCTACTTAAAGCTAAAGGCCCGTTTTGAAAGCCAGTGAATTTATTTCCTTTGCATACAAAAGAGGTAACGCTAATTCCCTGTTAGTATTTCTCATAATGGAGGGAGCTGCTTCGCTCTGTTTAATAACAATAGCCTTACAAATAAACTGAGAATAGCGGTGTGTTTTCGAGGCTCTTCTTTGCGAGCTTGTGAGGTCGACATAGAGAGACATTTTATTTCATTCTTAAATAAACTGTGGAGGGTGACGGAGGACAGGAAGGGAAGGATGCCTCTAAACCATTCAGCGGACAGAAGTCTGAAGTTTATTAACTCACCATCTCCCTCTCCGGTCTGATTTTTTTTTTCCTCTTCCTTCCCAGGGGAAGCAGCACCCCGCCTCTGAGGGCAGCCCGGGAAGACGCGAAGCTCCTAGACCCTCCAGACGGTTTCTGGGGAGATGGTCCTGCACTTTGCGACAGACTTGCCCTTTTACAATTTTTTTTTCCGGGGGGGATGTCAAGTGTTATCTTTATGTCCCCCCTTTTCCACTAAAGATGGCACCGGTCTCCCCGCGGCTCCCCCAGAGCCCCTCCTGGACGGGGTGAGACCGAAGGGGGCCGGGACAGTGGCGAGGTGCCCTTCTTGGTGGGGGGGAGACACGGCGCCGCTCCCCCCGCCGAGCTCTGACGCTGGGAGCCATGTGATGGCCCCCTCTCTATAAGGCGGGGAGGAAGGCCGCCCTCCCTGGGACTAAGCCCCAGCCTTTTCACCGTCTTTCCTAAGGCCTAGCAAGCCGTCCCCTACGCCCTCCCTCCTCGCCAGCCTCCTCCCCTCTCCTCCTCCCAGGACTAGGCGCGCTCCCTCCTGCCCCGCATCCATTAATGTCTGGGGGCTGAGGTGAGGAGAAAGAAGGGGAAACCGACATCCAGGAACGACGGCACGGGCTCCCAGCACCCACAATCCCCGATCCCAACCGAAAAAACCCGAAAAAAGATCCCCAAAAAGGGGGAAGGGAGGGGGAAAAAAGAGAAAGAGAGAAATCCAAACGGCAGCAAAAAATACCCCGAAACAAAACCCAAACCAGCCGCCGCCTCCGAGCGGGCGGCGGGAGAGCTCCATAGTCGCGGCAGCGGCGCTGGGGGTCGGAGCGGCTCGGAGCGGCCCGCCTGCCCGTGGCGGCGGCGGGGCGGCTCTCCGCGGAGCGGCGCGGAGGCCTGGCGGCGGCGAGGAGGGCGCCCGCTCGCCCGCCGCGCCGCGCCGGCCGCCACCGATGCGCTGCCCCGCCGCCGCGCCATGACCCTTAGCTCGGAAATGTCCGAGGCGTCGACGCTGGCTGAAGAAACCGACATCGATGTGGTGGGCGAGGAGGACGACGAGGAGGACGACGAAGAGCCGCAGACCCGCCGCCGCCGCCGCTCCTACGCCGAGGATGAGGAGGAGGAGGAGGAGGAAGAGGAGGAGGAGGAGGACGAGGAGGATGTGGGCGACCTCCACGCCGCCGCCCTGCTGCCGCGGTCGCCCGTGCGCGGCGGAGGCGGAGGCGGCGGCGGCGGCGGCGGCGGCGGCGGCGGCGGGGCGGGCGGCGGGGACGGTGCCGGCGGCTCTCGGCCCCCCTCGCGGGGTGGCCCGCAGAAGGCGACGGCGGGCGGCGGCGGGGCAGGCGGCGGCGGCGGCGGCAGCGGCGGTGGGGCGGGCAGCGGCGGCGGCAAGAACAGCCTGGTGAAGCCGCCCTACTCCTACATCGCTCTCATCACCATGGCCATCCTGCAGAGCCCCAAGAAGAGGCTGACGCTGAGTGAGATCTGCGAGTTCATCAGTGGGCGCTTCCCCTACTACCGGGAGAAGTTCCCCGCTTGGCAGAACAGTATCCGCCACAATCTTTCCCTCAACGACTGCTTCGTTAAGATCCCCCGGGAGCCCGGCAATCCTGGCAAGGGCAACTACTGGACGCTGGACCCCGAATCCGCCGACATGTTCGACAACGGGAGCTTCCTGCGCCGCCGAAAGCGCTTCAAGCGGCAGCAGCTCCCGGCGCCCGAGCTTCTGCTGCGCGCCGTGGACCCCGCCGCATTCCTCCCACAGCCTCCGCCGCAGCCCCCGCAGCAGCCGCCCTGCGCCTACGGACCCTACGGCTGCGGCTACGGTCTCCAGCTCCAGCCTTACCACCCCCACTCCGCCCTCTTCGCCTTCCACCACCCCTCCCCGCCGCCCCGCCAGCCCCCTGCCGCCCCCGGCAGCGCCCCCCGGTGCGGCGCTGCCCCCCGCCGCCACCGCGCCGCCGGGCCCCTTGCTGCCGGCGGCGGAGCTGGCACGGACGCCCTTCGGCTACGCGCACCCGCTGGGCCCGGCGCTGGCGGCCTCGCTGCACTCCGCCAAGCCCGGCAGCGGCGCAGCGCTGGCCCGCTCCCCCTTCTCCATCGAGAGCATCATCGGGGGAAGCCCCGGCCCCGGCCCCGGCGCGGGCAGCAGCTGCGCCTCGCAGTCGACCGCGGCGCCGGGGCTGGCCCGCTCGCTGGGGAGCGCCGGGAGCGGCCTGCCCCCCGCCGCCTCCCCTGCCCGCCGCCCCCGGCTTCGCGGCACGGATCTCTAACTGTTAAGTGTTTGGGAGTCTTTCCGAAGGTAGGATCTGGGGTATCTCCTTTCTCCGCCGCTCGGATGCCCGGCGGCCGCCGCCCGCAGGGGCTGCCTGTCTTTGCGTGGGGATAATTGTGACGGGGCTCGGGGGCCGTCCGCCGCGAGCGACGGACCTCCCGGGACCTGCACTAGTGCAAAGCCAGGTCTAGATCTAGATACTGCACGGGCAGGCGGTCAATACATCGGAAAGTTACTCGTTACTTCTTAAAAAGAAACAAAAATGGTGATAAATAATGTCTCTAAACCGTTAAAGTTCAGAGATTCTCAGGTCTAGGAGCTTGAAATCAGTAATGTGCAGGAGGAAAAAAAGGCTTGAGCGAGGACAGCAGAGCAATACTTTTTCATTTAGTACACTTGTCTCATGTACTTTTATAAAAGAAAAGATTAACGTGTTTACACAGAAGAAAGTCAAGATTATCATTTCTTATTTTAACCTGTGTTTTGTATTATAATAGACTTACGGAGTTTTTTATTTTGTACTTTATGCGTATTCTTTACAAGGAATATTGTTAAAAATTACTGGCAAGTATTATTGTACCATTTTAATGTAAATTTTTTACACATTTTCAAAAATAAAATTTTTAATTTTCAAAAAAAAAAAAAAATCAAAACCAAACCCAAAGACCAAAGGAGCCCAGCCAAACTATTGGCTTTGGATCCTTTCCTCCTTAGCACTTCTCCTTTCTTTGGGACACTGATAATTTTTTCTTCGGGATTAATAGCACAATAGTCAAGGGATATTCTGGCTTGAAATTTATTATGTCCGGATTTGACTGCAAGGAAGAAAATCAAAATATGATCTTTGCAGTCAATGCATTGTTAACCCTAGCAGACAATGAAAGACGAAAAAACCAAAAGAAACTAAACAATCAAAAAACAAAACAACACAACACCACCAACAAAAAAAAAACCAACAAAACGAAAAGAATCTACAAAAAAGAGAAGGCAAAATAAAAAGAGGGGATAAATAGAAATAGGTCTCTCTCGAGGGAGTAAGGCCCAGTTCTGTAAGGCACCAATCAGGGGATTGATTAAAAAGTCGGTTTTAAACTATTTTTATACTTTTGGGTGTGTTTTAAATCGCAAGTGCATTATAGTTTTGTTTTGAAGAGGCCCGAAGGAAAATACTACTAATAAAGGGCATGCGTTGAACTTAAGAGAGATTTGTTCTAGACTTTTATGTTTCTATGACGATAATAGTGGCATGTGTTTCTACTTTCCAATACATAAAATATAAAATGAGCTTTGTAATATCCTCGTGTGACAAGTTGATTAAGTGTATAAGCTGTCGAAGTAAGGATATTCAAGTATATGAAACAAACCATGAAAGCAGCTTTTCTGATTCCAAACACTCGCTTTTAACAGCATAAGGTCGATAGATATCTATTTTATAGACTAAAAAAATTTTTTAACCAAAAAAGCGGTCTCAAATATTTAAAGCTTACACATGGAAAAGAGAATCGCATGTTTTAAGAGTAGGCGTGTGAATGCTTGTTGTGGGCTAGGAACACGCGTTTTTCAAACCAGGGGGCGGTTTTCAACTACTACTGTATTTATAGCAATTTAGGAGACTCGGGGATCAATTATGTGAATTTTCGTAATAAAAAAAAGACAAAAAGGGAGGGATGCCTTTTAATGCTCTTTGGAGTGAGGAGGGGATTTACATATAGAAGTACTTCATCGCCTTGGTTTTAAGTATTCTCACAGATAGAGAAGTGGTGTTTTTCCATTTTGTTTATAGCAACGCTGTGTTGAAATAGTGGGTTTCAAAAAGCAGAAAGATTGGACATAAGATCTCTGCTGGGCTCCATTTTCAGTCTGCAGCTGGAAGGCCTCTCTGGGTGTCCCGGGTTCCTTAGCAGAAAAAGAAGTAAAGCCCATTTTAATTTCCCAAACAAAATGGAAAATACCCCAGAGGCACCGTGTACTCCGGCGAGTGCACGTCTTTTTCACGAGAGACCGATGAGTTCACTTTCCCCCGGCCTGGCCGAGGGACGCGCCGGGTCTACGGGCTGGTGCAGCGCGGGGTACCGAGCTCAGCAGAGGTCCCCGTCGAAGAGACAGATAAAATCAAGCCGGGAAAGGTTTTGCGGGGGAGAAGGCAGCTGTGACCGTGCGGCTGTGCGGAGCTTCCCGAGAAGGGGTGCTGCGGGCCCTCAGTCCGGATTCTGGCTTCCCGAGTCCTAGCGCTCTCCACCAGCAGCTACATGAGAAGGGTAGGTTCCGGCGACCCACCCTGTGCTTATTTCTCTTGGCTTCTCCTCCGTAGACCTTGGGGAGCCCCGCGACCTCCCCTGCAGAGAGCTTGGCCCAGCCCAGCCCGGCCGGCGGCGGGGTCCGGGTGTGCCCACCGCCGGTCCCTCAGGTCTCCTCAGAGGTATAGGGCAAGCAAACTGCCTGGCCACTTGTCCCTTCCACGCTTTTCGCCGGTTGTCTGCATCCCATGCGGACATGGCCTTCCGTTGGGAGTTGGTAGGGAAGCTGACAGCAGCAAATTGCAGTACGTGGTTATAAATTGCTTGTTTTTCTTTAAGAAAGAGGGTCGGGGAAGAGGTCTGGGTGCTGGTGGAGGACCCTTTTGCGTGTTCTTCTCGAGTCGAGGGGGAAGCCGCCTAGCCTCGGCCCCGGTCCCGAGGATCCCTATTCCCGCTGCTGCCCCGGAGCAGGTGCCGCCAGAAAAGGCGCTGGCCCCACAGCCCGTTGATGAGCTCGGAGTACCGCCGGGCCGAAGCGTCCCATTCGCATGCTAATAGCCCGCTGTGCTCTCCTCGGCTTTAAAGACTAACAGAGAGGCTAACAGTGTAGTCCTTGCAAGGACCCTGCCCGGACGAACAATTCCTCCGAAACAGTCTGGGCTAATAAACAATCTGGTAGGACATGCAGTATAGTGTCGCCTCCTTCTCCTCCTCCCAAAGTGTGGATTCATTAACCCGTCTCCTTGCTCATCATATCCCCGTAGGGCTGAGAGACGAATTACTGGATCTGAATTGGGAGGGGATTGTTCTATGAGGGGGCTAATGTTTCAATCAGTTCATCCAGAAGGACCACACAAAAAGAAACTTTTTAGTTTATGGTGCTATTATGCGGAGTTTTAATCTAGGGATAGATTTAGCCAAATGTTATCTATTGGGAATTTAATGAAGCCCTTATGTATTCAATCGTCTTTTATGCCACACAGAGTGTCTCTATCCAGAAACGTTTCCTTCCACATATTTCTTTGTTTCTGATGGGTGATTTATATATTTTTAATTAGGTTTTCAAAAAATTATTTCTTTTCAAGCATCTTGTATAACGTTTCCCTTAAGCAGGACTGTACTAGGTCCCTTCCCACATCCCCTACAAAAGAGGTTTCCCCTTCCCTCTCCAGTTTCGAAGATGATTAGTTTGCACGTCCACACACTGCTCCCTTCCCGCTGGAGCTCTCCCGCTGCCTTGTGCAGAGGGGCCGGACATCGTGCCCGGTATGTCGACACACCGCCGTGGGCTGCGGCAGGCAGGGCAGCCCGGGGGTCCGGCCGAGCACCGTGGCTCCCGTGTACAGCTTCCTGGTCCTGAAGCTGCTCTGATCCCAAACCTTCCCTACCCGCAGCTTCTTCGGAGCACACCTTCGGTCTGGTTTGTATTTTAGGTGCAGTGAGAAGCACTCCTGGGATCAGCGGGGTGCACATCCCGTGCTTGCAGGCTGATTTCAAATAACCAGGACCGGCCCCATCCCCAAATACGGAAGACGAAGGAGGGGGGCGAGACCCTCACCTGCTCTCAGCTGCTCCCTTTCTTGCAGTGCTGGTGGAGAGGGCAGAGCGCACGGTTGTCCCCGTCGAGACCGAGGCCTGTTCGGGGGATCTGTGGGAAAGTGGATCTGGTTTAACTGTCCCTTGGCACGGCCCGGAGACTCCGCTCCGTATGTAATAGTTTCCCTCAGTACTTACAGGAAGTACTACAGTAGTCTCTGATAATATTGTATTTGACAGAAATAATGGAAATTATGATCATGGCCATATGCTCTCGCTCTGTAACTTGCTAACCAATGCAGATCCGTTTTTCAGCTTGTTCACAGTGGCTCCCCCACCCGCAGCGGTATTTCCCCAGCTTCCCTCGGCGCCGGGCCTCACACACCATCAGAGCCCGGGCACCGGCGGGGACCGGCCGCCCTGTGCCCGCAGCTGGGCGCATCACGACCAGGTAGGTGTCCTCTCGGCTTCTGCGTCCGTAGTCCCTCATCCTCAAGCCCATAGTAACCTGCTGCAGGTGACTGCAAGGCCTCTCCGCCCTTCTCCAAAAGTTCCTTATCCTTTGCATCCCCCACCGTGAGAGTCACGTCGAGCAGTCGCAGTTGGGTCTCTGCTGGCTGCCTTTTCCTGCTTTGCAAAGCACGACTAAGATGCGGAGGAGACATTCTCACGCGTGTGTGTACGTGTGCGCAGGAAAATGGCACTCCAGAAGGTAACCAGCTGCTGCCGGATCCAAGCTGCGCCAACAACCGTGCTCGGTCCCTCTTTGCGCAGATGGGTGCCCGTCGATTTTGGTGGGAAACGGAGAAATGAACGTGAGTTTCAAGTTGGTAAACCTCTTGGTCCTGTTTTTCACTTGCAGAAGGTCTCTGCTCCCCGCCGCCGGTCCCCGCCTGGAGGTGTGTTGCAGGCAACCGGCCATGGAGCCGCGCCGGCCCCCTCCCAGCCGCCCGGCTCGGCTCGCCTCTCAGCTACTAGCACGACCCAAAAGAACACAAGCATAGGTTGCGGGGCTGAGGAAGCACTCACGGGGAGCCCCTCGGCCAAACTCGCCCCCAGCCCGGCTGCCGCAGCGCGGGTGGCACCGAGCGCTGTGCGCAGCTGCGCAGCGGGGCAGAGCCTCCTCGGCCTCGACGTTACTCCGCTCCTAGCCCGCCCTTGGGAGCGGGAAGGCACCTGGCGGCGGCTCTGTGGGAATCACCGCGGGAAGCCCACGGAAGATGCGTATCTTACGAAGATGTGCCCTTAGTGCAGCGCCCCGGCTCCGCCGACTGTCGCGGTGAGAGACAGAGAGGCACCCGCTGTGCTCTACGCCACGGAGAGACCTATTGGCTAGGCACCGTAGTGCCCATAAAGTACAAAATTATGAACTGGGCAGGGAAAAGGCGCATCTTTTTTTTTTCCTTTTCTTTTTTTCCTTTCTTTCTTTTTTTTTTTTTTTTTTTTTTTTTTTTTTTTTTAGTGCGGTGTCTCGTCAATTTCAGAAATTGTATCGCTAGGCTGAATTAAGAAGAAATTCTGTGGTTGTGGGGTTTTTTCCAATCAAAATAATTAAACTTGCCCCTCCTCCAAGCCACAAGAGACCTGTTGAATTGATTCTGTTTCTCTTTCGCTGATGCACCAAAACGGCATGCAGAAGTCTGCCAGCCCCCGTATTTAGATGCTAGATTACGCAATTTGTGTTAGAAGCAAAAGGATAATTCGATATTTCAGTTGTTGCATTATTTCAGGGTCGGGTTTTTTTTTTTTTTTTTGAGACTGGGAAAACCTCATCTAACATTAAACCGAAAATACTTCTGTCCCCTGCGTGCAATGGAAGACCATGTGAATGCATCGAAACCGTGTGAACGTTCAGGAGTGTGTGTCCCGCACTCGGTGATATCACCACCCCCTGCCCGCACAATTGTACCACTGCCGTGGTGGCTCCTGCTAACACCCAGACTTTGGAAAGTCCTTTTAAAACCCGTGAATGTCTCTCCGTACTGCAGTGGTGGTAGGACTGCTTCTCTGCTTTCATTGCAGGAGAGTACATGCACACCTGTATACACGAAATACATTAAATACACACAATCAAGATTAATGAGGTGTCTTCCCTGGGTTTTCTTTTCGTAAAATAAACACTGTCACGTCGGCTTATTCAACAACAACTAGACGAAACAGATAGCTTTCTAATATATATGTATACAGTGAAATTCCACCTGTCGGCTGCATAAGGGGACGGGTAGAGGAGGACAGCCTCTTCGAATAAATAGAGAATTAAAAGAACCATTGGTGAGGGAAAAAAAAAAAGAAAAGAAAAGAAAAAATTGGCTAGTGCCGAGCGAGAAGGGACAGATATGTTCAGGTGACTTTGCTCGAAAGTGGACGGGATTGGAAATCACGGATCATGGAAAAAATAATTTATACTTTCATTCCAGCCTGCCTCTGATTGCATGAAATCCCGTCTGGGGCTTCTCGGTGGGCTCTGTCAAACATCCTTCCCTCCTTCCTGGAAGTCCTTAACCTGTCTTTCTCCGTGCAGGCGGCGCTGCCCATGGGGCAGCGCACGCAAGCGTGTATCCTCTCACTGTCCCGCAAGCGCTCGGCAGCCGGCGGCCCCGCTAACACCAAACCGCAGACCTCTTCCCGTCTACTTCTCGCTTCTGTACGAGAAGCCAAAGGGCGGCCCTTCTCTGAAAATTAACCTCTTTAGATCGCTTTCAGCACAACTTCTCTCCCGACGTCTCTCCTCCGGGCGCTCAGACATCTCCGTGCGGGACACGCTTTTCGGTGGAATCCCCAGTCCCTCCTGTCCGCCCCTAAGGAAGGTCCCCCGTCCCGCGCACCGGAGCGGGGCTACCGACAAGAGACGTGGAGTGGATGTCTTTGCTTTTAAAAACTCTCTTCCTCTCCAGCCTCCTCCCCACCCAGAAGGAGTCCGCAACCACTTGCTAACATATATGGGCAAGCCAAACCTAGCGATCTCACAAGAGTTTTTGAACCCAGTCCCGGAGATGCTGCTGCGCCTGCGGCTGCAAGACGGCGCGGTTCGCCCGGGTAAGCGGCACAAAGCCCCGCGGCCGCGCCGGGGCGGAGCCGGGGGCGCTACCGGCAGACCGGCGGGTGGGACCGTGCCCTGTGCCTCCTCCCGGCCCCAGGTACGCTGCCTTCCTAACAGGGTTGGGCTGGGCCGCCCGCCGGCGGAGCAGACCACTGCTGCCGTCGACGGCGCAACCTGGGTTCATAACTCGCCCCTACAAGGACAGCCCCCGGCCCAGTTCGGTCTTGCCTTCGACACCCACCGTGGGGAGTGCGGGGGCGTGTGGGTTGAGGGGAGCCCGGTGCCGACGCTATAAATCCCTCGGCAATTGAGTTCTGCACCTTTGATTTGGAAAATCGGATTCTTTGAGTGGAAACAGTTGACAGGAACTTAAAAGGATTAGCTGCATTCCACACAGGATCATTTTTACTCGTAACATTTTGAAACGATTGATCCCTTCCAGACCATAAACAATGTCCAGAAAAATGATCTAACGAGACTTCCATTGTTTCCTTTTGTCTACGAATCCCCTTTCGCCAGCAGTTTGATTAGGAACTTTGACAGGCTGGATTGTAATTACGCACGCACACACGCACGCGCACACACACACACACACACACACACACACACACACGCACACACACACACTTTTCCCGAGATAAGTATTGAATTTGAAATAGTTCATAATTTGTTTCATAATATCAATCTGCTAGAAATCGAGCAAGTGAGAAGAAATGCAGGTAGGGAAAGGAAAAACAAGGAGAGCGGGAGGGAGAGGAGTGGGAGCTTAATTGCCTCAGGATGTCGAAATGAGAGGTGGGGGTATTTCCCAAGCTTCTCTTGCTGCTTTTTGTGCCGGCCTGGCAGAAGAAAGAAAAGACCACAGGTGCACACACCTGCCCGGAATATAGAGGGTAGAATACGACACGCGTGGCCCCGTTCCTCACCGCGGCCCGAGATTACTCGAAATCCGGGGGCTCTACTTTGTCCCTCTGCCCTCCTCTTCACCTCCCGTCTGAGGACAGGAGAGTTAACGCGGGGACACTAGCGGGGGAGGAAGCGAGGAGGCCCTGCCCTGTCATGCTGACCGACCGACTTTTCCTCTGTTTTGACACCTGCACGCACTGCCCCATGCACCTCTCTCTGATTTATAGTCCAATTAATGTTTAGCCTCCCTTGAGCCACCCGTGTTGCCTCCCTTCGACAGGTCTCCGCGGGTGACATCTCCCCAGCGACAGCATGGGAGGTGATGGGTCGAGGTGGCTGGTTTTCGGCCCCTTCTGTTTCTCGTCCTTCCCCTTCGTA
This sequence comes from Entomyzon cyanotis, assembly GCA_024500445.1. Taxonomy (NCBI): domain Eukaryota; kingdom Metazoa; phylum Chordata; class Aves; order Passeriformes; family Meliphagidae; genus Entomyzon; species Entomyzon cyanotis. Next base: position 27,254,955 of record JAKEPQ010001021.1, on the reverse strand, counting down.
TGTGTGTGAACGCAGGGCCCCGTGTCCCAGGAAAGAGCTGGCAGGGGCCGGAGCGGTGGCACCGAGCGCGTCCCGGGCCGGGGCTGTGCCGGGCAGCGGCGAGCGCTTCCAGCCCGGAATGGCGATCAGTCAGTCACTGGGGGAAAACCCGGCCGGGAAAGGCACCTCAGTTATGTCTCCCCTTCACTTAAAAGATAGCAGCTCCTTCCCCTCGGATTTTTCTGGACTTGCCCTTCCTGTCAGGCTCCGGGATTCTTCATTCTCTCGTTTTTCTCTCTCTCTTTTGCTCTCTTCCTCTCTTGTTTCCCTTTCTTGTTATTTTCTTCTTTTTCCCCCTTTATTTCTTTTCCCCTCATATTGAGTACAAGCGGCTCCCAGGCACAGATTGGAGGCATTGAGCATCTTCCTAACTTGACTGTGTCTTCCTTGTATCTATCAATCCACCTTTCTAATTAGACTAATTAGAAGATATGTGGAGTGTTGCTGGGTCCATAGACTAAACTGCTTAGGACTTCTGAAAGGAAAGCTGAATGCCCGCCATGGGAGGTGGCCATTCAGGGGGACGGTAACAGTTGCTACATTTATCTCCTGCCATTGAAAAGAGCTCTGCTTAAAGCTCGATTAAAATGTTTGGAAACTAATGCCACCCTGCATCCCTCTCTAATTAGAGGGCCTGGATAGATCACCCTGAGCAGTCAAAAGGAACTCCTTCCCTAGCTTGGCTTTTCTGTTCAGCAGAATTTTTTTCCCCACAACCCAGCCCCCACTTCCAAAAGAGAAAGAGGGGAAAAATAAAAAAGGAGAGAAGAAGATAACGCAGCTATAAAAATGGAGGGCAGAGAAATGACGCTAGGCCAAACTCTTCCTCCCCAAGCGTTATGTTTGGTACCGCCTTTGCTGACGGCAGGCCCGGGCTCTTTTTCCTGGATTTATTTTTCAGCGGTCGGTATAGGTTTAGGTTGGCCAGCTCCTTCACTGCTGTCTGCTGCAAGCCAGTCAGGAACTATGGGAAGGGGGAAAGGCCGTCGCTGTCCTCCCCTTGCACGCCCAGGTGAGGAGTGCAGAGCCTGGCTGCCTCCTTGCCCCCCTGCCCTCCTCGCTGTGCCCTTCCGAAAGAACAGAGGAGTAAAACAGGGTGGATGGAGGGTGGGGAAAGGCCACCCAGGCTCCTGCCCGCCAAACGTTACCTGCGGGAAGCCCATCAACAGAGCGGCAGTTTCCAACAGGCCGCGGGGTGGAGTGACGGAAGGGAGGTTGGGAATCCCCCCTGTGCTTCCATGTCTAATGTGAGAACAGCCCCGCGCACCTCAACACGCACAAGTGGGTTTCTGTCTCCCACCGGGTGGGCGGAGGGGCTTGGGCAGCCCTCGGGTCGCCCCGCTCCCCGGGAAGGCAGCCTCGGCCGAGCACCGCAGTGTCTGGCACCTCCTAAATTTGCGGCTCCGTTTCTTCCCCGTCCCCCGTCAGAGATACACTTTGTCCTCATAAAGCGAGTCAAAGATTGGTGCTGAAAGGAGAAGGAATGAGGAAAAGGTTCTCTTCATTAGCCCAAGCCCGCTACGCACAAACGCCTTAATTTTCGGGCTAGATACGACCAAAGCTCCCTGAAAAGAGCTCGCAGTTACGACTTGGCAGGCGACCAGCCAGCGACAGCCGGCTCTGACCTGGGGGAGCGCACCTCCCTTGTGCCGGCAAACAAGGGTGCGCCGGTCGGTAGCATCGGGTCGGTAGGGGGTTGGTGGTGCGGATTTCATTTCGGGACCTTTGGTGATTGCAACGAACTAAGTTTCGGCAGAGGACAATAAAATTGGTACATTTTATTATTATTTTGTTGTTGTTGTTGTCGTTGACAACGACGCGGTGGGCGTTCAGGATAAACTGCCCCATCTACCAGGGTAACATATGCGCCTCCAGCTCTCTCCGTATTGCCCCAGGAGATTCCCCTCTGAGCTTCTGGCAGGTGAGATCTGCTGCGAGAAAGACCTACGGGAGTGGCAGGCGCAGAAATCCAAGAGACATCTTCCCTTTCTTTCAAGTCTCCAGAGTCACCTTCTCCATAAAGCCTCAGCAGGGTAGGGGAACAAGACAGAATTGAGAGGATCTGCTCCTCTTCATCCCGGTAGTCAGGCGACGTTACCAGCGGGGGAAGGACTGGCTCGAGACCCGGATGAGCCGGCAGGTGGGAAGCGCGGTATCTTCCGCAGTGTCCTGGGTCTGCCGCGCTCTTCCTCGGCCAGGCGGGGGGCTGCTCAGGCTGTACCATTTCTAATATCAGCGAACTCAACAGGACGACTCCCAAGGACAAAAGCGATCAAATATTTCCCTTAGGGACATACGGGGAGCTGCTCACGCTGTATCATGTCTGATTCCAGTGAACTCAACAGGACGAGTTGCAAGGACAAAACCGATCAAATATTTCCCTTAGGGACATAGGATCTACTTCCCCCCCCTCTCCCCGCCCCTTCAAAAGCGAGTGCAGCTCAGAGGACAGATTTGTCCGGCTGCAGAGAGCGCATCTCTTCATTAAATGTTCTCTCACCCCTGCTCCACTGGGGTCCACGGGTTCAGGGACTCCTTTGGGATCCACCTGCGGATTGAGAGGGGAGACCCCTCTCCAGAGGGAGTGATTTGGCCCTGGGAAAAGAGCCGGAGACTTTTCCATGGTTGCTGGGCCGAGCTGGGTTACTGGGGGCTGGCTGTATGAGAGAGCACACACACACACATCCACACCCCCTCCAAAAGGCACGTTTGTCATTTGCCCCTGCTTATGGGCCGTGACCCTGCCTACACCCCTCCAGCACGCACAGCTTCTAGGGAGCTTCGTCATGAAGCACATATCCTGAGGTGCTCGAGACAGAGTCAGGAGGAGTGCCCGTACTTCAAGGATCAATGAACTGCACGACGGGTAGTTGAGAGTTGGCTGAGTTGTACTGAGTTTTAGAATTTCTTAATTTTGGAGTGCAGGATCTTCCCAGGGCCAGTATCTACATTTCTCGACTCCAAGGATAGACCCTGATGCTGTTGACCTCTCTCTTTAGGAAAACAAGCAGATGAGGACAGAGCTTCGTGTCCAGACCCAGGGGCAGCTGCAGCTGTGTGCCTGGTAGTCCAGCGCAATCAGCAGGTGGCTGAGCTGTTTGTCTACATTTTACATGTTTCACATTGTTTTCCTCGTGGGCGTTGTACAGCAAGTTTCCGTGTTAGCCCTGAGATTTTCTCACTTTTTCTTATACTTTTTGCCTGTTTGTTTTTTAATAAATTCGCTTGTGGAATTTGTGCAGGCAGCAGAGAGGCAGAGCTCTGAGATGAGAGGTTTAGCTGAAACCTGTGTCCTGATACTGATCCACTCCTCTATTCCTTCTAGTCCGGGCTGTGCCTTTGCTTCTGATGTCTTTTGTGGAGTTACGCCATTCACCCCAGGCTGGCCAAGAAGGCAAGTGGTGGGAGATTAGATGTTTTGGGGAGGGGGAGACTGAGGGAAGAAGATGGGTTAGGCCTCTGAAATCCAGACATCAGTGAAAATTCCACACAGGGAGGGGTGCAGGGTCATAGCCACCCCATGGGGAAGATGTACGGAGCTGTGGACATTTCTCTCTTCTCTCTCTCTCTCTCTCTTTTTCCCTGCTTTTTTTTCCTTTTTCCTTTTTTACTTTTTTTTTCTTTCTTTCTTTTTTTTTTTTTTTTTTTTTCCAGCGGGTGCTTCAGATAGAAGCAGGTTGATACAGGGGCCCCACGCCACCCCACCCCGCTGGGGGACGGCCTTTCCCAGGGCCCCGGGGGCCGCTGCCGCGGTGATGGTAGGGCGCGAAGGGTCAGGGGCTTTACTAAGGGAAATTTCAGAGGGACAGCGATCTGCGTGTCTGAAAATACGAACTCCTTGCCATCCCCCGCCAAAGTAGCCTTGTGATCGGGCCATCTCAACCAGTCAGAACAACAGCTTTCCCCAGATGTTGATGGCAGAAAGAGATAAAAAGAGAATTAAGATAAATATTTGTCCTTCAGGAATGGTAGTTATTAAATTAACACCCCAAAGTTTGCGCTATCTAATGAGTTTTGTCAAACATTATTTTTTAAAAAGAAAGAACAGAATATGTGAAATTTTGTCTTTGGCCAGTGCAGTGGAGCATAAGAAAAACATATTAATGTACATCATCGAGCCATGCAAGCCACTGCTGGACACGTACCACAGAAGGTAAATAGATTATTTTGTTTAACAATGCTGACAGCTTGTATGGAGCAGAATTGGAGAGATCTAAATATTAATAGACTCATTCAAGTGGAGCAAAAGTTACAAATCATTAGCTGAAGAAAGTTGGCCTCCAGCCCACATTCTGTAGGGGCATGAGGGAAGTGTAGTAACTGTGCTATTGCCGGCTACAAAAAGGCAATTTTTGTATATAATTTATTTAGATGAAGTGTGCAGAATGTTTTTATTTGTTCTACTTCTAGCTGTCTCACCTCTGTGTGAACTCCCCAAACCCAAATCTACTCCAAATACTTCTGCTCCCCCTTCTGCACACTTCCCTCCAACGTGTTTGCTTTGGCAACTTTCATGTTCTTGCAAACAATTCTTCCAAAGATATCAATCACTCTTGCACCCAAAGAGAAATACTGTACACTCAATGCGATGACAAAATGAAACATGTTTGAAGCAAACCATGTGTTCTAGTGTGCCAGGGATTATGTTATTTGTTCAAGGAATATGTTGGGAATATTTTAGGCTTCTGTTACTCCTGTGATAGTAAATTTTATTGTCTGCTGTTAGGATTTATTGTTTCGGAGACAACCCAAATACCTCTTTACACGGGGAGAACTTCTAAAGGGGGAAGCCTACTCTGCGTCGCACTGGGGGAATTTATTGGCCCGTGGTACTGCACTTTGTGATGCCTGACACACGCACAAACCGCGGCAAGTGGGCCTGGTGCCGGCAGGGCGGCAGGAGCTCACCACCTGCTCCCACGGTACCCACCGGGCCCACGCGTGTCCCTCGCGTGTTCCCTCAGCCTCGCGGGCTGAGGGAAGGGAGCCAGCGACGTCCTGCCACGGAAATCCTCTGCCGGCTGCGGGCAAAGCCGAAAAGGTGGGACCCGTCTGTAGCGTCCGTGCGGAGCCAGCCGGCAAGTAGGAGCCCCGCGGGCAAGGACTTTGGAGCCGCTCGGGGAGGCTGCATCGGCTCCCGGCCTATGCGTGGACATTGATGCTTGCTTGCTCTGTCCCCTGTGAACCCTTAATTTCACGTCCTGATCTTGTAGGTGGTGGGTTAATTGGCGGGTTTGTTTGGGTGCATTTTTTGTATGGTTGTTTTGAGTTGTGAGGACTTTTTGTTTATTTTGTTGCTGTTTCTCTGTTTTTTCTTCAGCCTTATTCGCCGAGGAGCGGAGCGTGCCAGCGGGATTGTCACCGTGCGGGTGCTGTCACTCGGTGTTTCAGCGCTGTCGGGCTGTTCCGAAAGCCCGGGGATCTGGATGTCGCCGCCGCTACGGCTCTTCCGTGTGAGCCAGGCTCCCCTCCTCTCTCCTCACGGGCGGAGAAGGGTCGCACTAGATCTGGCACTCTTGTCTCCACACTAAAACGCATCAGTACTTCCCGCCAGATACGCAGGGTGCCTGCCCATGCAGCCGGGGAATTCCTGTTCTCAGCGCTCAATGGCTTCGCACCCCTGTCCCCTCGCTCCCCGCGTGTGGTGGCCGTGCCCACGGCACCCTCTCTCCGGCATGCCGTGTCTCCCTGCTGCAGCGTGTCCAGGCAGCTCCCCCCACGCCGCGCCCACCCTGCAGCAGCGCGAAGAAGCCGTCGGCTCCATTTGCCCGTCCCTTCCCTGCTAGCTGGCCTTGAGTGTGGACCTTCCCCGTGCACGCAGCACCCCCGGCTGCCACTGCGACTGCGGCAGGGCAGGCTTGAAGGTGGCTGAGCTCCCCTTATTACTGGAGAGCCAGCCTGGTATCTGCACATAATTATGCCATGCTTCTGGTCTCCGAAAAGACTGGCCGGGCTGTTGGATATAACGGGTCTGAAAGTCAACGTGCTATTAAACTATCGTGATTATGCATGAGCCAGTGCAAGCTCATTTTCTCGGTTTGGCTTTACAGACCGAAGTGAAGGTGATAATGCCTTGCTCCAAAAGAAGCAGAGATGCCCGGGAGCAGAGCTGCTTCGTGAGGAACGCCCGGGTTTCTGACCAGGAGCACATTTCCAGAGCAGAATATACATATTTCTCTGAAACTCATTGTTGAACTTCCTCTGGCAGGACTCTTATTTGGCCTGTGATCAGACTGTGCAGCAACGGTTTCAAACGGAATAGGTCTTTTCGGATCCTTGACGGAAAGAAAATAGGTTGTAGGTCATTAGAACAATACAAAAGGATTTTAGTGGCTTGACATCGTAATGTCGTCTCCCCAGGTGCGCTGTACCCGGCTGGTGGGGCCAGAACAGGCCTGCTCAGGACACGGTTGAGGCGAGCTCTCTGCTTCCCCTCGAGGAGGACAGGACTGCTTTCCGAGGGTGCTTCAGAGCTTTAAACGCCCTAAGCAGGGAAAGGCTTCTTACGTTAGTAGACAGCGCTAATCCAGGAATACCACTCTTCCCATCCCCGACACTTCTCAAGGCAATAACATTTTGTAAAACGTTTCAACGAAGAAAGCAGAAACACCTATTTTTTGCCCAGTAAATTTTAAATTCCCACCCTGCACACCTTGGCCTAAGGAAGCTCGATGTTCAGTGTCAGTGTTTTTTACTGACTTTTTAGGTTGGTTTCAGAAGCGACCTCAAGCCATGAGCTGCACCCCGTCTGAAAATGGGGGTAAGTATCTTCTGTCAGTACAGGTAACAGTGAAGGCAAGGGGTGCTAGTATAAAAGATAGTGCACGGTTTAGGTCTCGACCAATTCCTTCATCATTAATAAAAAATATGCTTGGAAAGGTATGTGCAAGGATGTAAAACAACAAACAACAAACAGTGCCCATGGACCAACCAACCAACAATGTTAAAGTAAAAAAACCCAGCTTTACAGGGGAAAGTAAACCACTGCAGATGTCACAAAGGGCCAGGAAACCTAACGGGAGGCTCTTTTGGTGCTGAGCTCCGTCTCTTGGAGCGGACTGGAACCGCTGAGAGGAGCCCGACCCCAACCCAGTGATGAGCCGGTGCCAGCAGACACCAGAGGATGACCACCGCTATTGTCCCCTGCAAATGAAGAAGAAACAAGGGAAATATTGCACGTACTTATTATTCCTGGAAGGATGGCAGGAAGCCGGTCTGCCAGGCAACGGGAGAGCGGGCGGAGGCTTCTCCAGGCAGCTGCACTTACATCGCAGCTCTGGCCCCTTACTTGTGATTTTATCACTGTCAACTCATTAAGCAACAGACAAGAGCGCTCGGGCCTGGAGGCAAAAAAAGCCTAGGAGGGTGGAGATTGTCCAAACCGGGGGTTCCTCCCCGGGCTGGGGTCCGAGCGCCCAGCAGTAAAAAAGTCACCTTCCGGACCTCCTTCGGGGCGAAGAAATCCGGTTCCGGATTACTGGGACTGCCCTTGTCCCAGTTCGTGGCTTCTTTTGATTTTCGACGTGCAGCGCCCGCTCGGCCGCTTTAAATACGGCGAGGACAGCGACACCAGGGGACTGCATGAATGCCCCTGTTTTCTAGATATGTCCATGGTACGTATCTGTTCGCGGGATACTTTTCCTGTCGATCAGTGTTCAGCTTCCTTTGGCTCCGAAGAACACATGGCAAAGCACGCTGGAAAATGGAACGAGATGTGTTTGTGACTGTTCATTTCATCTACTAGGAAAACTTCTCCCAAATGACTGGAATCCAACGTCGAGACAGAGTAATCTAACCACATTTGGTTTTATAGTAAATTAACACTGCAGTCTATATAGTCGAATGGAAAGTCGAAAGCCAAACCAAAACTCTTGTCAAAATAAATACTCATCAGCAAATATTTTGATTATTTAAAAACACTTTAATAAATGTCTAGAATTTCAAAGGAAAATGAAAAAAAAAAAAAATGACGAGAGAGAACTAGCGTGTCAGCCCGAGCGCCACGTCTCGCAGCTCATCTCCGAGCGAGAGACGAGACGTTGATTAGTCTGCATTGTGGGGGGTTTTAGGAATAAGCCCCTGGAGTTTTATTTGCTATTATCTCGTTTAGCGGCTCGTACGACTCTCCAAGCCTCCGGCTGGGAGTGAGGGTCTGCATCGGGAAAGGTGAGGGTTAAAATCCGAGGTTCCAAAACCATCTCTATCTAACTAAAGCAGTGAAGATGTACTTGTGTGCGGGGCTATGGGGGACTCGGGATGCCCCTATAGTGCAGGGGGCACTCAGCTGGTGCCCCCTTTTCACGGGGAGAAGCACTACGGCTCTTCCCGCTCTTCCCCCGGCTGCGCAAGCTCCTGCACCGGCGCTTTGCCTTCTATGGCTGCGATAAACAGCCCAGGGATTCCTTAGCTTTCTGGTCCGCAGGGTTGGAAGCCTGAAATGCCCAAAGCTGGCACGGTGCACGAACTGAAACCTTTATAAACTTGTTTCCCTTTAAGTCTTTATTAACTACCCCCAAGGACTATGGCTGCTGCTGCTTCTGCTCTTGCACGGCGGTGGTCTGGCACCTCCACGAAGCGCACATGCTAAACAGATTAACATGCTTCGGCTGACCCATACTTCACAAACCGGGTATAGAATTTCTCCAGCTCCATGTGGAAATTAACCTACATGTAGCAATGGTCAGCTGCAAAGAGGGAGTTCCCAAGCAATCTAAACAACCTACAGTTCTTTGTTGCTTTTGGCCTTTCCCCTCCCTTTCCATGATTAAATATTTATTAAAATAGGAAACTATTTTTTTGAAAGAAAAATAAAAGGAACAAAACCCCAACCCAGCAACCTTCTTCCTCCCCCTTGGCCCCTCTTCCTCTTTCGCTGGGCTTATGCACATACTTGCAAGAGCTTTTTGTGCCGGTGCTTTTTTATTTGTTGTTTTAGAAACGCAGGACTTTTTTTTCTTTTTTTTTTTTCTGGGTTTTTTTTTTTTTTTTTGGCTAAAATCTGAGTTGCATGGCTTATTAAATGCTCTCTAAAGGCAGGTTAAACGCACAGGTTAGGGAGTGTTATCAATGTTTGAAAGACTTTGGTCTCTGATGTCCCCCCACTTCCCATCATTCACATTTGAAAACGTCCAGAGGTAGAGCTCTTTGTAGACAGTCGAGGAAGGAGTCTCTATCATGCTAATCCTACCACTTTCCCTGTGACAGCTTCTTCGACTTGTGCCTTTGCGAGATCAATCAGACACCTTCACCCCACGGCTGCAAGCTCCAAGAGGAGAAGAACAACTACAAGTAACTGTTGGCTTGTGTCACACGGGGCTGTCATGGTAATAAACACACGGCTTCTCCTCCAGGAATTCCTAATCCTCACTGTGTGGCTCTAGCCCTGTGGATAATATCATTACAGGACTAAACAAATAAACAGTCTATCCGAAACAAGCGGGAGGCACTGGGGACCACAATTCCTCTCTGCAAAGATGATACAAGTAAATTTACACTCACAGCTTGGAGAGGATCCAGTGGCTATGAATAGCTGCTCAGTTCTACAGCACTGGCTCTGGGCTGGGAAATGGTTCTGACCCTCCTGCTCTGTATTTGCTGCAATCAATGTGAGCTATTCAGGGCTATGTTTTCCTTACTGTCCTCTTCTGGGAACATCAAGGACCACTAACACTTTTATGAACCCGGGCTCGGCGAAGATGCTTTTACAGCGAAGTTGGAGTATTAAACCCAGTGACATGAAGGAGAGGTCAACATGCTTCTGCCAACCAGGAGTTGGGCTTTCTTATGTGATTTCCTGTTGTTCTGGCTGCTGCCTTGTATTTGATAAACTCACTCACATGCTGGGATGCACAGCCATATTCTTCTTCGTCCCCTAAAAATATAAAAATTGAGGCAAATCCAGCTGCAATCAAGGTCTAACACATACAACTGAGACATTTTAATAGCAGTCTATAAATTCTGGTTTCAAGTTGCTATGAAAAACTTGAATGGCATATTGTGGACATTAACATTTATATATCTTGTACACCCCCATCCCCAACCTACATATATCAAACTTTTCTTGTGAATCTGGGTCCATCTCATAAAAATTCCAAATCCCTAGACATTTAACATCCTCATCCCCCACAACTGCCAATTAATAAGTCATATTTCAATGCAATTTTTTCTTCTATGCACTTTTAAGGAGATTTAGTTATCTAAAGCTGTACACTTTTGGGGAGAGAGATGTTTTATTCCTTCTCACAAGGAGAAGAATAAATTGTTGTGTTCTTATCTGTAAAGTCTCTTAGCAAGGATTGTTCTGAAACCTACATTCTACAACTGCAAATGTTGGAGATGTTTAGCTCAAATTACGTACTTCTTTTTTTTTCTGCAAACAACAATAAAAGCATCACACCCAAAATGTGCCCTAAAGCGTGGGCTCCTATGGAGTTGTGCTCTTTCAGAATTTTTATTGACGTTATTTTAGACTGTGCTGCAAAATTCTTCTGCCAGGAACTTCATATCCTCTACAGCTTCCCTGGGAGGTGTATTCAGGAGTGTACTGCTCAGGATGTAATTTATGTGCTTGACTCCTTGCTGGTGCCCAGCAAAGGTCTATGAATAACTATCCAGACTGGGTGACTTCCTACTGCACTGGCAATGCCCTGCATTGCAAAGTGGAATGGGAAGGAGCTCTTAAACTTCTGTGCTGTAACTTGTTCTGCGGTGTGGTTGGTGAAGAAAGAAAGGAGCACTTAGGCCCCATATCATCTTCTTTCCCAGTGAGGTGCCCCTTCTTTCTTATCTTCCAGCCAAGCTCCAGTCTGTCTTGCTCCTTACTTGGATTTTGGTCCTCTCTAAAGCTGACTTGGCCACTAAAGCAGATGTCCCCCTGTCTCTGTCGTTATGCAGTGGTCTGTGGAATGGGGATGGTTCGTGCTTTGGAGGACAGGTTCCAGGCATTTACTGGCAGTTTTAGTGGCAGAGCTGGGAAGGGGGGAAAAGCAATTCCTAGCTGCCCTTTCCCCAAATTGGGATTCAGAGTCAGAATCCCTTTCCTCAGCACACAACCACGATGAACGTGGGAACAATGACCCCCTGATAAGCTAACTATCAACCCCATCTTTTGTTACAGACAGACAGAAACATCCTGAAACTCTGCTGAGAGATCACAACTCATTTTCTTGGGATATGCTGAAAATAGGACTACAATTTTTGTGTCATTGTCCAGGGACATAACTCATCTATTAAAACCAAAGGGTTAGCAGTTCAGACCACAGGGGAGGAGAGCTCAAAGAAGAAATCAGATTTATTCCCTTAATAAGATGAGTTCAGAGTACAGGGATATTTTCTTAGCATGGTTCCTTGCAGCCGTCAAATCACATGGGTGGTTTTAAGATCCGCTTTGCCCTTTCCAAGCTGTGCAAGTTCCTAATGTTAGTCCAGGCCTTCTTACTGGGGAGATTATTAGCATGGGAAAGCTATCACTGAAGAGGAGAGCATGCAGTTTTCCATCCATCAAGTGCAGTGTAGGGGGACAGTAGTCAAAGGAATGAAGTTGCCAAAGAGTTACTGGCTCCCACTGCCCTTTTCCATTAATAAACCCCACCACAGCATGATTGGCCCTGGCCTCCTTTCCACTGTCATAAAGTTGGAATCAAAGAACTTGACTGCTTTTATTGGCAAAACTTTCACTCCGTCAGTGACGTCAAAATGCAGGAGGCGGCTGAGGGTTCACTGGCAGCTCAGCTCAGAGCAGGCTTTCTGGGTGAAAGGAGCCTTCTGTCAATGCCCCTCCTGAGACACTTAGGTTTAAGGAAATGTTTGTACTGCTCTAGAAAAAGAACTGGCCGGGTGTTTTTCTTTTGTGCTTAGGCACTCTGAAAGGAATTCCTGTGGGCACAATTATCTCACATATGGCTAGTCAGAAACAAAATAAAAAAAAAGTCCAAAGGGGAAAAAAAAGAGGGAAAAAGAAAAAAATCAATAGTTACTTAGATATTTTGGCCCAGCACAGGAAAGGAGAAAATCCACCTTGGAGGATACAACTTACTTGAGGAGAGCTGAAAAACCATGATCAAAGCAACAGGAAACTGAGAACAAGCAGAGGCCCAGTAAAAACCATTGAAACAAATCCCAGTCTCTGCAAACTGTAGGGAAAGGGCATCAGCTTTACAAATGAAACAGAAAGTGTATGTGTGTACATGTGGTGAACTTCAGAGGACTGTACCTACTGCACCCAACAGCTCATCTTGAATAAAACAGGAACTTGATGGGAAAGAGCTTGCTCACTACTGCCTGCACTGTTCACTGCCAGTTGCTTGATGGGATCCTACTTAGATCTTAGATGTGATGCTGCACTTAGTCCTTGCAGCATCTCTGTGGCAAAGGTTAGAGCAAATCAAAGCCTATGCACAGAAAGGAAAGTAAAGGCTCACCCCCAGACAGGCAACAATAATAAGAAAACCTACTGACTTTGCTAAGCCTCCTCTGAAAGGAGGCAAAGCAGAATCAAGGAGAGATGTTGATTCAGACTATTACCTGTGCAGGTGCCAACCTGAATCCAGTCACCAGCAGGCATTAGTTTTTTTTTCCCATGAAGAAATTTTTACCTCTCTTTAAAACATAAAGATTTCACAGTGTCTGGAAAATATAAAACATTTTTAAAATAATTTTAAATCTGAATTTAGAAATTCATTGTAATTTTGTGATAAAGTAATTGTTTACTATGCCATAATTTGATTGATTAGACACTCTTACTAATACTTGTGTTCAGTGACGGAGAATGGCCTGGCCACTTCACTACATCTTGCTTGTCATATGAATGTAAGCCTCTTTTGCACTTGAATCCAAATTTGCTTCATGTTCCAAGTATTTTATTACCTGACCATGTTTAAGCATCTGTGTAAACTCCAGAACTGGGGAATATTGGAGTAAAGCCTGAATTTCTACAGCCTGTCAGTGCTGGCATATCTCTTCCTCCATATGGCCAACACCATCAGGCTGTTTCCTAGAGGACATTGGCTGTGTGCTAGAACATGCCTGTAAAGCTGGCATCAACGCATGCAGGGATGGGTCAGGGACAGTGCCTGAGCCTCTTTCCTAGGCTGTGTTTACTGAACATGTGTGGGTGAAGCCCACTAATCAGATCATCAGCAGGTGTGTATCTTCTGTCAGAATACTTGGCCTCAGTAGGGTCACACCAAGGATGAGGTGGTGTAAGGCCAGGAGCAGGGAATCACAGTGTGTCCCACGCCTTCCTTGTCACTAACTCTGCAAAGGACATGGCAGCATCTTCGAGTTTCTGCTCAGAGCAATATGGTGTGGGTCAGATCACCATCTTCTAAAGATTCCAACAGAGTTTATTAGATTGGGTTGGTGGGGTATGTAGTAACTGGTAGATTATCTATTTCTCTGGCATGTTTTTCCCTCAATTTGGCCCTGACACTGAGGGCAAAACAATAGATGTATTTGATACTCAGATTGTCTTAATCTTTAAGAATTGTTTATTTTGTTCTCTTCAGTATATGTAACAGAAAATCATGGATTTTTTTATTCATAGAAAGTATGAAAAAATGTGCTGACTCACTATTTCATGTTTAAAATGTGTATCTCCCTAAAATAAAAATAAACCCCCCCCACCCCGTACCCAGAAAAAAAAAATATCCAGCAACCCCACCCTAGATTGTGCTCCCTAAAAACTTGATCAAGGGATCAAATGATGACCTGGACCATATTTTTGTGTAGGCTACCTCAATTGCCTGGGTCTCCTCCCCTCTCGGGTCACACTCCCAGGGTTTTGTTCCACTGCTGTATGTGTCACAGCAGAGCAAGGACCCCAGCTTTCTTCCACTGCACTTACTGCAGCTGAGTGAGCAAAACTGCAAAACTGCAGAAAGAAGCAAAGCTGCCTTAGTGACAGTTTCCCAGGAGGTCCAATGAGCTGCATAATCGTGTGCTGCTTGGGCTCTCAGTGGGATGGGAGTAATTATTCTTAATTCAGATATGCCACCATAGAGCCCTGTGAAAATATATTCCTTAGGTCCAGTTTATCTAATGCAAATTCCCTGTCACAAGGCCAAAAATCACCTCTGCTGTAACTGCATAGACTTCAGCTTACGTGTGGTCAGCCCCTAGTCATTGGGCTTGAATATGAAATTAAACCATACAGTACATTTATTCTTCTGTACCTGTCTTTTGTCTGACAATGATGGAATTCTTGTTTTATTTGGTCCATTTGGGGAGTGTGATTATCGTGTATCTCTGATCTCCTTCACAGTAAAAATCAGAGAAAACATGTCTGTTATTATTTTTAGTAATAATTTCCTATTTTTATTTCAGTCAGTTAGTTTCTGACCAGAGGAAAATAAACCTTCTGTGAGGAATTAAGCTGCATGAATGGAGTATTAATAGTGAAGTTTGTGTGGAGCAAAGTCCGTGGATTAATTCTTCACTGAAGAGCGCTGATATGAAATACATGTTTTCTCCCTGTTGTGATCACTAAATTTGTATACATCCACTAGAAATGCATTGGCTATAATGTACACAGATGCAATGGAACCCAAAATTTGCCTAATATTTCTGTAGCTGTGATCCTGATATAATACAATTTCCTGGTTTTCCAGAGCTGCCTCACAGAAATCATAAGAGTGTATCCTGCATGTTACTACTGAGCATGTGTAGAAAAGTTGCACTGTTTATTTTTCTGGCATGGAACTCTCTTTAAAATGAGATTACTTAATTGAAGCAAACATTTCTTGACATGTTGCAAATCAACATTTGAACCAAATCTTCTCCTTTTGCGTAAGGAGAGGATGAGTGCACTCTAGCCTGTTTAATCCATGTGGAGCTCAATGAATTAACTTTAACTACTGAGGCATTTGATTGGTAAAGCATAATGAAGCACAGTGTGAAGCAGCTTGCCATCAGTTAAACAGTTTTGCTCAGCCAGATTGCTTTGATAATTATTTGTCTTACGGGGGTCTTCCATAATTCCTTCAGATGGTCTGTAGCTCCACAGGCAGAGAAACAGCAGTATAGACTGAGAGTTGAATTCAGATAGCACAGGTTTTTATAAACACTTTTAGTTGAGTGTTGCTGTATATTGTACTTTGGATGCACTTGATACGAGTTTATGCAAACTCTAAGTATTTTTTTAATATATAAATTTAAAATATATAAATGTATGTAAAAGTATGGATATATATTTACTAGAATCTCTTGATAATAAGATTTATAAATTTGGAACTGTGATGGGTCAGCTTCCAGGCAACAGGGGATACCAAAAGGAGCCAAATTAATTGAGGTCAGAGGACTACACAGTATTAATGACACTAGTGCTAGAACTCATTCTCCCTGAAATTACTGCCAGCAAGATAGCTACCTTCCATTATGAGTTGCAATGCAACAGAAATGTGTCACAATTTGGAAAATAACTGGAGAGAGGAGGTGATTCAAAGTAGGTAGTCAAAGAGGATCTCAGGGTCCTGGAACCACCCCTTGCACAGTGTAATACCAAACCTTTCCCTGGGGAGTCTTTCTGCCCCATGTTCACATTTTTCTGAAGGTTATCCTGAGGTATCCTGGTGTCATCCATCATTGTCATTCAGCGGTCCTCCAAGTGCAGCAAACGTGAGAGTTTGCTGGCCCTGAGAGGCCCTGCTCAGAAGGAAGCTGCTGGTCATAGCCACTGTGGCCCAGGAGAGCTCCAAGGGTCTCAGTTTGGACTGCTGTTTATAGGGTTGCAAGAGAGTGGGCTTTAGTCTGAGAAATTTTCTATCCTGGCTACAATCCAGTTTGGTAACTTCGAAAGTTTGATAACAGCAATATTATTCCACTTGGGTTGTTATTCAGGCAAGAAAAAATAACTCTCCAAGACTATTCATTAAACAAAAAACAAGCTTGTTAGACAACACAAGTTTCTGGGAGTAGACAGTGTTTCTAATAAGCTCAAGGGGACCTGAGCCCAGGCACTGTTCATCATGGCCAAGGTCTAATGAGCATTTCTCAGGTCTTAATGCAGCCTTAGGATGGGGCAGGGAGTGTTGGGTGAGAATGCATCATTGAAGTATGTTTTCTTGCAATTTATTTTTCATTGTTTCCTAATTTGCTGCTTTAGGGTTGACTAATTTGGTTACTCTGTGTATGTCCCATGCCTACCTTGTCGAACTTCCCATTCTCCCTATGCCAGGCCTTAGTTTGTGGTATTTAGCCACCCTGGTGACTCCCCTTCCAAAAACTTGTTCCAGTCCTGAGAATTAGCAATCCCTAAGAGACAGTATTCTGTAGACCTCCAAATTTACCTCTGCAATGATGACAATTAAAAAAAAAAAAAAAAAAGACATCAAAACTGCATATTCACTAGCTCCACACCAGCTCCTAGCAAGTGGCTGGGAGTCACACACTTGGAAGTTGGGCTGCCTCTTGATGTCACGATCTAGTTGTCAATTCACAAGGGAAAAAAAACTCCAAACCCCCTATTTGTCAAGTGCAAGGCTTGTTCTTTCTACTCCTGCTGGTTTTGTAATATGGGGACAGCATTTATCTTTCTGCCTCTGATTATTTTTGGAGACTCATTAGCTAGTTTGGAACTGAAAAATAGTAATTGGTAATAAAACCCTTTCACATTTGAGAGAGACTTAAGATGCTTCTGCTAATTAAGACACTTTTACTTCCCAGCTGTGCCAAAAGCAAAAAATACAATACCATTGGGAGTCCTCTAATTATAGATGCAGTTCTTCTCAGTTTTAATGTGAAACCTATTTTATAAATATAAGAGATATTAGTAATTTCAAGGTGCAATCCTTACTTGTAGCTTAATATAAAAAAACCACATGAGCAAATTAATCAAACCCAACCATCTATTGCAATATGTTGACTAGCAAAGCACAAGCTCAATACACAATTCCTCACAGTTGCCCTGTAGTCAATATATTATTGTTTTTCAGAATTATGATAGTATAAGGAGCACTACAAAATATTTTCTATAACTGTTTTGCTATCTTATAAAATGTAACAACTTCATCCATTTCTTTATCCATAATCTCCCAAGGTGGTCCTTTTGTTTTCCAGAGCTTTAGTGAATGAATGCTTGCTTATTCCATTTATTTCCATGTTATTTGTGGTTTTTTTCCTTTCCAGACTTAACCAACAGAAGAAGACTTAAAATTCCACCAGCAGTTCTTGGCTTTCTTCAGTGTCCTGAGACCTCTCAAGTATCTAAACTGCAGTTTAGAGTTTTCATCCTTTTGCTGTATGCAGGCCAATGTTTGCAAAAATACCACAGGGTTTAATTTCTACCTAAAGTGTGATGCAATTGCACTTTTTATCTGAAATTAGTAGCTATTCCTCACTCTTTTCTTTTACTATCTCTAGCCATTCATCCTAATCAGTTAGCCACAATTTTTAGGACAACAGAGGAGATACCATCCAGTTGGCTATTACTTTCTTTTCTAGCAGGCAAAATGGATCTCACCTCTCCAACCTTACCTGTGTTTCAAGGCTTGAGTTCCAGTCCAATTCCAGTGACTGCAAGAGTGATCATGCTAAGTTTTGGAAAACCTTGTTTGTACTTCAATAATGCTTTGCTTGAGTTTCTTGCTACATGAAGCTGTTAGCTGCAGGGTAAGTAACAGGCTTGACAACATTAATGAAACAAAAAGATGCTTGTCCAATGGTTTAGATATGCATGTATAAAAGGTCAGAAACAACAGCAGTCTACACCTGTGGGAACATGCTACAGAGCAGATGGGTATCCCAACTGCAGCATTACAGACAATGGCACATGTTACTGCTGAAGGTCTGAGATCTGAAGACAAAAGTCCCCTTCTGACTTCAGCAGGTTCTTCTGTTTCTCATGCTGCTGATGAAAGACCCATCTATTGCAACATGACACAGCTGAACTAAACACTTGGTTTGCACCAATGTAATTGCATACTGAAATTTAGAATTGCCACGTTCTTGCTGGATTGACTCCCTTGGATTTTCAAAGTAAACAAAGGGGAAAAATAACACTCCTCGAGAGTTACACCCAAGAGAAGGTCTGGCACATCAGCAGCTGACCAAAGCAAGGAGTTAGAGTAGTGTTCCTACAGAACTGTAGGACTTAGTCCTGATTTTTACCTGAGAAGCAGCTTGCCCAAGTGACTCAGTAACGAGATTGGAGACCTTGATGCCCAGTAGAAAATTCACAGTTCACTAGGATATGGGTACTACCTTATCAGAAGTTTGCCTTTATGGCTTTCTCATTTTACCACAAGCTATAAACATGATAATCATTAACTTTTCTCTACTCAGAATACAGCAACAGTCTTACTAGTGCATTGTGCATTTTGCAAGTCCACGATGCTAATCAGTGATTTCAGGTCGGTAACCAGGACAGCTGACTGGTGGGTACAGAGAAGGAGTGCAGAAAGAAAAAAAGGGATTTTTTTTCATGTTTATGGAATAAAAATTTCCAGCATCTCCCTTCAGCTGTTCTTTTTCATTAATCCATGGAAAAAAAGGGAAAAAAATCACTTTATAAGACAGAGAAAGGGGACCTACTCTTTCTCCCTCTCTCCTTCTCTCTCTCTCTCTCTGTATTTCTTACAGGCTCTTAGTCCAACAGTTTCACTGCCAGTCTCCATTTCTGTGTCAGACTGGCCAGCACCTTGTGTAATCATGACATATGGCAGCAGAATTTTCCAAAATTCATCAGCAGCAGACTGGACAGTGGGTTAAAAAAAATAACAAGGCAAGCCAGAGATCTAAGCCTCAGACTGAAGGGACTGAAGGAAGATGTGACTCCCTGCTCAGGATGGGAGGAGGATTTGCTGCAGGTCGTAACTGGATGGTACAGCCCCACTTCCCACCTGGTGAGAAGATCTTCTCTGAACTACTGCTAGGCAGCACTGACCTGACACTGGGGTGCTAGTGTTGTCATCGCAGTTAGCTGAGAAGTTTGGGGAAAAAAAGGCAAAACATACATATTTATGCATTCACATGCACCTTTAACTTCACTTTGAAATGTAGCTTTGGCTTCAGCTATGCTTTCACAGACATTGGTACATAAGAGGCATGAATCCAGTTCTAGAGGCACATGATTTGAAAAAAAATTGATATGATGAAAGTAACTTCCAAGTTCTTTTCTCTTTAGTGCCAAATAATGCTTGTAACTGAATACAGAGAAAGACCATGGTATAGAAAAAATTCACAGAGGCTGCTATGCCCAAGCCATGTTCAAAGTGGTTGCTCGGGTTTCCTTCCCAAAGACACCCACAGGCCATTCAGGAGGTCAGTGCAGCTGAAAGCTGAGACTGCCAGTGGAGGAGAGGGAGGGAGAGGGAACTCAGGCTGAGAGGTACTTGCTGCCTCTTTCCATTCGCAGGAGTGCTGACAGCACTGCTTATGAATAGCAGCTCAGCCTTGGGCCAATCTAGAGAAAAAAATCAATAAAATGTATTAGGCAAACGTGAACATGAACTTGATTTCAAAGTGACTTGCAATATCAGGTATGAAAATAAAATGGAAAGCGTAGAAGAGCCATAGTGTCAGGGGCAGCAAGATGAATTTAGCTGTTTTGCTTTCACTGCCTGTAAGGACAGATCAGCCATAACTTGTCTTTCCTAATGTGTCTGTTATATTTGAACTAAGTTAGGCTCCAACCCATCTGTCTGGTACACTCGGAGTAAAGTCATGAGAACATAAAATACAAGGTTTGCCCAGTCAGACTGAAGTCCACACAGCTTGATATCGCACAACACATTCTAAGGCAAGGATACAGGAACAAAACATTACTGCCAGGTGGAGCTCCAGCCACTGGGTTATTGGTGGAGGATCTAACGTGAGCCAGACTCATCTGTGAGGTGCTCAGCTAGGTAAGTCACCTGCCAGGCTACATTGATCACAAGTTGCCCTGTGTTAAAAGTGTCCTCCAGTTGCTGCGGTCTTTACAGGCAGTCCAAGTATTCCAAGTTTCTGAGTTGCTCTAGACCTTTCCCATGCAGTGAGTCCTTTGGTCACTTGGAGCCTCAGGATACTCTCGAGGAACCTCTGCTGGTCCCTGAGCTGTCTGGCCCCTGCAGGCCGCTCACATTTTCATGAGCCCAAGGTCCTAGTTTTGTAAGAGCCACCTGTTGGGCTTCACATGCTGCTGTTTTTTTGGCTTGAATCATGTTTTAATTCATTAATGAATATATTTCAGTGACAGGATTAATAAATAAGAAGGGAATTAGGGGCTTTCTCACCATATATTCAAGGGGCAGACTTAAGGTTGAGTGACCACTTCACAACTTGGAATCCTAGCATTAGAATCGTTATTTTAGTATGACTATGCTATTTATTATGGCTGGGTCCCTTCACTTATTTAACTGTACGAGACACCATGGGGTCCATTGTCTCCAGTACTAAGAAAGCTGGAAAAAGGAGGCTTCGTCATAATATTTTCCCCTCCCTTTTGCTGAACTGCTTTCCCAAAACTATGATTGTAAGAATGGAATTTGTTTCTTGTGGGATTCCAATAGCAAGAGGATGCACAGTGAGGAAAGCATGGAAAAAAACCCGCCTCCAGCACAACCATCTTCAGCTGTTCAGTGTTTTGCTCAGTACTGCTTCCACAGCATTTGAAGAGCCAACACAAATGAGAAAACCCCTGCACAAGAGCTAATAATCTTACATATGACTTTTGACTGAACTTGTCTGACTAATGTGCTTTAAAGCAAAACCCCGTGCTTACCAAATCCAACTTGGAACAGTTTCTTTGGCCTGTAGTTCCCTGGCATTCAAACACTGGTATTTAAATATCACTCCAAAGAACTTGAGTAATTCTAACTTGCATCAGTTCCAGGCTTTCCAATGACAACACTGTTTCGCATTGATTATTTTTCTGAAAGACTGTTTCTCTAGGATATATTGAGGCCAAATGCTTCAATGGATTCAATCAACACAGCATCACTGAGCCCAGTGATGCAGAGCTAGTTTGTCTCAGCTGATAATCTGGCACATTTGTATTCCTGCCTACTTTTCATGGGATTAAAGCAAATCTAGCTGCTCAGGTTATGGCTGAATGTCTGTAGATGCCAAGCCATTCGACCATGCCAGCCTACGTTCTAAGTAATTAATTGGGGTAGCTTCAGAGCTGCTGTGCAGAGTGCTCAAGGTCAGAAGGTGAGGGATAAAATACCCGCTAAATGAGAGATTAGAATATAATAAACAGTTCTTCAGTGACTTACAATATGAGCTTTTGCCACTAGAAACATATTTGTCTTTCAAAAACTTCACCTATAACTGTCTAAGACAAGATTTGCATTCTATTGGATATGTGCATAGTCTAAAAATCCAGCTGGCCAGGAAGAAATATTTGGTCAGGGTTGCAGGCCCGTATGGTGAATGATGTCTACAGCGGAAAGTGAGGTCTTCGGTTTCAAATGAAGAAAATGTCAGTCTTTCACCAAGGATTTTGTAACATAGATCTGGTGGTATTTTTGGGTCTGTACTTTTGTTTACCTCTTCTGGCAACTCTTACTCAACTGTTTAAGGAGTTACAGCTCCCCGCTGCTCATTCTGCTGTGGTGCATGGAGAGCAAACAAAACAGAACATGTGCCCACCCTTTTGGCAAGTTCTCTGCAAAGCCCAGTTAAGCCACTGATGAGTGAGGATTTTTCTGTAGGACACTGAACAGCAACAGTACACAGAAAGCTGGTAACTCAGTAGTGATCTAAATTTATCTGCTGCCAAATAATATCAAAATTATTTGGTGTAGATGCTATTGCTGTACCTCAGTGTCTCTTGTTGGTGTTGGGCACATTTCTTGTCTGTTTTCTGAAAGGCCCAACTCTGACCTCCCTTGCCCCCATTCCTCTCCATGGATTATGATAGGTTTGGAGAAATAAATACTGTGAAGGATTCAAGTGACACCACTGTGCCCCACACCTCACTGAAGAGGTTTAGCTGAAACCAGTGCCAGCGTTTGTCTGTACTGGCTTTGGTCTGATATCTTGCAGCAAGTGGAAAAGAAACACCTTACACCTCCGTGGCTTCAGAATGAAGCATCTGAGATGGTGCTCTAAGCTGCTTTCAAACAGCTGTGGGGAAATCCAGGGAACAGTAATAGTGATGGAGAAATGAGGAGCTGGAAAAAAAATGAAGATAGAAGGAGGAAGAAAGAAAGGTGAAGAGAAAGGGATAGAAAGATCTCATGCACGCTAGAGTGAGTAACTTGAAGTATCTTTTTATTCATGACAATTGTTTGTCCCTCTTCTTCTCTCAGCGTATAGCTTGTGCACCCAACCCAGTTTGTCTCAAGTTTGTCCATTGCTCATGATATCTTCTGAAGGCAGCCCTTGAAGGAAGATTGTAATAATCTCCACAGTTGTACAATGGGGTTAAATCAGCAGAGACCTACCTTGAGGAGCACCTGCTCATAGGAGTTATGCTCTGCTTTGCCAAAGTGTTTGAAAGGGTTGGAAGAACCAAAAAGATGAGGAGCTGGTGCCTGGTAACAGGTATTAGGGCACATTTTGTTGAATGAGGTTGGCACATCATGCCCAGCTCCAGTGCAAGATCTGTAGAGGTAGTGAGGAGGCAAGTACCAGCTCCAGAAGCACAGCAGTGGAATAAAAACTGCTGAGGTCAAAGATGAGCCCATGCAAAAGGAAATTAAAGGGGAGGAAAGAAGGAGAGGAAGAACAAAAAAATAAGATGACCATGTATTGCTAGAGAGTAAGGGGAGAGGATCCTCTGCATACTGTAAATTGGGTCTGAGAAGTTAAGAGTTTTCCCTCCCTTTCTGCAGGAACTTTTTCTCGACAGGGGAACAGGGCAGACAATTAAGAATGAGGGCATGAGCATGGAAACTTGCAATCTCTGAGAAGGAACATGATACAGAGAGCACAATGTGTTTTGGGAAGACTTTGTTCTGAGTCCCTAATGAACTGACAGATGAGACTGTAATTTGTGGTAATGAATAAATGAGTTAAATCAGATCTGGTAGCATCTGCCTAGAGGAGAGCAAATGTTGTACATACTGTTTTAGGAAACAGAAAAGTGGCAAGCTGGAAAACTAGTCTTTTTAGTCTGACCCCACCAGTATGACAGTTCTAAGACAAGGATAGTTACACATATGGAAGTTAGTGAAATATAGGATTTGAGTTAGAAAAAGGTGAAACAAGAAAGGCTACAATGACTTTTTCCTTGTTAACTACATTACTAACTAAGGAAATAAGAGTGTTAGAGTGAAATATTTTATCTGAGCTTCAGTAGAACATATCACATGGTCTTACACAAGAAAGTACCAGTTTGTGTGAAGATGATACGGGAACTAGTGGAAAATCAATAAGAAAAAAAAGGAACGTCTTGTTCCTAAGGGTTGTTGAGAGAGCTCTTCAAAGATTAATCTCGAGTTAACTTGTTTAAGGATTTAATTAATGATAGAGAAAGGGACTTGGTAGAAAGCAGGAAAATGTTTTAATGATGTTTGTTATCAGCACAGAAGGAGAGTGTATGGTGGTGAGCCAGAATATATAACATGAAAACTTGAATTACTTTGGTTTTGAAGTAATAGAAATAGGATAAGTCATTAGTGCAAATTTTAAGATCATGCATTTACTGCTAAGTAACAGCGATTATGCAATAAAAATTAAGATGGTCATTTGAAAACAATAGGAATATAGAATAGATATGAGCATGATATATCAATGAGTAAGTCAAGTGTGGTTACAGTATATGTCAAAGGAGGCATTTTCACTAGATAAAAAGGGACTGATGCTAATCTCACAGATACCAGTGAAGGCCATGAAATAAAATGTGCTTTTCTGAGCACCCATGTTTCAGGAAGAAGCATTCATACAGGAGCAGAGGCCAAGATGGGTTGTCTTGGAGCACAAGACTCCAGGGGAACAAGAACTTAGGGGAAAAAGAGCTGATCTTATAAGAGAAAACTAAAATCACTCGAGAGCATTTAGTCCAACAAAAGAGTCTGAGAGAGGATCTGCTTACTTCTTAAGCAACCACATGGGCTGGCATTTAAGAAGAAAAAATAGCTTAATGACAGCTTAATGGTGTTCTTATCAAAAACACACAAGTGTCTGAAATAGCTGGGAACAAGACTAGGCTGGGAACAGGAAGAGGTTTCCTTAAATTAAGATGGGTGTGGTGCTTGAATAAGCTTCTGGATAGAGCAGGAGAACAGGACCATATCTGCTTTTGAGGGAAGCTTGCTCAGGTCAAGAAAAGGATGACCTAAAGTGCATCCCAAGACAATCAGGGGTGTTCTGGGGACTGATTTCTATATTCCTGAATCTTTTTGTTCCTACCAACTGATATCAACTGTTCACCTCCACACATAGGGAGCAACCCTGGGGAAGAACTATTTCTTAAACAGGCTCAATATCTTTGGCTCTTCCTGTGTGGCCTTGAACTGCTCTCTATTTAGGGTATGTGGTGCAGCACCACAATCTAACCCAGGGTCTGTAAATGGTTTGCAAGAGGTTCCGTGAGAAAATTCTGTCTTTAAAATGTGAAATGTGTTTCAAATTTTGGATGGGCGCAGAGGTCATGTGACATCCACTCTGCTTCCCAATTGGAAGAATGTATCTCCTAGAACTGACTTTCTTTGCAAATACTTGTATTCGTATTCCAAGATTATTCTTCAAATTTGCTGCACCTGCAAATATTCCTGCCAGCAAGTTCATCCTCTATGCTCAGCCAAAAGGGTGTGAATGCAGCATGAAATAAAACCATTTTTTGTGCAATTGAATAGTCCTAGTAAAAATTTCAAGGAATACACATATAACCTGGAGGGACACAGGAAACTAAGCACTAGACAATCAGGAAGAGCAAGAAGAGGAACAGAGAGAGACAAACTGTGTGAGAGAGCCTGAGGCATGTCTGAGGCAGGCTTTAAAAACAACAAGGACAAATTTGAGTTGAATAGGGAACCACACAGGCTGCCTGAGGATAATGCGAACATTGATCCCTGACAATTGCAAAGGAGAGAATCCTGTGCATCTGGGTGAGGCCACACACAGGAAAATCCAACAGTTGAACTTTGAGAACCTGAGACATTTCCAAGGTAGAAGCCCAGGCTCTGGAATAGAAGAATGAGGTCCACAGCTGGTGAGAAATAGTAACAGAAGATATAGAAGACAGTGGATTAAGAATGAGGAAATATGCCAGTGCAGCTGTCAGGAGGAGGTAAACCACCAGTAGGAGCTGAGTGAGACAGGGAAGAGCAGACCTGCTCAAAATTCCAAAGTCACACTGGAAAGCTGGCAAGATTTGTGTGGTTTCAGGTTGAAAGCACGTAAAACCACTTGTACAGCATGTGCATCTTTGTAGGACTTAAGCAGAAAGCTTTGCAACTCTGAACTGAATGTTTGGTTTCTGATTAAGCCACAGACCAAGAAAAGAGTTCTGAAAGTGCAGATGGGATGCTAGGTTTCATTAAGTTTTCCTGCCTGTAAATGATGTAAGAGAGTAGAAAATTATGGTTTTTTCTCTTCTCCAAGCATTTTTCTGGATAGGGTTCCATTTAAAATAATCCCTTTTTATGTGAAAGTTTCCATTTGCTTCTGTCCCTTCCAGCTGTGAACCACTTCTGCTTTGCATGCAACACTTATGCAGGTATGCCTGCGGTGGGAGCTGGGGAACTCAGGTGACCACTCAGATTGCTTAAACTTTTGGGAAAACCATGAGTGCAGGTTGCATTTTACTCATCAACTCTCCTGCATATAGCCACCACTACCTAGTTTCTCTGACCAGCCTGTTTTGCCCAGTAAGGGGGATCTTTAGAGGATCTGAAGAAATCAAGGGGAGGAAAGTGAACAATGATTAGAGACTTCTGAAAGGGGCAGTGAGGAATTAGGGACTATACCCTTTGAAAATTTGCGTGACACTCCTTAACGGTCCCTGCCTCATTTTCCACTTGGCTGCTTTATGACTGAACTGTAAACTAAAAATGACATGGGCTCATTAATTTGGCAGCAACTGGCAAGATGTGGCCATTTAGCATATCCACAAAGCTATTGTTTAAGCCTGGGTCATGTCAAAGGGCAAGCTAAATATGACCAAACCTCTGAAAGGCTGAGTCTAGGAGTCCTAGAGCCTAAACCTTCTCCCTAACCTTTGCTTGTCTTCAACAGTGTGATCAGCTTGGGTTTTCAGGGTAAGGCTTTACATAAAGCTGTCAAGTTACTAGCAATATTATGTCAGTTTGATTTTTTTTTAAAGCAGGCTCAATTATATCATCCTCTTTTCACATCTGACAAGCGGTGCAAAAAGTGTTTGCAACAGCAGCTTCAAGGGAATGGAAATGCTTTGGCTGTGGGTTACTGCTATAAGTCCAGAATATGAAGGGAATTTAAGCCCAAACACTTTAAAATGTTGGATGACATAGAATGACTGAAACCCCACCCCGGGACATTGGTCTGACTGCATTTATTTGTTTTAGAGAGTAAGTGGTTAAATCCTGCACTATCCAGGACTTACAGTGCAGGGCAAATGCCAGTTCTCATTCACACAGGCTGAAACAGCCCATCTAAGTTCAGTATGAAAAAGCCACACTGCAAACTGCAGGCTGAGTATTTGTACCCATCTCTTCTTCAGGAGAAAAAAGAGAGTAAGAATGAAAACAAATGCAAGTACAAAAGCAATTTCTCTTCTTCCTTTCTGCCATTTCTCTGCACTACTCCCCCTCAGGTTCAGGAGAAGAGATTTTCTTTGTGTTTTTGGTGTGAGGTTTGCTCTCACTTTCCCTTGAGTTGACATTGATAGAAAAGGATGACATTGCAGCCCACACTCTCCCTAGCCAAAACTGGCCATCTATTCAGGGGACTTGGAAGGAAGCCTTTCCCCAGCTGGTCCATTCCTGTTTGGAACATCTACATCTGAAAATAATACCTCTGCTATTTATGCACGTGGTCCTGTCATGACCTCGTCTACTAGGATAGATTAACTGAATTTCTCCAATGTTTTCTTTAGTTCCTGATGGCCATTATTGACTTTGCTGTGTGATGAAGGCTCTCCCTTCGAAGGAGCTAAACGTGTATCAGTGCACAAAACTTTTGATGCTTGAACTTTGGGGTGGCTTGCTATTTGAAAGATTTTAAATGTGATTTCTTCCCTTTTAAAATAAAATCACATTGGAGTAGAAGGGGCAAATAACAAACTGGCATTTCCTCTTTGGTAACCAGTCATCTTAATGAATTTCACAGAAGGCAAATCACAGTTCTCAGGTGTCAAAATTTAAGTTTACTTTGTAAAAAAATGAACAAAAAAAAACCAACCAAAAACCAAATTGAAAATGTAAATGTTGCGCACTGGCTTTCTCCTGAAAAAAAATCTCAGTCTGGCCTCTCATGACTGTATTTGTGCTTGAAAGAGTGTAGTAGTAATAAAACAGCCCTTTTTTTTGGTCGACTTCATATTCTGCTAAGCATAAAATGCAAATGTTTTTCATGCTGATTGGTTAAGTCATCTTGAGAGAAAGCTCTTACTCATTAAAGTACCACATAACTCAAAAGATCTTTTTTTCTGCTTCTGTTTTCTGATATTGCCCCATATATTTCTATTTTTTTTGTGTTGTTTTATTTTGGTTAAAAGTTCACACAGGGTTGATTAATTTTAGCAAGTTTCCAAAATTGAACTGAGTTTTTACGCCTCAAGGAAAATTTTTTTGACATTTAACAGCAAAGAAAACTATTTCCTCTCCCATTCAAGGCTAACCATATTTAATTGGCCTAGAAGCCTGTTGCAGTTTGGAAAATGTTTGTGATATTCCATTTGTTTTTTCATCCAGTCATTTGAGTGGACCAGTGTTTACCCTCTTGCTGGGTTTACATGTACAATGATGTTGATATGACACGGTATTCCTTCTCACCAGTGATACATCTTACCGGCTGTATGGCTCAATAAACCTTTGTTACCCAGGTGGAAACAACTCTGCACTTTTAGTGATGGTTTCATAAGATCTGAAGTTTATTTTAACTGCTTGGACACATCAGCTGCACAATAATACACACAACGTAGAGATACACAGTCACACACAGCTGTGCATTGAGGACCATTTGAAGTATTCAATGGGGATATATTTGTTTGCTTCAGTGAACTCAAATGAATAGTTTTCTGTCTTTTGACCTTTGGTTGAAATTAAATCGTTTAATGCAACAAACAACCCCTAAATTCATAGGCTACCATTTGCATCTCCCCTTGAAGATCATTAAGAGGCTTTAGACTTTAGGGTGACAAGCAATATATTTTGTAAAACAACAGGGATTTAAGATGCAGACATGTACAGATGTTGCGTTTTCCATACATTTTTGTGGTCAGATAGCAATGTTTGAAGATGTATGTGTGAGGTCATTTGAATTCACTTGGAGATGGGAGCTTCATAGGCAAAGAGACCATCTGGCAATCAGATGTGGACTGCAGGTAGACCTATTTGTTTTTAACTGAAGTCTCTGGGGAGTGAAAATGTCAAGTACCCTAACACTGCAGAAAAATGGTAATCACTAACCACCCAGCACAGCGTCTGCTTAACCAGTCTCAAAAAAAGAATCCAGTCAGTAAATCAGGAAATTGCAGGCATGACAGTCCTTTTCTCTTGTGTGTGTGTGTGTGTGTGTGTGTGTGAGTGCTTATATACATATATGTGCAAGACCGTATATTTTGCCAAGTCCTTACTGGAGTGGTGAGATTTCTGGGTATCTGCTCATGGTGGTCCACACAAACAAAAAGTCTGGTAATTGAAGAAATTGCTCTAAAATCACTTAGCCTGGAGTGTCTGACAAGCTGCAATCAGTCTCTGACATGTGTGTAAATCCTAGTTTTTTGGATGTTATTTGACTCTGGTGGTAAAGGTTTCTGGTTAACTGCTGTGCTGTTGGTTTCAGAATTGGAAGTCAGGATGTGCAGGAATGCAATTCAGGATGTCCCTCAAACTCCTTTGCCTATTCCCCAGCCCCAGATCTCAGCTGTAAGTACTAGGATGGTGGCTGGAGGTATTGAAATGCTGGCACATAAGAGTTGAAATGGGCTTACTTGCTTTTCAGGTGCCAGTGACCACATCAAAGAGAAAAGACTGAACCACTGTGGAAAATGGGAAAGAAGACAACACCATTTTGCCTGGAGACAGGGACTTCCTCCACAGGCTTTGGGTACATTTTCAGATATAAAAATGAGCCTTTCAGACTTCCTTTGAAAGAAAAAAAGAAAAAAAGAAAAAAGATTACCACACAAATTCTTTAAAAAAAATTCAAATTATAAATAATATATGGCTTGGTGTGAGCACTTTCTGTATGAAATTATAATTCAAAGCACAACATCTGGCAGCTGGTCTTACGTCTGCAATTACTTTAATCACCTCAATATCTTGAGAGCTGCTGCTTCTATCACTTTCTGGGGGTGACATTTTGAACCCTCAGACCTTCTGTCACTCAATGTAATAGAATTTTGGTGTATCTGGGCAAAGATTTTGTAGGAACAATGTCTACGCAGCATAACCTGCAAGTGGCACCCCAGTGATTAGCTGGGGCAAAGTTCAAAGTTTAGATAAGCCCAGAGAGCAAACAGAACTCTCAGATCTTAGATGTGTCTGCAAGGCTTCGTGGGAGATGCTAGAAATGCTGAGCAAAATGCTGCACAAAACCTAAGGCACGTTGCCAGTCCCCTTGGACAAGACATTCCTTCTAAAGTTATCTTGTTCCCTGGGAGAAAAACTTTGCTCACTCTTCTTTCTCAGTGTCCCAGATATTTGAAGTCCTACAGACACTTCTCTCTCTTTCTCTCTCCTTCCTTCCTTCCTTCCTTTGGTGGTAAATTTTGATGATTTATCCAGATGCTTATGAAGGCTTTGCCCCTCCTTACTTTCTTTCCCTTAGTCTAGTTCCCTGATTCAGATAAGCTTGTATCTATTGTAGATTGGTTTTGGTTTCAGGAAGAAAGACCCTGAACTTGTCCTTCTCTCTAAAACACATCTAATCTTCCTTCAATGTTATCTCAGTTCCATGTTGTTCCTCTGCCTTAGTGATTCCAGTGAGATTCATCTGTTAATTTCTGATTTTTTATCCAATTTGAGTAGCATGAGGTCATCTTGAACCTAAACTAGGATTTTAACCTCTGCATCCTTTGGTGGATGTACTGTCTTTATGGCAGTCATGCATTCTGAAATGCCTGACACTTGCAAAAAAATGTGTTATGGCCTAAATTATCACTTGGTGATAAATCACCAGGTGGATTATCAATGAACAAAATCCATATTTCTCTACAGAAAGGCAATCTAGGATATGGCACAGAAACTTCAAAGCAGTTTTACCATCAAATTATGGATACAAAGAACCTTAATTACCTGCAAGTAATTCATGGGACATGCTTAAAAAATTACAATGAAGCAACACAAAAAATACAGAGTTGATAGGAATTTAGGTGTTTCCTAAGTGGCTGTAATTTTAACAAAAATCCATCAAAACTTCAAACTCTTAATAAATATTTTTCTTCTCAGAAGTTTTGATTCTGATTTTGAGGTGTAACCATTTCTTACGCAAATAATTTTATTAATAATTTTAAATAATCTAATTTTCTCTATATGTAGTTGGCTAGTTACTTCTTCTTGTCAGGAGCAGAGAATAAATAGATGACGAGTCTGAACATGCTCTCTCACTGTCTAGCAAGTGAGACCCCATGGAGCAGGAGCCCAGCTTGCTTTCCAGAGATCCCAATCTAGGCTGACACACTAACATAGCAATCCCTAATGGCACTATTCAAGATTTATATCAGCATGGCAACAAATGGAATAAAGCCTGAAAACCACAACCAATGTGATGTCAGGCAGCCATCTCCACAGCTTGCAAACTGTGGTCTTGAGGGCTCCTTTCAGCACAGGGTGATAAGCATTGTGGTGAAGTTTGCAGGGTCTCCAGCAGACTGTCTAACTTGCTCTTCTCTGGCTTGAGCCCATCTACTCATCCATCAGCCTAACCCTGTCTATCTAATCTTTATCAGATAAAGAGATTTGTCTGCTAAGAGAAATAAAAACTCATAATGAATATCAAGACCACTTTCAAGAGGATCGAGAATTGAAAGAGTTCAAGAAATCCTTGGCTTTGGTTCTGAGTCCTTCGTAGAAAGAACATATAACAAAATTCAATATTTCAGTACATGCTTCAGGAGGCAACTCCATCAAGATGCAATGGAAATTCTGTATGGCTCTCCCATGACATATTAATAATAGTTGCAGTATGTACAAACATACTCTACTCACAGGAAGACAAGAATATTATTCCTTTGGGATGATTTCTGTCTTGATGAGGTTGAACTTGTGTTGGTGTCTCAAGCTGGCTGGTGAAGGACAATATAATTTACTGGAGATCTTCCCTTTGCTTTTGTGATGATCTGTGTTGGTATATTTGGCTGCAGGCAGGATTTATCTCTGAATTTGTCTTTTAGACCCAGCCATATATAGAAATGCTCTCATCTGGCACACTTATTTGTACAGTATGTCTCTTTATGGCTTTTTAATAAAGAACAAGTTTCCTGGAATTTTCTTTGTTGCCCTTGGGGCAGGAACAATGAACTGATCCTGAATTTTCTCCCATAATCTGTTTTTGCCCATGAAAAGCTCCTTTAGTTGAGTTGATGCCTGGTTTTCACTTGAATATGTCAATTGGGGCTGCAGTCACAATATTTTCATCTCCTTACACACTTAAAATAATTTTTAGACTTTTTTAAAAGCACTGACTGTTTTACTTATGACACTGAGTTCATAAATAAGCTCATCTGAAGGAAAGTACTGGTTTAAATAAACAGATAATTAATAGCAAATGACACACACCCATTTTTTCAGGTTTTCTACAGTAATGAACTTTAGGATTAGCTAGTAAAGCAGTGATCCTGGATTGCATTAAGTGTGTCAATGTTGTTCATGGAAAGATGATCAATGTATTTGCAGCTGAAGTTGTGTCTCATTAAATATCATTTGATGAATGGTACAGAAAGCCAGGAGAAATATCAGAAGAATAATTTTCATTAACTGGAATCAGAAACTCATTAACATGGTCCCCTTTTGTAATAAGTTTGAAAATTATATACGTCTAGGCAAACGTAACCATTATTGACGTATTTCCTCTAGGTATATTCCACTCCTCTTGATGTTGTTTTGGGGTTCCACCAGCATCCACCATTATTTCAGCATACTTCCTTTTCTGCCTTTCACGCTGTCTGTGCATTGGACTTCGCTTTCTTTTGGAAGAAGTGAGATGGACAGCCTTTTATTGAAGACTGCCAGTTCTTTTCTCTGGGTCTGTCAGTGGAGGTTTACATATCTGTTTCCCGACTAGTCAGATTGTGCCATCTGGTCCTTCCAGGAGTCAATTTTGCCAGTGTTACTAAGAAGAATGGCTGTGGACACTGTCTGGCTCCTCTCTGATGGTGCTGTTTGCCTTCCAGCCCACAAGGAATCTTCAGCGCAAGGAATGGTTTGGCATCTCTGGGGCAGCTGGTAGGAGAGAACTGGATGTGTGGCAGGGCGTGAGTGGGGACTGCCTCAGCCTGAGGAGAGTGTGCAGCCTGTATCTCTTCTTTCTCAGGAGGTTCACCAACCATCATCTGTTATAGGAGAGGTGGAGGTCAACTTTTGCTTTTAGGCAAATTAAGGCCATTCAGAGTAGAGGATTTTAGCACACTTCCACTCTGTTCCTTTAGCTGTGAGCAGAGATTACAGGATCTGTGCTACATGGCTGTTCCGTTTGTAGACACCTATAGCTGCTTCAGAGGAAAGCAGCTGGATATGCTTGTGTGGCTTGCTCACTTTTTCTTTAGTACCTAAATTCCACCTAAACTACTCTCTCAGGGCTCTTTCAGGAACCTCATTATGACCACCAAGTTTGACCCTGGTCTTGGGTGAGCATTTACTGAGAGACATAACACACTGTGATGTGGTGACTTGTTTTGACCACCTATCAGTCCCTTCTGGATAAATACTGGGTTGCTCTACAGATGTCTGTGAACTCCACAATTAATTGTCTAGAAGACACCCATGGAAGATTATATCTCAGGGAAGGCTTTGCTATATTATTTAGACCACCAGCCTTATTGCTAGGGAAAATAAGATATTATAAGCCATTTTCACTAAAGGGTGTATATATGGAATTTTGTATATATAGAAAGCTGCAGAAAGGTAAAACATGAGATGCACTGTAACAATAGGGATCCTTCTTGTCTGCTCCAATATTTCAGCATTACTCTCTGGAAGGTTATTTCACTTCTGCTGATAGACAAGAGCCAACATGTGCTCCAGTTGCTTGAGCTTACCACCAGATCAACTGCTCTTCATTGCCACGTCCCTTTCTTGTCTAGCTGGAATGATTCAACCTTGCTCTTGCCTTTATTGGATTTTCTTTTACTGTCATGGCTGTGCACTGGAACATCACACAGGACTACACAGGCTTAGGTAATTTGCTCCTCCTTCCCCACTGACATATTTTGATTAATATTTCAGTTGTGTATCTCAGTGGGGACATCCCTGGCTGAGCTCCTTTGTTATAGTCTCCTTAAAACATGGTAGCGTAATGCTGTAAATTATGCATCATGAAAGACTGATCATCTTCAGCCTGCTCCATGCTTTCTGTAATGTCTACACGTCTTGGACAACAAAAGAGAGTTTGGAGGATGTGCTTGTCAAAACTGCACATTTCCATCCTTCCCCTCTTGCACACAGCCACATAAGCATACACACACTTCATTAGATTAAGAGACGCCCCTGGGGACACTGTCACAACTGCCTACGTCGTTGTCTTGCATCTAGTCTTCAGACCTAAATATGATAATACTTTGCACAAGTCCTGCCATACGTAGAGACCCTGTGACTGAAGTTTTTGTTTTTTCCCCTTCAAACTTTGCTGCGGATACTGGGGTTACATGGAAATCAGAATCAGGCCCAAACTTTCAAGGTTTGCTCTGAATTTCCTGGGGTTTGTGGTCAGAATCCAGACCCTTAACATTATCTTAACATAGGTTTTGCATTTGTATTTATAAACACAGTGTACTGCTGCCTATTTGAGTTTAGAATAGATTGTGGTATAAACATATTTCCTCTTTACACATTATAATCAGTGCACAATGGCCTGCTTTATGTAAAACATATCGCAGTCTTTGCTTCTCTGCATGCGCTTGCATGCACATACAGCTTAAATTAACTAACTTAATATTGTCATGATGTGTTCAAAGAGGAGATCTGTGAATGAGGTAGGGAGAGACAGTCTTGCAGTTCCTATTTTGGAGTTTGATATTAAACACTGTATTTAGAGAAACATTTAATGATGATTCATTTTAACAGACTTTTGGTTGATGACTTATTTATAATTTCATCAACCAAACACTTCCCTTGACAGAGTATGTTTTGGCTCACTGTCACTCCTGACAGCTATGTAGAACAATCCATAGTAAACGTGTCCTTTGGAAAATTAGCCAAACATCATTCCAATGCAATGACTCTAATGTAGGCGATAAGATGAAAATGATTAGTTACAGTTCATTGAATATTGCCCGAAACCTGTTCAAAACTACTGCTTGGCATAATCCCCGAGAAGGTGTTTTGGTTTTTTTCACAACACTGCTGAAAACCAATCAAAATCAAAATTGAATTCCGTTTAAAGGGTGAATTAATAAAAATTGGGGTCTGAATTTTGCAAGTGCTGTCTGCAGAGTCTGACCTAATTGTGCAAGGTATTTTGCTTAACTGAGAGCGTGTGAATTTTCTTTATGGTGTTTATTCACACATTTGTGTTTTTGTAGTAAGATTTTATGGTTTATGTTCTTGCACAGTAACTTTAGTTTCAGAGCAAATGCACAAACAGCAGTAATACTACCTCTACAAATACCAAGGTTCTATATAGAATTTTCATATGTAGATTTCACAGCATTTACCAAGGGAAGTATGTATCATTATATCCATTTTACAGAGAAAAAACAGAGACAGAAAATTTTCATGACACTAAGAGGTGTATTGTTCCAAGAGCTCCTTTCCAATTGGAGAGAGAAAATTGAAATCCCTTTAATTTCAGACCATTTCAAGACACTTTTACTCCAGTACTACTTCACTTGATATTCCTGTAAGATGTAATAACTCTTGCAGGATTTGCTGAGCACCACCAAGGTTGTTGAAACAGTGAAGTCTGTAGCTGAGGTGTTATCAACAACACAGAAATTACAGCAGGATTGTGCAGCACTTGTGTGCACTGTGGTACACTGGCAGAGCAGTTGAAGAACAAAAATGCAATATCCTGTTGCCCTCTCAGAAAAGATCAAAAATTCAGAGTTTTGGGACAAAGTATTTATTTATGATCTCTGCTGGGTGCCTGTTCCCAGCCTCATCTATCCACAGACTATTTGCAAGCTGAAAAAAGAACTGCACAGTCTTTCCACTTTGCTAAGGAACAGTGCTTAGAGCTGGTCACAGAGGAAATTTCTCCCTCAGCTGCATCTTCCCCCAGAATGTCCGCCAAGTCCACATCACTACCTGTGGCAGCTCAGCATGAGCCCAGGGTGTTGTGGTGTCCTGTGCTGTGTTTTTTTCCCCACTGCTCTCCCACCCAGATGGTCCAAATGGTCCCAGGAACAGAGCAGGGCATGAAGGGGAAAAGATGAAGCCCCAGAGGACATCACTCCTCCCTCCTCTTCACGTTCATCCAGCAGGATTACACTACACTGCTCTGCCTATCTGCATAAGACTGTGAGGATATACTTTTTTTTTTTTTAATGCAGGAAAGGTATGATTTCCAAAGCAGTTTCCAGCATGTAAGTTTGCATTATTGTACTGACTTACATATGTTTTTGAAAAGTACTAATTTTGTTAAAAACAGTAATATACATATTTTTTTACAAAATGCTTAATTTTTTTAAGAGCTGCAGACTGTTTCCCAGGGGATAAAATTTTCAGAATGGATTAGGTATATGAAGGTCCATCTGCTCAGATTCTGAATCATTAGACAGGAGAAATTAACTTGATTCACCTACAATGCTCTCATTTCTTCGCAGAGACCTTTTAAAGAGCTGTCAGGCTACTTTGGGGAGAGATATGTGCTATTAAGTTTACTTTTTGTGTTCCAAACTGATGGGAATCGTCTGAAATCACTGCTTAAGTCAGCTGAAGAGCTGGGGTGAAACCTCTGTCTTCTCATTCCTGATATGAAAAATTATCCTCAAGTCAGCTTTCAAACTCAAACTGGTTTTAATGAAGATAAATGGAAACCTTAAACCCTATTAATATATTTCAACATGTTAGCTGTAACTCTCAATAGCAAACTTCCACCAGGGAAATTGCTGAATATGAAAAATTCATCTCTGTCCTTACTCTATGCCTGGAAATAAAGATGTATGCATAGATCTACTAAAATGCAACATTAAATGCTTCAGTTAAAATATTTTATTAGTGCAAGATATGTTATTCTCTCTCTTAGTAATTGACAAATGTAGTGAACACCTCATATTTCATTATTTTTCTGAGATTAGCTGCAAAGCAAAATATGAATAATTTCTCTTTTTAGGGTTTTTTTACTTTCACATAAAGTGAGATAAACTCTCTGAGCTGTGTGCCATGCTGGTCCTCACCAATGCAGAGAAGAACAGGCTTTGACTTCCCTTGCTCCCCTAAACTTAATCACGGGTTTTAGCCTTATATGTAGATCCACCAAATTGTATCCCTGCTGAAAAGTTCAGTTAACTAGGGCTCCACTTCAACCCCTGGATTCCCTTTAATTGCATGCTGCAGGCAGGGTCTGCTCCACCACAGTGTCCTGGAGGGCTGAAAACAGAACCTCTTGGTCTGACTGGTGGAGTAGAGCATGGGATGAGTATGAATTTGTGAGGGATGTGAGAGGAGGCTTACCTCCTGCTCCTCCTTGGATTACACATGGTATCTCACTGTACCAAACAGCTGTGGTTGTGCAGCCTCTTTAGTTAGACTGCAGCAGAAAAAGTAGGCTAAGTGGGAAGCTTTTATAATTGCAACCCCCACCACTTCCTTTCCAACAGGGAAAATAGGCATATGTAACATGCATTGCGTTTACCTGTGTCTGTTTCCTGTCTCTTCCCTGAGCAGTAATTAATTTAAATCAAGGATGAAAGCTGAGTGAAATATAGATTCTCTGACGAGTGCCAAAGATGCTCTAAACAGATGCCTGCTGTATTTGTATAACCATTCTGAACAAAATACTACAAAACCTGAAATTAGCATCAGATTGCTTCCTCCAGTGCTTAATGCATTATGCTCAGATGCTGAAGGCAATAAAATATCACTATGCACTGTATATAATATTTTAAGAAGAGACAATACCTCCGCCACTTGATGACACAGAGCTTTTTCAGAAAGGTAAAAAGTAAAAAGGAATTTGAGAGTCCTTAATATGGGGAAATGCACTAATTACTCTCAGTTAGATTCTTGAAAGCTCAATTGCATGGAAATAACTAGTTTGAAAGAGAACAGTGTTTCCACTGCACCTAAATTTCCCCTCAGTTTATCTGTGAAAGACAGCCTGAGACTTCTTGCTAGTGTTGGCAGGATTGAGCCCACAGATGAAGGACTGGACCTGAGTGGGGTCAGGTTACTCCTGCCACAGCAAGATTGAGGAGGAGAGCAAGGGAAGCAAACCCTGGAGACCTCAGGTCACTGCTTTTGCTGCACATTAGGGAGGAGAGGACTGAAGGCAGCAGGAAAGAGTGCTTTTGCAAAGTGCTTACTACCACCCCTGGCCCATGCCAAACATCCTGCTTCAGCAAGAAGCCACCTTGCCAGGGCTCTTGCATCACTACTGTAAATAGCTTAGAAGAGAGCACTTTCCTTCCTAAAGGAGTCTTCTGTGGTGGGCAACTGCCTTGTTACCTCTGCTGAGTCAGACCCATAATGAAGTAGCATTTCTTTCCAGAAACGGAATTTTTTTCCCCCCCTATTTAACAGGGAACAAGTTGTGACAGACTCCTCATTAGTTTCTGTGTGTTCTACTCTCGTGTCACTCCTCTGCTGGTAGAACATTCCAAAACTGCTATTGAATATAGCCTTTCAAAGAGATACAAGGAGAGAAGGTTTGAATATTTCATTAGCAATAGAATGGGTTACATGAACATGTTGTTCCATCAATGGATTTAAGTCTTGCCACTATATATCAAAGAACCATTATGGGTAAAATAAGGACCATATGCATCATTAAAATCTTGCTTCATGAGCCTTGAAAAACAGTGTTTGACATTTTATTTTGGGTCACTTTAGTTTATTTACTTAGCTGTAGATCTGGGGAGGTTTGTGTTTTTTTGGACAGGCATTCATCTGGAGGGCTAGTCTTGCACTGAATGTGTCTGATTTGTATAGAAACATATAAGATGACTCTTATGGAGAAATCGTCTTCTCATTTGTGTTGGCATTTAGCACAGGCAGGTCTTGGCTTTGTTTTTTTGCAAAGTCCTGGGTTTTTTTTTTATCAGTCTTATCTTTGCATACTTGTCTTTTCGAGCTGCAAGCTCCTTGGGGCAGGGGTTGCATTCACAGTGTTAAATGTGCCTTGCACAAACGGAGTCCTGAGCTCAGGCTCATAAGTATCAGCTGAAAGCTAATAAGAAGAATGAATTCCATCTGATCCAGCTCATTGCAGAGGCTGATCCTTAAACTCTAATCTAGTCCACTTTGCCTACAGACTTGCATGTTTAGTGACCACTATGGAATGAAAAGAGGAACATGATGTGAGGAAAACAAAATGTCAATAGGTAGTATTTGGTCTTCTCTGAAGAAAATGTGCTGCTTAAGGCAATCTTTCTTTTTTTATTATAGTTCTACAATAGGTGCTAGTGTTTGTTAGGACAATAAACTTGTCACATTGAATTATGGTAGTAAAAGAGCACAGATGCACACAGAGCCAAAACCAAACCTCAGAGTGTTTTAATTCATTAGCTCAACAACTCATGTTTTAGGAAATAAAAAAGATGGAAAATTAGGAAATGGAATGGAGTCTTACGTGAGTGGAAGCTACATGAATCGGAATGAATCCAAGTATCATTAATAGGGAAAGAAAAAAAAACCTGTGTTCATTGCCAGATATTAAATCTTGTTTATCCTTCCTTAAACTAACCAGAAACACATTGTGTTTGAGTACTGTTTAACAGCTGAGATGCTGTGGTTGTGCTGTAACTCTCCTCAGCTGCTTTTATCTTCTCTGAAAAGGGAGTGTGACTGCCAGGCTTGGAGCCTGGCTCCCCCTGCTTTGAACACTTCGATGTGGGAAGCCCAGGGCGGTTCTGCCTGTGGCTTCCCACTCAGGAGAGCATCAGCCTTCAAGCTGAAAGACATCCTGATGTGCAACCAGTGGCATCTGAACAGATGTGTAGTAAGGGTTTCTCTGAGCTGGGTGTGGATAGCCCTTTTTTTGTTAGGAGACTACAAGCCCTTGTCTACATGAACTGAGTATTTCTGTTCCTATTGTGATACCTACATTACGAATAAAGATTACACTTTCACGAGGAAGGAGCTGCAGGGTTTTTTTACCTTGCTGTACAGGGCTATCTGTACATATTTTCTTATACTACAGCAGAAAATTGCAGGTGTACATCTGCTTTGTGATACCAACTGATGAGTAGGTAGCTCAAACCAATAGACCCAAATACTTGAAACTAATGTGTATGGATTAATGTATTACAATAAATGTTTTATCTGAGGTATTGCTAGCTGTATAAAAGAGACACTTATCTCCTTGATTGACTTTGGGAAATCCATGAACAAAATGTGAAAAGATGACAGATAACCAGTCTGTGGCTAGGAAAGCAAATGGCTAGCTGTAAACAAAGAAAGTCAGAGCTGGTCTCTGGACTTGGAGGTCCCTTTAATATTTAGATGAAAATCTAGAGGTTCCAAAAGGGAAGTGAGCAGAATGCATGGCTACAAAGATGGGGACGTGAGAGGCATAAAGCTTGATTTTTATCTCCTTGGTTTTGAAGTGGGCTTGCCCTGCTGCAGCTCCCATAAATCAGAGCAGCTGGTGGGACACTGTTTTATACCAGTGGATATAATGTCTACCTCTCCTCCAGCACCAGCTTGCACCCTGCACCTCTGAAAGGGCCTGACCTTCTGGCCTTTTTGTTTGCCGTATGCCAGAACCATTAACCTAGCACCTTCCATGATACTTCTGGTCTCCTTGCTATGACACATGTAGAAAGACTCCTGTTTACACTGCTCATATTTGTAAAGTGGATGAACTACTAATGCTACAACAAAAGTATTTTCTCATATTCCCAAGGCACTTCATCATTAGCACATCTCTACAGGCTGCCGTCAGCCCATGAGCAGCTCCCAATGGCAATCTGGAGAGACCTGATGGAACATGGACTGCCTGATAAGAAGAGGTCTGCCCACCTCTTATTTCTTCTCATTCAAGCCACAACTAAGTTTCCATGAAGATATGGGGAAAAAAAAATCTTCGTAAAAGCACACAAAGTCTTTGATCAGGCCAAGGGAAAGGATGAAATATGCTGACAGCTTGAGATGGAAGGCTTAATATCTGAAAAATTATTTTAAAAAAACCTCTTCCCCAAAATTTCATTCTGGATTTTCAGATCCCAGCCAGAATGACTCAGTGCTTACTTGTTCTTTCTTGTTCAATCCCCTAATTATTCTAATAAATTGCATATTGGAAAAAGAAATATCATTTTATCAAAGCAAGTATTATCTTTACAGTCTGAAGTTTTCAAACTCTCCTTGACTTCAAATGTGCAAAAGATTTTAGATCACTAGCTCACATTTACTGGATATAGTTTCTACCAGCTGCAGATGGGCAGGCCTGCATTCCTTTCATGCTAGCTTGGCAAGCTTGGGAGCTCCGCTGAGCCACATGAGAGACATGTCACTGGTCTTTGACTAGGAAACAGAAATCAAAGTTGGTACAGTGAACAGCAGGTTAACGGCTCAGTAGTGGGCAGCCTCTCTGGTCATGTTTTACCATTTTACATTCCTGCCCAAGGGGAATGATGCTATTATTCTAAAGAGCAAAGATATTAAATGTAGACAAATGTGATTGTACAAACATTCTTGTTCACTAGAACAGAGAAATAGTTTGAAATAACTGTGCAAACAGGTTTTGCAGTGTGGGTGCTCCTTGTGTACTTCAGCAACCATTTCCATTACTTTTGAAATACATCCAGTGGTAGGGTGGAACATGGCAGCATTTTTAATAAAAGCAGCAATGCTACAGAAACTCAGGGCAGGAAGTGAAGAAATCTATTACCTTTATGTTTAATTTTCTGTAAAATTTTACATGAGCAAGTTGTAGTTGCTTTGATAGGGAAATTGTGTGAACAGCCTAATTTTGGGACACTGTGTTGCAAGGAGTTAAATGATCACAAGCAGTTTGCACTACATGTTCATGGCTTGTCAGACTGACAGTCCATTCTAATCAGCATCATGAATATCCCTTTTTATCCTATCGAAGTATTAACTCAGTACTGTTTCTGAAGGATTATATTTTCTGAAGAATTAGACCAAGTTGGAGTAAAGTTTTGAGGGGTATTTAGAACTATGCAATTCTAAGAATGATGTTGAAATCGTTAGAAATGGGGACTGGCACTCTCAGGCTAGGTTGACTAAGCTGTAATTTAGTTACTGCAGTACTTTACAAATGGTTGATTGATAATCTAAATATGCCTGCTTGTAACAGTTCTAAATAGCAGAGCACTTGCCTGTAGCAGCTGTAAAGTTTTGTAAACACATTAAAACTTAACACATTGACACATTTTCAAGAGTATGTCATGTGAAAGTCGTGAGATTTCAGCACGCTCCTTCCCAGGTATAAATTTTCAGTCAGAAATTTACCGAAAAGGTGACATTTTTGGATTTTATCTTCCAAATTCCACCACCAGCAATCACTGACTGAAGCATGATGAAGAATCTTTTACTGGATTTATTTTGCTTTTCCCTAGCCATTACTCTGAAACTTTTTAAAATAAAAGGTTGGTTTTGCTGAATTCTTTCAAACAGAACTGTAACTGTCTGAGTGCCGTAATTTAAAGAGAAGAGTGTTGCAGACTGAATTGCCATTACCTTCAGCTTCTGCCAGGCATTTTTCTTTTACAGGTAGGCTCCAAATATCAACCAAACTACTCCTGCTGAGCATGCCAATATGTCAGTACAACATCAGGATGTCCTAACACAAGACTGGGGGGGCATATTGTCACTTTTACCATGTTTCTGTATGACACTTCAACTCATAACCATGACTCTGATGGATATAAAACTTCCTGAACACTCACATTCCTACTGCCTGCTCTCTGCAGTTGGTAAAGAAGAGCTGTTCTGAAGAATTAAATAGGAAAATGTGCAGTCCTTCCTTCCAAATTCCAGAAATCTGGGCAAGCATCTAGAAACCAATGGGAGCTGGGACATGTGAAGATACAGGGAGTTGCTAG
This sequence comes from Entomyzon cyanotis, assembly GCA_024500445.1. NCBI lineage: Eukaryota > Metazoa > Chordata > Aves > Passeriformes > Meliphagidae > Entomyzon > Entomyzon cyanotis. Next base: position 27,212,528 of record JAKEPQ010001021.1, on the reverse strand, counting down.
GACTTTGATATGAACTCAGTAGCTGAGTACCTACAAAAAGACTATTCACGGGGAAGTAATTAATACTGAAACACAAAGGTTTATGGACAATTTGAAGTTTCAGCTTCTCTTTCAGATGAAAAAACAGATCCATATCTCTGATCTGTTCTTCCAGCATTGTACTTAAAGATTCAAGGAGCTGATCAGTCAAGACTGTATGCAACATACCAGTTTGTAAGACTTTCTCCACAATGATGACTCCTGAAAAACCTTTGCCTTCTAGAGCCTACCTTAACAGCTAATTCCTGGGATAGACAATCACAGTATATATAGCACTCCAAAATACAGGCTGATGTTGCTCATGCTAACTCACCTTTCACCCAAAGGCACAAACATGAAGTACACATGGAAAGGGAAAATAACCCACACAAACTCCAAGCAGAAAATGTCAAGTAATACGTCAATCCTTTACCTGCTCTCAAGGTTTATTGCAAATTCCTGATTATTTGTTGGTTTTGCAATAGCCAGTGAGATTTTTCATGCCCCAGATGCTCCCAGGAATTGGGATATTTGCAAAAATCTCTAATTTCTTTCTCCTCTCAAGGAGCAAGTTCTTCCCCCATTGTTGATCCCCTTCTCAACCATTCGTTGCATCAGTGGGTTACATCTTGTCTTAATTAGGTTGCAAGCAGCTTTGACTGCAGCTATGATCCTACCCTGTGCTATATGCTGGGGCCCAACTGTGAGTGGGGCTGCTGAGGACTTCTATAACACAAATAAATATAATTATTTTTCTTTTTTCATAGGTGTCTTTGCTCTCTAGCTCTTATATAAACACTGTTCTGTGGAGCTGAAACTGTAACTTGGCTGTCAGTGTGGGGAGCCAAGGACTGACTGAGCATCCCACGAGATGAACAAATCTCTACCTTATGTGGAGGAAGAGAAAACAGCAGGGTTAACAGATCCAGAGGTACTCAAAGTAATAAAATAGCTCAGTATGGGTTGCAGACTTGACTAGGGATCAGGCACATTTCAAAACTGTTTATTGACAGAAAATTGGTGTGCAGCTAAATGAATTATTTGTTTAAGTATCAGTTTTCTGCGAACAGTATCAGTTTTTCAACAAGCTTTTTCCATCCCATGCTCTACCCCCTAATGTCTGAAAATCGAAGTATTTCCACACTGAAATGCTGCCACAAAGTTTCATGGGAGCTGTGGCTGGAAGCTGAATGTAGCAGCTCTCCTCATCTCAGTCAGGATGTCTGGTTATGCTCAATCTGACAAAATGTGCTGCTTGACTGACCTCCATCCCGCAGAGCAGGATGAGGAGGGCCATCTCCCCATCTTACTGCGAGGAGCAAGAGAGGTGGGCTTGGAAGCTCTGCCAGAAGCTGCAGGGACAACATTTCCAGGTATAAAGAAATACCTTCCAATATTTTGATTTTCAGCTCAGAGTTTTCAAGGTAGGGGGAGAGAGGGGTAGGAATACAACACCACCCTCCAACCAGTGCTAGCATCTACCCATGGGCAGGGGAGTGCAGTGGTGTGAGTGCCCCTGAGGAATCAAGACAACCCCTGGCAGCCAGCTCACTAAAGAGCTTTATCAACTTAGAAGGAGCAAATGGCACTTAGATCTCACTCACAGTGATAAGTGTTATACTTATATAGACTTTCACCTATTAACAAACTGTTCTTTTTAATTCAAGTTATGCCATGTAATATAGCTTTCAGTTTACCTTTAAGGTCCTGCCATCTTGTTTGTATTTTTCTTCATCCATGGTTTGGTTCCTGTGAAGATTTATGGTCAGATAATTGTTGTCAAGAGCCTAGGTAGTACCTCATTCCATAAGCAATCTCCATGCTTGCATAGGGCTTTTCAGGTAGCAGCATAATTTAAAACATGGTCTACAGCTCTGGAGTCAGAATCTGAGAGCAGGCTGTCCTGGCCATTGCCTTCAGTATTATGAGACAGACTGTTGCGTTTATTGGTTGCATTGCTAAGTTATAAGTACAGCTAATGAAATAATTTAAAAAGCATGTTGTAAGCATTTTGTTTGACATGCTTGACACATTAAATTATTCATACCTGTTTGAGTGTTCAGGTTCTCGATGGGTATTTGTGAAAACTGCACTAAAACTGAAAAGCCAAAATTAAATATAAATGATCAGAGCTCCAGATGATTGTTGAAGAAATGTGCAGCTTTGTGCTGAGACTAAACCTGTCTCCCAAACATACAAGCAACAAACAAAACTATTTTTTGGCATCTCCTCAGAATGCACTGGAGCAAACTGTCATTGGGGTGATACAGACTCAGATTTGGATCCTTGCAGGGGGCCACAGGAGGTTGAATTTTTCTCTCAGTGACATAAAGACTATCCATGAGATTCATGACGATCTATGCAAGAGCAGAAGATCACAGTGGGGAGGAACGTGGAGAGAACCAAGTGAAGTGCAGGCATTATTTCACAGCACTGCTTGTTCATGTCCCGTGTCCCACAGCAGAGTCTGAACTGGGCTGTCTGCTCTTCATACTGGTGTCACAGCCTTGGTGGTTCACCTCAGAATGGCACAGGTCATTAAATATTGGTGCCAACTCCACTAATCTGGGGGAAGCTTGAGGCCCACTGCATTGCCTGATGGGGATAAGATGCTTAACGTAAGAGTGAAGGGAAAACTCAGATCTCATATCTTTCAATAAAACTTAACTGTACAATATGCTCGGGACAATACCACTTGGAAAAAGTGAGTGAAAGGAAAGGGACTGGAGAGTACGGATGTTCTGATTCTTGGTTTCCCACTGGAAATTAAAACAAGGCATTAAGCAACAGGGGTTTGCTCCCCTCAGTTGACTTAGAACAGCTGCTCACCAATTTCTGCAGCACAGAGAGGAAAAGCAGAACTTTGCCTTGGGTCTGATCAGCTTTTCAGAAGCAATCCAAGTCAAACTTCTACTCAATGACTTCATTCAAAGCTGGTTTACATCATGAAGAGAAATTTCGTTTATTTATTTGTAATAACTTCAGGATTTTATGGACCCGCAAGAGGATGTAATTTAAGAAAACATCAGCAAGCTGTTTCAAATAGCAAGGTTTCAGAACAGGCTATGTCAAAAACTCATCAATGGAAAGGGTCCATTATTAAAAATTAAAAAAAAAGAAGGAAAATGTCTTCTGTAGATGGCTTTGAACGGAAAGGTTCCAAAACTTGATTTTTATTCTGCAGTAATACATCTTTTTAATAAGACTGAAGTCATATAAAGGAATGGACAGGCTTCCTCAAAGAGCACTTAACCAGTCATTGAACAAAGTTTGTAATTGCAAAGTCTATTGTCTCAAAGAAATGTCACAGCAACAATGTCCTAAAATATACCATGTCATGCAAACCAAGCAATTAAAAAAAAAACATTAGAGGTAACTAAAAAACTTTGAACCTGGAAAGCAGCAGAGTCTAGCCTAGTACTGCTTAGGAGCAATGGAAATTTTCTGCTGAGTGACCCAGAACAAACCACTTGGACTATCCATGTCAGGAGTATAAAGCAGGCTTAATAATATTTCCTAATCTGCAGGAGAGTTAAAAGACCCTCTAGACCTCTGCAGATGTTCCATAACTCAGACATGACTGGAGGCTGCTGACTAGAATAAGGTCACCAGTTTTGTTTCTAATCGGTTCTTAATTTACCAGGTCACATGGCAGTAATTACATCACTGGTTTGTCTCCTGGTATCACCCATTGGTGGAAAAAATCTGCAATGCCTTTTGATGTCTTCAGGCAGGAGACACAGGAGTGGATAGGCTGTGGCAGCCTTGCATGGGGGAGCAGAACATGGCAAAGTGACATGGGAGAGGTGGCCTTGACAGCTGGGCCATGAGAGCCCTTGGCCAGGCAGGGGACATGCAGAGGCACCTCGGGAGGCCCCTGCACCTGTGCACAGTACAGGAATGGCAAGAGTGGGTAGTGGAGGCTCAGAGAATGCAGCTTGCAATAACCCAGAGCCAGGTTAAGAGAAGCTGGAGGGTGGGGGAAGGAAGACTTTGGTTGATTTACTGGATCCACATGACCAGCAGCTGCACAGCTCTGGGAGGTTAAGAACAGAGAGTCTGAATGTGATCCCAGAGATTATGATAGCCAGGGCTAGAGGAGAATACTTGGCTGCACAGTGTTGACAGACGGATTTTGGCTTCCTTAGACAGCAGACAGTATGTTGCAAAGGAGAATTAGACAGAAAGGGGATCACTGTTAAAAAACTTTCTGTGGGGCCTGGGCTTCCACTGCCTTAGAAGGAAACTACTGAGAGGATCTTCAAATGGACAAAACCCAGAAACAGAGATCCAGGAAAAAGCTTGGAAATAGATAGTGGGCGGGGGGTGGGGAAAGAATGGGGGGAAAAGAAACATGAGAGGCGAAAAATGAAGTAAGATAGCAAAACACTTTGCTCATGCATCTCCAGACAAATGCCAAGAATCTGAGGACTATGTCAAAGCAGGTTTCACCACTAGTTTTGTAACTACTAGGTTCTCTATTTTTATTTTAATTTATTTGAAATTTGTGGGTTTATTTGTGTTGTTTTGTAGGTTTATTTTGAAAATGAAAGCGTAAGTTCTATTATGTAGTGATACAAGAACTTAAATAGTGGTTATGTAATGATTTTGAAATTCAGAGAGATGCATGAGGCAGCACTGTTGGCTATGTCTGGGGCTAGAAAGATTTTGCAGGGTTGGACTACAAATCATCATATTGGATGGTGAGGTGGAAGTTGCAAAATATATAAACCCCAAAACCTGCAATACAGTAATATCTAAAGGACAGTTTCTGCAGAGCTTGCTTTTCTGTTGCAAAAGTGAAAACTGGTCCATCATGTTCCCAGCATGTATTGAAAATTTCAAGCTGTCCTCAGAAAACGGTCCAAGGGAAAGGACAGTTATGGGGGGAGATACACTAGTTCTAGAAAAGATATTATTAGAATCTGAAGGCAGAGCAAAATTGACCTTGGGATGAAAAGGGAAGGTTGAACAGGTGGAAAGAACTACGAGGGGCAGTTGAATAACATTACATTTCAAAAAAGTGAAGTATTAAACTGAAAAAAACAGTGCATCAGGTTTCAGAAGATAAAATACGAGGCAAAGCAGTCCAGGCCAATTAAATAATCTTAAAAGCAGACTATTCTGCTTTAAAGAAAATGTATAGCTAGGGTACATTTGATTCATACATATGGGATACACTCAAGCGGAAACCTGTGTTCTCAGAAGGGTTCCCTGGCTAGAGGAGTGGAGGCTGAGGTTGCTCTTTGAGTTGCTCTGAACAGCACATCTGTTGTGGTGAACGCATGAGATGGGCAAAGCTTTCCTTTCTGCATGTTTGGTGAGTAACTAGGGCTGGAGACTGACACATGTCACTGCAACTAAGGACATGCCATTCAGTCCTGGGACAGTAACAGGTCACAGATCACAGTGTGCAACAGCCTGCTACTTGCCTCTTTGAACTATGGCAGTTGGTATCATACCAGCATTCTTTGCAGGATATGATCAGAATAAAAAATAGTCTTGGTAATTTGAAGAGATGGTCTGAAGTCTTCAAGATGAAATAAAGGAGAGAGAAGTATGTTAGATGGCTTAAGAAGAATCTAAATACACAGAAACAAGATAAGAAAGATTATGACTGCAGCAGTGTTGTAGAAAGTGATCTGGAGGTCACAGGCAATCACAATACCATGACTTGCTGGTGCAGTGTTAGGATAAAAGCAAATATTATTCTTTGGTTCTTCACCTGGAATGTCTTACCAGTGAAAAAAGTAGTAAGTGTTCTACTTCTGGCTACATGGGTAAGGCCTCAGCTGGTGTGCTGTGTACGGCTTTGGGAATCACACTTCAAGAAAGATGTAGACAAATTGAAGAGAGTGCAAAGGAGAGCAGCAAGAATGATCAGAGGTTTAGAAAACATGACCTACAAGAAAAGGTTGAAAGAACTGGGTTTGTTTAGTCTAGAAATGAGAAGACTAAGCATGAGGCTCAAGGGGAGGGGGGAGGAAGGGATAACAATTTCCCAATATGTAAAAAGTTGTTATGAAGAGGACAGTGATCAATCATTTTTCTATGTCCACTGGGGACAGAATGTGAAAAAGCACACTAACTTGAGCAAAGAAGATAGATTAGACAATTCATTAACTCCAAGGTTAGTGAACAGACTGCCCAGAGAGGCTCACAGAAGAATCTTAATTCTTAAAAGGGGTTATCCAAACACCTGTAAGATATGGTCTTTATGTACTTAGAAGTATGCTAATCTTTCTAGTCTGTTCAGTGTGTAATGAGCACCACTCACATGAGAAGCAGGGCTGTCCCTAGCACTATTGTTATACAATCCTTAGAGCTTCATCACCAATAATCCATGTAGTAACCATGATAAATGTCTTTTTTTTAAGTAGAAGACTCTAAAAGTTGTGTATCATGACACTCTACCACTCAAACTTCATGAGGCAATGCTTCAGGATACTTTACTTGTCACTATATTGTAGCTTTGCTTTTTGGGAATACCAGCGTAAACCCTAATTTCTTTTAAAAATACTTAGACATGATTTAAGGATGTTTCCACATTTAGTGCTTTTAATTCTTGACATAACCTTGACGAAACCTTACTTCCTCCAACCCAGCTTTTCATTGATGATATGTGGGGATTTTTTTTTAATATGCTGCTATCTGATCAGATCTTTGTCTTTCAAATGGATCACCTCAATTTCCATGTTCATGCCCTTTTTGGCATCTCTGATATGGTTGCTATCAGGGCCACCAGTTAAATGGCTATCTCCTGTCTAGAAAATAATAAGAGAGTAATTTCATATAATCCTTAAATTCTGTAAAAATTAGCACTTGATCAAGAATTACTTGACCTGTATTGCAACTAAGTACCCAGACCTGAAACAGTCTGGGACAGCTTTCTAGTCCATCTTGTCCCATGAAAGTGTCCTACCCTTTTGTAAACTCACAAGCTGTATAAAGAGTTGCTAGTGCAGCTCAGTTAACTGAGACCAGGTAATCAGCTTGTTTCCTCTTATCAGATCAAGCAAATTATGTGAATCAAAATTAGGTTTCTTGATAATATAGAATGAGTAAAGGGGAATTTGGATGAAGAATCAAAATAGGAACATTTGTACATGGAAAGACCATATATGGCATAACCATTACAGAGAGCAAATTCTTAATGAATCTTACCCATTGCACAAAAAATTTTTAAGTGTGGTGGTAACTCCAAAACAACAGAAATTGGGACTCCAGGCAGAGAGCTTGTGGAAGGAGATACACAGAGGCAAATTTCCAAAGGCAAACCAGATTTTTTTAGTCTTATTTTCACCGTTCTAAATCCTCTGCAAATCATGTCAAAACCATTTTTTTCTTTCATAATTTTTGGCAGACACGCTTACATCATTTATGTTTATTGTTCAATTAAATTAGCTGAAAATTCAATTTGTCACCATGACTTGTTATGGTGACTATTAAGATTCTGCACCTGATTCACCTCTTCAAAAAATTGTTTGCATTTCACTATTATTGTGACAAAAATGACTGAAACAATGTATTTATTTATTTTAGACATATTAAACATTTTTGTTTCAGTTATTAACGTAGCTCTAAAATCAGCTTAGTGAGCTTACTGACTGCATTGTATGTGACCTACATATGATAAATATTTCAGTAATAAAGATACAATACAGATTAAGAAAAAGGTAATACTGTTAATTACATGTTTGTTTTAGAATTGCTTCTAAAGCCAGCCTGAGGCTTAACTGTGGAAGCTGCATCTCTCCTTGTTGCACTACACAGCTTTGCACGAAATGGTAAATGTAACTAGGATCATGTCAGCTGTAATTACATCCAAGGACTATTGGACACTGAAATGTTTCCTCTCCTGGATCACTTAAGTTAGAGAATTGATTCTGCCTCATCTCTTAAACTGTGTGCTGTGTGCTCCTAAACTGTTCTCTTCCTAATGCAAACAAGTATTAAGCAGTCTGGGTATTTTTTTTCCCTGTGATGACAGCCAAAGGAATAGGACAATACAGGAATATGTGCAGGTTGGGCAAAGCCAGCTGAGGGGCTTGGTCCATCCAGTGCCTAGCAGGGGTCTCATAGCCTGCCTGTCTGCTTCTACCCCTGCCTGAAACAGGACCCAAAGTGACACTGGGGACATTTTCCTTCCCTGACTATGGCATTTCTGATGCATCTCAGATACCCTAGCTGTGAATGACAGGAGATAAGTTGTTTTATAAGGCTTATTAGGGTTCTTCAGAGGGGCAGGCAACAACAGATGGAAAATGAATAGTTTCAGAAGCAGTGGGAGTGTTGAATTGCAATACCGTCAAGGAGGCAGGCAACAGAAAATAAACACCAATAAACATCAGTCTATTTTTACTTCTGGTTTGTGATGGGAGAGAAAACCCCAGGACCAACAGAAGGCTGATTGCTTTCTTGCAAATTACTGTCTTAAATCCGGTCAAAAGCTTTACCATAGTAATTTCCACAGCAGCATCAGACTTGTCAAATGCTGGTGCAGAAACCCTTTTCAGTCCCTCTCCCTGGGGCTGCTTGCAGAACTGTCAAAATGCTTCTTCCACATGGTGATGGCAGTGCCTGCTCTGCACCATCTTGCTTTGCCCAGCTTTGGGCACATGTTCCTGCACTTGCCCTCTGAAATATCTCTCCTGCTGCTTTGAGGCACAACGTGCCTCTTTTTCTCTGGGATCTGCAAAGAAGCTATGTTGTTTGAGCTCACAGGCAGAATAGTTTCCACAGCAATGCCTCAGCTTGGATAGGGCAGTCACATTATTCTTGAGTTTTCTGAGACTTTTATTTTTCCACACAAGCATCCCCTGCCCTTGAAGAGCACCTCACCTAGAGTCTGCAAGGCTTCTGCTTCTTGTTTGACATCCCTTATTTACAAAGCAAACAAAATGTTCCTTTTAACACACATCATGCAAAGTTTATTAATGAAGAAAACAATCCCAGGGGGTCAACCCAGGGGACCCTTGAAACCTGCCAGCAAAAACTCTTCAAACGCTCAACGCGTCAGATCCTCCAAAACGATATTTCACACAATGAAGTAAAAATAATATTTTTCTTTCAGCCTTTCCAGCCGCTTTTGTGGAGAGCAGACAGAAATTATTTTCTTATTCTGCTCCCAGAGCAGAGATCTGTACAAAGCTGCGTTTATTTGTTTAACACGATGATTTCATCCTAAATGTCTTGACAGCAAATAGTTGGTGGTTTAATAAAGGCTCTTTGAAAAAAGAGCCTGAGCAGTTATTTGTACAGGGAAAATGTGAAGTATGTGGCTCTCAGGAGGAGAGACAGAAATGCCTGTTGTGATTAGGGGGTGCAGGGACGACCCTAAAATCCCCTCTGTCTGCCAGAGTAAGAACAGTGACTCCTGTGGCTCTGTTTCCTCATGGCCACCAAGCTGAGCTGCTGCAGCAGACCATGGGACTGAAAGTAGTCTGACCTTGTTACTAACAAGTGACTGATATGCCCTTTGCCCTCCAAAGCAAATACTCTTACAGAAGATAAAAGATCTGCTGTTTGGGCAGAACAGTTTGATTATGAAAGAAATAAATTAATGATAAACAGACTTGGGACTATCTGGTGAGCCCTGTATGATGGTCAGCAGAGAAAAATGTGTGCTAATTACAGGGGACCATTTCTCCATTAGCTGGAATTCCTAGCAATCAGAATCCCTGAAAAGTCTGCATGCACCTGTTGTCTTTGCAGAGACATCTCTCAGGGAAAGGTTGGAACAAAGCAGATCTCACATGCCCCAAATCAGTGTACATACTTAGATACATGTAACAACTCTAGGGAAGCAGTCAACATAGTTTAGAAATCAGTCGTGTAAGTTACGAAATAGGGAGCTTCTTTCCAAAAGGTGTACCTTTTGGTACAGATGTATGTGATCTGGATTATTTTCTAAAGCTGTAATATGTTCCACATTTGTTGTTTGATTTACAATTGAAAGCAACATTATTCAACTGCTTCTTAATTTAGTATCCCTGTGGCTGAGCAAACATGTCTAGCCACAGCAAAAGGGGCCAAATTCAAATCTGAATCAGGAGCTTGGGGTAAGATCTGGATTTTATTTACATATGCACTTTTACAGTGACAGATTCAGTGTCATTTGACCTCAGGCAGTATTTCTAAATTCTGTTATGATTTACTATGTATAGACTAAGGAATATAGGCCATATCACATATAGACTAAGACTGCAGACACTATCCTCTAATATTGACGGGTTTTTAAAATAAGCTTTTTAAAAGAAAAGTAGGTTTATATAATATTTCATGTGGTGCATTTGCAGTTTCCAGTAGCTGTTGGTAACCTTTATAGGGCCATACAGTGGTGCTCTGTAATACATGTGCAAGCATGTAGTGACTCTAACTAAGGTGAAGCCATAGTAGTGAGACACAGACTAATTCATCAGCTGGGGGAGCAGAGCTGTCCACAGGTACCACCATTTCAACATGATATTATACCGAGTGCAAATATTTTTACAATACAAAAGAAGAAACCTTGTGTCCACAAAGCCATTCGTGAGTATTTTAATTGCCTTTCCTCTTTCTTCTGAAGATATTACTTACACTAACTGTCATTGGAATTTGAAAGCTAGTTGGGGACTTCAGTGGATTCAAGCTTTTATCCAAGGATCATTGAAACACTTTGAAGAGAAAAATTGTTGTGGTTTATCATTTATCTGTTCAATGTGGTCACACTGTGCAATACACTGTGTAGTATAGCAGGATGGATGGAATCAGTGAGGTTGCAAAATTCAATACTGGCTATGTAATATTCAGCAAAAAATATTACTACTTATAATTACTAGTTACAATCTGTACAATAATTTCAAGCAGAAAGCCAGATAGTTGAAAGAAGATACCCAAACAACATGATTGCATTTAACTTTTAGAATGTATATATAGGAAAAGTTCTTGATACGTGAAATAAAACTGGAAATAGAAGGAGGAAAAGAGTTTAAAAGATGAGACAGCTAGAGTGTAACACTACCATATGTTCTTTCAGAAGTTTCATGTGAGTTATCTTCATGCTTTGTCCAAAAGCAGTGCAGCAGCACTCAGAATCTGGTCTCTTAATCTGCAATTTTTTGGAGCATGAGCTATGTACTCCTTCTTCTGCAGAGGCAAATTAGAATCAGGGTTTGCTGATTGTTAGGCATTCATACAAGCAAGCACTGGGGAGGTGAAGAGACTTGAAGATATTCAGAAGTGTCTGTCTGGTGCTGACAAATTCAGGGAGTAGCAGAAGGGAGGCCACTCCAAGTTTTTATAATATAATAACTGCAAGCATCTGGGGGAAAAAATCACTGCTTGATGATTTCTACAACTTTATTACTATTTTTAGAGCTATCATCCCTGGATAACTGACAAAAATAATATGGAAAAATAAAATTTTCTTTTTGTGCTGGCAAACCAAGAAAATCTGCTTTGTAATGTCCTAGTTGGTGATAGCTTTGGCTTCAGCAATTACAATATTGAGGAGTTTGAGACTCATTTGAGCACACTGAAGTTTACTACTAAGGCAAAGCTTTTAGATTTGAGGAGGTTTTAGAATAGCAAACTTCAGCTCATTCAGAGCTCTGTTGAGAGGGATTCTATGGTAAGCTTCCATGGAGGACAGAGAAGCTAGTAAGTTCAGGGAATTTTTCAAGAACACGCTTCCTGATTACCTTCTATACCAAAGTAACCTGCTTGGTTGATGTGGGATGAGTGGTGGACATTGTCTACCTGGACTTCTGAAGGCTTGTGGTACCACTTGACATGGTGGTGTCTTTTTTCCCAGAGAAACTGTTGTGTTATGGTCTGGTCAAGTGGTCCATGTGGCACATGAGCAACTGGCTAGCAGGTGGCACCCAGGGGGTGTTGGTAAATAGCTCCTTTTCAAACTGGCAACCTGTCACAATTGGGGTTCCTCAAGGTCAATATTGTGCCCAGTGCTTTTCATTGTCTCCATAAGTGATCTAGAAGATTGGATCAAGTGTGACCCAGTGAAGTTTGCCAAATATAACAAAACTCCAAGAGGAAGAGGACACTTCCTAACATATGAGGAATGACTGAGAGAACTTTGTTCAACCTTGAGACAAGGACCACTTTGGGGAGGCCTTCTCATCATGTTCCAGTATTTAAAGCACAGGTACAGAGAATATGAGATTCCCTTTTTACAAAGAGTCACACAGAAAAGACAAGAGGTAGAGGGTACAAATTACCCTTGGGGAGGTTCTGATTAGACACAAGAGGAAAATTTTTCACAATAAGAACCATCAGACTCCAGCATGAACTCCACATGGAAGTGCTGGATTCCATAGCACAGAACTCTTCTAAGATCAAGCTGGACATGGCCCTGGGCTGCTTTGTAAACACAGTGCTTTTGCCAAGAAAGATTAGACTAGACAGTCCTTGAGGTCCCTTTCCAACCTGGCATTCTATGGTTCTGTGATTTTGGGCACACAATCCCTTTATCAGAGGGCGATTTAAGTTATGATATGTATGACCTCACATGGCTAATCAGCCTTTTTACTTGGGCTGTGACCATGTTGTAGAAACAAACTCTGAAAAGCAAGGCTGAATGACAGGAAGGTGAGACCATACACCCAAGAAAGCTAACCTGACTGGCAGCAGGGGATCTATGTCCATAACACTGAACAAACCTGCAGCTGATCTGAGGAGCAGATGAGAAACACCATTGTCTTCTTTGCCATCATCACATGAAACACAAAAGCATCGGCACACAATTTGGACCGTTTGGAAATACTAGATTTTTTAATAACCCTTTGCTATTTCCCAGCTCAAATCCAAGTTGTTTCAGACAGGAGTGGTTTAAATATCTTAAATTATTATATCTGCAGATATATACTGCATAAAAATAGGTTTATCAGTTTTTGATGTGAGACCTTGGAAGACCTGGTATATTAGTGGAGCATTTGCAGACTATAAATTTTCCTTAAAACCTGCATGATATGTCCATTGCAAATGCAACCTCTGTGGTGATTTCCATACTTACTTCTCTGTTCTCATCTTGCTTGACATTCAAGAAACAGAAAACTTCTTTTTCTACTCATTTCTGTTTTCCTGAAATCTTTTATGCCAAACTGAAAAGGAGAAAGGCAAAAAATATCCACAGATCTCACCTCTGTGGTTCTTTAACAATATATGCCCTATGCTGGGAGAAGATATTCTCAACTCCTTGCAAGGAAAAATGTTGTCCATCAGAAACTGCTTCAGATATCTTCTGATTAGTATATGGACTGACTGATATGTACATTGAAAAAGCAACCAGAAAAGTAAGATCTTAATCTGAAAAATCTGGTAATTCCTCATTTCTGTTACAGTCATGCAATTGGTGAGATTTTTTGCTAAAGACACTGGGATTTAGATTTGATATATAAGTTCCATCTGTAAGATAGGAATGAACAAACCAGAGCTAGTGGTTGAAAAGCTGCACAACGTCACTTAAATGTGTGACACATTTTCTCACATGTTGATTGCACAGCCCTACCTAAGAATAGCCTGTCTTTCTCAGCAAAACCACAGGAGGATAACTACTTACAGCAGAGTCCAATTTTTTTTATTGTAATCAACACATTTAATAATTTACAGAGTTTCATGCTGAAGCAAATCCTGAAGGAGTCAGAAGTCTGTTAAAAAAGCCTGAAGATAATTGGAGCACAGAAAGTAATTCCAATAAGTGATGCAGACTATGTTTGCTGAACCAGGTTGCCTGACTTGCTAAATTTCCTTTGCACCACCCTGAAATTAGAAGGATGCCTGATGACCTCAGGACAAGGGAGTCTCAGAGTTGTTGTGGCTCTCATTCCACCACCAGGCTAGTCCCGAGGATCTAACATTCAGTGCTAAAGAATGGGAGACTCCCTCAATACTGAATGGTGAATATCTGCCTGCAAAGCGATGACCTACTGTCAGTGTCATGGCTCAAGACTTGCAAGGCCACAACATCTGATAGAACAAACATACCTCCAGCAGAGCAGATATGAAGGTTATGTCGAGTTCATGGCAGCTTAGCTGAATTTCACTAGGTTGCAATATTTTCTGATGAAGTCAGGATGCCTATCTTTTAATTATTATTTGAGTCTTACTACATCTGATTAATCTTGTTGAGCGTCTTGGTGTTAGACCTACACATTCAAAGTCCAATGAACTGCTCTTCAAAAAGTAACTTTGACTAGGAAAAATATCCAACATGTTTGACAAATGCTGCTTAGAAACTATTAAACAGTCAATAAATCAACACTGGCCTTTCCAAAGATTGTGCTGCATACAGCAATATTCCAACCACACACAAAAAGGTGAGGTTTGCAAACATAATGGACTTGAAAGAACTTACTGTCTTTGGGGCAACATATCTATATAGCAAAAGGAGTGGGATTCATAAGAAAAGTCAGCTCCATCTCAAATGAATAGGCAGACAGGATTGGAAAAACAACAAACAGATCTCTTTCTCTGTCTCTTTAGCAAACAGATGACAGAAATGTAGCTGCCCAGCTTTTGTCATTTGTGCCTGAGATAGTGTTGGTCTAATTAATCTCTTCAAGCTTCCCAAGGTACTGTTAAGCAAATTTCATATAGAGGGAATCCTGGCTTATATTTCTAAACTGCCATGAACATGGCCTGTCACACTTTGGAAAAGTTAAAAGAATAAATAAAATATGATGAAAAAGTACAGTTTTAAAGTGCAACAGCTGGAACAAGTGTATGGTAGAGTGTATGGCAACCATTAATATGTTCTTGAATAGCAGTCAAAATGTTTACTTTCTGCAGATTGTGTAACATTCTATATTAGGTACATGAAAACACCATTGTTTTACAACATGCTTTTCATTGAGGTTTATATTGTCAGTTACCTCAGTTTTTGGCCCTATAATAACAATAATAAAAGATAATAATAATTCAGAAGCAGTTTCACTGCTGTAGCAAAGACCATAATATAATAAACGTAATATCTGAAAAGAAATTAATATGCTAGTCTAAAACAAAGGAAAAATAATTCAGCCTTGTACAATTCATTTTAGTGCATTAGTGCAGTGAAATATGTAAGGAAGTTGAATGCTTTTCATTGCTCTAACATGGTGGGGAACTTACAGATATTGTGACCTCTACTGCATCACTCTTGATTTCACAGGTTTTCTGATTTAACCAGAGATCATAATATAAAGAAAGGATCAGTGTCCTAATAATCATTGCACAGCAGTGGTTTTAAGAGCATTTTTGCAAAAAAAAAGGCACTGCTGTTTGCAGAAACTGCCCTTCAGAAGTGAGCACACATAAGCTGTTAGCAAACACCTTGATATAAATTATATCACTTGCTGGAGAGAGAAGTGACCATCCACACAGGTGTTTTTAGTTAGGAAGTGTGTGCTTGTAGATGGTTGTGTAGAGAGAAAGCAGGCTGTCATCTCATTGGAAAATAAACTTTCAAAGCACCTCTGTGTAAGAATTGATGGTTTATTCCACCAAGGATGCCTGTCTAATTGCATGTGGATTGAACTCTGGTAAATAAAATTTTCATATATAGATTGCAATTTTACACAAAAACAAACTCCCATGAAGGGTCTGTAGTCCCTTCTTCTATCACTGTTTAATTCTTACAAACTTCATGGACAAGGGGCATCCTCTATACTCTCATTTCACTGGCTTATATAGTAGACAAGCTAAAAATCCATTGTGTTTAAAAATATAGATGTTGGGGAAATGCTTATGCATTCCAGACAACATCTCAGCAATGGAGTGAATGCTATTTTCCTATTTTTAGGCTACATAGACTAAAAAAATCTCAAAGAAGTACTGCCCTGACACCAACAAAAGCTTCTTATTTTTGCAGATCTGAGCTGGTGTCAGCTTCCTTCCCATGTCAACCTGATCCTGACAGTGTGATTTTAGGATCTGGGCAAAGTGTTGATTACAGATGTTGTGGCTTGATTCAAACTTGATATATGGCAGATGGAACCTGGCAACTGGACCTTGTGCCCCACTTGTGAGTGATGCTCAGGGTGTCTTTATGTGCAGCAGTAGTGCTTTGCCCACTCTGCCCACTCTGCTCCTCTGTGATGCCACTGCATCTCTTCCCCATTGCCCTCGGGGCACAACAATTCTGTTTCTGTTTATTGTGAAAATTAACACAAAGCACTTTATTATTTAAATCACAAATACTCCATTAAATTAATGATACTATTTACTATTTACTATTTACTGATACTATTTACTGATGTCATTATTGCTGTGATTGGTGCTGTGGTATTGCTGAGAAATTAAAGAGAGGGATGTGCGGGTGACTGAATCCAACATGGTAGTGAAAATAAAGGTAAGTTGTGATGTGCAAAAGGTCAGGGGTATCAAATCTCTAGAAAAACCTAAAAGTCCTAGACAAAGCTTGAACGCCTAAATTTACTCATGTATATGTAACCTGTCTCTAGAAGTCCATCATGGAATATGCTACTGGACTAACAGATCTGTTTAAGCTTCTAGACTACTATAAATCTATGATTGCTACAATTTCAAACATCATAGGAAAAAGACACCTCAAAGCATTTATTTGCAATCATGTTGTGAATGCTTCCTTACTAGATGCATGTGGTCTGTAATCCTTGCTCCCTTCTCTTGTGTTTCACTGGATTTTTTCTACAGTTGAGCCATTGATAAAGATGTCTTCATTTTTTTTATCTCCTTGACATTTTCTCAGAAAAAAAAGACTAAACATAATCTGGTCCATGGGGTTCAACACCCAGGAAGGTAAAAGCAAAGACTAGAGAGACAGGTGAAAAACGGAGCAGAAGTTACTTTTGATGCTGTCTCTCACAGTAACCTTCTGGACAGAATATCCATCACATAGCTCAATAACCATGCTATGTAATGGGAGAGCAAGTGGCTCACAGGATGTAAAGAGTTACAGTGAACTGAGGGACATCAGATTGGCAATCTGTTGCTCGTGGAGTTCTACAGGGCTTTATCCTCGACCTTGTGCTCTTCAATATCTTCATTAACAACTGGATGAAGAACTGGAAGGAACACTAGGTTTGCTGACAACTACCTTGAAGGCAGGGAGGCTCTGCAGAGGGACCTCTACTAATTAGAAAGAGGGACAATGACCAGACACATGAAGCATTACAAGGACAAGTGCCAGATTCTGCACCTGGGATGGGGCAGCTCTAGTTGTGTGTAGAGACTGCTGAAGGAGAGGGTGGAGAGAAATGATGTGGAAAGGAACCAGTGGGTCCTGGTCAATGGCAGGTTGAACATGAGCCAGCAGGGCCCTGGCAGCCAGCGGGGCATCAGGCACAGTGTTGCCAGCCAGGCAAGGGAGGGGATTGTCCTGCTCTGCTCTGCACTGGGGCAGCCTCACCTCCAGTGCTGGGGGCAGTTTTGGGTGCCACAATAGAAGAGAGATATAAAGCTGTTGGAGAGTGTCCAATGGAGGGACACAGGGATGGTGAAGGGGAAGCCATGGATGGGTCTGGAGGGAAAGCCATACAAGGTTCTGCTGAGGACACCTGGTCTGTTCAGCCTGGAGAAGAGGACACTGAAGGGAAACCTAACTGTGGTCTTCAACATCCTCACAAGCGGAAGTGGAGGGCAGGTCCTGATCCCTTCAGTCTCATGACCAGTGAGAGGAATTGAAAAAATGGAATGAAGCAGAGTCAGGGGAGGTTTAGGTTGGATATTAGAAAAAGTTTCTTCACCCAGGCTTTGTCTGAGCACTGAAACAGACTCCCCAGAGAAGTGGTCACAGCACCTGTGAGCCTGACAGAGTTCAAAAAGCCTTTGGATAACACTCTCAGGCACATGGTGTGGCTCTTGGGGAGTCCTGTGCAGGGCCAGGAGTGGAACATGATGAGCCTTGTGGATCCCTTCCAACTCAGCTTATTCTGTGATTCTATGATTCTCTGACAATTAAAACTGAAATAGCATTCCTTTCCCCGAGATCAATCAATTGCCACAATTAAGTATGTGGCAAAATATGGCAGAAGTAAAGAAAAAAGAAGTGGTTTCTTATGGCTTAAGTCTTGTCATATAGCACCATAGGCCTGGCTCTGTTTAATTGCATCTTTTCTCACTTTTGGATGTTTGAAAAGTGTTCCAGCTATTTTTTTTCTTGGTGTTTCTGTGGCTTTTTCATAATTGAGGGCTTTCTGACTTCTTTTTTCTAGCTGTATGGCATTTTGTGGGAGTAGTATACACTGTTTTCCTTGCTGATTTTTCTGTTAGGCAACTCTGAAGGGCCTCTTCTGGTTTGGCAGCTTAGCACTGATTTTGTGGCCTATAAATGATTTCTTGTTTGCTTAGTTCTGACTTCACTACTTCTTTGGACTTATTTTCTTTACATGTAGCTCCCTTTTCTCTTTCCCTGGTACAGGCAATACCCCTGTTACTTCAGAAGTCAAGTGAGCCAGACTGACCCAGCCTGAGGTGGGGTGGTACCCAGGTTCACATGTGTGCCCAGGAACACTGCTGTGGGACCAAGTGACTGCCTGGCTGGGATGTCTCACCCTGCAGGCAGCAGGCACTGACTGCGGTGCTGACAGGAAGCAGACCCTGACTCAAATGGAGCCATGGAGCCAGCTTCCTGATGCCAAAATGATGCCTGTGTGAGAGGATCCCTCTGGACATGCAGGCTGCCTTCGGTCCTGTTCTTTGCTCTGGATCCTGCTCTCCTTGCCATGAGTTGGGTCTCTGCTTCTGGCTTGCTGTACAAGCCACAAGTTCACATCACTTGATTTAAGTAACTTGTCCAGTATAATAGAGGAATTTTGGGGGGGACAGAGATAAATATAAGTGTTACAAGATTTTTCACCTTCCTTGGGACCATGCCTTCATAACTCATCTTACTCCTTGCACGCTTTTCAAGCTCTTCAATAAATGAGTCAAAAGGCCTCCAGACAGCAGCTTTCTTCTGTAAACAAACCTATTTTATTCCCCAAGTATCACATCCCATGTTCTGACCATTGCAATACTCCTGTAATGAAAAAAACCAGCTTGTGAACATGCAATTGGGCTACTTCACTATGCCAACACATAAGACGGGTGGGTGTGCAAATTTCTTTCTTTCCTGGATTTGGAGTGCTTGGCATAATGTTCATGTTTTATCAAAAATGTACTCCCTTTCTTTCTGAAATTAAGCTAACTCCTTCCAGTTTGAAAAATTAATAGGGCTAGACATTTCAAACCTTAGGCATAGATCTTAATCACAAACCTAACGCAGCAAATATAATATCAGGCTGTCATCCTTTTGTACAGGCTGTGCTATTCCAAGAGCAGATATGCACATTTTCCAAGGCCTTCAGAGCCATTCTGCTGCGTGGGACTTCATGATTGAATTGCTGGTTCTCAAGAAGATCTTTTTCCAAGTGCTTAGAACTCATCTGTTCCTCTCCTTCCTTTTCTAACCAATTTGTGTGACCAACTCTTCACACACTAGTTGTCACACTACTCTCTTGCTTTCCTCCACATGAGTGGAATGACATAATCTGCTTTACAAGTGAGCCTGCCACATGTATGACCTAACTTTAAATTATCCTGATACTTTAAAATCAGCAGTAAATTCCAGAGAAAAAAACAACAGCTTTACACTGAGGAAGCCCAATCACAAAGCCATCCCTTTTTCCATCTAAGCATTCTTAACCTCAATAACTTAGCTGACCTGTTGCTGTTGTGGGTGTTTTCCAAGTGGCAGTGAATGAAAAGAAAGATTAAGAAACCAGGAAGTGTATAACCATCTATGACAACATCTGCATGGCACAAAAATCCATGCATGTCTACCTTGAAGTTTTTTGTTTCACTTGTTGCCTCACAAAGAGCCTTTAAAATTTTAAGAGGCGGATTATTTTAGAACTACTGTCAACTGATTTATCATTTTATAGGACAGGAATTGTGAATCCTTTTACATCCCTCATGGCAGAAACAGGGAAGATGAGTAAGTAGATAGGAAAGAATCTTCTTTCCAGAATCAGTACAATTGCTAGGTCACTAAAATGTCACATTCCATTTCCTTGGAAATATAAAAAAATTGAATTATTAGTTGCCAGAGAAAATCCTGGCAGCCAGGTCAGGTCAGAAGAAAGCTGCTCAGCCACTGCACTATCTTCTGAAGATACGGGGCAAATGGGACCGAGCTGCAAGGAGTCCTGTCCCCCTTGCAGCTTCCCACTCACAGCTAGGTCCCTTCTCTGACCTTGCAGTTTCAGTATCCCACAGGAAAATTCTGACAGGATTTGGTGAAAGGGCCTATTTTTGAAAGCAACTGAGATGTTGAGAAACCCAGAGTCCCTGCTGAGATCAGTGTCTGGTGCCAGTACTGTGTGTGTCAATAGGCAGAGTTGCCCTTCATGAGCATCCCTATAGTACTTAGGTTCTTGTAAGGTCACCACAAAAAATAAACTGTTTGCCTTATCAGAGAGTGTAGCAGTTAACAGAATATATTTAGTATATATACCTGCCTTTTTTTCATATGATTGGCAGCTAGATGGAAAGCTACAGTCAGCACTGTCCAAAAAGTAGGTTCTGCAGCTCACCTGGAAGTTTCCCATGAGTCACCTGTGGCCATGACCAATTTGGCAAAATGTAGTCCCAGGTGCTCAGGCAATTGGCAGCTCGAAGGAGGAAGAGACAGACTCAAACACAGACCTGGCAGAGCATCAGATCAGCGTGGATCATCCAGGCTAGTACACTTGAGGATGTGAGCCTTGGTCACTCTCAGATCCCTTGCTTATTTCTTGATACAGACTCCCTCTTTTGTGGCAGTAAGAAATTATTCAATAGCCTGTCTTCCTGCTAAAAACTGCTAGCACTCATCACCACTTCCCTGCTTCTTCTGTTTTCCCACTACTCTTACAGGCAGTCACATATCTTTTCCTTCCTCAGATGACTTCTATGTGGATCCCTATTGATTCTGTGTGTTTCACTTCTATCCAACCTCATTTTCTCCATCCCAGGCTCCCTTATTTATTCTTCTCTTGAATGATTTTACATAACATTGAAAATGACATTTTTATTGCAGGATTTGCATGGTCCAGCAAAATTTGCCAAGGGAGGCGCTTTACAAATAATATTATTACTTTGAAGGTTTAGTCCTGTGGAATCACAGGACATGTGGTTATGTTTAAATACATTTGTTTTCACTGTGTGTCCTCTATTATGATTTTCCCTCACTGTGTGATGTTGGTGCAGTAAATGGTATTTATCTGTAAGATACCAACAACATGATCTGCTTCAAGTGCAACATGTTGGATCGTCACCCTCTGAGAGATGGAGGAGATACTTCAACATAACCTTGCCTGACCTTCCAGGGAAGTCTTCTAAATTTAAGGCAGAACTAGTGATTGTACTGATTCAGGACAGCAGCCTGAGAAGGTTCTCCATGTACTTTCAGGACCAACTGATCAGGTCAGTTGGTCCAGGTCCTGCTCAAGGGCCTGGTTTCTGAAGCTTCTAAAGATTCCAAAACTTCTGAACCATGCAAGCACAGCTACTTTCTGTGTGCAGTAAGAGAGCAAGTCACAGCCAAGTCACTGGGGTAGCTGGCATTTCTCCTCAAGTCTCCTCTGCAAGCTGTTTCTAGGTCAACAGGTTTGGGGTTGATAGTGTAGGGAAAATAGTGAAGCAGTTAACACACTGAAGACTCCGGATTTCTGCCTTCATTAGTCTGATTTGAACCTTGTCACATAGAAGAACCAGAGATAATTAGATTTAAATAATGCACAAAAGATAGGATTGGCAATGGGATAACTGCAGCTGAGAAACCAGGCCAGAGATCAGCAAGAAGGAGGATTTAGAAACAGTCTGAAGGAAGCTCAGCTGGGAAATAGTGAATAACTTGTTTTCAGATTATGATAAGAGAAGAAATTTTCTCTGAGGAGGTTTCAAAGGCAGAAGACCCTCTCTTAAACACAAAGTTTACTCCTCTAGAACCAAATTATCCTATAAAGAAAAATCTAAAAGGGATGGTTTAGCATGATCTCTATTACCCAGTGAAGTGTGCTTTGTGCTTCCATCTGGAATCTTGGTAACATGTTTGAACCAACCAATTAATTTTTGATCAGCTTGTGGTCCACAGGTTTCTGTATTATTTTAAAGGCTCTGAGAAAGTTGACTAAGAAAAGACCTGTGCAAGTTGGGAGATTACTTGTGGGGTTCAGTTATAAACAGCTCCAGTGGAAGTTTGTTTTTGGCACCACAGACTCAAAAAGGTAAAAAAATGTACGTTGAAGGTGATAATAACTATTTAATGGCTTATGTACACATCCTCCTATGGATATTGTGGTGACCAGCGCAAGAGGAACATTTCATCCAGGACCTCCATGATCCGTATGCAGAAAACTTCTGTCTCCATGTATTTAAAACTTCCTAGCATGCATGGTGCTTTAAATTTGTTCAATGTTGTTAGAAACCACCACTCTTCATAGATGTAGGCTTCAAGCCATACAGAACTCTAGATCCACTGAGACGCTTTAAAAAAATAGCTGATGCCTGGATATAATTTACAATTCTCTCCTATAAAGACGTCTAGTCCTCACGAAGCATTTTTCTCTGGTGGATAATTATTTTGACCATGCTTGGGCAAAGTTTCATCCTGTTCCAGTCTTATGAGTAGTGGAATGATTCTTACTTAAATATCTTAAGCTCAGATAAAATTAAGTTTCTCTGTTAAAGTGAAATACTCAAGGTCACTTTCATTGTCCATTGTATCTAAAGGCAAAGAAATAACTAAGTATGCATCTGGACTTTAAGGAAGGCATAAATTCAGTTAAAATACAATGAGCTTCCTTTCCCCATCTTTGTACTTACAAAATCACAGGCAGAAAGCTGCCTGCTCCCAAAACAGAAAAGCTGCCTGCTCCCAAAACAGTTTCTAAGTCTCTTCTGCAAAGGATGCTCACCATTGCCAGTGGCATCACTGAAGCAAAAATTCCAGAAAATCCCTCATGTGCATATCCTCATGGCAGAGAAAAATGGCTCTTTCAGTTTTTCTCAAACAATTTCCTACACACTACTAGGTTAAAAGAAGTACATCAGAACATAAATATCTACATAAGGCCTAATACCAATTCCCAGCCCCAGCTTATATCAGGACAATTTCTGTTTAATCAAGCACTCACTCTCAGGAGTTGTCTGATTTCTTTTACACCACAAACCTGAAGAATAGTTAGACTTATCTCTGGTGAAAGACTAGTCATAAAAAGGAACAAATGTTTTTCTGCTAGGTTTTATTCCCAGACATTCTGGACACACTGATGAAGTTACAGACCTCAGCAAGCATTTTTTTATTAATTAATGGATATCTGTGACTATCAAGAAGCTATTTTCAAGTGTGCCGTCTTTTGATTCTTTTATGTCAATCAACAGCCTTGAAAGGGTAGATTTTGTTGGCTCAAACATGAACAGCAGAAAGAACAGTCATTTTGTTTACTTGATCTGCTCTTTCTTCAAGCTCAGCACATTGCTATCTCTCCTTGGTAGACTGCACATGAGAAAATCAGTAATATGACAGTGCTCCACTATCACTGCTTAAACTTCTATCTGTCCTTCTTCATTTCCATGACTTTTCAAGTCTGTCAGTAAGTCTCAGAGTCCATAAATTTGCTCAGATCCTTCCATCAGATGCAAAAACTGCATTGTGCAGTATTTTGTTTTCACAAGAAGAGATACCTGAAATTCCTGCCCAGATCCTCTTCTCTGTGACTGCCAAGATTTATGTGAAAAACATCTTTGCACCCACAATGACTGGAACCCTCTTCTTGGTTCCCAGAGGATGATCATGGACCTTCTGAGCTGTACCATTCCAAGCCTCTGTTCCACTCCCTATGTATTTTGAATGCAAGGCAGGGGTGCTTTACCATCTGTGTGTTGGAGAAATGTCTTCTCTCAGACACAGACATCTCATACCTATCAGAGAAAGAGCTTTGGGCACTCTTATAGATGAACTTCACCTGGAAACTAAATATGACAAAACTGCTCATTGCTCCCTTACCCACACTCCCTCCACAGTGGGGAAGAGAACCAGAAAGAAGAGGTAAATCTCTGTCCTGGTTTCAACTAGGATAGATTTAATTTCTTCTCAGTAGCTGTTACAGTGCTGTGTTTTGGTTTTGGATTCCGAACAAGAATGGTGTTGATAACACACTGTTGTTTTGGTTTGTTGCTAAGTTGTGCTTATCCTAAGTCAAGGACCTTTTTTCCCCTTGACTTGTGCTCTGCCAGTGAGGAGATAAAAAAAACGAACTGTGAGGCAACATAGCTGGGGCAGGTAACCCAAACTGACCAGAGGGGTACTCCACACCACAGAACGTTATGCCCAGTATAAAAACTGGGGGAGTTACTCTGAAGGGAGTCAATCTGGGTATGGGAGGGAGGGTCTGGCCTCAATCATCACCAGGTGAACAATTGTGTTGTGCTTCACTTGTTTTTCCCTTTTTATTATCCTTACTATTATAATTTAACATTATTACTGTATTTTACTTTATCCTCAATTATTGAACTGTTCTTACCTTAACCTACAAGTTTTGTTTTGGTTCTCTCTCCATTTCACTGGGCTGCGGGGGCAGAGAAAGGGGTTGAGTGAATGGCTGTCTGGTGCTGACTTTCCAGTTGGACCTAAACCATGACTGCCTCATGTGTTGAGATGAGAGCAGTATTGTAATTGAAACAAAAATATAACTACACAATAATAACACAGTAGTTAGTAGTAGCAGTCATAGTAATGAAAAGGAGAAGGAGAAACAGAACCCAAGAGAAACTAGTGATGCATAACACAACTGCTCAACACCCACTTATACATATCCAGCCTGTGCCTGAGCAGTGATCAGCCCCTTTTCCAGGGAGCTCAACCCAGCTTATGTACTGCACTCTGTTCTACAGTATGGAATATCTGTTTCTCCAGCTGGGGTCACCTGTCCTGGACATGCTCCCTCCCAGTGTCTTGTGCAACTCCTCACGTGCAAAGCACAGGAAACCAAAAAAGTCCTTAGGGTAAGCATTACTCAACAACAACTAAAACATCAGTGTATGAAATTCAATAGAAATTATTCTCATACTAAATTGAACTAGAGCACTATACCAGCTGCTAAGAAGAAAATGAAGTCTATCCCAGCTGAAACTAGGATATGCACAGGCTCCGTCCGACATGCAGTCCAGACAGCAAAGAGTGAGCTTTAGCAGGTAAGAAGACCCTTTATAGAAGGCAGACACACCAGATGTTTCTATCACATTTTTCTGGATGCCTGATGAAGCAACTGTGGGGGTTTTTTCTTGACTCAAATGAAAAATGGTGGAAGGACGTGTAATCTCAAAGTAGCTAATTTCACTGCAAACTAAACAATTCCTATTAAATTTAAATTAGTCTTATACAAACCTATGCTCAATGAAAGCAAGAATATCCAATCCAGTAAGTTGTATTTAATTATATTACACCCTTAGACTTTTCCAGTGTAGTTCTCATCTCAGTTTCCTTTGCTTTTCAAACAGTCAGTGAAATTTTTGCAACACACTGTATTTAGGGAAGAACTTCCACTGGGGAAACTATTTAAATAATTTTGTTATGTCTTTCCATCTGTTCGTCCAAGTGTACACATAGTTTTTACTAAATATGAAGTAAACAAACTGCTGCATCAGTCCAAGGCTATTTTGCAGACTTAACCATGTCAGCACAGGGCTCTGAGGTAGTTGGATGAAACAAGATGTTTAAGTATGAATTCTTATATTATCAGTGTTATTGAGATGTTCCAAAACAATCTGGTTTATACAGGGAATCGAATGTGCCAGAATGGGAGACAAAAAATGTGTGAGAGCCAAGTGAGCTGAGAGTCATCCTGACCTGCAACCTCCTAACCTCTAATAACCTGCACTGTAGGAAGTCACTGCAGGGACAAATCCACGGGCTGTCCTGTCATGAACTAAGCACAAATTTACTTTTTTGTTTTTTAACTTGTTTACACTTATGGGGTCTGAGGGCTTCTGAGTTAAAAAGTTCCACATCTGCACAAGGGAAAACAGGCTTCTGGGTGCTTCAGGTGCTCTTATTAATTTGTTGCCCTTTAGCTCCTGAATAGCTTCCTATTTCCCCCTCCTTGCTGCCTGCAGTTTACAGGTGTCACTGCCTCTTAAGACTATTTCTTTTTTGGCAGATATTTTGTTCTTTGCTCTCTTCTTCTTTTGTTCTCACCCATGTAATTAGGAGACCAGGACTTCTGGCAATACCACAGCAGGCATTACATCATGATGAGCACAAAACAGATTAATTTCTGACTAAAATACCCCATGATGAGCTTACCCTTTGGCTAGTGTAGAACACTGACTAGACAACTTTGGAGCCTCCACCACAAACCTTCCCCTGCCATATTCTCTCCCTCTCTTTGTGACCAACTTCTGTCTTGTGATAAGCTCTTGTAAGACTTTTGCTGAGGCCTGTTTTATACACCCCTGTGCGTCTGTCAGAGACTCATCCGTGCCATCTGGTACTTGGTCCTCCAGGGACTCCCGTAGACTTGTGAGGCACCATGATCTTTCTCACACATTTAACAGAGTGCATTCTTCCGCCTTAATTACCATGACATCTGGAGGAAAAATAAATGTTTTCATATGAAAAAATTATATTCCTGAGAATCCATGACCACACAGCTAGCATCTGGGGAAATTACTCTCTTTGGGACAGCCTCTTGGGTATGTGGTTAACATCTGCATATGCATGTAAGTTGTCTTTCTAGAGGAATCCATGGGTTTTGGGCCAGTCTGCAGGGAGCTGTGGGGAGCCAGCTGGACTGTCCAGGTCCACTGCCACCCGAAGAGGGTCCCATAGTTTGGCTTTCTGTGCCATCAGCAAGCAATCTCCTGCCTTTGTGCTTTCCAGGCCAACCATGTGGGTGGGTGTTGAAGTTTCAGCTCCCAGGAAGAGTGACCCTGGACCTCAGAGACAAAATAAAAGCCTGCTAGATGGGTTGCAGATGAAGAGGCATGAGACTCTCTGGACTAATTCATGGAGCTGCCTGGTCCTTGGCTGCCAGTCCACTTTGCCCTCTACAGGCAGGGACCAGTTGAAGCTGCACCAAAGAGAATGTCTGTGCTTTCCCCTCCACATGCCAGCTCTTTACAAGACTTATCCGTGCTTGCAGAGGTCTCCCTGAGCAGTGGATTTGATAGAACCACATTGAGATGAAGATGTCCAGGTACAGCCCTCCAGTCCAGCAGAAAGCTGCGTGGGATGGTCCAAGTAATTTCTGCCGTGCAGGGCACTCATGCTGCTGTGTTTCTGCTTCACGTTCCAGAAAGTAAGGTGTCCTGATGGGTAGGAAATACACAGTGCAGACCCAAAGACCAGGTATGTCCGCAGTGTGAGCAATCCATTGGGTAAATGTTGAGAGCAGCTCACTGACCACGTGGCAAAGGCCACGTCTGATGTGTCCTGACAGCCAAGCTGACTTGCAAGAAGCCACTGGAACCTAGGGAGGAAGCATCAGCCCCAGTGCTGCGAACGGAGACTCTTGCCCTGGGTTAGCCGGGTCTGAATTTCATTGTGGTCCAGGGATCCAACCACTGCTCCAAGGGCTTTGCCCTCTGGGCAATGTGCAGGCACTCACGGTGTGGATGAGGCCCTTCCCTCCCTTCCACCGGGGCTTCCTCTGCTCTCGGTGTGTCTCAGTGGCCACTCTTTCCCCCCCGCAGCACCCCTGCAGCACCGGTGCCTGGCACGGCCTGGGTGGGTGGGACTGGGGGCAGCGGGAGCCCGGCAGAGCTGACTCCCATGCCGCAGTGGGACAGAGTGCAAAGGCGATGGCAGACCCGGGGGAACATGTGCGGACAGGGAGGGTCCCCTGGACCTTGCCCCGCTCCGGTCTAGCCCTTAAAAAAACAGCCGGAAAAAATCCCAAAAAACAACCAACCAAAAAATACAACCCAAAAAAAACATGACTACCACACGAAACCAACAATTAAAAAACAAACACACACACAAAAAATGCCACCTAAAAAGTGAAACGAGACCTCCTTTCCCCGTGTCTCGGGAGGGCAGCGCAGCGGGGCACGGCAGCGATGGGCGCCGAGCGCTTTGGGCGCCGTGCACAGCCCACGGGTGCAAAATCAAGTCCCCTCGTGGCGCTCCCGGCCGCGTGTGCCGAACCCGGCGGGCGGAGAGACGGCGACTAAACCCCTTTTAAAAACCAGATTCGTGCCCGCCTGGCTGTCCGGCGAGGCGGAGGGCAGATGGGTAGGGTAGCGGTCCCTGTCGCGGTCCCCCCGCGGCGGCGGCCGGCGCAAGCTCCGCGCTCCCGCCAGGCGCAGGCGGCGGCGTGCGGCAGCGGGGCTGGGTTTGTGTCCGCCGCAGAAACACGGCAACGAGCCTCAGCCGCTCTCCGGGGGGACATCTTTTTGTCGCCTCGGACAAAATGCAAATAAACGCGATAGCCCGAACTTATCAAGCGATCTTCGTGACCGAGCGCTTGTCACTGTGTGTTCGGTTTGTTTTTTCAGGACCTAAGCAACTTTTAATGTACTATACACTTCCCGCTTAATCCCCCTCGTTTATTATATAATTACGGATTCAAAGTGATTATGTAATTAAAATCATGTCTCACTGCAGCATACTTCAAAAGGAAGGCAACCTTCCCCAGCATTATTTGCCGGTGATGTCATAATTTCCCTGTGATATTTAAAATAAACACATTAGCCCAAGAATTCTAAACATGTCTGAAAGTATATAATGGAATTGATTGGCATAAAGCAACGGTGAAACCTATCACTAGTTTAATATATTTCTATGCTCCCATGCAGTGTAAATTATAGGATAATGGGGTGCAGGCGATGGTAAGCTCTGTTTATATAATCCATTTCTTCACACAAGTTCCCATTGCTTTTCCTTCCCTTTGCTGTATGTGGTGGTTCTCTGATCCTACTGACCTCAGCCATGTGTTTTCACTTTTTCTTCTGATCTCAATTCCATGACCAGCGGGGAATAAAATACAAATTGAATAGTAACCATTCACAGGCCACTCTTTTCAAACTGTTGTTAAGCCTTCTTTGTCTTGTCTAGCAATTGATAGATAAATGTGTCGTATTTTACCCAAGTCTTTCTTCTCTCCTTGTAAAGCTTTGTTGCCCCAAGTTCCTTAGTCCATCTTTCTCTTTTTCTTTTTAAAGAAAACCATTTCATTAGGGCTTGTCACCGAAAGAGACAGTTCCCTTCATTGGCAGTACAACGGGTGATAGTTAAGCAGCAGAATTGGACAAAAATATCAGAAAGGGGAAATAAAGGAATTCCCCCAACATTTGGTCCTATCTATTCCCAGCACGACTGGAGGTTAATTTTAAATTTGACTTGTTTCTTCCGTACACGGTAAATAAAGTGCTCCCTGGGCTGCACAAAGTTCCTTTCTGAAAAGGAGAAAGTTAAGTACTCGAAAAGGGAAGAAAATAAAAAAAGCCCTTCTCTTTTCCCTCTGCATGTCTCTTTCATTTCAAACCTGCTTTCTGCGCTCTCAGGCGGGGCTGACGCTGTTTATTCAGCTTTTCTTGACAATGAAAAGCAACTAAGAAAAGTTTAAACGATCTCTTGTTATTTTGGGGCTTGTTTTTCCAGCGGTCTTCTCCACGGCTGCTTCTTTGGGGATATAATGCAAAAGAAAATAATTTGGAAATCCATTATTCCATAGAGAAAAACATGTCATCAATCCCATGCCCTCTATTTGATAAAAAAACAATTAATTTGAAGGTTTCTTCCATGATGATCTAAACTGCAGAACAGCAATGGTTATAATGATTACCAAACTGCCAATGTGCTGAAGGCAGTGTGAGATAATTTAGCATATATATTTTAAACAGCTTGGTTTAAATGTCCCTTTAAAAAAAAAATTAAAAAAAAAAAACTTACTCCATCTCTATTGCAAACCGGGGTTTAGCTATTAACAACTGTTTTAAAAGCAGTGGTTGAGAAGAGGGATCTTTTGTTGTGCTCCTTTTTGAAGAACTCCTGCTCATAAGCAAACATTTTGAAGAGTGCATCGGTCTCTAATCAAAATAATCCAGATTCTTGTGTGAAAGGTAAATATTTTGCAACCACATTACTGGAGCTGAAATAACTAAACAAGTCAGACACCGAAATTAGCAACATGGTGAAGTGTGGGCAGTGAGAAAGCTGTAACAGGGAGGAGAAGAGGTTCTCTTAACCTGCCAAAAGCTGT
This sequence comes from Entomyzon cyanotis, assembly GCA_024500445.1. Lineage (NCBI taxonomy): Eukaryota > Metazoa > Chordata > Aves > Passeriformes > Meliphagidae > Entomyzon > Entomyzon cyanotis. The sequence goes on along the minus strand of JAKEPQ010001021.1, from coordinate 27,182,328 downwards.
TGAGTGTTTCTTCAGCAGAAAACGCTGCCGTGAGGTTTCGAAGGAAATTCAGCTAAGCAGAAAAATAATTTCCGAAATTTTTCTGGAGACAATGACCGTCTAAAGTGAAGATGTGTACCTGTAAAATGAGCCCCTGTGTATCACATGCTTCATATTAAACTTTCATGCAGTTTTCCTTCGCTGTTTTTTTCCAGTTAAAGGGTTCTTATAAACTTTCCTTCGTTTATTTAAGTCTGGTTTTCATTGCTGCAGTTTTGCATGGTTTGCCTTTGTTTAGTTTATTAACCCACAGGGTTACTTTAACTAAATATTTGGGCTGAATACTTTGGGGTTGGATTTCAACGTTTTCTAACAAAATTACTGAGTTTTTTGAAGCCACACAGAGAACTCTGTGTTGACTTTATTAGTCAATTTAACAGGCTATAAGGAAAATAAAAATAAGAAACATACTAGTGTATCCCCTCCAGTGAGGATTGGGGTTGAAACTGGTCTCTTATTTAGTATTTCAGATGCCATCGAGGCTGCGTTAACTTTACTAAGGTTTTAATAGAATTGTCAAATGTACAGCACCTCTGCTCTGCCGAAGCCTCGCGTGGTGCCCGATGTCGACCGCGGAGGTATTTTTAAGCCCCCCACGAAGGGGGAAAAAAAACCAGCTAGAGAAAAGTACTTCTCCTTGTGCTTGCCGCCTCACGCCTCGGGCGAATGGTGAGGGATGGCCTGGCCGCGGGGGCGGCACGGCCAGGGAGGCTCGTCCGATCGCGGAGGGAGCCCAGGGGACAGACGCGCCAGGCTGCGACAGCGACAAGGGTCCGGGGGCTGCGGGCTTGGACTGAGCCCGGCGCCATGTGCCGCCTGGGAAACATTCCCCACCTCACATCCTGGCAGACTCTCCTGCAGCCTCCGCTTGGGGTTGGCACGCTTATTTTGGGTGCTTCTTGCTTTCTTTAGTTTAGTTTAGTTTTGTTCTGTTCTGCTTTGCTTTGTTTTGTTTTGTGTTTCGTTTTTGAAAACATTTGCCCTGCTGCCTGACTGGGACAGAAAGTAACACGTTGGCCAGGGAGATATGGGCACTTGGAGAAAGAGTGAGCTGCAGGCAGTGATGTGTATTGGGAAGAAGCAACTCTTCTGCAAAAAGAACCCAAAATCTCCCTGGCGTGGTGGCACTTGCCTGGGCTGTAGGACTCCTCCAGCAAAACTGGGTGGCAGCAAGCTGGCCAAATGTTCAGTACTGTGCACTGTTAGAAAAAACCAGACTCCTCCAAGATGCTGCTGTTGATACCAATCACCAGTCCCCATGGGAACCCTTGCATGCCTCCTGTGTTTTTTCTTTAGGGCACACATCTCTCCCAGCAAGTCACTGTCCAGTGCTTGCTGGGCACATCACAGGGTGCTCTACAGATTGGTCCAGTGCTTGAGCAGTGTACTTTTATCATTTAAAGGCTGGTAACATCTCCTGGGCCTTCCCTGTATGGGGAATGGTAAGTGGGGAGAGGTAAGGAACTAACAGCTCCCTTTTCCAGTGGGGATCTGCAGAAATGGACAGTTTCAAACCTCAAGGAAGAGAGAGGAAGGGTAGCAGAACGTGGAGATGCTACAATAGCAATGAGACATGAAGACTAGTCTGTTGATGTCTGCTCCCTTAGAAAACAAGAGCCAACAAAGATACAAAGAGGGAAGAGGAAGGGGCCAGATTAGGAAGGATCTTTCTAGTTCTTTGAAGGAATAAATAGAGACAAAAGCTGTGTTTATCACCATCACAGAAAAGCACATTGCAGCTTCCAAAATGCAAAACACCACAAACCAAAATGAGAGCTATGCTTGTGTGGGTGAAGGAGAAAACCCCTGTTTAAAACCTGGGTGGACATAACCAGGAAGTCAAAATTTGCAGAAAAGCCTGATCAGAGCTACAGACAGGTTACAGGCCTGCAAGAAGTCCAGCAGGTCTGTGGTCAAATGTCAGAGGCATGGCCCAAAATTTTAGAAAAAAACAGCAGTGTGGTGTTAGTACCCACTAACTAATAACTCTGAATCTCAGGTCTAGATATTAGAGTTATGTGAACCCCAAAACAGATGTATAAGGGCATCTAGCAGGGAAATGTGTCTTCATTTGTTTTAGGAAGTTCTTGACAATACCTCAGAATGAAAATGCAGCACTCTTGAAATACCTCTCTATCGTAAATCAGTCTATCCACAATGACCAGCAATATCCTAGCAGCAAATGTATGTCATGTCTGTCAATGGAATTTATGCAGTGTAAAAATGAAGTTTTCATGTCTGATAGAACAGCTTGCTGCTAACATGCAATAGTGAGGTTGTTCACTGCTATCTGCAAAATAAAATTTAAATATCGAACTCCCTAAAACTTGACCCATTCCACACCATTAATGTAACATTAATATGCTTTTTCTGATACCAACATGAGACAGTAAAAGAGCAAGTTCTACCTTCAAATATTACTACGTATTATTGTTTTGCTTGCCATTGCATCTTGCAAAAGACTTTGTGGTTTCTTGAACATGAAAGGACAGTGCAGAAGGTCTGTGTTAGACTCAGGCTTAGTTTTCAGAAGAAATAAAAGCTTGGAGCTTAGCTAATAGTGAAGAAATAGGATAACTGCTAAAAAGGGCTAATAAATGTTTACTCTGTTAAGTATTGATTTTATTTCTCCTTCTCATAAGTGATCTTGCAGTACTATTATTCAAAAAAATTAAGATTACTGTATCAAAACCAGATTTTCTAGAGCTCATTCAGAATTTTTGGCAGCAGTCTTTTATTTCACTAGTTAATAAGAAGATACAAATAGTTAATTTTCTTGAAAAGTTCGATGTTTTCCTTCACTCAAAAGAGAAAAATCTGAATAAATGATGGGTCATACCTCAAGCTGAGATCTGCTGAAGTGTGGCAGCAACAAGCAGTGAGAAGAGCAAATGAGCTAGGGAAACCTGGATCAAATGTGGAAAAGAGAAGGAGTTGGGAGAGGAAGAGGCTAAACTATGAAACAGTAAAAAAAGTTGTGGTGAGAAAGACAACAAAGACAAAATTTTCTGCAGTAGCTGTGCAGCTTGATAAAGTCTTCCATCACTTTTATTCCCCATAGGACATGTAGTAGAGAAAAGCATTACTTAATCTCTACCTCAGACTTGATGCCACCAAAATCTTTACATTTTCATCTTGTTAAGTATATGATACCACAAAACTCTTGGTCCCAGCTCTCATCTGCATTTCCCTGCTTTGCAGAGTCCCAAAATGCTTCAGCTCTGGCTTCACCCATTGTGATATATCCCACTGCAGCCAACATTAATTTACAAAGGAAGAAAGGGTGAACCAGTTATTAGTTGACTGATGTCCCTGCCTGTCATGTTTGAAATCACCCTTAAGAGCTATAGAACAAGAATGAAACAAAAAAGAGCAAAGCACTTATTATATATAGGACTGAAGACACATCTTCAGGATATTGTGTATTAATTTTTCCTTCTGATTTAAAGGATGGCCATTCACATCTGTTGGCACTGCAATCAGTATTTAAAAAAAAAAGAGATCTTAACAAGAAAAACCACCCCACAACAGAACAAAACCCCCACACAACAACAATAAATTAGATAATTATCCAGTAATTTGAAGCAGTGATATACAGCCCACAAAATAAAAATCATTCCCACACCCCCAGTTTTATTTCTGTGTGGGTTAGATGTGCATATGGAGGGGTAATAGATAGACACTGTATATATCCAACACTACAGAGAACTTATTCTCAGACACAGAACAGAGTAAGAGATCAGATATTAATGCCATCAGTATTTTCCTACAGCAAATTCTAGTTTTGGACCTGAGAACTCAGGCCTATACTAATCAAAGATGAGGAGTTGTACAGTTTCATCAGATCATTTTTTTCTAATGAATATTGTAGAATGTTGAGTATCTGTAAGAGTAATCTTAACTATTTGTTATGTAGAATTTTCGCCTAAAAACAATGAGAAATATGGAATGTATGATAGCATTATTGGTGTGATGCAGTTTAAAAGGTAGATGGGGTTGACAGTCAAATGATCTGTGTATGTTGGCTCACATGGTGGCTATTTCAAAACAAGACAGACGTTTTGTATATGTGCCATGTCATCATTGGTACTTACTATATTTTATGTTCTAGTGGTCTTGATCTTTTTTAGAGGTTTCTATTGTTGTGGGCACTTGAGGATGTGGAGTAGTAGACAATCTCTGCAATTTAAAAAGAGAAGCCAGATGTTGAGTTAGATGGGATATCAGGGCACAGAGAGGTAAACAGACCTCCCCCAGAGCAGGCAGCAGCTCAGTGCTGCTTTTCACCATGGGTATTTCTTTATTTGCCCTCACAGAAATGCCCTGCTGTCTGCTGTGCATGCCAATGTATTCAGCACTACAGTTCAGAGCTGTGACACAGTGTAACCAACTTTAAGCAAAATATTTATGTGCACTGTTGCTATGTTTTCTTGTATAGTATTTTGTAAGATTGAGAGTTCACATATTTGTGTAAACACATATAAGCACCTAAAAACCCAAGTGTTATTACTATCAGCAGGGGAAGTGTGTACTGCTGTAGTTCCCCCAAGTTTCTCTGGGTTGTAACACTCAGGCATTTGAGAGAAACAGAATTAAAATATAAACAATTGTTTCTAGGCATGTTTCATTGACTGGGTAGGAAATTAGTGTCTTGTGATAAAGGCAATGGTGACACCATGATTGCAGGCATTAGTGTTATCTGTGAGAGATTATTTTATTTCCCTATGTTTTAGACATACTTAATAAGAAGCTAATGTATCAGAAATTATGACATAAGAAATAGGACAGATGTGTTATAGAAATAATATTTGTCTGCAAAAGGGGTGTATTGACTGTCTTGTAATTAATTAGAGACAGCTGTCTGCTCCTGTAATACATCATAGGTACCCTGTTCACTTTAAAAAAACATCATGAAACTTTTAGAAAAGCACTGTCAATACAGATGTGTAGATATGTATTTAGGTGGTCCAGAAGTCTGGCAAAGTAGTTTCAACTTCTGGTTACAGATTTTTATCTGCTCTATACTAGCAATTGGTGCTGATTTGAATCAACATTTTGTGGTATATATTGATGTTATTTTCTTATTGGTGCTACTAGAGTTTTGCGAAAGTCCTCCTTTACAAAAAAAGGTCTTCATTTAGGAGGAAAAAAATGATCTAATGATTTTCAAAATATGTTTTCTTCACGTCAATGTTATGATGTGAATGACAGGCCTAGCATTGCTCTGTTATACCTCAGTGAAATACAGTCACTTCCTAGAGTAATAACGTAACTGAGAGTATAGTGCAGTTTAAAACTTGTGAGGATATATGAAATATTCCTCCTAATCTATTGAATCTGAAACGTAAGGAAAGACATAGTGAAAGTTTATCTGTGTCAACTCATGCCCATTTGCACCCTGGTTTCTAAGTTAACTTTATGATCACAGAGTTAGATACCTCCATGTTTTCTGAGCTCAGATACTAACAAAAGACAACATTATCCTCCTGTTCTTTCAGGACCTGGTGCTGAAAACCATCACCATCCTGACTGACAGAACAATTAGTGTTGTCAGCAGAGAAAATAGTCAGTGAACCAACTGAAGGCCAATGTGTTTATTTTCCCACTCAGAGATGTAGTCTTCCCAGGTGGAGACTCTGAAAACATTCCTGCTAAAGCTGACATGGTTTTTACTTCAGTGAGGGATCGGTCTACCCTGAACAGGAAATTAATCCAAACATTTAAGAGAAAGCAGTGCAAGCTGCACCGAGTGCAGGAGACATACAGCTATGCCACTGTCTCCACGTGGAAGAAAATACCTTTTTTGAGAATATTAATTTTTTCTGGTTGGTTGTTTTCCAAGCTGACCACATGTAAATGACAAAACAGGATAGTGGCTGTAAGGTTAGAAAAGCTGCATAAGGCAGCATGAGGTAATAGCCTATCAGAGAAGACTTGAAAGTGGCATCACACGACCCTTTAATTAAGTTACAAAATGAAGTCAGAGTTATTACTCTATCTGAACATAATCCCTTGTTTTTCTTCAGTTTTCAAATGTCTCTTTATATAAACTGTATGCTACAAGAAAATTCACTGAGTCTCCTATCTGTTGATGCAATGTACCTTTTCTGTTGAAAACTAATGTGCAAATCTTAAAATCAGTTCAGCTAACAAAGCCAGTTCTCTTTCTGCCACTGTATACACTGTTTCTTAAGGCATTTCTATTAGATGTTATCACAGATGATATCAGAGAAGCAACACGAAAAGAAGTTTCAGCCTTCTTTTTTATGCCTTTCATTAGGATACAGCAGTAGAAGTGAATGCTCTGTGGTGTAGTGGCTTTATTTTTAGAAGAGCTATCAAATGCTAGAAGTTTCTCCTCTTGCCATCTGTATCAGCAAGGATGAAGTAATTTTCCCTAGGGGAATCTGAGTGGAAGTAATAGCTAGAAGGAGATAGAAAGGCATCCATGTGTAAAAATGTAAACTGTTTAACCTGCAAAACACTGTAATTTGCAATAGCTTGTATTGATCATTTGTCAAGACAGGTCCATATAACACTGGGGAAGGGGGATCTACAGAAAAGAGAAGGATTTCTACGAGCACAGCCCCCTTCCAGAACCTATGTTTGGTGGAAATCCTGGACACTTAGTGGAGTTCCTAAGCAGTCATCCTCTGTGAGCACATGAAGGAATACACAATCTTAGCTAGAACAATTTTATCTGTAAAAGCACAAGTACTTGGAATGGAGATGAAAAGGCAGATGAAGATGTCATCATAAGCAAATAGTGCCCCTGTGCTCCAAATCCAACACAGCATGCCACCTAACACCCCTCCTTCCTTCCCCTTCTGTATCAACTTTGATGGAAAAACCTTCTTCATTTGGTGGAAAAATCTGCTTTGGTGGCTTAAGAAATGTGCTGTTACAGTTGGATTTGAAACAAGAAATTTTTTTTCTTCTCTCTTGTGACAGCTATCACAGATATTTTGGGTCAGTGCTGTGTTTCAAGAGTGTAAAACACTGATAAAAATAATGGTTTACATGGGGCAATGCTCGTTTTGTAAGATTGATATAGAACAACTAGAACAGATTAGGGAGAACACTTATAAGGAAAGCAAAATACAGTGCCGATTGTCTTTTCACTGCCTGAAAGCAAGGCAGCAGTCTCTTGCTGTTTGACCTAGAGCTGTTCCCTAGCAGATTCCTGCCCACCAGCTGCCCCAGTACAGTGCTGTTGAGACTTAGGGCAAAGGAAAGCAGGATACTTGGAGCAGGGAAAGCACCCAATATGGGATCTCACTTTGCTGCGAGAGCAAAACCAGAAAAGGTGCTTCAGCACACTGCACAAATCTGCAGGGCTTGTGGTGTTACCCCATTTGTGTTTTGCTTTGCAAGAAATAAAATATCTCTTGATTTCAAATGTTGCCTTCCACAGCTTGCCCACGCTCTCAACCCCTGGTCTTAGCACTGCTGGCTGTTTCACCCTGCAGTCTACACCCTCAGGCCTTTACTCTCCTAGAGATGCTAATGAATGCTTCAGGTGAATGAAGGGAAAATTCATGTGCCAAAAAAACCAAAAAGTGAAAAAAACCACCCAAAATAAAACCCCTCCTATTTACCAAGAACCCATCTAAAAGCTATTAAGAGATGTGTGCAAACATGCAGAGGTTTAAATGAAGGAGCCTGAGGTTAACATGCAGAAGTTTAAATGAAGGAGCCTGAAGTTAAAGGCTGAGAGCACTGTGGATCCCAGTAGGACCTCTATGCTGTGCCATAAAGCTCTCCATGCACTCCAACACTGGCATGTCAGAGGGCATTTACAGAGGTCTAAGAAATGTACAGAAAGAGGGGTATTTTGCAGGATTAGTGAAAAGAGCATGTGAATTTGTGTTTAGAAATTGTTAGGGTGATTAGATACATAAATTTCAATGATGTGGGCATGCAGGTACATTTCACCACTGATTTTCCCCCTAGGTGCAAGATTTCATCAGCATCATGGACATTTTCTGAGCTTGTTTGCTTTCTGCAGTCTATGACTTTGAGCATTTACTGTCTCTCCCCTGTTGTTGTCCCTGTCCTTTCTTCCCATCCTTACATATTTGCTCACCCTCCTCTGTGCTCCACAGCGTGGCTACATCCTTGGGTGGTCCAGATTCCCTCAGGGAAACCAAAACCCCTTGCAAAAGAAAATGGAAGCTGCAGGAAGGCAGATAAAGTGTCTTTCTTCCTCTTACTAAAAGTACAGCCACACTGGCATATTTTTCCTTCTTTAAACAATCTGGGGATGCCAATGCCTCTTCCAGCAACTGTGCCTTTCTCTCTGATACTGGTCTGGGTACCCATGCCTGAAAAGTACAGACCTGCACTATGACTGAAGAAGTGAGTAAAACAGCAGGAGAACAGTGCTGGTGGTGTCATTCTTGGGGACAGGCATTTAAATGAGGGGAAGGGGGCATTATATGTAGGTCAATGGCAAAAGAACCCTCAGGCAGGAAAATAATGGAGCCGGGCAATGAATGCCCGGCCCCCATCTTGCAGGGGACCACTCCTTTGGTGAGAAGTTCAGTGTCACTGGATGACAGGACAGTGACTCATGGCACTCTGGATCACTCTGCTACTCAGATGAAGTGTCATCTTCATCCAAGCCCCAGGAAACACAGTGGGGTACATTTATGTAAGTCTTTAACTCCAGGACAGAGGCAAAGATCTGTGCTGAGTTTATAGAGAACCCGCTATGAAGATAAGGTAATTTGCTGGCCTGAGAACTGGGGGATGCTATTCCACTCTTGTGAGCTAAAATTCAATTTTGTAATCTGAGGCTTAATGCATGACTCGTGACATAAGCCCTTGCTGTACTGATGGCATCATCCTGGGAAATTAAGCATCTGGGTCAATGGCTGTGCCTGCGTTTCCTTTCTCAGGACTGCTGCTGTGTGGCCTGAAAGTGGCAAGATCAGGGAACCAGCATGGGGGGATGGAAGGGAACATTATCCCAGGGGTACAGCCATGGTAGGGGCGGAGCATTTCTCTTGGTTGGACTGTGGAATATAGGAAGGAGCCTGGTATCATGTCCAGAACAAAGAAAACAAAACTTGAACTGGAAGAATTAAGTGGCCTGAGAGACACCTAGGTTAAGGACTGGGACAAGATTACAGGATCTCCTCTCCTGTGCCTTCCAATATCCTTCATAGCTAGAGTGCCCTAAGCCCTCATCTTCTTGCTTTAAAGCAGCCAGTGACTTTCAAATCTCCAGTATTCAGAAAGCCAAAATTCTCCAGAGGGTCAAGTTGTATTGTTAGCATTCACATCCTGTTTGAAATGCAGTCAAGCTTGCAGCAAGACGTTTCTGCCACTCTGGTGCTTCTGTTGCTTGGGACTGTCTGCAGCCACACTTCAGATGTCCAGTTTTATTCTTGTGCTGGTCCTGGCCTCAGTCATGCCTGTGGTGAGGCATTTGCAGTGGACTAACATTTCAGGGTGTGGCAGGGATGGCTGCCAGCACAGGGTGATGGTCCAAGGAGGCTCCTGTGCTTTTGCTGGGTGTCACAGTGGGAGTGCCTGTGACCAAAATAGTCCAGGGCATGGTCTCTCTTGCAGGTCATTTGTGTGCAGGGTGAGCCAGCTCCTCGGGTGTGCTGGTTTAGTGGGTGGATGTGGATGTGACTGGAGGTCACAGGATGAACTTCACAGTAGGTGATAAGAAATCCAAGCCTGGTGAACATTGAAGTAAAGGAAAAAGCATGTGAGCTTAAGACACTTTATAGCAGGGAGCAGAGGCTTCTGGAGGACATTCAGGAGTGTTGATTTCCAAGTGTTATCATAGGCCAGAAATGAAAACATCTCATCTAGAACCCCACAGATCTCTGGAAGAAGGTGAAGAAGTGCTGAGTGCGCAGGAAACTCAGCAGATCTTCTGAACTATTTCCCACGCTGTCAAAGGATTTCCCATGCAACCTTTCCATTTCAATTTTGAGCAACAGTGATGGGAAAAACTCGGAGAAGCAAGTGGGAGCAAGACCTCCACAAGATCTATGGGTCCTGTCAAATCTCTAGTGTTATGAATCTCTTCCTCTTCACACCCTCCTTCGGCTGAGATTATCCTTCTTGTGTTAGTGTGGCACAGTCCTGCTCTCTCCCTCTCTTTCTACAAGAGTAGCTATAGATGCCACCCAGCTGTGCTAATCCAGCTGTGCCCCACAGTGCAGTTCTGGGCAGTGGGAAACTGCAGCACAGTGCCCCTCCTGTGGCTAAGCCTCTGAGCCAGGCATTGCCCTCCACACTGCTCTGCTAAGCACAGCATCCACCAACTGCAGAGCATGCAGCTCTTCTCTCTTCTCCACAATTAACATGATGTGTCAGATAGCACTCCAAGCTACATCATCTCATGCTCTCAGAGAGAGGTCAGCATTGGAAATGTCCACTTTGAGGACCTGGGTTTTAGTGTTTCCTGATAATTTAGCTCTGCAGAGATAAAGTGGAGTGCATTGTCACTAAAGAAATAAACTGAGATGCTTTTGAAAATTAGTATATGCACCCACTCTGTGCCTGTCTGAGATATGGACAAGTTACAAGCATAAGCCAGGACTGCTTCTGTGCCCATGGAACTTGCTTGACATTCAGCCCTCACGTAAAAAACTTCAGAATCTAATTTCATCTCTATGTGTTACACACATTTTTAGCTATGATGGACAGGAAAAGATAATTATTAGAAGTGTAACCAAATGTAAATCTTTGTCTTGCTGAATTTGCAGGCAGCCTGGGAAAGAGCTCTGAAGAGGTTTGAACTGTCTCATTCATCTCAACAGGTTATTAACTTTGAGGATTTCAGTCTAAAAGCATAAAAGCCAATGCTACTAATGGTTTACTCCCTGCCTATGCTAGCAGGAGGCTGTAGTGAACACAGCCTGAAATCATTGTTTTCATTGCTCAGAGAGCAGTCATGGTGTTAGTTACGCCCATCTCCATATCTCAGCTTTGCCTCAAACTGCGGGCTTTCTAAGCAGTTTATGCACTGTTTTCCACTCCAGCATCCACCAAGCACAGACCAGACCACCAGAAGAGAGCCCATTTTCTGACACAAAGCTTGTATTTTCCCTGTTAGGTGGTTAGCTGCACAGAAACTTCAGCAGCTGGACACTGAGGGGTAAAAGACACACACAGGGCTGAAGTAGACCCCCTTTGGCTTTTTGCCAGAACAGGGGAGGAGTGCTATCACCTTCAGGGCCAGTGAAGATGCAAATGGAAATACTTTGCTCACTGCCTCAGGGATGCTGCTTAGGAGCACACCTAACCAACCCAAGCACAGCAGCAGGAGAGTAGGCATGCTGCGACAGGGACCAGATTCTAACTGTAATGCAGAGGTTTCTCCAGAAATACTGCACTGATCTTCTCCCAACCAGTTGTCATATTCCTCTGACAACATTTTTTGATCCTGCAGTACAGTTCCTGTATTCAGACCTTCAGCCCTCTGATCTGCAGATGGAACATGATGGAGGAACTGAATGCTAGTTCACTGAGAGGGATGCTGCTGTTTATGCTTCTAACATAAGTTACCCCTCCCCACTCACCCAATTTCGAGCTGCGAAGTTGCCATGGCATTTCTGATCTGGTCTTCCCAAAGTGCCACAAACTCCCGGGTCTATGCAGTGAGACTTTAACACCCTCTTTGGGAGCATGGAGAGAACGGTCAGTGAAGGATAGCAGAAGACAGGGAACAGAGCAAGGCTGCATTCTGGAGAGGTGCTAAGGGGAAGAAGGAGACTATTAAAGATCAAGGCAGTGCACCTTGAGCAGAGTACATAAGATACAGGAGAGTGGCACTGGGAAAGGAGAAGAGCCATCAGGGCACCCATAGCTGGAGTTTGCTTAATACTTTGCTTTCCATCACAACCACAGGTATAATTAAAAGCACAGCTTGGTTCTGGCTGCCTTTTGCTCATTTTCTTTTTCTCCAGACCTGTTGCACAAGTTACACATGTAAAGCATTTGAAATAACAAGGCACGAGAGCATCAAAGAGGCTCATGCATACGAGGGGCTGCAGAGGCTTTCAGCCGAGCGTTCCCCACCTCCAGGAAGCCCTGAGATGAGGATTGGCCTGTGCTGTGTGTGAGGCCCTGAGCAAAAGCGGCTGTTGCAGACAGCTGGGGACTGGAATCAAGCTGTGATCAGCCCCCTCCTGTGCTTGCACTGCTGGAGACAGGAACAGCCTGCAAGGAGCAGGGTTTTCACAGGATGCTAGACCTCGAGGAGCTGCTGTGTTTTAGGGACTCTCTGTCTGTCGTTTATGTTGTGGGATTAGACCATGGTGGATAATCAACACACAGAGAAAAATAGTCATGCCGTGACTTATCAAACACACATGTAAGAACAAGCATGAAGTACTCCTGGCTTGACATTGGTGTGGATACTGTTTGAAATGTGGCACTAGGGTAAGGAAGCACATGGGCACAAAGGGGCAAAACTGACTCCTGACTAATTACGGTGGAAGATCTACATGCAGGGGACAAGGCAGCAGAGATGGTGATTTGCTTCCCCTGTTTTGTGAATCCACAAAGGCTGCATGCATCATTCAAGTGACGGTGATAACTATCACCAAAGGAAACCTGCAAAGTTTCTTGCTACATGAGAAGCTTGTGGTGATGATGGCACAAGTCAAAACAAGGACAACCTCATCGTTTCTGTAGGGCTCACCATCCCTCCTCCAGTGCTCCCCATTAGCAGTGAAGACATGGACTAAAGTTCATGGAAAGAAGCAGGTGAGAAATGACATGCATGTTGCTAAACAAATGGCAATTTTTTTCTTCTGCATCTGGCGATGCCGTGATTTCTTAACAGAGGAGCACAGTGTTTTGTTCCTCAATTGTGGAGCCAGTCCCAGTGACTTTTAACAGCTGAGCTTAGACCTTGTCAACTCATTTGCTTATCAGAGACATTAACTTTTCTACTTATTGAGTACGATCTTGTTATGGACTGCATTGCAGCAGGTTTTCTTTGGATCCTAGCATCCAGAAACTTAAGCGCAAACAAATATTTTTTTCTGTTTGTTTCAGAAAAACACTGTATCAGAATTTATTATGTTGGGACTTTCTCTCATTTTTTTCAGCTTTAAGGAATTTTTCTGACGAGAGTAAATTTCAGACCTTGAGGTCAGGAATTGCTCTCCCAGGGGTTACATTGTAAAGTGGAGGCAGCAGCAGTGTTTCACCCTTTCGGCTATTAACAGCAACTGCACAGTCCAGTCCCTTGCTGAGCAGCAGATCAGGGAGTGTCTCATGGGCAGCACAGGTTAGGACAAGGCTTTTCAACAAAAAGCAAAACCCACTCAAAAGAAACAAACCATGTAAAAGCCAATGTGTTCTCGCTTCCTTGCCCACTCCCCCTCCCTTCAGCTTTCATGTCGTTGGCTCAGTTAATTAAAATTGCAGTAATAGGGAGACTGGACGGTTTAGCAGATTGGTAATGGGATATACAGCCTTTCACCTCTAGGTCAGTGGTTCGATTGCGGCCCAAGTTGGTAGTGACCAAAAGTTATTAGCATCGAATGGCTGCTCGGTGACCTCTGTGAGATGCGAGGGTGATTTCAGTGCTTTCCCTCCCAGGCAGGTGTCTATATAGCAGGAACTGCTTCCATGACTGGCACTAATTGGCACCCTTGCAGCAACCCCAGCAGTGTTGGGGATGGCCTGGGCACAGAAGTGGCACCAGTCGTCTTCATGGTGGTCCTGTCTGCTGGGCTGCTGTGGAGATGTTTGCCTTGCCCATGCCTTGCTCAGTGGATAGAGACACAGTGCTGCTGCCCAGGCTGCCAAGGGATTACCTCTTCAGCAGCAGAGTGAGTGTGAGTTGAACCAATGTGATACTTGAAACAAGGAGATTGTGGGGAATGGTTGGCATTTGCTACTTGGTTTTTACTAAGGGCAGGCAGTTTGGGGCAGCACACCTACTTTCCTACATATTAGAAAACGCAGTGATGTAAGTGCAAGGCAGGAGATAGAGTAGCACAGGTGACATGAATGACAGGTGAAAACAAGTCAGCTGCAGCCCAGCAGGACCTGCCAGCACCCAAAACAGCCATCATGATGCTTAATTTGCTTTGGGGAGGGCACAAACTCTGCAAAGACAGGGCTGGCCTGGGCAGTCCATACTGAAGAAGAGCAGACATGAACATTTACAAACTATTGCCATTCAGAGCTCCACAGCCCCCTGGGAGAAAGGGAGAACAGAGACAGGGTGGTCACTCATGCCAAATTCAGCTCTCTAAGGTTTCTGACTAAATTGTTATTATTTAGTTAATCCCTCATTTAAAATACTGGTATGGCCAAGGCTTCACTGAGTGTGAGTCAGCAAAGTTGCTTCAGGCCGATTACACCAGCTGGCAATTTTCCTCTCAATGTTGGTGACTCTTGCAGTAGTCAGGAGAAATGCAATCCATGTTTCTATTTTTCATCGTTGCGGCTTGAGAGTTGAGAGAGGGAGGAGAAGAGCAGTGTTTTCCCCAGCTTCCCTCAGCACAATATTTGAGTTCCCTGCTTTCTGGCCATTTCAATCCCCACAACTCACTTAAAAAAGACTGCTTTAACAGATATGACATGCAAGATTAAATTGGAAATACAGGCTGGCATGAGTCTTCTGAGTCTTCTTGCCACTCAGCCTGGGAAAAGCCTTTTCCAATGTCATCAAGAGTCCTGTGAAACAGTTTTTTCAATATATAGCCACAAACTTCTGGTAGTTTGGTAGTAGTTTAGTTGTAGCAGTGCCAGCAGAACAACTTCTAGTCCTAGACACATGCTCAGAGGTGACCTTACACAGCAGCATTTGCTAAGTAGTTTACTGAGAAGTCAATATTTTTGGCTTTCTCTGTTCAGGGGGCTCTGCCAAAGCCCTGCCAAGGCAACGAATTTGCTTTGGAATTTGGCTCTCTCCCACAGCACACATGTTGTTACTTGCAAACAAGTGGAAATATTTCCTTTTAATGTTCTTGCTCAGCTCCTTGGGGTCAATGCAGAGTCTGAGTCTGTCCTCTTCCTTCCCCACAGTTTTTAGGGCCTCAGCTCAGACTGCTGGTTCTTTGATTCTACAAACAATGCCATCTGCTGTCACGTTTTATAGTTCCTCCGCTGGTCTGTTTTCCCTACAAAAGATGATCCAACACAGTGGGTTGCCTGACAGACTCTCTGTCGTTTCACCGCCTCACCGGTGAGTCTGTGTCCCAAAGCAATCCTGTTCCTGTGAGCTTGCCAGACAACTGGTAGCCACTAGGCCACCAGCATTGCTGCTTTGTCTAACAGCAGTAAGAGGTGGCATGTTCCTGCAAGCTCTCATTCCAACCACTGATTGTCCAGCTTTGTTCTTCTGTAAGTGTGGGATCTGTTCCTCGCCAGAGACAAATGGTCTCACCTTGGACCTCTAAATACAGTGCCTCATTGTCACCTTTCCCTTATAAATGAAATGTTACTTCATTTGCATCCCTGAGTGTTGTTCCAACATATTTTTTTAACCATCTGTGTTTTGCTTTTGCAGTTTCATCCTTTCCCATGTGGTTTCAAAACCAGTTTTTCTCCACCGCTTGGAATCTGAACTCTTTCTGTAACCCATGCCTTTCCTTTGCTGGTCCATCTCAGTGGAAGGTTTGCAAATAAATGGACATTTCACATTCCTAAGTTAGATGCCACATCAGTGACATTGTTCTTTGTTTGGAATCAGTTTTCTTCTCCTTTTTTATTTTCTGTGAAATGTTTTCTTCTATGTTTAGCTGTGGGGTTGATGGTTGTCTGTTGCAATTCATCTGTTCCTGCTCCTTGGCATAAAGTCCTTGCTTCTTTGATTCTTGGGTCAATGTCTCTGAAAAGTCTTTCAAGACCTCTCTATTGCTGAGCTCCAAAACTATTTGCTCTTTCATGACTGACTCATATTCCAGATTCACAAAAAGAACTTTTTGATTAGAGGCCAAGGAAACACAGATGCCATTTCTTTTCATTCTTGAAAGCTTACTTGAAAAAAATATGTTCCAATTTTTGCTGGTATCTGCAATTGTGTTGTAGTCATTACAAGTCTGAAGAATCTTAAAACACTTAAAATACACAGGCTTAAATACACACACACAATAGTGAAGGAGCATAATATTTTCTGTTTAAAGAAGTTAAATTTGAACTATTATTTGTCAGTGCAGAGCTTCAGCTGTCCACAAGGACTGCCTGGCAGTACACAGAGGACTCGGCATGCAGTTTTCTGTATAGTCACCATGTTAGTGCTGTAGTGACCATGCATCCAAAATTACTACCTTGAGATCCTTTTTTCTTCCCTTCAGAGATCAGTCATGCTACTAAGTTTTAATTTTTTTATTAATGCTTCAGCCTATATGTGATGTACATTGCTGAAGAACTACCTATAAATGGTACACATTGCTTAAAAGAGCCTAACTACATATGATGTGAGTTGCTTAGGAACTATGGAATGAATTGCCAAAATTAGGCAGAGTTCACAAATTAGTAGATTAAGAAGTACTTATCTCACTTTTCAGAAATGGAAACCAAAATGTTCCAAAAGGTGGTGTATTAATCTTCCGTGTTAGTGGGCTAAGAAACCCTTAAACAACAGAAACCTATAAAGGTTTCCAAACCTTTTAGGCCACCAGGTATTATAACTCTTCAGTGACAAGGGATCACTCTGCCTGCTTGCCATCAAACTTTTACCTGAATATTTCTTGCTCCAAAACATTGCAGAACATTTTATTTCCATAGAAAATATACTGTGCACTCACTGTTCCTTGGTGGTCCATAAAGGTCAGTGTGGGAATCACTGCTATGTGCATAAAGTTAGATCAGAAATCATATAACTATGGGAAACTAGAAGACTCCCCCTGTGTCCTTCCTAGAAATCTGCCCAATAGAGATGCAGCTCAGATGTAATTAGTCACTTTTCCCTCATTTTGTTTAAATATGTCTTACTTTGTGGTTACTTTGTCTAGCCTTCAGGTTCTATTACAAGCCCTTCAGTCAAGAGCTTTTGTGGCACTGTACAACACTGAGTGCAAAGTGATGTTGATTGATGACCACATCAGTAACAGGGAATGCTGGCAAATTTCTGCTGTCTGTGTTACAGCACTATGAGTCCATTATATTTATGTCAAACCAAGATTTTTGTTTGCTTAAACCCAATATTTTTTCATCCATGCTTAATGCTTCTCAGAGTTGGACTCCTTACTGGAAGTTGTGGAAGGTAGATATGTAACGTGACCAGGCACTTCACAGTTTTTTAAAGCAATCCTGGAGATGTTAAAGGAGGAATTCTATATGCCATTTTCACAAATTTTAAGTACTTTAAAATAAGTATCTTATTGTAGTTTTGCCTGTTATACACAAGTGTTTAGTGGAAGGTCAGTTAATGTAACTGTACTCCCCACACCCAAAATAAATAAATAAAAAAAAAAAGAGAATAAATGAAATATTTTGCCTCATGGTATTTAAGAACATCATCCCACTGAGTCACAATCTAGGTATTTCCACCTGTACAGTCTTGTTTAGGGAGTACAAATATTTTCAACATGACATACTCCTTTAAAACCAGGCAAATTGCAGTATTTTATATTTTTGTAATCTGCAAGAAAACTGTAAAAAAAGCCCACCTGATACAAGTACGATTTTTAGTGTCCATTTTGAAGAAAAAGTATCTTGTTAAAGTATCATGATTAACAGCAAACTCATTGTAAATCACCACAGTTACAAAATGAACGTAGTGTTGATCAAACTTCATGTTACTGATATTACAAACATAATGAATGTGCAGAAATGATATTTCAAAAAGTCGTCTCAGGTTTTTTTGATGCATCATAAAGAAACAAAATAGGATTGGGCCATTTAAAAAATATAAATTTTTAAAATCGCCTTCAACCCAAAACTTTCACAGTTTGGAAATTGCCCAACTACTCCAAATGAATTTGAATCCAAAGGCATGTGGTTCCCTGGTCCTGGCTCTGTCTCACTATGACATGCCTGCAACTGGTTTGTTCTCCCTCTGTGCTGCACAGTGAACTGAAGGACAGGCAGAATTTCCACTTTTGCAAAGACAGAGGAAAATACAAAGCAAATATTTTCTAAATCCAAATTTATTTAAATTCATTCATAGAAGTGGAAATCCTGGTAACCACTAATACTCAGAAGGGAAAGGGTCAGCTAACATCAAGTATAGGCAGTATACAATTAAGCTAGTGTTTCTGTAAAGAAAAACATTATTTTAAGGATGTTTTCTGTCAACTGGTGGTCACACACAACAGAAGTGGTCACTTAGCTGAGTCTTCTGTTCTGCCTGAGCTACTCCTCTGTGTCTCTGACCTACTTACTCTTTCATCCAGGGCTTGAAATAAAAATTAGCTGCAAAGGTTTTCTGTCTGTAGACACATCCAGCAAAACATTTTGTCATTTCCTACGGGCTGTTCTTTGCATTCCTGTGGGAAAACTGGAAAAATCCTCTTGCACCCAGAGTTGTGTTGATGTTAACCAAAGGTTAATTTGTGCCACAGTTGGAATCCATCGGATAGCTCAGTGCCTGCTCCCTCCTACAGCTCCCCTTCTCAGCAGCATCAACGCAGCTCTGCTAATCAGTAAAAACGTACCATCCTCCTTTGACTGCACAGAGATTCTTGGTGCCAAAATACACGTTCATGTACCCTAGAATTCCAGTAACTCCACTGGCATAGTGAAATTGCACTGTAAAAAATGAGAGCAGAGCCTGGCCCCTGGCTGAGGTCTCCTATTGGGGCAGATGACAGCTGTGGGGTTTGGAGCATCAGGTTACTCAGAGGCCGAGCTGAAAGCTGAGACAGACAAAGTACTGACTGTGATTTCTAAATTTCAGATTTTCATAATAAACACAGACACCTGCAATACAACACACAGTCTATATATACTGCTAATAGCCTCTCAGCAAGTTACATTACTAAGATTTTAGATATGTCTTCAGAGGAAAGATGGAATAATAATCATGATCTTATGCAGGAAGCAGAGCATATAACACGATGGATACATTACTCCCCAAAAGGCATCATTCATCTTTTTCCACTCCTTTTTTTTTCAAAATTGGAAGCAAACTAAATAGCAAAAGCCCTGAGATCAAACCACAGAGTTTTAACACCAAAAGAAAAAAAAAAAAAAAAAAGAAAACTCACCAAAAAATTACTTCTTTGTGGGCATCATTCCTTAACATGCTGGTTGGAATTTGTGACACTTGGGAGACAGAAATAATATTGAATTCATGACAGTTTTGAATCTGGCTGCCTGATATCAGGCAACATGGATGAACATTTGCTATTTTGCCTTTATTTCTTTAAATATTTAGTTAAGCGTGCTAACTTCAAATACTAACCCAGCATTTACAAAGAAATATTTGGGAGTATCAAATCACTGTTAATAAAAAAATAAATGTTGTAATATAAACATTGTAACACTGGTAGCTGATTTATTTCAATAAACATTGTTCAATAAGTAACTGAATTTCCATTAAAAATGGGAGGAGAAAGAACTGTCGTTCCTTCTTGGGAAGAAAACATTCTAAGGTATAGTTCTTGGGGATTCATTAACTAAGTCTGTTTTGTAGTTTACATTACTTATGATTTGCTGAGAGTAAATAGACTTTTCTTTTTAAGAAAGCTGAGTTAAATTAATTGAGTCCAGATCACCCGGATTTTCAGCAAGTTAAAATCCACAACAGATGCAGATTTAATACTTATAATCCAGTCCTGCCTAAATTCAAACACAGATTAGCATACCTCAGGCTATATAGTAAACTGTATTTTGGACCAAATAGATGATTCCTATTTTAAAGTAGAGTAGTCCCAGACTCATGTCATATTCCCAAACCATCTTCCTACATCATTCCCTACCATCTTCCTATGTATCTCATAAATTGGTTTTTGGGTCTGAGTGGTATCACATAATTGCAAAATTGGGGTTGTTGGCACTGTTGCTCATTAAAACTATAGTTAAGATCTCAGGCAAATATACCTGTCATTGAATCTGCTTGTTTATTTTTAACGATTTCCTTTTAATATGTATCTAGTTTTATGCAAGCCCCTTTACGGAAGGTTAGCTATCATAACTGATTTTGTGTTTTCAAATATGAGCAGGCTGCCTTGTCCTTGTGCTAATCTTTCATTGCAATGGGTGCTTGCAAGCCTGGTGGATATACTGCAGAAGGGCAAGTGAGGATCGGAGTTACCTGTACTATTTTCCTGTCCAACAAACTACTGCACAGCTGTCAAATACAGCAGTGGGGTGGGCAGAAGCACAGGACGAAGAAGCTCATATGAAGAACACATGATGGGTGCTAATGCAGCTTCAAAGCGAAACTGAAGTCCAAAGCAGAATGTTGTTCAGCTTGCATAACATAAAATGACTGTTAAGACCTTGCAGGCCTTTGCTTCCAAATCTTTTAAATACCTGACACTTTGGGTAAACTGGTTTGTATCAAGACAATGGTGGTTGGGGCTTTTTTTGGGAAAAATTTGTTTTACAGAAGCAGTTTTATGTGTCCCTACATAATTTCCGGCTGGGTTGGTTTAGCACAGTCAGGAGAGAAGGAGAATGCCACTAGAAATTATCTAAATCTGAGGTTATTTTAATAGCAGAACAGTAATAAAGGCAACCAAGAAGACTGCATGAGACCATTGAAGCATATTATTGTCGATTTAATCTAATTTTTAACTCATTTTTACACTTGTTAAAATAGAGCACTCATAGAAAATGTTGTCAGATCATGATAGATCCACCTCCAACTGGATATCTGGTTTGATTTAAAGAGTTAAATAATGATCCTCCGCCATATGTTGGGTATAACTTGAGGTTTTTAGCAAAATATGTCTTAGATTAAGCCTACAGTATATGCCACAGCACCCTTGAGTTGTTTCTCTGAAGAGAAACAGCATTGCTTCTGCTCGCCAGTTGAGAGGACTTTCCCTCCAGGCTAAATGAGACAACAAATTAGGGGTGGGCCCTTCAGTGTGGTCTTTTGCAAATGGAAGGTACTGCACTTTCTAACCAGGGAGGTTTCTGACTAGGGAGGTGTAATAAGATTAGACAAAAAACAGTTGAAAATACTGAATTTAGTCATACAGATGCAGCTGCAGACTGTTCCACTCCTATGGGAAAGGGGAGTCTGGGCATATCCTGGAATGTGCATGTTAAAGAACTGCTAACATCTATGTACACATGTACATCACACATGGAAAATAAAATATCTGTGAAAATAACGTCTGTAATAATTGTGCTGAGTACTGCCTGGTATTTTAAATTTTTCTGCACCAATTAACATGTAACAGTTGTTAACATGAAATAATTTTTTCAAATACTAGAAAACCCCAATGAATTACTACAGTTTCATAAGAAGCCATTTTTACAGACAATTTTGTAAAAGCATGTGAATTCCTGTTTTGGTTGTAATGACCCCAAAGGAAAGATTACTTGAATGTTTCATGTTATTTTCTGTATTTTGAAAACCAACTAACAACTTCTATTACTCCTCATAAAATAATATATATTTATGTCTGGAACTCATCTGCTATTGCTGATTTTTAATGTGGTGCCAAGGTACAATTACCTAAAAATGTTTGTTTTAATTAATTTAAATACATCTTCTGACAATCTTAGATAGCTGAATTATCTCTCTCTAGTGATTTCAAGCAACTGAAGTGAAACCCACCAGCAGGAGTACAGCAGATCAACTGCAATCTTCCTGCCTCTCTCATCCAAAAAAGGCTCCTCTCATGATTTCAGTTTGTTTTAATGAGAAATTCATGGATCATTCCTTTCCCCCTTTCTGCATGCAAATATGAGCATTGCTGTAATCTGGAGCCACCTCGTTATAGCAGCAGCGAGTTGCTGTTGTAATCAAGGACATTTTGATTGAGCAGCGGAGTGATGGGTCTAGAAAACTACAAGCTAGATGCATTAGTGCATCTAAATATCAGGCAACATCAGAGGTCACCAAGAGAGCACCAAAACAGATTTATGGTATCCTGAGCAGTACAGCCTCACTCTCAGAATAGCTGTGACAGCACAGATATATGAAATGTATCTGTATCAATTAAAAAATATATGTATATGTTATATGTGGCCCTGGAGGTGGAGGCTGAGGGAAGCTATTTTTTCATGAATACACATTACTGTAAAAAGAACTACCTTCAAAATGTCTCTATACACTCTTCATTTCATATTGTAACATGCAAGGCAAACAGATTTCTGCAGCTGTAAATTTTGATGGCAAAGTCATGGGGGACACAAAAGATAAGCAAAAAATAATTTTAAAACATCACACTTCTGCTGAATTAGTCCATTTAAAATCTACTCAGTAACCAGAACAAAAAGTTTCAAGCCTTTTTGTGGTTATCAGAGGACTACTGACACATTAGAGATGAAATACCATCTGCAATTCTGTTTCTGAGAGCATCTTGTTGCTTCAGGTTATCCAAGGATAGCAAACAGCTCAGCATGTGATGCTACATAAAGTGACACAAGATGCCTTCATCACACTGCACAAAAAGCACAAAGAAACCAGGTTTTATTGTTTGATTGTTTGTTTTTAAAGTCAGTGAAAAAAATGATAGGTTCTAAAGATGACTCAGAAAACTCATATCTTTGTATGAACCCTTTCTTTCCTCTTTCTTACCCTCCAGCTCCTGTTTCTCTACAATGAACAGAAACAGGTAGCCTGTTTCAGGCAGCATAAATATCGGACAGAGTGAAGATTAGAATGGATTTTCACAACTTAAAGCTCAAATAGGTTAAAAAAAAAAAGAAAGGAAGGTAAAATATTAGCTCTTATTTGCAATTCAAAGGAGGGAAATCCTTTATTAAAATGGATACTAATTGCTTGAGATACCATTAATAATCATCGTCACACCAAGACATCCTAATGCATCACATTTGCTGTGTATCACAGCTGTGCGTTCTACTTTATAGGCAAGTCAAAGACAACATCCATATCTTGAAGAACTTAAAATCCCGTGGAGAGTAGGGAAGATCCTGCTGACCATGATTTCCAGATGAACTCCTTACAGAGTCATGTATCAGACACTCAATATAGATCCTAGGAGCTGCTTGGATGCGAAATGATGATGAACAGAAAAACATCATCTCACAGCCCTTGAGACCTTCCCCTTCCCTTCCCTTCCCTTCCCTTCCCTTCCCTTCCCTTCCCTTCCCTTCCCTTCCCTTCCCTTCCCTTCCCTTCCCTTCCCTTCCCTTCCCTTCCCTTCCCTTCCCTTCCCTTCCCTTCCCTTCCCTTCCCTTCCTTCCCTTCCCTTCCCTTCCCTTCCCTTCCCTTCCCTTCCCTTCCCTTCCTTCCTTCCCTTCCCTTCCCTTCCCTTCCCTTCCCTTCCCTTCCTTCCTTCCCTTCCCTTCCTTCCTTCCCTTCCCTTCCCTTCCTTCCCTTCCCTTCCCTTCCTTCCTTCCCTTCCCTTCCCTTCCCTTCCCTTCCCTTCCCTTCCCTTCCCTTCCTTCCCTTCCCTTCCCTTCCCTTCCCTTCCCTTCCTTTTTCAAAGTTTCTATGCTTGAAGTGGAGAGCAGAGAATTGTTTATTGGTTTGCTTGATTAATTGTGTGTTTACGGGGAGGCTTCGAGGAAACTCTGGAGTTAAAGAGCAGATGGAATATATGGACTGATTGGAAACCTAACTGGGAGAGAGACAGAGGAATGTGCAGAGCCCAGAGACTGACTGGCACAGGAGATTAAATGGGACAAGAAAAAAGCAGGCAGAAGTGATTAAGCTGGGAACATGGATAAGACAAGAAATTAGAATTTGATGTGAAAAACCAAAGAAATGTAATGACAGAAGATGAAGAGAGCTGGCCAGAGAGAGAGCATGTGGTTCCAGGTGATTCAGATGGAAAAACTGGAGAGTTATAAAGCAAGAGGCCTGGTAATTGTAGGTTGTCAAAGTTAAGGAATGAAGTAATAAAAGCTTTGGGGCTGGGGGAATAAAAATAAAAGCTGGGGGAATAAAAATTGTTATGAATATGGAAAGGGAGCAACAGGTCCTAGAAGATATGTGGAAAGGGAGGACAGCAAGACCAGCAGGGCCATAATAATAGCAATAGACAGCAGGATGAAGGCAAAATATGAAGGGAGAAAAGGGACAGGGACAGTCCACAGAATGAAAGGGAAAAGAGCTGAAAAACTTCGGTGTGGCCCTCAAGTCTGTTGTCAGTGTGATCTGAAATGAAGGTTGCAGTCAGCAAGATAGTGGCTACATGTCACCTGGAGCAAGCCACAGCCCCCGGTGGGCAATGGGCTGCTCAAAGGAGCAAGGTAAGCAAATGTAGACATGAGATTCACAAAAGACAAGAGACCTAATAACAGATCCTTTAAGCAAGTGAAGCAGAAGAGCTGAACACATTTCACCACTCGCTTTGATTTTTTTGGGAGGACAATCAGGCCTGCAAGGACAGGCAGATGGAAGGGAAGAGAGAAATGGTCCCTTTTTTCAGCTGTACCCTCAGCCCAAGAGATGAACACTTCCAGGAAAAAAAAGGAGATAGGAGGGGATCCCACCTAATATCCTATACCTGTGATATGTGTTGAAATACCTGTGAAATATGTTGATGAAAGATGTCAGCAGTGACAAAACATGTCACTGTGTAAGAAGGTGAAAACATTTTCCTGCTAACATCCAGAAGGACACAAATGAGAGCATTTCAGATGATAGGCACACTAACTGCAGGAAGCTTCAATTTTAGGTTATCTGCTGTTGGACAAAGACATATGATAAAAATAAAAGTTCGGAAAGACATTCTACCATAGTCCATCAAAACCAATACCACCTAAGAATACCAGTGCCGATGATAAGAAGAATATAAATTTACCATCAGCCTAATGTCATAATTTTTGAGCGCCTTGAATAAACACACCAAACTAGCAGGTAGAATTAGCAACAGAAATGGTTATGATGCTGAGCATCTCTTTCACTTTTTTATGCCTATTGCATTATTACAATTACTTCCTTTATAAGTAGTACAGTGAGATTCTTGCAGTAGTACAGTGAGGGTTTTTTCCACAGAGGAAAGCAGATATGTAAGTGCCATGTACTGTCATAATACAGTTCATAAATGGACCACTGCCTTTTCTTTTCTTGAGAGTAAAATCATTGCTTAGAAGGATGGCTCTTTTTTTTTTTTAAGAACATGCAAATGTTTAGTTAATCATTTTAGTTTTAACACTTGTCTCTAAGGAAGGAGAATGTGGGTCCCTTACAAAACTTAAGACAGTCAGACATAAATTAATTAATGAACAGGATCCCTTTGCACTTCATAAGCCTCTGGCTTGCTCCCCCTTTTATGTAAAGGGTCAAGCATAGTATAATTAATATCCTATGCCATAAATCTCTCTTGGCCACAAGAGGGAGCAGCTTTCAGAGGTGCAGGCAGACAGGCAAAGAGAAAAAAACTTCTATTAACAAAAATAGCCATACGGCAGGTGGTCTGTTTCAGAAAAGAAAAAAGAAATAGTGGCACTCTCCCAACCAGCTGGGTGGTATTTCAGATTTTGTAGCACATAACCAGAAGGCTCAGCTCTCAGGCTGAAGTGGACAACAGGTAGATATTTTCTCATCACAAGTGACTCACTTTAACAGATATTCCTGTGCTCATTTGCAAACCTTCTCCTGGACTGATCTGAATACTTTCTCCCAGTGGAAGACAGAAGTTGCAGCCTTAACACCTCAAGCTGGCTAAGTGTAGGGTCCCATCTCTGAAAAATAAGTACTCCTTTGGAGAATAATGCCAAGTCGAAAAACTTCTATAAATATTTGACTTACAAAGATTCAGGCCATATTTCCAATCCATCTGCTTTATTTATGCACCTTCTATAGCACCTGTACTTCAGGGTTGGTTTTCCTCCTTTTTGTAAGGAAAAGCACCAGAAAAAAGTACAACATGCCTCACTGGCTTTCCCTAATCTTGGTGAATAAATCTGTTCACTTAAGCAAATTGCTGTGAATTCAAGCCTATTGCAGTGGATCTCATCTCTTGCAAGAGCCATTAACACAGAAAGCTGGATTTTCTGCATCAGGTGAATCTGCGTGCCCAGGCAGACCACTGCCCCCTTCACTCTGCTGCACAATCACATGATGAAGCAACATTTCTGGGTCAGAGAGGTAAAGGCATTATGTTTTGCAGTACCTTGAGAGTCACAGCCTTAACAAGTGGAGGCACTCATTGGTCTCCCCTCATATCTTTACTGCTTCAGACAGTTCTAATTGGATGGAGTTACAAGACTGATTAGCCCTAATTTAGTTAATAATATGGTTTTAGGTATAATTTCTCCTCTTCCTGGATGGCAGTGCTCTTTATAACACATGAAAATTACAACAGAAATGCTTTTTTCCACTTGACTACCTATAAAGCACAGTGAAGACTCTGTAGGACATTGGTTTCTTAATTTGTAAACAGTGTGACCACATGTCAGACTGGTGCCCCTGCCTACCACATGGCTGTAATGCCTGATTTCACAGTGGCTCACACCCATCCAGCGTCAGTAAGCTCAGGAGCACTATATTTTCCCATGGTTTCTGACTCCGATGGAAAAAGGCACCAAGTGGCAGAAGTACTCAACGTACACTGACATCCCACCCTTACACACAGTTATTACTGCAACATCTAAAAGAAACGCAAAAGCCTGGGCAGTACAGATGCAGCCAAAGAACACTGATTCAGCTGAAGAAATCAAGTTCATATCAGGTATTAAACCTAATGGCAGCATCTCAGTTATCCTCTCCTGGAGCTCCTATGATCAATTTATAGAAAAAGAAGAGCAAGGAGAAAGATGACAAAGATGTAACCCTGAGGCTTATGGTTCCTTTGGGGACCCCATCTCACTTCCTATACATGCCATAGGAAAGGTTTGGTATATAAGAGAAACACTTTCCTGGTGGGAAATGCTGGGGACAGTAATGTCTAATGTACGCAGGTGCATGACTCCCAGCTGCATGCAGCAGGGGCTCTCAACTACTGCTCCTTTTCTGGAAGAAGATAGTGAGGCTTCATTGCTACAGTATTTCAAGGAGGAAGGCCTTTCCCAGTGCCCTGTTGCATGCACAACCAGATGTAACTCAATGGTCCGAAGAGCAAGAGCTTACCTGAAGACAGAGATCAACTTGCAAATTCTCTATTGGCTTGATTCAGAGCAAGGAGTTGGATTCAGGTCTCCCATTCCCCAGGCTATCCCCAAATGAGCCTTTCTTCTCTTTAAGCTTCATAAATCCCTTCGTATAAATAATTAAGTGTTCAGTGAGCCACACAGGGGAATGGGAAATGTAAGGGAGTGATTCTCCAGCCTGCTAGGTGGCATGCTCATCTGGGAAGTGGGCAAATCAGATTCAAACCACTGCTGCAATGACTAGTTAATTATTCATATAGAACAGCTTCAATGGGAGTGAGGCAGCACAATTATCCTACAGATTGGCAGTGGATCTACTCTCCTGGGACATGGGAGAGCTTAGTGCTATCCCCACTCCTAATCAAGGTGAGGAAGTTTTGGGAATGGCCTGCTACTTTGGCATTGTCCCTGAGAGTGCTCAGTTGGTTAGAGCATGTTGTTAATAACACCAAGGTTGTGGGCTCAACCCCTGCATGGACCATTCACTTGATGGGGATTGATCTTGGTAAGTGCCTTCTAACTGAGAATATTCTGTGATCGGGAAATAAAGTTAGTGCTAACAATTTGGCTATTAGGTGAAATGCATGCATGAAGGTAATTGCAGTAAACACCAAATTCTCCTCCTTTCAGTATTCATACTGCCTTAACATGAAAACACATCTGTTTAGGGTGAGCCTCCTTTGTTGTATAAAAAGACTTTGTACATCAAGTAAATAATCTGTATTTCCTTTACAGTAGTGGATAAAAAGAAGATCAATGTTATTTTCTGAATGTAATTCATCACACTAATCTAAACTCAGTGAAATAACATCTTCTCCAGAAGCTTTAGTTGACTCTAAAGGAGTCTAGATGTCCAGTCTGGATGCGGATGTCTGTCTGGGGAGCGTTCAGTGTCAGCTGAGAGGAGACCCACTCAAGTTCCCAGGATGCACCTTGCATCGTGATGCAGCCAGTCGTGCATCAGTGGGAGTGCCCTGATGCACAGCACTAAAGCAGCAGCAGAACCTCCCCTGGGGCTATGAGAGCCCCAGGCCTTGCTAAGTGGCACATGCTCTCCTTGCAGAGCTCTCTCCATTAGTCATCTAAAATTGCTCTTTCCTCTTTGCTGCCTTATTTAGTTTGGTTGAAATACAAATCACAATAGCTGCCACATTTCCTAGGGCTTAAACACAGAACTCTAAAACCTTGTCAGCCTGCAGGGAGGCACTATAACTTAGCAGCATGTGATCTGGTTTTGGTTTTAATCAGTTTACAAATTCTAAACACTGGGATATCCTAATTTATATGGGAATGTCAGTTAATGGAAGGGCATAGTTCCTCTATGGTGCTGTACTAAAAATGCCAGTAGAATCAATGAGTGATAGTGTGCACATCCTGCTGACACAGGCATGGATCTGATCCACCCAGTATGCTTGTCAGAGCCCTCTCTGAGACTAGCTCAATGCCCTCCAGATGGGGAAGCCACAAGGAAGTAGAATGAAGGGGGTTTTTTTCCTTTTTTTTTTTTGGCTGTTTTCAAGTTAAACAAGTAATAAAATTACATGATTCTGTAGCCTGCATCGTGCCTTTAAATGTGAAATTAGAATGTCATTGTCACCTCTCGGCAGATGGGGCAAAGGGCTCCTCCTCACAGTAAAACTTCCTAGGGAAGCACACTAGGAAGAACATTTTGACAGGAAAGTCCCTGTACAGTAATGTCATCCAAATGTGGAGGTATTGCTGGGTGAGAAACAGTGAAGATTCTTGAGTCTCATCAGTGAGATTATAGGCATAGTACCTACATCAGAAAACACAATGGGTTTTGGGCTGTTGCTGAGGCTGACCTCCAAGAGAGTGCACATGGAGCTGGAGGCACTAATGGGAAGGAGTTTTAAAGGTTACTTTGACATGTAAAAACACTCTTAGTAAGTACTCAAATCCAAGAAAATAATACAGAAAAACCCCACTCCAGTAGCTGCAAAGTTTTTCTGAGTTTTGAGTAATTGCATACCGACTTATACATCAAAAACTTGTCTATGTCCTGTTGCCAATGTGCATAAAATCTTGTGGTTCTGGCTATAGGAGGGCTACACAGTGGCTATGCAGGCTGTATGCTTCTGTAGCAGAGGTTAAAGCTCCTTGATGACCCTTCTCTGCACCAAAGTCTAAGATATGGGCGTCTCTCTTCTCAGGCAGTAAGTGAGTATCTCTTTCTGTTTCCATGAAAAGATTGGAAGGCTAGCCAAAGACAGCAGGAAGTAGCTTTGGTGGTCGTGTTTTAAAGAGAAGGAGCCTGGACCAGTTTGGCAGCCAAGGACTCTGAATCCCAAGTAATGCAAGTGCCGTGCTCCAGCAAGGAGCAGCACCTTAGACGCAGCTTTGCTTCACACTTGGTGCTGGTGACCTCTCTGTAAAGACCTCCTCTGTATGTGTGTGTCATTGTGGCTCAGCTCGCTGCAATGCTTCACTCTTTACAGACACTGGGCCTAGGCTTCCACTGGGGGTCTCTGATTCACACTGCTGGGGAAACAAGCTTCAGGGACCATGAAAAAAATGCCTTGCCTTCCCTCTTCATCCATGCCATGCAAAAAATCATGGAGCACACCCGTGGCTCTGATGCCCCACACATATGCTTAGTATCCCACCGTGCAGTGCACACTCCCTCAGCTACTAACATACAAAGGGATGTTATGGCAACTTTATTTCCCTTTTTTGCACATGTTTCTTCCTTTAAAAATGGTACACATAGTAGAAAAGAACAATACTTTTTTTTCTTTTGCTTTGGAGCTGGATAACATAAGCTGTTCAGCAGATGTGTCCAGGAAACAGTTTGCCACTTTGCTTAACCTAAAATTTATAACATGGTCGCACAATTTTAGTGCCAATAAATAGTTAACGTGAAAATGAACTACACAAACACAGGAATATGTGTACTCGATTTACAAAACTAGTACACATCTCTTTTCCTATTTGAAGCTGAACACATTCAATTATCAGTGTAATTACAGGGCAATTCTCTCTCTTCCACATCATGCAATTTTATTTTAGACTTGAACAATACACATGTATGGCTTGTCTGGTTTTTAATAGCTACCATATTGCTCATCCATTCTGTTAGTTGTATAACTTAATTTAAAAGTCCCCATCTCTGCATGGTTCTCAAGTTTGGGGTTTTTTTAAAGTTTCCCCTTGAAGGGAATTGCTACTCATTGGTGGCAATTGTATTAGTTTAAACTCAGAGCTGTTTTCCAAACTTTGTTTTTCAAGCAGGTAGGAATTGCCACCAAAAGCATATTTATATAAATGAAGTATCTCTTCTTACGTGGAGTGCAAGATGATGGAATTGTGCATGGCATGATATTACCACTACATTACATTATTCACAGCTTTTTATTCCGTTCACTCCATTCCTTGCATTCAAAAAGCAGGGAAGGGGCTCTCTGTCTTTCCCAGCTGCGCTCTGAAGATGTCCTCTGTGGGACCTACTTTTGGCTAGATCTATCAGTGGTATCATCCCAAAACAGCTGCCCTCAAATACCATTAAATAATGTTTGTCCAGAGCATCTTACCAGCTTCTCTTGCAAATTCTTCCTGCTGTTACTCTTAATTAAAGATTACTGAGCACTACAGTTCTGAGCTGCTTGCCTTGGTCATGGCTGAAATTGCATACAATACTTATTTTTCATTTTGCAGGGAATCTTCTAGCAAGTGTTAGTGAAGGCAAAACCACCAAAGAGATTGTCACTCTCACCATCCACTTAGATGGGAATGGTTCCAGCATTATATGTATGTTTTTGTACAGTGATTCCTTTTCTGTACACAAGATCATGATAGAAGAGACCATCAAATGCTCTCCCATAACTTCTATATAGCTTATCCTCCTGTGCACAGAAGCTGCTCTGGTTTGTTTCAGTCTGTGTTTAAGTCTTTACTTGATCACATGTGAATCATCTGTTATGTCAGCTAATTCTGTCCTGAGCTTATTTGTCTGCTGATCAATGCCACTGATGCCACTGAGTCCAGTGCCAATGCCATGACAGTATCAGCTTGGTAGCTGCATGGTTACTGATTCTTAGCCCTTCCCAGTATATGAGAAGTTCATCAGTGCATCTTCCAAACTTTAATAGAAACATAATGCTTTGGTCTTATTTCAGTTGTGTTGCCAGTGGATGTAGTAAGAAACATGGAATTTCTCTTAGGTACTTATTACTTTTCCAAACTATTTAAGATCTTTTTTTAATCTTTCATTAATTTAGATCTAAAGACAGATGTCAAAAACCATCCTTTGCTATATGTTCTGTGTTCAATGTGGTGCCCTAGTAATTGTCCTTCCTTTATCTATTTCACACTGTTTTCCATGCTTCCTTGGAAAAAGTTCATTTTTCACAAATAAGCCATGTATACATATTGCACCAGAGAATGAAGTATTGCTCACAGCCATGCCTGAAGTCATTCAGGCAGCCACAGCAAAGGAGTTGAGCAGTGAAATTTATTTCACTTCTGGCGCCGCACTAAGAGACATGCTTAAAATACATTTGCATGAAATAACATCAGCTTTAACGAATCTACTAAGTTATGAGCAATTCTGCATATGCTAGTAAACATTGCCATTAATGATCCATTGCACACATGGAGCTTACACCAATGCATATATCTGGAACTGAGAAGACTACTGTTCCTTTCTTGGTTATAAGTACAGGTTTTTGGCTGCTTGCTCAGATTATTTAAAAATACAGAGGTCAAACAGAAAAACAGTGCAAATTGTTAAGACAAATAACTGTGCCCCCTCTGAAAGCAGTATATTATTGCAAGATTTATAATTTGCTCAAAACAGTGCTATTTTTAAGCAATAATTAATCTAGAAGTGATAATATCTACCTTGAAATGACGAGTGACTTCGAAGCTAAGTTCTCTCTCTGTCCCCCACTATTTACGCAGTGCACTTTTTGAGCAATTTGAGGCCATTCAGATAGTTTCCTCAGGGACAGCCTCATGTGCACACCAAGTATTAAAACACTCTCTAGGACATGCTCTGCTGCATGTGGATGAGCCTTGCAAGTGTCTGCCCAGCCACATTACCTCCATGTGCCCCAGCTGCCATTGAGAAATTGCCATGACCTGGGACGGCAAAAAGTCACTTCTCACATGGGCAACAGTGTTTGGTAGGAGCCTGCACTTGCACTGTTCTTATGCGGTCTTCCAGAACATTATGAGGACACAGCAGGATTAGGGAATGCTTCATGTTTTTTCCAGGCTCAGATAAAATCAGGCATAGACAAGGAAACACAAAGCTAAATAAGAAGAGAAGCAGTACCTTTGCTTTCAGGACTTGCCTCCTCTTCATCTTCACCAGGAAAAATCCCCTACATTTATGTTGTGTTACTATGCATGAAATAAAATTCTCTACTGTGTGCAGGATTTTGAAATTAATGCATCACTGTTTCCTGTTTTAGAGAGTACTAGGAGCAAGCGAAGATGGAGGTTCCTGGCATGTCCCCAGGGCTCTGCCGATTCCATGTGTCCACTTGCATACACACACAGTCCCTAGAGGCCACCCAAACCCAGCCTGGTGGCGAACAATAGCAAGAGATACACCTACTCCATAGGCACAATTGCATCTTTCAATGCAAAATACATCATCAGTTATAACGTTCAGACATGCAAGTCATGAAGTGACTTCTACCAAATCAGAATCATAAGTGTGACTGAGCCATTGGAAACAGCACAGAGTCCTGTGACTGGAGAAAGAGCAGAATTAATCTTAAAAGTAACTGCATTAGTCTCTTAGGGTTTAAGATGAAAGGTGAAAATAATTTCAGAAAAATAAAACATTCAAAAAATGCCAAATTTAGTATTATTGTGGTTGCTTGTTACAATTCAGTATTGACTCCATGACTGACACCTTTTTTAACAGTCAACCTTGATCTGGATGAATATTATAATGAAGGGAGCAGAAGCTCTGACCGTGGTTTCCAAGATATACATCTAAGAAAGATAATTAAAAAGTAAGAATATTATTCATCTATTGCTAGAGTGCTAATCTTTCATTGCAGTATTACTCACCTACTGTTAGCCTATTGCTAGAAATGCTGAAGCTTGGTGCCAAGGTTGCTCAGGAGGCAATGGAAAACAGAAATCACTTTTGTTAACATTTTCTCTGTTCAATATAAGCAGTCCTGAATTTGTTTCTCACTGAACCAATCTCCTCAGAAATTCCTTCAAGTATTACAATGACACACTGAAACTTTGTGCAGAGAATTTAGCAAGCCTTTCAGGCAAGAGGAAATGAAAAGGTTTATATATCCTATGCAGCCAGTTGTCACAACTAACAACATTTGTGATTAACTGGAAGTAATACTCTGAGGATATAAAAAATCACGGCTCCACTGTCAACGCTGGCTGAATATATGGACAAGTAGAATTGGAAGTTTGGTTCAGCATCAGCCCAGAAAAATACCGAAAGAGTGCCAAGGAGATGAGAAGTGATCTGAAGCAGTCATGACTAGGCAGAACAAATTGTCTTAATTATAGATGTCTCTAAACAACAAGGCACAAAGAAAAATACAGAATCAAATGGGCCTTGCGTGGGCAAAACTCTCATTTGTTTCAGCAAATGCCTCTTAATATAAACCATTTCCACACATGAACCTCTCTCTCTACATCTGTGTTTTTAGTACCTTGCCGTTTGCACTTGTGTTCCTTAAGGCAAAGCTCTGTTTTTGGTTACACAAGTAAAAATGCAGTAGCTTTTCTCTGTATTAATATTAGCATAGTGAAGAGCAAGAATTTGACCTAAAACTCAAAACCAGTTTTTATATATATTTTTACTGGTATGTCAGCAAAGTATAACAAATACCCTGCCAGCAGTTTCAAAATTCCCATGGAAAGAACACGAATACAAAGCCTGTGCTGAAACGGATTGTTTCCAGCACTGTAACCAATTTCACAGCTGATAACACACACATCTACCAGCAGAGAAGCAAAGAAAATATGTTTGTGTGATTAACTACATCTCTGATGTACTGCACAGAACCTGAGTTGCATTTTTCCTTTCTCTTAACTTTAGATCTACTTAGATGCTTAGCAGTGTTGCTTCCATGGGATTCAACAAATTTCTACCGGCTTACTGTAAGCATGTCTTGTATGCAACTAAAAATTTCAGATTGAAGGATGTCAGAAGTGATGTGTGAAAATCCAGGGGGAGACTACACAAGCCTTTCACATAAAATGTAGCTCTCCTGTATTCCTAACATGGAGTCTTCCCTAAGTGAAGTGGTGCCATCATAAGCAATGTCTTGTTCACCCAGTTCAAAATAAGCAACTTTCCAACACCATAAAGGTCTGAATTTTTAATACTGACACAATGCAGTATAGTTAGGTACATCACCTCTCATATGTGGAAAGGCTAGGAGGATTGGGATTGTTCAGACCTTGGAGTGACCATACTGTGGCTGTCCATCCAGTACTTGAAAGGACTCTAAAACAAACACGGAGAGAGACTTTTTATAAGGGCATGTAGTGACAGGACAGGAGGCAACGGAAAGTAGGTTTAGATTAGATATGAGGGAAAAATTCTTTACTGTGAGAGTGGTGAGGAGCTGAACAGGTTGCTCAAACAAGCTGTGGATGTCCCATCCATGGAACTGTTCAAGGCCAGGTTGGATGGGGCTCTGAACAAACTTGTTTAATTAAAAGTGTCTCTGCACAAGGCAGGGAGGGTTGGAACTAGATGATCCTTGAGGCCCCTTCCACCAAACCATTCTATGATTCTATGACATTCCCAAGGATTGTTTAAAGTTTTCTCTTGAATTTCAAGGACACCACATATAGCAATTTTAATTTTAACTTTTAATTCAACTTCAAGTAGCAAATTTTAGATAAATATATATAAACTTTTCTTAATAAAGAAAATTGTCTTCAATCTCTACGTGTTCTGTTCTGTTAGTTTACATATATGTCTTTCAGATAATATAAAACAAAACTACCAGTCAAGAGAAGGAAGTGACAATAAAAAGAAAGGAAACAGCTTTATGAATCTAATCTAAGAACATCTTGCAGAGAAAGGGAGGGCATGTATCTGAACATGCTGTTCTGATTTAAGACCCTTTCTAATGATAATGACTTTGGTAATTTTCTGATTTCATGTCCTCTCCAAATGAGCATTTTCAATGAAGCTGAAACTGCTCATACTGAAAAGGAGCCCAAAGTACAATGCTACATCCCATGGCTTCTATTCCTTTGCTAAGGATAATGGTAAATGATATGAAAAGAGCTGACAAATATATTTCTCACAAATAATGTAATTCTGTGAATGTACTCTCTGAACTCTGTAGGACAGCTTCCACCCAGAAGAAACTAATGTTAGTACTCATTTCTGCTGGATTAAACTATGTTTAGGATTTGTTGTCTTTTCAACACTGCATTTTGGAAAATATGCAAGCAATGTTTTGTTAACTAAGGCAAATTATTCATAGTGTGGAGACAGGTATGCCAGTCAGCTAGTTTCTTCCTCATAAGCCTGTTTTAGTTGTGAAGGTTAATATGTACAATAACAGTAAAAGTGCCTGTTAGTGTTTTGAGTTGCATTCAGTAGCCCACTGTCAGTAATTCAGCTTCCTCATTACTCTTCTGTGCTCACTTGTGGCCACTCCATGTCTTCAGCAACTATTTCCCAGCACACACTGCTGTTCACCTGCAAAGTCCCACTCCAGAGAAATCACTGGCATATTTCTGGAACACTTACCTCTTGCAGAGCAGTGAGGTCCCTGTTGCTGTAGTCTGCTGCAGTGATATGGTGCTAAACAAGAAGAGAAATATTAAATAAGCCTATACTGATGATCCAATAGAATGTACTTCAATAACCATCTCATCACCAGCATTCATAACTGTATATCTTGCAAGAAGTATGCCAGATATCTGATTTTATGATTAAGCAGAACATGGGAGCAGTTAGGTCAAAGTCCTGAAAAGTCCTAGATTTTCCTGAATTTGGGCCAAGTCAGATTTTCTGTCCATGACGGGCAATGCAATATATGCAAAAATAACTTGTCTTTTTTTTTAAATTATCCCTGTTCACTCTCTCTGTTCTGAACAGTTTTACAAAGTAAAAAAGAAAAGGTGGGAGGATCATTATTCTCGTCTTCAGGGTGAAGTAAAGTTCACTGTCCATGATTCCTGCAAATATTTCCAGTTAATGCAATCAATGATACAGCGACTGAGAGATATATTTGATTCTGGAAATTAAAGAGTGAAACATATAATTAGCTGCCTCCGATAACAGTTTCAGCAGATGGGTAGGAGAGCAATGCTTCTAATGGGCCTTTTTTCGACCCAAGGGAGGTTGTCAATTGCTTTTGCTGACTGCATGCAGAATTGAGGACATCTGGGAGATGAGTCCTTGACAAATGTGTTTATGCAGTTTGTCAAACAAGCACATTTGTGAGCAACACTTCTGTGATTATTCCCAGAAAAGAATCAAAAAGTTCACTAATTGCTGTAGGCCACCTCTCATGATCTGCCAAAGACATACAGGTGTATGAAACCTTCCTTTGATTCTCAAATAAATGCTGTACACAATCTCCTGTGACAACATATAGATGTCTAGCTCTCACCTTCTCCCTCCCCATTATCTGTGCTCTTTCCCCTCCTCCCTTTGTTCAGTTATGCTACCATTACTCATAGGATCCTTTGTCATTTCACACATGCATTTTGAAAGTTCCTTATATTTTCTGTATCTTACATCTTACTTCTGTTACTTGTCTTAAAGGTTTCCCAGGGTCCAAGCAACATTTTATGCCAGTCAGCACACTGAATTTTCTTTCACTTTACAGATTGTAGTAAAATTTGGAATTTTGTTCCCATGGAATTAGAAAAAAATTACATATTTTGAATTCCCTGGGAATCAGAAATGTAAAAATACTTAAACTACAACTGTTCCTGAAAATGCATTTTCTATTTAATTTCAAAATAGAAATTGATTCAAAATTATTTTGTGATTGTCCTATCACTTACTTTATTTTACTTTAATTCATGCTTATCATATTGTTTTAATTCATGCTTATCATATTGTTACAGAATAATAATAATTTTAAATTTTGTTTTAAATGTACTAAGGGCAGTTTTTACATAATATTGACTGAACCATCTGATATCTAGATCAAAGTCTCTCCAATTCATGCAGTAATAGGGAATTTTGACACTGATATTTTGATATATAGAGCAAGAAGATAAGCAGCCGGTGCACTAACAGGAGAAAGAGCTGCTTTCAATAACTTTCAATACTCTTTTCCAGGACACCAAAAACTAGCACAGCAACATATGTAGACCGAGCGTGCCTGTAATAATCTGCTTTCTAGGTTGTAATATCCAGCACATCATTGCTGCAGCTGATCATAAATGACTTCAGGTTCAACAATTATTTCAGAATACATGCTCCAACTGCATTTAAGATGCTGACATCTGCTAAAGTAAATCCAATAGGACTGAGATAAAAGAGCAAAATTTATCATAGTAATTAATTTTTTAAATTATTAATGCAGTTTGCTATCTATCAGTGTTCCTTTGTTATGATTCTACAAAAACATTTGTTGCAAACTAAAGTAGAAGACAGAAAGATTTTAATTAAAGTAAGACATTTGTATGAATCATTTGTTGTTGTCTACCAAGACAAGTTTTGCTTTACTGCTCCTCGAGGTCAATTCACACTGATCTTGAAGCCTTGAAATTTGTTATCCATGCATTTTAGCATTTCTTTTTGGAAACAGGGAAAGTGTTCTCTGGGGAGTTGACCCCAGCTGGACACCAGTCCCCACCAAACCTGCTCTGTCACTCCCGTCCTCAGCTGGACAGGGGAGACAGAGTACAACAAAAGGATCATAAATTGAGATAAGGACAGGAAGAGGTCACTCACCAATTACTGTCATGGGCAAAACAGACTTGACTTGGGGAAATTAATTTATTACCAATTAAACAAGAGTAGGATAGTGAAACCTTAAAATGCCTTCCCCTACCCCTCCCTTCTTCATGGGTTCAACTTCAGTCCCAAATTCCCTCCCTCCTCCTCACCAGCAGCACAGAGGCATGAGGACTGGGGGTTGTGGTCAGTTCAACACATCTTGTCTCTGACTCTTCTTCCTTTGCAGGAGGACACCTCACATTCTTCCACTGCGCCAGCATGGGTCCCTTCCATTCAATGCAGTCCTTCATGATCTGACTGCTCTAGCAGGGGGACCCCATGGGGTTTCAAGTCCTGCCAACAAACTTGCTATGCAGTGTAGTCTCTTCTCTCTAGTGGCCAAGGTTCCTCTGTATCTCAGCACAGGCTTCCCATGGAGTCACAGCCTCCCCATGGAGTCACAGCCTCCTTCCAGGGCATCCACCTCCTCTGGTGTGGCGTCCTGCACAGGCTGCAGGTGGGTCTGTGCTCCACTGTGGTCCTCCATGGGCTGCAGGGGCACAGTAACCTCACCATGACCTGTGCCAGGGACAGAATCTCAGCTCTGGTGCATGGAGCACCTCCTTCCTCTCCTTCTTCCCTGACCTTGATTTTACTTTATGTAACTTCCACACCTCTCTTCTCGGGCTGAAATTTGATCCTGCACAATAACTTCCCCTGCTTTTTAAATACGTTATCCCAGAGGTGCTACCACCATTGCTGATGGGCTCAGCCTTGGCAGTGGCAGGTCCATCTTGGAGCCAACTGGCAGAGGCTTGGTTGAGGCAATTACACAGGAGGAGGTTTTGACAGCTTCTCTCAGAAGCCATCCCTGTAACCATCACCTCCACACTACCAAAACCTTGCCACACAAGCCGAGTGAAATGACATACATTAAAGACAGATATGCATCATAGCTAAAATTCAAGTGTACAAGTATTTCTTTTTAACTGTGGCTTTCTTCTTGAGTGATGTATTTAGGGTTTCTGCTGAAAATATCTCATGCGTGCAATTTATTGAAAAGATTTGCCCAAACTCGACTCAAGAAAAGCGTGTCGTGTTTTGGCTTCAGCTAGGAGTTTGTAACGGGAATGTAAAGCATTTTCCCTTCTAGCACATTCTGCAGCATATTTATTCTAATTAGAAGGGTTGTCTTTTCCACTTGGCTTTAAGACTGGTCATGAAGAGAGGCTGGAGGAAAGTCTTAACTGGCATTCTAAAGCAGCACAGAGAATATCCTTTTCCTTTTTGCCACTTGCTGTTGGATTTTGATTACATGCCCCCATTTCAGATGAAACCGTCAGGTTAATTTGTCAGGCATATTATCCATCCCTTGCTTTTCTACAGGGACTTAAGATTGGCATGTTTATGTCAAAGCCTCCCAAGCTCTGAACCTTAGGCTGGGGATAATACATCACAACACATCTCATACAACACAAACTGTATACGAGAATCTTCAGGGACTGAGAAATGAAACACATGTATCACACATACCTGAAAAGAAGAAAACAGAAAACACCTGAGATATGGCAAAGGCCAGCTGAGGTCCCACTGCTCCACAAGAAAACATGTCTAGGCGGCATTTAAAGCAACACCTAAAGATGAATCTGGTGTCTTTAGGATCTTCAGTGTTTATCGTCTTGTAGTTCATGGGGAATTTGGCCACAACCAGCCGTATATCATCAGGCAGAGGAGCTGTACTTGCTGCTTAAACTATTGTGGCACACAGATTGGTCACTCTGCTATATAGTCGTCATATTCCAAGGTCTCGTGGTGGTTTCTCAAGAGACATTACAATCAGAGAGATTTGATGTCTGTGATCTCCTCTTGTGTGGGAGGTCCAGCCTCGGTAGCAGCTGTCCTTCTACACTCCTGTGTTTCCAAGTTCTCATTTCTGTGAGTATGGAAGCCCTCATGCAGACACCATCCCGATTTCAAAGCTGCACCAGGATATTTGCATGCATTTCTTTGCCTAACCCAGATAGCTGCACAGGACTGTGAATTTCAGCAACACTTGCTGTCACTCAGACAAACACTTAGCTCTCGCTGCAGCTTCTTTCTGAAGTTATTAATGATTGTATGTCCCTTGCATCCCATTCTGCTCTTACATGTGTCCAGGTAAATTTACACAGGTATGTTTTGAGGACGTGTGGTGAGAGGAGAGAATGGTGTGCTATCAAAACAAAAGAACAGAAAAAAATTGTCAGAATTCAGACAAACAGTACAATAGACATGACACTCACTCAAAAAAAACCCAAACCAAAACAACCAAACAAGCAAACAAAACCAAAACAAACATGAAACCAGAACAACCAGAAAAAAAGAACCAAACAAAACCAAGAAAAATGTCCCCTACGGTCCTGGTGTTTAATCTCAAGGTGTTTGTCATCTGCCCAAGCTTTCAAAAGCAAAAGGCTGTTTATCCCTGTGAGTCACTGAACAGGTCAGAATGAACCTCTAAACAAGCTGAAGCCATCAAGGCGACAAACTATTCAAAACTTTAAACACGTATTGCTGATCAAATGTGTGTCCATTTGTGTACAGCCAGTAGAGATAGTATGCTTGCAGCTGAAATGAAGGCTGTGAGTGATATGAATTACGCAGCTAACATACAGGGATGTCTGGGGAATCTGCACAGGCAAGCTAT
Organism: Entomyzon cyanotis; assembly: GCA_024500445.1. Lineage (NCBI taxonomy): Eukaryota > Metazoa > Chordata > Aves > Passeriformes > Meliphagidae > Entomyzon > Entomyzon cyanotis. Next base: position 27,141,610 of record JAKEPQ010001021.1, on the reverse strand, counting down.
GAAATTGCATTTGGGGTAAAAGGCAGGCTTTGGCCAAGATACATAGCTTTGTACTGGGAAATGTCCAGTAATATTCTTTGGAATGTGAAAGTAGAAGAAATTTTATTTTTGTTAATTATGTGTCTAGTTATTTTTAAAAAACTATTATTTTAAAGAGAGCAACAATAGAATAATAAGTGAAACGTGTGGTAAACATAATAATATAAATACTATAATGGATTTACTAACCCATATGTAATGGACATTACGCAAAATATTCTGTACTAAGATTCCATTCTGATGTGGTTAGAGAAAGCACAGTAGCAAAAATGAGTTAATCTAAGTTTTCCTCTGTGGAGTATACCAGACTTTTTACATATTACTCTACATCTTAGATAGATATCTTGTGGATGGTGTGCCAGAATGAACTAAGTACATAACACCATGTCATTAAAGCATCTCTTAATCACTGAGTAATGTCTGAGCCCTTTGTTGTGTGTTTTAACTTACCTTTGTATTATTTTTTTATTTCATTAAATTCTACTGGCTATTATTCCTTTCCCTTAATATATTTGCTTACAATTATTCCTTGTAGTTTCTTCTCTGTGGTTTGCGGCACCTGCTACAGGTTAGAATATCTTTTGTTTGGATCCCATAAGCTATGAAGAATGGTTCTTCTCTTAAGTGTTTGCGTATTTACTTGGGCTGAATTTTTTCAAAATCCTGCTACATTATATCAAGATATACAGAAATACAATTATCTTACTAGGCAAATTTTTGCTAAATAAGGATCTTTTACTTAAAAATCCCTTATTATTATTATAAAACAAATTCAAGCTGAAAACTGGGATTCACTTTGAGCTAAAGGTGATTTAATGCTTGGCAACTAGATTCCAGCTACAAACATTGCTCTCTCTCTCTCTGTAATACATATATTAAGTACTTGGTACAGGGCATGTGGTAACTATTCCTACTATTTTTCATCCTTCAATGATAATAAATGTTGAAAACAATTGCAGAGACCCACAGAAACACTCACAAGAAAGTAGAAAGAATAAGGACTGTAGTATTTGATCCACACAGTAGTTTCACATAAGATTTCTCCTTTGTTCCTGCTGAGCAGCAACTGAAGTTTAATTCTAGATTGCCTGGTATTGCTTTAAAGAATGGAGCATTTATTGATCTATGGCAAAGAGAATGCAGTGGAGGGGACCATACTGTATAGCTATTTGTATGTTGTTAGATGGCAAATCTGTATGAGTAGAGAAAATAGTTATAGCAACCCTCCCTCTGGGTTGGCTAAGCAGCCTTCGTGAACAGCAGTCATCCTGCAGCATGTGGAGTTTGTCCATTAAATATCTCAATGGAAAATATTATTATGGCCTCTTTGCTCTAGGGAACATGGACTCATTTGCTGAGTCTGTAGACTGAGAGCTGGGACACTGGAAGCCCTGGCATGAATGGAAGAACTACAAATGGTAAAATTAATTCTTTTTATATCACAAATTTGGCCAGAGGCTGTCAGAGTCATAACTCTTCCAGCATGTCAAGACTTGTGGAAGTTACTGACCCAAAATACCATCCTGATCCCAATAACGTCAGAAACTGTTACTGTATTAGATACAGTCAGTCTTTCTCCTTTGGTGAAAGAGACTGAAAGAGAACACCTGTTTGGGATGTGAGTTGGTGTGCTGCAGCTGCTAATAAGGGTGTTGCTCTTATACCACATTACCACCACTTGCTTGTTGGATCCAAGTGCTGCTTCTCGCTGAGTGTATAAACTTTAAAGTCTTTGGGGCTGAAACAAGATCTTTAACTTTACAAGCTGGACACACACTATTTTAGGTGGCAAACTTGGGACTTGCAGGGATTTCTGAAATAGCAGGGAAACAGCCTTGGCCTCAGATGTCTCTTCAGAGTTGCCAAATATTTATACAGCTACTCTATCTATTCTATTACAGGTCTGTGTTCTGTTCTATTACAGGTTTCTCTCAGCCCATGGTTGCTGTAAAATCCACACGGCATTTGTTTGTTTCTATGACAAATATAATCTCTGTAAGTACATTCTTCCCAACAAGCTTTGTGACAGTTTAGTGGTGATTTAGGCACTTCACTGAAGAAGAAGAAATGTTTTGCAATGTATAGGTTCTCTAAGATCCTGCACAGCCTATGAATTTTCCAGGATCCCTTGTCAGAACAATCAAAACAAGTAAAGCTATTATTATTCTTCCTAGAATCTTCACAATACTCACAGGTCCAGTCAACAGTAAGAACTGAATAAGCTGAAAATTTCATTTTGTAGTTCCAGTTGTTGTTGAGATACTGTTTGACAAAAGCAAACAAACCAGCAAATAAACCCTACAAATTTTCAACTTAAAAACCTATTTTCCAATTACTATCAAGACTCCCACTGAAAGATCTGCTGGCACAAAATTTCCATGACAAAATACAAGCTGAAGGGAACCCAAACATCTTGGATTTTTGTGGCAATTTAATACCATGTTAAAAGCAAAGGTTACTGCTCTGGCACTTGTACTGCCTGTGCAGTTGCACAGGCAGTTGCAGTTTAATCATAATATTTAACTATTATAGCCTAAGCTTCTAAATTAAGAAAAAAAAGATTGCATGTTTGTGTTCTGGCAAACACTGAGAGACATTAAAAAGGGCTGAGCTCAAGGCCATGGAGGTTTCAGTAGATTACTTTGGCTAGAGCTTGGATCAGGAGCCGGGAAGCCAGGGCATACCAGTAAGCAATATAGCACACTAAACACAAAAATGTTCCCTCACAAGAAATTATTCTAAATTTACATAGACTCTAAATACATGGAGCATTATTGGAGAGAAAAAGCAAATATAATAGTCAATTTAAAAAACTGATAGTCTGGGTAGTGTGACTACCAGCATGCAGCACACATTTTGAATAGCTCTGAACCTGGGCCTCCTTCTTCAGCTGGAGCGTCAGCTGAGGCAGTTGACTGTAATAACTACATAGGTTATTTTCTGGGTTTACAGCACTCCAGCTCATGGTCATGCTGTTGTCTTCTCTCTAAGGCAGTTTCCAGATATCCATCAAGCTGTTCATCTGCCTCCATACTGCCTTTACTTCTGCTGCCTCTTCATTACCACTGCAGGCTAACATATTGGAGAAGGTGATATTTTACCATGAAAAACATTCCTAAAATTCTTTTATTCATATGTTTCTGGTCTTGGATATCAATGTTTTCTTTTTCTCATCATCCAATCAATAAGTCATTTTAAAAGCACTGTCCCATGGTCCTACACAGTAAATAAACAAGATTTGACCCATCCAAAAACCTCTCCTTGACTGCCAGCAGATTTCTTTCTTCAGCTCAACAGTTTTCTGCAGCAGGTGCCTTGTTGGCATTTATCTTGAAGTGAATTGACTTTCCAATGGAAAATGGTTATCTCCTCCTCTATTTTCTCTAAGATTTTCTTCTGTTAAATATTACTCTTCCACTGTTAAAATAAGAATCACATCCATTACCCCAGAATTACCTCTGAACAAACACATATTCATTTACAAAATCTAGGATGCATGAAAGAAAGATTGCCTAAGTCCTAGGAGTGGTGGAAGCAGACAACTTCCAGTTTTGCATGTAGGCTTTTTCAAAGTTCCCATCCTGGACACAATGGAAGGGAAAGTATTTAACAGAATATGACCCAGATTTCATAAATATGGTAATTCTTTACCAATATGTGGAATTCCAGAGTCCAGGACACACACTTTGGGCAGGTGAAGAAGAGGCAAACTTGAAGAATAAGCATCTTTTCTTTAAGGAGAACTCACCAAGGTTTTTGCTGTTCTTAAAAATTACCTAGCTTTTCTTACATCCACACATACTTGTGGCTGAAATATCCTCATAGCTTCTAGCTTTTCTGTGGTTTTCCTATTTCCTAATTCTTTTTCATACATGCAAGAGAGTGAATTTTTGAGGAAATGACATGGAAGCATGGGTCCTTGGAATGCTAGTACAACCCCACCAAATAAAGGGGCAGACATATGACAGAAGACTGCAGCAGAAAAGGATCGATCTTGCAGTGGCCTGACTGTTTATGGAATTATTCTCCGTGGAAGTAAGAAATTTTCCTCTGTCTTCCTGGCGGTTCTCTGCCTATGTTCCTCATCAGCCTTGTGCGCATGTGTGTGTACATCCGAGGGGATTTTCCGTTTTCCTCCTCCCACCCCTGCCAGTAATTACCAACACAGTACCGGGGAATGAAGAAGGAGGGAGAGCTCTAAGGGGCCTACCAGCAATTCAATAGGGCTTTGATTTAACAGCTCCGAGTCCTTTGAAAACATTTTGCCAAGAAAAGCTTGCCATCAACACGTATAATCTCTTATCAGGGGCCATTGAAAGCCTGGGCTCCGAGGTTAATTCTTCCATCGCAATGAGTTTCAATCAGTTCAAAACTCACATCGAGATGAAAGCTACGAAGCCTTCTCGCCCGGTTTGTCCCGCAAAACCCACTGAGATCAACCGACTGGGGAGGATTAGGGCATGCTCATCTGCTGGCTCTCCAGCAGGACGGGCAGGCTCAAAAGAAAAACAATAATTAGGGATAATTGCTTGTGTCCAAACACAGGCATTAAAGCCCCTTTCCCCTTTGGTACTTTGTGAGCTGGAATGAAAAAGACACCCCCTGTTTTGACAGCTGGGCAGGCGAACAGAGCTGGTGACAGATGAAGCGAGACGTCCCTGGGCACCCCCGGCGCGGCGGGGCGGGCCCGAGCGGCCCGGGGCTGGAGCGGCCTGGCGGCCCCGCCTCAGGCCCTCCCCCGGCGGGCGGGGCGGCGGTGGCCGCGCCCCGGGGCGGCTCCGCCCGCGGGAGCTGCCGGGCCCCCGATGGCCGCGGGGGTCGGCCGCCCCGGCCCCCGCACCCGGGAGGCCCCGGCACGGGCCCCGGGCGGCCTGCGGGAGGCACGGCGGGAGCGCGGCGCGGCGAGTCCCGCTGCGCAGAGGCCGCGCTGCCGCGGGAGGAGGCCGAGCCCCGCCGGGACGGGGCAGCGCGTTTCGCCGAGGGGCGGCCCCGGGGGGCGGCGGGGGTGGGCGGGTGCCCCGGTGCCGCGGAGAGCCCTATCGGGACTCCTATCTACAAGTGTTCCGTTTCTTGTACGCTTAATGGACAAATGCAGATCAGATGGGAACAGTAACGCGCTTCAAAACAACTGATTAAAATTACTCTCTTGAGCTGTAATGTATACAACGGCATGAGTGATTAACTAGGGAAACCCACATCCGACAAGAATGATTTCTAAAAGGAGTCTTGGAAAACACTGCAGATACAGCTGGGATCCAGATTTATACACTTATCTAATAAAGCTATTCCCGGTCGCCTTCTGTCTCTCGCCTGGTCCTGTCTACTTCTTCTTCTGGCTCGCATTAACATCGGCTCAGCCAGCACTCTGCTGCCTAATCGGACCGGATAAACTTCTAAACAAGAGATTATATTTGTGTGTTAATGGTCCGTACGATAGATTAAGGCTCTGAACAATAAAAGAACAGGCAAATGCTTTGCTTTTCCATTGGGGAAGTAAAGCAAAGTTATGATCTCTCGTCTGTGAAGCGAAAATGAAAATGAAGCTGTGTTCCTCCAGAAGGAGAATGAGGTACCGAGAGCACGTTTCGTAAACGAGGTCTTTAGCAGCAGCACCACTGCTCTGGCAGCGCCACTTGCAAACATAAATCAAGATACAGTTTTGGAACTGCTGTAGATTAGGTGGTGTGGTACTACTGCAGGCTAAAGTAGAATACGGATTATCGTACAAAACTGGTCTGAAGGGTGATGGGGAAAAAGCGAGGCATGGAAAACAATAACATACCTAATTCCAGCAGAGCAAAATTCACTGCAAGAGGTCACCTCCGGAAAAAAAAAAAAAAAAAAAAAAAAAAAAAAAAAGACAAGAAAATAAAAGAAAATAAAAAGAAAACAAGAAAACAAAACCGTGTAATTCTGTCACTTCCTTGCAAAATCCCAAACATACGGAACCTGAGTGACTTCAGAATACACTGAGAAGTAACTTGATAGGAGTGTTTTGAACTCCCAGTCTTATTTTACAGTATTATGGCGAACTTTCAAATGATAGAAGATTTCCTTTCCATTTATCCTGGATTTTCTGCATTCTTAGGAGATAATCGAAATCTGACTTCATCGGGAGACAATCTACACTTAGCAAAAAAAAAAAAAAAAAAAAAAAAAAAAAAAAAGATAGATAGATAGATAGATAGATAGATAGATAGATAGATAAGTGTTAAGGATATGTAAAATTACAGTCTGTTTTCAGAGCTCCAAAACAAGTAAGCATGTAAATTGCCCACATCCGTGCTCCCATTTCCCCCAAGCCGAGGCAGGCGCAGCACCACGCTGGGCAGGCTGTCTCTGCCTCTGCCCTTCCTTCGCCTACGCCGTCCACTCTGCAACACCTCAACCCCACGCAAGAGTCAGGATAGCAAACTCTGGAGGGAAGTACGGTTTATCACAACCGGGTAATGCTAGCAACAGCATCCTCGAGGTTATTTTTGTTGTTGCTCTCTTTCCTCATCTTCACAAAAATGATGAGTGGAAGTTTGAATGGAGAAACATTAAAATAAGTACATTACAACACAAAACGCAAGCCCAGTCCCGCGGGGAGAGATGGAGCACGTCTCTGCACTTTTTTGAGGCGGCTGGAGATATCTATGGATGGCAAAAAGGAACAATTATTAAACCAAACAATCATTATTTTTAAAAGATCTCTAAATTGTTTTAAATGTACGAGACGCCTCTTTGAGAGTCCTGGAGTCCCATCATATAACAGGTTGTTATTTATATGCGGTAGTGTGTGGGTGTGTGGCGTGCGGTTTCTTTCTTCTTTTCCCTAAGGGTAAAATCTTGATAGCTGTTTCTCACGAGAATCTTTAGGATCATTTCTATGGAGAAAAATGAACAGCTTACCGGCGTTATTTCCTAGCCCAAATGCTCACTTCAAACTTACCGGCATGGCATGAGCAAACTCGATCCCTAACCCGTCTCCCATCTCCGAAGTTTCACGGTGAAATCCCAGTTCTTTTCCTCCTCACTTTCACTTCCTTTGATTAGACAAGTTTTGACAAGCTGAGGAGCCCTGATAGAGACCCTACTCTGACTGCCGGGAGTCGGAGAAGTCTAGCCAAATCTTCTATTATATTGCAGTACTACTGTGTTCTCTGCTGCTGGATTGGTATGTTTTATTGGTAGTCACTGCAATATTCGTGGTTGTGATTATTATGTTAACAGCCATCGGAGTCTTGCTGAATGCCATGTTAGTTCTGGAAAACGACTAGAAATCATAAGCATAGGTATGAAAACACTGAGAACAAATAATACACAAAGCTACCCTTCTCCAGATACTCCTGATCAACCGTCCTACCTACTGCACGATCAAACCCCAAACAAGAAACACTCAACTTCGGTGTCGATGGTAATATGAAGTTTAGGGGAGGAACAACAGTCCTGTCAGTACACTGCAAACCAGCATCCGACTACAAATGAGAGGAAACCACGGGTTTGTTCCTTCAGCTTCTCTGTTCCTAAAAAGCTCTAGAATAAATCAGTAAGAAATTAAAAGCAATGGGGAAATATGACGTACACTGGAATGGCATTTGTCTTGTGCGGACATACTTCAGATCTTGTGCATATTGCAAGTATAGAGAGGGAGGAAAGTGACCTTTACAACGAAATTTGAATGGGTACTTTTACATTTCCTTTTAATACGAGGTCACTTATTCTTTGACTACCACTGCGTGCCAGTCTGTTGCGTCCAGGCTCCTGCACATATATGATTACAAATACACTGATCAGAATCGCAGGCTGTATCAGTGCCTGGGGTTTTTCTTCTAAATGCTACACTCCGAGGTTTTACCTTTTTTACCTTTTCTAAAGTTTTCCTCGGTTTGTCTAATGCGATTTATGCCAGGTGGTTTTCTTTCAAATTAAGCAAGGGACGACGATAATTGTGAGAATTAGCTTATGTCAAGTTTTAGGTGGAAAAGGGAATTTGACAATGTCGCAGTAGAATATTTCAACAGCCATTTACCACCAAAAAGTTCAGCCTCCAGAGTTATATACCTTGTACTACAGTTCATAAACTTGATTTATGATGAAAAAGAATTGCTGGGTTTTACTGCTCTGGTCCTCCCAGCTGGTAAGAATTTGACTGCAACATGTGGGATTTACAGTGAACGAAAGCAGCATTGTATCGAAAGCTTCCCCTACATGCGTGATCTCCGTCAACAGGTAACGGAAAATGCGAAACCGAGTTTTCGCTGTCAGCTGCTGCAGAGGAGGTTTGCTTGCCCCGCTGCTCTCCGGTCTGCCCTGTGCCGCACGCCCAGCAGAAGCGCCCCGGCGGTGCCTTTCAGGAAGCGGGGCAAGCTCACACTGAGGACGCGGCTCTCCGGCTCGGGAGCTGCCGGCGGGGAGCCGATGGGAGCTGCTGCAGCAGTGCCGGAGGGCGGCGGAGAGTCGAGGTGGCGGTGCCCCGCTCCCCGCTCTCGGGTGCTCACACGCGTCCGGCGGAGGTCGAGGGGAAAGTGCGGGCGATGAATTTTCAGGAGCAAATATTTTCCCGAGCATCCGCCGTTGTCCCAGTGAATGGACGTAGGTCGTGGAAAGGGATGGAATTTTTTACAGCTTGACATCCCAATATTTGTGCCTGAAACGAGCTGTCGATGTAGCCACGAAACCTGGCGTGGTTTAATACATCAGAGTGTACAATAAGAACTATTCGGTGTATATCCCCGTCTCGCTGTTCAGTCCCCTCATAAAATCAGCCCGGCGCAAGATAAGGCGAAGAGCGAGTGTGCTGTAACCAAAGCGTTAAAGCGTTATGGTTAACAAAACGGCTGAGAAATCAGAATGCCCCCCTTCACAGCCCCTTCGCAGCCCCCCCACCCTCCTGAGGGGCGCACGGAGCTCTCTTTGCTGTCGCTCCCCCCGCGGAGCCGCTCGCATCCTCAACGCGCCGTTACCGGCGGCCCCGCCAACCTCTCGGGGACACTGGAGCCGGCGACTACGGGGAAAGGGACCCTCAGCCCGGCGCTCTCCGCCGCTACACGGACTCTGCGGCGGCGGATGCTGGAGGGGACCTCGCCTCTGTGGGGCTTCAGCTGTGTCCGCTCTGGGGTCAGCGGGCTTGTGAGGGGATCCGCAGGGGTCCCAATTGGCACACCCCTGCTTTTTGTCCTCCTCCGACCCTCTCCTTTCTCCCCGCGTACCGCTCCGTGGCTCTGTCCTAAAATGTGCGGCGTCTCACCAAAGAGCCTGGCAGAGGGCTACCTATCAAAAGGGAAAAAAAGGTGTTTCGAGCCTATGTGGAGGACATGGGGTGGTCCAGAAAGTGCGGCTTTTGCTGTCTGTGCCACGGAGGGGCCGCGGCCAAGCGGCTGGAGCCGGTACCTCTGGTACAGCCCCGGCTCGCCTGCCGGCTCCGAGCACCGCGAAGTGACACTGCGGGGCATTTTTGTGGGTGATTTGTATAAATTCGTGGAAAGGTCGGGAGACGAAGGAAGGGAGAAAGGGAGGGAGGGAGGAAAATAGGGAGGGAGAGAGGGAGAGAGGAAGGGACGGAAGTGGAGGACATTTGTGAGAGTGCAAAACCCGTGCTGGCGAGGGAGAACTTGGCTTTGGAAGTACGGAGCTGTGTCTTGCCAAGGTGATAATTAGAAAAATATCCCTGCAAGCCAGAGTTTCTATAGGTTTAGCTTTTTTTTATTTTGCCTTTTTTTTTTCTTTAATTTCCCTTACCCGCTGCCCCCTTCCGCCACCCCTCCCCAACCCCCCACCCCCCCCCAGCCCCCGGTACAGCACTACTTCTTGTAAGATTTCGACAGTTGAATTCGTCAGAGTTTCCATTCCTCATCCAGAAACCCACTAATTTGAGTTGCTTTTGCAGTGGCTATTTACAGGCAATTATAGGATAGGCATATGTTACCAAAAAGCAGGAATGAATGAAGTTTTTAGTCCTCTTTCATGCTTTTAATTAAATGTTTCTCTCTGTTCATGCACTCTTAAACACTTTTCTTTTTTACTTGCCTCCAAAGCCCTTTTCTTGAAAAATGCTGCCAATACCAGCATTTTAAAGAATTGATTTGTTTTTTCCTGCAGTCCTCTCCGGGCTAAATGAAAGGTGATGGTTTCACTTCAGACCATTCATATGCTCATATGCTGATAAAAAGAGCCAAATAATGATTAATGACCGTATTTCACTGCAGGGGGTCCCAGGGAAGGGGAGAATATGCTGTGCGGCTGGCTGCAGGCTGTGCTTCCCCTGCATGCCCTGGCCCTCTTGTTGGGTACTTGAGGACCGTGGGAGTCTCACAAGGGGCAGAAAGTGCTGTGGAAATAAAATGTGAAGAATTATTATTATTGTTATTATTAGGAGGAGGAGGAGGAGGAGGAGGAGTACTATATGTAAATAGGCATTTGGGGACGAAGTGAGCAACTTCAGTGGTTTTGTGGGATTTATGGCTTCTCATGGACTCAGTTGCTCCTCTCGTTGTAGAGATGCAGTCACAGCTGAGTTGTGAAGTCAAGAAGCCAATGAGAGACAATGACAGGCAGGACTGTCTCCTTCACTGAGAAATAATAATGGAACACATTGCAGACACAGAGTTATAGTCTTAACAGCAGTTTAACTCTGCTGCAGTGCTTTTACCATACAGACACTATTTGTAAAACTTTGTCTTAGTAAAATGTCTGAGGTCTCTATACATGCTATTTCATGATTTTCTGTGGTGTACATTCTTTGTCTGGAGTTCATAAAATTAAAAAAGCTTGATTTAAAAACTCCAGAATAGTCCCTTGCTGAGAATAAGTGTTGTGTTCTCCGAGTAATATCTGCTATTAAAGAACATCTCTCCTCCAAATGCACTGTTCAGAAACAGAATATAAGGCAACACTTTTGCAGCAACATGGGCAAGAGGAGAGCCCCCCACTTTGATAACTCCACTGCAAGTGATCAGGATATTGAGAAATCTTAACACTGCAACTGTGTTCTTGTAGTTGGGATTTTTTTTTTGTTTGGTTGGTTTGTTTTTTAATCCAAATCTCAGTAACAGTGCCCTTCCATTCTGTTTCTCCTCGGTTTTCACTTTTTCTCAGCCCAGCCTAGCTGTTCCTTCTCTAGGAAAAAGAGTTCCTTTTTATTTACACTCTTCAAACCACACCCCTCTTCTTTCTACACACCTTTAGGACCCTCTCTGTCATTCCTGAGAGCTGCTTGTTATTAGAAGACATCCTCTCAAGGCTGTGCATTCAGCCTTGACCACAGTCTGTGTGTCTCCAGTCTGACATACTGAGGATGCAAGGGACACACAAGATGAAGGTCCAGACCAGGAGGTCTCAATCAAATGACACGGAAGTTTGAATTGCATAATTTCCTTATTTCGAAAATATTTATTGAAGGCACCATTCATTAATTGGAGTAAGATAGGATATCTCTATTAATGCAAGTTTTGTATCACAATTATAGATCACAATTACAGATCAGTGTGGTAGTCAAATGTTAACAGAGCCAGACACTTCAGCAATGAAGAAAGGCTGTTACAGGGTTGAAGAGGAAGGGAAAAGAGCTAGAATTGGGAGGTTTTTAGAAATCTAAAATAAGAGGCAGATCTGATTGCATTTGAGGTTTTGCCATTTCTTATTTTATCCTTGTGGTTTACCAATTTCTCGCTAAACAATAATAGGCATTCCTTCATAATATGATATTTAGCTATTAAAACCATTCACCATGTTCTATATATAAGTTAATTTATGTCCCACCTTAAATAAAATGCTTGTGTGTAACAAGCCCAAGTCCAATGTGGGGCAATTTGTCTGCTGCTTTGAAACCCTGGTGTGGTGTGTGTGCCCACAGAACATGGGGCAATTCCTGGGCTCTTTGCAGACAGTCCCTGAAGATCTGGGTCTTTCCCTTTGTTAGGCACTTGCCATGTGATCTGTGTGGAGGACTGGAAAGGGCAGCCTTGTAACAACATTATTTCAGGAGGATAATAAGTAGGCATCATAAATTCCTTTTTTAATAGTTTATTGCCGGTTGTAGTCTATTGACAGTGCCTGTTTTATAGCGTGGAGGAAAACAGTTCCTTGTTGGCACTAGTCACTAAAACTGTTTGATAGCTCTGGCCCTTTTTAGTGCCTTCAGAGAAAACCTAGTGGCTCATGAAATGAATCATAAATAGCTGAGTTGAAGTTGAACAAAAGACAGAAAGGGGGAGAGAAAAACAGTCTTGCACTTACTGAAATATGTTTATTTTGGACAATAATCTATTAACTAGTTTAACAAAGATACTTTAAGGCTCAATCCTGCTGCTTTAGCTGGAAGAAAAAAACAAATTCTGTGAGGATTATATCTTGGGTCTTCATAAAGAGACTGTTTAGCGAAGATTGCTTTTCTTCTAGCTCAGAAATAGTGCATACAAAACTCTTATGTACTAGACTGTTTGAAAGGAGAAGCAACACAAACTAGCGCTCAGAGTTTTCTTGCCATCACTGTCCTTTTGTGTAACATTGGACAACTTATGCCATCTCTTGGGGTAGGATATAATAGTTTTTAGAGAGGGCTGAGAAAGAGCTGAATACCCACTGGGTCCCACAAAATTCCAACTAGGCTGCTGTGTAACATCTCTAGATATTTACATACCTACTACAAATCATTTTACTCTAAGACCATCACTCTGACATAAGTTTGTTGAAAATCCAGAAACACGAGTGTCCTAGTCAATACCAGGCTTCACTGGACATGCAGGAGGACTTGCCATCTTTAAGGGTACCACTGTATAATTTTGCTAAAGGTTACTGCCCAGTCTTTCTCTTTCCCCTTTCCCTCCCCAAGGGCTGATGGGTGCAATATGAATCCTGAGACTTCAGTTTCACACTGAAATATTATTCTAAATTCTTGCCAGTTTTTTTCCCTAACTAGAACTTTCGTGTGTGACCTATGTGAACAGTGGAATTCTAAGCTCATCTAGGATTCACCAGGAAGATATGACTTGGGTTTATTTTGGGTGAAGTATGTTGCCAGATGCCAGCTTGAAAAACAGGACTGAATGATGGAGCCCATTATACATGTAACAGTGTGACAGAAGTGAGACACCTGAGTTCAACGTCCTTTTCAGTCTCAGAGGCTGAAAAATTTTAAATGAAATCTATGTCTCCTGTTTTTCTTGAGAATATCCAAGCCATCACCCTTCTTAAGGTGAGCTGCACTGCCAGTGCAAAAGAGTACAGCTCTGGATCCATTATTTTCAGGCATTCAGTTATGTTTCTGGTATCTGCTTCCTGTTCTGCTAATACTTCTAATTTAATGGTTTTGGTTTTAATACCTCAGAAGAGGACTCAAATCCCCAAAACTCCCATGCCTTCCAAGTAATGCTGTTTATGAGTTTACTATATTTAGCAGTGCTTTCTCACCGTGTTAACCTACACTGTTTACTCCTTCTCTGCTTTTATGGATAAGACACATGCAAGTTTGAGCCACTGGTAACTGTGCTAAGGAAATTAAGTCATCCTTCCTACTTCCAGAGAAAATGCCCTAATCAATTTTTTTTTCCTAAATAGCTAACAGTAACATTTTCTTCACCTGAGATAACCTCATATTCTGTGTACAGACAAAATTTGCCATATTGCTGATGCAGGTGAAGACAGTTTTCTACTGATACATTCATCAGGTGCTGAAACAGTGGAAAGTCACATAGGATTTCAGGTGCTCCCCTGTCCCTGGCATTTTTAATGAGCTCATTCTGTGCTCCCATCTTGGAACTACTTGGGCCATCTTCTCATGCCTCTTATTAGGTGTACATGCACTGTAGAGGAAATCTGGACACTTTAGTCTGAATTTTGGATTTCAGTCCAGACAGACTGGTGTTGCCCCTAGTTTCTGTCAGTTTTCATTCCTTATTGTGTTGCAGTCTCAGAATCTTATGGGGTGAAAATCTGTGATTTTTCTTTTCCCCAAGTAGGCTCATATTGCTATAGTTATCCCTGCATTGTTCAGTTCAGGATTAGATTTCTCTTTAACCCTCTCTTTGGACACTTGTCCTGAATATCATACATTTCAATCTACTCCTCCACCAAAAAGCTTTGTGCCTGTGATTTATGATCAGCAGTGGTTCTCAGTTTTTTCCCAGGGTGAACACATACCATTGGCCTTGTCTGATGATCTGAAATCTTGTCCCAGCTTCTCTCCTCATGTCACCTCTTGACTGTTGGCATTTGTTGAGGAAGAAGACCAAACATCTTTGGGTTTGGTGCAAGGAGGGAGAGTGCCTTTCTTTAAAAACCTTTAGGGAAGAATCATGATGGCAGAAATTGCCCTTGTGGTGTGACCTGTGGTAGATCTCTCTGAAGACTGTACAGAGTCTGATCTGTTACCTAATACGTTGGAAACCTGAGTAGAGGTTAGGGAAATCCAAGGAGAAGTCAATAATTAATATCAGATCACTCCTTCATATCTGGCACTTGTTCTTTTTTTATTCTTTATATGCTTTCAAGGCCTATGGGCATTAATAAATTAAATAAATATTGCAGTAATCCTGTCTGCTATTTGTCAGCAATCTGCAACTGCAGATGAAAGATGTGATTGATGTCAAAATGAGTATGCAATGCATATTTGGCCTGGTTTTGCTATGCCAAGAACAAGTCTCATATGAATGAATCACTGCAGCCACACACAGCCCTAGTGAAACCAACTGGGCGGCAGTTTGCATGCAACAGACTAGAGGGTGAGAGCCACAAGTCCTGATTTGCACCTATTTATACACAAGTAACTTTGCACTGGTCAATGGTTTCCTTTATTTTTATTACCTCCGAAGCAGAGAGAATTGTCTTCCTTATTTCATGTATGTTGTAAATGCAAAGTTGCTTGTTAGCTTTCAGCACTTGCAGGATCCTGGCCCCCAGCAATAAATTAAACAAATAATTTATTGTATGTCACAGTTTCTTTTTAAGAATTCCAGTCACCTGTGAGCATCTGGTGTAACAGCCCATGTTTTATTAGTGTTGTACCTTTCTTTTTTATTAGTTGTACCTTTCTTTCACTTGGGTTTCAAAGTCCACTTGCTAGACAGAGTCAGCAAATCCCTTTTTTTCACTGTCATAGGACACCTACAATTTTTAGAACTCCACAGAAATGGCTGTGCATGGAGAATGAGTATGGGGGGGGGGCGGTTTGGTTGTTTGGTTTTTTTGTTGGTGGCTTTGTTTTCTTTTGTTTTCTCCTGTTCTGTTTTCCTCTGAGATACCTTACATATTCTGCCACATCTTGTCTTTACAAGTGGTTCATTCACTATTTTATTTGATATAAAGTCTTAATCCTTTCTGTCCAACTTTTCCTCCTCTTGCTGGGATGCAGTAGGGCACGGAAATGCTGTGCAATACTGACACCTGCCAATATCTGTCTGAAGAGCACTAATCAACTTACCAGTGTTTCCTCATGACCTGACCCTTCTGCACGGACAAAAATCCTCTTGACTTAATCAATAGTTTAAGAAGACGGGCAGAAATGTTCGAGTCTTCTACTATTTTCTCCTTTTTTACTCCCCTTCAACGGGGAAAAAGAAGTGCAGAGAAGTCTTCCAAATCAAAGAGAAATTTAGAATCATGGAAGCAAAATACATATGCACTCAATCATTTTAGTGATATATTACTTTGCCTAATCATTACCTTAAAATGCCGTATAAGAATTTGTAATCCACAGTAAATCATTTAGTAAGAACGATTTAAATGTACTTCTGGCTAATGTAAAACAGTCTAGTTTCCACACTTGGTTGGCTGCCAAACATTGTTTAAGAAATAGGAGAGTGTGTGTTCCAAGTTGACATAAGTTATAGCAGATAAAATGCTCCAATAGAGTGGTGGTTTGCAGATTATTGGATTTAAGAGATAGGAAGAAGAAGATATATTAAGTACTATGAAGATTGCCAGGCCTATTTTGTGCCTTAATTAGGACGCTTTGCAACTCTATGTTTAATTCTTCTCAAAGCCTGCTTGAAAATGCCTTTATGACTATCTTGTCTGCAATGGCATTGGAAAAGTGAAATGCTGGTTGATTTACTACCGCAACAGGAAAATAAAGAGACTACTATTATGGTAAATACATAAAGTTGCACTTTCTTGAGTGATGGTGAACTAGTTAATGTTTAAAAAACAATTGAACCAAACATGCTCTGTGCTGAAGTTCAGAAGGAATCAAGGAGCAATGAGAGGTGACATGCCAAGTGGATGTGTTGAGGGAGGGAATGGCCTTGGGCTTAAAGAACAATAATGTGTGAAACACAGGAAACAGTAGTAACCAGTGAGGGTGGGGAAGACATCTTCTGTATCCACAAAATTTTAGTTAAAGTTTTTATTTGAATGCAAAGGACGAAACAGGGACATGCAAATACTGATTTTAATGTGGAAAACTGTCCCTTCAGTGAAGTGCTTCCTATTCCCTATCTTGTAACAGATATATTATTTCTGCTGTTGCAGTCAAAATCTTCTGGAAAATGAGACACATTTGGATAGACCAGCATTTTGTATCTTGTATCTTCTATCTTTTCCTAGACTAAGATTGTATCAGCACCACATTGGTGCAAAAAGCCAGGAAGAGGTTTGTTTCATAGCCGCTGCAACATGATGCAGCCCAGCCAAAAGTCTGTGACACTCTTCGTAGTCCAGCTGTAGCATCATGGGTGAACTGTTTGAATATTTACTCAGCTTTCCAAACAGTGTGTTCAGCCCTCCATGCTTTCCCCTCTATATGATTTCAAGTACCTTAGGCAACTAGTTCTAGCTTTGCTGGAACTTCTGCCTCTTGTAATGCAGTCACAGAGCCCAGCAACCTGGACAGGATATCTCTGATCTCAGCTCCCTCTGATGCATTGGAAAATGTCCACCTCATAGTCACGACTTTGCTCTTGTGTAAGGTTTGAGAGCATGTTCCCAGCAGAGGAATGATACAGAAACCAGCTCATTCTGCACAGTTGCCATGCAGTTCCTGCAGACATTACCACTGTGCCACCCCCTCGAATGCTCTTTGAAAAAGTACATCATGATCAAATGGGTTTAAGTCCTCTAAATGCTACAGAGAACTGTCTTTGCAAATTCCAGTGTTAATACAACAGAATCAACAGGTTTACAGAAAAGCCGATTTTAACAACGTTAAGAACGCTGCATATAAGAGTATGGAAAGCAAGGCTATTCCCTAGGAAGTTAAAAGTATTCATTTGATTAATACATTATGTAGTCCAAATGGCCACTAGTGACTAATGACTTTTAAATTAATGGTTTTTTGAGTACCTAGCTATAACACCTTAAACATACCTTTTTTTAGAGTGTTATTGAGCACTTCTCACAGTTTGGCTGCTTTTAGCAGAGCTACTCAAAAAGTAGATGCATCCAAAATTAGCAATAGTAGGCATACAGCAAGGAGGGGAGGAGGCTTGTTAGTATTTGTTCAAGAGTAAGTGATGTTGAAGGGGGCGGGAAGGAGTTTTGCAGCAGGAAACAAGACAGCCAGGCAGTTAAAATAAAACTAAGAGAAGCAGTTTTTAGAGAAATATTTTACCTGTTTGGACCTACTTTCTGCTGCCATTGTCACTGACCAGCATTTGTACACCCAGGGGTAACTTACCTTCTGCATGGTGCAGCTCCTATTTACGTGGAGCTTTATCCCTCGTGCTTACAGGTCAGAAGCCCCAGCACACCTTGCATGATGTAAGGTCTTTTGTGGCCATGGCTGAGGCAGCAGAGCAGAGCCATGGGGAAGAAGACACAAACATGAGTCCAGCTGCAACATCAGGAGTACTACCTGGACACTGGGATGAAGTATTAATGCAGATCCAAAGGAGAAGACAGCAGAGGATGGCCAACCCTGCCTTTGTGGCATTTATGTGTCAGGTCAGACCCACGGGTGGATGTGAGCACTACTCTCACTGAGTGGGGTGAGTCAGCAACAACATTGCTGGGGAGTCGGTCATCCTTGGGCAGGAGTCAGTCACCTTTTCCTCTGCTTTGGGCACTGCACAGGCACCTGACCAGGCCCCTTGCAAAGATCCTAACTCACATACATCTTGGAGGGTGACCTTGGTGAGGTTTGGTCTTACTGCCTCTCTGCTCTCTCTTCTACTCTCCACAGGGGATGATGCAATAAAGCTCTTATCCTGGCTTACCTAAAACTGGCCAATGGCATCTGATAGGACCTTGAAGGTCAGGAATTGGGCATTTTCTCTGTGACTGTAGACAGATGGTGTCTGCTTGGCATGCCAGCTTTACCTGCAGCAGAATAGCAGAAATTGTGGCTTCTGCTCTGGTGCTTCAGCTCCCTCTAGGAGAATTCAGGGATTCAGGAGCCCGCTGTCTAGGGTTCAGAGTCTGCAGCTGTCTTCCACACCATTCCCCCAACACTATTTTTCAACAGATCCTGGCTCAAAAGGAAGCCATCCACATAAGACACCTTCAAGGTCCCTCTGCCTGAAATTCTTGCCTGTCCTCTTCTGCCATTTCCTTTAATCCTGTGGCTGAACCTGTCATAACCTCTAGCACCAGAGGATTGCCCTTCCATCCCAGGGCATCCAGAACCTGTCATACTCCTAAGTGCTTGGCCTGTCCCTGTAATTTGCGCACCCCCAGCTGAGGGAGAAAACCCCACAAAAATGGCATTCTGGGCCATAGCTTTTCTTTGGCTACCTCTGAAAGTCTTATCTGCTCAGCTGATAGCCTAGTTAGATGTGAAAAAATTAAAGTGGAAGAGGAGTCATATCTGCATGTATGTGCACACCACTATTTCGTCTAAACAGCGACACCTCCTGATACCCAGGCTGCAGCTGTGTTAGTGGGTTACTACTCCAATAAAGTTGTTGTTGTTGTTACACACAGTAAATGACCTCCCGAGGGCCACCCTTAACAAGAACCATGTCTGCTCCTGCGTTTCATTCAGTGCCAAGCATGCTGTCAGCACTTAACAGCTATTAATAATAACAGAAGGAATTACAAAGCTTCATGGGATAGAATAAAGCCTGCTTAAAGGCAGTTCTTTGAGGGCTGTCCTACTTTGCTTGTATTCATACATCCAAACTGGATCTATTTAAGATGACAAAGTTAAAATTACCAAAGTAATGTAATTCCAAGTTTGAAGCCTTGCCAACCATTAACTGCTAAGGCTATTCCTATAAACAAAGAGCACTTTCTAAAGGAACATTCACTTCAGTTTTTAACTGCGATTTCCTGGGGGAAACAGTTGTGTTGGTGATAATTCAAATATGAAGTTTATTCATATGTTTATTAAAAAGTGTTTATAAAAGCACTGAAGATCTCTGTTTCAGGCATTTCCTGGAAGCTATTTGACTAACACTGGCTTGAAGCATTCACCATATTCTTCAAGTCTTATGGCTGACTGGCAAATGACAACAAATACTTGATATGAAGGTAATTATTTTTCAGATGTATTGGGCCAACCTGGTGTACCTGTGGGCAAGAAACATTATTGTAATTGGTTGCACCTATGGAACCATGGCTGAATTTATCCCAGTTTTGCAGATAATGAGCATCTTAGAAGTTTCTACAGAGGTCTGGAAGAACATATTTGTGTGTGAAGCATGAAAAGCAGCATGTAATTTGTCACTTTTGAAACAGATGGTTTTCTCTCAATATTCTGTGGCAGGTCAGGCAAAGTTTACTCCCATAATGGTGAAGGGAAATAGAGCTGGATAACATAATATTTTGCTGTTGAAGGGTGTCAAATTAGGATTAGGTGGCTCTTTAGTATATGTAAGATGGAAAATTCAACTGCAGGATACAAATTCTGAAATATTTTTACATACATTTTTATTACAAAATGTATTGTGACTCCAATTAAATGAATAATGAAAATAATCCATCCTCTGATAATGAACAATGAAAAATAATATCAACTTCAGAAAAATACCAATGTATTCTTTTTCCTAGTATTTCAGTTCTTGCTTTTCATTCTTCAGTGACTTTATACAGCCCTGTGTCAATAGGTTAAATCAAGATGTGAGCATTTTAGGCATGTCCGCACATGATTATCAATTACATGCAATCATGCAACCCAAGATGTTCTAAACGAGCTCGTGACATGACTCTGCAATCACACACTTTCCTCTGACCTCATTGCTTGTGTATTTAACTTGACTAAAATATGTGTCCAGTGAAGCAGAGAAGAATACAAGCAGAGATCCTTGCTATCACTTCTATGCCTTTGATAGTGGGTTCTTCAGGCTACCCTATTTATCTTATATTTTCACATAGATTTTCATACAATATTGAAACAATAGCAAAAATAATAGCCAGAGGAAAAGGGTTATAGTCAGTTCTGTTTGCTGGATGTATAAAAGCACATGATGAATCTGGAAACCATAACCTTTTTGTTAGTTGTTTTATGGGGTCTAAGGAAAATCTCTGATTTATGTTGCTCTGTGACAGTTTAATGGTGTTGCTTGTTATGAAAAATTGGGGGACCTAATGCTCCCAACACCAATACAAGCAACTAAGTGCCAGATAAAATGAGCCTGAATTCATTAAGTTACATCTGCACCAACAATACTTATGGTAATGTTCATTCTGAGCTGATGATATTACAAGTGAATTATTATCCAGTTAGATCACAAATATGGCTTTGATTGTGATGGCATGTTTATTCACATTAAGGTTTCACTACTTGTTTGGAAGCAGGGACATAGTTTTGCAGCTCATTTAGATTTTTCTTTTCCTAAACAGATGGAGAAGAGGTTGTTTTTTGTGAAAATAACAGGAAGGTAACATAAAATACTTGAACATGTAATGTAAAGAAAAAACACTGCAGTAATGCTACCCTGTGGGTCACCACCTCCTGGTCTGTATGGCTAAATAAACATTACAGATTAACACATTTGTTGCTTGGTTTTGATTAACTGTCAAGAGCAACACACAGAGCACGGACTGAGAAGGCAGAAGCATTTAAACAGGTACCATTATGCATAAAAGGAGTTTATTTATTCCCCCTAATCATTACCTGGTTTTCTCTTTTCTGCCATGTTGAGACTTTCTTTCTCATCTTGACTTTTTCCTACCTTCCATTAAAGGCAAGGCCAAATCCTAACTAATTCTAACATTGGTTTGAACAATTTATGAAAGGGCTTGTGCAGTTGCCTACCACAGCAGGAGTCGTGCAAATCTTTTCCACTTTGATGCTCCCAGTGCTGCAGTCTCTCATCAGTGGCACATTAGTCCAGTTCCCACTGACACAGCCCTACAGAAGGTGATTTTAAGCAAGTCATTCTGCTTTTTGTGTGTGTATGCTGGGTTCATGCATATCTGTGTTTGCCCCTGTGGCAGCACAGTACTGTCTATAGGTGTCCTGATCAGTCCCGCTCCAGTCAGCGTGGAGGGTAGCAGGAGACAGCACCTGTCTGTCTGCAAAAATCAAAACAACACAGAAAACTCTACAATAGCACAGTGTTGGCACATTGCAAAACACTCAAGTACTTCTGATTTGAGGGCAAAATCTGGAGAAGTGGAATATAACAATAACAATAACATTAACAATTATAATAACAATAACAATAACAACAACAACAAAAATAATGAATTTGCCTTATTTGAATCAATACAGTAAAAAAAACTTCTCTCAATATTTTATCAAGATTAATAAAACCGCTTATTAATCATTATAATCCATGAGTATTGATGGATTATGTATATATATTTACAATAATTTGTCCTTTTCTGTATGTTTTTGTGAAAGACTTTGCAGGAGCTGCTGTTTTGTGGCAAAAAAAAAAATCTCACAGCACCTCTGCAGCTCAGAAGAGATTAATTTTTGCTGAAGTCTTAGTTTATTTTCTTCCCTCCCTTAAGAGGGTAAAAGCAGAGTGAGGACAAATGATTTTCTAAAAAATGTGTTTTTTGAAAAAGATAATAAAACTGTTCTCATGATACATGTGCTGTGGTAACTGTTGTCCTGCTCTACATTATGTGGCATGTTAAATGGTGAGAAACAAATGGTGGCAAACAAAAACAGCAAAGAGGTGGAAATCAAAGCCTTGTCAACCTGCCAGCTTTTGCCAGGCCTCTGTGTGAGGCAAAGCTGTGTCAGCTGACCACAGGGATGCGTGGCAGGTGCCTGGGGACAAAAGACAATGTGACAAGTCAGTGCTGCCTTGAATGCCAGTTTACTGTTTCTGGCTGGGTTTGGGTTGCAGAGCAGCAGAAAAACAAGAAGGGTATCCCAAGAAGTGCCCATTAACATAAAAGCTACTGCCAGTTTCATGGTTAGAAGTGTAACAGGTACACCTCTTTGTTTTGGGTTTGATTGTTTATCTGTTTTGGAAGTCATGTACTTGGACTGCATCATTGTTCTATATTTCTTTAGGTATGTCTTTGGCTGACAGAGCATGAAGCTTTACTTTAGAGCTAAGCTCTTGAGCAGACTCGCTGAACTGTAAGTAAAGAGGACGCTGCAGCTATGCAAAACATTAAATTATCGGGTCATCTACCCAGGGCTGTTAAATAGCATGCCCTGTTCCCTGAGAAGCAAGCACGGCATCTTACATATAGACGGACAATTCATCTGCAAAAATAAACAAATAAACAAATCAAATCTGATACGATATAACCCAAACAGGAAAGCAATAATCTCATCCTAGGATTTTATAAAAGAAGAACAGCAGCTACTCTGCCAGAGCATGTCCCATGGTGTTTGCTAAATAGCATGTGTAGATATAATCAATTGCTCATTAGAGATGCCACACACGACACAGATACAAACAATCATGCCATTACTGATTTACCCTTGACCCTGTGCTGTTATCACATAAGGAATAAGGCACAAGATCACAAGAGCTAGGGAGTAATTTTTCCTGTTTCCTGTGGGAAAACTTCTTCATCACTTTGCAATTATTGCTCAGGAAGGCACAAGGCTGCTACATGTCAAGATTAGACTACCTGTGCCTTTGGGGGTGTCGACACTATGCTGTGAGATCTCTCAAAGTAACGACCATCAGCACCAGAAAAGGCTCTCCCACAAGCTCACTGCTGTCAGGAAACTGGGAGAAGCCCCTGCTCTACCACATGCAACTCCTGCAGCTGCTGCAAGTCATCCCATGTCTGTAGGGCAACAAGTGTCTCTAAATCAGGTGCTTTTGAAGAGACTCTCCCTACACTCTTCACCTTCCCTGTGAGGCTTTTCATCACATCACAGGCATGAGATGAATAATTTCTATCGGATGAAGCTGGGCCAGAAGATACACCACAGGAGAACAATGTGTATTTCAACTGCTATTCAGCATCCAGTCCACAGGAGTAAGACTGATACAAACCTCTCCAGCATGCAGTGCATGTGGTCACCGGCTTCTCTGCACCTGCTGCTTCCCTTTCAGAGCCGCTCCCGCTGAGCAGCGCTGCTCAGCTAATGCAGGCACAGCCCGTGAGATCCCACCTGGCTCTGCTGTATGCTCCTCTGACAGACACGCTGATTCACATCGGGGATGGAGCAGCAACAGCAACGTTCAGCACGTCCTGTTGATGTCTATTCACCCTGACAGCTAAAGTGGAGCCAATAATGATACTTGCAGCAGGCACAGATTATCGTAGGTGCTGTGTACAAACAGCGTGCCCTAGTTCTTCACAAACGACCCTCGGACTACCCCCCTGCTCCTTCATGCAGACAGAAGCCTGTCGCATTAGGTCACAGCGGTGAGGAGGAGACGAGGGTGCATGTGAGTGCACTGTGCAGCGTCTCCGCCCAAGCCGGAGTCTTTCCAGATGTCTCCAGTCCTGCTGTGGGAGAGGGGATGGGTACCCTTTTCTTTGGCGATTTCACCGGGTCTTCCACCACCAGTATCTTTTCTTAAATAAGTCAACCCTCGGTTGTGGGAGAGCACAGGACACTTTTGAACGGCACCTTTAGCACTCGCAGCGAAGGACAAGCTCTTCACTCCCCGGGCTCAAAACCCGGGTGCCTCACATCGAGGGGCCGCTTACCCGGTGTCGGCTCTGCACTCCTGACACCCGCCGAGTCAGTGGGGGAACAGATCGCCTCAAACCCGCCCAGTTTGAACTCGGGCGGGTTAGCAGAGGGTGCCGCTGCGGCACAGCATCTCCGCGGCCGCGGCTGCTCCCGGGCGGCCCCGGCGCCCTCTGGCGCTGCCGGCGCGGCGGGACAGCCGGGCAAACCCCGCTCTGGCCCGGGGGGAACCCCTCGGCCGCGGTCCAGCTGGGGCACGGCCCCGTGGGAGCGGGGGCTCGGGCTCCACGCGGGGTGGAGGCTGCAGCACCCTCCCCGCGGGGAGGGACCGCCGTGCTGAGGGCCTGCGGTGTGCGTCACTAGGGCTCTCTGGAGAGAAACGAGCCCTACTTACGGGTTTATTTTTTTTTCCCCGAGACCCAGATTTCCTAAATCCCGATTCAGTTTAAAAATAGCTCTTCGAAGGATTTCAGCGCCCCCGCCCGTGCGTGGTCTGCGCTGGGGAGCATCACTCGCGCGGGAGCAGCGGAGTCAGGAACGGGAGCCGCTGGTGAAATTTGGCTGCTGGGGGAAGCTGCTGCTAAACAGAGCAAAACGAACCTCGGCTGGTGTACTCCCGTACTGACTCGCAGATACGCCAGCGCCGGTTTTAAAAAGCAGACTTTGGATTTTATCTGAGAAGAAATTCACATCCTGCAGCGTGTGGCATTTCGTGCCTGAAAATAGAGTTCCTTGATCATAGAGCAGCTCTGAGCAGGGGTTTTACTGAAACGAACAGATCACACTCAGTTTCATATCAGTAGACATGCCTCTACTTATTTTATATGTTAACCAGTTTACGATCAAAATCGTAGAGTTACATTAGGAAAAATCCCAAGAATCCATTGAGGGTTCCGTAGCAGAAAATACTCACATACAACATTCTGACACTATGACTAGAATGCAAGACACCTTAAAGAATCTTTGTGGAGTTACATAGTATAATCTAGAAGGGCTGTGATATTTCACCTCAGTTGAAGGCCAAAAAGGTTTGTTCTTTCACTCACCATAGGGCAGAAAGAATTCTTAATGCTAACAAGTGAATTCATGCGATGGTTATATCACAGTAAAAAAAAACAACAAAAAAAACCCCAATACCCAAATAAAGAAAGAGCATACAACCACCACCACCCCTCCCAAACCCTAAAGTTAAAAAGACTGTTAAAACAGAAAAAAAAGGATGAAAGTAGAAGGTAGAAGGAAGAGAAGGAAATAAAAGCCTTCATAGAACTTGGCTCTGTTCTTAAAACTGATAATCAGCAATCAGTACAGCAAGGAAATTTCATCACAATGGAGTTTCTGAAATATCTGTTGAGCACGAAACGACTCCCACAGAATTCAGGCAGAAGTCACCTGATGGGTCAAGATCATTTAAATATGTAGCTATTTAAACTTAATATTCAATCTCCTCTTTAAAGATCAACCCAGGGCTCTTTCAATTCTTTTCAATGGATATAATGTCTACAGGAGTAAACTTTAAAATTAATATGGAGTTCATAATGTAACCTTCTGTGGTTTTTTATATTTACACTGTCAGGATGATTTGATGTAATAAAAATAAAGATATGATTACCTCACGGAACTTATGTTGGTGGGGGGGTCATCTGAGGGAGGAAGGAACAGCCGCAGGAAAAGTCTTTGGTGTCTGACTGAAGGAATTTTCTGGTTGTGGGGGAGGGTGACTGGGCAGAAATTTTGACCCTAGTCCTGCAATTGGATCCATCAAGCCTGACCTCTGTGCTACTGCAGTGCTTGCTGGAGTCAGCAGAACTACGTGCTAAGTGCAGGGCTCTGTCCATGTGGAACTAACTGGGGATTTGGGACCTTCCAGTTTCCTGCTGTGGAGGGAGGATGAGTTCACCTCTGTGTAAATTCCAGAAAAGGAGCAAGACACTTCCATAAGAGAAATTTACATTTATTTTTAGATTTTCTGTTCTCTCACTCAATCCCATAGAGATCATGCTGCACACAGCATGCCTCCCATTCTCCAAATACACGTGCCTACCTGCTAACACCAGGCCATTGCTGCTGAAAAATAGTGTGCCCCATATTTCTCTAGCAAGAAAAACCTCGCAAAAAGTTTGCAGTCACTGTTCAGTAGCTGCTGCCACAGTTGCTAATCCAGCTTTGAGTCTGTTTAAATGTTGTGTCCCAAATATGACCTCTGTCCATGTCTTGTCCATCACTGTGGAGCACTGTTTTGTGTGCCCAAAAAATGCTTCATTTCTTGGCAGCCTCTAAGTACACAGGACAGGGAGGTGTGCACCTGCAGCTCCACGCAGCTGGACAATGTTCTGAATGCACATCTCCATCCAGAGCTATGTCTCCTGATTGCTAGAGGAGCTGCAGAGAAACTCTGAGACTTCCAGCTGTCAGGTAAAACAGGCCGATGTGCAACTCTCTGCTCAAATGGCAAGCTTCTCCAGCCCCCAGGAATGAGATCAATCACAGATGGATGAAATCTGGCAAGAGCAGAGACAGTGCATTGACAAGAGAAAGTTGATGCATTCCATAATGGACACCTGCTTTTAGCTGTGCTATGCCAGGCTGGGAGACTGACCCACAGGCACACCAGCTTGGTTACTTTGGACAGTGACCATTGCCCTCCAGAATGTTTTTTGTGGTGCACACTCCAGCAGGTGGGAGCTGAGATCAGCTTTTGGTTTAAGTCCTCTGAGGGAGATGGGCAAAATTATTGGGATCATCATAGGGAAATACTGGCTTGTCCAACTGTGTCCTGGTACTTCTAGGCACATTCAAAAGTAGAACCTGAAATATATGTGGAAATACAAAATAAAAATGTAGGGACTCAAAGCATTGTCATTGTTCTGGGGTTTACAAAGCCCCTGAGCAAAGCTTTGTTGGATATTCATTCTGGATTGCAACATTTCGGAGCTTATACGCCTCGTCCTTTGTTAAATACAGCTGTAAATACATTTCACAGAATCACAGACTATTGTGAATTGGAATGGACCCACAAGGATCATCAAGTCCAGCTCTAAGTGAATGGCTCATTCAGGGATCAGACTCACAAACTTGGTGTTCAGCAACACTATTCTCTAATCAAATGAGCTAATCTCAAATTGTTGTGGATTCAATGCATGAAACAAAGCAGAACTTGAGCAAGAAAGTTCACCACAGCCTACAGTTGTCTAGATACTCTGGGGGCAACCTGCAGCCTGGGTTATTCAAATAAGAAGGGGCTTTAGAGGCATCCCACCACAGGCGTCCGACAGAGTTGGGGTGCAGCAGCTGTGATTGTCAAAGTCCTTCACAGTGGTAGGATCAACTCTGTCAAGCCTTCAGAAAGATGCCATTTGCTTTAGTGACATTAACCTAGTTCTTATTAGGGCTCCTGGTGGGAGACCATGCTCTGCCTCCCATCAGGTAGGGAAGGGAACTGAATTTGATGCATGCAAGATCTCTTAGAGATCTATGTTAACATGGGCACAAGTCACAATTTGTTTCCTCTGTTCTGAGATGCTCTGGTTCAAGCAGGATACTCCAAAAAATGCCTACAGGACTGGGTTGTGCTACAGAACTGGGTTGTACGGGTAAACCAAACAGAGGAAGTCTAATCTGTAGACTGGACATATTAATGAGTAAGCTAATCTAAAGAATCAGACAAAATTAAGACATAATGCGCACTTTCACGGATCAGACACTTGAGCACTTTCAAAGTTTCCCAAGCAATCAGGAATGAAAATGTACCAAGAAAAAATCAAGTGTTTTCCAAAGATGCTGAATGTCCAGGAGCAATCATGATCTTCCACACACATCTTGTGCATTCACAGTTGACACTGGTTTCAGCAAGTCTGAAAATCAAACTTATTGATGGGGAATTCTAAAAAGGATTTAGATCCTTGAGTTTAATAGCTTTGCTATTAATGGTTTTGCTATTAAATAATTAATAGCTCTGCTATTATCTGCATCACAAAGGGCTAATGAATTTGGACAGAGAAAAAGAAAGGGATCAGTTAAATATCTTCAGTGATACTGAACAGTGCATCAACACCAAGATCTTGCTCATACTGTGCAATGTTTAAAGAACAGATTTTTTGGGGGGATTCTTGCTGGCATCTCTTGGGATTGTTGTCCCTTGTCCATGATGATTTTATGAAGACAGAGGGTATATTTCCTCATAACGTGGAGGTGACAGGTTATTAGGGGCGTAGTCTTCCAGCAGTCCTTCTGGCTCATCAGAACTGTCTTCTGACCTGAAAAGAGGAAGAGGAGCAGATGCAAAAAAAATCACCAAACACAGAGCACGCAAGTAACTTCAGTCCTTCATCCTGCCAGCCTTATCTGGGCAAAGTACTCCCTGGCTTCTTGAGAAAACACTGTGAGATTAAGTTTTACTGAGATTCAGCTGTTTGCTGTGTTGTTTTCATGAGGTTTAAAAGAGTCAGGAGGCAACCTTTGTCTTTAGCCTTACTATGCCTGTCACCCATGTTGCTGAGGACAATGGGTCAGTCAGCAATTTTTCCAACAGAATTTGAGAAACTAACTAGAAGTGACTAGTGTTCTAGAAAGCATATAATTATCAATAATTCCTAGAATTAGAATTTTTTTCCTTAGAGGAAAGAACTATATAAAATTATTTTATGTACAGCTTGAGCCGTTTCACATTGCTGTGCAACAGCAGCTATCTTGTTTATACCTAAAACCTAGGAAAAGAGGAAGGGTTGGAAGGTTGTTACAGTGGTAGAGGAGCATGCTTTGACCAGGCATATTCAGGAGGGACAGCATCTGGTTCCAGACTGATTCTTGCATTGTTGCAGAAATGCTGTTTGTGTGCTGACTCATGTGTTCTGATTGCGTTTGAGTGGAAGCCTCTGGCTATACACATAATAACCTAAAAGTGGTAAGATTAGCATAAAAAACCTCCACAAACAGGAGCATATATATCTTAAGAACCAACAAGAGATTTAGCTGACTGAAGACTGAAAGGCATTTATAAGTGACTTTAAATTGTATAAAAACACTTTCCAGGAAAAGTATGTCTCCTTACTCAAGAAGAATTCCTCACAAAGACAAAAGAAAAGTCTGAGGAAAGATAATACCCTGGACTAGCCATAGTTTCCTATGAAACCACACATAGTACTTAAAATGTTCAGAAGCCTGTGTCTAAACACATTTCAGATGTACCTCTGATTCCTGGTATTCTCTGCAGGATAAGCAGCGTAGTTCTCATCTCCAGTAAAAGCCAGGTTATCCAGGGAGTAGGCAGGGCAGAAGTGAGAAGAACCCGGGGTGAGAACTGGCGAGGCGCTGGAGGGAACAGCACCGCAGCAGCTGAGCACGGGGTGAAGGTATCCGGGACTGACAGCAGCGCCTTCCTGGGATGGGTACGGCGGAGGGATGTACTGCACCACTGTGGCACCGTGGAAAGTTATAGGCTGGTTAATGCCGGTGAAGACAAACGACTGTCCGCTTGCAGTCTGGTCAAGTTCCGAAGTATTTTCCTCTCTTTCCTTACAGGGCTTGCATGTAAGCATGTTAAATTTACAAACAGCAATCAGAATAAAAGTCACCCCAACAGACAGCAGAATAGGCCCTAGTAACTGAGTCCACTCCAGGTGAGTAATGCCGTCATATTTTATCCATCCCATCACAGTGAAAGTGATCCCCACCAGTCCCAAAAACACACCTGAAAAGAGCAGAGTGGTGCCAGCTTTATCCCCATCTGACACCAGGGCATCAGATCTGTTTGGCTGGCAAGGAGTGACAGAAAAGACATTCAAGGAAAAATCCTCTCCACTGTTGTTGTTTTGCTCCATTACTGAGTATAACGTATCTTCTGCCTCAAGAGAAAAGGGGTTTGGAAAGGACTTGGCAGAGCATTTAAAGTCGAAGGTTCAGGTTAGTTATACAAGAACTTTGTGTGTGTATGGTTAACAGAGTCCATCATGTGAAAGAATAAACTTTGCTTGAAAGAATAAAGGTCTGGGAAGTGAAGCCTGAAGCCATCACTAAAGATTTCCTGAATTACCACCATCACTTCTGAATTGGCTTCAACCCCACATGGCTGCCTGTCTCTTTGTTTATCTTCTTCTTTAATTTAGCACCCATGATACTGTGCCCATTCTGGATAGAAGAAAAAGCACGCTGGAGCTATCACAGCTTTTTCTTGGCCCCAGCTAGCTGATGCATGCAACATATGGACAGCACATGTCTAGTCAACAGCAGTGAGGAGATTCTTGCTCTCTACTTCCTGCTCCATTTTCTGCAGGAAAATTCCGCATGGCCATTGCTAGGAATGCTTTTCCATGCTCTGAAGTGTGACATTTATAGCCATGCCTGGACCTCTGTTGCACATCATTTTGCAGTTCATGGTTTAAAAAAATACCAAAGTAGGCTTTCTGATATTTTTCTGGGGCAACCACTAGGTGAGAAGGAGGGTAAGTGGCAGCAGAATGGTGAGCACTGAACAGCCTGGGAGAGCTAATGGCTGTGGGAGAAATGTTATTTCAAGCCAGCCAAAGCTTTCCAGCTGGTTGAAGATAGCATCATTACCCTGTAATTTCCCCTTAATTGTGGGCATTTTTTGTTGTGGGATCTTGATACCTTCTTTAAGGTTTATGCAGAATAATGCCCACATACCCTAAATAGTACATCACTGCAGGAGTGAGAAAGCATCTCCTGTAATGCTGAACTTGGCATGATGGGAAATCTTATCCTGTATTCACAAGTACCTAAGATATTTTTCATATCACAATCAACTGTTCTGCTGAACTTATGTCTCATATATTAAACAGACAGATCATTGAATTTTGAGATTTTCTGCTTCCTAGCCATTTCAGACTAAAGTAATTGCTGTTGGAGGGCTCCGCTAGAATGTCTTTGTAGAATTCCTCAAGGATGAAAGATCTCCAACTACTCTGTTTTCACTAGTGTGGTAGGGTACTACACACAGGACATTGATTACTGCTCAGGCAGTAGAACACATAATGCTATTTCCTGCTACCAGCAGCTCTGGGGAAACAAGCTTATCCTGAGATTTATAAGATTAAAAATAGCTCTAGAACTAGAAAATTCACCTTTCAGACTGCTTCTTCAAAGTCAGTAAGAGTACCTTTAGTCTACTGTGTATTCAAATCACACAGTGTGACAACAGCTCTCTTCTGAAAAGGGCTACTCACCAAATTTGGCACCTTCAGAACTGATGCTGAATACAATTGCAGATGTGTCTTTCTCATTTTTTTAGCACATAGACCCTGAGGAATACTAGTGCTGGATTCCTTAAAAAACAGCTGTGTAGTTCCCAAGGCCAGCATTATTGAGTCTCTCCTATTACCCAGGGTGTCAACAAATTTTCTGACAAATACACTCGAGATCAGCTTTTCCCACAGCACCAAGTCTGGTCAGGATCCTCTGTACCTCATGAGCAAAGAGATCAGTCTTGCAATGCAATGGTTTTGCATGACGACAACTAAACTAGAAAGTGTTGAAATACTAGACAAACTGTCCTTGTATTGGTAATTACAGCCAAAGTCTGTCATCTTTAACTTTACATTTGTTAAACTTAATGGAATGAACTGTTACTGCTCTTTAAAAGTCAGGTTTTTTCATGCCATGAATCATTCTTGCCACTGCTGAATCTTTCAGGCTTTCCAACATCCTTTTAAAAGCAGCACTATATTATAATCACTGTCTAACTAATAGTTTATACAGATGTAGTGTCACCTTGCTCCTTTCATTCATTCAAGAACTCTGCAACTGCTATTTGCAATGGGATTGTGCTGGAGCACTTCCTAATCCTATGGAATGGTCCTTAGATCCTGCCTGGAATCAGAATTTTTGAAGTTGGTTGTTGCATCATCCCATGGCTGTCTCTTTGCCTCTGGTCTAGGACACGACTTCATGATTGTTGAGCAAGTGTACAGTGAAGCTGGAGAATACAGGTTTCTTTTTTTCTTTCCAAAGCTACATGCCACATGAACTTTTAAAATAGGATGGAAAACACTCTGCATTTGGTGTGCTAGGAATTACATTAAAATTACTCCTTTCCCCGTAAACTGTCCCCTTTTTGTAAGACAGTTTCCTCTGCGCCTCCCCACATTTCTTTAATTATTTTCCCAGAGAGTGGTAATGCTGCAGTCAGGCAGCTGTCAAGGCCTTATGAGATTACTGGATCACACTGATTTTCTTAAGACCACTGCTTTTCTTTGCCAGTAAATGTATTTCTGGGGACTCACTTGAAAATGCTGATGTACTAAATACATTCCTTTTACTTGGTATGACTCCTAAGCAAAAAGGTTTTGTGAAATCAAGGAAAATTGGTCAGTGAGGTTTTCCAGAATGAGTGCTGTTTCCAGATCTCACTAGAGTTTTGTTCTCATCTCCTTCAGACCTTGCTCTTGAACAGAATAACCACTTTGCTTTCTGTTGTTCCACATAATTTTCTATTACCAAGGCAGACTTCCCCTGCAGTGCTTGCTACTGGAAACAGGTGCTCTTCACCCCCTCAGTTCTCTAACCCATTTCAAGAATCATCCTAGTGAACACTGACATGCCATCACTTAACCTTCTTCTCCTCTCCTTATGTTACTCATTTTTACATAGTTGTTCAGATTATTATCCTGTGGTACTAAGGTTTTATTTTCTTACACGCCAGTAGTATAAGCAGGCACTTAGTCAAAGAACACGCAAAGAAGCTGCACAGCACATGGTACTGCACATTGATTAGCTTTAAAATGAGTAGGCACAAATTATGATTCCATAATGAAACACTGAATTGTAGGAAGATTAAGGATCCAGTGATTTGCCTCGGTGGGACCTTCTCCTAGAGAAAGGTAACTGCACATGGCACCTGTAGTGGAAAACATGAATTACATGTGTAAGAGCAGTACATGAAGGACCACTGTGAGTGGGCCGTTCACCCCTGAACTACTGCACGGCCAGCCTTAAAGCATAAATAAATTGTGAGAAGCAGGTTCAGCCAGCTGTCCACAACTGCATTTACCAGCAAGGTGGCTTTATATGCTCCAGGGAAAGTTGTCTTGCTAGCAGGCACACCAAATTGAAGGTATTTCCATGCCTAATTGTTTAGATGCACGTATGCGTGATAGAGGGAGGAGCACTGATCTAGACAAAGTCAGGCATGTTAACTGCAGAAATGTGGAACTATTGGCCCTACAAGTTATGACTCTGAAGAGATAGGATGGAAAAGGGATAAATGGATACAGCAACACAAAAGGCAAGGATGGGGTGGGTGCAATCCAGCAAGTGCCGCTATCCTAAAATCATAGCAACATTGCAAAGATCTGTGCAATCTCATTTTTTTGGATGAGTAAACTGCTCTTTTTTTTTTTTTTTTTTTAGCTGCTGGTGGTGCAAGAAGAAAGACTTTTCCTAGAGAAAGGGCATTCATTTATGTTTCTGTGAATCCCTCTCATACCCAAAGGATTGCAGCACTGCAGTTAGAAGCAGAGCAATGTCAGTGCAAGCAGCAAAAAAGAGACCTTAACTTCACTTAGAGAGGGCAAGCAAGCAACACTTACCTCCCACTTTGCCTGTTTAAGTAAGTGTGAATCAGTAACCAACTTGATTTGCTCCCTAGCATTTGTATGTCAAACACTTAAGCTAACCTTAGGGCAGAAAGAGGGTTATAGCACCATTAGTGTGACAGTAAAGTATCTCACTTCCTCAATAAAAATGCTATTCCGTATTATTTTAAGCTACTTTTATAGTTTTACAAGGTGTTGCTTCCTTTCTAATACAGACATTTCACTCCTACTCCCCACATCAGAAATTCCTCCCTCTAATGCTGTTCACCCAGTGGTCACCTTCAGTGGTGAAGGCAGACCTGCTAGCCTCTTACTCACATTTTCTGACCTTGCTGCAAGACATTTCAGCAACACAGTAGGCAAATATAGTTGTGTTGGCTATGTTAACTCCCTCAGTGCTGAGCAGTTCATGGAGATGCACCCAGCACAACCACTGACTTTTCGAGTAATGATTTTCCAAGCTAAAAATAGAAGATGCTAATACAGTTGTAAACTGATCTATTTCCTAAGCATCTTCTCAAAATTACGCAGAGATAAATTTTGTTTTCAATCCTTGTTTTCAGAGGTAACAGCTATCCTTCCCAGGAAACTCAGGTGCTGAGTCTGAAGTTAGGTCAACAGCTTTTTAAACCATGGTTTCTGTGAAGACAGCTTTTTCAGAAATAAAGTGTTCCACACTGAAGACTCTGCAGTAGATGATCAAAACAATAATCTTGAAGGAAAACAAGATTATGTCTCTGTTAGAGAGGACTCAGCTGAGTCAACATATTCTATTTGATTTGTATGGTCTCTTGGGTACATCTTGGGAACAACCAACCAAGCAAATTGCAGGCAGCAGAAAAGGTTAACTTTTTCAGTTTGCCGCCAGACATGCTTTTTTTTTTTTTAAGATGGTGAAATATTTCTAGGTTTGTTTAAACACTTTTGATATTTAGCCTTTTCAGAAAATGACTGTTCCGAACAAACATGTTAGCATAAAGCTAACATGGGTCTTTGTCGTGTGGTATCTTTTAGGTAAAATACCCCAGCTTCTGTTCATGTTACACAATAGAAGGATAAATCAAGAGAGAAACAGGATCCTGACACATGTTCAAGGCTCTGTATGCATGAATCATGCACAGCAGTGGACCTCAATGTTTAAACAGTAGAAGCAAAAGCTAAAACAAATAATCACAAAGACGGCAAACCATAGCTTGTATTGCAGATGGCATACAAGGAGAAACATCTTTAAAAGCTCACTACGTAAAAAATGTTTGAGAGAAAAGAGGACAAAATGTCTACTGGCTTTTGTGGATTCCCCTTCTTCATACAGACATTTTCCACGGCTGAGTCATGCCAGTTTAATCAGCTCCCACATACTAAATCCCCCTCTGTGCAGTGTTTGCTCATTACTCTGCGTGCATAAGCCCCTCAGCTCTATTGCTGGCTAAATATACCTCCCTTGCTGGCTGGTTTGTTTTTGTGTGGCTGCACAAAGAGCTGCCTTAGCATGACAGAGGGAGCAACACAGAACTGGAAATAAATGGCAAATGCAGGATGTCCTGAACATCTCTCTACAGCATTCAGCAGATGAGAGCCACATTCATAGAAAGGTGACACAAGGCAATCACCTTTCCCTGGACACAGGATGGAATTTAAGTTAATTCATGGTCTGGCTATGAATTAGAATCTCAGTTCTGTTACAGCCAAATTCAGCATGGCAGATGACAAGCTGAGGTGTAACTGAGGTCCCAAAGCACACAGCTGCTCAGAGAGTCAGCTGAACAAGACAGAGATCACTCTTGCAAGAAGTTTTAATGCTGGCAAGCTCACCATGAACCAAGCCCAAAGCGTAGCTCTGCCACTTCTATTTCTGGGAACAGAATCAGGTCTGTTTTTCTCAAACAGCATTTGGAGCAAGTTGTAAAGTGTCAAAGATCAGCAGCAACTCAGTTCCTGCTAATTGTCTTTACCTACTGCAATCTAATCCTTCAGTTTGGGAACAGGTGCAAACAAACACAAAATAGAACTAGAACCTCCATCCTGAAGGCAGGTCACTACCACTACCCTGGGGTTGCAGTGTGATGGATGAGCTAAGAGTTGTATTTCTGAAGCGTCTGCCAAGTGCTGTGTCAGTTGAAAAACATTTGTTGCATACGTTTCCATGAAACTGCCTCTCCTGCATTTGCTGCAAGTAATGTCTGTACCTGGACGATACCATTGTTTTGTACCATTTGTTTTTGGCACTCGCTCTCACACAATAAACACTCCTTGTATAATCCATGAATGATGATATAAAACAGCAGAATAATCCCTCTGAAACCAGTCATTACCACAGTTAAACTGTTAGCCTATTAACTATCCTCAGGGCTGCCTTTGGGCTCTTAACTGCAGCTAAAACTGATTTTCCTAGGGATTATACTTACATAAGCACCAGAGATAGTCTAAATAAAGCTATGGAGTGTTTGTTACCAGGCAGACCAAAAGGTAACCATTGAAGCTCTTCATAGCATTTTTGGTATGAATCTTAACATTCCTATTTGCAAGTGCTCTTAGAGTATTTGTAAAGGCAATAACTTTGCAAACAAGTATTTTCCACAAATACTTGTGGAAAATACAAAAGTAGAAATAAAAACACTTCCTAATTATTTCTTTTTTTTGAAGCTCCAAACAGATTTAATTAAAATAACCTAAAAATGTTGGCTTCCACTTAGTGCCTTCATTATAAAAAGAAGCA
Organism: Entomyzon cyanotis; assembly: GCA_024500445.1. Classification (NCBI taxonomy): domain Eukaryota; kingdom Metazoa; phylum Chordata; class Aves; order Passeriformes; family Meliphagidae; genus Entomyzon; species Entomyzon cyanotis. The sequence goes on along the minus strand of JAKEPQ010001021.1, from coordinate 27,105,384 downwards.
TATAAATAGAAACTGAAGTTGTAACAGAACAAGATGAGCATTTAATGCTCTTGCAGTGAACTCCCTTCAGACTACTTCAGCAGGGGCCCAGAATTAGCTATTATTTCTTGAAATCCGAGTTCGTTGTTTATTCTTCCTCATGAAAAATTAGACACAGCCAACATTATTGCTTTTATTACAAAATGTAAATAAATTCAAAAATTGTAAATCTCTGTATACATTTTAATTAAAAACTAAGTGAACTGTCAGTCCTTTATGAGCTGGTGTCAGACATGGCTAAGGAAATAGAAGAAAAAGATGAGGAAGAAGACGGCGAATATTCATTATTTGTTACTGATACTTTTTCTTCATATTTCGGTGGTGATTCAGAGGAAAGGTAGAGCATTGGTAAGATATCTGAAGGTGAGCTGCTTCCAGAAATTGTATATATGGACTCATATTCTCTAACAGCAACTGTTCTTTCATCCTCAGCAAGCTGTGCTCTATAAAACACAAAACTATGTATTAGCATAATTAATTTATCTACAGTGAGTGAAATTTGATTTGATTTACATAAACATACATGCAAGCACACACTTCCTAAAATCCCTGAAGCAAAGAACTTGCATAAGCATTAGGATTTCATCCTGTGAGCTACATTATGACTCATATGAAAATTCTGTAATTTCAGAGGGGAAGGGCAAAACAAGCTTCATTCTAACCTTTCACATCACCAGTCACAGCCTGGCTGTGTTGGTTTTGCTTGGCCTGGTTTTGGGTAGCAGGGGGCCACAGAGGTGCCTTTTTTGAGAAGCTGCCAGAAGCTTCCAACATGTCCAGCAGACCAAATTCCTGACAGTTCTGAAGATGGACATGCCACTAGCCAAGGCTGGGACAATTAGAGATGTTGGTTACGCCTCTGTGATAACATATTTAAGAAGAAATCAAAACAAAGGGTACACAGTTTTTTCCCTAGCCAGAGAAGAGGGGGTGAGAACAAGCGAGGCAAACAACATAGAGACACCAAGGTCAGTGAAGAAGGAGGGGCAGGAGGTGCTCCAGGCACCAGAGCTGAGTTTCCTCTGCAGGCCATGGTGAAGACCACGGTGGAGCAGCTGTGCCCCTGCAGCCCATGGGGTCCACGGGGGATGCAGAGATCCACTTACAGCCCAGGGGGGAAGTGCCCATGCTGGAGTAGGTGGATGCCTGGAGGAGGCTGTGTTCCAGTGGGAGACTCAGTGGAGAGTGGGGGCCCCTGATTCCGAGCTGGAGCAGCCTGTCCTTGGAGGTCTGCACCCCATGGATGAGGGACTCATGCCGCAGCAGTTTGGGCAGGACTGTCTGCCCATGGGAGGAACTCACGTTGCAGCAGTTTTGGGAGAACTGCTTGTGAGATTGCAACCACACCTGAGAAGTTCATGGAGAACTGTCTCCCATGGGAGGCACCCCAGGTGCAGCAGGGGAAGGACTCCTCTCTCTGAGCAGCAGAAGAACATCTCAGTGATGAGCTGACCAAACCCCCCACACCCTGCTCCCTGTGCTGTAGGTGGGAAGGAGCAAGGGTCTGGGGGAAGAATAGTGTTTTAAGGGCTTATTTTACTTCCCATTATCCTGCTCTGATTTTGTTAGTAATAAACTCACTTTGTACCTCTAAGTCAAGCCTGTTTTGCCCTCGGAGTATTTCCTCCCAGTCCTTATTTTGTCTTATGACCCCTCTGTTAAACTTTTTTCTCTGCTCTGTCCAGCTGTGGCAGGGAAGAGCAAGTGAGCAGTTGTCAGGTGCCTGGCATTTGGCCAGTCAAACCACAACACTGGCTTATGGGTATTAGCTGCTTCTGCCTGTGCTATTTCACAATCTTAGTAAATCTTCTTCTGATCCTTAGCTCTTCATGTATCTTTCCTTTTGTAGTGTATCACATACACTGTCCCCTTCCCTTATGAAAGACAGTTGCATGACTTAGAACTGCATCACAAAAAAGCACTATCCTTATCCATTTGAGATCTTGCATGAAAGGCAATCAAACTTTGATTAGGCATTCCAGAAACCCATGACAGACATAAAGAGTCACATTCCCACTCAGAATTAGAGAAACAGAAGCAACTGGACATGACCAGACTGCAAAGTTCCCAGTGACACTCAAGGTAAGCAGCCAAGTATTCACAGTCCTCCTCTAACCATCACAGCTGGATCCAAACTGGGTGAACCAACATTGTTCTGGTACCTTGCTCATCTCACCATGGAGTTGGCCCTCAGCATACTGCTTGAGCTGCTTCCCAAGGAAAGGGAAGAACTCCCTGCTCCCTCATGATTCACTCCCAGGGCCGACTCTTGCTTTTGTACATACATCTGTACCGAAATCAATACTGAATAAGAAGGAGGAATATAGGGCACAGTCACCTCATCTTCAGTGCTGTTACTGGTCTGTGAGGGTGTGTTTTTAAAGGAGAGAGAAGTACTACAAGACAAATGTTGAGGTGCTATAACAGCATTTTGTAACAGAACTGCAGGAAAAACCCAAGCAGTTCTGGGATAGGACCATGACTCAGCTTACTACTATCTGTCTCATCCAGCATAGGCTGCAACACAGTGCTTGCTGACAGAACACTGAGAAATGGAACAAAGAGGGTAATCACCTCTGTTCAGCAGCCTCCAAAATATGAAATGTGTATTCCCTGACACATTTGGAATCTTCAACTATGGCACTGTTAAGAACAACGAGGCCATTGCTTCACTTCCATGACAGCATTCAGGAAGCAATTTGCACTAGTCAAGATGGCCTGACTGCCAGCAAGGGCCAAGCCATGAGAAAGCAGAATTGAGTGAAAAACCCAGAGGTGGTATCAGCTCAGAGGTCTCTGTGCTCTGGGAAGCATGGAAGGGCAACAGCTAGAGCACCCCCAGCCAAAGAACATCACAGCATGAGGTCAGGCATTCTGGATTCTGTATATAAACCTAAGGTGATTTATCCACTCCACTAGATACCCAAGTTTATCCCCAACAAACTGCCTCTTTTTGTACTTATGTTCACAAGACAGAGAAATCCAGACAGGCGTTAAGCCACATCAACATGATTTTCCAACAATTACAGGTATGGCGATTCCACCAGTTTCTTGAGCAGGCTGTTCCAATGTTTTACAAACCTTACCATGAAAAAAAAACCCAACTTCCTAATAGCTAAGATAAACCTTCCCTGGCACAGCTTAAGGCCATTTCCTCTTGTCCAGTCACTTGTCATCTGCCAGAAGAGGCCAACCCCCACCTTGCCACAACCTCCTTTCCAGCAAAGAGAACAATAACATCTCCCTCAAGCCTCCCTTTCTCCAGACTGAAAAGCTCCAACTCCCTCAGCAATTCCTCACAGGACATGTGCTTCAGACCCTTCACCAGCTTTGCTGCTCTTCTTTCATCATGCTCCAGAACCTCATTGTGTTTCTCATCATGGGGGGCCTAAAACTGAACCACAGAATAGCCTGGGTTGGAAGGGGGTATCCCTTCTTTGACCTTCCCTTTTCTGGTTAATGTACCTGTAAAAGCCCCTCCCATTATTCTTTGTGTCCCTTGCCAGCTTCAGTTCCAGTCTGGCTGCCTTGGCCTTCCTCACCCTCTCCCTACACAACTGTGCTTCATCTCTAAACTCTTCCTAAGTCACCTGTCCTTGTTTCCACTGCCTCTGCATTTGCTTCTTTCCCTTTATTTTGACCAGCAAGTTCCTACTCAGCCATGCCTGTCTCTTGCCTTCCTTGTCTGATTCCTTGCTCCTGCAGATTGCCACCTCTTGCACTCTATGGAAAACTTCCTTAAAGATCTGCCAGCTCTCTTCTAGTCCCTTGTCCCTGAAGACAGGGGATCCCCTGTCAAGGGATCCCACTGACTGTTCCCAAAGAGCTGGAAGTCTGCTTCCCTAAAGTTCAAGAGCCTGACTTTTATTCCTTACCTGACCCCCCCCAGAACTGCTCACTCCACCAATGCATGATCCCTGCAGCCCAGGCTGCCTCCAATCTTGATGTCCCAGTGAGCTCACCTGCACTGGTGACCAACAGATCCAGTAACATCTTCCCTCTGGCAGGGCTGTCTTTCACCTGGGTCACAAAGTTATCCTTCACACAATCTAGGAGTCTCCTGGATTGCCTCCAGCTCTCCAAGCTGCTTTCACAACACCTGCTGGGGTGGTTGGGTTCCCCCAGCAGGACAAGACTCTGTGGGGGTGATGCCTCCTGTGGCTGGAGCAGGAAGGTTCTGTGAACAGGTTCCCCTTGGCCAGGCAGCTGTAGCAAACCCCAGCCACCAAGGTTCCCTTTGCTGCCTTGGTCTCTGACTTACCTACAGGCTTTCCACCTGCTCATGGGTATTCTTCAGAGACAGCTCTTCACATTCAACCCACCTCTAGATGTAAAGAGCAACCCCTCTGCCTCTTCTTCCTTCTCTGTCTCTTCTGAACAGCCTGTAGCCATTAAAAGTCACACACCAGAAACAGGATTCATGCCACCAAGTTTCAGGAATGGCAACAAGGTCATAGCTTTCCAGCAGCACAGTGGTTTCCAATTGCTCCAACTGTTTGTTGTCAATGCTGCGTGCATTGGTGTAAAGGCACCTCAGCTGAGATGCTGGCCGTGTTGCCTTCCTAGGGGAACATCCCTTAATTCCTTCAAGATAATTCTCTGGTGTTTCCCTTCTCACTTCTGTTACCTTAGGAGCCTTTGGCTCAGCTCCATAAGACTGTGCTCCAGTGTGGCCAACACACTTCAGAGTCAGTGCCAGAGGACCCTTGCAAGCACCTTGTCCTTCTAATCTTTGCCTCCCACCCCAGAGCTTGCCAGGAACAAGCCTGTTACTGTCCCTCTCCCCTTGAACAGAGGATTTGAGGTGCAGCTTCACCAGTGCCAACTACAGGAGGACAATCTCTGCCCTGGTCCTGCTGCCCACACTGTTGATATAAGCCCGGATGCAATTGGCTGCCTTGGCCACCTGGGCACACCAGGTCCTTTCCTGCTAGACAACTTTCCAGACACTCATCATCCAAGGGCAGTGATGGCACGTCCAACTGCTACCAAACAGGTTATATTTCTGTAAGAAGTCATCTAGGCAGCAGTAGGGGAAGATGTTGGAAAATTCTTTTAACTTTAGCATAATAGTGTATTATGCCTATATTCATAGTTAATGCTTAGTTTTGTCCCATACAGTGCTTTTTACAAGTATCAGAGGTTAATGTGGCCTTGTGTTAATTCTCTACATCTACGACTAACAAGCTTTGTTCCAGCTAATGCTTCCTTATATCAGTGATTAATATGTAGTATCTGATATTTGAGTTTTGAGAACAAGGATTGTATGTCATAGTAAAGAATGGTAAGAGAAGTACATTATGACCTGATGACATATTTGAGGTACTCTCAAGCAGAAAAGATTCATCAGAAGATCTAGAACCATATCCAAACAAGTCAGTGTAAATAATTAGCATATATGCATGTATTCAGGAAATGTGATTAATATGTATTAGTTTCAGGAATATAACCCAGTCTGTTAGGTTACTGCGCATACATGCTTTGAGGAGAATTCCCCATGCCTCCAGCACTGCTCATAAACTAATGTTGGCTTTGTAACAAATTGATTGCAGAGTTTATTTTCCAGTCTTTAGTGACACAATGTTGCACACACAGTCACATGAATTAAAGTCATCAAACAACAGTCCCACATAATCTACTAACTCTAGCTCAAACCCAAGTTTATGTACAACCATCCTAAAGATATTAAGTCAAGTCAATTCTAAATCATTAAGGGCCTGAAAATAAGTTGGGGACTCTAGACATGGGACATCTAGCTCTTCTGGCCAGATCTAGATCTGACTTCTCGACTTCTTGTATGTGGCCCTTAGAGTGACCTCTTTCATCCTCAAGCTAGCAGCCCAGTGGTGGTAACCCACAGGGAATAAATAACCCTGCAAGTTCTTGTGGCATGGGCAAGTCTTTGATAAGTTGGCAGCTCCTGCTCCCTGATCAGGCAATTCAATTATAATCCATGTATGTAAGGAATGTCTGCAAGGATAAGGTACATCTTGAGATGAAACTGGCTTTGCAGCCTCCCTTAGCAGCACTCTGCAGCCTCCTGAGACATCAAGGTATCCTTGAATCTCAACACATGGCCACAGCAGGAACAAGGCAGACCAGCACAGCAGGTCTCACTTCCTCAAGGCAGAGATATGGGACACAGGAGAACTGAACACATTGACAGATAAAGTGACATTCCCAGGGTCTGCGGGTAGGTGTCATAAAATTCTTGCTGCTCTGGTTCTACAGAGGCTCCTAAAATCTGGTAATATGGATATCATATCCCTATTGCACTGCTGTCAGGGCACCTTCTCTTGGAGAATCTGTGGAAGAAATCTACTAAGGGCCACTGATTTAAGACTGTTTTCTCTTCAGAATTCCTTTCCAGTCATAATAATAATTTAATCCTCATAAAGGACACCCTGCAGTTCATAGTTCCCCTAGTACACTACAACATTTTAATGCCAATTCAAGTATCTGAAGTAAGTTGAATTATGCCCTAGAAAACTTCGTCATGCCTAGTAGTTAAGTTACAGTGATTATGTGTGGTCTTGGATTCCTAAAGAAACAGCCCAGATTTCTAAAGTCAGATATGAACATAGTCTTACCCATCACTGAAGAGAGAGTGGTATGGCGGAGGATTTTCACTTGTAGACAAAACACTTGATATAAGACAATGTGCCACAGTTGGTGACATAGGGTCATCAAAATAAGGAGGTGGTGGGGGTGGAAAAACCATCACAGCATCACCTAGGGGGAAAAAACCCACCAATTAATACTCCCAAAAAACTGAGCATCTATGGATATACTAACAGTATACTAGAATTTTTACTTGCCTAGCTTTTAAGATAAAATGCAATGATCCCACACACAGAACTGTTACATTCTGGGCTGTTAGAGTAGGTTGGATGTACACTAAAAACCTAAATAATCCCAAAATAAGGATACGACATATTTATAAATGAAGGATTTAATTTAGACAATACAGCTGGGGAGCAAGAGTGTTCTATCTACCTAAGAGACAAACATGGTTGGCTGTCTAAAAAAAGTGGAAGCGCAAAGCACATGGTTACTGTTGGATCACATTAAGGGTAGGAAGGTATTCCATTTCCCTCCCATACCTAAAATAGGTCATTCTAAGTTTCTCCTTATGTACTGCAATGCTATAATTGAAGTCATTAATGGCTCTGAGGACTGATTTTGTGTGCTCTGACAGTTTCCCCATAAAGGTACTTGTAGTTCAAGGCACGCTAACCACAACTACTGATACACAGTTCACTACTTCAGTGTATTGAGCAGCAGAAAACCTGACAATTTCTACTTTGTAACCGAAGAGTTTAAAACTTTTTTTTTAAACAGAGAGTTTGCATCATTTAGTGAGCTGGCTTAATTTACATACACATTCGTACCTGCCTGCCATCTCTTCTTCCTTTGTAATTGCTGGGACAGTTCAGAGAACATCAAAATGGTTGAATTGTGAGGTGGGGGCCATTTTCTAGCTAAGTCACCGCTGTTCCAGAAAAACACTATGCCAACCAGAGCTCAACCTTCAGCCTTTCAATTTTACTTTTCCTGAAAGTCTAATACTATAAAAGTTCCTTGCCTTTAAAGACCATCTGAATTTCCCCCTATTGATTTATCCCAGTAGCTGCAAAATTGACTTGAAACCCTTCTGTTTCCTGAGTGTCACCAGGTCTATCCACTGGAGTGAATCTCATAATGAATTTCAAATCCAGTCAGTCAGATGGCAGTCAAACAATACCATGACTGACTCATTCACCAAAGAATTTATCAGAATAATCAGAGTTATCAGAACAAGCTATGCATGCAATGTATTCAATGGGCATTAAAACCAGGACTATATGCAGGGTGTTATGCCCTGCTAACACACCACATTTGCTCAAATACTGTCTGATTAACAGAGGCATCTATTAATTATATCTCTGACTGATTGAGGATGTGGCCACAATTTAAAAAATACAATACACTGGTTAAGAACTAGATTCTTCTGTTTAAGGAGTCAGAGCTCAAGGCTAAAATAAATCTTAAATATAGTCACAGAAATCTTTAGACCTGTGATCTGAGGGGTCACTTACATCGTTTGAGAACAGAATTGGTGTTGGACTCATTTGTGTCAGATTATGTTGCTTTGCACAGTCAAAGCTTTCTTATGCAAAGGAGAGATTCTGCCTTTGTGAGAAAGGTAACTGAACTGACCATACAGAAAGCATATGAGACAAAGCAACGCTGTTCTGTTTTGGCTCTCTTGACATTCTAGAACTGACATGCTTAGAGCTCAAGTAAGTAATATCCAGAGGTAAATTATTGGTGGAAAAAAAACCCCTACTAATTCCCAGCGTAATGTTCCAAAGTTTTTTACCCACCTACTGTAACCTGAAAAGATTCAGGACTCTGAGGATGTTCTTCACTTTCACAGGATTCTTGGTTGAGATTTAAGTTTTGCTTCTTTTTAACATGAGCTATCACGAAGAAACACAACCCAGTGAGCACAATCAAAGGTCCCATGATTTGAAGTGACAGGAATCCACAGCCCTGGAGGTCCAAGTCAGAATTGCCAGTGTGGTTGAGCTGTATGGTATGCCAGCCAGGGCTGCAACCAGGAACCCAAATGCCCAGGATGCTAATTAGCATTCCACTAGTTAAAAACAGGAATCCAAATATGAGAAACTGGGCAAACTGACAGTTCCCACGACAAAAAACAAGGCTGTACACCTGCTCATTTTGCAATTGTCTTTGTCTTATATACATCCTGGCTCTTGATCGTGCCAGTAAAACACAAACCAGTCCTGTTACAGCCAGCACTGGCCCAGCAGCCTTAAGGACCTCGTTACAGTCAGTGAAGTTTCCAGATGGACACGACTGAAGAATAAAGACTGAAAGAAGGAATCCAGCACAGAGCAACACAGCTCCAAAAACAAAAAGGAAAAAAATAAGTTTTCCATGTTGTCCATTATTTCCTTCACCTCCTGGTGCAGGAACAGCCACTGGATACATTACAACAGAATCTCCTCAAGCAGATGAGTTGTTAGCATTAAATTGCAGCAAACTACAGTAAATCTGTGAACATGAACATACACAAACTAGATGAAGAAAAAAAAACCCAGCAAGAATAGCTACATTTTATTTCTTACTTTCAAATTTGCTACTCAGTCTTTACTGTATATTCTGCTGTATTTTCTGTTTTGCTGTACCTCCACTGTGGATTACAGGGCCTAATCAAGTTTACTGATGTCAAATGATGATGAAAAGCCAGAATTTACTTTACAGTTTGACTTAAACCAACTGTAATTGCTGTTGCACAGCTAAGTAGTTTATTTAGAGAAACAGTCTTATGATTAGGGGGACATTATTTTCAAAGGCTGAATATTTAGAACGAGGACAGGTCAGCTTTCCCCTTGAAAAGAGAATGCTACAGGAAATTTCTGTGGTGAACTGCAGAAAGTGACAGCTTCTGAGAGATAGTACCTTAATGCAAATGAGCAATGAAGGTATTACTTACCTTCTCAAAGCATACAAATCTTGCTTCTCTTTCCACAGGCAAAGACCTTTCTGCTTCTCTCTTTAAATGAGCTTCCTGTCCTACGCTGCTGCAAAATCAAGTACTGAGATGATTTTTGGTTCTGTTCTGAAATGACAAAACAAAAAAAGAAAATAAAAAAGCCATTTTAAAGACCAGTTCAAGCCTCATTGATTCCACAGTTACAGTTGGTAAGCATAGTGCTCCTACTTTTCCTTTCAACTTCCCCTACCTCTGAATACTTTGTCTGTGCTCCAAAGATCTTTTAAAAGAAATTAATGAAGGTGGCTCCCAGAAGGCTTCTGAGCCCACAAGACTCTAGATTCAGAAGTGAAACAGAAGAAAACAGAAAACAGTGTTGAGGCCAGTAACAGCCCATATGGTAGTATGGATAACAAATCTGCTGAATGTGGATATACTGGGGCAAGGGAAGACTGAAAGTTAGGACAGAGTTCCAGCCAGTGAGCTCTAGTGAAAAAAGAATAAACTCTGCTGTTACCAACAAGGAAATTTCTCCTACTCTGACACTCCAGCCTACAGAGCTCAGATGGACACCAGTAGCACACTCCATGGTGACTTGCAACCATGAAGATCTTGGCTGACATCTGTCAAAAGTTCAGACTATGGAAAACAACAAGTCTCATGGATAGACCATGAGAAAGCCATGCCCTACCAAGTGTAGGAAGTACTTAGACGTGCTTGTGCCGCAGCGTTTTGACACTGCCCTCTTCCCCTCATCAGCAGTCTCCCATGACAGACAGTTTCATCTGTGTCTTGGGATATATGGGGACTGGTGGAGCTTGTCACAGATGGAAGCAGGGAATCAGCTTAGTTACTGCTAAGTTTCTTAGCCTTAGCCTAACCTTCAGCCTTTTCTATTCCAACTTCTACTGCCCTGTTACTAATTCAGATGACTGGAAGCTACAGTCAAACATCAAGTTAGATTGGATCCTCCTTACATATGCCTCAGGTACACTTATTCCTCAAGATAAACATGGTATTGTGTGATTTCTGGAAGCAAACTGTTGAACATGTGTGTGCCACAACAAGGTTTGTGTCGCTCCCCCGTAACTGCTGTGCCCCACCACGATGAAAACAACACAAACACAGAACCCACTAGTCACTCAAACACCTAATTATTTATGTGCAATGCAAGGTGATCTACTGAGTCACTACTTAGCCAACTCTAAGAGTAGAACCCGATTAAAGGACAGGCTGAGCAACCACATGAATTATGAAGTTATTGCATTCCTTACTGCTGAACATCAAACCAGGCCCTCCAAGAGCATAGGAGAAAGCAGAGTGCATCATGCAGGTAAAAGGCACAATAAGCATAAGATCTGAGAGGCACAGAAACACGGCAAGAAGGCCACTGCAGGAAGCAACAAAGTCTCCTAGCTGGCTATCTCCAACAGCAAAACTGAGGGACCTCCCCTTAATGCATTGCATTACTGAGAGGAGTTAACTTGTAAATTACATCTGCTAAGTGTTTCTTCAGTGTTTTGAATTCATTCTAACCCTCCACTAAGACTAGTTTAAGAAACTGCTAATTGAGGGTCCCATGGTAAAAGAGTCAGATTCACATTGGGGAAAAAAAAGTTATAAAGAGCACTAAAGATGAGACAGTGTATCACCAAAAAAAAAAAAAAAATTAAAAATACCCTGATTGATTTCAAACTGATGACCTTTAGCTCAGTACACTTTCAATACTGCATGAGGTGAAGTCAGTCTGAAGGCTCTACTTCTGAGCAGAAAAAAATTGAGCTGGTCACTTCTTTGATTTCAGTGGTCTTTGCTAAATAATAAAATTCTTTCTGATAACTGCATATGTCCCATTCTCATAAACTATCCGAACTGGCTCAGATTTCCTGACCTACCAATAAATGTACAAAGCTGAGTAAAAGTCCTCTGAAACACACACACACACATAAATAAACACATCCTAGCAAAGCCTAGTTTCAGACACCACTGTCTTGAGATATTCTGCTGAGGCACATGAACCACTGTAAGAGCAAAATACTATACTTAGAGAGAACTCCGAATTCTTTCTCCGCAGTTCCCTCTAGGGAAGAAAACATGAACTTAAACACAAGCAAATTAGGACAAAATAAAATAATGTGAAGGCAAAAAAAAAGTAAATTCAAATGTATATCCCTTACAAAGAAAAATGCAGAGATTTGTCCTCATTACTCCAACACCATGACTGCTTCTCTTCTACCAATCTTGTTGTTATGACATTAAGCTGAAACACACGTTGGAAATTAAGCATGTCCATACTTCCTCCATTCTTTCAGGCCACAAAAGAAGGAACATTTAAAACAGTTTGTTGTGGCTTTGAAGATGAAAGCCATAGATTTTATGATGCAAAATCCAAGGGAGGACTAATTTCCATTTACACTACCACGAAATTTTAATAGAAAAAACCAATGAAAGATGAAATTTATTTCCTGTGTTTCAAGAGTAAGTATTTTAACAAAGAAGCAAGCTTTATATTGTCTATGTGCTTGAAATATTTCTACTAGATTTGGTATCTCCACAGCATATTGATGTAAAGGAATTTTCCCTTCATATGAAACTCATGTCTGAAAGCAGACATGGAAATAACAGGTCAGAAACCATTAGAACATAATCCAGTAGTGCAGAGGCCATTAAGCATGAGGGGAAGAGGGAATTGGAAACATAGCTTGTAAAGGAAGTCTGGTTATAAGCTTAACCTAAATGATATAGTGCTTTACCTTTTTATAAATCAGGCTCCTGCCAGGTATATGGAAAAGGAAACAACTTCACAATTTCTTGTAATTTTTCTGTGTAACACTTGTATTACAACTTTCCTATTATGAACAGCTCAAAGAATTTAGAATACTTCTACTACAATTCTTCTTGAGCTTTCAGAATTCATATTTCCCAAGATTTCCACTGCAAACAGCAGGGCTATAAATTTACTCCCCCTACTCATATGAAATTTGATATCTTCATGCAGACATTACGAATTCAGAAACAGAATTAAAAGAAAAGAGCATTGGAAAAGTTAAAACACTGCTATCCTTCCCAGAGTAGGTACCATTCCCCTCTTTTCACTTGCAAAAGCACACAAATAATTTCACGCAGAAGTTTCAAGTCTAGTCTGTGTTATTTCAAAAACTATAATACTCTGTCAGTTGTAGACCACAATGGAAATCCCATTAGAATTTATAAGCCATCCTTTTTAAGGACTTCAATTTTTCCATTTTTTCACCTATGTTTCCAGATTTTGAACTGCTACTGGGAGGTTGCCAATGCCATCGTGTGATTATTTTTCAAATTAAACCACAATTCCTTACAGGTCAAGCTACCTGTAAGGAAAAATCCTCTCAACTTCATTCAGTTTAACCTCCATACCAAAACATGAATGACTCCCTATGTCTAATTTCCTTCTTTGTTCATATCTGCCTCCATACCCACACCATTTTCTGTTCTTCATTAAATCCCAGTTTCCTGCTGGACTGGACTTGGCATTCAGAGACACTTACCCATGAGTACTGCTGGTTAAGCTAAATTGCAATGTACAACCTTCATCCCCAAACGCTTCCCTCCCCATAGTGTTTTTAACCACATATTTGAAGAGCTAGGGGGAAATGCCCAACAGGATGTTCTTTCCATTTCCTACTTTTAAGAAACAAGACCACAAGCAGTAACAAGTTCTGAGATGCCATATACATGCAATTTGATCTCTTATGTATGCAGTCACTAATTAGTGCTTGACAGTGCTCTTATCTCACAGAACATAAGACTGATATCCCAAAAGATGTCAAGATTAAGACAGCATTCGTAAAGATTCCCAAGCTGGGACTGGATGCCACAGGAACTCTGCCCATATGGGCTGACAAAATTACTGTCTCAGCTCACAGTATAGGCAGGGTAATGCTGTGTTGTTATTTATGACCATTGCACACAGGGAAAGAGCCACCTGGAGAAGTGCTGGGAAGCAACTGCAGTAGGAAATTCCAGAAGTGGGGTGAATGCCGCCAGTCTCCAGACACATGTGCACCAGGGATCTTCCTCACCACACATCAGCACTGTCAGGGATTCTCACTGTGCCAGACAGAACCACATTCTGCAAAGCTGCCAATTCACATCCCTGTGGGCTACAAGAGAAAAGAAGCTACAGTAAAACATGGTCCACAAATGTTCCTCACTCACTTCACCAGGAAGAATACTGACACCACACTTGGACAGGGGGGCCCCAACAGTCGGAACAGCCAGGAACTTGCAAAGGAAAGCTTGGTAACCCATTGACTGGATGCCAGGCAGGCAACTAGGACAGCACTTAGATTCAAATACGAGCTCAGAAGGGTCCCATGCTTGTTGGTGGGATGCTTTTTACATGGCACACTAGTGGCACACAAGAGCTGTCGCAAAGCTGCTCCTACTTTCTGGAGTACTTGCAAGGAGACTTGGGTGAAAGCAGACAGATACAGCTAACACCAGAGCTGATATTTTTTCAAACAGGTAACACACGACAGATCAACTTCTGGAAACTCACAGGAAGGTCTGCCCCAGCGGGCTGATGCACCTCAAAGCAGCAAAAGGCATAAGACAAAAAGACTTACAGATCTTTGACCACAGCACAGACCGTGGTGACCACTGGGGAGATGAAGGGCTCCGAAAGCTACCTAAAACAATCCTGTCCCAGTTTCCCGAGGCTAGCTTGAGGCATTTAGCCAGAAAAATTAATGGACAAGCAATTAAGCTCTACTCCATCTAGGAAAAGAAGCATTCCATGGCACCCCTCTCCTCACGCAGCAGCCCATCAGGCACGCTCTATTCTAAGTCAGGTAGCTCCCTAAGTTACAACAAGGTCTTCAGGAGGATGGACCCAGAAGCTGCCATGCATCACGCCAGAACAGGGAGCGAGGCAGGGCAGTCTCTCCACCACCCTTCCGCGAGGGAGCACCACCTGAGCCTCCTCACCTGCGCCTTTCACCAGCCGTAAGCCACCCTCAGCCACGAGAGCGCTGCATGCCACGATAACTGCGGAAGCCACTTCAAAGATATTTCATCCTCCCTCAGGGACGGCGCAGAGGTCACGGCGGGGAAGCGGCGTGGGGAGCGGTGGGCTCTCCAGGGAGCAGACAGGACACTTACTCCCGGATAACCCTCACACACCCTGGAGAAGAGGGAGAACACGGGAATGGCGGCGGCTGCAGGGAGACGCGGCGCGACCCCGCCCGCCCGCGGAGGCCCTTTCTCGCCCGGGGCGGCCGAAGGACGAGCAGCGCGCCCGCCCGGGCCGCACCCCTCCCGCCGCACTCCCGGGCCGCCCCCGACCCCCGCCCGGGCGCCGTCTGCCACCGCCCCGCCATGGCGGCACAGCCGCAGGGCCCGGCAGCCGCCCCGGGCGAGAAAGGGGCCGGCGAAGCGCCCCGAGCAGCAGCTCCGTACCTGGCGGCGGCGCGCAGCACGGGCAGCGCGGCAGGCTCCGCTATTTAAGCACCTGCGGCCGGCGGCGCGGGGCAGGGCAGGGCCGGGCCCAGCCGGGCTGAGCCGCCCCGGGGGAGAGCGGGCGCGGCGGCACCGCCCCCGGTGCCCAGCGCCCCGCCCGGCGGAGGCCCCGGCCGGGCCTGCCCGCGGCTCCGAGCGGCCCCGGGGCGGCGCGGCTGCGTCCCGCCGGTGCCCCGAGGTGCGGCTCGCAGGTCGCGGCTGTGGCACGCAGCTCTGGAGTCTTGTGTACGTGGCTAAGGGCTAATGTGCCCCTAAAATACCTGTGGCTTCGAGGTGAGGCAGCCGAGCTCTTAGGGAGCCGATGCCACGTCTCCCATTTCACAGAGCATTCTGAGAAGAAAGGGACCCGCATGGATCATCGCGTGTAGCTCTTTAGTGAATGGGCCGTACGGGGATTGCACCCACACCCTTGGCATTACTCGATCCAGGCTCTGTTTCAGGAGCCCTTTGTGCTGTAGTCGCTTTAGCCTTAACAACGCTTGCCTTTCCCCACACGCTTGGCAACTTGTTAGGCAACGTAAAGACAGGCTGAGCCCAAAAGCGACGGATTTCCTTCAGCAGTGAGCCGCTTTAGCTGCTGGAAATGGGAGACGATGCTGTCTTGCCAGGTACAGGCAGTGTGGAGGAAGAAGCTGGCTTTGGTGGCTGAGACGAGAGAGCTGTGAGGGGCAAGAAGCAGCTGAGTGAGTGGACAAGGAGCCAGGGAAGGAAGATCAAGTTGGACCATTTGTAAGTGCTGTAGCAGTGGTAGGACCTGAATGACAACGTGATGAGAGTTTGCCCAGCTGGTTGGCAGCAGCCTGGTAGCCAGTGAGGTGTGAGGGAACGAGCTTGGGTTTATGTGAGTCAAAACAAGAAGAGCCAGAACAGGGATGGAGTGATGCCTGGAAAATAGATGGCAGGAGGGAAAGAGAGTGATTAAAATCTTGTTTGACAGGGACATAGTTGGGTTAGATCATAAGATTGGGTGAAAATTGTACGTGTAGATTTTTGTAGGTAATCTGCATTTGCGTAGAGAACAAAGGAAAATTGGAATTTAATTGATAACCAAAGAGTGTATGAAAATACATGTTGGGTGTAGGAAGGAGCTTGTCACGGGGTAGAAGGCTTCAAGCTTTCCAGAGCTGTACATCCCTGAGTGTCCTTTGCTGTCTTGACTATGTCCCAACTCAGCTACTATTGACTGAAAGGGCTTCAGCTGTGCAACACTGGTGATACTACTGTGAAGGGTCTCATGGTAAGGAAAGACTGGAAAGTAAAAATTCCTGTGCTCTGTGATGACGGAAATATTTCGGTGAAGAATTTTTTAAGGAGTCTGAAGAGAACAAAAGAAAATGAGCTCTGCTTGTTACTAACACAAGCTGGAGATCAGTTCTCGCGAAGAGTGAGAGAGCACTAAAATGTAGAATCAGACTATTTTATGACATCTGACAACAGTGAAACACCGAGATTTAATTATATGTCAGTATTCTAATACCCTATTCTGTTGGTTTTTCAACATAGAGCTTAAATAATTAATAAAAACACTTCACTGGTGCACATTTCTGCATGAAGTGTTTCGTCAGTCTAAGCTTTCTTCAGTTCTCTGATACGATTAAGTTACTGGACCACTGCTGTGATATATGTTGTGTCTTTTCCTGTTACATAAATAGTTTTTTATTTTATATGAATACTTCTTGTACCAAACTTAACATGTCAGGAATTTCACTTTAAAAAAAAAAAGTCAGTCATAACACCATTTAACAAGCTTGTTGGCTAGCATCTACCTGAAAATTATTTCTGTCTACAAAGCCTGTCATCAGCTTTTCCCCTCCATCCACCACTTGGGCTTCTTGTGGTGTTGGGTTTAAGGACTTGACCCCCATGATGAAAGAAGCAATTTGAACTTCAGTTCTTGAGATTCTGACTCAGCCTGGTATGAATTTTTACTGCATTAAGAGGCTGTTGATTCCTGCAGTGGAACTGCAGTCATAAAGCTGTAATCTTGAGCCATATACTGTGATTAAAGATAAGAATTATTTTTTCAACTATGTATTTTTTAAGTTTTAAAATAGAAACTGTTGAACTACAAGTAATGCATGTTTTTAGTCCACACTGTAAGTGGGTTTATTTGGCAAAAAAGAACCATGTTGGTTTTTACCATGCAGGAAGGTACTGAGAGAGTTGTTTGTACTAAGGCTAGACATAGTTGTATGACAGTAGGTTTTGGATGTTAGGGCCAGTAGATAAAATAAAGTATTCTCGACTGGCATGGAAAGCAGTCCTACAGCTTTGAAAAAAAGCAGTGCATTCACAGCTGGAGTATGACAGGGAACCCAGAGCTACCAGCAAGTCACTGCTTTTGAAATGATTTCTGGGGTTACAGTCAGTAACACTCATGAAGACACTGACAAGAAGATTACCATTTGGGATGATGAGCAGAGAAAGATAGTTGCTCATGATTTAATGATTGGGAATTAGTGGAGGCTATTTTGATGGAAGCCACTACTTATAGCAATAATCTGATGAAATAAAAATGAAAACTAGTAACTTTGCATTCCTGTTTTTTTTATTTTATTTAGTGATCATGCTTAAAAATGTCAACGACAGTTGGTTTGAATTGTTTGCCTAAAGATGATGGTCTCTAGAAACAAGGGCACAAATGCAGCAAGTAAGGCTAAATGCTGATCACCTCTAGATTGAAATTCCACTGTGCAGAAGAGATGTTAATATGTTGCATGCAATATGGGATGGGTCAATAAAACCACAGCTGTTGCAATTAGTTATCTGAAATACTGCATGTACTGAGATTGTGCTTCAGCTTGAAACATTAAGCATGACATGATCTGCAGAATGTTTTCAGATGTTTGAAAAGCCAGTGAGAGAATCTAGACTGTCCTAAACTGTCCTGGTGAAAAGACACCCATCATAGAAATACCTAGTGTTTATAATTCACAGCCCACTTTGAAGCTTTGTAGAAGATACATAAATCAAGGCTGATGCTACTTGTTTTGTGTTGGTGACAGTGGACCTTTTGTTGGTATACTTTGAAGCAAGAGCTGCTGAAGAGTGCATTGAGGAAACACGTAGTAAATTTCACTTTATAATTGCTACTTGCTTGCTGTGATGGTATGGACCAAATGAGATGATGATACAGAAGTCAAGAGTCACCCAGTTCTCCAGCTCCCACTAAGTTCTGTACAACCAGTCCACATCAAGACATTGGTGTGCACAGAATGTGCAAAGCGTGGCTCTATAGTTAAGAACTGTGTGTTTTGGTTTATTTATGTTCTGGTAGACTCAAAAGATCTATATCTAGAAATACAAGTCTGTAAAATACTTATTTTATTAAAACTCTCAATTCATAGGCTTAGAAATGAAAAAAGCATTGCTACTAATATTCAGGAAGCTTTAGAACCAAACTTAATTAATCCTGAAATAGTTCTTTGTAGTTCAGCAGATAGCTAGGAAAGAACCACAGAAAAAAGTATGTTGCTGCTCTACTAGAAGGGAGCATAAATGGCAGACTGACACCTTCCCCACAAAACAGCAGCCAGCTGGGTCTGTGGCATTTGTACACTCATGCAGTGTACCCTAGTGACCTGAGATAATCTCTACTCCAGGAGCGACAGAGAAAGATCCAATAAGAAGACCAAGTTGATTGCTCTCTTCAGAGCCTGGGGATGCCAGAAGTGTCCATGACTTGGCTGACGGTCATTGCCTCCTCTTAATAAATCTGTTTACCTGATGTCTCTGCTCCACCCACCTGAAAGGTGTGTGAATGTAACAGACTCCTTCAGTATTTCTGTTAGTAAATCATAGAATCAGAATCAGAATGGTTTGGGTTGGAAGAGACCTTTAAAGGTCATCTATCCCAACCTTCTTGCAATGGACAGGGACATTGCCAGCTAGATCAGGTTGCACAGAGCCCTGTCACATCTGACTGTGAATGGTTCTATGGATGGGGCAGCTACCACCACTCTGGGCAACCTTTTCCAGTGCTACATCACCATCATTGTAAAATACCTCTTCCTTGTATCTACTCTTCATCTACCCTTAATGCAGTTTAAAACCGTTACCCTTTGGCCTATTGCAACTGGCTCTGCTGAGAGGTCTATACTCAGTTTTCTTATGACCCCTCTCTAAGTATTGAAAGGAAGTGAGAGAGAAGTGATTAAAAATTAATGAAATTCAGAGGTTATGCATTAACCCTCATAAAAATCAAATAGCTTTGTTTTGGCCAGGAGAGGTAGATCAATATCTCAAATCTGTATCTTAATTTGTTTGGTTTGCTTATTCTTCTTGCATTTGATTTTTAAGAGAAAGGCATGACAGCTATTTCACTTGCTGGCACTGGAAACGGCTAACCTCTTGCATGGCGCTGGGATGGCACTGGGATGAGGAAGTGAGCCCAAGCCTAGGTGCTCCACCCATCAGAACAGGGGGCTGGGCAGACAACCCATCCCTGGCTGAAGGCTGTGCTGCTTCTCACAGTCATGAATTGAATCCTGTGGAAGGGCAGATTGGTCATGCTGAGGAAGGAAGGAAAGAGGAATGCAAAACTCTTCTATTATTTCTCATCCAGTGCATGTAGAGACCCAGTATGGATTTGAGGAAATCTTTCCACAGGTTAGAAGGGCATTTTTGAAATCCTAAAACACATGTAATTTTCTGTTCAGTATTTTATCATTGGTGCCCTTATTTTAAAGGAATACAAGACTGGTAGGTTGGATATACACTTAACCAGGAAAAAAATGCACATTGATGGTGTGACATTGACTGAGTTCAATTAGCTTTTAAATGTAAATAAGTAAATGGCACCAGTTCAGGAGAAAGGACAAGAGAGACATTGAGATGCTGTAGAATGTCCAAAGGACAGCAAAGCTGATACAGGGTCTGATGCACAACTCTTAGGACGAGCTGAGGTTGTTTAGCTTGGAGAGAAGGAGGCTCAGGGGAGACCTTGTCACTCTCTACAACTGCCTGAAAGGAGGGTGTAGCCAGGTGGGGGTTGGTCTCTTCTCCCAAGTGGCAAGCAATAGGATAATAGGAAAAAGCCCTGAGTTGTGACGGAAAATTTAGATTAGATATCAAGAAATATTTCTTCACCAAAAGGGCTGCCAAGCATTGGACCAGTCTGCTCAGAAAAATGGTTGAGAAACTGTCCCTGCAGAAAATGTGAAGATTTGCAGACATGGCACTTGTAGCATGGTTTAATGATGGACTTGCCATGGAGTGCTGGGTTAGTGGTTGGACTCCATGATCTTAAGTCTTTTTCAACCTAAACAATTCTGTGATTCTGTGACTCCAGGGACTGAGTGTTCATTTCTAGGCTACAAGGTCAGACTGCTTACTGTGACCTGGGAAATTTGTATTTTGGTTTGCTAGAGACCAGCATCTGGAAGTTTATATGCTCCCACCCGAATATATTTTGCAGAGCTGTAGATGCTAGTTTGTGCTTGCTCAAATTACAACAAGTGTTTAAATCAAAACAAGATCTTGAATTCTCAGACTAAGGACAGGTTCCCTCTGGCAGGTGAAGATTTGTTTGGAATTATACAATGAGATCTACCATTTGGATTTCTGCACTATCAAAAATGATTGAATTGAGTGGTCAAAATGTGCTGATTTACATCTATCTTAGTGAAAGGATCAATAGTTATACAAGAGACATGGTCACCGACTACCATCAGTGTGTTTTATCTGAGCTAAGGATGCTGTACTTGGCCCCCTTGGATTGACACATGCTGAATGGAAAATAATATCTCTGTTAAAGTCATAGAGCAAAACTTTATGAGGTTGTGTGCCAAACATTATTGGCCTGATAAATATTTTGTTCATTCCTATGATTGTTGACCCTGGCCGGAAACCATGCATCCACGAAAGCTGCTCTGTAATTCTCCTCCTTAGCTGGACAGGGAAAAAAGAATATAACAAAAGTCTCATGGGTTGAGGTAAGGACTGGAAGAGATCATTCATTTATTACTATCATGGGCAAAACAGACTTGACTTGGGGAAATTAACTCAATTTATTACCACTCAAAATCAGAGCAGGGTAATGAGAAGTAAAACAAATCTTAAAACCATTTTCCCCTTCGGCTCTACTTCCTCCTCACAGCAGTGCAGAGAGATGAGGGATGAGGGTTACAATCACACTTTGTTGCTGCCACTCAGGCAGAGGAGTCCCTCTGCTGCTCCAGCATGGGTCCCTCCCATGGGAGACAGTTCTCCATGAACTTCTCCAACATGAGTCCATCCCATGGGCAACAGTTCTCTGTGAACTGCTGGAATGTGGGTCACTCTTCCACGGGGTGCAGTCCTTCAAGGACAGGCTGCTCCAGTGTGAGTCCCCCCAAGGGTCACAAGTCCTAGCAGGACTATGAATCTGGAGATCCTCCTCTCTTCCCTGGGTGCTATTATATCTGTGCAATAACTTTTTCTTTTCTTCTTAAATATGTTGCCCTAGAGCTTCTGCCATAGGTGCTGATGGCCTTGTCCTTGTCCAGTAGCAAGTCCCTCTTGGAGCTGGCTGGCATTGGCTCTGTTGGACATGAGGAAAGCTTCTGACAACTTTTCCTGTACAGTGCTGTTGCTGTACATGGAATACTATTTTTCTACCTAGATTTGTATCAGCTGAGTTGAAGTCACTCCTTAAGCTTTGATAGTATAAAATAGACTCAAATAATTAGTGTTCTATTCCACTTGTTTTGCAAATCCCATGGCTTTTTTTCAATACCCTCCATATTGATTTTAAAGGAAGGTAAATGGAGCAACATTAAGATTAATGTCTCTACCCATGCATTTTACATGTTAGTGCATATTGTTTAAAAATCAAAAAAAAAAAAAAGGAAACAAGGATTGTTATTTTACTCATAACCAGTACTTGCACGTATGATTATAGATGCAGTATAAGGGGGTTTTTTTTTGGGTTGGTTTGGGGTGGTTTTTTGTTTGTTTGTTTGTTTTTTGTGGGGGTGCCTTATTTAAACTTATTTTTTGGTGATGTTTTGCTTCCTTTATCTATTTATTTTGCTGTTATAGATGATGATAATTAATTCCCATGAAAACTCAAAGTTTTTTCTCCCTTATTGAGGAATTTATCATCACAGAAGCAAGCCAGGTTATTGTTTCTTCTGAGTGTTGCAGGTGCATGTCTCTGCATGGATGCATCCAGGCACTTGAGCTGAAAGCCTTTCTTTAGCTAGCAGATTCTATAGGATGCTACTGCCACACACCCAAGTTACTTTCTTCCCCCTGTTAAAAGATATTAAATGTGTGTGTGGCACCGTAGGATGTTGAATTCTCTCAAACTCAAATTTCTCTTACTTAGGCAGGAAACTTGTAGCCAGAAGTAATTTCTGAAAGCCTTGAGACAAAGGGAGAAGATTGGTATATGTGCTATGAAGAATTTCTGAATATCCATATCTTTTTTCTGACAAATGGTCCATTTCCCTTTTTATACCATACTCCAAACAGGGAATCACGGATACATCTTGGATTATCTGAGGAAAGATTTCAGAAATATAAGAAGAAGGTGCCTAGGAGACTGCTCCACCAAGGTTTGTGTCTTCTCTGCACAGTACCTGACTAAATTATAGTGTGTAGAATTGACTTTTGTGGTAGGGCTCATATTTAAGGGATAAGAACAGTTGACTTTGTCCATAATATATGTCTGAATTGTATCAGACATCTTTATTGTTTTTAAGTGTCTCATATGATCTGACATGGATGTAGGAAAACATGGGTGGAGACTGCAGGAAGTTTGGTAAAACTTCAGGTCTTTGTCCCTGCTTTGAGCAGGGGAACTGGCTTGATGATATTCAGAGTTCCCTCTAGCCTCAGATCTTCTGTGATCTCATGAAGATCTGCAGACTTGTCACAAGATCTAGCCCTGGATGACTTTTTAAGAATAGTTCAGGAAAGCCCTTAGTTATCCCAAAGTGATGTTATTTTGTCCTTATTTATTTGATCCTGTAGCATCTTCCTGCTATTTTGAATGATGGTTAAGTGGTTAAAAACTGCACTTGATATCTAGTTGTTTTTTTTCTCCTCCAGCCTTTTGTCATCTGCAAAACTTCAGGTTTTTTAACATCAGTAACTGGAAAGATATTAGCTATTATGGAGTCTGCAAGAGTCCACCGGAATGGTGTTTAAAGTTGATTCACGCTTCAGTTACATCTTAAAACTAATTTTTTAATCTATTACATTGTTGTATTGCTCTAGTTATAAACCAAATGCTGTGTACTTCTAAATCAGGCATCTTACATAAATCTTTTTTTCCTTTGACCCTATTATGCTTATGATCCAGATTTTCAACCTAATCCTAAATTAGTTGAAGACCTCTATTTGGTACATCCATGATTGACACTAATTATCTTTATTTTTTTTTTAATTTTCTGACCAAGTTCTATATTACTGTTACTTGGATTGATACGCTTTATTTTTTTAATTTTAAATTTTTTCCTTTTTTTTCCCTTTTTTTTCTGTAATGATGTTATCTTCCTTTAATTCTTCTAGTTTTTTCCAGTATTTGAGAATCACTGAAATAAAAATTAATGATCCATAGTGGGTCTTATTCAACTTCCTAAATTCTTGGATGTTGTTTATTCAATATGCTGGTTTAAGACTATTTAGCTCTAGTAGATGATGTGTTAATATCTGTCTTTAGATACTCTTGGATTGCAAAGTGTTTTCGCCCTGTGACTACATGATCTAGATAGCCTTTAAGAAATGTGGCAAAGTATTTACTGAATATTTTTCTTTCTCATTCTTTTTGTTTTTACTGATTCTGGCATTTCCAGCTAGTATGGATCCCATAACACAGCAGAAGATAAACATTTTTGTTAGTTTTTGGAGTGAACACCTATTTATCACTCTCAGTCAAACTATCACCATGCACTTTCCTACCCCCTGTGTTAAATTTGCTTTTCTTATCCATAGTTTATAACTTCAGGATTTAAAGCCACTGTTAAGACAAGTCTTCCATTATGTCATCAGAGCCAGCTGTTTTTAGCTCCCCTCTCTGACTGTGATCTGGGGAACAGGTGGCCTGGGCTGGTGATGTGTTGCTGTCTAAAGAGGCAGATCTCATTCCCTATCCCATCTCCACCCCTAGGTTGGGAATCCCTGTGCCAAGTGTTTGCCAGATCCTGCTGCACGGTGGTTCAGTTGGCTTAACTTAGCACAGAATTTTCTTCTTTTTTTTGTTTCCTGGGTCTGACTTATGTCTGGCTGGTAAGTTGCATCACAAGCAGATATGATGCATGACAGAGCTGATACAAGGGATGTTGAGTGGAGATGGACAGGTTGGCCCATGCCTCTTAACAATACTAACTGTTGAGCAAACTGGCTGCTCATGAAGCTGTAGCTGAAGCCAGTTGGGTTGTGTTTAATTACTGTAGGCATCTCAATCAAGGGATTATTGCTTCAGGAGCATCTCCATAAATCTAAAAGTTGACCTTTTGTTGTAGCACCTGGCTATACTCTTTGAACCTGATTATTAACAACAAATGCAATGAAGTAACGGTGAGTTGGATGCCACTGATGTTTGGTTATGCAGTCCATGTAGGCAGCTTAAGATGAGGTGTTATTTACGATTTTTTGCTTGTCCACTGCATCAGAGAGTCTTTTATTTATGTTTATTTCTTTCCACAGCTGCTATGCTCCCACCCCCACTTTTGAGCTCATTTTGGCAGTACAAATGAATTGCCCATAATCTGCTCACAGCCAGCAAGTGTGGCAGCTTCTGCAAAGTCTAGGACCTTCCTAGAAGAAAACAGCTGCTGTACAAAAGCACTGAACTTCTTAACTCAGGCAAGTGTTCCAGACGGGGTCTCCAAGATCAGACATGGCTGACAGAAGACCACTTGAAAGCTAGCAGGATCTCTGTTAAGTCAAGGGGTAAGCAGACTTGACAGCAGCCCTGTGTTTTTATGATTTAAAAGTAAATGCTGACTACAGCAAGGAGATTTCATGCAGTGTGCATTATTTTATTTCAGTTTCTTCACCACAGAAATAATCCCAAAACCTGTTGCTCACCGTGACTCGATTGCTACTACTACCATAGTTGGGGTTATAGAGATGACAGTGGAGTATATGCTAACAGTATTCTCTGTAGAGCCAGGAACATCCATGGAGAACAATGAAAGACATACCTGATGTGATCTAATATTCATTTGAATCATTATTTGCAAACATCTGGTTAGATCTAACTGTATATCTGTTGTAAACATACAATTCACGTGTCTTTAAATATAGATAGTGGCAGCAATAACCATTAAAATACCTAACTTATTGGGGGAGAGGCAAAGAAGGGTGTCCAAAACTTTAATGGAGATACAGAGCAAGTATGGAACACTTAAATGTCAAAGACAATAGAAGGTCCTTTAACTAAAGGCAAGTGTCCAAAAGAGACTTAACAAGAATTTTAAAACAAGTGTATAACCAATATTTGAACAGATGAGTAAGATATTGTTCCCTATGAATGCTAACCAAGGTCTTAACAGTATTCTACTGTTTTTCTAATTCCAGAAAAAGAAACAACTAAAAATATCACTGAATGGAGTAACAGGAGATCGCAAATTAACACTTAGCTTTCACAAGGTTGATGCAGAAATCTGTTTTCTGTTCAGACTCTGTCGTGTATGGCACCGTATGGTGTGAACACTTTACAGCTTCTTTGAAGAAGACAGAGCAGACCACTGTCTCTGCTACAAGCAGAGGTCTTAAGATTTGCTCCACACACTAAAATAACGGCTTGTAGACTGTTGTCAGTAGTTGAAATAGTGAACATGTCTTCTGGATACTACTGCTCCTGCTGTGTGTAGGTACAAACACTTTTACTGAGGACCTAGATAGAAGGTATAGCTGAGTCTATGTTCCTGGGGCCAGAAGGACTCTTAATGAGTAAAACCCAGCACATTCTTTGCTTATAAACTGATGGTGATGTAACAGTTGCCACTTTTAAGAACAGTGTTAACATTTTTTTGAAAGCTTCTTATACAACTTGTGACATTGGCAGGCTTTTCCTAACCATTGGTAGCATGAAAAGCAGGAGGCTGCACTGTTGCTGCCTACACAGGGGATGCACTGCTTCCTGAAACACAAATTATGGTTTCACTCTTTTGTACCAAAACCAGGTTACTGTAGGACTGTTTTGAATTGGACCATCACTTGGAGGAATGACCAGAAGATGCTATTTGCCAAAACCCTCTGAATTCTAATATGTGCTTTTGTGGCTTCTCTTGGAGAGCAGCTGGCACCAGCACTGCCACCTTGAGCAATCTCTAAAGGTTATAGATAAGGAAGATGTGAGTACAGGTTCCATATTTCTCCCTCTGGGAAACTTAATGTTTCCTGTAAGCAAAAGTTGGTAGTTAGGTGAGTGCAGTAGTGACACATTCTAGCTCATAGCTAGGTGGACAGAGAAGACATCCTCCATGTTCTCCCACCGTATTAAAGATACGATGTCTGTTTTGAGAAGCTTCATGGTCTTCTCAAGTATCTTGCAAAATGTCAAGAAAATAGCGCTAATGGCCCATCATCCTGAATATTTTTTTTAATTTTCAACTCCTCTATGAGAAAATTGTGGCAAATACGTATTCTCCCCCTTAATCAAAAGGGAGCAGTGGTACCCACAATAATTTTTCTCTGTAATTTCCCTATTCTCTTTCCTATGAGTGTAATATTTGCTCTATATGACCTCTACACTATCTAGAGAAATTACACTAGAGTAACAGTATTTGTCTGAGGGCTGAGTTTCTTGTCCTAGATGTACAAGATGCAATTTTTAAATTGAGAAATCTTCTACATTTTAGTCCTGCAAAAAACCTAAATTTATTCTGTAGTCTCACTAGAAGTGGACATCCAGTCCAATGTTTCCAGTCAAGTAACTCAGAGCATGGAGCTGTGATTTCAGCAGGTGAAAATGTGTGGCAGCATGTGACCCACCATGGGAATAGACTGGTGAGGCTTCAGAGGGATGTCAGCTGCAGAGATGCCACATCACAGACTACAACACTCTTCCTGTGCCCAGGTACTCATGCACACAGGCCAAGGGATTCTCACCTGTGGAGAAACTTGCACTGAAGAAGGAGGTCAGGTGCTTAGGGGCTGAAAGTTGTCTGTTCTGTCTTTGGTTCTCTGTGGGAGTTCAACACACGTGGAATGTAAACAACAGTTTTTGAGCTTAAGCTGTTGGGCTTTGATTCTTTCCCAAGTTGCTTTGGTGCATCTTACCTGGATGCAATGTCATCAGTACTAACACTGGGGCAGCCTTAACATTTCTGTATTAGTGATGAGTATTCATATAACCTACCAATGACAAAAGAGTGGGAAGCAGAAGGGGAAAGCTGGATATTACAGGAGCTTATCAAACAGCAAAGCTGGAGGGGAGAACCAGCAATTGTAAAAATGGGCTGCTTCCTTAACCAGGATGGAGAAAGATTTGAGTCACTGCTGAACACATTACTACTGCTAACTTTCTGGAGCAGAAGATATGACTTAAGAAATGGGAACTTCAAGAAGACAGATTAGGACGTGATAAGAGGAAAAGTTGAACAATCAGAGTAGTGAAATTGGAGTAATTTATGGCTTATGGTTATTAACTTTTTAAAAGAAACTGCTGACAAGCAATAATTAATAATTAATATTAACAACACCTAAGTTACAGAACTCCATTTTTTAAAATAAATTCAGCTGGGACAATGGCAAACAAAAATAATATTTTAGGTCACAATAATTAAAATAGCCATCCCTATGGCTAAAAGAATGGATTCCAAAGGAAGTGAAAAAAAGCAGGTACAGAAAATGCAGAATTAGAGTATTAAATATTCAATAAGTAATCCAGAAGAAGCCTCTTGTGTTTTGAGATTATTTTATTCTTTTAAGACTGTATGCCTTATATTGATTATTGAATGAACTAAGGAAGAACTCAAAAAATCAACATGTCAGTAAATGCAGAGGTCAAAGTGAGCTGAGGAGGAATATTTAGTGGTGTAATAACATGCCGAGTTAAAGATAAACATTAAATTTTCACTTGAGAGACTTGGTAATCAGTCCAATCAAGGGTACCTCAACAGCAGATCTGTTATCTGCTGCTTTAGTACCTTGAACTGTTTTTAGCTTATGCTATGCTTGGAGGAATTCCTGACTTTTTTCCTTGCATGCTCTTATTATAATTTCCCTTTCACAGCAACTGAAATGGAAGCCTATTATCGAGCAATTGCAAAACAAAAGATAGCCATCTTAACATCTGTGTATCTTAAGCTTTGCAACCATGTAAGACTTGAAATTCAATCCTTTTTGGCACGATACAAGATCTTTCTTTTTAGTTAGATAGCAAAACTCACCACAGTTGTAACTCGCATGCTGTTTGTTCCAGTTCATAATCAAATACCTTAGCTCCTTCAAATAACGTAAATGTTATTTGGCACTGGTAGAGATAGGTTTCCCTGAAAAATTACCTGATTGTGTACTTATATAATCACAAAACCTGCTTTGACAGTAGTGATCCAGTTTGCAGCAGTTGTGAGCAGTATGTGGGTACAAGTCAAGTGTTAACAGAAGTGCCAGAGCAGCCTCTGTCAGATCTGTTACACTTTAAGTTCAATGAATACTGGAAGAACTGGGCAGCACCTTTTTACATCCGTAACCAATAACTGAGGTGCTGAGGGAGCAGAAAGCAAATGACACGTGAGCTCTCCAAGGCTCTAGCCTATTATTTGGCCAGTGTTGAAGACAGAATGCTGCATTAGATGGACCATTCAATCTGACCACTGAGCACTCGTGTTCTTCATTCCTGCCTGCCAGAAGAAGATAAGAATCATGCCCTTGGACTATTGCTTTCCTGCATGACAAGAATGGTACCTCTATTGCAGTGATATCCAACCGGCTGAAAAGTGAATTTAGTAAGTCATTACTAACTAAACTTCTACAGGGCTTGGGATTAGTAGGAAACAAACATTCAAAAACATTTGTTCAGTTGCTATTGTTCTATGCTCAAAGCTTAGAAGGACTATACTGTACAGACTGCTGAAGTAGTACTAAATAGTCTACTCTTTTTGACTGGTGGAACATTAAAAATCAGAAAGAACTACTTTAATCTTGTCATTAATTCTTCTCCTGCACACACAACAGATACAGGCTTGTTAAGGAAGAGGGGAAATGTACAGCATTTGATAGCACTTTTACAGAGAGCAGCTCATGTCCACAAGTCAAGATTTTTCTCATAAACATATCCATAGTTTAGCCTAATCTATTAGTGAAGCATATCAGTTCAGTAAAGGCATAGGCCACTATACACATCTCAGGCATTCCATTTTAGTAAAGATGAAACATCTTGGAGAAGTCATCTTTCCATCCACTTTCTCTGTGATGTTTTCAAATATACAAGAGTTCATCATGATCTCTACCCTCTGTCACTTAAAAAAATCAATCCACACTTTGAAAATGTACAATACAGGCATGGTTTTGCTCTATTACCTTATTGCTCAGAAGATCTGTGGAATTAACTGCAGAAGTACAGGCAATATAAATCAGTATTTAAATTATATATTACATGTTTATTATGGGTGCAAATTTAAAAAATTTACATTTAATGAAAATTCAGAAGTATTTACAATTTTTGTAAGATAAACTTGTATGCTCTAATTTACAGTCTGACGTAGTAACAATTCATAAAAATTCAGATCCTTTAGAGTTGTGTTTACAAATTAGTTTTCTTAGGAGGCAGCTACAAAGGATAGTGCTGTATACACAAGCAAGAACCAGCTTGCTACATACTTTTCTTTCATATCAGATAGCTACATGTACTTTTTACATTGTTTTTGAATTTCTTTACAAAATGTCTATATAAACTTGTATGGCTTCAAAATTGTAACCTGCACCCAATGCAAATGTATGAAAAACACCTGAATGAAGGCTAATTTAAAAGTGCTGAAACATTAACTACTTCATTTAACTTAGAAATTAATGTAATACTTGATTAAAAATAGCAATAATAAGTTTGGGTTTTCATTAATAAAGTGTTGTTCTGTTAATCAGTTCGATTGTAAAGCAGGTTACAATTAGAATTCCAGTAAAAGGACTGTACCATTTTATGGGTTATAAATTTACCTTTAGTAAGATTAGCAAATTAGGAGCCAAATATACTCTTCCAATCAAATCTACAGTACAGTATGTTCTTAATAATAACAATAAAATGCTCACCTGCAAAAGTGTCTAATCTACACTGAAATTAACGCATCCTCTACAAAGGCATAATTTCTTGTAAAGTTTCAGCAGTCCAATTCATTACTGACTTTGCATTAATTAACACAAGCATGTTTTACTGTTTTAATAGAGAATTTGAAATAGACATTAGTATGCTAAATATTCATTTGAAATTCCCATATGCAGGTTATTGAATTATTTTGTCCCTATGCTTATGATTTCAGCATTAAAAAAAAACAACAACTTGGTAATACAAATACATAGAAGATTTTCTAAATTAGTGACTTGCTTTAAAAAATTGTTACTAATGTGTCACATCCCCATGCTTAGGCTGTAGCAAGCAGATTAAAATGACAATACAAATATCAAAATTGGTAGTTACAAAAAAAAAAAATGAACACATGGTAGGATTTGTCATCCTGCTGCCATAAAATACCCTTTTAAAATGCCTCCTGAAGTACTATATGTACATTCACATCACACATCCCCAAAAGCACTCAAGGTCTGAAGACTTATAGCCAAAGTGAAGGGTAACGCTGTTTGCTTTTACAAGTTTGTTTTTCCTACCTTCACTGATTTTTCAGATTCTCCTCTTTGGTGACATTAAAGTTACTTAATGAAAGTTTCCAAGTCCTGCATGATGCACCTCCCTTTACTAAAGCCAAATTCTATTGCAATTATTCCACAATGAAGTAATTCAGTATTTTAAACTTCTTTTAAAACTACAGTTTTTGCGTACCTCCCTTCTAAATAAACTGCAGTGAAAACAATTTTTATAAAGTTGTGTGTATAATACAAACACCATGTTTTCTTGATGAAGAGCCAAACTTTGAAAAAGGAAATGAGGCACGTGAGTATCAAATTGGATAGGCACAGGCTTTTTCGAAAGGCACAAATGTTATGCAATTAATATAAAAATAAATTAAATCTACTGCATTAACTCAAACAATTACAAGGCCCAAAAAATTTACTAACTGCAGAAGTAAATATCTGCTGTGTTTTGCAATTTGTAACAGATTGCACTTAGTTTAAAAAGCCCCTATATGAAACAACTTACATTTTAATAAGATATGATACATGGCCATCAAGTTACTTTTATAAATCTCTAACTCAGCTGGTCTTGTGCCATGAATGGATAGAAGAATTACACGAGACTTAGCTTCTGCTATCTTTATCAAATGTCAATTAAAAGCTGGCAATTAAAGAATCTGAAAAATGAGTATTACTTATGAAGAGCTCAAAATATTTCTTAGTTGCTTTCCTACATTTAAGGTTTAATGTTTACAGTACAATATAAAATTTCATACTTTCATTACAACTGTGGATTACTATTTTGACTTTATCTATATAAAGTTACTAAATTTTCAACAAATTTTCCCAAGTATTGCAGTTGATCATTTACAGACAGTGTTGAAGTTAACTTCAGTGCTATTGTAAAGTAATAAAAAGTTTTCAAAATTACTTTTAAAAGTGCATTTACTTTCTGTAGTTTAGCCTCAAAATAGGTCAACATTTTGGAAAAATTAATGCATGTTAAAATAGTGTTTGAAAACTAGAGAGGGCAGAGTGGGTTTCTTGCACTCCTGATCTGACGACTTTCACAGGTACATCAACAGTCTGCCATATACCGTCCTGAAAAACAAAAGTAAGATTTTGCAATCAGTAGATAAACCAGATTTTGTCAGTATTTTCCTTGGAGCAGTTTGAGTAACTGTGAAAAAACAAGCCCACTTGTCAGAAATGTTTCAATAAAGAGTAACTGTTTACACATCACTCATTTAACAATTTTGTATTTTAGAATTTAACACTAGAGAATATATAACATTAATTTGAATATATAAGCACATCAGTGTCTTACCAGTGGCAAATCTCTTTTTAAGAAGCGAAAGCCGATAGCCAGTGCCTACAAGCTCCACATCTACTCCTGAAAGGGTGCTTCCTTCACTGATGAATTGCACTGCAAGTGTTGCTGGTTTACTGGGTCCTCCTGAAAGCTCAAATTTTGCCCTGAGGGATCCAGAACCTATAAAAACAACAAAACTGAAAAACTGATTGTTTTCCAAGAACAAAATTATCTGTCCAAATTTTTTAGCAGTCAGATGTGAAACTAACATGGTGACCTTTGAGATCTGTTCCCAGTGGCAGTCCTACACAAACTTTCAAAGGAGGTAAGAGTCCAAGTCTGGTTTTTTGCAATACTCTGTTTAAGACTATGACCAGTGAATGATTTAAAGAGAAACAATATAAATTTCTGCAAGATTATACAAAATCTGTGTATCAGACAGCCTGGTAATCACTTACTCCTTGTCTGATTGGTCCGTATAATCATTTAGGCTTGCTGGTCTCTAAGTACTTAATACCATCTATCTTGTGGTAGATTGTATCTGATGGATAGATAGGTAGATACTATCTGCTTTTCACTAGCAGATTTGAAATTAGATCAGAACACTTAAAAGTTGTCATGATCTGTCTGGATGAAAGTACATGAACAAAACCATTGGAAGAAATGAAGTTCTACGGTAACGTAGAGAAATTACTGTGTTTCTATTAAAGACAAGGTCTGATTAAATACTTCTCACAAATTTCAGTTGATTTTTTCACAGACAGTGGTGACTATTATAAAGCAGTAATAGTTCAATATTACTTTAAGTACATTTCTGAAGGCAATGAAAGGCATTTTTAAAATCTCCACACTGCTACTAGTTTCTAGTTTTTAAACAAGTCTTTTCTTGTTCTTGCAAAGTGTGCTGGGAAAATGAGATTTAAATAATTTTTAATGGAATAATTTTTCTTTAAAACAGCTTGCTATTCCTATTAATAAGAATTGCTAAATGACAGGAAAAGTTAGTAACTGAAATGTTACTGAGGTAAAAGCAGGAACTAAAAGAATTGTTGTTCATGAGAAATTTAACTTAAGATCAATTTCATTTCTTCAGTAGATCTGCTTTTTTTCTGTAAACTGAAAATTCTTTCCACTCTGAGAACTCATATATTCAAGTTTGAAAGTTTGTTCTGTGTTTTATCTCTCTCCAACTGAAAGATCACATAATGTGTTGGACCATAAAAAAACCCCAAAAATTTTATCATGCTGTCCACTAGGAAAAAAGACTTTAAGACACTTGCCCTGACATTGACACTGTTTGTGCAACTTCTCCCTTTAAATGCAGTACCAACACAATATTACTTCCTCCTGAACTGAGGGTACTATATGTGTTTATACTCAAAGAAAAGGGGAGGAAAAATGGTGGGAAGAGAAGGACAATAGCAGAAGCAGTGGGATATGTGCAAGTCTGCTGTCAACACACAAGATGCAAACTGTATCACCAGCAGCCAATTTTATTCTGCTCTGCATAAAAGCAGCATAGGTGTACAGTTCCTCTTCCTCTGGCCGTGTTTGTGTTTATGATTTCTTCTTTTAAAAGAAGCCACAGAGTTTGGAAAAAGAGAGGGGGAAAAAAAAAAAAGAGGGCTATTCCTATCTGCTTATAATGGAATACTGATAGCAAAGAACTGTGAGGTCAATGAAGGACAAAGTATACCAGACTAGAGTAATCACCTCTCTCCAATAAAATTATTTCTGATTTTGTCTGAATGATAACCACAACTTTGCAGCCTTTGCAGGAATAGAAGTTGTCTTCCCTTTTCCTGCTTGTGGTTTCTATATGAAACGAGTCACATTTACAGGCATATCTGTGATTTCACTATGCTCTCATTAAATTCTTAACAGGACTAAAGGCCTTTCCTTTACATTAGCAATTCTTTTCTCCACAGAGGCTGTGAGGATGAGATGCTTCCCTTTGGCTCCTGTACTACTTCAGAAGAATATTGCACCTAAAGAGACTGCAACAGTCAGGACATCAACTAGAGCTCAGAGAAATGCATCAAGCAGAGGACAACTACTGGTACCTTATGCAATATTGCATAAATTACCACTCTAAGCAGATATGCATAGATTAATTTTTTTTCCTGGAGTCATTATGGTCAAAACCAAGACTCAGAATGTTGGTCAAGAATCATCTGTCTAAGCACAGGATTTTTTGGTTGTTTTTTTTTTAACCCCCAGTTCTTCCACTTACCTCCTTCTAATGTATTTAAATTATCCATGTGGGGAAAGACACAGGTATTAAACCTGTTTTCATTTGAGTAACTGCTCTCTTCCAGATAGTATGAATGCAATAATTTCCTATCCCATCTAAAACTTTATTTTAGAGCTACTAACTGCTTTCAGGGTACTTCATAATTTTCCCTTGTTTAGCTAATAATTAAATTTGTATTTTGGTATCTCACTCATAACTGAATCTCTCAGGAGGCAAATAATTGAGAAGGTACACTAGTACATAAGATACAGCATAAGATGTGTAAACAGGCATCAGAGGGCATAGAGGCTAGAATTATCACCTTTTTACTGTTAAAAAATTATTTTCTGTACAAGAAAGAAAAAAGAGTTCAAATGAGTTCAACTTGCCTCCATTCTCAGACTTCTCTGAAATGCTAGATATTTTCCAATATGCTTTCATCTGGTCTGCACTCCTGTAAGAGAATGGTAGATTAGTTATAAGCACCTGTTTTAGAACTTTATTTCCCTTGATTTACACTGGTACACTACAGACATCTCTAAACGGAAGGCTATAAAAATATTTGCGCATTTTAAGATAAGTCTGTGGAAAATTACTGAAGGAAAAGGAGAAAAGAGAAGGGCATGTATGCATCATCCAGAGCAGCGAGCTCAGAAGAACACACTTCCTTATATGTTTTATACAGTACTTTTTTACACATTTAACACTGCCCTATGTCCCCCACTATGGCTCCAAAATTCAAAACCCTCTGTAGTCTTAATGGGTAAGTTACTCTGGAAGCAGTCTGGAAGCTATGCCTTGATGCTTCATGATGATGGTAGAATGGGGAGCAATGTTGACTGTTCTCCCCTAAGTGAGAGTCCTGAAAGCATGAATTTTATTCCATTTCCATTAAAGTCAAACTAATTGGTGTAAGTGGCACACCGTTCAAGCTAACTTCAGACAGTGTAAAGGGGCAGAAAAGGGCACCAAGACTGTCTAAGCTGACAGGGCATTTTAACTCTGGGAGTACTTCCTAGCACTTGCATCAAAGGAAAGACAACAACTTAATGCTGTGAGCAGCATTAAGTGCTGATAGGTTCGAAATGGCTCTTGGCATTAATATAGCAGGATTGAAATGTTCACACAAGTAGCACAAATGGTAGCATTTACTCACAAGAGGTCAAGCTATAAAGTATTTTTTTCTTAAAAAAGACCAAAACCCCACCACCCAAACCACTAGACTGAACAACAGGTAGTACATCACAAATACTAGACCTGCCTGGGACATAACTGAGGTTTGGTTTGGTTTTTATTTTGGTCAACTTGCCAGGCTCAAAATTCTGGGGTTTGGAAGTTGCCTAGGTGAATTCACTAATGCAACTGTCCCTAAGTCTTCCCAGGGTGTTCTGGGTGGGTGTTCCTGCTCTCACTCAGACTGCATTACAGAGGGTTTGTGGAAGAAGCCTGGGCAAAGAGAATGGCTTGAACAGCGTAATCATGTTGTTCAGGTCGAATACTGAACATGTTCAGAAAAAGCTTAAGATAGGGTTAAAAGTATTGCTGCCTTGACTTGCCTTGCTGCCAAGTCAAGAATCAATCAGTCCTGTAAAGATTTTTTTCCACTTAAAATGGTACTCCTTTAGTACACTGCCCAAAAAACACCTGTAACTGTGTATTGCCTTCAGAAACATCAGAATCTACAGAATTAATGCATCATGTTTATTTTTCTTTTAAGCCTTGCTTTGTAAGGTAAACTGATCTATAAGAAACAAGGTTAACAAAGTCTAACTTCCTTCAACTTGATATGCTTTGGCTTCTTCATGTTAAAAAACCCTCGTGGGAATACAGTCCATGATTTAGTACAGCTGGGCAAGTATGTACATGCTGCACAGCCACAGTGATTGAATCTGCTCACCTTTTGCTCCAGGGCTGTACTACTGTTTCTAGTTCCACCACCCTCTGCTTGTTTCCACAAACTTCTAGTAATATAATTTCCCAATATCTATGTCACACTTTCAAGTGCTACGGTAAATGCAGGAGGCTTGTAAATGCAAGTGTCATCTGCATGACACTTGAATTGAGAGACAATGCTACTTGGCTTATGGAGAGCTCCTCCCTTACTGAGGTTTGTTTTAAAACTATTTCCATTAGAAGCTAATTTTTAAGCTAGAACAATCAGGAAATCTTTTAAAACTGCATTTCTGCTACTTTTTCTATATAATCTCCATACATGAATATATTTTTATATGCGCACACATAAAATGTTTTTTAATCATTTCAAATTACTGTATTAAAATTGTCTATTCTATCTACTGGCCAAAAGAAAGCAAACATTGGAAATTTCATAAAGCCTTGTATTATTACACAGTCAGGATGGGTACTTCTGGCCTCATTTTATGTGAATAGACTGCACATGATCTGTTTCAGACCACAAAGTATCTAGACATCTGATACTACACATTTTGCTATTTCTTCCTGTGAAATTTTTCAGGCTATGATGCTAAAGAACACACTGACATGAATCTGAAAAAATACTCAAAAGTATTAATATTACCATTTTGCAGGTGGAAGTGACTGCATGTTTATTACTCCTCCATCTACTGGTACCACAACCTGAACATTAGACAGCATACTAGGCACATTCATAGACTCTGGATTGTATTTATAATCCACTCTCACGTCAGTAGTGCTAGCATCACATTTCCAGTAAGTTGCAAGATTCAAGGGAGTGGACTGTATCCCATTTGAAGATACCTGTAAAAGAATAAACCATTGAAAGCAACTTAATTAAAATATCCACCTTTTTGGGCACAATTAGGGGATGATGGTAATGAATGTAAGTCTCAGGGCTGATAAAATATCAAGAGAACACTTGATCCCTGAGTCTTTAATCACAGAATTTTGAAGACTGCTACCTAAAGGAATTCCTGTTATTTTAATTTTAAATTAAAATAGTTTAAACTCCCACTTGCCTATGAGGCTCTTTCCTGCTGTGACTTCTATAAACTTTTGTAAGCTTTGTTTTTGTTGTGTTCTGCCTTACACAAGAAGCATGCTTGCAGCAAAATTACGTCATCCTCAGCAGCTGTGTGCTGTGCCAATTCAGCTGCCCAACCAGCCAGCAGCAGAGAACACCACCTGTCACAATGGGACAGGCAGCCAGCAGAACAGTTGTTACCTCTTCAAAGCATTATTTTCCTGCTGCAGGAAGGTTGAATGCTGCTTCTGTAGCTGAGCTTGTTCTACTGCCCTGATGCATCTCAACCACCTTCTCAATCCACTTGAGGAACTCCCCATGTCCCGGTGCACATTCTTGCCTTTGTCTGTCAGCCCAAAGATTTTTCTATCTTTCCGGGCTTCCACATGCCAATGCATCTTTTATTACAAGAAGAACACACAGTACTCATTTCAACAAACTGAATGTTTTTTTCCTTTCATCTTTCTCAGTAATTTTGTGTGCCTAACATGCTTCCTGCAGATTCAGTATGCCAAGATTTTAACGCCTACTAGGCAGAGGTGGAAACTACAGTGATAGGAATAGCTGGATTTGCAACTAATTTTCAGGGGTTATGTGTAGACAGAGAGTTGTCTGTGATGTTTGGATATTTCAGTGTAGGCCTAGCAAACCCCTGTTCTCTCTCTGAGGTGAGTCTGTCTTGAATATTCATGAAGACTTTTTATTAACAGCCAGAACATCACCTCACTGATTCACAGAATGGCTGAGGTGGACAGAGACCTCCTGGAGGCTGTCTGGTCCAGCCCTCCAGCTCATGCAGGGCCACCTCTAGCAGGCTGCCTAACCTACAGACAACTTTGGAACATTTGCAAGAACACAGAATCCACCACCCCTCCAGGCAACCTGTGCCCAGTGCACAGCCACTGTCACAGGACAAAAGTGTTTCTGGATGTTCAGAGGGAATCTCCTGTGATTCAGTGTCCATTGGCTCTTCTGTCACTGGACACCAGTGAAAACAGCCTGGCTCTGTCCTCTGTGTGCCCTGTCTCAGGTATTTATACATATTGATGAGACTTCCCTGAACTTTCCCTTCTCCAGGCTTAGGAGTCCGAACTCTCTGAGCCTGTCCTCATGGGACAGATACTCCAATCCCACCATCATCTTCGTGGCCCTTTGCTGATCTCTATCCATTCTCACTTGTAAGGAACAATCTAGAACTGAACACAGAACTCCAGGTGTGGTGTCACACAGTGTAGAGGGGAAGGATCCCCTCCCTTGATGTACTAGCAATACTTTGCCTAATGCAGCTCAGGAAACCATCCAGACCATCTATTGCCTTTGCAGCAAGAGCACTTTGTTTGGCTCATGTTCAACATGGTATCCTCCAGGATCTCCAGGTCCTTTTCTGCTGAGCTCATGTCCAGCTGGTGACGCCCCAGGCACACTTCTTGTTGAACTTCATGTCATTCCTCTCAGCCCTTTTCTGCAGCCTGTTGAGCTCCCTTAGGAGGGCAAGATGACCCTCTGGTTTATGCAGAGAGCCATCCCCATTTGGTATCATGAGCAAACTTGCAAAGAGTCCCATCATTCAAATCATTAATGAAGCTAATAAACTGTAAAATCAATGTGTCCCCTGGGGGTCAGTTCATCTCAGTGTCTGCTCATCCAGCCTGTTCTTCACCAGCTTCTCTACACAGATTCTGTGGTAGATGGTGTTGAAAGCCCTCCTGAAGTCTGAGCAGACTATACCTACTACTCTGTCCTCATCCACAGGGGCAGTCATGTCATCATAAAAGTTTGTCAGCTTGGTCAAGCATGACTTTCACTCAGTAAATCCATTCTCTAACTACTCCCATTCTATTATATGGTGAGAAATCAGAAAATCATACATTCTCAGATAGACTCACAGGACAGAGTGGATTGGAAGAGACCTTAAAGATCATATAGTTCCAACCCACCTTCATCATGGGCACAGACAACTTTCACTAGACCAGGCTGCTCAGAGCCCTACCCAATCTGGCCTTGAACACTGCCAGGGATGGATGGGGCATCCACAACTTCTCTGGGCAGCCTGTGCCAGTGATTCACCACCCTCTGAGGAAAGAATTTTTTCATAATATCTAATCTAAACCTACTCTCCTTCAACTGCA
The DNA here is from genome assembly GCA_024500445.1 of Entomyzon cyanotis. Taxonomy (NCBI): domain Eukaryota; kingdom Metazoa; phylum Chordata; class Aves; order Passeriformes; family Meliphagidae; genus Entomyzon; species Entomyzon cyanotis. Next base: position 27,065,991 of record JAKEPQ010001021.1, on the reverse strand, counting down.
AACCATTACGATGTATTAAAATTCACCACCTACAGCATCCAAAACTTAGGCAATTGCAAAGTCAAAGGCACTACAAGTACAAACTACAACAAGCCCCCACCAAATCTCTAAAAGCAAATCTGACTTTGCTGACAAATACCAAAAAATGCAGTGTCTGAAGCTTGCATGCAGAATTTGGACTGATGCATCAGCAAGCTGAAACAAGCCCTGCGTCTTAGGGATGACATGAAGCATAGCAGAAATGTACTAAGCCTGGGCAGAGTCTACGCATTGAAAGCATGCAGAACTGGCCTAGAGGAGGGATGGCAGTTCATCAGTTCAATTATTCTTTTAATTTCTGGGTAGACATCAGATCTGCTGGAATTCCTTAGAAATTCCAAAAGGAAAAAAGTGTTTACCTGATACTTTAAAACATCCACATTGTAATAGGATGCAGATGGGTTCTGCTCTGATAATTTCTTGAGGTAGACAGTTATAGCTTGCATGTTCATCCAAAAATCCTTAGTACTGGAGTCACTTTGTGACTGATCACTACAAAGAAAGATCACTAATTAGGGATGAAGAATTACACCATTCATACAATAATACTATACATTTCAACTTTTTTTTTTTTTTTTTGCAAAATACGCTTTTTCAGTATAATGCACATTGTCAGATACAGCTCTGGTAATATTTCAGTTATAAACTGTCATGTCAAACAGTAATTAAACTTAATTTTGTATGAATCATTCACTGCAAAAAGCATTCATTAACAAAATGAAATTAAATACAAAAGAATAGGTACATATGGTTTGACTCATTATTACAGTAATTAAACAATTACAGCAATTAAAAGCATTTAACTTAGTGTTCAAATAATTCTCCAATAAATGAAATGGAAACTGCTCAGCTGAAACATGTTTCTGCTAAAAAATTCCAGCTTTTCTATTAAAAAAACCCCCAACAATATCTCCAAGTGTGACTTCAACAATTATCCTACTCTATCAGCAACGTTTTTTATTTACAAATTCTTCCAAGCATGCTGCTACACATCTGAGAGACAGGTATGCAAAGAATCTGATTAGTGTAATGATTCAGCTTTAAAATACACTAGTAGAAGGCAAATGAGAGTACATGAATATTCTACTACTTGTTTTCTATTTAAGGGTAATGTTTCATCAGGTAGTTACTACTGTATAAAGAAAAAAATTATAAAATGCATATAAAAACACAGACACATTTACAAATTATTTTTTATGGCTCCTGTTATACTCAGTCCAAGTTTCAAGTCCAGTAATCACTGATATTTTTAATAGTGACAATGGAGAAAACTAAGCTGAACAACAACAATTCAGAAAATTAAACTATGTGTAATTAAATCAACCAGACTGCGAAGAATTCTGATTTACATACACAACAACTCATACTCTACAAATTACGTTTAAATGTTACTTTACAACTATGTTAAAAAAAAAATACAAAACCTGTATACAAGTTGTGCATTTGGAAGAATCTGCTCTAGTTTGCTTGTGTTTTTCACCCTGAAGCAGAGCACAGCAGGAGATGGGTTGCTGGTGAAGACTTTAATAATCCCACTTGGGAATGATATTGTCATATCACCAGTAATCTTCACAATACATCTACAAGAGAATAAAAAAATCAGCTTCTTTGTGACTCATTTACTGCCTAGTTTTAATACTAATTTTAAAGCAACCACTGTATTTTCACAATCTGATGAACTGAATTAAAAAGAAATTCAGTCTCAAATGAGGGTAATGTGACAATGTAATGTCACTTTCAACTTGAAGCAAGATGAAATAAGAAAGAAAAAACTTTAACTGCTTAAGCATACAGTAGTCTTGGATATTTTTCAGACTTTGAAAACATGGCACAACTATGCCTAGGCAAGGCCTAAGTAGCATAGTAATGGATGTGACAGGGAATGAAGTGCTTTCAGCTGCCCAAAATTACATGTGCACCTACCTGACAACGATAAAAAATCCTTGTCATTCTCAGTGCTTTCACTGAAAACATTTTTGTAAGGCAGGTATGTATGAACTCCTGGCAGGATGCAGGCCCTTACAATAACATACTGTAACATACTGCTGTCATTTATACCCAGGGAAAAAAACCCCCTTTGAATCCCCCTTCTAATGCATACACATTCCCCCCCACAGTATGAAAAGTAGGCCCAGTGTCTTTTCTTATTGTAACTCATTACATTCAACACAATTCACTATTTAACTAACTTTGTGGGATCTGCTCCTTTAAAGTAGGCGTTAACAGATTCAGTAAGGGCTACTGCAACAGGCAAGGTGTCCTGGTTTCCAAGGCTGACGGGGCTGGGACCACGTGAAACACCTAGAATACATACAGTGTGTAGATTTAATTTTCAAAAAGCTTAGTGATAGATTTCAGAAATGGTTGACTACATCTGTAATTTTCAAAAGAGCTTACACCAGGTTCATAGTACCATCTGAAATATTACTTGAAAAGTGTGTAGAAATACATAAACATAGTACAGTACAATCACACCACCAAAACGCTGCTTAGCAGCCTAAGAACACTGGCCTATTGGCAGGACATTATGTACACAGACACAAGGAAATACATATGAGACAGAGAACAGTGCATTAAAATGGCTACTGGTGGGGGGGAAGTCTACAGATACAAAGGAAATTGACTGGAATGCTTTAAAAAAATCCCTACTGTATGCTTTTTGTATGGAAAAATGTATGATAAAATGGTCACAGAAATATGAAGAATTCATTTACAGTAACAATGAACTCAAATGCAAATTCATCAACAATACCCCACATAAGTGAATCACTGAACATTTCTTTTAACTTTTTCAGTCAACAAAAATTGCAATTCCCAAGCAAAAAATGTAGAAGTCTTCACTTGTTGCTTGTGCAAACATAACACAGAGCTATAAAAATCAACTAAGGCCTCATGCTAAGACTTTCTGAAGTCTTACAATTGAATTATACAATTGAAGTATACAATTCAGGTTGTCATTTCACTTTTCACAGGTTTTCTACGTGTGTATGGAATATAAAAAAATACTGTAAGTTTCTTCTTTTTTTTCTTAGTGCAGCAGTGTAGTAGACAAGATCTTACTATGTTTTTTTGCAGCACTGCAGAAATGGTCTGTATCACATAATATTTGCTATCACAAAGGACACACGGTCTTCATCTTTTCATAAGCAAACTGAGAAATTTCTCTTTCATACCGTAAAGCAGAGACAAAATGCTTCTGTATAATACTGCTCATGGCAAATGTAACCTATTTACTCTAAATGATTGTCCTTTCTGAGCTCTTTCAGAAGCAAAAAGGAAGTTGGAGCCTTGTTCTTCACAAAGAGACTAACATCTCATATTAGACATTACATTAAGAGATAAGTGAATGAAGTAGATAGAGAAAAAGTGCAAAAGACAGGAGCTGGTTTAATTCTGCTACCTCATACCTCACTCTCCATTTCAACTTCTCACATAAGGTAGTAAAATGTTCAGAATTCTTCTCAGTACCATGAGAACATTTGTGCAACCCTTGGGCATCCTTAGATCCAAAAGATCTAGTCACAAGTGTTGAAAACCAAAAATTCTTAGATTAACTAATTACTAAAATTTCGGCTACAAACCACTGATTTACTTGATTTTTTTCAGTAGGTTGTTTCTCTTTATTCTTTCAGACAATACATGGACCACGATTCCAAAGCTTTTTCTCTCCCTGTAAACTACCAACAAAAGCTGTGGTTCTTAATAGTCTCAGGAATCCAAATATCACTATTTCAAGAGGCAAATGTGCAACACAATAATGAGTTATCAATTACTAGAAATTCTGTTTGGTGAAATACTGAACTCCAGAATTATTCTTCACTAAAGCAGAAGTGTTCACTCAATGAATGTGGCACTACAGTTGCCAAGCTGTTGTACTGTCTTTTCCTGCAATTTACTAAGGAACAAGAGCAGACAGGACTACCTTGTATACAGGTGTACCAGTTGTTTTAAAATCTTTTACCTAATGGCCTTATGTACAGTTTATATCAATATTTGAAAAATTATACAGAGTAATGCAAATATATTCATTATATTCTATTGGTAAAAGAAAAATACTGTTTTCTTGACTGAAGAGTAGAATTTATTAGAAATAATAACATTATGTTCACTTTTTTAGGGAACACCAAAGCAAATACATATATATATATTTCTCTGAACCTATTTGGGGAACTACAGATCAGATCTCCTCTCGTTTGCTCTGCTCCTACTGTTCATCACCCTTTGACTCACAAGTCTATGCATTCTCCTAGAAACCAATGAATTGGAAAATAAAGAAATTACTATACATTCAACAAGGCCCAGGGCCAGGTCCTGCCCTTGGGTCACAACAACCCCAGGCAGTGCCACAGGCTGGGGCAGAGTGGCTGGAAAGCTGCCCACAGGAAAAGGACCTGGGGGTGCTGCTGACAGCAGCTGAACATGAGCCAGGGTGTGCCCAGGTGGCCAAGAAGGCCAATGGCATCCTGGCCTGGATCAGCAACAGTGTGGCCAGCAGGACCAGGGCAGGGATTGTCCCCCTGGACTCAGCAATGGTGAGGCCACACCTTGAATGCTGTGTCCTGTTTTGGGCCCTCAGTTAAGGGAAGACATTGAGGTGCTGGAGTGAGTCCAGAGAATGGCAATGGAGCTGGGGAAGGGTCTAGAGAGTAAGTCATATGAGAAACAGCTACAGGAGCTCAAACTATTTAGCCTGGACAAAAGAAGGCTTTGTGAGGGGGGCCTTACCAGTCTCTACAACCTTGTGAAAGGAGGGTGAAGCCAAAACAGGGGACAGTATCTTCTCCCAGGCAACCAGCGATAGGAAAAGAGTAAACAGCCTCAAGCTGTGCCAGGGGAGGTTCAGGTTGGACAACAGGAAGAATTTCTTCACTTAGAATGGGCTGCCCAGGGAGGCAGTAATCACCATCCCTGGAGGTGTTCAAGAAATGACTGGAGTGCTTAGTGCTATGGTTTCGTTAACAAGGTGGTGATCAGTTGAAGGTTGGACTTGATGATTGTGGAGTTCTTTTCCCAATCTTCATGATTCTGTCATTCTATCATATGAAATAAACGTAACCACTTAACCTGACATTGGAAGTCATAATTTTTTTGCCTTGCTGCTGAAAGCAAAATTCAATATATGACGCAACATTCAGCTTCAGTTTTTTCTGTATCTGCTGTGAAGTCTCAGATTGAAAGGACGTAACAGAGCCACACGAAGCTGTCCTCACTGCATCTCAGGCTGCAGCCCAGATCAGGGTTCCAGTTCTAGCACCTTTGGCAGTGATGGCAAAGCTGCCTTAAATGCCCTGCCACCTGCCTCAGCCTGACCACCACCACCACCCCCTGAGCTGTGCTGACACAAGAGCTAGTGACATAACCATGCAAATGGTTGCAATGAAACACTCAAGATACAGACCAAAACTGCAGAACAAAAGACTGCATCATTGGTCATAAAAAGGGCAGATGAATAAAGCTGATCAAATGGTTTTAACTCAGTTTAGGAACAAAGATCCAGACAATTTTAGTATTGGCCAAACACCTGTCATGAAAATAAAATTTATTAAAAAACCCCCCAACCTTTATTATATCTGTCTTCTAAGATTTGTACTATATGTAAATATAGAAACATTTTTATTGACTTGTGTTAGGAGAATAAGGATTATGGAATAAAAATATATTCACTCTATCTGAATGGAAGTAGTAATGACAAACTGAAGAAGCAAGGCCAAGTTTCAGCTTTTTTATGAAGCAAGGAAGTGGATAGACAGAAGGTAACATTATATAAAAGTGGTTATATCAAGTTTTGGTGGTTTCAGCAACATACAACTTGTTATGTAGTTGAGATTTCAAGCAACTTGTTCTTGCTGTTGTATTTGGAATGGAGTGATATTTACGTGAACTCAGTCTAGTGAAAAGCAGTAGAAGAAGGCTTATTGTTGTAATTTTTCTTTATATATGGTAAAAGCCCGTATGTGATTGGACAGTGGTCACTCACCCCCGGGGTGATTGGTTGAAATTTTATAACACTTGATTTTAAACATGCTCTATCCTGAATTAAAACATATCAGGAAAAACAGCAGGTGTTAAATCATTATCTCATTGTTTGCATATTTTGCATGGGAAACAAAAGGTTCTCAAGAAAAGGCCTGTGTAGCCACAACTTGTATGTGCAAGATACCAGAAATATCTGGAGAAACTTGTTTCAAAATAACCCCAATTTTATTAAATATAGTAGATTACGATGATTAGTTAAGACATAAATGTGCTTTGAGTACAATACCTGGTGTTGTCTCACAAAGCTTTTCAATTGGAGGAAGATTTCGAATCAAAACATCATCGTCTATTACATTTAAATGAAACAAAACATTGCAAGAACACAAAATATTTCAAGCAAAAATAGATGTAATAAATTAATATTTTAAAAAATATTTTGCAAATTAAATTAAGGCTAAAGCATAAAAAACCATTCAATTATGTGTGCCTTAAAATTCACTTGGAAAAAAGATAATAAGAATGAATTCTCCATTATTCAGAACAAATGGGGTAAGGGGAACACTGGATTGAGCAAAAGTCAAAAGAATACAGACCGTATTGCATATATCCTCATGACAAAAGTATTTCACCTTTGTCCACTGCCCTTCCCATTTTCCCCGGATTATTTAATTCATACAATCAGTGCAAATGGAACTGGCCTTATTTATTTTTCCTAGGCTGGAATAATAACCACATCAAACCTCAGCATAAGCGCACACCTCCTTACCTCCTGCCTCACCTCATGCTTTCACTCTGCCACCATTTCCAACAACATATGCATATATCCCCAGAGCTGGGGACATTGATGCTCTTGCCACCAATTTTTCTTTCCTCAACACCAGAGCTGAGACCTGAAGATGTGAGCCTGGATAGACTCTGGCAACCAAAATACCAGCTGTGTTTCTGTGATGCTTCTCAGCATTTGTGAAACTGGTGGACACTGAACTCTAGGAGCTAAGCTTGGGTAGAACTTAGTAGCTTTGCTTCTGCACAGGGTGGAAACAACCGTACTGCAGAACTCCTACTAGATGCTGCACAAATGCTCTTCTGAGCTGCTGAGCCTGAGTGAGGAATCCTTGGCATCAATAACAGTTGCAGATAATTGAATGATAACTCTACAGCTTGATATAACTTGTGACTAAAGTCGTAGTCGTGTTCAGGAATTAAACAATTCAATTCTTTTAAACAAGTTAAAATGTCTTAAGCCCTACCCTCCCCAAAACAACAAAAAACCCCAACTAACTAAAAAAAACTGAAGGTCTCCTTTTGATTTGTTATAATCAAATATCAAAACAGAAGGACCTTCATTTAGGAACAAGAGAAAACTGTCTGAAATTAGTGGCAACACATGAAGATTGATTTGCTTTTCTTCTTTAATTGTTTTGCTTTCACTGAACACCTGTTTAGCTTATATGCTTAACTAACTCGAAGAAAAAGATGCATTCGATTTATTTTTTTGGAAACTGCAATTATGGAACAACAAACAAAAAAGAACATAAAAGAACTCATTCTGTGAACATTTGTATTAATTCAAGTATTTCAGTACCCGTAAGAATTTCTGCACCTATACAATAACATCTTCGAACAAATATAAGATAACATGTTGTACTTGATGGATATACAAGCATACCAAATAAAAACTCACAGAATGTTAATTGTGAATAATATTTACCTAAAGAATATGCCATAGTTGCATCTATGGTCTAATCTAATTTAATCCACTTTTCTGTGTCTCAGTAATTTACAAGTAGGTATTGCAAAGGATGTTGAAGTACCTGGACTCACATATGAAACAACCAACTCCAACAAAAGGTTCTCATAACAGGTGCAACCTAGTGGCAAAGTTATCTTATTTCTAAAGTAAGATAAAATGGTTAACTAAACTTACCAACTGTAGGTGTGTTTGCTGCACTGAGGGAAGCAGAAGAGGATATAGAGGAAATGCTCTCTGCACGTGCCAAAGGAGCTGCTGGAGGTGGACTTGAGTTAGAGGTCAATGGAGGGCTGAATGGCCTAGGCTGAACAAAAGAGATTACAAGAATATAACACAATGGGGTTTTAAAGAGATTTAAAAAACCATTGTAAATAGAAAAAGTTCTTATTTCATGCCCAAATCAATTTAATAATGTTTCTCAACATAGCTTCTTTGATGTTAATCTACCATAGCTTTTAGTGTAAAACAGAGAACCTGCATTTTCCATTGGAATAAATTCCATTATTTCATAGATTATAATTTTTGTTTGATAGAGTAGTCAAGTCTAATACATTTGATTATGCAGCAGCCTGTCAATAACAGTAATACAACTCAGTATCAGAAACTAAGACTACAGCCCTGTGTAGATGTGGCAAACTTGGTGTTAGAGAGCTAAAGCAGAGCTACTAATAAACTGGAAGTGAGAGCAACAGAGGGCAACTAAAACAGTTGTGACTGGAGGATAGGAGTAGAGAGGAACAGGTTATAGGACCAGGGTTCTTTCAGCCCAAAGAACAGAAGCCTAAGAAGGGATTTATTAGCAGTCTCTTACTAGGTAAAAAGGGACACACACAGAAGTCAGAGTCAGCCTCTTCTAAGAAATGCAAGAGCTACACCAAAGAAATTTCAACTGGACTTTGGGAAAAATCCCTTCTTGCAAACTTGTGGTGAAATCCTGGGACAGGATGCCAGATTGGCAGATTGTAAAATCTCCTACTCTGGAGATCTTCAAAATTCAGCATGTGCCTGAATAACCTCATACAGTTTTGAAGTCAGCCCTTTTTTGTGCAGGTTGGCCTAGAGAACTTAAAAGTCTCTTCCATTCTAAATCTCTGGATGGTTTTCGGATATACTTAACTGGTAAAGTATTTAACTAATGATCATGCTGGGATTAACCTATCTGAAAGGTACTGAACCCCCTGAAGCACCATTTTGGCAGGGTAATCGTAGAGTCCCAGAAGAGAAGGGGCTAATGTGTATGTCTGAAACACCAATAGCTGGATGGCTGTGAAGCCAACCAAGGATTGTTGGTAGTAACCGACGATGTTGATAATGATCAAGGACTGTTGGTACTAATAGACAAGGCCTGCTGGTAATAAGGATTGTTTTTAATAACCAAAGACTGTTGATACTAACAGACAAGGTCTGCTGGTAATAACCAAGGATTGTTGGTAAAAACACACTGTGAGAAAGAACAGTGGCTGGAGAAGGGGCCATGCAGTGGCAGGCAGCACTTTTCTGGGACAAACATCCTTGTTCTGGCTCCTGCAGATTAGCACAAGTACAGGTACAGCTCAAGTGTGGGAATGAGGCAGAGAAGAGGGAATGGGCTGTAGGGGGGGACCAAGACCACAAGAACCCTGAAGCCCTCTGACCCAATTCCAGAAAGGTCTGGAAGAATGAACTGTGCATGGTAACTCATTTGCACAGAAAGCGAGAAACTTAGCTCCAGGGTGGGGAAAACACCGCAAAAAAATGTACCCCCAACAAACCTGGGTAATACCTCCAGGACACCTCATCAACTGAACTGACACTGGAACCAGGATCAGTGATCTCTTTTCTCTCTTTCTCTCTCTTGCTTCCTGTTTCATTCATATGTTCCTTTGTCTCCTCCTTTGTTATTCTACCTCTTTATCCAGAACCTGCTGTTGTGTGCATATATAGTAGGTCAGGGACTAACATACCAATTTCCATGCCACGTGCATACTTTAAGAGTAAAGCTTTGTGCGTTTTGTGGACCCTCTCACTTTTGTTGCTCCTTCTGACCACTAGCATTTATGAGTCTTGGGTGTTTCCTTCCCCCTAAGGTTGGGATGTCACAGTAAGTTGATTTTTTCTGGTTCCATTGCACTTGTTGCAGAGTATGTAGCTTTGATTGAGACTACGGGAATTGTAAAAGGAGTTGACATATCATGAAGACAACTGACAACCTTCCACTTGTATCCAGGTAATAGCCAATTTCTAAAGCAACAGTATAAAATGAATGTAGCTTTGTGCAGGATCATAACAGTCTGATCAGAACAGTCCCAGGTAAATTCTTCTATTTAATTACAGAGACATGAAGAACAGATTCCTTGGTCTAAGGGGAATTACTACAATCTGTATTGGAATGAGAAAAGAATTTCAAAATTACCTCTCTTCTGGTCCTCCAGAAAAGCAAAACAGTTTGAAAATGTTTTGTCAGTTTTGTCAAAGTGTGAGATGAGAATTTTGTTTGTAACAAGAATGTGTTGAAAATATCTTGCTACCTTAAAAGACAGGATTGAAAGATGATTTTACCACAGAAACATTTTTCCAAGTCAGTTAAGTCAAGTGAAACCTGAAGAATACTAATATTTACAGAGGAAATCAGGCATGGCCTGGTCTGACAGGCTGTTTGGGTATCTGAATTCTTTACCACATTCCTTATCGGCAGGTGAACCTGCACCGCAGGCAGATGCAGGCAACATGCAACCTCTCACTATCCTGACAGGCAACAGCTGTGATCCTCCACCTCCCTTCTCCACAGACTAGCACCAAATGCAGGGAGAAGTCACAAAGGGCTACTTCAGTCAACATATGACTGAAAAAGACCTACTAAATACCATTTATTTCCCAAAGCTTTGATGATATCCCCTAAATCAAGGGAAGTTTGTTAATAACTTCACTAGTATTTCACATTTGGAAAACTTCTATCTTATGTATACACCATCTTTCATTATCAAGTTAATGATTTGCTCAATTGAAAACACTCAGCTGATACAAAAATTATGTTTTGGACCTTTGTACTTGTGTTAATCATTACTTGTTATAATAAGATAGTTATCATAAACTATTATCATGCCTATCTGGCAATGCTAAAAATCTGCTTATGTGATTCCCTGAACATTGGCTGGAAAGTAACTCCACTGTAACAGTGGAAATGAATGGTGGATCTGAAACCAAGTCAAAATAGCAAATTAAGAAAAAAAAATCAAACCATCAATACATACTATTTCATTAATCCCACTAAGTTTCCCAGTAGGCAGCTTTGGTCTTGAAGCAGGCCTTGGAGGGGGTACAATGGTACCCAAAGAAAGAGGAGTGGTGGGCCTCGCTGAAAGAAAGCAAATTTAAGAAAATAAATATTAGAAAGATCACACTGAACACAAGTATTTATTCACTTTGGTAGAGTAACTGGAAGAGATGCTCCTACTAGAAGTTCCTGTTTTACAAGTGCCATGTTCTAAGATTTACCACACATCATAGTCCTTTTAAAATAGTGCCATGTGATACCCTCAAAAGTGACTCTTAAAATAGCATAACGGGCTTTCTCATTGCTCTCAAGTGATTTTATACCAGCTACTCTCGGAAGCTTGTACGTAAAAAGAATTGTTTTTGCAAATTCAATTATTTAATCTTTCAGATTTCATTGCTGTTTGACATCCCACAAAAATCCATTCCCATTTCTAGAAAAGCAACACTGCATAGTTAAAAGAAAGCAATGCCTTTAAAGGCATAATTTGAATTTCCTTCTTATTTCAAGCTGAATATTTACTTCACTGTCCCAACTGTTATTAACAAGCAGTTTAGTACATTCTAAGTAACAAGTTGAGTTAATTTGAACATCAGTTGAGCAATAATAACAAAAAGGAAAATGAGTCCAAAGCTTGCTTTTTGGAGTCAGTTATTAGCAAAGAGCAGTACAGAATGCATGCTTGGCATACCCTTATTTGTATGAGCACAAGAAGACACTAAACTATAGTCCAGTAGTGCTGAAGATGATGCAGAAGATATTTCAGCAGCAGTGCCAGTTTCTTCAATGAATAATTGGTCATGACATATAGAGTTATTGAAAAGGTCACTTTGATCCTCAGAAGCACAGCTGTTGGAAGAATTTCCAAGCAAAGCAGAAGAGGCAAGGCAGGCATTTTCAGTTTTAAAATGCAATCTTTGGGGCTCCTTCTTGTCTGTGCTTGTGTGTCTAATTGTAAGAAGTTCATCGGCAAAGGAAATCCACTGACTTTGAGACTGTGAAAAACAGGACAAAGTACTGGTACTCCCTGATGGCGCTGCTGTAACACCAGATTTGCACAACGTGCTAATGGTAAGGTCTGGTGAGGATGGGCTTGTAGACCCAGAATCTGTCTGGTGTCCAAGCAAAGACTGAGATACTCTACAACCAGGCAAATCTGTAGTAGATGAGGAGGAGCTCCTATTGTGCTCTGTTAGGGTAGCTGAAGGAAAAGGGAAGAATTGAAACTAGGACCAACAATGAAACGATAAAAATTTCAATATTCAAAAAAGTATTTAATATCCACTGCACAAGGATTACCAGCCAGCATGTAAACAACTGCTCTACTAAGCTAACCCACCCACTTACAAATAAAAGAAAGGAAAAAGCTAGTCACATGTTATATGTACTTAATTCATACTGCCAACCATGTCACTTTCCATTTTTTAGTACATAAAAAAATAATTTATTGTGTATCTCTCCACTTAAGGCTCCATTTCACAGAACCTTCCTTATTCCTCTAAGTTCCTACCTGTTGTGATTTAATTTTCGCTCATATTTTTCTTTTCCTTCTTGCATCCTATTCCATTTTTGGCTCCTCTCAGCTTTCTGCTTTTAATTTCCTTCAAAGTTATTTAATCAAATCTATCCTGTTCCTTCCAAACACTTTGATCCTCTTAGTCCTAAAATTTATAATAGGAAGGTCCAACAGAATTGGCTTTCAGATGAATGAATGAAGACAATGAAGTCATGAGATCTGGTCGGATACTTATTCTGTCTATATCATATCAACCTGTGTCTAGTGAGTAACAATACAGATGAGGCATCATCCACCTCAGGTTTTTTCCTCTCTCATCCTATAGTTTTCAAACTGCTGAAAAAAGGACTTTTTCACAAGTGTTCCCTGCACTTGCTGTTGCCTGTTGCTCTAGATGACAACAGAAGCAGAAAGTGCAAAGTTAGTCAATTCTCAACATCTTGCAGAATGGCAGAGGTAGGAGCAACAGCAGTGAAAACCAAAACCAAAAAATTAGAGAAATACATTTAAAAGTTCAGATCAAAAGTACAGTTGTCCTCTCTACAGTGGTCCTTTTGCCATAAACACATCTATTCTCTAAGTCCACCTAAATGTTAGAGTTTTAACACAGCTTTCCCATTCTAGCAGGTATTTTAAATATAATTCAAAGGCTTTAAAATACTATTATAAATCCTATCTAATGTGGAAATATTAGGAACTGTTTTAAAACATATATATGAATGAAAATAAGGAAGATAACTAAATAGAAGCTTTTTTACAATATCAAGAGCTACCTAAAAAATGTCTGTTGTGTTTGTTCAAGATAACAGCTTAGATTTCTAATAAGGCAGGATTATTCATGGATGACCAAAGATTACTTCTGTGCTGCATAAACCACTGTCTGCTCAAATACCAAGGTGGTTTAAGTGTTCAATGATTAACACAGTTATAAAACAATAGCTAAAAAAATGTTGAAACAGTAAGGAACAAATGCTGTATTCCACACAACTAATGTATATAATTCAGGTTTTGGATTGAGATTTTCAAAAACTTTAAGCACCAGCTTACTACCAACCTTCAAGTTGAAGATAAAACATTGATTTCAAGGAAAATACAATCAGATCAGTTAAGTATTTTTTTTTAAATCTTTAGAACTAAGTTGCAAGTTAGCAAGCATTAGAACTCAATTAAAACAACAGTATGATGTACATTGATCCAATTGTTTTTTCCCCCAAATGTATTAGAAATTTGTTATACTTTGGAACACTTATTTTCCATTTAACTCCACAGATTATTTCACAAATGTAAATATCTTAGTAAACTCCTAGAACAACAATCCTTGAAATAATTATTTATCAGATAAAGTTTGCCAAGGCACAGATGTATCTGAAGTTGGCGTATGCCCACAAGACCCTGTATTCCACCAAATTCAATTAACTGCAGGGTTGTGTATAAGCCTCATGGGTATGAGGACTAGGGGAGATGACTCTCTGCCAGATACAGCTACAGAGTATGTTATTGATCTCTGTCATTATTTATCAACCAGAGACCACTTTCTCTACAGTTCTGCTGCCAGGAGGAACTGCATGAAGATTTCCTAACCTGCTTTCACTTCCCATACAAGCATAGCAAAAAAACAACCGAATACAGCTACAACCACCAGCACAACAAGTTAACTATCCTCTACCTTTCTCTGCTCCAGACTCCAACACCAGACCAAAGCTATCAAAACAGAGTATTTTAAGGAAGCACCATTTCTTTTCAGAATATTCCAGTAACATATCTCTCTCTCTTTAATTTATTCTTAAATGTGTTACCACACACATGTGGATTCACTAGCTAATACTATTGACTGATTATGTATGTCAGGATGAGAAAACTCAGATGAATTCTGTAAGCCAGATTTGTTAAAACTGTAAACTTTAAGGAACATGAATTTGTAGTGAAAGACTAGGTTCTACTTAAAACCTGAAGTGTTACAAAGCAATGCTGATTGCTGCTAAAAGAACATTACTAAAGCCAAGAAATAACACCAGTTTTCCAGAACTCTCCTATTGATATATGTAATCTTACTGTTCTGCAGTCTGCATGATCAAGCACAGAAGAAAACTGCTAGAAAGCCATAACCATGAACAAAGAAGTGAGGTCTGTTTTTTGAATATGAGTATTTAGTTAAAAAAACCCCAGTGAACACACTTCCTTTCTCAGGCACGTGGGAGGAGAAAAGTATCTACATTAAGAGAAAATTAAGATGATGGAGAACAGATACACAATAGGTAGACTGAAAAGAACTATGGAACTATTTTTTGTGAAGACCAGGTTTCAGGAAAGTCTGCCAGGATCCTACTGACACTAATATTCTGCAATCCAAAATTCCCATGCTCATTCCCATCCCAACAATATGCTCTCATCCTCCACTCACCATCCTTTTCCTTGCAATATCCCTGCTTTCAGAATCTCAACTTAATTCATGTCTCAGTCCTGCCATTTTTATTCTTCTCCCCTTGGATTCACATCTCCTAGCAGAATCAGGCTTTCCTACAGGAAACAAGTTCTCACAGCAAAGTGCTGCAATGCCTTTGTACTACACAGCACAAACAACTTGCCTGGGAAGAAGAAACCCATCCCTATTAATTGTGCAAGCTCAGCTTGTCTCACAGTTGCTGCAACAACCTCCATTTAATCTCCCAGTCTTACAAGCTGAAGAAAAAGGTTTACATTCTAGATGGTGAGCAATTTTTCAGAAAGTATGTGAAGGCAATAAAAAAAAAAAGGCACATGCAAGATAGAATTTTCCTAAGGTGTCTAGCACTCCCTCTTCCCTCTTGATCTCTAGCTTGAAAGCCTTATATACTGCATTCTCAGTTGTATAATACTTGTAAGACAATAATACTGCTTTATAAAATTCTTTTATTTATGCGTCAAAGCACATCCCCTTGCAATAACTGAAAAAAACAGTATCAGAACATCCTGAAGTATATAGACAAAATGTTTTCTACCATCAAATATTTTACCTGAGGAGGATGAGGATGCCAAGGAAGCTGAAGAGGAAGATTCAAGAGAAGTGCTGAAGAGTGGATCCCATGCCAGGAAGTCACTGTTCCCCTTTCTATATTAAGAGTAACAATTGGAAGAGAAATGAAAGATATATGCATTAATAAAAATAAAAGTAAACTTCAGTAGTAGTTTGATAATGTAGTAATTATAATAATCACAGAATAGTCTGGGTTTGAAGGGATCTTTAAAAATCCTGTTCCAATCATGCTGACATCCACTAGACCAGGTTGTTCAAAGCCCCTCCCAGCCTGGTCTTGAACACTTCCAGAGACAGGGAATCCAGAACTTCACTGGGCGGGTGTTTCTATGTCTTGCCACCCTCACAGTAAAGAATTTCTCCCATATATCTAATCTAAACCCACTCTCAGTTTAAAGCCACTCCTCCTAGTCCTATCACTACATGACCCTTGAAAAAGTCCCTCAATAGTATGACAAAAACATTTGACAAATTAGTCTATATTAATTTTGGCATCTAAAAAGAAAATAATTAGTTAAAACTTGCAGATCAAAGAACTGATTTACACATAAGGAAACCATCTTAGCAAACACCTTGATGCAAATTTGTGTGTGGACATCCTGCATGATGTCAGTTAAATGATCATAATTTTTGAGATCTACATCTTCAAATTCATTTATTTCAGGATATATACACATTAGCAATGTACGCAGATCTGTGTAAATTTAAGGCCTGAAATCTTAAACACTTTACCATGAAGAACTCATGGACAGAAACTAAATGTGTCTATGTATTTAAATGTATTTAAAACATTGTGTAGCCATGTAATTATAAAGATCAACTGAGACAGATCACAATAAAGTATTGGAAGGTGTAAACAAATGAATGTACCCATTGATACACTCAGTCTTATAATGCAATAGAGGTACAACTTAAAATAGGACACAGCTGTCATTTCCAATGAGTTTCTGAGTATTGGGAAAAACTGCAAAACTGCAAGTTTCCTGCTAAGTATCCTGCAAAAAGTATCCTGCAAAACTGCATTTGATAGAATTTTAACTTTGAACTTACTCATTAGTTGGAGCAGGGAGTTTTGATTTTGTTAACTCTTCACCTAAGAAAAAGATACAGTATTATCACTAGAAGCATGAAATATAAAATTAAAATTTCATTTTTATTATAAAAAGATAGTTAATGTTGGCAGTTCAAAACAAATTACTATTAAAATGGAAAAAAGGAAATGTATTATTTCTGAAAATTTAAGTTTAGATATTCCTGAAATACAAGATGACATAGAGCAATGCATTTCATGAGGAAGTGTTGTCTACTAGAATATTCTTCCTCGAATTACACTGTTTATGTGAATAGTGTTATTCAGCAAATGTGGCCTGGCTTCCCACTGAAAAAAAAAACCCCACAGGACAGAAGCTAATGCTCAGTCCACTATCCCTGTGTAGGTACTTTATATCATACACACAGTGTGCTTTGCTGGTTTGTGGATCATACTAAACTTGAGCAGATAGAAGGGTTTCAGGAACTTGCACAGGAGTTTTTTCCATGGGGTAACTCCTTAGGTATCTTGATGTATTCCTCACTGCTGTCAGAGTCAGGTTCATCTGGACCCCACAACAGGGAACAGCCAAGTATATAGGTAAGGAAGAGGTGTATAAAACTGACAGGAGGAATGTTTTGTTCCATTTATAATACAGATATTTAAGAAGTTTGTATCTCCAACAATTAAAAAAAGCAATCAATTTTCATTCCATGTTGAAAACTAACAGACTATAAGATTCACACTTACTGGATGAATTTTGATTCATTTGTGCCTAAAAAGGAAAGAAAAAATTAGGAATAAATTCTTCTACTGTCAAATAAAGTACTTAACAGTCCCAGTGTTCTCATTTGCACTCAACTTCCTATGAGGTATTTTGCTTTCAGTGCCAGGCAAAACATTGTGAGCTTACAGAAGACCGTGGAATGTGAGCCTAGACAGAGCAACCAGAGCACATCTGCTATACCAGTACGAAGATGCAGGAATAAATACTGTAGAGCTGACAAAGGAAGCAGCATTTTAAAATCTCTTTACTGTCTGGGACAGTAAAATTAAACAGCTTAGATATCTATTACACTATATATATGAAAAGAAACATTCCTCATGTTTTCCCAATAACTTCCCTCACATACTACACTTACTTGGTTTTAATTAGAAATGCAAATAAAAAGCTGTTCTCTACTTACAGGACTGTGCCTCTGCTTTCAAAATGTGGTGAGGGAAAAAGAGAAAAATTATTATTTTAATATGATATGCGCACTATTTTCCTTAAAAATCAGAACCAGTCTTATTCTGACCTTAATATTGTACTAGCATACCTTAATATTATTTATCATCTGGTGGTATAAAGGATTATTCTGTGAATTGGCAGGATACATCAATAAAGCTGCACTGCAAATGTTACATGTATCCTCATTATATGATCTGTTTTAAAAGACTTGTATGTTATTGAAAACAAATTAGCAAATTATGTTAAAAGCCAAGCTTGGCTAAGTCTAAGATGTAACTGAATGTCTTGTGGTGCCAACAGCACAAAGACAAGAACTGAGCACTCAAAAGGCTCATAGGAAAGTCTAAAT
This sequence comes from Entomyzon cyanotis, assembly GCA_024500445.1. Lineage (NCBI taxonomy): Eukaryota > Metazoa > Chordata > Aves > Passeriformes > Meliphagidae > Entomyzon > Entomyzon cyanotis. The sequence continues at coordinate 27,047,831 of JAKEPQ010001021.1, read as the reverse complement.
ATGAGAAAAGTACCTAATGTTATACTGCAATATAGAACTGCAGTATAAATATATTACAATATATATAAAGTGTACCAAAAATTACCTAATGACAAGAAAAAAGAATTATTCAACCTAGAATAAATTCTGAACACTGTAATATATGTTTATACTACGGATTCTTTACCATTTTTCTACACATTAAAAATAGAAGGAACAAAACTTACAGATACTGCTGGAGAAAGAGTGATGTTCCCTATAGATACTTTTAATTCATCCAAAGAAGGCATAGTGTATTGAGAGCTGTTATTTGGCTGGACAGGTTTTATTTCCACATGGAACCTCCTGGGTTCATCATCTTCAGAGTCAGAATCACTGGATGAATAGAAATGGTTCTCTTTGGTATGTTTTTCTCAGTTAAGGTGGAAATACCTCAAATTCATCTGCTTAACCTACTTCATAATTATGCTCCACAAAATACTCATATTAAGTGACCTCTCTGTGCATTTATACAGATGCTTTACATACATCTGCAGTCCGAAGTTCCCAACTCAAGAGTTTAAATTTAGGAGTTTATTCCATTTATCTTTGTAATGATGACTTTGTTCAGAAAAAGATGTTGTCATATAACTGAACTGCATATTTAAAGGTATGAGGTTAAATTTAAGATTCCACAGTAGCAACATTTCTGTATGTTAAAATTATAATTTGCAAGACTACACCAGGGATTCTAACTAATGTATGAAAAATGTAGAAATCTAAACCAAATGAAGAAAAGCCTAGGTTCTTTAATGAGTAGTGAAATGCCCATGGTTCTTGTAAACTGCTTTGCTAATACAGATTTAAGTCAGACTGTCACTACAATAAAACCATGTCCTCAAACCAATTAGCTTAAAAGTTCCCATCAACAGCATAAACATCCATTCCTAAAGGATAAGGGAGGAAAAGAGGAAGGGAGCTCATAAGTTTCTGAATCTGGTCAAGATTTTCAGAAGCTGAAGTACCCCACGACAGATTGCAAATCATTAATATTTTTCATGGAATGTATGCATTTTCTCTTGTTTCACAACAGAAAGAGATTATAAAAAAAGGATGTCCAGATGAATCATTCATCATAAGCATGAATGTTGTTCTCTCTCCCTTTCAGAAATACAAGCAATGCATGGAATAATACTTCTCCAAGAACTGGATAAAAGTTTGTCACTCTTTTATCAATTTTGTAAGTAGCAGATAACACCAACTGCTTTTATTGCTACAGGATTCTTCCATGCGAGCATTAGAATAGCATAGTCTACAAAGCACTTGAAAGCTAAGAAGCTATGATGATGAGCTGGTCCACTGTAATGAGCTGTTAACTGCATAGAAGTTTTTGCAATTTAAGGTAATTGCACAAGCTAAATTCACCTTTCTTCAGTACCCAGAAAATTCAGTGAATACATTTCCAAAAATTAGCTATCTTGCTAACATAGTAGGCTTGCTTAGATCTATGGTAATTATTCCCAGCTCTTAAGTAGAGCTTTCCTCTGTGATGGTGGGGAAAAAAAGTGGACAAGAATTTTCCTCCAAACAATGGAACAGCAGAAAAAAGTTTTGAGCCTCCATAAAGGTGACTCAGAACAAAATCTATTCTGTATATGAAAGCTATTATTAAAAGGACAGTAAAAGCTAAAAGCACCAATTGCAAACAGCATGTGGTGTAATGACTTCATTAAGTAACAAAAATTCTATTTCTGCACTGCTGGAGCTCCCAATCATCTTAATAGTGCAACAAAAAAAAATGGTAGGGTGCAGATATAGAACAAATACGCTTTAAAAAGTTTACAAACTTTATAAACTATCTGAGAGCTTTTCAAGGAAAGAGATCTGCATGAAAGTTTTTATTCTGCATATTTTTCTGCTTTTTACTTTTTACTCTCCTTTTAAAGTTTCCAAGAGATCTGATCTAATCTTTAACATCTTCACACACACAACATCTAAGAAAAAATTTTGTTAATTTTGCAAAACCTATGAATGTACGAATACAAGGTTGCAATATAGGCATAAATGTCATTCAGCTTTCTTAACTGTTTAGTCAGTACTTCCTCTCTCCAAAGAATTGTAGTAATATCAAATAACTTGACACAATAATAATAAAAAGGATATCCTGTGTTGCTTCTGGTTTAATGCTGTATCCTTCATCATCTACATCAGGAAAGTTCTAAAAACAATAACAAAAATTAAGCTATTGATAAATAACTGAAAAAAACCCCATGTCATTCTTACATCAGACTGAATTTTACATCATTGACAAATTAAAATTACAACTCATGAAAGTGATTTTTATTCAACATTAATTATTACAGTTATCTGAAGTTATGATCTGTCATTCAGAAGTTGTGTGACATGATACCTCAGCACAAAATGTAACAAAAAAGCTCTAAATTCCCAGTGAAAACTGGCAAGTTTGAAATGCATCTGCTTTTACTAATACTCTATCCAAAAGGCCAGAAATTAACAACATTATTTTAGCTTTAGTACTGAGTTAAATCAGCCTACAATCCTCTTGACCACAGAAAATTTTCCCAATTTTTACTGCTCTCAGCTCAGACACTAGATGTTCTGATGGTGCAGAGGCAAAACCTTTCCTAAGTACTAGTCAATATTTAAGTAGGCAAGTTAAAGCACAGGTTGCAACTTCCACTCCATCTAAAAAAGGCAGCATGCCTGCACCATTGCTTCAGAAAAGAACACCCACAAGTGCTCAAAATTTAGTTCCAACGTTTTCCTTTACACATCTCCAGCACAATCCTCAACCTTCAAAGCCAATAAGCATCTGGAAACTTAAGAGTAGTTCTGTTTCTCAGTTCTCACAAGCAATTAAATAGAAATTGAAGAGAACGGTGTTAAAATAATTTAGAATGCTCAGCTAAGCATACAGTTTCATTAAAAGAAAACTTTAGGTCTGAGAGAAACAAGTCTCCAAGATAATCTAAATTTTAAAAATGCACAAAACCCCACATAATGTATGTTATATATACAAGATAAACTTGGATATGTAGGTATTTTCCCCACTCAGAACCAAAAAGTCCACTCACAACCTTTGTATGCATAGGCAGTGTATATGAACTGCTTAATGTCTCAGTAAGTTTATTAAAAAGAACCACAACCAAGGTGCCTTCAAAATGTAGTGATTTCAGCATTTATCAGTATCTTATAAAGTGAATATATATATATATACACACACACACACATATATATACGTATACAAATATATATATAGAAATAAATAAGTGATTTATTCTAGTGTAGCAATCAGTTTATTCTATCAGAAAGCAGGTACTGGGAGGTAACTTCACCAACAGATATGTACACATAGTAAGGCCAAAAAATGTAATTTGTTAGAAGTCATGAGATATAACAAAATGATTTACCATTTGTAAATGTACCATTTACAAAATGAAATTGGTGATTTCAATTGGACAAGCAAGGAACCTTATGACTTCAGGTAAAATTTGACGCCAAGTTTAAAGACAGTATCTCTGAATAGCTTTTAAATTACATAAGACAAACATGAAAATGATTAAAATGTAGTTATCCATCTGTTTCTTTTACAGGTATCACAAATAGGTTGTCTGCTAATTTACTATGAAAGATTCTCCTCCACACATTAAGTCCCTAAATTAAGCACTTCTGAATTAAATGGAATTCACACAGACAGCTCAAACTGTCTGCTAAAAAAATTATAAGAAATACTGTCCTGTAGAGATGTAAGACCGTACCAAATTAAATACCCCATCAAACTAAGGCCAAAAACCATTTAAGATCTATCCTTAAAATACAGAACATATAGATGCAACTTCTTGAAATACTTGTAAGATCTACACTTCACTGCTATTTCATAAATAAATAAATAAATAAGGGGGAAAAAAAGGTAGTAAGAGTACAATCACACGGTCCAATACTTTAGCTCTACTTGCTCAAATCAGGGTTCTGAGCTACGCTTGACCTCAGGCTGACCTTGTTTATATACCAAAATCCATTAATGAAACTTGACATCAAAGTAAACAGAACAAAAACATATAGCTACAGGGTAGGTATATTTCCTTGTAATATTACAAATTCTGAATCCTGGTATTATTTTAATGGTCACACTAGGCAATCACTAGTGTAATCTCTTTAATACATAGATCAGGATCATTCATGGTTAAGATGAATTGAAAATCAATAAAATCTTTAAATATACAACATTTAGTTTTTCTTACAGCTGGGCCACATATGTAAAGGATATTATTACTGGGCTGACACAGCATGTGCAACATAGCTGGCAAAATCGACTATTTTGATGTAAAATTGTGAGAGAACTTCCTTTGTAGAAGTTATTTTCATTGCATTATTTTTAATTTACTGAATAATCTCTAGGATAAAGTAAGTCCTTAAAAAGCACTAAAATCTTAACTATTTAACTTTCTTCATTAACAGTTAAATGGTAATTATTTCTGGTCTTACTAATATACTTGAATCATCTACTCCTCAGAAATAGCCCTTTATCATGCAGTCTGTTTTCACAACTTTATTTACATAACAGAGATGGATACTTTACAGCTTAAGTTCTGAACACAGGAGCAGAAAATTCCTTCCTTTTCAGCTGCTCTATGTTATCACTTTTTTCCTAATCCTGTATAGAAAATTTAACTTGCATTTTTTCCTATATCTAAAATATAAATGTATGTAAGTTCAAACATCTGACTCTACACAGTGTATACAGTAATGAATCATATGCTTTGCATTTCCAGCCTTGTCAATAATTCAGATTGATCTTGTGCCAATTTATTATAAGTCATAACAACTGCTTTAATTAATAAGATACTCAGTTTATATTTTTGTGTAAACCAATATAAGAAATGGGTGGAAGAGATACTTGATATACCTTTGCATAGACAAAGGTAAATTGTGTCACATACAAGCAAAATGGTACCTCACAATCTTACAATGAGTAGTTTCAAAATACTGTTCTCAGTATTTTGAATGGTTGAACCGATGAATGTTCTGCTTTCTGAAATACCAAAATTTTATTTGCATACCTACTTTTAATAACACTGGTAGGTAACACAGAAACTTGAGAGAGACACATACTCATGGATCTGATTTCAGTGAAGGCATGTACATCTATTTGACTAATTTTTACTCCCCTCTCCACACTCCTACAGTGGGACAACTACAGAACTACATGTTACATCATTGATAACAGTGCGTCTTAAGTATCAGGCACACAACACAAACAAGATTGATTTGCCCACCATGCTAATCAGAGGCTAATTTCACCACCTACATACATGTGTAATTTTTGAACTTCAACATGCAAGATGATGATCTTTGCAAACTTGGGCCTTTGGGAAGAGTTGTTACTAATATGATGGAAATGAAGGTCTGATTCAGTCCCCTACACAAACATATGTAGTGGTCTTTGCAGTCAAAAAACCCCCAACAACCTCATTATGCATGTCAATTGACCTCTGCAGAAGTAACTGGAAAGGTGGACTTCCAGGAAGCCTTTCACAGGCTCTGAAATTGTTAAGCAATTAAACACATAGCTGTAAAAGCTACAGAGTTTTCCCTCTTTTTGCAGATGTAATACAACACATTAAATGATGTCTTATATAGCTTTAAACATACACCAGAAACTTAGGTCTTACAATTGTCTTTGCCTTGGTATATTCTACAAGCTTTCTGGGGTGAATCATTTTTCAAAGAAATAGATCATAAGTCCTCAATAAATAAAATAAAATTGCTTATATAGAAATTTGAGGACCAAGCATTCTATTGAAAAAAACATATTTTTTTTAGTTTTGGTGAATAATTTATTTGCGTTTCCTTGCTCTGTCCCATCTGTCATCCAAAAGCAATGGAAGAAGCCACCATTTGACCATAATGATCATTACCATATCATTAATGTCTCTGGGCTACATACAAAGGACAAGAGAGGAACATATGGAGCACACTGCAGTCTAGCTACTTCATTTGGCCCTTCCTCTGCAATGTTAGTGCTGCTGACAGGCTGCTCATCAGTCAAGAAGCAAAGAACCTTCACTACGCTCCACTTTGATTTTGTTGTATTTTCTCGTCTCCTGGGATAACTACAGTGGTTATGAGAGCTCCTTATCAATTTTTCCTGAAGGTATGCTTCTAGATGCAGTGCAGCTGAACAGCTCACTCTATTTTTTTCTGCCAGAACTCAACTGACTTCCTGTAACCCAGATGAGGACTCATTGCAAGCAGCAAAAGCTCATAGACTGGAACGAGGGAACAAAAAGCCTCTCCACTTTTGACATACTTAAGACATAAATTTGACTTTGGCTTATCCTTAGATTGATACAGAGGCATAATATTCGCCTCTTCTCCTTAGGGTGCCTATTAGCCCAAAAGGCAAAGAAGAGAGTAAACATTCAGTTTCTCCCATTGTTAGAAATGCAGAAAGAAAGCAAAAGGGGTATTCAAAGTGTCCCTGTCTTGTGCTGTGACTAGTAAGCCTTGTCTTCTGTATCAATAGCAGCTATACAAAATATGGCAGAACTAAACACTGTAAAATGCAATTAATGAAAAATATTTAAATTTCACTAAATATCAGGTTACACTTGTGTTCCACTTCTCTGAATTTGATGGTTCCAAATTCAACCAGTCCCCAACAGTAACAGTCTATAATTCTATACAACCATAATTATGCTACACTCACATGTAAAGAGGTTAATGAAAAGTTTTGGATGCCTTGATTTGTGTTTACATTTCAGTTTCCCATGGAAAAAAACTTTCAGCATTATGTTCTGTACATCTGTGACTCCCTTCTTAATTACTTTTGAACTTATTGGACAATTTCAAATGGATTTGACAGACAGAACAGAGAACTCAAAGATAATTACATTACTACAGTCTTCATGAAAATAGGCAGTCAAGTAGAAGAAGGGGATAGGCAAGCATCTCAACCAAGGGCAGGGTTGCAATCCTAATTCAGATCTTACTGGACACAAGTGGAACCTTGTAAATGCTTGCCCCCAAAAAAGTTTCTTTTAGACCTCCCATCTTCCTAAAGACCATCCCCAGAAACATGGCAAACTCATGGGAAACAAGACAATTAGTTCAGCCTTTAGAAAAACTTTCTAAGGCAAAACCCCCGTAGAGAGTCAGTCTTCAGCTGCTATCGCTTTCCAGTGCAGACACTTTCTACTACAAACTTTCCACTTTTCTTAATTATCAAGGTTTACCTTAATGGAAGTAACACATACAGATTAACATATTAAAAACCCAGGAATTTTAAATCTCATGAGATATTGTCACCTATATTTAAAGAAGTGGTCAACTGCTTATTGAAGTGGTCAACCTTTTTAAAAAATACCTGTTCTCAGTCCACAGCTGCATACCCATTAACACACAAAAACCTCTTACTGCAGTTACAAAAAAATACTTACTGTAATTAACATTTCATCAATTTATTTTCCAGTATATATAATCTGGCAGCTACAAAAAGGATGAGCACAAGCAGATCTATCTTACCACAATAAATTTGAGAACTTCCATTTTTGGACAAAAGACAATTTTTAGGACCATTTCATCATTTTGAGAATACAAGTTTGATGCACTGCATTATACTTTGGACTAGTGAGAAGACCTTCATGGTATTGACTACATAGTATGTTGAAAGACTGACAGTAGCACATAGAACTGATAGATAATGTGCAGAAGTCAGTTCTTACTAGATTCCTTAACTTGAAAAATTTCAATGTCTTTACTTTAGTGCTTATATTTATATATAATTGTACAGTGGTTATCTCTTACCTTCCTTTCACACCCTTAAAACTCTTGACAAATAAACAAAAGCCACCTTTTAAAAAGTGATCACATTAATCATATAGGTGCCAGACAGGTTTTCTAGGAGTGACCAAAATGGACCAAAATAATAACTGGGATATCTAAAGTTGAATTTTCTGAGGTCTGTTCCTCAGTATTTCCTAGCAATAAAACACAAATTATAATTGCTTTAATTTTTTTTTTTTTTAGTTTAATGATACTTTCCCAAGCTCAATTTCTGAAATGTGTAATTTACTGCAAAGATCCATATGAAACAAATCCTCCTAGAGATTATATAAATGGCTTAAACTATTTAGATCAGGTTTGAAAAATTAAACAGAAAGGCAATCTAAAAGTAAAAGTCAAGAAAAATGAAAAACTTTTCAAATGAGACCTTTCAGAAGAGGACTCCAAGCTTAAAACATAAAAGCAGTCTGTATTGCTTGTTTGTAAGGGGTGAAATTAATCTCACATGTGGTATGCCACATCCTTTTTTCACTAGAATTACAGTAATGACTTCTGCTATTAAAGCGTTCTATCATCATACAGAATACTACTGTTGCTTGTAAAAAGCAAAAGAAATTATAGACCGCATTTTAAATTCCAAGCGCGGTCATAAAATGTTGAGCAGGTAAAAAAACTACACAACACAAGTTTCAACAATCAAACTAGATGATCATATGGTGTGCCTCATGCAGCCAGAAAGAATGTCAAACCAAGTTATAGTTGAATTTTTTTAACTAATTATTTTCAAAAAACATGGAGACCAAAATAAGCAAATAAAATAAACATTACAAGTCAAATCCACTTGCCGTTCACTCCACTGACGCAACATGAACTGTCAAATGACTTTACTTCCATGAAAAGCCTGATAATTATGAGGATAATTCTACAGTAACTTTATTTTAAAGGCATGTAAGAAAAGAAATTTGCTCTACATCAAGATGACAGAGCAGGATAAAATAACTGTCTTGGCAAGCGTTACACATCTGTTCTTATATAGTTCTGTTCTGTGGCAAAACTTACTTTTTCCCATTTAGAAGAATCATTCTACTAGATGTTTCAAATCAAGTTTCTCAAAACAAGTTTTAATATTAGGTACTAAAACATCCCAGTTGTGAAATAAAAATAAGAAAATCCACAAAGTAAGTGAGCCTGAAAACTTCAATAGTGTAATATAACTGACATGTAAATAAATGAACTAAAAACAAATTAGTCTGCAGAAAATCACTTAGATTACTCTGTAAATTTTTCCCTAGTACAGCTATAGGGAGTTACTATCTTTGTTATATATTAATTAAAGAGAACATACATGTTTGCAAAAAAAGAAGAGAATAAATTAGGGAAATGAAAAAAACACTAATATACCAATTTAATCTGCAATGGTCACTTACCTGAACTGACTTAAAAAAAAACTGTAAGACACATCAGAGATCTAATTAACAGTAATGAAAACCAGACCATTAATAAAGCACATCTAAAGATAGTGCATTTAAAGCCGTATTTTAAAAAGCATATTCCTACACTTTCCTGCCAGTGGTAAAGCAGAACCCCATCACTATTAGAAAAATTTCTCAAAAGAAACAGTAGTAAGCAGAGGAATATGACAATACAAAGTTAAGTCCACAATAATATAGAACTTTTTCTTACTTAGAATCTATTAGCCAAGGAATTTAAACTATTAAATGAAAAATAAAGTAACATATACCTGCACTAAAAACACCTTGCTTAAAACCTAAAATTATTAGGAAGCAAAAATGTGTTATTAACACTTGTTTAGATATACTGCTGAAGATCATGTACAGAACAATATTAACACTTCAACTATGCTATGAAAATACTAAATCCTCTGTGAGGTAAATAATGTATCGCAGGGACTGTATGTAAGTTAAGTTTCAGCAGATTGTAGGGCTTGATGGTATTAGCATATGCATTTATTGTGGAAATAAGTCTACTTACAACTGAGTCTGCATCTGGACACTCCCTAAAAAAAAAAAAAGAAAATTTACAATTATAAAATGCACAAATAATTTTATTCATGCAATTCTTCCTTAAATATTTTCAATTAATTTGAAACAGTGCATTTGACCCTTTTGCCTCTCAGACTCTTGAAATTTTTACTTCAAATAATCCACATTCATTTGAATGAGATTTAAGTAACAGCCAACAATTTATGCTTAAAACACTGCAGAAGAAAAACTCAAAAGAAATGATGAAAAATCAATCTCACATATTAGTGAAAAGAATTAACAATAAAAATATCAAGGAAAATGAGGACTATCACACTCTATTTTCGATGAATATACTTTAAGATTCAGATATATCATTTGTAGTTGATGTGTGCAATAAGTAGAAGTCACCAATCCTAATGAAACAGTCCACATGCAATTGCAAAACATTTCAGACATTAACCAGTTTCTAAAGAAATTAAGATTATCTTTAGAGAAATTCAGAGCTTGCTCTTTCAGAGTTTCATTTTTAGTTCATGTGTGTCAAGCACAGTTTCAGTCAAGTACTAGAAGATGCTGAACAAAATAACTGAGTACCCTCAGCACTTAAAATATTAAAAAGTTGTCTGCAGGAAGGCAGTGAATGCAAGCACATTATTCACAAGTATTAAACTTTTCCACTACAACTTTGATTTGAGCAGTAGTACTTAAAATAACAAATGACACTGATTCTCTCTGATGTCTTCAAAAAGCAGAAGCAATTACATTTACAGAACTTGGGAATACTCAAGTAGCATACAAGTCCTCTCTAATTTGCACTCTGACAATTAAAGTGATGGTGTAACTGAACAACAGTGTTTTTATATCATTAGTTCAAACATCCTAAACGTGCACTTATAGGAAAAAGAAGGTGTAAAAAAATCAAATTTACTGCAACCTAATATATCTTCTCTGAAAAGCCAAATGGGTTAAAGGTAAAAAATGTAGTTTTTACTACAGTGCCTTAAAAACAGGCACAAAAGACTTGCTAACATGGAAGCATTAATATGAAATTCAGTACAGCCTATTAAGCAAATGACAGTGAGATGAAGGATTCCATCTCCTCTAAAAGGCCTCACACAAAAGAGGACATATGTGACCAAATTTCTAGTTGATTTACATCTTTCATAGCAATAGAGCTATTTTGAAAGATATCTTACTGCTTGAAGTAAGAGTGTAAGACTTAGCTTGAGAAGTTTCAAAAAGTGTCTGTATGCAAACAAGACAGCCTGAAGTCAATAAAAGTTGAGAAATGTGAAATATGAGGCAAATGAATGAACGAATGGAATGTGGCCCACAATGAAGGTTTTCAGAATCAGTGAGCTAATAGATCTCAAACAGAAAAAGCAGATCCAGTATCATTCAGAGGAGCACCAACAGCATCTCTTGGGATCTGTTCTCTAGATGCAAAGAAAACAACAGTTTGCAATTGTTGGTGAGGTGGAAAATGAGGATATCAGGCTGCAGACAAAAGTACTTTAAAATCCCTAGATTTACGATCATTCTTTTAAAATTAAAGAACTGGGTCGTGCTTCTGGCATAAGGTAATATTTCAAAAATTGGGAATTACATAATTTCAGAAAATAAGGGAATTTAAGGATTGTAGATAGAAACTAAAACAACCAAATAACGCAAGCAGTGACTAGAAGTGAAATCTTTGGCTAAACTACAGCAATAGGTAACAAAATGCACCATATACAAAATTTCCCTGAATTAAGCCAATTACTAGACACACCATCAGCTCAGGCATCAACAGTTCAAGAACTGTCTTGACAAACTGAAAAGCCTACTAACCATGAGAGTTTTTCTAGATGTGGAAAGTCTGCCCTATAGAAGCCAAACAAAGATTGCAGACAAATAAAATAAGAGACCAAGAGAGGACTTGACTTCTCTGTGCAGAAAGGTTTCTGATGACAGTTTTATAATTTCCGGGCTGTAACAGGATCATCATCTGAAGATTAAATCAGACAAAATACACACTAGCAATCTATATCTCTAAAGAGACCATAAAAAAAGTATTAGAGTATTTTGTGTAAACACACAATGAATCCTCTGCTATTTATTTGCGATGTTCTAGTTAATTCAGAAGTCATGATTTAATGCATGGATCTCTGTAAAAGCCTATGGCACATTTAACATTGGAAATTGATATCCTGCCATTATACCTTTTTCTTTCTGACCTCAGAATCTAGTCGTTTTTGTGGAGCGTGTAAATACAGAAACAAAATACTATTAGCACCTACTGTTCTTAGGTCATGAATTTTTCAGCAGTATGTTAAAAAATCCAAGGGTGGTAAAATACTTTTAAAAGTAATCTTAAAAAGTATATATGCAGATGCTGCTTCCGGGAGTATTTCTATATTGCTAAATTTGTCAGATTGTAAGCTATTTTCTTGAGAAAACAAATGTAGAAATTATGAAAAAAATACACTAAAATACAGTGACCATAAATACTAATACAGACACAGTGACTAATTTACTTCAGTACTGGTATTCTAATTCACTTTGTGGAGAGATTTAATTCCTGGGAAACTGAGTACATGCAAAGAATATGGTAAAGGGTATCTTTGGGACGTCAGTCCTGAGCTAGAATGATAGTGTTTGAGAAGGGAGTGGGCTCATGATGTACTGCATAAACATTAAAAGATCTTTCTGTCCTTTGATAGTATATACAGAAGAATAACTGAAGGTTCAATTCTGCAAGCACAGGCATCCAGTATTTTTACCATGTACAGACATATTATTTTATTAGGATTAACATGAATTACATTATCTACAATGCTCAAATGTAGAAGAATGGAAAACTACTTACCTATGCACAGGAAAGAATGAAACATGAGTAGACTACTATGAATACACTTGTGGGTTTTTCAAATTTATGTTAAAATTCTTGGTTAAAAAAATCATAAATAACTGTGATGCTTTTGTATTCATTTAATTCCTTTAAATTGCTATTAAAAAAGCAGTTTTTTGTTTAAATATAAAATTATTTTTATCCCCATTATTAGTTTTCATGTAAGTCAAGGCTTCAGCATGGAAACATACTTACACAGATTCAGTATCTTTTTCTTTTTTCATTATTCCTGATAAACCAAAAGGCTTCCTTTTCCGTGGTTTTATTCCTAAGAAACAAACACTTTTCATTTATAGATCAAAGAGATAAATGCATACTGAGCAATGTCAAGCACAGGTGCACATGAATACCAATGTTTTAAATGCTGCCACAGGTATGCAGTGGAGATAAGTATGGAGACAAAGTAAGAGAACATTATTTAAGTAATATACCAACTAAAAAAAATAAAATAAATTAAAAAAAAAAAAGGTTCAACACATTAATAACAAAATCCTTATAAAACTGATTTGCATCTCTAAATTTTTCTAATACACAGTTTTGAGGAATAGGACTTAGCTCTCAAAAACTAAACAAGAGCTGCTACTCCAGGCAATCCCGAATAGCCAATGCACTTGAATGAGAAAGTGAACATTGCCTTCTCCAGCTACTGCAGTTCAACACCCTACTATTTCCCTGCATGTTCCCAGCAGCTGCAAGTTCCTGTCTTTCCTCAGAAACAGGATCTTGGTCCTCTTAAAAATGAGGCGGTTTCCTGGCTTTCCAGATGATGTGAGTTCATGGTTTCCCAGTGCTGTAGCCAGCTCTAACACTGGCTCTCACTGAGTTTGGAATTATGCTTACCCCCTTTTCTTTCTTCCCTGTTTGTAGAACTAGATACATATATCTAGCTACAGTACTGAAAAAAGTTTGCTTTCACTCCCATTTAATGTACTAAAATTAAAATACATTTAAACATTCCCTCAGACTTACTGCCACATCTGCTTCTTCACAATGTTTGCTGAGGCAAAGCAGACTGCCAAACAAAATGACTAAGTGCAAGCATCTCATCCAACTAGTCTACAATTTTGTTTTGATGCATGATACTACTGACAGTGGGCTTTTGAGCACAGTGGTAGAAATAATTTGGTTTCCAAAATTAAACCACTGTCAATTCAAGCACTTTATTATATTTACCTTTTCAAAAATACATTACACAGCACATAAGGAACCTCTCCACTCCTATAAATTTCCATTAACTCCAAACTTCTTAAATCATGTAGCTGTACAGTCAGTCATATATTTTGAGGCACATAATTTGCTCCCATGTTACTTTTAAATGTCTGGGCTTTGTTTTCTTTCTGTGCCTTATGCAGCCCAAAACAATAGCAAATGGAGCATAAGAGTAATTTCTGAACATGGATCATCTCTGCTTCAGTCAAAAGAGATTTTAAGTCTCAGCTGCAGTCCTGGCAACTTAAAAGTTTTTGGATGCTATACTGTCAACTCCTCTGTCCCACAAGTAAATAAGTAGCTTATGGACAGAAAGTACTTCTTAACCACTTAAAACAATCCCCTAAGTAAAATAAGCTGTGCCAACAAAGAAAGACTTTGCAACCATAACACTACATTAGGCTTAGTTTAACTGACATGGTAACAATGGGAAGAGCCTGGGCCATGTGTTGACACTTGTAAATTAAGCTACGACACATTCATAAGTGAATCAAATCCAAACCTCTGCAAAGACAAAGCCTTAGCCAAAGGACACATGTAAGAAACAGTCAAATTCTCTGACCTTTATGCATTAATCTTATAGGTCTTATTGTCCCTGAAGTTTGCTACTCAAAAGGAAAACTGCATTTTAGTCTATCAGAGCACTTTAAAGTTATACAGATTCACATACTGGGTAGCCTTTGCTTTACAATTCAGGTGCTTATCCACAGCAATCTCCTGTAAACAACTATGCTACAGCAACTCACCTTCAGCTACACTGGATGTGTTACATTCTTCAAATTCAATAGGGCCTTAAAGAAATAACAATGAAGATAAATATTAGGTCAAATTTAATCTATTTTAATGACAAGTAATATTTCCTGAAAATATGAGATAATGTAATCACAAATGTAGGTGGTAACTGAAAGGCAAAGTGACTCTGCCGATGGCCAAAGATACTGCAAAATCATATATGCAAAGCAATATATTCACTCTTTCAAACTGAAAAATTAAAACACTAGTTATCATCTAACTACAATTCAACTGCCTATGCTACAACATCTAATTGGTGTCACTTTCTCATACAGAATCACATCTATAATATAGCATCAGTGTAAGGTTTTCAATTTATCTTCTTGTAGTGCACTAGAGTTGTACAAATAAAAATTGAAAAGAGTAGAGCTATAGCCCTAATATTGAAACTCACACTTTTGCTAATTCTGCATTGCTAGTGCTAGTGTTTCCTCTCCATAGCCAGCTGCCTACACAGCTAAAAGTGGCATGTAAAACCTTAAATACAGCAATAAAGAAGACATTTTTTAAAAAAAAATCATTAAGACTCAATAGGACAAAAAAAAAAAAAAAAGCAGAGAACACTAGTACCCTAGTTAAGTCCTGGATCTAAAGAAATCCCTTACATTACAGTTGACACAAATTAACAGCCAACTGCCATTGCAAATTGATCTCCTAACCCCCATTTACTCAATCTAGTCAGGTCAAGAATTTATTTAATCCCACTATGAACCATTTTAGGGAGCAAGTGTACAGAAAACAGTGTGAGTTTCTGTAGGACCTCATTCAGGGAATGGCAGAATCATACCAGCACTTGTGGAAGTGCAGTGAAAACAGAGAGCACATGCAGGCAGGCACCTTTTCTTCCAGCCCACATTTGATTATCTTATAGCTGTACGCACAAAAGAAGTTTAGCATGTTGTCACTCTGCCACAGGGGTTATTACTTACCTTTCTGCGATCATTTTGATGGCATGGACACAAGTTTATATATAGATACATTACAGATAAGACAGAGGGGAAAAAAACACTTCTAATGACTTTTTTTAAATTATAGCATGTTCATGGTGTTGATTTATATTTATTGTCATTAAGACTGAGTCTGCAAAATTTTCCCAATCACTATAAACAAATCCAAGTGTTTGCAAAACAGTAGGATGAGAATTTTGGACTAGAACCCATCAATATTCCATTTATCATACTGTAATTGTTTGGTCTCCAAATGATGCTCTTGAAAGCAGAATATTAAAGACAAATCTCAAAAGGCAATCTTAACAGCCCTTTAAATTTCAATCAGTAAATAACTTCAAATGCAAGTCTAATTATTCAATATAACAAGACAAGATGCAAATTCCTAAAAGCTCTCTCAATCTCTTACACATTGTAAATACATGTGCATTTTAAGCTGCTCTTCCAAACCTTTCTCCTTTGCTCTCTCTCCACTAAAGTTGTAGCAAAACAAAATCAGCATGCTCCAAAAGGAAGCAAACCTGGGTATCTTGCAAAACAAAAGAACAGAAAAAAAAAATCCAGAAAAACTTATTTAGAGAACTGTACATGTCTATATCGCCACATTGATTTAATCAACATTTTATTTCACTAATTTAAACTCTATTGTTCAAAGGATATTAAGAAACTCAGAAAAATGCCATAAAATGTAGAAGTTGAAGAACACATCCATTATTTCTTCAGCACTACAATTCAGACAACACATTTTTCATTGCTTTGCTAATGATTCAACTACTTCTGCTTCTTGCTTCTATACATACGCCCATTTCACAAGGAAAAAAAAAATTCCAAACCAACCACAAACACTCATTCACAAAACAAAAGAAAGAAACCTGTAAACAACTGAGACTTAAATATATTTTCAGAGGAATAAAATACTCAGGCTTTTTCAGAATTCCACCATTTTCTTTACCCTTTCCAGCTACTAAGACTAATCCCCTGAATTTTAAGGCTTTTACACTAATGATTAAAAGAAATAATCAAGCCTCAAGCATAGCTCATCTGTATATCAGAGCAGTATCTTAACTTTCACTTCTAAAAATTCTTCTAAGAAAGGAAAGATTTCTTTAACAAGACATCCAAGTTCCTCTATTTTGTCCATTATGTTTGCCTAAAGCATTTGCCTTTAAAGGTAGGTTTTTTACAGCTTGATAAAATTTTTATCTGAAGACACATTCATCCACAGTACAGAAATGCAGAGACATCACATGAACCAGATACAATTCAAAAACCTATTTTGATCCTAACTTACATTTCCTACTTAACTCAAATTTGTATAGGGCCCTTCTTTCTTTGGAATTTCGGAAATTCATGTCAGTGGCTGTCTCCACAAACATTAAAAAATTAAGTTCAGCGTTTTCCTCTATGTCCAAAGGTATTTGCTTTTTTTGTAAAGTTTGTATTTAACCCAAGCCCACCAGTAAAACCCATGTTGCATTATTTGCTTATAGCAAAGGCAAATTTTGGATTTTGAATTTGCCCTGCTGAATGCAGCAGAGTAAAATTTGTAGCAGTTTTTATTTTCTGACAAGTTTTGTTCTGTAACTTCTGACCTCCCAACAGTTATGTTTCCTCTATGTCTGCCATAAGGAGTACTACATTTTGCCTTGGGCATAGTATTTTTAACTCAAAGTAACATTTCAGAAATCAACATTAAAAAACAAGATAGCTGTGAGAAGCTTTCAGTAGTCTGCAATAATAACTGGAGTGTCCTGCGGACAGGTGTCTTTGCATCCAAAATGGTGGTAATACTGTTGTCCAGACAGAACTGTGTGTTGTGACCACACTGTCCTCTGCTAGAACCAGCTGCAGTCTCCTAGCCAGCCAGAAGGCCTCAGGCACACAGACTGTTATGGGAGCATAGCATCAATAAGCACTTCAGACAGTTTCTTAAGAAGTTCTCCAGCACTGCTCATTGTCCTTATGTAATATGGATACAAAAGCAGCTGCACTAGCACTGTAAAAGAATCCCCCAAACCCCTAAAAAAAAACCCAACTTAAAAAGCTTTCTCCTCTGAAACATCATAATATCTATTTTTCTGGTTCCCTAATCATCAATTGCTAGAGTCAAGAGCTACCAATGGACTGGCATTAATGAAGATTACCAGACAGCTGTAATATACAGATGAAGTCAAAGCACACAAACTTATGTCCTGGTATCACAATAACTTTTGTAACAACAACACGAAGTTTTCAAGGTGGATGCATTACCTCTATGAGGCAGAAAGTTTTCTGAACTGATTGTAAAGTAGACAAAGGCTTAACACTGACAAGGTGTCAAAATCTGGAAGATTATAAGGGCTAAAATTTTTGATGCAAATAAACAGATTCACTGTTCAGTGCAACATCCAAAGAAAGAAAAGCAGTTGTTTCACATACAAGAAGTAGTGCTGATGTTGGGGACTGAAGTTATTCCCTGAAGAGCCTCTAGAGTCCATGCCACATGGTAGCCTAAGGCACTGAAAGAACCACCTAAATGTTGCCATACTGCAGTGCAGGTGATAACGCTGATAACACTGCTATTTGCCAGAACTGCAGTCAAAGCACTGAAATTTCCTTTTCTCTTTTACTCACAAGACAATAATGGGAATTGAGAAGGAAGCCTATTCTCAAGCATTCATAAGAACACAAAAACAAGTTCAAAAACTACAGCAGTACTGTAAAATTCAAAAAGACATTTAAAGACATTTTTCAGAGTAAATAAAAAGTTACATTTGAGATGTAATCCAATCCTTGCAAAGGTCTCTGATTTAATGTTTCCTTGCAAAGGTCTCTGATTTAATGTTTCCTTGCAAGGAGAGCACAGCTTTTAAGAGTCTAGTCTGCCTGTTGCTAAATTAATCCATACACTGGTAATGCTGGCTTTAACACTTCAAATACCTCTACACAGACTTGCATGTATTTGACACTGTAGACACATAGAACAGAAAAAATGAATAAATACAGGCCATATATGAAGGCTAGCCATTGTAACAGAAAGAGATGTATCTAGTGGGATTTCAGTCACTTAAGAATACATGCTATCAGGATGCTAATGAGAATGTAGTATTCTACAAAGGAAGCAGGCATCAAAAATCAGTACACTACCCTAACTGTATGTAAAAATTCCCACCAAGCATCACTGCAAGCTGTACTGAATTTTTGAATGCTCACAGCATTCTACCAGCTGGGACAGATAAGGCCAAGAAGAAAAGGCAAATGGATGATGATTTCACAAACACACAGAGGCAGACAGCTGCTACTTGACAAGAGACTGAAGTAAATACATCAGCATTGGGTCAGTTCTTAGGCTCTTGAAAATAAAGCTTTGGTTTGCAAGAACAGAAAAGGCAAAAGGTAATTTGTATAAATAGAAAATTTTCATTTTAGTTAATCTCATAATTTACAAGAAGTGACACTTGCATAAATTAAGTGCCACCTGCATCTCACGATGCATCACCCAGACTGTTCAGTATCTACATGCAATGTTTTTCTTGTTACAAGTGGCACATGAGTATGTGAGCTTTCATGCCACTAAAGGCAAAGTATATGGCTAACAGTAAGGAGATACGGTTCGTATTGACAGACAAATTAAGATGATGTAATTGCACTGTAAATTATATTACAGAATCTCCTACATATTTAGTTCACATCTACGGGAACAGTACTTTCAGAGTATATTCAAGGCAACTACAGAAACCACCTCTCTCCACAAAATCCTATATATAGGTTTTCCTAGTCTGTCTGTATAACTCTTCCAGAAAACCTCTGTGAGGCAGACACTGGGAGAATGTTTTGCTAATGTCAAAACAAAGTAATTTGCACTTTCCTCTAGTGAGAGGAAAAAAAAGGTTTTACTGTTTGGATTCTTAAATAAACAAGTCAAATACAGAAGTCAACTAATATTACTAGGAAGGAAAACATAATATTATGTCATACCCTGAAAAAGTGCCCCCAGCAAGTGTATCAATGAACTGGAAAACCTCATAGAGCTAAAAAGCTAAACAAATCAAGAAGTCAACAAATCAAATCAAAACTGCTTTACATTTGCATCTGCTTTTGAAAACTGTCTCCTTTCTGGTTTAATGGAGGCATGCAAGACAGAAAGAAAGATTATATTGGAATTAACTACATTTAATTCTCGGTAACTGGAAACACTCAAGACACTCAGAACCTCCCCCAAAACTGCCCTTCCTTGCAACCTGAGGAATCAGTTTACACACATGCATGCACACATAAAAACACAAACATATCTGTTTCAAGCAAAAGCTTTCAAAAATACTCCATAAATCGTACCTGTAGCTACAATTACAATAACAAACCATATTCTTGTTTTCAGCAAAAACAAAAGTTTGTCTCTGAGTGTAAATCATGCATGAAAGGAGGACAATTTTTTTAAACTGCATATGCTTCACATACTGCTTCAAATGGCAAAGCTTTGCGTGCCTGGCTCAGTGCCAGTTGACAGCTCAGCTGGATATCAATGCACATTCTGACCCCCCTTGCAGCGTGTCACTTCTGAATTGTTTCCGCAGTAGAAAGTTTATTCAACCTCTCTCTCAAACTCAGTGGACCGACCATCATTCTGCTATTTAATCACAGCAGAACAGGTTATTTTTCTGACAGCACTAAAGCCAGACAGCAGTTCCTAATGAACAGCTTGATACAAGTGGAATTTCGACTGTTTTAGCCTCAATTAATTCTGCTGTCAAAACAAATGACTGCTTTTAGTGTTTAGATGTCAAGCTGCATCACAAAGGTCAATTTTGTATGTACACAAACATATAAGCAATCTTTTTCTTGCTATCATCTGATCCTATGACATGTTTAGCAAAAAATTTCAAGCTTTCAAATTTAGAAGCCAGAAAGCCAAAATACATTTTGTCAACATCAGTGTTTCTAACACTAACTTCCCATTTGTGTTGCCTGTGCATACATGAGAAATAATTTTATGAAACAATAAGAATTTTTTTTCCTAGAAAAAGACTTCTTATTCTACATTAAAAAAAAAAGAAACAAAACCAAATTCAAGCATATCTTATTCGGAGGAATGCAGAGTAAAGATGAGCAGCTGTTCTCTTTGAGTTAGATTTCATACATGTGATACAGTTATCATGCTAGTACCAAACTGCTACAAGCAAATCTTAGTTTATGGACTTGGTCAGCTCTTCTTTGCCAAAAAGAGGATAAATGGCAGAAAACAAAACTGGAATGTTAACAGGTCAGTTTGAGGGAAAACACTGAAATAATACCGGTAAAATCTTGTCCTTTAAACTAGTTCTATAAATACAGTTCCACCACAACAATCACTGAATTTCTGACTACTCTTTAACACATCCTCAGATGTGTTACATCTCAGAGTGATACATCAGCCTAGCTGGTACATTGCCTCTAGAGATGTTGAAGGCTTTGCCAAATCTTTTTTTTTAAACATGTTAAAAAAGGAACATTATACCACAATAATAGTATTCAATTAATTTAAAAAAAAAAAAAGGAAAGGTAGAGGTGATAGTGGCATCAGAAATAATGACAATTATCAGTAGAAACATATGTAGCACTTCCACCGAAACAATTTTCTCAGATGAAGAAATTAACATACGAAGAGAGCTTCTAAACAAGCAATCAATTCTAACACTGATTCTGTTACTAGGCTTCCAGCCCTGCACTCAGTTCACCGGATCAAAGGAAACATTATTCATCTCAGACTCTTCTGGTAGTCTGGGTACAAACTGTGAAAAGAGCAAGTACACTATACTCAGGGGACAGTATTTCTATGTGGCTTACAGAGCAAGAAACAAAGCAGAAAAGAATCATAATCTGAGTAGCCTCAAGATAATTATCAATTAAGATGCTTATCATCAGCCAGGAGATTTTTTCTCTAAAATAAAAAGGTGGCAAGCAGTTACAAAGTATTTTTCATTGCTCTGATAACTCAAGAGTTTTCAAAGGAGATAGAAGACATGTACCAAAGGCAATGTTTCAAGGTAGAGATCCATCTCGGCTGCAACACCCAAGTATGACAACTAACATGGGAAGTTTCAGCTATGATCTGTGAAAGCATGAGGTCTGTGACCAGCAAAATAATGTCAGCTAATACATCAATCCGCAGAGCATTACAATTCCAGCCCCTTTTCTCATCCTTTTCTACTCCTGCTTTTGCTTCAACTTTACTCCATGTTTTCTCTCTAACTGTAAAAACAACAGGATGTGAGATATGGCTGGTTTTACCTATTCACAAGTTAAGTGGCTGGCCAACATACACAATACATGCAAACACGTATTTGGCTGTCTGCTGACTCTCCAAATGAGTAGCTTACACACTTCAACTGGCTTTGCCTGATATGACATTGCTAGAGAAAGAAGAAGCACCCAGACTTGTAAATTCATTTCTACAGGCTCCTTTTCCATCAAATTGCATTGAAAGTAGCATTCTTGTGAAAACTGTAGGCGGGATGTGGTAAAAGTACAAAGTTACTACGTAATTCTACTCTATAAATGTAACTATCTATAACAAATAGCTCTGCCTGACTGTAAGGTGCATGATGCACCTGCTGAAGGTAGACCATGCAAGTATGCAGTGATGAAAGAAATGCACAGACACACTAACTTTTAAGAAGATTCAGCTAAGATTTTGGAATAGTAGACACTGTAACTATGTTAAGTTATAGCTCACATACTTAAAGACAGATTTAATGAATCACTTCTTTTTTAACAGTCACATATTCTCCCTGTCAACTAAGAAGGGTATGGACTCTTACTGAAGTTCTGAACCCATGAAATTGTCAGAGGTTAAGATGTTTAATGTGATCGTAAGGAGCAAAAATAGGGTAAAAAATTTTATAGTATCCAGAATCTTCAGACAAAAAGATCGCTTTTCCATTAGAAAACAACGAACATTTCCTATCTTAAAAGAAAAATATACCCTCAATAAATAAGTTAAAAATCACAAACCTTTTCTAAATATTAATTACACAATAGGTTGTGTTTTTATATAACTAAAGTACAGGTCTTATTTACTTTATCAGCCTAAAATACATCTCAGTTGCTTTTTCTATTTTCAGATGTTTCAAAGCTATTCAACTTTTTTTTTGTCATAGTAGAATCCATCATCCATACATACCATTACATTACATACATCCATACATACCATTGCATTTTCTGATGACTATCACCTATACTTAATATGCTCTTCATATTTAAGTTACTGAAATGGACATTGCTTTGCTCCCACAGTCCCAAAAAACTTTAAATGTCAGTCTGCAACTGACTTGTTTGCTTACAGCAAGAAAATTTGAGTGGACCCAACAATACTTCATCTTACTGAGTGTTAAAGATCATTCACAACCTAGCTTTTTTCCTGTTATATCTACCAACATTGTCTAAGATATTTTTTAACTCTCCAGACCATTAACAATCAATAAATTGCATTCTAGAACAAGTTGGCAACTTAGATATATGTAATTATTAAATATCTATGCCGGCAGATCAGACTAGAATCCCAGAGAAGATTTGGCAGTTTATTGGTGATGAAAGGACCCCATTTTTGCAGGCAAAATAAAACAGACATCTAGCTCAGCAGTTAAGATGCATTTGTTGGTACAGCTTTTCAGTTTGTAACTCCTCATCAAAAACAACTCTACAGCACAAGACCCTTAAAGACTTTTTTATCTGCCTCAAGCCCAGCTCCTCATAAAAATCCTCAAATATATTCAGACTTAATTTCTTCCATTAACTTCTGCAACACAGCAGTGGTCTGCCTTCCTTTACAAAGAATACCTTGCTGAATCCGTTGGATACCGTCAGTGTTGATAAACTAAGCTTATTCCTCAATCAGCCTTCTGTGTACAATTACATGTAGGCCCAACCTTTGAGAAATTGTGACACTCCAGGCTATTGGTACATTTAACCACAAGTGTTAGCAGCACCAAAATATTCACAGTATTTGAAGGAATTATAAAGAAAATAATTTATAAGAACATAAAATAAATACTTGCTTTGTTACACTTCCTGGAGAAAAAGAAGCTCAAAGATGTCCTGCTGAGCTGTTCAAAAGTTAACATTAACCATTTTCAATGTTTATTTCCACCTACTTTGTTACTTGTTTAGTGTCCTAGAAAAGTATTTTTATACATGCTGTAAACTACTACGTTATCAAACAAACCCATGGAAAAAATAAATGCCACACCCAGAACTGTTAAAGTCTTTCTTTCAAAGGAGAGTTCATTATTTAACCACATAAAATGCTCGCAAGCTTCAATACTCCAAGGCCTTTGTTTTGCCTCTCAAACTCTGAGAAAGGATTGTTTCTAAAAAACTTTAGGAGTAATACATTCATTATTAACCCTCTTTTTTTCCCCACCACTTTATCTTGTTCATTGGATGCATTTCTTCATTAGATAGCAAACACGCAGTTTAACACAACACACTAATGGAGCAAGCACAACTGTGCATTAACACTATCAGCACTACCTTTCAGGTGTTGTGAAGCTCACTTTGACACTCTTGCATTAGCTTTGGAAAAAACACATAAGCAGTACTTTCCGTAGATAGCTAGGACTAAAACACTCACAATAAGCAATTACAAAAGGCCTAAAAGCATGTGATAAATTCACACCAGACTTTGCACTCATCACTGCCAACAGACAGCCACGTGAAACATTATTCCAATCAAATAATCAATAATTCAGTTGAGTTCACTGAATCAGAAAGCAGTTGAATTAAAGGCTGGGTAAAATTTCGGGTTTAGATGTTTACTAACTTGAAGCTTTAATGCTTCATGATCTCTGCTAACAGGTGGAGCTCTCAAATGCACTCCCTCAGAACAGCAGCACATCGAAAAGGATGCCAGGCTTTTTTTTCCCCTTGGTATGTGCTACCTTGTGAAAAAGTAGTGATCCTGACATTACAGGAGTCCTACCTAATTGATAAGTTTGTCAGCTCAGTCTACTTAATAACATTCCTGGAAAGATCTTCAAAACGACAAAAAATATCCTGTATTAATGTCTCTACTTGACATGCATGACTTTACTCTTTTCCATGACCAGAGTTATCAGGAGTCTGGAGACTATTTTTTCTGCATGGGCAAATACAGTAAAATAGTTTTCAACAGCTCCAAAAATCAACAGACCAGTAATGCTGATTACTGATATTACAAAACTGTCAATTTTTGCATTTGGTGGAAGAAGAAACAGAATAGTAATGTTACATCTGTCCTTTCCTTAATCTTGTTATCTGTGAAAGCATCATTTTATTTAAAATACTCATACTGTATTTCTAATATCTAAAAGGACAAGAGGAACAAAAGTCAAGTGATGGCTGACCAACAGCAACTGTTGATAATAAACATTGTAAAGTACTGTTATCGTTTAACCCAAAGAATAGATGGATTGCAGGCATCTATTATCAATTTTTTTAAAAATGCAAACCTCTTTTAGGCCCTGTAACGTAGCAATGTGGGTTTTTAGGATTCCATGTGCTCCCTTTGTTTCGCTGCTTTGTATACTATTAGTTCATTTTGAAATATGCTCTGCTGTACCTGAAAACCTATTGGTGTGCTCCCCCCTGTCAATTCTCCCCCTCCATCTCCTGGGATTGGTTTCAGGGGAGAAAAATCCCTCCCCTTCTCTTCCCCTTATAAGCCTGTGTCTGTGTCAGAGAGAGGTCTTCCATCTCTGCGCTGCTAGCACCTGCTACCTGCCCTATCTCCCCTCCCCCTTCTCCTTCCCTGCACCCCTTTTCCCCATACCCCAGATAAACCTCCCTACAGAACAGAGATGGAGTCCAGTTCATTCTTTCGTCTCACTACATTTCCTGCTAGAATTTCCGTGGTTGGGAGACTCGCCACGCCGCGGGACCCCGGGGGCCGCCTGCTCCAGATCCGGTGGAATTATGAGGACCAGGGACTTCGCTCCGGGTGGGAACCAGCCTGTGCCACCCTCCCGGAGCCTGCAGTAACACTGTAAGAAGTTCAAATTTATTGAATGGATAATGAAAGGAGACAAGAAGTATTTTTATGGACTCACAGATTGTGAAAAATGGATCCTGCTAGCACAAAACCAATACTTCTACAAAAATTTATTACAACTGAAAATGACCCAGTGCCTTTCTCACACTAAATACCGGCACAGCATATGCACTAATTGCCATCTGCAAATCATTGTTTTATTGGAGAACTAGGGAGCAAAGATTATGGCTTTCTATTTTTTATCTGCATTGCAATAAAGTTCTTGATTTCATCTTTAATAATTTTTAAGAAAAAAAGGCAAAAATAGAGGAACAAACTTAATGAAGTACCAACAACCACTAAAAATGATACCAGAATAAATTAATGAAGACAAAGGCCTTCTACAATGGGATTACATCAATGGTGGATAAGAGAAGAGCAATTGATGTCATTTACCTGGACTCCTGCAAAGCATTTAACACTGTTTTGTGTGACATCTTGGTCTGTAAACTGGAGAGATACATAACTGACAGATGGACCACTTGGTGGATAAAGAATTGGCTGTTTGGTTGCTGCCTAAGAGTTGCCACCAACAGCTCCATATCCAAGTGGAAAGCAGTGACAAGCAGTGTTCCTTAGGGGACAGTATTGGGACTGGCGCTGTTCAACATCCGTCTCAGATATATGGACAGTTGAGAGCACCCTCAGCAAGTCTACCAATGACACCAATCTGTGTGGCATGGGGGGCACACTTGAGAGAAGGAACGCCATCCATAGGAAACTAGACAGGCCCGAGAAATGGGCCTGTGAGAACTACTGGAAGTTCAAAAAGGCCAAGTGCAGGATTCTGGGTCAGGGCAATCCCGAGCACAAATAGAGGCTGGGCAGACAGTGGGTTGAAAGCAGCCTAGTGGAAGAAAGATTTGATGGTGCTTGTGGACAAGCAGTTTAACATGACCCAGCCATGTGCACTCACAGCCCTGAAAGCCAGTTGTATCCTGAGCTGCACCCAAAGCAGCATGAGCAGCAGGGCCAGGGAGAGGATTCTGCCCCTCTGCTCTGGTGAGACCCCACCTGGAATACTGCATCCAGCTCTTGGGTCTCCAGCACAAGATGTTACCCTATTGAACTGAGTTCAGAGGAGGTCCATTATACTGATAAGGGCTCTGGAGCACCTGTCCTATAAGGAAAGGCTGAGAGAGCTGGTGTTCCGCCTGAAGAAGAGAAGGTTCCAGGGAGACCTTAGAGCACCTTCCAGTACTTACAGTGGGCCTACAAGAGAGCTGGAGATGGCCTTTCCACAAGGGCATGTAGTGACAGGAAAGAGGGAGTGACCTTAAGATGCAAGAGGACAGGCTTAGATTAAATACTGTAACAAAATTCTTTACTGTGAGGGTGCTGAGACACTGGAATGGGCTGCCCACAAAAGCTGTGGATGCCCAATCTCTGAAAGTTTTCAAGGCCAGTCTGGATGGAACCTTCTGGGTGAACTGCATAGTGGGCAAAAGCTAATACAGAAATAAACACACACATCTAGCTCCCCATGTATGAGAAGAGGACACAGTAATTAAGCAACCAAAATGAAAAATTATTCACTATCAACTTCAGATATATAGGCATTCACTAACCTCTTAAGACATTGGACATTAACCTGCCAATTTCAGACAAAAAATCTAGAAAGAATGTGAGCTTGAACTTCTTAGCAGTTCCTATGTCTCGTGGCATCAACATTGCACACTAGAACAAACCAAATTTTTAATAGATTACTAGAAGATTAAGTAATTAGGTATCTAGAGCTAGAGATCATGGAGTAAGATTACTCTGGTATCATCTCCATTATTGATTTAAATATACTTTGGAAGAAAAGCAGGTATTTTCTGCCATACAATAAATGAATTTTCCAAGGAATACGAAGCAACAGACTGTAACAAACAGAAAACCAACCAATCAGAAGTGGGCAAATTTTGATGAACATTGCAGGACCATGTGAGCAACTAAAGCATCTTCCAACTGATGGTATCAAATCTGCTATTAAACCCAACACCAGGAACATATGATAGAATCCTAGCATGGTTTGGGTTGGAAGGGACCTTTAAAGGTCATCTAGTCCAACCCCTCTGCAATGAGCAGAGACCCATTTGTCAATATCAGGTTGCTCAGAGTCCTGTCAAATCCAATTGTGAATGGTTCTATGGATGTGAAAACTACCATCTGGGCAACCTGTTCAGTGTGTCACCACCCTTGTCATAAAAAATGCCTTACTTACCTCTAGTCTGAATCTACTCTCTTTCAGTTAAAAAATATTATTCCTTGCCATATCACTACAGGCCCTACTTTCTTGTCCCCATCTTTCCTATACAGCCATTTTAAGTACTGGAAGGCCACAATCAGGTCTTCCTCGAGCACTCTCTTCTTCAGGCTGCACAATCTCAACTCTCTCAGCCTTCCTCATAGAAGTGGTGTTCTGATAAACTTGGTGTCCTTCCTCCGGACTCACTCCAACAGGTTCATGTCCTTCCTGTGCAGGGACCCCAGAGCTGATGCAGCACTGCAGGTGGGGTCTCACCAGAGCAGAGTAGAGGGGCAGAATTCCCTCCCTGGCCCTGCTGCCCACACTGCTTTGGATGCAGCCCAGGACACGTTTGGCTTTCAGGGCTTTGAGTGCACATGGCTGGGTCATGTCCAGCCTCTCATCCACCAGCACCCCCAAGTCCTTCTCGGCAGAGCTGCTCTGATCTGTTCATCCCCAGCCTCTGTTGGTACCAGAGGTTGCCCTGAACCAGGGGCAGCACCTTGCACTTAGTCTTGTTAAGCCTCCTGAGGATCACATGGGTTCATTCCTTGACCTCATCCTGGTTCTGCCAGATGTTAGAGGCAGTCTGGGGAACCCATTCAATTCTGATCTGAAGCCTTACAGGTCCTGCCAGCTTTATGTTTTTCAGTATTTTACACTAAATGACTTATTTTTCAGTTAATATTAAAGGGTTGCAACTGGATGTAAGTGGTTTGGTCTTTGTGTTTTTACACTGAATGGAAGTCAGAAAACAAATAATGTAACTTCTTCAAATACTCTGTTAGTAAAACCTCTAAATTCTAAACTGATTTAAAAAAGAAAAAATTAAATTCAGTAAGAAGTAGTTTATAAAGCTAACAAGATAAATTATTGATGTAGCAGTGCAAAAGGAGCCATGGTAAAGAAGTTCCCAAGTAAATTAAAAAACTCTCACAAAGCATTACTGTTTGAAAGAAAATCTGTTATTTGTACTAGAAAAACTTAAATTCTAGATCTCCCTGTATATTATGACTCCAGGTGACAGAAACTAGCCACCAGAGGGAGCACATATAATCTGGTAAAAAGGACATCACTGTACAGATACCTTGCAGATACACAATAAACTTTACTGTAAAAGGTCTGTAGTTCTCCAT
The DNA here is from genome assembly GCA_024500445.1 of Entomyzon cyanotis. Taxonomy (NCBI): domain Eukaryota; kingdom Metazoa; phylum Chordata; class Aves; order Passeriformes; family Meliphagidae; genus Entomyzon; species Entomyzon cyanotis. Next base: position 27,018,857 of record JAKEPQ010001021.1, on the reverse strand, counting down.
AATTAAACAGCCCTCATCAGTACTTCATTACAGATTCATTCTTACTTTTACAGATATAAAGAAAAGCAAATGAACTCCGCTGTGAAGAACTGTGCTAGAATACAACGAAATAAACCAAAATACTTTGTTACGCATTATCTTTTTAGTTTATTTTATCTGAAAGTATCCATCATCTAATTTATCATAGTAGACCACAAATAACATGGATGAAAGAAGGCCTACATAGTCCTGGGGAATTTTAAAGTATTGCCTTCAAACAGATTTAGAACTGGAATCAAAACCAACGGTGACATCCGTAAGACATTTTTTCTGCATTTGTTTTGTACACGAAGTCAGTATCACTTTTTACACTGAGTATTTAGATTTTTCTGAGGAGCTGTCTCCTTCCTCAGCCCAATTAATAGATACATCCCACAGACTTCCAGCATTTGCTCCATGAATTGAAATATCTTTTTATCATGAAAAGATCTCAGATGCAAAAAAGTGGGGTTTAATCAAGAAAAAGCAGTCCTTAACAAAGTGGATGTTTACTTTTCATTCTTACAAGGCTGAAATCTCACTTTGCCTTCCAAATCTTTGTAATTGTCAAAGTTTTATGATTCTAAGTTAATAAAACAAATATATTAAATATATTGGATGCAGCAACCTTAATTAACATCATTAGTGGTCTGTGTTGCTAGTCCTTGACACTTCAAAACTACTTGTGAATTTGTATTCTTTTGCTGCTGAATTTGACTATGGTTTCTCCTTACACCATGACTGCTTCACAAAATTGGTATCAATACAATAATTTAACACTTAAAAGAAAATTTAAGGTCATACATTTACACACTAAATGTGCTATCCTTCCTTAAAATAGTTTGCTTAACTTTCTTGGAATATATTTGAAGAAGTTGGCTCCGGTAAGTACAGATGGGATTTGAAGAACCGTAAAGCATCAAGTAAGTACAAAATGTGCATAACTTGTTGGCGAAATTAAAAATTGAAGTATTACTTTTCTTAAAATTACTATGTTGTCTAGCAAAATGTACACTAATAGCATGGACGACTTGAAGTGCACAATGCTCTAGGACACTTTGGCAAGGGTCTTTGGAACCCAGGCAGTCAGAATCTTAAATGCAAGATGTAGATCCTTAGCCATGACATCTTGGCAACAGCTAATCAAAGAGGTCTGAACACTGAATTGTCATGTGTCTTTGTCCTATTTCTGACCAACTGAACTTGAAACCCTGACGTTCACACATTTCCGTTTTTAGTCTTTACTGAAAAATTGCAAAATACACAGGAAACTTTCAAAAATCGTTCCATATGCAATCTTACCTCAGCCCACTTGGTTATCAGCATTAGAGGATCACAGAAAGAATATGAAACAATGTTATGTTAAAAACACCTCACAGACACATTGCAAGATACCTAATAATCATATTTAACAATTTATTATAAATTTTCATGGTCTACTCTGGTATGTGCATTCTTGCTCTGGAAAAATCATTTCTGCGTGCCTCTACTAGAAGACACAGATGCTAGCGAGGACTCCCAGTGCTGAAGGAAACAGTACTGCTAATTCCTGAATTCACACACCTAGTGACTAAGCCATGCCAATATTAAAGTGACACTGCATAGGCAGTACTGTGAGAATGCCTTTTTATGCCAGTCCAGGAAAGTCTTATACACCACACCCAACCAGCAGTACCTTCAGAAAGTACTGTTTAATTTGCTGCTTACTAAAGAAGCAATACACATTATTGTATATTAAAATGTATTTTATAAAAAAGTAGATATTGTGTATCTACTAAAATGGTAATTTGGTAAGTGGAACAAATTGATGAAACTGTTCCAACAGTTCAATGAGCAGTTTTATAGACATTTGCTCTGAATATGTTAAGTTTATATTAAATAAAGTTTTGAAATATAACTTATGCAGAATCACATAGTTGGTACATAGCAGACAAAACATAATTTGTACAAGGAACTACAGCTTCTTGACCGATTTCCCTGATGTTCCAGGAAACACTGTAGTTTGGCAGTACAGACCTACAAATTACCAAGCTGTATGAATACAAATACTACATGCACATAACAAATTCTGTTACCAATTTCTGTGAATCATTTAATAACAAAGTTAATGAATATTAAGAATTTGAACTTGCAGGTACATTAAAAAATACAGCACATTAACAAATATGGGTTTAACCTTTTATTTGGAATGGAAATTTCCAGTTTTAAAGCTAATATTTCCTATTCTGTTACTTTTAGTCTCTTACCAGGTCTTTCCTTGCCAGTTCCTTTTGACTCAGCAAACTTCTGTATTAAACTCTCAACTGTAGTATTTGTCATGTTATTAATAAACTCTTCGTGAACCTCAAAAAAAAAAAAAAAGAATGCAATTAACTTTAAAAACTAGTTTTTGCTGTGGTTAAGGTTCAAAATACTTCCCTCTAAAATTCATTACAGGACTTAGAGAAATCAACAGGTATTTTACCTAGGAAACCCCCTCTCCTTGCTGTAGTATTAGCAAGTGTGGGTACAATACAGACAAAAAATGAAATGACAGGTTTAAGTTTTACGTCTATTTCTTCCATCTAAACAACTTGTGTATACATAATTTTCTGAATTCATCAGCAACCTATACCACTATGATGTCAGGAAGACAAGCAGTTTTTTAAACCAGCACCAGTTTAGGGTGTGAACTGATACCACTGTATTATCACAACTCCCACCTGCTTGAGTAAAAGCATTACTGTTGTAATGTTTTTGGTCTAACAAAGGAACAACAACATGTTGTTAATAGGTTTTTCCAACAGGGCAGGATGTGTATTTGCTTTAGAAATAAATAGCATGACCCTTGTGATGATCACTCATTAGAAGAAAACCTCAGCACTGAAGTGTACGCAAATAAAGTGACACTGCAAAAATCAAAAAATTAAGGACTGCTTATAAAGATTATTAATTAAGCCAACTTACAACTAAACAAAGGCTACTGTAAAAGCTTCTGTTACTAAAGATCTTTTGCTCATAAAATTGAAGAGTATAAAATATTCGGAAACTTTTCAGAGTGATACTTTCTAGTTCTAATTCAAGAAATAGTATCCTAAGTATGTGTGAAATGAGTGCTAAATTAATATCCAGGAAGGACAATTAAAAAATACACTAAAAAACCTTCAAATTGTCCTGTTTTATTTTCTTCTTTAAGACAAAATTTATTCAGACTTATTCTGTAAATTTTGTGACACTGAACTTATAAATGCAACAGAAAGCCATGGAAATTTGAGTTAATGTTGAATTTCCATCATTTGAAAGACGTAATTACCACAAAACCAGTAAGAAATATTTCATTTAATAGTTAAGAAAAAGATAAAGCATAATCTAAACAAAAAATGATAGCATAAAAAATACCTCTCCTATTTGTAAATGAATTTCTTTTATGGTATTTGACAACGATTGTATAATCTCTTTCATACGAAGAAGGTGCATTTCTTCTATGTCTTGAAATTTCTGCAAACAAATATGAGCAATTAATCATCATGAAAATATTTCTTGAAAAACTAAATCTTACCTTTTCAGAATTAAATACACTAAAATGAAAAAACCTAACCAAGCAATCTTTTTCCTCCAGATCTTTAAGACAGTAATTACCATGTTTAAAAAAGTAAGGTGCAGAATTCAGAGTTATGAAAAAATGTATTTTAGAAAGCAATATATCCTTTTAGAACAGTTATTGAGCTTTTTTTACTTTTTGAACCTCCATCTAACCCTTAAAAATATCTGACCTATTTCTACCAAAAGAAAATATTCTCAGAGGGTGTTCAAATAACTCCTCTTTTCTCCATTACTGAAGAGTCTAGTTTTTTCATTTAAGCTGGGAAATCTTAATTCCGGATCTGTTTTGCACTTCCTTTTTAGAACACGCTCGTCCTTGTAAATATACGCATGCTTTCTCTAGTTAAATCTACATTCTTCGCTTCTTTAAATACAATTAATTTATTTGATCTTTAAATTGATTATACATAATTTTTGCAGTTTGTTCAATTTTACCCAGGTTGCCAGCTGACAGCCACTTTAAAATCACTTCCAAAGTTCTCAATGGCCCCTTCCTGGCCAAAAATCAGAACTAAAAATGTTGTCATCCTTCTCAGCAGTCAGTCTTGAAATCTTTGTTTACTTCTGTTCTTTCATAGTTCTCTGCCTAGTTCTGTAACTGCCCTTTCAAGTGTGTCCAAACTTTGGTGCACCACTTAATCCTCTCTCCAATCTGCCCAGGGTTCTGCAAAGATCCCTATCTCACACCTCCTGCTACTCTGATTCACAAACACAGCTCCACACAGACAAGACAAATACCTCTAATTTCTGAGACCCTCAATCTTCTGCCATACTTATGTACCTCTGCAGTCATCAATCAGGGAGATTAAAATTATTGTCTTTTTCTCCAGTAAACTTCCTCTTAATTACAGAGGATATGGTAATTCTCTGTAGCCTACCCTACGATGTTATTTCTTTTACTGGACATTTTTTAAAACAGACTTATGCTAAGCCAACTGATTTTACACTGAAAGAAATGAAAATATTCACACCCCTCACTGGTTTTATTTTCAGAACTAATCGGCATATTTTCAGGTCATCTGCACTCTGAATTAAGACAGTACAGGGTGGGCTTCACATAGAAGTGGGCTTCCATGTATTCATGGATGTTATTTTTCCTATCACATCATCTTTAAAGTTTTGGTTGTGTAACCACACTGTGGATGCAGCTACACCATTATACTTAAAATGAATTCCGCACAGACATCTTAAATAGGCAGAATGAGAGTTTTCATTTCCAGTATGGACAGATGTGGGAAGTTGAGAGATGTCCATTATAACATTAAGTGAAAATTTAAACTTTAAGCAAAAGGACTGGTACAATTAAGGAACTAAGGACACTTAGACTAATCTGGTTTAAAATGTAGCAAGAAATGGCATATGCAATGATACAGAGAACTGGAAATCTTCTGGAATACAGACAATCATTTAAAAATCCCCAGAGTCTTGAACAGATGTCACAGATTTTCACAACCTCAGGTAAATCCTGGGAAGACAATTTAACAAGCTGTAAGTTAAGTGTTTGATGAAATAATAATGAAAAACCATGATGGATCCCAATATTAAAACTCCTATGAATGAGTTCTGGGTGCCCAGCAATTCAGAGGATTTTTCACATAATCACAATGCATATACAACAATTCCAGAAGTTGATTTTGCTTTCTTCCAAAAATGTCTTCAAAACATCTTCTAGAGTGCCAGCACTCCACTGTGTCATTCAAAGACATACACAGTCAGTGTTTGCCTTTCAAACAAATCTATTTTCAAAGGGACCAGTTTTTGAAATCTTTGATTTCAGATGGCTCCAGAAATGAAACAGAATACGTTAACCCACTTCAAAGGTAACTCATTTAATGCAACACTTACCTGTGCTGTTTCTGTCATTTTCAGTTCAAAATCAGATTTAAATGCAGCATACTTCTCCACATAAAGTTTATAGGTATCTGTTGCTTTTTTAGATTTTACTGCTGCCTAGAGATCAATACAAAAATGTGTCAAATGTCACACACAGAGGTTTTCAAAGTAGCTATTACAAGAAAGCCTAGGATGATCTCTAGAAATTATACAGAGGCATACTGAAACAGACAAGTGTCATAACAAAATTTCAACAGCAAATATCTCAGATTCAGACTATTAGAGATTTTACTATACATAAATCACATACAAACGTGACAAAGCATGTAACTCAGTTAAATCCCTTCCCGTTATCAGCAATGACAAATTTATAATATACTTACTTTGAAATCAAATTTTTATTGCTGAAGGCAAGTCATTAGCTTTTGTCAAATATGAACAGATTTATATTTGCAACAGCAAAATGGGAAAAAAGCAGGATTGGAATACAGAGCAAACAGTTTTAAGTGCAATTCTGAAAGAATCAATGGTAAAAAAAACAAAAGGGTGAAGTTCTCTTAGAAATGAAGGAAGATACTCAAAAGTACAGGAGTTACATCAACAGATTAGTAGATATTTGAAAGTGAAGCTAGTGCAGAACATAGTGATGGTCAGGTTTAGACAGGTCAGTGTTATTTATAATACTGCTTTGGGGATTTATATTTTTTTTCATTTTTGTTGCTAATAAACCAAAACCTTTTTTGGAGTTAAGTAAAACACAATACAAAATACAGGAAAATCTCAGTATTAGATGCAGAACAAACTGAATGAAGTGAGTAACTCTAGTAGAGAAAAAGTTATTTTCAGAGTTTACAGTATGATGCACAAGATGAAGTCTTTCAAACCTTTGATATTCTATTTCCAAGTTAAATGCCAATGAAAATGAAAATCATCCTGAACACCATTTTCTTTCCTATCTTCTTTATTCAACACGCTTATTTGATCTCACTGGAATTTCCCATCAGTTCTAACTCAAAAGTATTCCTGAATTCTTAATGACAAGAGGTAAAAGCGTAGTAGATTTAGTATTTGTTCTAGTTCTGAGTAGCCCTCCTCCTCCTTTCAAATCAATTTAATCTGTGTCATAGAATCTATTTTTTACTTGGAAGGATTTTTAAAGCTGAGTGTTATCTATAATTTCAAATTAATTGATAGCAAGATGCCCTCTGGCAACAGAGAGAGAGATTCCACAATTTCCAAGAGAAAAATAACAGATAATCATGAGGAACAGTATATCATTAGCACTTCAAAAGAATAGGAACCAAAGCTACAATTCTGTTTTACCAGTTGCAAAGAAAGCTTAGGCAAATTTTAGTCACAGAGTCTTCTAAACTCAGCATAACAAAACCTGAAAATATTTCATGTAACAAGAATATGGATAATTCAGAAAAGTTGTTGATCAAACCCCGTCAATTCATTTTCCTGAATTTTACTTTGTGATTCCCACTCTTACACATTTACACCAGGGAATCACCCAGAAGCACACAGTCCTATCTTTGTTTCCCAACTGCCATTTACTATCCTGAAAATACTACATGTTTCATGAAATCTTGCTTTTAAAATTAAGACTGTTTTGCAATAAGATTATTCCAGATTTAATCACTGAAAAGGAAGGAAATGTCAAGTTAAAAGACATAAAAAGGGTTTTTTTTGGCAAAGCATTTTTAATGGAACCCCATGTGCAAGGGATTTTGACAAAAAAGAAAACTACACCCTCCATCTCCTATCATGTTTAATGATGAGGAGAATCCCAATATTACATGTTGAAGAGCAATTAAAAAACTAACTACTCAGCAGGACAGACAAAATGATAAAACACGTGGACACTGTATGATTAACTAGTAATCTCTTCTGAAAACAAAATGTGACTATTCTCAGATGCAGCAATTGCTAGAACTGTTTTTACCAGATTTCCAGTACATAAAAGAGTAAGAATCAGTCAAGTATTTTTTGTTAAGTCTCTACAAATAGAGAAGTTCCCGTGTCAGAGAACAACAGGAAATTATTACACAATAATGAAAATTGTAAGGTCTCAGATAACCTCCTCCAAGTCTTCAATAAAGTATCTCTCCAAACATTTGGCTTTGTGATAAACCTTTGTAGACTGCTGTAGATCCCTTGTTTTCTGCAAAAGCATCTCTGTGACTTTGACAGAAAACAATTTTCATGCTGCACTGAAACTAATAAATCTATTATCTGCCAACAGAAAAATAAATGAATACAGTATTTGGTCACTCTGTTTATGAAATTGCAAGTGGAAATTTGAACAGAAGCATGACTGAAGATATGTGATAGTGACAGTTACCTGCTTCCACTGGAAACATTTATTAAGTACCTGCAGAGCATTTAACTATGACCTAATTGTAGCTAAGGAAGATGCATAAAACAGTAAAAAAATTACCCTCCTCCTACAGTGCTTATTCTTTTTCCCTTTTCATGTAGGTATCTGCCATGCTGAATATTTTTTGTTTCCAAATGAACAAAGATAATTCTACATCTTAAAAAGCCTTCCCTCAAGGCAACTTTTCCTATGAAAATGCTGTTTACAAGAATTCAGAAAAATTATACTTTGAATATACTGGCAGCAAAACATCTGCTAATACACATATTTCTGATTCATGTCTAGAATCCAGCATCAACTGTCAATTGAGACAGAAGCTGGAGGAAAAAAAAGCTAGATTTATAGCAAGATAAAACAATTGAAACAGTCAACAGAATCACTTTTGTCATCAGTGAAAAGACAATAACCAACTCTATCTGCTCCATCAAGATAGCAGGACAAAATGCACAAAGACCATTCTAACAAGAACAAAGTCCTACACAGATCAGTTAATTGAAATGGAAATAGTCAGAGGAATCAAGATTTAGTAAGAGAAGTTATAGTTAGAGACAAGGAAATGTGACCTCTTTCCTCTACTAGTTAGATTCCTAAAAACAGAAAAAAGTTACTTTTTTCCCAGCAGGTCAAGGAAGGGGTTCCTTCCCCTCTACTCTGCACTGGTAAGGCCACACCTGGAGTAGTGACTACTACTGGGCTGCAGTTCTGAGTTGTTCATTGCAAGAGAGACATGGACACACTGGAGAGACTCCAGTAGAGGGCCATGAATGTGATGATGCATCTCTCCCATGAGAAAAGTGAGACTGGGGGAATTGTTCAGCCTGAAGAATGGAAGCCTTAGAGAGAATCTTACCAAGATATTAATACCTGAAAGGAGGGGTACACAGAAGACAAGGTCAGGCTTTTTCCAGTGGTGCCCAGTGACAGAACCAGACACAATGGGCACTAACAGAAAATACAAAAGGTTCCCTCTGAACCTCAGGAAACATCTTTTTTCTGTGAAGGTGATTGAGCCCTGGCACAGGCTGCCCAGTGAGACCATGAAATCTCCATCTTTGAAGATACTAAAATGCCGCCTAGGCAAGGCCTTGAGCAACTGGCCCCTGCCTGAGCTCAAGGCCTTGAGCTCAGGCAAGATAAGTTCCAGAGGTCCCTGTCAACCTCAGCCATGGAGTGATTCTGTGAATGGATCACACCCCCACCCCCCACCCCCCCAACCCAAGGACAATACTAAGTACAACTCAAGATACTCATCCCTTGAGTTTCTGGTACATGAAATTGGAACCTTTGAAAACAGCAGTGAAAGTGTTGATAACAAGTTTTCCTTACCAAACAGACTTCAAATACTCATGTACTTAGCTATTTTATCTCACTGCAGGGATAGCACAATTACTTCTGAGTTCAGTAACAAGGGCATTGAGTATTTGAGTATTGACATAAGGAAATACATTCAAAAACATAAGAGATGCTAAAACAACTGAGTGCAATTTCTCTTAAAGCCACTACACAGAAATATCATTTGATGCAGGTAATTACAGAGGGAAGAATTAGAACTTTAGTGCAGTTAGAACAGATAAGGAAGTGTAAACAAAACACAACTAGGGTTTTCACAAGATCATGCCCTTTATCAAATAGTCACAACTACTACTTTTGACTTCATTTAACCCTTTCTGAGCATTCCACTTATTAATACAAGGTGAACATGTATGACAGTTAGTAGCACAATTTAAGTAAGATGTTAAAGAGCTACCTTTTCAATTTCTCTCTGTGTTGCTCCTTCCTTTTTCAAGCGTTCTTGTTCTACACACTTTGCATTGTAGTTTTCTTTTGATTTCTGCAAGGCCTGAGTGATACTTTGAATATTTTGCACTGCTTCCAAAGTTCCTGAAACATCTTCTTTAGTCTGCCAAATATTACACAGTTGTCAAAACCAAACAATTTTAATTTTCCCGGTAACAAGTCATTGGACACATTAAAAAAAATTAATAACCTTTTTATAAGCTTTGATCTGCTCATCTCCATACTTGTGAACTTCTTTTATTAGTTCTTGTAATCTCCGCACAAGATCCAAGTGACAACTTGCCAGTTTTTCTGTTGAGGTTTTGAAAACATCCCAAACTGGTGCAAATGTCCTAGATTGAGGAAAAAAATACTTTATGTTAATTTGGACTTTTTTTTCAGTTGGCAATTTTTCAGTAGTGCTAAAGGATAATCTGTAAGTTTACAGTTCACTTCTCTTCCTAAAATTGAAACTAACAAAATACCCAATTGCCATAAATTCTTATTATATATGTTCCAAATGTACTTGGCATCCTATCTACTAATTTTTCCATGGTTTATGTTTTACTTGTATTGACTCTAATAAAGTAAAACACAGCAAATTTCATTTAATACTATCATCAGCACACAATAAGGCCAAGATGATGCAAGAACAGGTTAAAATAATTTAACATGTAGCGAGTATTACTATATATATACACTATATATATATATACTATATATATATACTATATATATACTACAGACTTTAACAGTAAGAACAAATCAGGGATTTCTTGGTCAGTTAAGTTTTTAGTTGTCTTACATCATTGCAGCCACAAGATGGAGGAAAAAATATTGGCAAGGATGGTCTGCCACTAAAAGGGATTTACTAATTAACAAAGACGAACAAAGAGGTGGGATCATTTTTCTAAGCTGAGTGGACTTCTTCCATCTATTCTAAAGATACACTTCCGCCTTGATTTCCTGGTTAGTGCTTCTAAAAATTCAAGATTAACCATAGGATTTAAAGCTCTGATGTTCAAAGGTTCTGTATCTGCTTGTTATTTTAAAAAGCAGTAACAAGTATCAAATTATTCACTGATGAAAGATCCCACATTTCTAGGTTACACTACTACAAATAAAAAAAAAAAACTAGCATAATCTAAGAAATCTGAATTATCATTGGCTTATCTTTCTAATGAAAAAGCTTCCATTAATCATTCTAGCTTTTAAACATATACCCTGTGCATAAAACTTTCATTTAAATATGGAATAAATCTATGGAAAAAATCTCATTCTGAACATCTCTGAGAATAGATTAAAAATATCAGAAATAATAGAAATAAATAAATTCACTGCCACATTTGTAGGCCATACATTCTCAAAATAATTTCCGTAGGCTTGAGGGTACGTAATAGTACTCACTATGTCTGAAAAGAACTCAGCTTTAAACACAGGGGAACAGACAATTGTTCTGTGTTCACGCCTTGGTCTTTTTATTCAGTTTTAAAGAACTGTGCTGCCTCTGTCATAGCTGCATGAATTTTTGCATGGTTACTGAAGACTTAACAATCATTTTTAGAGGTGGCAAACTTACGCTAATCTTCAACATCATCAATAAAATATTCAGAATCAAACTTGATTCTCAGCATGTATACAGTCACTTACCTCTCTCTAATGTACACTTACTTACCCAAGTTGTGTGTAATTGCTCGCTGATTTGGCTAGTTTTGTCATTGACCTTGAATATGTCTCCTCTATTGTAGCCCTGCCAAAGAAAGCCATCAAAAGTATAATCAAAATTTTGAAGATATGAAGACTGAATATGCACTCTAAAGCTGCAAAACAGAGGACTTTTTATTTGAGCTAAAAATTACTCCATTGAAATGATCCCTCAAAACCGATATGAAAAATCACATTAGTATATTTTTTTTAAGTATGTAAGAATCTTGAGGCAGAACACTGCAGAAACAGAACAAGTGAAAACTAGGAACTCAAGGCTTGAAAAAGCCAGTTCCTTCCTCTCTATTTGCTATTCTCCACTGCCATGAACATTCCTTAGTAACAAACAAAGTGTCAAAACAATCACCCATCTAGCACTGTCTAAGCAGGAGAGTTACAGAGTAACAAAATAAAATGTATTTGTAATGAAAACTTTACAATATACAATGTTTACTGAGCAATTATATTAAAGCAAGGTCTTGTCTAGTCTTGTTATTGGGGGTAGGTTGTTTATTCTTTTGTTTAAGTTCCTAACGTAGTGACATTTGAGTTTGGAAACCCAAACAACATGTAATGATAACCATTGTGTTCCACTGTTTAAACTCCTTTTTAAAGAAAATTATCTCAATTTGTGAAAACATCTTCCCTACACAAAGTGTTATTATATTTTCCTTCACTCAAACACAGTTTCACTTGTCTTTTAGAGATGCAAAATCCAAGGGTTGGCACAGATTTCCTCCTTAGAGCCTCTTGCAGGGGCAATTGCAAGGAATCACCTATTAAGCAGCAACTCCCTGCAAGACCTCCCCTATCAATCTTCCTCACTCTCCTATTATTAAAGACACAGTATTTCAATTTTTCACCCTAAACCAATATTCATTATTTAATGTCAACTTAGGTTTAGAAGCATCCTAGATTGGAGTGAGTACTGTAATTGTCTTTTCTTGAAAACCCTGGAGCAATTTTTTCGTGCTGTGTAATACCTTTACACAGGACAAGAGAGAAGAAAAAAAGGTAGTCAAAGAATGTATCCCTCTCTCAAGTTATACCATGAAGTATAACCTGAGACAGAGGTCTTTATTTCTGTTGTACAGCAACAGCTTCCAAGCAATAAGAACTGTCTTGTGAAAAATTTGAAAACAAAGTAGCAGTATTCACCTGAAAAACAGAGGAACAGAAGGACATGTAAAAAAAACATACTGAACTTTCAAAATAACTATACAGTTAGTTAGAAATTTCTTTGGAGAAGGGGATCAAACTGCAACATGCAACAAATAAATTTCATTTTAAATATCACCTACTGCAAAGTTATTCACCATAAAAATAAAGTCAGTTAACTTTATCCTCCTTTCACATATGATCATATCTTTGATTCTAAGTTGAAATTTCCATGGCTTGGAAATCTTGCTCACTGCACAGCAGCAAGCACATATGCACCAAACATTGAAAAAAATTTTTTTAAATTACCATGATGAACAACATATTTTTATTAATCATCCATATGTTGTCTCCAAGTTTTCCAGATTTTGTAGCTGAGTGCCTTATTTTTCCTCTTTATTTTTAAAACACAGGAATTCTGACCAAAATCCACATCCCTTTTCTTTGAAGCAATTTACAGCATACTTGCCTGAACTATCTCCACAAAACTGGAGTTCTGCAATTCTCCACAGATTATTCACATACATAAGTTAAAAACACTAAGAACAGAAAGATGACCAGTTAGTACTATCAACTGACTTGGCCTATCAACTGACTTTTGAGAGCACTCTATTTTACAGGTAATAGACTATGACTTTCTTAGTAAATTAACTTTTACCCATTTGAACAGGTGTCTTTGCTTGGGATCTGCTAAACATTTAAAAGTTCAACGGAAACCTATGCATTACTAGTTTCATCTGATCTACAAGATTCTTTTTATGATGCTTATAGGCAATTGGTGCAGAAATACATTAGAAAGACTCCTGGAGAAAAGCCAACACATTCCTGTATCTCTTTCTTTCCTAGATAGGCAGAGTGATTTCTTAGATATAAACAGTTCAGATTTTAAATGCACACAAACACAAGACAGTTCACCTACAAAATCTTCTCCACATTTAAAGAAAAAAACTATGAGCTATGAAGGCAGCTCAACCTTTTCATTTTCACTTCTTTAAAAAACAAAACAAAGCATGGTCTTTATTCAATGCCAGGTTGGATGGGGCTATTTGCTCTAGTGAAAGGTGTCCCTGACCACAGCTGAGGGGCTGGAACTAGATGATCTTTAAGATCCCTTCCAACCCACACCATTCTATGATTTGATGATTCTAAGAACTGGTATCTAATCTTTCAGCAGACAGATAACCCGTCCCACTCAAAATTTACCAACACTGAGCAGACAGTCTGCCAGAAAACTCACTCCTTCTGAACCACAGATCCAACTGGCTCTCACCTCTTTTAGTACTTGACCAGTAACAAATACTCAAGAACAAAACTCAAGAAGTGAAAATTGTATTGGTATTGACTCACTGAACACAGACAAGGAGGAAAACCTCTGCTCCTTATAGGGACATCAAGTAGGAAAGCAGATACAGCACAGAAATATTATTACAAATTAATACATTTCAAACGTTTGTTTTTCTCAGTGAAAAAAACTTTACAATCTCAGAATGTTCTTACAGAAATTTTCAAAGCAATTTTTTTAACTGCTCAAGCTAACAATAATTTTTAAAGTTATTCCATATCTTACACATTTTTTCATTACCATTTCTAAGGCTGGAGAAAAGGAAACAATACTCTTCCCCAGTTAGGCTACACACAACTAGAACACTATTCTGAACAGCACAAGTAACAGAGATGGGCTTCAGACACGTGTCCTTTGTGCCCTAAGCAGTCTGTACATCCAAATGCACTGAGCCATCCCTCCTTTCCGTGTGAAATCACTTTATAAAAAAGTACATTTTCTGGCTAGTCTGGAGACTCCAGCAATCCTACTGACCATATGACTGCTCTACCTAGAATGGGTAAGGGTACTCCAACTTGTTAAAAGTATTACTACCAACTCAGATCTGTCTCTACCTATGCAATAGTTTTCAGTTTTCACTCTGTCTCCACTTCTGGGGAAAAAAAACAACAACAGAAAAAAGGCCAATGTGTAACAAAGGAATGGAAGACCAGATGCGAAGTTCAAATGGATGTAAATTTAGTTTTCACAGGGAAGTGTTCAGAAAATCAGGGACCTAAAAAGCAGGGCAAAAACCCACTAGATCTAGATGGCTCCTAATAAATGTTACTCATCCACTTAATGTATTTCCAGCAGAAAACACTACTGTAAAACAATATCCAGACTATCATCTGCAGAAGGAGAACAGATAATTGCGTGCAACATTTCAACTTCTTTGCAATAAATAAATGAGCAAAATAGATCATGGACAAGAAAACCATGGTAAAATACTGCTCAAGTACTGCCCAATCCAATTTCTTTTTCAGATCAAGAATTTGACCCATGTGAAAAAATGTGTTCTACTGAACCGTTTTTATTTCCCAGGAAACTGAATGGCATCCCACAGTAACTTCACAACTGCAGCAAAGGGCTTCACTGCATGGATATGGACTCTCAAATATGTTTATTGAAGTAAGGACACCAAATATTTGAAGTATTTCCATTTCTTTGAATCTAAATTATATGTCAGAAACTACTGGTAGCTTAGGCTCTTATTGATCAGTGATTCAACCCTTACTTGAAAAGAGGTATCTGTTATTCAACTGCTTTTTGTTAACTGCAGTCTGGCTTACTGAGATGCAGCAGAAAAACAGGGCTGAAGAACACACAATGGAGGTTTAATATCCTGATGGGAGAAGGTCACTGGAAAAGACTGAATTTAGTGCAGCTCGTCTGCATCATTGACACAGGGAAGTTACTGTTAAGGAACAATACTATAGCTTGGTCAAGTAAATTGCAATACAGCACTCAGATTCTAGCTTAGTGAGTTAATGAGAACTGATTTTATTTCACAGATCTTACAAAAAATGCTGTAAGATGGCTGTGTATCTCTTCAGCATATCCTGATCCATGCACAGGAAAAAAAAATTTCTTAACCTCCCATTGTGGATGAAGTATCCATGTGGATCCTCATGCATTCCTACCTGTTCAATAGTCTTCAAATGTTACTTAAACGGGAAATAAAACCCTGTCCTCATCTTGACAAATCACTAAAAATAATCAGCAGAAGCTTGAGCTGAAACATTTTAACATGTGAAAGAAGGTCCAAAGATTTTATTTATTGACTGCAAAGGCACATAATTTAAAAGTTATTTTAAAATAATTCAAAAATTAATTTACAGAAGCTTATAGCTAAAAAACCATAGAACGTTATATTCTTTTTAGCAGGGATTTTGTGTAGAAAGAACTGTAAAGTTTTACTTAAACCACTATAATAAAGCAAAGAAACCAAGTCAGATATAGCATCAAGTTATTTTTTACGCATTTACTTACGACCTTTCAACTTAGGACCAGTATTAATAAAATGGTGCATGCCCATAGAATGCAACATAAACAAGACAAGATGCAGAGAGAGTGAGACAATTTCTCATCTAAATATGAAGGGTAAATCTAAGAGCAAAGGATGTAAAACCAATAAACTTAAATGTGTCTAGGTAAGGTACAGCTCAGGTCCATGATGTGCTGCTATAAAAACTGATAGATTCCAAAAATTAGTGCAGCTTTCAAAGGAAAGATTCAGGAACTCACACAGATAATACAAGGCAAATATTAAAAATGCAAGTTTGTGACGCATTAAGTGTTTCATACTAAATGTGAACACTGTGATGGCCCTCTGCTCAATCCAACTCAGGATTTCACTAGAACCCTTTGTGGCTTGATAAAGCATTCTCTGAAATCAGGGATTCTTAAAACACAAGGCTGTGCAGTCTTTCCAAAACAGTGCCCATCACATGTGGACTCTGGAACTTACCCATTTCTACTAAGTGAAAAGATTTTTTTCAATTTTCCCCAGTTCCCTTTTAAACTATGCAAATGTCAGTGCAATGAAGTATCTGCCAGATTAGTGGTAGTTATATTTTGTGGAAATTTAAAAGTACTTTTTAAATTGAGATCTATCTGAGGCCAAAACTTAAATTTTGAAGAAGAAATCCATTTTTTGGAACAGCTTCTACTGAAAGAAGCCATAATTGAAACAAGTCCTCAGTCAGTATCTTGCAACTATTTTCCATGTGTTATCTAGTGTCAGTAACTGAGGAAACACAAAATTCGAAGTAGACATACAGTTAATTTTGTTCAGAAGGGAAATCCTTATGTTCAATGCAGCAGCAGCAGTCTTCTTTCACAGAGAACTAAAAGCAGCATTAGTTGCTGCAAATCACCAGTTTTGGAAGTCTTTCCATCTCGTATAGAAGAACCTGTGTTATTTTCTGCATATTATTTTCTTGTCCCTATATATCACTCCCTTTCTTTAACAAACCTCATGTCTCAGTATCTGAAAGTATAGCCTTTTTCAGTTTATATTAGCAGTTGCTAATAGGCTAATTTCAAATCTATAGTAAAAAACTTTGTCAGACTGATAATTTTTGCAACTTTAAGCTATCATTTTCCTTCCAAACAAAATTTAAAAATTGAGATTAATTTAAATAAATTGCTGCATACCTAATGTGATATTTCTAGCTTCTTACTGTAATTTTTAAATGAAATCTGAAAAATTAGAAGCTTGTTATTAATTGATGCTTAGGAGCTCCTATTCAGTTCTAAATGAATGGAGTAAGTATGGATATTCCTGTAGAATATAAGAGATATATTAAAATGAGAATTGATTTTTATATATTTTGTTTACATATTTTGCATGTTACTGTTAAACACAATAATATACCATAAAACCCACAATATAGGATTAGATTAAAATTAAAAATATAGGATGAATACTTGCCTTTCTCTGATAAAATCTGCTAAGTCCTTTGTAGACAAATGTCCGTGTTTCATATTGTGATAGAGGACATCAAAGCCATTGTTCCTTTCTCCCTAAAGATAAACAGAAAGGAGAACTATGAAACACAACATGCTGAACCTATGCATTTTAATAACTGCTTTTCATTTTAATCACTTAAATCAGGAAGTGATCTGTTTTTTACCAGTTGTTAGTTCCCATTAATCCCATATATGTAAACCAAACTAAAATCACCTCAGTTGCTACCACTACCTTTCTATTTCATATTTCTAGGCTATAGTGAAAGATATTTTTGTTGTATATTACTAGGGGTCTTGTCTTCTTTCACTTCCCATCGTATTAAACTAAATACTGTAAATTAAATACATACTACATAGTGTACTCTCTCTTCATCCTCTCCTATCTTCCATTATTTTCCATGAACTAGAATTCACACTTTGGCATTACTGGATATCCTACTTCCTTCCCCAGTCCTTCACCCTTCATTTATCTTCCCCCTGTTTTTTTGTAAAATTGGTTAAAAAAAAAAAATCACTAATCTCTTCCTTCTCACTAGTAGCTTCTCTTTGTCCAATCTTAAGTTTAGTTTTAAAACATTTTCCAGTGAGTAAGGCATATCTCACTATTAAAACCAAGACATTGCTCTAAGCACTGATTAATAAACTCAGCCAGATTATGATCTCTGGCACTATGATGAACTTCCTCCTGAGAGCAGAAACCAACAACAGAAATGAAAGGAAGGCAAGGCACAGCAAAATAGCACTGCTACTATAAAAGTTTTCCTGTCAGACTATCCATTCCCCTCCTCCCTTAACAAAAACTTCAGATCCATAATGCTCCTCCTGTAAAAGGTGCAAAATGTGCTCTCAGGAAAACTGCATCCATGTTCAGAGTGCACGGGAAAGATCAGGATGGGATAGCATAGAATGGAATAGACTATTTCAGCTGGAAGAGATCTACAGTGATCATTTAGCCCAACTAATTGAGCACTCTGGGGCACAGTCCAAATGCCCCTTAAACACTGATAGGCTTAGGGCATTCACCATCATCTCTAGAAAGCCCATTCCAGTGCTTGACCACTCTCCCAGAGCAAAGAAATGCTTCCTAGTGTGCAATCTAACCTTCCCGGGCACAGTTTTCAACCATTCCTATATGTCCTATCTCTAGCTTCCAGGGAGAAGAGATGGGCATCGTCCTCCTGATTTCCTCTGTTCAGGAAGCCGTAGAGAACAATGAGGTCACCCTTCACCCTCCTTTTACTCCAAACTAGATAAGCCTAAGGTCCTTTGTGGTTCCTCACCAGACACATCTTCCAGCACTCTAGCCAGCCTTGTTGTCCTCCTCTGGATGCATTCAAGTACTTTCACATCCTTCTTAAAATCTTGGCCTTTTAACAAAGGTAGTTCTAAATTACCAGTGAGAGAAGCCTGAGAATTTGATTATGTACTCTTCCAAACATTTCTGTCTGTTCAGTTCTGCAAAAATTTGTTTGTGCAGCCGTAAGGCAGACCTTATCAGGAGAATTATACAGCTGAAAAATAAAGCTGGCAAATAAAAACAAGAATCACTGATCCAGATCACTTCAAGGACACAAACAAGCTGCATTGCTCAGCAGAAGAGGGGGGAGCAAGAAGGAGAAGGCATGCAGGGATCTGCCATCTTAAATAAGGAGAAGCAGTCATGGGTGGATGGAAAAACTTTACAGCAGCTGCAGTACTAAGTCCACCTCCACTAAGTTTCAGGTTGCCTTAAAGGACACCACACACGGACACATAAATTTACAAATAACAGATAACTGAAGGCAATTTGATATAGATTACTAGACAGGATTATTTGCTTTACTTCTTCCAAGCACTGGGAAAAACAAAACCAAAGAGAAAAAAAAATCCAAACTATAAAATCATAATTTCCATGGTTGCAGTAAGCTGTAACCTGAAAAAGGTCACCAAGATTCAGATTAGTTTTGTACAAGCGCAATTATAGTCTGTGAAAAGCACAAACAGAACTAAATTGAACACATGAAAACACAGCAAACTCTCAAAGGACCCTCTACAGAGCAAGGCTTTTGCAAGCTTGAAAAGTAAAAGAAGGATATGAACGCCAATTAGTAGAAAATGCAACTTGATTTCAATGTTGCCCTACTCAAGTACCAGTCTAAATAGTTTCTCTCTCCTTTCACCCCTATATAAACATTTCTCTTTGTAGTTTGAAGCCCACAATAACTTTGAAGACTAGTGCACTAACTTATTAACTTTATCTAGTTACTCAATGTAAACCCCGAATGCAACTGCATTATAATTAAGACTTCACTGGCATTTTCAATTAGAATACAGAACATAATTCTTATTTAACTACTCCAAAGTTGTTACTGTACCCAAATTTATAGATAGACATTTACAAGTAAGTGTTAGGCATTTCTTCCAGAAAAACTAAGAAAATTCTCCTTTATGAAATGTTCTTTGCTGTAAGGTATTTCTTCTAGCTAAAACAACACATTGATCAAAATGTGCTGAACATAGGCTGCTTCTAAACTTTTCAAAATGGAGGCTTTTAAAGGGGCCTTTTTTACACTGGAGTTCCATATATTTCCTGCTGACTTAGAAACGCAGGAAGGGTAGCATAACCATGATCCAGTCTCTGGCTGCAGCCTTCCTGATAAACTATCACACACGTAACCATGCAAACCCTTAGAGAATGGAATGAGCCTGAACAACCAACGGCCATCATTATCTTGTTCCCTAACTGTAATGGAAAGTTATTGCACAGGAAATAATTTTTCCACTTAATTTAGGTTTTCTGATCAGTTGTATTCTTTTCTCCGACTTCAAAATGAATAGTAGAAAGCATGACAGAGAAACAGAACAGATTATTTCCTCCATTAAAATAATGTCTCATCTCTTATACCCTACCAATAGTTATCAGAGGTTAGGAACCTATGCGCAAAATATATTAAAGTTTAAACAAATCAGCAAGTCAAAACAGGTTCCCAGATTTGAGGGCCTATGTGGTTTAAGTCTGGCAAAATTAAAAGACATGTCTTCACTTGTAAATATAATGTGAAGGATAACCTATCTTAACACCGGGCTCTATCTAAAACCACAAACACCTAGATTTCAAAACGCTTTACATGACCAACAATTCTGATTACTAACCTGATGACAATTCTACTCATGTTTGGAGACATATGTCTACCTAAACCAAGTATGGTATCTCAGTGTAGAGAGCAGATGTTTTCCTGCCTTAGAAAAGGCTATACAACCTCTCCACAACTTCTCCATTCAGAAGTTATATTCATGAAGATAGAGTTCAAGCGCTGTATTTAGAATAAAGAGACAGAAGTATGTGGTGGCCAAGGTGAAAAGTTTTTCTCAATTTACAAAAGCCAAGTATTTATCCTCTCACATGCACATATGCTATCAACACTGCTCGTGTTTTGGTTGTTTTCTTCTCAACACTTCTCCTTCCCACACATACTGTATAGAATTCTGTGCATGGAAGCTGTGTGTCTAGACACTTTCTTCATTGGGAGTTTTTACTTGCTCCTTCCTAGAGACAACAGTAATAGCTGTGATCATTAAAAGACCAGTACTGGCCTACTTAAAGATAAATTAATGCACTATATAGCAGAGGGAACTGATGGAATCTTCCACTACCATTCATAAGCAATTACCATCCACTGGTATGACAGACAGTGAAGTCACATGCAGATTCTGCTTCTACAAGTTTTATACTGGACAAGGACGATCCTCTGCTGTCATGTGTAACATCAGGTTCTATGTAACAGACTCCCAGATCAGTTTGAAAGATCATTCTGAATGTCATTTTGCAGGTAAACCACCATCTGTTGAGGGTGATTCTGTCATTACTCAATAGAAAACAACTATAAAACTGTGTATGAGAATGCAAAAATATAAGTGGTCCCCTCTCCATATAAGCACCATTTAATTACTTTGAAGTTCATTAGTAGTTTTCTCCTTCTTCCTCAGAGCTAACAAAACTCTCTTCAGAAGGTGGTGTTCCTGCTGAGATTCTACACTACTGTAAGAAAACTCTTTTGTATCTACAGCACAGATGTCCCCTGACAGCAAGCCATTAGAGAAAACAAGATTTCAAATACAAGTAAACACTTAAATAAGCTTACAGTGAAGCATTACTGACAGCCTTTGTACACAAAACAAATTAAGTCACAGAAAGCAAGAGCAACCAGTCCTTCAATTTCCCTTCATCAAGAACTAGTTGCAATGATTTCCTCATGGAAACGAAAGTAGCCCTGTCAGCAAATTGTAGTCAGAAATCAGCATTTCCATGACTTGTGCATAACAGGAAACAGATTACAGGAACTCTGTTCTACTGAACTACTTAAAATACTTCAAGTTTTTAAAAATAAGTTTGTTTGTTGCAATAAAAGTAATTCTGAAATTAAAATCTGCATGCAGTAAAATAGCCAGAAATTTCTGGGCAATCTGCAGCAGCATTTATTTTCTGTGTTTCCCATCAACTTGCTTGCGTGCAAGCTTCATCTCCTTTGGATTCAAACTGTTCAACATTAACATCTGTTAGTGAAAAAATTTTATACTCTCTCATACACTGCCTATTTATCCAATACAAACAAGTGGTTCTATTATGGTGACTCTGACCGTGACTGGTCGGATACTAAACTCAGAGATATGTAAATTCATTTTAGATGCTCTGAAAAACACTGTTGTCTTGTTCTTTAAACTGTTAATCCTCATTGCAGTTTCAAATAAATAGCATGTCTTTCATGCTTTCTTCCCAGAAAATGGTTTAATTTAATGAGCCCTGAATACATAAAAATACTCATGCGATTAACATTATGGTGTTACATATTTGAAAGCTATCTATCTGTAAATATTGATTTCTGAGAGTCTGAAAGAGCTGTAGAAAATTGAAAGCCTTGAAACATGAATGAAAAGCAGTCACCTGATGCTTACACAGGCAATGTATCTTCTTCATTTCTCAAAGTTTTGAGAAGTTAGGACACAAAAGCAACCTGTCAACTTTGATTTCCTCCTCCCAGTTTCAACGAATCAAATAAAGATCAGCTCCAGAGAACCTCTATGCATATGAGGAAGGACAGATATTTTCTACCATATACAGGTAACTAAAAATACTTTTTAACAAACAGATGGAAAGCTGCCAACTCATGCTAGATGCACACATACAGAGGGAGGAGACTAAGCAAATATTGCACAACAGCTCTCCTGAAAGAGAGCATCCAGCTGTATGCCCAGCAAAAGAGTAGTGCTGCGTAAACACACGTATGAAACTCCAGATGTCAGCGTGACAAGTCTCAGTGTCACTCATATATTCAGATGTGTTTGGAAGACAATATATCTTACCCTTAACAGAGCAACCTTCTTCACAAAGCTACAATTATTAAATTGGGATACTGCCAGCCCTTATGAACCACCAAAGTCTTGAGGAAAAAAAAATTAATCCTCCAAACTGCCATTCTCAAAAGCTACAAGTAAAGCAATCAATCAAAAAAATTTAATTAATTTGTAAAAGCAAATTTATACATATATTTTTATATGCCAGAACTTCCAGAGTTACCAAGCACGGTTACATGGAAACCAGCTTCAGTTACTCATAGAACTTCCAATAGTTTAATCAAATTAACTTGAAATTATTCATAAACAACCACAGACTGTTTTGGAAGTGGCTTATTTTTATTTACTTGTTAATAGTAATTCATTTAAGCTATGTCAAAATAACCACCTGCACTGGTCAGTTTAAATACAATGTCAAATTTTAAGCAACGTTTTCTGTTAAGGAAACAGGAAGTCAATGATAAAGAACACTTTCTATACTACTATACCAGTAACAGTGTTCTCAAAGTGCTAAAATGTAGCTATATTTAATGGAAAAGGTTTATGATAGTGTTACCTTTAAATCAAACCATTGATTTGATGTAGCACAGACATAGCAGCAAGCATACAATGTTTTATGACAAATCCTAACTGGGAGTTGGGAATGTTTGGCTATGTGACTCGAATGCCTAAAACTCAGTCAGAAGAATCAAAGCCACCTGTAGCCTGTACTACTCGTTCATGACTTTTTATATGCAAGAATACCCTCCTGCTTCTGCTTCTGCTCTAGAGTGCATGCTCCATTAGCAGATCCCTACACTTCTCATGTGAAACTAAATTCTTAAAGTGATAATAGAGGTCTCTGTACTTCAGCTTTACACATCCCAAAAACAGTCTTATTTATCTCTCAGTGACCTCTTACAAAGCAGTCAAGAGATGGCAGGCTCATAAAACATGCAATTTTCTCACATCCTCTAACAATAACAAAACTAGAATGTACAACTATTTAAACAGTTCCAAAAGCACTGCAGGGGAATGCCTCAGGACAAGTTTCAATATTGTTATAGCAAAGAAGGTAAGACTTGTTTTGTGTACATGAGCACATTTAGGAAGACAGTAGCTTAAATAGTGTGTAAGAAATTAATACACTCACATATAAGTCACTCTCCTTTTCCAGAGAAATCATTGAAGTCCCTTAAGTTTCTCATCTCTATTCCTATTACTTACAGCAAAATACTCAATCAAGGGAGAGCATCATACATCTTAAGATCCAGACTTCCATTGCTAATGGACAATATCAGCTGCAAGTTTATGACAGCATCTACGTCAAACAATTCAATATTAATTATGTTTTGGATTCATTTTCACATCAGTGCATTAAAAAGCATAACTATTCTATTCCATAAGTGACAAAACTATTTTGCCTGGTGTTACCTAGAAAGGCATGGCAAAAGCAAGAAATAGAAGACAATCCTTCTGAAGTTCTACATACTACCAACTTCCTTTCTCTTTACAAAATTCTCTTCATTATTTTTAGTCATTATGCATTCAGTGTAACTTCTAATTCCCATCTTAACTTTCTCACCACAACTCAAAGCGTATATAGATTGTTTCCCAAGTCTTCCAAAGCAGTAGCAATTCTGAACAGTAACCTACAGTAACAGTAACAGTTCTGAAATGTTAGTACAAATGAAGATGACTAATGATTCAAAATGCACAAACCTATAATTTATTCTGAGGACATACAGAAACTCAATACTTTCAGATTTTACAAATCCATCACTACAGGTAATCTTGAAAAATATTCACCCAGAATGTAAAGTAAAGAATGAGCATTCCCTATTCATTTTAATTTTACTTCTATGCAAAACAAAACCCTGTCCATGGTATTACAAAAGTTTCTCAGTCAAGTTTTGCAAGTTAAGATCCTATCTAATGCCTTTGTCATCACTGCAAGACAAACAAGAAAAACAAACTTTTTGTCCTCCCCTGTGTCATTTTTGGAGGTATGAAAGAAACTTGCGCTAACAGAAGGAATCACCCTTCTCCTGGCACTCACTGATAAAGCATACTAGGGGTTTTGTCAACAAGGCGGAGGCTCTATAAAGCAGAAAGAGAGAATGGGAATTTGTGGCAGATGCCTACTACCTCATTTGCTGGAAGCATTTGTGAAGACACAGACAAGGGAAAGAGAATGAATGGGAATGGCACACTGCCTTCACCAATTTAACTTACTTATTAACAAAACAAAATACAACTGATCAGACGCTTAAATGAACATACCATAGTACATAATGAAGCTTAATGGAAAAATGTTCAATTTGAGTTGCAGCAGTTGAATAAACAACTTCTATTTTGCTTTAATCTTATGAGAAAAGTTTATCCAATTATATTTACAACTTTTTATATTAAATTTAATCTTTTTTTAATGAAAGATAAATTTCTTCCACATTAGTTTTATACTGATCTCCCACACCGAGGCTCCACATTAAGCAGATCTGTATGCCAAGAGAGCAAATCTAGTGTCTTAGGTCACTAGATTTTAACAATATGTAGAAAGCAAAATTTAAAGGAGTCAAAACTAAACACAAGACTACAAATAAAACATAAACTTGAGCTATGCCTTATATTTAAGAATAGCGTAATTGTGAATTAGTTTTGCCTAAACTTTAAGCATAAGCGCTGCTTACATTGAAAAAGCAGTCCTCTAAAAGCTATTTTGTCTCTTTTTCACTTCAGTCTCAACAAATAAAAACTTGTATGCTTCCCCTACTACTTGGTAGAGAGGTACATAAAAATTAAGTAAGTAAAGAAGCAGTAACTTTGTAAACAGTCCGGTGACTACGAAAACACTCATTTTAATGTTTCAAACTAGCGGAGGTCACAATGAAACCTGGCTGCATTTCACACGAATCTGAATCCAAATCCGTAATTTAATTTTTTATCCATAGATATCTACCCACTTGAAAAACGACGACCTGTAAGATGGCAGGTCCAAAGCAAGCTGGAGAGCCTGTTGTTTCCCTGAGCCGGCTGCTGCTCGGGCTCAGTGTCCTCATGCGCACACGGAGACGAGCCACCGGTACAAAAGCGCCAAGCGCTGGGGCGCGCCTCTGCCTTTGCGTGACACAAATGCGAAGCTGCTACAACCCGTGCTGTTCCCCCGAATAGCATTAAGACCTACTGCAGCCCAGGTCACCCCCAGGCACCGCGCTGCCTGCGAGCGCCAAATCGCTGTGCACGGAGCTTGGTGTCCGCGCATCCCTCGGCCCAGCGCCCCACGGCGACGACCCATCCCATCCCATCCCATCCCACCCTATCCCCCTTCCCGCCGTCTCTGTGCAGCGAAGCCCGAGCACGGCGGCGCGGGCAGGGCCGGCGGTCCCCTAGCCCTGTCGCGGGCTGCAGGTACCCTGCTCCACCGCGGCCCACCCCGGTCGCGGCGGGCGCAGCGGACGCGAACTCCCGCCACAAGGCCCCGGCCCAGTCCCGGGAGTGGCGTAAGAGCCGAGGCTGCTCTAGCAGGGGAGACCGCGGCTGCCCCTTGCCGCGCCCTGCCCGTTCCGCCCGCGGCGCGGCGTCACCGGCCCGCGGCGCTGCCCTACCCAGAAGCTCTCCACGAAGTACGCCATCCCTCCTCCGCCGCCCGGGCCACCGGCGAGCCCGGCCGCGGCCGCCGAAGCCGCCGAGACGCGACGGAGGAAACGGGCGCCGCCGCGGCGTTCCGCCCTTCCCGTGACGGAGCAGCCGCCGCCGCCGCCGCTCCCGCCCCGGCCCGGCACCGCGCCTGCGCTCGGCCGCCGCCGCTCCTGCGCAGGCCCGGCAGCGCCCCGGCACAGGGCGGGGGCGGGCGCCCTCTGGCGGGGGCAGCGGCGCGGCGCGGCTGCGGGGGGCGGGTGACAGCCCGGTGACACATCAGTGGCCGCGGGCGAGCGGCCGCGCTCAGTGCCACCGCGCGCGGAGGGGAGGACGTTCGTGCTGTTCGAAGGCTCTTCACCCACAGCGTGGAACAGGCTCCCCAGGGAAGTGGTCAGAGCACCAAACCTGACCGAGTTCAAGAAGCGCTGGGACAACGCTATCGGGTACATGGTGAGGTTCTTGGGGATGTCCTTCCCGGGGCTAAGAGTTGGGCTCGATGATCCTTGCGGGTCCCTTCCATCGCGGCATATTTTATGATTCTGTGAAGTGACTTTATAACCGAGCCTCATTCCAGCCAAGTAGGGTAAGTAAGCTCCTTCAAAGCAGTTGATGATGACTAGACCTGCAGTGAATTTTGCTGCTAAAGCATAGTCTACCCTCCCAACTGCATTGTCCCACAGGATTTTAGAGTTCCAGTCGCATGCTCCTAATAAAGATGCATCTCATCTAAAGCCAAAGTGTCTGGAGAAACTAGATTCATTCAGACCTTCACCTTCTTCAATGACAGTTCAGTTTGTAGACCCTTCATGGACTCTTTATTGAGTACTAGCCAGTAGGGGTGATGCCAATTATTAGTCCAGAACACAGAGCCACTCAAGGGCCACCTGTGGCCAGTCTGTACCTGGAATACTCCTTTTCCATGCATATATATATTTATCTATGTGTATATATATAGTCTTTGGCAGAGTCAGCACCACTGGACTCTTTCTGGGACTCCAAAGAGTTCCTATTCTACTTTAATAGGGTGATGCCTTGCCCAAGACAGCAGTTAGCTAGTTCATTGTTGACTAAAAATGGAGGGCCAGGTCTAAGCAGCAATGTGAGGGGCTGCAGCTCATTGTCCAACGCAAACATGTGGTAACCACTTTCTCCCAACTTGACCCATGGTTTGATCAGCACAACATTTTATCTAAAGCAGAAAAAGAAGCTCATATTCTTAGCTAGGTGATCAAACGGCTCCCTTCCACGTTATAGAAACCCTATTCATTCTGGTCCTCACCTGCCTTCACCTTGACACTGATGGTTTTTGTACTTTGTTCTGTATGTTATTATGTAAGGCACAGATCAGAATATTCAAGTCATCCCTAAGAATCTGATAAACTCACCAACTTGTAGCAAATTTATGCGGAGTAAAGACTTCGGTGAAAGAAAATGGTTAGGAAAAACATAGTTCAGAAGCTTACAGAGCTATAGAATTTCACCTACCTTTACCAGAGATACTGTAGTGGAAGATGAACAGTATCATTCTGAAATGGTATTACAGTTACTGGTAAGTGGCTGTAGCTTTAGTCCATCACTTCTGTTGCTCCATCTTCTTTCTGGCAATATTCTCCCAAAGTTCCAATATATGCAAAACCTGATAACTTGCCAATGCAGAGAAAGCTTCTGTATCCCTTTAATAGTACAAATTTCTTTAAAAGTCCTATGACTGTTAGATCCGTATCTCTCTTTTGATAAGAGAATAAGCATGTGCACTGTCATTTTAAACAGTAATAACATGCTGTATGACTACATTTGAAGAAAGCTTCTTTATTCCTCTTTTTACTTAATATGAGTAAGTTGTCTGCATTGTGATCTGATCTGAAGAAAAGGATATGATTATAGAACATTTTGTGGTGTGCATTGCAATCTGTAAGGATGTACACCAGGGCAAACAGTAGATAAATGCTGCATGAGCAGAGCTGAAGCTTTCTATTCCATAGCAGATTTAAAAAAACTCCTTTCACAGGGACAGATACTATGCTATGATGGAAGAAGTCTCCATCACTTCTACATTTCACAGAAAAATTCCCATCTTCCAAATTTCAAAGCAATACAGTACTCCCTTAAGTGCTCCTGTATCTAGATGTGAAGCAACTGCTGAAGCTCTTCTTCAGTCTACCATGACAGAATTATCAAACCCATCCTCATGTTTTCAACAGCTTTCCACATAAATTTGAGTGAAATGTACAGTCCCATTATTAAGGCTTGCTCCAACATAGGTACAGTAATATAGAAAACCACTTTGATACAGATGATGATCACAATCAATAGTTACATTCTGAGATTTTTCTACGTAGAGAAATCCATAGTGGATTACTAAATGCAGAGAAGATGTCCCTTATTCTGTAAATTCCTGATCTGCATGTTAGAGAAGTCTTTGAGAATACTTTGTAATAGCATCATTTATAGTTCTTTAATGTTATCTTCTTCCCCAGGTATTGGCTCCTAAAGACAGGATACTAGGTTAGGTAGACTCTTTGTTTGTCCCAGTACAGTCACTATTTTGTTCTCCTGGTGTAACGGAGGCAGAGAGAAAGGGACATTAATTTAAAAGCCATAAATACACAGTGAGTCTTCAATAATGAAACAAGGATTCCTTGCGTATTTTCAGTAGTGTTAACAGAAGATCCAAATAGTTTTCTGGATTGCAGCTTTTTTAATGGTTAAAAAAAGCTGTTCCTCTTGTCATCTACATAAGTGTAAGGTTAAAGGACAACAACAAACCTCACTGGAAGGGTATGAAGAACTAAAGAGACGTCTTAGCTATACTAGTTCACTAGTTATATTTTATTAATATGTCTTTATTTTAGAGAATTTAAGAAGCACTCTGGCATGAGTTGCTTCCCCGTATAGGCTTGACCAATTCCTTTCCACCAATAAGAAATGAATACGAGTAGATATAAGTGAAAAAGTAACAGTTTACTAACATTCAGAACAGCAACAGGCAGAGAATAACAGTAAATAACAGGTAGATACAATATAGTTAAATCTCACGGAGTACCACCCCGCCAAGACGACGCTCTGCAATCAAGCATGTGGTTCCACACACAAAGAGGAAAATGGTGTCAGTGCTCCTCCCGCTCTCTGCTCTGCTTATCTCCCTGATGGCTGGAGCTCCAACCGGTATTCTCTGGATCACGGGGCTAGAACTCACGGAGGCACTTCGCCTTTCTCTTGGCAGCACACAGCAGGACAGGCAAGGCAAGGCAGCTGGGCTGCGGCGACTCGTGGTGGAATTTGTCCCAAGGCAGCCCAAGACCGCTAACTGCAGCTTCTCTGAGATGAGAAAAAGATAAGAAAAAAACCAAACCCAAAAGAGAACCCAAAAAGGAAAAGCCTCTGTCCACAGTGCCTCGGCTCTACAGCAAGAAGCCAAGAGCTAAATCAAGCAGCCAGGGCGAGAGCTCTGCTTCAGCAAAAACGAAGAGCCCAGCAAGGCAAAAATTAGGCAGCAAAAGAAGCCGAGCTGCCTGCGAGAGCCGACTTTAAAAATGCCCGCAGTACCACCCTCCCCAGTTCCATTTTCCGGCTGCAGGGTCTTAAAGAGACAGTACCAATTCTTTTGGCACAGCTGGATATGGAATATAATAACATTTTGGGTTACCCATGGCAGAATATGCTAGTTTTTGAATAAGTGAGCTATTTGCCATATATATGGGTTGCATATATGTTAAAGGAGGCATGTAGCTCAGAGTTCCCCTTTCAGAAAAGCATGCCTGATTATGCAGTTTGCTATCTGTATCTCAATTCTCCCATATTACCAACTCCCATATTACATTCTTGTAATCTATTATGTATTACATAATACATTCTCCCATATTACCAACTTCTGGTTTTATAACTGTTAATAATATTTTTAACATATTTTCAACAAAAATAAAGATTGTGTATTTTTTTTTTACTTTCAGCAACTAAGGTAATTTGTTTTATGTCTAAGCCATCTGAAAATGAATTATAAACGCTAGGTAAAATAATGGTATTCAATTATTAGTAAAATCCTTAGCTCATGAATGTACAACTGAACGTACTAATTTTAAGATAAAAAAGAATAATACAAAGAATAAGCCAAAAATAATTCAGATTTTTTATAACTTAATGTCATAAGTTGACCTTTAAAGCTCCTTATAAATTAAAAAGGAGTTAGGAAACCAATTCAGGTAAAATACATACTGTAATACTACACTTTATCTTTAAAGAGGACCCGAAGAAGCAGACAGAGGCATTTTATATGCCATATACATATTTCATATACTACATTGAGAATATGCTTTGAAAAACGCATTTCCTTTATTGTCTTTGCTAAAAGAACTGCTCAAAAATTCACAGGTATCTTTGAAAGACTACAAGCAGCAGAAGGGGATGTAAAAAGCCAGGGTTGTTTACCACTGTGGTGGAGAACAGAAGATGAAGTGAAGACAGATGAATTGTTAGTTAAGCTTTCAAGAGTTGTTTAAGTCTGGTCAGTACTGTCAGGTTACCTTGTAGGATTTAAAACCCACCAGGATTATGTTCTAACCAAGCAGTTTTAGCTGAATACCTACAGACACTACCCAGAAGTTTAATAATTCATTTGCTTATGACCTACGCATTACCTTCATCACTAGGTATTTATTGCAGCCTTTTTGTACTGAAAGTGTAATGAAATCCCATAGGCAGAAGGTTAGAACTAGTAAAGCTTAGGAAAAAAATCTGCCTAGGAAAAAGAGATTATAAAGTTAGCAGCAAATACAGCTAACTTGAAATAATTTATTTAAAGGGAATGCTCCCAGACAATACAGGCTAAGCCCTTTTTTCTGAAATACGTGCACAAACTGAAAACGTAGTCTGATAAAAGAACACTGCTGAGATTACGACCTACATTACACTTTGGGCAGGATGGGTGTTTCTAATGTTATTTCTAAGCATAAGATGAACAAAAATACTTGCCCACAGAGTTATAGCCACGTTATTACAGTCAGAGATCAACTGAATTTCTTTCAACTTGGTGTAATACTTCATTAAAGTTATTTCAAATTTAGGAATAATGTATGCGTTCTGTTGAAGATTTGCAGCAAGTTTTAATGGCACTGTTTTCTACATCCCTGGAATGATGTATTTCATCAGGCTGCATCATCTGACTCACTGCATAGTTAAATGCATACTTCTATTGATCTGGACACCAAGCTTCATTGTATCCCATTCATTAATTCAATTACTTAAATTATGAAGCCAATAGCATTGTTTCACTGTGAGTCACCTGGTGTCAACAGTCCACCTTTATAGCTCTTCTGCCAAAAGCATGTCTCATCAAATCAACCATCAATCAAATGGAAGAATCAGAAAGTGTTACTAAACATTTGCTACAATAAACCAGAATTATTTAATGGTTGTAGATTCTGTTTTGACTTCTTGCCACATTTCAGCCTGGCATGAAAAATTCTGGCAGATTTTTAATATATCCAGGAAGTGCATTACTATAGTCAGTAACATCATACAGAAGTTTTTAATCTATATTCTATCTAAGAGGGGGAAATAACATGAGAAGTTGTTATGCTGCTGAACTCTCAAGAGTACATTCAATAATTGGTTAAATTTATACTCTTGATGCATTTAATATATTTACTATTACATACATGCTTTAGGTACTTACCTGCAAATATATCAATGAATGAACTTGAAACAGCTTATTTGTAGTAAACAAGTTAAAATAACCTAAATTAAAAAAAAAAAAAAAAAAAAAAAAAAAAAAGATTGGAGTATTTAATACACTGAAATTCAAGGAAAAGCAAAGAAAGATGAAGTGTTTAGAAGAGCAAGCTCTGACCATATGACCACTCAGTACCACAGTGCTCCATAGTACACCATCTGCTGAGGTGGTGTTCTGATCACAACGACCTCCACTCTGGTTAGAATATACAACAGAAAAGGTAATTGGTAGTAGAAGCGTGTGAAGCCAAGCTATTAAGGTTAGCTGGTACCTCAAGTATTCTCAATACAGCATAGTACAACACAAGCTCAACACAAGCACAAATAGTGCTTGTGTTCTTAATTAACCAAAGACAGCTTGTAAGTATAACTATACTAACAGAAGTGCAACTGCTTTGGCTTGAGTTCATGCAAGATAGTAAATGAAATAATGAAAGCTGTTGTGCTATTGTTCTACACAGGTATTTTAGCTGTCTAGGTAAGAAGAAGCTATTGAAATATTCTGAAAGAAGTAAAATGATTTGGCTGTACAAGTCCTTAATTAGGATTGTCCATTAAGAATCAGAATGTCACTATGGACAGGATGGTCAGTGAATGGCTTGCATTTGGGCAAAAGTAATGCTGTGTGAAAACAATTCTTACCTTTGATTCTTCACATCAGATTGACACACTAGTGCCTACTAATGGTAGCCACCAGATTTAGCAAATAGAAGAAACGTGAAGTTGAGCATCCTTGTCATTTTGATAAAAAGCCAAATTACTTCTGAAGATGTGCAGTAAGGATTTGGAAGGCCTCCTGCCTGCTCACACAGATGACACTGAGGTTTTTTGTTTGGTTTTTTTTGGTTGTTGCTTTTTGGGTTTTTTTGCTTTTTTTTTTTTTTTTTTAAATTTGGTTTGGTTTTTGTTTGTTTTTGTCTTTAAAAGGTACAGAAGTAGCCAATATGCCGATTAGAATAACTAAACTCTGAGTTGTTACATCAGACAATTGTCTCCCTTTTTATGGAATCAGCAACAGTTACACAACTGAGTGAATGCTTGCAACACAATGTGAACTATGGTCTAAGGCTCCAGCTGGCTTCCAGCTGGTTTTGGCCTAATGATGACAACAGTTTTGATGTGCAATGCCTTTGATAAGAATGGAGACAAGCAAAACCAAAACTGGCTACATATTCCTATGGGAGAGCACTAGAGAAAGTGATGCAACTATCTTACTGCCTTATTCTAAGGTATCTAAAGAATTTTTAAAAAATGAATACTTGAATTTTTACTTTGTCATGTAGTTCATCTGATCTTCCCACTCTAGAAGGAAAAAGTGCATATATTTACATACATAATTCTAAGACATTTATTAAAGCACGTACATTACAGAATGAAAAACATGTATGTAAGAAAACGACCATCAGTATGTTAAGGAGAAAAAAAAAAACCTCCACCATGTAAGATGACCCAAAGCTTCCTTTTAAAATAATGATTTCATTAAAAGACGACACTGGAAGATGTTTCTAGGAAGAAAATTACCACTTTAAAGTTTAGCTGTAAAACAATTTTGCACTTTTTTTTTTTTTATGGTTTAATTTAAAAGCAAAATCTCTTCTTAATGGTATTCTTAACTGTGTTTTGAGTTTTCAAACTACAGAACCCATTAGTTTTTATACTTGTAAGTCATAGAATCCTCTCAGTAAGTCAACATAAATGTAAAGCTAAAAAATAACTTGGGAAAACTGTAAATTAAATATACACTACCCTGTAAGGACATTCCTTAACAATAATTCCAGGGTAAAAGGACAGGTAAATAAACACAGCTTCTCTTTGTGTACTTTACCACAGAAATAAAATTCTATTTAGCATTTCTATTAAGCACAAGGGATGCAGAGAGAAATAAGGTAAAATTTTAAAATATTGGCATAAGTTACAGTAATACTGCAGTACTTATGCATCCAAATTAACCTGTATGCTTTAAACACAGGAAGACTTTATTTCCCCTGCATATTTAATACAGGAAATTTATGACCATTCACTTTGCCAAGGGGCATTAAGAAAAGGAAAAAATGGGTAAAACTGTAAGTAAAACAGTCCAACATTTTATTTCTATTTTTCAATATATTTTGAAGTATGGAAATATGTCTTTCCATATATTTCAAAATTATAAATTAAGATTTGAAAGATATTATTTATACCTGAAGACATCTGTATCTACAGATAAAGATATATGTATAGATGTATAAATACCTCAATTTTAATTTTTACAATTCAAACTGAAATCTGGTAAACAAAGAGCTGATGTCAGAAAAAAAAACCCTGAAAATCTCTGAATCAAAAAAATTTTCTTATATGCCATTACTTATACTTCTATGTATTGGTACATGTGCAGCATAATTGCATCTGTTTTCCTTAAATTGGATGGATTATTGGAAACAACTTCATTTTAAGTCTGTCATTATTCAGATTAACATTTGGAGGTCTTTTGGGACGTTTCAACAGCCTACACTGCTCATATTTTATGCAAAACAAGGGTAAATGCATGTGGAAGACCAATCCTTTATATAAGCAGTATGTTTCATTGTGAGTCATTCTGGGATAACAAAAGCTACCAACAACTACTTTGTAAGCACTTAACACACACAAACTATTTTATACACACTCTATGCCTACTGAAATGCTTTTTCATTCAAGTACAACTTTAAATTAATTTTTTTTTTAAATAAATACCATGACGTACAATGAAAGTTCAATCCTTTGCACTGTTCCACAATCTTTGCAGTAACATTCATTTCACTTACTCAAAAAGTACTTTACCCTTTCAGTGTTTTTAAATACAGGTAGTAATTAACCCCAGACTCAAAATTAGAGGCCACAGCTTAAAATCAAGCTCTGAGCTGACAGTAGGAGATCTGAACAAAAATACTGACAGCAGTATGCTGTACCACAAGTACCCCAGAACATAAGGTGAGTGGGAATGGCTATTTGAAAGAAAACAAAACTTCCCCCATCCCCTCCCACACAGCCACTGATGTGTTCAGCCACCAGGAACTGCTATCTGCTAATCAGCTTGGTCTCTACACTGCTGGTCCACAGCCTTCTCTGGTTTCTGGAAATCAAAGTCCTTCATTAGGAAGAGTTTCAGCCAAGTATGCAGCCATTAGTGTCTACTATAAATTTTATTACAGTAAGCAGTTTTATCAATGCATTTTATTGAACTTAGTCATTACACTGTATGAGCAACCTGTGCTAGACACATGTCATGGTCTAAGTTGTCTACATGCTATTGACCAACTGTTAAATATTGGATGTAAACATAAAATGTTCAAATCAACACAAGTGGATTGAAAGAAACTGTTGTTTCATATTTTGATTTTAGAGACTCCAGTTCCTTAAGTTCTATACGGACAGCTCTTTAAATAGTTTGTATTACCCATGAAAGCTAGACAAAATTAGACTAAGATCACTGCAAATTTTGGTTCAACATCTTGAATAATTTCAATTTATTTTTATTTTACTCATTGTTTAATTATTCATGTTATTGATAGCCCAGGGAATGAGTACAAAATTTTTCTCCCCTTTCCTATTTGGTCAGACTTAGCAAATATCAACTGTTTCAAGAAACACAGTCAATGTAACACTTCTCAGTAGTAAAGCAGTTACCAGTTGTCACCCAACAGGTTTTAATTTCAATTCACCTAAACCTCCTTTTTTCTACATTGATCTGCCCTCAAGCAGCATGAAGTATCTAACTTAAACTAACCTTTACTTATCCAAAGACCATTCTTTTTCAGATAAAATGAAAATCCTTATTTGAGAAATTCTAGTACTTACATGTGTAAATCAGAAGAGTGCATTAGTGGGTCAGGCAAAACATAAATTGAACAATAAATTTTAATCATTCATTAAAAATTGGAATGCAACATCTATATTTAAACAACTTTATTAACATAGTCAAGCAGTGATTAACATTCACATCTATTATGTCACATCATACAAATGTAAATACAAAATTACTACAGTACAATATATATTCTCTGCATGATCCAAAATATTTGGTGGCCCCAAAAACTCTTTAAAATTCAGCAGCTTATCAAAAATTAAAACCATATTCTATTTAAAATGAAGTTCTGTTAGCACATAGGCAGACTTCAAGAAGTATCACTCAATTTAGTACAGTTTGAGAGGTTGCAGGAGAATATGTTTGAAGGAAACATTCCAACATTGTGGCAGATACAGAAACATAAGATTTAAAGCTTTCAAGCAAAACTTACACAACCTAAGTTGTCAGCAGAAAGATCCAGTCACCTTTCATTTGAAACTATTTCATGTACTTCATCCAATTAAAAATTTTAGAAGTGTCTAATATCACTAAGTCAATGTACAACATAACTATCTCTTTCAATGAAAAAAGATATTACATTGCAGATTTTAACAGCCAAATAAACCTCCTTTTACCAATCTTTTTATTCTCATTGCTGTCCTCACAAAAAACACCCAAGCCTTCTTAATTTTGTTGCTCACCCAAAATAAGGAAATAGATATCTAAAGCAAAAGTAGCACAACAGAACAAGTTTATAGAAAAATGATACTATATTGTAAGCGCTGAATTCTTTGAGATGTGGATTTGGCTTACTTAAAGCATACTGTAACACCACACAGGGATTCATCCTATAGAGCCATTTCAAACTTCCCTCATGTAAGTACATTCAAGCAAGTGCGTATCATTATTTTAGCAGAATATACAAGGCAAGCAAGAATACTCGCCTCAGTTCCCCATTTAAAATAATAAACTAAAACTGGCTTGCTCCAACCATTAAGTGCAAAGAGCAAGCATCAGTGACAGACAAAAAGCAGTTTCTATCGGAGAATACCTAGAAGACTGATGGATGCAAGTCATCCTTGAGAATGCATAGATGAGAGAAATACATAGCTACTGAAGAAGTTTTATTTATTTAAGGTGAGGTTATGTAATATTATAACTAATACATGTGCAAACTACATCAGCATCTATCTGAGATTAACTGCAGGATGTTTTGCCATTTCAGTGTGGAGCTTAACCTTTATCTAAGATAAAAAGTCACCCTTTAGACCCTACATAAAAGCTCTATGCATCTATCATCCTCATGAAAGAGACAGTATGAAAGCAGTTAGTGTTAAGTTATAATCCTTTCCTTGAAAATATCTGAAACAAAAGATTTCCAATTTAATGTTGCATTTAAAGCATTTTTAAAGAAATATTTCAGTTGTTTGAATATGGATACATTCTCCTTAAGGGAAGAATGTTTTTGCACCTTATCTGTTAATACATTCAATATGAATAATATAGGTGAAGCAAAAGTCATTATTGTCCCACAGTAGAAGGTTAATTTAGAGTAAGTTTAAGACAAGAGGAGCTGCCTAAATGAAATACGTAAACTGATAAAATTACAACACATTTTTATTCGCATGTGTTCTGAACAAAAAGGGTACAAGAGTATTCACCTGAGACAAAGCTAGTATTTGAATATTTCTAAGAAGCAATGAGTTTTGCTTGAGGAAAGCCACTTGAAATGTTAAAATATACATTTTACTATCATACAATATATGCAGTTTAAGTAATTAAGACTGATGCTAACACAGAAGTCCTAACAAAAAAAATCACAGTGTGTATCAATATTATTAGTTACAAAATTTATGCTACTTCATAACTTTTAAAAATGATAACCTATTACAAATTTTAACCTATTCTTCTAAAAGGGATCTTCAGAGTACAAGCTTCAAGGAGTAATAAACTAAAGCATAAGAATTAGCCTCTTACAATTTAAATATATACATATTCACTGATTTAGAAAATAATCAAGCTTTGGAAAAAAATACAAAATTGATTATTTTTGCTTGCACTGGTTAAAATAATGAACTAGTCTAATCTTTTTTTCCAAAATGAAATGAGCGGTTTCCTGAATGTGTTATGAAAAATATTTAATATTGAACTTCACTTAAGACTAATTTAACAGCAATTTTGAACTGCCAAAAGGATGCATTTATAAGGATTTTAAATACACTTTCTGTTACCAACTTAGGTTGATCAGCAGCTTTTGTTCACTCTCAGAATCCTTCAAAAAGGGAAACTCAAAACAGGCATATATAAAAACAGTAAACACTGACCTCCTGAGGTTCCTACAACAAAATTATTCAAGTAGAAAATCTACACCATTACTTAGCAGCGGCTATTTCTGTAGTTTAGCACACTAACAGCACTTTTTCAGTGTGTAAGGAGCAAATGAAGTAAGCCGTGCTTTTAGCATGCCAAGAGGCAGAAACACTGGAATGTAACAAAGACAAACTCACAATTCTACCAGTACAAACACTCAGTCAACATTCAAGAACTGTCAAGACTACACCACAAGAATTAAGATGCTTTTTATATATCCCATGATGCAACAATTCAGTTTTAAATATTAATGCTGTTTCACAACTTCTCTTACCTCACATTACACCCTAAAAGGCCTCTGCAAATCTCTGTGCTATATTATGCATTAGGAATATGGTTTATTTGCTTTAAAATATACTGTGAGAGCACTTACTGATGCAAAAGACTGTTTTGCCAGTACTGTTTATTTCTGCCCTTTTAAAGTATTTTCCTTGCTGTCACATACCAGATCAGTTCACATCCGTACAAATACTTATTAAAACACATATGTACAAAAGTGGCATCCTAAGCTAATCCAAAGTGAGGTGGAGTGGTTTTATTTGGTTAAAGGGGCTTTCTGAAATTTAAGAAGTTTAGTTAAACCCAGATTTTAGTTGTTATGCTAATATATTGTTTGGGTAGGTTTTCTAATCTACAAACTCTTAAATGTCATTTCTCTGAAACTCTTCCTTAATGCTCAAACACACTCAAAATGAAAGCAAGTTTGGGTCTAAAATAATATCCCACCTTGCTAAATGTTGGGCAGGGGTGTTCCCTTTCAAAATTTGGCTTTTAAGTTTTTTTAGTGACTTTTACTGATTTTTATCAGAGTTATTAGTTGAGAAAGAATTTTTGGTTTGCTATCGAAGTAATGTAATTTGAAAGCAAGTTATCACATGCAATTTTAATCAAATTGAATAAATAATATGTATTGGCATTATCAAATGCATTTCATACAGTACATGTCCAAACTATTCTTCAGGCATTAAAATTTGCAAAGCCAAAAAAAATGATTGGGGGGTGGGGAGGGAGGGAACATAAAACATGCATATGATCATGCATTGAAAAAAAAAGTCTAAACTCTTTAAACAGCATTTATAAGTTCACACTCACACAGCTCAAACTTCAGTGCAATGGCTAAATCATTCAACAGTCAAAGAACAGAACCATGCAAAGAAGAGCAAGTTCTTAAAAAAACCCAACCAAAAAACGAAAAAAACAAACAAAAAAAACAAAGCAAAAAAGAAAAACCATCCAACCAACAAAAAAACCCCAAACAAAACAAAAAAACCAACCAACAAAAAAAACCAAGAAACCCAAACAAAATAAATTGAAAAAACCCCCACACAAAAACCCATTAAAAAAACCAAAACCCAAAACAACAAAATAAAAGAAAAAAAAGAAAAAAAAAAAAGGAAAAGAAAACCCCCCAAAAAAAACAAACTAGAAAACACCAACTAAACCAAAAACTGTTATCCAGTATCCATTCTGCAATGCAAGGGTGAGAAACTAAATCTACAAAAAGGCTGTTATGGCTTAATTTTATTTTGCAGATTAATAATGCAGCACTTGAAAAATGGAAAGGTGTGGCTTCACCTCTGACCAGCAGAGTTAAAAATCTCTCCATTTTCCTTTATCATCATGGGATACTCTTTAGGCA
Organism: Entomyzon cyanotis; assembly: GCA_024500445.1. Classification (NCBI taxonomy): domain Eukaryota; kingdom Metazoa; phylum Chordata; class Aves; order Passeriformes; family Meliphagidae; genus Entomyzon; species Entomyzon cyanotis. Next base: position 26,979,121 of record JAKEPQ010001021.1, on the reverse strand, counting down.
ATCTAAATTATTTAAGACTTGCCACTTTCAGATGGACACAAGATCAAGTGTACCAGTTAGGATTTCACATTCACAGTACATAAGAAAATACACATGGAAGGAAAAGTAAAGGGTTAACTTAACAAGGATTTATTCACAGGAATACACGTAAGTAGAGAAAAAAAAAACACAACAGAAAAGCTAAACAAATGAAATGAAGAGGATCCAAACCAACTTTCACTCTGTAGCTTTAAACTTGCACCCTTGTGCATTTAACTACATCACAAAGGGCCACCAACATGCGCCAATACAGTGTAGATACCCTGCATTACATCCATTAACTTAAACATCTCTTGAAGATCATGCTTTGAACAAAAAGAAAGCGTAGAAGGTAATACGTTGAGTGGGAATTAACACAAATATAGCAATCTTGTCATCAACTTCTACAATTGTCTTTACGTGCCAACTAACATTTATGCAGCCTTTAACAGGTCTTACCATGTAACTCATTTTAGAGATTCTGATAAAATCACTAGTATATAACCATGCAGAAAGCACATCACACTGACAGCACAGAGGCAAATATTTTGCACAGCTATATCAGCTTTCCACATTGTGCAGGTTACACACAATACAATATCAATCTTATTCTTAACAGATCCTAAAAAGGTATTTCAAGGCCTAATTGTTAACTACAGTACTTTATATCTATATTCTTAATCAAAATAAATTTCACTGAATCTTATAAACGAATTTTAAATGCAGGGCTATATTGAATTGGTAAACTGCAACACAAAACTGGCGCAACATAGGTAAATGTATACCAATTTCACTCTATGTGATGCAAGCATGCTACTTTCCCACTAATTAAATTACTTCTGATCACTATGAGCCAGAACGCATGCCTGAACCTTAAACTGCAAGTTAAGAATAATGCCTTACTCTAGAAATTAAAACTAACAAAGTACAATAATAAAATCATATCCACTACCTTGGTTGTTTTTCTTAATGTAAAAATTAAGATGTCAATCTTTCCTTTGCAGTGTCCCTCTCCTTACCCCAAAAATGAAAGGAGTGACTTATTTGGCAGCTTGCAGGTTGCTTCATTTTGTCCAAGTTAACCTTTATTATTTTATGATGGGGTTTCTATACTGTACACTGCAAGTGCCTGTTCCTAATACAGACACAAGCTGCATTTTAACTGTACTAACTTCGTTTGTGTAGTTCTTCATTAACATGCAAATACCTAGGAATCCCATCAAGCAGGATGAAATAATGTAGAAAACCCTTACTTAAAAAAAACAGAAAACAAAAAAGAAAGCCTTTTACTGTTTGTGACCCCCATTCTTAGGTTTCCTTTATTGTGCGCAAAATATTTTTCCTCTTTACGTATCCCTATGGTTCAATTATATGGTTTCTTATTTTGGTACAAATCCCCACAATATTCCAGAATGTGCTGTTTTGTGACTAGATTCTTTTTTTCTTCTTCACATCCAGTGCAGAGGTGTAATAGGAGACAGATTTCCACCCACAAAGGCTCCAGATGTTAAAACATTTCCCAACATCGACTTAATACAGTGACGGCAACACCTCCCTCCCGCCCCTCCCAGTAGGGTTGGGATTGTACTGTATTCCCTACTGGTTTACCCTTCCCCCCAGTAAAGGGTAACATTTTCCCTGGGTGCAGAGGCTCCCTCATAGTCTCCCAGACTGAAGGACCTGTAAAAGGAAAAGATAAAGGTATAATTAAATCTTACCTGGAACCTTTGACGGAGAGGTACATAAACAAAGAGCCTTTTTCAAGCAGTAAGTGCCAACCTTTAACTTAAAAATGGATTTATGCCTAGATATTCCTTTGTAAGTCTGTTAAGAAAGCAGCCCATTTGTATCAGAAAAATTATTATTCATGAAACAACAATATATGCTTTGAAGCTAAATTGACAGTTCCACAACAGTGCTAAACTTAGATCTAAGACAAAAGCAGCCCTACATAATCTAACCAGCTTTTCAATTTTTAGCACAAAATTATGAGTTAGGTCATCAAGAAAGAGTATTAAACATAACTGCAACTAGCTGAGCAGCTTCCCTTTCAGCTGGACTAAACAAGGTTGTCATAGTTTCATTGCAGTTGAAATTGAGAATGATGGCAGATTTTATCACTTTGGTTGCCTCTTCATCAGGAGGAGAAAACACCCTTATGTCAGAACTAAAATGCTCTCTTTGATAAGTATGTAGCTCTTTGAAATTTGTTTATTTTTTAATCCATTGTTCAGATTAAACATGTAATTCAAATAGAATCTTTTAAGCCATTGACCTGGAAAAAATCTGACTGACTTTTAAATAGTTGTCAATTCCAGCAACAAACAGAACTGCATGATTCACTCTCAGAATTTCAGAACAAAAATTCTACTAGAAGTATCCAATTTGTATAAAGACTAAATGAATAAACTTAATTCACTCCCTTTTTTGGGGTAATATAATAATCTTTTCACAATTGCTTTATACAATGTACACAGGTAGCATACAAAGCCAAATGGTATATTAACAGAGCTACTCTGGAATGCACTTTCATTCTTCTTTTTGAAGTTGAATCATTCTCCACACAGAACTGTCTAACAATTCTGAATTCATGCACAAAATGGAACATGGCAACAATAAACACATCAGCCCCCCTCAAACATCAAACTTTACATCTACTGTAGTTACACACTAGGATAGCATTCTTTGTTCAGTGGAAAGATTGTTTAGTATATCACTAGGAGTAAATTAGACTTCTCATAGCTAGTCTGTTAACAAACCTGCTTTCTTATCCTAGAAGAGTATTGCTGCTTAGACCACATCTGCGATCTATTAGTTCATAATATATAAGGCAGCCTGTGCCTTTAGTAGGATGACTTGAGGAGCGTATCCATCACTTTGTTTATGAAACTTGAACCAGCACTTTGTTATACCTACACTTCCAACTTTCTTGATTAACTAATGTGTGTATTATACACTCATCTTTTTCTTTCTTTCTCTCTCTGTAAGAATAAAAAAATCAGACAAACGCTTTTGCTACAGCCACCATCATTCAGGTATACTACCATCCCTCCTTTCTTTCCTTCATATAAGAGGGAAAGACTTCTCCTCCAGTGTAACTCAGCAATTCTAGACTGATGAATTAATTATGTTTCATATGATGCAAACAGGGAGGAAGTCCCAGCTCTGTTAAGCAAGCAATAATTATGTGCTTACCTCTAATTATGGGACTGCAGCTACAGTGCATGAGGTTAAACTCCATAGTAAGCTGCAAGGCGCTCTTTTAAGGGAAGAGGAAACTGGTCAGAGAAACGCCTCCAATTCTCATCCCCAACTTGATTTTTAAATCCATGAAGAATCTACAAATGAGAAGGGGGAAGTCAAGATTAGCAAAAAACAGAGGGTACAGGTACATTATTTACTAGCCTTATATGCAGTAAGCCTCAAATTGCTGAGTTGTACATCTGGCAATTTGAGTTCTCCAATTTCATATTGAAATGCTACAAAGAAACAAAGGAATCAGAGCAAGGCCCTTCTCAATGTCTTTCTTTAAAGGTGACATAAAGATTATAGCTGCCCACATAAACTAGTGTGTGTATACATTTATATACATACATATTTAATGGTAACTTACGACCTGGGTTAAGCCATTTCAGAACATCTTTCTGTAATTTTTTCAATTAATTTTTTGTCCGTCCATCCATCCATCCATTCCATCCATCCATCCATCCATCCATCCACACAGTTCATATGTGTTAGGACTACTGTGTTCCCATTTATTTTTTAATAAATGCAAAGTATGTTGTGGGAAGTTGAGCTAAAACTGTAGCCAACATTTGGCAGAATGAATACCTGCCAATTTCTAGTACAAATATAAAATCTGTGAAAGCTCTATGTTTTGCATGAAACCTGTAAGATAACGTCACTAAAAATGAAGCTCTTAAAATCTTCTTTTTGAAAGAATAGGGATCCACAATCAATGGCAATTAAAAGCCAGTGGGAGAGGAAACCCAATAATCTACAGGTTTCAGTCTGGACCTTTTGATGTAATAAATTAATTGAAAATGAAATTATACTATCAGAAAAAAATCTTAGTGTGTTATGGCTTAAAACAGCAAGTAAAAGGCAAACATTAGGACAAAAGAAGACAAAATTACTCTTTCTGATAGAAAATTATGCCAAGAAAATCTAAAGTTTTGTTTTCCCTTTATATACTCAGTGTAACTGAATTGTGAAACAGTCTGTCTTGAACACATTCTCAAATAAAAGGCAATGTCATAATTAAAGCTCATGGTAACAAATTCATGATCAATACAAAACTGTCAAGCAGAGCTGTTTTAAAACAGATTGTAGTGTTAATGGCATTACATGCAACCAGTTAACTTACTGCTTTTCTCCCTTCCACAAGCAGGCTCTTTCCTAACCCAAGGAGTCACGTTAACCAGCTGCTAAGACACTACTGAAAATCTAAGAATGCTTAGGTATGACAAAAGGTTATCAGTCAGATTTTAACACTGGCAGCTCATCTATCCACGCTCTTGGAAGAGGTATTTTCTCTCCCAGTTCTAAATAAAAAGAATAAAACAAAAAAGAAATACTGGACAATAAAGAATAAAACAAAAAAGAAATACTGGACAAATCCAGCTTCTTTCCCTTGCTCCTGTCAGTCATGATTACCGTTGGAAAAACATCGTACTACAGCAATCATGTATTTATGAAGAAGTAGTCTAAAAACCCTGCATGGTATCACTGAAGAAAGCTTTTGTCTCTTTTCCTGAAAGGCACAACCCACAAAAGTACTTTAAAACTGCTTGCTTAAAAAAGCAAGGATGTCCTTATGCCAAGTGACCAAGAACCATTGTGCCTAGTTTTAATGCATTGGGCCCTAAACAGATAACTTGGAAAGAATCTGAAAAAGAGGAGCTTCACTTGCTGAAGGACTGGTGCAGAAACATGTGCTGAGACTGCTTTGGGCAATCATCACAAACTCTGTTCAAGACTTGCTTAAGTTGCATTTGCTGTTTTGTTCTGCTGATGGTAGAATACTCACAGCCGTGCATTTCTAGATCTAATGTTCCTTGGAAGGAGACCAGTTATCTGACAGACTACCTAGGACACTGAGATTTGTGCCTTTGCTCTTAAAGATAAGACAGAAAAGTTCTAACTTTTGATTTGATGTTCACACACGTCATTATTGAAGAAAAAGTGCCAATACTGACCTAAGATCCTAATAGGTACTTTAGAATGTGTTCCATTTTTGCCTTAAGAGTATCATGAATTTTTCTTTTGACATAGAACTTTCTAAATACTGGGATTTCACTTTGGAATTTGTGAGGTGAACCAGTTTTCCTCTCTCCATTTTTTTCTTTTTTTTTTTTTTTCAAATTTAAGACACTAGTGTCAAAATACAATATATCACATTCTGGGTGGGGCTTTTCTGTTTTTTGCTTCCTTAATACATGGCAAACAATCCTTTTGTTTAAATTCTACTGAAACTTTGCCTAGGGATGTATTCTTTGGTATAACTGTATTTTAGTTTCTTTAAACTTGCTCAACCAAGAGGGATTCTGAGGAGGATTTTCCATGAGAATCCTTTTTGTGTTTTATAAACAAAGATAAAGTTTGGATGTTATTAAAAACAGTGTCTCGAGATTTGGACAGTGCAGGCCTGGCCAATCAAGCCTAGGGGGAGGTTTCTGACTGACCAATCTGGGTGACCTTTGAAAACTCTCTATATATGTTGGATTCAAACAATAAAGTACTTTTTTCTATGCCACGCTGAGAATCGGGGCTTTCCTTCTCTGCTAGCAGCTCAACAGCGACAGCAAACCTTTATATATTTCTCCAACATAAAGTAGCCATCTTTGTGGCAAAAAAACAGTCTTTTGTCTTGAACAATACAAATCTCATTTTCTAAAAAAAAAAAAAAAAAGTCTTACATGTAGTATAAACTCTCCTGTTCTTCCAAATGCAGGCAAGACATAGTAGGCTGGACATTATGAAAAGCTGTCTGAGGATGATTAACCCTTTAAAAAAATCTCAAGTGAAATTTTCAACCATTTAAAAAGTTTGGAATAACGTAAATGCATAGAAGAAGATGCTGGTTAAAAAAAGGTCAGAATTTTCGTATTGTTTTGTCTGACAATTTATGACCTTGCATGACCACAGAGGGCAGAGAAACTTCCATGACCACAAACACAGTAAGTGCTAACAGTGAAACAGAAAGAAAGAAACCAGGGGATGTAAAACAACTACCATAAGAACATACTCTTATCTTAGAAACCTTACCTTACAGAACATGTCTCGAAGATCATCTTTTGGGCTAATCCATGATGCAACAGCATCACAAAAAAAATAAAGTCCTATAAGATTAAACAATCACATAGGTTAGAAAGCTCAATTTATGTATCTGAAAACAATGCTTGATGTTCATTCTGTGAACTGTGGATGGTTTTTCATCCTAATTAACAAGTGCTTCTGCTTTTATGTATTTATTTTCCATTTAATTCACTCAATGGTAAATTATTGTATGCCTAAATGTTCAGCAACAGAAATTGCTGAGTGTCTTAAATAAAACTACAGTGAAACCCACCCCACCTCTCCCCTCTACACCACACTAGTACAACTTCAATTCTTTCAGTACACATACAAATGCAAGATCTGCTCACTTTAGTCACAAGCAACAAATGCACTCTCTCACACATTTTCCATTGGGGAAAAAAAAAAGCTGGTTTTTTTCTTTAAGTAGTTTTTTTTCTGGGACACAGAGAAATTTATCATACAGGTTCAAAACTAAAGCCACCTCAAAATCCCTATACTTTGTTTGTCTCCTGTCAGGCATTACTTCCTCCTACACCAATAGAGCATCAGTCTTTAATAATTATGTTGCCAATGCACATGATTTTAATAGGAATTAAGGATAATGACTAGAAAGGAGAGATGGGTTAATGAAATGGATCCTCATTTAACTCCTCCCCGTAAGCTACATGAATGAACAGACAGTGGAACAGTGAAATGTAAAGTACAGAACAAGGCAAAAATGAAATTAACTGAAAATTTCAAAACAAGGCGGACACTCAATTCTTGTGTTTCAGGAAGAAGAATTTCAGGCAGAGAAGAGGGAAAAATCAGTTTTGTTCTCCTCTAAGAAAACACTACATTGATACAGCTTTACTTTAGAGATGTGGAGACTAAAGATCAAGTCATATTCTATTTTTCATTTGGACCATATATTTTAAAGAGATGCATGTTCATTGTCACATGCACTATTTGAGCAATTTACCCCAAGTTTAAACAGAATCTTCCCCACCCAAGTGTTAAGAATGAAGGGGTAGTTACTGGTTTTGTTCTGTTTCTTGTTAAGTGTGTTTTTCCACACTTAACCTAAAAGCCTAGGTTAAGTGTGGAAAATAGGTTTCAGATTGTCAACTTTTACCTTATACTTCCTTACACAACCACAACACAACTTCCTTATACTTCCTGACCACAACCTAACAGAAGGATCAAAACATAGCTATTTTAATTGAAGTTCATTACTTACATATTCACTGCCACTAACAGAAAAAAATTGGTTTCAACAGTACTCCTTTTCTTTTTAGACGAGAATTATGGAAGCATCATGATACATATAATTCACAATATAAACATTTTGGCCTCCCTGACCTCAGAATAAAGCTGCATCATGTACTGCAGGGAATCACTTCAAGGTAAACTTTTTCGTACTGAACATACAGCTTTTACTAAACTTCACATGAGTAAAGAAAAGTTAGCATGTATTAAATGTATCTTACTTGGACTACTCCACTGGGGTTGACTGTAATCATGGTACATATCCCACGGAACGCTGAATCCTTTTCCTCATTGTCTCTTATGTTTCGCAGAGAGGTGCACCTAACAAGTTGGAAAGCAAAACTTAGATAACTCTTGCTTTTCTTCAATCAAGTCAAAACTAGATGACAGTATCTGATGGAATAAGTCACACTGATAAGATGATCAGAAACACAGTTTTGAAGACTTAGAAAAATACTACTCATACACATTTTTTACTAGCATAATGCCAGAAGGCATCACCTCCAGAATCTGGCTTTTTTGTTATACTGTATACAGTTAGAAAGTGTGACCTGTATTCCATTAAATACAAAAGAAATATGTATCTGAAATACTTGTAGAAACTATCATTATTAGAAGCGGAACATAAAATACTACCACAGTATGAATTATGTCAGATACCACTTACAGAACAGTTATTGAACTTTAACAGCAGCAAGCAAGCTATTTGATACATAACAAATCTATAAACATATATTCCTTACAGCATTTCAAGCCTCAGACTGAATTTTAATTAATGCACAGTTTAAATTTTACAATATTTGCATGCATTGTATTATCATTCTGGTGGATTTTAAAATGCTCTTTCATAGTCAAGCTTTAACACAGCAAGCATGTGACAATCTTATCCCATGCATAAATTAGTCGTTAGCCACAACATAAAGAATACATGACAGTGCTACTAAAAACTCACAAACCTGATAGGACAAGATTAGTCACATGGTTGGCAATGATTAAGGATTGAGATTTTGTAACCAACTGAAAATATATCTAAAAGTGAGATAGAGAGAAGAAAGAAAGAAAGAAAGAAAGAAAGAAAGAAAGAGAGTGAAGAAAAATGAATTAAAAAAAAAAAAGATTGAATAATACACACCAGGGTCTTATAAACTGCTGTAGCATGGGGGCCACCTCTTGAGGACAAACGTAACCAAGACGACCAATTGTTATTGCTAAGGTAACGCAATCACGGTTATACACCACCAAACGCCAACCAAGACATGAGCAAATGAGGGGGGAGGAGAAAAAATAAAGAAAAAACAACAAATAACTCAGAAACAGAAACCAACAGAATCTGTGTATGATAATAAACATAAGATTTCACCAGTGCTGTTTATTACCACCCCCTAAATAAGAGGCAGCAACATATATGGTATACTCTCCAAGGTAAAAGAAAAATTAAAGAAGTATGAGAGAACACCAAAAACACAATTTTAAATCCAAAGGCTTTCTGATGTAAGCAGTCATTCTGCCCTCTTCAGAGTAATCATTTGCAATAAATTTACCTCTACACATTCAAATTTTACATTAAAATATACTACTATGGATACTTTTAAAAAAAAGAAATTAACCATTTTCAGTTTTAGTATCAAGTATTCTAAAAATTTTATCCAGCATTTAGAATTAAACGTTTTTATAGATCTCATCTATTAGTCAGAATATATTTCCAAATACTTTTACATGAAATACGAAATTGTAACCTGTCTGAAAATCCTAAACAGATGGACACTTCTCAAAGAGTTACAAATGTTTGTCTTCTTGTTAATCTCACAGAGCATTTAATTAAAAATGGCTGCTAACTCACAGCAACTGACTGCAGAATATTAATTCTTTAACCCTAGCATTCCTCCTGCTCACAGAAGTTTTCCTCATAAGATGTACAAGAATCTGACTTCTAATATCAAAATACACATGAAAAGCAAAATTGCTTCATCATATGGTTTGGTAGTTTGATTAGGCAGTTTGGGTCTTTGTTCCAAGGGACAGACCAAAGAAAACATCATCATGCAAATGTGTTTTAATGGTGTTTGCTCAACTCACGAAAGATTAATCTTTAGAAAAAGGAGAGGGTGGGGAATAATGTATCAGGATTACTTGAAGCAAAATACATGAATAATACTAAAATCCAGCAGATTTGTATGAAGCAGAAAAAGGAAACCTATGTTCAAGGGACATACTATGCAACACTCTAATTAACAGGCATTTGTGAACAGTTTTATGAAACATGCAATAAAGCAGATGATGCTTTCTCCAATAAAAGTTTGGTGTAGGATATACTAGCAGTCTGAAACATATTAATTCCATGTGATGCAGCTCACTGTTAATGTCCTGTTTTGTCCTGATGTTACTCAATTTCTATATACAATGTCTAGATTTTTTTAGTATCTTACAAAAATTCACTTAAATTCAAATGAAAATACAAGTTTAAGTTTAATCTGTAAATTCTCATAGCTACAGCCTGAACAAGGAATAGAAATCTCTGTCAGAGTGTGTCTTCATAACTGTTTTTCCAATTAATGATGTAGCAAGCTACAGCAAAACCAGTAATATTCTTGCAGATATTAGTGGCACACAGTAAAATATCCCACAACAAACTTATAATAAGTACACCACACTCAACATTTATTTGCAGTTATCCATCCACATTTAAAGTAACTATTAAGAGAATTGGGAAAAAAAAAATAACAAACAAAAGAAAAAGAAAAAACCAAACCAAATAAAATCAGTGTTTGGATGCTTCCAAAAATTCTCTTAACAATGATGGAAGCAAACATTTAACAACTGGATGCCTCTCAATTACAGGTATTACACATCCATCAGTGCAGAGGAAAGGAGTCAGGGCAGGGGTAAGGAAAACTTACATTCTTATGCTACTACATTATCATACTGTTACACTCTTCCATGGTGTATTTCACAAATAGGTATTTGCTTCAAAATTTTCTATTCAAAAAGTAGTACCTTATAATATGCCATAAAACTAGGCAAATTTTCTTTCAAGTTCACCTTCCATACTAAATGTGTTAGAGGGGCAGGCAAAGTGCAGCTTTTAAGTTTAGAGAATACTGGAGAAAAAATATCCTTTGAAAACATCTCTCTCCAAATTATCTCACTTTGCTCAAGAAGTGTAACTGTATTTTCATATTCAATGATGTTAGGTAAAACAACTAAACTGTCACCTTGTTACAGGACAGTTTTCAAACAGAATTGAAAAAGTCCTCAATTAGTAAAATAGCAAACAATAAACCCATTACATTATCCATAATTTTTTGCTGAAGTATGGAAGGTGTTTCTCATACCAGAACATGCCCTCTATAAGTGCAAAAGAAACAAGCCTCAGAAATTCCAATTCACTAAGGCATTTCGGAGTTGGTCCCAATTTAGAATGTAAAACTGTGGGCCAGAACATAAAATATGCATGCCATTATTAAAATTCTTTCCAGAAATTTGTTATTAAAAGACCAGGTAATAGAAATTAAACATAATTTCAGTTATGTCATGGTAAAACTGCCATCACAGATCTAGATTTTTGTGCATGATATTGTAAGGTTATCTTAAAAATAAGTGCATTTTTTGATAAATTCCAAGAGTTAATTGGTTTACATATGCCAATTACATTTTTTTCCAACGCTAGACATATATATATACAGTACACAAGCGAGGACATGCATATATCAAAATCAGTAAGAAAGTGTTACTGCATACATCTGTCATATAAGAATGATTAAACAGATGATACATAGATAAAATAAATGTTATCAAAGAGAAAGCAATAACTTTCAGAATCTAGATATATTATTTGCTGCAAGACTGAGACTTGTAAAGCTTGTGCAAAACAGAGTTCTTTTGCTTATAAAAGTCAGATATGTAACAATAAAATCAGTTCTGGTGTGGTTCCCCTAAGAAATTTTAAAAATAATTGTAAAAGAAAAAAAAAATCTTCTTATTTCCTTCACCATGTACAGTTCATTTTTTGGGTACCTGTGTTCTCTAACAACGTCTTTGGTGTGTTGGGTCTGTTAATTATTTCTACAAGCTGGTGCAAGACCATTGGAATATAAGGCTGCATTTCTATACCTGAAACAACAATTTAAAAAAAAATCAGAAGAGAATTACCTTTAATGTACATAATGTAAACAGAACACGTACACTTCACTTACTAACAAGGACAAGGATCACAAATGTAATTTAAATATTAACACAAAGGTTATCACGTAAAAAAAAAATTCACCCAAAACACCCTGACAAATAATTCTAAATGTGCAGAGATTTAAGGAAAAAATTAAATCTTACCCATCTGGATAGAGATTTCTCCAATTGCCCAGGTGGCATTGTTACACACAGAAATGAATTCAGGGTTTAGGTTGGTTCCCAAAATTGGCATGAAATCAGCTAGAAAGAACAACATTTTAAAATCTCATCACACAATACAACCATCTTGTCCCATTACTATAAGATTGCAAGGGGGGGAAGAAAAGGATTTTTAAGAAAAAGATGATGTAAGCCTATTAAATGCTTGGAAAGTGTTACATGTGAATTAACAAGAGCTATATTCCAGCTATATATCAGATTAACCTCAAACTTAGAACCTAAGCAGATAAATGCGAATCTTTTCAAATTATGCTTTAAAAATCTTCCTAACAGGCTTTATCTCTATGTAACTTTTATGCAGAAACCTTTTTATCTCATTCACTTGCTCAGGTGGGAGGAGAGAGGGGAAGAGAAGAAAAAAAACCACAGCAGCAAGTACTGGTGGCTTTATCATATGGTTGAACACCATCCCCCAAATCACCAGGATAACTGTGTATTCAGCACCTGGATAACTGTGTATTCAGCTACCCTTGAAGAAACAACAAAGCCTATAAGGCAATCACATCTTGGATTAAATTTCAAGAAAAATGAGCCAAAAAGGTAATTACAACATCTGCCAAATATTTTAAATTCTATCCACGTTTTAAAGCCTATCCAAGCATTCACTTGGCAAGTGCATCACAACAGTATCTGCAGGAAGAAAGAGCAAATACTGTGGAAGTGTACCACTGATGTTACTTCCCACTGAAATAAAAAACAAAGCAAAAAACCGAAGTAAAACCTATCCTCTACCGCAGTTTATTTATATATTATACATAATTTTACTTAACAATAAATTCTAGTAGCAAAAATATCTATAAAAATAAAGGAGAAAAATGAACTTTTGTGCTGTCTACAAAAATAGAAACGTGTTTTCTTAACATGCAATTCAAAAGACAAAAGATTATGGACTCTTGTTGACAAAGGAAAATGACTACATACAACACCATAAAAAGGCAAACCACAGAACACAAAACTTTACAATGGCTAATACGACCTCTTACAGATTTGCAAAACAAGTTGTTAAACATGTAAAAGAAACATACCAATGCAAGGTTTAACATGCTGAAAACACGCCTTCGTCAGGTCACCTAACAATGCAAAAGAACTCTGCCGTACCTCAGGCATTTTGTCCTAAAGAGAGGAAGAAACGAATTACAAGTCTAGCAGAGTTTCTGATTCTCCAAATAAAGAAAACGTTCGGATCAAATAGATTACTCATCTCACCTGCATGCATTGGTACATTAGTGTCAGGATATTGCTGCGAGCCACTAGCTGTTCAATGTTGCCTCCAAGTCCTTCAGCTAAACCACTGAGTAGATCAAGAGCCACAATCATGAAATCTTTATCTGGAGCCTCATATTGGTCTGGCTGAGCATTATGCAACTGAAACAAATAAGTACACATTTTCAAAATTATACTAGATTTTCTCAGGAGTATGCACAATAAAGTTTCAGAACTGCACCTTCATTTTGATATTCAATCTCCCTGCAAATCTCTAATACTACGAAGTTAACATGTTGGCTTAGCAAAGTAACATTGGAATAGTTAAAGCAAATACCATGGCTTGTGCAAGTGTCTTCTGCACCAGATTTACACAACGCTGGTACACAGGTTCACAGTATGGAAGAAAGCCAGATTGCAAGGCTGTAGCAACTGACGACAGGCACTGGAATTACAAAAAAAACGGGAGAGAGAAAACAGTCACTACCTTTCCTCACATTCCTGAAGTGTCTTTTACTTGTGAGAGGCAACTTGGAAGACATTAGGACTTTAAGTACACCAACATGTAACCGATTAAGTAAACACAATCTAGAAAGGCAGTACTGATTAGCTGAGCCAAGGCAACTACCAGCAAGGTGTTACTCACTCCTGCATACGCCAGTTGAAAAAATTTCTCAATAGCAGCATCTTCTTGGAGGTAGCCAAGAAAATGCATACAAAACCAGTTACGATAATTCAGACAGCACCTACACTAAGCTGCAGTACCTTGACCATGAACAAGCCCTAATATAACCTAAGAGTTACAAACCTAATTTTTCTAGAGGTGTTTTCCTGCTTCACACTCAGAAAGTACAGAGCATTAGACTATGTGGTCTTGTTCATACCTTCCGTTTGTCTGACAATAGTTTTAATGGAGGGATGAAGGGAGAGCAAGGAGAGAGAAGACAAGAATAAAAGGATGATAGAACACTTTTTTCCTAAGAGAATCCTATCAAAGAAAACACTCCAGAAGGGCAGAAAAAACGAAAAGATTTCTGCTAAACCTAAGAACATTTTCTCAGTCATAAAATTTTCTTACTAGTCAGAGTATTTTTTCCCCAATGAGAAATAGCTAACGCTGTCAGCTTTTACAGTCATATTTCCTAGCAGGAACATCTTTAGCAGAAAACATAATTTCTAAAGTAAGTTGATAAAAAATATTCACATTTTAACATTTACCTCTAATAAAGGGAAGAGATCTTTATCTTCATCCTTCAGCATGTTCCACTTCTGGATTAATGGAGGCATTAGCATCTGAATATATTCCTGTTTAGGACAAATATGCATCAACATGAAGTGCTAAAACACTTTACTGCATACCATTTTATTTCAAAGCTAGATAAGAAGTGTGATATATTCTACTTTTACAGAAAAAACCCAAACCCTGATGTGCTGTAATTCAATCATTGTTGCAATTCACAGAAGTATCTTAATACTATTTTACAATTTTTTAAAATATTTTTTCCTAAAGCATGTAAGTACCTTTACAAAGGAAATCTTTCTCCAGGTTTGGTTTCAGTATAGCTGCCTGGGTTATTACAAATCTATGTGACTGCCTCAAGGCCTCCAGAAAATATTTTTATATTTACATTGTGGCTCTGCATGTGCCACCTGCTTTTCTCAACGATCTTCCTCTGCTCTTGATGCTACAACCCTATCTCTCTGACCTCAAGTTGTGGAACTTCCTCCTCAAGTTAACCATCCACGAAGAAAGTACCTTCCTATCCCTCCAGAAGAAGGCACTTACCCCTTCTACAGAAAGCTGGCTTCCCTGCCACTGCACAGCCAGTCACAAGAACGTTAAGCCAGGCACCTCTACAGTGCTGTTGCTCCCAGAAAGAATCCGAAGAGCCAACTGATTTTGCTATGTCCAAAGGTACAAAATTCTAACACACTAAAGAAAGTCCCACCCTCATCAGGAGCTGCCATTTGGCTTCCTCCTGATACCATCAAATGTCAAGGCTGCCAGACTCAAGACAGAGACTGAAAAACAGGTCCTTTAATGGTGTGGGGGTCCCAGATGGCAAGTAAAATACCATGGGAACAACCAAAAATTTTTTTTTCTAGGGTGTCTATACCATTTGAAGCACTATAGGGAAATAAAACAAGTTTCAATAACCATCATAAAATGCAAACGTATCACATAAACATCTACTAATTAATACATGTATGCAAAAAAAAACCCATTTCATTTGCCTGTGTGCTCTCTGTGCTTTGTCCACAAGATTCTGTATTTTTTCACTGGCAAGTGACAGAGAGCAGCTTAGCTATACTTAAAGTAGTTACATACACACACACACACACACAAAAAAAAAAGAGATATCTATATTGATATCTCCTCTGAGCTAAAAAACTTCGAGCATGAAGAAAAAATCATGACAAGAGGCACATTTCACAACACACCATACACTATTGCTTGTTTACTCAAAATGGCAATATTTCTGTAGTGGGAAAATTATGAGCAGTCTATGTATTTTATCTGTAAATATGTAGCACTAATACAATGGACATGGAAATATCAGCATTTCTGGCTTGTAACATGTAAAGCACACTACAAAAAATACTGAACAATTTTTTCCAGTATTATGAGTCCTTTTACAGAACATAAGGTATACTCACTGGTTTATTTAGATGATGTCCTACAGAATCTGCTAAGGTTCCTATAGCATCATAAAGAATGAGCAGGTTTTTATGCTGGTATTTACTAAATGCGAAGACCAAAGTGTCAAGTATATATGCAAGATAAGGAACAAGCTCTGTACAAGCCTCCTCTTCTAGAGTAGCAAAGGCACTGAAGGACAATAAAACAAGTCAGTTAGTACACTGGAAAAAACGAAACAAGACTACCCCAAAATGCCCTACTTAGCCTACTTCTGTTTCAACCTTAAGCTATATTTAGCCTTCAAATTCATGTAAGATATGCTTCCAAAAGGGTAATACTTAGGTAACCTTGATCTTTTTTGACTGAATGCAGAAAAACCCATAAGGATCCAGCTCTTACATTGTAAAGAACAAAATTTTAAAATATTGCCATAAAATCCAATAGCGATACACTGAAGCCCCTACCAAAAAGAAAAGCATTAGCAGAAAAGTTACAATATACTAACTAAAGTAGAAGGAATCACAACAAAAGCTGTTTATTCAAGTTAAAAATGGACTGCTATCTTTAATGTATACAGTAGCTGCACCTAGAGATTTTGGTGCTGTTGCGCCAGAACAGTGCAAACACCAGCCTGTACTCTAAGCAATTCACTACATAGAAAAAGATACAGAAAGACATGGAAACTAAAAGCAAATACAGATGATGAACAATTTTGGCTTCTCTTGGTCAAAGCAAACATAATGACATCATGGAAACTTCTCAGCTTGTCTAACCAGTGTTTGAACAGCAGCATTAAGAAAACCCATCCAAAATGAAACAAAACAAAACAATTCCCCCACACCAGACACACTGCTTCAGAGAAACATCAAGGAAAGGAAAAAATTATGGAGCTATTGAAGATTTACTGGCCTAGCTTTATCAACGAGATTATTTTTAGCTTGTCCCTACACTAAAAATGCATATATCACCATGTGAGGTGAACAAACCACTAATCATGTGCTACCAAATACAGAAATGCCTTTTTTTAAACACAATGGAACTGTGAACTAAATGGCTAGCATTCTTACTTTATTTATTTATTCTTTTATTATACTATTGTGAAGTAATTTTTCAGAAAGCCATACTACCTGAGCAGGAAAACATATTTCAGTAAAATATCATTTTCTGTGTCTACTGTCAACTAAAGGAGTAGTTTCTCAAAAGTATAAAAATGAATGTTAGACATCTGCTACCACATAGAAGTTAGGGACAAAAACATACAGTATCCTATGACCAATCTTCAATTTAGCAAATATTATCTGTCTATGCAACTATTCATTATTGGGGTGAAGCTTTTTGTTGCTGTCCAACTATGTTCATTGTATTTCCTTACAATTTAAAAAGCTAGTAAATATGTTTTCACTTGTAACAACTCTGTATTTCCCTTACAGTGAAGTTTCTCAGTTTATTTTTAGGTGCAAGAGTAATTTTAGTAGATCTCTGCTCTCAAGAAAGTATTTCAAAACATGTTCTAAGTCTGATATTGAACTTTAAATAAAAAAAAAATCAGGTGCACTGTAATTTTTAATATTTCCATTCTAGATTTCCTATTACCCTGAAAGTCTCCATGGCCCATTGCACAACCTGCATAAGCACCATGTGAGGTTATTTAACTACACTACACTACAACACAGCTGTGCTCAACTAAATGCAGATTTTCAAACATGTTTTGGACTAGGCAAGTTTCAAGAGAAGTGGGATGTTTCCTTTTGGGGATTTTTGTTTTGCTTGCTTGCTTGTTTTGTGTTGGGGTTTGCATTTGTTGTTTTTTTGGTTTTTGTAGGGTTTTTTTTTTTTAATTGAATAGAGAAGACATGGAAGCTACCCAAATTTGCTAGCCAAATTTTTGCAAACATTTCGACACAAAAAGGAAACAGTGTTTAATTCCTAAACCTCATTAAGCACATTTCATAATTCATTGTATCTGTTCTCAGGTAAGGATATATTCACTACTTCTGAGCAAAGCTTAGCCGAAGAACCTTGTACTCAGCACTGTCCTTAGGCACTACTGATACTTGGGGGTTGCTATTATTATTATTATTATTATTATTATTACATGTTTCAGGTGTTCAGAGGCAGATGTAACTGCTTTACAAAGAAACCTTGAAAGTTTGCTGTGTCCACTCCAGTCTAACAAAAACTGACATGACATGTAAAATTTTGTTTCGAAGAGCTACCTGCACAAGGGGTGCAACCGTTCCCATTCTATTAATGTCATGTCCACTGATTAAGCAATTAATCCTTTTTTTGTTTGAAGAAGTAGACAAGGGGGAGAAGGGAATCTTATCTCCCAACATCTTTCTTCAAGAGAAAGATAACATCCCTTGAAATAACCATAATCCAAATGTTTTGGTAATGCTGAGCTAAGTATAAACAGTCTCAGTAGTACAGTGATAGGATAGCTTTCTACTGCAATCAGTTCTCATCATGTTCACAGATATACTAAAAATGCCAAATTTCTGGTCAATGGAACCTCATATATTCAAAATAAGTGTTGCAAACAGCTAATTTACTAAAATTAATTATTTAGACTTGTGTTTCATATACTCCGAAAACAAAGTGCACAAGAGAAAAAGAGGTTAACTTTTTCCACGTTATTATAATTCTGGAGACAGTTGCATCTACTGCGATTCAAGAGAAAGAAATACATTAAGGGCTAGAAATGGAGTCAGGTGTTCACTGAGAATGGCATTAAAATAGCTTCCTATGGGAAAATAAAAGCAGCGTCATGGATAGTGATGTTTGCTTCAGCTTTGGCTTACCTGCAGGCAGCTTCTTGTACTCTCTTGTTGCTATCCAAGATACGCTTTAGCAACTCAGTCATTAATGGCTTCAAGTATGTGTCTGGGGGTTGGCTAACTACCCAGTGTGCATAGCGACTAAGAGTCCAGCATGTAATGGAGCGCACAAGAGCCTTTTTGTCAGAGAGGCACTGAATAAGGTGAGGGATTAGCTCTGGAAGATATGGAATCATACCCTGCATGCAGCCTGGAAAGAAAAATATAGCTATTGCAGTACCAGAATTAATGAAAAGTTCTACGGTTTCCTGTTTCCTATAAGAGACATATTTTCACTCTCCATCATACAGCAACACAATATGCAAAGTTAAAAATACATATATTTTAACAAAGTTTACCTAATTTATATAATGTTCTAAAAAAACCCCTTACATAAATTATAAGGGGTATTATATACCCCTTTTAAGGGGTATTATTAGAAGGGGTATTATATATTATTTATCATATAAATTATATTTATTTTATATATATTATATCTAATAATTAACATAATTATAAGACTTATTAAAATATTAAGTAATAATTAAAATCTCAATTTACATTTATTTAAATTATATTTCTACTTCAGTGCTTCCCAAATCTCCAGAAATTCTGCTTTACCAAATACAGAAGAGTAAGTACATCCAAACAAATTTCATCAAGCTGGAAATTCCTCCTTCAGTCTACTCAGAGCAAGCAAGAAAATATCAAGCAGAGAAAGATTGTCTTGACAACAAATCATCAAATGAAAAAGGATTCCTTAAGAAATTCAAATTTGTTGCTCTTAAAGTCATATAAATATTGACCACCAATAAAAGTTGCACCCTTCAATTCAGCATGGGCAATTAGACACTGAGATTTGCCAGAACTACGAACTTCCACCTTGCTGGACCTTCAATTCAAAACCAATTAAAAAACTTTCTAGTAACAATAAAAAAAGTACAGTCACTAGACACCATGAGAGAAGAAAGATAATCCAGGTACGGACCCAAATCTATTTCTTCAGCCTGCAAAAGGAACAGAGATGCTGCAGCTTCAAGCAAAATGCCAAGCAAGACTATGAGTAAGTAAAGAAGAATGGAAGTCACCCTATTTTATTTGCCACCTACAAAAGGCATCTAAGTGTATTGAAACCACAGGAGTGCTCTTCTCCATTTCTGAAAACACCTAAATGAAATATAAGGCTAAAATTTATTAAGTATTTCTCTTCTAAGAAATCAAGGTAGTATTTTGTTAGAGATAACAATGTTATAGTGTGAAGTTAAGAAAAGGAGAACTAAAATAAATTCTGCAATCTGCTTAGCCTCCCAACATGCATAAATTTGAAAATGAAAAATAAAATAACTGTGATCACCTATTAGTAGACGAAGAGATTAATCACCAAAACCAAACCAGCTAAGGCCATATATTTGTTTGGGTAAGAAAGTTCACGCGAGCTGCTGTAGAATTAATTAAAAAATCAGCAACCTGATATGCACTGTTGCCTTACCTTCAGCAATTGCACCAAGAACAAGGATACCAGATTCCTTAACCACCCACTCAGGGTGGAAGAGCAATTCCTTCAACAGTGGCAAGATGTGTGGCAGAAGTTCATCACGAAATACATTAGCTAGGACATCTAGAGCAGCAGCAGAACATTTCCCTGAAAGGAATTATCAGTGTTAATCTCTGCTTATTATACTATTAGTTGTAGTTAGGCAATATAATCCCCATTTTAACTTTGAACTGCCAGTGCATTCTCAGTGCACTAGGAGGAAACCTACTTCCATGCTGTTACACTACACAGGCATCCACTGTGATCCTGTGCAAAACCACAGCTCCTAGAAAGTGATTTTTATTACAAGATCAGTTTGTTCTTAATCTGTCATAAAGCATTGCACTGGTCCCATTATAAACAATGCTGCTAATTGTCAAGCTATGCTGGTGCTTCCTCTCTGTTCAAACTGGAAGTCAAATATAGAACAATGGATAAGAAATAGGGCACACAATTGTGATTTGCAGATAATACGTATTTTCTCAAATCCAGATAACATACATCATTACAGATTTCTAAACTGTTCTGCTCTTTCTCTTTTATGCCACCATTCCAGAAACTTCAGCTTTCTCACTATCTTAATCAAAACTGTAAATCACAGGGCAGCCTGCATCATTTGAGCTATCTTTCTCAGAAAACACATGTTTAATTCTGCAATCTCTACACACAGCGTACAAGAAAAGCCTTAAGAATATAACATTATACTTTTTTCCAAGATGCAGCTTTAGAAACAAGCATATCTGCATTCACATTTTCAACAACAACAATAGTTCTCCAGATATGTCTTGAAATTGTTTAACCATAAGCTTGAAGGCACATTGACCTCCTGTGAAAACTTGTGGCCTTGGGAAAAAACTCCTATGTGGCTATGTCCACATCTCAAAGCATTATTCTATAATGTTTTTCCATATGTTTGGTAAGCATTTTCAAATCAGATTTGTCAGAATTTCACTAGCTATTTTCTGTCACTGAACTTAAAAAACAGTTTGTTTCCTTATAACATGGTTTATTAGCCTAAAGGTCCCACGACCCACACACAGGCCATCCAAGCTCTGGTTTCCTCACAGCCATCTCCTACCCTCACAACTAAAGTACTGTTCTCTGGTCAGAAGAAAATTCATCTCATAGAAAAGAACTACCAGTTACAAAGTCAAAGTGCCATCTGAAAGCCTCTCCCTCCAATATATCCACCAATTATGTCAGCAGATAGTTATTTTTGTGGTCAAAAGCAAAGCCTCAGTATTCCTATACACAAACTCTTTTTACTCTATACAGTGTTTTTACTGTGGTTCTTGTATTATGCAAGTAGCTTTGTTTTAAAACATTTCACGCATTATTTTGACATACTTAAATTCCAGTCAGAGATAGTATCATCATCATCAAGTTCATCATCATCATCGTCATCATCTTCAATACCATCTTCTTCATGTTGCTGAGCCACCGTCTTTGAACGATGAAAACGAGGCCTTATGTCCTGCTCACTATCTGGAATAGCTTCATCTTCTTCAACATCCCCCTGTTATCAAATTGTTTTATCAGATAAACTGTATTGCTCAAGGAAGTTAACAATGTAGTTTTAGTTTTAAAATGTAGTTTAGTTCAAGATTTTCTAAGTGTATAAAAGATTCACATCCCACCTGAGGTGCTCAGCTAACAAAATGCCACTGTTCTGGTGTTCTACTGCTGCATTTACCAGAAAAACAACAGAAAGACGCTAGCAAGAGAGGTACATTGACCCACGAAGTATCCTTCTGGTTAAGATATTACTCAATGGGAATGAAATAGAAACAAATGATTGACAAATTCTGATACATAGACATATGTAGTGATGGAAAAAGCCATGTATTCAACCTAGAAGGCATTAGAATTTATTCTGAACATTTTTTTAATGTTGCATTATTGCAGTACTTCATGGTAATAGTATTCCAGCTCTGCCAAAATTGTGTGGGATGGGACTGGGGCAAAGCAGGAGAGCTGCAGATTATTTTCCAACAAACATGGCATCAGCTGCATTTAGTATTTGTAACAGCATACCTTGCCCCAGAAAGCTAATTCTCCTTTTAACAGCTGGTAGGCTAGATCTGCCCATTCTGATCTGAATCATTCTGACTTATAGGTCAGAAGCTAACCAACTATTCCTAAAGAGTAAAAGAAACTGATGCTCACCTTCAACAGAATAATATCAATCTCTGAATATTTCATACCATTTACCAGCACAGGTATCAGCCTACAAAGAAATATTTATACACATCAAAATAACACGTAAAAAAGCAAGCCAGTTTTCAAGTATATGGGCCAACTTTTGGTTGTAACCCTCACTTCCCAACTCAAAAGAAAAACACTGTAGCCTGATACCAAGAGCTAGTACCTATATTAAGTTCCACATCATAAGATTCATCAACACTTTGTAATGAGAAAAAGTGTTAATTTCAAATAACAAACTTAAACAGAAGTAGCCAGGCAGCACAACTGATGAACCAATTCTGAAGCACCTTTCAGAAATTACATCTATAGATTTTCAGAAAGAATTCCAATTCCCATAGTATGTATGTGGAGTTGACACTTGCCAATAGTACTTGTCACTTTATTTACTTGTCAATGAAGTGACAATGAATTTACTTGTCTACCTCATTACTGTTAAAGATGGAGGCCTAACATTAAGCTCTCCTATCACATTGTGATTACTTCAGTAAGACAAGCCTCCAATGTTGCAGAAATCTCGACTAATCCATATTATGATTTACTTCATTATTAAACTTGTTATGGTTATGGGGCTCCAACTGTACACATGTATTACTAAAAAAGTACTAAGGGAAAAGGTCAAATACTTCACATGAAAACATGTTTGCAACAGCAAAAGGAGAAATCCACAAAAATACATAAGCCAAACGAAGCTAATAATAACCACAGATGATGCAGCAAGAGTGGCAGACTCAATCTTGCTACATTCGGCAGGTGAGGAGTATTGTTTTTAAAGGTACCAGACTTGCTCTAATATTCACATGCAATGGCACATTACTTCCTAAACTTTGAATGAAGGAATAGGAAATACAGATATTATCACCAATTAACTGGTATTTCTGCAGCATACTTTGTGAAGTATGCATTTTATAAGAAAGCCTACAGGCATAAAACTGAGGAGATGTTAAAACCACATGAACAAGTTTTAAGAATGTCTTGTCCCACTTTCAATTTAACATACAAAATTTTAAGATTATCAAATACTGACATGCTTATATAGCACCCCAGTCAAACAGGACACACTAACAAAGAAATTGCCTTTAACACACAAGACATTGAAAGATCATGGGAAAACTGTAATATTATTCTTATTAATCTGCTTTTCTAAAAATTTTAAAGCTTTTTAAAAAATTGAGTATGATGCTGTTGCAGTGTCAAAGTTCATGGGGGCCAAAAGAGATTTAGTACTAGTAGTTATCAACCACATGATGCGTGCTGGCAACTTGTAGTGTGTACTATCATTCTTTTCCCTTTTGAACTACAAAATCAGGAACTAAATAACACACTTCTAAAATTTAAAAATAATTTCTCCTAATATTTATTCTCCTGATTATAACTCCTATTTTTTCCCTGCTACAGTACATGTTTTACTCTCAATTTTCTACATTTTAATTGGTTAAGAAAACTGAAATTTTGCTTCCTTTATTTAATTACTTAACATCTACAATGCTTATTTTTGCTGAGAAGAATATGTCTCTTCTGTCATTCTGTTCTTCCCCTCAAAATCTTGAGAGAACTCCCTCCTAATTTTAAAAAAATCTTCAATACATATATGAAAAGAAAGAATATTCATTTGCTGGCCACACTGAAGAAATTATTTCCTGTTGTAAAAGATTTCAAATTAGTCTAGAGAAAGTTACAAGCACTGTTGCAAACATAAAGATGTTTACCCTTCAAACATGGATATTTACTCACATTCAATCAAAGACCTATCTTTTGTGGTATAGGAAAACTTTCTGAAACTTAGAAAAAGTAGGTTTTGAAACTTAAACTACTATCAGGCCACAGAAGTATGAAGGAACAAACTGTACATGCTTTCTTCAAGTTTAAATTGCAACAGTAATTAATGCAAAATTGATTTTTAAATCCAGGTCATGTCATATTGTTTTATGTTCTTTTTAAAATGAAGAATCCTTTGCATGACTATGCACATTGAAGCATTGCACAGAGATGCTTACCTCAGCAGTAGTCAAGATGACATGCTCATGATATACCAGATATTATGAGGTAATGTCATATGGAGTTGTTCACTTGAGCTTAAGTGCATCTTGCCGTATCTTTGCATTCAAATGAAGCTTAACAGCTTGTTATATTTGAGGTAAGCACTACAGTGACACAGTTAAGTTGTTTCTGGAGTTCACTGGGTCTTGAAACCCTCAGAAGTCTTTTTTAATTTTACTATGCACAAGAACTAGCTATAGAAGAATTCTTCTAAGCATACAGCAAACCATATACACTGTCTGTAAGAGTACCCATGAACGAGTCAACTGAAGTTTTAAGAGGCCTGTCTGAAAAGAAATACAAGTTGTAATTCTTGATACTTACTTAGTAAGATGCCGACATAATACCTCTTTACAAATCGGCTGTTCAGCCAAAGTCAGCCAAAACTCACATGCCTCCAAAGCCACATTTTCATCTTGGTCCTGGGTCCTTTGAAGCATGTACTACAAAACAGAAAAAGAAATTGTATAAAGTTGAACATTTATGTTAGAACTTTTTCATTAGTAGTTTAAAGAGCATCTCAATAATGTCAAATAACATGCCTTATCCTTGTTATGGTCAACACACCCAAAAAAGGGGCAGCTTCAACCTGTAAACTAAAGCAGTACTAGCATTAGTGCTAGATTTTTAACGTGATTTTCTCACTTAGGGTCAAGCAATGCCTGGCTGTGATCCCAGACATTTTGGGATAATTAATTTCATGAAGAATAAACAACTGCCATATGCACTGCGTGTCAAACACACATCAACATGGCAATTAGATAGGAAGAAAGTCTTGCAGTCTCAGTCTTAAAGGGAAACAAAGAATCAACAAGTGTGAGAACAACATACCTGTTCTGATGAATGCTTTTTATTTGTTTTTATTTCTGGAACATCAAACAGGGGAATCTGCACGGAGATAAGACTCACCTCAACTATACTAATCATATGAGGAAGCAGACGATCCATCCGAACTTCAAGCAACATTACCAAAGCACGGCAAACATTTTTGCGTACTTCAGGCTCCTCATCACCAGCCAGCGCAAAAAGATTCTGTTGGAAAGTAGTAACAGTTGAAAAACCCAATTAATCAAGTTTAATTTGTACTAAAATTGACATTACTGGCAGACTAAAGGATGTACTTCTGTACTTGCCCATTCCACACCTCATAATATTATTTCATTTTTTAAAGACATACAGGTTAGCAAATTAACTCCTCCGTCTCTCAATGTGTATTTTTTACATAAACATGACACTGTGTATTATCGCCACTGGCACAAGAATAGTATTTCCTGGATTATTCTTTCCTGATAAACATAAATTTTGTCAGTACATAAGAGCAGCAAATCACATACTCTAGATAACCCAGAACCCCTCTCATACAGCTCAGTAACAGTATTCAGACTGGCAGACAGGCCCAGTGACATGCACTTCTCATAACAGGTAAGAGACAGACTGCTGCCATTACTTTTGCACCTTTATACAGAAAGAGTTTCCCCTATTTATGAAAAGGAAACATCTTCTGAAATACACCTTTGTGGCTAGCACAGACCTTTCCCGTGGGAACTCTTTTCTCCTTTCTTCCTGCGTTTTATAAACAAAGATAAAGTTTGGATGTTATTTAAAAAGTTTCTCGGGATGTGGACAGTTCAGGCCTGGCCAATCAGGCCTAGGGGGAGGCTTTGAACTGACCAATCCGGGTGACCTTTGAAAAGTCTACATAAGATGGAATTAAATAATAAAATCTTCTGGATGCCACTTTGAACCTGGGTCTTCTTACTCTGCTAGCGGCTCAACAGTGACACACCTTTTTTCACTTAAGAGAGTGGTTAGCTCTGAACACAAGCATACAGAATGAACTTCAATCAATGAGGACTGAAGCTAAGAATGGGCAACCAGATGACAGGAGTTTCGCGGTAGGGGTGGTTGCAAAATACAGTTCAAAATTATTGATGTATCAGTTAGGTACCGTGACTTAAACCCCCAGCCAAGAATACACACCCACCTCAATAAAAGAATCTATGTGCAACATAAGAGCTTGGGTTCTGCTGATGATAAATTGATTGACGCATGCCACTGCATGAGACCTACAACAGAAATAGTTAAAATATATATGTTTCATGAATTAGAAACATTTTTTCAACTATACTCGGGCATCAAAAGCATGAACTAATTATCTTCAAAGGCAAGAGAGAGCAAATCTATGCATCTGTAGCATTACCAAGCAAAATTACTAAAGTACATTTTAAGTACTGCCTCATTCTCTATATTATACCTAATAAATATTTAAAAATAAAGTACTCAGTAAATAGAAATCAGGGTGGGATGACTACAGCTGGCATATTTGTTCTGAACAGTATGTAAGGATGTTCTGTTTGAGCATATTATGACTGTGATCTTCTCAGATGATATACATGGTGATATTTTAGCATGACCTTCTTCACTGTTAAGTATGTAACAGCCTTTGCAATATTTTTATCATTTAGTGAGAACCAGTATGTGTCTACTATATAAATGTAACTTAGAACAAACACACACTTGTAATTGGATACCTAACACAGTTACAATTGCATACCTAACAAAACACTCGTGGATGAAACATTCTAAGAAATGAAGCACTGCTCTTCTATTCCCTTTCATGCCAAGCCATTACTTACAGATCTTCTTCATTGTCAGACACAAATGTCAAATTCTCAAGGTAGAGACACAGCGCAAAACTACCTGTAAAGCCATCTGGATTCATTACAGTATTTTTACTACAGTAACTCCAAACTTCTATTCTGTTCAGACATTTCTTGGAAGACTGTCACATAAAAAGTTATTCAAAAGTTGTCTGACAGATTTAATTATAAGGTACTGCACTGACACTACTATTCCTTTCCATACCTCAGTACTATGTACTAAAATTAGGCTGTGGGTCAGCAGGTAGCTTTAAACTTAAAACGTGCTTTAAACTTGACACTGCTTTAAGTCTCAAAGCCATGAACATTGCAGCACAGGAAAGTGAAAGACCATACAGTGTGGTAAGGAAAAAAGTGTGTTTTTCTCCGTCTCTCACAGCTCCAGAGAGTACATTTATCTTTCCACAACACCAAGTTCACACTTTGGTACATAATTTTCTTAGTGAGCATCTTTTATAGATGTTTCTAAACTGTACTAGAATCCTATTGATGCCTTAAGGATTTTTAGCTTCTATTTTTCATGTGCCTGTAGTTTTGTTGTGTAGCTCTAGGCTCCCTATAAAGTGCTAAAAACCTGTGTTCCCAGCATTTTAGACAAAACAATTGCGCTGTTGGAAAATTCAAGGACACTTTGCTGCCTCAGATCTGCAAGATATGTAAACAACAGTGAACTGGGGGGAGCAAGCTTCAGGTGGTTGACATCATCACCTGAAGGTGTAATTGGAGAATGAAGGCCTGATATGTTAATAGACAGAACTTATAAAATGTGAAGAATTTGTGACTCACTGTCCATTTTTTATGTGGTATCTTGAGTACACTTCGCCTGCCCAAAATGTACCTTTAAAGGCCTTTAATAAATTAATCTGCTTTTTATTCCCCTAACTTTGTCTAGCCTTCTGTTTTAGGAAGCCCTGCTTTAGGCATCACTGTCATGAGTTATACACTTCCTCTTAGTCTTCACTATCTACTATTCTTGGCAGTAAAGAATTCTCACCTTGAAACTGTCAATTATAATTTTCAATGAGAAGATAAAATACATTTCACAGAATCACGAAGCATCATAGAATGGCTGAGGTTGGAAAGCACCTCTGGAAGTAATCTGCTTGATGCCTATGCTCAAGCAAGGCCACCTACAGCCAGTTGTCCAGAACCACAGCCAGCTGGCTACTGAGTATCTCCAAGGATGGAGACTCCATCACCTCTCTAGGCAACCTGTGCCAGTGCTCGGTGACTCTCACAGTAAATTAACTGTTTTCTGATATTCAGAGGGAACATCCTGAGTTTCTGTTTGTGGCCACTGCCTCTGGTTCTGTCACTGGGCACCACTGAAGAGGGCCTGGACATCTTTTTTCCTCTGTCTCTTCCAAGTATTTACACACACTGTTGAGTCCCAACTCTCTCAGCCTTTCCTGATATGGCCCTTTGCTGGAGTCTTTCGAGTATATCCATGCCTCTCTTTAACTGAACAGTCCAGAACTGGACACAGTACTTCAGGTGTGGCCTCACCTGGAAGATGAAGGGAAGGATCACCTCCCTTAACCAACCAGCAACACTCAAGCCCAGGGGAGGGACCATTAGCCCTTGTGGCAGGTGCACTCTGTTGGCTGAATTCAGGCTAAAAGCTACTGTTCTTTGTAATAAATATTGGAAATAACAATTTAATTCTGGAATTTTTCTTTTATACTGTTACTTTGGAGGGATTAATACAGTTTTACAGTGAAGGGATAATGAACCCATTCAATTTGATTCAGCTGACGGTTCAGTTCAATGCAGAATCTTTTTTCTGCCAGAACTCAGAAACTTCTGTCAGTAAAAGAATTTTTACTCTCCCACTGCTGGAGATATTACAAAGGAAATGTAAAATTTATATTTCTAATCAGAATATCAACTTCTAACCAAAGCAATGAATTTTTTGTAATAATAGGCAAAAACTTAAAAGAAACTATTTGATTTTCAGAATCATTGACTGGTTATGAAGAGGTGAGATTCTTGCATTAACTATAAACAGATAAACATGAAAATTACTGATGCATGAAATTGCTGTGGATCTCTGCAGGATCATTTAAAAAAACTAAGCAGGTTTTAGACAGATCAAGTCTTGCTGCTAATATAAATAAAATTTTAACAGGTAACTGTAAGTACAACACATAAACCTACCGTATTTTTGGACTGCTGTGCTTGAAAAACTGCAAGAATTTAGGTATCATGATATTGAGTGGTCGGTCCAATACATCACTATCTAAAATTTCAGCAGAATCTTCACATATCTTCTGGAGAGCGCCAAAAGCACCCTGTTTAAAAATTAATAAATAAACAAATATCTTCCTTTGCATTCTGAAGGAAACAGAATGTCAGACTTCGTATAGAATGGGTAATTTTAGCACAACACAGTAAATGTAGCGAGTTAGCACTATAAATGCAGCTAATTCATTAATAATTAAATTGAAATATTCTTAAAGGCATTTTATTTAAGCCAGCTCAAGCACGTCAGCTCTCAAGCTGGGTGAGTCATCAATGGATACGTGGTAATTTTAGCCTGATTCAATGCTCATCTATTCAAATATATTTTAAAAAACACTTAAAAGCTAATTCTTATTTAAGAAGTAAGTAAAATGGGGCAGAAGTATCCAAATTAATTGCATATATAATTGTATGTCCTTTCATAATCCATTACAGGGCAAAACAGAAGTTATGATCAATTTGAATTTCATTTTCAAATGCAGAGTTTTTTTCCTGAGAGAAAGCAGCACCTAAACATAACAATGCAGCATCTTGGACCATTAGTTATCTCTAAGGTTCACGTTACGCAAAATGTTACATACTTCCATGGAGACATTACCACATAATTCAAATAGTGTGATCACAATCTTTATTGTTTTACATCAGACATAGCTTTATTTTTTTTCTCACAGTTTGAAACTGTTATTTACTTATTTTCCTTCATACAGACCAAATTAAACAGTTCATTTCACCTTGGTATCGCAATTAATCACTTCTCCAGATTAAGTTACAAGAAAAACGAACACTACTTTTAAGTAAGAGAAAATTCAGTGTCAACTTAATGATGCTAATGGTGCTTAAAAGATTAGCCACGACAGAGTGGTAATTTCAGGAGACTTCTCAGCTGAAATACTATGACTATCCATCTGCAATCTTATTCTGCTTTTATGCAAAAACAAAGAATTTGTTTGAATGCACAGTAAGAACACGGACTGCAGGTAGGAGTAGTATCAAATCTGAGCCACTGTTCTCCAAGGAGAACACATGGGCATGTAGAAATACATACAGACATGCACACAATACTATACATATACATAGTGTCTGTGAAGAGAGATAAAAATAACCAAATTTGGATGATCATCTTATATTTTCTATAGCTCTCCTTACCTCACAGGTATTGTAATCTTCAGAATCCAACAGGCTGCAAAGCTTTGGCAAGAGTTCAGGCCAATTCTGTAGCTCCCCTTTTGAGGCAATGGTTGTTATCAGAATGCCTAAAGAAAACAGAACAATGAAGGAAATGAGATCTCACATGCTTTCACTTGTTTCATATCAATTTTTCTCCTCTCAAATATCTAAAAAACTATGAAAGTTTTGTTAAGGACCAGCATGCATAAAAAGTATATTTAATTGCAAATGTTATTTGAAGCGCTTTGAACAGCAAAGGTGGTCCGCTCCTTCCTGCTACCATAAAGGATCCAGACTTTAGAAATCAAGTGCCAAGTAACTTCACTTAAAGAAATTACAATTTATAACCTTTGCGTATCTGTGTAACTTATAATTAATAACACAGCAGGGCAGCTTTGGCTACAAATCTGGACTTTTAATAAATACAGAGTATCCATCCCAAGTCACATCTTTTATACTATGATACCGAAGCATGAATGTGGTAAATTATATGTTCATAACTTCACTGTGTTTAAACAAAACATTAAGGACACATTTTAAGACCAAGATACCTACTAAGAGCTAAAACACTATGGCAGGTCATCCAGCAAGGAGCTGTGAGAGCCACCAAACAGACAGGTCAGCCCAAAAAGTCACTAATTCTGTTTGCTTTGAGCACATATAGAAATCCCAGCAAAAACTAATTATGCAACAGAAACAGAGAAGGCTGCTTATAAACTAGAACTGAATTTGTATGAGTCCATTATGCCTCATCACAAAATGTAGCAGCTAGCATAATCCATTATGCTACTGGCAGTTACTTCTAATGAGTATGAACGCAGTAGTTGGCACTACTACAAATAGTAATCTTCCAAGTGAAAGGTGATAGAAAAAAGCTTCCCAAGCTTTTTCATGGAGCTACTCACAATATATCATTTTTCTTTGAAAGAAAATGTTAAAATTCTTGTTAAATACCCAAGATAAAAGGACAACATTACAGAGCAAAAGACATTATGGATAGGACACACAATAATTAATAAATATTTTGCATCATGCCTTTGATGCAATATGCTGGATCTTTTCAAGGTCCTAGAAGTGGTTTCAGGGGATGACAAATGGTCTGGCATGCAATTTAGACCATACACAGCATTATGAACTTTCTGTACAGATGGTGTTTTGCCTCTGTAAATCCTGACGTTGATTTCTGAACTCCTTAACTTCGAAAAGCTGAACTCCAAAATGAAAGTCCCCCTCATAGTGCAATCATTAGCTCTCAATTTTCTTCTGCAGTGAAGCTCTCCAGTTCCACCACTACTTTCAAACACAAACTATTTTCCCTGCTTGCTTTCAAACAGGAGCTACACACTAAGGATTCCTACCCAGACTAGAGTTCCTAGAAGGTTTTAACAACAGTTGCAGACACTTCCTAAAGAGATGTATTTATATCCTAGCAGATTTGTGGGTCCTCAACAAATGCAGCTTTAACTTGAACCTATATTTCACAATTAGCACATGGGGTTTTAAAACCTGTATCACAAACTAACAGCACAGAGAAGTTACACTGTTACTCAGTAGGGGATTAGAAAAAGGATCAGCTAAGTCAGGATACAACATTATCATTTGGTCTCAAGCCACATGCCCATTCTCCTCAGTAAGGTGACTTCTGAAAATGGGAATCATCAGCTTGCCTCCATCTTGGCCAAAAGGTATCAGCTTTTGTCTGGTTAGCACTATATGCCAGAGACCACAAAGGAAAGAGAACACTGCATCTTCTCTGATGCCATTTTGATGTACACTTGCTCATCTTGCTCTCAGAATTCCTGAGATGCTATTTGCAATTGGCTCATTAAATTGATAGTACTTCAACTGCGAAAACCTGCACTCATCAGAAAGAGCAGCTCTAATCTCCATGTGCCAGCACATGCTAAAATGACAGCCTAGGTAGGCAGTAATACCTTTACACCTTGCTAGTATCAATAAACCAGTGTGTACGGATCAACGTTAGCCAGCTGCCAAGATCCAACAACTCAAACAGCAGGGTACCAAGCACACATGAAACAGCAATGCGTACGCAAGCATACAGTTCATTAGCTGCAACTCATCTTCAGAGTTCATACATGCTGAACAATCCCTACAAGGATCACTTCGAGCTGAACAATAACTAAACTATTAATCCACAAGCATTTCCTACCAGGAAAAATCAATGACTAACTGCTTGAAAACAAACAACCCCCACCTACCTCAAAAAAATACCCCACAGTCCATCACCAAACAACCCTAAGACAGCAAACCAAATGGAGCTGGAATATGCTCCTTAGTCTGCTCCACTGTATTCCACTGAAAACTCCTATGAAAAAAGAAGTAAGCATGACTCTTCTACAGCCTGAAATTTAAAGAGTACCTGCTACTCAAAGATTTGTTCCTACTCTCCTTAAGAATATTGGACATTAACAAAATTCATAGTAAAGCAGCTTCAAAAGTGACAACACAGCAGGAAAAAGCTAAGAAATGAGTAATTGTTTCCAATCTGTAACCTGAAGGCCTGGAGAAGGAATCCTATAGAAAAAGCAAACAATTCTAAAGGGACAGTAACTGGTAGATTATTATATAAGAGAAGTCAACTGAGAGAAGCTGAATTTCTTTCACTCATACCCATTTTCAGTATTCAAGTATATATTTTACGTTATTCTAGATTTTGAGCAGAGCAGGAAAATTACTACAACATTGCAACATTGGAGGAAACCGTATTCTCAAAGAGAAGAGAGAAATGCAATTTTACCTTAAAATAAGTAAAAATAACACAAATATACATATTTTATGAAAAATGCGTATCAAAACAAAGTATTTACAAAATCAAAAATTCACGTAACAAATAAAACTTCTCACTGGAAGTAGATGATCTTTAAGGTCTCTTCTGACCCAAACAATTTCCTGATTCTATGATTTTATGAAGTTCTGTACACCACACTTCATCTAGTGTTTTCTCACAGAAGTGCTTTCTGTGAATGCCTGTCCTAGGTTACAATATAGATGTATTTAGTATTCTATTACCACCAGCTGTGGGCCGTTAGCTGTTATCACCTGCTAATGACCCACCCGGGATGACAGACAATGGGCCAGCAAGGACCCACCGCGTGACTCATGGACTTATCTCATCCCATTGTGGGATGCTCTGCCCAGGAGGGAGGAGCCAGGTGTTCCCACCTGGATATAACCTGGCCTTGGAACTGCCTGAGTTAGCCCTGTCTACTGGGTTCCCAGAGGACAAGAGCTACCACTAGACCTTCAGCTGGGGACCAAACCTTCCATAGGATCACCACTTCAACTGAGCTACTTCATCTGGACTGCTACCACCACCCTAACCGGGTGTCAGCTTGTATCTCACTTTGTCAGTGCTTTTCCTTGTATTATTTCACTTATTTTTAATTTCAGTCTTGACTTGTGATGTCCCACTGGTTTGTTTTCAAACCAATACAATGCCTTATGCACAGTATGATGATTCCCTGAAGGCATGTGCATGTGTATGTATATAGAGGGTGAGGTGTAAGAAAATCAGCTAACGGAAGTGTTTCATTGAGCCAATCAGGGTACTAGAATGGTTCTTAAGTCAGACCTTTACTGTGTTCCTGTTTTCAGGTATAGAAACCAGCAGCATGCTCAATTTAAGTAGATTCAAATATATTTACATTCAGTTACATTTCAAGAAATATGAACTGAATTGCTATATTACTTCTAAGCCAATAGGAATTAATAGTGTGACATCTTTATACTCACAATAAAGAAAAATATCATTGAAACATGGTGAAGTTGTGACAATTGTAAGAAACAAAAAGTTTTAGGAGTTCATAATTCTTTATGTCCCCAGTGCAGCTCTCACCCATATCAGTAACATTTTCAGTATGCAAAGGACAGTGTTAAGAACAAACTTACCTACAGTAGCTCTAATTAAGGGAGATGAATCACCAATGTTGTTCAGACATTCACTTTTAATGAAATCAGTTACCCCATTTGGAAAGTTGTGAAAATGTGCTTTTACATTATTCTTCAAGATAAGACCGCTCAAGGAACGTGTTGGCTCATCTGCAATAAAAAGTAATTAGAGTCAACCAACCTTCAATCAGCTCATAGGAATAAAGCAGATTTTCAGAACAATGCAATAATATCAAAGCTTATACAGAGATATTAATCTTCATGTCCTTATCTCTCCTTCAGCCACACCCATGAATTCACCTAGCAAACCTTTTCAGGTTCAGAGTACACAAATTAATCACCAACTGTATGAAGCTCAACAATGGTAAGTGCCAGATTCTGCTCCAGGGATGGGGCAACCCTGGATGTGCAGACAGACTGCGGAATGAGATGCTGGAAAGCAGTGCCATGAAAAGGGACCTGGAGGTCCTGGTTGATGGCAAGTTGAACATGAGTCAGCAGTGCCCTGGCAGCCAGGAGAGCCAACCCTGTCCTGTGAGGCATCAGGCACACCATTGCCAGCCTGGAAGGGAGGGGATTGTCCTGCTCTGCTCTGCACTGGGGTAGCCTCACCTCCAGTGCTGGGGGAAGTTTTGGGTGCCACAATAGAAGAGAGATATAAAGCTGTTGGAGAGTGTCAAGAGGGCCACAAAAGTAGTGCAGGGTCTAAAGAAGAAGCTGTATGGAGGAGCAGCTGAGGTCACTTGCTCTGTTCAGCCTGGAAGAATCTGAGGGGAGACCTCATTGCAACCTACGTGAGGGGAAGAGGAAGGGCAGACGCTGAACTCTTCTCTGGTGACCAGTGACAGGAGCCAAGAGAATGGCCTGGAGTTGTGTTAGGGGAGGTTTAGACTGGATATCAGGAGAAGGTTCTTCACCCAGAGGGTGCTTGAGCACTGGAACAGGCCTCCAAGGAAGTGGTCACAGCACCAAGACTGACAGAGTTCAAAGAGCATTTGGACAATGCTCTCAGGTATGTGGCATGATTCTTGTAGTGTCCCATGCAGAGCTAGTTTCTGGACTTGATGTTCTTTATTGGTGCGTGCCAACTCAGCATATTCTGTGATTCTGTGGTATTTTTATTTACTCAGAATTAGAATATCGGATTACAAATTCTACATTTTAAGTAAAAGTTTTGAATACACATATAGGCAAGGAATAGATCTGAAGTCAGAGGATATAGGAAATTCATTAAAGACATTTATCAACCAAAGGCATTCAGACGTTCTGAGTATACTGCCTGGCTTGCTGCAATATTGATACTGTAAGGAACTGGTGACAAACCTGGTTGCACCACAGTAGGACATAGAAATGATGTAGGAACTATGAAGTAAAGCCTCTATCCTTATTCCCATAGAAATATAGTGTTCAATTTTTCTACAAAGCAAGGCACTGTAATCCCTTCAGAAATTAGCTGTTCTGCTGATCTATTAAATCAACAATTAGAGGGAGAAGGAAAAAAGTAATCTTTAGACAATGTTAACAGGTAAGTGTTACACGTATGAGCCATAAAATAAATGCGACCAGAACTGACCTGTACTGAGCAAGAATTTAAGTTCAGGCAACAGTTTTACTTCTGTGCACTGAGCTTTCTGAGTTACTGGCCAAGTAGAAGAATGTAAAAAGAACAGCCTAGATTTTTCATTTATAGTGGAGCAGATTCATGTTTGGTT
Source organism: Entomyzon cyanotis (assembly GCA_024500445.1). Lineage (NCBI taxonomy): Eukaryota > Metazoa > Chordata > Aves > Passeriformes > Meliphagidae > Entomyzon > Entomyzon cyanotis. Next base: position 26,943,026 of record JAKEPQ010001021.1, on the reverse strand, counting down.
CTTAAACAAGGGCATGAGTAACTTGGTATTACTTCTGAGATATGCTGAACCTGAGATCTGAATGTTCTATATAGAAAGGGCTAGTTTATAGTATAAGAAAATTTAAATTTATGGTTTACAGCAACCCTAATAGAACTGGAAACTAATTTTAATCAGCATTTTAGCCACTTGTTGAATTTCTTCTATGAAGTGGTGATTTGGGGGAAAGGAATTCCTTTGTGCCAAGAATTAGTCTACACAAGGATCTATTCCAGCCCTTCAAAACGATTATTATCCCAACAGAAATAAGGATGAGGAAAATAAAAGACACAACTTTCAAATATAAAGTACTTTCAAACAAAAGTTACTGCACCACAACACCAAGACTATCACAACACAGCAAAGTCTGATTGGTGGACACTGGACACTAAATACTAGTTAGAACAGAAACAGAACTTCTCAGAAGAGAGGGGATTGTTTGGCTGATCAGAAATTAAAATTCATTTTAATGAACTGATTTTGACTGCCAAAAGCAGACTGACTTCATATTTCAGTCCTTCAAAGAAGTATCTGTTATAATGCTCCCTTAACTACAAAAGTATTGATACACAAACAAACATGTCCTTTAGAATTCTGTAACTTTATAAACCAGGAAACCACCCAATGAATACATATCTGAGACAATTCCACAACTTTATCTATACTGTATGTATTAAATACCAACTTCTAAACAATATAAAAAAATAAAACTCACTTCCCTGGCAAAGCACTGCATTCACCAGCACCTCTTCTGGGAGAAGGAGGGAAGAAAGGGCTTATTATTTTAAATAAAATACTTAATACTGTATGCATGGTCAAACTTTTCTCACTCACACAACTTAGTTGTGAGCTGCCACAAGTATTACTACAGTTACTTGGAAAGTCCAAACAAGTAATTTTCACATAGTTTCCGAATTAAAAGTAAAAAATTCACATTAATTCTTACACCAATAAAGTATGTCAAACTCTGATTGCTTTACATAACTGTCATCCATTGATAGGTACGCACATCTTCAAGATATTCAGTCATCCACAAATTCTCTACTATGATTTAAAATTGTGCCTGGTGAGAAAAGAAGCCAAAGGAGTCATCCTTTAATTTCCATGTTTTAAAACTTTTGCAAGCCACCAAAAACTATTACCACTAGCAGCCAGAGACACCGAATACAATAGTTAATGTAATTCTTTATCATCTGGCACTATCTTCTTGGTGTGAAAGAAATGAAACAAAGGTATTCCAATCAGACAACCAAAGTCTAATTAGAATACAGACTAGTCACTATTAGGATAAACTCCAGAATAAAAATATTAAACAGTGCATTAAGGAAAAACATTAATTCATTAGAATGCCTGTTTATAGCTACAAAAGGGACAAGGCAACAACTTCATCTTAACCAAGCAGAGATACACACACTATCAAGTTCCTTTTGTCAAAAACAGACAATTAGTCAACTGGTTTAGATAAAAATAAAGGTCCCATGAAGGTGAAACTTCAGGACCGTTTCTTTTATTCATGAATTATCTATGGTATACAGCAGTATGAAACATCTTCAATCCATTCTTTTAGCCAAGATGCGGAAAAACTCTTCTTCATAGAAAGTGATGATCCCACATATCTGCAACAGATTCCATGGGATCAATAATGAACTGGCTTCTCTGACAAATGAAGAAGTAGCAAAATAAGAATAAGAAAAAAAAAAAGAAAAGCAAAATCAAGTATCAACAGACTAAGAGGTGACAAGCAGAAATCACAAAGAAGGACTTTGTGCTAAACAAACAGCAACCACTTGAGCTACAAAAGCAGCACAGAATCTGACATCCAAGCATTAAAAAAATAAACAGATCACACCAGAGTTAAAGAAAAAAAAATTCAGATATGACTGGACAAGGATATTTATGGAATCCAGGGTGTTCAAAAACTTAACAGCTGCACTGTCAGAAGACAGTAATATAGGTCTGGATGGAGTTCTTGATGTAACACCAAAATTACACGCAGATGGCCTAAGAGCTGAGTAAGACTACATACTCTTCATAGATTCTGTGATTAGTTCTGTCAGCCATATGCTTCAGCCATCAAAAAAGCTCGCAGTCTTGTCTCCTTCAATCTCAGTCAACTTGGAAGTAGAGAGTTGACAAGAACATATAGTACAAGAAAAAGAAGGAATGTGAAACAGACCTCTGGCATTTGGTATCATCTTTGGTGCCAAACCAGTTCATCAGTTGAAGATTCCTCTCCCACATTGCCTCACTTTAAAATAAAACCATATAACAATTGTCATTTGTTTTTCAGTAGATTTTCTATTCTGTTTTAAGACTGTCGTACTAGTTCCAGATTTTAGTAACAGGCAGAGCAAATGAATGCACAGCCACATTACACAAATTACTTCAGGGCTAGTGCAGGGCTTTTAAAAACCATAGTGTGTTTTCATACAGCCTTATTTCTTCTACTGAGGGTTTGTATGACAAAGGGTGCATATGTGAAAGCAACAAGGTTTTTGTAGCCCACCTGCAAGTCCAGGTAACTATATGTTTCACCATGCCTTTTAGAATCATAGAATGATTTGGGTTGGAAGGAGCCTCAGAAAGTTATCTCATCCAACATCGTCACCACGGGCAATAACAACTTCAACTAGATCAGATTGCTCAAAGCCCCATCCAATCTCACACGGAATGTTTAAAGGCATGGGGCACTCACTATTCTAGGCAACCTGTTTCAGTGTTCTACCACCCACATACTAAAAGACTTCTTCCAAATGCCTAATCTTAACCAACCCTCTTTTTGTTTAAAATCATTACACATTGTCCTATCACAATAAGCCTGGCTAAAAAGTTTGTCCCTGTCTTCCTTATAGGCCCCCTTTTAAGCATTAATAGGCTGGAGTATGGTCCTATCAAAGCTTTATTTTTTTCCACACTGGACCACCCCAGCTCTCTCAGCCCTTCCTTACAGTGGAGCTGTTCCAACACTCCGACGGTCTTTGCAGCCCTCCTCTAGACCTGTTCCATGTCTTTTCTGTGCTGTGCCCCTGATTCCACCATCTGTGCACTTCCTTCTTGCCCTTCAGTTTGACCAACAGATCAAACATAACTTGCTAGATGGCTAAAAGAACTGAGTGACTGGGATGAGAACATTTGTCCATTTGTAAGCTGTTATACAATGATTTATGAGCACAGCTATATTTTGCTGTATTACTCTTGTGATATTGGCAACATTAGATGTGAAGGTGAGACTTTTAAGGCAAAACTGCCTGTCTGTCAATCTCCACCCTAGAGCTGTGAAGGATGTTTCAGAAATAAGCTGTCATTCTGTGTTTTAACTATTGATAAATACAAAATGTGTATTGCCAATGTCTAGTGTCACCATTACGCATGAAGATTTCTGATGCATTAATGAGACTGACTCTGTTATAAGATATAAAACCAAAAACATAAGAATCCCACCAGAGCTTATGGAATATGTAATATGGGAAGCAGAAAACAAACCATTTCTTCTGTCCTGGTATGTAAGAATATAGTACAAAAACGGCTTCACAAGCTTCCTAGCAGAAAAAAAAATCCTGGTTTTTTTTTTGTACTGGACTATGCCTTAAGTATAACACTTTTGACTTAAATGGGTGGTTTACTATCCTGTCAGGAACTGCAGTGATGGTATTCAGTGTATGTGAACATAAATGACCTTGAAATGTTGTGACTAGTCTGAAGTTAATCAGTGGTCTCCATTGACTTATGTGAGTCATGGAAAATAATTTGACTCAATTGCCTAAGCTTAGGAATGTCTGTAAGCGACCAAAACAAAGCTGGAAATGTTCTGCTGATGCTGAGTTTTGCATATTTATTGAATAATAAGTAGTAACAGTTATGCTCTTAAGATGGTGTTGTAAAATAAAATAGAACTGTGGACAATATGGGAGGAGTATTGAACTGCTGACCAAAAATTAACTTGTTGGTTAGAACATTAGTTTATGTGGCAAGGTTTTGGTAGTGGGGTGGGGGCTGCAGAGATGACTTCTCTGAGAAGCTGCATCCTCCTTGGATGAGCCCATCAGCAACAGTGAGAACACAGCAGAGGAAGAGATGCCCATCTCTCAATTCTCATAACAGGACTTGAGGAAATGGCATGAAGCTACGTCAGGAGAGGTTTAGGCTGGATATAAAGAAAAGCTTCTTCACACATGGGGTGGCTGAGCACTGAAACAAGCTCCCTGGGGAAGTGGCCACAGCACCAAGCTTGGAAGAGTCCAAAGAGAGTTTGGACAATGCCCTCAGGCATATGGTTTGATTCTGGGGGTGTCCTGTGCTGGTGCCAGCTAGACTCAATGATCCTAATAGGTCCCTTCCAACTAAGTATATTCTATGATCCTCTGATTTAAGAAAGGGAAAAAGTTACTGTGCTAGAGCACCTGCAGCCAGAGTAGAGAGGAGTGAGAATACGTGAGAGAAACAGCCCTGCAGACATCAAGGTCACATCAAGGAGAGGCAGGAAGTGCTCCAGGTGCTAGAGCAGAGATTCCTCTGCAGCCTGTGATAAAGACCATGGTGAGGCAGGCTGTCCCCCTGCAGTCCATGAAGGTTCACGGTGGAGGACATATCCACCTACAGGTCATGCAGGACCCCACACCAGAGCAGACGGATGCCCAAAGGAGGCTGCAGCCCGACAGGAAGCCTGCATTGCACTCCGTGGAAAGGATCCACACTGGAGCATTTTGTTATGAACTGCAGGACTCGTCATAAAAACTTGTGGAGGATTATCTTTTGTGGGAGGGATCTCACACTGCGGGAGGGGGAAAGTATGAGGAGCGCTCTGAGGAGGAAAAGGTGGCAAAGATAACATGTGATGAACTAACAACAGCCCCATATCCTGTCCCCCCCGCATCACTGGGGGAGAGGAGGTAGAGAAAAAAGGGAGTAAACTTAAACCCTGGTGAAAGGGAGGTGTTTTTTAAGATTTGGCTTTATTTCTCATTACCCTACTATGACTTGATCAGTAACAAATTAAACTAATTTCCCCAAGCCTGTGACGGTAATCAGTGAATGATCTCTCCCTGTCCTTATCTCAATCCATGGGACTTCTGTTATATTCTCTCTCCCATGTGCAGCTGAGGAAGGGAATTACAGAACAGCTTTGGCAGGGATCTGGCATCCAGCCAGGTCAACCCACTACAATTAGTTCTGGAAGGTTTTGTATTCTAACTAATAATTACCACATATCAATCAGAATGCCAAAATCTGTATCTCTACAGGCTTGCAATACCACAAAAAGGTTAAAGAATTAATCTTCTGCTTTCAATTCTACTTTCACCTTCTCTGTCTGATCTCCACAAACTGGCTGTCCCAGCACTTTTTCTCTCTCATGCAATCTGTGGTGTCTCCTGATCCAGCAGTTAAACCAATCCTAGAATTTTACCACGCGCAGAAGAATCATTAACAAGAAACGGATTTAGTGTAATGAGAACATGATTCACTACAAGGTCCCAAACTATGCAACAAACGCAGAATAGTACTGTAGGTTGAGAACATTTTAAAAGTAATGTCATCTCTCTCCGGCATTTATTTTTGAGGGCGGGGAGGAGTATAACATGGACTTTTGCGCTTAGTCAAGTGCATACGAAAAGGAAATTATGATGTTCCCAATGGAACTTGCTTAGACAGCATCTGGCATTGAATGAATACAGATTTAGAGTCATTAATCTATCTGAAGAAATTACCTCGTCAGACAAGTGGAAGTTTTGTCACTCTCTGAATATATCAAGGTGAATATATCTTAAAATATGCGATAATCTGTCATTTGAGTAGCTGTTGGTACACAACGTTTACTTGAAGGAGTAAACTACAGCTGTGTTATCAAAATGAGTAATTCAGAATTCTGTTCAAACTGCTGAGAATTGTGAAACACAAAATACAGGATACTCACAACACTGGTGCTGTACCGGGTGCTGCACAGTGGAAGTTTTGACTAGTTTGTGTCTATATTTGACTAGATTGTGTCTATATCCTACAGGTATAGCTTAACAGAAAGTTGTACAGTAGCATGAAAGTGTAAGTGTTGCTTTAAGGCCAGATAGCTTTGTTTCTCTGATACCCTTACTGGCTAGGAAGGCTTTTTCCCCTATAAAGACCAATTAATGAATGGAAAACCTCCTCCTTTCTAGTTCTTAAGTCTGTACTCAGTGAGCTTCCTTTTTTTTTAATTTTCCCTTCATTCTGGCTGGCTTTTCTGAACAATATAATCAGATTTTCAATTAGCAATATTAGGTTGCACTCTGGTAAACATCAGAACAGTTTTGACACTACTGGAGGTGTTCTTCCTAAGCAGCTGTGTATCTAGCTAAAATAGGAAAACAGAGAGCACAAACCTGCTTTTAGCTCAATACACTTTTATATATTTAGTATTTTATAATAGTTACTATTTTAGGAACTTAGATTTTTTTTTAGTATTTCTTACTAGGAAGGCTAAGAGTACCAGTGAAAATGAGACTTACTTAGATGCTTTGCTGTGTGACCATGCTGCTCTTCTGCATATTTAGAAATCCATCTTCAGCCTCTTTTTAGTTTCTACCTACAACTTCATCAATCTTCCTTCTTTATAAAGGGATGAAAATGAGGAAAACTGGGAGCTCTTACCATTTTGGAATGTTTAAAGATCCTGAGACAGCTTGCCAGTCAGAATTTTCTCTGATCAGTAGTATATAATCTGATTCAGAGAAAAACATCTGTCACTTGGAGTTACATGAATGCTTTTTCCTTGGAGACATCAAAATAAAAAAATTGTTCTGTTGAACCTACACTTGCTTCAACTGCCAGTGTGTGACACTTTAGATGAAGCAGGCAACTGCTGTAGGGCAAAGCAGTTTTACACAGAACTGAGAGCACTCGTTATTACCTGGGGTTGAGTGCACCCTCAGCAGATCTGCAGATGACACAAAGCTGAGCAGTGCAGGCGACACGAACAGGCTTGAGAAGTGGGTCCATGAGAATCCACAAGGTTCAACAAGTCTGAACTGCAGGACTGACCGCACCTGGAGGTACCACACCTGGGTCAGGGCAGTCCCAGTTACGACTAGAGATAGCGAGAAAAAGCCATTGAGAGCAGCCCTGTTAAGAGGTATTTGGGGATAAAAAAGCTGGACATGAGCCAATGTGTGCATACAGCCCATAATGCCAACCTCATCCTGGGCTGCATCCAAAGCAGCATGGCCAGCAGGGTGAGGGAGGGAATTCTCTCCCTCTACTCTGTCCTTGTGAGACCCCACCTGCAGTGCTGCATCCAGCTCTGGTTGTCCCCAGCACAGGACAGAAGACATCATGTAGGAGTAAGTCCAGAGGAGGACCACAGAGGTGATCAGAGGGCTGGAACACCTCTCCTGTGAAGACAAGTTGAGATCTTGGGCTGGACAGCCTGGAGATGAGAACACTTTGGGGAGACCTCCATTGCTGCCTCTCAGTACTTAAAAGAAGCAGAGCAATTTTTGCACCGACAGATAGTGATAAGACAAGGGAGAAAATTTTTAAACTAAAAGAGGAGAGATTTAGATTAGATGTTAGGAAGAAATTCTTTACTAGGAGGGTGGTGAGGCACTAGAACAGTCTGCCCAGAGAAGTAGTGGATGCCTTATCCCTGAAATTATTCAAGGGTTGGATAGGGCCCTGAGTAATCTGATGTAGTGGGTGGCATCCCTGCCCATGGCAGGGGAGTTGGAATTAATCTCTACTGTCACTTTCAACCCAAACCACTCTATCATTCTTTGATGATTATGTAACTGTTGTGGCACAGTTGCTCTTGAATGCCTACTGAAAGCAGAGATGAGTGCCTGAGCTTCATGGGGGTTCTGAAGAGTGTGAATTATATTATTATAAGAAGGAGAAGAAAGGAGTTTAAAACGCTTTGCAAAAGCAGTAGTAACGCTTAGCCTATTACTGGTATGAGCATCAAACTGTGGAATAAAGATGTGCTTTTTCTATGGACAGTAAAGACACTCAATTCTGGACCTGGTAAAAAAAACCTGTGGGTATTACTATTTGTCGTATTAGAAGTATTTGGTTTTTTTTCTTCTAGGTTCTACTCCCTTGTGACATTAAAGGGAAGTTGTTTTAGCTTGTACATAAGAAGTCATAGTGGCCATTCCTTTATTAGGGTATATTTGGCTTTATAGAAATGGTCAGCTATTCAATTGCATTTGGCCCACCACTGCAAGCTAGCAAACACACTGAAACAGCCTTATCACCCTAATGCCTCACAGCAAGTATGCTTTCTGAAAACCTAGAAAGAGGTGGGGATATTGCTTCCTAGGAGCCTAAATCAGATACCAATATACAGCCTTCCAAGTAGGAGGCACCTCTGAACTGCACTGAATCAAATACTGCCTGAAAAGAAGTGCTGTTAGAACACTAGCAACACTTTCTGTAGGAAAACACCCCATAAGAATGCTTGATACTGGTTAGGTTTGACACAAAAAACCAAACATCACTGAGTATGAGAATTTGCTTTTAAAAAAAGCATAAAAAGAAATAACCATTGACCATTGCAGCAGACTACATTCAGCTAATACAGACACATTAAGGAAAGGTGTGAAATAGCTGGTTAAATAGCTCTACCTTACACGTAAAGATTTATTTTAAGGCCAAAACACATCCAAGACTATTTGAACTTCAGACAATGACATAGCAATTCTTTCCTTGTGTGGGCTTCAGGGATAGGGAAAAGAGATAACAATGGAGATCCCATACTCTTGATTCTGGATGTTCAGAATAAGGAGCTCCAGGAAAGCACTCGTGAAGCATTGAATCATAACAAATACACATCTAATTCACTTTCATTCAAGACATTAAATAAATAAAGTATCTGTTAGGAGAAGCCTTCTTTAAACCTGCACTATAATATCTCTAAAGAAGCACAGAAATTAATAATTAGCCAGCATATTGCAGAAACCCATGGAATTTTTTGTGACCTTACAAAATTAATTTTTTTATAACAGGTATACTAAGTCTGCTGATGATACTGAATTGGAAGTGATGCCTTAGTAATTTCCAGTTTTTACTCTTTACGTATCTGTAACTTGGTCTAGTTCTATGCTTCTTACAAAACAATAAAAACCTCTGCTCCCAGTGCCTGTAGCCAAAACAATTGCTTCTGATCCAAGGACACATTCGTTGCCCTACAGCCCAAAAATATGTAAACAACAGTGAAATGGGGGAGCAGGCCTGGGGTGGTTAATATCATCACCTCAGGGTGTGATTGGAGAATTAAGGGCCAATATGCTAATAGCACAGAACTTATAAAAGGTGAAGAGCTCATGACCCTGTGTCCATTCTGGGTGTAGTCCCACGAGGGGAACTTTGCTTGCCCTGAATGTACCTTCAGGCCTTGAATAAATTTGCCCGCTTTTTATTCTCCTAATTTTGTCTTGGCCTCTGTTTCACGTAGCCTGCTTTTAGGCATCAGGTGGAGCTGCTGACTTCTTCAAAGGCAGAGAGGCCCTGCAGAGGGACTGCAACAAATTGGAGGGCTGAGCAATCACCAACTGTACCAACTGTACGAAGTTTCAACAAGTGGTAGATTCTGCTCCAGGGATGGGGCAACCCTGGATGTGCAGACAGACTGCGGAATGAGATGCTGGAAAGCAGTGCCATGAAAAGGGACCTGGAGGTCCTGGTTGATGGCAAGTTGAACATGAGTCAGCAGTGCCCTGGCAGCCAGGAGAGCCAACCCTGTCCTGCGAGGCATCAGGCACAGCATTGCCAGCCTGGCAAGGGAGGGGATTGTCCTGCTCTGCTCTGCACTGGGGTAGCCTCACCTCCAGTGCTGGGGGAAGTTTTGGGCGCCACAATAGAAGAGAGATACAAAGCTGTTGGAGAGTGTCAAAGGAGGGATACAAAAGCAGTGAAGGGTCTGGACGGGAAGCTGTATGAGGAGCAGCTGAGGTTACCTGCTCTGTTCAGCCCAGAGAAGAGGAGACAGAGGGGAGACCTCATTGCAACCTACAGCTTCCTCATGAGGGGAAGAGGAAGGGCAGACACTGAACTCTTCTCTGTGGTGACCAGTGACCAGGACCAGAGGGAATGTTGTGAAGGGAAGTTGTGTCAGGGGAGGTTCAAGTTGGATATTAGGAGAAGGTTCTTCACCCAGAGAGTGGTTGAGCACTGGAACAGCACTGGACAATGCTCTCAGGCACACGGCATGATTCCTGGGGGCAGCCTGTGCAGAGCTAGAAGCTGGACTCAATAAATATTGTGAGTCCCTTCCCATTCAGGATATTCTATGATTCTACCATTTCCCTTAAGATATTTATGCAGCTCAACTATTCTATTTATGCACTGATTAGTAAAAGTGAGTCTTTTTGTAATTCTTCAAATATCTGAAATTCAGAGAAAAAACAATTTGCTTTTGTTAAGTAGGACACACTATGTACGGTGTGCAGCATTTTAAACTGAAAAGGCACATTAGTCTGACTTGCCTTCTGAATGGTAATACAATCAGATTCACTGCTTGATAATTATTTTTGTATACTTAATAATGATATGTAGGGTGACTTTACTGGGGGGAAGTGGCAGGGGAGCTTTTGTTTTAATTTAACAATTAAAGCTTCTGAACCACATTTCTGGATTAATCCTGCTCATCATAGATGCCTTCTTGAAATGAGTAGCTGGCAAATTAACATGTGATCTCCTATCATGGTCTTTTTCTTGCTCAGCTTCAATGATCTTTCAACACCAACATGCCAAGAAAGCTCCTAATGGAATGGACTCATGAAAACTGCTCTCCAGATCAGTCTTAAATTTCAAGACTTATCAGAAAATATTCACATCAAACCCACACAACCATTCTGGGTTCAAGTAATATCTTATAAAAAGCTGTTTCAAATTCTATCTGCAAAACTAGAATAATGTGCAAAACTAAATTAATTATTAGTGTCATGATTAGCAAAAATTAAATTGCCATCTATGAAGAGCTCCGTTGAAACAAAAACTTGGTGCGGTAGGGAGGGGAGGGAGTACAGTGGGGAAAGGCCTGTCTCTGTGGTAATGTTCCAGGTCAATGTAAAGTACTCCAACTACATGATCACATGAACAAGAACGAGAATTGCAGAGACACTGTTTTACCTTCAACTGGTTTATAAAAGTCCAAAGTATTTTGGAAATAAACTCAAAAGACCAACCTCAAAGCCTGAGACAAAAACCGTACTAAAGCAGTGCTCTCAATTTCACCTTATTCACTTTCAGAGTAAAAGTTCATCTCAAGGACTCTGATCCTTGACTGCAACAGCCCTACACCATGATTGTGACCAGTCAATCCACTGAGATAACACTCCGTAGAGAAGTAATACTAGATTTCTCATGTTTGGATGGGGTGAACAGTCACCATCGCAACATGGTGTAACTGTGTAACTGCAACAGGATAAACAACTGCAGTAATACAGGCCAGTAGAAAATATCGGGACAATCATGCACTTGTCTCAGTATTTTTCCCATTAGTTTAGGTCCTGCTGAGAGCCCAGTGGACGCGGGGGAGATGAACGCAGAACTTTACTGAAACTCTGCAAAACTAATCACGTTGAATAACAATGGACATAATCTTTTGGTATTTTAGTGCAAGCCACATCCATCTCCCATTCACAAACTTTAGAATGCTATTTGGAATGTAATTTTGGTTCTTTTTATTTTGTATTAATTACAATTGGAATGTAATGAATTGGTGTAATTCTGGACTGAAACTACAAAGGAAACACCAGGAAATGGATGAAGATACCCTGCAACAGGACAACACAAATTAAGAAGAGTGCTATTTCTGTCTGTCTATTTTAGAGTAGAGGGAGAATGTGATATCTTACACTCATTTACAGAATGCATAAACAAAGCAGGTTTTCATACAGGCAGCCTTTGAAATTTCATCATTACAGTCAACAAGGTCTGAAACAAACTCGGTACATCTGCTTGCAGTATGAATTGTCCATATTATAACATCTAGAGGTCCTGAATTGCCTCAGGCTTCAGGTATCTTGGAGGACACTCTCAATACACCTTCAGCAGAGACTAGAACTGGTCTCAGCAAGACAGCAAAGGGGTTGAAATTAGGAAAATACATCCTCATACTTTCCTTCAAAGAAACATACTTGGACTAGGGACGCAAAAATGCAAACAAGGAAAGGGGAATTTAGACGCATGACTTGGAACAAAGAAGAGAAGCTGCAGTTAAGTGAAAAAAGAAACAAAAGAGGCAGAACTGATGCTTCCATGTAGCATTGGATTGTTTCAGTGAACCACACATAAAATCCAGAAAATTATCTGAGAAGCAGAAGCAACATCCATACACTCAGGAAGCAAATTATTAACAGAATACAGAGGACTACAGGATTCTGAGCTCAACTCAGGGGACACTGGAAGAGCAAACCCACAGATCCAGCACTAAGGAGAGGGCAGTGTCATTATATTATCTATGAGGGTTTTTACATTCCAATCCAAGAAGAAATGGCTACACTAACAGTGCCTATAAGTAATATTTTCATTTAGAGATAAATTAGCAAAGTGACACTTTTTTCATTCAGACACTTTTCAGTTAATCTGGACTCTGTCTTAGCTACCTAAGCAAGATCTCTGAGCACCACCCTTCATGGGAACTACACTCTAGAGATCTACATCTAAACTTTAATGGCTTGGGATCTTATTTTACTTCATCAGCCTGCCTATGGTCTGACTGAATGCTGTTTCCTCAACATTTTTCATATTGTGGTATTTTTAACACTGGGGTTCATCCAGATTCACAACACTATCTTTAGAAATTCACATTAAGTTTAAAATAACCAAAACAAACAAATAAAATCCCAACAACAACAGCAAAAACCTAAAAAACCCCAAAATAAAACAAACAAGCAAACAAAAAAAACCCCCAAAAAATCAAACTCAAAAAACCAAGAAGAACAAAATTAAGTGCTTAAAGCTTGGGCATGGTCATGGTCTAGCAGCAAACCAGGCCATATATTTTCACTTATTAAATGGTATCAGGGCATTCCTGCTTCCAGGAAGACCCAATCTTAACAAGCTTTGATAGGGCCCAGAAGAATTTAAAAACAAAACAAAGAAAATCCCTACTTACATGTAAGACTACCACAACAGATCTTAAACTGAAAGTCACAGGCATTCAGAAACAGAAGCCTGATGGAACTAAGACTAGAGGAAAAGAAGCTTAACAGTTTTTTCAACTGAATTGTAATAACTCTCTGGTTCTAAAACAAAGCAAATTTCCTACACATAAGATTTACTGAAGTAACTTAAAGGCAGGACTCAGAGACAGCCAGTTTTACAAAAGAAGTTTTTTTTGTTGCAAAAGAAGTTTCCTTGCAAAGTTAATTGCCCACAGCGGTATAAGACTCAGGTCAAAGATGAATTCTTCCAATGTTCACTGCAGTAGAACGATACTATTTAACACATATTTCAACCAACCAAATGACATAATTCCTACATTCCGGGGCTGTTACCTAAATGTATCCTCAAGCACAAGTTCTGGGCAGAAGTTTCAACAGTAGCAAAAACTGAATCAAAGGTTAGTTCCATGTGCTATCAAGCCAAGATCTTTTTCTCATGGACTACCAAAATACCGTAATGTTTACTGAATAAGCTATCAGAGATGTTGTAAGCCTATTTTCATTGCTCCTTCTGCTGGGATACTATGGCCACAATAAAAACATGAATGTCTAACACTATCAATATCTATGCTTTGGTCTGTGGCAAGGCTGTAGACACAACCAACAGAACCTGCTTCAGAAGAGAAAAAAATAGAATGCTTTCTCTGTTGTACTGAACACAGTTACCTACCGGGATGAGCTCATCATACCTTCCTCTACTGGTGCAAATGCAGATACAAAAGTACTGTAGCTGCTGACCAGCAGTTCTAACAGTCTCATTACTTTACTTGAGCATGAGGGAAGGTGAAGAGCTATTAGTTGGATTCAAAGCAAATCCAATCAACAGTCTTCTGCTGTTCTTCATTAGTCCTACCCAAGCAAGGCAACAGGATATTTAGAATTCGGCAAACACTATGAAAAACACCAACACCAGTCTTGGTCATGGTACCTTCAATATTCTGCACATTTCCAGAAATAGAAAATACAAAGCTAAAAAACAGTTGCTTTGGACAAAAGGCTATGACCCTAGAAATGTCATGATGCAGAACAAGAGCATCACCAAAGTAACAGATGTTTTTCAGCAGCCTCACAAAAGATCTGATACATTTGTGAGAGGTATCAGTGTAATCTGATCCCAAACACCTCTCCCTAGAAGTTCACTTGCTGCTTCTTCCCAACTCACTCAGCCCCTCAACCTGCCAGAACCTGCTTTCTCCTCTCATATAAAACAGCCTAACACAACCATTTTGTAACAGCTAGCATCTCCTACTCGTTATCAAATTCCACAGAGGTCAATGTGATTAAACATCAGGAAGGGAAAAGATGACTACTGGATAATCAAAGTAGTTCTGTTAGGAAGAGAGATCCTGACATACTACTGAACACCAAAAATCTGTGAGAATCTAGAACCTCAGGCTCAAGTGGTAAATAAAGAAAGGGAAATTAGCAAGTTGTATTAGTGTCAGAAAACAAATTCTTGAACAAAAACCCAAACTGAAACATCCTTCTTTGTCACATCCATTGTACAGACTCCATATCCCACTACTGGACCTGCTTTGCTTTTCATTTTTCTGGTATGATATAAGATATAAAGGACATCGTGTACCTACACTGGCATCTTACTCAAAGATTCAGTATCCTGTTTGATTCAGGTCTTGAAAACATTCTCAGACTTAAGCTACACTCCCAAGACTTTACAGATTATTAGGCAACTTCCTACACAGAACACACAAAAGCACTGAGATATGCTCTAGCCTTCAAACACGAAAACATACTTTCATCCTCCTCTGTTTCCCTCTTCCTGAAGTAAGCTGATACAACCAAAACACTAGTTAAAATGCAGACAAATGGTTTTGACAATTCTTCAAACATTACAGGACTGCATGTAAGTAAAATCTAACTCAAAGAGAAAACAGCAAGCATTCACAAAGAAAGATATGAAACACTAAAAGGCAGAAAAAGCACTAGTAGCAGAACACTAAAGGAAAAAAACCTAGGAATCAACCCAACCAACCAAACACAATGATTACAAACAAATGTAAAGAAGACAGATGTGCTAAAGCAAATCTTGAAATGAATTTTCCTTCTCTATCAAAGACATCTCAAAACAATAGCTGTAGTACATTGAAAAGATCTTTCACACACTCTGATCACGAAGGAATTGACTGAATTTACCAGCTGGTAGAAGCTACACACCATGCCATATGCAGTCTGTACTGTAATGTCCAAAAGAATAAAACAACATGATTTATAACTGTATTTTACTACAATTAAAACTTCAGAATGAAGATTATGACAGATATCTTTGCACAATTCTAAACAGGTAGTCTTCAAAGTATTTAGCAGTCTCATTACTATGGAGATCATTACCATAATTGAACTTATTGGCATGTTTTATAATGTATATAGTCTTGATTCATCAGTTATTTCACAACTTAACTGCAGTCCAATACAGGTATGATGCGCTAACATTTTTCAGAAGATTTCATAGGACATTATGAATTGATTCCATGCTAAGGCTAATAATACAAGTACCAATAAGTTATCAGATTTTTTAATCCACAAGGACTCCTGAGTGCGTGAGTTCTATATGACTGTGGAGCTCAACCAACCAGCAAACTGTCTAGAGGCCGCTGTCTATTTCTTTGAAGCTAAGTGATATAAATCTTTTTAAAAACGCTAAAAAAAAGTAAAATAAAAGAGCCACCATGTCAAGAACTTACCTTCAGACTTCAACTTTGTGAGAACAAAAATCAGGTAGTTGTTGAAATCTGGATACTGATTGAGTTGTTCTAGTTTCTGAAGAGAGAAACTGTTAAGGAAAATTGAATCTTCACATACAACATTTATAGCTTTCTGGATACAAAGACTGTTACATTTGCAATGTACTGTGATACCACTTCAACCAGCTGTGACTATAAGCTCACAATATACTGAGTAGGAACAACTTACAGTTTCTGTAATTTTCTTACTGAAGCAATAGCTTTTAATTATGGGGAAGTCTAAAAAAAAAATCCATGGACAGACCAAAATTTATCAGATCCTTAGAAATATCTGTAAAAACTTATCAACAAATAGGCAGTTGAACATTGCCAACAACTGTGTATTTAAATGGATCAAAAAGTATTAGAAAGGAGAAGAACAGAAAGACCAGTATTTAACAGAAACTTAAGAAAAAAACCACTTAATTGGTCTAAGAAACTAAGACTAACTCTTAGACCACTGTTCTTAACTTCTTCACCCACCTTTTTCTTTTTTACTCCATGAAACATACAGTAACTTAATTTGAAAAATATCTGAAACCCTACCAGTTTGTAGCTTTACTAAAAAAGGGTTTCAGCTAACCTATACTCCCCACTTCATTGAATTTGACATTTTAACATCCAAGTATGCTAAAATAGCATCAAAAAGAGCATTACAGAATCAACAAACAGTTTGTGGGATTTTTCTACAAAAAATTATGGACTAAGTGTACTTTAAATTTGAAATCATTAATCACTACCTTGCTTGGACATGCTACTAAATAGCATTCTACAAGACAACAGCCATCACAGGATTTTCTGAGTGTGTGTTTGAAAACAATCTCAAAGTACAGGCATAAATTTTTGGGGGTTATTTTGTTTGTTTGGTTTGGTTTTTTTGTTTGGTTGGTTGGGGTTTTTTTGTTTGTTTTGTGGTTTGGGATTTTTTTTTTGTTTTGTTTTTAATTACGGGACATGGCCTGTCAATTTGTATTAGATCATTTTCCCAAACTGATGTATAATACAGTGCTAAAACTACCCCACTTCTCTAACCTTTATGAGCCAGCTTATGATGACCTACTGGAAAGCACAGGTACCAACACAACAGGGAGTTTTCCCTACCACTTAAAAAGACTTATAAACATCAGTTGACAGGACTTTGGTTCAGTCAAGTTCTATCCATCTTCAAGACAGACAGCATCACTTACATTGCCCATCCTGCATATATGATGCTATAGTGCAAAAACAAACCAGATGTTATTAAATTATTTAAAGCAGAGCTTTAAAATGTAATTTTACACCAAAGCTGCACTATAAACACTGTTCCTATAGACACTGGTATTTTAGATACTGAAGAGCACTAGTTTTAGCTTGGAGCATTATCAGAATACTACAGTTCTTTGGACTCTTCTGTTAAAGGTTTTTCAAAGAAAGCAATCACATTTTAAAAACTTAAAACACGCCTGAAAGAACAAGATGATCAAGATGAAATCGACCATCACCTTTCAGACAGGAGCAGAAGCCTTCCTGATCTTCACAGCATTTGCTACAAAAGTCTAGAAGTGGAGCAAATCTGGCTTAAAGCTAAACTCTCAAAATAATATAAATACATACAGACACACATATGTTCTTATCTACTTAAATAAATTCTGTTGCTTTGTGGTTTTTTTCACAAGACCTTCAAGCAAATGCCTTAAATAAAAAGGGATCCAGATGATAAACTCATATCCTTCATAGAATTTCAGCACTTCTAGATATTTCAAAGCACTTATGGCTAGCTCAAGGAGCAGGAGACAATACATGAGGCCTTTACCTTTTCAGGCCTATGCTTCTATTAGTCTTAATTTAAAAGTTTTGCTTCCTCAAACCTTTCTCCTTAAAACCTTGCTGTTCATTACTTCTACAGTCAAGAGACCGGGGGGGGGGGCAGGGCGAAGGGAGGGAGGGGGCAAGGGTAAAAAACCCCAAAATCCACTACACTAACACCAAATGTACCGCAAAGCAGCACAAGAAGCCGCGTACCGTAGATGTCCCCTTTTCCGTGAATTTTAACGAGCAGTGCTTCAAGATCAGGCTTCTAGGCAAATAAAAACATTCTCACCACGTACCGAAATGCGCAGTGTCAGAGCCAGCAGGCCCACGAGGGCGCGCAGGCAGCAGCTCCGCCAGCGGCGCTACCCCCACTAGCCACGGCTTTCACCTCGAATCCCGACGCCGGATTACTCCGAGAGGCCCTTGTTCGCCGCCTCTCTGCCGCGGCGACGGCGGGTACGCCGGGTACGCCGCGCGGGTCAGCCCCGGTCCGCCCGGCAGGACCCGCCGGGCCAAAAGCCCCGTTCCCGCCCGGCCGCCCTGGGGGCTGGGAGGGGGAACCCGAAAGAGCCGCGGATACCGACGGAGACGGCCCTGAGCACAGGCTTTGAAAATAAATAAATAAATAAATAAATAAATCCTCCAACGGCCAAACCTAACGCGGCCCTTGGCTCTGGGCTCGCAACAGGTGCCCAGTGCCCGCCGGGTGAAGGCGGCCCCGCGGCCCACAGGCCGCCTCGGCTGTTCAAACGCCGCGCCACGGCCGCCCGCTCAGACCAGGGCTCGGCCCCCCGCGTTGCGGCGGCTCCGCGGCCGGGTCGGGCCGGGGAGGCCCGGGTGCCGCAGCGCCGGCCCCGCTACCGCGCAGGCCACGCTCCCCCCGCCCGCCCTCGGCCGCCCCAGGCCCCCTCTCGGGACCCCGCAAGCCTCGGCCAAGGATACTTGTTGCACGGCTCTCTGCGTGGTGGTGTCCGGAGACTGTGACTCCTTGAGCAGCTGCAGGATCTGCTGGAGCCCCTGCTCGTCGGGTTTCCACTCGTACTCCATCTTGGCTGTCTGGAAAACAGACAACAGGCGGCCGCTGTTGGCGGCGCGGCAGGCCCGGGCGGGGGCGGGCGGAGAGGAAGGAAGGCCGGGCCAAGGAAGGGGCGCGGCCAGTGCCCGGTCCGCTCCGGCTCTCGTGCCCCCAAGCACCCCAGCAGTCGCCGGACTGACGTAGCACACCGACCTGCTGCCGCTGCCTCCGCGCCGCGCAGCGACTGAGTCACGGCGAATTTGTGATCCGGCCCGAAGAGCCGCCTCGCGTCCTGCTGGGTCCTAGCGCCGGGCACGGCTCCGCCCGCCCTGGCCGCCTCGGAGCCGCCGGCGCTGCCGTCCGCCTTTCCCCGGTGCGTCCCACACTGCCAGGAGCCTGCGGGCGACAGAACGCGAGCACCTCAATCCTGGCCGACTTAAAACGGGGCGCCCGCGCCGCCCACCCGAGAATAGAGAGAAACTTCCAGCGAACGCGACAGGCGAGGGGCAAAGCGGCGCCCCGGGCCCGGCCCAGCCTCCTAGGGCAGCGCCCGGCAGCGAGTGCGGAGGCTCCCGCCTTCCCAGGGAGGAGAAGCGCGGGCGCGAAGGCAGAGCCCGGGGTCAGGAACGTGGTACCTGCTGCACTTCTACGTTATTTGGTTGAATGCGGAGCAGATCTCAGAAGTTCCCAATTCCACGTGTGAAGAGGGAACAGGACGAAGTACAAGGGGAAGGAGAAGGAGGCTGCTTTGAGAACTGCTTTGAATACCTACTCTGTCTTAATCTTAGCCCCAAAATGTATGAGGGGAGATCTCGAGTTAAA
This sequence comes from Entomyzon cyanotis, assembly GCA_024500445.1. Classification (NCBI taxonomy): domain Eukaryota; kingdom Metazoa; phylum Chordata; class Aves; order Passeriformes; family Meliphagidae; genus Entomyzon; species Entomyzon cyanotis. Next base: position 26,923,503 of record JAKEPQ010001021.1, on the reverse strand, counting down.
ATTAACAATTTAGATACGTATATACATATGTATGTATGTAAAATATGCATTACAGATGATAGTTATTTTTATGTGTTATACATATACTAATGGGAGAAAGAAGAATACATGCTGTTTAAAACTGGTGTAAAACGTGAAAATGAGCCAGTAATTACCTGGTTTTTTATACTCTTACTTTTAGTCACTGTGTTTGTAAGCATCTCACACTTGAATGAAAACTAGTTTCTGCTGCAGTACAGAACTCACACATCTCAGCCTTAACAACTGTTCAGAGGCATTGAGGACAGGGAGCAATACTGATTCCTATAGGTGTAGTGTAGCCCAGTAGTGTAGTAATTTGCTGTGTGGCTCTTTGTCTCACCTCCCCAACACTAACAGTCACCTGTCCAGTCTAAGGTGCTAAGAAGTGTCCTGAGCCAACTTTCTTTCTATTAATATGTGATGCTATTCTTGAAGGAGACAAAACCAGTACTGCATTGTCTCCAACAAAATAGCAAAAGGAGCCATCACAAGCAAGAAGTTAGATAAGCAGTGTAATGATACTACACGTATGGATAGTGACAGAGGGTATTTGATGAACCAGGAAAGAATGCACACTGGAGTAAGAAGTAGAGAAATATTCAGAGAAGTACACTGCACAGCATAAAATCAATGGAGAGAACAAAAACAGCTTGTGAAAGAAAAACAGAAATGGGCTATGTTTATTAAGCTCTTCTATTTTAGCAACTGCTGTAGTTATCACAGGACTTTTTGGGACACTACAAAAGCTGAGCACCTCTTGAGAGTTTACAGCACTTAAACAAGATGAAGCCAGTAAGGTAGGTATATAAAGACATGCCACCGCTTACTAGGAAAGAATGGGCACAAGTTTTACATCACATTTTTGTGATCAGGGTGAATCTTCACTTGTTTCCTTCTAGTACAGGAATATGTAAAACCAAAGGATTTTGACCCAGGCCATTAAAACTGACGTTAATGGCTCACGCTGTGTGGGCAGGAGAGATCTTTGTAGGGATGCTTGCATAGTTGGAACAGATGAAAGCTGAAGTCCAACAAATCAAGGAAGAGATAAGGTGGGCCTCATTCACCTAACTGTGAACCTAACCAGTAAGGTTATAGAAACTTGATTTTTCTTTGAGACTTCTGTTCCACTAGACTTCTGTCAAGTTTGTTTAAACTTGATTAGCGCTTCAAAAGTTACTATTAAGAAATTATGACACAAGGATTATATCTGTCTAATATGATCAGGAAACCAGGTGCACTAAACTAGAACATTAAACATGGGAAACAAGGGAAGAGATCAAAAAGGAAGGTTCACACTGCAGCCTGGAAAAGATGGGGGGAGTGGAATGCACCACCTCTGAGCCAGAACAGGAAAGTGCAGGTAGAGAAGCATGTCATGGATCCATAACTAAGAAAAATGCAGGTTCCCTTTACAGGAATGTAACTGGAATTCAATCCTGGTAAAAATTTCCACTGTCTACAGTGGAAAGGATAGAAGAAGGCCTACAAATTGAAGAGTGAATGGGAACTCTACCAAAGACCTCTAGTGGAGACATCTAGATGATCATCCGCCAAGACAGATAAGAATATAATGAGACATTATCAAGATAAGAAGGTATTCTGCAAGATGAGGCATCTCCTTTGGCTTCTATATATGAAACCTGTATGAAAACTGAGGTGGAACCTATCTCTACTCCTTTAAATTATGTAAGAGAAGTCAAAATAATTTGACTGAGACAAGGAAAAAAAACCTTCAGGTTGAAAGCATTACAGTAAAAAAACAGGAGAAAATAGTTTATTTCTGTATGTTTTGCATTTATTTATGTATGCTTTGCCATTTTTGTTTTCTACTACCTGTTTTCCCTGAGCAAGAATCCTCTTGTATAGAAAGGAAATCAGAATCAATGTTGAACGGAGGCATGAACGCTACCCTCCAAAACACAGCCTGGTTCATCCCACTCAATCAGCAAAATGCAGCAGAACTAAATTTGACACACCACCTATATGTGTTAAGATTACAGAAGTCTTCTGAAGACAGAAGCATTGCACAAATGCTGAGGCTAATAATTGATTTCTCTGTTATCCAGACTTCAGATGTCATGCACTAGTCATAATCCACTGTTATCACAATGTGTAATATTAAAACAAACAAACAAACCAACCATTTACAAGCCCAAACACTAACTTATATCTGTAATAGATTTCTCTCTTCATGGAACTTGCAGTTTTCTACTTAAGTGTCCACAGAAAGCCTGTAAGAAATTTTTTATCTTCAGTTTCTTGACAACAATCTCTTCCACTTCTCTCTCAGAATCCCCCATTAATTCAGGCTGAAATGACAGATACCTGGCATACAAGGAAACAAGAAGAATGGCTACAATATGTACCACTGCTAAATCATTCAAAATCCAGTAGCTTAGAGTAGTAACTGTGAATGCATGAGACAGGTTTTGGTTCTTGCTTCTTCCGGAGGTGATTAAATCACCTTTCTTTCTGCAAAGTATCCTTACCATCACATTAGAGTGCATTTGGTGCTTTTAATCTCTCCTGTTGCTTGCCATTATGTTATAAACAGATAGTAACAGGAACTTGGACTAGGATCTGGTTTCTGATTAGCAATATGTATTAATTGACAGTTTACACTCAAAACAATTGTATTCAGAACAAATATGAGATTCATAATAGAATACCCACCCACCCCTCCATAGTCTCAGTGCACTTAAACAAGAAAGAGGAGACTGGTGTAAATCCCTCCCAACAATCAACTAGAAAAGATATTGAGATCTGCACTGCTAGGAAGATGTCCCATCCCTCGAATGCCATAGTCTCCCAGCTGTACCTTTGGAAACCAGAACTTGTCACTGCCAGTGGTTTTGAAACTAGTTTGAAATAATCATTCTCTAATAAAAATTAATTCTCAAAATAGTCCTATTTCATAACTGGTGGACAGTTTCAGCCACTTCACCCTTCACAAAATTTTTCCCATTCTTTAGTTTTATTCCATGGGTATTTTTTTTTTTTTTTTTAACTTTGAGAGAATTCTAATAGCAACTTTCTTGTCATAAAATTCAGGCATTGCAACATGTAATATTGGTATTTAATAATGGTAATCAATCATTCAATCCATTGCTAAAATCCTGCATTCTGGATTAAGCTTATAGTTAAGCTTATAGTGTCTCTCAGCATAGAAGGATTGTATGCACAGAGGAAATAACTGATATTCCATAACAGCTTTTTGTGTAAACCCTTTCATGTCAAGCTAAGAGTCATGTAGATTAAGCAAAGCAGAAAAAAACTCTCATAACACATGAAAAAATGTGTCTGTGTGAAGGAGCTCATGCAGAATAGCTACTGTTATACTATTTTGCAATGTCCTGTGCCTGGAGATGTGTCCTAAGCTTTCACTCAAAAAAAAATACTGGTGGTCCTCATATCCAACATATGAAAGAAGCATCCATTCTAAAACACATGGTGCAGTCTTTCTTAGTTCGGCCATATGATACAAAATTAACATTTATTACACAACAATTTATTTGAATAGTCTTATGAAGAAGACAGTTTGACCCCGTGAAGCACCAGAGAGGTTACCAAGGAGACTGATGTGAAGACAGTTTGAAAGGATTTTCTGTTCCTGACTGAAACATCTATGAAATTAATTTTCTACTTTTCCAGAGCTGATTGTTTTAAACAGAAGCCTGAGAAAACTTAAGAAAAATATTTTTAAGATGCAGTCTCAACATTAGTTTGTGTTGAATTACATAAAAATACGAGCCAGAAGAGGCTGTAAGCTTACTGTTTTCTAATGCAACACTAACCAATTCCACTATTGCAAGTGTAATTCTGTCAAAGATAGGACTTTGTGGTTAAAACTGGCAAAAAGAGTATTAAGTTGCCAAATGCAGGAGTGGAATATCTTCCTGGTAACTAAGGTTGCAAACCCTCCCCTCCTCCCTCCCATCTTTTAAGAGTTCTTCAATGTCATATTGGATGACAAAACGCCAAGAGGAAAACCACCTAGCAGAAGATAAAACAAACTAAACATGATCCAACACATAATCATAAGCCTTGGACTAAAGAAAAAAGTTTTGTGGAATGTACCAAACTAAGAATTTGCTTCATTGGTAGGGTTAAGACTATCTTTAAAAAGAACCTTTTTTTCCCTCCGAACTATGGACAGAATTTCTTCTACCTGTGAAGAGCAACTTGACAACAACACTCAAAGCAGCAAATGTATGGGCTTTCAGGTAATATAACTTCGGATCTGCATGCCGTTACTTGACCTTTATTTCCCACTGTTATTCGTTCTCTCTGGTCAGTAGGCCTAGGAGCAGAATAACTAGCTGAGGAAGCTGAGAGAAATGATGTTATCTTTCTACCCTCCTGAGACAATTCTAGCTAGAATTCATTTTGTCTTACGTTATGTATGAAACTAGAAATTGTGCATGTGTATGAAACTAGATGTTGCAGAAGTTGCAGTACGCCTTGTAATGAAGCAGAACTCAAATTTCTCAGAACACTGGCATTTCAACATTCGAAGCAAATAAATCTGTAATGGGGTTTGCTGTCCATGGAATACCATCAGTTTGATGATAGACTTTTTCTGAACATATCTACAGTTACAATAACATAGCTGCTCATGAAATCTGCTACACTGTTGCCTCTGTGAAAGGGAGAGCTGTTCTGGCTCATTATTGTTGCAGCTATCATCCCCCATTTCACAGTTTCTTTTCCCAAAGGTGAGGAACAATATTTATTTTTGCAGATAATGTCTGTAAAAGCCTGCACCATGGAATCCCATTGAACAGATGAAATAGTACTCAGGATAAACTGACAACCTGTAATTCTACTCTATGGACAGAAGTACATTCCCTCTTTATTTAATGAATACCTCTGCTTCTCATGCATCAAATGAGCATAGATGAAAGAACACAGCAATACAGTTTCCATATATATGAAGGTATGAAACCATCATACCATTGCAGATAAAAATGGATGACCAGCCTCAGCATGCACTAATATTTCTTGTTTTGTAGAACAATTAAGACTTAATTCAAATTAGGATAACAAACACCAACACATAGCCCAGACTTATGTACAGGTTAGAACTGAAAAACAGATCTATTGCTGTTCATGGGTTAAACTAGATACATAATATTTTCAGCCACAGGGATAAAAACCTGTCAAGCTGTCACCAACTAGAACATCATCAGAAGTGTTTTGATCTTGAATTCTGCTTTGACAGGATGAAACATCATTTTTATAATTCAAGAAAAGTCCAGCTGAATGAAGTAGTAGACAGTACAAAACTGCAAAGATCTCTAGATTTAAAATACCTTTGATTAACTAATCTAGGACATTGATTAACTAATGATGGACGCACCATCTCTTCAAATGTGCCACTATGAGAGAACAAGAGGAAATGACCTTAAGCTGAGATCTCTCTTAAGGGGAGATTCTGATATCAGAAAAAAATTTTCACTCTTAGGGTGGTCAAGCACTGTAATAGGTTGCCCAAGGAGGTGGTAGAGTCACCATCCCTGGAGGTGTTCATGAGGCATCTGGACCTGGCACTGCGTGATGTAATTTAGTGGTTTAGGGACGGAAGTGGTATTGCTGGATGGATGGTCGCACTGGATGATCGTGTAGGTCTCTTCCAATCCTGATGATTCTATGATTATTTCATTTCCACAGCTAGAGATAACAGGTGGAAAAATAATGTGTCGCTAATGATATGCCCCACTGTAATCACACATTGGATACTAAAATGATAGTACATGCTTTTAATGTTGGCAGTCAGAAAACAATCTAAACTGAATGGAGGGCTGTTTAAGAAAAACATCACCTTCTGAACTTGGGACAGAAAATACTAGATCTACCAGCTGAAATCTAAAATAGTAAAGGGAGTAAGTTGGTGTACAAAGGCAGGAATCATTCTTGAGAGTTTTATTTAAACCTCTACTGTCAAATTTCATGTCTGAAATGCAGCATGTGCTTTTTACCATCCTAAAATTCTTTTAATCATGATTAGGGTCAAGTGCATATGGACCTTATTCCACTTCCTACTTAAAGTATACAGTAAGATTTCTTTCTCTGACCTGTAGGAGGCAAAGCAACTGGTATCTGCTGGAGGATTTTCGCTGAACTTCAGTTTTTTTAATTGGCAATTCAGGCTTCCCCAAGATGCAGATAAAAATCAAAATGATACACAGCTTTTGAACCTGTTTCTCATGACAGATCAGAATGCAAATTTTTGCAAACATCTGAGAGAGGTACCAGATATAATCAAAAAATGAAGTTATGGCTGAAAAAAAATCATATATGTGCATGAATGCAAGACTGTGAGAAAAGAGATGCAGCCCCTGAAATTCTAGTATTCATTTTCTTTCAGTTATGCATTCTTACAACTAACAGAGATTAATAAAAATAAAGAAACTAACAGATGCAATATTCCTATTTTTACTTACTGCATGCCTGAGAAAGTGGTCCTAGCCCCCGCAAATCTTGAAAGGAAAGTCATACAATGAGAGACTCCACAGTGCCTGTTCCTCTCACAATGGCTCAGCCAAGACAGAGGGGATCTTTGTGTGAGCCCTGGTGGCATAGCCACGTGATAAACATCTCTTGCTCTTCTTTTTCAATAATGTTCCCAGACAAAGTAATCTCTGCTACTAAAAACAGCAAACGAAAAGGAGAGTACACCTCATCATGGGACAATGCCAAATTTGGGGAAGTTCTTGGCCCTGAAAAGAATGCATTGCTTCTTTAAAATTAAGTTATTCACAATTATTAAAAAAAACTTAACCTAAGTAAGTGGTGACCTGTTAAGCTAACTTTGATAAAATCTGCACCATGATGAACCAAAATACATCACAGCTCTCCAACCATTGACAATATATAGGCATTTATAAACCAACCAAGTTTAGTGCAAAATTATATAACGCACTGATACATCCCCATGAAACAGTTCACTAGTTTAAATTCCTTTTTGTACAACACCATCTTAACAAACATAAACAATAATAATACATTAGAGTGTAAAAGTTAGGAACCTCATTAAATAAGAAAGAGAACTTGTAAAGGTGCTGAAGACCTTTTGCTAGTAGAAAGAAGTAACAAATAGAAATCAAATGGCATTTTTATTTGTAAGTATGTTTTGATGCATAAATGAATTAAAAATTATTTATTGTGGAAAAGAAAAGCTGAATTGAAATCAAATACACAAAATTAAACCTTTTGGCCTTCCAACTGAAATAACTAGAATTAGTTATTTTACAGTGTTTAAATCAGATCACTGTCTTTTCATAGTATGCACCCACTGTAAAGAAACCATCTGTAAAGAAATGAATACAAAGGATGCCTCAAAAAACTGAGAAATCTCCTCTGGAAAGACCATCAGGCATAATTAGAAATCCAGTACAGGGTTCAAGGCAAAAATGATATTGGGAGCCTTAAGAACTGATTAATCAGGATTAGGTTTTATTTTTACTCTTGGCAAATACCTTGCATCCCAGGATACACAGAATTCAGAACCACACACTCACCTACTTTCCTTCTGTCTTTTTCTGAACACTCAACATGTTTTAAAACCTTTCCATGCAGAACATGCATTAAGACATGCAACTGTCAGAGACACTACCACTGTCTGATCTGTCATTGGTGACAACACTGGTGCTTTGGTGACATCTGCAATACTGACAGCAATAGTGCTGTCTAAACCATCATCACTGGTCATCATAATAGAAGGCTAGTGTATATTGTTCCCTGCATAGCTGATGAATTTCCTTACTGAAGTGAGTGGCTTATCTAAGCTTCTTAAAACATTGTTGCCTCAAGGAAGCGGCAGTATTTCAGTTTCTACTAGTCCCTGTATATCTCCAGTGAGCAGGTATCTGTCCTGCATAGGGATTAATGGGTGGAGTCTTAGAAGTGCTAGCAGGTACACAAGCGGAAGACTTATAAACCTTCAGAAAGAAACTGGAATTCAGTCTTACCCATGGAGCCTGAGTACAGGGTGTTTTCTAATCCCTAATGTCAGATAAATATTCTGAAATTACATCACCTTGGAAAAGAGTGAGGAAATTATTATAGATCTGGAATGAAGCTCCCTCCAAAAGGGGATGTGTTCATCAGTGAAGGCAGCCAACTGCTCCAGTCATACACATAAACAAAAGGATTGTACCCTAACCACTCCAATCAGAGAAGCAAAACTCTTAAGGTAAATAAGCAAACAGGACTTACTGATCATAATGAAAATGCTGAAGAATGACTGCACATTCCTTGTTTTTCAAGCCTCAGATGAACAAGGGAGTAAAAAACAAATTATGGATAAATGCAGAAGTACTGTCCCCCCTAAACTGTTTCTGCATCTATACACACAGTGGAATTTGCAGACACATCAAAACCAATGTTTCTGCCTTCTCTGAGTATCACTATTTTCAGACAGTAAGTAATTATATGAGTTGAATTTATTATTGTTTAATATAACAAACAGTATGATCCAGGTGCTTAAAGATAAACTCAGCAGAAATTTCATGAGACAGCTACAAAAGAACAGAGAAATGTCTGTCTTAATAAAGACAGGTTATTAATTTACAAATTAGAACACCATTAAAAATTCCTAAGAAAATTGTCAGTTTTCATCTGAAAAAAACAATAAAACTTACTAGATATTGTGGCAAGCAAATCAGCATAACCTTAGGAGTGAAGACTATTTCAACTAATAAATGCACACTAAATATCTAGTAGAAATGGCCAATGGAAGAATGCTCCAACGTTTTCAGTTTAAGCATATTCAGTCATATTCTAAATGCTCTTGGAACCTGAAGATGAGGTTTTAGATAGGTCTCAGATTTCCAATTAAACAAGATATTCAAACTGCTATAGTTTGAAGCCAACAGACATCACAGAAGAAAACCTAAAGATCTTCATGGCTGTTTCCAGCAATGGGTGTTAAGAGATGACTGAATAATTACAGGTAGACAGGTAAACAGGTGGAGTAGTTAAAAAAAGGCACAAATATAGGAAGTAGTTTAAAAAGAAAAGGATAACAGTTAATTCTTACTGTATTTTCTCATTTCTGGCCTTGTATTTTGAAAAAGCATTCACACAACTGTATCTGTGAATGTAAGCAATTCACCTTACCTAAAGCTCCAGTGCTGAAGAGGCTACATTGCTGTTTCTACACAGATAGAGATTGTTATTGTGCAGATGAATGATCACATAAAATTCCTTGGGCAGTCAATGTAGCTTTAACCAACTTGCTACCAGTTCCCTTAGCAAATCTTTCACCTCCTTCTGGTTCAAATGCAAAATTTCATGCCAAAAGAAAAAACACCAGAAACCAAAACTTAAATTAAAAGTACATTATGTATTTAGGTCAGAAGAGTGGGATAGACTTAAAGAACCAGAAAACATAAAAATGCAATTAGATGAAGAACTTAATTTTTACTTAAGCTGTGCGTTTTCGATATATTAGTAATTTAAATACTTATATGTTGGTTTGTGAAGGGCATCAGAATGTATCTGAATAAGAGAGTTGTTGCTGTGATCAGCTCCTTAGTCTAAATGACACATATGTAAATTAATTCCCTTAAAATGCTACTAACAAAACAACCAATACAAAACAAAAAATTCAAGGTTTTTAAAGGTTTGGTTTTCTTTTTCACTTGCACAAAGATAAAAGAAATTTATTTAGTGGAGAAACTGTAATTTACAATAATTAAATCTACCTTGAATGCACAGATCATTTAATAAATTGAAGGCCACTTCAATACATTTTTAATAAAAGCCAGTTGCAAATCACTTCACTGACTCCATTAGATAAACTTGCTGGCATTCTACACATTATTTTTGTCTTAAAAAGTAATGCAACCACTACATGAAACATAAAGCTATGAAGAGTTAAAACCACAGCAACAAATTAAACAGTCTAGAGCCAAGAGAATGAATTAATGGCTCTCCTCTATATAACAGTTCTTATACATTATCATAATGCAGAACATGGGCTTTTTTTCCTGCTAATGATTTTATGATCTTCACCTTGAGGATCAATTTATTGACCTGCACTATGCTTTCTCATATGATGCCCTTTAAAATATGAAATGCAAAAGGCATTCCAAGATGCTTTCTGCCCTTTCTCACATTTTATATGGAAATTTTCCTTAGGTGAAGTATTCACAGAGGTCTTAAGTCTCTCTCATAATTCTCATTTTCCCTGTATTTGCCTACTGGAAAATTTATCTTCTGTTTTGTAATTCAGTTGTAAACTGTATGCAGAAAAAGCTGTTTTGTTACAGGCCTGACATGTTAGAGCCTTGTATGTGGAGCTTCTGGGCACTACCATAACTAAAAATTAAGTATAAAATGATACATTAAGTTGCAAAAAATACTGAGCTATTTTCTGCATAACATGGCAGCCAAGTTTCTTAACTTCTCTTAAATTATCTTCAAGAACAAAACTGTTTGACAATGTACTGGCTTGAAAAAGGTGTCATATACAAATAAAAACACTTTTATAAAACTTGATCTTGCCTGATGGTTTAACACTGACAGTGTTAAAGCTGTTCAGTATGGTAAGATCAATATTGGTTTAAAATATTTTTTCAGGATTTCAAAATTGAACCTAAAGTTCTAACTTGAGGAAAGCAGAGGTCAGTTTCAAACACATTTATAACTAAATTAGCACAGTCTTAAAGGACATTTGTATAATAAACAGTTTTCTCTAATATTCGCTTACTGAAAATGTAAACAGGACAGCTGAACTTCACTCAACTAAAAATTTGTTTGCCTTCTTTCAGGCCTACCTATAACAGGGCTGAAGTAATCTAGACAGTACTGTGGCCATGGAGTAATGAATTTTAGTATCTTAAATTGATATCATCTTCTGGAGGACCCAAGGATTAAATTGTAATGAAAATACTACACTATATCTAACCACTCTGAACTTGACATACTTCTTGTAAGCTCCACAGAAGACACTAGAAGGGATTTTGCAGAGCTCAAAAAGCATTTTTGAGTACAGTACCATTTCTAGAATTCCTTCTGACAGATGTAATATTTTACCACAGATAATCAAATTCTCAATTAATGTCTCACCTCCTTTTTTATCACTTCATCATACTCAATTCTAACACTTATTTCTGTAATTACTTCTCATAAAACAAGAAGAAGAAGAAGAAAACAAGAGGAAAAATTATATACTATTTTCAATTATTGTTCTTCCTACCTGTAGAATTTTACATTAAAACCAAATATATGTAAGTTTCACATTTTACTTTGTGAAACTTTGTGAAAATAGCAAGTCCGATTACCAGTAATTCACAGACCAACATTTAAAATTTCTACCATAGTTTAAGTTCAACTTGAATGCCTTCCCACGATTCAGGATAGTTATTGTTTCCATAGGTATACTCTTCCTCCTAAGCTTCAAGAAAAAAGTGTGGTAAAGAAATAGTCCTTATGTTCAATTAAATCTGCATTATTTCTGAATCAGGAACATCCTGAACTATTTACCCAAAGCAAGACCTAAAATGCAGCCTAAAAAGCAATCAAAAGGCAGCCTCTGCCATCTCACTTAACCTTAAAAAAAAAAAAAAAAAAAAAAAAAAGATAAAAGGAGAGAATCTCACCCCAATGGAGCTAAAATTATCAAAGCCTCACTATGATCCATCTAAAATAAAAGAAACAAAGCAAGGACTGTATCCTTAATGTCTGTTGATTCTCAGTGTCATGTGCTGATACAAAAATTCATATTCTTAAGTGGGAAAATATTGCAGCTTCATATATTCTAATCATTTTCCCATATCTAAAATAAATACTTCATCTTTAAAACACTGCACAACAATTAATGAAACTAAAAATAGAAACAAACAAAATCCACCCAACAGCTGAACTCTGTGGTGGTTACATGCAAGATCAACTTAAAATTCCCTTATCAGCATCATCTTCTCCACTCCACATATGAAAAGACTGCAAGTGGAAGTAGCAACCAAAACAAAGCATACCTTGAAATGTACAATGCAAATGAGGGACACTATGAACACTGCCAACTGTGCTGTATTTAATTTTGTTTGCTATTTTGATTCTCTGTAATCACCAAGAAATTTATAGAATCACAGGAATGGACTATGCCTAACCTAAGATATGATTCCTTGCTAAAATAAAAGACATACTATCATCACAGATTGTAAAATATATTACAAGTACTCATTGGCTCAGAAAACCAACAGTTATCTCCTGGGGAAACAGGGGATTCTCCAGAAGCAGAGAATTGTGAAATTACAGTGTGTTACCCAGTTATTAGTGGAGAAACAGAAGGAGACTAGACAGAGTCTTCTATAGATATATGGAAGATTTGGGAAGGAGGGTGTCTAAAGTCATTTGTTGACATGACCAAATGACCAAATCGATTTTCACTTGTGAAAGGCTGGAAGATTTTAAGACAAGAAGATAACTGAACATATGATATACAAACACACATATATTTGCACTTAGGGCATACATGCTGTCTATGTTAGAGAGAATAATGAAACAACATTAAGCTTTTTTAAACCAACTATTTCCCCTCATCAGTTGGCCTACTTCCATTCCTTTTCCAAGGGATTCCAAAAGTGTTTCTGCTTCAGACACCAATGTTTTCAGCCTAGCAATGACTGTTTTCTCACATACAAGCAAAGAATGCGATTGTAGGAGTCCTGTGTTCTTGTTAATGTGATTGATTCCCAGCTCATCTTGCTTCATTTTAACTGCTTTTCATGGGCCAGATTCAACAACTGAAGCTTCCATCTCTTATGCCAAACCCATTTATTTACATTACACTTCATGGACAGTAGTCACTCCTGATTTCCAGAGACATGGCTTGGGGCTTGCCTGCCCAAGAAAGAATAATTTATTTTAATTTAAGGCTGGCTTTTTTTTCCCCCGAGGGATTGGTTCATGTAAAACTGATGTAAAACAGACTGAAATATCTATTTGGATTTTTGCACTGATTTAGCTTATCTGGTAGAAAAAGCAGATCTGTGCTCTTAAGGCTCTGATGAAAATTACTGTTGCCTTCCCACACTTGTCTGCTACTGACTTTTCTTCCTTGTCTATAAAAGGGGTGGCCAAACTGTAATGCAGACACCACTTATGCCTGCTTCCATGCTACATTCAAAACTTAACTGAACCACAGCTTCTGGGTCTCACTGCTCCTATACAGCCAGCACAGCGGTGGCCCTTTGGCTTACATAAAACCTGGGGGAACAATTAGGAACAACTGCAGCCACTGCCAACATTCAACATAATGAACAGCTCTGCTGTCCCTACACAGACCTGCACTTCTGGTTCAGGATAGAAGAAGAGGACCAAGACATGGTGAAGCAGGAGTAACAGGATTAAGGAAGTACATGCATGGAGGGGAATCAGGGGCATCCAAGGTTCCACTTTGTTTTTGCTGGAAGTGAAGACTGATGATTTGGGTATGTGGAGAAGAAAGGATACGAATGAAGTCTGAAATGAAGAATAAATTTTATGGGTGCATGAACAGACAGGGAAGGTTAAATGCAAGCACTGGACTTGCAATCCTAGCTTGAATGATAGGCATATGCAGTAGGGAAGATATGAGAAGAGCCATAGATGAGAGTCTGGTTTGGCATGGTTGGAAAAGCATGTGTCCCTGGATGCCAGAAGTGACTGATGATGATCCTAAGTTTGGGAATACCTGGTCTGTACTATTTCACCATAATTTCTCCAAGTGTGTTCTTTTTTGAATTCTAATATAGAAAGTTTTCTTGCATCTTTGTACCACCTACTGTATATTTTCTATTCCCTGCCAAAATCATTTTATCTTGCCTTTCCTTCTTTCATTGACCTAATATTTAAACTAATGCACTCACTCACTGGCAGGCTCACCATAAACAGCAAATTTTCAGCGTTTACATGTATCTCACATGGCTTGTAGAAAATGCTCTACAAAATTAAATTACTTAATAGGAGAATAATTTAAGGCTTAAAACTGAAACATTTCTTAAAACACAAATTTTATTTGGTTTTATGCCTTGAGATTTGACTCACATAGGCACAGACAAATACACAAACTCAAAATTTCAAATGCATTCAGTACACAGGAGATTAACAAACAATTGGTTTTAAATTGTTTAAATTTCACTCTGGAGCCTGGTTTGGAAAAGAAAACCTCCTAAATGCTAAAAGTGACACTTGGAGGTTTATTTCATGATATATTATTAAAAAATGCTATATTCAAAGGCATCCATGTGTACATGCATAAATTTGTACATTTTTATCATGTACATGACAGGTCACATGCATAAACCTAACTACAGTGGATCTACACAACTATATCTCTTTCAATAAGAGATTTAAAATAATTATCATATGAATTCTATAATATAGCGATATTAGCATCTTTTTATCTATGAATGTATTCTTTACTCTGTACAATATTCTTACTCTGTACAATACATGCAATAAAAATACAGTATAGTATATATTTGAAATCTATCAATATTTGTAGAAAACCTACCTAAACTATCCAAATCAATACTATAAAAAAGTGGAAAGCAGAGGATTTGGTGACTGAAATACTACTGTTGTATGCACTTCAATGCTTGCAGAATTTGGAACCAAACTAATGGGTAAAATTAATTTCTGTGAACAAAACTGATCACAACTACAACATATTTAAGGCATGAAAGTGATGGAAAAGCAAGCCTACCATTTCAAAAATAAAGCAAAGAAAAATATCCTCCCTGTTTCATGACACCAGCACAACTTGGTAATAATGCATCAACCAGTGTGTACCAAGTTCACAATTGTTGTACAATTTGTTTTATGACACTGACAACAACACTGGTTCTATGAAAGAAGATCTTCACTATTAAGACATCTCAAAGATAAAATGTCAGTCTGTATTTCAGTCCCGCTTTTTAACTGGAGAGATTCTGAACATCAGCTTTGATGAAGGAGGATTGTACTTGGCCTTCTGCCACCCTCCATTGTAGACATATAGCATCTTGGTGTGCCTGAAGCAGGAACAGGATATATTCCACCACAGCTCTGCCAGTCTGCTGAAAAATTCTGTGCATAACTACCACCTGACTGAAAGGCAGCTCCATCCCTGGAACTAAAAATTAAGCACACATACCCGCTTTATTGCATACCCACATACAAGGACTCCTAAACTGGATTCTAAATAAATATAACAGAAAAGTGTGCCAGATAATCCAGTAAAAGCCTACATTCATAAAGCCATTATTATGTTGTTTTAACCTCGTCATAAGGCATAGCTCAGTTTAGCAGCTGTGCTTACACCTGTATTAGTCAATGAAATGTGTTATTATCTGTATCCAACAGTAATCACAGTCCTTAGTCAACACTCATTCTAACCAGAGCCCTCCTCCTTTAACAGCCAATAAACTGCTTTTGTAATATTGTTTTTGCAGCATCATAACTATTCTTTTGTATTATCCTGCTTTAAGCTATCTAGATCTTGAAAAAATGCATTCTAAAGTAATTTTGATCATACAGAAACTATTCTTCGCATTTGTAGGCACCTTTCCTCCATCCTCCCACATATCACTCAAAAATAACTACAGTTCACACAGCAGATGTAGAATGAAGACTTATGGGCTCAGCTTCCAATTCTATCAAAGGTTCCTTTTAAGAGTTCAAGCATATGACTGTTTTTTCTGCCCAATTGCTCATGTACAGAAGGAACACAAGTCAACTTTTTGTTCAATGTCTGTTGTAAGAGTTTAACCACACCTGTAAAGTATTCGAATGCCACATTAAGGACGACTTAAATATGCAAGAGGACAAGCAAACAGGTTAAGAAGCTATTGTGGCCTGAATCAGAACAATCGCAGAACAATCCTCATGGCAGGAGGATTTCTCAGGTCTTGCGCAGAAGGTCAAGTGAGAGGAATTACTACCTTCACAGCAAGGAGGTAAACATCTCGCGGACTAATCAAGCCTTCAGGACCAACCCAGAAAGCGTTCCTGTCCTTTGTACAGTCAGCCGATAAAAGGTTCACAAGTTTCATTGCCAGTTTCCACCGAGTACCTAAATTAACCTTCCTATGCAAACAAAAGTACTAGACAAACACATTTCTCGCCTAGTATTTTGGAATAAAAATTTAAAACCCCACCTAGACAAATCTGTACAGCAGAGACCCCACGCACGCCAGAAACCACTGTGGGAAATATGGTAATCCTCTGTCCTGAGGCGACTTTCACTTTCCGGCAGCAGTACTGCGGGGACGGCGCGAGCCGTCACACCGGGAGGCGCCGGGGAAACTGGGGGAGGTGGGGGCAGTGGGTGTGTGTCTCGGGGGTCTGCTCCGGCCCCAGGCCCTAAGGTCCCAGCCGCTGCCTGTCCCGTCTCACCCTTTCACACACAATCCGTCCGTCCGTCCGTCCATCCATGCATGCTCCCATCCATCCATGCATGCTCCCATCCATGCATGCATGCATGCTCCCATCCATCCATCCATCCTCCCATCCATCCATCCATCCATCCATGCTCCCATCCATCCATCCATCCATCCATCCATGCTCCCATCCATGCTCCCATCCATCCATCCATCCATCCATCCATCCATGCTCCCATCCATCCATCCATCCATCCATCCATGCTCCCATCCATCCATCCATCCATCCATCCATCCATGCTCCCATCCATCCATCCATCCATCCATCCATCCATCCATCCATCCATCCATCCATCCATCCTCCCATCCATCCATCCATCCTCCCATCCATCCATCCATGCTCCCATCCATCCATCCATCCTCCCATCCATCCATGCTCCCATCCATCCATCCATCCATGCTCCCATCCATCCATCCATGCATGCTCCCATCCATCCATGCATGCTCCCATCCATCCATGCTCCCATCCATCCATCCATCCATCCATGCTCCCATCCATCCATGCATGCTCCCATCCATCCATGCTCCCATCCATCCATCCATCCATGCTCCCATCCATCCATCCATCCATCCATCCATCCATGCTCCCATCCATCCATCTTTCCATCCTTCCTCGGCAGGAGCGGAAGAGGCAGCCCACAGCCGGGCCCCCACGGCTCCTCTCCCAGCAGCAGCGCGGAGGGCCCTGACATCGGCCGGGGCACCCGGCGGCGGCTACCGGGGATGGGATGTCCCAGCCCGCCCCTCGCAGCGCGGACACGTACCCACACCATCCCAGAGCCCGGCGGCAGGGGAGTGGCGAGGGAGCGGCCCGACCTCTCCCTCCGCAGCTCCGCGCGGCGCCGCTCCGGCCCCCGAAATGGCTGAACAAAGGGAACCTCGCTCGGCCGCCGCCGCCCCTCGATTGGCCGCGGGGCGGGGCCGGGGCGGGGGCGCCGCTGCCCCGGTCACCCCGGCAACGGCGGGCGGGGTGGAGGCGGCGGTGAAATGGCCGCCCGGCCCCTCCCGGCCTCGCGTGGTTGCGGCTCGGCGCCCCGCAGGAGCCGGCTCCTCGCAGCAGCCCTTCACCGGGCCCCACCGGGCTCCCCAGCCCGGGCTCCTCTCTCCGCACGTCCTCACGCCCGCACCCCTCCGGCGGCAGCCGCTCCACAGGAGGTGTCTGACACGTGCCAGAAATCATAAAAAATCAAGAATGAGGCTAAGGGCTATACAGCAAAGGTACAGTACCATGGATTTCATCTTAAGCAGGCAATGCAAGTGCACACGCAGGGTCTTTCCATACTTTTCAGGGAGTGAATGGGTTGAGAGCAGCCCCGTGAAGAAGGACGTGGCAATACTGGTGCGTGAAAAGCAGGACATGATCTGGCAATGAGCATTTGCAGCCCAGAAAGGCAATTGCAAACTGGGCTGCATCAAAACACATGAGGCCAGCAGGTTGAGGAAGGTGATTTTCCCCCTCTGTCTTCTGTATCCAGCTCTGGAGTCCTCACCACAGGAAAGACATGGATGTGTTAGAGAAGGTCCAGAGGAGAGCATTTCCAACCCAAACCATTGTGTCATACAGTTCTATGATGTGTGGCCGGCTGTCAGGGCAGGAAGACCACTGCACATTCATTCACTGCTGTGGGTACCTCAACAAGTAGCAGTCTCTAATTGTGCTGCAATCCTATCTCCTTGACTGTAAGCACTAGGTACTTTTTTATTAAACAATGAAAGCTGATAATTTTCACCCAATTTCTAAAGCTAATATACCATTTAGAAAAGCATACTCTTGAGACAAACTTGGTAACTTTGCTTGTGGTGCCCTTGTGTGTCTTCTGCTCTTGGAACACACAGTTTTCTCTCAGTCCTCATTTAAACAATCCTCTCAGTCTGCCTCTTTGGCATGCGCATAACCCTTCCACAACCCCACATACTACTATGATTTCACAACAACGAAAAGCTTTTGACAGTGTCTTCCATAAAGGGAGCTCCTCTCGCAGCCACTTGTCTAAGTCAGCACTCTAATGCTGCTGCATCAGGTCAGCTCTACCATTGTGCCCGGCTACATTTCTTAATTGTTGTTGAAGAGGAAAACTTGAAAACACAGCTAGTCTGAACACCAGAATTTCATACTCATAATACATCCACCATCTAATACTCACTTATCTCAATTTGTTTATTTTCATGGGGTTTGTCTGGTAATCTTGCGATCACTAACACTTCAGTACTATGTCTAGATTTCCTCATGTGGGAAGATCTGTTATGTGCACATTCAAAATGCTTCTTCCCTCTATTGAAACTCCTACCCACACAGTCAAATTAAATACCAGCTATTTCCCTCAAGTATTATTTTACTGTGTATTGTTCTGAGCAGATTGTAATATAATTATATGCTGAATTGTGGTTTATACCTTAATACTTATACCTGCAATAATGACTGTATATTCACCATCTCATTATAAACCAAATCTCTCAGCTAACAGGAAAGTAGGTACGTGGGGCTGTATCTTCCAGTTCAGCCTTCCTGAGTACAGAGACATATGTCCTATAGCTTAATTCCACCTTTGCCTGCAATCTGCTGGCAAAAACCTGGCCTGCTTTCCTCCTGAAAAGATTGTGTGTGATCATGATCTGCCTGGATGCCCAATTCCCTGCTATTTCCTTCCTGACAGTTTTCAACCTATTGGTCAGCTGCAGTCAAATCTGACTGACACTTCAGAGTCTCCAAAAGGTAACAAAGTTCAAGTCTTGTGACAAACAGCAGGGATATAGGAGAGGGGCTGTGCTAATCAGGAAATGTTGGAAATGGTAGGAGGAAGGATAGTTTCTGCCTGTTTGATATCCTGCCAGTTTATCAGTACTGACATACTGGTTGGTCCAGCCCACACATGTAGTTTAAAATGAGAGTTGTAATACTGTTTCTGGCCCAGCTGTCTGCTCAAAGATGTAGGAGGGAGCTTGTGGTAAGAGGGTTTAGTGAGTATAGCAAGGAGAACAACAAATGCTCAAGTTATGGTGCATGTCCCGTTACCTGATACTGGTGTTTTAAACCAGTTCATAGTACAAGAAAGCTACAAAAGCAGCATAGTCAACTTCTCAAGTATTCCTCTAAAAGGGGCAGAGAAGCTTGCGTTGGCCCACTGCTATTGTACATCACAATCTCCAATTTGCAGAACAGCACAATTAAAATTGTCCAGGCCCAGTGTGTCCTTCTGCTGGCTAGAGATCAAAACATGGAAGAATGAAAGATAAGAGTTGCCTTTGCCTGACTTTACTCAGATTTAAGGTAAATACAGATTACTAACTTCCTGACAATTTTCTGAAGATTTCTTCATTTTGATAAAATTAAGTACTAGAAGTTAGCAATGCGTTTGCAGTTAGCTAGACTTCATTGAAATGCATTTTCAGACCTGATGCCCCAGTCTGTTGTACATAAACAAGGCCAATAACACTATATGTTATGCATCCATTTTACTCTAATGACGGATTGTAGCAGAGTATGTTTAAATAGTTTTTATTTCCATGCACACGTGGCATCATCTGTGAAAGACATTTTCCATAAAAAGGAAGGTCCTTCCCTGGTGGTCCATTTCAGGTGCTGATGATGTTCTATCAACAAAACATGAAAGAAACAGATTATTGAAAAACTAGCGTTGTCTCCATGTTCACATGCAGGCAATAAAGTCTTTTGGGATGGTGAGGTACCCGGGTATTAGATGCAGCCTAGTTATGATAGCACATCCAATTAGCCAGAGCTAATTTATCTGTTTTCTCAGTACAATAATTTTGTCTGAGAAAGCCAAAGTTTGGTGCTAAACAATTCATAAGTTTATTTGAAACCAGCTTAATCATGTCTGCATTGCATTGATGGTGCACTACACAGGCATGCATTTAAGTTTTTTTTTAAGTGAGGGTGTGATTATGTCTGTGTGACTGCAGATTTTTTTTAGGAGCAGACTTAGTTATTTTCACTATCATTTGTTATCCTAATAAATTGGGTTTTAAGAGGAAGGAAGGGAAGGAAGGAAGGAAGGAAGGAAGGAAGGAAGGAAGGAAGGAAGGAAGGAAGGAAGATTTAAATAGTAAATTAAAAATATATGTTCACATACAGTTAGTAACTATAGTAAAATAAAGCAGGATTTGTTCAACAATATGCAGTTTACATATTTTGGAAGAATTGTATATGAAAACAAAGTGAGATGGTAATCTTGGCAAAGACCTGGTCACTAACTGTGAGAAATACGTGATTAACCAGGGCTGCTGGTCAGACAGAAATAACACCGGTTACTTAATTGATGTCATAGGCATGATTAATTAATTTCATAGATAAAATTTCTAATGTGTTTTCAGTATGTGCAAAGTTAATAACTATTTCCTGGTCTCCGAGAGTACAAAAATATCACTGCTATTTTGCCTATCCAGAGAGTATTTCTTTCTAGTGAAGTTCACGAACTATCTCTATTCATATTGGGACTGAATGAACTCACTGTGAAGAGAAATTACATTTCAATTTTTTGTATTTCTGTTGTTACTTGGAAGAATTTTATCCACTTATTTTTTAGCTAAAAATATTTTTTCAACTACATACTGGCAATATGGTATTTAGTGTTAGCTGTTGAGATCTATTTCAACTTGGTTTCTATTTTATATCACTACAAAGGAATCAGCTGCTTTCCTAAAGGTTTTGATTCACAATTGAAGATAAATTTAGCAGTAGCAACTAAAGCTGTTATTGCCTGAAGCAATCTACACCAGTCATGTCTCTGAGATTAGTCATAGGATGCCAAGTATGGTTTAAGTGGAATTTAAAATATAAATGTTCTGGAATAAATGTCAAATTGTATTGATTATAATGTGCTTAAACTTTAAAACAAATTAAATATATGCTTTAAGGATATTGTTTCACTGGGCAGTCTGAGGGTTAGAGAGGTTAAAAGCTGGTATTTTAAATAAATTAATAGGAAAAATATGTGAAGCAGACCATCAACACGTAAACCAAGCCTTGTAGCAGTTGTAGTCATTAAAAAATTGTTCATCATCTTTCTAGGTACCATTTTTAACAGAAAATTCTCCGTTAACATTTTATGAAATCTTCATGTTGTTCTTGGTTGGCCACTGAAATTTTTTTCAACAGTGAAACCTGTTTGATTCAACCATCATAAAGTTAGTTTGTCAATCTGGAAACAGCAGTAATTCTGAGAAGAAATCTTTGGAGATGTCTGAAAGAGCTGAATGAGCTGCATGGAGAATGTAATCTGTTGTCACCATGGCTGCATTATTTTCAGACTCCTTTGCAATGAGCGGAAACAGAACAGTAGTAGAACCAGCAGAAAACATACCAGTCAAAGGTTTGTTATGTGGGGATTTATGGAGTGATGTATAGACACAGGCATAGTCCTCTTAACTTTTGTCTTTACAGGGAGCTGGGGCAACAGCAGTAAAAGAGTGCTGAAAGCCCCTTTTCCTCTTTTCAGGAGCAGTTCTGGTGGCTACATTAACCAATGGTGAAGGCCTGTATGTGAGTTATCTCCAAAATAGCTGTGCTGGAGGAGATTGAAAGAAAAAATTATGAGAGGTTAGAGATTGGCTAACTTGAGAAAGATGAAAAAAATGTGTAGAAAAGATACTTAGTGAAGATGGCAAGTAGATGTCAAAGATTTGTGACCAGTGAAGCTGGGAGTAAAAAAGACTCAGAGAAAGGGAAGTATTGCTAGTTCTCTCATTTTTCTTTTAATTTACGTAGTTTTTTCTTATGATAAAGTGTTCCAGAATTTAACTTGTTGCTCCTTGATTCATGTTTTTATGAATTATTAGAACCGAGGCCTAAAAGGAGTTTGATTTCAACAGACTTCAACAAACAGACTATTAATCTTCAGCGGTCTTCTTTGTTTGTTTGGGTAGGATCAAATTTTAGGGCAGGATTTTCTCATGTTTTCGGTTACTTGTTTGTGATGGTTCAAGTGCTACATTCAGAATTATGATGAGTGACAATTACTAATAAAAAAATCCTTAAATTTACCAATTTTTGCAATTTCATGTCAACTTAATGGAAAACTGTATAGGAAATTGAGATCTCCCATGAGATTTTGAGAGGTTTTAATGCCATTTCTATAATTATTTAAGATACTGCCTTTGCTAACAACAGCAACCAGAAATTATTATGCCTCACGTAAGTTTAGTTGAAGATGCCCCATCTCATTGCAGGAGGGTTGGACTAGATGACTTTTAAAAGTCCCTTCCAATCCAAATCATTCTATGGTTCTGTGATTCTAGGAGAAGCACCACTTTCCCAATGGTGAGTTATGGAGTGTACCTGGTGAAGCTCTTTTGGCCTGGAGAAGCAGCCTGGGTGTTGTTGCATTGTGCTCCTGGGATGGGTGTGCTGGGGAACCAGGGCAGACCTGTCTGCGATGTTGATGCAGGATCCTGCCTGCCTGCCTGGCTCACCTGGCTGGGTAAGAGTTCTGTTAGCACCAGCCGTACAGCCAGCAGGGCAGAGGAGACATGGTGACAGGAATGGGATGCTGAATGAGCACTCTGTGGAATACCACTGATTTTTTGAAGAGTGTCTTTGGCTAAAAAAGATTTGGGGAAAGATTGGCCTAGAAATTGCAGAGGTTATTGGTTTGTGTGATAACTGGAAGTCCCATATACAGAGTGCACTGTCTTTGGGGTCTAGAGTGAATACCAAATACTTAAAAAAATTATCAGGGGTACTTTCAAGGTTCTGGATACAAGAGATACCCAAGAACATACCTGTATATGCCCCTAAATGTTCTGATAAAAATACATACTTGCAGTATTTTTCTCAAGTAATAAAATTTTATTTCTTTCTCACTCTGCTCAACGAATCTTCATCTTGTGAATGAAAAAAACCCACAAACCACTAAATTCCATCTGTAGACAGGTCACCTAGATTTGTGCCAGGTTTGACGCAGCTGCCATTCGTGTGTCCTTTTATACATTGTGCTGTATTAAGAAGAAATACAATTTCTGAACCATTGGATACATGATCCCAAGTACTCAGCCATGATGACATAAAAATAGAGAAACCAGTTGTTTGCATTCCAGCATGCAATGTTTGTAAATAACTTAGTACTGGAAGCCAAAATGATGACATGGCAACTGGCAAACTTTCAAGAAGTATAAGAAATATCTTATCAAACATCTCAGTATTACAAACAAACTTAGGTTGCTTTCCTCTTCTGTTTAAATAGTTGGGAGTTTTTTGTTATGCTTACAGATATAAAAAAGAAATTGTATGTGTTTCATAATTGCAATTTAAAATATATTACAGCATTCAAGTAATGGCTGGGTCTAGATAGTCAGGAAAGCTGTATAGTAAATATAAAATTATGACATAGTCTCTAATTAATTCTGGCTTCATCAAAGGCATTGGCAACATTTCCACATTTTGTGTGGTACTAGGATTTCACTCAGTGCCCAGTGTAGACCAAAAAGCCAAAGAATTTAATTTCTGAAGGGCATCAAGTTTTTAAACATGAGAATATCCACCTAGATATAATCGTGATATCAATATTTAATAAAATGCGTATGTTTAACTCAGAAAAAAATCTTCAAAAGAACTCTGTTATCACAGTTCTGCTGTGGCAACCACCTTTGATGAGTCTAATAGTATCTCTTTAGCAAGACACAATCACTGTAATTTAAAAAGCATCACTCTCTTTTCTCCCCAGTAAAAATGACTGTTGAAACAAGGAATTCAAAGTTGATTAAAAAAAAAAAGACAGAATTATGAATATGTTAGGCATGAGAGAAAAGATTTCTCCCTTTCCCTAAGTCCCCAAAGAAAGAATTAGTAATTTGACTTTACTTCAATATTGGAAATTTGTCAAAGGAGCAAGCATCCCTGGAAAGCATTCCAGTAAAAGCTATGAACATTCTTGCTAAGGAAACATGTTTGGAAATAAATTTACTGACCTTTCCATCACAAAATGTCCTTTTATAAAATATCAGTGATGAGCCTGAAAAAAAATCATAGCTCTTAACAGATGTTAACCGAGCTAAGTTAATTTATGATATATGAGGCATTAAGTTTGTTTGAATAGCAGCAGAGCTCTTGATTTGACACGTATTTCATCATGATCCCCAGAGGCATTCTGACTGTTGTCCAGAATCATTCCAGAGATTACTGAAGGTATTTATTGCACAATCTTCCTTGAACTCCCTGATGAAGTTTGGAAGCAATGATAATTTCACTGATTGGGAGTAAATTGTGCCTGATCATATTGCAGATATAAAAGGAGGGGTGGAGGTTACATGATACACTGTAATTCCCTTGGCATATCTTTGGGCATGTAATATAGCTAATTTTCACTCCCTCTCAAAGGTGAAGGAGTGAGGAGGACACAGCAGCTGTGGTCCTCTCCCACATGCCTTTCCAATGCGTCTGAGAGCCTGGACATTGGAAAGTATACTTCCAGGAAGACACACAAAGGCTCTCAGAGTGGTATTTCATTCTGCACCAGGCACACTTCCCTTGGAGATGTGGGAGCTGAGGAAAGGAATGTGCCCCATCAGGGATGAAAGTCAGCTGTCTGTATCTTTCAATCTTCGTAGCACTGTTATTAGATAATGTTTTCATTTGCAAAGAGAAAGCCTATACACTTAATCTATTTTTATGCAATGTCTGTGGCTCTTTTTCACTGGCCTACAGTAAAAGTCTCCCATGATCTTCATCCAGTGCTATTTTCTAGTTTTGGTTGTTGAAAGGAAGAACAGCCACAGTGGGCAAAATTTTTGAATTCTGGAATTTTTGTTTCTGTTAAAAGATCAGTATAAACATAAAAAATTAGACACTAACATTTCTAGTTTGAAATCTTTCTAGCTGTGAAAACCTATTTCTCTTCTCCAAGAAACTAATGAGATAGTTTTCCTTCCTAAGCATTTCTCCATTCTTTAGGGATATTCTCAAAGTGTCTTAAGAAATTCTTTAAGTGTCTCATCCTTTGTCATATTCAGATTGTAAATTTAGTTTGCATGTAAATCCTTTTTTCATAAAGGGAATATGTAATAATTTTGCAGGCCTGTACTCTATTGGTTTCCTGGCATTACTGCAAACTCTTTCCTACAGATTTTAACTGACTTCTGTCAGCCCTCTAATTTTCTTGTGGCCTTTTTTCCTTTTCTCGCAGAATTTAACATTACTTTTTTTAATGTCATATTTTTTGTTTTGCTGGCTTATATTGTTCCCTATATAACTGGTCTGTGACCAGTTATCATGACCACATGGATCACCAGTGGTTTCAGCTTGGAAATCCTTTTCCTAGTCAGCAGCTTGCAGCAGAGCTCAACAGGCACAATGCCTACTCCATAAGAAGTACTGCATACTAGTGAGCCTATCTGTTTCTCTCTCTGCACAGGGAGGTCAGCATCCTTTCTGCCTGTCATCTTTAAACAGAATTTGTATTGATCAAATATCTTCACTTCCCTAGCGACTAAAAATTAAATCATTAGTGACGTTTCTTCTCACAAGATTTGTGATACTGCCCAGTTGTAGAAGGGTTTCTTTTTCTTTCTTGAAAACCTATGCTAATTATTTTCTTCATAGATGTAATTCTTCAAGACTGATTTCCCATGTTTGTAACTTTGTGCTACATCCTTTCTGAAAAATAATTTAAAAACCTTCTCAACATTCCAATTAGAAAAAAAAAATATTATGGACCAGAAGATGTGTTTAGGTACAATAAGTCAGTTTAACATGTTTCATTCATTCCTTTGGTATGCCTAATTTTAGAACTGATGAAGTAAATAATTTGCTGTCAAGAGAAGAAGCATATGGCAGTTCTAGGTGAGAAAGAACTCATTTCTGAATACATAACAGTGATAAACATTCCATATAAACTTCAGAAATGGCTTTATTTTCTTTTGGATACTTTTTTCAAATCCTAATGTATTTCATACAATGAATAGTTGATGTTGGAAGGCAGTTCTGGAAGTCGTCTTGTCCAACCTCCATGCTCAAGCAGGGTCATGTAGAACTGGTTCCCTGGGACCATGTCCAGTTGACTTTTGATGATCTCCAAGGATGGAGATTCCTCTACTTCTCCCAGCAACCTGTGCCAGTGCTCTGTCATTCTCATAGTAAAAATAGCGATTCCTTACATTCACAAGGAATCTTCTGTGGTTCTGCCTCTGGTCCTGTCACTGGGCACCACTGGAAGGAGCCTGGACACCTCTTCTGTGTATTCTTCCTTCATATACTTACATACATTGATGACATTACCCTTCAGCATTCTCCTCTCATCATTTTCATGTCCCTTCTATGGCTCTCTGCAGTGTGATCACGTTCTCCCTGCAATGCACTACCCAGAACTGGAAACAGCACTCCAGATGCAGCCTTGCCAGTGCTGAGGAAAGCAGAAAGATCACCTCCCTTGGCCTGCTGGCAATACCTCTAATACAGCCCAGGATATCATTAGCCCTCCATGTAGCAAGGTCCTTACATAAGGAGTCACATTCTTGTATTGTTATGGTTTTTTGGGGTTTCTTTGAGACTTGCTTGTAGAAAATTACCTTATCCTTTTCCCCCCAGCATTTAAGACATTCCTTTTGTTATTCCTGTGCTTTTCTCAGGGACAATTTAATGATAGTAATTTTTACAAAATCAACCATAAACAGGATCTACTTCACTATTTAACCTATAATTAAAGATAGTTTCCAAGTAATACCCTACCTCTAGTGCATCCATTTTGTAGTTCAGCACAGCTAATAATTTCCCAGAACAAAATCCGTGAATGAATTATTATTGACATGTAGAATTTAGTGTTGCTTTGATATTCATATAGTGCTTTGGAAATTTGTGCCATGGTAAAACTGACTTTAATGTATCATATCTGAGACTTACACTTTATAACCACAAAACTGAGAATGCTTCCTTCATATCTGTCACCAGGTTTTAGCCACTGTCTTTTCTTGTTTCAGTATTGTCCATTATTTAACAATTACAATATAGCACCTGGCAGATGCTATTAGTGTTTATGCTTTTGTTCTTTGCCTCTACCACTGAGAGCAGTAAGAGTCTTAGCACTTGTATACCATTTGTCCTTCAACCAAGGCAGCTGATGTACATTCTTCCCCCACTTAGATAAAGAGCAGTTTAATGAGATTTACGTGCTGTTTCTGGTAAGAGGCCAGTGGCTGATTAGTCAACTAGCAGTATACTGACCTCTTCCTTTAACCTGCTTTATATTCGCTACATGATGACGTACCAGTGTAAAGCTTAGAGCCAAATATTTAATGATGTTTTAATGATTCCATGCCCAAATCTTCACTCACAAGTACTTTTATGCATGCAGCAGTCATACTGAATGTTATTTGATATCCACAGTTCGTAACTGAAACTGATAATGTAAATATGTAAATTTGTACTTATAAACATGTGTAAACAAAAATGCTAGCTGTGTAGAGATTCTGTGCTTCACATTCTAGACTTTACACATTTTGAAGTATCTTTAAAAATATTCTGATAATTAAGATTTCTTAAACCATTTTTCTTTAAGTACTTAAGAATGACTTGAAAAATGTAGTGCCCTATATGTTTTTCTTCACGTGATGAATCATACCTGTGCTGCTATATTTTCATATTTTCAGTATAAAATTTCAGAGGAATACCAGAATCTTTTTAACTCCATTAAACTGATTTTTTGACTTGGCTTGCATAAAGTAATGGATAAAAAAGGGTTACAGTGGAATACATCTATAAAATTCTGATCTAAATCAAACTATGCTGGAATGTAACAGTTGCTGCCTTCGTGTCAATGCTATTTGCTGATGCAGCTCAGTGCAGTTGAATCACCACAAGGGAGACATTTCAAGAGCTTGGTGTTCAAGCATCTCTTGGATGAAACCCATAGAAAAGCAGACATGAGCTGAGTAATAAATCCAGACATGTATGCTGGTGCCATGAAATGGTATTAGTAATCCTATCCCCAGCAGCAATTAAAATATCACAGTGGTAGTCTACCAATAGTTTTCCTTTTAATAAAAATTCTAATAATGAAAGCAACAACGTAAGAGATGATAGAAATTTTTGTATAACAATGATGTTCTATTTCCAGTTATTAATATATAAAAATGGTGAAATATATGATTGCTTGTCTCCCTGTAAAAGCTGATATACAAAAATATGGCAGTGAAGTCCAGGCCATTAGGCTTTTTATGCACAGAGGCAAGCATGAAAGATTCTGCATATATCCATTGATGTGCTGGCATTCTCAGATTCCACGGCTGTGTCTAACAGCTCGTAGTGTTTACTGCAGATTGAAGGCTCTTAATTTATTAAAATCTACATAAGACTTTAAAGCTTAAACAGCTAGAAAGTTGCAGCCTGATTTTTGCAAGGCTATGAGTAAAAAACTTGATTTTAAGGCCTGGTCATAATGGACAAATAATTCAGAATTTCATGACCATTGTTAACAGTCTATTACAGGAGCAAATCCTGAATTACCAGTGACTCACTTGGCCTCTCCCAGGACTTCTGAGGTTGTTCTGACAGCTGTTGTCTTTGATAAAGTACTTCCTAAAGCTGACATCTGAGAATGTCAAAGTTATTTTGCCAAAACTATAGGTAGCATGCAAATTAAAACAAATAACAGAGAGAATCTTCAATGGTAGATACGCAAATAATAATTAGATTACATTATAAATAATGCAATCCTACATACACATAGGGAAGTTACAAACAGCAAGTCATTTTTGAGCATGTTCAGAAGAGCTTTCAAGTCGACTCCATCATGATCCATTAATGTGCTTCTCTGTTAACCTTGCTAACCCACAGACTTTGGGCACCATTATTTAGGCAAGAGAAATGTATTTCCTTTCACATGGAGTATTTAATGATTAAGAACAGAAAGATATTATTTTAATATATTTTCATGTAATTCAACTGTCTTTTCTGGGTGTTCCATTGATTTCATATATGTTTTATTGTAAATTGACTGAGCTAAATTTAACCTTAGTATCTATGTCACTTCATATCTAAGTTCCTCTAGTGGATGAGGTCCCACAGTGCACATTCGGAGTAGCACTAACCATCTCTGTGCTTACATTTTCCTGTAGATACCCTTTTTTAGGAAGTGAGATTAGCAATGCCATTGTAACATGGATTGTTTCCCTAGTGAAGAGTGCAAGGAAATTTTATACTTAGTTTTGAAGGTGTGTTTTGATTTATTTTCCAGTCCTTTATTTTGAAGGTAACTTCTGGTTTTCTCTGCATCTTCGTGGTAGGTACAGAGAGGGTTTCAATGTCTGTGTGTACAAATGTTAAGATATGTGCACAGTGCAGAAAGTAATTTCATAAAGTAATTTCTTCCTGAGAAATACAGAGGTATCAGTGAGTTTTGCATTTGGCTACTGGTGAGTAGGGTTATTTTATGTGTCAGACTTCTTGGAGAATCCCTTGGAATGGGCTTGCTTCCTCTGGTCAGAGCATGAGATCTTATGGAAGGGATATTTTGGTTCAGAAGAACTCCAAAGGAATTTTTTCCCTTCACAACATTTTGGCCCATTACACTGAATTTCACAGAACTGGGGAAATGCATGAGCCTTTTTCTGCATTATATTCCAAGGAGAATCAAATGTCCAATTTGCCAAGAAAAAATGAGGTTGGCTTTGTTAAAAGTGTTGGAAGAATGTTGTAGGAGGGAAAAATGATCAAGATAAAGACATACTTGAAATTCATTTGGGAATGGAAAGCGTAACAACAGCAAAACCCCTTTACCAAGACTACTCAGAATAGCCAATGCAAGATCTTTTAAAAACTTGAGCTTTACTAGTCTTTTTGTACTTCACTGTATTATTGATCAAATCCACCCTAAAATATATCATGAGTTAAATACATATAGGCTAACAGTCATTATTTTGACTTAATAATAGTTTTTGTAAAATCTGATTAATTTTTAATTTGTAACACACCTACATTTCTCAGGGGTAATCACATAATCTAGATAATCTGGAGATAATCTGTTGATGACTCTAACCCAGACTGCACTGTGTTATACTCTGTGCTCCTGTCCGTTCATGGAGCTATTTTTAACAATGCAATTAAGAGAATAGTCTTTACCACAAATAAATGGGCACAGCTCCACATCCCAATTTAACAAAAAATATTTATTCTGATAATAAATTAATGAAATAAAGGCTGAAAGTAGCCTGTCAGGAAAGCCAGATGACAGTAACATAACAGTATTGATGCCTTTTATTTACAACAGAGCACCTTGTCCCATTTTATGAGTTAAAAAATACCTATTTATGTATCTTTTTCATGTTTAATGGTTCTTCTACTTTTTGAGCCAGTGAAGAGAATGTTTGGCCATGGGATAAGAAATAGCTTCACTTTCCAAAAATTAACTTGTTTTAGTACATACAAACACATTGACCTAATTTCTTGGATAGGTTTTAGCCCCTAATAATATAATGAATGGCATTTATGTTCTAAAAGTAACTTTTTAGACAGTTTTTAGAGACATGGTAATGGATATGAAAATGAAAAGAAAGAGAAAAACTATTATTTGTTTAAAATTTTTAAAAAGGCATTATTCTATGACTAAAGAGATTGCAATTAAACAACTAATTTGTCTTTCTAACTACTCTGCTCTTTCCCTGCAAGTTAATATCTGTTTTCTCTCATCAAATCTGACAAGTTTATTCTTTAGTTTGTTTCTTGGGTCAGTAGTTCAACTAGTTTTTCAGTAAATCTGATACAATAAAAAGGGTGTTTTGATTTGCAAATGCCTAGATATATTTTGGAAAGAAATATAATAAAAATACCATAAAAATGGAGGACACAGTTTACCTGAATATTGGCATAATTTTGTGACATAAAATAGCATATAGTTCCAGTTATTACTTTGAGGTTATAAAATTGCAGTGCTGATAATATAATGAAGTGTTTGCTGAAATGCTAGAGGCTTTTAAGAGCAATTTTTTTCCCAATTGATATTTTTTCCCTGTTACTTTGCTTAAAAAGTTTACATTGGCTCTGTGCTAAAGGATTATTTGAGGTTTTGGAGCAATCAAAGATGAGCTGATGAGGTTTTGAATGAAACCAGAGTAAAAATTTTAAAGTTATGGACCATTCAACTGTGAAAAGTTCCATCTCAAAAGAAATGGTTGAGAATAAATTAGACAGACTGTGATTCAGGCGTACATAATTACATTGACTCAATAGAAAAAAATACATATATTGGCATTACTGTGAGAATGAGGCACCAGGGACTGACTAAGACTACAGGTATAGTTAATTTCCTAGAAAATGATTTCAGCTTCTTTTCCTTTTCTTCATACATATCTATTCCCTTTCTACCTCTTCCATGTGTACCCTATTTTCTCCCTGTCCTTTGGAACTTCAAGAGGCCAATTCTGAGGCAGTCTGTAGGCAGCAAAGTGCTGGGGTAACCATCCTCTGAAAGGGTTTCCAAACTATCCCAAAAAATCACAAATAAGAGTGCTGAAGAACACAAAAGAGTCTGATTTGTGAAAGAAAAGGAGGTACTGATTCAAGTCGTAGGTATTTGGGAGGCTGGCTTCTGATAATAAAGATCTCTATTTGCAATAACCAGAATAGCAAATCCAAATTTTATTTCCTTACAGCTGACACACCCAAGCTGACAGAATTATTTCTCTGGGAATGTCAACAATGACACATCAATGGTGTATCAGATTGCCAGCATTGTGAATTTTTACTTCCCCTTCATGTACACAGTTGCATTACGTAATATGCATAGAAGAAGAAGACTTTTACGTTTCAGCTTTCACTCCATTCTCAGCACCAAATTGCCTTAGTTAGATTCTGGTTAATAAATCACAGGACTTCTTTGGTTTTATGAGTCTTCTGTCTGACAGAGCAACTTGAGCATTTACAAGATGCATAACTTTTATCTCTTCCAATTAAGAAAGAAAGAATTGGCCTAACCCTGTCTCTAGCAGTTTAAATCATTAGTCAGACAAGTATGCCTCATGCTGGGTAAATGTGATTCTGATCCCAGAAATCGTTCTGACAGAGACTTGCTCTGCTCTTTTGAAGAGAGGTTGGTGTACGCAGTGAAGACAAAATTCATAAGGCTCTGGTCTGTTACACCCACTTTAATAACAAAATGCTACAAGAAGTGTATTCACTGTATTTCACTGTATTCACTGCTTTAAGATTTCACTGCTTAATGGACAAGGTTTTGTACAATAAAATGAGGGAGAACAGAAAACAGGTAAAATGAAAGGATCAATCATTTGAGATGCAATGTTGCCTTCAAAAACTTCTTGGAAACTCATTTTGTTCTAGAGACCATGCAAAAACTGTGCTCATAGCCAAGTGAAAGACTGCTTGCTCACTTGGTGCAAGAGCTACCACCCTTACCTACCTTCTTTTCTCGCTCTGTTAGTCTCTTTCCCACCAAAAATGTGTGGAAGAGTTGAAAAGCCAGTGAAAGATTGTAGCTGCTGCAGCAACAGGGGATCTGTTTCTACTTCCATTTTAGGATTTTGATCTTTGATG
Source organism: Entomyzon cyanotis (assembly GCA_024500445.1). Classification (NCBI taxonomy): domain Eukaryota; kingdom Metazoa; phylum Chordata; class Aves; order Passeriformes; family Meliphagidae; genus Entomyzon; species Entomyzon cyanotis. The sequence goes on along the minus strand of JAKEPQ010001021.1, from coordinate 26,890,581 downwards.
GTGATGAAAGGCATCTCAACTTCCACTCTGTCTTGACGAGTATGGAGGTGTATTATAAAACATGTTTGTTCAGACAATTCCATGGCCTGTCAAAAATCACATTTAATTTCACATTGGATCTGATGCCCCAGCCGTTGACTCCTTTGGCTACACTGAGCTGGAAGTTTATGTAAGAAAAAGGAACAAGTGAAAGCACTCACTACAGATGGCATTTTCAGCATTTCATTTTCAACATGGAAAATAAAATGCTATTTATTACCTCTTTGCTGTTGCAGGGAAATTAATTTTGATATGGTCATTCATGGCCAGTAACAAGTGACATGCTCAGAAGGACGAGATCTCCAGAAGCCACCAGGTAAAGAAGTGGAGAAATTTGCACCTTTCCAAGAATTTGTGCAGCAGCTGTGGTCAGAGGTAAGGCTGAAGGTCAGACAGCTACAAAGCTGATGTGCAGAACTCCATGGTGAAAGAAAAACAGCAGTGAAGTCAGGAAGACATAAGGAGATACCAAGGCTAATGAAATAGGAGAGAAAGAAAAAATCAGCAATACCGAAATGACACACAGTATGTGGGAGAAGAGCGTGCAGCTCATGGTCAGCATTTTCTTCTGCCAGGTCTGGGTTTTCAGATCTTATTCATCAGAGATAGTAGGCATAGCTAAGCTGTCAGTTGCTCAGTCAGATGTATTAATACGCAGTTAAATTTAAAATAATAAAATAATAAAAAAGGCAAAGCTGCTGTGCAAAATTGTTACAAGTAAACAAGTAAAATCTGACAAGTGAAAGCTGCGTAAAATGTGAAAAGTGTGTGTGAGTTTTTGAATTGGGACACTGAAGAAATCTTCCATCCCATAAAACTGCAAACCAAATCAAACTGGAAACACAGAGAAACAAACAAACAAAACCCCACAAAACCCTAAGCCATAGGAATAAAAAGGAGGGTAGAAAGTGTGTTCTATATAGTGGCTTGCCTGTGGTTTGCTGAGAGGCTTCTCTCGAGTAAACATGCTCCTGCCCTCTGAAATTACCAGCTGGAAAGTGGGAAACTCCATGATGCCACAGGAACTGACACAGGTGTTTCCTCTGCTGAGATGGAAAAGCTTACCTGTACTTTACTGTGAGAATGAGTTCTGACACACCCATGTTTGTCTTAGCCTGTTTTTTTCTAAGAAGGAATGGTCTGTGTGTACCTTAGAGTTAGACCTGCCACTACAGTTGCCATTTAGTATGTATGTTGGAATGTATATACTGCAAGATGTTTGTACTGTACTCTTTTCTTTTGTTCTCTTAAAATGAGTTATTTTTTAGTAACTTATTTTTACTCGATGCCTTGAAAAACATGTGTGCTTTTGGAATAATGCAAAACCCACTAATTCAAGCATCTCTTAAAAAAAGTATAAAATATCAAATACCAGCCCGAAGGAAGTGTCTATTCTTAGGTTTTAGGGTGAGTGTGTAACTCCTGAATGCACTTCAGTTTTGTCTGTTTAAGCCATTGCTTAAGTTGGCCATATTCTGCAGAATTTCTATGAATGTATCACATCTTTTGCTCTGCCTCATAATAGATTTCTCAGATTTTCCAAAGAGAGAAAGTGTAGTCATCTGTAAGCATCACAGTCTGGGAGTTCAGCACTTTCTGAAGTACAAATACATAATATCAAATGAATATTCACAACTACAGTCAAACCCATGGTACATCACTGTGGCATTAGTACCAAACAGGAGGAACTTCCCACTGGAAAGATGTTGCAAGTAGGCTTAGGCAGACTGTGCATCTATCCATTCATTTACTGTCGTGTATGTCATGCAGAACTGACACAACAACTTGTTAACAGGCTTAATGTCACTGCAACATGTCACTACAACCATAGCTACAGAAGGACATATGTACACCAGATTATAGGAAATACAGAAGGTAGACATGTTAGGAACAAAATTCTTGGCCGATACAGTTTATCCTAAACTCGCATGTTTAAGTATCAAATAATATTTATAAAGTATCAAATAATAATTTTATTTACTTCTTCTAGCTCTTTTATGTCTTTAAATACCAAACACTTTTACAAAGATTTCTTTTATTGCTGCTGAAGAGAAACTGACAAAGAGATAGATTTAGGTTGCACTCTTCAAAGTAGCACAAATCAGTGTCAGCACAGACAGAAACAGAAGGTTTGTACTACTCAAGTGGGTAAAAGTGAGGGTACAAAAGCCTTGCCAGTCTCTCTCAACTCTCAGCAAAGCCACAGCTTAATAATGTTGGAGAAGAGATTCACTTAGTATTTTTGAATATTTCTTCCTGTACTTTCAAACTCTAGCTATGAATTAATTAAGTAAAACAGAATAGTAAAATGCTGTTAAGATAGCACGACAAAAAGAAAAGCATTTAATTTCTTTGCAGTTGGTTTCTGTGACAGGGTGAGTGATACCAAATTTATGTTTCTGTAAAATGTGAAAAGAATACTTCACATGTTAAACCCATCAGTGCCAAATGTCACAGTCCTGTGACATATTGTCCTGGTTTTGGCCAGGACATAGTTAATTTTTCTGCATTAGCAGTGAGAGGGTGGAGCCTGGAGCCGTGTGGGCATGTCTAGGTTGTTATTCCATAACATGAACACACCTCTGGGGTGGAACTGAGGGACTTTCACTTCCAAGATGGAGGGGTGTGTTGCTTGCAATTGGAAAGAAAAGCATGGGTGTGGAGGATTTGTCCACTATTTTGTGCATTGTCTCGGGGTTGTGCCACACTGGGCCAGGATGAGCATATTTTGCATGTAAATCACCCTCTCTTTGTATAATTTTTTGTTAATATTGTTGCTGTTCCAGTTAATTTTCTTATCTCATTTTTGTTTCAGTAAATTGTTGTTATCTAAATCCTTGATCTCTGCCTTTTGTCTGTCTCACTGCAGGGTGGGGAGATGGGGAAGGGTAGTGACAGATGTATTGAACTTTTGGGAATCAGGCTGCTGCTGCAGTCCAACATGAAGGGGTGTAACAATGAGCACTTAGTAGCCTGTTCTGCCACCAATTGCCTGGTTCTGATCGTGTCTTATAGCCACAAGTCAAAGGGACTCAATGGGATGCATCGGGGGTCCTTGTGGAAACTGGCTGATGTTGTTGCCAAGCCACTCTTCATTGTATTCGAAAAGTCATGGTGGTCAGATGAAGTCGCTGATGACTGGAACAAAGGAAAGAGCTTTCCCATATATGTAAAGGGAGGAAAGGAAGATCCAAGGAACTATAGACCGGTGAGCCTCTCCTCTGTGCCTGGGAAGGTCACGGATCAGATCCTCCAACAAGACACGTAAAGGCACATAAAAGGATGGGGTGATCTCAGGCAGCCAGCATGATTTCACTTGGCCAATCTGGTGGTCTTCTACTAGGTCAAATGGCTGCAACATCTGACAAGGGAAGACTGACCAATGTTATCTACCTATGCCTCTGTCAGGCCTTTGATGCAGTCCTATAGGACATCCTTATCTCCAAATTGGAGTCATGGATTCGATGGATGTACTATTCCATGAATAAGAAATTTGCTGGATGGACACAGCGAGAGTGTTGTGGTCAATGGCTCTGTGTCCAGGTGGAGGCTGGTGAGGAGTGGTGTTTCTCAAGGCTCTGTCTGGGTGTCACCGAAGCTGCGGGGAAAACAAAAACCCTCCAACAACATTTGTAGTGTTAGAGTCAAGGCATTACTTTATTTTCTGGCCAGAATGTTGTGGCCAGGATGTGCTACAGAAATCATCTCATCCCCACGCAGCCTCGGTGTGCGAGAGAATCATTCCAAGACACATAACTTCTACAAGACTTTTCAGATATTTTATGTGGTCAAAACTCTTAGAAATGTATTGGGTTGGTGTTCATTGGTCCCAAGTTGCGTAGTTCTTAGTATTTGGCTTTTTATTGGATCTGGATTTCTTCCCCTCCAGTGCTAATTAGGTCTTCTTTCTTATCTGTCTTTTCCCAGACCAGGTGCCTCCAACCTGCCAGGGATGAGGTTTGGAGCTGATGTTCTGTTAATGGCCGCTGATGGCCCTTTATGTTTTGGGCTACTCCCAGTCTGTTGATATCTTGAGTTCATCAAACATCACCTGGTGGAACAATGCCCTGGAAAGAAACTTAAAATTCCCTTCCTCTAGGGCAAAGGCAAACAAACTTGAATAAAGTCATATAAAAATTTTTAAACTGGTATATTTTCTGACGTGGGGACTGGTGGACTTCAATATCTTTATCAATGACATCAACAGTGACATCGAGTGTACCCTCAGCAGGTTTATAGATGACACAAAGCTGACACATCAGAAAGACAGGACAAGGACCTGGACAAGCTTGAGAAGTGGGCCCATGGGAATCTCATGAAATTGAACAAGTCCAAGTGCAAAGTGCTGCCCCAGGTCAGGGCAGTTCCAGATTTGAGTACAGACTGGGAGAAGAACTCATTGGGAGCAGCCCTGCAGAGAAGGATCCAGGCATTCTCCTGGATGGAAAGCTGGACATGAGCCAGCAGTGTGTGCTCACAGACCAAAAAGCCAGTCGTGCCCTGGGCTGCATCATAAGGGGGTGACCAGCAGGGTGAAGGAGGGATACTCCTCCTCTACTCTTCCCTCATGAGACCCTACTGGGAGTGCTGTGTCTGGTCTGGGGTCCTCAGCAGAAGAAAGACATGGACCTTTTGGAGTGGGTCCAGAAGATGGTGAGAATGGTGACCCAAAGGATGGAACATACCTACTACAAAGACAGGTTGAGAAAATCTGGGTTGTTCAGCTGGAGAAGAGAAGGCTTTGGGGACACCTCAACTGTAGCCTTTCAGTACGTTAAGGAGACTTATAAAAATAAGAGAGAGGGACTTTTTATACAGGCAGATAGTGACAGGGCAAGGGGTGATGATTTGAAACTGAAGTCTGGCATGTTTAGATTAGATGGTAGGAAGAATGTCTTTACTCAGAGGGTGATGAAACACTGGAACAGGCTGTCCAGAGAAGCTGTGGATGCTCCTTCCCTGGAAGTGTTCAAGGCCAGGTTAGATGGGACTTTGAGCAACATGATCTAGTAAATGGCATCCCTGCCCATGGCAAGGGGGATGGAACTAGACCCTTAATATCCCTTTTAACCCAAACCATTCTATGGTTCTATTCTGGATGATCCTGGCCTTCTCCTGCCTGCCTTTTATTGTTTTCACAAAGAGTAGTTTTGAAAGTAGAATTTCAGTACCCTAAACTTTCAGAACTCTGTTTTCCTCCTTCTTTTTTTTCCCCCTCCCTTTCTGCAGGTGAAAAGGTGTTGTAACAAACTTGTCTGTCTGTAGAATTTACTGTATTCTTTTTTACCAAAATGAACTTTTGGCTATTCTCTTCGCTCTGGCTTTTAAACAAATAAAATGCTTTGTTCTGTGTTTAGATGACTAAAATAATGTTTCAGTTACTTATTAATAATAGACACAGCAAGTCAGCCCAACAAGCTTCCTTTTAACAAGAAAAGCTTTCTCATTCTAAATGAATAATGCATATTGGAGAAATAACACCACTCCTGCATTTTATGTGTAGGCAGATAACGTCCTGTCTTTCAGCAAATGCATTAGGCAAAGGAGAACACTTTGGGGAAACAGCCATCTCCCAGAATAGAACATTGTGTTCTTGCTGTAGCAGAAATTAAGTTACAGTGTTATCAACTTTATGGTTTAAAACTTTGGGTGGCTTGTCTTTGCAGCTATAAGCAGAGCTGTGCAGCAGGAGGAGTTACATATTAATGGTCCTCCTTTCAGTTAACAGAAGCAGCTGGCTCCAAAGGAGCTTTCACACCAGCCCCAGCAGGTGGAAAGCAGGGTGATGCTTGATACTGTTGAAACAATGAAATGAAGTTGCAGGGAGGTGCAGAATGTATTGCGAATTTATGCTCATGCCAGCATTTGGTTTATTTACTGACAGTAATTTTCCCAGCAGGTCCTTAGAAACTGTGGTAATGTTCTCTGGAAAGAGACAAGTTATGCCCCCTTTCACTGGAGTGATTTTCTTTGATTTGCAGGCTTTGAATGGACAGAGGTTCTCAGACTCTTTAAGGGGTTAGATGAGGGAGTCCCCACTGCCTCAGCCAGCTCAGCATACCCTATTTCCCAGAAAAACCTTCTTAGACTGGCATTAAAACAATGGATTTTATGTGTATTGATAAAGAGATAACAGAAAAAAACCCATCCGTAAGCCTCACACTACAAGGTCTAAGGCAGGGAGTTTTATGACAAGAATTCCTTTATATATTCACAGGATATATATGTTTTTATGCAACATATATAAATGTGGCATTTGTGCTGCATAGAACACATAAATTTTTAGACTGTACTATTCTGAAATACATAGAATTCAAATACTGTTATTGCTTATGTTTTTTTAATTATTTCTGTATTTAAAAAACCCCTACAAACAGCAGCAACAACAACAAAACCAAACAAACAACAAACCAAACCAAACCCAATTGTTTGTGTCTGAACTATTTAGGAAATAAATGCAGGAAGTTTAGAATGTTCTGACACTCCCTTAGAAAATGTCACCATTTTTCTTTTCACTTTCTTCGTCTTAAACAAGTGGGTGGTGAAGACAGCTGATTACTGTGTCTGTGAGATCACAAATAAACTGGGTCTCTGAAAAAGGGCTAAATAGAAAGAAGGCAAGAAGGCAGTACGAAGAGAGACAGAAAATCAGAAAACTAGAGAAGTAAATAAGCTGATGCTAAAATGCCATATTTGACAACTCTGTATTGAGTGTGGGGAAGATTGAATGTGACACAAGATGAGGCTGAATAGAAGATTAAATGTTTGAATGTAGTTTGAAAAATACCTCAACACATTAGAAAGTTAATCCAAAGCTAAGTTTTACCTGTGGGGTGGTATAATATATATGTGATATATGTGGCATAAACAAAACAGAGATAATTTAGTAATTTAGAACAATTTTCCCACAGGAATATAATGAGAAGTGTACCTATGCAGAAAACAGCAGGTGTTATTAATGCACCCTAGAAATCTGCATCATGGGTTGTGGCTCAGTCATGTCCTGTGAGTTTTGCTTACATGCTTGCAAAGGTGCAGTGTCCCTTCCTCCTCGGGTACAGCGCTCCTGTCTGCAACCATTTTCTCAGTTGCCTTGGCCTGTACCACGGTATTCTAGTGACTTACTGGAATTGCGTTGGACTCTTGAACTGGACTGCAGCATTGCCTAGTGATGTTTTCTTGGCTCACTGCCCAGACTGAAGATTTATTAAATATTTTATGAGTATTTAAAGGAGACTATTTAAAAGAAAAACCACCCTAGAAGCTCTGACTATGATTTATGGCTTTTGAAACTCAAGAGTCAGAATGAGGGAGAGATTGAGAACATATCAAGGATGATTCTTCCTTCTTATTTCTCACTTCATCTAGCAACCACTGTTGCCACAATCTGATTATTTTCTCTGTGTCACTGATGAATATGATTTTCATCCTGACTCTGGGCACAGTAAGGCATCTGACCAGCACATAAAAACTTCCTGATTATCATGCTTATTCCTGAAACACATAGAGAGAAAAGATAGTGCAGCTGCTAGTCTTGTTGATTTGTATTGCTGCAGTGCTTGTAGTCTCAATCAAAGCATTTTTGTTTCTTCACAGTTAGCCAGTACAAACTGAACATGAAAACCACTGTGCACTGGTCTTTGTGCCCCAGTTTTACAGAATTTCTCCAACTGAATTCACTTGGTTATGATTTATTTCAGGGCAGAATCCATGAGGTTCAAAACAGAAATATAAAATGTCCATATATAAGCTATTAATGTATACAAGAAGAACCATGGTAGGGCCCCAGTATTTTGAATGGGTTAAAATTTTTTAGTATTGTAAATGTCTTCAGCAAAAAGAAGAATGATACAAGAATGTAAGAGCATGCCTTCATACCAAGTCTCATCAGAAATTTTGCATTGTTGTACTTCAAGCCTCCCTGCTAAAACTAGAAACTAATTTGAGTCCGTTAGTGTAAGTGCTTCAGTTTTCTAACTTTTATTTTGCTTATTAAGTGTTTTGTTAATGCCACTTTTAAAATATGATTCCCTGCAGTTAAGTCAACAAGAGGTCAGTTTATAGCATATTTTATGTGGAATTATTTGATCTAAAAATATGTAATACAGGTTTATTTTACACAAAGAAATTAAGTTTTGTGAAATAAATCCTATGCTAAAGGGCTATTTGGAAGCACTAAGAAAGTTCTGTCTCTCTATTTACAGTTCAGCAACAAAACAGCAGCCCTTCTTATCACAGCTCACATATTTTCCTTTTGCGGTTGCTCTTACAAACCATGAAATTTACAGTGGGAGTACTTTATGTGGAGATGTGGAGAACTGTCTAGAAGACAATTTTTGAGAGCAGAGAAACATAATGAAACACCTTCTAATAGCAGAATATGTGATCAATTTCTGTAGAAGCAGACCAATAATATAATTATAACTTGAAATCTTGATTTGAAATCTTCCATATGATAGATGGTAGCTACACATAAAAATTATGTATAGTACTGTACCAGCAATCATTAAGAGAAAAACCTTAAAGGATTGAGAGAAAGCCAGTCTGAGAACTGAGACTTATTTTGCATTCTGGGCAGAAGGACAAATTTCACAGTATGTCTGTCAAAACTGGTAAAAGAAGCAGCTGAATAAAGTAACTCACAAAACATACGTGGTAACACTCTCTCAAGATGAAATTTTTGAACACCCTTGGGCAATATTCTTCTACAAAATTCTTGTCTTGTGATGAACTGAGTTCTTAGATACTCAAGGTGTTAATGGAGAATTTTCTGTATCACTGCATTCATTTTGAATTCTTTTATATCCACACAGTCAAGTCATGTTGAAACTGGCTACAAAATGCTCACATAATTTCAACAGGAGAAAACCCTAAAGCTGCAAAATACCACTGACAGCAAAGCCCCAGACTGTACTGATATTAGTCATCTTCAGTAGTAGTTACTCCTGGAGTAGACCCTTGAAAACATTAGAAGCATTTTAGAAAACAATTGCTACTTAGTCTGAGTAATACGTGAGTAAAAGGAATGAGCAGCTTGTCTAGTCAATGCCAAACCTTTTAACAAGGGCACAACAGTGCAATAGTTGTAGATACATGGCTTTTTTGGCAACTGTTCAACAGCTCCAGCACTGTAATCAGCTTGCACCCTTGGCATTAACAGTGGCCTATGCTGCACTGATCCCCAAGCCTTGCCAACAGTAGCAAATCACGAGAACATGCAACCTAGTAGAGCTCTGAGGTTGGAAATGCCCCACATTTCATTCAGAGGTGAAAGATACAGCTGTGACCAATTCTTCATTATAATCCTTGCCTCAATAGGTCGCTTGTGCTCACTGAAAGATTCCTGTATCAGACAAAGTGCTATAGAGGAGCAACCTTCTCTTAGTTGTATATTAAAATTTAATAGAAAGTCATCTGTAACCAGGACTAACTTGAAGCAGACTGTGCTCATCATATTTCACCTACAGGCTCCTGTAGTGGTATGTTGATCCAGAAGTCAGAGACTATGGAATGCCTATCAAAGCAGCTGGCTTTCTGCACACTTGGAAGAGTGGCTTGAAAAGCCAGTTGCTCATAATGGTGTAAGAGATGAGTAATTTATCTGGTAATGCACTGGCAATGAAGAATCATTACAACTAGCAGTAAATTACTTAAAACAGCAAATTGTCTCAGTTTAATTTTATCACTAGCATAGACAACAGCCATGTTCCCTTTTTGTAAGTATAAGGAACTTTGGCCTGTCTGAATTTGTCTTAATATCTTGCTCACCCAACCTGCATTTAATTCCCTGTGCCACATGTTTCCCAATGCCTAGTTGTACATTTAGGATCTGTGAACTTCTAAAGCAAATAGAATATTCACTGCATGGCTTAGACCTGGAAATTTATGCATCAATTAGACTAACTCTTGGCCTGATCTTATGGGGCAGCGGATGACATCTGTTCATGGCACTTGCAACTCATGGAATCTACTGTATCATCTAGGTGAGCTTCTCAAAGAAAGCTTGTGGTGTTGTAGACCAGAAATACAGAAATAGTACCTTCTTTTATACTTGAACCCTGTGTGCTCAAGTCACCCATGCAGTCCAACTTTCATGCAGGATAACCCCTGCAGAATGAAATCAACTGGAGTGATATCTTGGCGGGAAGCAATGCTCCATAGCAAGTGTAGAAATATAGAAAAATGCCTTGCCTTTGGGCAGTGGCACATGACGAGTGTTCTGGCTGGAGGCCAGACTCCTGGCTAGATACCAGTTTACACAACTTCCCAGGGGCTCTGCAGACAGAAGCACCACTCAGCCTTGCCATGGTCTTAACAAGCAGACAGACTTGCGCCCTGCATTACTTGAAATTGTGAATGGAGCAATGTACCTTGCTAGGTAGCACAGAGATGGTATGTGCAATTGTTTGCATGTGGCAAGTTACGATATTTTTCTTATGTCTGTAGCCAGGTAAGGTGCTACTGGCAAAGAAGAAGAAGAAGAAGAAGAAGGAATAGTGTGTTAAGCTGTTAGTGATGATAATTTTTGGGTTTGCCTAGGAATAGTAGAGAGGTGATGTGAAAAAGTCCCGTGTTGGAGACAACATGTGAGACAATTTCCTCCATTATTCCTTCTGCTTTCTGAAAATGTAGCCATTGTCTCTGTGAAAATGCATACCTTTTTGAGGAAGTCTGTCATTCTTAGCTTTCCAAGAACTCACCCAAATCACAAAACTATAAACTGAAGCTGTCTTCAACATTTTGTGAAATATGCTTTTTTCTCAGAGAGAAAACCCATGCAAAGAGATTATGCAACTTGAACACTGATCTGCAAAAACTGCATAAACCCTGATTTGCAAATAACATGTTAAACCTGATTAATTTAGTGACTGCACAGCTATAGATACCTTCACTGAAGATTATTTTTCAAACTATCATGGCTTCAAACCCTTGTGAAAGGTTATGGTATGTTTCCAACACATCTAAAAAACAAGACAAATAGTTTGTCAAGTTACCAAATTAGATATCTGGATTTTGCCTTTAAACAGTGTGCTATTTAAAATGCTAAACATCTCTTTTACAGTACTTTTCACCAACTACTCAAGCCCTTGAAGATGCTACCTGAGGATGATTGAGTTTACCACCATTATCTCAAGTGAGACTCTGAGATCCAGGAAGATGAGGAAGATCCAGGCACAGAAGAATTCTTACTGTCTTATTTTTTCCTCATTCCATCCGTTAAATTTATTTTGCTCCTTTTTATTGAGTCTGCTATTTAATCACATTGCCTTGTTTAGCTCTCCAAATGTCCTGTTAAGGGGCAACAAGCACTTTAAAACAAAATGCTTCTCCATTATTAATTCAGAAAATGAAATTCACAAGGCCCAGAAATATGTGCGGGTTTTCAGCTTTATCTTTATCACCCCATTTACTAAGATCAATAGGAGAAATAACATTGATATAGAAGCTGCATTTCATTAAAATTTTAACCTGGTATGATGACGTCCATTTTGTTCCCATTGTTGCTCTAAGTGATACGTTTCTCTGTAAAATTCTCTAGTTGCTTCTACTGAACATTTTGCAACACATAATAGGTAACAATAACATAACATAACATCCAACACAGATGTTGGATGAAATAACTTGTTCTACAGTCCCACCAAAATACACCACCTGAGGAATGAGCTTGGCCAGCTGGTTCAATCTTTGCTGCCACTTGCCATATAGAGGCCCAAATTTCATTTGATAAATCAAAGCATCAGAAATCATCCCATTTTGGAAGGGACCTTAGAAGTTCTTGTGGCTGAAAATTTCACAGTACCTAAGCAGTCTTGCAAGGACCCAAAATTTCACATAAGGTTAAATTCAGGTAATACACTGCAGCTCATCTGCAAAACATCCAGGAGAGTGTCACATTCAGCTCTTGAAAATGTACTTGCATTTATGAAAATAGTAAAATGGGTTTATCTATTATTGTTATGAAATCAAGGCCAAAAAAATATAACTAGTTAGGGATTGCACAGAGTAGCATTCTGCAGCTATGCAGCAAGCTCTGTCAAGAGCTTGGGACTTACATTATTATTAAAATAGAAAAGAAAGAGGAAAATACAATGACTTTATGAACACCTTGTAACAGGTCCATAAATGAGAAGCCTGTTCTTCCAATTTGTCTTCTGTGACTTCATGTGCCATATGATCTCATCAATACAAGCAGATGAATTTGACATCTTGTCACATGTAAATTCTTCTACATCTATTTTATATGTGTGTGTCTGTGTGTGCATGTGGAGGTATGCAGACAGAAACCTACGTATTTCCATACAAATGTTTTTTAAGCTTTTTTGTTTAAATGAGATATTTTGCCCAAAGTGTTGACTTTCATGAGAAACAGAAATATATTGACTATCTCCTGTCAAGATAAATTGTGGGGGTTTTTTATCCTTTCTATTTCCTGTTTATCTACTGCTTTAGTAACTTCATTTGTCTTGTCTGCAAAATAGTAAAGAAAAAAGCAGTCTAAACAACAGCACTTCAAGGGCAAGCTTGGTGCCACCACACAGCTGCATGATTTTTGTCTAACCTTGATCTCTGTTTTTCCCAGCTATGTTACACAGGCTCAAACGACTATACTGCAGTTATTTACAAAGGCAGAGGTTACATTACTGCCCTTGCCAAGATGCACAGTCATTTGGATATGTAAACTACTCTCTTCGTAGTTTTGAAAATGGCAAGGAAATTAGTTATCTATTTGCATGTTTGGACAATATATACCTTAAAACTCCAATTATAAGATATCAAGACATAATTTCTTTAATACATAAAATGCAATATATAGTTTAACAATTCATATATACAGTTAATTACATTAGGAGTGCAATGCCTAGTGTTTTAAAAGCTGTAATTGGGGCAATCAGTATAGAAACTTCACATCTGTCCTGATGCAAGACTTTATGCAATCCTCAGTTCTGGGTGTTCAAGCCATCACTGGAGATCTGCTCGGTGTGTGATGACAAGGAAACTATTTTCAACATTTTGTAAGGGTGATACTCTTGATCCCCTCCCATCTGCTCTCTCTCATCTCAGCTTCTCACCCTGCCCCTGATCTTTCACCTGAGCTCAAGAAAAGGTGAATTTGTGCATACCTGCTTTGAAGGGCCCACATAGATACAAAGGAGCTGAAAGTGCAGACTCCCTCAGCTATGGAGCATATTTGTTCAACTGTCACCGGATCTGCGGGAAAAACAAAACCAAAAACCCTCCGACAACATCTTTAGTGTTAGAGAGTCAAGGCATTACTTTATTATCTGGCCAGGATGTTGTTCTGGCCAGGATGCACCACAGAAATCATCTCATCCACACACAGCCCAGGTGTGCAGAGAAAATCATTCTATGATACATAGCTTTTACTCGATTTTTCAGATATTTGATACAGTAAAAATACATAGAAAAGTATTGGTCAATGTTCATTGGTTTAAAGTCGAGCAAACCCCCAGTATTCAGTTTCTCATTGGATCCGAATCTCCTCGCCTCTGATGCTAATTAGATTTTTCATTCTTCAGTTTTTCTTACCATTCTTTTCCAGATCAGATGCCTTCATCCCTGCTGGAGGTGGCATCTGGGGTAGATGTGTGTGATAGCCACTGATATCCTGTGGGTGTTCTGTTAATGGCCGTTATCTTTGGGTTACTCCCAGTCTGTTGATATGCTCAGTCCATCAGACCTCATCTGGTAGAACAATGCCCTGGAAAGAAACCTAAAATTCCTTTTCCGGGGTGAAGACAAACAAAACCTTTGACTAAAGTTATACAAAATTTTTACACTGGCATATTTTCCAACACAACCATTCAATATAAAGCTCTATTAAGTATTTAGGCATTTACTTAATTTACAATTACTATATCATCAAGAACTCTTTAACGTTGTTTTTTGTATTAGGACATCCCCAAGGTGAGAACAAAGGCCTGCATTTTTAGAGATCTTACTCTGCTCTAAATAAATTTGACAACTTCTTTCCTTTTCCAAAGAGATGTTTGGAAGCAGTGTTCCTGCAGATGTGGTCCACCACAACAATCTGCAGAAAAATCTCAGCTTCTTCTGCCCTGAGCAGTGTAACCCTGGCCCTGCACCAGATACTTGCCATCTGGAGTACCACAAGTGGTGATGCAGGTTTGTTTGGCTCAATACCACTGATGGCATCACCTACTGGCCTGTGAGAGAGCTGGCCCAGGTCTGCCGAAATCTGTGGGAGGGGATGCCAAACCACCTCTCAGCAGGCTTATGCTCAGGGAGCCCTGATTGCTTGCTCAAGCACATGCACATTCATGTGTGCACATACTCAGGTATACACATGGAGCATTTTTCTCGGGAATTCTTTCTGTTGCTGTGGCTCTCCACTGAAGGAAACTCACTGACTTTGAACTATTAGTGTTTGGATAGAAGTGCTGGCAGTAAAGTAGCCAACACCTACCACCATTGCCTGCAGAATTTTATGTGTATTTGGTGAATTGAAGCCATATACAAAGCAAGCTTCTGTTTTGTTTCAATATGATTTTAAATATCGAGAACCTTTTATGTGATTGATTACCCTAAAGTCCAGCTTCCCAGCATAAAACATAGCAATGACCATGAAACTCTGCAGTACCCTATGCTGCTGAACAACACTGTTTTGCATTTCTTTGCCTTCTATTTGAAGACAAGAACCCCTACAGCAATTTTTTTTTCATTTTGGTGATGGAAATTACATAGTGATTCAGTCTAGTATCTCTTCTGATGTCAAACTACTGGCATGCAGGAGCTCTGAGAAAAATTAGGTTTGACACCTCACCATATTCTGAAGCTGACAAAAAGTAAAAAACCAGTGAGTCTTTTTGAAGCAATAGCAAATGATCATAAGAAATTAAAATGGACATGAGCACTCAAACTTCAGGTGTAAAAGCTGAGTTTGGACATCACATCCTTGTAAAAACACGCTCCAAAGGCCATACTCCAGCCCCTCAAATATTGGAAATTTGTACTGAAATAGACTTGTACTGAAACTCCTGCTATTTAGATTTAGCAAGTGTGACTTATGCCACTTGGTTTATGACTTATTTACTTATCGCTGATGGCTTCTGCGTTTGAAGTGTCTGAGACTGCTGTTTTCTGTATCTGAGAAGTCTGTTCTGCAGAGACAAGTAGACCTTTTAGAGGGGGCTTTTACAATCTGCAGCAGAAGATAGGCATGGTGTTGGTCCTATTTCTAATACAACTGAAAATGTTGCATGTGGAAGTTGCATACTTTAGAGGAATGTTGATACTCTGAGCGGTGATCTAGATGCAAGTGTACATGAATTCAGCAAAAGTGGATTTAGATACTGGTATTGCATCTTGTGATTAAAAGGGAAGTTGCTGTTTCTCGTGCTGTTATTCTCTTTTCAGATTTAGAAAATATTAGCAGGAAACGTTAATCAGCTTAGCCATCTGAGAATTTGACATCAAAATTGTGTTTTTCAGAAAAATGTGAGCAATCTTTCAGACACTTTTTTTCATTAAAAAATAATTTTTTTTCTGATTCACATTAAAATTCCACTTCACTACAAAGGGATTATTTTCTGGTCATCCATAGTGTTATTTTATCCAATGTGTTATTTTATTTAAATTTTGTTTTAAAACAGCTGTATCTAAAGTAACTGGTCTGTAACTGGGAATGACACTAGAAAGGGACATTAAAACCTCAAATAAAAATCCAGAAAAACAATTATAATGACACTTAAAAACCACTAGCTTAAAAAAAAAAAAAAGGACAACATATGAAGAGGGAAAACTGATAAATTCTACTAAATCGTTATCAGGAGTTACAGTGATGGCTTACAGAGGTTTCTTTCCTAAGTCTGAGAAATATATGTCAAGTTTTGTTGCTATTGTTGCAAAGCACTATCGAATTCCAGGATGATAATAGCTGAAAAATTTGGTTTTGAAAAGCTTTTATAGACAGAGAGTTTGGGAGCACAACCACTTTTGTGGTCCAGAAGATCACTTTGATAGCTGTAAAAGCTGAAAATTTAGAAAGAGACTCGGCATTTAGACATCATATTACATACTTTTTAGTAGGAAGCTGTCGCTGTTGAACCACTAGCAGAGAGAGAGAGACTGAGGCTCAAATGTGCCAAAATTTATTAATTGTCCCAAATTTGTTAATTAATTCCAACTTATATAGACTTTCAATGATCACTCGGATTGGGCCAATTCAAAACCTCCCCCCAGGCTGATTGGCCAGGCTCAAATCATCCATATCTCGAGACACTGTTTTAATAACATCCAAACTTTATCTTTGTTTATCAAACACAGAAAGAAGAGAGAAGATTTTCTCATGGGAAAGGTCTGTGCTCGCCAGAGGAAACAGTTCAAATTTTTGCCTTGTAGATCTCTAATCAAGGATGACCTGAACTGAGGGTGAAACAGGTCTGAAAATACATAGCAATTAAATACAGTGATTAAAGGGTTAAAGCCAGCACTATCTGTCAACTGTAATGCAACTATCAGTCAAATGAGATAATATTAATAAAATATTTTTCCTTTATATATTATAACTTCTTCCTACACAACCTCTTTAAAAGAAACTTTCTGATATGAAGCACTTGGCATTGCCAGTTGGTTCCTGTGTTTTGTCAGTAATGTATCTACCTGAGGGCTACGCTGTCTGTCTAGCTGACTGTTCACTATTTCATGTCTGTGACTTGCTAACATCATATTTTCCCATCTCAGGTCTGTGGGACTAGAAGCAAATATGCTGGTGACTTCAGTGAAACTTCTACTCTAAATAAAGTCTATTGGGGATACACAAGTGAGTGAACAGGTTGCCCAGGAAGGTTGTGGATTCTCTATGTTTGAATAAACAAAAACCCAAACTCCGCATGGCCCCAGCAGGCTCCTCTTGGTGACCCTGCTTTGAGCAGGAGGCCCCTTCCAATCTAAGCCATTTTGTGACTCAGCAGAGATCCTTTGGCTTTCACAGCTCTGAAGGGAATTGAGTGCCTTTGGAAATAAATGCCAGAATCTTGGTTGTCTCTCACTGAGCTGAATAAATCTGCAAAGGCACTGTCAGCCTGAGAGCATAGCTCTTATGTAATGGGAGTTTTCAAAATTGCTGAGTGTACAGTTGTGGACAACAGATCAGGAAGCTGTTTGATATTTTGTCAGATCCTTTCCATGTCAATGACTTGTCTTAACTTTCTTGGTCCTACATTTCTTATCAGGAACTTAAGAAGATGGCATTTTTCTTCTGTGATTATGATTGCATAGATATATATGTATATCTATCTATCTATCTATATCTATATCTATGTCTATATCTATATCATCTATATCTATATCTATATCTATATCTATATCTAACACTGTGTAAATGCATATGCAACTATAAATCACATTGCCTACATTTGGTGAAATGCAATGGACCTTAATAGGTGGCTCCTGTGGTGCTATAAAACAAGCAGTTATTTTGAAATGAAAAATTCAAGTGGCAGTTTCTTTAAGGAATATATTAAAAAAGTACACCAAGATGCTTAGGTTGTGTTTGTGGTGACTGCTTAGTTAAATGGTTTCATCTGAGTTAACATTTAAGTACCCTGGTTCCTGAGTACATGGCTCCATAGCAGACTTGTCTCCTCTGGTCTTAAATACAATGATGTAATAAAGTCTTTCCATCAGTTACATTATAATGATTTGACTAAAATATTTTTTGCTTTCTTTTCTAAAATAGTGAATGCTATTTATATATATATTTTATATATACATACATATATATATATAGATATATATATACCAGCTGATTTGAAATCAACAGAATTTTGCCCATTGAATCAGAGACTGCACTGCATGGTCAAGAAGACAAAAATAATTAAAAGCCCTTCTTAGTAATGTAAAGTGAACACTTAGGTCTTGAACAGCTACTGTGAATCCTCCTGCAGAACAACTCTTGCATATCATAGTCTCAGAGTTCTCTGTAATTGCAAGACATAGGCACTTCACCAGTGCTTCTTCACCTTCTGCTTCTAGTTTAAGGAATTGTCAGGAAATCAATGAATAAAAGTATCGTTTTTGTGTAAAATGAAATTCTGATGAAAGTTGTCTTTGTATCAGCAGCAAATTTTTTTAATTTATGAAAACGGTGAAATGAGAGCAGAAAAATCTGTCTTACTCCTAACACAATAAACAACCCAGTAAATACTTGAAAACAATAGGCTATCCTCAAACTGTACTTGTCAGATCTTAACAACCCTAGGAAAAGTGCAGATGGTGTTGAAAGGTATCCTGTGGAAGGAGCCTTATCTGCTGCCTATCCCAGGCTGTAGTGACTCCTCATCTGCAAGTGAATATATTTCAAGCTCTGCCAAGATTTTGCAGCAAATTAGAATGGAATAACTGAATATATTTGTCAGTACCAGAACACTCAAGCACTTGGATGATCTCTATGTTGTGTGAATATTCTAACTGATATGTGGAATTTGGCTGCAGTTACACGGCGTGGTTTAAGAGTTGTTTTCTGGATTTAGTCCAGTTATAGGCAAGGCTGCTGCTGCTGCTGTAAATCTTGGAGTGTTATGAAAGAATCTCTGCTAGGCTGACTACACCAGTAGGGGAAAATGAAGAGCTTTAATTATGAAAGCTCTTCTCCAGCTAAAGAGCAGAAGCAATGCTATGAGCAGCTGGAGCAACCCTGATAAATCTGCTACTGAGTTGTCTCCATATTCCCAATAACCCCATGCCCTCCAGCCACCCCGTTCTCCTGTCTTGCTAATGCTCATAAAGATAATAATACTCCCAAATTCGCAGTATTTAGACAGTGTAAGTGCATGAAATGTGAAGGCCAGTGGGAGTTTTGTCATTGCTATCCACCAGTACCCCAGTGGTGATGATGTCTAGCTCACCTTGGGATGAATCTGGCACAGAAGCAGATGCACAGCCTAGTGCCCAATGACTCATGTCTGAGAGCCTCACCAGCACAACAGCTCAGACAACAGATCCTAATATGAATGACACAATAACGTGGCTCTCTGCAGAACAAAAGTTGGCAGATGGGAACATAACTATGCCACCTGCTTCAAGGCCAGAGCTCTTTGAAAGCGGCCCACAGGTGGCTGGGATTCTAAGTTCCCCACCTCATTTTGTGGGTCATCCACTGGCAATGCTTTCAGATCAACAGTACACCGTTGTGCAGAACCCTGCTCCTCTCCTCTTGGTCACCCTCAGCATGCAAATGCGCAGCACAGCTCCTGTGTTGGCTTGCACAACTATAAGCCTCAGTCTGGTGCCTTCCTCGTGCAGGAAAACAGTCTAGCATGAGTGTGGTTGAGCAGCTTCTGTGCTCTGGCTCCTCCTGTGATCACATTTATGCTTCGCCAGGAAGCTTCACCTTTATGTGGGTTCTCTCATTCTGCCAAAGGGAAATCACTGTGTCTTCTCAGGACCAGCAAGTTTTCTGGACAAGCTCTCTGTATGAAACACAAGGTGGAGAATGTGGAGATCTAACTAACCTCACCAGATAATAACTGCAGCCTGGGTAACCAGAGGAAGTATTTTCCTGCAGATGAATATTTAGTGGATTAGCCAGACTTTGTACATTTTGCTAAGGGACATCACAGACTAAAACAAAATTCATGAAAATAAAATGATTTATTGGAAATTTAGGTTTGGAAGCACTTTATAGCATTCTTATGGCAACACAAATCATAAACTCTGAAAAAATATTCAAAAAAATACCTTCTAGGACTCAAAACTGTCCTAAATTTTGCTGTGTGATAGACTATTGGGGATCATTCTCTTAGCAAGTTTTTCTGGAATGTCATAATGACTGAAAACGACTTTTCTCTTGTAAATCACTTTCTGAACTCAAATAGTGAAACTATCCTTTAAAGAAATTAATTACTACTTCCTGGGAAATTGCTTTGTTATTTTTGCAACCATTATTATTCATTAAATGATCAGATTACTTCAAAATATTGGAGTTTTTCGCTGCACATATAAACAGAAATATTAATTTCCCCTCCTCTAGTTGAAACTCTTTTTAGTTTTCCATCTTTTTTCCCAACAGAATAATAAATGTATCGCTTTTTAAATAATCGTATTTAGTAAGTACCTCTCTAATGGGATCTAATGAATGTAATGTAATATCAGAGATACTCTTCTGTGTGTGATATCCAGATGAAATTGTTGTTTATCTGGCACATATGTCTATGTATTCAGTATTTCTTAAAGATTTATATGATTAAACACTCTTCCATTAGATCAGATTAGATTATGAACATTCATTCCTCAGAGATATTCATGCTTTGTAAAATGCAGAGGACAAAACCAACCAGTGCCTCCAGGCAGTGGAATGAGTAAAGAAGCTGATAGTATTGTTTTTATGTCATTCACTTATCATGTAGCCAATAATATGCATAATGTGATATTACTTTAAATGCTGGCAAAATTTGCTTTCATATAATCATTAATAATGAATTAAAAAAATTGAGTAAATATAGCTTGGGCAAATTTTACAAACACAATTAGAGAGTCACAGTGACTATAATTAAAAATATGCTAGAATTATCAGAATAACAGAACTTCTATTTCTAAGAAACATAATATATAATATATATAACTAATTATGTACTATATATTAGATACTAATTATTATATGCTCATAAAAATGAGGCTTTTGGGAAGGGGCATATAACAATATTTCTCTGTGTCAGAATATGAGTGGTGTGGATTTCTCTTCCTCTTTCAAGACAAAAAAAATATAATAAAGTATAACAAGAAAATATTTGAAAAATAATCTCCATGACGTTGTAGCACCAATGCATAAGATTTACACAGATTCTTCTGTGTGTAGCAGAACACTCTTTTTCCATGTAAAAAATGATGACTCTAAAACCATGAAATTTTCTAGCAACTGATTCCATCCCTTGACACTGGGAAAATCCCGTATTTTGGAAAAGTGCATAAGATGTAATAATGCTCTATTCTTAGAAATCTGATTATGTGCTTCAAGAAGCTTAAAAGCAGTGATGCATTCTCAATAGGAATGTAGAAGGGCTTTTGTGCTCCTAGAGAGGTTAAAGCTATTCTTTCCTCTCTTAAAAAAAAAAAAAAAAAAAAAAAAAAGGTGGGACATAAACCAGAAATGAAACCAACCCCCTCCAAACTTTGTAGTTACTGCAACACAGTCATGCACATGCTGAGCAAACATGAACACAGCTGTTGCATCTCTCCTGTGTAACAGAAAAAAATTATCTGTGCGTTTGTTTACACAGTCTCTGACATTTGGTCAGGCCACACAGCTCCCAGCTGAAGCGAAATACAACACCACATGCTTCTGGCACGCTCAGTGCAAGAGGCTGAGACTCCCCGAGCTGGCGTCCCTGTGCCTCAAGTGTGAGCAGAGAGCTGAGACCCGACTGACCAGCGCAGCTCCGGTCAGTGTCCAGCATGCTGCCCGAGCCTCCCGCTCGCCACGGTGCTGCTGGGGAGGGAGGAACGGGGAGGGTGGAGGAAGCCCCAGCAGAGCTGGCTGCAGAAGGGGCTTGGGGCCCTGAGAAAGGAGACAGGGACTCAGCAGGCGCCTCAGCTGCATCCTGGGGGCTGGCAGGGTTCCCGGCAGGAATTGCAGGGGAAAAGTTTTTCTCACTACCTGCAAGCAGGGGTGCAGCTCACACAGAGTACCTGGGGATGTGGGTGTGTTTTACTGCTGTACAAACCTGGTCAGTGTTGTCCCTTTAAATGAAGGGGCCTCCAGCAATTCAAACTTTGAATGATCTCACATTTATTTCTGATGCCTTGTATGAGATATCCTAACTTTGAAGTAGTTAGGATGAAATGGAGAATTGTGGTTTCATTGGGTGCAGTTTCAGGATCCCTAAAAATTTTCCAGAGAATGTTGAGAGAATATTAACCTACTGGCTGCAGAGACAAAATCCTTAACTCCTTTTTTTGGGAACTGAAGAAATAGTCTGTGGGTGCCCCAGGTCCAAAAGCATGGATTCTAAGTGTTGGTAGAAAACAATAGCAAACCTATCTCTGCAAATTATTATATCTTCTCATTAATTTTAATTTGTGTCTGTTTGTGTTTTTTCTAACATAGAAAAAGTGTGAAAGTAAACTTAATATATATCTGGATCTAAGAAGTTCCAGCTACTTGCTATAACATCATGGTTCAGTTATTTAATTCCTGGTCACTATTCAGAGAGAGGTAAAATCAACATCCACTTGGTGGAATTTGTTTACTTTTCTGTTCATCCCTCCATTGTTTTTCCAGTCCATCTAGATTTCTACAGGAAAACAGTATTTGTTTTCTTTTGGAAGTTGACAGAAAGTACAACATGTTGTCCGTAAAATAAGTGGAGGCCTTATGTGTTGCTGAGCTTCATGAGCCAGATTCCATCCACAGTTTGCTATGAGTGAGTTGTACCTATACACTGTTTGCACGTGCATATCACCTCTCCCTTCTTCTTCAAATAAACTAAATGTAGAAATAATAACAGAAAACATATTAACAAAAATGGTCCACTTTCTTTTTCTTCCTCCCCAGATTTGTTTCTGATCCTGTAGGTTTTGATCTAACTTGCAGGAAAAGGAATGTATAGATCAAATAAAAATCTGCAATGAAATTCTCTTAATGTGTCTACAAGTCACATTAGTCATACAAGCAGGAGGATTAAATTTGAATATTATTTTAAAACTTGTTGATGAGAATGTATAAAAATATGCTTACATAAACATGTTTTTTCTCAATTCCAAGCCACTTTGAGTTAATTTAGAATTACTCTGGAGACTCTGTGGTGCAGTAGATCAGATTCTAGCTTACATGACATCATGATGACCAAGTAGTGTCAGTAATTAATATCTAAATTTATGCAGCCAAAAATTGTAGCTGAGATACCAAGTATGTTGAACCCTTGAAGAGAAACAATCTAAAAACTTGTCTGGAATGTGGTGATTTCACCACCCCCTGGGTCAGAGCCTGCAGAGAGTTACAGATGTGGAAATCTGTTCATAGCTATATGACAAAGCACTCATGTGACTACAGACAAGTTCAGACTTGGCATGATGGTGCAGAACAAATTTAACTGAACCGAGTTGCACCAGAGGTGCAGAAAGGTCCTTAGTGAGTATACTCCAGCAAGGAGTTCACTCAGAGACAGCTTTTGCTGGTCTCACTCTTGCTCTTTAGGACCCTGGCATCTCACTTTTTTGATGGATAAAGTAGAAGTGTCACACTGAAATCAGTCCTATAGACTGAGTAGTTTTCCAGTGGTTGGATCTGGGAGAAGACACACTCCAGAGTACAGACTGGAAGAGAGGCACAGAAATCATGCAGTCTATTCAAGTCTCTGATAAAAACATCCGACAGAATATAAAAATGCAGGCAGATATCACGGCAATAAACTTATGGTGTTGTAATTGAAATAAATTCACAAAAACCTTTGTTAATAGTGTTTTTAATTTCATTTAGTGTATTTTGCAGCATTAAGTAATAAACATCCTACTTCGATGCTCACTGAAGAAATTAATAAAGAATATTTTATGTGAAAATGACAGAAGAATCTGAAATAATTTGGTGACTGTGCTTGTCATTCTTGACTTAAAGTATATCTGTTGAGGAAAAGACGGGATATCAATATTCTGAGATTAGTGAAAGTCTGAGAAATGTCTGGCAATGTACCCAGTATATACAAGCATTACATTTGTCTTTCTAGTTCAGAACTCAGAGGTAAAATTCCCCATCATCTGGACACAGATTACCTGGGCAAGAGCTATGTGGCTTTGATTCTTCTGTTACTCTATGAGAGTTATTCTAAGTGTGCTAAGAATGAAAAAGTGAGATTTATATAATTCTTGTTTCCTTTTTCAGAGAAAGAGCAGGTGGCTCCCCATGGAAGTGACTCACTGACACTGTATCCTGCCATATCCTCAGTGAGGTCTTCTGCAGGGTGGGCTGTGTGTTAGAGCCATCTTACTCTCTGCTGAGGAATAAAAAGCAAAATGTGGGGAAATTGTTTTTCGAAATATCATCTGTAGTGATTTCAGGAGCTCCTAAACTGCATCATGTTGAGGTACTTGGTAGGACTGAACAGAGATGAGCACTGTTCTCTCTATCAGGGCCTTGACTGTGTTCCCCCAGCAATGGCCAAAAGCCACTCCACCAAAATGAGGCAGATGTCAGCAGCTCTTCTTTAACACTTCATAGTTTCAGAGTTTGGCTTAGATGTCCTTCTAAAACACTGCTCAAAAGGTCAGTACAAGATCTGGTAACGAGAAGCAGAGAAAAACTTTACTGTCAGAAAAAAGACAATAATCACTAAGCAAACTGAGGACCTTGACTGTCAAAAACAGTCAAACAGTGAAGATTTGATCTGAAAAATATATGGTGTATATTCTACTATTTCCCTCATGAAGACAGCAGTCCTGAGAATGATGCATTTGTATCTTCACTGCAAGTATGAAATATCTAAAATCTATTATTTGTCTGTAGTATGCATACTGAGAAGAGATTAATTCCCACAACTGTCAACACTTTTCGAAGTTTAGAGCTTATATTTGCAGTAGTAAGGGTGTAATGGTAATTGATAGAATATAAGGAATGTAAAGCCTTTTTGTTTCATTGAGGTCAATGGAAGAAGGATAGGCTGAAAGACAGGTCAAGATGGTTGAAGCTGTTCAAGAGAAATGAAAGGTCCATCTCATCGCAAAGAGTGCTCTAGCTCACAACTGTAGAGTACTGCTTTATCTTAATTTTCTGATATATTTTAAACCTGTAGCCCTTGCTTTTCCACTTAAAGAAGAACAATATAAACAGTTTGCTTTTTAAGTTACATGCCCCCGATTAAGCAAGTGTGTAATTGTTTGGCTTTTTAAATTGTTATTTCAGATCTTAGTTATGGAACTTCATTGAAATAAACAAGGGCACTTCAACAGATTAAGCAGTCTTTTCTTCTTGCTGTAAAATATTCAATCAAATTCACTACATCAAATATATTTCAGTAGGGACACCTGATTGTACAAACACAAGATTAAGCTTCTGCTGCTAGAATGTGCAAATGCAACTCAGCTAAATGAAGTGGGGCTGTGTGGTCTGTGTCAGCAGTGGGTTTGACCCCAAGGCTTCATCATCTAGATTGTGAACTCCTGATGTGAGGAATTATCCTTCTGTTTCTTTGAGAGATCCTTCAGCTTCTTCATAAATAATAGCTAAAATCACAACTGGAAGCCACAGGGAAGAGGAATACTCATTCTGAAAGAGAGGGGCTTTGTACAGATGCAGAAAACCTTCACTTCAGCTACATTACAGGGTCTTAGAAATTAAAAAAGGGTAGTTGAAGTATTTATTATGTATATTGGTACTTAAATAAAGCTTTGAATTGTGTGTATTTAGATCTCTGGAGATATTTCAGCATGGATGCCCCAGACAATGCATTGATGGATGTGGCTAGCACAGGTTCTTCCCGTGGGAACATTTTGCTATATTTCATAAACAAGATAAAGTTTGGATGTTTTGCAAACAGTTTCTCCGGATTGAGTGAGTTCGGGCTTGGCCAATTGTGCCTAGGGGGAGGTCTCGGGCTGACCAATCTGGGGCACTTCTGTAGACTCTATATATATGGAATTCAAAACAATAAAGTTCCTTTTCTCCTCTCTTTCCTTGTCTGAGAACTTGGGTCAGTCCTCAGCTAGCCGCTCAACAGCGACAGATGGATGGTCCTGCAGACCTGAATGTATTTACCAGGTTTTGGGTAAATAAAACAAAAGAAATAAAGCACGGGAAGAACTTTTATAGTCCCTTTTTCAGATGTGCTTGGGAGAAGATTTACTGTGAAGGGTCTGGGAAGATAGATGTCTCACTGCTACTTTCAGACCATGTGTCTCAGCAGGTTGCCAATGGTGCTGTCAATGAAACCATCACCTCTCAGAGCACCATGACCATCCTGGTACCTTTACACCTGGAGGCAGCTGACCTACCTGCCAACCCACCTTACACAGACAAATCAAACAGCCAAAAATTTGCTTTAACTTACCAATACCAAACACCTAAGCAGTGCAGCTCTTAAGAATTATGTACAATTGGTCATATTTGCAAGTAATTGGTGGGATTTTTACTCTAAATTTAAATAAAATAGTCTTTATGAGGAAATGAAAGTTTAGATTCTTGAACCAGAACATAAGTATATGGTGAATAACTTAGCCAAAAAGTCTTTGTCCATGCCATTTTTAGTACCAATTTCAAGACATTAGCAGTCCAGTCAAGTATCCCTCTCTCTTGGAGCAACCTGAGAATATGGCTAAACATGAGCTTCAGTAGAGTGATGAATACAAAGAGATGACAAAACAATGACTTTACAGGACTGAACTTGTTTGAATACTCATTAAATAAATATATAAAGGTTGTTATACAGTTAAGTTGTTAGTGGGAATTTGCAAGAACCCTCCTGCTGCAGAAATTATTGAAGATGATCATCACAGTATGTTTTTTTCAGCACAGACCAACAAAATGCTAAGAATTATATACAGGAGAAATTCCTCAGGGCCAGATGTAATTCTAATTTATTCCCACAGAAAATGTTAGCAAGAAATGTGTTTCCTACAAGAATCTCTGGAATAATATATACAGTTAATTGCTTTGAGACAGATAGAAAAGTAGATGCATTTGAAACTGAGAAGACAAGGACTACTAGGGAATTTCAGATCCTTCCATAAGTTTTTTTAATCTTTCAAATTACATGTTAATTTAGAAAATGTGTTAATTATCTTATTTCAATTTATCTAATGTCAGGAAAGCTCTGAAAGACACTGAGATTTTGTGTTAGTACTCTTTGGCTGCCAAAAGTGTTAATTTGGGATCTCACACAGACCTCCTCTGTACATTAATATACTCCAGAGGTGTGATAAGAGAGACATAGGACCTCCTTTCAGGTTGTCTAATCTGATCCTGTTTTTGCGCATGAGTGTTTTATAGATTCATGTTTGAAGGCCCAGGGAAAAAGGTTCTGTTTTAGGGATATGAATGTCATTGAAGACTAGATGAATTAGCAAAAAAAGTGTGCTTAGATATACAGTGATGAATGAAATATATTCTTCATTACTATGGAGAAGAAATTGTCAGTGAATCACCAGCAATGATGGTGATGGTGATTTTACTACAGAACTGACTCAATTGTACATTGTCAGGTAGGTGATGAGTCTAACTGCTTCTTTTCTAATAAGGCAAAAATAATTACTCTAGGTCCAAGTGAAAAAGCAACTGTTGACAAAAACCCCCTAACTTGCTCATAGCATGTACTTCATTACTCATCATCTGATCAAGTCATCTGCCTTCCAAGTGCTTGTAAAATTTGCTGAGAAAAAGTAGCGTTTTCCATTAGCCTACAGGACAGACAAAGTTTAAAAAAACCTCTTTCTCTTAAAAAAAGATGCTTCAATAGAACAAACATTTTTTTTCTTTATATAGATAATCTTGGAGAAGAATGGAATGCACATTACTGTGAGTGGAATAGGAATTGTGCTTCTCAAAAAATAAAAGACCATCCAGAATACATTATCAGTAAAAGATCAACAAGACCCAGCAATTTAATCACAGAATTTAGTTCCTTTT
Source organism: Entomyzon cyanotis (assembly GCA_024500445.1). NCBI lineage: Eukaryota > Metazoa > Chordata > Aves > Passeriformes > Meliphagidae > Entomyzon > Entomyzon cyanotis. The sequence goes on along the minus strand of JAKEPQ010001021.1, from coordinate 26,862,953 downwards.
GCTGAAATGTCCAAGAACTGATTTTTCTCAAACTTATTTAGCCAATTTGAGTTTGTGCCATTAACTTTAAGGCTTACATAGAATTAAGTTAAATCTTATACATTTTACTCAGTTGTTACAACACAGTGAAATTGTAGTAGTAACATTGTTTCTGTTCCCAGACATGATAGCATTTCTGGTACCAATCATAAAATTAAGTTTTTGCTTAAGCATGTGAAAAAACAATCTTATTTATGAAGTATGACGGCAATAGCTCATATTAAGAGAACTCCCTTCATGTAAAAAATGGTAGGCTTTACTTCTGTGTTGAAATCAACATAGAACAGAATTTTTTGTTTCAGGTAGGAATGAGTGTGTGTGATTTGTTTGTTTTTTCGTTTAGAGGGGGGGAAGCAAATTAATTTCACTATAGTCACAACAGCATTTTTGAACACAATTTGGCCAAAAATAGAGCTTACATTATTTGATTGGCAGAGGTATTCATATTTCAAATAATCATCTACAGAAATTAGCTCTTCATTTAAGTATTTTAAGCTGAACTAGTAGCTTTTACTCTCCCATCCTATTTGTTGAAAATTATCTCCACTTCCATTTGGTCAAAGAATACAAAAATTTAAAAAAAAACCCAAGCCACCAACACGAGCCTTTCATGTCTCCAAGACTGCACTGATCCTGTAAAAAGGCAGAGAGAAACAACACAGTTTATTCAATTCCCCAGGGTGCAGTACTTGTAGCTGATTTTGTAATTCTATTGCCAGACAATACAGAGTTCACCGAGTGTCTCCTGACTTATGAATGTCACTGCACTCCAGGCTCAAAGAAAGTTGTTTATGACCAAAACAAATGGGCACTGAAGTCTTTGTGTCCGTGATATTCAGAGGGAGAAATCTGGGAATGAGAAGCTGACGCAGAACATTGGTTACAGTAATAATAAGAGATCATATTGTGGTTTTGTGGTCTGGTGCTGGCAGAGTGTTTTCTATGAAATTCACAACTTCCCTCCTTCATTTTCCCTGTATGTGAAATGGGAACAATGTCTCACTGCTTCAAAAGAGAACGGAAGAATTAGCAGGGTGTTTGTAAAGCACTGTAGAAGAAACACGCAGTCGATAGAAAGCCAAGTTAAATAGCTGTATTGAAAATGAAATAGAAATCTTTAGGAAGAAGTCCAAGAAAAAACATCTGGCAAAGGAGGCATGGGAGGCCTGACAGAATAGAAAAGCAGGATTATTGGTTTGTTTTTCCCTTTGTAGATCAAATCGACATGTCAGATGCAATGCAATCTGTTGTTTGTACAGGAAGAATTGGGGGAAGAGAGACTGGGAACATCTGAACTAAAGAGTGTCATAAAAATTAGCTGTGCTGTGCCAAGAAGTAGATGGAGTGTGTGGATGGAAGTACAGGGGTATATGGGAGGATGTGGCATTGAGCTGCACCAGTCTCCCAGGACAGGGATACTACGAGTTAGGATCCAGGCTAGGCAGCTATGAGCAATGTTTATGGGTAGATGGAAATAACTTTCAGAGTCTCTACAAGGAAATGAAAAAAAGGTGGCAAGATGTCCAACATCCATCAGATCAACTTCATATTATAATGGTTCACATTCAGGTGCATCAGTGAAATGAGCTTTCAGAATGTACAGACTTCATTTTTCCTTATTGTCTTCTCCCCAGGCTCCCTGTTCTTCAATTCTTCCATGTCTTAATTTCTCCACTACAGTCTTGTCATCTTCTGTTCTATTCCTCTTTTTCTCTTTTCTCCATTCTCTAGTTTATTTCTTCTTTGCATTCCACAGTTCAGCTAGGCACTGATTTTCCCAAAGTCTCACCGTGTGTTGTTTCTTCAGTAAGTAATAACAATGACAGCTGATGGTACTCTTCTCCAGTTCTCTTGCCCAGTAGTGATGTTTCTGTTTAGAGAACCAAAATCAAACCGATGACACAAAACCTACAGCTACGTACAAACAGAGACTTCATTAACAAAAAATTTACAATGAATGTAAGATAAAACAAACAAATTTGTAGTGTCAGACAGTGAATTACAAGGGAGAAGATCCTTCCAAATGAGCCAAAGACTTAGCAACTTAGCTCTAAGAAAGATGTAGTCTTTTGAAAGTGTCGCTGTCAAGAAGGCAGGTGATGAGACTGATCTGAGGCAGAGCAGGAGGACCCCTAGGAGATGTAAAGAGCAACAAAATATCAAGCAGTGTCCTAGTCCTGGGCATAGAGTTAATTTCATTGTAGTGACTAGCATGGGGCCATGTGCTGTAATAGTGTTGATAACACAGGGATATTTATATACACATCATCAAGGCCTTTTCTGCTCCTCACACCACCCTGGCAGCAAGAAGGCTGGGGGTGCACAAGGAGTTGAGAGGGAACACAGCCGGGATAGCTGAGCCCAACTGACTGCAGGGATTTCCCATACTATACTGCATCCTATTCAGCAAATAAAGCTGAGAGAAGAGGGAGAAAGGAGGGCCCATTTGGAGTGATGTCGTTTCCCAAATCACCACTGTGGTGCTTGAGCCCTGCTTTCCTGGGAATGGGTGAACAGCTGCTTGCCCATTGAAAGTGGTGACTGAATTCCTTATTTTGCTTTGTTTGTGTTTGGGGCTTTTGGTAACTTATTACAGTGTCTTTGTTTCTGCCCATGAGTTTTCTCAATCTTTTCTTCTGATTCTCTCCCTATCCTGCAGGTGAGGGAGTGAGTAAGCAGATGAATGGGGCTTAATTGGCAGCCAGGTTTAAACAATGATTGCCACAACAAGCAGAAAAGGGCTTGTGTTGGAGATCCATCATGAAGCATTGTAGGATCATTGTGAGTGATAAGATCTGAGAATTGATCTTGATCTCATACTGAATGGGAGAGAGAGAGGCCTGTGGAAGGCTTGTGGAAGGGACAATGCATAACTTCTCTTCTATGTGTTAGAGAGGGAGGAGCCAGCAGAGTGACATGGCTGAAATTATTTAGCTACATGGGTAACACATTTCAAGCTTTATTCTTCTCCTTCTTCTTATAGTTAAGGTGACTTTAAAAAAAGAAAAAAGAAAAACAAAACCACTTGAATCCACATCACAACATTACTTCAAAAGCTATGGCTATGGTTAGCACTGAGTCTTGCACAGCTCATAATACAATCACAGAATTACAAAATCACAGATTACCCTGAGCTGGAAGGGACTGAGGGGGATCACTGAGTGCAGCTCCTGGCCCTGCATAGCAACATCCCCAATAGTCACACCATGTGCCTCAGTGTTGTCCAGATGATTCTTGAACTCCGTCAAGCTTGGTGCTGTGAACACTTCCCTGGGGAGCCTGTTCCAGGGCTTAGCCACCCCCTGGGTGAAGAACATTTTTCTAATATCCAACCTAAACCTCCCCTGAGGCCAGTTGGAATGGCCTCCAACTTCAGGCCACTCTCTCAGGTGCTGTTATAGAGAAGAGATCAATGTCTGCCCCTCCTCTTCTGCTCACAAGGAAGTTGTAAACTGCAGTGAGGTCTCCCTTCAGTCTCCTCCAGGCTGAACAGAACAAGTGACCTCAGCTGCTCCTCATACAGCGTCACCTCAAGGCTCTTCACCATCCCTGTATCCCTCCTTTGGACACTCTCCAACAGCTTTTTATATCTCTTCTGTGGCTAGCACAGGTCCTTCCCGTGGGAACATTTTGCTAGATTTCATAAACAAGATAAAGTTTAGATGTTTTGCAAACAACTTCTCCGGATTAGGTCAGTTCGGGCTTGGCCAATTGGGCCTAGGGGGAGGTCTCGGGCTGACCAATCTGGGTGACCTCTGTAAACTCTATATATATGAAATTCAAAACAATAAAGCTCTCTTCTCTCTTTCCTTGTCTGAGACCTTGGGTCATTCCTCAGCTAGCCGCTCAACAGCGACACTCTTCTATTGTGGCACCCAAAGCTGCCCCCAGCACTGGAGGTGAGGCTGCCCCAGTGCAGAGCAGGGCAGGACAATCCCCTCCCTTGCCCAGATGGCTATGCTGTGCCTGATGCCCCCAGGACAGGGTTGGCCCTCCTGGCTGCCAGGGTACTGCTGACCCAACTTGCCATAGAGTAGGACCCCCAGGTCCCTTTTCATGGCACAACTTTCCAGCATTTCGTTCCCCAGTCTGTCCGTACATCCAAGGCTGCCCCACCCCACATGCAGAATCCAGCACTTGTTCACCTTCATACAGTTGGTGATTGCTCAGCCCTTCAATTTATCTAGCTCTCTCTGCAGGCCCTCTCTGCATTTGAGGGAGTCAACAGCTCCTCCCAATTTTGTATTGTTTGCAAACTTGCCTAGTATCTCTTCCAGTCCTGCATTCAAGCCATTTATGAAGTTACTGAAGAGCACAGAGCCTAAGGTGGAGCCCTGTGAAACAGCACCAGTGACAGGTCACCAGCCTGATGTCACCCCATTCACTAAAATCCTTTGTGCCTGACTCATGAGCTGATTGCTCACCTATCCCATGATGTGTTTACCAGCTGTGTGCTGGACATTTTGTCCAGAAGGAGACTGAGAGAGACACTGTTGAAAGCTCTACTGAAATCCAAAAGGATTACATATCTGGCATCCCTTGATTAACTAGGTGGGTTACCTTGTTTAACAGGAAATCAGCTTTGACAAGCAGGACTTACCCATAACTTTTCCAGGCGCTGAAGTGATGCTGTGACAGGCCTGTAGCTTCCAGGGTTCTCCTTCTTGAAAGCTGGGACAACATTTGCCAACTTCGAGTCAGCTGGGACTTCTCTGGATTCCCCAAGACTGCTTAAAAATTATTGAGAGAGGTTTTGCGATGATATTAGCCAAATCTTTGAGGATTCTTTGATGAATCCCATCAGATCCCATAGATTTGTAGGGATCCAGCAGCATCTCTGTATTCCTTCCATGTTACCTGACTTTGTTTCCACTGGCCATACACGTTCCATTTTTGCCTTATTTCCAAGAGAAGATCTCCGTTCAGCCGAGCTGGCCTGCCTCACCTACTTGACTTCCAACATTTAGGAATTGCCTGCTCCTTTGCCCTTAGGAGGTGATGTTTAAAAAGTGACTAGCACTGATGGACCCCAGCACATGTAAAAGCATTTTCCCAGGGTACCTTAATCTCTAGTTCCCTCAGCAGCATAAAGTCTGCTCTCCTCATGTCCAGAGTTGAGGTTTTGCTGGTGCTTTTCCTTCTGCCAACAGAGATTTTAAACTTGATCCCTTTGTGGTCACTGTGGCCAAGACAGCTGCCAATCTCCACTTGGCTCACAAGACTCTCTCAGCTGGTAAGCAGTAGATCAAGAAGGATATCTTTCTGAGTCTGCTCTCTTAGGACCTGTTCCATAGAGCTGTCTTCCAAGTTTTTTAGAAATCTTCTGGCCCGGGTTGTACCAGATGTGCGATATGCCCACTTAATTTTTGACAAGTTGAAGTCCCCCATCAGGACAAGGGCAGCTGACTTGGAAGCATCCCTTAGTTCCTCAACGAATAACTGATCAGCATCATTGTCCTGGCTGTGTGCTCTATAGCAGACTCCCATGATGACATCTGCATTGTTTGTTTGCCCCTTGATTCTTACCCAGAGGCTCTCAGCTGTGCCATTTCCAACCCTGAGCTCCATACATTCTAACCCTTCTACATTCTGCCACCTCTCCTCCTTTCCTGCCCTGCCTATCCCTTTTGTATCCCTTCTCTGAAGAGACTGTAACTATCCATCAGAGCACTCCAGTCTCAGGACTCATCCCACCAGGGTTCATTTATGCCAATGATGCCACATCTCTGGGACTGTGCCAAAGCTTTGAGCTTTGAGCTCCACTTGTTTGTTCCTGATTCTCTATGCATTAGTGTAGAAACATTTCAAGTGTGGTGCATTGTAGCCAATGCCTGGTGAAGCCTATGCAGGCATCTCATTAGTGCTCATTTCCTCCAGTTCTGGCACATGATTGCATCATTCATTACTCATTTTGACACTTCCTCTCTTACAAGCTAGTTTAAAGCTCTGTCAATAACCCCTGCTAGCTCCTGTGCTATGACTGTTTTTCCCATCTGAGATAGGCGTGTCCCATCTGGGACCAGGTGTTGAGTAGGTCATGCCATGGCCAACAAACCCCAAATTTTTCCCCTGATACCAGTATTGGAGCCATGCATTGACTTCATGTATTTGCGTATTCCTATCAATATTATTTTTTGTTACTGGAAAAATTGAGGAAATCACGGCTTATGTTCCTAAGCCCTCTACCAATTTTCCCAAGGCCCTGAAGTCTCTTTTCTGTGCTGTCAGACTTCTCTTTGTAATTTTGTCACTTCCAGTTTGTACAATCAATAGCAGATAGCAATCAGAGAGCCCCACTAGACTGGAGAGTTTTCCAGTGTTGTCCCTTATCTGAGTCCCTGGGAGACAGCAGACTTCCTGTGAGTTGAGGGTCAGCATGTTGGGCCCTCTGTTTCCCTGAGAAGAAAGTCTCCTATTACAACTACCTTACATTTCCTCTTAAGAGAGGAGGAGTTTGATGTGAGATACAGTTGCTCTTGTTTTAGGAGGCCCCACTGCTCCAGATGGACCTTTGCCCAGCTCATCAGTTGTCTGGCCTTCTAGTTCCAGAGCCTCATACCTGTTGTGTAAGGTACCTGTCCTCTTTGTCAAACCCTGGGAAGGAGGAGAAATCTTCCTCCAGGTGTGTGCTGTGACCTGCTTCCAGCCTTCATCTTAACAGACCCTTGGCTAACAGTCCTTTGACTAATTACCCTGCAGGGTTCTGAGTCCATCTGCTTCTACACTGCAATGGAGCTTCACAACTCCTCAGAGTCTTAAGGCTGTAGCATCTCTAAAAATAACTGGTCAAACTCTTGCTTGTTCACCCAAATACTGTGTAGCCTGTTCACTTCTTCCGGTAGCTCCCTAACCTAGTGACACAGCTCCTCACCCACAGCACACCTCCTGCCCCAGCCTCATGGAGAGCTGTGTCTGCCATCAGCAGGTTGGTCTGGCTGGAGGCCTCTGACATGGCTGGTTCAGCGACCCTCACAGCTACGTGGCATTGAGCTTTAGGGCATGCCAATACCACATCTGGGGAAGCTTACTGAGTATGCTAAAGACTGAGGTTGAAAGGATCTCTTTGCTTTTCCTTACCAGCTACTGGGTCTACTGGCTGCTCTCGAATGGTCAGAGAGGAGCTCCTCCTGCTGGCCCTGCTTGCAGGAAATGCTGTGCAAACTGCTCTGCCATGCCCTTGCTGCTCTGCCATGCCCCTGCTCATTGCCCAAGGGCTTTGGAGTGGTTGTGTTGAGGCCTGGCAGCTGCTGGATGGGTTCCTGAACTTGGGAACCCCTCTGTACAACTCGATCTCACTCTCTGGTCAGTCACCGCCACTCAAAATTAAAATATAATTGTAAACGTTTCAATGCAGACTTGCAGTTGGATACAGTTTTTCCTTAAATGCAAGGAGGAAAAAGAAGACATGCAAAGTACCCACCTTCATCTGAAGCTAGCAATACAGATAACATAGATGGAAAATTGCTTTAGACAACTTCTCTGGAAAAGGTAATTATTTGACAGTGTAACTTTTTCTGGGCTGCTTGTCTCCAAGATTTTTTCCAAAAACATGGCAACCTCTTTTCCAGTTTCGTCAGGGACAAATAATCTAAAGTATCAGATTCCAAATGCCATCTCAGTGCAAAGTCTCTGCTCAGAACCCAGTCTAAGTACACTCACCTATTCTATTCAGCTCAAGGTCATGTTCCCATCATACCAATCAATCTTACTGCTTTTTTCCCATAATTGTATCACTAAACTGACAGATTAAAAGGCATCAGGTCAGCCTGAGAATGCATACAGTAGGCTTCAGAATTCCTGTCATCTCATCTTCTAAAGTATAATATCTTTAGTGAAATTGTTAGTCTTATTCTGTCAAATCTGAATAACTTTTCAAAGCAGAAATATTATTTAATCTCTATTTAAATTAAATAATCTAATTATTTAATCTAATTATCTGATCTAAATTTCCTTTCTTCATATTTCCATCATATAATTTAATGTCAAGCAGGCAGGACTCTAGCAGCACCTCCTCATCAAACACCCAAAACAAGAACAGTAGGCAATTAGTGAAATGTATGAAAATCAGTTAAGATGTTCTTGTACAAAGAGCCTACTTATACTAAACATATAGCTTATTACTTTGGAGGTGGAAATCATACTGATATGAAACATCAGAATCAAAGTTAAAAGTCTGTTGTAAGCCTTGTGGTGTGAGAACTTAAGTCTCTTTACCATCAATTTTATGTATGGTTCAAAGAGAGAATATACACCAGAATATTTAAATTAGTGGAACTCAAATACAAACCTCACTGCAGGCAGGTGAAAATATTAAGCATCTTATTCAGCAGCTGCTTTCTCATCTAGTTAACTACCCTGTCACAGTGAGTTTACCTACAGGCAGGAGGGTAGACTGAGTCAGGCCCTAATTTTTGCAGATCAAATACATTCTTTGTATTAAAGGAAAATACCTAACCTCGAAACAATGGGTTTGGAAATACACTTCTTGGTTACTTTTAGCAACACCATTTAATCCTAGCATTTGGCTTTCATTCCATCCTCAGTTATAATGAATAATAAGTAAGAAGTATGTCAGTAATATGTCGCATTTACTTAATGCCCTTCATTTGATGATTTTAAGGGCTTCATGGTCATGAATAAATTAAGCATTAAACAACAGTCTGGAAGTATGTAATTTTATGGTATAAGGAACAAAATGAAGCATGAGGAGTGACACGAATCACTCAAGTAGAGTCAGTGCCTGATTGGGAAGCAGAACCTGGATGTTTGGGCTCTTGCATTTCTTCTAACCACTAAGCACATTTTCTGAACTTTATCACTTGAAGTGCTTTACATGAGAATAATAAAACCAAACAAAAAATAAAACAAACAAAAAAATGCCATAGAAAGACAATAATGAATAATGAATCATGAATCAGAAAGCATTCAGATTGTGAGAGCTTGAGGAGACTGCCTCCTGAAGGTCCTTCTAGATACCTTTCCCAGGCAAGCACAGAGAAAACCAGAAGCAGCTATTCTCAAGAAAATATTGTAAGACTCCCCCTGTGGTTTCATACCTTGCTGTTCCAAAGACATTTTTATAGCAAATTCCATGCAAGAGTCAGAGGTGTGTGTTTGTAAGGGAAGGAGAGGAAGGGAAGCTATGCACTCACCCACCCACCATGCTCCTCCAAGGGTCCACCAACTCTACACCTCACTCATAATGAATGAAAAATAATCCAGCAGGTATTTTTTTAAAAAACCCTCAGATTTACCTTAAAACTGAACTTTAAGCGCTGACTATTAAAGGACAGATTTTAAGACTTGGCCCAGCGCAGCAAACATTGCAACCAATACAGTTTTTCCTGTGAACAGCAAAACTAAGATTATGGTAATTTTGTTAATCAAGAAAAAAAAAAAAGAAATGCTTCCTTTAGATATTTCCTAACATTCTTATTAAAAAAAAAAAAAAAAGGAGAAGACGTGATAATGAAGTAACAAAATGACAATGTATCTATAGCATAGAAAAATGCCATTGAGATTCAATTATTTACCTCTATGTCTTGAGCTTGAGATGAAGTGCTTTTCTCAGAGCAGTAAGAAGCAATGAAACAGATTCAATAATCAACAATAAACCCATCAGCTTCAAATCTCTTCTGGTAATTCTCCTTTGATCTAAAACGTACACGTATATACCCAGGTACAGGTACATATTGCCTCATGTGGTAATTTTAAAATGTTCACACCTAGGTTTTTTGATGGATGGTTTCAGGTCCATCATGTTTTGTGATTACAGGAGACCTGAGCTGAAACATGAAGATGCTTTCCTCAGCAGCCACTGATTCTTTCACACTGGAAATGAAATCTCAGGTTTTTTGCTTGGAGTATTCTGTCTTAATATGGGCCTGAAGAGGCTCAAAGGATTCAGAAAGATCAAGCAAAACTGAAGAGGAGAGCAGAGACTCATAAAGAAAAGAAGAGAAAAATACAGAAGCAAAAGGAACATGGAAAATTTCCCCTCTCTTGGTTACAAAAGAGTAAATCCAGTAAAAGTGATAACTTACATGGACTTATGCTAAACATGATCCATGTTTAGCTAAACATGAAAGATGTGTGATCTGAGGTGCTCTCAGCAAAATAACTTTCTTTTGTCCTTTTGATCAGTGATATTTTGATCTGAGAGGGAAAGCATTCATTCTGCTCTAAACACAACTTGTTTCTGTAACTGTGCAGAGATTTTTTGACCAAAGTGTTCTTTAACATCCAAGGGAGAAAGGGGAACTCTGTGGTGGCCAGCCTGATAACAATTAGTTAGTACTACCACTGCTGGGACCTGGGACTGGAACAGCAGTAGCCCCTGATTCCTCAGAGACTGTTTTTCTTCTACCACTGCTAATCTCATGCTGTGGCCTGATGGGAAGCATGGTTGCCTTGGAGTGTAATGAGTGCCTGAGCTCCTTTCCTTCATTTTTCAATTTTTGGGTCCATCCATGGAGTTACATCTCCATCACTTTTATATCCACATACCTGCTAAGGAGCTGGTACCACATATGTGGCTCAGAGCCGGATTTGACACCATCTCAGAAGCTTTACCACAAAGCCTTCAGACTCCTAAGATCTGCATTTGTCCTGTTTCCAGGCTGTACACTGCACACAGGCACAGGTAATGCATGCCAAAGAAGTTCTACATTTTGTAGAAAGTACACAAATTTTGTAGTGTGTGAAATGTACTGGCTCAGGACTACATAACTTCTGATCTTGTTTAATGGAAAATGTTACACTGAATTTGACCCTCTGACTGAATGCAATGCTGCTCTGATAATGTCTTTCTCATTTGTGTTGCTCAAGAAAATTCTGCTCTCTGTGACATTAGGTTTCAACTGTGCCATCAGTCTCTAGCAGTAAGACATACAGAAGCTCTGCTTAGGCTGCAAATTCTTTTTTATTATAATTAATGCTGAGCATAACCACTTCGTCTTTGTAGTCATTATTTTCAGAATTCATCTGTTCATTTTTCTGGAACTTGAGAAAAATGTAGTTTTTATATCTTATTTAATGAACTGTGGTTTGCACCATAATGGAACAGCAAATGATTGTCAGATCACAGATAATATGCCATCTGTGATGTTATACTAAGTTGTTGGGCCAAATATTCTGGTTTAAGTCAGCATAGCTTAATTTATATGAGCAGTGCCTTTCAATCAAACTTAAAATAAAATATCCATCCAGTAAAATTATCTTTTCCTTCTTCTAATTTCAGGGCCAAAGTGCAGATTTCAGAAGTTGTATTACAACCTCTGGGAGTGTGAAAGCACTACAGCAGGAAAGCAAGCAAACAAACAAACTCTTTAAAAGAAGTTCCCATATACCTTATATATTTTTTTCTGCTATTTTTTTCTGTTTTGTCTGCCTCTAAATATTAAATCATTCAGTATGTAGCAGAATTTATATCTTCAGTCCTCAAAATTTAATGCATGGACTGAGTAGTTTCATTTTTTGGCATGCTGGAGACTCTCAGGGAGAGGCAGAGAGATTGCTGTGGGCAGCAGATTGTTGAGACAACCCACAGACCTCCCATCTCCTCCAGTGATGGAGATATTACCTGACCAGGTTAGCACCAGGCACATGATGACAGAAGCAAAATTCTTATAAATGTAGGAGGCACTTCCAGTCATTGGACAAGAGAGAACACGAGTTTGCAGTGCCAGCGTGGGATGTTATATGACCTGTCTCTGCCATAACATTTTCTACCCTTCCTTGAAATCATGTGGAGTCACAGCTATTGCCATTATCAGGCACTGACAAGAACAAGCATAATGTGAATGATGACTGGGTTGACTGTGACTTGGTGTCCTAGGTTACAATACAGATGTATTTAAGTATCCTATTACCACCAGCTGTGGGCCGTTAGCTGTTATCACCTGCTAATGACCCACCCGGATGACAGGCAATGGGCCATCAGGGACCCACCGTGTGACTCATGGGCTTATCTCATCCCATTGTGGGATGCTTTGCCCAGGAGGGAGGAGCCAGGTGTTCCCACCTGGATATAACCTGGCCTTGGAACTGCCTGAGCTAGCCCTGTCTACTGGGTTCCCAGAGGACAAGAGCTACCACTGGATCTTCAGCTGGAGACTAGACCTTCACAGGATCACTGCTTCAACTGGACTACTTCATCTGGACTGCTACTACCACCCCAACAGGGTGTTAGGTTGTATCTGACTTTGTCAGTGCTTTTCCTTGTATTATTTCACTTATTTTTTAATTTCAATCTTGACTTGTGATCTCCCACTGGTTTGTTTTCAAACCAATACACTTGGTGAGGAAACAACCTCGCAGCAACTCAACATGTGGGCAAGTATGAGAGCAGCACAGGTGTGCTCAAAACCTTCCCAAATTCTATACTTTATAGCAAACTAGGAAAGATTTTAAAACTCCAGTAATTCTGAGAGGGGGGAAAGCTGATCTAGGACCTTTTGGAAAGACCCAGCAATAATTGCAATAGTTACAGATACACCCACAGACTGTTTAGTGCTCATCAATAGAAGTTCTGGTCTGAGAAGGTGAGAACTGAAACTCTGCCATTTTTATTCTCTGAAAAAAAAATCTTTCACCTTGCAGAGCATCAACACAAATAGGCCTGCCCAAATCCAAGCACTCAGAAATGCATTGCCAGCACTCAATCACTATTTGGAAAACAGGCAGCTTTGGGAAAGAAAGGATGGGAAAATTTTTCCACAATGTTTGGGAATGCTTGGCATGCAGAAAACGCCTGCTGACTTCCTGCCGCTCTGCCTGGGAGCCAGAGCACAGAACTGCAGATTCTGCTGATAACATCCAAATGTGTTAATTTTGCTGCTGCTTTGAGTGGTTTTTGTCATCCTTGTCCAAAGCAAGAGAGAGACAGGAGGGACATTTTACTGCTCCCTTTGAAGCCTGCAGCAGGTTTTCCTTCACTGGCAAAGTGTCAGAACCCTTGTTTGACCTAATAATTTTGCATTTCTGCAGCAGACTGCATATCCCTAGAAGTTCTTTTCTGAGCCATAGGTCCCAGCCATAATCTCATGACTCCATAAGAACAGATTTTGGCCTTGGAGCTGGCACCCCATGCAGATGATGCTCCTTCACTTACTGTCACCCTGCACAGCAAACTCGGGATGTCCTATTGATGGCAATGCCCCCACGTTGTCTGCAGCCTTCTCCTAAAGCTGTATCTCAGCCCTTCTTGGTTTCCACTTTCACACTTGCACTCACAATTTGGCACCAGCACTAGCTGTACTACAAGCTTGTCAGGTCAGGGCAGGAGAGATCATCAGGGTGGCTTATCTTCCTTGCTGACCCCTTGGTTCTGGTCCTGCAGCAAAGTGTTTCCTTGCAGGGAAGGTCATGAATGATGTGGTGACAATTCCCTGCTCTGATTCTGGTGCCACAGGCTGTTTGAGGCATGTGGCTCTTGAGTTGAATGCTGTAAGGAGGCAAAAGATTCTCACACCCAAAATGAGCTTTGTACTCAGATAGAAAGGACACTGGTTATGTTAACTGGAAAAATAAATTCCAGCCTTGAACACCATGCTCACTCTGGCTGCAAGCTTCACATCCATATGAAAGGTGTCTGCATGCTCCTGTGGTCCCTTCCCCATTTGTGGCAGGAGGGACCAAGGAATAAGATGTAAAAAAGAAAGCCTTCACAACATCCACCACCAACTTTTCAAAGTAACAGTTTAGACCTGATTCCTGTCTCCCTGCCATGGGCAAGTAAGATGGGAGCACTAAGAAATGGTAGGACTCAATTTTTAAGCTCAAAATCATTAAGAGGGGTAAGGCACTGAAATTAAAAATAATATGTAATTTCTGCCCCCAGAAGATGCATGTTTTCCTGCCAGGGAGATCAAATTTGAACAGACACAAAGAAACATTTACATAACAACAAACTGTGCTTCTTCTTACAAGACTGTAAGAAGCATACTCTAAAAGAGATCTATAAGCCAGAGCTGAAGTGGCATCGATTTTTGTGGTGATAGCAATACTCAAGCAAATAAACCACAGGGCTCTGAGAGCACATCTGAGATATGCATTACTGCTTAAGGCATTCAGATGAGATGAGAAATGAGCCTGCTGGAGCTATTCTGTATCTGAGCAAGATGCAGAGAAGTAGAGTTTGCAAGATGGTTGTGTGTGCAGAGCTAACACACACAATCAGGAAGCAGGAGGCTCTTACGTGTTTTCACAATAACATGTCATACATATTGCTCTCTATCATGATGTGATAAACTGTTTGTTTGCAACCAGAGACACATACTGTAAAACAATCAGCAAAGAACTGGATTGCAGAGCAGTTTGTCATTGCTGATTGTCTAAGCTTTCAGTGACCTCTGTTTTGATCGTATTTTTGCTGTTTGTCCTTCAAAAGAACATGTGGCAATATAGCAAGTATCAGAGCAGGTAGAAAGAAACATTGCTGATGCAGAAGTTTAACTGCATCAATCCTTGCTCAAAGCAGGGCAGGTGTTAGACATCTGCAGCCTGGACGTTGAAGCACTGCATCTTTCCCCTTCCTCCCTTAACATCATGCAACTTGCAGTGTTCTTTAGTGGTCTCAAACCCTTCTGCAGCCTATGGTTCCATGTTGTGTCTCTGATTGTTTAAAGCAAATAGAATACATGTTGCTTTTCTCTCAGCCTTTTCCTATAATTAAAAAATACCAGGTTGCAACTCAATTTTATTTTGCTTTTTATCCAAATTTCGTGCAACTTTACAGACAATTGTTAAACCTCACAAACCTCATACAAGAAAATGTGTCTGTGCATTTTGTCAAGATGGAAACACAAGAACACAGGTGTTAAATGACCAAATGAGAAACATACCAGAAAATTAATGGCAGAACCAAGAATAAAATAAAAATTAAAAAGTCCTGTCTCAACAGCCTTTGTACCACAGAGTCTTCATCACTGTCCTTAAATGCAATGCATAGAAGTGCACAGCTGCTTCCACTGATGCTCTACTATTAACAATACTTTTCTATGCAGGTGGAAATATAATTTTTCAATGTAGATTACTCCCTGTCTGTAACAACTGCCTCTAAAATCCTCAAGTGATTCTCCACTGTTTTGTGCTTCGAAAGCACCATCTTCAACAAATTTGCGTTATGCTAAAGAATACTTTAGTAGGTTGGTTTTTTCTCAGTTAGGCTATTGGGAAAACCAGAAAAGATGACCCTCTTCTTAAGGAAAGCCTAGTTAAGGACCATAATTTTCTCAAATTCTTGCCATGCAAGTTGAACACTAGGGGTCATATTTAGATAACCACTGACATGCTGCAGAGCACATCCAGGAGAAAACCACCACTCACTCACTAATGACCCATAAATGTTAAACAATTTGCAGAGGAACAGCAGTACTTCTCACAGCATACAGAGCAATTGCGGATTTGCTGCAAAGTGCTAGATTGACTTCTGTATTTCTGTGTTTTCGACAGTTGGGAAACAAAATAAGAAGACTGACAACATGCTCACAGCATCAGCTGTGCTCTATCTTCCTCCCTAATGGGGACGGCCCATGTGCAGCTATTTTGTCTCGTCCTTTTGTATTTTCAGTACCACAGTAGTTCCAGTTCAGGAAAAGGGGGGCACAAAATTCTTATTGAGGCAAAATGCTCCAGGGAAAGCCACGAAGTTCATTTAGGAGTCAGATTCAGAGTCAGCAACACCCATGTTTTCATCAGTTTTACTAAGCTTTTGTATACTCACCCATTTCCTGTAGTTAACTTTCACTACTTACAATCCCCACACAGAATAGAACTGGCTCCAAGCAAAGCACCTTGATGTTAGTTTTCCACCATTCTTATAGCAGTGGGAAGAGACCGATAAGACATACATGCACTGTGGAAGTGCAGCTCTACCAGTTTTGAGACACAGATGTATTTCCCTGCATCAAGCAAGAAATTTGAGAAGTGGATGTGTTTGCACTCCCACCGTGCCCAGCTGTGCTCTGGCTCCCCGATGGCTGCAGAAGGCTTGTTTGCTCATGCTGTCATGGGTTGCCATAATTCTGGGTAGATCTCAGCTTGCAGCGTTGTGCTTCTGCAGTTCTGTGAGATGAAATGCAGATGTAGAATACAAGAGTTAGCTCAGGCCTAACACCTTTCTGCCCACATGGCTTGCTCGTTTCCTGTGTTGTAATTTCTACTACACAGCTGTCCAGTCACCTTAAAAGTCCTAAATACTGGAGGTTCCAGCTTTTCATTTAGAAGACTATTTTACAATTTGAAATGTCATACTGCCACAGAGGTTTTCCTGACATCCATCCTAAAATTTCCTTCTCTTAATTTCATCTCACCAGTCCTAATTAAACACCCACGTAAAAAATTCCTTCCCTCAACTACAGCCAGATTACGGCAGGTCTTTCACGCACATGAAAGCTGAAGAAGAAACAGAGAACCTGAATTTACCCTTGCCTGGGAGGTAAATGCAAAGCTAGCGTCAAGAGAGTCTCTAAAGGATATTCTTTCAAATTTGAAGTGATGTACATGTTAATATATACAGTTTGTTTGAACTCAGATGCTGTAGAAAATGTGAAACAAAACTGAAAATAAATTAGCAGTTCAAGACAAATCAAAGGTCTAAAGGCTTTTTAAGAGCCTTTACTGCTCTTTCATGCTAAATGTATCAAGTCACAAATATGTCTTTTAATCTGTCTTTGAAAATGTATTGCCACAGTTAAATATCCCCACTGTTTTGTGGTTCTTGTGAAATTCCCTGACCAGTGCAACAACTTTCTGAAGGGATTAAAAAGTTACTCCAAAGCCTTATTGCTGGTAACTTAGTAGCAACAGGTTATCCCTTGAAACAAGGATTTACACTCAGGCAAGGTGGTAAGAATCCTGGATTCATAGATTTGACTAAAAATCATCAGCACTTTGCTGATAACAAGAGATTACTCCATGTTGTCCTGATTAAATTCTGATTTACCTCTATTGTGCTGACATTCAGTTTTCCCATAGTTTCAAATTGAGAGGGCTGGTTTTTAATACCCTTTCTCAAAAATCACTGCATTACATTTCCAGTACACAGTGGTTGGTTTTGTTACATGAATCGCATGTAACATGAATCCTCAACAGTGAGTGGAACAACTGATGAGATACTTGAACCTCTAAATACTCTGCAGGAAATCAAAAAGTTCTATTTATATAGAAATTTAGTGGCATAGACACTTCTTGTTAAAATACATAGTTGTTCACAAGGTTTGCTTTTCAGAAACCCATGTTATTCCATATATCATATTTATCTCAGATTTGACTGCAGAAAAGTCAAAACAGTATCAACTGAGACCCCAAAGGACTAAACCAACATTTCACAGTCAAAAGCTTACAGAAGTAAAAAGAGCATTTAAAACTGTTACCATTCAAATGAAATTAAAAACATTTAATATAGCCCTGTTTTCATTAAGATCTCTGGGGAGAGATCAGTGTGCATTAAGAAATGGATTGATTATAAAAAGCACACCAAATACCAGCTATTGAGTCTTAGGTCTATTAACTGGGATTCCAAAAATTATGTTATTTTTATTATTTTTTGCTGCTTGGGACAGAGAAGCTCCACACAACTAATTGCTGAAACATGGCTTTTCCTACATCATGTGGGCTGGATTTGTGGGTTTGTTTCCAAATCTAAATTATGCCAAAGAGTGTTGGTTAAAGATCCCACAGCCCTCCCTGCCCCCCTGCTCACCTTCATCTTGACAGGGGGGACATTGTCTAGGGACAGTCAGTAACATGATGCTGACCCTGATTTCAGGGTGGATGAGGCCGGCGCATGTCCAGATCATGGCCAGTAGGGATGGGCAGTTCTGTGGATTTTAGGCAGAAAGCCTGCTGTCTGCTCTGCCAATTGAAAAGGGCCTTGTCTGGAGAAGAGCCAAGCAGATAGTGAAATGATTAAAAAAAATCTCTGGTTTCTTAGAGGCCTACAGACAGTTTGTGTGCAAAAGAGGTATAGTCATAGCAAAATTATATCTTATCAATTTTCTTCCTTGGGTGCAATATGACAAGGGAAGCACGTAAAGACAGAGGCTGGTAGCTGAAACAGTGTTCTTGTGAGTTTTAACAAAGCTGAACTGGTACTATTTTCATGCTGGTAGGTTTTAAACAATTTGTTGCAGTCTATCATTGTGACCCATTTCAAATCACAAGGAGGGCCCTGTTAGTTCTTGAAAATGTAATCTCAGAAAGGGGAAAGTTTTATAGACTGTTGGAAGTTCTGTGTTTTACTATATCTCAGCCTCAAAACTAGACTTTTAACAGTAGCATCCCCAACCCATACTATAGAGAAATTTTTTTTATTGAGCATTTATGTTTATTTTAGCATAATCCATTCCTATAATCAGATAAAGCTAAAAGAGGAGGATAAATATTAAGCTACAGAGTTTCTATCCAATAGCAATAGAGGACTATTTTTATCAAATACGTGACTTTGGACAAAATAAACACCTGATGTACTAAAGTAAGGCAGATGGGGCAACTCACGAGAGGCAGGTCAGAGGCTGGAAGAATTATCACAGGACTCTTATACAGATCACCTTTACTTGACAATTTTTTGTATTCCAATAGGAAATCACATAAACAAAACCTGTTCACTTAAAAATTGAATTCAGCATTTCAAATCACAAGGTGGACACCTTTTAAAAGCTAGTGAGAAGACTTAACTTGGGAACAGCTTATGCAAAACACTGAAGCATGGACATTTGCTGTGACAATGAAGAGAGTGACTCATCTTTGGAGTACTAGCTTCACTTTTTGACTCTTCAAATCACAGTTTCCCTGCTTGGGAATAGAAGAGGCACTACAAAGCACGGGGCTGAACATCCTCACTTCTTCTTTTCAATGAGGATCGGTGAATTCAGCACCTTGCAAGGACTGGGTTGTTTGAGGAACCACAGTGCCGTGTTTTGTTTTAATTTTCTGTAAATTGAGAAACCATTCCCTCATTGTGGCTGGAGAATTATTTGCACGCTGAAAGTCAGGGTTTTGGTACTGTAAGAACTAAGACTATATGCTGCAGTCTACTTATCTAGGGTTTTATCCAAAACACATAAACAAAATCTACTGATTCATTAGGGAATAGCCCACAAGTACATCTAGACCAAATGTTATTGTTCTGCTGTAGCAAACAAGGACATAAAAGTGGGAAGTCCATTTCTATGGGCTGTCCCAGGACACACAGCACCAAACCAGCACGACAGCTCAAGAAAGGGAGAACTAAAGACCACTTGACTCTGGCCTTGCCTAAGGGAAAGACAGGATGGGAGTCCCTGGCTGTCCCAGGAGCTCTCTTTGCTGCAGATGGGGAGCTGTTGATCAGGAACTCTGTGGGACTGCAAGGTGTCCTTGGCATGAGTGACATGTCACCTCTCCAATTTCTTCCTCATTCACTGTTCAGAATGTGGTTGATTCATGAATCTGTGGCTTCATGATGTGACATTTGGGTGGCAGAACCTGCTTAAGATGTTGCAGCCCTGATTTCCCCACCCTACACGCATCCTGTGTGGCAGTGCTGCAGTTTCTGCAGTTTGACCTGGCAGAGACTATTCCTTTACTTTGGGATGGAGGAACCATTGTTCCAGGCATGACTTTTAACCACAGAGTCACTGCACTTTAGCACTTCCTGCCCAAAGCACTGCAGGTCTGTCCTAGCTTTTCATTTCCCCTGTCACCAGCAGCTCGTTCCTGCCCCACTGCAGCCCATCTGGAAGAACAACTGCTAGCACTGGGGAGCCTGCTAGGGAGGTCACAGACATACAGCAGGTTGTCTCATGCTCTCCCTCATATTCCAAGGGGCCCCAGGGCATAGAGACATTTTAGGGCTAGATGAAGAGGGAAGTGAGACAGCTATGAGAAAAGTGAGGGTTCTTGTGGATTCAATTTCTCCTTTGAGCTGTGATCAACTCCTAGGATGCTTCATAGGATGATTAGAGCTTATCTAGGCATCTCCCTAGAGGTGTGTTCACACTGTCTAATTTTAGGCATCTAATGTACGTGCTCTGACTAGTCTTCTGAACAGCTGTCTTTCTCTCCATTAACTCTGTGGGAGCTCAGGCATCCAGGCTCTCCCCAGGCTCTTCTGCATTTTCTACTGCAGTTAAAACTCCAAAGTGGTCCAAAATATTGAGACTATACATTTTCACAAGCTCCACTTTCCTGAACTTCAGCAGCAGAAGCTGCTAGTTGGTGCAGGCAGCAAAACTCCCCCAGTATTTCTTCTCCTGATGGACCAGCCCCTGCTGGGGGGATGACTGGGGCATGAAGAGGTCTCCCCTTTAGCAAGCACTGCTGAGTGTTTGCACCCAAGCACTTTGTCTTCCAAGGGAATGGCAAAGGGAGCTATGAGGCTAAGACTGTTATGCTGAAGATACACAGGATGCAATAAAAAGCCTAGAAAATGAACAATTTTTGTCTTTTCCAGGAATGGGTGATATTTTTATGAAGTGTTTATCTCCCACTTTATTCCTGAATAGGTTGTGTCTTGCAGTTGCAAAGTGCTTCAAATCTTATCCTTCAGTGACATTGTGTTGATGTGAAAATGAGATGCACCAGAGACTGGAGCATGTTTGCTTAGCAGGTTATAGAAGCAAATCATTATTGATAACACACAGATGATCTTTGTGTGATTATCTCTCCATGTGTCTGGTTCAGTGACAGCTGTTGGCAAGGAAGATAAAAAGGGAATCTATATTTTAAGCAGCCACAGGAGAATTAAAAGAAAAGGAAAGAAAAAAATCTGAATAATCTATGAGTTGGTTCTTTTATTAGTGCATTAAAGAAGTGTTAGGAATATACTGTTTGCTAGTCACCGTAAAAATGTAAAAATTAACCAATAGGTTGTTCAAGTCCAAATCTTATTGCTCCCAAAACCAGAAAATGAAAGGTATACAGAACCCTAAACTTTACTGAAATATCTTTCAGATGAATGTCTTACCAAAAGGTAAGTTTTACTTTGGATTTTTTAAAAGCCCATATAATCCAAACCCTCATTTATAAGAATGGTATATCTGATTAATCCTTTTTTGCAGAACTGAATGAAGGCAAGTGCTGAGCAAATATGAGAAATACTGAAAAATTCATGGAATTGAAAAAGTAACACTGAAATTCAAGAAAGAAAGTATAGATCTGTGAAGGTAAAAAAGGTTAATGTAATTTGCTGTAAAACTATCTGACTGTCCCTTGCTGGGGAACAGGGATCCTCAATGACACATGGTGGCATTCCCATGACACCTGAGTATGGGATACTTTCCACCTCTGGCCATGCATGTTAAAGGAGTGGTGTAACCATTGTATGATGTGGATGCAAGGAATTGGTGTAGTGTGGGCAGCTGACCATCAGAAACCACCCTTTCCCCCCACCCACCCTGCTTAGCATGCCACAGAGCTTTCCAGTGGCTCTAGCCACTGGAAAAAAAAAATCACCTTCTTTGAGTATTTTTCTCTTAATTCTATGCTGAATCACATTCAATGTATGCTTCTGAAAATGCCATCTTGTGAAAAGAAATCCAACTAATATGCTTTTAAAAGAATGTATCTTTCCCCTCTTTTCCCTGCAAAGATTTGCCTGATCTTAACTGGCTCTCCACCCTTGCAAAATGTTTTGATTTTATTCTGATTTAAAGATAAAATTCTGGTATTTTTCTTTAGCTACATTGATCCTGCAGATACTCAGATGGTATTGTGGAAAATAAATTTTGATCTTGTTCTTCTTCATTCAGATTTAGGTTATATTCATTCTTTTTCTAAGTTGCTACATGACAGATTTCACCCATGGAGAATCTATTTTCCTAGAGTCTGAACCAGAACCAGAGTCACTCTAAACAGTCTTGCCTTTTAGCTCTGCTCTTAGTAGAAACCTCTCATTCCACTCCCGGGACCTTCCCTCACCCACATTTGGGACCATCGAGGCTCCAGGTTTTTTCCAGTGTGACTCCAGAAATGTTCTTTTTACTTAGAGTGAAGAAAATCAAGATATAACCAGAAACAGGCACTCATTTTCTGATTTGGTTTCATCATGAATGCATGCATGAAAATCATCCATTTCAGTAAATTCAGCTGGCTTTTCAACATATTCACATAGTCTCTGTCTTAAAACTCAGTTGTTCTGAAATGCTTCAGTGGACATCAAAGGATTCATGCTGATGTAAGAGACTAGGATCATCTTCACAGTTAGGTAGGGCAGGCTGGGATAATCTTGCCATGTATTTGAGAAACCTTAATCCACACTAAAACTTCACATGTGGGAAATGAACAAAAGCAATGTTGCAGCTAAACACAAGAATTATGGCACTAGCTGTTGCATCCAATTGACAACTATTTACAGTATGATCTTGAGAGTGCTGGTTCACTCCCACAGTTTAACAATGATCATAAAGTTATTAGAAAAAGAACAGAGAAGAAACCCATTCTTTATGTTAGTACTATTTGTTAACCATCTGATTTGGAGCTCCTTGGTCACTTACTATATGTGGCTATAACCTCTGTGGATAGGATGGCTGCCAAGCAGAAAACATCCAACCCCTCCTTCTCCCCTTTTAATGCAACGTGGATTGCCACATTATGCAAGCTAACCACCTTTGCAATATAGGTGGTTTCAAACAAACAAGAGAAAGACAAACACAAACATCATGTCTCAGAAGGGAGCAACAGGCTTGTTTGAAGGCATCCCCAAACTGAGGAATGAATCAGGAGCTCATTTTGGTCTCACTTCTCATTCATCAGCTTATTAACCTACTCATAACCTACTCAGGCTTTCATATTTATGGAATAAAGTGTCTGGCTTATAATCAAATTACAGGCAGTGTAAAGTGTATGCACAAGACCTCTTGGGCCCACAGCTTTCCTTGCTGCTTGATAAAGGAGCCTTGGAAACGACGCCCACTATTTATGTGTTAATCACATAATTGGTGTTCCAAGTTCATATGCATTGACACAGACTGCGGAATGAGATGCTGGAAAGCAGTGCCATGAAAAGGGACCTGGAGGTCCTGGTTGATGGCAAGTTGAACATGAGCCAGCAGTGCCCTGGCAGCCAGGAGAGCCAACCCTGTTCTGGGGGACATCAGGCACAGCATAGCCATCTGGGCAAGGGAGGGGATTGTCCTGCTCTGCTCTGCACTGGGGCAGCCTCACCTCCAGTGCTGGGGGAAGTTTTGAGTGCCACAACAGAAGAGAGATACAAAGCTGTTGGAGAGTGTCAAAGGAGGGACACAGGAATGATGAAGGGCCTTGAGGGGAAGCTGTATGAAGAGTAGCTGAGGTCACTTGGTTTGTTCAGCCTGAAGAAGAGGAGACTGAGGGGAGACCTCAATGTAATCTACAGGTCTCTCACAAGGGGAAGAGGAAGGACTAGCACTGATCTCTTCTCTATGGTGACCAGTGATAGGACCTGAAGTTGTGTCAGGGGAGGTTTAGATTGGATATCTGAAAAGGTTCTTCACCCAGAGGGTGGTTGGGCACTGGAAGAGGCTCCCCAGAGAAGTGGTCACAGCACCAGCCTGGCAGAGTTCAAGAAGCATTTGGACAATGCTCTCAGGCACAAGGTGTGTCTATCAGAGATGTTGCTATGCAGGGCCAGGAGCTGCACTCGATGATCCCTGTGGGTCACTTCCAAATCAGCTGATTCTGTGATTCTGTGATACTTTCTGTGTCATTCTGGTCTGTCATGAGTTTTCAGAGAACAAATTGAAAGTAGAAGAGTTCTTGTTGTATTGATGACTTAGGCCTTTACCACCTTTGGAGCCTGTATCAAACTAGAATTACTTTGTTTAAAGTGTTGAGTGCATCTGTCACCAGAGGGCTTCTAGCTGAAGTCCATTTTCAATGCTCGATCTCAAGCAGCAAGATAAAATGTCCAGAATTTCAAGTCTGATTGACAGGAGACGAAAAAACTGCAGTAAGCAAAACCAGGAAAGCCTAACAGGTGAGAGATAATAATTCTTTGTGACTGCAGTCTTCAGTGCTGCCCTACATTGCAGTCACCGTAAAAATCTGCATCCTTCTTTTTAGTGATTGTTGCATAGAACTAAATCTTGCCAGTCAAAATATCAATGAACTTTAAACAAGTAATTAAAACTGCCTCACAAAGTGGTGCTGTTACGAGTCACACACACACACAGACACAAAACACATACACACAGCATGCACACACAAAGACAGCTTCTTCAGGAATGTTCAGGAACCCCACTACACTGTTACATGAGTGGTAACTTCTCAGAAGGGATAAACTGACAGTCTGCTTATCCAGAATGATCACCAGCAAAGTGGTATCAGGGTATGCTTTTGGTGAATGAGCCAAAGCAAGCAGCCCTGATGAGCCAAAGGTGAATATAGAGCAGAAGAAATCTCAGTGACAAGACTTCCAGAGTAGTCTGAAGTTTTTCCTCTGGGTATCTTTTTTTCCTTTGCTTTAAATCATAACCAAATACTTTTCTGCTAAACAATAGCAGCCTCAGCAAAAGTGTTTTGTTAAAAACAACTAAGATCTGAAAACAAAACCTATTTAAACTTTTTGAAGAAGAGAGAAAATCTAACAAACTTAAGAGGTCTGCTTTTCTTTTCTCCTAATTATTCTTGGTTAGATATCTTAACACTCTCTTTTTATTTATGGCTAACAGCTCTGAAGTACTGTAAGTTCATGTGTCAATCCATATGCTCTGCCACATGCAGTCAATTAGTTTACATTGTGACTACTGGCTGTAGTCTTTAATAGCGGTATGGGGCCTAACACAATTGTCTCCAGTTGTGGGGAAGTCTTACAAAAGTCAATATGAGCACCAAATGAATGAGGACTTCAGGAGTATAGTGTTTGCTCTCTGTAATGTTACGTAAGTGTAAAGGAACAAAACAAACCTCAAAATACAAGAAAATCAAACCCCAAACACAAAATAAGGAAAAAAACATACTCAAATTCCTTCCTTCCTTCCTTCTTTCCTTCCTTCCTTCCTTCCTTCCTTCCTTCCTTCCTTCCTTCCTTCCTTCCTTCCTTCCTTCCTTCCTTCCTTCCTTCTTCCCTCCCTCCTCCCCGCTTTTCCTCCCTTCCCTCCCTTTCTATTATTCTCCCATTCTCTCTCTCCTTCTTTCATCCTCCTACACTAAGACTCTAAAGAAGAGACACAATTAATTTATCAGTATTCACATTGGGTATGGAGCATTTATTTCCCAAGACTTCTTTTGTCTCTGCAGACTAGCATCTACAATCAGAGGTGCACTGCTTGGTAGCACTTCTTTATTTTGCTCTCAGAAAGGGCCTTTGTAAATTGCCCACAGGAGTTCAGCTGTAGCACAAGCACTGGATACTTTGGTAAAAGTATCAGAAACTAAAGGACAAAAGCATATCTCAAAAAGCAATACTGCCATTCATTTAATATAAAACAGAGACTATATTAGCTAAGAGACTAAAATATTTAAAATGAAAATGACAGCAGCTGGAGAGTGTTTGAAAAAAAAGATAAATTCATGCTAATTTCAAATTAATCTTGGAATAGAATATGAGGCTTCCAGAATAAGTAGGTATATTATCAGAGCTAACAAGGTAAGAAACATCACTACACAGGGAAGAATATGTAAACATGCCTTTTCCTCATATTTTCTGAAGAGTTACACATTTTACAACGTTAGATGCCAGTCTTCACCTGTAAACATACTAAGTAGTTTCAGATGTTAGAGGATATTAATCAGACATCAGAGTCCATGAACATACTTAATTGAGCAAGATAACCAAGAAAGACGAGACCAAATGCTAGATTTATTTTCCAATCTAAGCAGAGGTAAAACTTGGCAGGTAAAACTGCTATCAAATGGCCATTTTGAGAAAGCACCAAAAAACTTGGTGGATACTTTGTCAACTTTCCCCATGTTACAGATCTTCAGTGTGACACCAAATTCAAACATTCTTACCAAAGCCAAGTTCTTGTCCACCTCTGACCTGAAAAAGGCTCACAGTCCTGGTCTCGTAACATCATACATGTTAAAAGATGAAAACACATCCTCTTAATCAGATCATCGTATTTTAAAATAGCTTTTGATTGTATTGTTTTAGTAAAGGTAGTTGTGATGATTGTATGCAGGGTACAGGAAAAGCATGTCTTTAAAAGACTGCAGCCAATGTCATTTACCAGAAATGAGCTTGGCCCAGGATAAGTTGTAAAGGCCACTTTAAATTATGATAAGATGTT
This sequence comes from Entomyzon cyanotis, assembly GCA_024500445.1. Classification (NCBI taxonomy): domain Eukaryota; kingdom Metazoa; phylum Chordata; class Aves; order Passeriformes; family Meliphagidae; genus Entomyzon; species Entomyzon cyanotis. The sequence goes on along the minus strand of JAKEPQ010001021.1, from coordinate 26,836,725 downwards.
TATTGCCAGGAACACTACTCTCTTTGATACAGATTTCCACATTTCTCTCCCCAAAACAACTGACAAACAATGTGGTTGGTCCAAATCTTATAGTCTGCAAATGTTAATTGCATTTTACAGTGGTGATTAGGTGTTACCTATCTCAAAAGTAAGATATACATTAATGAAACAGCAGTAAATTCGGCTGTACAAACACATACTCACGTGAATACTCTGTTCATACTATAATCATGAAAGGCAGTAAAATAAAACCTTTGGAATATCTGCTAGCATTCTAATATTTTATAAGCTGAGAAATTAAATGAAATACATATCAGTGTATGCAGGATTATGGCGCCGCAGTACCATAAATTGCAAAACATAACCTAATATTGGTAACTAGAGCTACGTCCTCCATGTGCTGCAGCACAGTTCTTTAGACTCAGCCTGTGCCTGTCTCTGGTCCCATTAGCCTTCTGCCAGATTACTCCTGAACAATCTATGTTAAACCTGCAATGCAGAAAAGAGACTAGGAAAGCACAGAAGAGAGAGACTTACGCAAAGCAATTAGGTGTCCTGCAGTTTTTTGGCTCTGAATGTGAACTGTATTATTTCTACTCAGCTAAAATGCCACAGGTACGCTGTAGAAGGAAGGAAGATATTAATCTTTTTTTTTTTTTACTGGCAGTTAAGATGTATGTGATTGTTGCCCAATAAAAGCAGCAAATGTTTCTGGTTTTTTCTTCTGGTTTCATTTTCTCAAGGTGAAGTGGGATACTATTACTGGTGCAGTTACCTCTGTGTTCTCTCTATTATGCTGGATAGAGGGTGAACTTGTTCATTCCATTCTGATTTTGAGCATACAGGAAAGTATCCTGCTATCATTGAAACAGACTGTGAAATTTGCTCCCTAATGAAGCAAAAAAGACAAAAAAAGAAAAGGGGTCTTAACTTCATATATGCTAATCTAATCAAAGATCTAGTCTAATCATGCAGACTGCTACTAGAGGAATCATCCTGGTCTTCAGAACTTACCTTGACCATGAACACAATAATGTATTTTTTTGTGACCACTCCTTACAGGACAGTTTGTGCTGGACCCAGGAAATACTTTCACCTAATGTTTTTCATCCAACTGCACTGAGGCTGACTCTGTATCCCTCTGAATTTGTATTAGTGCCTTCATTTGGATAACAGCAGCGTGAGAAAAGGTTAAAAAAAAACCCAAACCAGCAAAAATCTGGGCAAATATTTCTTCCAGAAATATTCTGAAAAACACATTAGCCTGTCCCTTAGAACTTGGGTAAATATCATAGTGTCATCCCCTGTTACTTGGTTTGCATGACTCCAGATACCAATGATTTTATACATGCTTTTTTTTCCTCCATACGCAGTAATTGCACACTGATGTGACATGCAAAAGGCATGACATTGCAAGGTATTTTCCTGGCATGAAAAGCACAGTTTCAGTGCCTCTTCCTCATTGGGTTGTGATTTTCTAGCAGCATTTAGGAGAAATTTGCAAAAGTAAGAACAGGTCAAGTACTTCAATGGCTGCATGCTGGGAAGCAAGATTACTCTACCTGGACTGGGCTGGGGCAACTAAGTAAGTTCTGACCTCTTGGATGGAGGAAAGGCTGCTGACAACAGAACCTGAAATAGGATTAAGTGAAGGAAGACCTGACACCTTCTGCTGTCTTTGCTGAAGTAGGAGTCTCATGCAGTCTCCTTCAATTGAGATAGCAAAGTCTTATAATTTGCTGGAGATGCTTCATGGATATTTGTGTCAATCTGATTAGCTTTGGAGTCTTCAAGGAAAGGGAAGCTGCTCTTTGAAGAAGTATAGGGCAGCTGTGACAATTAAGTCCTTCACAGAGGACTACACAGACTACCACCTACCCTCAGAGACTTACTAAGAATGACCTGAACTTAATCAGGATAGGTTTTCAAATATGCTTCTGCAATGGGTTCTCAATGGAGAGAAACAAAATGCTGTGTAATGGCAGCCTACATGGTCTCATTAGCCTGTTGTGCCTCTCAAATAAATAAATTAAACTATCTGGAATAGCCTGGAAGCTGTTACTGTCTTCAAGATCATAAAAAACTATTTTGAAACAAAATTTTGAACTACTAGGCTGACCCTGCAGGACAAAACATTACTTTGGTGACCATCCATGCCTCTTTACTTTTCTTGTGCTCAGTATGCACAGCAGACCTCTTTGATTCACACCTCCATTTCCAAGGGAGAATTAAGGACTTAATTTGCAGTATACAATCTAAGTGCATTGCATTCTTTTGCTTTTAAAAGTCACCATCCTGTTATGGTTTTTCCCACTTCAGAAAATCCTGGTGGTGTTGTAAGGCCAGAGATCATTCATAGCACCTGCACTGCTCTGTCAAATGCTGATGTCTATTACCAAAGATTTCTGAATATCAAGATAAAAGCCTCTCCAGCCAAATAATTGCCAGATATCTTCAGGAAACAGCACTGGGAATGACATGAAGGAACACAGGTGCTAAAGAGCTGCTTCCTATGTTGGTTTACAGCCTATCAATTCTTGTTATTGTATGATAACTGAAATAGTAATCTCCATTTATCTCTATGGGATAAAATACCAACTTGTCCTTCCATTGAAGCAGTTGGATTTACTGCAGTAATTCAATTTCTTTCAGCATCATTGATCTAGATATTGCTTCCAGATCAAAGTCTGGATGCAGAGTGTAGAGGTGAGGGCCATTTGAAAAGGCTTTTTTTCAAAAGTCTTTCATGGAATTTAGCCTGAATTTCTTGTTGAGACCAGCTCTATATTCTCAGTATACTACTGAGTAACCAGACAAACTAAAAACATAGCTCCTGAGACAGCAGGAAGGTGTTTACGGGCAAGTAAATTAGAAGGAAAAAATTAATGGGGAAAAAAGGGACCACCTAATCACTATAAGCAACCTTCAGATGATAGATAAAGTTAGGGGAATAGATACAAGCAAACAAAAACACAGTGGAGCACAAAGGACTAAACTTATCCCAAGTATAACTCCAGCCAGCAGGCCAGTACCTGGTTGTCAAAATATGTTTAACGGGGAAAGAAAGAAAGAAAGAAAGAAAGAAAGAAAGAAAGAAAGAAAGAGAGAGAGAGAAAGAAAGAAAAGAAAGAAAAAGAAAGAAAGAAAGAAAGAAAGAAAGAAAGAAAGAAAGAAAGAAAGAAAGAGAGAGAAAGAAAGAAGAAAAAGAAAGATCTGTTCTAGAGCATAGCACATTGGTTTTGTTTGGATAAATGCCTTCTATAATGCCATTCTTTGAGATCAATTACTTGTTACTGCACTGCCATGCCAAGCTATGATCCTTGCCATTTTTCTGACCCCTTTCATGCCCCTTTATGTTCCCCCACATCACTCTATAAATATCCAATATGCTATTTTCTTGTGATCAGAGTAAAGAGGGGTTTTAGGCATTTTTTTACCTACATCACCATGGAAACAAGATCTGTGTATACATCTATGATTAGTCTTTCTCTGGAGAAAAAGCCTTCATTATCTATGCAAGCTTACGGCTAATTGTTCTGCATAAGATATGGGTGTCTTATTCCTACCCACTACTTCGGAAATTCATTTCATGTAGTTGCACATAACAAGCTGTAAAGAAGGTTTTATGAAGCCAATAATGCAGATATAATACTTGAGGAATTCCTTTTGGATTGGATATGTTTATTTTTCCAAACATTTTGTTTGAGAGAAAACGAGATTGCTATCTGCTGTTTCCTTATTTTTTTGCAGGAAAGCAAAGGGTTGTTGACTTCCTCTCCCCTCCCTTCCTTCCTTCTTTCTGAAGGTACTGTACTCATCTGAAAAAAAAAGAGAACGAAATGGTTGTTCCTGTTCTCCTTCTTAAGTCATTTGAAACATTGTCCCTGCTAGTTTTCTAAGTTTACTGCAATCTCTGCACGGGGGGGGAGGGAGACAGAGGGAGAGAGACACAGATATTACAAACACGAAAGCAGGTAGAGTTTAGGGCAAGACTCCTTCCAGCTTCAGCAACTGGTAAGTTAAGTAAAATGCTTTTTTGGTTAACTCTTTAGAAGCGCAATATATATATTTGCTTTTTTATTAAGAAAAGGAGTTAATCAGATACACATTTAACTGATGAAACAATAATAACCATATGCATTAACAAGAAGTCTATTTACGCAATAGATACCTATAGTCTGTTTTTTAGATACTGGTGCTATTACCATATGGTTTAACTTATGAAGATAGGAAAGTAATTTCCAATGAGGCTGATAATATTCGTAACATAATCTGCTGTGAATTTTGCATATATAACTCCTGCTACCAGAATCTTGTTACAGGCTTCACTAACTTTATCCTGGCAATTTCAGCAAGATTCACTGGGCCATTGCTGAAATAGGAGAGGAGCTCTGTCATATGCAAATCAATGTATTTCATTTATCATTTGCCAGTACCGAAGTCTGCTCCAACACACCAACCTGTGCTATACTGGGCAAAGAATTACTGGGGCTGGTTTTGTTCCCTTCAAACTGCATTGTGTTTAGGATTACACATGTTTATCTCTGCTCAGCTGTGTATATGATTAGTCTAAGAACAGTGACATTTAAGAGGTGGTAAGACAGTTCCTGGATCTCACTTGAAAAAAAACAAAACAAAAGAAAAAGTTCATGTTGTGTAGTACATAACAACACTGAGGCTGATCACCCACATCAGTAATAGGATGGACTCGATTGTTTATCTCATTTGCACTTTTGTAAACATCAATAATGTTTTTCATGTTGGTCACAAGTGCATCAGAATGATCAGAATTGCCATGTGAAATAATGATTGAATGAAGGAGTATGTTTCAAATACTGGATGAGAAAAATCCCCCCCTGTCTTTTGTAGAAGGAGAATGCAGAGGTGGGGCAAGAATTAGGACAGGTGCCCATTTCTTTGCAGAAGGATAATTTGTTCATATTATGACTCAGTATTCTTGAAGCTGCTAGTCTCTGAAATGCAGGATCCTCTGCAGGATGCCCAGAGCCCAGGGAGAGAGGCTGCAAACGGTGGGCAGATACTGCAGAGGGCTGGCAGGCAGCTCCAGCTGCCCTGCTCCAGCTCCTGCCCCCACTAGGGTACCTAGGCTGTGCTTCCAGCCTGGGACAGCCTTCTGCTCCCACCCCTCACTGAAACAAATAGTGCAAAGGACTTTCTGCCTCACTCTAGCCAGTGTCTTTCTGCAAGTTTTTCCATATGAAGGAATGATCTACCACAAATTCAGCCCAGATTCTGGGTAAGTTGTAGATTCCTTTTGTTTTGGGAGCAGCGAAAGCAGATTCTACCAAGGGAGATGTAAATAAGTTGTTTCTTGAATTCCTAAGCTTAATGCTGCTGTTCAGTCTGGTTTGGTACCAGTTAATAGTTTATTTGGTTATGCTTAACCCACAAAAACAATTATATCTGCTAATAACAAATGTGTGCCAGGTCTTGTGATGAAAATCATTTGCCACATCTTCCTCTTGGGATACCTGAGTTTATTTATACATTACTATATACTGATTCAAATTAAAGAGATGATTTGGACAGCTATTTTGACATGTCGAACACCTGGAATACCAGTTTTTATATCAAGTAAAACATTTAGGAATCTTCCAAATATGCACAAAAAATACATAAACTCTGTTTGTAGTGATATTTTGCTCAAACTGCAGGGTGCTAGTCTCCATTGCAATCACTTGTAAGTTTTGGTCTGGTTAGTTCAGAAGTTCAGTTTGCCTTGTAGGTAAGAGCAAGCTGCAGCCCTTAGGTACAGATTTTATTTCTGAAGATGATAAGCATTTGTGTATTCTTGATTTAGATCATGTATACAATAAATTCCTTTTCTGAGACATCATCTGAAATACATAAATAAGAACAAGTTCATTCAAATCATAGTAGGTGAACAAAAGCAATACATACTAATTTAAAACCCAATCCCCAATAATAAGCACAGAAAAAGCATTTTTAAAGGAATGGTTAGTAATTTGACATTAAGAAACAGACATTGAGATTTTTACTTCATTCTTAGATTTCACCTATTAGGTTTACTTTCAAAAAATACATTTTTGCAATCCTTTGGAGTTTATTTGTTTTCATTTTGCATAATCTGTTGCTAGAACAACTGTAATATGATTTAGTATTATAGGAGCCTATAACAGAACGAGTATCTTTCTTGAGGTGTCAGGAAAATGATTTTTTTGGCTAACATGTTATTCTTATCCTACATCACTGAGATATTTACAAGAAGATAAATGTATAGCCTGAGTCTGGATTGGGTACAGATTTACAGCATAAATTAAATGTCTGTGAAATGAATTTTCCATTATTCACCCCAACATTTGTGAGAGACTGGACTCTTAATGGTTAATGACTCAAATCTTAAATTTATAAAAAATATTGACACGACAAACCAAGAATAAAAAGAGACAGGTTGTGTTTATTTTGACTAAAGTCTTATTGCTTCTATTGCTTATAGCCATATTTATGTATATAACATAAATAAGTAAATGGTCAGCCAGTGTATGTATTTCCTTAGAGAATTATTTAAAGTCATTATTTCCATTTGATGTGTTCTCAATTATAATGAAATAAAATATAAAACAATATTGCTTTTGTTTAGAAATAGAAAAATAAAGCTAGAAAAGTAATGCAGAGAGGTTACAGAAGCAATTTGTAGCCCATGGAAATCCCAAGTTAACAGGTCTGGTTCAAGAAGAACAGAAACTAAGAGAAGTATTTCTGTAAATGTCAATTGCCTTTTTGTATTTAGGACCAACTCCTTTAATGGTTTAAACTTCTAAGACGTTTTGCATTCAGAATAATATCACGGAGTTACATCCCCAGTAACATTTTGGCATGTCTAATATATATTTTTTTACCAGGAGATAATTGGAATCTTTTAGTCTCAAGGAGGGTTGTTTTTTTTAAATTGTTTTTCATTCTTAAAAACAAGCTCATCAACAAGAGCCTTGTTTTAGGACTATCTGGGTGCAGAGCAGATAGTGGTGGTCAGAAAGACACGATGTGCATCTCACCGACAAACATACTGTCATGTCTTTAAGAAAGTGTTGTTCCTTGTAGCACCAGAGAGATATACAGGATTTAGAACAGGATAAGCATGAGGACATGAATCATGGGAGCAACACAAGACAAGCCCCACATACTGGGGCAGAAGAGTATGGATCACCTCAGACAGCACTTAGGTTGTTTACAAGCTTTGAAACTGTAAAGACTTGATGGTGCAGAGAGATGTCTGAGTGGACTGCTCCACTCTTATGCCAGCAGAATGGCACCACAAAAAACAAAAACAGTAAAGGCTGAACAAGGTAATAGGGTTTTTCTGTGGCTATGACTAAAGGGCACAGATCAATGGTATGTAAGGCAACAGCGTGTAAGGGAACATCTTACTTACTAGTTGATAAAAAATGATCCATAGTTTCTGAGCACCAATGCATGTTCTTCAGTAGCAAGTGATCCAATCACACTGCTTCTTCAAACAGTCCTTGTAAGTGCTGTGACACTGCTACAGATAATTGTCAAATTATTCATTTGTTGAGGGACTAATTTTATAGCCCAACCAATTTTTAAAAATAAGCCACCTATTAAAACCAAATAGTTACTTTCTTCTTAAGTGCAGTAGCTTTCCACAATCTAACTTACGATGTCACTAGATCACTGAAAAGAAAGGAATTTCATCTTGGAGAAGAAAGAATTATAGAGACACAAAAAATGCAAAGCCTTTGAAAAGAAATAAGCAAGTCTGGGGGGAAGAAAAAAAGAGACAGAAGTTTACTTGGGATTATTCTTTTTTTGCTAAAAATCTGATATTCTGAAATGGAGAGTGCAGGTCTCCATTGTTGTAAAAATGCAGTGACATTTCATGAATGATATTCAGATTTTTTCCCAATGAAGAGGGCTAAGTTAATCCTCAGCAGTTATTAAAACACAAACTGAGTTGCACGTTGGATGTGTGTTTTTTGTTTGTATCTATCTGGCAGGGACTAGTCTGTCTTACTTGACATCTAAAATACTAATGAGCCAGTGAAAAACATTACTTAATACTTGGTTTAGTTCCTTCCTAACTTAAAACCTTTTTGACTTGCTTCTGTAAAACAAATCGCTTTGTATGTGTTATTCTGCTCTTTATAAGCAAAACTCAGCATTTTCCTTATAAACCAACGATGCTTAATGTTCTGTGAAAATGTCTAATATAACTGGTAGTAATTAAGCTAAGTAATCATAGTAAAAGAAAATGTATTTGTGCTCTGCAGGTTCTGCAAAGAAATTATGTGAATAATTGCTTTTTTCTTTTACTTTCGTTTCTTATTTCCTGCTTTTTATGTAGAAAAAACCCATTATCAATTATTTAAATGAAGGATGAAAACACCACCCTATTTTTAATTTCTCTCCACTCCCTCTCTTTTCTACTATGACAACTAAAACACTAACACATTTTCCTTCTACTTTGTGGGTGTGCAGGAATTTATTTGATTTAAAGGAAAAATCTTAGGTTAAAAAGTATGTTTCCTGAAAATCTATTTTCACCTTGCCAATCCTCAAAAGAGTGAACCTGGAAACACCCAGCTTTTCATCCTCATATGCTCATTAGAAGCACTAGAATTCAGAGAACACTGAAAAATACAAAATTGAAGATTGGTATAATTACTAAAAGCTACAATGTGAACTGAGCCTCCTACGTTCATAACATCACCTTTTGCTAAGAGCTAGAGGCAGGTACAACTGACTTGAAATGGAAAGCAAGGCTACGAGAAGGAGCATACATTTCTAGCTGTATTTCTCAGATGATGCTGTAGTAGAAGGGATACTAATGCACAGCAAGTAGGCACGACTCACACAGTCCTCTGTCTGGAGGCCTGACGAGGAATATACACCACCTGATTTCCCTACATGGATGACTTTTGAAGGTTGGTCTTCCCAGAATGGAGGAGCAGATGTGGTGGCTTTGGGAGAGAAGCATGTGGCTTTGCCCCTTCTTGGGGAGCAGTTCTGACACCAGCCCCTCTGACAAGCCACAAATGTGTTGGCTGGGAAGAACACTATGATTTTTAGTCTTCCTTTTTGCTGGTTTGTTACTATTCCTGACTATGAAGCTCCAGGGAAAAATTATTTGAGAGCATTATTTGAAAAGGAGGTGTCTGTCATACAACACTTCCAGTTAGCATAATTTTTCCAATAGTCGGTTTTTCTTAAAAGTATTTAGAGTACCTGTGTAATGAAAACAGTATCAGGAGGTGGAAAGGGAAGGGATGACCTGTTAATCTGTCAGCTTCTAAGGAACAGCAGAAGTTGTTTGAACCATCTGGTAGGCACCAGCCCATACTTGGTTAGTTCCTTAGTGCAGATTTCTGATGCTGTGAAGATCATCCTGTATTTGTCCAAAACCACTGTCCTGTGATAGGAATTCCAGAAAACTGTAGAGGACCTCCTGGAAGAGCAAGTTGACAACAATTTGTTCATAGGTTCACCAGAAATTAAACTCATCCCAACCATAAATATGCATGAAAATATTTTTTATATAGAACCACAGCAAGGAATCACACCAGCATGAATTCTATATCAAACAGTTTTTATGCATAATGCTGCACTCACAATATGAAGTCACCAAGATTTCTAGAAGAATTTTGTATGTCTGCAGGCAGCATTTGTCAGGATGTCACAGAAAGAGTCACATACATCAAAGAAATTGTGCTAACCAACTCCTTTCCTTTACCAGAAAAAAATGGAAATACTAGTCTTTCATTCCAAATACTTTAATTGATCTTTTCACATCCCACAGAAACTGAACACCACCTAAACTTTAGCCACGGTTAGAGAATGCAATTTAATGGCTATCACTGGATTCTGCAGGAAAATGATCAGGAATCAGGACTCATCCTAATGACTTGCTGCAAGGATTTTCACTAGTTTCCTGCTAAAAAAACAATGAACAGGCTCCCACTGGAAGGCACTGAATATGGTTAGGACAGTAAGTCATAACAGAATTCACAGGGCAATGTAATCATGCTCAGACCAGAGCCTGAGCTGTAATTCCTCCTAAAAGACAGCAATAATTCCTATTAAACTTTCCAGGTTTTTGTATGTGATACTTGTTTTTTCCAGGGAAAAAGTCCCGGATAGAATGATTGGGGGTGGGGTTGTGCAGGTGTGGGGAAGGATTGATAGAGACAGTTATATTAATAAATAAGGTGATTTCTCACAAAACTTCATTTTATAATGTTGGTTTGCCATTCCTAGTCATGCTGTAGTGTCACAGTGGTTTGGTGGGGTTTTTGGTTTCCTTTTCCTTGTGATGAAAATCTGAACACAGTTAGTATCTGGAGTAAGGCTTTGCCATCAGTCATGATGAAGGATTAGTACTGGAGTGGTTTGACAAATGTTCAGAATTTTAAAAAATTTTGATTTTCTTGTCACTCTTGTGTTTTTATTTTTGTCTTTTTCTTTTTTTTTGTTTTGTTTGTTTGTTTTTTGCGTGTGGTTTTTTGTTTATTTTGTTGTTTGTTTTTTGGGAGAGTGTTTTGTTTTGTGTTGTGTTGGTTTTTGCTTGGTTCTTTGTGGGGTTTTTTCATTTGCTTGTTTGCTTGGGATTTTTTGAGGGTTTTTGGTTTTTTTTCTCTTGGGCAAAAAATAATTTTTCATTTGTTTGTGATTCTGGTCTCTGTTCCAGTAACTGCTGGTGATACTTGGCTAAGTCTGAGCTGTCTTTCCCACTCCATATGCTAGTTTATTGAATTCAGTAAAACTAGCATTTTAAATCTGTTTCAGTTTAAAATAATTAACCTCAAGAATTTTCCCCCATATTTACTATAGGAATTTGTTTTCCAATTGACAGAAATTGCAGAAGCAAGATAAAATTTGTTTCAAACTTCATATTTTCTATAGTTTTGGCAACAAAGTAGGGCTTATTTTTAAAACTTTCTAGAACTCAACAAAATAATTAAGACCAATATGAAGGGTGTGTTTTGTGGATCACAAAGGGAAAGTATTTTTGTTGTTCAGTCAAGGATGAGATTTAAGTTTGGCATCACAAGTGAAGGTCAAAGCCAGAGAGGAAGGTATCTTAAATTACTTAGTGCAGGTACTTCATATGATCAGACAAAAATGCCATTCTGTGCTGGAACTGAAGAAGGAAATACATTTCTGTCCAAACTAAGTAAACTGACTTTTGAAAAATGAACCCTTATTGAATGAAGTTGAGAGATGTATGTGCAAGTGATAATTTTTCTGGACCATAAATACATATTCAACACAGTTTCAATGCTGTAACAGAGGTTTTATGCTCTGGCCATTTGGAAAGTTGAACTCTCTAATCACAGTACAGATATATCAAAAGAAGTTCCTTTCAATGCCTCAGCAATTTGTCTGAAGAGCCTTTTCAAACTCTGTCTTATTGAAATGACTCTTATTTTTCTCTCGTTGGGTCTCAACGAAATAAACACAATGGTGTCCTAAGAATAGCAGTGATATGTCTAATTCCTTTACTCTGTTTTCTACTGTACTTCGGTTCAGAGGGAAATATCTAAGTCACTACTAAGCCAGCTTAATTACAAGTAATAGAGGCTAATAAGGATTAATCAGTCTTTACAGCCAAGCAGCTTTTCCAGCAAAAAATCTGCTCAGACTTCAGCTGAAATAAATTTTATTAATCTTTCCTAAATGAATAGGAAAGCATTATCTGGTAATTACTTTTAATAACTGTACACCAAGAGAAGTGCTCAGTAGCAGATATATTTTCATAAATATACACCACACACATACATATATATATATATATACACATATATATATACACTACTGTCACTTTCTGGGTGAAATCCTCTTCTTTCAGTTCTTATGGGATATTACATGTCTTACTGAAACACATGATACTTACCACTTGAGCAACCTTCAGTTTCACTATGAGTTTTGAATTGGGTGAAACAAGGAATTGAGCACAAAAGAAATACAAAAAGCAATGATCCTGCTGAGGACAGATAATATTCAACCATGTTTAAGAAAAGCTAGCCTTTCATTAAAACATAATCTGTTTTGGAAACTTTTTATGAAATGTCTTCCATACAATCCTCTTCTCCCTTGGCCCTTCTCGCACAATGTTGTGCACATTTTACCTTGTACTTTCTTTTTGAGGTACATGTGACACCCAGGAGGTGCCATTAACTGCTGATGGAAGGAGCCAGCTGGCTGGCTTGAAGAATCAAGTTGGAGGTGGTCCTTAGCTACCCTTTAAGATAACAAAGAGATGGGAGGAGAACAGACCATCTCTCTGGCCTCCATATAGGTGATAAGGACACTGGGATTGCAGTAGGAAGGAAAGTTCAATGTATTTCCTTTTTAAAGGTCATGAATGCCAGTGAAAGGTTTGCTTTCAAAATAACAGCTCAAGTGTGAGGGTTATGGAAGGGCATGCTTTTTTGATCACTCTAATTTTGGATGTTCTACATAGCTCTGTTATTTTTCTTAAAATAACAGCTCAAACCTTCTCTGTTCTGTTTACAGTGTTTAGTGATTGTGCATTGTAGGTGGAAAGATTATATCCAAAGTGTTCTTAAAGTACTGCACACTCTATCAAACACCACTATTTTACTACCAAATCCTTCCTAATATTTATATTATTTGTTTTTTCTTCTGTTCACCCTGTCTCTTATAATATCTTTATGCACAGAAACAAAATCCTAAAGCTCCATGAATGTTATTTGATAATTTTCCAGAGGAAAAACTATTTAACACATAGGATTCCTATGGTGCCAAAAATGTATTATTTTAATTTGCAGTGGCAGATATGGGATAGACAGGAAACAGGGATGGAGTGATAGGACTTCTATCAACAGTGATTAAAGTGACTCCGCGTACTTTGTAAAGGCAGGGACACATCCATGGTTCTAGCCTCTGACATGGGAGCACCTTATCCACTTAAGAAAAGGAAGGAATTTGTCTAATTGGCATCACCTCATAGCAGTCTAATCCCAAATCTTGTTCTCAGCTACACCCAGATATTCCATAATTATTTCAATACCACACAGATGATGTCAGGGAGCGAATTAAGTTGTCTGCTTATGATGAGAGTTGTTTAATTGAGTAATTAATTGAGCTGGCCAATCTGTCATCAATTCCAATGCCTAGTGAGGGCAGGATCAAATGGCATTTCCACCCCATCTGCTGGCACCAGTTACACTTTGCCCACTTGAAACTCTTCTACTGCATGTGCTCCAAATGGCCAACATGATCTTGTGAGCTTTGGGCAGGACACCCATGCCCAAATGCTCTTGGGAACCCAGGCCCGTAAGAATACTTACATATAACTGAATATACACTGGCAACATCTAATCTGGGGCAAAATACAACAGCCTCAAGATGGGAGACTGATTTATTTCCCTCCCTAAGAGTTTGGACCCACACCTCTAACCCCTTAAAATTTATTTCCAGGAAGTTTTTTAGGATGCTTTACGATCATGCTGAAAAGTCGACATAATACGCCTTCCTGTTTCTTGTATTCTTCAGAAGACCAGTGTCTTGAGTTAGCTACATTGCTAGTCTGAGCTGACATGTCTGGTTCTACATGCCCCTCTGCCTTGATAGAGGAGCTGTTTCTGGCTACACTTAGAAGGCTTTTGTGAAGGAATGGGGAAAAGCAAAATGCTGGGCCAGAGCTCACCTTTCTGTGGGCAGAGATGGGGCTGGGCTACACTGTGGACCTGCCAGCAAACAGCTGCTCCCTCTCCTCTTCCTTCCCACTCCAATGCAGCCTTGAATTCCATGTTGGAACCAGCAAATCAGGCAGATGGAGGTGCTCGGCCAAGGACAAAAAATCTTGGTCTCTGTATACACTTTTAGACCAGATAACTTTCTGTGCCTTGCAGGCTCCCATCATGTGTAGCTGTGGTTTGCAGTGACTTTGTGTAAACAGCTAACACTTCAGAGTCTGTGGACTTAACATTCGGTTCATTACTCAGGTTGTCTCTGTGCTGCTGACCATATTAGCAAACAGAATAGAGAAGTAGAGAGGGGGTGAGCAACAGATGGAATACAGAAGTGAAGAGGGAAGAACATATAAGAGAAGAACTAAGAAAACTCGTAAAGAGGAAGAAAAAAAGAAAATAAAAGGAAAAAGGAGGATAAGAAAGAGAAAAAATAAAGAACCAAAACAGCAGCCTAAACTATACTCAAAAACTATTTTGTACATAGCCTGAAATGACTAGATGTCCACAGGGCTCAAGTACTGCTAGGGGAATTGCCAGTCAGGCCCTAGGGTAGATGATCAGTGGGTAACCTGGCCGTATTGCTCCGTCACACTCACCCACTCTCGTTAGGCAGAGAAGAGCAGGGAGAATGATAGCAAAGGTGTCCCTGGAGTAAGGACAGAGCACAAGTAAAAGCAACAAGAGGGATAGATAGCAAACCATTTTGCTAAACTGACAACACAGCACTCATACTGGGGAGAAGAAATAGATCTGCAGCTGCCTCACAACAGCATCCACCAACTTAATTATTTTTGGTTTAAATCTAATAATTGCAAACATTGAAAAGCAAATTATGCCATAAACTACCCTATAAAAACATCTGATGCCACAAATAATGTCCTAGCTTTGGCAGCCCGCATGGTGGGACTGCTCCAGACTTCGAGCAGAGGAAATCTGAAAATGTAGTTTAATACTTTCAGTAATTATCAAAACAAAAATTATCTGTAAGTTACGCAAAAGTGAATGTGCATAATTTTGATAATGTTTTAAGGCATTTGCCCTATTTTGATGAGTACCAAAGTAATTATACTCCTGTGAAAGTTCTCATAGTGTCTTGCTCACTAAAAATGAATACAAACCCAAGTTATGCACAAATCCAAGATAATTTCAAAGGCTACTCTATAGTCAGTGCAGGCAAATGGGAATGCTTGTTAAACTTCTGTATTTCTCAGTTAATACAAAACAAAAATTATTCAAGTTAAAATGTTAAAATTTGGGAAAAGCAAAGACAATACAGGGAGACTATTTCTACTGCACAGTTTTCTCTGAGAAGACCCATTTCTTTGTTTTGGTGCCACCTTCCAGACAAAAACAATGTAGCTATGCTGGATAGAAAGCCCTGAGACCGGAAGGAATATCTAAAATGACCAAACTTCAAGCATGAAGCTAGGAAGATGCTAAAATAAAAAATAAAGGGAATAAATATTATTTAATAAAGAAGCTATCCTTGGAAGTTCATTCTTGCTGCATCTGTTTACTGTGTCATGTTAAGCTGTCAGATTTTTTCATCAGTTAAATTCTTTTGATTTCCATTAAGGTTGTCTGCAAAGGTTGCCACCTGCTGATGTTTGTTCTGAGGATGTAAGTGTTTTTCTCAGTTGGTTGTGGCATAGATGAGTTCCTATCTCATTGGGCAACAGAACCCATAAGAAGTAACAAGACAAACTGTCAACATTACTTTCAGATTTCATTGGAAGTCTTCCCACAAGCCTTAGTGAGCTCTGATTATGTCCTAGGAAGAATTAAAAAAGTTATCACTTTTCTTTTACCAAGCTTTTACTGAGAACCCCCCCCCACATTTGTTGATAGAAAGAAGAAGTTTTATCCTGAAGCCTGCTACCGGCAGATGAAGGTAATTTCCCAGGGAGAAGTGAAAAGACAGTGAGCTTCTCAGTACTATCATACTAAGATAGGAAGAGAAAACCTGATCTGGTCCACTTCTCATTTTTAATCATTCCAGGTCATGTTCATGAACAATTGTTTACTTGTTTCCAACTCCAGTTCTATTAGTGATGGTAATCCAAAAAGGGAAGAGGAATATTTATGGCAATATCTTGATATCAAAATCTTGATAGCATTCTGCATTTAAGCAGACATATGCCTCATCAAAGGCACGTGGCAAGAAGCCTTAGACCTCCATAGACAATTAAGGTAATGGTTAAATCATGGACTTCATTTAACATTGAGTCTACATGCAAGTGAGAGTGAGAAAACAAGAGTTTGTAGAAGTTATATTGAAAAGGATTTGACTAAACTCAGTGACTATTATTTACAGCTTGGGTCTGTTTTCTTAAAAGCTTCCACTGTATTTATGTCTTCCTCATCAGCATCTGCACTCATGGATTTTGGATACTTTCTGTAAATCTATATTTTTTTTTACAAGGTAGTCCAAATTTTTGTCTTCCAGCTCCAGACTGGTGCAGAAGAAGTGCTCTCTTCATTTAAAATGTAAATAATCTTTTAGGTTAGCTTCAAATGTTGTAGCATGGAAACTTGAAGGTTGATTTGGGTGTCTTAACATACACTTTGTCTATATATCATATGGACACAGTTTGTATACTGAGATTGTATAAATTAACATACACTCTGTATATGTTAATGGAGTCCATTTTACAAAATATTCTGCTTCAAATGTGGATATTTATGCCTGGAGAACATTGGTGGAGAATACACCTTGCCTGGGCTTCTCTGAAGAAGATGATAGTAGGTTTGACACTGCTTTTAGAAAAATTCTGGTGTGGGTTTGGACATGGTTTTTTACCTTCTTCCTGGAAGTGTTCATGCTGCTATTGAAGGAAAATAGCAGGGAAAACTGTAAGGAGTAAAACTGTAATCAGACGTGTACTGCCTGAAAATACTTGGTTACCAGTAATGGACATATTCACCTTTGTACAGATATTTTTGGCATTTTCAAAGTCTGACAAATAACTAAAGCAGTGTAGATTCAGTAGGGAGCACTTCACTGCTGAAATGAAATTATGTCATCATAGTAAAATCCCTTGGTCAGACCCTGAGACAGATGCAAATTTTGCATGAATAGCAAATGAAAGAAAACTGTGTAAATAATTTGCTGCTTAGTTCAACAGCTGTATAACTGAAAACATTTAAAACCAAAACATATTTGGAAGAGCAGACTGAGAGCCCATTAAACATATTAAGATAATGATAATTATCGCCATAATCACAGTTGACAAGAATCAGTG
The DNA here is from genome assembly GCA_024500445.1 of Entomyzon cyanotis. Lineage (NCBI taxonomy): Eukaryota > Metazoa > Chordata > Aves > Passeriformes > Meliphagidae > Entomyzon > Entomyzon cyanotis. Next base: position 26,819,765 of record JAKEPQ010001021.1, on the reverse strand, counting down.
ATTGAAAAAACCCAGCTGGTTGTTCAATAAAGCTGAAGCTCACCAACTGCTCAACTTTAGCTCAAGAAGTGTAATAATGTTAAATTTGTCACTAATCCTTACTACATCCAGCAGAAACAGCTGTTAGTTTTCATTCTTTCCTACTGCTCATATTTCACACCTCAAAAGGAGAGGAGACTACACTCTTACAGGGCATGGTTTCTACAGTCTTACATGTTCAATTAAACTTGGAATTTCTCTTCCAGATAAGAGAAACAGTTCAGCTGATTTGGCCCCCTTTAGACTTCATCCACTATCATCTGTTTCATCTTCTTCTGAAAGAGCAAACATAAGTGCAAACCTAATAATGTAACCTGTTTCCCTTTGTCATATCACTTTCACTCATCTTAGCCTTATTTCTGGCTTTACAATTGTGTTGCCCAAGAGAAAAATCAGAATAATAGTAGTCAGTGTTTAGACTTGAGAAATTTCATAATGTCACATTTTTATGGCTGGACATATTTTTAGTCTTTAGATAGACAGTACTTTCATTCAGGAAGCAGAATCTTGATTCTACTGAAGTCTTAAGAAAATTTACTGTTGACTCCAGTACAGGATGTTAACTGGAGATTGTCCTAACATATTTGCTTGTAGAGTGAATAGCATCATTTATATACTTTCTTTAATTCTTTGTGTTAGAAATGAGTGGTCGTGAGAAAGTAAATGGTGATTCATATTCTGTGTTAAACTCTCTTCCTCCTTCATGGAAATTAACAAGATTATTAGCTGCTGTATAGATATTCTATTTTGGAAATTCCTCAGTAAATATCTCAACTCACTGTAACATTTCTTTACTTGTTTTGAAAGGGCAGAAAGAGCTAATTTGTGGTTTTGTTTTTCAAAATATTGTTTTTCAAAATACTTCCATTTACTCAAAGAAAGAAAATTTGAGGATGTTTGTCTCTTCTACAGAAATGAACTTTTTAATGAGCTCTTAAGTGCTCAGTTTAGGGGGGGTCTTATGTTTAAGGGCCAATACAGCTTGGAAATCTCTGTCTCAGTGAGCTTTCCGGACCAGGTTTTCAAAACCTAGTAGCTGATATATTACTGATAAAAGCTAGAATTTTTAATGACCATCCAATGTTTAGAATCACACCACATAGCACTGCATTTTAAATACTAAGTCCTGTAGAAAGGAAGAAGTTTTAAAGGGACCCAAATATTCAAGGATATTTGAATATAAATATTCATACAAAACAAATAAATAAATAAAAATAAAAATATAAATAATATAAATAATATCAATATATATAAATATAAATATTTAAACAAAAAAATGCAAAAAGAAATACTAAATTTGGAATCCCTCCCTGCTTCATTTGTTGTGGAGTGTTAAAATGACATCGTCTACTCTAGAGCTGTATAGAAAAAAAGTACTATGGACCTGTATTTAAACTTCAAAGTTCTCTTCTGAAGTCATTTAAAGAACAAGGGACTGCTCCCTACTTTTTTCATTGGGGTCAGATCTGTTGTCTCTTCTACGGATTCCTGTAAACTCATGTTTTTATGGAATTAAGTTCTGGACATAGTTAAGATCATGCCTCCATTCAAATTAGCAAGGCTTTGCTACCAGAATGAAAGAAGAAATTAATTTATGTATTATGGAGTTGGCAGATTTAAGGGGGAGAAAAACCAACAAGGTGATCCATATTTAGACATTCCCTTTCCTTTTAAGTGCTCTTGTGTTGGATTATGCTGCTTGTGCTGGTCACTGACTATAAACACTTTCCCTTGTAGGTTTGGTCCTGTGATGCCTGTAGCTGTGGCCACTGGAATAAGCCCATATGCTCAGTGAAAGCAGTCAAAGGTTAGTAGTGCAAGGAAATACTTTCTTTCTAGTAATTTCAAGGAATTCTATGGCTCTGTGGTCCAGAAAGAGTGAAACGTTGCACAAAACTGTGTGTGGAAGAAGGGAGCAACTGGCAGCCAAAGAAGTAGAGAGCAATTAGACACAACTCACTGTCATTTCTGTGTGGTTTTGGCAGCATTTCAATAATCCAACAAAAGCAATAAATAACATATCTTTGGTCCTGAATTGCTATGGACTTTCTAAAGAATTCTATACCATTATTGCTGGGAAATAATGAGATACAAAAGTTGAACGATGTTTGAGGCACATGCCATGTGGGAAAGATTTTGATCTATAACCATTATGTTCAAATTGTGTGAGTTTACTTTGCTAAAAAGGATTTTAAAAAACTTTTTCTTTACTTCTGGAAAGAAGTGAAGAATATTTCAATATTCAGGGGATTCCCTTCCCCTTCTCCCTTTTTAAAAACAAAAAATTGTACCCAAAGAGTTTTCAAGATCTAACTGTTCCTTATTTTGACCAGGGAGTTTGGGTTACAAGGGAACAGTGGGATGAATACCCAGTAAAAATCCTCTCTGATGGAACACACACACACACATATAATACATATATATATATGCATACACACAGACATGGTGTGTAGTTTGGAGTGCTACAATATATGGAGGATATAAATCTGTTAAAGAGTGACCAAAGGAGGGCAAGGAAGATGGTGAAGGGCCTCTAGGGGAAGCCGTATGATGAGCAGCTGAGGCCATTTGTCCTGGAAAAGGGGAGACTGGAAGGCAGACCTCATTGCAGTCTACAGCTCCCTCATGAGGGGAAGAGGCAGGGAAGGTACCAACCTCATTACTTTGGTGACCAGTGACTGAAATTGAGGAAAGACCCTGAAGCAGAGCTGGGGAAGTTTAGTTTGGATATTAAGAAAAGGTTCTTCACCCAGAGAGTGGTTGGGCAGAGGCACAAGCTCCCCAGGGAAGTGGTCACAGCACCAAGCCTGACAGAGCTCAAGAAGCATTTAGGCAATGCTCTCAGGCACCTGGTGTGATGCTTGAGGGTGTCCTGTGCAGGGCCAGGAGTTGGATTTGGATGATTCTTGGGAGCTCTTTCCAAATCAGGATGTTCTATGATTACATGAATTGATATTCTGTGTGTATATATGTTCACTATTTCCAGTCAGTGAGCTAGTGACTGAACGCAGAATCATGGTATAATTATTAAATACTTGTCCAAGTTGTAAGCAATTAGTTTATCTTTTCCCTCTATCCAATATGGCTTTTGAGCCGTAAGTTTAGAATCCTTCAATTTTTCCTTCAGTTAGTCCTCCTTCTTCATGCATTGTTTGATCCCTTAGTCTAAACTTTCTGTCCTAGAATTTTGTCACTGAGCCTTTAGCTTCACACTTTTATCTTAAAGATAATTGCTCAGTCTACAGCGTCAGAAGGAAGCAATCTGTTTGCGGGAAGTTTTTTAAGATGCCTTCTCTTGCCCATGGCCTAACTAGGTCACAGAGATGTGCTTTTATCTATCTTTAGAAGAAGGTTTATCCAGCATGGAGCTTCCTGAAATAGAAATAGGATTGTACTTAGTGCTCCACTCACCTTCACGCTCTCCACCCATCACTTCCAAGAATGATGTTATAAATAGCATCTACATGTCATGGCTGATGGAGGGAAAATGTGTCTAGTTTTCCAACCTAACCTTTTCCGGGTTGGCTAGATACATGTCCACAAACACACGTATTCATATAAGTGCATCCCTCAGGAGGGCTACAAGGATGTTGTGGGTTTATGCAGAGAGAAAACTGGAATGGCCAAAGCCCAGCTGGAACTCAATCCAGCTACTGCCACAAAAAATAACACAAGAAGTTTCTATACTTATATTCACACCAAAAAGTGGGCTGAGGAGAATCTTCATTCTTTATTGGATGTAGCGTAAAATTTAGTATTAAACAGTGAAGAAAGGCTGAGGTACTTTGTGCATTCATTTGCTTCAGTCTTTCCTAGTCAGACCAGTTGTTCTCAGAGTGCCCAGGCCTCTGAGCTGGAAGACAGAAACAGGGAACCAAATGAAGCCCCCATAACCCAAGGGGAAAAGGTCAACAACCTTCTACAACACTTAGATCCGCACAAGTCTGTGGGACTGATGGGATTCCCCCAAGGGTGTCAAGGGAACTGGTAAAAGTGCTCACTGAGCTGGTTTCCATCATTTACCAGCATTCCTGGATGTTTGAGGAGGTCCCACGTGACCGGAGATTGGCATCCCACCCACAAGAAGGGCTGGAAGGAGGGTTGTGGAGCAGCTCATCCTGAGTGCCATTGCACAGCACATACAGAACAGCCAGTGGATCAGGCTCAGCCAACACGGGTTCATAAAGGCAGGTCTTGTGTCACCAACAGGAACTCCTTCTTACGACTTGCTTTAGTGGAAGAGGGAAAAACTGTGTATTCTGTCTTCCTGGACTTCAGTAAAGCTTCTGATACCATTTCCCACATCATTCTCCAGGAGAAATAGACTGCTTTTCCATGTAAAAAATGTCAGAATGGCCTGGCCCAGAGAGTTGTAGTGAATGGAGTTACATCCAGCTGGCAGATGGTCACCAGTGGTGTTTCTTGGGGCTCAGCACTGAGGCCAGTTCTGTTTAATACTTTTTTTATCTGAATGTGGGGATCGAGTGTACCCTCAATTGGGTGGGTATGTTGCTCTGCTGCAGGGCAGGAAGGCTCTGCAGAGGGATCTGGACAGGCTGGATCAATCAGCCAAGGCCAAGGCTGTGAGGTTCAACAAGGCCCAGGGCCAGGTCCTGCCCTTGGGTCACAACAACCCCAGGCAGTGCCACAGGCTGGGGCAGAGTGGCTGGAAAGCTGCCCACAGGAAAAGGACCTGGGGGTGCTGGTGACAGCAGCTGAACATGAGCCAGGGTGTGCCCAGGTGGCCAAGAAGGCCAATGGCATCCTGGCCTGGATCAGCAACAGTGTGGCCAGCAGGACCAGGGCAGGGATTGTCCCCCTGTACTCAGCAATGGTGAAACCACATCTCAAATCCTGTGCTCAGTTCTGGGGCACTCATGACAAGGTAGACATTTTGGTGCTGGAGCGAGTCCAGAGAAGGGCAAGGGAGCTGGTGAAGAATCTGGAGCACAAGTCCTAGGACAAGTGACTGAGGGAGCTGGGGTTGTTTAGCCTGGAGAAAAGGAAGCTCAGGGAAAACTTTTTACTCTCTACAACTGCCTGAAAGGAAATTGTAGCCAGGTGGGTATTTGCCTCTTCTCCCAGGTAGCAAGTGATAGGACAAGAAGAAATGATCTCAAGTTGTTCCAGGGGACATTTAGATTGAATATTTAGAGAAACCTTTTCACAGAAAAGGTGGTCAAGAGCTGTACCAAGCTGCCCACATAAATTAATTGAGTCACCACCCATGGAGGTATTTAAAAGATGTGTAAATGTGGTGCTTAGGGACATATATTAGTGGTGGATGTGACAGTTAATGGCTGGACTTGATGATTTTAAACTTTTCCAACATAAAAGTTTTCTGATTCTATGAGTCTAGAAAGACAAGGGAAAAGGTAGCAGGCTTATTTAAGATGAACCAAAATTTATAACCAATGTTTTAGATGAACCACAAATTCGGATGGAGCTCCCTGTATGATCAGTGGAACATAAAATTTTGCCAGGAGAAAATTGTTAATCTGCCTCATCACACTGTATCACCACATATGCTCAGAGCATTCTTAGGTGTCAATTACTCTGGAGTCTCAGGGGATTTGTTGACATCAGTTCTATATTTAGTTTTATAGCGGTGATTTTGCCCACCTGTTTAGAAATAAACAAACAAACAAACAAACAAACAAAATCTTAGACAAAGTCAATTTAACGGAATATAACTTGGAGAGTTGTCAAATGTCTTTCCTCCCCCAGATCTGCCAGGCAAATATCTCTGGGATTAAAACAAAGAAAATAAATTAATCTCCGCCTTCTTATTACAATACAAAGTGAGAGTAGCCAGGAAACATGGCGCAGAACCTGATGGTACACAGTGTCCTTAGATCACTTGGCCATTGTTTTCTCTTACAGCAGCACATGTTAATGATACAAAGAAGTTTAACATTTTTTGGCTTTGGCTTTTCATGTCACAAACATAATAAATGTGCATATTATTGTTTGTATTGCCATATCCTTTAGATGCGCCGCCAATTTCTAGAGCCTGTGCATGCACAGCCAAGGACAGAATTTTGCCCATAAGCAGGCTGACTGAATTAAATTAAACAGAAACATTGCCATACAAATTCAGCTGTGAAGTAGTGTGTCATGGCACAGAATTTTTATGTTGCAAAAATCTTGTGGGGGTCAAATCTGCTGCGGGAAGACAAAAGGTTTTTTTTTTGCTTTTCACTTACCAATTTAATTCTGCTTTAAAAGGCCTTTGTCTTATATGGACCTAAGACATCCCTAGTTGTATTTATTTAAAAAACCCAACAACCTTCAAAACAATAAAATAGTTAATAGAATGTTAAATCCAGAAGAATAGGAAGACAAAAAGAGATTTGGTGTTTCTTTCATTTTTAAGGAATTTAGGCCACACAGAAAAATATTGAATATGATGAAGAACGAAGACACAAGCTTTAATGAAGACAATACTCGAGCCTCTCCCTTCTCCCACTGCCTGCAGCCACTCAGCCCTGTTACAAAGCCACACAGAACAACTCCATTTGATGAAGAATTCAGAGCACACCTCTCTCACTTCCACTATGGTCCTCCTCCTCTTGAAAACATGGAAACATTCCAGGGGTCCCTGGAAGGAGGGTCTCAGTAAACGCAAGAGCATGCCAACAAAAATGCCTCCTCCCATCACCCTTGAGGATTCTTCATCACCACCAGAAAGATCTGAAGATCATCATGACTTAGGCTCTTCCAGTCTCCCCTTGGTGTTCCAACAGCCAGCTCAGCCCAAGTACAGTTCCCAGATGATTGACCTCTGCAACTTTGGTTTTCAATTCTACAGAACTCTGGAGCATTTTGGAGCCAAGCCCATTAAGCAAGAACCAGTGAAGCCTAACATGGCATGGCCCAGTAGCCCAGCATTTATGCAGGCTCCTTACCCTTATTATCCTAAAGTCCACCCTGGCTTAATGTTTCCTTTCATTGTGCCACCAAACTTTCATTTCAGGAATCCCTTTCAAATGAAAAGACCTCCAGAACCACCCTTCAGGAGGGCTGAAGTAAGAGAAAGTGGTGAAAACAAACAGAAAGTGGAAAGAGTAGATGTCAACCTTCAGATAGACGACAGCTACTATGTTGACGTGGGGGTGAACAGAAACGCTGGCAATGTCCCATGTGTGAGAAGTCCTATACATCCAAGTACAATTTGGTCACCCATATCTTGGGGCACAGTGGCATTAAGCCACATGCTTGCACCCGGTGTGGCAAGCTTTTCAAGCAGCTGAGCCACTTGCACACGCATATGTTGACACACCAGGGCACTCGGCCACATAAGTGCCAAGTGTGCCACAAGGCTTTCACTCAAACCAGTCACCTTAAGAGACACATGATGCAACACAGTGACATCAAGCCTTACAACTGCAGGATCTGTGGCAGAGGTTTTGCCTACCCCAGCGAGCTGAAAGCACATGAGTCTAAGCATGAGAGTGGACGGGAGAACATTTGTGTGGAGTGTGGTCTGGACTTCCCAACTCTGGCCCAGCTGAAGAGACACCTAACCACCCACCGTGGCCCTATACAGTACAGTTGCACCGAATGTGATAAGAGCTTCCAGTATCCAAGTCAGCTGCAAAACCACATGATGAAGCACAAAGACATCCGCCCCTACATCTGCACTGAATGTGGCATGGAGTTTGTGCAGCCCCACCACCTGAAGCAACACTCCCTGACTCACAAGGTAAGCCACCTCTCTTATGTCTGACGGTAGCACAAGGACTGCAGGCTTCTAAAAATACATATACCTGCCTCCTCAGAAATGTGGCCTCTTGCCAGCTACAGAGGCTTAGGCAGAGCAGAGACCCTGGCATTGCTGGCAGTAGTATAAGCCAGATGTCTTTGTCAGTCTTAAGAAAGTACACACAAATCCCACTTTGTAATAAGCAGGAGTTCAGTTAAACCACCTGAATTACTTCCCCAAAGTGGATTCATATCTCTCAGTTTCTTGGTTTTATCTTCACTATGACCTTCTGCAAAATAACATTATTTTGCAGAGCTGTATAACCACCCCCCAATACCAAAATTTTAAAAGATTTTTTAAACTGAAATCCAGTTCTACTACTTTCCCTTTACTGGGAAGTAGCTGTGTTTGTAGTGAAAAAAAGAGAATGTAATTACTCATCAGATTTTGAAGAATCCTTGTAACAAGACATTCAAAAACCAAAAAACCCTAAAAAAAAATCCCCTTTGTGTGTATGTTATCCAGAATGCCAGTCAATGGAAATGGACAAACAGGATCATAATCACAACTAATTCATATCAAGTGGCAGTTTTGCCACTGCTGACAGAGGTGACAGGAGAGTCAGCTTAGAGTAGGAGCAAGCTTTGGAACATTTCCAGAAAGATTGCTTTCAAAAATAGGAAAAATTGTTCTATTCAAGAAGCTCTGAAATTGACTATCAATTTTTTACAAAAGTAATGTTAAGGTAAGTCAAAATCTTTTGCTTTAAAGGGAATGCTTCCATATTTGCATATTTTTCCTTTAGTGTTTGAATTTTGGCTTTTACATGAAAAAAGAGTAAAAATACAGAAAGCCACAGCACTTGAGTCTTATATATTCTTTGAAAACCCGACAACCTCTACTTCCACATTTGCTTTTTCTTGCTTATAACTGTTTCATGCTTATAACTCCAGCTTGTCCTGGAGATTCCCTGGTCTTTGGACTTACTATGCAAGACTCCACTAATTGAAGACTCGGTAGTTTTTTTTGTCACAGGAAATGAAATGCCCTTGAGCCCTTACAGAGCTTCTGCTTCTTTGTCCACCGCTGCAGGTGGATTCAGCTGTGAATACAATTTGCAGTACTTAGCTGACCAAATGCAGCCTCATATCAGACGAGGAGACACTTGAAGCTGCTAGTAATGCTCAGTTTTAACTTTGTAATTAGCTGTGAAAAAGACTGACAGCCATTTCACGTCTTTGTAAAGAGGGCCTGCAGAAGGAGTAATTGCCCTCAGCACCTCACTAGTAAATCCTTATTACCTTCAGCACGTTAAACTCTTAAGCTATTTAGTCACAAATTCTTTGATTTTCATAGTATCTAAATCACTGTTTGAGAAGCTGAGAGTCAGACCACATGGGTGCAAGTGAGAATATCAGTTATGCAGTAATAAATTTAATGGATAGCATAAAAAGTGATAAAAATGTTCTAAAACCTCACAAAAATGAGATAATTCTATTAGGGTTACTGCAAATCCCTCTTAAAATAAACAGGCTTTTCTCTCTTCAATAAACATAAGATGCATAATCTTACTTGGTGATATTGCTTGACTACTTCTCATTTACTCGAGATAATTTTCTATAGCTTTCTTCAAAACAGGGTTATGCCTTTTTCATAATCCAACTGTATTCAATTATTAAAGGCAAGCACAACTTTAGTCTTTTAACGGGTGGGCTTTTATTCTTGGTCAATAAGTGTATACATTTGATCAATACTTTACTTAAGCAGCAGAGCCAGGCAGGGAAGCTCTGACACTGATTATGTCTCATTGATTTGTGAAAAAACTTCATTATTTCATTAAGCTTACATTTTGTTTTAATTCTCTGCAGCCACTCAAGTGCAAGTTCTTACAAGGTTCTCTCAGAACCTTGTAAGAATTTGTCAGACAGAATACACAGGCACCTATTACTTGAAAAAAATGTTAAAAGTGAAATCATTTATTATGGACTTTGCTAATACAGAATTAATGGCACATTAAGTTGCTATACTGCAGATTACACTACCTAGAAATTTTCCATCTATAGAATGTTTCTTCTCTTTCAGGGTGTGAAAGAACACAAATGTGGAATTTGTGGCCGGGAATTTACTCTGCTGGCCAACATGAAGCGACATGTCCTGATCCACACCAATATCAGAGCCTATCAATGCCATTTGTGCTTCAAGAGCTTTGTGCAAAAGCAGACTCTGAAGGCCCACATGATTGTTCACTCTGATGTCAAGCCCTTTAAATGCAAGGTAAGTGCATTTGGTGGCAGAAGCATTAACCTACAGTATGTTTCTCTGACATTATCATCTTTACGATATGGTAGAATTAGAAAAGCAAAGCTTGCTAATACATACTGCAGCTGCATTTAAATTAGCCTATATCAGTCTGATTTTGTCCCTTTATTCATGTTCTGCTTGTGTAGCACACAACAATGGATGTAAATCCCTGTGGTTTACCCCCATCCCTTTCAGTAACTTTCATCCTAACATAGTTTTGGGGGTTTTTTGCCTTGTGAGCATTTGAGCACCACAAACATTTGAGGACAATAAAACACATCCAACTTTTGCTTAATACAATCATCCAAACAGTAGTCTAAGTGCTTAATGACTTGAAACACTGATGAAAAGCATAAATCAAGTCATGCACCCTGCAGAGGATGGAAAAGCAGCAGTCGCAGCTTCACACAGTGATGTTATGCAACAGTTCAAGAAAGGAGTCAGAAAAAGCCACAGCAAAATGCAACTACAGAAGGAATTTGAATGGGTCAAATGTAATTACCAGGCTGAAATTCAGGGCAGGACATCAGTATGCTAACAAAACAGCCTCTGAGACCATCTGGCCTTTCTATGATCCTGTGCAAATTCCAGTTTGCTGCTTCCCCCCAGCACTGGAGGCTGACATTCCCTTTCCATCCTCTCTTCTCCTCCCTCCCCATAAACCTTTAAGGCTTTCTTGACCCTGTTAATCTCTAATATATTCCTTATGAATTATTCATGTTTATATTCTTACTCAGTATTGGACACTACATAAGTTCTTTTCCTATCTATCTGGTTCATTACTGTAGTCATACCTTGTGAAGTCAAAGGTTGTAGATTTTTTTCCCACTTTAATTTGCTCTAAGAAGGCTATAAATACCGACTGGAGCATATTACCCAGCTTATGCATAAGTAACTGATTTAGAAGCAATTTCTAGAACTCTTTCATCCTACATCTTTATGGTATTGATTATTTCCTAAAAAGGAACATTTTATTAAGAAGCAGAGATAGATGAAACATTTTAAATTGAATTATTTTCTCTTGAAAAAATGTAGAACTTCAAAATGTTGTAGGAATATACAATATTCAGTACTAGTTTTAGTAAGAAAATGTCAAAATGAATCTTTTTGACTTCACGACTTTACTGTGTTAACTTAAAAAAAATACTACTTTGAAAACCTAGCAGCAAAGTCTTCCAACTTCAGTGTTTTGTTTTATTTTGATTAATGTCCTACTAAAATATTGTTTTGTATAGTAGGGCTTACATTATTCTATGTTGAAAAAAGAATTTCTGTTACTGAAATTCTTGGGGCGTAACAGGTCAGGTCTGCTGGAGATTTTAATTCTTTGAGAGCGCCTGCAAACCTACCTTTTGATTCCCATTTGGTTGAAGTCCTCCTTTTGACTCCTTAAATTTCCAAAAAGAAACTCAATTTTTGGGCCAGATTTTGGGGGTGCAGTATGTGGATCTACTTTACTTTTAGGTACGTGCAGATTAGCTGGAAGGTTGTGTTCAGCTCACTGTTTGATGATGACAGACTATTGAAACTTGGAGATGGCAACAGCTGGAACTGGGAAACAGAGTATCACCAGTATGTTTTCCAGCCAGAAACAAAAGCTCTACAGGAACACCTGTTTTTCTTATTTTTTCACTTGTGTGTCCCCACCCAGTGTTCCTAGGAGGAAAGAAACAAGTAAGCACAGTGAATCTGTTTCTCGTATGGCCGAAGGGCAATGAATCCACATCAGTGCCCCTGAGAGTGGAGATTGCAACAATAAGGAAAGGCAAAATCAGGAATTGCTCTTCTGCATTAGGAACATCCTAACATTACCTCTCTGACAGAGCCCTCAAAAGACTCTTGAAAACAAATATTTCTGGCTGGTACTTGGAGGGTTAAGGCAATGACCAGATAGCAGCCTTTTGGCACCAAGCTCCTCCTCAGCAGAAGGAAGGATATAGCTGTATGAACAGCCTGCTTAACAATGGCTCACATGTCCCTGGGGAACCGCCTGCAAATAGATTTCATCTTGCTTTCTCTTGTACTTTTCAAAGCTTCCTGTTTTCTCACGGTCCTTTTGGACAGTTTACAGTCATTCTCCCTCTCCTTCTTTCTTTGAGGAAAGGAACACCCTTCTTACGAAGAAAAAAAAAAAAGAAGAAGAATGCAAGGGAAAGAGAGCACAGCAGTAGCCTTTATACTTCACCACATGCAATGGTTTTCTTTACCTTTTTCTCACAGCAAAAGAAAACATGATCTTTCCTATGTGTCTAATCACAGCTAAGCACAGACTATCAGAAGAGAGGGAGTAGCAAATAGTTGTCCCTTCTGTTTCCTCCTCCAGCTGCAGCCTGGATATCTGTTTGATTTTCCTCTGAAGAGTGAACTTGTCGGTAGCACTTAAAGGCCTGAGCCTATGTTGCCTTGTTTATTTCTGTTTAAGAAAAAAAGACTGAAGAGTTATGAAGGTTTTAGCCCAACTTTTGTAACAAAATTCTGTACAAATTCTGATTTGTAGATGAAGGTTACATGAAATTTACTCCTGCTTTTTGTGCTGAAATATTCAATGTTTCAGGGTTTCAATAAAGAATGCAATGGATTTTCTTCAGCCCAACCAAATATGCCCCGCAGCAGATGTTTTGAACTGTATCTTTCCCCTATCTAAAAATGTGTGTTTTAAACAGGAGTCAAGACCAAAGAGAATGTGAGAGAGAAGTACTTTGAGAAGAAACAAAACAGGCTGACAAATCTAGAAGGATGATACTTCACTTGCTGGCTTAGGAGGACAAAATCTAGGGTTGAACTAATGTAGAATTTTCTAGCAAACTATACTGAAGTCCATTTCACCTGCCAATGCAACAAAGTCTGTTCAGCAGACTTGCAGCTGAGTTGTTTCCCTTCCAGACTTTAATTTCATTTTGTCTAAAGTAGACAGCCTAACAGAGAGTCCACAAGTAGACCATGTTCCTGGCTGGTCCTGCCATCCCAAGTTCTCTTGCATCAACTTCTCATCTCCCTGAGTGCTATGGTGCACTGTGGTGAATTCTGCTGGGGCTCCTCCCATGCAACAGTCTCAGGGTCATCTTTCACACTCTGCTCCTCAGTGCTCACAAGCCTGTCATGCTACAGAGAAAGAAAGCCTTGTTCAATCTTCTAGTTTGATCTGCAGACTCAGGCTCTTCATTGAGCATTAGCTGTGTACTCCAGCTAGATTTGAGTTGCAGTCTTCCAGCATACAAGAGAGAAGCCCACTTCCTTTTACCTCTGGATCACAGATACTCATCTGAAATGCGTCTTTTGCCTTTTTAAGAGGACAAGTTAAACAGAGATTATGCCACACAGTCCCATCATTCTGAGAAACAATTTTCATATCGGCATTTCTTTATTTTTCCTGCCACACCTCTGCACTCTAGTACCATTTCCTCATGTCCCCAGAGGAGATTTCAGGACACGAACACATTGTATATCACTCAGATGTGCCTGACTTTGGGAAATGGAAAACCTGTCAACTTTATTCAGAAGAATAAACAGAACTGTTATGCTGTAAAGAACTATCTTTTGCCAAGTCTCTGTCTTTTCAGTATGAAGAAAGAGAATATTGCCTTGATGGAAAGAAAATAAATGCTCCTCCTAGATCAGTTTTAATACTCAAGACCTTATAAAAATAAGGACTTGCATGATGTACTCTAGGCACTTACTTATTCAACATAATTTCCCTTGGTTACTAGTTCAGGCAGACAAGAACTAGCTATAGGAAAATTAATAATTCATTTTTAGTGGCTATTCCTTTGTTTCCACCATCTTGTCTAACACTTTGTGGATAAATTTATTTGCTAGAATTTTCATTTTAGCAAAATCAGAGAGAGAATTTCACAAAAGGGTACATATGCAGCTGAAGCAAAAAATTTTTTTAAAAGCCAGTGAATGTTTTCAGACTCTTTTTGAGCACTAACTCAGTTTTTATTTTACAACAGTACACCTGCTAATTTTTGTATTAATGAATTAATTCAATTTTCCCTCAAGAGAAAGTTGCACAATCTTCTAGCTTGTACTTGTTTTAAACCACAAAGCATACAGTGCTATTTCTCCAAGGATCCTTCCACTATCTACATTTCATTCAGATATTCCAGGTGATGACTTTCTGAATTTAAATCCTCAAGTTCTGTATCAGATCTCCTGTAATTAAAAAAAAAAAAAGAAAAGAAAAAAAGAAAGGAAAAAAGAAATCAGAATTCAGATTACACAAAAAAATCTGTTGGAGTCTTTGTAATTTCTCTTTTGTAATAGTCTGCCAGATGGTTACCCTGCTAGATGGAGGCTTCAGTTACTCAGTAATGGTGATTCTGGCTCATATAATAATAAGGATTGTTAAAAAAATTAAAATCTGATGGTGAAGCAAGTTGGGGGCAGGGGGAAAGAAGTAGAAAGTAGACATAGAAGTTTGCAGAGGATGGAAATAGCCACTTGAATGTGAATAAAATTATAAATCCTGATAAGGAAAGACCAGAAGACAAGTAAGGCTAGATGGCTGTCATGGTGATGTCAAGCTCTCATGTTTTAAGAATACATAAGAGTCCAGACTACAAAAGGACCCATCTATATAAACAACAACAATGAATAAAACCCACCCTTATTGTTTCATCAAAGGGAAAATTGCACGATCAATGGCTTGCGCTGGCAGGAACATGCTTCAGGGAAAGCTGAGTCATTCTTGCAACCTTATGACTGTTTAAATTCCAGCTTACTCACTAGAGACACTGCAACACAGAAGTTGATAAATAAAAGATAAAGGGACCTTTATAAATAAAGATAAAGGGATAAAGAGAAAAAAGGGTGAGTGAGAAACAAAGAAAAACATGGAATTGCTTTTTCTAACTGTAAGTAAAATGTGCAGCCATTTGATTTCCACTTAAGGAGAAGTAATATTCTGCTTGACTGTTTTACAGAAGCCCTTATATGTTTTTATTTTGTAATTCCATCTCTGCCTGACATTGTTCTTGAATGAAGGCTAGATGTATAAACTAGAAATGGAATGGTTCACCAGGGTGGAAACTTGTATTGTGAATGTCATCCAAGTTAAGAGCTTTCCAGATTACGCCCTTAAGTCTTTCTCCTCCTTTCAACAACATTTGACTGCTTTTGGGGAATCCTTGACTATCCTGGTCATAAATATTTTAAAATGGCAGCAGTTCAGAACACCTGAGATACTCAACCATATATTTTTGTCTGTAGGATTTTTGCCTGGGTCTTTGAAAAACATATTGCAGCCAAAATCTGCCAGGGTTTAAGTTGAGAAGTGCAGGTCCTATTTCCTTTTACAATGTTGTCCTTGAAAATACTGCTTCAAACTAATTATTTTCATTTTTGCCATTTTTACAGCTGTGTGGAAAGGAGTTTAACAGAATGCACAATTTAATGGGACACATGCACTTGCACTCGGATAGTAAGCCATTCAAGTGCCTTTACTGTCCCAGCAAATTCACCTTGAAGGGGAACCTAACCCGGCACATGAAAGTCAAACATGGGGTCATGGAAAGAGGATTTCATTCTCAAGGTAATATTTTTCAGCAAGATTATTCTCTTATTCTCTGTGAGATCTGATGGGGCATATCAGTGAACACAAATGGGCTTTGTACTACAGATCCACCAACTCGTGCCATAGATCCAATGCTATTGCAAGAGATAGAATTCCATTTGCCTGTGAAACTGTTCTTAGCTATATTACTATAGTGTTACAGATAAGAGATCCCCAATAAATCATAAATTAATCCTAAACTGACAGAAGCAGAAATCTAGAAAACTTACAGCTCTTTCTGACTGCTTACTGGATTCCAGTCTGTAGTGGGGATGGAATCCTGAGTGGCTCTGGATCCAGGAGCCTTGGTCATTCTCTACTGTATTGACACAGCTGGTGTCAGATGAAGGCCATAGGCTCAAGGTCCCACCTACAAAGAAGCACTTGAACAGTAGGAGATATTCCTCCCCCATCTCAAAGTGTAAGGATTTTTGATTACTGAGGGTATCCTGCAAAATATTTCCTGTCTGCCACATACCACATATATTTCCTGAAGCTATCCTCAGGTGTGTACACGTGTCAATGCTACCTAAAGAAGTGGGGGAATCAGGGAGTATTTTTTTTTTTTTTTGAGGGTTTGGGTATCCAATATATGTTTTTTAAGATTTTGTGGATAAATAATTCTTCAAAAGGAAAGATTCCTTGGGGTTCCTCATATACAAACTTTAGGGCAGGCTAGCACATGTGTAAAACACTCTAATGACATTTGGCATAAAATTTATGAAGATCCTAAAAACTAATGAAATAAGAGGTTTTTCTGTAAATCTCCTACAACACCATGCCAGTTAGACAATTACTTGTAATTGGAATTGTCTAAGAGCTTTTCATTGTACAGAGATTCTGCAGCCCTTGAGGCTTATCAGATACAAGACCATTTGTAAGGCATAACACCTGTTTATGAACAAGTACAGCCTGTTGCAAAGTAACATCTTCTATCTAGTGAGACTGCATAGATCCTTCAGAAACTGGGTTCAGTTACTGAGGGGAGAAACCAAACTAAAGAAAACAAAAGCAAGTAAAATAATGATGTGCATAGATATTTGCTAGTGAGTGAAATCCTCACCTGGTATTGTCACTTGTCTTTAATGAAGATGGACTATGCCTGCAGTGTCTGAATTATTTTCAAAATATCCTGAAGTTTGGAACATATTTGAGTACACAGATGCCTCTTGGATAATCTGTATTTCCAGCTAGAGGAAAGACACTGACAAATACTAAAACAAACCAGATCCCCAGGACTGCATGCACATTTACACAACACTGCTCAAAATCATCATTTGTTTATAATTATTTCCTCATTCTGAAGCACTATCTTGTGCACAGAGCTTTTCAGTTGGTTGATTTCTCAGTGGATGAAAGAGGAAAAATTAAGTAGAATCATAGACTGATGAGAGTATTGCCTTTTCATTTTTAAAGTATTCGCTTTGAACCACAGTGTCCATAAAACAAATACATTAACATGTTTTAGTCTCTTCTCCTCCTCTGGAAAAATAAGGTACAAAACCTAAGACTTGGATTATAGACTTGCATTATAGACTGGGATGCTTTAGATCCAAGTTTTCTTTTAAAATAAATAGGAAGGAGGAAGTGGGTAGGTTCATTGGCAAAATTCAGTTTGCAAAAGGCCGGACCACTTCACTTTTCTTCTCAGCTGCATCATCCAGAGTCTGGAATGTACAAAACAATGTTTTGTGTGTCCTAACCTGACTCTGAAGTGTATACAATAGCACTTCTTTTTGCAGCATCTCAAAGGAGATGCCATGAGATGTAAATAGTGACGTACTTGGAGATAGCTGGATGGAAGACAAAGGTAAAGTATGAAATACAAAGTCACCTCAGAGTTTGTTTTTTAGCCATTTATCAAGTAGTAAAAGTTCCTATATATAAATTTTTCCCTTTTTTCCTCCCCCTCAAACCACTACAAGGTTTTGGAAGAGGAAGGATTTCTCTGTCCCAGACAAATGTCTTGAGAAGCTTGGAGCAGGAGGAGCCATTTGATCTTTCCCAGAAAAGCCAAGGGAAGGGAATCTCATTTCATTCTGATGGCGAAAGTGCCAAGGGAAGCTCATGCCAGGAAGAAGAGGAAGACAACTGCTATGAGGCAGAGCGGTACAGCCCTGCCACATACCATCATGATGACAACAAGCTGTACATGGCTCAAGATCTTTCTGGCAAACCTGAGTGCATTATGAAGGACTTCAGAGAGTCCTACTGCAATGAGAAGGAAGAAGTGTTAAGTGAGGGAGGACTGGGGAAGAGAATAGGAAATTCAGACAAAGAGGAGACACGTGGAGAGGGAGAGCTTGCAAACAACAAAGAACATCTCAGCTTACGATCCTTTGAAAAGGCCAGAGTGGGTCACTCTCTCTCTGATTACTTGTATTTCAAGCACAGGAACAAGAGTTTGAAAGAATTGCTGGAAAGAAAAGTGGAAAAACAAACAATGCTTATAGGCATTTAAAACGGACATTTTAAAACAGCTGGAAAATGGCAGCCAGATAGATTTTAACATGAACTGTAAGCTACCAAAGCCTGGAAGTCTGTAGTAATATTTAGAAACAAATAAGGCAAATTAATAAAAATAATTTACAGTAAAACACATGCATTACAAGAATAGAGCAGTTCAAGGTCATCAAGAAATGCAATAGATATTGAAAAATAACACATTTATATTTATCCATTTGATGTATAACAGACAATGGGTTGGGTACAGAAGTTTACTTCCTTTTATATGGGGATAGATACTTACATGCAATTTTGTAGTTAGCAGAAAGCAACATACTTCCGCATCTGATTTATTATCTGACAAAATATATATGAACACTTCTAACCATATGCGTCAAAAATATCTGAAAATACTAAGTATTTCATATTATAAGCCAGAGTACTATTAAACATGGCATGCATGAAAATGCTGTCAACGTTCAGAACTAACACAGTCCAAATACTTTGATTTACTGAAGTGACTCTTAGTTCAACTACTTACAGTGAAAAATGGGAAACAAATTAATAGGAAATACTAATGTCTTGGGAGGCAGTAAAGGACAGCTCTGTAAGGCTTTAAAAGGACTGGAATTTATTACAAAACTTAGTCCTCTGGCACAAGGAATGTTAGTGCTTTGCTGTATTTCAGTCACTATGGGAGTATTCAGCAATTCTTGAAGTTAAATAGCATAGACTGTGTTGATATTTTGTTCTGCTGCCTGCTCAGACCAATACATTTATTGGGCAGCATCAGCATGCAGCATTCACAATCTTGCCATAGTTACACATAAAGCAATATGAGTAATTTAATTGAAAAAATTATGCCATTTTTACCACTTATCTCTTCAGTTTATCATGACTAGTAAGGATAATTTTGAAATACACAGATTGAATCAATTTTTGTTTCAGAAGGTAAAAATAACCCTTATAGAACAAGCAGTACCTCACAGATGAAAACATTCCTCTTACTAGAGTCAGAAATTTTCCCTTATTAACATGTCTTGAGTAGTAAGCTGCAGGCCTTTCAGATGAATTTCACTTATGCTGTTTCTACAGAGTCATACCCAGCTTTTCATCCTTTGATTACCGTGCAATTATGTGTTTATAACGAATGTGGAAAAAGCATATTCCATTAAACTTTCATTAATTGCAAGAATACTCTGAACAGCATAATAACTTCTGCATCTTCAAGACAGACAAAAAGCAGCCCAGCATCCTATTGTTTATAAGGAAATAATAATTTGTTTAGTCATAAAATTTGTCCTATGCCCTTCAGACATCCCAGCTCAAAATGTTAAAATCCATATATTTGGTACCTCCTTCCAAATATTACTACCTTCTTCACTTACCTGCCAAGTAAAAGGTATTTCAAGATTTGAAATACACTGCAATCATGCTCTCTATATAGCAAGTTATAATTCAATACAGTCATCTACTTATGGCTTGCTAAGATGAGTCATGTAGCTGCAGCTCTCTGCCCTATAAGAAAAGCAACCTTTCAAAATAATGTTACTCACACCAACCAGTTAATCAACATTCACAGGGCAAAGTCCTTATTCCTCATATAAAACTGGATTTGTGTAGTTTGAGGTTGCAGATGGTGTTTTCCTTTTTTTCGAGGCTCAAACATGGTGTAACTCATATTTATGCAGAAAAAGCTGTTGATAAAAGAAACAGCAACATCCAGATGACTCTTCTGAATTAACTCTATATCTGATGTGTGTATTTTTTTAAATAAAAAGGCTATGCCAAATTGAAGTGGAAGGTAGGTTACTTTAAACCTAGAATTTAAAAAGTCTTCGGAAATTAGGTGTATCATAGAGGTACATAGTCATGTTTTTCCAGGGATGTACTGTTTTATCATAAACATTCCTCTTCCTTGCTTTAGCTGTAAGACAATGCCTTTTGGAAAAGGAGCCATCTTTCTTTCAAGGAAGGCATTATGGTCAAGTAGAAAAATTAGAAAATTTTCAGAACAATGAGTATAACTGCATTCTTAGACTATAAGGGAAATGATCAAGTAGAAATTCAGCATGGTCTTGCAGACGGTCCCTTAGAAATGGGAGCAGCTCCTTTAGTTAACTTCTTGACACTAGTTTGTCTCTACCAGACAAAATCTCCCATTTGAGCATGTATACAACCAAGAGCTGGGAGTGACTAACTCTTAGAATTGTCTCTCTTGGTAGTTTCCAGCTGTGCACGGTTCAAGATCAGTCTGCTCCCCCTTTCCAGACATATTAGTTCCCATAATAAGAAGAATAACCAAAGAATCAGGAATCTCTCTGCAATTTCTAGAAAGGTGATCATGCAGATGGGTTGAATTTAGCAAGTCCTTCTCTTCTGTGGTGGGGAAAGCAGGAAGGTACACAGCCCTTCTATTGCAAAGTCTTGTTGCCTCTTCATTGGAGAGTGCTATGGGACAGCTAGACAATCCTTATCAAGAAAGAAACAAAGGATTACATATCAGTTGCAGTCCAGACAAATGGTGCAAATGAGATATTTTCAGCAGAGTTCAGCTCCCAGCAGCTAATGTCATAGGATGTATTCTAGCTGGGCTTCAGCCAAGCCTTTGATACTATCTCCCATGGCATTCTCCTGGAAAAGCTGACAGCTCATGGCTTGGGCAGATGAACTCTTGATTTGGGTAAAAAACTGGTTGTATGGCTGGGCCCAGAGAGTGGTGGTGAATGGAGCAGTTGGAATACAATCACTAGTGGTATGCCTCAGGGGTCAGTAATGGAGCCAGCCCTGACCAATATCTTTATTGATCATCTGGATGAGGTAATGGAGAGCTCCTTTAGTCAGTTTGCAGATGACACTGAGCTGGATGTGAGTGTTGATCTGCTGGAGGGCAGGAAGGCTCTGCAAAGGGATCTGGACAGGCTGGATCAATCAGCCAAGGCCAAGGCTGTGAGGTTCAACAAGGCCCAGGGCCAGGTCCTGCCCTTGGGTCACAACAACCCCAGGCAGTGCCACAGGCTGGGGCAGAGTGGCTGGAAAGCTGCCCACAGGAAAAGGACCTGGGGGTGCTGGTGACAGCAGCTGAACATGAGCCAGGGTGTGCCCAGGTGGCCAAGAAGGCCAATGGCATCCTGGCCTGGATCAGCAATAGTGTGGCCAGCAGGACCAGGGCAGGGATTGTCCCCTGTACTTGGCACTTGTGAGGATGTACCTCAAATCCTGTGTTCAGAGAGCAGAATATTCCTTTGCAATGAGACTTTGAGATTCTGCCCAGTCACAAAATCACACTACTTTTCACTAATTCACAAACATCCAAGTTTAATTCATGTTAGAATAGTAAAAAACTCATCTAAAACTGTACATTATCCATAACAGAAATGACAAACAAAACTATTACTAAGGTAAGGAGGCAGCGTCAAGTGACACAAGCAAAGTGATTAGGAGATGATAGTCCTCCTTACTCTAGAACATAATGCAAATGGGTCTTTGACACTTGTTACAAAGAGGCCTCAAGGGATGAATTAAAAGTGAAATAACAGCCTTCATTGTGAAGCACCTTGCTTTTCAAACATAAGTTATTTTCACACTATTTACATTGGCACCGCTTTGGGAACAGACAGTAACAGCCTTTGCTTTTTAATAGCTTTGAAAATGCTTTATAGAAATTTGCTCTCATAATGAAGCTATTTCCCATTTCTAATTTCCAAGGGATTAGCTTCCTTATTTTGCCTTGTGTAGAGGCTCAGAAGTCCAGTAGAGACATTGCCTGTGTCCTGGACATTGGGGGATATATTTTCTTCTTTTACTCATTCCTAATGTGAGTTTTTCTACCTTCTAGCAATGTTGTGGAAAAAAAGTATTTATCTTACTATTAATTCTCCTCTATTTGGGTTTTCAGTTTATGGGTACACATGAAACTAAAGCCCAGTCTCCGCCACCTCTATATAAAATCACATCTAGACCGTTTCTTTGCATTGGTGTGTGCAGCCTAGTTTCATCCTTTCGGAGAGCATTGCTACAAATAAGAGTGGCTACAAACTCATACAGCTGAGATGTTTTCAGAAGTCACGCTGAGGAAAGGTAAATGGGCCCTATCGTAATGAGTCTGGGCAAGGGAAGGCATGTGGTTTGTTAAATTAGAAGCTTTTCTGCTGTTAAGGGCAGCAGAGAGAGTTCTGCAAGACACTTCGAAGTACAGAGTAGGTGGAGGAAAAGCCAAAAGCTGGGCTAGTAAAGTTGAAGTGTGAAGATAGACAACATATTTACATGGAAAGAGAAGTTGTACTTGACCTTGGAACAAGGTGTTTTCGGTCTGGCCACAAGGACTCAGCCATCTCCTTCTGCAACTGAGTTTTCCTGGCTGCCAGTCAGCCTTCAGTTTGTGATGGTAAAGACAGGTGCTCTGTGTTCAGCACCTCAAAGGGTAAAACACTTTATGATAATATCATAATTAAAATTTATCCTTTGCTCTTTCCTGTAAAACAAGTTACTGGAAAGACCAAGTAATGCTACTGCATCCCACCTTTTTACAACTTTGTGTTTTTCTACTACCTATTCTTTGATTTCTCTCTTCATATGGTGCTGCTGGACTCTGCTGTTTTGAGTGTACAGTTAAGAAGTAATATAAGTACTGTATTTATTATTCCTAGAAATTTTAATAATTATTAACAGTTTGAAAATGTCATGTCTGCTTAGCTGAACAAGATGTAACAGAGCTAACATTTTGTACTCCTAACAGATTTTGCAAATAATGTGTTGCATATTTATTTCACGTAGAACATCGAGTTCCTATTTAAAGCCACAGCTCATGAAGTGAACCAACTACATGTGAATCTTTAGTTTCTGGCTTTCTATCTCAGTAGTAAAAGCATGTATGATGTATTGTATTAATTTAAGCAAATAAATATGTACTGGAGAAGCTGCTGTACTTTTTATTGAAATGGATTCGGAGTTCTTGGCCTTCTAGGTATTTTATATGACAAATGCATGGGGCTGGTCTGACAAGGCTATTCTTCACTGAGCATCACTGAAGAGTGGTTCTTGTAAAGGGAGGGCTAAATTAATGATGGAGGACCAGTTAGAAGAAAACAGCAGAAGAGCTGCCAGGTCCCCAGGGCAGAGAGATCACCTTATTATTACAGACTACACAGAGGACATAAAAAATGCTCTGGAGTGATTATGGTATTTGTCAACTTGGCTTCAGACTAGCTAAAAAAGAGACTTCTTTCTCTCAGAGATTTTTCAAAGAACTGCATCATTTTGAAAGAGAGGAAAAAACAACCAGATGTATTGTAAGATTGAAGTTAAGAAAATAGAAATACTATTATAGCTTAAGGAATAAGCAGAAGACTGAAATCAGAGACTCAATGTTATTTTTTCTAAAGGAATGAATCACTTTTAAGTAATAATTGACCTCTTAAATTTGTTTGTTTTAATGAGATTCTGATTGAATTGACATCATCAAACTTCACAGAGAACATTTCAAACTGTTTTTGAGCACAGAGAAAGCAATGGGAATGTTTGCCATAAGATAAGTCAAGTAAAAATAGATATTCTGTTTCTAATTTTCAGAGGTATATGCCTTAAAAAGTGGAAGAAGTCTTATGCAAACACTAGAAATACATGCTGGAGGCAAAAACCCCAGAACTAAGCCTTTATTTTCTTCCCCATTTTCTTTTGTTTTCCCTCATGCTTTGATGGTATGTAATAACTACTATTAGGATTACAGGGTACATTTACATGAGGAGGATGAGGATATTTTGAGGAGTGACCTAGTTCATTCCCATGTGACTCAGTATCAGTGCATCTCAAAGTTTCTCTTTTATCAGTCACAAAAACATGATTTAGAAAAATACATGTTTGGTATTGTTCACAAAATTTGTCTTCTACGTCGCTCAGTCCAAAACTGAGCCATGTTCACTCGTGTTTTCAAACTAGCAGAAATTAAGTAGAAGAGAAAGTGAGTCTCTCAGATGTTCCCAGTGGGGTTTTCTGTGACTGTAGTGACAAGTTGAAAGGCCCAGAGTATCTAAAGGTATGGAGCCAGCCAAATTAATACACAACCTCTTACCGAATTTGTCCCATTAATACATTCTCAGGCTCATGTAGTGTGACACAGATAAATGTGTTTGCCCACTGGTTCCTAAAGCAAAAATCTGATCTAAAAACCCATGTAGGATGTCAGTAATTTCAGCACTTGCAAATGATGAAACACACTGCTAATGTTGCTTTTATATACGATAATGCATGATATGATGGTGTATGCTATGTGATGGATCATATAGCATAAATTTCCCTAATGATCACCTGTAGTGGAAGTACAGCTGAACAGAGAACAGACACATTTGAATAAGTTTTCTGTTGCCCTATCATTCTGATTACCCTCTCGGAAAAAAATACTTTCCTTCTATCCTGTCAAAGAAATTATTTAATTTGTATAAAGTCGGACTTTTCCTTTACTGAATTATTTCCTGTAGTGAAGTATTTCTTGTAGTGTGAACATTTTATTCAAAAGAACTCTATCAATTTACATCAGTAGAGCATGTTGTCTTGTGTTTTTGGAGTTGGGATTCTCTGCTCATACTGCAGCTTTTTTCATTACTGAAATACCCTCACTGTTCTGAATGGAAAATCATTGAAGAATAAATTATGTTTAAGACACTAATTAGCCTGCTAAAAAACGGGTTGCAGTAAAATGACAGTGATGGAGTTGTGTGAAAACTAGAAAGGTATTTCTACCTTGTGGAAAGCTATTAGAAATTAATGGGGATAGGAACTGTCTAAAAATGTTAGAGGAAGTATCACATAAATGTGTCTAAAAGAAATACAGTTATACCAGGTAAGTGGCAAATATAAACCCAGAAGAATATTTATTGATACAGAGTGAGAGGTTGCAAGGGAATTCTGCAAGTTGCTTTATTCTTTACACAATTTCTACTACAAATTTTAAGACTTGTCTAGAAACACTAAATCATGACATTTTCTATTTGTTTCAAAGGCCAAGATAATTTTTCAAAATCAGTTTATAAAGCCAGCCAGCAACATAAATAAAATGACAACTGACAACAGTGGTGAAGTCTTGCTGTGAAGAAATTTACCCTAAAATTGAAACAGTATTATGCCCAGTACAATCTATCTTGGAAGTCTGTGAGAGCAGCACCAAGATCAGACAGGTCCAAAATGATACAGGTCTGATAAACACACATGCAAAGAGTGCCTGGAAGCTTAGAAAGAAATATGATCTTACTTAGGTAGAAAAAATTAAAAGCCAATTCCTTATAAGAGTTTTTATTAAAGCTGCCACATAGCAAGTTCTAAAAGGTTCGTATAAGGCAGCCTTCACATGAACAGTCAGTTAAGACTAGACACAAGCAAAACTAATGCCACTGAAATATTTCCAACAGAAATGTCTGGGGTTTCTCACGACTATAGTCGTGACTCACGACTATGAGTATAGTGGCTCATACATGCTTGTTACCAGCACTCCGTGGGAGGAACCACCCCCAGCCAGCTGGCAGAATGGATCATGAGGGAGGGATGTGCAAATGTCACCCATTACACTGCAGCTATTTCATTTTAAATATATTATCTCCAGGTTAAGCAAACCTGCCTAATTTCACTCTAAAGCGGATGAGGCATGGTTGTGCAGACTGTTCAACCCACTTTTTTGTAAAGTGGAGCTGTGAGACAGAAATATTTTAAACAGTTTCACCCATTTCACTAATGAGCATCTGATGAGGACATGCACTGGCATTGTGACTTCAGCAGCAGCATCAGTGATCTTCCTATCTGACTCATACTATCAGATCCAATACCTGTACAGCATGAAACCACCCCACGGCTCATATCAGTTGGATAATGTAGGGCCTTTGAATTTCCATTGTGCTGGTAGTCTCATTGTGGGAGTCTAACAGCCTTACAGATAGTTTGACCTGTTTCCTCAGTTTCTTACAATCCCATACTTAGAGATTTATTTTATTCTAGGGCTTTAATTGTGCATCTTTAGGCTTTCATGTAGAGCCAATTTCCATGCAGATCCTGTTATGCATATAGAGGAGAGTGAATGATTAATCACATGTGTTATGGACAGATAGTGGCAAAATAGCAAAATACATTTTCTTATTCTTCTGCTCTTTTTTTATTTTGTACTTTTCAAAAAAAGTTTATTCTCTTTTCATTTTACTTGTTCTCATTAACTCTTTAGGACCCTAGCACTTAGACCACTGATCGCCTTTCTACAGGGGATACTTACTGGTCAGGGTGATCCTAAGAACACTGCTGTGGAGCCATTTCAATCCCATTCTTAGGAAATACTTGAAAGAAAAAAGTCCAATCTGATGGATGAGCAGACAGAATGCTCTATTTTTAAGAGACAGTACTGTGAGTGCAGAACAATTGCCCTTGCTCTAAGTAAAAGGAAGATTCAAATAATTTTAGATTAATTTTAAAAACTCTTTCAGGGTTTGCACTTTTCAGATTATGGAATGCATATGTCACAGAGTAACATATAGCCCAGAGTCAGATCAAACAAATTTGCACAAAGTGGACAAAATTGTTAATCTCACTTTTATTTTTAGATCTCATGAATTAGCAGTCTAGTCAGGCAGAGTGTGTTTATAATGCATCAATTTCCAAATGTGAGACTTTCCAAAGACATAGGAAAAAATCCATTTGGATTGACAGCAACCGTGAAATCCTACAATCAGATTATGAAGAGTGGTCTCATCCTGTTCCAATCATCCCAAAGGAGCGGCTTTATAACACAACACAGCCAGAAAACCTAGATGTGCTCTTGCGTAATGGTGGGTTTGTTGCACAAAGATCTGTTCACCAAAAATTATCTGCCATCTTCTTTCTTTTGCAGCTCAAGCACCTCAATTACAGTGTTGTCTAAAGGAGATGAGCATTTGCTTGTATATCAGAAAATTTCTCAATTTTTATTTTTTGTTTTCAAGCGTCTTCAACTTTTCACCTTAAAATCTCATCCCAAATAGCCATGAGTCATACAAAAAGAGTTAGGGGAGCAGCGAAACACAGCATAATAATTTTGGAGGTCTACTTGATTAATGAAATAGATAATCTTAACAATAGTAAATGCCTTCCAAACTGCCATAAACATCCCAAAAATTTCTTTTGTTTTAGAGTTGCTTTATGTTGTTAGCATGAAGATAAGGCCTAGTTATCCAGCAAATAGAAAGCTGTCCTACACTGCTCAAACCTGAAAGCCCTCCAAACCCATTTAATTAAATATGTAGCTTTTCAAGAGTTAGACTGCATTTTTTCTTTGGTATATTGTGCTTTTCCATTTCTGACCCTCCTGCCACTTTCTGATTCAGTTACACAGGAGAATGCCTGGAGGCAAGGCCATAAGGAGAACCACATCTCCCTTGCCCTGTAGCCCTATCCTTTCCAGCCAAGGAGCCTCCCTTGTTTTACAGGCTGGTTACTGAGCAAAACTTTTCACCTTGTTCTTGTGGGGTATAAGCCATTGCAGTCAGTTTTGTGGGAGAGAGGTGAGGCTTTTCTGCACTATGACAGAGGGTCACAAGCCTCAAATAGACTCTGTAGCTCCCAGGGACAAAGTGGTCAGGGTTGCCCTGTGGCATACAGCAATGCTGGGGTCAACCTAGCACTAGGGGAGAAAAGGATGGAAAAAGTGTACGAAAGAGAACTACAACTGTGTGCCATCACTACTTTGAGTCACCACTTAAAATTTCTCCCATAAATCTCAGTCTGAGTGGATGCAAAAGATAGGGTCTTGATTAGACCTGCTCTGTACATTGGCTGGAATTATTTTAGGAAATGTGCCTTTCAGGAGAGCATGAATACACTCAGTAGCAGTCAATTATGTTGAAAACCAGCTTCATAACTCAATCAGGGGAGAAAAATGCAGTCATAACTGAGACATAGCTGTGTATTTCATTTCTTCTAGCTCCTCCCTTCACTTAGATCTGCCTCCATTTTCTCAGGTCCTTCACTACTGCAGGCTACAAGCCATTCTCATAACACCTCCAGCAACCTTCTGACAAGGATATACAGTCCTTGTAATCCTTTTCTCATTTTACTGGTATGGGTTTCCAGCATCTGTGAAGCAAACATACCAAATCCTCAGCTTTAGCTCCAAGCTCTGGGGAAACAGCACTTCTTCCCTCCAGCCCTCCTGGACGCCTCTCCCCATCTTGCTGTTCCCTTGGCATGGTGGCTGACCAATCTAATTCACTGGGTGTGTGAGCTCTCTTGGTTTCCATGCTGATGGAGACAACGGAACCAATTTCTTGCCGATTGTCTCACACCTTCATTATTTCCACTAACCTTTGGGCAGTTGACTTTACAGTTTTTGGGTATACATTTAGTTGTTGTGGAGCTCTCCTTTTTGCAACAAGGAGTAGCATTACTCACCTCAAGTGCCATCAGCTGTCTTTTCTAGCAGTGTTTTTTCCCCTTCTGCTCTTTCTTCCTTTTGCTTATTCTTTCCTCTAGGCAGCTGCTACTGGCACATCCTTTTGACAAGTGGGAAGCAGTAGGTGCTTATGTTAGTCAGACTGTAAGACCAAATATAGAGCAAAATTGCAAGCTGCTCCAAAGCGTGTTAAGGTTCACTGTGCAAAAAAGCAAGAATAGCTTCATGCTTGTGGTGGATAGGATCGCAGTCTCCATGTCTAAATGCAAATTTTAATTCTCTTGTCTTCAGCCATCCTCTTAATGTTGCTTTTAAAAGGGTAAATTTTAAAACCATGATCTATGGGAGAATGGAATTGACTTTCAGAACTGGCTTTTGCTTTACCCCAAGCCAAATGTAACACATGAGAGTAAGGAAGGCTTCATGGATAAAGTGCAGCATGCTTGAACAGCATCTCAGGTCTGCCTCCTGTCTTTAATGGGCAGCAGATTGGGCCTGGTAGCCAGAGCAGTGGTCACCTCATCCAGAGACAATAATGATATCAACCAGAGCTGTTTGTCCTTAGGCTAGGCACGCAGGCAGTAATTACAGGACAACACAGTCCACCCAACAGCTCAAATGGAAAACATCTTTAGCTCTCAGTTAGGGCTGCTGTCAGCAGCTTACACTTTCAGCCCATTACTGAGGAAGGGATGTACCTAAAACAGGTGCCAGTAGACCTTTCAACTTTGAATGCCTGACCAGCTGCCAGTTGTGTATTTACAATAGAAGATAAAATAAGGTTTCTGACAGCCAAACTTCCTTTGCTCTCTCTTCCTCCTCCCATGGCTGAGCAGACTCTGATCTGAAAATGCTCCTGTGCTGGTGTCTGACTAGACAGCATTACACTGGTACAGTGTAAACCTGACCCAGTTTGACTTGGCTGTTCAATTTTCAATGGCACACAGCCAACTTGCTACCAGTTGGGCTATTCATGCTGCAATAGGAAGCAATCTTCCTGACATGCAAACTTCCTTCTTCTTCTGCCTGAGCAGCAGTGCAGTCAAAGATGCTGAGCCAGATAAAGAACAATTTGACCCTGTAAAATATGGGTCTTGACCCAAGGCTTTACTTCAGCTTTATTGTGCAAGCCAGCAGCAAAAACTATCATTACTCATGGCAAACCTGAAAAGATAAAAATGAGTTCTTGCAATAGAGAATCACTGTCACCTAGAGAATCACTGTTACCTAGAGAAGCACTTACCCCATATTGAGACATAAAATTGTGATCTGAAAATCCCTAGCAAAAATTGAGCCATGAAAGGTGGTATTCAAACCAGGAATTCAAAGTGCCACCACAGAGTTTGATTATATATATCTTGCTGAATAGGAATACTAACCCAGTAGGAAGGGTTTCATCACTTGTTGGTTAAATTGGTTTTATGAGATCACTTTCTTCCTCTTCTTTTCTGTCCTTATGGAAACGTCTAATCCTATTAAAGAAAAGCCTGAAATGAGTTTTACAAATGGGTTGCACTAATCTCATCACTTGAGCTGATATACAATATTCTTCCTGGTGAACAGAAAGTTAGAAGTATCTGTTCCATTTAAAAACACAAAGACACCAATATAAGCCACGTGTTTGAATAAGGCTCTCCTTAGTTCCTTATCTGAATGGGAAGGAGAGGTTTGGAATACCATCAGGAAAGAAGTGGGGAACCTTAATTTTAGTCTCCAAGTGAAGCAAAAAAACCTTGTTACAGCCTATACAGTAACACTCTTATATTTTTTGCTGTTCAGTTAAACGACTGGAAATGAAGGTCACTGACAAGACTTTAGGGAAATTAGAATAATTTAAAGTTTGTAATACCCAACTACAGGCTCTGTAGTGCACAGTCTATTTATCCTAAGCCAGAGAGATAAGAAATCCACAAGAGGAATAAAGTATGAATATTCACAGAATAATATTGTACTTTTGATAGAATAACTTTCCCTCCAAGCTGCTTCATCATTATGACCATGGTGGTTTTGAGTCAAGAACCCATGAGAATCTTTTACCTCTTGCTGATCATTGCCACTAGTTTCCACCAGTTTCCCAGAAGACTGAGAGGTGAATTAGGGCAAGGCACATTCTCTCTAAGTTTCAGAGTAGGACATGGGTTCACAAAACAGCCCAGGCCAGCACTCAGGGAGCTTTGCCAGGCATGAAGACTGTGTTAACCATCCCCTCAGTCAGTTTGCAGATGACTCCAAGTTGGGTGGTAATGTTGATCTGCTGGAGGGCAGGAAGGCTCTGCAGAGGGATCTGGACAGGCTGGATCAATCAGCCAAGGCCAAGGCTGTGAGGTTCAACAAGGCCCAGGGCCAGGTCCTGCCCTTGGGTCACAACAACCCCAGGCAGTGCCACAGGCTGGGGCAGAGTGGCTGGAAAGCTGCCCACAGGAAAAGGACCTGGGGGTGCTGCTGACAGCAGCTGAACATGAGCCAGGCTGTGCCCAGGTGGCCAAGAAGGCCAATGACATCCTGGCCTGGATCAGCAACAGTGTGGCCAGCAGGACCAGGGCAGGGACTGTCCCCCTGTACTTGGCACTGGTGAGACCACACCTCAAATCCTGTGTTCAGTTCTGGGGCACTCATGACAAGGTAGACATTTTGGTGCTGGAGCGAGTCCAGAGAAGGGCAATGGACCTGGTGAAAGGTCTGGAGCACAAGTCCTGTGAAGAATGGTTGAAGGAGTTGGGACTGGTTAGACTGGAGAAAAAGAGGCTCTGGATTACATTATTACTCTCTGCAACTACCTGAAAGCAGGATGTAGTTATATGGCGATCACCCTCTTCTTCCAAATAACAAGCAATAGAACAAGGAAAGATGTACCCAAGTTGCTCTAGGGAAGGTTTAAATTGGATATTAGAAAAAGTTTCTTCACAGAAAGGTTGTCAAACACGGACTAGTCTGTGCAGGAAGTGGTTGAGTCACTACGCCTGGAGGTATTACAAAGATATGTAGACATGGTACTGAGGTACATGTTTTAGTGGTGCAGTTGACAGTGCTATGACTCAATGATCTTAAAGGTCTTTTCCAATATAGATTTTCAGATTCTATGCCTTTCTGGAGGTGTGCTTGACATCACCGGGGAGCAGTGCAGGAAGAGAAAGATACAGTGCCTTTTTCTGCATTTTATAGCAAGGCACAATATACATGGAGGAAGAAAAACAAGTTTCCTTAAGATCCTTGAATTGTCCATTTTTTTCTGCCTAGGATAGATACTCACTTGTAACTGTGTAAAAAAAGCTGAGGCACAGATTTTGAAAAGGCTGTGGATTTTAGAAAAGCAGTAGCTTTGAATCAAATAACAAGTATCCTGAGGTATATATTTCTGCTTTCAGCCAAGAGTCTTTACATAAAACAACTTAAATCTGGAAAGTCTGCAATTTGGGGTGTGTGTTGCTCTTTGTGTACAAAAAAGTACACAAATATCTCTCTCTTTGAATACAGTAGGGACAAGCATGAGGAGGCAGTTTCTTTGTTCAGAAAATCAAATCTGTTTTAAGCCAGCATTCTGTCCAAATTTAGAATTTTTTCTTCCACTCTGGATCTTTCCCAGGACCATCGATGCTGCTGGTACTTCCTTGGCTGGTCCTGGCTCCTTTTTGACTGTATTTTTGTTAGATTCATGTCATACTCACACATATGCACCCTTAAGATCTAGTCTCAACCAGTCACTGGTGTTTGCAGAATGTCCCAAAGAAAGCTTTTTGACTGGTACAGACCAGGCTTTCCCTAGAATCTTGCTGGTCTGTGACTCAGATAGCAGTTTCTATTGTTTCATCTCTTGCTAAATAAGAAGGTATCTAATAATTTTCTCAGTGAGATTTATATGAGAGTCTACTAGCCAGGCATACTGAGGTTTGAGACTACCAATATCTCAAATTATGAGGCCTGACAGCTACCAGCATCTTTTAGCCTAGAAGTGTTGTGTTCGTTAAAAGAAAACAAATTTATATATGCAGGAGTTCAACTGACAGGTTGAAAATGGGAACTGAGATGATGGATATGAACTACATACAGGTATGAATGTAAAGAGGAGAATTGTTACAGATTTAGATTATTAAGTGAATAGGTACTACAGTACTGTGAACAGGACTTCATTAAATTCCCTCTGAATATAAATTAAACTACATAAAAATTTGATTCTTAAAAACAATACACAAAAAGGTTAAATGCAGCTTACCTAAGGTATTTAAATTTTTTTTCACATCTTTGAGGGTCATCTTTTACATCTAAACCTCCCTGACTCCTTCTGTGAAATGAAGCGTGTCTGTTCAGTGTAACATAAATATATGCTAACATGCTTGAAGCAGTATGTAATAACCATTCAGCATTGTTCTGAAAAATTACTCCAGCTGATGATATGCAAACCAGAAGGTATAACAATGAGACTCCTCTGCCAAAATTGTTCTTAGCAGCAGTGGTTGTTAGCTGTGACTCAAACCACTACGATTTAGTAAATGCTTGGCTGCTTCAAAGTGTGGCATATCCCTAGCTAACCCAGTCTAGAAATCAAACAGGAGAGTTAGGTAATTCATCAATGGGAAAGGGGCATGAACAAGCTGGTTTGTTGGTCCTAAAGCCAGCTGAAATCCACTTTAATTAGAGTGACAATTTGATAGTTATTTTATTGTTCATGTAACTGAAGAGTAATTTGAAACATTGCCTTAGAAAAATACTTTCTGAGCTCCAGCTTTCCTAGGATTCCCTTGCAGCAAATGGAGGGCAGTAACTGCCTCAGCATCCAAATCTACTCTCCCTGTTCTTGTGACTCATCCTCAGAGAAGGCAGACAAACACATCACTTTCTCTGCTGGTTGCACATGGAGACTGACTTCCTAGTGAGCACTCAGTTCACCTGGATAAAAGTTTGTAGCATATATACCAACTTCTTGACTACAAAATGTTTCAGTATAAGGCAAATCTAAGTCGCATGTTACACTGCCAAATAAAGAGCTGGGGATGTTTTTTTTAGGTGCCCAGAAACATTTATAAGTGCAACCCATGTTACTCATGTAATATCATTTAATGACATCAAGTAATAACTTTTTTCAGAATAGATTCCAAACTGCAGTCTGAAGCTTTTCTGAATTAAAACCCTTTCTGACTAAAGAAATTGCCACTGAATCTTATACAGCTTTGCAGTAGAGAAATAGGCTGATTTGAAACAGCTTTTTCTGACAGAAGTTACTCAGAAAGCAATTTTCAATTGTAGCCACTCCTGACCTTATAAAAACTTCAACTGTTCTTTAAAACTTGAAAGCTGTGATGGTTACATGTACAGCACTGTGTTCCTTTAACTTTTTGCCTTCCTTTAAAATGTAAACCCATGACAGATCCTTCTATTTGTTTATCTTTCACAGCACAGAGCCATGCACATTTCTTGTCCTATACAAGTGATTAATAATGTCATGACTTTTGAGCCACTGACTATGAAGAAAGACTTTGCTTCTTACCCTCTGCTTCATAATTTGGAGTCTCCCACCCCCATCCATGACACACAGGCCTGTCATTCTCTTTCACTGTCATTTCCTTCTATTTTATCTGAGTGTTTCAGAGTTTTCCCCAGGAAATTCTTTTCTATTCATTTTTAGTGCTTTTAAGGGAGCAAACAAGATGAAAGCTTAAGGAAAAAAATGTTGTCTTTCTTGACATTGTAAATATAGCTGATGTTTCCCTTTTTGTAACTATGTGGGATGCAATCTGAGAACTATTAAGGTAAATAGCAATTAGTAAAGGCTTCATTTTACAGCACAGCAGACACTGCTGAAACTGAGTATGTTTCTAAATCACTGAAAAAGCAACACAAAATCCGAGAAACAGAATAAGGGATTTCAGTGTATATATAAAACCTAATTGTTTGTCTCCAAAGCAAATAATGTAAAACATTTAACTATTTGTTGGTTCTTAATAATACCTTTAAATCCAGGAATATAACTTGATTGCCTTCTTATGGTATAAATCAGGAATAACTCATTTAGTGTTGAGCTGCTCTTATGTGAGAAGCTGTTAATGAAACACTGGTGAAAGAGATAAGAGTAGTTTCCTTTTCTCTGGACACTTTTGTGCAATAAGCAGATGGTAAAATGTCTCTCTGCATGTTTTACTGGCACCAACAGGCTCGTGCATACAATTTACTGAACATTGTCTTCCAAAATCCTCATCTGATAAAGTAAGCATGGTGAAAAAAAGATAATCCTGTGGTAATCAGAAATTCCTTCACCGTCACTTAGGTCTTCCTAAAATATGGTAATAAATCTAACAAGCAGGAAAAATTGAGAAATAGGAATTCCCCTTTTAACCACAGAAACTACCAGCTGTCTGGCTGACAAAGGAAAATTGATTTGTTGTATTAATAACTTCAGCAGCTGAAGAGAAAACAATGTTTTTAGAATTGGAGAATCACAGGATAGGTGAGGTTGGAAGGGACCTCTGGAGCTCATCTAGTCCAATATCTTGTTCAAAATGGATCCAACTACATCTGATGGTTGAGGATGTTAGTTGAGTTTTGAATATCTCCCAGGGATGAAAATTCCACCATCTCTCAGGGCAGTGTTCCAGTGCAGTGGAAACTCTCCAATGAAAATAATTTCTGATTCCTGTGCTCTGATTTGTTCCTGCTCCCTCCAGTCCTGTCACTGTGCACTTCCATGAAGGGTTTGTCTTTGGCTCTATCTGCAACTATTTCATGTCTTCCCATGAAGCAGTTGCAGATAGCATTAAAATACTCTTTGCAAAGTTAACTTCCAACCACTCATCCCATTCTCTGTAGTGTTGCAGGAGGTCATTCTCCACCAGGATTTTGGACTTGTTCTTGTTAAACTCTCTGAGATTCTCCTGATACTTCATTTCTACAGCCTCTCAGGAATTTCAGCTTCCTCTCAGCATGCTCTCCAGCATATCTACCATCCCCTGGCTTGATATCACTGGCAGGCTTGTTGTGGGTGAACTTCCTATCACCCAGGTCACTAACAGAGGCATTAAGCAGTATGGGTCTCATACTGGCTCCCTGAGGAGACACAGTGAGTAACCATCAGCACTCTTTATACTCATGGTCACATAAACCCCTAAGTGCTGCAATCATGCCAGTTTTCCACATCTGACCATCTGCATATCCAATCTCCAGATCACCAGCTTGGGTACTACGTGATCTCTGCTATGGGAGATCATGCCAAAAGCTTTGCTAAGTGTGGTGTAGCCATCTCATCATAGGAGTCAGTAGGTTTAGGAGCAGGGATTTTTGAGCCGCTGAAGATTTTGTTTGATTTATTGATTTTTGCCTGATTTTTAAGATTTCTTTTCTGGTTTTTACCCTGCCATTTATATGCAGCTAAAACTTCTGGTGTCTGCTATCCACTTGACACAGTACTGTCTGAGATCTCAAAAATCATGTGAAGAGAGTAAAAGGTGGAAGAGGAGCCCGTGAAAGGTCTTGTGTTGGCACAACATGCATATGAACCATATTTTTCTGTCAGAATGCTATTTTTCTTTACTGGCCAGGTTCCCTGGCTGCCTGAAGCCTCTGGGAAGGCACTGTGTGCTCTCCTCTTCTAAAAAGAAAGGAAATTTTTTTTTTGCACAATGCCAAGACGTGAGATAGAAGATATTGTTTAATCTCTCCTGATAGACAAGACTTTGCAAAGGCACCATTTGGAAAATGCAATAAACTGAAATGCAATAAACTTCAACCACAATGAAAACCTTTGCTGATTTCTAGGAATTCAATTCTTTGGCCAAAACAAGAGTTGATTTTTCTTCACAGAAGACAGAAAATACTTGGGGAAAATGTTAATAAAAAAATTCAATTTTCTGCCAAAGACCAGTTTATCCAGAAAATATTTCCAATCTGTTGGCTGAGGCTAGTTGCAAATTAAGTCATGTCCTTTAAAAGTAAAGATAGATTAAATGACACTTATGTACCCTTTGTGCCACTCATAATAAAATGTCTGCTTGCAAACCAGTATTGAAACTTTTGTGGCAGTTATTCAAATAAATATTTCAAGTATATTTGAATACCCAACATAAATTACTAGTAGTAGTAGTTGTTGTTGTTGTTGTAAAACACATCGAACATTGTGAATGGTCCATTTGCTTCTTTACAAATCCCTATAATGAAGGAGAGCAACACAGATTTACAAAATTGTTGTGTCACGTGTCCAGCATCCATGTGACATCATGAATGCCTGATGTGCTCTAACAAATCTCCATTGCATTCTTTCTCAGGATGTTGTATTTACTTCCTTGAACTTTGCAGCAAAAGCATTAGAATAGTAGCTCCTGTGTCGTTATCCTTGCATGACATCAGTCTTTGCAAACCCCATATTAACACATATCTAAGTAGTCCCCATTTGAATGTGTGTAAACATTTTGTGCTATACAGCTAAAAATCACTTAATTTTGCACCTGCCCCTTCCTCAGTTTAAATAATGTGCACATATTTCTCCTTCCTGCTATTGTTCTTCCATATAGGAAAAGTAAGAAGATCCACAGTGGGTAACTTGTAAAGGAAATTGCGTTAATGTATATTGGAAAGCTGCATTAATAATAAATTACTTAGCATGGAGAAATAGTCAGTCAACGTGTCTTGGTGTCAGTCTGCCTCTTAATTGGAAAAGGATGACTATTTTTATTGCACAGCTGCTTATTCTCAGGGAAACCACCTTCCCTCTGATCACATACAACAGATAAATAATTTTAAGAGGACAAGTTCCAGAAACTTAGTTTTCAAAATATTTGTAGAAAGTGATTGGAATAGTTAAGCTTTTTTATTGTGAGTCTAAAGCATGTCTAGTCACCCCTATAACACATGTGTGGGAGGACATCAGTACCTGCCTGGACAAGCTGCAGCTTCCACGTGACACCAGTCTTCATAATTGAGTGTCCTAAATATGTTGGAAAAATAACATTTTCATACAATGACGTAAGATCTTGGAGAGAGCATAAAGAACATAATACCTTCAGTGATTAAACTTTTGTAACTATGGTGATATATGAAGGTATATTTTTAATCCTGCTGCAGAGACAAGGTGCAAGAAAAGGTAACTCTGACTTCTTGATTTCGCATTTAGTGAAGGTAAGTTTCAGTTTTGTTCACTGGAATGTGTTTATACAGCATGTGGACATTTTTAAGACATTTCAGGAGTTTTTCTACATATAACATTGCTTGGGTAATACTGTACTTCTGGCTGCTGGGAACCGTGGACACCAAACTTGGGGCACCAATACAAGATAATATAACTTATTAGAATAGAAAGTCCATCATGTTTAGTATATATGATGGGACTTTTCTTTCTTTTATTCAGCAATTTGGCAATGTCTGTACTGTGAGTCAAGAGAATTACATATTTTTAACCACAAAATTCTTCCAATTGTTCTTTTATGCATAGAGATGCATGGATGAAGGTCACGATAACCTCTGGGGCATCTTTAAAACCATACATAAATAACTTCTAGCATTACTCTGTATTTCCATTACTGCTTGAAACTACTCAAAAAATGCAATCATTTTAATAGAATAACAGTTTGTGAAGTTCTTAAGAGTTAACATCTCATGCTGTAATGATAGAGGGCATATTTTTATTTTATCAGTGTCACAGTAAGATGAATTTTAATTTTGTGAAAAAAAGCTTTTACACAAAAATATGTTTCCTCAATGTTCTGTCTTCTGACATTAAGGTCATAGCCATGTGAAGTTGCAAAAGCAGTAGTGGAGTTTAAACACAGCATCTTCTAAGTACTTGCAAGTATACTGTAGCCAGGAGATGCCTGTTCTGTCAGCAAGTGCAGTACAGAATTACAGAATTACTTTGATTTACATTGCAGCTAAGCAATGTAAATCAAAAGTAATATTTACTTGCAAAGTATCTGTAACAGCAATATTTTTGTACAGGTGCTGAACAATGAAAAGAATATGTTGAAAATACCTAGATGGTATTTCCCAATGTCGTGGGTTGATGCTGGTGCCAGGCACCCATGAAAGCTGCTCATTCACTCCCCTCTGCAAATGATACAGATGGGAGAAAATTTAATGAAGGGTTCATGGGTGGAGATAAGGACAGGGACAGATTCCCTCCCAAATATTCTTA
The DNA here is from genome assembly GCA_024500445.1 of Entomyzon cyanotis. Taxonomy (NCBI): domain Eukaryota; kingdom Metazoa; phylum Chordata; class Aves; order Passeriformes; family Meliphagidae; genus Entomyzon; species Entomyzon cyanotis. The sequence goes on along the minus strand of JAKEPQ010001021.1, from coordinate 26,781,211 downwards.
TGGGCAAAACAGACTTAACTTAGAGATATGAAGTGAAATTATTACCAACAAAATCAGAGCAGGAGAATGAGAATTTAAATAAGCCCTTTTAAAAACACCTTATCCCAACCCCTCCCTCCTTCCCAGCTCTGCCTCCTTCCCCAGTGGCACAAGGAGACGGGGAATGGGGGTATGGTTAGTTCATCACCCATGGCTTCCTTCCCCTGCAACACCGTGGGGTGCCTCCCATGGGAGACAGTTCTCAGTGAACTTCTCCAACGTGAGTCCATCCCATGGGCCACAGTCCTCCCCAAACTGCTGCAGCAGTGGGTAGGTCACTCTTCCACGGGTATAGTCCTTCCAGGACAGGCTGCTCCAGATGGGAGCAAGGTCCCTCCTCCAGGGATCTCCCAGGGGTCACAGACTCCTCTCAGGCATCCACCTGTTCCAGCGTGGGATCCTCCCTGTGCTGCAGGTGGATCTCTGCATCCCCATGGATCTCCGTGGACTGCAGGGACACAGCTATCTCACCATGGTCTGTACCATGGGCTGCAGGGGAATCTTAGCTCCAATACCTGGAGCATCTCCTACTCCTCCTTTGTGTTTGCAGAGCTGTTCTCACGGGTTCTCACTCTGCTCTTCTCTGGCCGCATTTAAAACTGCCCCACAACTTCTGTTTTGATTTCTTCTTCAATATGTTATTATGGAGGTGTTACCATTGTTTCTGATTGGCCCAGCCTTGGCCAGCAGCCTGTCCATCCTCAGAGCCATCAGGGATTGGCTCTGCTGGACATGGTGGAAGCTTCTGGCTTCTCATAGAAGCTACTTCTGTGGCCCCCCCCCCTCCCCCCCCCCCAGTACAAAAAACTAGGCCATGCAAACCCAATACAATATCTAAAACATGGCAAGTAAGCAGACTTAGGCAAACTGCGTTTACTGGATCAATGACAAACTTGCCGTTGTCCTCCTAACACATCAGAAACATTAACTGCATTCCTCTTTACATCGATAGTATGTAAAGAATTCATTTTATTTTTATGTCACACAATAGACTCAGTAAATTTTAATTAATTATTGACCAGATGAAACCTTATTTCCTAGTTGTTTGGGGTTTGGTTGGATTTTTGTTGTTTTTTGGGAGGGATTTTTCCTTCATTTGGTTTTTTGTTTGGTTGGTTGCTTTTGGTGTTTTTTTGTTTTGCTATGCTTTGTTTTTTCACTGTATGAATAGATTTTGTTATGTGGAATATCCAGCATAACTATCACTTGCTGTCTGGGTCTGCACCTAAAGAACATTTCTTGTGTGTAGATACAGTTTGCTCTAACTGGTCACTCTACATGTGACATAGAGGATTTTGAGATACAGCTCTTTCTGCATTGCCTGAAGAGTTCTTGCTTTGTCTTGCCTTCATTCGCCTTCTCTGCTGCTGATTCAGCATGATGATATCTGTATTGCCAGGTCTGATTCCAGATGTAAATGCTTTGTAATATAGTGAGCTGCTCTGATGTTATTTCATTTACCATAATTCAAAATGCACATGTAATTACCTTGTCCTATGAAACAGCAAAATACCATTCTGTGGATTTGCCCAGTTTCTGTCCATTCTGCTGAAATTTATAGCCTACAACTACAATGTCAAGTTTAAGCACACAAAAAGATTTTTGATGCCAGAAGAGCAGTATCACATTCATCATTTATGAGAGGAAGTGCACAATGCACCGGATGGCTTTCAGTGGAGTATGCAAGCAGAATATTCTCCTTTCTCGTAAAGCCCTTTGGCCGTACTAGTTTTCAAACATTTGAATCCATCAGTAAACTTAATTACAGTCTCACCCTATATTTGCAGAAAAATACATAGATAGGTCCAGATTTTGCAAGACACCTTTATTACCTTTTTGCTGTAAAAATGGTGAATTCAGAGTCTCAATTTATTCCATATATGTAAAGGAACAAGAAATGATGAAGAATGGCTGCAGCTGCAAGCAGCAGCAGGTGCAGTTGTGAAATGCAAGAAGAACGATCCCTCTATAGCGAAGGTAAAAGTCTTTCCCTCCTCTCTTACCTGGCAGAGCATTAGGCATGTGTTGAGCAGCAACACTGCCCCCACAGAGAGACAAAACTATGTGCACAGATAAAGATCAATACAGGGAGAACTGCTTCCTTGAAGGCCAACGCATACCGAAATAACCTTGTCAATGATGAGGCATGAATCTCAAAAAAAAAAAAAAAGGTAAAAAAAAAAAAGTAGCATTTATTCTCTCATACAAAGAAGAAAATAACTTAGATTAGATTAAACCAGGCCAAAATTAGATTTGTGCAATAAATTGCAAATCTACTGTGGATTTTTCCATGCTTCTGGACTGAATTTGTCCCTATTACTCATAAAGATAGTTCTAAAAAATGTCTGATATTCTCAGTTTTATACTTTCATTTCTCCCCTTAAGGTCATTTAAAGAAACAGGAAGTATTCCCATGTATTAAGTTTCTGCTTATTGTTTAAACAATAGTATTTGCTGAGCTGGCCTTTAAACACATTTACAAGGTCTACAGACGTGGTGCCTTGTGTTGGAGTACAATGAAAAAAATTCTCTTGCAGCAGAAGTAATCAGAGCTGGGATGAAGTGGCACACAGGAACTTACACCAGTGAGGTCTGACTTCTATATTTTCTTGAGTTTCTCCAGAAGCCCAGGTGTTTCATGTATCTTAATGAAGTAATCTGAGATATTGTAATAAAAAATTAGTCCTATTTCAAGATAAGGTATGTTTTATGGAAGTTTTCAGATTCATTGTCAAGATTATAGGATCTTTGGATTTACAAGGCATATAGGAAAAATACAAGATGATATTGCTTCCCATCATCCCTCCACACATCTATTTCTGGCACAAGGAAGGGCTTGTGAAGTAAACCACCCTGGTTAAGAACACTTACAATGACTTGACTGTGACTTGATTGCCAAGAGCTATTAATTAATTTCACAGCAGGAAGTCTCCAAGATACCATATAGCTGCCAGCCAAAACTGCCAACAGCACTTTTACAGAAGGCATCCAATCTGAGGTGCCTCATTTCTGGGACACCTTACCTTGTTCAAGTTTCTGAGCTGCCAGACAGTGTAGAAAATCCATGTGAAAAAGTATTAGAATTTCTGTCCCTAAATTTCCAGAGATGGTCTCTTTAAAACTGAGGCAAATATCAAAATTTTGGCTATAAATACACATTTGTCCATGAAATACATGGAATAATCCCATCACATAAATGTTGCTTCTTAGACCCTTGGGGTTTCTGGCTATAAGCTGAGAAATCAGGATGACTAAATTATCTCAGATGGTCCTAAGGAGCAGATTTCAGTTCTCACATGAGTTTTTGGTTATGGTCACAGCATCGTATTGAAATATATCTCTCCTTGTGCTCAGAATCAAAGTGAGATGGCAATCTCTCATGCCACTCACAGGAAATTATCTAAGATATTGCATAGTTATCCTGATTCAATTATTCAGCATTACAATAATTTTCAATGTGTTTTCTTTTAAATGAACATATATATTGGAAGCATACTGGGTTATTTAATAGGGTATCATGGGTGTTGAAAGAAATCTGAAACATTCTTGGCATAAATATGAACCAGACGATTTGTTACTACCCTTCTTAATTTCTTTTGTTTACCCTGATTTACACCAGGAATTGTGACTGCAGCCAGGATAGGAAAACAGCTCTGATGAAGTAAACACATAATGATGTACTTTTCTTCTGAGATGGAGAAGCAGGTCTTGCTTCCTCTTCCCCAACACCCTGTTTTCATGGGTCCCCTTTCTGAGTGTGCAAGTTTAAGAATAGAAATATTAAGAAACCAAACAAAAGAACAGAACAGTATGACTCTAACTTGCAGCTCCCAGGCTGTCTGCATAAACATCTAGACTAATTACAGGAGCAGTCTTGCTCAAAACACACATTAATGGCCTGACTCTCTATTATAAAAATGACCTTGAATATTTGAAAGACAAAAACCACAGGTGTAAATTACTCCCTGCAGCTAGCAGAAAGAATAAGGATTTAGGCAAGCAAAATGTCATAATAATATGCATGATAATTGGCAAACTGAACTGAACACAGTTTTAGACCTCTCAGTAAATGATAGGGAAGGAATAGGACCAAGCACAACACAATGGAGGAAAAGAATCACACCTGGCTTTATATGTGAGCACAAGAGAAAAGAAACACACTGACATGTCACCTTGGGACTGGAGCAAACATCTGACTGCTCAAATTTGGAGAGAAAGCAGCTTACTATTTGGATACCCAAACCTGAACATAGGAAAAGAGACAGCACAGCAAGTACAATATTGCTTATAAGCCTTAGACACAACATACTCTCACACAGGAATAAATGGAGCCATACTGGGATATTGCTCTTTATTGCTGCTATTTTGGCAATTTGAAAAGTCTTTTCTTAATCTGGACATTTCTAGATATGTCATCAGGATCTGGCAAGAGCTCTTTAGACAAATATCCTTGGGAAAAACATCATTAACACTCAAACTTTTAGGACTTAGAGGAAAAAAAGTGGCTAACTATGTAAGTACTCCATTAAATAACTGGCAAGGGAAGCATTGACTTGGTTCAGGAAGTTGTACATATACTCTAACCCTAAGGAAAGGATGTTCAAAAGAATAGTGTAAATATAAAAAGAACATTAATGAAGTATATGGGACTTCAAATTGTGCACTATTTATTGTAGAGATTCACCTGTAGCAAAAGGTGACTGATTATATTAACCCAGTAGGTAAGAAATACTTTGGGAGCAGGAGAGAATAAAACAGCTGTGAGTTACTTAAAATCACCTGTTGGTGCAAGAACACGTCTTTGCTCCACTCACTGGAGATCACAGGATATTTTTAGGCACCCCAACTTAGGAAGAAAACACCAAAAGCTACTTACTACTGCAAGCCTTAATTTGGAGCAGTTCTCAGCCCATACTTAAAACACTCACAGTCATTTTAGAAGTGAGCAGGAACAGAAGCTACCTGCAACCAAATACAAAGCAAGAGAGTTAACTGAAAATACCTGTTGCTTAAAAGGAATAAAAAGAGAAAGAACAAGCTCGATTTCAGTGGAAGAAAAGGGAGCTACACCCACATGGCTACAACTGCACAGGCTTTTAATTTTCTTTCTCTGACATTGTTTTGTGCTATTGTCTGCTGATATCTAATAGGGTGGGATGAGATGACTTCCAGAAATCTTTTCCATTGTAAGTTGCTCTATAGTTTGGTCGTTAGTTTGCAAGGAATAAAAAAATCAACCCAAAATAGAGGTGTCACTAAGATAGATACAAACACATGTAAAAAAAAAAAAAAAATCTAAAACTGTCTTTGGTAATGTAAGTATTACAAGGCATCACATTTTTTCCATCACATTCTTCAAGATAGGAAACTACTTTGTCTGGAAGTGCACAGAAGGTAAAAATACATGACAACTCAAGGGAGAAATACCTTCCAGTACAACCAGTTGAACCCATGCAAAGGTGCATGGCTTAAACTCTCAGGCCTGAAATTTTACATGCTGATGTTTCCATCTGTGTGATTGTCCATAAAGAGCTGCATTAGGGTAACAGACACAGTAGGTTCTTTTCTGAATTCAAGCATACATTTTTCTTAGCATTTTGTGAGGAATTTTTCAAAGCTTTTATTTGCTAATGCTTACAAATCTTAAACTGTTCCAAAGGGTACTAGAAGCACAGCAGAGCAAATTTTGTGGTCTGAATTTCCCCTGAAAGTACTTAACCACTCTGGCAATTCTGTAGATGTATCATCCTTTCTCCATCACAGTTCTCTTTTTCTGTCATTCTGATGTGAGAACTGATAAAGCTTCAAATATAAAGAAGAAGTTCTCAACAATGTCTCTGCCTTTTATTTCTCTTTTTTTTTCCTCCGTTCCCTTTACCCCTCCCCAAGTGATGGTATTATTGAGAAGGAGGATGAGAATTTCCCAAACTATTTCGCTCATGTTTAGGACTTTTTTGATTATGTAAAGTGAATTTGTGAACTGATGCTCTTTCCTGTTCTAACAAGTTATGCTGGACTCTCTCTCTCTCCAGTTCTGCAGCACATGGCGGCTGAAGGAAGTGCAGGATCATTCTTTCTAACAGTTTAGTCAGCAACAAAAAACACATCATTAAAATCTTACCATCCAGAGCAAGGGTCATTTACTGTCATAAAGTTGAAAGAAGTGTTAGAGCACTTTTAAGTGCTTACAGATGTAATAACTGCAAGGGAGTTGTGACTCCACGTGCTGGTTTGGGCTGAGGTAGAATTAATTTTCATCTCAGTGGCTGGCGTGGGGCTGTGTTGCAGATTTGTGCTGAACACAGGGTTGATAATACAGAGATGGTTTTGCTATTGCTGAGCAGGGCTTGCAAGAGCCAAGGCCTTTTCTGCTTTTGGTACTGCCAGACTGGTGAGGGGACTGGGGGTGCTTGGGAGGCTGGCAGGAGACACAGCCAGGACAGGTGACCCAAACTGACCAAAGGGATACTCCAGACCATGTGGCATCATGCTCAGAGCATAAAGTGGGGAGAAGGAGGAGTAGGGGCATACCCAGAATGATGGCATTTGTCTTCCCCAGTAACAATTTTGCATGATTGGACCCTACTTTCCTAGAGAACTGCCATGGAATTGCCTGCCCGTGGGGAGCAGTGAGTGGATTCCTTGTTTTGCTTGGCTTGCATATGCAACTTATGCTTTTCCTAATTAACTACCTTTATCTCACCCCATGAGTTCTCCAGCTTTCACCCTTCTGATTCTCTCACTGGCCTCACTGGTGGGGCAATGAGTGAGCAGCTGCATGGGGCTTGGCTGCTTGGGGTTAAACCACAACACTAGGAATTTGCTAGCCTGAATTGCCTAGCAGACACAAGACTGGTAATTTTCTATTTCATTTTGGTGTCGCAGTTTCTGCTGGATATGGATGAGTCCCTAATCTCTCTTCAAGCACCTTACACAGGTCAGTGGGAGTGAGATCCACAAACTTCCCTTAACTGCATGGAAACTGAAAACAAGGATTAGCTTACCACTTAGGAAGCTAGACGCAAAAAGTTCATCTCACGGTCCATCTAGAATACAAAATCTTGCAAAAAACACCTTCATGTAAATTAAGATGGCAATTTCTTTTCTGGACTAGGTGCTGGAGTGGATGCAGGAGCTCGCTGCTGGGAACATACAACCCCTTGTGATGGAATTAGCCAGACTAGCTATCATCGAGACTGTTTGTACAGCACATGATTGTCATATGATTTGGGAATTTGCACTCGTGTATTCTGGGTAGAAAAGGGTGACAGAGAGGCCAGGTTTGAGTTCAAAACTTTCATTGTAACTCATAACCCTGACACCCCAAGTGAGCACTGGTACCAGGATAGGTAATCACCAGTCTCAGTATCGAAGAGACTAAATGAGAACCTTTTCTATACAATTATGTAGAAGACATCATGGTGTGCTGGGAATATGAAATCTTCATTGGTTTTTCCCAAGGCAGGATAGTCAGTAGGTCATCCACTTGTACAACAGAACTATTCAGTTTGAAATGGACCTCCAAATCGCAGCCCAGAGCAAGTCTAATCAGGTGAAGTATCTTAGAGCCATGTCCAGGTTCTGGCTAAGACCTGAAGACCTCCAAGAATAGAGATTTTACATCCTCTTTGGGTAACCTCTTTCACTATTTGAACTCCCTCATGGTAACTTCTTTTATCCCAGTACCTGATCAGAATGTCCAATGTTTCAACTTCTAGCTCCACCTTCTCTTTGTCACTTGATCAGAATGCTGTAGACAGGAATAAGGTTTTCTCTAAGGCTTCTCTTATAAAGGCTGAGCAAACCATTTCTCTCAGCCTCTTTTCCTCGGACTAGCTTGGTCACAAAAAGGCTGAGTACTTCAGTCTTCTCCCTGTCCTTTGTCACTAGTTAGACTGTCCCACTGATCAGGAGGGCCACATTCTCCTTAACCTTTCTTTTACTGCCAATATCCTCAGAAAAAACCTTTCTTTCCATACTTCACATTCTTCGCTAGTTTCAGCAGCAACTAAGCTTTGGTTTTGCAGACTTCATTTCTGCATGCACAGGCAATGCCTTTGCATTCCTTCTGGGTAGTCTATCCTGCTTCCACCTTCTGTGTGCATCTTTTTTTGTGTTTGAGGCCAGTCAGGAGCTCTGTGTTCATTCTGGCCCTTTGCCAGCTTACTTGATTTTATGCACATTGACATAGATCATTCCAGTTCTTTGAGAATATTGCCCCTGAAGATCAACAAGATCACCCCAGATTTTCCTTCCAGGAGAGTTTCCTACAGGATCCTGGAAGTAGGACCCTGAACATGCCAAAACCTCCTCTTCTGAAGTTCTGGATTTAGATTACTCCACTCAGGATGTTAAACCTCACATTCTTGACTCCACAAGAGTCGTTACTGCAGCAAAACTTGCTCTTTCTCTTTACACTATCCAGCAATTGTTGGTCACTTTTTAGTCACAGGTCCAACAGAGCATCTCCCTTACCAGTTCCTGTGTCATGTGCACCAATATATTATCCTCTGTACATTTCATAAATCTTCTAGGCTGATTGTGTCCAGTTGCAACCCAGTCCTTGCAACAGGGTGACTAAAGGCCCAGATAGTAGCAGCTGGGGTCTGTGACTGAGACTTTCTTCAGCTGCCTGGAGAATGCTTCACCTGTGTTTGTATGTGTGTGTCTGTCTGTGTGTGTGTATGTATCTTCTTTATCAGGCAGGATGTAGCAGACACCCACTGAAGTTTCCCCTGTGCTGGTCTATCCTCTGATCCTTACTCACAAGCTCACTACTCACTCATCACCTGTCCCAAGGCAAAATCCATGCACCTGCTTTATACAGAGCTCAACCTCTCCTCTTTGTGGTACTCACCCACCCCGTCTTTCCTGAATCCCTCCACAGCAGCACTAGATAGTCATGAGAGATATCCTACCACATCACCATAATTCTAACAAGGTCTTAGGTCTGCAGTTGTGTATACACAATCCTCCTGCTTATTCCCTGTGCTCACAGATTTGTGTACCAACATTCTAAATGGGTGTCAAGTTGCACTGCCTTTACAGGGGAAGCGTGAGAGCCTTCCCTGTCACACTGTTTGCCAGATTCACTTGCACTCTCTCTCTTGTGCACTCAGATCTCTCCAGCTTGTTGTAACCCTTTCTGGCATACCTCATGTTAAGCCATCCTCGCTGGGCAGGAAGCTTGCTTTTGGAAGCTTTATCAAGCATACCCCAACTTAACCACCAGCTCTCGCTATGCCTGTGGTCACAGAAGCCAAAGGCCTGTCTGCCACACCAGCCATGCAGCCAAGCTGTGACACTGGCACACTCACACTTAGTCCACCTAGATTTTTCCCTTTCTCCTGGTCAGGATATGACAGACATCATCAGTCCCACTTGCCCTTTACCCTTGTCCCAAGTGTAGCCATCCTTAATGCACTCCAGGTTGCTCCCAGCAGCTTTACAGGTGCCTACATGGAAGATCAACAAAGGGTAAAAGTCCAAAGGATGAACAAGCCTGGGCAGCATGTCCACACCTTCCAGACTGCTTGTTGGATTGCTGCCTTTATCTCCACAGGAAGGAGTCTCCTGTAACTAACAGATGACTTTTACCCCTCATGCAGACACAAGGTTCAGACTCAGTTGACTTTGACCCCATACATCTAATCTGTGCACATGGTTCCTTAACTCAACTTCTCTCTGACACCAGTGCTCCTGCATTTATTCTGAATTGCTGCTTAGCACACGGACTTCGAAGCTGACCTTACCCAACAGTATACACAAGGGTTTGAGGGTTTGTAGCCAAAACATCTGTACTTGGAAAAACCCAGCATCCCTGCTTAGGGAGTTGAGTCAGACTATCAGGTTTTTTTGCACATGCTTGTGGAATTATTAGGAGATCCAGAAAACTGCCTAGAGGAAAGACACGACAAAAGCCCCTGGAGGTCTACAGCCAACTATTTTCAATAGCACAAGCAAAGATAGGTAAGAACATAGAACAACATTTCACATCACACAACATGGGACCAGTACCAGTAGTATCTGTAGCAGTTGTAAGTCTTCCTAGTTCATCTCGATGAAAATGAAATTACTTAAAAAGGAGTCTATGAGTAGGCAAGCAGACATTTACTGAGTTCAAAATGCAGTTCATAAGCAGCAGGTTAAAGGAAACAGAAGATGAAGGTAGTGAACGACATAATCTTTTAAAAACTGTTCTAAGGATTATGCGACAGTAAGAAGGGCATGCAAGTAGCCACAATAGATGTAGCTTACAAACAAACAAACAAAAAACCAAACAAGTCTCTTATTTTGCAATAAATTTTTTTAGAAGGATGCACACCTGAAGCAACCCTGAAAAAAAGCCCAGAAGAAAAACAAAGTTGAGTATCTTCAAACATATGCACAGTAGGTAGGTCTCCCTCCTTTCTACCCTGCTGCAAACTTCTAACAAATCTCTGTTTCATGCTATTTAAACTTGTTTAGAAGGTTCATTAAATATGTGAAAACTCTTTTTGTGGCCTGGAAGCATTCCTGAGCTCTCCTGCAATGACTAAGCCTTTCACCTTTATTTTTATTGTTTTGAAGCAGAAAATTAACTTGGGAGAATCACAAAAAAAGGTGAACCTTCCTCACCAAGATTCAAGATGTTTGTGAAAAGAAATATAAAAAAACCCAAAGTATTAACTCATGGAGAAAAGCAGACGCATCTATGCTAGAAGAATGTCAGTCCTTTGAAGATTGTACACAATCCAGATCCTCTCTGAATGTAAAAATGCTTTTAAAATTCAAGTCAGCAAAGGTGTCCAACTTCCTCTCAAAGGTAAATGTAAGCATTTTTTATCATTGTCATTGGTGTACAAGAAGCAACATCAACAGCTTGTCATCTAGGTCATTGATTAGGATTTCCACAGACATTGTAGATGCTGTGCTGTGATCACTGACTAAGATGAGTTGTTTCAATAAATGCAGTAAGTTTCAAGGTAAGTGCTGTAAATCTCTAGGTTTGCAGCCATCACCAACTACCACCAACCATTCAAGGTGGCTGACTATTGCCTGGATTTTCCATTTTAAGACAGCACACATTAAATATAGGGCAAGCCATTCATTCTGCCCTGCCCTTACATAAGTGACACTGGAGGCCACCCCTGGAAATAACGTTGGCAGGACAGCATGGTCAAGAAACGCCACCTACTGTCTCCCAGATCACTGTTCTAAAAAGCTGCTGGAGGGCAAGGACATGAACAAAACTCATGTTCTGTTTTACTGGAGGAAGAACAGCAGAATATGATAAAGAGTAATCCTTTTCCACACAGGAGTACCCCAAAGAGCCCTTGGATCCTCATCTGAGCTACTTACTACACATAACATTTTAAGCAGCACTTCCTAGGGAATCTCTTGCAGTTAAACCTAGAGAAAAAAAAATGCAGCAATTCACTTTGAAATTTATATGCCCTGGGTTTTTTTCAGATTGTTAAAAAAAATCAATTGAATTTAAGAATATTGACTTCTTTTTGATTTTAAGGCTCGATATAAACTTAGTATCAGCTGCAGTAACAATGCACATCCTATTCTTTGAGGCTGTCTCCATGAGAGCTGTCTAGTAACAGCCCTTGACATTCCAGCCACTCTAATCCAGTGAAACTCCTACGTATTTGCTTACTTTTAGACAAGTTTTGTTGCAGTCGCCCTGGCGCACTTGAACTTCCCTGACCCATGGGCAGACAGTGACGCAGGGACGGAATCATGGGAGTGAAAAGTGATTCTCCTAAGCTGCCTTGCCCCCAGAGACATGAATTCATCCAGGCTGCCAGTGATTGGTTCTGCTCCTCTCCCCTCCCCCTGTTCCATTTATGGTTATGTTCTAGATCCTTCGCCTTTGTCTGTACCCCTGTTGTTCCCTGATTTGTTACTTGAAAGAGTTATCCCTCCTTCCCCTATACCTGATTGTATAAAACTGATATAACTTCCTGATTCCACTGCCCTCATTTGTTCCCTCGAGTTTCTCCTCCCTTCTACCTCCTCCCTTAAAACCCGGCAGACGGAGAGATTCGGGGCCATTTGGTTGCTGTTTCCAGTCTCCCTTTGTCCCGTTATTCCTCCTCTTTACTTCCCAATAAACTCTCTGGAACACTGACCAAAACGGACTGCATTTCTTGCTTTGATGCGAACTGGTTTTCAAGCGCTCCGTCTTTCTCAGGAGCTCTACCTGTCCTGCACTGCCCATTTGGCAGTGGTCTCCCGCTTCTCCGGACTCAGCCCATTGGGGGCGGAAAAGACCCTACAAAGTTTGGTTTCCTGATCTTGGGTGCTGGGAAACCAAGAGTCAACACCACCAAAGTACACTCAACTAAGCACACGGCTGAGGACTCTTCAGCACAAAAGCTAGAGTGCTTAGAACCTTGATGCACCAAAAGATGAAATCATAAATCACCCAAATCCAAGATTTCCCAAATAAAAGTCTCTGGGACTTGTATGACAGAAATTAGACTTCGTTTCAGAAGTCTTTGGAAATCAGCTCCATAAATATTAGAACTTGCTTATTTCTTCCAGCTTTTTTTCCTAAGGGTAAATGTTACCAGTCTTCTACTACACTTCTAGAGCAACATTCAGTATTCTAATTTTAATTGTTGGAACTTTGTGTGTCTTTGAACTTATTCTTCAATCTTTATTGAGTCCCTGCTTTCCTCTTCCACTGAAGTAGTAAGTTATCTAAGTGCATCTCCTTTCTTTCGCAAGACAAAGATGTTATTTCTTTTAAAAAAAACCTGTCAACTTAGTATTGCTACCTTGAATAAGTAAGCCTTAAGAAAACAAGCAGTCAAGAGAACCAAGAATGGAAAACATCAGATATATTCACAATTTTAATAGACGTTATCATTACTTCAGTTGCAGATAGGAGAGAGCCTTAGGTAGCAACCGGAACAATTCAGATTAGAATGTACAAGCAAGTCCTAGGATGCAGCAACATCTTGCAATTAATACAAGTTTTAAAGTGCCAAATAAGGAAATTAAACAGAACTGATCATATGTATTTGCTATATAAGGCTAAATGGCTAAAACTGTCTTTTATGGCCTTTAAAAATACGTCATTTATACACTTTAAACACCAAACGGTTATACTGGATGACACCACACAGTTCTCCTGTCTGTACCAACAGAGTAAACTGAATAGTAATTAATTCCTTTACATTTTTTGCCACTAATCCTTGCCACACTGCAAGCAGCCTTTACAAATCTCTTATCACACTTATTTGTGGAGAAAAGATTAGGAACTTCTCAAGGGTCCACATAGTATTGGAAATGTTGAAAGAATCTCTAGCTAAGAGAAAATTATGTGTGGAATTACATACTGCACAATATTAGAGAAAAAGTAATAGCTGTGTTCTTAATTAATGCCACCAATCATAAAAAGTGTACCCAAAATTCACAGAAGGGTGACATGCTTCAAATTATTCTCCACTTAAACTCGCATGAAATTCCATTTACTTTGTAACAGTTTTTGTGTATTTACATAATAACAGGACACATTGTGACAGAAAGAAGTTACAGAGTTAGAGCATCAGAAGGAAACGCCCCACCTGCTGTAGCCACATTTGTTTTGAAGAGATGCCTCCACACCGATGGGTTCTTGTTTCTTCAGTGTTTCACTGGCTTCAAAGATATAGATGATATAGATATTTACAGATATAGATATTTATTTATAGATAATGATATAGATATTTATTCACAGAAAGTGTACTCTGAGTTTGGACATTTGCTTGAGTGGGGAAGAGACAAAATAAAAGAAACAGAAGGCAGAGGAGAGATAGTGACGCCCAACTTGGAGAGTAGCATGCTGAGTTCCACCTAGTCTTGTGTTCACAGGATCACCAAGTTTTCTTATCAACACATTCATCATTTCAGAAGCAAAGGCACCCAAAGACCCACAGATGCTAGCCAAAACATATCTGTTTCTGGATGGTGAGTGAGTTCAGATTTTTATGTATACAGGACTCACAGATACCAATAGCTTTTTATTGCTAGAATCAAGCACATTTGATCTGGAGTCATTAAACCTGGGTCAAAGTGAAGCTTCTTTGTACCTTTTTTCAATAAAAAAGTAGAGTGAACTATGCAGATGATGTAAATATAGCTAAAAACATGATCATAGTTGATCTAAGAAACTTTTTAAGACTTAGTTGCAAATGTGCATCACGATCTGCTTATCCTACAAATCTTAATATCAGAAAATTAGACGGAAGCAATTTGTGAGGTCGCTCACTCTGAGACTGACTTTTGATCAGGAATCTCCTTCAAGTGAGAAAGCAACAACTTGGTTACCATACCAATTCCCACAGCATTTCCATGATCCCAGCTGATATGAAAAATAATACTAATTTGTTTCTTTGGAAGAGAAAGATAATTAAGAGAACAAAAGATGCTTGCTTCCCTCTGATTCTCTTGAGATCTACAAACTTTGAATAAGCAGTTAAGGCACTTCTATACTCTTTTATCTGGACTCTTGCCTGCCTCTGTCCTTTCAGACAGAACATTACATCTGATGAAGCCCAAATTTTCCTCTCATGAATCACAGAACCACTGAATCAGGTCAGATACTCATACTACCTTGTTCGTGTCCATCCACTCACTTCCAGAACACTTAGCATAGGCAAATCCTGATACAATAGCCTAAGCAAAAAGTCAAACCTTTATATCCGTCCCATTTCTGAACAACACATGATATCCAGTGTCATAGCTTGTTTTTTTCATCCAACTTGAAACATGGAAGCTACATGATCTGTATTTAAAATGAAATTTTAAATACAATTTAAATTTTAAATACAAATAACTTATAATTGCTCACTGCAGAAAAGGGGAAAAGAAATTTTATTTGAACTTGGATTGTAAGAGATGCTATCAGCAGTTCAGTTTGGCATCACATACTGAACTATTCTAACAATAGATTTGACCGAAGTGGATTAGCAGCCTGATAGCCTAATTGTTTCTGATTTAAAAGCTTTGCAGAGGTTTTCTTTGAAGCAGGAATCTGGAAAAGCATGTCTTCCAGTGTGCACATGGTTATCTGTCCTGAAGCTTTCAATTTTGTATATATATTTCCTAATTTGACAGAAAGGTCAGGGTTCTCTTCCACCTTTTCCCTGACTGTAGCCAGCTAAGGAAGAGAAAATGACAGATTGTTACAGTTCAGCAAGTGGAGATCTCCTTGTACCACCACATTGAAGACAAGCAGTAACTCACAGTAAAAAAAAAGTACACAGTGTAAATAGATGGCTAAAGCAATGACTCATAAGATGAGGATTTTATGCAGAGTGCATTACGCATCACCCCAAAATGGTGGAAATGCACTGGTTACCTACTAGAGTTTATTACATTTAAAACTTCCTCAAACCTGTACAATTCTATTTTCTGTCCCTAGCACAGACAAACACAATTACTTTCTATTTAAATCCAGGAAACATAATTGCTTCCTGGAATCTACTTTCCACGTCAGTACAATTCTAATTATTACTATTATGTATCTCAGTAAATGTACAGTACAGTACAAATCAATAAAATTCACATATAGAACACTGAGAAGCTCTGTATGCCATACATAAGAGTATGAGCTCAAGTGTTAAGTAAATCCCTTAAAAAATATTATTACCAATAAACTTTTGTGGAAGAGAACTGTTAAGACTCATGCTTAGTCTTCTTTTGGCAGCTAAAAATTTCCCAAATGAAGTCAAAATACAACACTAACACATATGACATTTATTGCAATGACTTTAGAAAACGAAATGCTGCCTAAAGAGTTTCTTTTTAATACAGCAGTTAATATACATGGACTATGTTTTGAAAGGTAGGCCCCCCACTTCTCCTAATATTTATTATTTTGTGTATCAGTTACTAATATTGTTTAATAGGCAACAGTGAAAGACTAAGTATTTGATTATTAACACAGTCTTAAAATGTCTTGTTCTATGAATATATTAAATAAGCTTCAGAAAAAGCAGCAGCAATGCTGACAGATAGGGGCTACATATGTGCTCTGAAGGAAGCCTTCTTGTTGATTAAGACTGTAAAAGATGGCTGCCACAGTAAAATACAGTTGAATAGCAAACACTATTTCCCGTATCACACTTCCCTATATAGCATCACAGGGCTTTCAAGTATTACCAACCTAACAATATCAGCTGTTATTCTCATTTCATATGAAATGGAAATAGCATACGAGGCAAAGGATTCAATTATTTAATGCCATTAGGGGAAGCTTCATCTACATTCAGATGAAATACGAGCTTCTAGAAGCAAGATCCACAACAAAAAATGAAGTGAACAGCTAGGTGTTTTGTCCACCAGTACAGGATGCCAGCCAGCTGCTTTGGAATGCATTAGAATGCAAACAACTACAGCAGAGTGAACTCGGGCACCTGAAGTTCTGAAGTGAACCACCACTATCTTGGCTCAGCACAGCACCATGAACATTCTCTCATCACAGTATACTTACCACCTGCTCAGAAAACTCAGTTTTTTTCACAAAGGGAGGAGTATCTACTTCCACTGCTGCCTCTAATGTATTTATTACTTCTTTTAGCAAACCAGATCTGAGCTGGACAAGAACCTTAAAAATAAAATTAAAACACACCACACAAATAGTAAATATCACAAGAATGCAAATTTTTAAAAACGTGTTTGGAGAAGACATGAAGCAAAGCAGGACAAAATACATTTCCAGATGGTGCATTGAGAAAAATCCATCTGTTGCAAAGAAAGAGATGGAATGATAAATTTCCTCAAATGTCTGGGTTTTTTTCACAGGTGGTAACTGGAAAGGAAGGGTGTGCCTTGAGGGAGAGCTCCTCTGATGAAGCTGCACTACCTGTCCTTGAATAAAGTGGTTTTTACCATAGCTTAGAGAGGTCACTTACATGGCACATGCAGACTTCTCTCAGGCTGTAGACTGCACAAGTAAAGAAAAAAATTGTTGCACGTACACGTGTGGTTAAGGTTTTTAGGGCTGAAGGAGGCCTGAAGTGGGCAGAGCACATACTTGGAGCAGGGTTTTAAAAATCTTTTGGATCAAGAAAGCAAAAATCAGAAATAGAAATTGGTCATGGGTCTATGCTCACAGATGTAGGATTCATCTACTTTACATTCCCACCTATGATAAGAATTGATTTTAAAAAATGGGGGGAGGTTTAGCAGTTCTGAATGTAAGTCATCCAACTGACAGAAATTGTCTGTTGGCTCAAAAACAAGCTCAGCAACACTACTAAGACACACCCATGCTACTAAGGGGCTGGCCTTCCATTACTTTGCATCTGGGAGTTTTTTGTCCAATATGGCATACTCCTCTGCAAGATGTTAACACAAAGCAAGCATACTTACTTTAAGATTATTGTATAGTTTGTTCTCTGTTCTCATTATCAGGGAACAATAAAATTTGGCTTGCGCTACATCATTCTGGGAAAGAATCAAAAATAATAAAAAATACAGTCATACATGTGTCAAAACGTTGCACAATAAAAGCCCTTCACAACTTTTCAATAAATCACAAACCAGCATCTAGAATCCCATTACCAAGACTCACAAACACCAAACAGCACCCAGCCTGCAAAAAGAACACCCCATGCTGGTGTACCCATGTAATCCAGCTCTTTAGCACAGTATGTCTGTCACGTGTAACCAACACTGAGCATAGAAAAGAAGATGGAAGATGTACACACATGCTCAGTTCAACACATGTCAGAGTAATGAAGTGCAGTATGTATTACTGTGGATATTTATCCTGCTCAGCTCTTCTAACCTTTTGGACATGTACATTTACAGTACTGTATCTATGTCATCAACTGATTAGTATAGACAGTTAATGTTACACTGGCGTTTACTAGACCAAGCAATGTTACTTGGGATCAAGAAACATCTTACCTAGAGCAAGAAGTACTGTCAAAGATCATTCAGCTTAAGGAACAATTAAATGTAATGTGGAGCCCTAGTCCGTTTGAAAAACAGTAATTTTATTGTGCCATTGTGCACACAAATAAATTTATTTCAATGATGCAATTTTTCAGTTACTCCATTCACAGAGACAGAGCAAAAAAGACCACAGAGTGCATAAGAAACTTTTAACAATTCTATTCCATTCATTCAAATTTGTGAATAAGATCAAATCTATAGACCTTCCAACGTCTCTGACCTCTGTTCAAACACGAAACAGAGAAGGTTCAGAACATGCTCAAGCTGTATACACAAATTAATGACAGAGGAAACACAAACGTCATTCCAGACTTTAAAATTTCTTGTTATTCTTTTGCTTCATTTTTCACCCTGTGCTGCCACAGAGCCTGTTCATATCAGTGCTTAGGTGTATGAGGTATAGGAAAAGCTCCCCAGGCAGAAACATATGGAGAAAGTCCACCTCCCAGCCAGTACGGAAATACACATCAAAGCCCTTGAGTCTGCCTCCCAAGACAAACATTTCAAAGAGACAACTGCGCAAATATTTTAAATTATCGTTTTATTTCTATTTAAACAAAATCTTTACTAAACAGGAATATCTGCAGGAGTAGATTCACAGTGACATCTAATCTGTTGGCCTAACTCTACCATTTTTCAATATTCTAGATGGTATACTCATTAGCACAAAATATGTGTGCATTAGACTCAAGACACATGTTTAGATTTCAGAACTTCCATATTCAATTTGTGTGAGAGTTTTCTATAATCCTAATCAGGAGCCTGAGAGTTCCAGTACTTGGAACTATTACATAATTATACTTTCTCCATGTTGGCTTCCTTTCACTATCTGTCTGCGACAAAACTATAGAGACCCAGGCACAACTGAAAGCAAAAGACACTGTACCTGCTTGAGAGCAGTTGCCATTGCAAAGCAGTATGCTCGCAGTGGTAATGTGTCACCTTTTAGCTGTGCTTCTTCAAGCAGTTTTGCAGAGATTTTGGAAGACTCCATATTGCCCTGCATAGAAATATCAGAGGAAGTTGTGCTGGTTATTCTGGTTACCTGAAAGGACTGTAAGCAATAGCAATCACATTGAGAAGGTACACAAAACTCAACATACTCTACAATCACAAAGGTAGTATGTATCTGAACCCAATGAAGCAGACTCTGTGAAGCGCTTTTTGAGAAACACAACAACAAAATATGCTATCGGAAATGGCAGAGGTCACAAGAGGGTAAAAATAACTTCCATTATTATAACAACTACACCTTTCCCCAACTACCTGGACTTCCGCAACAGATGAAACAACCCTGGCAGTGTCCTAAACAAACACACATTTTCCTTTTCACTTTCACTTTCAAATATTTTCCAAATCAGGAAGGAGGCTTAATTTTTGTCCTCACTTTACTCTAAAAGCGACATTAGAGAGCTACTGAAAATGAGCATTTTCTAAGCATTGAACTATTCAGTACCATTACACTAAAGAAATCTGTGTATGTGTGAATTTGAACGTTCAGCCATTTTTAGCCTCTCTTAAGGATTAATCCTTGAAAAATGTTTCCAAAGTACATATTCTAATTCAACAGCTTAGACATTTGCCTTTTTTCCAATACACAAAGCTTCCATTATTGTTGGGAATTTTCAACAGTCAATAGTAAAAGGCAAAGAGTTCAGTTGTGTGTTACATCTTAAACCATCAACTCTCCAAAGCAATGCTGCTCATACTGGAAATTAGGAGTGGAACTGACTGGACCAAAAACAAAATAGTATCTGCCAAGCTTAAAAGCTGGCAGCATGAAGGTTTTGTAACAATTGGTACCACCAATATGGATAAGAGTCCTCATATATTGTGTTGATTTCTCTTTCTAGTGTTCAAAGTGTCATTCCTGCTAAATACGGTTTATAATATGTTCTTTGAAAATTTAGAAACACTTTGACCACCAGAAGATTGATCATTAATACATAAATACTTTCTTATTGTCAAAAGGCCTATAGTTCTTTCCTGCACTAAAAGACCACCTGTTACCTCACAGTATGGCAGTGCCTTACAGTGATTTAAAACAGCCCAGAAGTGTTTTAGAGCTGACCTCAAAAACACCTCTGTACAAAGATTAAACATTAACTCCTTTGTTTATCCACTGGAAATAATCTGAGCTTTAAGCCTTGTACATTTTTCTGTACTGGTCTTTGGAAAGGTTATTCAAGAGAAACCAAGAACAGCAGAAAGGCAGCAGTGCTTTTAATTACACCAGTACCATTATTTCTATTACTTGAGGAGCACATCTTGAATATATTTCAAGACCTTTTTCTGACATTTCTTATCTTGCATCATGAGCAAAGGCATGTTTGAGCTTTGTTTTCTCCACCTCCTCCTAACATATGAATCAACAGACTAAGCTTTTGAAAGAGCTCCACCTAATCCTCTTCAGAGCATAAAGGGTTACTACAGCTTATTCCTCCTTTGGTTGTATTTTATCTTAGTGAAAAAGCCCCACAAGTTTATTCCGACTATTAAACTAACTAGGTGTATAATCAGTGTAGAATTGTTTCGCCTCTATTTTTATCAATAGTAATAATGGGCCGGATTCTCTATGGAAAACATATGTAGGACCAGAAGTTGCAGAAAACAGAAGCCTCTTCCTGTAGCACATGCCTTGGATCCCAGCCTTCTAACTGCAGGCCATGCTAAACAAACATGTAAAGATTTTAGGGAAGAAGCTACAGCAGACCTAAAGGCAGCCTAATTCATTAGAACTCAGAATTTCAGAAATACTACATAAACTACTGCTGAGGTACAATTTTAGGCTAACTCCTTTTTACTACATATGCACTCAGTTTCATTGTATGCTTAACTGAGAAACCTGAGGAAGTTTAGTCTAGAGGTATAACCTTTCCCTCAGCTAGTGTCTTTCTAAAAGATGAGGAAATGGAAGAACAGTTTCCAAATGAGTTTGGGAAGAGTTCACATTAAAATTTCAAACTGCAGAACGAACTCAAATCTGGAGAGGAAGAGGACGATAAAAAAGTTTTGGTATCTCACTTTGCTACAAAAGGGAAACAGTTCTAAGGAAAACCTCATGGAACCGAGGTATCCTAGTTTCTTACCATGCTCATGCTCTTTTTATGTGAGCTAAAAATACACGTAAGCTCAAGGGGCTGCCTGTCTATCTAAAGGCATTCGTTTATGTTTCTTTTCTCCACTCAGCTGTCCATTTTCATCAGGCATGTAGGGAACAGATTACCATTGACAACTCTATCCCTTGTCAAATTTGTGTACAATTACAGAAATGGCTCAAGACTGCTTGTAGGGGGAGGAGAGAAATGGATGTGGGATGTCTGGCAAACAGAACATATCATGTATATGTGTTAAGGAAACGAGGATATAAAACCAATATTGAGGCTCAATCACAGAGTACTGTCTGAAAAGATGGAAAGATCACAGAGAAAGAATACTCTAAGGTAATCAAAGGCAGTACCAAATTTGTTTCTTAATGGTCATGTCCATGCAACTTGTTAAAGGTTGGGGGGTGGGGGGAAAATTTTCTCCATTTCTGTTACTAGGAAACCACCGTGACCAGGTATTCAAGGACCATTTACTTTTTTGTAAGAGACAAAGGATCTGACCGGGTGTGGTGAGGGGAGGAGGCATCTGGCCATTGCGACTTCACTTGCTCGCTGGGCACCACAGGGGGAAGAGTGAAGCTGCTGGCTTCCTTTCGCTGTGACTGCGCAAAGTCTGGCTCTGTGCTGCCTTCTCTTCCTTGCTGGGTGAGCTTTCGCTTGGGAAAAAGCACAGGATTCTGACCCTTTTTCCCGCCCGGCTGCACTCACAGCTGTTGCAGAGGAGTCCCGCGCCCCTTTCTGCCTGCCGGAATGCACCTGCAGAGCTTCTGCCACCTTTGCTGGATACCCGGCTGAGGCAGTGCTGCGGTTCCAGCTCGCTGCCCTGAGCTCGCTGCCCTGAGCTCGCTGCCCCTCGTCCTGCCGAGGCAGCGCTGCGGTTCCAGCTCGCTGCCCTGAGCTCGCTGCCCCTCGTCCTGCTGAGGCAGTGCTGCGGTTCCAGCTCGCTGCCCTGAGCTCGCTGCCCCTCGTCCTGCCGAGGCAGCGCTGCGGTTCCAGCTCGCTGCCCTCAGCTCCCTGCCCTCAGCTCGCTGCCCCTCGTCCTGCTGAGGCAGCACTGCAGTTCCAGCTCGCTGCCCTCAGCTCGCTGCCCCTCGTCCTGCTGAGGCAGCGCTGCAGTTCCAGCTCGCTGCCCTCAGCTCGCTGCCCCTCGCCCTGCCGCCCAGCCCGCCGCCATTATCCCCTGAGGCAGAGCTGAGCTCGCGCCACAGCGCCCCCTGCGGCTGCGCGGAGTCACCGCCCTGCCCTGCCCGGCCGGGAGCCAACAGCGCCCCTGCTGGCGGTGACTGTAACTGCACCAAGGGAAGGTGTCCGGCAGCCCAGCGCAGCTGCCGCCGAGTTTCTGGTTTTGTTTGTTGCTGCTGCTGTGGTTGTTGCTTGTTTGCCTCGTTATAGATACTAGTAAAGAACTGTTATTTCTTTTCCCATATCTTTGCCTGAAAGCCCTTGATTCCAAAGTTATAATAATTCAGAAGGAAGGAGGGTCACAGTCTCTATTCTAAGGGAGATCTCCACCTTCCTTGGTAGACATCCGTCTTTCAAACCAAGACACAACTTTTTAGAGATTTGCTTTATGACATTAGTTTGTACGGGAAACTATATATGTGCACCATATAATGTACAATGAAGCACCTTAGGACTTAAATATGTTTAAAATACTTGCACTAGATACAAAATACACAGAAAATATAGAAATTTTAAAATAAAAAAGAACGGAAGAGATAAAGAAGGCATTTCAAACGCTTCTTCATTCATAATACTTACCAACTTATAGCATATTGCAAATGCAAGTAGATAGGTTTCTTTGTTGAAAGGTATACCTTGTTGTTTCATTTCAGCCAGAATTTCCAAAGCACCTATCAAAAATATAGTGTTACTCACTTAATAAATATAAGGCTGCGCCTCTAGGAACTGAAGAGAAGAAACAATTCAATATGATATGAGTTCAATAAGTTGATTTGAAAATACAAATGTAAACTAAAATCTTTTATTTGAAAAAGAATTCAAAAAGTTTAATTCAGGGTCAGTTGGTTATAACCCTTTTAAATTTAGGAAGAAGGTTTTCAGTTTACACTAGCACATGGCCTTATCTCTTCTATTATTATTATATTAATCTAAAACTAAATTCCATATACTTGACAAAGCCACCCACATTCTTCCTAACTGCCCAGAAAGCTTCCACCACTGTAGGAAAACTATGTAACATCTCCTCATTAACTCACATGGTCCATTTCACAATGCTGCATTTAGGTGCTGATCTAGGTTTTTTTCACAGTGGATCAGTCTCAACTTTGAAAACATCTGCTGGACTTAAATTTGCCAAATGTCAAGTGACCAACCACTATGTGTTCAACAAATCTCAAATAAAGGGATTTCCTTGAAAAGCTTTAAGGTTTTTTCATAGAAAGTCTTTTAAGTTAGGTGAGATGATTTCTCCTTATCCTCTCAAAGGGCCAAACTGATTTGAAGCACTGGACTTATACATTACAGTAGCCACTCTGTCTGAAGACACTAGTAAGACAAACCAAGAGAATATGGTCTGGTTTTGGAAAACAGATACTCTTCCTTGCTCTGACACAAATGCAGAATGGCCAAAAAATACTGTTGAGGAATTTACCATTCCAAAACCCACATAAACCAGACTTTGAATAAAGAAAACAAAATGCTATGGGAAACAACAAAACAAAGAGAAATTAACACTTTAGTGAAGAGGGTTTGGGGAACAAGGTCTCTTGGATAACAACAGTTCTGTGCAACTTGAATGGCAAGAAATCTGTGGGAAGTATGAAACAGATAGACCCTTCCATTTTTATTACACAGTACCATGCAACTCATTCACATCTACAGTTACTTACATGATGTTTGGCCATCTAAAACAAAGGCCAATCAGCAAATATGTATATATATACATATATTTATATACACGCACAATGCAGTGAGAAGCATCCCCCCCAAATTAGCTTGCCTTAGCAAACATAGTACTTACTTTCAAAATGGCCCTTTTTAAACAACATAGTCATCAAAATATGGAATGATGTACTATCTGAGAAAAAGCCATGCAAATTCTGGAGAGGAAATAGAGCAAGCATAAAAAAAGTCAGGACAGCGAACAGTCTTACCATGCACAACATTTAGAAGGTTTACACTACTGGAGTAAGTCTCATCTTTACAAGTTCAACATTTAACTCTCTGGGTTCCCTGGCTCCCTCTCTCTGTCAAATGACCTCTAAAATACCAGTGACTCAGTACAGTCAAGAGTTCATTAAAATGAAACATAAATTTCTCAGAGAATCCCACTACCATTTTTTTTGGAATGACTTTAAGTCAATGCAAGCAGAAGTCACTGACAGCTTGCAGCTGATGAACAATATCTTTGGGGTAAAGTACCACCATCATGAAATTGAACAAATTTTCTGCTAATCACAATATCAAAGGATCAGCACATGAGTTTGAGTGATGATGGTAAGAGTAGCAGAGAAAGAGGAATTAAATTTTATGTTTCACTTCAGCCACACTGTGCTGGGAATAGACAAACAAAATCTCAAAGGTATTAAGTTTCTGTGGCAGAGTCTGAAGAAGTGTTACTGTACCATACTATCTGCCAGTAACTATGTCCTGCAAGTACAGCAGTTCCTGTCTTAATGATATAGATCTCAATTTACAAAACCCAAACCAAAAATAGAAACTACATGTACTCTTTCCTACACATGTTTAAGTTAAGAATAGTAGCAAGACTTCTCCCATTTCTGACTTATCTCATGCCTTAATGAATTAATATCAGAGGGATGACTTTTCACTGGCTACCAGAGATTATTTGAAGTCACAACATTATTGCACACATTGAACACAATTCATATCTGGCCATCATAGCACACACAGCATTTTAGAGATGTTAGAAACAAGTCCTTCAGTTTCTTCAGGACTAAAATGGCCAAGTTCCTGAGCAGATGAGTATCATACCACCTCTATGGGGTTCAGAGGGAGTTTACAGTACAGAACAACATTATAAATCTGTTGGTGCATGTAACCCAAGGGATTTCAGAGGACTATCACAGAAAAACTCACAAGTGTTCATTTCCAAGAATGATTTAATGCAACACAGGATACAGGAAAACATGCATTAGCTGTGTTCATGTAAGTAATTATTTTTTCATCAATACCTTTCTTCAATTTTTATTCAAATGATGCAATCATACAGAAATAATGTTACCAAACTAGCATTTAATTTCCTTTTAATTACCGTATTGATATTTTAATATAAAAGCCATGTAATCTGCATACTTCCATTAATGTAATAGACATGCTCATTACTGCAACACATCTTCAAGTCTATGAACCCATGCAAGGTTCATGTGTAGAATACCATTACCCATATTTGACTAAATAATAGTGACAATATTTTCAATATATAAGGGGAATTACCTGATCTTTGATAAGTTCTACTGCAGGCCTTTCAAGGTCTAGCTCATAACACAGCCTCATAAAGAGTGGCCCAAATTTAAAATTACGTAAGGCTTTGATTCTATTCTGTTCATGGTACCTGTGGGAAAGATTAAAAAAAGTTAATCACAGAGGGCACGGAATTTGCCAAGGGAGAACAGCTTTTAATAGACGGCAAAATCTGTAGGTGCAATGACAGAGGCACACTTTCCTATCTGCACCATCCAAAGATACATAGATAACAGGAAATTAATTTTAAAGAAAAAATATTGTTTTGATCAAACTAACAAATTAACTAGTAAAAAATAATGTCTTCAATTACTAGTAAAGTAACATGCATTGGATAAATTACAGAATGGGTCTCAGTCTTGAAAATTCCTAACTACTTTACCCTCTATTCATGGAACAATAGCAAAGAAAGTTGCAGCAGTTTATTTTAGCAGCAGTACCTGTTAAAATACCTCAACAAAAAGATAAAGCATGTCACTTTTTCCTTTATAGTCCCTATATTGTAATTGATGGGGAAGTTTTCATTCACAAAACCTCTTGCTATTGACTGCTGGTTCCAGGGGAGTTTATAACGAGGTGTGTCTTGCCTGGACACGTCCCTGAATACCTCTGCCTTGCAGCTGTGGGATGATTTTTCTATGTGGCTCACTGTTCATTCTGCACACAGTAGGACACTACTTTGTTCCCATAGCTTAGCTCTCCTTTGACCTGAGAGTCTCTAAAGGTTTGGAAGATCCAAAGCAAGTAAAAATACGGCCTTAAATTAAGGGATTAACTATGCATATTGCAACTGAATTATGGCAAGACCTCAACTGCAGATATAACCTGGGATAATCTAACAAAAGCAAAAAGATAAAGACAGAAGAGAGCGTTACCTGGACTGTTAAGCATACCTGTAAATTACTTGTCTGGCTAGTTCCACGTCTGACGAAGTCTGACATAAATGCAGTAAATTATTTAATTCATTTCTGAGAATTATTCCATTTTGCTTCAATTTTTCTTTAATATTTTTAAAATATGGATCTGGAAAAAGAACACATTACAGAAGCAATCTGTAGACAATTCCATTACCTCAGTTACATACTTGGTACCTGAAACACGGAGACTCAATGAAACAGAACGCTTGTTTTTCCACCAAGAAAACGGCATAAAACTTCTCACAGGCAAGCATGCCAGTGTGCCCCCATGAAGTCATGTCCGACTCAGAAAACAAGACATGACAAAGGCATGACTAAATCAGAAAAAAATCTCCAGATCCTGCTCCTACATTATTTTGGAAAACCTAGATTTGTTTTTCATATTCTGAGTAGCATATGTCATCTGGAATTGGATGCACAACTGAGAACTCACATTAGCCAAAAGAAAAGAAATCTAAAAAAATATAGCAACAAATTTACAGAGCAAATTAAAAAATAATTACTGTAAAAGCCCTTTTCTGGATAAATAGGTAACTAATTATAATTACATATATATACATATATATATAATATATATTATTATAATATATTATTATATATTATATTATATTTCTATATTATTGTAATTTAGCTTTGTGTTAATTTTCTGTGTTAAAGCAAGATTTGTAGAGTGAAACAGTTTTTTCTATTAGACTATCTAACAAATTTGGGAAAGTGAGGGCACAAACATTTCAAGTCTTATGTAAATAGCCTGCACACATGAAAGCTCCTCAACACAGCACAACTAATACTGTTTCATTCTACAAAGCCTCAGATCTTCCAATAATGTTAAGTACATAAAATTTGCAAGAGGAAGACGTCATTTGTTTCTTTAAATGCACTTAGTTGGTATCATATTATTATGACTGTGACTTTTTGTTTCTTAGGACTCACGCTAAAATTGTGACTATGAAATAAAAGCTGTACCTTTTCTGCCATGAACTTCATTTCTAATTGCCACTTTCATCTGCTGAAATTCTGGTAACTTCATCTCTTCTTCTGTGAGCAGATAACGCTTCCCTACCATAAGAAAAAAAGAGGAGGGTTGAGTTTTATGTTACACTGTATGGTTTAATACTACTGAACCTTGCATGTATGAATTACTGACAACTGTGTTACGCCAGATCATTTGGGAGTATGACACTAAAAAACAGACTGCACTAACTGTAGTTGCTCACATCACTGACAAAAGAACACAAATACTATGTCACAGCTTTCCAGAGCTTATGTGCAAAAGGATGAAGAAGTATCTAGTTATTGGATGTGCAAAAGAAAAACTAGAGGCTACATTCCTCTCCACAAAGCCAAGGTACAAGAGGATTCTGCACAAGAGTAAGATTGCCTTCCCCTCCTTTTATAGTTTTATAAGGATTTATCGTGTCTTCTCTTTGTTTTCCACAATTCACTAGTGACACAACTTGCTTACCCCAAAAGTGCTTACCTTGCACAAGTGCTGTAAAATGAATCATTCTGGAAGCTCCAAATGCAGTAGGAAAACATGAAAAGCTTACATTTTTAGTTTATAAAAAACAATTTATTATTTGGATTGTAGTAACACTCAGGAGACCTAGTAAAGTTCTGTTGCTGTACAGACATCAGAGGTAAGACAATCACTGAGTCTAGAATGTCAAAATTAACTTTGGATCCAGATCTCAACTGTACTGTTGAGATGCTGCAAGCAGCTTAACAGAAGCATCATGCAAAACCTATTTGACAAGTTTTTTCTGTCACAAAAACAGAAGTCCAGTAAATTTCCATTTGTAACTAATGACTTTGTAACAGAGAGTCACAGTAATAGCTTACACTGTTAAAGTCTAATATTTTAAGGTTTTGGCTTCTTAAAGAGTTATTCTAACCATGAAAGGACCAGAGTAAGTGTTGACCTGAGTTAGTTTTTTTATTCTCATTCTGTATATCCCTAGGAAAATCCAACTGGCCATGCAAGTAAAAACTCTTGTTTTCAATGCAAGTGAAGCAGGATAATGACACACTTCATAAAACCTGAAGAAAACGATCCATTAAACGGCACATTTATCCATTAAATTTAATTGAAACTGTTCCAATGGGTAAACAAGTACGTTTTATCCAGCATGAAATTGACCTGTATTACGCTGCCATCTCCTTCCCACAGACCTCTGCTGGTCTAGCAGTGAAAGGCCACTCCTCTCCTGGGCCTCTCCAAAGCTGGGACAGGAATCATGCTGGCGCCGGGGGTGGGACTAGCGAACCACCTATCATGGACACTCAGTGGTAACAGAGTGTCAGCAGAGAGTGTGGGACAGCAGAATTTTCCCCTTCTTAATTCAATGTGCTGAATTCTACTGCTTCCTTAGATTCGTATCTTTAACAGTGTTACAGAAACAGTTCCAAACCGAAGGGAAGACCAAGGGAAAAAGAGGCAGATGGATATGATGGCTGGCATGTGCAGGTGGTGCAAGCTGTCCCTAAGAACTCAACCAAACAACCTGCTTAGCCTCACACACACAACCCCTCTCTAAGGCCGGCCAGCCAGCAAAGGGGGTGGACAGAACACCACTCAGAGCAGTGGGTCTTACAGAGGTATAACCCAAGCAAAACCTCCACCACTGCTGGCACAGCGGGCCAGGAGGCCAGCCAGGGCCTAGGCTGGAGAGCCCTCTGCCATACACCTTTTTTCCATGTGCCTTCATTCCCTTGTCTCTGAATCTCAGGGTCTGGATAACGCTGTCCTCCCCCAAGAATAAATATACATTTATGAAGCTGCATGTGTATTTATTTGGTCGTTTTCTTTCAAATGTGATATCCTGACAGAAGCAAGCAGGGGATACACTGCTATCACTTACCTCTGAGGTGACCTTGTTGCCGCCTTTCGGTGGGGCCTACGAGAGAGCTGAAGCGAGACATGCACACGGGCATGTAGTGCTAGGACAAGTGGGAATGGCCTTGGATTAAAGTCAGAGGCTTTGACTAGAGAGTAGGTTTAGGTAAGGTATGAGGAAAAAAATCTTTACTGTGAGGGTGGTGAGACAGCAAAATAGGCTGCTCAGGGAAACTGTGGATATAGTATCCCTGGCCATAGTCAGGACCAGGGTTGGATGGAGCTCTGACCAGTGTGGTCCGGTGGAAGGTGTCCCCAAGGCAGAGGGCTGGAAGCAGATGATATTTAAAATCCCTTCCAACCCAGGCCATTATGTGATTGTTTCTCCGATTCTGTAGCGTCGACTCCCCGAGAGGCACCTCTGCCGCGCCAGCTCGGCCTGCCCACCGCAGCGCAAACCGCGGCCCCCGGGAGCCCCGCGGCGCTCCCCGCCACAACACTCCGCGCCCAGCGGGGCACGGCACAGGAACTACAGCTCCCGTCAGGCACACGGCTGGCGGCGGCTGCCGGGCCTGCCGTACTCCGGTACCTCCCCAGCCAGCGGGCAGCCCCGCGCCTCGCCCGTACATCCCGGCGCCCACCCCCGCCACACGGCCCGCTGTACCTGCGGGCGCGCAGCTCCAGCCGGCCGGGGCGGGCGGGCGGACCGCCGAACGCCGCGCCGCCTCCCGCGCCACCCGCCCGGAGCTGCCCGCCAGTACCGCCGCCATCTCGCGGCCGGGCCCGCGGGGCGGGGCGCTCCCAGGCCCCCGCTCTGCCGCCCGCCTCCTCCGGCCTCAGCGCCATGGCCGCCCCCGTGCTCCGGCGTGCCGTGCTCTGCAGCGGGAGCGCCCTCGGCGCGGCCCCAGGTCGGTGCGCTGCTGGCGGGGCGGGGGGCGCGGCGCTGCTCGTCGTGGTTGCCCTGGGCTGCGGTGGGGAGCGTCTGCAGGGACGGGGTGCTGCGCAGGGGTCTCACTCACCTTCCTCCCTCCGCCTCTCTGTATGTATGGAATTTGAGGCAGCTCAGAAGACGTTTTACCGCTAATATGCAGTGCAAAAGAGTGTTCGCAATATGTTTTTAAATAGATAATCCCCCATTCCGACTTCATAGCTCGACATGGTAGGACCTGACTTTTTGGGTCAGGGGCAGCCACGCGGAATTGTACTGGAGGCCGCCAAACCCGCCGCAGTGCACGTTCAGCAAATCCGGCAGTGCCGGTGACAGCGGCGCCACCAGGGCAGATGTTTTGGAAAAGCCAAAGAGGTGACCTTTCGGAAAACAGAGCCCAGTACCGTTTGGATGCACACGGTGGTGATGGGTGGGTGTTGCGCCACTCGCCGTGGCCGAGCACGTTTCCAGCGGCGCTTCCTGGCAGCCGGAGACGCGCGGCCCGCCCGCCCCGGCTGCGCGAGTGCTGCTCCGCCTGGGCGCTCACACACCGGGCTGGGCTGGGAACACAGCCCTGCAAAGCCTCGTGCTTGCTAGTGGCCTCCTTACTCGTGAATGAATATACAGTAGTTTATGCTAAAGAAAAAAACAAGACCAAAAAAACCCCACACCAACCCCCCTGAATCTTTTGTGTGCCTCTTTCATCGACATAATTAAAAAGAATGCTAAAGGAAACCCCACCAACCAGCCAGAAATACCTTATTTTCATATTTTTAACTATTTGGTAAAAGTGTTGTATATGTTCTTGTAGTCTGTGTTCCAGCGCTTTTTGACCGTAGTTTGCTGAGGTATTCAGTGCTGGATGTGTGTGTATAATTGCATGTCAGAAGGATGGTAAGGAAAAATTATATCACAAAGAAAACTAAACTCTTAGTGGTAACAGATATTTCGATAAAGGCTTTCAGGTAGTTGCTAAGACTTCTGTGTTGCATTGTAGTGTCTATTTTAAAAATATTCTTACTCCATAGCATTACTTTCTGGAACCTTATACATGTATTTCTGTATCTTCCTTCAGAAAGTTTTATCAAGTGTTCCTCATGCATTTTCAAGACCTTGTTATCTGTGACCGATAAAGAAAGTATTCCAGCTAAAGCATTTTCTGTTTTGTTTCAAAAGCTAGCACAGCATCTTGAGCAGTTTTGGTGGTGCAAAGAGTATTTAGAAAAAGCTTTCAAAAACGCTTCGGTGAGTCTGCAGTTCGCAGGAGATGAAAGAATGGAGATTATGAAAATGAAAGTATTTCCAGCAAGGGAGGTCTTTATAGGTGGAAAAAATAACCATTGAACAAGAACAGAAAATCATATTTGTGTGTAGCTGTTTTTTTTGCTTATTCTTTTAACCTACATTTAGCTAATTGCTAATGTTTTATGAAAAAGGTCTGCGTGCACAAAGAAATAGCTTTTATTGTTGTTTGAGGTTTTTTCCTACCTTTACAAATTTGCCATTTTCTTAAATACGGAGTTCAGGTTTGGAAATACTTGTTTCATGCTAACAGAAAAACTTCTGGGGAAAGCTTTTCAATTTTAAATATTACGAGGTAATGGCTCATCCACATATAAAGAATCTGAACTGTTATGTTAGTAGCTACTGACATAAAGACATTTTAATATATCCTGCTTGGTAAATGTGACCAAAAAAGGTGATACCTAAGAAAATGTTTGTTTAGAGCTGTCTAAGCAACCTAGCTTACACAGTGATTTCTCTCTTCATTAGGTCGAAGATCTCTTCTTTCTTCAGCCTATGTGGACAGCTCAAAATGGGAAAAGAGACAAAAAGAGGAGCACAACCTGGGTGAGAAAAGTTTGTTTCATCTCCACTTTGTCTAATTAATTGCAGCCTGAGCTCATTTTTGGCTGTCATATCATCTATAAATCCTTCAAAATAAAAAAGTGTGTGAAACAGTAGACTTCTGAGCTTTTATGTCAAAAAGCACTCAACATGTTAAAGATTTGTCGTATGTATTCAAAGCTGTAGTGCAGAATCAAGTTATAATTTGCCCATTTACTTAATGTTTGATTTCTAGAAGCTGTTTTTTTTCTTTCACAAAATCCAAAGTGTATGACTGTCTTTGAGTATTGTCTTTATTGATATTGTTTTAACAGTACTGCAGTGTGAAAGAAAAGCTATTCTGTATGTATTGCAGGACAATCCCATTTTAAGACATTTTTTAAAGAGAAAATTTTTCTCAGAGTTTTGCAGTTTCCTCTTGAGTCACAGATTTTTTTTTGGGGGGTGGGGAATAAAACGAAATATTTTCAAGAAGTCATATGTTAAACTGTATCTGCACATGATATTGACATCTCGTGTGCACATTTTATAGCTAAATTATTTGTCTAGATTACATTTGAAGTGACATTCCACCATCTTTTTGGTGACTACGTTAAATAGAAAGCATCTTGCAAAGCGTTTTTCCATGCTAAAGATAGATATTCATTGTTTTGTACCACAAGTGTTTTGGGGATTCCTTAATGTGTAGTCTGTGTCTTCCATTTTTCATCCCTTCGCCCCTGAGCTGTGGTTGTTACTTGCAACACAGATTACAAAGTTGAGAGAAGAGTTGTCAGGTGAAATTCAGGGGGTTTTTGTCAGGCAGGAGGGCAGACAAAATTATTAGACTGATGGTTTTTATGCACTAATTAGTTTGTTTGCCTATGAGCATCTAGGTGGGTGTTGTCAACATGTTGTACTGTGCATGGATCAGAAACAGCTAGGGGGTCCTCAGGACTGTAGCTTGGATCTTGCAGAGACTGTTAATACCTTGTTACACTTCACTGTCAATAGGTCTGCTCATGCAGTGTATTTTGGGCTGGAGCCACAGGTATGTGCCCTGGGATGCATTTGAACTAGTCACCTCTAGGTGAAAATGGGTTATTTTGACAAATGTTGTAGCCAGCAGAAATCCACTGTAGAAGAAAACGTTGTGTTAGTGCTAGTACAGTCCATGTTTGGCTTTCTCCAGGCCTGGCAAAACCTTTTGTGGCTGCTTGGCAGGCACAGTTCTTGCTGCTCCTCTGCTGATGATCTTGAGCCAAAGCAGATGTCTGTTCCATGCTTTTCAAAGAGCTGCTTTGCATTTTCATTTTGTGTTCACAGAAAAGAGAAAACAAGTTAACATGATGTCAGCTGTATTAGCATTTTCAAAGAGGAGACAGCCCTGCAGACGTCTGCTCTGTAGCTGTCAGTTGTACGGTTGCACATACAATCTTGTGTGTACTAACTGGTGATTTTAGCTAGACTGAGTCCCGTGTGTTGAGAAGATGCTCTTTTATTTGTGTGTTTCAAACGTTTCAGAGCAGTTGTTACACATAACTATGTTGTGAGGATACTTTTAAAGGAAAAAGAAGTATTTTTTGATCTAAAGTCAGTTCCATTTCTCTGCTGCAATGATGTGCCATCCCAGATGCAAACTCGCTGGCTGTGTCCCTGTAAGATGTGCTTTATTGTCTTCTCTGTAACCTCAATTTAGAATCCGTGCATGAATGAGTTTAGCAAACTTCAGTACTGTATGGGAAAGAGCAAGACTATATTTTGTGTACCAAAGTGCATTTGTTCAAGAACATAAGAATTGAAAATGTGTTAATTTGGAATTTGCAAGCATCTTGTGGGTAGGAAGAAGTAATTTGGATCCCACTTACTAAAAATGAAGTACCAAGAAAACCAGAATTCCAGGGGATGGCAGAATCCATGTGAGATAGGAAATGTCTTTTTTTTGTTAGAATGGTTCACAGTACTTAAATTGGCTCATCTGGAACACCAGGTGGCGGTGCTGCCTTTACAGACTTGAATAATTTCCATTCAAAGCCTTGTTCAGTACAAAGCTGTTGTTCTTTCTAGTTATGTGGAAATAGAGATGTGGAACATATAAATTTATAAGGCAAAATACTTGCTTCAGCCTTCCTTTATGTTTTAATTGAGTCTTTAAAATAAAGCAAGGCCTTCTTTATAGTACTGCTTAGCCTGTGAATTAAGGTATTAACTCTGCCCATCACTCCCAGGACAGGTAAACGTAGCATCTCAGTTTATCATCATTCCCCACCACTGGATCAGAACTCTGTCCTGAATGAACCACTTCTAAGAATACAAGGGTATAAACAGAATAAAACTGGCCTTACCTGGTGGCCAAATGTGCGACTTACTGATAATGTTCCACTTGTTGATGTGACTGCATTCTCTGAATAAGGTACACACTGTGAGTAAAACTGAAATTATGATGATTTCCTAGGCCACCAAACTGGCATTAGAAGTCATAACCACTGACTTGGAAGGTGAGGCTCAGTATTTTCCCAGTCATTGTCATGAATCACCCTATTGCAGGCAGCAAGACATTGAGTTTCTATGAACAAATGAAAATAAAAGTGAACATGATACCTCAGATATCAGTGTTCTACAGATCCCTGTGAAATCATGGTCAGAAACAAAATTACCTAAGCTTATATTTATTGTTTGTTTTGTTAATTTAAATCCATTAGATTCTTGAATATGCAGAAATACATCTTTAGAGAACTTGAATCTTTGGAGTTAATCTTGTAGAAATGTATTTTTAGGCAGCATGTATGAGAGATTGTATAGACTAGTGGTTTTTTTGATAATGAGTCAGATAAAAGCATTTGCCACACGTATATGTTAAAATGTAGACTTCTGTCTACATTTAACGTGTGTATGTTAAAATGTAGACAGAATTTTGATTTTATCATTGAAATGCTGATTTGGTTTATATATCAATGTAGGTACTCAGGTTTTACGACCGGCAGTGCTAGGAGACTTGGGCATTCACATGCTTGCACTCTAGTACTGCTGTCAGGATGTTTTAACTAAGAAGAAGCTTTAGTCTTGATTATTGAATAGCGACTTACGGACAAAACTTGATTTGCAATAGTTAACTGAATTACTTCAAATTACGAGTATTAGAAAAAAGAGATCTGGGTTTAGGTGCTCTTGACAGAAAACAAGCTAGGAAAGAATTGCAGCAAATAGTTCCTGTAATACTACTACTGCAGAAACAGAACCTTGTCTGATAACAAAGCTAAATTTCCATTACCTTCATTTTAAGATTCCTTGGCTTTCATTTTATTGTGACTCTTACACTGGAGATGACAGATAAGTGTTTCATGTTTATATGGAGTTCATAGATAAGTGCTTTCCATACTTTAGATCTGATGGAGAGTCCCAGCTTTGTAGACAGCAGTAAAGGTCAGTCATTAAAATTCTATGTGTGAACTCTCTCAGAGGATGCTGTTGTATAATAGCTAACAGTCTTGTGATCTTGTATTCATGTCATTGTGGTTTTTGGGTTTATATTCTACTAAAGGAGTCAGTATTTTCTTAAGTGGGCTCTTCATCTTCCTAAGCACCTAGACAAATGCCAAGCTCAGGGCTCGAGTGTGGGCCAAAATGGTCGTAGGGATTACCTTCTACTTTTGGGAACATAATGCATAACAAAACCAGTTCTGTAATAGATAAGTGAACTCTGAATCTCAGGTCCACATTGCTCTGTCATCAAGCATACCAGATTTTGGAGCAAACACTTCTTTGCAGCTGTCTCAAAACGGAGATGAAAAATGGTGGATGACAATTGAATTGGTTCATTTAGTCAAGGGCCTACCCAGTTCTTTGATTCTGGTTAAGTTGAGCTGGTTGCAGCATCCCTTCTCTCTGACTTGAAGCACTACTGGCAATGCGCCCTATGCCTTTACCCATGTGCTTCATCATGACCTTTGTGAGTTCTGGAGAGATGGGTAATCCAGAGTTAAATACAGACACTTTTTGTAAGGGTATTCCCATATAAATTTCTTTACCATTAAAAAATTCCATGTTTTTTAGTAGCTGTCTTGTATAGCATAATCTTGATAGCCCACATCAACTCAGTGTCATGTGCTGTCTTTTGTAGGAGCTGGTACTGGCCTTACTAACTTTGCCACTTTGGCCTTTGCTTTCATGGTCGTGAAAAGGTTGCCTTCTCTCAGCGAGAAGATAAATGCTCATTTTGTGTTTTGAAGAGCTCCTTAGGAAGAAAGTTTTTATGTAAACAAGGAATTCTGCTATGTGGCAGACAGCAGTATTGTACAGACTAGGAGTAAACTATTTTATTCCAAGTCAGGG
Organism: Entomyzon cyanotis; assembly: GCA_024500445.1. Taxonomy (NCBI): domain Eukaryota; kingdom Metazoa; phylum Chordata; class Aves; order Passeriformes; family Meliphagidae; genus Entomyzon; species Entomyzon cyanotis. The sequence continues at coordinate 26,744,839 of JAKEPQ010001021.1, read as the reverse complement.
CTCTATCATTTTACTGGAGAGAAAACTTCATCCATATCCTATAATTTGACAGATTATCTGTAAAAATCAGAGTAGGAATGAATGCCATTTGTACTGTTAGGACTGTGTACTGATGCCTGATGGGTTTTTTGTCCTTTTTCATTATCCTTTTATACTCTTTTTATATCCTTTTTACCCTTTCCCATTCCTGTACTTTTTATTCCCTGTATCTTAGCCCCACATGTTTATAACCCTTGTACTCTAGCCTTGTTCAGAATTCTTTGGACAAGATGAAACAATCTCCACAGTCTCAAGAGCATGAGGCACCAACCTTGAAAGAGCCCCATCCCTGGGACATGTTTTTGTAAACTAAGTTGTAACCTTTTTGGGGGGAGGTAATTTGAATAAGGAAGTAATTACTTCATTTGTTACACTTTTCATTGGGGAATTTTAGATAAGTATGCTAATCTGTGAAGTCCCTAAATTGTATATGCGTGATATTGTCGCTCTTTTCGTCGTGGTGCACCTGGGATCCTATTAAACCAAGGTAATACCCTTTCTCCTACACTGCGTGTCTGCGTCTCAATTTTTTACCAGCATTTTAGGCATCAGTACCTTCCAGTATTCACTGTGGTACAAGTGTGTTTTTAAAGTAATAAATAGTGGTATCACTTCTTTTGTCCCTCAGAGACATAGCATGTTACTAGTGCAGTGCTGCTTCCTGCCCCTGATGACTTTGCAAGAATAGAATGCTTAGTCTGTTCAGATGTGGTGCTGCCATTTCTGCTTACTCACAATTCATTGATAGGTGTGGAGGCAGGGTGGAAAATGAATTGTAAAGCGAGCCAACCCATCAGCTCTTCAAGGATGGCCCGTGGGCCTTAAGGAGAGGTGTCAAAGGAGTGACTCATTTAGTAACAGTTGTAAAGGATGAAGCAAGTTCCAGATGTTTCAGAGGGAGTGTGTTAGATTCTTGGTCCTCAGGATGGAGGAGAATAGCAAGAAAGAGTATGATTGAGGTTTCTAAAGCTTATAGATTTGATATCATCAGTTCATGTCTCAAATAGGAATCAAACAGATGACATTGAGCATATGTTGAACAGCTTACTCTTTCTGAGTCATCTTTATTTTCCAGGAACAGTACAAAACTAAAACTCCAAATCACATTAATATAATTTCAAATTAAATTCATTAAACACAATGGCTGACGACCTGTTCAACAGTCAGAAGTTTAAGCTCCTGCATGGTCAGATTAATATTGTTATATGACTGCTGAAGCAGAATGCTATAAAGTTACTTAAGTATTGGCACAGTGCCCCATTTGATTAAAAGGATTTCTTTGGATTGCTGTTTGTGACTGTAAGGTTTATCAGTATGGTACTACATGTTTCTGTGTCTCACTGTTTTACTCTAACATGAAAACCCGTGCCTAAAGCACTGTCCAGCATATGCTAGGCTTGAACGCAAGTGGGAGTTTTAAGGTCATCTGCTAATTTTTTTTTTAGATTACTTATATTAGTTATACTGATTTCATCCAGCACATTATAGGGTGGTTTGGTTTTTTCCATTTTTTTACCAGGAAGCTAGGATCATCATGCTGAGAACTTTTTCATGTATTATTTTCTGTTAAAGTATTCAACAATAATTGAAAGTATTGTTTTCATACATCTTTGAAATGAGATGTTAAGAACCCAGAATTTAATTTCACAGACATAGGTTCTATTCTAGGTTGTATCATGGCTCTGCAGATTTTCCTATAGTGCCAGCTGATTAAACCTACTCTTTTTCTGCTTTCTCTAGCTGACTTAGCCCACTTAATGGACAGAACCTATGAAAGAAAACTGCCTGTCAGCTCGTTGACAATAGCCCGGGTAAGGAAATAAATCCCAATCATAAAGTGATAGAACTGACAGTGGAATGCTTGTGTAATCAAGTGAGCTGAGACGGGATAAATGATGTCACCTCTCTTGGGAGTTCTGGGATCGTAAATGTCTTGTTATACTGTTAAATTGCTGTATTAAGTTGTTTTATTGATACTTTGTACTCTTTAGTTAGTACCCAGACCATAAGGTCTTCAAAACAGCATTTTTTTTTTCTCGGTAAAATCGGTCCTCACTGTTACTGGCTTGTGTATTTCCCAATATGTTTTTCCTGCCTTCCTGTGGCTTCTGTCTTTGTGAGAGCTTTAACGCCTCCTCAGACACTGTATAAGAACCCAGGCTGCTAAGGGAATGCGTTGAATTAGTACACTGCACTGTCTGTCTTCCTCCGCTTCCAGGCTTCTTTCAGAGTGAGGCGGAGGTGGACATACTTGGCTTTTATAGCTTTCTTTCATTGCAGTAGGCTGAGGCAGAACAAATGCTGACGTGGATTAAGCAAAGCCGTTATTTTTACTGGAATTAGTAATCAGTTCCATCCTCTGGATGGGTTGATCTGGAAAGGGGGAGGGAAAGGAGAGATCTGAGATGCGTTTTTAAGTTCCCTGTGTAAATGAGTGTTCATAAGGAGGAAGGGGAATAAAAAGCAAACTAATTTCAGTCTTTAAGCTGAGTACTCAGTTACCTCAGCAATATCCCTAATTAGTAATATTGCTAATGAGGATAATTTACACCACTAACTGAGGAATCACAGAACACTTTATTCAGTTACAAGAGCAAGCATTTACTCAGGTCGAGCATTCTTGACCATTGCTTCTGAGACAGTGTCCGTGAGGGAAATGGGTGTTCTCTCCCTTTTATGAATCAGATTAATTCCTTTCCTGCTTTGGGCTGACCTCCCTGGAGAAATGGAATTTTCAGATTGTGAAATAGCCCCACTTTTCAATACCTGGAGTTAACATCAGGTTTGTATTTTCTAAAATGTAGGTAAAACACACAGGCATGCTATTACCATGCTCAAAAGAGGAGATACAAAGAGAATTAAGAAATGGGAGACCAAATATCAGTCAACTGAAATTACTGTTTTTTGCTTAGGCTTAGGGTAAAGAGAAGTACTGACCTTGAGAACATGTTCATGTCTTTTGAATAAAGTTATTATAATATCAAGATGCTGTAGTGTTCCAGCATCTTTATGCTTATATTAGTAAAATGTACAGGAAAACAGGATTCAGTGTTAACATAAGACAAAGTCTGGTTGAAAACGTGGTTTATATTTAAGTAATTGATAGCACTGGGAATGTTGTAAGAAGACAGGATTGTAAATGAGAGGACAATTGTGCTTTACACAATGGGGTTGATGTTTTTCTTACCGTTACAAGTATAGTGAAGTACAAAATGTTGCTGTCCGTGTGCTTCAGCATATATGGTATGAATGGGCACAACAGGCAAACCGTAGTTAAAAGAATAGTTTTTGGAAAAAGAAATGAGGCATGTCAAGACTCACTCAAAATTGTGGCAAAAAAATGTAAGGAACCGCATGTATGCTTAAAATAGCAGGTGTGATTAAAGAGCAAAAAATTTAGAGGAACAGCAACCGGGTACTGAACTACAGGGTACTCAGATGGCCTTCACAGTGCATGAAGTTTCTCAGAATTGCGGAAGAGAGTTGTCTCAGTTTAAAAAGATTTGAGTTCTAGCAGTCTAGAAGAAGCTAGAGTTAGGAGCAAGCAAAGATGTGAAGAGTTCCAGTAGTGTCGGTGAGCTAAGTATGCCAGACAGATGTGTTTTGTTATTGCATTTTCTTCTAATATGCCTTGTGTGAGTGCTCCCTTTTTAAGCTTTTATTTCTTATTTTTTAATCAGTTTGTTGACAACATTTCCTCACGAGAAGAAGTGGATCAAGCTGAATACTACCTTTACAAGTAAGCATCTTTTCCTCCAAACACAGACTTTGAGTAATGAAGTTTGTCTTTTGAACACTGACCCTTTCCAGCTTCTTGGCTTTGATTTCTCTCTTGCAAAGTATGCACATCTACTTCTCTTACAACTCACAGCTAAGGGCCTTTTTGGCAACTTCTCCATGGTTATGGCTTCCCTTCTCTGGACCTCTGGCATTGTCTCCTGTTAAGCATGTTAAACTGAGATGCTGAACAGCTAAAGCAACCTTCAGCTGTGGTTTACATTAGAGATGCTGAAATTATAAGTAATGATGTTTGTTCACAGTTTTTCCTTCTGATACTTTTTTTCTGTTCTCTGAGTCATTATGTATCTAAATTTACTATATGCATATTTACATGTAAGTGTAGGACTCAAGGAAGCTTGTTTCCTTAGAACACAGGAAAATGCAAATGGGCATCCTGTGGTAATGATCAAGTCAAGGTTCAATGAAGTATTATTACTTTCATGTTTCCCATTTAAGCTGTGCAGTTCACTTTATGCTTGGGTTGTTACGGTTTTTGGCAACTATTTTTCTGTTGACTGAAGTGTACAGGGTACCTTTTCTGGTAGTGTTAGGTTGAATGCTTGCTTGCTTCAAGTCAATACCTCTCAATATTGACTGTAAGATGATAGCAATTCTTGCTGATCACTCAAAGAAACTAATTATTTTATGATGATTGCATAAACATTTTGAGAACTAAGTTTTGTGATGGAGAAAGTAACACATCTGTCAAAGTGCATGAGAGAGCATCCTTAATAATGTCAGGTTATTTGGAAATAATGATGATTGGATTTTTTAAATTAAGGTGTTTTCTGTATGTCTGCTTTAAGTATATGCACAGTTTTAAGTATGTGACTGCATTAGCCTTCAGATGTCCATGATTCTGTGGTATTATTGGGACAGTATTTGAACCTCAGAGCTTCAAGATGGAAACAATATAAACCCCATTTGTTAATACTAGCAACATCCTGTCATGAAAAACTAAAAGTAGGCAGAGGAATCTCTCACAGAGGAGAGGTTAGTGAAGTTTTCATTTCTTTTGATCAAGATTTCCTTAGTCCTATCAGAATCTGTGGTCAGAAATCAGTTTTTCATCCTGCAGCAGCAGAGATGGAAAGAGGAGAAGGTAAAGCCAGTTTAATGCAAGCCCTCTAGTACCTTTTAGTAACATTCTTGGATGCATTATATTATGCCTCATGTACTTAAGTCCTCTCTGATGGAGTCAGGCTCTCTAGGGTCAGGGGTTCCAAGAGACCTTTGACTTCCCTGACATGCAGAGGAAAATGATAAAATCTAGATAGTGAGGTGTCTGTAATGTATCTTACAGGTTCTTCCTTCTTGAAAAAAGAAGTTCAGAGAGTGTGACAAAAAATTAAAAGCATAAAAAATGGTCCATAGTAAGAGGGAGAGATTATGGGAATCTCTAACGTGTAAATACACTTCTTAGTCTTAATCTGTACGTGGTTAGTACGGCAGTTAAAAATACAGGATTTCTATCCTTAAGGGCACGTTCTAATGGAGAGTTACAGTTCAAAGACAGTTATGGTTATTTACTGTTTTCCTAAGATAAAATTCTCCTGTGGCTGCTGAGAGTATAGTTATATGCATATTAGACACATATTTTAGTAGTGTGTATGGAGAGAATAGAAAAGTATTGATGTGTCATAAGGCTTGTTAGACATGCACTGGCTGGAATTTTTCTTTTATGTGTCCCTGTAATGCTGCTTTGTTTTGGTGTTGCAAAATGCTTACTCTTTTGGTGATGTTAGCATCAATTTTCAAGAAGACTTCATTCCAGCATTGATCCATTCAAAACTATTCTTTAAATGGCCATGTATGTAGGAACTGAAATAGTGTAGGGAGGTCTGTAATTCATGTAAAAATCAAGACTATAACAGCATTTGCTCTGTCAAATGAAAATAAGTGTTCTAGGTTCAGGCTATAGGAGATGTGGCAGGTCTTTGCGATGCCCTTTAGTTAGTCTCCACATTTTGCAGTTAGGCTGGAGTTAAAATGAAAGGCATTTTTATAAAGATAGGTCTTTGCAGTTGGGAGGATGTTTGACGAGAGAAATATCCTGTATAAATGGCCATACAATGAAGCATAAATGAGGAGGGCAGAGAGGTAAAGTTAAAAAGCAGAGAAGCTTTGACAAGAAATCTCTTTTTCTGCCTTAATGAGAAACTTCCAAACACAATTTTTCTTTCATTTAAGGAGAATAAACTTCTGAAAAAGAGAAAGGCAATATCAAGGAAAAGCTGTTTTATATCTGGTTTTTATGTTTTATATCTTCTGAGGTATACATATCCATTGCAAACAAATGTCATGTACATGGCCTTGTAAGTTGATTGTATGTGCATTTGCCTGAACACAAATTATCAGAATGCTCCCAGAGTCCTGTGGTTTTCGCCTTAGCTGCTTTAGAGGATAAAGAAGGGAATTTGATGTCTCTCCCCAATGTTTGGTGCCTCTGGCAGTCTGAGGTGAAGGGTGATCAGTTCTGAGACCCCAACAAAGTTGGAAGATGTTCCTGGAGCAAAAGGCAAACTGCTTGTGTGAAGAATCAGAGGGAAGTAAGGGTATTTCCATGCTCACAGTGTGGGTTTACCTGGAGATGGGAGTGACAGAACTTGTAATTCTTATCTTTGTAGACTGGAGACTTTCTTTCTATTATGTGAGACAGAGCATAGATTCAAAAAGTGGCATTCTGGAGCATTACCGTAATGCATTTAGGGTCCCAAAATAAAAGATATCTATTATATTTAGACCTGTTTCAATTTTCTGTCCTTTTTAAGCAGTAGATCTGCAGCCGTACTGTCTCCACAGAGGATCTTGAGCTCTCAAGAATAGCTGTATGGAAACTGCTATGCTACATTGTGGAACATGTCAGTAAGATGGTAAAGGCCAGTTTGAGGCATGATGTCATCTGCTTTCAATGCTCCTCTTTTTGTTCTCTTTTGAATACCTCCCCCCGCTCTGTTAACCGTCAGACTAAAAAAAATCCTTTCATCTCCTAGGATCCCAACAAAAATTCTCATCAGAATGCAGAGCACTTTCAGCCAGATCAAAGATCTGCAGTTCGCCTTATTTTGTCCTGTCTCACTGAGATGTCACTATTTCACACATCAGGGTGTTTTTTATATGATCGAAACATTAACATAATGAAGAGAGGTTTTGTGATGAGGTAACTGCTGATTTCTATGTAGGTTTTATGCCAACAAAGATTTTTCAATGTGTGTGAAAGCAATTGGGGAAGTTTTTTTTTATGTTGAGATTCCTCAAGAGAATTTTTAATTGCATTAAACCCATGACCCACCGTGTAGCAAATAGTGTACACAGTGTCTGCAGAATGTGTTTGTATGTGCATGTGCTCTGCAAACTCTTGCAAAATCTGCCTAGATGTTTTTATTACCATTCTGTGCCTGGTAATTGCTTTTTTTTAAAAACAGAGCTGTTTATGCAGATATCAAGATTTGTTTCCTGGGATCCATACTTGATGGTAATCACAAAATGGGACAATAGCAAATGATTAGAAGTTACTCTGAGATGTACTGTTATATCTTTTATGGAAACATAGAATTATTTTGATTGGATGGTAGTAAGTTACAGTTTTGAGGCTGATTTCAGCCTTAAAATCATTTTGGGACTGTGGTCTCTAGACATACATATGAAATTGTGGTTTCTAATAATTCCCATGTATGACTACTTACACATTACATGCAAAATAAGTTTCACCTACATTCTCTGTATTTGCATGTCTGTTCTGTGGGTGCAGAAGTTGCAGTTTTACTTTCATGCCAGTCGAGCAGTTTAGTGTCTGAAAATGTTGTTACTCTAAAATGTTGTTTATAATAAATTACCTCAATGGTCCAAAAAAAATAGTATTCTTGAATTATATTTGCACAGCATTCATTGTCATTAGTATGAGAGAATTGTTTCTGTATATAAATCTACAGTACATAATGAATACCATTAACCGGTTCCAGCACAAACAGAAAAAGAAAAGGTGTAGACACAGTCCTATAACATGTTTAATTCTTCCTTTGAGGTATTTTCATTCTCTTAAGGCTGTAGGTGAAATAGCCTTCATTTGCTGATCAGGTCTTTGTTTTCAGTGCCTCCAGAGAAATACACGGGTTACAAAAAAGGTATAAAAAGAAATGAGTCAGAAATACCTGCCTGCTATTCAAGTTATGCAGCAGTTATATTTTGAAATTATATTGAGTAGTGGTGGAAGCATCTGAGAATAAAATACACTTTGTAGGCAGAATGTTATGTTTTACCAGTTTGGACACCTGCCTTAGCTGGGTGCTCTAAAATAAGTTCATTTGCAAAAGATTTGGGCTGCTCTTCAGTCGGTGAGGAGGCACAAGGAAGGGAAATAACAGAGGTGTACCTCACTAGAATATTTACTCATTTTCGTGTAAATGACAGAAATACCAGTGTTTAGTGCTGTTCCACTATGGTTGCCAGTGTGTAATGCTTCTTTTGTGAAGAAATACTGGTCTCTGTGTAAGCCAGTGCTGTCAGATGTGAGTGTTCTGGCCATAGGGACTCCACTGTGCTGCTGGCTCTAGCATTCACTCACTTCTACGCAGAGGGGCACATGTTCTTACTCTCTGTCATCCTTCATAGTTTCTCTGTTGTCGTTGTCTTTCCGTGGTGTGTCACAGTCTGAACTGTCGGAATCTTTGGAAAAAACAATTAGTAACTACATTTCAGAACCCAGAGCCAAATTTCAGCAAGCCTTGTCCTGTAACCACATCTAATTTCTGTGTGCTCAGTGTAGCATGCTGTGAAATGCAGGAGAACCATCAATAACACTGAAGAGCATTCAGAAGGATCTTTTCCAGTAATACATGGCTTTTCAGTCATCTGCTTTTCATAGTTCATCTGTCCTTTTGTATATACTTTTCTTTAAGCTTGGCAGAAATTGGACAAGAGTTTTCCAGGCACTGCATATGAAAGCACAAAAAGTTGAAAGGCTTTCCATCAACACTAATATTTTCTCCTTTGTGTTGCCAACACTAGAGAGATAAGCATTTAGATTTTAAGAGATTTATATTTAAAACAAGAGGAAAAGAAGGATTCTTCTACAAACAGAATGCTGTATCAGTGTTAGGGGGTAATCTGTCCTTCTCCTCCATAGTATTTCTGAGGCCAATAGAAAGACAGAGCAAGTCAGAAAGTTCACAGCGGTGACTTGGCCCACTCCATGGGGATACATTGTTCATTTATATTGGAAGACAAGCTTTCATTACGAATCTTGGAAGAAAAGAATACTAGCAGAATTTCTTTGTTTTTCACCAGCATCTTTCCTGCCAACAGCTCAAAGCTGTCTAGTAGCTTGCATTGAAATAGTCTGAACCAGAGTGTACCAGATCTCAACTGTTGTACTCATATGTTGAAGAAGAATGGGGAGTTTCGTCTTAGAGTTTGACCCATACTCACCTTAAAGGTCAATTTTGCTACATCCAGTGGCATTCCAGAAGTTGTTTAGTAAACCCCTGCGTCAGCAAAAAGCCTGTCTGGAGGCAAATCTTGCTTTATGTTTTAGAAATACTGAACGTCTAGACAGAGGTTAAATGCAACCAGAAATGTAGAGAGCAAGCTGTTTGTATGAATACAAATGACCAGGACAGATGAGAACCTTTTATAAGCTTCAGAATTTAAAACAAGCACAAGCAAAGATCTGTTCCTTTACTAGCTTTAGTTAATGACTAATATGACTAATAATTGTAAAGATGTGCTGGAGAATTAACTCCATCTGGCTTCCCCTGAAAGTCATTTCAGGTTCCACTACAGCCCCTGAGCAACAGCAATAGTCAAAGCCAGTCTCCAATCCCATGTAAATAGAACAAAAAAATATACGAAGTTAATGTTCCTATTGCGTTCCCTCTCTTTTGGCTTTCCTAAATAGTGTTTAAATGGTGCAGCAACCTTTTCTCTTCCAGCTGTGTTAAAAAGTGGTAGCTATCAGCACAAACCCATGAATTTTTATTAGGCTTACAACCATAACCAGACCTGCCGTGCTTCCTTTGTTAACTTTGTGGTGACTGTATTCATCAACCTAAATCCTTCCTTTATGTGATGCAAGTGTATGTTTCCTTTTTGGATCAAAGTAATAGTAGAAAAAATAACTATAAACTGCTTGTTACAATGAACTCTTGATATGTTGTAGACCCTGTCTTATTGCAGGTAGGTTGATTAGAATTAGTATTATTTGGATTGTTGACTTGGTCTCAGTTTAAATCAGCAAGCAAGACACATTAATTAAAATAAAATATTTTAATAATTTTTCATGTTCATAATTTTAATTATTTTTTAAAGAAAGCCTTACTTCTGTTTTCTGGCAACACTTCAAACCAGTCTCATTTCTTTGGAAGGATTGTTCTCAAGTTGGACCATTTTCTTACTGAGCAAAGGGACAATCTTGTGTAGATACTTCCAAGGTTAACAGGTATTTCTTTTCAGGTTTATTTTATATATTGCATTTTCTTTTTTTAAAAAAAGAGGGAAATGTTTACCAGAGTGCTGTTTTTCCTGATGTGGACAGCCTTTTATGAGAAAGAACCTTAAATGAAAATACTGCTTTTCTGCAAATGTTCATGAGTATGTAATTATCAATTATATTAAACACAACATGGAAAACATTTAGAACATGTTTTATATTTAAAATTTAGCAATATAGGAAATCTTGTTTTTATTTGTTGAAATAACAGATTCTCAATGTGTCAGGATTTTTGTATTTGTAGATGGCAGTTTTTGTTCCTATTCTGTTTTAGATGTGGTAAGCATGCATTTCTGCTGTTTTGAGTCACATATGGTCACTTGTTGAGCTGAACTAAATGTATAAGAGTAAGGAATATATTATGTTTGCAGCTGTAGAACGGACAGCCGGTATTAAAAATTCTGTTTTCAGTTGCTTAGCTAGTAAACTTCTTTCGTTTGTGTTATTCTGCTTGTAAAGCTAGCTGTACAATACATGTTTCTGGGGAAAACAAATACATTTAATACAGATTTTTATTTGTGGGGCTTGTGAGCTGGGTTTTTTTTTTTTCAAATATGAATTTGTTGATTTTTTTGTTAGCTTTAATTGACAGAATTGTAATGCTGATTAGCAGTGGATTGTGGGGTAGCCATTTAAATGAAATTATTAGGCCGTTTTAACTTCCTCTGTTATTACACAGCACAATGAAATAACAAAACAGGCTAAAGACGGGAGAGTGTTTATTCTATACTTTGGGCAATTCAGGTTTTTGTGCTACTGCAGCCAGTATGCTGAACAGGTTAAATGTCAGAGGGTGAAGTACGAAGTCAAAAGGCTTCCAGACCAGGCAGAAAATTTCTTAGGAATGTCAGTGATCATGATTCTTTTACTGTAATCAGTAGTAAAAGAAAGAATAAAGGTGTAGTTTTTGAGGTAAGTTGAGATGTTATTTTGCTGCCATTAAAGATGGTGTGTCCAAGGGGTGAATCAGGGTATTCCTGGCCTAAAGGGACTCTGCAAGCAACTGTGGATGAGCTTCTGATGAGAACAAGAATTTTATTGAAAATGGATTTTTAACAACAGGATGAGTATTTAGTGTTAATTTTATTCTGGAAAAAATTAAGTTAGGAGCTGGAGAGTGAAGATACACAGAAAATAGTGTTGGCTTTCAAGTGTCCTCAGTCTAGGAATAGGAGTTGCATAGCTTGCCACAGCTGTTACGTCAAAAATACATCTTAGGTTAAATGTGCACTCTGTAAAGTTGATGCAGTTACCAGGATTTACTTTGTATTTTCTCTTACAATTGTTTTCTCTTATTTGAAACCAAAGGAAGGCTTATAAGATAGTGGGACTGGACATCCACTAAGAATGTGAAATGTTTTCAAACACTCCAGGGCATATCACAGAGTAGTTTAACATGGAAAGGGATGCTTATCTGTTTCGCTATTTTTTTTTTTTCTTAACAATGTTTGAAGAAAAATTTTGCCAGGAGACTGATGTGAGTGCTAGTAAGACCTATACAAGCAGTTTCATGACATTTTTGGTTTTCTACCATGGAAACAGTATCTGCTCTTGCAGGGTGCATGGAAGCAGAGCTGGAACCAGAGCATCTCTAACATTCCACTGCCTGAGAATTCCTATTCTGCACCACACTTCTTAAGAAAACTGTTAAGAAGGCTCTGGTTAAATGATGGCAAATCATGTTCTAGTTTTGGTAGACTGATGGGGAGAAGGACAAAGGCATTAAAATATTTGTTCCTGTCATACCTCAGCCAATGTATGAAATACAAGGCTTATGCACTATTTCAGTGAGAACATCCCTTCATTTTACTATGTTACAAAAAATCCATATGATCTTAGTTTTAAATCATTGTTACAAAAAATCTGCTGTGTTTCACAGGGCTTTTAAGATGATCATGGTCTGATCAAGCACATATAAAGGGACTACACCATCTTACTGGGCTTCTAGTAGTCAAGAAAAGTGTTCTGTACTATGTTGGCAACAGCGAAGATACTCAACTTAGTAATATGCTTCAGTAGAGTGGATCCAGTATAATCTATTATGCTCTAACAATAGCTGTGGTTTTGATGTATGTTGCTGCACAGTATGTAGTATCCAATAGCAGGTGTGATACAAGTTTCAGAAGGTGAAAGCCTTTAGAAATGGAAAGAACATTTAAGATGGCTATGTTAAGGGACGGAAGGATGCACCACAGTTATAGATATGATCTTATTTTGTTCTGGTATATTCCATTTTAGCCAAAATGGTTTTATAACCAAATCAAAATTACTGTGACAGGAAGGAGGTAGATTCACATTAACATGCATCTTTCTTTAACTTTTAAATGATTTGCCATGTTAATTTTCAAATAGCTGCGTCTTTATTTACAAAAAATTACGTTCATGCTTTCGTAGGACTTAAAACGTTACGTCAACAAGCAGTTATCAAGACATTTAGAAGATTATCTGATTACATCCAACAGACTGCAGATTTCTTTTTGGCCCCAGTAGTAAAGAAATTTGAAAAGTCAATTATTTTGCTCTATTACAATGGTTCTGTTTTTTTCTAAGTAATTCCATCTTCAGAAATGTCAAAAAATATTAGTGCAGAACAAAAATGAAAATAAATAGGTATATTTATTCAGCTTGTATATCTGCTTATTTCTGCATATACATTTGTGCCTGTGAAAAAGTGTTTTCCCTAAGGGCAGAAGCTTGATTGCAGACAGATCCCCAAAACAATGCTTTGCTGTAATTGAATAGAGGAGTATTGAGTCAGTAGATAAGCAAAGGTCATGGTTTAACATTTTCCTGGAGTGATTTCTGAGGTTCTTAGTCTTTCTCATTGTTTACCAGAAAAGGGAAATTAAGGTGCAAATTTCTGAATAGAAGATGCTTAGTAGCAAAATGAAAAAAACAAAAAACCAAAACAAAACGCTCATTCAGGGTGCTTACTTTTTGGTTGGTTGGTTGGTTGCGGTTTTTTTTGTTGTTTAAATACTGCTTTAATAGTAAGGTATTTTTAAAGCTGCGTGCTCCAGATAGCATATATTGTTTGCTGGAATGAGTCCAGTTGCATTTTTTGTGCTTCTCTGTACCAAGCACTCTGCTTAGCTACCTGCAACTGTTCCTTCTGCAATAGTCCCTGTTACCTCTTTCTGTTTCTGACCTTTACTGGGTAAATCTTTGGTTCCTAATTAGGTTGACTAATCCCTGAATAATCCCTTCCTTACCTTACTTTTGTTTTTTTTCTGGAAGACATTGTGGGGTAGAAAAACAGCGTGGGTTTGAGAAAAGCTTAGATAGAAGCCCAAGCTTCTCTTGTCAGCTGATTATATCCCCTTACCTTTTTCCTAAAATCCTGATGTGTCCACTGTCCCTGAAGGGAAAAGTTCGCGGGCTTTTTAGCTGCCTGTCTCTCCTTTGCCACATCAGTTTGAAAGCCTGAAGGACTCAGTTAACTATTGAATTGGTAGTTTCAGAAATGACACTGTAGCTGCTTTCAGCAGTTGATTTCCATCTTCACCACTGACGCGTCTCAGTGGGATGCTGGACTGCACATCCTTGAAAGGTGATGGGGTTGTCCTTGCCTCCCAGCTTTCATCTAATTAATGATCATGTGCATGTGTGGTGTGCCAGGTCCTCAGCTGATTGAGGCAGGTCGCTGGTAGCTTGGGGGAACTGTGTGTTGTCTTTTTGCATGAGGTGAGGATTAGAGCCAGGATCTAGTTTAGGGAGCATTTAAGCAGCAACAAAGAATGCTTTCTTGGGTTTGTTGTTAAAATTGGAAAAGGATATACAAGAGAGCAGCTGATAGAAATGCCTGTTTGCTCAGCTGTAAATGTAGACACAATAAACATTGTTTTCTCTTGCTGAAAAGTGAAATGGGGTTTTGGTTATTTTTCCACCCACCCTACTCACTTCACTCTAGAACTTGTCAGGCTGAATGCGTACAGATTTTTGGCAGCGAGATTTGCAAGCAGATTTCCACTTTTATGAGTTATATCTTTTTTTCAAGAAGTGGTGCAGATACAAAGCAACCTTTAATCTCTGAAGTCAGCTGTATGATCATCCTCTTTACATTGCCGTAACTTAATTCTGGTCTCTCATCTGTAACTACTGTTTTAATTAAAAAAAATAAAGGAGAAATACTCCTTTCTTCAAAGTTCCACTAGGGAGTGAGCAGAGCTGGACTAAGTCGAGCAGCAAGCTGAATAGATGGCCTCTAGCAGTAGACAGCTGGGTGTAAAATGGACACCATCTCCCTCGCCTTTCCTACACTGTCTGTGCCAAAGTTGACAAACCAGACTGGCTGCTGGTGTGTCTGACCAGGGGTGGTTGAGGTATAGCAGCTGCTGTGAGAGCATGACAGCAGGGCATGTGCAGCAGGAGTGGTACAGTCCAGTTTGTCAGCCAAAGGATGTATTTTCTGGTCTTCCTTGAAGTTACTGTCCTGCAATGGTAACTTCTTTTTGCAGTTTTCCTTGCCCAGATTAAGTCATACAGCAGCAGGTTCGTCTTACATAAGATACTGTTGTATTGTTTTGAAAGTTGTGATTCATTGGAGAAATAAAGCCAGACTGATACATGTGCAGTACATAAATGCACACAGTTGTAGTGTTTCTCCTGCTCTTCTGTGTCCTCTGTTCTCCTGTGTGGTGGATAACATGGTATGTATAAGGGCTCTGTACCATGCCTTGGAGAACTCATGGCTTGTAAATGTCAGTTTGGAGCCTGAATACAAGATCTGAGTAGGCCTCTGTAACAGGGCAAAGTAGCAGGTTATCCTGGCCTTGGATCATGGACTGATCCTCCACAGAACCAAAAGCAATAGTGAGTTATCATAGAATATGCTGAGTTGGAAAGGACCCATCAGGGCCATCGAGCCCAACTTGTATCTCTGCACAGGACACCCCAAGAATTGCCTGAGAGCATTGTCCAAATGCTTATTGGACTCTGGCAGGCTTGGTGCTGTGACCACTGCATTTGTAACTAGCAGTCTTGGCTGTGTTCCTGCTTCAAAAGGGGAGAAACTACAAAATACCCCTTTGCATTATGAAATCCTCTGCGTGTTTGGGTAGCATAACCTCATTTTACTGTGCAGCTTGTAGCTACCTACGCAAGGGAACATTTGTCCTACAGTACATGCAGTACTTAAAGAGAGGTACCTGCTGTCTCTCTCTTAAAATAAGAGATCTGATGACACAGTCTTTTTCTGAAAATAATAAGAGTAAAACAATCATAGCTGGTAAAAACCCACAAATTTCAAACTGCCTTACAAAATGCTTGAGTCAGGTTTGCCATGTTTATCCTTGATTTACTTACTGTTCTTGTGATTGACGTATGCAATGAGATAAAGGACATTTCTGTCTCACTGTCTCAGAAGAAGTTACATATACTAAGAGATGTGCTAACTAGATGCCTCAGAACTACTGTGATTGGGTATGGTGGTTAGGGAGAAGTTAAAAATCTATAAAGAAAGACTTGAGTAGTTTTTGTTGCTCATTGGTGAAAATATTTTATTAGGAAAATACATGGTTAGAAGAAAAAGAGTTATCAGTAAACGTTGCTCATTGAGACATGACATGGAAATTAAACAGATTAATGATGAGCTGTCTGGTAGCCAAGACCTGGCTATGCACCAATGGTCGACCTTTTGGAAATGGTTGCCTTTTTGGCGGTGGCTGTGGCTGAACCTACAGATAGTGGGTTTTGTCCTCTTTGTAGGTGTTTACATTTAATATGAAAACTGTATTTGTTTAACTTGACAGCTCCAGTAGCTCTGCCTCTCCTTCACTCATGGAGCAATACACAAGGACGTGGGACTGTAGCAGTGAAGAATGAAAAGACCACAGGTCGTAGGTCAAAATTAGGCTAACTTGAGTTGTGTGCCTGTGGCAGCAAATCTGAAAAAGTGAAAACTGAACTGTGCAAATCCAGTTTGTGAAGTGTTTGGCAGCAAATTCAACGTTTGGCTCTTCCCCTGCCCCAGCTGGTTACTAAGATCCATTCAGTGTTTGTATTCCTGAAGCACTGTTTTGCCAGCACCTCTTTTTTTCCTCCAGTTGCATGTAGCATGAAACTGAGTAACTCCACAGAATAAACAGTTTGGCTTGTACACTTCTGTATTGGAGCCTTTGAGATTCTCAAGACAGAAATACATCATTTATGATCTGTGCAAGTTCAACTGTGATCAAACTGAAAGGTGTCAAGGGTTATGTCAGTGGGTGTAATGTTACAGTAGTCTGAAGCTAATGTGTGATGTATTTCTTGGAGCTATTTTTTGAACCATAAAGAATTTGAGTCAAATAAATGGAAAATGCAGCACAGTTACAATGTAGACTCCAGCTCTCAGTGAATTAGGTCTCTAACAAAATTTTGTTAATTTTGCCTCGGGTTAAATTTACACTGTATATTGGGCATTATTAAAGAGTTGCTGTTTGCAAATACAATAATAGCAAAGCCACTGCCAGTGTCTGTTAAAGGCTGAATGTTTTTCCTGCCATAAAGTCAAGAAGGCATTATTTGCTTTCCTTGACAGCAGTTTTTATGCATACACATAAACTATGCCTATTTAATATAAGTGAAAGGAGTGTTCTGTCATACTTTAAGCTTAGTGCTTAAAGGCAGAAACACTAGAATGTGTGATGCAGTCTCCCTGACACTGTTTGAACTATCACAGAACTTAGAGTCACTGTTTTGTCTGCATGGAAAGCCCTTGGTGCTACATCTCTGTCCAGCTTGGTTAATGGTTACTGGAAAGCCAGTTTCACTGTGACATCCCTGCAGTAGTTGGTGGCTAAGTGATGGAGGTTTTCTAAAACATCTGTAGTAGTTTTCTTAAAAAATTCTTAAAAAATTAAACATCTAATGAGCTTTGAAGTAATTTAGTCCCTAAAATGACATAATCTTATAGTTGCCTGTGGTTGAACAAAGTCCATGACATAAGTACCATTTGGTACACAAAAGATTTTAAACTTACTTCCAAAATACAGCTACCTTTTGTTACAGCCTTATGTTAATCAGTTTACAGAGATGCAAGTAAAAGAATCCAGCAGAACTGACTCTTTGTTGAGTTTTGAAACAGTGAGTTTTTTTCTGCACTTAGAAATTGCTGAGATTAAAAAAAATTTCCCTGAAGCAAAAAATGTAGTGTCTTGTATGGTTCTTAATTTGTCTTGTTTTGTATGCCAGGATACCAGAAAAAGATATAATTAATGGAAGAGTTGGCTTTAAATTAAGCTGTATTAGGATGCATGGGGACAAGGAAAGGCACTTGAGAGTATCTTAACATAATCTCTATAGCAACAGCTCACTTCATCATTCCCTATGTATTTTCTCAGCCTGTGATACTTTCTATACAGTATTGGTGGCATTTGCATTCAAAACCAGTCATTTCAACTGTAAGGCCAGAAGTACTTGTCACAGAGAGCTGTGTCCTTTACAGTCAATAGTTTGGGGAGATACTGGGCTTTTTTTTATTGTTATTATTATAACATGATCTTTTCTGGTTAACTGTTCCTCTTCAAATGAATTTCAGCTTTATGGTGAACATAGTACAGAGTCTTCATGTGTGTGAGAGGAAAACTGTATTTTTCCTCGCTGTCCTTTTTTAAAAGGAGTGGGAGAGGTGAAGGGTGGTGGGTAACTATTATCCTGGGAGAAGAGAAAAATGTAAGTATTGTATTCAAAACGTGTTTATTTGGTTTCCTTCATTGCAGTTCACCTCATCATTTGTTAAGTCAAAAGAGGGGCTTGTTTTTTTCTTAGTTTGCATTTTAAATAAAACTGAATGTGATAAATTTAGTTTCTTCATGAAACTAAACCAGGCATCACCACAATTTCTCGGTTGCAATATTGTTTCACCTACAAGTCATGCTGAGGATCCGCAACTGGCCATTTCTAGTGAGCAGGCTGGTGACCTTCCCTTTAACCTAGAACAAGGAACTGTGTTGATACTGGATTTTTAAATATTATGATCTTTAGTTTCTAGCTTGATAAGGCCTGTGACTGATGTCATCTTATTTCAGGTTATGCGTATAGAACGTGTTTAACTAAGCTGACACAGAGAAATCTGATTCCCATTCTTCTTAGAAGTGAACTGCCAGTGGAGTTCTGCCAGGGAATGCATAGTTCTGAAGTACTTTGAATCTACATGACTAGAGGAGCTTTTTAAGAAACACATTTAACAGCCTGGAAGAGTTTTCCCAGGGACAAAGAGTGTTCTGAGTGTATGTTGTTTGAGTCTCAGCTTTGTTTTTTCAGTCTGGTTACGAACTAGAATGAAGGTTTGAGACATTTAAGGTGAGCCTGTCGGCTACTTAAATTAATTGAGTTGTCTAAAGGATTGTTCCTCTGCTCTTTGCAAATGTTTCTAGAGGGGTTCAAGGCTGCTTGGTGTAACCTGGTGGCAGGAGGTTGGAAGAGCAGATCCACTGCAGTTCTGTTATTTGACTGTGTCTGGATGGAAGGGCTGATAAATAATTTATGTATTTTTCAGGAACACCAGTAGTTGTTTAAACTATTGTAATACCAGGAATACCGATAAATTGCTTCAAACTTTGGCATAACCTCCTTATCTGTTGTAATGCTATTTCTTTTGTGATGGCTCTTATATCTATTTATGTATAAGCAAAGCATTTCTTTCATGCTGCTGTAAACTGCTTGTCCATTCATACATTACTTTGAAATTTTTAAAATTGATCCAGGATTTTGCAACTCTTTGATGATACTGTTTTTTCTTTCAATGTAATAAGGCGTGTTCCTTATATTTTACTCACAAAGGTGCCATAAATTCATTAAAAGGAGGAAAAGCATTTAGTGATAAAAGTGGCTGACAACAATGGGCAAAAATGTTCGTTGTATCAGAAATTCAGCTTGTCATTTGTTAATCAGCACTAAAAACTGTCAAAATAGCTAGGTCTGTAAAGGGTAAAACTACATCCTAGCTACTATATGGTGAAAGCTATGTGGTACTTACTGTTAGAAAGAGACTTTGTGAATCTAAGCTTTCTGTGCGTGAATGTGGTTTTGAGCAATGCAATAGCTACCCGAAACTACTGTATGGTGAATTTTTATCTCTTCAGTTGTTGGAAGAGGGAGATTACCTGGGTGATACCCTGAGTATTCCGAAATAACTGTGGTATGTACTTATACCCAAAATATCTCCTCTTCCAGATCTAGCCTTATTACTAAGCCTAAAGATTAAGAAAAACATGAACTTGTAACATTGGAGTGAACAGAAATAAAAGCTGAATATGGTATTACATGAAACAAGACCTGATACTAAAAATACCATTTAAGTCTCCTGTTCAGCCTTGACGTTTGACTGTGCTTCTGTATCGTAGTTTCTCCATATCTGATCATTTAGGTCTGTTTTGGGGCCATCACTGGACACTTACCAGTGGTGTAAGAGCTCTGTGCAAGTCTTGAAAAAAATGCTGTGCATGAAATACGAATTCATATGGAGGTGGAGAGAGCTTACTTAGAAGAATTAATTTTAGCATGGAAACAATCAAATTAGTTCAAAATAAAAGACAGGGGAAAGTCAAGAAAATTAAAATATGATAGGGGCTGAGTGTGGGTTTTTTTCAGGGAGTCTGCAAGCCAATTTTTTACTTGTGTAAGATTCTGTCTCAACCTTAGACTATTCTCTCTTATAGTTGTCTAATTTTTTAACCTGTCCTATCACTGCTTTTGATAATCGATTTCTTATGGTACACATACTACTTGAGTTTTTTATTTCAACACAAAAGCCACGTGTTCACTCTGGGTTTGAGTGTAGGCAGTTAATATGTGAGATATTTCCTTTAGGACTGGTATGTTTATGCATGAAATTTTTTAAGGATTTATATAAAGAAAGGTGAAGACTAAAATGGAAGGCAAAGGAGAGATGGAAAAATAAAGTTCTGTTCATGTTTAAAAGGAAATTTCTGTCAATAACAATTCTTTCTCCAGGACTGTTTTCTTTGACACTGATGTATGAGCAATGCCTCTGGGTCCATTTAAAATGCAGATGATTTCCCCCTAGGCCTGTGGCTTGAAATGACAAACAAAGGGAGAGTTTTGGGTGACAGCCTTCCAGTTTCCGAGCTAAGCCTGCCTGGAATCCATTTGATCATTATGCACTGTAGCTGAAAAAATGTGCCTGGGAAGAAAAAAACATGGCATTGCTAAGATACTTCTCAGCCCTGTATGATTTGTGTAAAATGTAGAGTTACTTTGGATTCATTCCATTGAGAGAGCTTCTTCCTGGTTTGCAGTTATATTTCTTGCTATATTTATTCATTTTAAGTCTCTTTCCATTTTTCTTTGGGACTTTTTAGAATTTTAAGTGGATGAGAAGAAATCTTGGCACTCTCCCTTTCTCATGAAAGTATATGAACATGCAGACCCATATTTCTCTCTAATTCTAAAAGAAGAGAGATAGGAAGTGTAGGATGTGTGGATCATTACAAGGTCCTTTCTCATTGGGTCAGGTAAAGCTGGAGAAAGGAAGGGTCTCTTCTTTCTGTTTCACAGATCAGGGGAGAATGGGGAGGAGAAAAAATAGCATCTTATACAGGGATAGTTTCTGGCAGTACCAGGAAATGGACTGACCCTTAGGAAAGCCACAGAGTACAAAATGGAACTTTTGATCAGCAAAGAATTGGAACCAATCTGCTGAGCTGGCTTTCCCTTTATACTACCAGGAAGAGCAGAGCAGAGCTCTTCTTCATGGTATATTTCTACAGCACTTTCTCTTCTGTAATCCAGCAAATTTTTGTTCACCATCTTCCTCATTTGTGACTGTCCCCAAAGCAATGAACTCCTCGCTACCAAAACTAGCCAGAAAAATGCAGACCAGCAAGGGGTGGTTCTGTTAGCTCTCAGGTTTGCTGTATTACTTTCCTTGAGAAGATCGGGTGTGTGAAAGAAGCAGTAGAGTGCATCACCACTTGATGGCACCAAACAAAATTGCAAGACTCTTTGAAATAAATAAATAGGGCAGGAGCTCAGCTTTTCTGCAGTGTGTGAGAGCACCGATACAAATAAGTCGTGCTTGCTGTAGTAGTGCAGCACCCCATGAAGCACTCTCAGCATCTATTAAACTTTTTTACTGTTTGGTTTCTTTCACACAGCATGAGCACCCCAAAACTGTTGTAGAAAACGAGCAGTAGGGCTTTATGCAGGAACTTAGTAAACTGACAATGTATTCTTAGCCCAATGTGCTGGCCTGTTTGTGAGCAAGAGAGTGTACTTGCTTGGCTAAAAATGTTCTGGTTGCCTTGTACTGAGGCTGTACACTTCCTGTATTTCTTCCAAGTTATAATCATTTTGCAAGTATTAAGCAACTGTTAGTGAAAATCAAGTTTCTGGACTTGATTTTCATAATTTGAACGGCTTTTCACAACAAAGAGAATTCTAGAGTATTGTGTTGTGTGCTGCTAGATTCACAATGACCTTGATATTTCAGGCTCTCCTTGTATTACAGATACTTCTCTTTTTATTCCCCGTGGAGGCAGATGTTCTCAGTTCAGTGACTGGAAGGATGACCATATTGATTCTTTAGCCATTAACATTAAAGTGTGCCAACAGAGAGCTTCCCCAATACTGTTGCAGTTGCTTTTTTTCTGAGCACATTATAAGAATCTCGGGCTTCTCAGGTTTTTATTAGTTTTCAGAAAAATGAGTTTCAGCACATGGCGTCTGCAAGATAACCTTCTGGTCTTTCCATTAAACACACAGCAGTTGCTAGAGGCTTCCTTTATTTAATTCATTCTGAATCCTCTTTTTTCTGTAGTTTTAACTTCCTTCTGTCCTTTCATCTGTCCCTGAACATATTGCCGTGCTTAATTATATCCTGTTTGGTGGACAAAGAGAAGGAGGAAGATGTTAATGCTCATAAAAATGATGAGCAACCTCCTCTTTTTCCGGATTCCATTTCGAATACAAGTGCCTGCCACAACATTTGGTTGGTTTGTCTAGGTTAACTGTAAAAACCAGATACTCTGTTGGTTCCTGTTCTCAGCTAATACAACAGAGCTTATCCCAGCATTATATGGATCAGAAACAATTAAAGATTGCAGTGTAGTTGTTTCCCTTTCACTTCCAATTCTCCTACCATATTATGGATTAATGGAAGTGTCTAGACTTGAGGGATCTTGTACATGTATGTACATTGCATTCATGCACCAGTCCCCTCCCTTCAATTCCATGCAACTGCTTTGTAATTAATTGTTAGAATTAACTAGAAAATTACTTGGCTGAGAAGCTGTTTACTTTTCATTTGCATAGCACCTAGGGCAGGCGAGACCTGATCTGAGCATAAAGATCAGCATAAAGATCTTAATGGTAACATACATACAGTAATTATGTCTGAAAAATCCTGTGGTTGTCATATGCACACACACACAATTCAGTTGCAGCCCTATAAAAGCTGATGTGCAGACTTTTTACAAGTTTTTGTAACATGACTCTGGATTTTGTGCATATTGATTCCAGCAATGAGTGTTGATTGAGGATTGGTTTCATTCTGTTTCTAGACTGTATTGCATCCCTATTAGGCCTTTTGCTGTCCAAGTGCAATTTTACTTTGAAACCTAGACGCTTTCATTACAGTAAACTGTGGCAATCCCAAGATGCAGGAAGTATTGGAGTGCTCTCTCTCACTGTGGTGTATTCAAGAGAATAAATACAGCTCTGCAAAAAATTGAATATTCAAAGGCATTAAAAACAGCTGGTTGGGGGTTTTTTATTGTTGTTTTTTGAATACTTGTTATTCTTTTGCAAAGATTGTGTCAATAGAAAACCTAAATATTTGAGAGCATCAGTGTCATATTTTTTGAAAAACAAGTCTGTTATTTTCGATTTGTGAAGCAGTATTAACCATTTAATGAAACTTTTAAAAAATGTTGGCAGCTTTATTGCTGGGTGCTGGTGTTCCAGCTTGACCCTTCTTGAATGTCTGGTGAAAGAGTCTGTAGCAATTAGATAATTTTTTCATCAAAATATGATTAAATCCAAATTCCAGTAATTGTAACTTCCTGAAAGCATTATTTGTCCACAGGACTTTAATGAAAGCAAATGTACATTCTTGCTACTCCCGATATTTGAACTCCAGAGGGAAGAAAATGGAAAGCAATTATAGCAACAGAATGGATGCTTGTAATTTAATATTCAAAGCATGCTTTTATTTTTCCATTAAATTCTAATTTAATGGGCAGAATTCATGTGCTACTTACAAACATGTATATTTAGACTGTAGTTTTGTAACTCACTTGTAGCATGGATGTCATCTTCTTTCTGAAGGCTCTCTGGGCTGCAGTACTTTTCCAGGCTTGGTCATCTGTGTAGCCCTTGGTGATAGACAAGAGATTTACTGAGGGGGAAAGAGGGTTGGTGGCCACGTTAATCTGATAAATGTTCTGGAAAACATGCTCACTCAGATGGAAGAGTCAACCCTGCCTCTAAATGGTGCTGCAGCTTGGCTTGGGGCTGCAAGCATCTGCACATGAGCCCAGCTCAGTCATCGGTGTTCTTTACAGAAAGTGGCAGTCACTTCTGTGCTGGGGACTGAGATCAGTTTTCATTTGAATTGAGAAAGATTGCATGCATCTCTTCACATGGGGGTGTGAAATTCACCTTAGGACCAAGGCAGCTGGACTCCTACCACTGGACTCTTAACTGATGTTTCAGTGTTTGCCAAAGCTAAAGCTCCACGTGCTTTTTGTCACCATTTCTTTGACTATGGAGCAAAGCTCATATGACTGAATAAGGATAAAATGAAATTAAAAGTCTTCCATTGTAAAAATTGGTTGAGCAGTGGAGTGGGTTGCCTCAGAAGCCTTAGAAGCCTGCTGAAGCCATGCCATGGTGTGTCTCAGAATAGGTTAAGCCAGTGCAGAGGGGCAAGGAAGGTCTCTCCAGCAGAGTTTCCCCGTGCGTGAGGTATGCCTCACTGATGAAGCATTTCTAAGGCAAATGGAGCATGCAGCAGCCCAGGGATGACCTGTGCTGAGGCATAATGAATTCTTAAGTGGTGAAGTGAGGTATGATGTAGAGAGAGTGGAAGACACTAGATCACATAAGCTCCAAAGTTTCAGGCTCAGTTATATTTTGATGTAATTCTGATACTTGCAGATGTTATCAGTCATATCTCTTTGACAAGACCAACAACATTATACGTCAAAGTGAGACTTGTACCAGTCTCAGTTGGCCTTCATAATTATACCAAACTGTTATTTTTTTATACTCATTTTTTCAGGAGAAAAGTAGTAGGCTTTCTGGAAAGTGAGAAGTTTAAATATAATCCATTTGTGAAAAGGTCAGATTCCCTTCTGTACATACTATTAATGTGTAAAAATTTTGTTTCTCACTTGAAAGGGCTATCTGGAGCTCTTTAGGGAACAGTGATTGACTGCAAAGTCAAGCAGGGAGAAATTTATATCTGAGTTCATGAATGGTGAGGTTTTGAAACGGATAGTTCATTGATTACAGAATTTGTTTCTGTGATAGCAGAGTCATATTGTCACCTGAACTATTTTATCACCTTTAGGTTTCGGCATAGCCCAAATTCCTGGTACTTGAGAGACTGGACCATTCACAGCTGGATCAGACAGTGTTTAAAGTATGGCGCTCAAGATAAAGCTTTATACACAATACAAAACAAGGTAAGTTTTACCAAGGAAAAGCCATGAATATATTTGACTAGCTTTTTGATTCAAATGTGGCTTGACAGGAATTCCTGTTGAGGCCAGGTTGTGTAGACTGTGGTTTGTAGTTCAGATTTCTTTGTGTTGAAATAAAAATTACTGTTGCACTTGAATTTTAGCTGTAGCCTTTTTGCAGCTTTTAAATCCTGTTTTTTTCTCAGGAAGCTTTTTGGTTTTAAATGGTGTTGGTGTCTAGAACGTGCTGGGTGATGGGGAGGCATAAAAACATGATAAGTAATGCCCTTCCTGGTCGCAAAGGGTCAGATAAAATGCCAAACAAATGCAGTTCATCAGAAGTTGGAGGGCCTACATCACAGGAGCCGTGCTAATCTCTTGTGTTGCTTGACTGTACATTGCAGAAGTATGCAGTGCTGTGGTTCTGCTCTTCCTGGTGTCTGCCGCACTGTGCTTGGGAAGATTTGAACAGCACATTTTCACACTGAACTTATTTTCCTCCTTCAGGTTCAGTATGGAATTTTTCCAGATAATTTTACATTCAATATTTTGTTGGATTGCTTTATAAAGCAGAAGAAATATGAAGGTAAGAAAATACATACCAATACTGCAGCCTTAGTTGTATGCTCTTATATTTATTTAGAGCTTTATAGAGCTTTTATTTTAATTAAAAATTTTTAGCCGTATTTTTTCTGAAGTCATCATAAGACACAACTTCATCTTTCTTTAAACTATTTTTCTGTGTGTTTATGTCTTGTTTCTGTTGGGATTTTATTTATTTTACAGTTTTGAAACTTACATGATTCACAGTTTCTGCTGTTATTAATCCTATTCCAAGAGTTAACCATCTTCTTCAGTTACAAGTCTGACGTATGTGCTAATGATATAGGAGTTGTTAGTGACAATTAATTAGAGTGTTACCAGAATTAAAATGCGTGTTGGTATTCATCTTGCATACATTTAGCTGTTCAAAAAGCTGCATATCTAAACTGTTTGTGTAGGCTTTCTGTGTTTCACTGGAGCAAGCCAGCTATGCTGAATTGCCACATTGGGGCTACCTTTCCTTATTGACTGTTTAAGTGTTTGGAGGAGTAATCCTCTCATGTATGTTGACAGATATTTAAGATTTTAATTTCACTTCAGGTTTTCTAGTACTGTAGACTTGCAGTAAGCTTTCCTTCGCATAAAGCTCTTATAAAACAAATAACTGAAAGGAACAGAAAGATTTTGCTAAATGACAAATTAATACATGTATTTATTTTATTTTGATACACCCCCTCATCTTTGAATTCCCCCTATATTTGCCTGCATTTCTTTTCCATGTGAAGCTGAAGGCCTTTTGTTTAACAAGCTGTCCTTCCTGACATGGAGTACCACTGAAACTCCCTGTAGAGCTCCTCCAGAGCCTTGTTTGCTGAATACAGAGACTGCTGTGGGTGATCTGGGATAATATTTCTGCTCCTTTCTACTCTGCTGTCACCCTAAGGCTAGTGAAGTTAAGCCAGTCTTCTCTTGTTTGTAATCAAACCACAAGAACAAATAAATAATTTTTAAATATTTTTAATGTTAATTGAAAACCTGAGAAAAGAAGAGCGAATTGAAGAGTGCAGAGCTAAGATGATTTTGAGAGCTCCTTGGCTGTAGTTTCAGGCTGTTCAAGCCATTCTTCCTTTTTGCAATGTGTTTGAGCAACCCAAATGAGTAAGACTAATTCTGTAGGTGTATTCTAGTTGTAAAAAACGTTTAACATTCTCCCTAACTATTTCAAAGCATACTACAGCAATAAAGCATCAGTGAATATGAGTGGATGTTGAAAGGGAGATATGTGTTGGGAGCTATGCTAATTATGTATTGTTTTCCTCCATAGATGCTATGTCAGTAGTAACAGAGATCATGCTCCAAGAAAGTTTTGACGAATTATCAACGCAGCTTCTCTCCCTGTATGTTTTATATCAGTACCTGGCAACTAAGTCTGAATATACGGTAAGCTGACCACACCCAAAATGATACACAGAACCTCTGCTTCCAGTGTTGTGGTGCAGTCAGGGGACCATTCAATCATGAATATATTTTATTTCCCCTAAGTTTACCTGGGGGAAAAAACTCCTCCATTTTCTCATTATTTTTGCAACTGCGGAAGAAAGAAAGGAAAACAAAAACAACAAAGTACGGAAGCCATCAGTTCACTTGTCATCCCTTTTTTCTCCTTTCTCTGAAAGGGAGGGTGTTTTGGAAGGTAATGTATGCCCATTTGAAGGATATGAATTGATACTTCAGTTCAAAGCAGACTCTATAAAAAAGAAATTGCCACGAAAAATCCTGTGTCACTTATTTTATAGGACCCTGTTAAGCTGAGTGTTGCTTACTGTTAGAGCTTGATAATGGTGATGTTGCAGAATTATATAGCATTTTCACTAGGTTTTTTAGTATCCCATTTGGCTTTGGGTGTATTGTTTCTTATACATGTTTGTTTTAAAATTAAATTTCAATTCCCATCTTCAAGGATTAGGGGTTTATTTTTTACAGCTTTCTTGCTTAAGGCCAGAATGACAGTTCAGGGTCTTATAAGTGGCATTACTCTACTTTTGCAGAAGGGGCTCAGTCAGTAAAGGGCTCTGCCATGACCACTGTAGGAGGCTATTTTTCATGTAGTTTGGTGCACGCCTTCAATAGCATGTTGTCTATTATAAGGAAAATGCTTGAAGCCTCCATCTGTCTTACATGAAGAATCCTTCAAAATACATTTTACAGATGCCTTCAGGTTTTACCCAGCTGGGTTGTAATTTCAGTTTTCACCAAAGAAAAGAAATGCGCATTTAATGCATTTACCCTCTTGGATGTTCTCTTCATTCCCTACAAATCACGTATGCTTAGTCACTTGTGTGTGAAAAGCAAAGGGATGGAAATCTCATTTTTCCATTGTGTTCGTCCATGTTTACACATCCTTACTGCAGAGATAAGCATTTGTCAGTACGTGTAGTGTTTCGTGAAAGCTGAATGTGCAGGCAAGGGTTGTGCGAACATGAGACATGTTTACGCTTATTTATATAGCTGTGACTTACTTAATAGGCATTCTGAAGTAAGCCCTCCAAAGGCAGCAATGAAATTATATTTTTATTTGTATATGCCATTCAGAGTACCATTCAACACCTCATAATGCTCAGCACCAGTTTTCTGTGTTTGATTTAAGAGGTAGGGATAGACATAGTAGGGAGAACTGCTTGGCTGCTCCAGAAAATCCCATTCTCTTTTCCCAAGGTGTGAGAGAGGTCAGCCAGTGACCTGTTGCAGTTAGGTCCTTAACTCTAGCTTGGGGTCCAGCAGCTTGATTAAATGATTTTTAGCTTTGATAATTAAATCCTGAGCAATCTGTCTGTATTAGTCCTTAGTGTGTATAGCAGTGATGATAGAAAGCTTCTATTTCTCTTCCATAGTACACACCACTGAAAGCCTCACTGGTCTTGGCTCTCTCCAGAAAGTTTCCTCCTTGACTGTTGCAAACAGCCCATATGATTTCTGTTTTCCACTACAAAGGTGATAACATTAAACTTTTTGCAGTCAATCTAGCTCCTGGAGCTAAATGTGGTAGCTCCCATAAGCACCTTGATCACTAAAAGCCCTGTTTTTCCAGTTGCATCTGATATTTTTGCAACATTCACCTGGAGTGCTGAATTCAGCACTAAACAGCCCTGTTCCCTTATATCCTTTCTCTGAGTTCGGCAAATTCCTTGCTTGGCTATCAGGTAGTAGTATTTTGTGTCAGATGGTAACATGCAAATTCTTGTATCACCTGAATGGACATACAAAAAAAGGTCATGCCTTAAAAGGGATGAAATGGCATGACCTTTTTGCCATATGAAATGGCATACAGAAAAAGGTCATGCCTTAAAACACTCTGGATAGTGTGTTAAATGAGAAAGTAAAACTTCTGTGTCTTTTAAGACTCAGTGTGCTTCAGAGTTTTTTTCAGAAAGCTTCTTCCCTTCACCAGGAATACTTCTTTCAGGTCATAAGGTAATCAACAAGACACTGAAGTGTGCTGTCACAAAAACTGTGTGTTAAGAGAGCCTGATGTCCTCTAATCTGTGACTTTTTATAGCTTTCTTTTCATCCTTTTCATTCTTTTCATCATTTCTTTCAGCCACGGAAGTTGCTAACCTCCTTTCACTTTTAGTAAAGAGACATTTATACTTGCTGTTTGTGCTCCTCTGGCCATGAAAAACATACTATACTATCCCACAGCTAAACAATATTCACATTACTCTTGTGATTATAATGCAGTTACTGATAGGGTGCCCTTCTTTAGCCATCAGTGGTGGTCTGGCTCAGACAGCTGGTACATCTCTCTAGCTGGTGAGACAGCTGTACTTTTAATCCGGTGGTGTAGAGGGGTCTTGATGAGATGCATATGTTCTTTTCCCAGAGCAGATTTTGGACTCAAAGTAGCCATTATCTGCATATTCATCTCTCAGCATTTTACTGTTGTAGTGAGGGATAGTGGAGCATGTATCTTGCCACATATTTTAAAGAAAAGGCTGCTGTAGTACAGAAGCCAGGTGATGTTTTTCTTCAGCAGTGTGAACCTGAACCAAGTGGTAGGACATACAGGACAGAGACAGCTTGGCCAGTATAAATCAGTGTAACCTTCTGTCCTAAAGGAAGTGCACTGATTAAATAACTTCCATGCAAAATTTCAGTGACTCACATTTTGCAGTCTTGTGGAAAGAGAGTTGTTCCTCAGTACAATTCATAATGTTCCTCAGGACAGACATAGTGTAACTGAACACTGGACATGTTTAATGATCCTTTACTGTGTTGCTGAGATGTGATGTAAGCCATGCATGATGTCTTTGCTGCCATTTTATGTTTGTGTTTGTTAAGGAACACTTACTTAGCTTATACATTATTTACAGTGGGAAGAAGAGAGAAATCTTGGAGCATCACTATTGCTTACGGGTCTAAAGCAAAGTAACACTGTGGGTTTTAGCTCCCAGCTGTATGGCTATGCATTCCTTGGTAAGTTTTACCTCCCTTATTGTCATATTTTCTCTCTTGTCTTCAGTGACTGAATTAAATTGGCATCTTTGCTTTATTAAAATGTAATCAAGAAGAAGGCAAAGGGAAAAAAGATAAATAGTGGAAGGACAATTTCAGAGTTACAAGTGAGCCTGTTTTGTGAGCCTGGAGGGTAGAACTTACTTGAATAGTATGCCCTTCATCAGACACCTTCAGAACCAGCTTTAGGACTCCCTGCAGGTTTGGGTTAGATGCTGAAAGAGAGAAGATATTCTTAAATAACAGTGGGATTGGTTTGTTGGTTGACCAAAATACCCTGAAAGTCCAGATTTCCATGCCATAAATTTAATGCTGTGGACAATAAACTCTTCTTCTGGTTAGTGAGTATCTTAAAATAATCTTTAAACCTTAGGAAGATGGGAGGGCACAGTCAAAATATTTAGAACTTTTACTAGTTACTGCAAAGTGAATGATTGGATTGTGAACAGCAGATAGCAGTGCCTTTATCCTGTATCTCTTAAGAAGTCTTCACTGCTAATAACTTGCTATGTAATATTAAAGAGAAGTTAGATCAGAGTATACTCAGAATTGAAAGGAAGGGAAATGGGCAAGCAATTCTTGAATTTCCTCTAAATCTTCAGTGGAATATAGTGCAGATAGATTTTGTTCTTCTCCACAAAATGATTATTTACTAGAAAGTAAGTAAATAATTAACAATTTATTGTAAATTTTTGTTCCATTACTGCATTATTAAGGGTAATAAAAAATGAATTTGTTCTTAAAATGTCACCTTAAAATATGATGTGTGGTGGCAGAGTTAGATTGCTGATTCACGTTTATCATGGCTGTGAAACAAAAACTCATTTTCAGTGAAGAAGGGGGATAAATGTGAAAACTAATTTGAAAGCAGGATTTTTCATAGCACTGTAGTTTGTAATCCAGTGGAGATACTCACACAAATACGGATTTTTCTGTCCAGTTGGCATTCAGTTTGGAGAGTTTTAAATGTCACAGAGATTGGTGGAGTAGTGGCTGTATTTCAAAAACACACTTCACTGTTGTCTGTGAACAGTAGTGCTTGTTCCATGACATTGACATTCAGTAGATCAAAAGCTATTTGCTGTTATGTCACGTATTCCAAAGTCTTGCCAACACTAATGGAGCTGATCTCTGAGAGAGTGAAAGATGTCTAGGAGCACAGAGTGGCCTCGAGCACATCAGCTATTTTAATTTAGCCACAGTCCATAGGCTTTGTCTGTGCACTTATTACCTTGCCTTACCTAAACTGTTCTCTTCTGTGTAAAGAAGGTGTTCTTCATAGTTTTGTGTCATTGTAGCCAGAGTGCAAATTGGATTGAGAGCTTGGACATAACTCCTGTAAGCTACATTTGAAGTGGTATTTTCTGTTGACAATGACAGAATCAAAATCTAAGAGTGACAATCACTGTAAATTGCATCAGGTACAATGTGATGTGCCTTTCCCCTATTATGCAGGAGTTCCAGGCTCTCTAGTAATTACTGTGAGAAGAAAAACCATGTTGTAAGTGGTGCAGTACATTACCAGTCCTGCTAAAATCAGTTAACAACTTGTTGCACAGATTGTCTTAAATCAAGAACCAAAATTTACTTTTTGGCATGTGTAATGTGTTTTCTCTGAGGAAGCCCCAGCAGAAGCAGGGGTACTAAGCTGTGTACTTAGCCATAACTTGGGGGGTAATATGTGAGTAAGACCTAGAGGCCACAGAGGTAAATCCAGAGAATCAGATTTAGTGCACACATGCTCCACAGTCAGCTGAAAGCTAGTGAGACACTCGTCTGAGATCATCCTTCTCTGAGCTGCTAGATTAGAGGAGATGAGGGGGAATGGGGAAGTACCAGAAATGTGCACATAATAACATGAAGTTGAGCAAAAAGAGGGCACCTTAAATAAGGTAGTGGAAGTTCTGTCAGAGCAACTTTGTCGAAGTGTATTGTTTTTACCACAGAAACCAAAACACTTGCTGTGAATTCTAGAAACCAGAGCCAACTGATGCTAGCTCCATTAAGACTCGGATGTTGAAGCTCTAACAATGAAGTGTGTTTTTATCTCAGGGAAGGTGGAGTTGACTAAAGGACTAAGAGCTGTATACAATCTGATGCCACTGATGTGGACACCTGGATATTTGAATAGAGCCTTGCAAGTGATGGAGAATGTGGCTTCGTTGTCAGGGGACATCAAAATCTGTAAAGAGGCTGTAAGTACAAAGTCTGTAACCCACTGAACAAGGAGAATTTCATATAAAAATAGCTGCAGTAAAACCTGTGAATTCTGTGCCTTATTAATGAAAAGATGCCCTGCAAACTTCGGAGGCATTTGCAAGACAGGAAAAGTAATGTTTAGAACAGAATCATTGCTTCAGTTGATGAGGCAGTGATAATGTCTACTGGCGTGTCCTTGGCAATGAGTGTGTGTTACTGCCACAGACCATTTAAGTATGTTTACTAAGCCTTGCCCTCCCTTTAGAGACACCTGGATCTGTGTCACAGGAAACACATGTCTGTGGGGATGGGAAGATGCCTTTGAAATCACTTAGAGACATGCTTCTTAGCAGTGGGGATGAACTATCACTCTCCTGCCTGATTGCATATGTTCTGTGCTCTCAGGTGATGTCCTGAGTGTTACTGGTCCAAAAAGCTGGAAGAGTGGTTTCTAGAAGGTTTGTACTGCCCTCACTCAGGGAGGGTGGCTAGATTCACTCCATTTATGAGGGCAGCACTAGGGGACTTGGGGCTTAGGAGTGCTGTGGGGAATCAGGCTGATCCTGGAATCAGACAGCTTAGGAGGAACTTAAGATGTCACCACTGTGTGGGCTGGAGCATAGAAAGAGCACTGAGGTCTCTCTTCCTCTTTTTGGTACTTTGTCCTGAAGGTGTCCCTGATGATTGGAGCCTCCTTTTTGCTCATGTCACTTACTGAGCTTGCAGTCTTCCCTGACAAAAGTCCAGGGCACTGCTCAGCAGGTACTCCTACCTATTGCTCTATTTTCTGAACCTTCTCTCTGTAATACTGGACAGTACAAGACAGGTCACATTGGCAACTTGCATGTTGAGTTAGCTCTTCATATGTGTGGTTTTGGAGGTATCTTTCTTACTCCAAATCTGAAGAACTCAGCTTAATACACTTGTGATTTTTTCTGCTTACAAACACTAGACAAATTAAGGAACTCCTCATCTTTTTGGATTGTGGATGAACATCCTTATGTTGAAACGAGTCTGTATCTATCTCTGGTACAGCAGGTCCATTGAAGATCCTATCCATCTGCATACTGATACTGTAAAAATAGTAAATGCTAGTAATACCTAGAAATGCTCTCTTTATAGAGGTACGTTTTAGTTTGTTCAGAGAACAACTGAGAACTTGTAAGAGAAGGTTCTTGCTGATTATTTACTAATGCTGGATCTCTGTATAAATCCAGTAGTAGAGCCCACAAAGCAATGCAATAACTGAATGAGAGCCACACACTCCAAGATCCACAGTACAACATTCTTCCAAGAATATGTCTCACTTCCTTTTAGAATTTGATTTTCCGTTTAGCAAACGCAGAAGTCATCTCAAAATAAAAGGAAATTCATGAAGTTGTTTGAATACATGACAGTTGTATTACTTAGACTGTATTTTCAGACTGTGCTAACTATGACAAATGTGATTGTTCAGATTGATGCCCTGGAGACCATTTTACAGAATGTCCTTGAAGCCAAACCTGATCCAGAATCTGCTGAAGAAGCCAGGAAATTAGAGCAGAAGTTGCAATGTGCAGAGTCAGAAGAAACAGAGCAGTCTAAAGCACCTGAGTACTACAGCAGATTCAAGGTAAGACAGTTTAATTTATCTAAATATTCTCAGCTGTGGTAGATCTCTGTGATACATACTAGAAAATTCTTACGCTGACTTACTGTGGCTAGTAGACTGACACCCCTTCAGTGCGTCAGGAGTCCTGTTTTGAAACTGATGTCACCTTACATTTTCACTTCTCCAAACAGGAAACAGCAGCCAACAAAGACATAAAAGCTCAAGGCCATTTGTCTTTTGTCTGTCTGCTGGAATTTTATCTTCACTTTTCATACATCAAAATGATAAATCCAGTCCTGTTTGCAAAAGTGGTATGTCATTAGAGACCTGTTATCTGACCTTGTGTGGGATCTTGCTCATTAAAATAAATTGTAATAAGCGTGAAACTACCCTGGATTTATTGTTCATTTGAATATGTTATAATTATGTATGAATGTTGTATCTTGTACTTTCAGACGAGAGAATTAAGTTGGGTTATATCACTTATCTTTAGATCGTCACACTGATGATAACAGTAAGAAACACAAACAGCTGTTCATTAAGACACATCTATATAATGAGTGCATTTTCATCGCATAGCTATAAATTAGCTAAACGAGATAATTTTATTTTATCATCATTGATTTGTGCTGTGGTAAAAATCAAGTACTTCAGGTTGAAACTCATCTGGTTTGTAGTTCCAGGAGCAGTACTCTTTCTGTAGCCCATCAGTTTTCATTGTTGGAATCACCTGGATGGCTGTAACCTTGGACAGTTTTGCTGGATACAGAGTGTTCTAAAGAAATTTCAAGAGTTAAGGACGAGTATCCTATGGTTTCAGCTCTCACCCACACACACCCACACATGCACACACCCTTTTCCTTGCTTCAGTTTTTATTTATATAACTTTGCCACTAATCTTTAGATATTAAACTTGTGTTGTAGGCAGTTAAAACTTTTTAACTGAAGTGTTTGGGAATCAGTGAGAGCTCAGCATATGGTAATTAATGCCTGGATGAATTAAAGAGAATTAGGTAAACACAAGTGCCCTTTGAAAGAGGGAGTGAGACATTTTTATGTGTCTCTCATTGTCTGTCCAGTGTCTAGCCTTGAAGAAAATAATGCAGAGTGCACCAAATGAGGTGTAAATACCAATCTGGGGACTAGCGCCAAGAGTGGAGTTTTCTTCTCGGCTAAACCTGTCCGCAAGTTCCATGATTAATCCCAATTCAAGCATTTCTTGGTGTGGTAGCGAGTGACTTTTGGCCAAAAAACTAGTCTCAATGTTTAACTTAAGATCTCACTGGGAAAGTCTGAATATGAGGAAGACATAGCCCCCATGTGACATCGAGGCATCCAACACTACTTACATGTCAAGAAACCAAAGTTTCTGGTCAACACTATTTACATGTCAAGAAACCAAAATTTCTGGTTGTCTGAAT
Source organism: Entomyzon cyanotis (assembly GCA_024500445.1). Classification (NCBI taxonomy): domain Eukaryota; kingdom Metazoa; phylum Chordata; class Aves; order Passeriformes; family Meliphagidae; genus Entomyzon; species Entomyzon cyanotis. Next base: position 26,709,640 of record JAKEPQ010001021.1, on the reverse strand, counting down.
GAGAAAAGGAGCTCTCAAGTCAGAATGCCATTTCAGCTAAGCCTGAAGGAGTTCCCAGAGTCTTCTTTCAAATCCATTAGTAGCCGCTCTTCCCAGTTGAACCCTGAGACACCTACAGGTGTAGTTCACAGGGTGGAGTAGTGCACTAGAAATCCATACAAGTGTGAGGGAAGGTAGCAGCTCTGAAGCAACCTGGTGTTGTGTGCTTTCACAGCTGCTGTCCCAGCACAGATCATCTGCCCCTTCTGTGTAACCCCAGCACATGGAATGCACTTTTGCCTATGAAAACAATTCGGTTGCACTTTTCCCAGCCCTGCATTAATTAGCCAGTACGTCCCAGTCTCCCTGAGCTCAAAACCAATTGCTTCTGCCTCCTGCACTCCCAGTTCTGTTTTACAGATCATACACCTCAGAAGGCAAGGAGAAGCATATGGATTTGCTCCAGACATAAACATACTCCTCCATGGTACTCCATGGAATGGACTCTGTGTTTCATACCAAACTTAAGAACAACCATTTGTGGAAGTACCTGAAAAAGGCAAGGAAGTCTGACAGATATGGATACTTGACCTTTACTTCCACTAGAACAAACAGGACTTGAGGGCATTTGGCTCTTTCCAGAAAAAGCCTTTAGAGCTGTAATCTAGACTCTGACACTCATTTGTGTTGTAATTACCTGTTTTCTGATCCCGTATGCTGAGGCTCACTGCTCAGTATAGTGTTCCTCAGGCAATTCTTTCCATTTGTGTCAATGATCAGTGGGTGGCAAACATTTTATCACATAAATGCTGGGAGCACCTTCTCTAAAAGCACCTTCCCTAACTTGTCTGCATGCAAAGCCCTGGAGACTGCGTATAAAAATCATGATTTAGCCATTTAAGAATGTGCCCTTTTGGTACCTGCGGGACATACAGCCTGCTGCTTTCCTAAGTTAGTTTTACTAATGCATAAGAGAAAAGCAGGAAGTATTCCAGGATACCAGTGATACCAGTAAAGGCTTAGAAGACATGATGTTCTAGTTTCCAGTTTATTGCATTTCTGTAGTTGAATTTCGTGTGTTTAAGTACAGCCCCTTTTCTGCACAGTTTAATAGGAAGAGTGTGAATGATATAAACTAGTTACATTGAAACTGCATATCTAATCTGTAAACATGACCATAGTCATCAAGTTTCTTCCCCAAACCCAAGCTGTGCAGTCTCCTCAGTTTTCTCACTGATGCCTTGAGTACTTAATGACATCTCCAACAAAACAGACTCATACACCTAAATAAGTTTATTGACTTTGGTTTTAGTCCATTAGCTTTGAAGACATTGGCTTTGTTTTCATTCTTTATCATAAAAAACAGACAGAAACAAATACCCAAGCCACTCAGACCTCGATGTCTAGCATTTTAAAGAGTCTTTATTCTGCCCTGTGTCCAGTTCAGACCTCCAAGGTAAAACACAACAAAGCCTGCAGTTGTGTTGGCTAAGGGAGAGAGAAGTGGAGAGGCCTCAGAGGGGACGTGATGGTTTCCTGCCTAAGAATAAGGCAGAGCCTCCAGATAGGTGCTGAGGGGAAGAGCCTTTGCAGATTGTTGCCAGCATGAGCTCAGATTAAGAGGAGCACAGCAGGCCAGCAGCCCAGCACATAAACTCTCAGTGATAACTGGAAGTCTGGATATCTGCGTGGCTCTAGAACTGCCATTTTGTTTGGAGAACAACAATCCCCACATCTTCTTTCCATTATTCTGCAATGCAAAACAAGAAGTTACATTCAAAGGAAAAAAGTATGGATGTACCTTTCATTAGAACACATACTTACTTCAAACATTTTTGCAAGAGCTGGGCTGAGTAAAATGTTTTACTTAAAAGAACGATCAGGAAAATGTGGCTTTATCTAATGAGTGAATAAAGGATAAAGAATTTTCCAGTGCTGTGTCATCTTCTCCTTGGTTGTGTGTCTGCACTTTTAAGGCAATTAATCAGAATGTTAGGGAGCCATCAGAAAGATTACAGAAAGCCAGAAATAGTATCACTGGATGATTCATCATCTTAAGTGAATTAACATTTTTATGCTGCAGGAAATCTAGATCAGTAAAGCTCAAGAAAGAAAACTGGAGTTTCTTACTGAAGCTGTGCTCTTGGTTTCAGTGTAGAATATCCCTGGAAAAAATATCCCTTGTTTTAACAGTGCTGTGTAGTCTGTGTTAGTGTAGGCACAGCTCAGATCACAGTAAGTTACAAAGAAAAACTATGGGAGTTACTTAGTGTGCTGTTGGAACATTTTATGTGACCTGCACCTTTTGGGAGGGATGCTAATGCAGGCAGTGTAGATGAAATCGTGCGTTTGATTTTGAGGCAAGACACAAATCCCAAAGTGTCTAAATTGTATTTATTGTGGCTGTCTGGTCAGTTGGTCTTTGTTAATACCTGATAACTGAAGTTGGAAAAAGAAGGGAATTTGAGTAGGTAATGAAAATGAAATTTCATTGGTTCAGTTTTATTGCTAAAAGGAAAAATACTCTAGAGGTTAGCATTTCAAGAAATGGTAGCAGGTACCACAGTTGAAACACTTTTCTGTGATAAATAGTTACCTGGACTGTTTAATAATAAATGATATTTAATATTATTTAATAAATAATATTTAGTCATGGTAACAATAACAAAAGCAACAACAATTATAATTCAATCAGTGACATGTTGGTTATAGAGAAGTATTTTGTGTCTGATTGTTTTGTGATTGACTGGCTTTCTCCTTGACACTCCCTACCAAATCTCTTTTTCTGACAGGAGCTGTACTCTAAGCTGCGTTCACTTAGCAAGGTTGAATCTGAAAGCCTGTTAACCCTGACCACCCAACTTGTCAAGGAAAAGCTGCCAGAATGTGAAGCAGAAGACATTGCAAAACATGAGCAGAACCTGAAGAAGTGGGAAGAACTACAAGTACTTCTCACTGAGAGAGAGAGAGAGATGAGAGAACAGGCTAAGCAGGAAATGGAAGCTAGGAAGCTAGCTAAAGCATCTGCTTAGTACTGGAACTAGGGATGCAGTGGTACGCATCCCTCTGTCAGTGAACTGAAATGCTCACCATTATTATTATTTCACTTCAATCATGCTGCAAGTGTGACAGTATGTGACTGCTACATGCAAATTAAACATCCCATTTTACCTGTTTCCTGAAGTAAAGCACATGTGATTTAGAAAGTCCTGTATGTTAATTATTTTCCTTCTACCGTCAGCCAGGCAAGAGATGGGATAGAGACAACACAAAGAAACAAAGGCATAAGGAGTAGCTTGCCTGTGATGAAAGGTCCAGAGGGTGGTGAAACAAAAGAAAAGGGAAGAATTTCAAACACAAGTTGTTTCAATAGGGGTTTCTCACAGGAAAGAATGCCTTTGCTACTCTGAACTTCAGACACTAAGAGGATTAACATATATTGATTGGTTTTTTTTCTTTTTCCTAGCCCATTTGGAAAATTCAGGCTGCTGTGCATGGAGTTGGAAGCCTAACTTCAGGCAGTTTTTAAAAATACTGAAGAGTTTCAGCCTAGTGAGTTAGCACTTGTACATGCCCTCAGATGTTCCCTTACTGTAAGGATGTTAGATATTTCTGAATTTACTGGTGCTACTTTGCTCCATTTCTAAGGTCACTAGAGTAACATGTGCAATCACTTCAGCACACACCAAGGAACCTCATGCTGCAGTGCATTTTCCTTTTATATTCTGGGCACTGTTTCATGACGGTTTTGACCTAATTCCCTTCACGGTCCCATGCCTCATTCTTCAGATCAGTAAAACAATGTAGCTATTCACAAGAGCACAAGGAAATGGCAGGGGAGGAAAGAATCATAGTGCATTGATTATGGTTGTGGTGCATCAGCATCCATCCTTTCTTACATTCCCACTGAATCTTGTCAGCTGCAGCCAGCAGGTTTTCGCAGTGCATAGTGGGACAAGGTCCTTTAAAACAGGGAGACCTGAGCAACAGCCCTGCTGTAATTGCAGCTTGTTAGGACAACAACACTGTTGTCTCACTGTGCTTTCCCTCAGGGTCTAATAAGGATTTTGAGTTTTATTGTGCATCTGTCTAGTTTGGCAGTGATAAAACATCAGAAACCCACTGTAAATCTAGTGAGAGCATGCTGCAGACCTGGGAACTTTTTTAAAGTGTAGGAAAGCATCCCTGAAATACACCAGATGCCTTTCTTACTCCCAGCAAACACACTGAGAGCCTGATTGTTCTTTCACATCCAAGAAACATCACTAAGGTCTTTCACCCAATCTTGTCAGCAAGTCCTGTAGTTTATCTCCATAGAGCAACAAGAGAGTGCTGACTTCTAGCATATAAGCACATGATTTTGTGGCTTGTCCAGCAGTGGACTTTACTCAACAACTTTTGAGAAAAGTCACCTGAATTTTTTTTCTCGGTCTAAATGCTTTCTGATTTCTGGGAGAAGTTATGGAGCCTTAAGGAAGAGTAGAAGGTCAAATACACTCATTAAGAACAATTTAATTAAAACTGGTGGCTTTAAAGAGGTCATAGTCCCTCCTAACTGAGCCACAGGAGAATGTAGCATCCCCTTCTCTGACCACATATTTCAGTTCTTCAGTTTGAGAACATGGATTGTAGCTCCAAAGGTTCACAATCGCTCCTGTATGCAGATTTCTCTATGAGTTCCTGTCTACAGGCATTAATTTTTGGGATCTTCACTACACTACAATTTTACACGTTTCTCCTTGGTTATTGTTGGCCTCTTGGCAGCACAAGGAGTCTGTTTCTGGCTGCACCTCCACCCTTCCTCCCTCATCCTGCTGGTAGGTGCGCCAGGCTGCTAATGCTAATTGAGCTCCAGCAAGCTGCCAGCTGTCGTATCCCCACTGTCTCACAGGGCTGGCTTCACTTCCCCCACAGCTAACCCCCCCCTTCCATTTATTTAGGCTTAACTATTATAACAGTGGGAGAAAAAAAATCCTCCTGTGAGCTGAGTAGCCTACTAATGAATACTGTAGGTTGCCTCTGTTTTATTCTGGGCATGTGGGTTGGAGTCCTCTGACCACAGTTCAAAGCGTAAAGTTAAACCAGGAGATAAAACCTTTCTCTGCATTTTCCCCAGTCTCCTCCTATATGCCCCTCTGCCCTTGGGAGAAGGGGGTTTCTTTGCCAAAAGCTTTGCAGGCAGCAAATCGGATTGCTGGAGCCAGATGAAGGACACCAAACCCAAAATCTGCAGTAGAGGATCTAGATTATTTGTGACTTAAACCAAATTTTTTGCCAAGTCCTCTCATTTATCTGTCCCTTTGGTATCACCCTGAGAAGCCACTTTTGACATTTTTGCCAGCTGGACCAGCTGCACACCAGGGACTTTCTTCCCCTTAGGCCCCAGGTAAGTATTTCTGCACAGTCCAGTAGCTACTGTCTTGCTCCTTCTTGCCCCAGGTTTGACCATGGTCTCAACAGCAACCAGTTTCTGATGTTTTTTCTAGCCAAGCTGTTTTCACACCTAGCAAATCCTCACATTTCCAACACGTGTACCTGCACCCTCCTGAATTCTCCAGCAATCCTCATTGCTGCTTCCCTTTGATCTACTTGTGATGCCATTCAAGTTCGTCCTATGTATCATCTCACATTTATTTGTTCCCCTTCTCCAAGGAGGCAGCCCATGTCTCTGCCCTGCATCCATATCTCAGTGGTGCAAGCAGCTTGGGTTAACAACTGCTCAGGCGCTCTGAGGTTTGAGGATCCTGGATACAGCTCAGTCTCAAGAGGCTCAAAACCTAAATTAGCAAATGAAGCTTGAGGAAGGTACTCTCCTCTTGGGTGCTCTCTCCTACCTCCTGGCTTCAAGTAGGGTCAACAGTAAGAGGTGAATTGTGAGACAGGCTAATTCAGAGACCAGTGCTGTTCAGGCATGTGCTCGTCTTCCTCAGGAAGACACATACAGTAGCTGTGTACAAAACAGAACAGCATGAAAAATCAACAGAATGTCAGCTAACTTGGCTTAATTTACCTGCTTTTCTCCTTCCCACTCCAGGAAAACTAACTTGATTTTTTGCCCCCTTGCATAAATCATGTTGCACACACAACCTGTTTTTTACCTGCTTGCTGAATTAAGAAGTTTGAAGAACCATTGTAGCAACACCTAGGAGTGAAACTGGGCCCCAAGTAGTCAAAGGCCCTTCTGTCCAGATGCCTGCGGCCATGTGTGCTCTGCTGTATTTGCCATCACCTGCTGTGATGCAGCTGTCCACATTTAGAAGGAGGAGGGCAGGGAAGTCATACAGTTGCTTTTGATCTGCTGCTGCTAAAATGTGAGCTGTGATGCTAAGGGAAGAATATGTGTGTGTGTATATATGCATATAAAAAAAATAGATCTGTGCTCTACAAACATAAAAAGCTCTGAGTTCATCCAGCCCTACTTCCAGGTACTTGATTTGATGTTTGATGCAAGCCCACAACCCAATGAGCACTTACTCACTAGGACACTCTCAACTCTTTTGAAGTATTTCTGCTTTCAGACAGCTGTCTAGACCTTTCTCTATGTGAATAGGACCGGCTAAATATTTCCTGGAGGGGACAGACTAAAATCTTTTAGTAGTAACACTATCTCATATTTTTGGAACACCTCTCCTAGGAATGTTCCTTCACATCCTGTTATCATTTGACTACAGCTGTGATTAGGATTAAAGCTATTGCAGTTTCTCCCGTCAGTATATTTCTAAATCACAGGAGCGCATCTTTCTTCACACAAGTTTTTGAATAGTTTCCCTACTCATTCTCCTGGTGTTTCTATAGCTAAAGGCAGGGGAAAATCTCCCGTTGCATGGACAGTCACTGAGTTGTGATGAGCAGCCCAAATAATACCTGTGATAGTGCCTGTGGTATAATATTGCCAGACTTTCACATGCCAGACTGTTAACAGCTCCTGTGTTTTCCCAAGTGTGGGAGAGACCCTTCAACAACACTAGCCAAAAGAAACAGAAGCCAATACAAATGCAAAGCCTGCTTTGTATGTTGGTAAGAATTTGGCTGCTCTTAAGAGAAAAAAAGCAGCATCCCAATTCAAATCCATGGCAGACACCAAATGTGCTGCTGCTGAGGCAAGCAAATATGCAACTCTTCATCCCATAAGTGTTACTAGCAGAACAGTTTCAGCAAAGCACTGAAGGTCATTATCCATTATTCACAAGAAGAAAATTATATATTTATACCCTTGCAGCTCAAATAAATGTTACCAGAAGCCTTGCACAGATGGGCCCTATTTATGGTAACACCTGACCTTGCCAAGATAAGGTTACAAGATACTTTCAGATCTGGTCAGACACTGCGTCCTACGCAGAGTGCTGATATCAAGCAACTCCTCCCTCCCTAAGTGGCTTGTCCCAGCTGCTCGCGTGTCCATCCCAGGATTCTCTGGTCACCCTAAAACTGTAGGACTAGGATGATGGTATTTGCTAGCGTCAGACGAACATTGGCTAGTACAAGGGGGTTTCTGACCTGAGCAGTCATCACTGTGCTGCCAAGACAGGCAGAAGACAGCCTGGGGCACAGGTTAGCAAGTGTCCTCTCTTGCCCTGGCTCCTCAGGAAGCTGGAGTCCATAGTTACAAAAGGGAATTGCGTCACTGATTTACAGGGATGCAAGATGTCCATTCAACAGCATCCACTTTTGCTGGATTTCCTGGGTCAGTTTATGTACAAACTACAATTTGGCCTTGCAATGTGTATTTGAATATTTGAGCACATCTGTGGAGAGTAAAGATAAATTTACATTTCCAGAAATTTAGTGATAGGAAATGCTGAGATGAGGAAAAGGCTTTTCAACTGTTGAAGGGAAACTACTGCTATACTGCTGACAACCTGAACTTGGGACAGTGACTCTTTCAAAATAAAACTGTGGAAAATGAAGTATAGGTCAAGAATTAATGACAAAATATTAATTCAAAACTAACTTAAGAAGCTAAACATGGTAGAAAACTGTGTCACCTACTCTAGATCAGCCTTCCCACAGAAATTAAACTGAACTCAGCCAGCAATAGCATAGTACTGAGTCTTGCTACTCTTAAACCCTTCTGAGGAACTCAAATCCACTCTACCCATTCTAGACTGCAAATACCTCAGGCACAGAAATAACATTAGAATTAGAGGCCCATTGACAAGCACATTAGATTATCAGGACAAAATTCAGCTTTCAATACATCTTGCTTATTGCAAATCCTGACAATTCCTCCCTTAAGTGATTTGGGCAAAGAAATTTTCAAACCTGTTCTGATCCTTATGTAGGGAAACTGCTGCTATAATTTCATCCTTGGAAACTGTAAACTCTTCCTGGGTATACTGACTTGCACTCTGGAGGAAGCTTCATAGTACGTATTTAAGTGGCTCAGTGGTTCAGTTTACCTTAAACTGTTAAGAAAGTAACACAGGTAAGCTGAGGTAAAATAACATGAGGTTTGTAAAAGCTCAATCAGAATTAACTTCTGGACCTTAACAGGTATAGAGGATGTAACTTTAATGCATATGGGCATTGCTATTTATATTTAACTTTGTTTGTATTAGGGCGTAAGTTCCAGATATTTCAATTAATTTTTTGTGCGATTCACAAGCACAGGCAATGGGCCAAGCTGCAGTTTGATGTGTAAATCATGGCATGCAATTTTTTTGTCAGTGAAGCTGGCATCAGATGCACAACCTCCACTTTGCCAGCTATTCACACTGGGTCTGGTAATGCTGGAGTTGTTGAAGTGCAAAGCAGCTACATCAGGTAGTAAGGATCTCTGAGGACCAGCAAGCAATGCTTGTGCAGACTATAGTGCCTGCTGATTTAGTTCTGTAGTTTGGCTCTGGTTCTCATTTCTGGTGGAAATGATGCTGAATACAACAGTCAAAAACCAGCAAATCTCCTGGAATCATGAGGGCGCTCAGCATTATGCAGCCTCTCGTAGTTTTAAGCTGATTCTGAATCACAGAATCACAGAATTAACTAGGTTGGAAAAGACCTTTGAGATTATCGAGTCCAGCGATGACCGAAGACCCCCTTGTTCACTTAGACCACTGCAGTAAGTGCCATGTCCAGTCTTTCTTTAAATACCTCCAAGGACAGTGACTCTATGACCTCCCTAAGCAGCCTATTCCAATGCCCAATCACCCTTTCTATGAGGAAATGCCTCCTAATGTCCAGCCTAAGTGACCCCTCCTATAGGTTAGGTCTGTGTCCTCTTTGTCCTGCTGCTGGTTGCCTGGGAGAAGAGACCAACCCCCATGTGACTACAACTTCCTTTCAGGGACTTGTAGGGAGTGATATGGTCTGCCATGAGCATTCTCTTCTCCACAATCACAGCTTCCTCAGCTCCTCCTTATATAGGTCTTGTGCTCCAGACCCTTCACCAGCTCCATTGCCCTTCTCTGGACATGCTCCAGCAGCTCAACATCCTTCCTAAACTGAGGGGTCCAGAACTGAACACAGCATTCAAGGTGTGGCCTCACCAGTGCTGAGTCCAGGGGGACAATCCCTGCCCTGGTCCTGCTGGTCACACTGTTGCTGATCCAGGCCAGGATGCCATTGGCCTTCTTGGCCACCTGGGCACACCCTGGCTCATGTTCAGCTGCTTTCCTCAGCACCCCCAGGTCCTTTCTCCTGACCACTCTCCAGCCACTTTCCCAAGTCTGGAGAGCTGCCTGCAGTTGTGACCAAAGTGATGGACCTAGCATGTGGTCTTGTTAAACCTCATATCGCTGGATTGAGACCATCAACCCAGCCTGCACAGGTCCCTCTGCAGAGCCCTCCTACCCTCCAGCAGATCCACACTGCTCCCAAACTTGGTATCATCTGCAAATTTACCAATGGTGGACTCAATCCTGTCACTGAGAAAATCAATAAAGATATTTAACAGAACTGTGCCCAACACTGATCCCTGTGGCACCCCACTAGTGCACAACTAGATGCAACACCATTCACCACCACTCTCTGGGCCCAGTCATCAGCCAGTTCTTAACCCAATGAAGGGAGCATCTGCTCAAGCTGTGGGCTGCCAGCTTTTCCAGGAGTGTGCTATGGGAGATGGTGTCAAAGACACACAGCACAAGAGACTGGTACATGCTAATGTGGACTAGTCATGTCTGTGGAAGATGAGTAGTGACTACAGCAGCAGACAATGGTCAAAAACTGCTTGCTGAATCAAGGACATGGGCAATGCTCATGGGCCCAGAGACACTTTGGAAAGCCAAGGAGCTTTGTTGCAATGCTGGGCACGAGCTGGATCTATGACATGTCACTGTAGCTCTTAATCAAGAGACCCTTTAACACCTCTTTTTTGCCCCATCCTGGGAACAACTGAAAGCCAAAATTTCCTCCCATCCACCCAACACTATAAATCAGGCTTAAACAGTCTACAGGTCTAGGATGCTGCAAGGATGCCTTATTTTAGATAGACTGTAAAGATCTAAGGAACCATCATGTTCCTATGGAATCTGAAATACTTTCTAAATTGATTGTTCGTTAACAGCTCGAGCGGAAATAAACCTTCTCCTCAGCCACTATGTTGAAGAAAGGAGCTTTCACGGCATCTAGAAGCAGCAAGCCAAATACCACAGATCAGGATGGCCTAGCCCTGTCCACAGGTACTGTAGGTGGTCACACCTGTGCAAATCCAGAACTTCATTGTGCAACTGCAGGTACATGACTGAGACTGAAGCTTGACCTAGTCTCCTTTGCACAATAATATATTTTAAGTAGCATCAACTACTCTACCAAACAGCTTAGAAAACCCTGATGTACACACATGCTGAATTATACTTAGGCTACAAGATTTGCAGCAGTTGACTTCCCTCATCTAGTCAGCATTTTTCTCTACTTCACCATGCTCAGCCCAATTCAAGCCAAGTACAGCATTTCATATTGCCGTAAGAAATTACAAATAAAAACTTGGACTTCTGAGTTGAATAAGGGCCTGCAAAAAAAGACTGCTGTCTGAGGGGAAAGGAAGTCCCATAGGATTGCTTCTCCTGGGAGTGAGCACCCCTTGCACTTTGCTGCCCCAGCCTTTACCTGTTTTCATGCCATCACCATTGCCTGCTGCACCTCAGCGCAGCAGGCAATGCAGCAGCAAGCAACTACAAGGGCAGGAAGCCTGATCTTACAGCATTCCTCAATAGCAGTAGAGGAGTTCTGATGTTTATAGAGAAAAAAACTGAACTGAAGGCTCAGCTTCCCCAAATGCTGTCCCCTCTCACCAAGAAGAATGGGCACTCATGGTCAGGAAGGGTCCATCTCTACTGGAGAGAAGCTGCACACTCTTGTTGAACTGCTACAACTTTGGAAAAGACCTCTTTTCCAAACCAGGGTGGGCTCAGTTTGATGTAACTTTATTTGGTATCATTTCTCATTGTGCACTTTCTGAAAATGACATGTTTTCTCATTCTGCTGAGGAGTACAGAAATGAGAATAACAAAGAAAAGCCATGTCATGGTACATCATGGTAATGTTTTACGCCACAAGATAAAAGTATTCTTCCACAGTTATTTTCCAATTTCTAAAGAGAGGTTGGGGTTTGTCTGGCATTTAAATCATCATTGATCTTTAGGAAAAAACCCCATATAATAGGTAATCATGACTGAGAAAAAGCGAAAACTTAAAAATACATACACACACAAAGACAAGAAACATGTCAACACCACTTTACCACTTTTGTATTTTATTGTGGAACTGAGTTTGATTCCTTTACATCAAATATCCTCAATGGAAGAGGGGATATTGCACACAAATATCATAAAAGCACTACATATTACTTTCACTGGAAACTAATTTTCTACATTAGATATGACTGGATAGAATAGAAGTGATGCAGGATTATAAGACATAATACCATACACAGCTGCAGACTGACACAAACACCATTCAGAACAAGAGAGGAGGTGTGTGAGGTGCTTCTCAGCCAGCCACAAGACTTTCTTTCCATAGTTTGGAAGATAATGGCTGCATGCAAATGCGTGAAAGCATATTTCAGATTTCGTCTTTTACAGTCGAGATTACAGCCCAGTCTTGAAGAGGTAGCTCCTGCCATCTGGAGCTCTTAGTCTAGTAGAGAGAAGCTGCTTATTAATTTTCTTTTCTTTCTATATTTTATGCCACTGTTTTATTTAGTTACTTAATTTTTTTAGATTTTTTTTGTAAAGTCACAACAAACAGATTTTTCTTTTTTTAAATTTTAAATAGCAAACATTTTTAAACCAGGTGAATAATATAATTGCATTCTAAGAAATGCTTATTCCTAGTTGCTTTTAGTGTTTTGTTCAATTATTAAGTGAAAAGATGAAAGCTTATAGTCTCTTTCAAGTGTAAACATTATATTTTTTCATCTTCTAGTAAATCCCGATCAAGAAAATTACTATTTCTCTCAAAAACATCATTACTGAGCAAGAACCTCTGGCGACAGATGAACAAAGAGAAGCGCGTGACAGAAATGTTCCAAATGCACAGCAAGTGCTCTTTGGAGCTCATTTGCTTGTGTTGGGAGGGATTGAAAATTCAATTAACAAATTTATTAAATCTTAGTAAAAGAGTACCAGAACTCTCCTAAAATGCATAAGCTATCATAGACAATTAAAAAAACCCCAACATTCATATACACAGTTATCTCCATTCACCACATTATGTAAAGTAAGTAAAAAAAAAATCAAAAGTGATTTCTATGAAAGATGGCATGAAAATAGAGGTCAATGAGTCAGGCCCACCACAGGACTTTGAAAAGGCATGCAAGAGAGGCCCTGTCCAAGTTCAAGTGTGGGATGGGATCCCCAAAGTTAATTCTTCATTGAATTATATGAAGCAGTATATTAATAGCATAAAGATCATGACTGGGAATGCTGTTATGGGTAATACCATCATTGAAATGGAGTGTTCTTTGCACTCAGATATTGAATCTTTACAATTAGAATAATCAATAACAAACCATGCTCCTAGAAATCTATGCTGATCAACAGCACTCATCATTAATGTACACAGTACATTTTGATGACTGTTACACTAAACTAGTCGTGTAGTACTAGGATTAGCACAGGTAGATTAGTTCCACAGGCAGAAAAGTCATTAAGGGCAAGAGGAGCCAATGGAGGAGCTCATTGCTGTGTTGAATCTAGGTGCCACTGCCATTTGGAAGGGAATGGATGGAACAGGCATTACAATACCTCAGAATAGCCAGACCAGGGTTTTAATATTCTTGTAGCAGCAAAAAAAGCAAATGCACATGTTAAGGTTAACTGTAACTGTGTAATTATCATTATTATTTCAGAAGTAAAACAAATGCTTCAGCCGTCATTAACTTGCTTGGGCATATTTAAGGCTTGATTCAAATTTATTTTACAGTAGGATCAGATTACTGAAACTTCCCTCACAGCAGTGAAATTGCTCCTGCTTCACACGAGTAAGTGGTGTAAGTGAGGTTAGTCACAAGACCACTGCTGTACTTAAAACAATTTTCTACCAAAGAAGAGATACAAACCATTTCAGGTATTGTGAGAAAATCAGCAAATCTGTTCCCACCTACCCAAAAGGTTTGAATTCTGACCTATAATAAAGTAGACAAATCAGAAAGAATTTTAGAAATAGTACAACTACTTGCCAGAAATTTTGCCCATATCTTTGTAGACTATGTATTACAAAAGCATTTTTAAGTGAATGACATGAGCCCAGCAAACATGCTTGTTTTCACAATACATTTCCATCTGCCTTTTGTGCCATAGTCACTCCAAGTTATTCTTAACTACTTAAAAGGTATAGCAATAAATAAAACAGCATTGCTAGAGAGACCTAAAAAAAGGAGAAGACATTAAAAATAAATCAAACCCCAACCACTGACAAACAGTAATTCACAGCATTAAATGGGCATGAGAAGCCCACGTTTAGAAGACCCTAAACCAGTATTAAAAAACCCTCATAAAAATTAGGAGTGCAAACATACACCTATTAAACAAAAAAGTCCTAACAATGTAAAATTGAAATAAATTATAAGTAAAGAAAATAAAATGAGGTCATAGTTCACTACATTGTAAAACTTAATACCATCCATAATGGTGATTCATACAACCAGCACATAACTCCATGTGGGAGGCCTTTACACCTTCTTAAATTCAGATTTGCAGAACTTCTACAATGCAACAGGATTTTTTAAATTGGGGTAAAACTTCTGAGACTGAAATATCCAAACTGTCTCAAATCACAGAGCAGTGGTGCTGTTCCTCTACAAGCAGTCTAGAGAGGAAAAGGAAGGGAGACATGAAGAAGGAAAAGAAAAGAAGAATAAAAGAACAATAAAGGAACAGGCAAGGAACGGACGAGGAAAGGAAGTGAAAGAGTAAAAAAAAGAGGAAATGAGAGGAGGAGGGAGAAGGAAAGTGGAGTAAAGGAGGACAGGAAAGATCAGAGGAAGGACAAAAGGAAAGGGGAAGGGAAGGGAAAGGAAGGGAAGTACAAGGGAAGAAAAGGAACTTATTTTAGCTTATTGCTTATCCTTTTTCAAGATCTTGTGAGGGTTGAGAATGTAGGTTACAACCTTCTAAGTACTGGGCATCAGCTTCTCAAATCCCATTTTCTGTCATCATCAACAGAATAATTTTACCACTAGGGTACCCTTCCACTCCCCTCTCCCCAGAAAGGTACAGGCAGTGACTGTTTTCAAAAAATTTTACCTCAATATCCATTCTCACTAGAATCTTAAACAACACTACTCATTTATCTTACAAAACTACTGAAAAAATTGCCTCCACCTGAAAAATTTTTCTGTGCATTTACCTGTAAATGAAAATGTTTGTTACAAATCATGTATTAAAAGTTCACGCAGCACTAAAAAGAAAGGCTTCTGTACATTTGTTCCTATGTTCACTCTTAAATTAAACAAATAAGATAAAACAAAGGAAGGCTGAATACTGTACAGGCTCACAGGTAACCTTTTTCATCATTCTGAATATTTCACTAAGTTTTTTAACTCTGATACTGGACACCACTTCAATCTTGCTTCCACAGTATGAAAGAAGCCTTCAAAAAAAAAGCTCATCTTGCCTTGTTGAGCTGTCCAGGTGCACCAATGAAGTGTTCACATAACTAACATATGTAATTCATAGCACCAAACCATTTGACCAGTCAGATAGATTCCTAATACCACACATGCATACTCATGCTTCTTTACTGGTGTAACTATGATCCTACACAGATGTTTTATAAATTTGCTGTCTCAGCATTAAAAAATAAGTGCATCAAGTTTCTTTGTACATTCAAGTCACTTCCTAAGGCAAATTGTCTACTGTATGTACTCCCAACCGCTTTGGTATTTTGCTTCAGTTAATCGACAGTGGACATGGGTGTTTCAAGCATGTGGACTGGTCAGTTCTGGCTGGAGTGAGTGGGCTTTTGCTGGAAGCATGCCTTAGACCAAAAATTCTGCATGTTGTAAGAAAGGTTTTAGGCTTCTGGGTGGGGTGAAGACTACATGCATATTTGGCCTATGATTGTTACAGTATGTTAGTATGCAGAGTTCAAATTAAAGTGGAAAGCTGCTGATGAGTGATTAGGTCATACATCCCTTCCTAGCTACGTTCTCTTTCTTTTTATTTTTGAGCTAACTTAATTCTTTAAAAAAAGGATCCCCATAGTGATAGCTCATTGATAAAAATTTAAAACTTTCTTCTCATGTGAGAACATAAGACTGTACTAAGCGATACATCTATTGCCATGAGACTAATGCAGACCTAATAATTTACTACTTTCTCCTCCTACCCCTCTCTCTCTTTCTCTCTTTGTGTTTCTTTAGAGGTCAAATGCCTCTACCTGGCAAAAGTCTGTTGGGGTTGCTAGTGCATGGTTTCAAAACGTTCAGCGGAGATGCAACTGGATCTGCGTTCTTGCAGTATTTTGTACTCTACTATGGGAAGACTGTTATTTCCCTTAGCAATCAACAAAGACTGAAAAATATTAGTGACTTGCATCACTGTGACACAGTATAGCATTTGGCAGGTATATAGTTCAGCAGTTGAAATAGATGAGTTGAATTTTTAGAAAAGGTGTTTTCAAACTGAAGAATTTCTGGAAACAAAGTTTAATCTTGTGATGCATGGCCTTGTTCTTACAGCTCAATCTTGCATGCAGGAAAAGACTCATCTTGCATAACAACAGTGCTGCTGCTTGCCAAAACCATGATGTTGAGATCCTGCTGTTTCTCATGGGTCTCTTGATACCATTCCCTCATCACTTCTGAGTCATGGGTTGGGATTAAGGTCACCTGCAACACAAAATAAAAGTCCTGTTGAATGGACCACAGAAACAGCTGATAAGCAAAATGTCTTTGCAAGAAGCCCCAGCCAACAAGTATGTTTCCCTTTTGGAAAGAGTGGGTTTTTGTGCAATAAGTACTTGAACAAATGGATGGAAAAAAGCAAATCAACATGTTGGTACAGTAGAATGACTGCAAAGAAGTAGTTTATCAAAATAAAATGTTGATTTTGTAAGGTGCTGAGATGCAGCTTTCCAGAGAAATAGCAGGTTGTAATTTGCACTGAAAACTCTTAAGATTATAGAGAAATATTTTGTTTATTTTTTCATCATGATGGAAGGGCACATGAACTTTCCAAATGCATGTAATTAGTCTATAGAGTGCGAAACATTAATTTTTGTTCCCTACTTAAAACTGCAACATTGCCAAACTCAGATCATACATGTGGTGTAGTAAAAAGCTCAAACAGCCAACTGGTCCTGTAAACCAGTTCTCAACTGTTTTAAAAACCAGGAAGAGGTCTGAAGGGCCAGAGATGTGGGAGCAGCTGAGTGCAGTGCAGCTCTGTGCTTCACGTGTGTCCTCTCTTGCCGTCAACGAAACAAGGTGCCCAGCCTGGGGGCCCCATTCCCTGGCAGCGCCATCCACTCCAGAGGTGCTCTAGTTTCTCATAGCTGAGAAGGGTTAAGTTTCCAGGCTGTGTTAGGAGTGAAGAGCCTACCTGCATGTTACTCTCCCACTGCGCCTTGCCCTCCAGCAGGGAGTCCAGAACAGCCCTGCTTGGCTCCTCGGCTGCAGCATCATTCCCGCTCACCACATAGTAGGATGACCGCACCCTCTTGAAAAACTCCACATCAACATTCTTGCTATTGCTGTGGTTGGGAATGTACACCAGATCCAAATACACTGGAGGTCCCGGAGGCACTGCTGTAGATTTTGCCACCTTAGTATTCCCAGGTCCTTTGGAAACCAAACAACAAAAGAACATATCACAGGCTGGTTAAAAGCATGCCTTTATTAATTACTGTTGTAACCACTGAGGTGAGTTGTGTGCAATTATGGCATTTCCCTCCTACCTATAATGACATGTTCCAGCTTTGTTGTACCCCAATTATGATTGCAATGGGAGGAAATACCTGAACAACTGCAACTATATAATGCAGTAAAAAATCACTACCATGTAACAAAAATCTGGCTGAACCTTTTCCAGTAATCTACTACTATTATCCAACAATTACTATGCAGGGCTGTGATTATTAAATTACCATTTAATAAATGGTGATATTATTTTCCAGGCAAAGAAATGCAGCTTTTTGTAAGTCTAGGGTATGAATGATTCTAAAATCTAGTGTCACACAGGGAGACATGAAGATTTGAAGCAGTCCTGAAATCTGAGGTACACAGCAAGATATGACAGCTATTGATATGCTTAGGCTGCTTTACAGATGCATCAGGAAGCTACTACATGTGAGCAGAAAGAGGGTCAAGGAAGAACTTGGAAGGAGAAAGTTATAAAGCAATTCAGGCAACAGAGTCAAGTATTTGTTTGCCTGCTGTGTCCTTATATGCATACACAAATTAGCCAGTTATAACAAAAAGTAGGGGGAAGCATTTCTTTGCTGCTGTACAAAGTATAGTACTTGTTCTGAGAAGAGTTTCAGTCAAAAGGAAGTACAACATTTCAACACATTAAAAGTATCACACAAAAAAATCACGTTTTTTGCCACAAACTGGATCGTGGTATGAACTAAAAATTGGGGTTCAACCAGTAATTTTACCCAGAAGATCAACATTTATGGTTTATTAGCCTTCTCATGTTGATTAAGCTTGGCAAACAATTATCTGAGCAATACACCCAATTTAGGGTCAAACAGTGTAAGGCCAGCAAACTCCCTTACAGTTGTCTAGCATGTCCTGCCATTCACCATAGGGCAATACACCAAATGAAGTGATAAGATTTCCTGATTTAGAGAGTTTTTACTATTGGTTTTGTTACAAAATATTTTATCACCTTTGATGATAAAAAAGCTCTGATGTATCATTTTGAATTCTTCATACCAACACTGAATAAGATACCCATTGTTACATTTTACACTTATATGTCAATTATTTACCAAATTACCAATTATTCCAGCACATACCCAAGAAGTATGCCTAATGACTTTACTGTAGATCTGAAGCACTGGAGCAATTTACAGCATGAGAAACTGTATTGCTGCTTTGAAAAGTATCTTCTAACAGAGATATGCAAACCATGATATGAGAGAAGAACAGTGGACTACTAAAAATGGGGAAGCTAAGGACAGCTGAATGTTGGTTTGTTTGTACTGAATCCTAGACCCGCTCCATGAAAAAAGGCTTTCAATAGAACTTCAGTCCTCATAACAGAAAAATGAAAGTATCCCCTGAATACTTCCTACCAGAAGGTCTGCCGGAAACAACAGATTAGCATTATGCCTCCTTCAATAATCTAATTCATATTTTATTGCTACTCAGAATATATAACAGACATTCAAAATTACATTAACTTTCTGTATGTTTAGTCATCACTGATGGCATAAGACTTTAACTGGATTATGTGATGTACACGCTTAGTTCACTCAAAATGCTTTTACTAATGTTAAATTTTTTTAAATGCTCCTTTTAAAATCAATCCAGCAAAGTAATAAGAGCATCCAAAGGCAGACAGTGATTTTGCCTCCCACAATATTAAATTGAATTAGTTTATGTTAAAGAGAATTGTGTCTACTTATTTCTCACAATGAATAAAGGGGTTCACTTTGCTACTGATTTTACTTCACGTACAAAAGTGATACTTTTAATTCTATTAGGTGATTAGCTGTTTAGACAGCTTCTATTAAGTTCTTTCTGTTTTATGTGCTCTCTGGGCAAACTGACACATCAATCTCATATTATGTAAGTAAAACTAGTGAATTTCATGCATTTAAATGTAGCATTGACATGCTGGATTTATACTTAAAACCTGGACTTTCTTTGAGGATATGCTACAATCCTTTGAGGATATGATACAAAGGCAAACTAACTTCACAGGAACAACTATGAAAATCATAGCACTAGGCAATTGCTGTCTTTACCTGTGGTTGCAGTCTTTGCCGATTTGGATGTTGTTGTATTTGCTGCGTTCTTGGTGTCCTTATCTTTTTCTTCCACTCGGGACTTTACCTCTGGATTAGAGATATTTTTCGTTGCCTTCTCCACAGATTCCTTCTTTTTCGGAGAAGCTGTTCTGGAAATTTTGTCTAAAGATTCTTTAGTAGCTGGCTTTGGTGAAGCCACTTGTTTTGATTTACCATCACTTTTTTTAACAGGGGAAGATGACTTGGTCTTTGTTCCCTGCTTTTTTGTTTTTGTCTTCTCTTTGAGGTCCTTCTTCAAAGGTTTACCTAAATTCTGTTCAACTGGGAGAGCCTCTGGATCAACCATGGTAACATCAGGGTGCCTGGGAGAAGGGCTGCGATCCTGCATTGGGACAGGTGGTGGGTCAATGTGTTTGTACGTAATTGTCTTGTCCGTTGGAATGGTTTCTGACTCATCTTCTGAGTCAATGTTAGCATCTGCAGTGATGGAGGGGCATTCCTCAGTCTCCGGGGGGAACATCCGAATCGGTCTGAGATGGGGCAGACTCGCTCACAGATGTGGGAGGTGTTTCATCACACTGCCGCCCTTGCTGCTTTCCCCCAGAAGGTGGCTGAGCTCCCCCAGACTGAGTTAGTGGCTTCTCTTGATCTTGAGACTGTTCTTCACTTGCAAACCACTCAAGGGGATTTGGGTTGATAAATGAGGGTGAAAGTTCAGTTTTGGGGTGTTTATACTCACAGGAGGACACAAGGCATAAGTCAACATCTTGACGGGATTCTGCTAACGATTTAGTTGGAGTGAAATGTGCACCTGCTTCATAGGAGTAGCTCGTAGCTTCAGGTGACCTCCCAGTGGTGGCTCTCCCAGTTGTCTCAAATGAGTAATCCGTGGCTTCAGGTGAACTGGAGGATTTCCCAGTTGTCTCATAGGAGTAAGCCATGGCCTCTGATGACCTGGTGGTTCTCCCAATTGTGTCATAGCAATAGCCAACAGCTTCTGGTGACTTAGAGGTTTTCCTTGCTGTCTCATAGGAGTAATCCATAGTATCAGGTGATCTGGTGGTTTTCCCAGTTATCTCATAGGAATATTCTGTGGCTTCAGGTGATTTGATGGTTTTCCCAGCTGTCTCATAGGAATAATCTGTGGCCCCTGGTGACCTGGTGGTTTTCCCTGTTACCTGGTAAGAATAATCTGTGACCTCAGATGACTTCATATTTTTTGCAAGTATCTCGTATGAATAGTCTGAACCCTCAGGTGACCTAGTAGTGCTCCTGGTTATCTCATAGGAATAATCTGTGGCCTCAGGTGACCTAGTAGTTTTTCTGCTTGTTTCATAGGAATAATCCATGGCTTGAGGTGATCTAGTAGATTTTCCAACTGCCTCATAGGAATAGCTAATATTCTCTGGTGACCTAGTAGTTTTCTCTCTGGCCTCATATGAATAACTAAGTTCTTCTGGTGACCTGCTTATTTTCTCTGAATCTTCTTTATCTGGGCTGAATAAAGGTTCTGGACTATGCTTTGTTAAGGGTTCCTGATAGCCAAAGGCTTTGACAGAAGACACTTGCTGTGACAACACAGGTGTGTGACTAGCTGACACCGCTTCTGCGATTGCAGGAGGTGAATCTGGAAAAGTAGGAGAATATAGAGGAGAAGATTCCCTAGGAGTTAATGGAGATAGGTCCGATTTTGGTGATAGCTTTTCTCCTAGGATCTGCACCTTTTCTGAGGTAAAAGAAGAATGCAGTGACATTTCTCTGGGTGGAACACCACCTGAAAAAGTTTCCTCTGGCAGTGGTGAAGCTACCTGGGAAGGTGTATGAGCTGAAGAAGTTGAGGATGAAGCTTCAATTTGAGAAACTGAAATAATTTCTGAAATATCTTTCTCTTGAGAGTAAGATGACTGCTCCACAGGTGAAATCTTCCGTGCAAAAGGAGGCTCCTGTATATCTGAAGGGCTATAATCTACTTCTGTTGGTCCATTTTCCGATATATGGTGTATACTACTGCCTACAGCAGGATATTCTGGAGACTGCCTACTAAAATCCATTGCTAAAGACTGCTCAGGTGACTCCCCGACCATATTCTATTGACATAGCTGACTGCTCAGGAGATCTCTGATCATGCACCGGTGTTCTTGATTTTGCAGTTTTAGGTGAGAAATCTGGTGGAGAAATGGACATGGGCCTTGGGCACTCTTCTTTAGATGGAGACATTTCTGTTTCCTGAAAAGTTGTTGGTGTTTGTACAACTGACACTGAAAGGGAATCATCAACTTCCGTAGAGTGGGGAGAACCAACCTCAGCATGCAAAGAAGGAGATACATCATCAGTAGTTGGTTCTGGGAAAGAACTAGTGGCAACAGATGCTGTGGAGACAGAAGCTACTCCTTCTATATGGGAATAGGTGTCTTCTGCGACAACCTCATCAACGGGAGTTGCAGACTTGTCAGAAACAGTGCCTTCAGAAATTGACATTTTGGTATCTTCTTTTAAAGAGCCAAACTGACTGATATCTATTTGAGTCGGAGAGAGATCACCTGCTAACTTCCGCTCATCCAAGACTAGTGAAGACTGGGAGCTGCTGGGTTCTGTATCTTCCATTTTCCTTTCCAGGCTGAAGCCTTCCTTAATTGCCATAAATTCCATGCTTTTCTCATCTTGTTTGTCTTGGAAAAGGCCCACAGAGCTTGCTTCAGAAGCTGGGCTCATCTGAACAGGTGATTTTTCTTTTTCAGGTTTCTCCTCAGAAGGACTTCCATAATCTCTGGTGGAAGACTTCAAATCAGCACTCAAAAATGTATCATAAGTGGTCTCTGAACCTATCAGTGGTGGACTCCGCAGAGGCGAGAGAACCTTTTCAATAGGAGATTCTGAATCTGGCACAGGCTCATCCATAGGGCTTATTCTGCATTTTGCAGACTCGTCTTTGTCTTCACTGAACTCAAAGCTAACAGGGGCCTCTGTCGACTTTTCACTGGTTTCAGAGGGAAGCTTACTGGACTTTTCATCAGTGGGAGACTGATAATAAGGTGTGTGGCCAGCACTACCAGCAGCTGACTGTGAGGGAGATGCTACTTCTAATGTTTTATCTTCAGGGCTTGCACAGTGCTCTTCAGCAACTTCTTGGTGTACCTCAGGCAATTTAGCAGCAGGGACAGACTCAGAAGGGACCTTGATCTCATTGGGAGTGAGTGAAAAGTTCACACTACGTTCACTCAGAGGTGTTTTGGCAACAGGCGATGGAGGGGACAAACTGTCAGCTGGACTCTTGGCTGCACTATATTTTCCACCATCTTCTTGATAGGGTTCTTTGATTTCTAATTTGGCAGTGCCTTGGACTTCACTTTCTCTTTGCCGGTATACATCTTGGAATGCAGATTTGCAGAATTTGTCTTCCTCTAATGAAGAGGGTGGTGAGATGGTGGAAGCTGAGGCATTATAATCCTTGCCTTCAGTGGCCTCTGTTTTGGATCCTTCAGATAACCCATTAAGAGCATCTGGAAGTGGAGAAAGTTTAGGTCTGCTGAATTCTTGAGAGTACAGTGATGTCTCATACTTGGTAATGTTCACATACTCCTGAGAGGGTGACTCGCTTTCCTCGTTGTTAGTTTCATCACTCATGACATCTCGGGGTGTTGACATTTCATCCATTGGAGTTGGTTCACTGGATATTTCAATGGTGGACTGTGTGTAACCTGAAGTAGCAGTGAATTCCTCAGGTTGATCTTCTCTATTTTCTTCATCAGAAACAGTGGCTTCACTTTCTGAACCACCAGGCAGGGTCTCATCATGGATAGAAGAAGCTGGTTCAATCACTGGGGACTGAGACTCTGAGCGTTTAGTAGGTGTAATTATGAGTAAGCCATACTTGTCTTCAGCTTCACCAGATTCTGCAGCTTTGTCTACCATAGCCATCACATAATCTTCTTCAGCTTCTGTTTTTTCAGTTTCCTCTTCATCTCTGATGTCTTCTGCTTTGTCTTCCCCATCTTCTTCAGTCTCTTCAGTTTCTGCCTTTTCTATTGCTTCTTCCCTGTCTTCTTCAGCTCGTTCATCGGATGCCTCATAATCTGCCTTTTCAATACACTTTTCATCTTTAATGTTAGCATCTACTTGAGTCATGACTTTTTCTGAGCCACCTGCAATTTTTCTTGATTCTTCCATATATGGTTTTGTGGCATCCAGTCGTGTTTTTTCTGCTTGATTTTCATCTCGTTCTTCAGCTTCTTCTGTTTCTGCCTTTTCTTCATAATCTCCTGCTTCAGATGATTCTTCCAAGCCAGTTCCCTCATCTTCAAACTTTTCATTGTCATCAACCCTATGTTTTGCCACAGGTTCCAATTCTTCAGGTGTCTGCTCACACTCACCCTCAGCCTCTGTGGTAGTTATGCCTTCATCAGATGACTCGGCCGGTCCTTCATTATCCAATTTTTCTTTTTGTACTTCAAAGGCCTCTTTTTGTACTGTGCCAGTGAGTTTCAGATCATCCTTTATAAGTGCAGCTTGAGATTTTGTTTCTTTTATTGTTTCTACTTCTTCAGCTTTTAATTCCTCAAAATCCTTTGTTAAATCCTCTGGTGAAGACATGAGAGATCTCTCTGCCTCAAGCTCCTTTCCACCAGCTGTAATTTCTGCAGCTGCCACAGTTGCAGCTCCAACTGCTGCAAGGGCAGCTTGTGCTCCACTGACTTTGAGGTCCTTCTTCACACTTTTAACTTTTCCTTTTTCCTTTGGCTTTCCAGCAGGTGTTGCTTCTTTTTTAGCAGATTCCTCCTTCTTTTGTGGTTTAGGCTTTGCTGCTGGCTTTTTGGCTTCAATTGAAGGAGTAGCTGTCTTCTTTGTTTCTTTAGGAACCTTTTTGATGTCCTTTTTGGCTTCTTTGTCTTCCTTCTTAATTTCCTTCTTCTCTTCTTTTTTAACTTCTTTTTTAGCTTCTTTTGTTGAAGCTTCTTTCTTTATTTCCTTCTTAGTTTCCTTCTTCTCTTCCTTTTTCACCTCTTTTTTAACTTCTTTCTTGATCTCTTCTTTTTTGGTTTTTCCTCTTTTTTGATGGGTGTTTTCTCATCTTTTTTAGAAACCTCTTTCTTTGGTTTTTCTTTTTCCTCTTTCTTTTCTTCAGGTTTTGCTTTGACTTCCTTTTTCACTGTCTTCTCTTTTGACATTTTTGGTTTAACATCTGTACTTTGTTTTTCAGGAATTTCAGATTTTATTAGTTGTTCTTCCTTACTTGCTATATCTTTTTCCACTACTGTTGGTTTGGTCTCTACTTTTGCTGGTTTTTCTTTTTTTAGCTGCAACTTTTTCTTTGCTTTCCTGCTTCTGAGGCTTTTCTGGTACTGGACTAGGCTTCACAGGCTCTGGTGTTTCTTCTTTAGATTCCTTTCTGATAGGCTTATTTGGTGGTGTCTTTGCAGCAGGCTTGAGACTCTCCTTGCTGTCTGTTCGTTGTTTCAATTTTGCTTGTTTCACAGCTGGACTAGCAATGTTCCCAGTTAGGTCTTTTTGTGTAACCATTGGTTGTTTAAAGAAGTCTAAGTGTTTCAGTTTTTCTAGTCCTTCTAGAATATTATACTGGGTGCTGTTTCCAGGAAACAGAACTCGGATTATTTTTTCTGCAGGATTAGCTGGATGCCACACAATCAGGGATGAGACTGAGGTGAAATAGGATAATGGAATATCTAGTTCTTGGCCATTCTGTAGCAGGAATTCAGCTTTATCTTTGTTAGTACCACTCCACTGCTGCATAAAATATTGCATCTCTTTGCTATTTTTGACAGGATTAAGCACATACATCTCAAGTTTGCCAACTCCCATTTTCTGAAATAAAATGATGGGGTCAATGGTATTTCCTGTATTTCTGAAAAGAGGTTCTGGTTTCATAGACAATTTATTCAAATATTGGAGAGTAAAACAAGCTTCTTCTACACTTCTTTTTACTCTAAAATTAGGATCCAGGTTCTTCAGGTTCTCAGGTACATTAAGGAACACAACTCCTAAATCAGGTGAGATCAGATTTTTCATCCAGTCACTGTTGGTAGTAGACCCTTGGGACTGCTCCTCTTCTAGCTCAGCTATCTTTCGCTGAAGCATGCTATTGATTCCTGGCAGATTGTCATCTCCGATGTGAGTGAGCAGAATAGAATCTACCCTGTCCAGGTGCCGGATAAGTTTCCAAAAACAAGATTTTCTTTCTGATCCTCCATTGATAAGCATATTGAATCCATTCACTGCAAACAATGCAGAGTCGCCTCTTCCTCCTGGGAAAATGTAACAGCAGGGTTTGGAGAGCTTCAAGAATCCTCCTGAGGTTGGAGGTTCCAAAATGTCAAAAGGTGATGGCACTTCCACTGATTCTGACAGATATTCTGTGAATTCAGAGAGTCCTTCCATCTCTGGCAATATGGAAGCTGAGTTGAGTTTAATGTTAATGAAGTCTTGAAGGTTGTGTCTGTCAAGGTTGGAATTTTTCCAGTCTCCTTCCTCAGGGCAGAAGAGAGTAAGGCTGGCTTTGTTGGCAGGGTGTGTGGTGCTCAATAATTCACCAATCTAGGGTTATAAAATAAAAACAAAAGAAGATGCACACAAATTCACTTTTAATGACAATAATGCCAACACATAATACTTCCTGATCAGATAGATAAAACCTTTTTCATTTGGTTCTGCACTGGTGAGTCCCCATCCTAGAAGCTAAAGCAACCTGTTACCACAATTAGTTTACTGCCATATATTTTAAAATAAAAAGGAGGACCTTATTTCTGGTCAGTACTGCCCAAAGGAGTACAAACAGCATCCAAGGTTTCCCCTTCCTGCTCCTCTACCACTTATAGAAGGATGGTACAAATGTTTATACTGAGAGGGCATGAGGCCTGTGAGGGTGATGCAGTGTGAGCTGCCACTGTATCTCTACCATGGACCCATGAGTCTCCCTGCTGGTCCACTCCATCCAGAAGAGACAGTCAAATATTTAAAGGACAAAGCAGAACCTCTTAATAGGCAGAGAGTAACTGCAACACAGAGGAGGCCAGCATCCTCCCAGGGGCAACTGCTGTCCTGTCTGCTTCTCTCATGGGATATATTCCACCACGTTGTTGTTACTGCAGGTCTTTCTGCAGGATGGCTCCTGAAAAGCCAGTATTGCTCCCAGATTTATCAAGACTGGCTGCAGGAGAGTTTTTCAGGACAGAGACCATGAGATGGTGGAACTCAGGATCCTGTACAGAGGAAGCAAAGCAGTAAGCAGGACTAGAATCCTGAGCTTTGACCTGCTCAAAGACTACTTGGAGGAATCCCATGGTATAGGTTTTAGAAAACATGGCAACCCAAGAGAGTTGGTCAGTACTCAAGTATCCTTCCTCTAAGCTCAAGGCCAGTGTACTTCCATGAGCAACAAATCAGCCAAATGGGTCAGGAGACCTGCATGGATTAGCAGGGAGCTTCTAGCAAATTTCAAACAGAAGAAAGAAATATATGGGATGTGAAAAAGGCACAGACCACAGGAATGTTGTCAGAGTATGCAGGGACATAACAAGGAAAGCCAAGTCCCACCTGGAATTGAGTCTGGTAAGGGATATCAAGGACAACAAGAAGGGCTCCTCCAAGTACATCAGCAGCAAAAGGAAGACTAAGGAAAATGTGGGGTCGCTGATAAATCAGATTGGTGTCCTGGTCATGGAAGACTTAGAGAAGGTGGAATTACTGAATGCCTTCTTTGCCTCAGTCTCTACTTCTGAGGCCAGCCCTCAGGCCTTGGAGATAAGGGAAGCTGGAGAAAGGAAGACTTCTCTTGGTTGTAGGGGGTTGGGTAGAGGAGCTGGCAGATGTTGCTAAGCCAATCTTTGATAAATCATGGAGAACAGGAGAGGTGGATGATGACCGATGACTGGAGGAAAGGCAGTGTTACTCCTGTCTTCAAAAAGGGCATGAAGGACCCAGGAAACTACTGGCCAGTCAGCCTCACTTCCATCCCTGGAAAGGTGATGTCACAGGTCATTCTGGAGGTCATCACCAAGCAAATTAAAAAAATGTTATCAGGAGTAGTCAGCATGGATTCCCCAAGGGGAAATCATGCTGACCAATCTTACAGCCTTCTATGATGGGATGGCAGGATGGGTCAGTGAGGGGAGAGCAGTGGATGTTGTCTGCCTTGACTTCAGCGAGGCTTTTGACACTGTCTCCCATAATATCCTCACAGGTAGGCTCAGGATGTGTGGGTTAGATGAACAGACAGTGAGGTGGATCAAGGACTGGCTGAATGGCAAAGTTCAGTGAGCTGTGATCACCACGGAGAAGTCAGCCTTATTCAAACTGTTTATCAACAATCTGAATGGAGGGATAGAATGGACCTTCAGCAAGTTTGCTGATGACCCTAAACTGGGGTGAGTGGCTGATACACCTGAAGGCTGAGCTGCCATTCATCAGGACCTTGATAGGCTGAGGACTGGGTGTAGAGAACAAAGCTCAACAAAGGCAAGTGCAGAGTCCTGCACCTGGGGAGGTGTAACCCCAGGTACCAGTAACAGCCTGGGGGCTGACCTGCTGGGAAGCAGCCCTGCTGAGAAGGACCTGAGAATCTTGGTGGGTAACAAGTTGACTATGAGCCAGCAATGTATGTCTGTGGCCAAGAGGGTCAATGGTATCCGAAGGGATACCATTCCTGAAAAGCCAGTATCATTCCTTCCATCATGAAGAGCATTGCCAGCAGGTCAAGGGAGATGATCCTGAGTCTTTCTATTCAGCCTTAGTGAGGCCACGTCTGGAGGGCTGTGTTCCATTCTGGTTTCCACAGTTCATGAAAGACAAAGAGCTAGAGGGTCCAGCAGAGGCCACTAAGATGATGACGGGACTGGAGCAGCAGACTGTTATGAGGTGAGACTGCAGGAGCTGGGCCTGTTTAGTCCAGAGAAGACTGAGAAGGGATCTTGTCCATATGTACAAATATCTCAAAGGCAGGTGTCAATAAGATGGTACCAGTGGTGCCCAGTGACAAGATGGGGAGTAATGGCCTTAAACTAAAACACAGCAAGCTCCATCTCAATATAAGGGAGAACTTCTTTATGTTGAGCATGGCAGAGCACTGAAACAGACTGCCCAGGGAGGTTGTGAAGTCCGTCTCTCCGGAGACATTAAAAATTTACTTGGATGTGTTCCCGTGTCACCTGCTCTGGGTGACCCTGCCTTGGCAGGAGGGTTGCACTGGATAATCTCCAGAGATCCCTTCTACACGTAATGACTGTGTGATTCTGTGATTAAGAAACGAGTTAATACTTCAGAAATTGAATCGGCTGTAAGTTTTTGGGCCCCTCTCTCCAGGAAAGACATCAAGGTGCTTGAGCATGTCAAGAGAAAGGCAACAGAGCTGGTGAAGGGTCTGGAGCACAAGTCTGATGAGGAGCAGCTGAGGGAACTGAGGTTATTTAGCCTGAAGAAAAGGAGACTTGGGGGGATCTTATTGCTTCCTGCAACTGCCTGGAAGGAGGTTGTAGCCAGGTGGGGGTTGGTCTCTTCTCCCAAGCAACAAGTGACAAGATGACAGAAAATTGTCTCAAATTGCACCAGAGGAGGTTTAGATTGGGTATGAGAGAAAATTTCTTCCCCAAATAGGCTGTCAAACACTGAACCAGGCTGACCAGCGAAGTGGTTGAGTCACCATCCCTGCAGGTATTTAAGATGTGTAGATGTGGTGCTTGGGGGCATAGTCTAATGTTGAATTTGGCAGTGTTGGGTAAGAGTTGGACTTGATGATCTTAGAGATCCTTCACAACCTGAACAATTCTATGAATCTGTCTTTTCCAACCTTAACAAGTCTATGAATCTATGATTCTTAGTCTTGTATTTCTGAGATTACAAGGTCCAGAGCCAAAGAAAGATCCAGAAAAAATAACAGGGTTAAGAATGCTTGTCACTAGTTTGATTTAAACCTCATGGACCACAAAATTTGGAATCTGGAGTAATTCCATTAATTCTGACAGTATTAGTTAACATTCTAGTACCAAAACCAACTGCTGCAACAAAGGAACAGAAAATAATAATTTCCATGCCACAGTATGAGCAGCTGTTTTCTATTCCAGTCTGAACTAAAA
Organism: Entomyzon cyanotis; assembly: GCA_024500445.1. Lineage (NCBI taxonomy): Eukaryota > Metazoa > Chordata > Aves > Passeriformes > Meliphagidae > Entomyzon > Entomyzon cyanotis. The sequence goes on along the minus strand of JAKEPQ010001021.1, from coordinate 26,680,220 downwards.
AAAACAGTATTTGATGGTCCCAGGTAAGCAGACAAGCATGAAAAGTATGACATATTTTACCTTATCTCAGTTCCACAGATACTTTCATTAGGCTTTTTTTTACTGACAGATCAGTTAAATGTAGCTCATTTCTGTTCTATTTGCCCTTAACAGAGACCATCAAACTTCTATAAAGAAGTAATTCATATTTAAAATGTCAGTGGAAAACATGCCAGCACATCATCATGTAAAATACCATAACTTTCTTTGCAGAGACTCAGTTGTCATTTCAAACTTTAAGAATAGGTTTGATAGGGATGATATCTATAACACTACAACTGAATAACTGGAGATTTGTGGACCACAAGCTCTACCAAGAGAGGAAATGAATATATGAAAGATTAATGATGTTTGATTGTGTTAGATCTCTTTGGGCCTCTCTGTGTGTAGGTCTGACATTCATCTTTCTGTTACACAACTTATTTCTAGCATTTACCAAAAATAGAACTCAACAAAGATGCAGTGGCTCTTATAAATAAAAATAAATCAAACCCATAGATAAATAAAGCCCAAAGTAAATATCTTCTACCTTTCTGTATCATCATTACTAAGAATCCAAACCATTTGACAGGAGTATAAATAAATCCCACCCATTTGTCAGACATGGCCCTGCCTGAATGACAGGAAATGAAAAAACAAGGCAAAAAGAATAAATGGAGGCAAGGCTGAAAAGGATGAAGGTAAGGACAATAGTGAAACCATTACTTTTGTTTATTGCAGAGTTAAGACAAGAGGGGCAGCACAGATGACAGCTCTGTGAAATGGATTTAGGATCTCAAGTGTACTACTTACATCTCTGATCACGGTTGAAAACACATTATTAGGGAAAGCCAAATGTAGTAAAAGATCACTTCCTCTGAATGACCAAACTCAAGTTTGCTGCATACAAAAGGAACTAAAACTTGAGCACAGACTGTTTCTTATAAAAGGCCAATTTTCTGTCTTGATAAAAACAATCATATGATAACATGCTGTCTAATGAATATACTGTGTCAAGGTTTGGGGTTAGTCCTCTCCAGTTTATATTATACCATATTTGGATTTATGCTTCACAGTTCTAAATTCTGACTTTTTTGCTCCTAAAGGTTGGCATACATAATGCAGACAATGTTAAGCCACCGGAAACCCAGGCTTATGAAAACTTGAAGAAAGATTATCCCAAGCATAGATCATAACTGTTAGGAACAGCAAGTTCAGTCATGCCTCAGAAGAAGGATCAATGGATTTGCATTTCAAGTGGTGACACTAGGGATAGACAGTAACACAGAGCTGTATCCACTCCTTCTCTTCTCCAAATTCAAGGCCATTCTGTGAGCAAAGAAATGTACCTGGGAACCTTAATGTCTTTTCAAACATCTGTTGAGGAATCCTTAAGTATTAAAGGTGTCACAGCTAGTGAAGACAAACAGCAAGTTGGCTATTCAGAAAAAACACTATATTACTTCCTACCCTGTACCACAAAGGTACAAAGAAAGGTTTTTCCTGTTCCAGCTGTTGTTGCAGAAGCAGGAGAATGGGAGATTTTACATATTCCTGCATAGGAGAACTTGAAAATCCTGTTTTTAGGCATTGCCTGAAGGGAGTTCTGCATGCTAGAGCTAGACTTCTGCATTAGACTTTATATAAGTATCTCCCAAAGTCTATTCACTTATTTGCACATTCTTTGACCTTAGTTCAGGTTTGGCCCAGTGAAGTAAAAATGGGCAGAAGCCCGACGCACCAACTCCATCTTAACATGGCTATAGAATCACAGAATTGTTTAGGTTGCAAAAGACGCTTCAGATTATTGAGTCCAACTGTAAATCTGGCACTGCCAAGTCCATTGGGATCAGGATTCTTTCATCTCATTACCACACAGAAAACAACTAAACACTTTTTCTAGACCTTTCTATTTTTTTTTTTTAAATTTTTTTTTAAGAAGTGTTGCAGACATGAACTGCAGTATGGCAAACACGATCTTTCATTGGCTTTGTGAAAGCTTGCAGACACACTGAGACCCTGAGGCTTCAGAAACAATAGGCTGGAAGCCAACGCTTGCTGAGAGCCATGCCAGCTGGCTGGTGAGCACACTGCCAGCCACAGAGATGAGCCAAATGAGCCTTACTCATAGCCCATGGGAGTGTGCCCTGCACACCCACTACTGCAGCAATTCCACAGCATCTCTAACTCATAGGGACACCCATCCCTCCACTTTCCAAACAACAATTTTGTTTCCTAATGGTAATGTGGAATTTGCCCCTAGTTTTGCATGTAGTCATAAAGTAATTACGTGTTGCTGATTAGACAGACATAAGGAGCTTGCATTTGTAATTTCATAGAAAAGTAACTCTGAGAAGTGCCAATGAATTTTACACGTCAGGCATGTTTCAGAAAGCAGGAATCCAGCTCTTTCCCCAACCATTTGTTGAACAAAGGCTTTGAGAATAGATCACATGGATACAATAAGGTCACAGTAGAGCTCACGCAAACTGCTGTTTCAGTGCTGAACTTTCAAATCTCAGTCTACTGACATGCTCCTAATTAATACCAGAAACTAAATTCCTATGGATGCATCCATACAGTTTATTTAAGTATATATTTTATATGGCAGCCGAATTAAGTATGACAGCTTGTTTACTATGGATTCCTGCCCTATGTGAGCTTTCAGACACAGTACATTAAGGAAGATAGCAAAGTAACGACTCATGAAACAAATGGCATTAAATACTGGTATCCTTCATGCTTATCTTTTGGGTATGTAAAAATCACAAGTTTTACAGATTCACTGGCCATATTTTAAACACTACTATCGAAAGGTTAAGCAGGTGGATGGCGCAAAAAAATACAGCTGTTCTAACAGCCACCCTCTGTCTCATTAATGCCACTTACTAATTAGCTGCTAGCAGGCAAGAACCTGATGTCAAGTTCAATTTGACTGCTTTGTATGTGCACCTTAGATGGACAACCTGTGCATTCTAAACACAGCATTATCTCTTCCCATTGTTGAGGGTTCCTTGGTTTTCTCATTTTGAAAGTTGCAATTTAATTTCCCAAATTAATATTTAATTCTTTTGTTAACCAATTTACATGAAATCACAGTAAAATAAATAAATGTTTTGCAAGAAAGCCTATAATGGAGAGTAAAGAGCAGCAGCATCAGCCTACCTACGCTAACTCTAACAAGACACAGAGCCATTTTTAGCCTTCTAGACATCTCTGCCATCACATAACAATGCAAGGAAGAAACTTTTCCAAACACACCTCTTGATCTGTGAAGATCTCAATGAAGTTCTGGAAGGAGAAGGACCCTGACTGAAGAATGAGTTCTCCTGTGTTTTCAAAGCACTGTCCAGTTAGAACGAGGAGCTTGTGCCTTGCAGCATCTGTGATCATTAAGCGCACCTAGAGTGAAGAAGAGAAATACATCAATAATGGGAGTAACCAGGTTTCAATATTTGACTGAGAACACATGGTTTACCTCTCCTAATTTAAAACCAGTGTCTGCAGTGGGACTGTCAAAATATTATGGAGTTAAAGTGCTGTTTACAAAAGACAATGAGAAAGGGGGAAAGTGAAAAAAAGGAGGGGCAAGATGCAATTAGAAAGAAGGTCTGAAGAATCAATCAAATTAATGACAGGGAAAAACCAGAAAGGAGTAGAACAGAATACAACTTGAATGAAGACGTAGTTTTTTCAACAACATATTCATAGTATAGCTCTTGTATTTACATCATTGTATCAGGACAACCTTGGTAAACTATTTAAGGGCAGATGTTTGCTACTTTACTCGACCTGCAGTATAGCTACTAATTATTCTTCTTTACCACTCCCAAGAGGGATATTTACTTGCATGCTAAACAAAACCCATAAATTCTAAATTTAGGAATAAAACTAAACAAAACTTGTGTAAGATTCTATACTGTTGAGTAAATGCTTTGCAAATACTTCAAAAGTCTTACTAAACACTGAAAAAACAATTCAGCCTATAGTGAGCTATGAATTTCAAGTGCACTAATTCCTCTATTGAGGAAGGATTAAATCAAACCAGAATAGTGATTCCAGAACAAGGCTATCCACATATTAAATTAAATGAGCAAATGAGTAGAGTCTATCTGGGACAATTCCACATGATACTGCATCCAAGATCCATCCCCAAGGAGATGACACAATCAACACTGTTCTCCTAGCAAGATATTCTTTCCAAGGTTTATATTGATTGTTAAGCAATCAGTTGTTCTAAATAACTTTTGCTAATGCCTGGGAGGCTGAGCCAGGAAGGCTTAACTTGAATCTCTGCTGAACATCTCATGTTTTCATGTTTTCTCTGCCGAACAACTACAAAACAGACACTGGAGAGTATGTATCTGAAAGAAGACCCAAGCTCTACTCTATCTTCACTGTTATTTTATTGAATAAGTGACCCTGATGTTGAGTAGCAGAAAGCTCCTTTAATTACATGTAGGACTAATGCTGGTCTGTCACTAATTGCACTAAATAATTATAAATTCAGAAATATCATGTATGGATTGAGTGTATCTCTTTCTATTTCAGACAAAAATATAGGTAAGTGCAGACATCTGTCTGATGTGCATTGCTCAAATCTTCTCTATTTTCCCTCTAATAAAACCATATCAGAACTGGCTTCCTCTTCTAAGTTTTCTTTTGTTGCTGCCAGCACTGCTCATCAGTCTGACAACTTTTTTGTAAACTCACCAGGTTTTCCAACAGTAAAACTATTTCCTGACTTGTGAATCACTGATATGTCACTTTCATATAATCCCCCTTCAACCTATTTTATTAACTGGCAATAAAGTACATTCTGCAGAGCTAGCAAGCTATGCCAAGAAAAAAAGTAAATAAATATTTGCAGATTACAGAGCATGATGTGTACATATGGAAGACCTTAAGAGACACATAAATTCTGTCTCTCAGTACAAATATGTTTTTTTGAAGGACTACCAAAATTTTGTTTCCTGATTTCAAGACCACTCCATTTCAGAAAAAAAATCTGGAAAGGTGATGATTCCATTCAGTTTAACCTTTGGTTAAAGTTCAAAATTGTTTGAAGAAAGTGCATAGCAAGATGCAGCCTCAGTCAAAACAGAGGTTAAGATGCAGTGTGAACAGAGATGGGCACATCAGCAGCTCTGTGGTTTCCCAGAGTTATGGTACAGACAAACCACCACTAAAGCAACGGAGTGGGGACTTCCTAAGAAGGAAGTAAATGTTCATCGGGATTTCAGAAGCTTGTTTTCTTTGGGAAACAACAATCTCTCTCCCTCTGGGCCTCTCTCTTACGGGAGGTATTTTGGCATTTGCCAGAACACAACAGGAGCTTCAGGCAGAACCATGTTTGGACTACCACCAGGTATGGACATTTACAGCCAGATTAGCTGGAATATTATATCTCTTTCTGGGGTCTTTTGGTTATTGTTTTGGTTTCCTTTTTTTTCTGCTGTTTTGCTTTGGTTTGTTTTTTGTTTCTTTCTTTGTTTTGGTTTTCTCCTGAGTGAAGAGATGCAAGTTCCTCTTCTGGTGAAGTCATGGTGTATCTCTTTGAGCTTCATGGTATATCCCTGTCTCGCCACTGGAAATCTCTGATTTATGAAACCTTGGAAATCTCTGATATATGAAACTAAGTTTTCTATTTGCCACAGTGAACAGAAAATGTCTACTCCAAGCTCTGATTTAATTCTGCCACCTCTTTCTGATCATCTCTTTCTGGTTTGTGTCTATTCAGAGCCTTGCTTAGCCAGCCAAGTTATATCTCATCTTGTAACGTCTGACTGTGACCAGTTTGGCAGGGTGAAAGCACAGTAAAGATTGCCTCCCACAGTTTAGTGAGATGAAATTAACAGTAACACAGCCAAAGGTCTTCCAGAGCCAAAGGAGTAAGCCCAGGGTTCAGAAGTCATTAATTGGTGTCAGATCATGTTCTTCCATGTAGTCATCCGTCAAAAAAATGACAAGCAACAGTAATAGAAATAGCATTTCCCTGCTTTTGGCAGTTTTTCGGCTCTTCTACCCCTCCACACATGCACACACTTGATAGCTTTTTACTCTGAATGGATGCATAGAGAGTTGCTACTCTGGTGACACCATTGTCCTTGCCAAGCACCTTTAATGGCTTGTAAGAAATTTTCATGCATTGTATTTTAGTTAGTAAGTTGCCATTAACTAAGGTGACTTTTGAACTTCTACACCTTCAGGAATTTCATTTGTTTTGGAGTCCTTTCTTCTGTTTGTGTTCAACATCACTTAACAGTTGGCAGCAAAATAGCTTTTTCATCAGTTACCACCAGCAGAACTGCCTCATCTCTCAACAGAAACAAGACTGTGGCAGTGCTCCCCAGCATAGACCAGCAACGAAATTATCCCTATTATTTCAACCTTCAGTCTCACTAGCTAAATACATCAATTTTGTCTTTGAGCTACACAATCGGTTCCTTGACTCTACTGAGTACATAAAGAATTGGCAGTTGTCTTGTGGGCACTCTCCAGAGTTCACTAATCCTATCACATGCTTTTTGAAGCACAGATAGATCAACCAAGAGTCTCCACCACATATTTGGTAATTCCTCTCAAAGACCCAGATTTGTCCCTTGGCACCTTCAGGCACTTTCTTCATATGTAAAATAAGCATCCAGAGCTACCAAACAATGGCGAAACAAGAAAAGTGGAGGCAGCTTCACCACAGCTGCCTCCACTGCATGAAGAAGGTAATTTGATGCATTATGAGAAAAGTAATGCTGGGATCACAGGCATGTTTCTGTCTTATGCCTCTGACAATCTGTCATGAGTCTGGGAAACCAGGGAAAAGATCAAGGGATGGGTGATGTTTTCCATCGTATTTATTCCAAATATAAAACTTCACTCACAGTCATGACCTGCTCTCAGAGTCTTTGCAGACTCTGAAAAGTAGTACTGGAATTTGTCAGTCTCCAAGCTGGGAGCCAGTGACTGATGCTCCATAATCACCTCAACTACATGTGCTTCAATGCTCTCATCATGTCCACTTAATGGAGCTTTTATGACATGTCCAACAAAATATTTCTGACTTACCTCAGTACTAACTGCTTCATCTGAGGGATTGATGAGGACTACAGTTTCTAAGACATCACTTCTGTGGTGAAGAATCTTCTGACCTGCAAATGCAGAGAGGAGAAAAGAAAAATTAATTTCAACTGTCACAGTGTGAAGCAGAATTTTCCATGAGTTTGTTGTATGTCTCATTGTGTGACAGCCCTCTGGTGACTCTAGCTGGAGGAGCTCCCATAACTCAGCTTGGTCTCACAGAACTGGAGCAGATAAGGGAGTAACCTTCATCAGGTGTGCATGTAGCCCTGACAAACCAAGTGAAAAGTAGGACCCACAGTGCCAAAATGCCCCTTTCAGCCTTCCACAGGTATTGATTAACTGGGTTACCCCAAGAAGTTCCCTATGGGGATGGTTATACTCTTTCCATACTGTCCTGCTTCATCTTCCTCCTGCTTACAAAAGCTGTATCAGGCAATGTCAAGCAACAAGAGTGATAGGGCATACAAATAATATCTAGATCCTGAATTAGTAAAGTCTAGGCAAGTCTGGAGCAGCCTCACAGCCTACTGGCTTTCAGACTTCATCTGTCTCTGTATTTAATAGTGATATTCATCTGACTGGGAGTGGATGCCAGAATAACACAACAGGACTGTTGATTTTTTTCCCCCTTATGTTAATTGGCAAGTTCTTATCAGGGTCTCTTTCTGTGAGAACTGCAGTGAGATTAATTAGCATTGGATTGTCATTCAGCAATCCAGACTGGCAATTAGTCTAAAAAACCAGAAGAGCTTACCCTTCTGAGCAAACCGCTTGGCACAATACTAATCAATTAAAATAATTAATTGGGCTTAAAAGGGAGTATGGGACACAGACCTATTTGCCAACTTAGAAAAACTCCCCTGTAAAGAGACATAAATTAACGAGGCTGAGGATGGTCAGGCTGAAAGGAGCTCCACATGCCTGGGAGCATCGTGTGAGAGGAAGGGCAGCCAGCCATTCCCACAGTGTCCCTGACTGGGGCAGGCTCAGTGCTGCCCTACCCACCCATTGATGGCCTCTTCCTCACCAACCTGCCTGCACCCCTCCTGCCTTCTTCCCCCTCCTTGCCCCCTGAGCTCCCACTGTGCTGTGTCTCTTGCTGTTGCTCTGAGGAATCTCTACATTGATAACCATGTGAGCCCACAATCAAATAACAGAAAGTGATGGAGAAGGAAAATAAAAATAGTGCTCTCAAGTAAAACAAGAGATAGGCTTGTTGTCTATTGTCTTGTGCATGACAGTGCCTAGAAACGTATGGATAATAATCTATTTAGTTTGAAGAAGCCTTGTTTTCTTAATATATATTCTTTTTGCTATACTTCCTTGAAAGAAGGAGACATCATGTATTACAAAAGTGGAAGAGGGCAGGCTTCTCTCCCTCTGCAACATCCAGTTCTGGTACCACCCTCTGCAATTCACTTAATTTTTATAGTTTTGCTTCCTTGCCTATCAGAAACCCACATATAAAGCTACAGTCAATAAAACAACCAGATGGCTCTGTTACTGCAGACTACTTCAGAAGATGCTCTGTGTTCTGGTATTTCAGTTGTTCTTCAGATTTCCCTTAAATTGAGAGATCAGGCAGAGTTTAGTCAATCTAGCCGGCTAAGGAAATGAAAGAAATCATCACCCTTTGGCGGACACTGACATTTCTTGCTTAATAGTTGGCGACACTGAACACATACTTTGCTTCTGGCCAGACAAAGCCTCATTTATCATTAGACATGAACACATTAAACACAGGCAGAAAAACAATTCAATTAGCCACATGCAAAGTTAGACAAAGATTCACAGCTTTCACCAGGCTCAAAGCACACACTTTGGACTTAACTGAAGCTGCTCCAAGTTGTGTATCTGTGTATCTGGGAATCATTTGACTTGAGGAGTTGCAGGTCCTGCTGACCAACACCAGTGATGGTTACCTACATCCTATGCTTCCATGGGCCAGACACGCTGCTCTAGTGGTTGGGTGGGTTCATGGGCCTTTGAGACTGATTTCCAGAGGCAGACGTGTTGTCTGCACCATATACATGGTGCCCACTCAGAGATGTATGTGTGACTGTCTCCCTCTTCAACTCCTTGGCATAAACATGTTACTGATTGTCACACAGGGTAGGGACCCAGAACTGGCATGGTGTGAGTCACTACGGCAGCTCCCGTCCCATGGAACACCTGGGAAGTCTGCACCTGCTTGCTGATGTCAGTAATGTGGTCCCATGTCACCGCTTGAGAAATTTAAAGACTTTGAAAAGCTATTTGCAATTTTGTAAGAGTAACACAGGCTTGCTGCCCAGGTTGATATCCTGTGATGCTCAGCTGGAATGAAGGAAAGTCTCCCATGGGAACAGTTTTATCAGACAGAAATTAACTATCCTTGTGTGGGAGCAGAAAGCAGCAACAGCTCTTGAAAAACTGCCAAGAGAGTGCAACTTACTAAATTACAGATGGAGTGGGAGAATCCAAGACTTGTGTAGATCTGGAGTTGTTTTAACTCTATTGAATTTTTGCAACCTATCTCTACACATGTGACAGATATTTCTGTGACTTGACAGAGGAAGAAAGGGAGGAACTTCCAGGTTGCACAGAAGTGATTGGGTGGATAGATTTTACCTGTTTGTAGTTTCTGGAAAGCAAGTCAAAGCCCCTTCTAAAGACTTTCATATATAAATACTATCTGTATTTGGAAGAAATCTAAGTATCTGCTCATCTTTTGATTTTCTTAATTAAAGCTTCAAATAAAAAGTGGATATGAGCAAAGAGTCTTGGCAGTCGTTTTATTCAGAATGAGATTAGAGACAAGAAGTAAACAGCATGTGACAACTGCTTAAAGGGTAATTTCCACATTCATCACCCCAGTTCCTATGGCCATAGGATCCTAATGCCCCCCTACTCATCCAAATATCAATGACATTTATTGTGTGATTATTGAGATGGGGATGGTGTTAGTCACATTTCCTAGAAAAGTGGCTAAACAGATTTCCTAACTTACACAGTTAATTTTTTCAGGCCAATCAAGCAGCATGAACATGAAAGCCACTTTTAACAGTGACTATGTCAAATTTGTGCAAACACAAAATGAAAATGAGTGACAAGGGAAAGAAATCAAGTCCTCCTTCACGTCTTGGATTACTATTGACACACTTTCTCCTGGGCATGCCTGTGCAACCCAGCCCATGGGTGTGCATGCTGTATGCAACAAGGTACTCAACAGAGGGGCTTCCACCAGTTTCTCCTGCCACTCCAGGTAGACATCAGCATTCCCTTGTTCCCTATCAATGCCTTTCCCACACAAAGAAAACAGAGAGGAAGCAGGCAAATCCCTCCTGTGGTGACTCTTGGCAGAAAGCGTGAAAGGAGTATTCTCCCTGAAGGTATTCCTTCTCCCTGAAGAAGTTTGACATCTGGTCAGGCATTCGAACACATTTCTCTGGCAACGTTCAACATCTCTTGCTTTTCATCGCAAAGAACTTTAAAGTATCCTTTCACTGCCAGAAGACATGACTGCGGTGTTACGTCAGTCGCCGTGCTGGGTGGTATTAACAGATGGCACAGCTTGCAAGCCTGGGTAATGAAACCTCCCACAAGCCATGAATATGCATGACCTCTCTGCAAACATTCAGTCCTCTGCACTTGTAAGTAGCTCCAATGCCCAAGTCCCCCCAGCTTCCCCTTGTCTTGTGGAGGAATTTCTGTACATTGAGGGGAGAGATCCTCCAAAATGAAGCATAGAACTTCCATCCCTAGAGTTCTAAGGAATCCTAAGATTCTTGAAAGAAAGTACTGGGGCTTGTTAGTCCCTGTGCTGGGAAGCAGTAACTGATGTTCAAGAATCATATCAACGACAATCTGTTTCAGATTTACCATGTCTGATGAAGGTTATTGGAAGGTTATCATAGCCCTCGCACATGATACAATTATAGCAATAAGTTCCTTTGGAAAAAAAGAGTAATCTAATAACTCATACATTTTAAGTAACTTCAAACTGCTCACTGTTTCATCTGCTATTTCTAGTGTGGACTTCAAATTTGTCCTCCAAAATCAAATGTGTTAATGTTGTGCTCTTCATGGTTGTTCTATATTATCAACAGAGTACTCACAGTCTGGATGACTGGTCATCTGATGGTTGCTATGTCTTGTGCTAACTGATTACATCTATTTTTCCTTGTTTTCAACACCAACATCAATGGGTATAAATTGTCAAATAATACCATTATTGCGACCAGCCCCCAAACATCCCAATTGCCTGCCTGGAGGCACATCACAACAACAATTCCAGGCCACAGAGAAAGGAACAAGATTTCCCTTTTACAGCAATTATTAATTATCTGAAGAAATCCTGCATAAATTATATTGATATATATATCAATCCCCTTCACCTTCTGTGTTGAGACAGGGATACCAAAGCATTCTAAGCTTCCTGCTGAACTAAACTGCAAGCAGGAGAAATAGGCAAATGTCCAGCATTAAGCAAGGTACTGATTTTTCCTAGTCACGAAAGCAAATTCTGATGTTGTAAAAATCTGGAGTTCTGTATCTGCAAGCAAAAAGAAAATGGTTTGCAGACCTGATAGAGAAATGGCTGCCTAATATCCAGGCACTGGACTACAAGAACAGAAAAGCTCCTTCCAGGGAAAGTCTGAAAGTCCTGCAGGAGATGACACAATGGGGAGTGCATAACACAAGCATAACTTCATTTATGCCACAGAAGATGGATTCCAGGGCTCAATTCAGCCCAACAGCTTCTAAAATTTAGGCTGTCTGCAAGGAAGGTATGTTATATATAAATATATATAATTTTTTTCCAGCTATAGCTCCTACATATGTACAAATATAAGAATATTTTACACATTTCTATGTGAAAATAAAATGCATATACCCTGTAGGATGCTGAGGTGGTGTGACAGCTGTGAACAAATCTAAGAAGGCGCTAACATTGCTGAGCCCTCTGATGCAGACAAAGATTTGGAAGAATGACACTGACTGCAAAGCGTGACTGTTTTCCTTGCCATCATTTAAACCTGCTTGCTCTGGACATGTATGGTTAGTTCAGATTCACATCTAATGTAACAGGCTTTTTATAGAGAATTATGTGTTATCTCTGCAAAGTTATTCTTCTTGCATCTGATCAGCTGGAACACTGAACTGTGTTGTGACTCTCCAGAAAGCATAAATCTCTGGTTTATTTTCTCCCTCTCCCTGCTTAAATATATATTTGAGCTTCATATAGCTCACCTGCAGCCTGGTTAAACAATTTTCCTACCCACATCTGGCTTTCAACGATTTATTAACTACAGGTAATTGTAGTCCTATTGAAGTCCTACAGCATATTCTATTTTTTTAATTTTAAGCTCTTATTTATTTAATGAAATAAAGCTAGTACATTCAACTTCATTTTTGTTCTTGGGTAAGTCCTTATCTGTCAGATCTCATTTGGGTTTATACCTCCAGACAGTAACAGGGCCTTCGAAGTAGGAGGCTAGACAGAAGATGATTATGCAGTCTGAACAGCGACTGCAAGATGCAGCCTCCAGTTACTGTACACGAACCCAGTTCACCAATCCTTGCTCAGGACTCTTAGGCAGCAGTGAGGGAATGCAAGTTGACCTGTTAGCACTGATTTTCATAGCTGGATTCATATTTTCTGCCTCCAACTTTATTCTCAAATACTTGCAGACTTCTGAACTGAGCTGTGCTAGGAGCTGCTGCAAGAACTACAAGTGATTGCAGGGGACCTCACTGCTCTGTCACCATTCCCCCTGAAATATCCTGAAGGTAATTCAAGACATTACATCACTGTTTTCACACCCTGTTTATCAACAGACTAATTGTTATCATCTTTTCACACTAGATATTGATTTTTTGCATGTTTGCCAACTTTGTGTGATGTCTAATTTGCTGTCAAAATACAGCCATTTATCAAGTAGAAGCAAACTGCTGGCCTTTCACTCCCATCTGTTACAGTCGGGCAAATTGCTACTTTCAACTTGCATTTCTCACCTTCAGAAAATGGTATTTCCCACATAATTCTTAGTACTTTACAATTTCAGGACTCTATGAAGGACTGCTAAAGCATTAAAAATCAAAAACTGCTCTGAAAAGCTGAAGCAAATCAGTCTGAAGTACAGTAACAAGAAAAGTTTACATATCATAATTTTAATGTGTGCTAAAATAGGTTTATCTCCCGAGGAAAGGAATATGTTACAAGAACTGAACCAAGCAGCCTAGGCTGTTCATTATTGATTTCACTGAGGCTCTGGACAGAAGTGAAATTTAAAACCAATACTTCTGAAGACCTCAATAAAATCACAGTCAAAAAAAGAAAATACACTTGCTGTTTATATACTGAACTTGCAGTAGTAGTGAAATGCAATGCTCCCAACAAATGGGTTTATCTTGACTTTGCTGAAGAAAAAATATACCCAATAGTCAGCGAACAGCATCAATTTATTCAATGAGTTCAGCTATAAGTCATTGCCGTGGGGGACTTAAATTCACTACCAATGGAAAGAAAGACCCGTCTCTTTGTGAAGTGAATGACAGGCTTTGGTTGTTGGAGTACTTCTTGCATTAGGGAATCAAACATTCCTGATCCATCCTAGGACAACCAATTATCCCATATACATAAGATCTCATCTTCCTGGGGAAACTACACAATATCTTAACCAGTTGTAGAGACAGCAGATCGCTGGCAACACCCTTTGCTTTCTCATATGTTGCCAGAGCCTTGCATGGCTGTCTCTGACTCTGCCATTTCTGTTCTTCCATTGACCTGTGTCATCTACAATTCACATGACAGGTGAAGCTTAAATCCCAGAAGCATTGTACACCACTATTTAGCAGCACAGCATGATTTCAGCAAGAGGATGGCAAGCACAGGACATAAATCTGAACTGGAACAGCTGGAATTACGCTTTCCAGATGGGAGAGTGCAGCTTCATGATCCTACTCCAAGAAATGATCCCCTGTGATTACAGGAAGGGAGGAAAAAGGAGTGTTTAGAGAGAACACCTTAATCGCAGGGCAGAAAGAGAGTGAAGAGTAATGGGTGTTTACTAGAGGACCATGCAATGTTCTTAGTCATGAGATCTGCCTTAACCAACATCATGGCTGTAGTCAGTGTAGATTTGAGAAGACAACACCTCTTTCCAAACCAAGTGTCTGACATGCACTTTCACCAACAATTTGTTTACCTGAAGCCATCAGCTCCCTCATTAATCACTCCTCCAATATTGAAAGAAGCAGTTTCAGAGATGCTAGAGGACTGCTGCATTCATCAATTGGTTTGCCCTTTGATCCTTTTTATATGAATTACATAGCACTTTCCACTATTTTCAAGGCAATATATAGCACTTATTAATGCTCCAGATAATTCAAATTTAAGATCTTCCTCCAAAACATTCACAGTTTCAGAGTGGCCTCCTGAAATGTGTATCTTAACCTTGTTGTTGAGTATTTCCACGTATTGGTTTTGTAGATTAAAACTCTATAGACACTGTGATCTCTAAACAACTACCTTCCCAATTAATTTTATCTTTAGAACACATCTAGTAAGTGTGAAAGAATTTTGATCTCATAAAATATATATAGGGAAACAATTTCCAAGGTTATGTGGAAACAGAAACATTAACCTTTAGAAGCCAACCACAAGTGCTGTAGCTAGACAATTCTTTTAGTTCTGCAAGTACATCACTATGCTGTGTTTTAGAAAATGCTGAATACTTAAAATGCTAAGCCATGCATAATGGATTTTTTTTTAATGGACCCCCTAAGGTTCCCATTCGCTACTTCTCAGAGCTGAAATTCATCCATAAACTACTTGCCTGACTGTTAAGATATCAATATTATTTAACACTAACAATGTTATCACGGCAGACCTTGAAACTCTAGCTTCAAATGCCAAGAGAAAACAGAAAACAACATCCAGAGAACTTTGCGAGAAATTTCTCTGGAACTGTCTAGGCAAAAGCCAAGCAATTTCATCTTTTCCTCTTGTAGATTCTGCATGTCATAAAATTGAGGCAGGCAGGAGGGTAAATGTGAGATTCGCTGTAAGCATTTGTCTTCTGTTACTCATCTCCATTACAAGTAATAATCTTAATAAGTTCTTAAGAGGAAGACAGTAAATTAATGGCATGTATAGCACAGTCAGCCCTATATTTTTAGGCTTTTTCACTGTCTCTCATTAATCTCTCTCCTATCCTTAAATCTTAACCACATAGAAAATGGCAACAACTGCTCTCCGATGCACTGCAGTACCGATCTGTGGACCTGGAGATTTATTTTTCAGCAGCACAGCACAGTGCCCCAGTACTGCATAGAAACTGGCAGCCAAAACACACCACGATGGGAGACTGCAGTGATGCAGTGCTGACTCATGAGTCCTGAAGGTCAATAAAAGTCCTCAACTGAAACTGCATTTGGAGTGTTACTAACCAGGGAGAGAAGGAGAGCTGCGCAATATCAGACCTCTTCCACAACCTTCTCTTTCTAGAAAGAAGGAAAATTTATTCTTTTACCTCTGGAAAACATCTCAACCAAGGAATTAAAATAATCCTGAGCAGAGTAGACCACTCCCCAGTACAATTTTAAATAGTTCCTGCAATGTGATATTTTAACTTTGCTCAGTTATTCAGAAAGCTAATCTCCTACATCCCAACTGTCAAATAGCCAAGGAAAATCTTATCTGGAAAAAATGCTACTTCTTTCTCAACACCCCTATGGTTCATTACCTCATACTTCACCCTGTATTGAATACATCATATTTCATAATTCACAGGACTGGTTAGAAGCTTAAGTGTTCTTTTTTATACCAAGTGACTCGGATATTCACATTACAGACAAAACCGTTTACTGGGCTGTTAAAGATGCTAAGCAGATTTGTGCATCAAATATGCCTGGCACTTTTTCCAAGGGCTGCTTTTTATGAACAAAAAAAAAACCCCAACCAACCAAACTATCTGATTTAATTACTTCTTAAAACAAAGTATGATTGTTCCAATTTCTGTTAATTTTCTTAGTGTCTACCTCAAATCCAAGTGTACTACATAGGAATATTGCCTCTGAGGTCAATGAGGAATGGAGAAGGTTCTTTGAGTATAAACATCTGCTGTTGAAAACAAGATAGGGAACATCAGCCATTATTTTTCTCCTTAGTGGTATTTAACCAAGTAGCCAAGACCCTTCCTGCAGTTCAAAACAATACCCAACAACCTCAGTTAAATTTATTTCCTTTCAAATGTGGCCATTGCTAAAACCTCTTTTTTACATCCTTTTACTTTACCTCCCTGTGCTGCAGTGCCTGGCTGTACTGTTCTGCCCACACCATCCTGACTGCCGGGGAAGGGCAGTTTTTCCTTTTCTCTGCAGCACACTCTGCAGATGCTTCCTTACACTTCACTGCAACTCCCACCTTCATAAGGAAAATGGAGCACAGCAGCATCAGGGAAAAGCTGATGTAAATTTAAAATGTGCAGCAAATGGATAAATGCCAGAATGAATATTTTGGAAAAAAAAATTAATTTCAGAAGTCTGCCCTTCCTCTTCCCAGACATCTCTACCTGAATATAATTTTAGTCTTTTATTTCTCCTTAGGGAGAAGTGTCTGAATTTTGATCACTTCAGAAGATTTCTGTTAATGTTTCTAAATTGCTGCAGTCTTCTTACTAATGGGTTTTCATCACTATGGCAGCTGAAGCCAAACCCAAAGCTCCAATTAAAATCCTCTGGAGGATATTTCTGGTCTTGGTGTCATTACCTTATATGCGATTAAGTTTTAAGTTCATCTGCCATTCCTGTTGAAAGTCTGACAAGTCAATACAACCTACAAGGTCTTCACTCATAGGGAATCCATTCTTTCCCTACAGCACATTTTCTTTGCCATGTATTTATTAAGATTTCTCAGTTTAGATATAATTTTTATTCTTCCCCCTAGTTCAAATCAGAGAGGATTTCCTCACCTTGGCAGTCCATGAATAATGAATGACAGATCTGTTTGCAAGCTCTAAGGCTGTTGCAGGAGCCTTGCACTGCAGATTAGACACTTTACTTTGCAGTATTTTAAAATTTCATATGGTTGAATATTCCTACAATCTGGCAATCAGTAAATTTTCTTGGGGAAAAAACCTACAGTTAATAATCTACCCTTGATATTTGTATTGTAATGTTATGCATAAGAAAACCCCTATGCTCTTTGTCAAAATATTTCCTTAAACATAATTTACCTAGTGGTGGTCTTTGAAGAACTGTGAAGTTCTTCTTCCACAAGTAAAATCACAGCTTTTCCCTGCTGTTCCCTGAAGAAATCACACAATCATCATAGCTGTATTACATTGTAAAACTTGCATTCTGTTGGACATAGTATTACTATCAACTAATTCACCAGCTGTGGAATATGTCTGAGCCTCTGCAACCACTACCAAATATAACAAGATGTTCTATTTGTAAGCCTTTAACGAGAACGAGGTATAAGCTTTTCCCCTGGCAGCCACCCGGCTTCCCGGCTCCATAGCACAACTTGCCCAAAGCTTTTATTCTGCTTTACATATAAGCAGTGTTGCTAATCAATTTCTGGATTAAATTCACTGTCCCTTTCTAGCAGCAACCACTTTCCTGGTCTGAAAGAGCAGAGCAACTGTTCTACCCCAAGGTAAGGACAAGAGAGAGACTCTCTTAAGTCTCAAAACACCTTCATCCTCTGATTCCTTATTGGATGTGTGCAGTTCTCCACTGTGATGGTTTTATACAAATTGCAAATGCGATACGAAATCAATTGCCTCTGTGTACAATACATGCAAGTACTATTAATTAATTTGAGGTTTTACAAAGAAGAAAATGCGAAGGCACACCTGTTTCAGCACAAAGGGAACATACTTTTGGGTATCATTTCTGGAATTAAAACAAACCATGAAGTAGTCCCTCCAGTCTTTGGCCTTTAATTTTCAGATGATGTGCTTAAGCACAAACAATTGAACTACATTAGAAGGCAGAAAAAGACAATGCTATCCTTTAATTAGAGCATCAAAAACAGGGAGAGAGGGAAAAGCCAGCAAGTGTCTTCAGGAAATACAAACCCATATTCAAACATTATCTTGCAAAGGCAATGTCTTTTAATACCTAATACTTATCCTAAAATTTCACAAAGAAATTAACCTTATCAGTGGTTAAAATTGCAATAACAAAAAGCAATGCATGAACAATAAATAGTGGTAGCTCATATCCACTGATACAAGAAAAAAATCCACCAACAGAAGTCAGAGGACTTGCAAACCAGAAATCAATGAGCCACCAAGTGTGACAGTGAAAACTGCCCTTCTAAATGACAAAGTGGACAGACTGAAGAGACCAGTCAAGCACCAGCTTGGATGATTTTATTTCTTTACTGGCCCTATACCCTCTCCCTACACCAACTTCTGTACAGAAGGATAAGTGAGGAAAAGATCTAGTGGTGAAAACACCTATTTTAATTTTCAAGTGTTTAACCTGTTAACATCTTCTCCTTAGGAAGAAGCACATGTCCCCAGAAATAGTTCAGGCAGCCTCTGAGCTGAGGACCAGAGGATTACCCTTGCAGATCTGGGATGGGAGGATTGTTTTTGCTTAAGCAGCCACAGCAAGATTTTACAGGAGGAAGCAGAACTCACACCTGGTGAAACAGTTTACTTCTGCATGTGGAAGGACTGCTGTGGAGAACTGTATCATCTCTAGCTGGATTAAGATTCACCCAACTCCCAGAAAGCCCACCACAATGCTCAGCACACATCAGAACTAGTTGCATTAAAATGAAAGGAAGCAAAACCTCACCCTGTCATAAAAAGCAAAACATTTAATTAAATATGAGCGCTGTCTTAGCTTCTGTCTCTTACAGCTGAGTCTTTCTGGCTTTTACTAAATCTTTGCTGTTATTCTGGAACCCCTAATCACCCTTTATGCCTCAAAAATACAGATCTCCAAAAATACTTAACATCACCCTGTAGGAATAGTCCATTTTGGCCTGGTCCTTGGTGAAACTGTTGGAAACCTCTAGCATACTATGATTGCTTAAACTTCCAAGCTTTATTCTTCCCTTTTTGTGCATGCTTAACTCCCATTAATGCTGATGAGTTATGTGCATACAACAATGAAAGATTAAACTCTTTCATTGTCTAAGGGGTGCTATCAGCCCTGTGCTGCTTCAGGGAAAAAAACCTCAAGGATATTGCAAATACTACGGGGAGTTAATCTCATTACACACTACTAATAGCATTTGTGGCACTGTTTGCTTCTTATATCAACCCTAGGTGACCACCTGGTGCCCTGTAACTAGAAATCTGCCTCCACAACACATGAACAGACCAGGCTCTTCTTGGGAGACTAATCTGTACGCTGCTATGGATATATTCTCTTGACACTTTCTCTCCCACTGAGAACAACCTGTGTTTTTATTTTCAGCCTGAGTATTTTTAAGTGAACAATAGAGCTTTGTGAAAAAGGTGAGGTTTTGTAAAGAATCATAATTAGAATATAAAGATGTTTAGTCTTTTCAGTGCAAACTTCACATAGGCTTGTCTGCTTCAGTTACCAAATGATTTTATGATCAGCTTCACCTAGTCCCTTCCAAAAGTAAAATTGCTGTAGAACTGATTCTAAGTACTCTTCAGGAGAGCCATCAGTGAAAATAAAGACATCTGTAGAAAAGAAATTAGTGTACTGAAAAACACATGAGATGTCCCTTTTATTGGTCAGCATTGTCTTGTCTGAAAGTATTACAAAAAATAAGTATTAAATTGACAAAGGTATTTTTAACTAGGTTTTCTTAGTGTATGCCAATTACATCAGCAGGGTCATGCGGACTTAAAACAGCTAGTGACCTAGCACACAAATGAGTTTTACTGCAGATTTGAACAGAAAGGACACAATCACTAAGCAACCATTTGCAGGCACCAACTGAATAATTAAAGCTGGTTTCATCATACAGATGACACATCATGCTGTGAAAAAAAATTACCCCTGGCAACTCCTGTTTCTGAATCTGACACCTAGAGAACTTAAAAAAGAAACTTGCTCATGCTAGGCTCTGTATTACAATTAATTCCTCTTGCTTACATCCTGTTGGGATGCTTTAGGGTACAAGCACAAAGAATGGTGATCACCAACGTTCTAAACAAATTTCATCTTTCTAATTACATCTGGCAATTGATACCAAGTAGCCTCCAGCAATGGATTGCCAAGATGACACATTTCTAAATGTCCAAACTGAAATCTATAGATGTGTTGGGAGAGTATTTTTAATAGAGCTGATGTGCTAATATGAGCATACAGCAGTGAGGACTGCAATTCAAGTACAGTTCTTTCATTTCATGTGTTTTAAAATATGTCTTGTATCTATATTCCATCCAGGGATTTCATAAGGACACTGACAATTTATTAAGTGGTAGCAATTGAGCAATGCAGAGTGGATACTATAGATACAAAGGTTCTATTGAAATCAGAGGATTTAGAACAGTTTTTGGCCCCTCTCCCCAGCAAGCTTCAGGCTTTGCCTTTGCTTCTGTGCACAGACTGCAGCTGGAAATGTGCTCCAGGAGTCCTGAAGTCTGGAGATTCTCACCCCAGTAGCCTCAAGGGTCATACTGCTGAAATTATCTTAATGCTGTGTTTCTCCTGTTAAAAAAATGGGGCACACAAGAGGCAGGAAAAAGATCTTGTGAGTCTCTTAAAGGAGAAAATCCAGATAACATGGAAAAAACCCTCAGCTCTCACATAGCTGAGAATGAGGGAATGTGGCAAATTCTGCATATAAATGATAATTTTGTGGAAAAATTTTAAGTATAAAACATCTACCAATAATAAACATCTACATTTTGGTTTGTCTAACTCTCAAAATTTCCTGCAGGGTTTCCCCTCAAAAATTCTGCTGAATCTAAAGTGGCAAAAGTGGGAATTTTGTAGCATTTGGCAAGACTCTGTGAGGATATTACTAAGCTTTAACAGTGTGCCTTTGGATAGGCACACACAAAAGGCGGTCCATTCCAAGATACTTTGAAGGAGACCTCTAGAAAAAGCAAGAGAAAAACATAATTCTGATTCAGATATGATGGTGTAGCATTGTGTGTTGTCCAGGAACAGATGTGTATATGGTAAATGAAGGAAGTCAAGTCTAAAAGTGGCATTAGGGCAGTCAAGCACTGTACAAATTCAGAATGAATGTGCCTCAAGCCATATCTGTCTTACTGTGAAGAAAAGGTATGCACTAGATCTGCAGAGGCGACAGGGAGCAAGGAAACATCACCTCTGCTCAAAGGGAGAGATTTCACTGTGTTCTCTGAGTATTCTATATTCCTTGCATTTCTTAACTTAAAGGTCATTTCTGGGGACTTTTTTTTTAAAGCACAGTCAGTGCACAGTTTTTCTTAAGATTTTGGTTTTCTACCAGGTGGTACATAAAATTACTGTCATTCAGCTTCTAGCTCACACAGTGCCACAGGATGTGCTCCAAATCCCACTCCCCTCACTACTATGCAGTCTTACCCAAACTGACAAAAACCCAGATAACCTGTACCTTCCTCATTTGAAAAAGAACTGGCACTGAAATAGCTGATTTTTAAACACCTGGGAAAAATAAATCCCCAGTGATTTTAAGAAGAGCTGTTGGTTACAGTGGCTTTCCCCACATGAGTCTAGCCATGTGGCTAAGTCCCATATGCTGCTACTCAATTTTTAATAGGTCATTGGGCAAAATTTCATTCATTTTTTATGAATGCTAAAGTTAAAACTGAATATGACTGCTGGTAGGCATGGGGTAAGAGACTGTGTATTTCCATAAAGAGGTTTAAATATACTCTGCACACAGCTAAGAAATATAAAATGAAAAAATATATGTGTTTATGCTTTTACTAGGACTGCAGTGATGGATACATTCAGTGCTTATCCTAAAGCTGCCTGTATACACCCAGTTAAAGGAGAGAACCAGAAGAAGACCCATTTACTGATCTGCAAGGCATGGGGGTTTTAGAAACACATTAAGATCACCCTTGACAGAGCAGGTTCTACGCAGACAAGAGAGGGCCTTGTTACTGTCTCAGGATAGTTCACATCGGGAATCCACAGGTTGCATCCCAGTTTTAGGACCCATCCTCTGTGACAATCAGCAGATTTGCTGAGGCAAAGTTACTTCCCCATCGCTTCTAGGAAAAAGCTGGTGGATCAGACCCATGCTTTCCAGTGCTTTAGGTAATCACTAATAGGGAGGAATAAATCAGATTTAGATTTCAAAACAGTGTCTGTAACCCCCTCCCTAGCACCCCTTAAGTCACAGTTTGAGGGTCTCAGCAAGATTCCTGGATTTCCAACAGGTCTTCTTTTGCTCCTTTTCTCCAAATAAGGTGAGAGTGTCTGTGCTTTTGTTTCTAATTTAGATGACAACAAAGCATGGGGTAAACAAATTCTAAGCAAAGATGTTGTCTGGTAAGAGTGTTAGACCTTGACATTAATATTTGATTTGTTCATCCATAAAAACTTCTTAATGATATTTATAATTGAAGGAAAGGTTCCTCTTTTATATGCCAAAGAATGAAAAAATAATAGGAAAGAATCTCCAGAAAATGGACACATTTACTTGCAAACTATCCTTGGATTGGTTGTTATAAAATGAAACCACGTGTTCTTTGGCTTTGTTTATAGATTTAATTTATTTGCTATTTGTGAGTATTAGATCTTGATCTGCAACTGTAAACACATCCCTGCTATTCATTGAGGTAAAATCGTGGGGACTTATATTTTGTATCATCAAGACACAGTGTATTTGCTGCTATTTCAAAATATAAGACATCCCATGCAACTCTCCTTTGAACTCTATTAATTACTTTTATTATCTGCTTAGGGATACTGAGAATTCAACTAGCATTGCTATATTTCATTTAATCCAAGAAACTCTCAGAAACACCTTAAAATATTCAACTAAGTCAGATCAGAGTTCTTAAAATATCAAGGGCTCATTTATATCTTCAGAGCATGTGTCAGTTTTCAAGCCACATGAGCTGTGCATCCACACTGAGTCTGTGGGAAGAATTCATTCATGAGCATAAAATCAATTAGTAGGTCTGACCTTAAGTTCTAATTACACTGCTACAGTTCTCTTTTCCCTCATTTGACTTCTGTGTATTAATATGCCTATGTAATAACATACCTGCGAGATGGTGCTTCATTCTGATTTCTCTGAATGTTGATCTATGCCAACACTGACATGCCCACATTTTTTGTACTCATTCCAAATATCTTACTTACCACTTATCTTACCACTATTATCAAACTTACTGTATATGCCATTCTTCATCCATATGCATGCTTACAGTTTCTATAGTGCCCTTCGTTCTGTAATTTTAATCTCCAAGAAAAACATTCATTTTTTATCTCGCCATCAGATAATACATTAAACAATAGATTCATTTAAATTTATATTATGGATTGCAGTAGATCTCCACAGTTTGTATGGCAGTTAATTCTAGACCTTTCACAAGAGATGACAATAGATCTTAATTCTGGCTCTGAACAACTTTATTCAAATGTTTGCATCTTTACTCTTTGTAAACCCAAGATGTGAACACCAGTCAGACAAATTGCACCACTGAGGTACAGTCTGATGGCTTGCAAGGATCTGTCTTCACTTGGCCAAATCCACTGATGGATACATGCAGCTCCTGGTGACTTGGAAGGAAATAGGAAAGCAGTAACAAACCAGATCACCTGGGAAGGTTTGGCTCTCTGACCTTAAAATGAGGATAAGGTGTCCCACTTAACATCATGGAATTTCATTTCCTTTGCACCACTAACACTGCAAAATGTTGAATATGCATGTGCTGATTAATTACAAAACTGCCCTCATTTCTTCACTCATCCCTTTCTCTTCTTGATCCTTGTCTCCTTTCTCTCCAAATTGTAATTTTCAGGGGCAAGAACTCACATGAGGAGTATGTGAACTGACACAAACATGCAATACCATCAAGTAACACAAAAGCAGCATGTGCTGCCCATGTGCCCAGCAGGTATTAGCTGCTGGGGCAAAGGAGCCATCCGGGACATTCTCTGACTGCAAGTCCCCAGCAGAGTGGACATTTGTCAGTATCAGCACGTCAGGCTGCACCTGTTGCTACTACTTATGGCCAGGATAAGTCCCCTTGTCTCAGCTGTGGAAACCTTCCTCCTTTCACCCCATTCCACAACAGACCAAGGGAAAAGAGACCTTTGTGAAAATGTCCCTGACAAAACCAGTCTTACAAAAGATGGGAAACAGTGCTTTCCTGGTAAAAGCTTTTAAATTGAATTAATTTTTTACACCATTTCAATTTGGAAATTGTGGGGGCAGCAAAAGGGAGGTAAGATTTACATGTTTGCTTATATCTGAAAAGTCCCTCACATAAAGAAAAATAAGACATTTTAGCAAAATGTGAATTCTGTAGAAAGCGTATTTTCAATTAAAATGTGTTTAGCTAGAACCTTTGAGCAGCTTTGCTATCTTTATTTCTAGAAACAAAGGTCAAAATCATACTCTTGGTTTCCTTGCAGTGTGCCTTCCAGCTCACTTCTTGAGCTCCTGGGAGCACTTGCTTGCTTTATTCCTGACAGAACCCCTTCAGGCCACAAGGACCGGGGGCTAGTCCCAGTGTGTGCCCCATTTACATTTGGAGTGAGTGTCTCACAGCAGCAGCTGCTGGCCTATCGATTTTGTCATTATTTGCATTTCAAACAGAATCAATGGGAACAATGAACTACAAAATAAATTAAAGTTCTACAGAGAAAATGAATGCCTTTTTTTAATCTGACTCAGCTGCTGGAATACTGAAAGACTGAAAACTTGGTAACACTGCACAGTCCCTAATGCTAGGTATCATTTCAGGTGAGACCAACAGTACTTATCTGTCAAAAAATGTAATTTAAAAGGAAACTTCTACAGCTGGTGGTAACCTAGTTTTCAATAGGTAATCACCTATCTGATTAAAGCCCAGCTTAAATACTTAAAAAAATTATTCCAAAAATAGTGTAATAGCAAAGAAATTGAGGCTAAATAAGTCTTCACATTCTCCTTCCCCAAGTATCTTTTGCTGCTCTATAAAATGCTATATAAGTCTTCTATAAAAGTCTGCATTTCCTGCCTGGAAGTTTGATTTGCATTTCCCAGACTAATACCTATCTCAGCCCCATGGCCGTATCCTTTAGGTCATTTCTCACTTGCATCTATCCACAACTTGAAAACTTGCTTAGGAGGCTAGTGTCAGATATAATGGAGAAACTGCAGGCAATTATAAATGCAGGTTCTGGAGAGAAATGGAAAAGGCAGGAAATTCAGAGAGAACACCCCGTAACAGTCTCAAGTGTCATTTTATCCTGTTCCTTCTCCACTACTTCCAAACAGCACTGTCATCCATGCTGTACCTCCAAATGGTATACATAATTTTATCTGAATACTAAAGAACATTTCTGAGCAAAACCAAAACCCTACAACTATTCCCTGGTGAGCAAGGCAGTGAAGGAGCACTGGGACTTGAATTAGCTTCACTGATCCTGTAGCTATGACATCAGACCTGTTAAGCTGATGGCTGGGACACTAATAGCGAGAGCACTTCATTTCTTAATGGACCTCTGGGTTCTTCAGTGCACCCTTAGTGCAAACAGATCTGCATTAGTCCTTCCCTTGACTCCTTCCCTTCTTCTTCCCCTTCAGAGCTGACATAGTGCTTGATAAATAATCTTTGCAGAAAGTGGCAGAATCAAGCTTACTATTTTACCTTCCAGTCCTCAGTGGGAAAAGGTCAAAGGATCACAACATTCTGCAGGGACTCATTTCATCACTTCATAGCTGTCTCAAAAGTTTCTGGATGCATGTGGAACTGTGGTGACTCAGCTAGAGACAAAATCAAGGTCCTGTCCACAGAGTGTCTCTTGACATCTTGCAGAATAGTTTGTGTGTCACAAATTAATTCCTATCCAGAAGGAGCTCATTTTCTGCCTACTTAGAATTTCCCTAGCTAATATATTTGCAAGTTTTTGTTATAATTTTCTGGGTGCTGTGAAAAAGTTGTCAAACAGCTTCACCTCACATAAGGCAATATCTGTTTACTGTTTGCATTTCTGTTTGTAAAGTGGTTAAATGAACATTTAGGAAATAGTGCATTTTATAACTTGCTGTGAAACTGGATCTTTGTTCCAGTTATAGCTATTGTACATGATTTGCAATGAAAGCAGCAGAAGTACTACAGAATGTAAGATTATAGAATCGTAGAATGGTTTGGATTGGAAGGGACTTTAGGCATCACCTCTTCCCTCTGCCATGGGCAGGGACACCTTTCATTTGACCAGGTGCCTAGGGCTCCATCCAACCTGAATACCTGAACACCTCCAAGGATGGGGCATCCACAACTTCTCTGGGTAACCTGTTCCACTTTCACACAAAGAACTTCCTGCCCATAGTTAATATAAACCTACTCTCTTTTAGTTTGAATCCATTCCCCATTGTCCTGTGGTCTTGAAGTCACCATGCTCTTGTGATTAAGTCTCTCCAACTTTCCTGCAAGTACTGTGAGGGAGGATTCAATTAGTTCACCCCAAAGCCTTCTCTTTTCCAGGCTTAACAAACACAAGTCTCTCAGCCTTTCCTCACAGGAGAGGTGCTCCATCCCTCTGGTCATTTTGGTGGCCTCCTCTGGACTTGCTTCCAACAGGCTTTTCCAATAAAAATTGCCAAGAAATGCCTTTCTTGTACTGAGGACCACAGAGGTGGATGCAGTACTCCAAGTGGGATCTCACCACAGTGGAGTAAGGGGCAGAATCTCCTCCTTCAATATTTGTACAGAAATAACTTGCTTGTGTACATTTCTCATGCGCCACCTATCACATGCTGGAAACCAAAGAAACATCCTAAGTTGCAGAATAAAGGCAGACCCAGCTGGCCTTCAGAAAACAGACCTTTTTTTCACTGACTACATGAAGTGGACAAACTTACTGGATTAATTAAAAACAACAGTCTAGAAAATGTGTCTTACAAGATAAAAATGCTGGATTTTTCACACTGCCAAAAGTATTTTAACTTGCTTCATTAGCAATCCCACAGAAACTTAATGTTGACAGATTTTAAATTAATTAATGTATTCACTATGCACAACAATGTGAATTTTCCTGTGACTTCAAGAATAATTGTAAGTTGGTTCTTGGTCTAATATTGTGAATTCAGACATAAATTATTCATCCTCTCTCATATACTTCTATACCCCATCTGCAAGTTACATGGAAATTACAAGCTCCCCCCAGCACAGATTCCATCTAATGAAAATTGGCACAGTGACAGTGGATTCACATCCTGTGCTCAGCATGCACTCAGCAAGAGTCCTAAGAAATGCTACTTGAGAATGTCTTTAGTAACTAAATAGCTCCCATGGTCTCAGTTCTGTAACATATGTGTACAGCAGTGGTTCCGGCATAAATTTCTCTGGTTGTACTACCAGATGGGTTAAGAGCTGGTGCAAACAGTCTAAAGAAGAAACAGTGTCTCAGTAGAATGCTTAAAGCCAAGTTAAAGCAAAGGCCTTGGTCTAATTCTACTAATTCAGGTCCAAGCACCTGCTGATGTGTGCGTCCTTTTCAACCATCTCATTCAAGCCCTTCTCAACAAAATCAGACCAAGATGACAAACTGGAAGACAGAGGCAAAGTTTAAAAAACTGCACACTTACAAGAGCTATTTTTCATATCTCTGTAAAGAAAAAAAAAAGCCAAACAGGAAAATACAAGCAAGTGTTTAAATCCTTGAAGGAGAGGATCTAGCCCAATCTCTATGACCATGGAATGAGTCACCTGAGTAAGAAGTTCAGCAGTAGACCCAACCATATAGTAGTAGAGCTTTAGTGATACTAACGTTTTTTAAATAATTTCAGAAGACAACCTCTTGATGTCATACCTATGCATCCCATGTATTAGCTTGTTATTGTGCTTTAGGTTAATGCTGAAAATGCATTTATAGGAAATATGTTTGTGAAGGTCCTAATTATTTTAAATCATTGCATTTAAACACTCAGAGATGCTTATTTCTCTAAGTATATGTGCAAATCAGAACCCAGATTGGCACCCTTCTTTGGTCCACAAGCAGTTCCTTCTACTTTGTGTTCTGCTGTTTAGGACAAATCCAGTCATATCAGATACTTATCCAGTGGCAGCTTAAGGAAAAATGAAAGATGAAAGGGAAAGTTATTTCACTTCCCTCTCTTACCTTCTAGCATGTCTTATTTTATTCATGCCTGTCTTTTGTGATCTCCTTTTGTACCACACAGAGCTTATCAACTGACACAAAAATAAATGCATAACAAATACTCTACAAGACTAGACAAAGGCATTTGCTAAATATAAAGAAGCTGCCTGGTCAGACTTCTACCCTCATCCCTGAGGGTGAACACTGTTGCTTCTGACATCTTTCAAGTTCCTGCAACACCGTCTCAAGCACTACGAGAAACCAGTAATTAGTCTAGTTCTCAGAGGCCTTATGGGTCAGTAGAGAAAAAAAGGCAAGAAGTCCTACACAGATTACCTTAAAATCAATTTACACAACTGGATTGCTGCAACAGATGGCTATAAACACTTCAGAAGAGATAGGCAAGGAAGGAGAGGCTTTTGGGTAGCCCTGCATTTCATGCACACATGATTATCTAGAGCTTAGTGATGGTCACAATAGGGTTCAGTGTTCATGGGTAAGAATCAGGGGAAGACCAACAGAGCAGATATCCTGGTGAGAGTGTTACAGATGACCCAACAAGAATTAAGAGGCAGATGAAATACTTTATAAACAGCTGGGAAAAGTCTTCTAGTCACTGACCCTTGCTCTTGTGGGGAACTTCAAATTAACAGATGTCTGCTGGAAATGCAACATAATAGGGACAAAATAGCCTAGGAGGTTCCTGGTCTGTGTGTAAGATAATGTCCTGGCACAGCTGGTGAGGGAGCCCACCAAGGAATGCTGACCAAGGAATGATACAGCGTGGTCAGTGATGTGATGACTGGAGGCTGTCTTGAACACAGCAATTATGAAACGAGTTTTTGAGTCTTGACAAGTAAGGAGGGGCATCACGAGAATTGGTATGGGACCTGGGACTTGGAAACAGCAGACTTTGGCCTTTTTAGGACATGCATTGACAGAGTCCCTTGGGAGACAGTACTGGTAGCCAAATATGACCAAGAAGGCTGGACATTCTTCAAGAAGGAAATCCTAAAGGCAAAGGAGCAGGCAGTCTCCATGTGCCAAAAGACAAGATGTTGGGGGAAAAGACCATCCTGGCTCAAAGGTGTTTTGGCTGCAACTCAGGAAAAAAAGGCAGTCCATGATCTGTGGAAGAAGGGGCAGGCAGCTCAGAAGGACTACAAGAATGTTGTGAGGCTAGCCAGGAAGAAAATTATAAGGGCAAAGCCCAACTAGAACTTAACCTGGCTACTGATGTAAAAGACGATAAAAAGGTTTCTACAAATACATGAGCAATAGAAGGAGGGCTAAGGAAAATCTCCATCCCTTATTGGATGGGGAGGTAAATATATCAATTAAGAGCAAGGGAAAGACTGAGGTACTTTAACAACAACACCAGCTGTTCTTCAAGTTCCCAAACTCCTGAGTTGGAAGACAGAGATAAGGTGCAGAATGAAACCCTAATAATCCAAGGAGAAACGGTCAGCAATCTGCTACACCACTTAGATCTGCACAAGTCTTATGGGGATGGACGTGATATACCCAAAGGGAGCTGGGGGAAGTGCTCACTGAGTCATTTTCCATCATTTTTTGGCAGTTGCAGGTAACCATGGAGGTCTCAGTTGACTGGAGGTTGACAAATGTGACAATGGCCCATCTATAAGAAGGGCCATAAGGAGTATTCAGCGAACTACAGGCTTCTCAGCCTGACCTCAGTGCTAAGGAAGGTCACGTGGCAGATTATCTCAAATGTCATCACATGGCACATACAGGATCAGGCTCAGCCAGCATGGGTTTCTTACAGAGCAGGCCTGCTTGTCTAACTTGGTCTTCTATGATAAAGTGTTCCACTTAGTGGATGAGGGTAAGGCTGTGAATGTTGTCTTCCTGGACTTCGGTAAAGCTTCTGACACCATTTTACCACAGCATTCTTCTGGAGAAACTGTCTGCTCATGGCTTGGATGGGTGCACTGTTTGCTTGGTAAAAACCATCTCTATGGCCAGGCCAGAGAGTGGTGCTGGATGAAGTTACATCCATCTGGTGGTGAGTCTACAGTGGTGTTCCCAGGGCTCAGTACTGGGGCCAGTTCTGTTTAGTGTCTTTGTAATTGATCTGGACAAGGTGACTGACACCAGGTTGGATGGGAGTTTTGCTCCACTGGAGGCTACAAAAGTTCTACAAAGGGATCTGGACAGTCTGGGTTGATGTGCTGAGGCCAGTGGTGGCAAGTTCAACAAATCGTGGAAGCACTACAGGCTGGGGCAGAGTGACAGGAAAATGACTCAGGGGTGCTGCTGACAGTGCCTGAACGTGAGCCAGTGTGTGCCCAGGTGGCCAAGAAGGCCACACACCGGTGGCCAAGAAGGTGGCCTCTGATGAGGAGCAGCTCAGTTTCTTGCATTGTTTTCTCATGTTCACTCAGTATCATATTTCTGCATGATTCTTCTAAAAAAATCTTCTAATGTATAACAATACATTAAATAGTTTAAGTAAGGCTTGCGAGTAGGCCTATCATGAGCTGCCACCCCTGCTTTCTGGGTGGAGCACGAACAAGACAACATCTGGATCCATGGCAAAGGAAATAGACAGAATGGATACAAACATAACATAATTGCCTGACCAAAAAAAAAGTTTTCTTCTATTTCCTCCTGGGATCTGGTTACATTTCTACTCAGAATTCATCTGACAATATAAGATCATTTGTAGTATCCCTGTCAAATCTAGGTCATAACCATATCACAGGAATAGCCCAGGAGTATAGAAACAGTTAAGACATTCCCAGGGTTTTTTTCACAAGCTACTTGTTCTAAGTGTTTTATAATTTGACTATAGTAATTTTCTTCCCTTAGGAAAAAAGTAAGGGAAGTTAAAAGTTTATTGTACTGTTTTGATATCGATAATTAAAGTTCAGAGAAACATTGCATTTCAGTTACATTTCTAGTGCTCAAATTGTTTTTGTTTCTTCTATAAATATAGTAAAACACAAAGTCTCATTTTAAATTACCTCTCTCAGCTTAAATTTTTCCTGTGAATCATCTAGTTCTGGCCTTTACAGCAATCCAGTGGTCTTTTCTTTTATGAAAATTATGTATTTCCTGCACTGATGAACTTGGAGTCTAACTAAATGGGAAACCCACAAAATATGTGGAATAACAAAAGAAATAAATGAGCAAGTTCAAGGAAGGGAACAAGAGTTCTCAAGAGGTCAAACATACACCATGGACTCTTTGACTCCCTGACCCATGTGTCCAGAAAAAGGGCACTCCTGGATGCTCCATGGGGGAGTCAGCTCTCCTGTATGCCTTAATTTCTGTTAGTCTGCACTACACTGTGGTCCACATACCCATATGGGCCATAGAACCAATGTGACAGCAGCAGAATTATCTGTAGATATGATGGCTTGCAGCAGCACTGACTAGTTATATTTGATTATACATGGACCATATGAGTTCCTCTGATATAAACAAAAATTTTCACAGCCATCTTTCTACAGAAATTCAGAATGGAAAACTTTGTAAATAAGGCCCAAGGGAAAGGCTTGTCTTCTCATCGCTCATGTTTCATTAAAGAGGCAGAAAATTTAATACTAAAATAATTTTTCAAAAGGGTCTTGTGTCAGTTTTGGCCTCCATATCATTTATGCATATTATACATACACGTATAAACTCCTAACTATTCATGCAGAGTAAGCATTCCTGTGCACATATGGTCTCCCACTTGGGGACTGATTTGATTTTTCTGCACTTTATTACTTTGTTAACAAATGCAGATTTCTTTGCAATTAAACAGACTATTTAAAGTTCTAAAGTATGTGACCAGGTCAAGATTTGCTGAAATTTATCCACAGTTATCAGGTACATACAGTAGAAGGGACCTGTTAGAAAAGGAACGAGATAACAAAAAAACAACACTAAAGAAACACAATAATGAGGAACCTATTTCTATCCTCAAATATTTTTACGCTGATGACTCATCTGAACAGGTTGTCTGACAAGTGAAGAGCCACTCACCTGGTAAAATTTTCAAGGTTTAAGCTTTTCAAGAATTCTCCTTTAGTACTGATTAACCTAAAAATGATGTTTGAAGAGCGCATACAACATGAATTTTTTTTTTCCACAGGAACACAAAAGCTATTTCCAGGTCTGAACTTCAACATCAGCTATTAATAAGTATTGCCTTCAGGGGAAAAATATATTACTTTGGAAATAGCAACACTTCCTCTAGGCTGATATAAGAAAATAACAGGCTTTTTAAAGGTCTAGACTGAATTTTTTTACTTTTTTCCAAAAAAAAAAGGTAAAATTAAGGCAATACTAGTTACACTGCACTTTGATAGAACCAACAAAACATTTTTGCTAGTAATGCATAAAGCCCACTCAGTGAGCCTTTGAGTAACACCAGGGAAAAGAGAGCTTCCTCTAGTCTCCCCCATCACCTGCTTCTCCTCCTCCTCAGTCAGCATTAGACCAATTCTCTTCCAGGGCTGGCTGCGAGGTGGATGGAGGTACCAAGTCCAACACTTTGCAGTGGTCTTGCTCTAAGACCTATCTCAAAACAAAGCTGTACAAGGAACAAATCCAAGCCTCTTTTGCAACATCCAGAGTGATTCTGGAGCTCTTCTCTTTCAGCCTTACCTGGATAATTTCTAATCAGAAAATGTAGAGAAGTAGTGGGCAAACTTGGTTTTCATTTTAACGCCTGTGTCTGCTTTGGTTTCTGTGTTCTGTACTTCTCACTGAGAGAGCCAAGAAAGCAGCTGGTAGCTGTGAAAACTGAGCGGGTTTCTGGCCATCCCCATTTGGATGGATGGCCATTCTCATCCAATGCTTGAACCTGTCAGAAGATATGTGAGCAGGCCACAGCTCCAGCCCCACAGATTGGTGCCTGCAGGCATTTTGATGGAATGAGCACACTAAAGGGCAGAAAATTAAGGGAAAAGGGAAAAAATGCCTCTCTCCCTCTTTTGGAATTCTTCCAGCAGCAGCCACAAAAACTGGACATAACTAAATCTTAACGAATTGATGGACATTCAGCCCATGTAGAAGTGAATGACATAACAGTAACAGTGTAACATTTTATTCTTTTATAGCCAAAGGGGACATCCAGACATTGCATAGAAGGTGAGTAAAAGCCATCTAGTCTGTCTGTTTACCACTGATCTCCACCTTGATATATTCCACAGTGTCTATCATTCCTCCCCTGAGAACTGCTGTCACTAGCACTCCTACTCTGCCTTAGAGCATGGTGTCTGCAGCCTGAGAGGCTGTGCTAGAGCTGATCTATTCATTATCTGGCAGACAATGCTCTCACAGGCAATTCCATTAGCCATATCCATCTCAATGACAAAGTACATCTTTTACGTATCTGGTTTCCAACCACATAGATCTAAATGTTATGCTGCCTCCCTGTTTTTTGACAATGGAAATCACTGATCTAGCACAAGTTGTGTTTACTGCCCTCTTTCTTTCTAGCTGCTGGATTCAAGTTTTCCTCTTAAAAATGTCCTATATCCTTTGGTGATAAGGACACTGCTTTGGCTGGACTAAGGAACTAATAACAATATTCAGCTTTCCACATAAGGCCATCAAAAATAAAATTAAACTGATCTTTGAAATTTGAAGATGCATTTCAAAAAGATTAATATTTCAAAATTAGGTTAAGAATATTGGGAAAGGACCCTTGTAAGTAATTTAGCTCTGCACTTCACATTACTATTCTTGTTTAAATGAGAAAAGTAAGCCAGTGAAAATTAAATGAGCAATTTTTATGTGAAGGCCTCTGGGCATTATTAAGATTCACAGTACAGAGCATCATGCCGCTTCATAATAAACTGGTCTGAGTAAGGTAGTAAATAACTACTGCCTTTACAACTAAGAAAACATTTTGCATTTCCAGTGTTTCTGGACTGACAACCAACTTTCTTCTTTAAATACACAGCCACAGGTTAAATGCTCCAGCATTTTCCAGTGGCAGCATCTACCCTCCTATACTTTGGCGGGCAAAATAATCCTGAATAAATTAATTCGTGTCTTCAGCTACTGTTGAGCTCATTAGCAACCCTCTAACATTGTATGTTCTGAAGATATATGCTTAAGTGCAGCAATTGTAGGCATTGATTCATTAGCAAATATGATCAACATGGGTTACCAAAAACAGTTTTTCATGCATAACAAATGGAGCAAATTGCTAAAACAATAAAAGAAATATCTAAGATCTACAGCAGGTCAATCTGATGTAGTATTTCATTAGCATAATTAGAAGGAGATTTATAATAACTTAGTTTTTCTACCTTCTTTTGTCTAAAGGAGACCAGGGGTACTCTCCTGCTTCCTGCAGAAAGTTTGTGCCCTGGCTGGCAAAATATCAGGTAAAATTAAGACTGTGCAATGAAGAAAGTTACTTTAGATGTGATAGACTCCCTTTGGAAATCTTGCTGATTCCACGCAGGCTGTGTAATTGCAAGCAGTTGTGAATTGTACTTCATTATAATGACAAAGTGTTGGCACTGGTGAGACATTTAACCCTCCCAGTATTAAATTAACACATCTCAAGTAGACCTTTAGAATCATTGTCATCATTTGAAAAAAACAAGACACGGAGATGCTTAAAAAACACGATAATAACATGGTTGCATTTTCCCCCTCAAAGACTAAAACAACACAGTATTTATTTTTTCCTTCTTGGGCAACAGAAATCTCTTGACTTTTAGTATTTTCTCTTGACAAAAGAAATATAAACATTGCCTTTAGATTTCCACTGGAAGCTTCTGGTGTCGTGCATGCAGAGTTGCAGGATTTTAATTTTTTTCTGTATGAACCGTGATACATTTTAAGTTTGGCACACTTAATTTTCTAAGGGAATTACACTAAAAGGAGAACTCTTACTAGATGTCAATGAACAGACCTATGGCTGATGATACTTCTAAGTTGTACAGGTACATAAGTATTCTTTCTTAGCTTAAACAAAACATACTCACCTATGGAGAAGAGAAATAAACAATGGAGGGGTTGACCCTGTCTTCATTTTCATTAGTAACAAGTGCAAAATTCTGACATTTCCAAAAGGAACAATTTTACATAGAAAACTTGCTGCAAATCCAGTTTATATTTGAAGGCTCCAGCAGAGAAAAGAGAGATTCATTCATGCTGAACTAGTCAAATCAGATGTGTCTGCCAGTTTGAGCATACTTTTTAGCTTCATGATTGTGGTCTTCACTGTATTTTTTGGGGATGGCTACACTTCCATGAAGTTACATTACTGCGTAGTTCATAAGACATTAACCTGAGAAATGCAAATTTAAAACCAGAAGTATTTATAGTATATGCTATTATAAACATACATTAAATAAAGCCATACATAAGGAAAATGCACTAAACATTAAGTCTTTCAGTCTGACTTTTTAAGAAGGTCTGATTTATGGCTTCTGTTTCAAAACCTCTTTGAACATTCATAAATGAGCAGAATTTGCATATTGTTCCAAGGTGCTCTGAAAATGGAAAACTGCTTCCCCTGTAGAGAACACTAAAATTAATTTGGAAAGAAAAATCACAAAAGAAAATCAGCAAAGTCATGCAAGTTTTCCTCATGTCGCATTTACTGGATGGCCTCTGTAAACCTGGTCACTCACGTAAGTGTTTAGGATATTAGACCATGTCACACTCACCTTTCATCAAATTTGGATAGTCAGAACAAATTTAACATAATTAAGCTATAGAAACTTCTTCCCAGCACAGTGGTTGCAAATTACTCTACAGCTACATATCTACATTTGGGCTTGATAATTTTTAGCCAATGCCTTCACCCATTTGATATCCTACCACTAGGCTCTGCAGTGCTGCAAGGAATGGGCAGCAGCCCCTGAACCCAACTCCCTGTATCAAAGCTATGTATCAGACAGGAACAGCAAAGCATAGGAATGCAGATGAAACTAGAGAGAATACATGGTCAGTCAGTGTTAATCCTTTTTAATATTCCACTTCACACCAGAGAGGATTTAATTGTTTCTTAAATGGCTTCAGGGCCTCTGAATGAGCAAACCTGTCCAATGGAGCAGATATTTATTTGAAAAAATCTCTGTAATAAATATTGATCTATCATAACCACAGATCATTCTGGAGTCACAGCAATCTCTCCTTGCCTAATTAAACTGTGTTAATATGAAAATGTGGGCCAGGCCCATAAGGCACAGCAGATCTGAGGGAGTGTGGAAATGCCTAGAAGTTGCAAGCTCTGGGAAGAGGAAGAAAGGCACAGAAACAGTGCCTGCATGCTAATGAACTCCACCAGATCTTAATCCACACAGATACAATTTAAATTCCCTTCCACATGCTCAGCCTCAAATTCTTCTAATTACCCCGCAGCCTTGAGATAAGCAGCCATGCAGAGAGGGGGATGGCACAACATAGGTGACAAAAGGCAAAAAACTGCTCCTTGCCACTTCTCTTTTTTCAAGATTTGAAGGTTGTGTCAGTCACTAAGCCAAACTCGGAGGCGTAAACAAGATGTCCTTTACTTCTTTTCCCCGTGACATTTCAACTTTTAGCTAATAAGAATTCCTGGATTTAGGACTGGCAAAAATGATTTAGCAATCACAAAACACACACTACCACAGCCCTGCAGCAACACTTAAAAGAATTTCACTCCCACTTGTCAAGGAGCTTTGTTAAAGATGGGAGCCAGTATTTCACCAGCTTGGCTTACACTTTGTGGAGACACTCAGCTTCCTACAGAGGTTAAGTCTAATTGAAGTCAATGTATTGCCAACTCCAGCACGATGCAGACTTGCAAAGAAACCACAGAAGAGAATTGCTATGCTTTATTTCAAGTGGTGCCACAGCAACCCAGCAATGTTGCAGGTTACTATATGTAGAAACCTGTTACAAACCATAGTTCCCACAGACATTTCTGTCAAACTCTACACAGATGGGATCTACAAATTCTAGTTCTTCAACAGTGCTCCAATGCTGCCATAACATGTAACAGGGTAGATCTGGAGAGACCTGCTTGTTTTCAGTAAAATTCCTCGTAATTTACACTCATTCAAAGCAGAATTTGTCAAAGTGCTTTTTAGTAGTCACAACGTAAGATTAACTGCTGGCTATGGTTTTGGGCATTTTCTGGTTTTCTGTTTGTTGTTTGGGTTGTGTTTTTTTCAGATGAGTGGTAACAAACAGCTGCTTTCAGTAAGCATTCAGAGCCCTGCTGCTCCACCACAATTAAATGAGATGAAAAGTATTTGATTGTCCATTTACCGGTATTTGCATATATGAAGAGATTTTGCCCATGCAGATGTATGCAGGTGTTGTTTAATAAAATGGTCCTCATCTGTTTCTGTTTTTTTATACAGCTCAGAAATCTGAAGGAGTTATACAATTTCACGAATGGCTAATCTCAGCTTTTCATCTTTATTACTGTTATTTTCAAATCAATTTGAGTGATCCCTTTAGTGTTTACATTAACATCTGGCTAGTAGCTTACTAGCTTACTTGAAGAGACTTGGTGGCCTCATTTTGAATTTTAATGAAGATCACACTGCTTAAATCACTGACATTAGATTCCCTGCTGGCACACTTGGCCTTAATGGAAAGCTGAAGCAAGACAAAAAGAATTAAATGCCATTACTGCAATTGAATAATCCAGATCATGGGTTGTCCACAGGTCTCTTGATTTATGATATATCATGTGCTCTACAGTCACTTAGAAAGCTGTGATTTTCTTTTCCATCTGAAAAAGAAAAATTCCACACTGGGACTTAACATGTATGAACACATACAAGTATTTTTAGGCAGAAAGTACTGAACTGTTTTGTCAAACTACCTACTACTGTACTCCTATATTCCTAACAGACAGTCATAGCACAGACTGAGACATGGAAAAAACCTGATATATACTAAACTTGACAAGTGAGTCAGACTCTACTTGCTTAGGTCTCAGGTCTTTTATTCCATGCTGTGCTCTAACAGAGAGAAAAGCGCTACTCTTGGTCTTGGTGTGGTTTATATTGCAGTCTCTAAACAGGAGAAGCTCAGGCCTATTGGAGATATCCAGAAAATACAGAGAATACATGATCTGTAAGGCTGCTTTTCTTATCTATATCTAGAGATGTGTTAATTATGCACAAATCTAGCTGAACATGTGATCATCTTTTCTCCCTACTAGCTCTGCAGAATTAATGTTAAACATTTTCATAAAATTATCACTATCTGTGATCTTCAACCTGACAGAGTTCTTGACCTGCATGAGCTGGTCAAGCAGCAAGCTTGACCAGCAAGCAAAAGCTCTGTTTTTCCTCTATTCACAGTGAGAGATCTGAAGTTTGCTGAGCTCATTTCACATTGAGGGATTCATCTTTCACAGTCAACAGAGCTGAAGTCTCTGAAATTTAAACTCCAAGCAAGATCTCAGAACAAAACAGAAATGAATGTCTCACATTAGGAACTAAGACATAAAAACATACAGAAGTATTCATACTGACTTCAGAATGTGGTCATTTACTGCATGGCAGTGAGCATGGGCACTGAGAATGCCATCTGCTGGCAAAAGCAGCATGAAGGAGCATAATTCCTTGTCAGTCAACTTTCAAAAAAGAAAAAGGTTAAGAAATATGATGTGGATTGTCAGTTGTTTGGTTTGGGCGGGTTCGTTTGTTTGTTTTAACTGCTCATTTGAAGTGTATGTCAATAAAGTAGCTTTGCCTGCATGTTATGATGAATTTTATGTAGAAACTTCGGTGGGAGTGGATTTTGAACCAGAAGAAGAGTATTACACCTTAATTTTGCACTGGAAAAGACTAACATTTGAAAACAGTAACAATTTAAATGTCATCATGAATGTGGAAATACAAATAGAGCTGAAAGGCTGAGATTGCTTGTAGTTCCCTGTTCTTCTAGAGGGGAAGCCACAAGAGGACAACTGAGGACACTTGGGTTTGTTCAGCTTGGAGAAGAGGAGACTGACAGGAGATCTCATTGTGGTCTTCAGCATCCTCATGAGGGGAAGTGGAAGGGTAGGTCCTGATCTCTTCACTCTCATGACCAGTGACAGGACTCCAGCAAGTGGCACAAAACTGAGACAGGAGAGGTTTAGATTGGATATCAGGAAATGGCTTTTCACCCAGAGGGTTGTTGGGCACCAGAAGAGGCTGCCCAGGTAAACGGTCACAGGTCCAGCCTGACAGAGCTCAAGAGGTGCTTGGACAATATCCTCAGGCACATGGTGTGATTCTTGGGGTGTCCTGTGCAGGGCCAGGAGCTGGACTCTATGATCCTCGTGGTTCCCTTCCAACTCATCAAGTTCTATGATTCTGTGGTTCTCCTATTTCACAGGATCTCAAAAATAACTCTCAAGATTTTATTAACTATTTGGTGAGAATATTGAGAGTCTAAACCTCGGCACTAAAAACTGAAAAAAAAAATCAAACTCAGCAGTGAATCTGTTATCATCAGCTGTCGCAACTCTGATTCTTTATGTGGCCAGTTTGTGATCTGACCACAAAAGGTGGACAATATCTGTCCAGTAACTCCATTTACAAAACAGTGACTGTTGTCATAGGACTACAGCAAGACAGATCCACAGAAGCCACATCTCAGCTAGTTTAAGAACTGTCTCTGCTGGGTTGAAAACACCTTTTCCTTCTCTTTTTTTCTTCACTCTCAATGATAATTGATACAATGTTTTATTGTGTCCAGTTCCCCAGCCAACAACCAGACAAGTTGTCTAAACTAGCTAACAAAGAACAAATGATCTAATATTGCCGTAGTGCTTTCTGAGAGTGTCCCATCCTTGCAACTGAGTCAGAAAAATGGGAGTAAGATTTGGTGGGGTTCAGCAAGGACTCTGGTCTAAATATAATTTGATTATTTCTTAGATTAAATTAACAATCACTGACAGATAGATGTCCATCCGCTTAAAAGTAACACCAACAAAAAAGTTGGAAGTGACAGATGTAAATTCCAACATATTTAATAGCAGAGGGAAGCCAGAAATAAAATAAAAAAACTATAAAACATAATTTGTGAACAGACTGATCCCTGACCACAGCTTTTCCTAAACTCATCTCTTAGAAAGTAAACATGTATATATTGTTAGCTGTGGTACGGCTCCAAGAAAGGCAGCAAGCCTGGAAAATCCAATAGTGACAAGATGCCATTCACATTTTACCACTAAGTCACCATGACTTACTGTGACATATTGAAAGACCCCTGGAGGAACACCATGACCAGAAGAAGAAAAGTGTCATCTAGGATGAACACAAGCTTCTCTGAAGCCTCAAAAACACCTGCTAATTTGAAAACTCAGCATGTCACCCATTTCAGGTAAGAAGGGAACAGGATACAAGGTTTAAAATAAGCTCAAGAAATGAAAAAATCAGGAAAACAGGAAAAGCAGCTTAAAATGTTAGTGTTACAGAATAAAGCCTTTGATCTATGTTTTGTCCATGCAAAAACTGTCCTTGCTGATATACCAAAGCTGTCTGTGAAACAAGGCAGTAGAAGCTAAATGCTGGTGTGGCAAGACCCTCCCAATGGGTGTTCTGAGAGGCCATCACTGGTGAGATCATCCTTCTCTGAGGGACAGAAGTCTGGGGCTGCATTCTCCTGGGTGGAGGTACCAGCTCATCTGCAGCTGTCCAGGTAGCTCTACACAGGGCTGCCTTGTACCACCACTCTTTCACTTCCAATTGTGAAATAAAGATTCTAGGGTGACCCCTCCTTTTAATATCATCCTTGGGGGGCGGGGGGGGTTGTGACTAATAGTCAAGACAAGAAGGGAAGATGTGTTAATTCTGCCACGACTGGAATATTGCCCTGAATATACCATGCTGAATACACCACACTACTGCTACCCTGGAGAGCAGCAGACACTGTATTAAAAACTCATTTGATTCTCAGAGCACTCTAGGAATGCCTGAAAGGTGTATGAGGACACAGGTAGTTTCACAGTTGCCCAGCTGTCCCTAACACCAGCATGGAACCAGACTCCAGTTAGGAATGGGCTGAAAGTCAGAGCAGCATCAACTCTGCAATTATGTAACATGTTGTGTGAAATTCAAAAAAGTAGACACACATAAAATAAAGTGTTTTTTCCAGATTCTCTGCAAGAAGCTGATTCCTTGGCCCAGAATTTGCCTTCCATTTAACACACTTTATTTACAATGGGAGCGCACAAGCCATGTAACAGTCCAGAAATGTCCACTTAGAAAAGATCCCTACTTTTTAGGTAAGTAGGGGTCTAATGCATGGTTGTATTATACAGTTCAATGGACTGAATAGTAAGTCTATACTGTTTAAGGAAATCTGAATGCTTTGGTATTGTCTCCTTCCTGTGATTACTGTCTATAAATGGTTGTGGGGAACCCACAATCCACACTCATTAGCACAACCCAATAAATGGGTTTCTCCCACTCAACA
Organism: Entomyzon cyanotis; assembly: GCA_024500445.1. Taxonomy (NCBI): domain Eukaryota; kingdom Metazoa; phylum Chordata; class Aves; order Passeriformes; family Meliphagidae; genus Entomyzon; species Entomyzon cyanotis. Next base: position 26,638,523 of record JAKEPQ010001021.1, on the reverse strand, counting down.
GCTCCTAACAGATTAATACTATCAGGTCCTGCTATTCATCACAAAATGAGAATGTTGGCAAAGTCTCCTTTCACATGATAAACCCTTGCTTGACATACAATGACACTATGCCAAAAAGCTGAAGACAAAATGTTATAATTATAGGCTTTAATAGGTACAGAGGGTTGCGAGGTGCTGAGCAACTATTCTCACCAGGGAGTTTTCAGGAATACAATTAGTGAAGCCAAATTATTTAGGCAGTTGAGACAGTACTATGATAAAAAATGCCCATCCCTACTTTTCAAGAGGTCATGTAGGTAATATGCCATCTCCATTTGGATTTCTTTTGGGCAACTCTGATGTCTTTCATGTGTTATGTTGAAAGGTGATGTGTTTTTTATTTGATTCAGCAATTCACACTGTAGGACACAATACAAAATAACCTCATACAAGTTCAAGTAGGTTTTAGATAGACAGATAGATAGGGAATTGAAATATAAAAAGAATGGAATTGAAACAGTGGAGAGGAAGATTAAAATTTGAGAAGTTGCTAGGAAATGGTAAATGTACAAAAGCCTAATTAGTATTGAAAAATATTTAAATCTTCCATGCCTAATGCACTTTTAGGATTTGTGCTTTGCAGCTACTAATGATAGGTTTGAAAGAATCAATAGCACTATACAAACAATTATGAGCAATACCATTAAATTATTTGTTTGTGACAAACATTAAATTCTATCTTGAGATACTCTTGAAGATTTGCCTTCTATATCTATTTAAAATACTGGCCATATACAACATTTTTTCTTCTTTTTTTTTTAAGTTTGTCTAAGTGCTATGCAAGTTCTAGAAGACCAGGAAAACTACCAGACACAGTCTGAGGTTAAGAAAGTATGCTGGAGTGCTGTAATACCCGTGACAGGATGTGTGCTCCTGTTCCCAAGCCTTAAGATCAGAAGCAAGACTCCTGCAGTTGGACTCTCTAAAGGCTCTGTCAAACTTCATTCCCTTTATTTAGAACTTCAACAATGGCGTCAGCAAAAAAAAGTGACTTGAAAACAAATACCACCATGCACTATCATGGTCAGCAACAAAAGCTAGAGCAGAGGAAGAAGGTGGGGTTTTTAGGTACTAAGGCAGGGCCTGTTCAGAGTCTGACTGCGTCAGGTGCTGAGCCATTTCCTTCACAGTGCTTGTTGGTTTTGTCATTTTTCACTTCACCTATTAATTCACCTTTATCTCGATCCATGAGTTTTCTTACTTCTGCTCTTTCCAGTCTCTCAGGGGTGGGGGAGATATTCAATCCACCTTAAAGAGCTTACAAGACCTAGGAAAGCTTATTTTCTGACTCAGGACATAGGAGCCAAAGCTGGGATCAGTCTTTTCTCCAGAAGAGCTACAACTGCCAAAATACTGGTCCAGCTTCCAAAGGCAGCCTTTGGCAGAGGGCAGTTGACTTTCAGGTGAAAGCTTCCATAGCTCCTCAGAAACACCTGGAGATTATACAGTCTAAGAATATTGCCAATCTTGTTGCAAGCTGGTTTTTTTTGTTTGGTACTAGGGGGTTCTTTGGTGGATTTTTTGATTTCTTGTTTTAAATAAAACCCCAGGCTTTCCAGATGGGCTTAATGTCCCACACACAGCTATGCAGTAGATGGGAGCATAGGGACACAGGACAGTGATTCATCTCAGCATTACAGACAAGCTTTCAATACTAAAATACAAAAAATTGCAACACCACAGAAATACTGAAATTCACACAAGATTGTTTCTGAATTGGTTATTATTTTAATACATTTTTTTACACTTAATTTCCTATTGTATCAGCAACTGGCTTTGAATCATAAACAGATTAAATTCTGCAAATCCAGGTCACCAGGAGCACTGCTTTTCTTCTCAGATTTAGGAACAGATTACCAGCAGCAAACCCAACTAAACATTTCATATTTTCTGGTGGGACATCTGGGGGTTGATGGAAAAACATGGACCTTTGTTACAGAACTATCCATCTTTCTACTTGTGGCTATTACTGACTGCAGTGCTTAACTCCCCTACTCACTCACAGGGACTGTGTGAGGTACTGTGGGATACTCCCAGCAGTGTACAGTCAGGATGTCATGGAATTGCAGCCAGCATGGATGCACCTCTTGTGTCTATCTCTACAAGGCAGATGACAGCTGGAGCTCTTCATGCCGTTGCAAGGTTGATAGCAGTAGCCACATGGCAACTCCCATACAGCTGGCAATGGGAAAAAACATGAATTCCCCATTCCATGCAGTCCAGAGACAAGGAGTGTCTCAACTCTTCTCACTTGGGTCTGGTTATATTTCTGAATATAATGGTACACAATTCAATGCAAATAAAGTAACATTTCTGCCTTGCAAGAAAGAAGATTAGATGTTAACTTTTTTGCTCATTATGTGGTATTTTGGTCTTTATTCTACCTTCAAAATACTAGAAAGTATTTTCTCTAATCCAAAATCCAATCCAATTATTTCAGTGGCCTTTGGATCAAGTCTCTTCTCATTATAAAGTCCAATTAAAACATTTAATGTTTCTCTCAAGTAACTGATATGCTAGATAAGAAAGCAACAGAAAATCCAGACAACTGAAGTACATAAATCTCAGCAAAATTAACACACATTTGACTAAAATGTTGCACACAACAAACAGAAATTAGATTTGAAAAGAGGCAGTAATATTCTGGTTACACATTTATCATAAATCCATGAAGGAAGAGATGAGAGGCAGGTCATATATAAATAATACTGGGCAGGGGTCAGAAATAAAATACTACGGAAGTTCTCAATTTCAGAAAACCCACATAAAGAAAATATTACAAAAAGATTGAGGAATCTTACAAGCAACAAATTAAGAATTGTAATTCTATAAGATAATCCTTAACAAAATAACCTTTGTGAATATAGCATTAGGTATGCTTAATTTTCATTCTAATAAGGAGGAATGGGGATTCAAATTTCATAATGCAGTTAAAATTCTATCATTACTCACAACTAACTTAATCCTGTGCCTCTGGTAGCTGTCTCACATAAGTCAAAACCTGTTCCCTTAAAACATGGGCTATTCTAAGACCAATGAACTTATCATATATACTTGTGATACAAGGCATTTAAAAATAACCTCTCACTAACTTTGCTGATTCACACTAACAGCTTAGCATCAGCAGGTACCGGTGTTTTGGCAGCAATGCAAATTCATGCTAATTTTATTTGAGAACTTTCCTTAAAAAAGCAAAAATGGAAGTCAATGCCAGAATGATTGTCACATAAGTACAACACCTTACTTGCTAGAAAAAAGATGATAAAGTGACTTATTAGCCCATCTCTGGAATTTTAAACAGTACTAAGAAAAGATGGCTTTGACAATTGTTTTATTCAAACACACACTCTATCGCACTGTAATCCTCTCCTGAACCATCAAAATCCTAGCATCCGCCCTAAAAAAATTCAGTCTATTGCGTGTGCTCCCATCAATATCCTCCCCTAGGACCCAGGGGCTCCTGGCTTTGCTTCTGGGCAGGTCCAGGCTGCAGCCCTGGACCACAGACAGCAGCAGGTCAGCCTGCAGGGACACCACTCGCAGCCACTGCAGCGTGAGTCAGCTCAATTACCTCTTCAGGTCCTAGGCTGCCTCCATTTTCTTTCTTGCAATGCGCAAATACTTTGAGAAACAAAGCAAATCTGGTAGCCAATTAAAATTAACCTCTCCAAACATACAATGCACTAGAAAGACTCCCCTCAATAGATACTCCAGCTGTCATCACAGTCTCCAAATAGCTGAAGAATCATATTTGTAGCATGTCCCTGAATGTGCATATCAGACTACCTGAGATCTTAAGCAAAATTTATTTGTATACAGTTATGGCACTCTGTTAGTGCCTGAGATATCTGGTCTTAACTTCTTGTCTCTTTTCCCTTTCTTTCATTTTAAATCATAGGTTTGGCTCAAGTACCTATGTCCTCTGACTTGAGGAATTTTAATGAAGAGCAGTTTTAAAGTAAATCAGCACTAAAACCATGCCGTTCAGGGTTTTGTCAGTGACTCCACGAGCTCACATGGCAAGCTACTAGGTGTGACATTAACTGGGTTTAGATCTGCTTTGACAAAGGAAATGGGACTATACACGATGTCGTCAATGTATGGATCTGGATCTGACGACCAAAATTCCCAGATCCAAAAATTCTCCACAGGTTATCAGCAGTCCTAAACAGTAACCTTTGAAATGGTAACTTTCAGAAGGGAAGTTGTTAAGGTTTTTTGGAATAATGACAGCATCATAGAGGAAAGACCTTTTAGGCAGCCTGAGAAAGGCAAGCCCACTGCTGCTGCTGATGCAGGCGGCTGCCAAGAGGAATTCAAACATGCCTTGCTCTTTGCCAAGGTCCCCTCTGGCTGCAGGCTGGCAATAACAAAGTCTTTGGCACAGGTAAGGAAGGACTCACTTAAGTCAGCAGTTGGTGTCTGCACTGGCTAATGGGCAACTGGAGGCCTCCTATTCAGGTAGGAAACACATATATATGTTCTCGATAACCACAGAACAAAGCACAAAGGAGCCACACTGCATAGCTTGAGCAGTATTTATTAGAAGGTTGGGGGTGAGCAGCTATTTAAATATAATGGATTTTATCTAGCCAAGGGCTTGAATGTGCACGAGTGCAACAGTTAAGTGTCCCCAGGTGGAAACTGGGGATAAAACAGCAGTGTAAAAATCTTACAGAAGAGCCATCAATGGCTTCACCCTCCCCCACCCAAAAACATGGTCTTTTGTGAAGCTGCCTTACGCAGCTGAAACTTTCTTGTTAATTAGGCAAAGATTGGTAGGTACAGCTGCAATTTCAAATGAGCTCTCTCCAAGACTCTCCACTTTTTCTGCCTCACTACCAGATGCACAGCTCCTTTTCCAGCTTGTGTATTGTTTGAATTTTTTTAATCCTTTTGATATTACCATAAGATGGAAGTTACCAGTACACGACAAAGAACACAGAGGCACCACTGGAGTATCCCTTTAAAGTCATGTTGCCTGTTGTCTTGGCAACCAGTTAATTACTTGTGTTACTCATTTTTCACCAGCACCTGGCAACATCATCTCTCCAAGATCTGTTATTACTAAGGAGTCTGCTAACTCAGCTGCTTTACAAGGTAGCAGAAAAGATCCGCTGGCATTTCCATTCCAAGTCCTATTTTTCAGGAATCCCAAATCACTCATAAATTGCCCAACAGCCCAAATACAATATGCACAAATACCCATCCCCTTGAAAAGAACACCAAAAGCGTGCTGGGATCTAGTCATGATCCCTGCAGTACCAGTATGTACATTGCTACTCACTACACAGGGAGAAAGATTAGACCTTAAATTCTTTAAGTGAAAACACATGAATGTTTTGACAATCTCTTGCATGTCTTTCCTTCGACATCAGAGGCATGAGGCATGTGGCATGGGGACAGGATTGGCACCATGTCCTCCAAGCTTCCTTTTGGAGAAAGATTCTTACCCTTCCCATTGCTGCTGTGCATATCCTTAAGCTATTACAGTAAGCACACAAGCATGTACTGAGCCAGCACTGCAATTACGATAATTAAACACAATAATCAAACAGGCTTCAGTCAGCCAGCAGTTGGACCTGACCAAACCAAGAGCCTTCAAGAGTAAACTGCCCCTTCATGTGAGTTACACAGAGATTTCAGACTCAAAAGGCTGTAGAAGAGATTGTTTAATTACATTCCACAGACAGCCCCATCACCTTGGATGAATACTTCCCTTGGACAAAAGGTCACCTAGTTACCTAAATTCCACTTCTGCATTTGGGACCATGAGGAATACGTACTTACAATTATCTCTTTAGTATCAAAATCTACTCTTTCAGCAGCTAAACACCCAAAATTCAACATTTGGGTGCTGCAACAAAGATGAAGCATTCTGAAATCTTATTAAACAATGGCAACAAAAAAGCCTTCTTTCTGCCAAACAGAGAGGATACAAAGGAGCCTCATGCAGAATTCAACATCAGAGAACTGCAGAAAGAAACTAAAATAATTCTCTGATATGTACAGTGGGATTCTGGAGGTACAAATGGGTTTCTCCAAAAACTTTTACACAAGATGTTGGTCAAAAGGGATAGCTATATGCCTTGATATTGCCTTTATTCAAATTTCAGGCTCCCTTAATGGTCTTTAAACACAGATTTTGGCAGTTTATTGTTTAAAGATTGAGCAGTGGTGAAAACCACATTCAGTTCTGCTTGTCAGAGATGTTGATGAACTCCAGTCACATGCAATTAAGCTGGAATTCAACACAATTCCCTAAACAAAAAAGTCTAGACAAACATGGAAAAAACCAATAAAAAATACAATTCCTAAAGAAAAACTCCTAAAGAATTCTACATTCTTTCTGCTGCAAAGGGGTGCACAGTCTTCTCATTTATCATACCAAAGTACAGCATTTGCTTTATTTTAATTCACGCAGTGGTATTCGAATATATCATCTAAAGGAGGCAGTAAAAATACTAATAATGCTGTAATATTTTTGCTACAGGAGAAACATAGGATCTTTTTGTTTGCCTGAGGTTTTAATGTAAAACACATACATGTTAAAAACGGGATACCTTGCATTTTACGTTCCTTGAAGATAAATCCCCTCTATAAAGCAAAGCAACAAGTGTCACCGAGATGTGCAATTGGCTTCATGATATTTAAAATTAAATTAAAGACATACATTCTAGGCCCAAGTTTACTTCCACATAAATTAGGAGCTACATGTCTTGACTCAAAAATCTTCATGCTGTGTATTGTTGTATTAACTATGGTGATTTTCAAATCTGAGGAAGAATTATAGACGTATATAATTTTTTCTTAACTCTGGCAGTGCTTTACTGACTATAGATATGGGGATATACAGCAAAAACTGCTTTAACATATGCTGCAAGAAGAAAAGATTAGTTACACAAGACATTTTTGTGCATTATTCAAAACCATCACATCAATACTGTCATGCTAGCAAGGCATCAGGATCTCCTCGTCAATAATGTATAGCAATTGACCTCAGGTGATGCAGTGGCCTAATATAAAATTTCATAAGCCTTTTTCACCACACATGAGAGATATCCCTGAAACTGGAATTTTTGACACCAATCAGTACTAGGTAGTAGTATTCATGCACATGGCCACAATGATTCCCTCAATAGCAGAAACCTCTACTGCTCTGAGAAGGTAATATATTTTCACATGAGAAACCTGATTAAATTCACCCATACTCACTCAGAATTTGTATTAAGAGTAATAAGATCTTAGAAAACTTACCGAACACTTGATTCTCATGAAATCAGAACAAACCCAAATTTTACACTTCACAAAACTGGAAAACAAATGTTTTGCTTCATTGAATTAATCCCCTACAGGAAAAACGGGCTTGAAAAAAAGTCAGAAAAAGAGATTTAGTCTTATTAGCACTATAAATTTCTGACTTCCTCATACAAGCCAAAGGATGTTCCTGTGAGTGAAGACAGACTCACCGTAACTCAGCTTCTCATACCAAGAAAGAGAAAGTCCAAGTCCTTTGGGAAGAAACACAGGGTTTGAGCTACATTTGTGCAACAGCTGTGACATCAGTTCTGGCTCTCTCAAACTACAGAGCTAACCTTCCCAGTTATTTTTTTGTATGTACTCTACCAACTACAATAAGCTTCAGTCTCTGGGACTACTGGATTGGTGCTACATGAAGAAACTGTTCAATCAAAAAGTGAGTTTTCTTAACTTTAAAAAGGCCCTAAAACTAATGGGCCAGGCAATTTCAGAGTGTTATTATTAGTTCTGCTCTTAAACTCACCTCTGACATCAGGAGAGAATCGAGCTGAATGGCGAGACACAAAAAGTTTCAGTTCTTGATCCAAGTTGCATTCGACCAAGTTTGTGTCCCATGATCGGATTCCTAAAATTCAAAATACAAACATATCCAGCTTGATACATGAGCACTGGAAGTTTTAACTGAGTATTTTTCTATTTGCATTCATGCTATTTGAATATTTCTAAATTCCAAGCCCAGCCTCACTTCTTTTCAAAGCACACAGCTATTTTTTTCGAATATGCTCAGACAGATTCTGACAGGAATCAGGAAAAGACAATCTGCCTTTCCAAAGGGTGACCATTCTTTAAGCCCCAGCTCTAGAACTGCAGTAGTAGCCACTTCACAAGAAGTTATCAATGTCGCTGACTTGACTTTAAAATAGCAATATACAGGTTTACAAAAGCAAAAGAGTGAATCACTCAGAGGACACTTCAGTCACATTACCCTTTTGAGAAGAAAAAGACAGCATTACCTAGCATGTTGGTAATTAATATTTAAATACAAAGTATTAAATTGCTGACTTCATTCAATATCTTTGAAGCATACCGTATTTTAAATTAAAATATAAGTGATCTTTTATTTATGAAGTGTCAGAACTCTCGTTTTGAGATTTGAAAATGCTGTGCTTGATCTTTTTTCTTTTAAAAACTGAACAGCACATCTCTGTTCCCTACTGTTTTTCCTCCAGCTACTTAAACAGTGAGACACTTGACACTTATATGACCAAAAAATGTATTATTCCAACGCAGATTTTTAAGGATTGAAATTTGACCAGGAAAAATAAAAGTCATTGCAGCCAAAAGACAAGTTTCTAGTTTACTTCCATACGATTTTGATGAATAATTAAAAAAAAAGAATACACTTCAGATTTTTCTATAATTTTGTTTTGAAATGATTGTGAAAAATCTTCTAGTTTTGAAATAATGAGCAGGCAGTAGCCCTACAAGTAAGTCCAGGCACTGCTGCAATTTTAAGAACCAAAACTGCACTCAGTTTTTTGTCCGAAAATAACATCATTACCTCTATACAAATGAACTGGAAACAGAGAAGAGATTGCTGGTGAGGAAGTGTCTGGTGGCCCCTCCCCACATACCCATGCCTTTGCATGAAATTGTTGCATTAAACCACTTTAGGGTTTGACAAGCAGAATCCTGAAGAGGTGTGTCCAAGCCCTCAATATGAGTCTAGAGCCAACACTGCTGCAAACTATCAGGATTTCAGGCTGTGGATGTTACTGTCAATGCTGCTTCCCATGCTACATACTGTGTTCCAAGGCAGCAGAAATGTTAGGACTTAGACTGGCAGAAACAATGTTGCAGGAATGAAGGATGAGGAGAAAAGAGGGAAGAGCAGAGAAACCAGATCTGCACTGCCAGTCTCCCATTGCAGCTCCAAGTAGGTTCTCCATGCAAATACGAACATCTGCATTTCAACAGCCTGAAGTCTCTGCAAGAAAAATGCATCCAGGGCTTTTTCTTGTTGGCATCCTAGCAAAGGCAGTAGCAAGCTTACTTCTGTAACCTGCTACCAACAATTAAGTAGCTGCCATTTGAATCCCTAGAAAAATTTGAAAATACACTATTGTCTGTTTCATAACTACTTGAGAAAAATAACTGAACTATAACCAGCCACCTCCAGTTCCTGAATGATGCATCATTGTTCAGAAGCATAAGCAGCAAGACTCTTCTGCAAGTCTCCTCACTTTGTTTTCTCAGAAATCTCTTAGCCATATGGTGCATTTTTGGGACGAGTTTTGGCAGACAAATACATCTAAACAGGCTTTAATATCTTGCACGTGTTGGAATATTTGAGAGCAAGAATGCCAAGATGATATAATTCCATACACATAGAGCACATATGAAAACAATCACTATCAAACTGGCATTGATCACAAGGCTGAATTATGCTGAATGATTGAGTGCTGAACTTCAAGAAGCTTGAAGATAAACAGCTCCCTGGCCTATGACACCAAGCTTGTGTGGAGAAACTACAAAGCTTTCTGGAGGTCAGTTAAGCAACATGGACTATGATTCATCAATGATGCCAATGACAGGACTTGTCTACCATCCCTAGCTGCTTTAATTGCGACCCTAATTTGCTGTAGGGATCAGATTCTGATTAGATGTGGTCAAGAATGTTGAGACAGGCAATGTCCAAAATACAGGACTCAACACAAAATCAATAGGGGAAAAAAAGAAAAAAAACAAAGCCAAGGGGGAAAAAGCCTATATGCCCTATGCATACAGTGGTCCTTGAAGCTGAAGTTAGAATCTGGGTAGACTATCCAAAATTTGCAACTGCATGATTCAGCAGTCTGGATGCAAAATTATGCATGTATATTACAGAATAACATAATGTATTAAAAGCATGATATAACAAAATCAGGTTTTGGGTAGAATGAAGGTAAATCTGGAACTAAAATCCAAGGTCAGTCCAATGATGGATTAGCAGTGTGGATGTAACTGCTGTAAACATGGCTGAACTGAAGCTACTTCTTTCTTTCTGCAGTCTTAGGAGTGCAATGCCACCAGATACAGGACTAATCAGACAGCAGGCAGGGCACACCCAGTAGCATCTGCTAAATCAGTGGAAAAATCTTGAAGCTTTCTCTTCACTCCCTCTTCTCTTTTGGTGGATGGTGGGTTGGAGGATTGCCCCCTTAGCAAAGTCATATCCCAAATGTAATTACTGAAAATGCGTCTTGCCACGCCATTCCCTGTCCATGATACATTAAGAAATGACTCTGCATTCCACCAGGTTGCGTAGCATCACGCCACTGATGTGTTATCAGCAGATGTTTTCTTTGACACGTTGCTCTGCAGTTTGGCGCATGAATCCACAGTTTTTGGTGGTGGTACTCAGGAGATGTACCAGAGAAGAAAGTGAAGCACAGTTAAAGAACCAAAATGCATTTAAAGCTCTATTGAGAATAAAGGTTGCAAGAAGTGGGGGTTTTTTTTCCAGACTACAGCAGACTTTCCAAAGAGCCCATAATTGCCTCATGTAGACAGAGCTTCAGACAGCCACTGTATTCATCCAGAACAATGTACCTCAAAATTTCATCAAGGATTTTTCCTAGTAGGCAAAAATCTCAATCAGATGGTCTGATACTAGGAGCAGCAAGGTGGCTTCTAATCCAAAATGATGAATTAAAAGGCCAAAACATTCCCTCTGAACATCTAAACCTGTAAATGGGCGTTATGCTTAGTGGCAGGAGGTAGCAGCAACTGAGCTATGCAGCAGCAACTGTACAATAGAAGATTCAAGAAGAGACTGAAGAGGAAGGGTGTCAGCTGTCTTGAGGGAAGAAATTTTACCAATTTGCTCTATAATCATTAACAGTTTAATTGAAATGCAGCCAGTTCACTTCTAACACAACTGAAAATTAGATAGAATGAGGCAAGTGCAACCCTGAAGAGGCTCTGAATGACAAAGCACCTGCCTCAGTAGTTCTCCCCAGGAGACAATGGTAGCAATAAATATGAACAGGTTATGATGAAACTGGTAAGCTGCGATGAGGATGCCTTTTACTACAAACAGTTGTGAAAAAGAATTCAGAGAACTAGCCAACTAAAGCAACGATGTTTGAGAAAGCAACAATAGACACAGATGAAGTCCTAGCTGGACTGCCGAACCACACCTACATGACAAGGCTGCTACCAATTCCCCATTTCAGGGTCTCTTCTCCACTCTAACAATGGCAGTTTCTGAAATCTTTGCTTTCACCAGCCCAGAACAAAAAATACATGTTATAAAATCAGGTATCAACAGAGTTTAACAAACTGTAAGGTCTGACAATAATTTTCTTTGTGCTTTATTCCACCAATATTGCAACGTGGTTTTTTTTTCCTCTCTGCATACACACTGCAATCTATTGTATCAGAAACCACAACGAAAACTTACAAAACTGTCATTACACTTGCAATACCATCCTGCATCACCGTCTCAAGCAAAGGACAAATAAACGCCGAGTCAGAGCAGCCCGCAGTCGGACAATAACGAGGCTGAGCACTCAGGTTAACAGCCTTGTTACTCATATGGGTTTTCTTTATTGGAATAAATAATGCGCGTACGCATAGTGAGCTTGGATCCTCAAAAATTCTCCAGACGATGGAAAAGTCCAGCGCCCAAAGTTAGACACAAAGGCGCGGCTGCGCTCCCGCCCGCGCAGCCGCTGCCGCCGAGAGGGAAAACGCCCCGAACCCCGCCGGCTTGGCGTGGCGGTGGGGGACGGGACATTGCGGGCGGCAGCCGCCCCGCAGCCCCAACCCAGCCCATCCCATCCACCCCATCGCCAGCCGCCCTTTGTCCGCCCCGGGCTGCCATCGGGACCGCAGTGCGGACCGTGCCACGCCCACCCGCCGGTGTCTCCGGGCAGACGGGCTCGGCGGCGGGCGCTGCGCTCCCGACCCGGCCCCTCCGCCCCGCGATGGCGGGAGGGGGCTCGGCGCGGCTCTCCGCAGCCCCGCTCCGCAGCGCCCGCACCCCGCGGGGCAGGGCGGCAGGGTGGGCGATGGCGGCGGGACCCCCCGGGGAATAAAGAGCCGGAGACCGCGGCTCGGCGGGATGGGTGTCGGGGGGCGATCCGGGCTGCCGGCCGCGCCCAGAGAGGGGCAGGGCACCGGCGGGAGGGTGTCGCGGCGCTGCTTGCGGCACCCCGGCTCCCGCCGCCTCACCTCGCTCGATATTGGCGATGGCCCGCCGCAGGTGCTCCTCGGTCACCAGCTCGCCGATGACCACCAGCAGGTAAAACTTGCTGTCTAGGAAGCGGTGGGAGAGACTGGGCGAGGTGGAGGTCGGGTTGGGGATGCTGCAGGAGGGCTCCGAGTCCCCTTCCACCACTACGGTGGCCATCGCCTCCGCCCCGCGGCTCCGGGGCGCCGAGTGCTCGGCGGCGGCTCCGCAGGCGGCAAGGAGGGAGTGAGGGCGGGCGGGGAGGCGGCGGCGCTTTTATACGGAGACGGTGCAGGGCAGGGACCTGGTGAGGAGGAGGAGGAGGAGGAAGGGGGGAGCCGGCGCATCCTCCGCGCCGCCGCCGCCTTTCCAGCATCCACAGCTGATGTCATCTGCGGCAAATCCTCCCCGCGGCGGCCCCCGGAAGCAGGAAGGACGCGGGGGCGAACAACGCCCCGAGGGGATGCCGAGGGGTGCGCCCCGCTCCGACTCCCGCCCCGGCCGTGGGACCTCTGGGCCTGCGCCCCTCGCGTCCCTTGCTCCCCGTGCCCGTTCGGGGCGTCACCCTGCCGGGCCGGTCAGCCCGAGGCCCGTCCCGGTCCAGCCTTGAAACAGGACGATGAGGAGCCGCAGGTGATGGCCTGGCAGGAGCTCCTCTGGGGAAACCGGCATTGGGACCCCAGCAGCACTCCAGACGCCGACGGGTGAAAAAGCAGTGCCACAGCCCAAGGCCAGTTGTCCTCTCCTACATTTTGCTGTAGCACTGCAGCAAAATTTGAGTCATACTTAAACACACACCCTCACCCAGCAATCTAAATATTCTTGCTAACTTTTTAAATTTGAAAGCAGTTCACTTACGGAGCCTTTTTGCACATGTTCAATGTCCATGGATATATTACTTACAGGTTATTATTACAGATATATTACCAGAAAAACACTTGTTTTGGTACGGCTGCTGAAACCCCTATTCTTAGCTTATTCAAAGCTCCAGAACTTCAAAGGGGTTTTTGTAAGTAATGTTGATCAGAGGCTAGGCAATTCTAGGGAACAATGACATCAGAAAATTTATACAATGACGAAACCAAAGGTTTCATTCATCTTCACATGGATGTTCGATATCTACACCGCAATACTCAGTGCTTACCACCTCTAAAAAGTGTTTTACCCTTTCCTAACATGGAATAGAGCAGTCAAATCATCCTGTCTGAGATGTTCCTCTCACTTTACTGACATAAGCAAGGCATTTGTTTACACTAAGTCTCTTGTTTATATGGCTCATGTGATGTGGGATAAATTTCACCATGACCTAGGAAAGAATATAAACTTTTGTAGCTGGCTTTTTAAGATAACCTCTGGTCCCTGGCTGAGAAGATACTTCCTCTGTCTGCAACTTCTTACAGTGCTGGGTGCTCAAATTCTCTGCCTGCTGCTCAGAAACAGAGTGCTTGCCTCGATGAACCAGTACCTCAGCCCTGTCTTCTTTGTGTTTTGTTCCAGAGCACAGTGGACTAATTCACATACATTTCAGGTTGTCACTAGGTTTTTTTTGTCTTTCTAGCCTGGAGGCTACAGTTTGAACCCACAAAGGTTAAAACACCATCTTTGCAAGTGCTGGTCTGTAATGTTACATCTGTCTATAGCACCTAGTAGTTTCGATATGAATAGTTCCTCTGCATCAATACAGCACTGAGAGCCTTGGCTTATGTGGCATGATGTGTTTGTATGTTGCATCCAAAGTAGACTTTTCCTGAACTGCTGTTACTCTGAAGGTTGTAGAGTGCGGACAAGCATTTTCACAGCCATGTCAGGTGGCTGAGATGACATAGTGGTAAAGAGCAGCAGTGCTCATTCTTCGCTAGAGCTGACACTGCTGATAGAACAAATACAGTGGCATAGATGCAAAAGAACTAGCAGCAGTTTTAAGGTTTACAAAGTATTCAAAGGTGCAGGATGGTCTTCTTTGGATACCCCTGTTCATGAGCCCCACTGTAACTTTGCTGTTTCTTTGTTAGTCATGTCAGTTTCCATAGGGTGGTATAGATTCATACTTAGAAATAATGCCCATCCCCTGTGGCCCTGTCCTATATGACCCCCTTCCTAATAATCTATGCTATTTATAGATACCCTCAAGACTTGCCACACAGTGCCCACTGGAAAAAACCAGCTTCAGGCTCCCCCACTGCTATCTGTAGTTTTGGGATATGCCTTTATTTGAATCACCAACAAGAGCAGCTAGTCTCTGAAGCATGGAAGGGGCTTGCCAAGGGGACTTGCCAACTGGTTGCAGAATAGACAGATACTGGTTCCTGGACATAAAGGTAAAATGATTACTTGCTTCACAAGCACAGCAGCTTAAATGTGATACTCAGAGAAATGCACACCACTACTCAAAAAGCACTGTGTGTGCTTTTAAGCACTTTCTTATTTTAAGGAAAAATGGAAACATCCATAGCTGGAAAGATGCCCGTGAATTTGAAAAGTAAGAGCTGAAAGGAATGTATTTTATCAGAGAATAAAATGGTTACATACAGGTAGGTAATACAGTTATGTTTGAAATAGCTTATTCAGGTAGTCCTCTATTTTATACTGCACTGTAAAATAATATGCAGCTAGAACATGGTATGATAAAAGGTGACTGTTACAGTCAAACTGACTTGTGATAGGAGATGTGTCACACATTAAAACGCTAAGGACAAGAGGTTGTCTTTGGAAGAAAATGGTCTTGTGCTAAACTCTTCAAGGGATGTAGACCTCTGCCCTTGTCTATTCACAAGCATGTGCTGCATCATATGAGATGGGAGGTGGACAAGAAAAGGTGCTTTATCCTCCTGAACATGTCTCTGAGCAAACTGCAGGGCTCCAGCTCCATGGCCAGTGTTCACACTGTGACTTGCCCTGTCGGTATCTCAGTCAGGCAGATTTGTTTGTCATCATCTTTCCCTATCTGGAAACTAATTTATATTCTGCAATATGGAGTATATCATCAGGTCCACTGCTGGGTGAAATGTGGAGATGTGCATAAAGCTGACTTAGTGTCCTGTGACCCTCGCTGTTTGAAAGTGATACCACCTGCCTACTGCAGCTAAATCGCATAGATAGGGCACTTCAGTAGAAGAAACAGCAACATTCATAGACCATGGAATACATCTCGCTCTTTAAAAGAGACAATGGATGAAACCCACACCTGTCTGGCTTTTGGTTGTTTTTGTTTGTTTTGTTTGATTTTGTTGTTTTGTTATGTTCAATACCAGACTGGAGTCCTGTAGTTGAATATAATCAAATATTACATGTAGAGCTGTATTTTTTCAATGTTGTATTTTTTAAATTGGCAGTTTAAATAAAGGGCTTGAAGTTTAAAACATAGTTCTTGGTGGTATGTGCCATTTGTTACCCACTAATATTCAAGCTTCATTCTAGTCCTATCTTCAAATTTTAAATGCAGTTTCAGTGATGTACAAACCCTTAGGCTGGCCCTTTGTCTCAGATAAAATGTCATCCCTAGCACAAAAGAAATACATATCCATATGGATTGCTTCAGACCAATTGACATACAGACTGGGGAAGGAGCGGGAGGAGACCAGCACCTGGGGAGGGATGTGGGGTGGAGCATGAGTCAGCAGTGCCCTGGCAGCCAGGAGAGCCAGCTGTGTCCTGGGGGCATCAGGCACAGCATTGCCAGCTGGGCAAGGGAGGGGACTGTCCTGCTCTGCTCTGCACTGGGGCAGCCTCACCTCCCATGCTTGGGGCAATTTTGGGTGCCACAATAGAAGAGAGATATAAAGCTATTAGAGAGTGTCAAAGGTGGGACACGAGGATGGTGAAGAGCCTTAAGGGCAAGCTGTATGAGGAGCAGCTGAGGTCACTTGCTCTGTTCAGCCTGGATAAGAGGAGGCTGAGGAGAAACCTCGTTGCAGTCTACAGCTTCCTTGTGAGGGGAAGAGGAGGGGCAGGCACTGATCTCTTCTCTGTGGTGACCAGTGACAGAACCTGAGGTAATGGTCTGAAGCTGTGTCTGGGGAGGTTTAGGCTAGATATCAGGAAAAGGTTCTTTACCCAGAGGGTGGTTGGGCTCTAGAACAGGCTCCCCAGAGAAGTGGTCAGAGCACCAGCCTGACAGAGTTCAAGAGGCATTCGGATAATGCTCTCAGGCACATGGTGGGATTCTTGGGGATGTCAAGTGCAGAGCCAGGAGTTGGACTTGAAAGATCCTTGTGGGTCCCTTCCAACTCATGATATTCTGTGATTCTTTGAAATTAAGAACTTTACTGAAAGGGAAGTGTCTCAGAAGGCTGTCTTCGCTGAGAGCAATGCCAGTCTGAGGATTGCACAATGTGGCATGACGTGGGTTCCTTAGATGGGTAGGATTTCTTACGGATAGGCTGAAAAGACTAACTTCTGGAGATGGAGATTTGCCAGCCTATACCTGAGATGGCAGATTCACAGAATGGCTGGTTGGTAGGGACTTCTGGGTGTCATTTTGTCTAATTCTCCTGCTCAAACGTGGCCACCTAGAGTAGGTTTCAGAGAGCTATATTTTTAGTGGGGTTTGAGTATCTCCATGGATGGAGACCACCACCACTCTGGGCACCCATCACTCTCACTGTGAGAGTGTTTCCTGATGCATGATGAAGTCAAGAATATGCCACCAGTATTATAGCAGATAATACCTATAACATTTTGTACCTTACCTGATGCCTTCCCAAGGTGATGATCATTCGCAATACTCCCACTCCACCTCACCCCCCATTTTCGACAATCAGAAGCTCCACCATCCCCATGTTGGTACAGCCTTTACCTCTCAGTCTCCTCCATGCTTCATTCCTTTAGAGCAACTCAGCAGAGCACACAGCAGCAGCACAGGTGTAGAGGGACAGCCAGCACGTCACTGACCCCAGCAGAGCAGAAGTGTCACCCTGCAGATGCTGGCCATGCTGTGATTAGTCATGAGCCCTTCCTGACCAACACGTGGACAAGTGGTCCATGAAGACAATTCCTCTTGCCGTCCCCCACTTTTTAGGCAGGGAAGCATCTTCACCTCTAACATCCTCAAGCTGGCACTGCCAGAGTAGCTTCTCCTGCAGCAGTGATATGGCAACAGCCAGGGACACCAGAGAGCTGTACCTGGATGAGCAGCCAGAGACTTGGACTCCATGGGACATTCTTTAAGAGGGAAAATACGTTTTAGGATCTCAGGCTTTATTTTTAACTACATGCAAAATAAAAATTACTTGACCAACATTAATTTCAGGTATTTTAAATATATTATTTCAATTTTAATGATTACCTTTTATATTGCACAGGAGAGAAAGCTTTTATTTGCTTGTGATGAAATATCCATTTCAATAGGTATATCATGTGTTTCCCACTCCTTCCACTTTCTCCACAGAAGAAAGGGAAGTTAAAAAAAAAAGTGAAGAAAGCAACACTATTGCTTTTAAAAATAACATTTTTTCTCACTTTTAGCTTTCTGTCTTGAAGTGAGAGAAAAATAGCACCATGTAACATTTTGCTTTAGCTCCCAGTGGAAAAATTATTTTTTATCAGAGTAATTTTCCTCTTTTCCTTTAGTGGAAAAGGAAGTTAGAAATAAAAAAAAAAAAAAGTACTTGATTTAACTGCAATGAGAATTAAATGAAAAGAAAAAGATTTTCCACTGGACTATTAAGAAGAGACAAATTAAAAACTAATTATTTTGCATAATTTTATCCTGAAATCTGCTATGAAAAGAACATGTAGCTTTACATGAAAATAAGATGATTGCTTCTTCACTGTTGGAGGGAAAATAGAGCAGTTTTAAATAATTAGATCATGTTTGCTCATTAGGATGATGCTTAAAATTCAGTAATAAATGATAATAAAAGCATTGAAAGCAATGGCACCCATTGTACAACAAAGCTGGATGGATAATTAAAATATCATCAGCTGCTAAAACAATGGTAAGACAAAGTGATTGGCATCAAGCAGTAGTTTCAAGCTTCCTTTGAGCTCAGGGTTCAGTTGTGAATCCTTCTGAACAAGAGAGAGAATGGTCTGTTTATGTAGTGTGTAGTTAGGGTTTCAGGAGGTGGGTTTGGCAGGTTTTTAATCCTCATTGAAGGACTGCAAGTTACAGAATTTCATTCAGCTTCTAGGGGTAAAATACAATTTATCTCCTGTCACACCAGCCTGAAGAGCCCTATGGCCCAGAGCCTCCACCTGTACTCCCTTTCAAGCCAATTTTGGAGCTCACTCTTGACTGAAGGGGGGCCAATGAAGCCATGGGTTTAGAATTACTGTATGTACACTATCATCTGCCCAGTTTGGGGGCAGCTGGAAGCTGGGAGCTCCTGCACTGTGCTGTTGGCTGCTGTGACACCCTGTTCAGCCTGGCCACGGGCTGCCTGAAACCTGCCTGCCCTGGCAGCTCACCCTGCCCTGTCCACACCCAGGAGGACCATCAGCCAAAGCGTTAGTCCTGTAACTCACTACAAGCACAGAGGAGAAAAATATCAATGAGATGCTGGCCACATGCTGCTCCATCCTAGATACTCAGGTGGCAAAAGCACGTGGAGGTGCTCTAAGGAAAAGAGTGAGCTGGTTTTGGTTTTGTTTTTTGATTTCTTTTTTGTTTTCTCTCCAGTCTGAATTGTCTAAAGCTGCCTCTGGGAACCAAACAGCAAGTAGATATTTTACATAATATTTTCATGTAGTTTTGAGGCATGCCTTACAATACTTTTCAGAGGTTGCCTGCTAGCTCTGCTGGTTTTGTAGGATTTAAAATTGCTTACTATTATTATTTTACAAGGGTCTTGTTCTCTCAAGCAGGCTACAACTGAAATGACGTATTGCTACTGCATAGAGAATAGGAAGCAAGAAATCTAGGCAAGCATTAGTTCATAGAGTCCACTGACAGGCTTCTAAACAGAATCTGAGGAACTGCTCCATCTTCCTACTGGAAAGGTCCAGCAGACCCTGGTCCTAGACTGGAGTCATCCCAACTCTTCAAGGCTACAGCAATTTAATGTATTGCATAGCTGCAACCTGAGCAGTGCATCATTTTGCACCCTTGCCCAGGACCTTTGGTGCATGCAAGGATCTTGATGGGGCCTTTCATTCTAGTTCTCTTACTGTGTAGAAAGTTACAATGTCTTTTCCTAGAAGAATAGTTTGTGAGTCTGATATTGACAGAACAGGGTTTAGCCATTCTACTGCTGTAGCCTTTAGTCTTACAATTACAATCATTCAGTCCTTTAACTGTTTCAACTATCACTAAATCTCATACTTTTTCAATAGAACCTGATACTCGAACAGCATTAACTGTAGAAATGGTTAACTTAATTTTATATGTATCTCAAAACAAATTCAACAGTTGTTCATTCAGACCACCTACAAGACTGGCAGACCACCTACAAGACTGACCATCTGGTTCCTTTCCCCTTTTGTGTACTTTATTATTTTGGCTTAATAGAGCCATTACTGTTTGTACAATTTTGCAGCATCACTTTGGCTTTTTTGGTTGGGTTTTTTTTTGTTTGTTTCCCTTTTCTTTGTTTTCTGTTTGTATTTATTTGTCTGCCCCATGCCCTCCAATATGCTGGCACAAAGTAAATATGATTTAAGGGTGCTCTTTAAATTAGTAAGTCATTCCTAGTCATTGGTATTTTGCAGTAGGTTGGGATATGCTGACTAAGAGTTGCACTGCAGGATTTACTGAATGGCCTGAGTGGAGGGTGTGCAGCAGGGGTGCCCAGAGAGGTCAGTAAGCTGAGCATTTTGCTGAAGGACCCCTGTTTTGGGAGTGGGCAGAGACCTCCACCACTGCATTCTGAAATAAGGGTTCACCATCAGAGCTTGTCTGTGCCCACAGGAGAGCCTTCTAGTCCTGCCACAGCAGTGCCCCAAGAGTCCTTGTGGAGCTGGAACCATGCCATGGGACAGATAGGGCCTGCCATGATTTCCTCCTAAAAATTGTCCTGATTTTTTGTCAGGTATCCTACTTGCCAGAAGTTGCATTACAACCTCTTTGGGTAATTCTAGAATGGTGTTATATTTCTGAAATACAGAGAAATTTTGTTCTTTCTCATTACTTGCAAAGGCAGTAGAGCAACAATGTTAGAGCTATTGCTGAAAAGTATGATTTCCAATGCAACAATATAGATCCACAACAAAGCACATTTAAAAATGCAGAAAACGAGCATTTTTTTTTAATGTTCTTTTCCAAATATTCATACTCTGATTTTTGGGGTTGTCCTATGCAGGCCCAGGAGCTGGATTCAATGATTCTTGTAGGCCCTTTCCAAGTCAGGTTATCCTATAATTCTATTAAATATTCCATTCTATTTTCCCCAAGATAGTTTGAACTTCATTGCTTGTGGGTTTTTTTCCAACTTCTCCTTATGATCATTCAAAAAGGTTTTTTAATTGCAAATTTGAAAGGGTACAGTTATTCTTCAAAGCTCAAGTAAGGCAAGATTTGTATTAGCCTGATATATTTTACTGCAGTCACTCTGCAGGCACACTTTTGAGATAGCAGCTATTATATTGTCATTATGTGGAACAATAGTATGTATTTGTGTATGTAATGTAAATGATACAGGAAAAAACTCTTTTTCCTCCCAGTAATACTGGAACTGCTACTTTTTACATGGAGGAATATCTTTTTCCAGCACAGAAATGCTACTATTTCTGGGATAATACAAAGTGTAGTTGCAGTTGGTTTTGTGAAAAGGCATGAATGGATATATACTTCCCCAGCAAAGTCATGGAAAAACATTGCATAAATAGAATGTAATCTCCATTTTTGAGTAATACAAAGACACTGAATTTTGGCAACACATTGTCAGAGCTGTTTTTTCATATTTCCCTGAGAAAATCCCGGTTCCGCAAACCAATGTGTTGACTCTGTAATAGGAAATAGGTTTACTAATAAATTGAGGAAACCATTATTTATCTACACATCCTTACCACAAGTTTTTTATGTTTCCTTTGGAGGATTTGTGTTGAGTAGGTTCAGTCACAGTAGATTTTGTCATCACTGAAAGAAAGTCAGTGTCTCAATCTGATTTGATAGTATCAAACTCAGTAGGGAACATGAAGCAGCTGTCCATGGCTGCTGTTATAGAAAACTAAATTAAAACTGTGGTAGAAGGACTGATAAATCTACATCTAGAAGAAAACTGCTAAAGCCACCTAGGGTGCAAACTACTGAGAAGAGGAATGAATGGAAGAAAAGACTAGGAGATTCTGCTGGTTTTGGCAGGGATAGACTTAATTTTTTTCACAGTAGCTACTATGGGGCTGTGTTTTGGGTTTGTGCTGAAAATGGAGTTGACAATGTAGAGATATTTTTATTATTGCTGAGCAGTGCTTTCTTCCAAAGCCTTTTCTGCTCCTCACACCACCCCACCAGTGAGGGGACTAGGGTGTACCAGGAGTTGGGAGGGAACACATCTGGGATAGCTGACCCCAGCTGACCACTGGGATATCCCAGACCATATGGCATCCTGGTCAGCATATAAAGCTGGGGGAAGATGAAGGAAGGGGTATATGTTCAAAATCATGTCATTTGTCTTCCCAAGTCACTCTTTACCCATGATGGAGCCCTGCTTTTCTTGGAGACAGCTTGCCCATGGAAAGCAATGAATTAATTCCTTGTTTTGCTCTGCTTGTTCATGAGGCTTTTGCTTTGCCTTTTAAATTGTCTTTATCTCAATGCATGACTTTTTTTGCTTTTACCCTTCTGATTCTCTCCCCCAGCCTGCTGGTGAAGGAATGAATTCTCCCCCATCCTGCTGATGAAGGTGTGTGGGGCTTAGTTGCCAGCTGGGGTGGAACTTGACAGTGATGAAGTGCAAAGGACATCGATGAAGTTATAATAAAATGGACAGGAAGTTATTTTCTCCCTCAGAAGTATTTTCTGATGTCTGGGTTTTGGTTTTATGACCCAAGGATGATCAGAGTTGATGATTTTTTTGCCATTGGCTTTGCAGAAAGCCCAGTTAGCAGGCTAGCCTGGCAGTCTGGCTCCACAGGGAATTGCTGGCAGGCAAAGCCCATATTCTGCTAGCAGCCAGCACATCAAAGGGGTAAATATCAAGGCTGTGAAATATTTTTAGGAGAAACAGTTTCTGAATAAGAACAACATGAAATCAAGAAGGAGCCATGTTTATTTTGGCTGAAAAAGATGCCCCAGACACTGTGCAACTTTCTGTTAAAACATATATTAGTACCTGCTTTCAGGCTGTCAATACTGAAGGAAAAGTAAGAGTAGGAACACAGAGATGACTAGCAAGAAGACCATGATATTGTCAATTGAAATTGGAAAGTAATTATAAAAATAAGGGATGAGCAGCTGTAGGAAGAGATTTGGACAGATACAATAGGCATGAAAACAAACATTAAGCATGATCACTTCTATTCCCATGCCTTGTTCTTGCAAGTATCAGTGTGGGAATTCATCATTTGGGGAAGAAGAGGAAGGGGGTTGGTTCTGGCACAACTCTCCTCCAGTCCTGCAAAACCCAAGGCACTGCACAAAGGGTAAGTCAAGGTGTGCACTGGCATCCCCTCCGACAAGCAGAATGATTTCTTGCAGCAATGGTTGTCTGTGTTCCCCATGGAGCAGAGGATTGGCCATGCAGTCAGCACTGAGAGGGCACCTGAAGATTCCCATGCACCTACAAAGGACACTGAAGCCCCTGCTGTAACCAACAGAACTGTTTGTCCAAGGCAAGGGCACAGCATCAAGTCACAGGATTGCTGTAGAGCATGCTGCTCGTCAACTTCTCTTCAAGCAGTGCCAACATGCTCTGGGTCCAAGGCCAAAAGCTAATGGGATGCTCTTGTGAGTAAGCATTTCTGGACTGAGTGCACTGTGATCTCCCTGAACTGCACATCTTTGGGGAGAAATTTCTCAAAATTGCTTGCATACCCTGCCTTCCTCTATCTCTGCATTGTGCCACTGGAGGCATGGCCTCTCCATCCACTAATGCAGCAGCAGCAAGTGCAGAAGGACTGATGATAGGTGTCTAGCAGAGTTCCAAATTGGTGCTGCCTTGCTGTCTGACCAGGGTAGCCACGAACATTTTCATTCCATGAGAATTGTTTCTCAGTGTCTTCAAGATAAATTCCCATTTTAAAGCTTTTCCTAGGGTTTTTTTTCTGTTTTGCTTGGGGCTTTTTGCTGTTGGTGGGTTGGTTTGTTGTGTTTTTTGGGATTGGTTTGTTTTGTTGTTTTTGTTGGTTTGGATTTTTTGGTTTGGGTTTTGGTTTTTTTTTTTCTGAGCATGAGCAGGAAAACATACACCAGAATCTAATAAATACTGAAAGCCAACCTGGGTTATTTTGGGTTGATGCATCTACAGTGGTATTTTGCTCTGAGAATTCAATTAACAGCTCTCTTGATGATAAATAAACCAGAATAAAATCCATCTGATCTTCCAAGAACTGAATTTTTCCTCTACTGTTAGTGGCAGTAGAAATTAATAAAATATTATTTTAGTGTGCAGTGTAGGCCTAGATTATTCTGAAGAAATGAAAGAAGACCACCTGCCAAGGGAAATAATGTATTTTACCTTTGTCACATATATGTATTTATATTAAATCATGCAGTTAGCCTTCATTGTTCTTCTGTTTTTCTCATTTATAAACCACAGATTTTTTTGGCTTTGAAAAACTGTTTGAAAAGGTGGAAGTTCTTCAAGAACAGCAAAGGAAGAAGTGTTACTTCCCTGGATTTTTGTGTGCAGTAATTTTCTTCTGCTCAATTTCCTACATGCATATTTTGATTTTAAGGAATTTTCTGCTAATGTTACTCGGTTGTTTGGGGGTTTTACCTTAAGCATTTCTGCTCTTCATGTCATTGATTGAAAAAGCAGGGAGATATCCATATGCCAGGAAGTGAAGGTGAGATTATGTAACATGAGAGGATGACCATTCTCCTTTTGCAGTCTCCTAACCTGAGGGGTCATCTTACCTACTCTCCTTATCAGTTATAAGCATGCTGTTATAATACTAACAAAAGAATTTTTTCATATTGAGAGTTTATCATTCTCACAGAGTTTAAGAAACAGGCATGATGAACAAAAGTCTACCTTAAACTCACTTTTTTATATGTTTTTGTGAGAGACTAAAAGGTTTACTCTGTTGATATCATAGTATATCCAGTACAATATAGTAGCATACGTCTCTTTTCACTTGTGATACAATGCCTCTGGCTTAGTGAAATTCATTATGCAGTACGCCCAGTTTACTGAAATTCTGGAAGCTGATAACAATAATTAAAATACTACATGACAAGTAGTATTTTATTATGCAATCTCACAATGCCTTAGTAAGTTGTTAGGCACACAGCCAACTGCTTTGAACCACCTGGAAGAATTATTTTTGCACCTCTCATGGGTAGTGTTAGGGAATGGTCTGACAGGTTTGCAGATCTGCAGTTATCACACACTGATCATTCTGGTAAGATTTCTGAGTGACTAGATTGATACTGAGTTAAATGATAATGGCCAGGGGTGAACACTGCTGCTGCCTTAATGACTGATGGGGCTGAACACATGGCCCAAGGCTGAACAACAGGCCCTTAGTCAGCAGGCAGAGCCCCAAATGCAGCTGTGGGTGTTTTTATAAGCTAAGACTGGCTGCAGGTGTTTCAGGTTTCAGGAGGAAGGGAAAGAAAAAA
Organism: Entomyzon cyanotis; assembly: GCA_024500445.1. NCBI lineage: Eukaryota > Metazoa > Chordata > Aves > Passeriformes > Meliphagidae > Entomyzon > Entomyzon cyanotis. Next base: position 26,613,348 of record JAKEPQ010001021.1, on the reverse strand, counting down.
GCAGCATCTTTGCATAGCCATAGGATATGCCTAAGGAATAACGTGTGCATGAGCCACATGTTGCAAATGTGCTTAAATTTCATAGCTGTAAATATGTGTAAATGGATCTGAGTAGCTTTTAGTCTTTTTTTTTCTTTTTTTTTTTTCCCTAATATTTACAATTTTGTTGTCAAATGACTTCACCTGTCTTAAAAGGTTACATTTCCAGAAAATGGGATATCCTCAGTCTGGACACTTCATCCTCTGATGTCCAGTTTAATCCATTATTGCCTTGATTTTCAAATTCGTTTGTGTACCTGTCCAAGCCTTTACTCATACTGGGCTAACCTGGGGTATGATGAAGTCACAGCAAAAATTACAGCTGTTTTACTGGGTGATAGTTCTTATGTGATGGTTTTACAGCTTCAAGATGCTGCCAGATTAAAATTTGTAGCATTTCTCTAGTGCGGACCACAATAACGGCATCCTTTTTCCTCATTCCAACCTTAAGAACACAATGTTTTGTCCTTTTGTATTGCTACTTTACGTTGCCTACACATACATTAGGTAACAAACACATCAGGATTTCCCAAAAATAGCCATGACAAGTTAGGAAATGCACTGTGAGTATTGGGAATAGTCATGCTCTCTAAGAAAGACACCAAAGCTGGGTTTCTAGGTTAGGAAAGAAATTTCCTGATATATTCCTAATAATTTCTTCCCAATATCTGTTCTGTGTATTGTCAGGAGAGAATGAGATGGTGTTCAGAACAAAAGCCTAACTGGGGTGCTGTGAGAAGCACTCTGTGTGGGAGCACCCCTTCTCCTCTGCTTGTTATAGTGGGAACTGATGATGCTGAACCTTCAGGACACTAAATTAGATGCCTAGAAAAACCCCAGTAATTTGAAAATGATAATTTAAGCTTATCATGTCAAAATCTTGTATTGTGTATGGAAAGTAACTGAGTTACTAGTTTTGTATGAAGGCTGAAGTAGTTTTGGTTGCTCAGCTGATGAGAACTCATTGTTTCTTAGAAGATGCTGAATATCATTGGTGTGTCATGGTTTAGAAACAGTACTCCCCAGTTTAGTGCTTCCACTGAGACTCTCCAAACCATGTTGCTGCTTGCTTGATCCCCTTCCTCCTTCCTGTCCCCCTCTCCTGCACTGGATGGAGAAGAGAACTGGAGGCACAGAAGGCAGAGAGGGGAATTAGAGGCACAGAGGGCAAAGGCCTTGGTTTGAGATAAGAACAATTTACTGGAAACAGCAATGAGATAAAACGAATACGAACAGCAACAATATTAATAACAAATATTGTTATTAATAACAATATTAATATATTATAATAATATATAATAATTATATATTATATATTATAATACATATTGTTATATATAATTCTATATAATATTATATAGTATTATAATAATAAATGTAATAATAATATAACAATATTAATAACAGAAGTGTACAAAAGCGAGAGTGATCCACTTGCAAAATGCTCACAGCAGAGCTTGGACTCTGTGCCACCCAGCAGCTCCCTCCAGCTCAGAGCCAGCGTTACCCCACTTCTCCCTCTGCCATGCTTCCTTCACCAGAAAGAACCCCTTCTCCTCAGAAGAGAGTCCCTTTCCCCTGCCCCAGACAATGAGGTGAGGTGGTATAGAATAACCCCTAGACGTGCCCCCTCCTGGCTACTGCAAAATTAACTCTGTCCTGGCTGGAACCAGGACAGTGTGTAAAGGAAACTGAACTGAACCCTTTGTCACTTGTTCAGTGGTTTTACTGCTGAGTTTCACCTAAATGTAACTGTCCAATGAGATGTTTGAAGGAAAATTTATTTTCTGTTCTAAATAAGTCAAGGGCCTGTAGGCAGTTTTGCCTGGAGTGTTGCCTCTGGAGCACAATTTTGTAGTACATTCTCAACATTTCAGAATGCAAGTTCAGAAAATGTATTAACGCAAAATTAGACAGACAGTGTGATCATGACAGTCCCACACTCTTTGAAACCCAGCTGGAAACACAGCTCAAATTTCACAAGTCTTTGCCATTTGCTCTAACACAAAAGGGAATTTGTAACATGCAGTGGCAATTCCAGTTGCCTGGCTGAGTGGTAGGCCAGTTTTGGTGCTGCCTAACAATGGTTTGCTCGTGCACAATCTTTGGCCTGGTGGATTACAGCAGAGGGACCATGTGGTGACAGAAGATGCCATTTGATTTCTCACCTATGACCATGGGGTCTGTCATTAAAAAAAAAAAATTGGCATAACTGATCAATATCTGGGCTGCAAGAAAAACAGGTAAGTGTGCAGGCATAGAGTTTGTGAGCCCATACACAGGTTGGAGGTCTACAGTATTAGCCTATCATTGACATAAATCTTGTGAGAGAAAAAAATACAGAAGATGTTTGGGAAATCATAAATCTGAAAACCTTCTATGTAATGATTAATAAGGAGAGTGTTTGAATCTATATTTGGATGCCTTGTAAACTCTCCATCTTAGAGAAAACACTTAGCAGAAATCCTTTGGCAAACTTCATGTCATGGAAGCTGCTGACAGCAGTGGAAGGTCAAATGGCACAGGGCATCGTCTCTACAGTAACACCATCACCAGAGGCTTATGAACTGTGTTTCCAAGAGCAGAGCTGAACAAGAAAAGTGGAGCTATTACACCTCTCCTTTTCCCAGCTTTAGCCCTGTCATGAATAGCTAAGCTGCTTCTTGCTTCCCTGACAGCTTAAAAGAAATGCAGCCTGTGACTACACTGTTGCCAGCCCAATGTGACTTTCTCCTTGTTATCAAAACGTTTGCCACAATGTGTAACACTGGAGAGCCCAGACATACGCAGCCAAACCCCTGCTTTAAGTTTTAAATAGCTATTGTAACCCCAAGGGAAAATGCTATCCATTAAGTTTTCCATGAAACATAATATGAGAATGGGGAGGGGAAAAAAAAAAAGACAAATGGAGATTTTTCTCCTTGGTGGTGTGATGGGTTTAAAAGCTGGTTTAAAACCAGAGCTCTGCAGGTGGCTGCAGAAGACAAGCACAGTCTGTACCACCTGGCTCTGAAGAAATTTCCAGTTTGATTGCTTATAAGCAAGTTGCAATGAAAGGTGCTATAGCATCAGCAACCGCTGCCAAATGTGCTCCCTCTCTGGAAGTTTCAGTCTTTTAGCGCTAGGACCCCATCCAACTGAAGGCTCAGCAGTGATGATAAAGCAAAGTTAACAATCAGCTCAGCTAGACAGAGAGTAGTCTCTTTGGTGCAGGTGAGGAAAGTTGCTTTTCTCAACCACAATTTCCTTTGCATTGTTTGCTTTTCTTGCATTTTATCTGGACCAGAGAAATGGGGGCCTTGAGACTTCTGGCGCATACCCTGTTCAGAATGTAGGTTAGTATTGCATTCCAGGATCAGTCTTGTACAAAACAGGATGCTATTACAAAATTCCTATTCTTTACCTCCTAAAAACCCGTCAATATTTTCACATTTTTCTGCTGTAGTGCTTTGAGTCCTAAAACTTCATTAGTCCTGTCTCTTATCTGAAGGCAATGCTGGAGGATGGCTGAACGCCCTCACACAGCACAGGGAGTTGTGACAGAACAGATTGCAAGGAGAGTGATGCAGCACAACTCGGCTCCCTCTTTCTCTCAAGATAGAAACTGGGCTTTGGAAAAAAAAAAAAACCTCTCCACTAGGCATGCTCAGATGCTCCCCACAGGCTGCTGATTACTGTCAGCATCCACTTACCGCCTGGAAGGTGTAACAAGCCAAGCCCCAGCTCTCTTCTGATGTACCATAGGGTGAATCACTGTTTTTTTAGTCTAGAAAAATATAAATAGTTGATGAGCTACAGACTATCCTTTTGTCCCAGTCCCTTTTCTTCCACTGTTTATCACACAGGAACAAATTTAAAATCCGTCTCCATACAAAGATCACATAGCCACTCCTGTGAAATGAACTGTTGAGGTAAATGCATCTAGGTGTATCCTAGATGGTAGTTAAAATCCTATTATCCTGTACTTTGGATGACAAAAAGACTTTGCCATGAGTTACATGTTTTCTCCTGCAAGAGCCAATTTCTTTAGCTATTTCACTTGGATTTTTCAAATGTCATGAATTTTCAGTGCTATTAGTTGAATTCAACATTCATTTAAAAACTCCTGTAAGTGCTACAACAGTGGTAAACCTCCACCAGAGTATTGATCTGAGATAGGACAAGTAGCTCCCAGTTACTTCTGAATGTAGCAGAGTGTTAAGCTGGCAAAACAGAAGACAGGGGAAGGGAAAGGTCATCAATAAGTTGAGAACAGAAATACTACATTCAGAGTGATGCAGAAGTAATAAAAGCTAAATAATTAGCAAAAATTTTGAGGAAAGAGTAAAAATTACCAAATTAAAATAAATGGTATTTTTAATTTTTTTTTTTTAATTCAGTGTCATCTTTCTATGGCAGAACTTGGACAAAGGGATTTTTGAAAAGCCAGATACAAGGAGGTAATAGTTTCCCTGTAGTTACTAGCAGAAAGGAATATTATCTTTTTATTTCAACACGTGAGAAAAATCAAAGCAATCTTGATATCAAGGTCACCATAAAAAGAGACTTGCCTGGTAATTCAAACGATGAATTTTGACAAAGAACATTCACAGAGACAACATTCCCAGAACCTGATAGTAAAGTTTCTTCCTTGTTTGCTCTATAGCTAGAACAATTCTCATAGTTTATTGCACACTAAGAATAGTTTACTCTCTAATTTTCAACAGTCCCCAGCTGCATTAGAAATTCCAGCCCAATACTGTTTAACTATTCCCTGTAACCTAGTATCAAGCATCTTCACAGCTCACACACACACTTTTAGACTGAATGTTTTTATTTGGATTATTGCAGCTAGAATAGAAAGAACCATTATAACATCTCCTTGAAGAAGCACACAGCCTGTCTGAGGCACACAACAATATCACTGCTCTTGGACTGTTTCCCATGGAACAGCCCCACAACAGGATGTGACCCTCACTCTATACCTAAGGAGGTATGGCACAGCTTTGGCATTGCATTGCTCCAGGTGCTACTCAGCAGCCAAAAAGATGTGTGTTTAAGACCAGGCTGAGTGGGGCTTCAAGCAACATGGTCTAGTGGAAGGTGTCTCTGCCCATGGTTGGCAGGTTGGAGCTAAGTTTGATCCTTAAGATCCTCTCCATACCCAGCCATCCTGTGATTATTAATATTCCAGATGAAGCCTTGGATTACATGCAATTCCTCCAACATGCTAAAAAAGTCAAATCTATGCATGCCCATCCTGAAAATAAGTGGAGAAAGCCCCAGACCCTACACTTGGGAATATTCTATTTGTGGCCATATATCTCTTTTTGGTAATGCTTGTGTAGCATCTTGAACTTAAAGGGTAACCACGTGCAAAATTCCACCAAAATGAACAGGAAAATGAGGCAAGACAGACAGAAAGTAAGAGCCATGCAGCCTCTTTTGTATTGTCATGGATTCTTCCATCCCCAAAAGACAAGGAATACTATCTCTAACTTTGTTCTCTTATCCTGGATTACTTCAGTTACTGGGTATTATTTTTTCCTAATCAAAGCACAGCAATCTCTTTAGTGAATTAACTCTTGACTAAGAACCAGGTTTGGCACAGTAACAGATCTGAGTTTCTGAAACAGTTACTGCAGGTTTGGATTAAGCACATCTGTAGATGAGGATCAGAGCTATTTCCAGGTCCATCAGTGAGAATAACAGTGATGCCATGGTGATCAATGCAATTATTTTGCTTCAGATGGAAATGGTTTGGCAAGGACATTGCAAAGGGACATTAACTGATTTTTTTTTATTAGATAAATGATGAAGATGGTTTCTATATTGTTTTAAATGCATGTTTGCTCACTTGTATTTTCCAGTGTGATGCACACTTGTAGCACAGTATAAATTTATAATCCAAGCATATGTCCAAGCATAGTGTTTAGTAATCAGGACACATGATATCCAGAATAGCAATTTAGTAGTCTACATCTAATTTCTGGAAAATACACCTGAAACTGGAAAATACATAGAATGATCATAAATTCATAGAATTGGTTAGGTTGAAAAAGACCTTTAGGATGATTAAATCCAATGTTGCAAAGTCCTCAGCTAAACCACATCCCTCTCTAAGTGCCACATCCACACATCTTAAATACCTCCAGGGATGGTGACTCATCCACTACCCTGGGGAGCCTGTTGCAATGCTTGACAATCCTTTCAGTGAAAAAAATTTTCCTAGTGTACAATTGAAAATTCCACTGGTGAAACTTGAGGTAATTTCCTCCTGTTCTATCACTCGTTACTTAGGAGAAGAGACTGACCCTCACCTCACTGCAACCTCCTTTTAGGTGCTGCAGAGTGTGGTAAGACACATCTCACACCCCATCCCAAACCCAAGTCCCCTTCTCTCCAGGCTAAACACCCCCAGCTCCCTCAGCTGCTCCTCACAGGACTTGTGCTCCACATGTTTCACCAGTTCCATTGCCCTTCTCTGCATATGCTCCAGCACCTCCATGTCTTTTGTCTAGTGAGTGGCCCAAAACTGAACACAGGATTCAAGCTGTGACTCTTTCTCCCCACATCCAATAAAGGAAGGAGATTCCTCTTAGCTCTCTTCCTGTTGTTAATATATATATAGAACAGAATACAGAATTTATGTTACAGTAGCAATATAAATATAGGAGAAATATTCTATTTCTTCTTTTTTTAGGACTGCATTTAGCAAACAAGGGGCATATGACATGGGCATAATTTTGCTTTCACTTAAATCCTTCATAAGCATTATTCCTTCTTTTTGGCTTTTTGACTGAACAACAACAACAACAACAAAAAAAGACATAAGTCTGTCTTCATGCTTGATATATGTGTACAATGGTATTCAATATTTGAAAAAATAAAGTGATGTACAGTTTACTTGGTATAGGTATAGCCTTTTAACACAAAACAGTGGTTTAAGGTTCCATGAGATGTTTCACAGCTCCCCTTTAATTTGCATCCTGGGTAATGCTGGAGCTGTTGGATGGATGCCATGAGTATAACTCTAGAAAAGACTATCCAGACCATTTTGATCTTGTCCTCCATCAGTGTAATGATATCCCAGGAGGCTGATAATGGAATTTCTTTTGTTTGTGGCATGTCACTCCTTGCAATTTTGACTTTTATACACAGCAGTCATGATCTTATGAGCTGACGCCCTGGAAAGGAACATTTGCATACTCCTGCCTTTATGGGTATCTTTTAACCTTTTCTTTTAAGAAAGAAGACAGGCTACTTGTTCATTATTCGTGATAAATTTGAACCATGACAAGAACATAGCATTTGTCCTTTTTCCTTATTTCTTTAATGACTATCTTATGGACTTGTTTTCTTTCACTGAAAAGGAGCCCATTAATAGACTTTTCAATGGTATGATTCCTTATTCAGTGCTAATGTAGTAAAGCCTTTCATGTAATTTGCCAAAATCCAGACATCTTTATTTCCCTGGGTTTCACATTCCTGCCTCAGCTGGCGGTGCTGGGAATGCAACAATAAAAAAAACTTGGATGCACACAGTGATCTTCCTATAAATATGAGATATCACTTGGCTGTCAAAATGGATGATCATATTGTGTTTTACTGATAAATGGTGTTTACCTTTTATATTTAATGCATTAATTTTTTAAACGCTTTAACTAGCAAAGTGAAAACATCTACAAAGAAGTAGTGCTTTCTTTTAAAGCAGAGGCACATATGCTTCATATCTCAGTAGTAACGCACTGATTCACAGCAACTAGAGCTTCTGTGACATGTTTTTGGATTAAAGTAATAGAAAATAAACGAAATGTTTGGATTCCAAAATACTGGCCAGATCTTTTATTCATTGAGTTATGTAAAAGAACTTGCTTTTCAGTAGATGCAAGAGGAGGCAGGGAGCATTTGGATGCACTAGTATGAAACAGAATTACAGAGCAGCCTTTCTTCTGTCAGAAAAAACCATTGCCACTGTTTTATTGTCCAGAGCCAATCACATCAGTGTGAGACTGGGCACTGCTTTCAAAAGACATAGCACAGACATATACTCATTTATGAATCACATCCCTTGAGCAGGCATTATTTAATTGTGTGCTCAGACAGAGTTTACTAGCAGTTGGGTCAGAAGATTCACTAAAGAGTCATGATGAGACTGGATTTGATCTTAATATCTACATCACTTGTCAAATCTTTATTCATGAAATAAGAAACAGTGCTGAGTTTCCACTTTGTGATGCTATTCTGAGACTACACTGAGCTGCCAGAAGAGGTTCAGAAAAATCTAGGATACAGGGCAGAGAAAATCCATCTGCCAGAATTTTTAGAAAGGGGGTCTCACAGGCTCTGAACTGATTTTGAGATTTCTAAAGAGCTGACTGATCCCTGCTCTTCAGAATTTAAAGGCTTCAGAAAATAGTGGCCTTTTGAACAAGAATAATATGCCTTTAGCCCTCTGCTATGTTAAAATCTCTTCCTCTTTTGTAAGGAGCCTCTTCTACTCAGAGCCATCTTATCTCCATGCATACTCCCCCCCCAAAAACCCAAAACCCCAACAGTCTGAATGTTGCACTACAGCATGTGCTTAACTTTTGCTTTGATGATGGTTTCATCTCCCGCAGCAGGCAGGGACAGTGAGCCTGCTATGGGCAGAGCAGCTCAGGCTGATGTGGTTCCCAGCAGCAGCTCTCTGAGAAGCTGGCAGAGTGGCTCTATGTAGGCACAGAGGTCCCAGCAGAGGTTCTGCATGTGTACAACACTGCACATGTGCAAAGTCTGGGCCAAGGACACAGAATGACAAGGATGGCCCTGCTGATCTTAAGGCTAAGCAATATTAAGAATCGACCAACCATTAGTAGGTGATGGCTGGCAAATAAATGAGCACACTGCACTGTCAGATTGCCATTGCTGTATGTTGACATCAAAGCTGGTGCAGTTATTCTGGATGTGTACTGGTAGAGAAGAGATCAGCATCCTGCCTGCTGTATGTGAAGCATTGCAAATATAGAATAGCATAATTTATTAAAATGAAACATGTGCCAGCCTTTTATATACAGTTTGATTAACTTCAAAGTGGTTTCTATGGGACAGAAACATTCTCATTTACCCCAAAAAAAAAACCAACCCCAAAAACCAAAAAAACCCAAACCGAAACCAACCAAACAAAAACACCTGCAGAAGTGAGATCATTTGCCTGGGTCTTACACGCAGTATACCAACTGGTAATAGTTTCAGTGTGATTCTAAAGTTAAAAAACCCAGCAATTCTATATTCACTTTTTTTCCCACTGCACATCTATCTTCTGTATTAAACACGTTTTACTGTACAGCATTTCAAGATTATCCCTTTTCCCCCACCCCCTGAGTTGCTATGTGTCGGAAGGCAGGCTTGTCCTTTGTTGTAGAGGCTGAGGAGGGTAAGGTATGGAAACACACTCTGTAACCACACATCCATGCACACCAGCCCCATGCATGTGTGGGAGCATGGGAGACCCCAGTGGCTGTGCAGCCCCCTGTCCATCCCTCCTGTATTCATCCTGCAGCTGCAGCCACACTGGACAATAGCCTTTTTTCCCCAACATGATCCATGCTGAAGCTCCAACAGAGTGAAAAACAGAGTGCCAGGCATGACTATGTGGTGATGCCTGATATATTGTATATTGAGGACTCCCTGGATTGTGCACCCAGGGCTCAGTGGGAATTTGGAAGTCTAACACCTCCAGGCAGTGTTCTCCTGGGGTTTTCAGGGGACGTGAGGTCAGTTCCTAGTCTAGTGTGTGGGGATACTGCCCATCCAATGCTCTGGAAAGCTCAAAGAATACATCTATTGCAAAAGAACTGAGACTAAAAATTTCTGGTGAAATTCAGCCTATGTTCATAGGCACACAAAAAGTATAAGCCTTTTAATTTCTCAGCCATCAAGAAAATCTGCCAGAATAAAGAAAACATGGTTTACTAATGTAAGAAAAAAGCACATTGTGCTATATAGAGCAGAGGCACTCTCTTGCAGAGGTCACAAGCCTTTACTTACTTTCCACCTGGCTAGAAGCATGTAGTTTCCTTGGGAAAAAAAGTATTTTCTTGTTGAATTATCCAGTTTTGTTTCGTTTCAGGTATACTTTATGATTACTAACGTTATTCATTATGTTATTTCATTACCTCTAGCTCTCTTCCAGGGTAAATGGCGTGGTGGTGGGTGTTGCAGAAATCTGAACAAAAATGACAGTGACTTCATACAGATGAAAATGTCTTTCTCTGGCTCAATCCTGGCTCTTCCTACAAAAGGATGGGCTGCACACTATTCAAGGCCAACATTTTCCCACCAATAATAGAATTAAACAATTGCCCCAGACAAATAGATGCATGAGGAGGAGAATAAAGCAAGGGTAACCTGAGAGGGTGTTCACATAGATTAGCTGTGCACAGTTCAACTCACCACCTGCCTCCTCCTAACCTGTATGTTCAAGATAGCACTAGCTTTCAAAAAGAGTGGGAATTTGCCAGATGCATGAAATGGCTGCTTTCTGCACAAATAGTTTGTTAATGGCTCTCCCTCTGCCCCATCATGGTGGCTTTGTTTTAGCCATGCTAAAAATTAACACTGTACATTTACACTGTGGTTGTATATATATACATATATATATACATACACATAAAAATATGTGCAACGTAGAGAAACTAATGTGTATATCTGCATGCATGTGCTATCTCTGCATGTATGCACAAGTGTACACACACACAAAACACATTTTTCTGTATGTGTTCAACTACACATAAAAGTTTCATAGGAATAACGGAATTTGAGAGGTATATTAAAAGTGTATATCTGGATATCCATGAGAGAAAGGGAGTGATAGAAATCCAGATTCAGGTTTCAGCACATTAGTTATTAATTATTACAATAAGCATCTTGTCTATATGGAAAATTTCATTTTCAAAGGATTAATGGAAAATCTACAAGTCAATATATTTAATTTATGAGTTGCTTACTCAGAGTTGTATTAGAAGGAAACAAATATATTGATTAATCCCTCTTAAAATTATATTTGCAAGTAGCTGCTTAAAATAAAATGGTGACTAAAAATGTAACAGATCATGCTGTTTTCACTCTTATTGCTACAGCTCCTGTTTTCAAACTTCGGAGCCTCAGACTGCTCTCCCAGGAGGAGCTAGGCCTGTGGATTCTTGGGCAGCTGGTTTCCAGAGGAAAGGGCTTTTCCTGTCCTGAACAGTCAGTGTGCCCTCTGCCAGCCCACCCATCTCTATCACCCCACCACGTTTTATAGACGTTATTCTTTTCCAAGCGTAGAGAAGCATCCCCTAAGGTCTAGAACTTGAATGAGCTGGAAGGGTCACAAGCATATTAGGATCTCTCAGTCCTGCAGATAACCAAACTCAGTAGCCCAGATTTGCTCCCAGTTGCATAGGCTGATGAGCAGTGAAAGTGAATTGTCTTCAAGAGCACATGGTATCCCAGCTCTCCATTTGCATTTTCATAGCTTTAGGGTTTTTGTAAGCAAACATGATGTTTTGCTATGAGCTTCAAAAGCAAAACACAGAGCTGAATAATTCAGCCCCCTTTTTTTATAATTACATTACAGAAATGGCCACATCTATATTTTTGACAGCTAATTTATACTCCACAGAACCCTTTTGGCTTCACAAAGGTCCCACAAGCATGAGGTCACAAAGATACTGCTTCCAGTTTTTCTATTATAAGCAATTGAGGGTGTTCTTCCCCTGACACTCTTCACTCCCCAAGGTATTCCTCCATGTCCAAAAAAATTTCATTTAAAATCCAGGGTGGGAAAACTAGACCTGAAAGACCTGAAAGGCTACAGGAGACACAACATCTGCACAGGCACAGTGTGGATTTCAGGTGAGAGCTGGTCCCCTTGTTCATCACATAACAGCAGGAGAGGAGCAGGATTCATCACTTGCATATAAATAAGTAGGTGAGCTCTGTGATATATTGCAGGGACCATCCCCTCTGCTCCAGCAGCCTCCTAGATGGTCTCTGCCTGCAGGAAAGCCTCACGTTTTGTAAGTGTCACCTTCCTCGTCTCTGCTGTTTTCTTCTGGCTGGCTGTGTTTGATTTTTTAATTTTTTTCAATCCATTTTTCATATCCTCTCAGTGCCACTTTCCTCTCTTCCCCCTGTTCTCTTGCCTAAATAGATGCTTCCAAGTGGCTTCACTATAATTTCCAGCCACTATCTATTTCTTTGCATGTTTACTCTAGGGAGAATGTGAGCACAAAAACATTTGTTTTCAATCAATCTGGGACTTTCAAAAATGATCAAGCCTCTTCTCATTTTGAAATTATTATTATAATATTCCCATTTTGCTAAATGATCTTTTTAATGTATTTTTTGCTGTCTATGCTTTCTAATGGCTTACTAATTACCAAAATTTATACAGCAATTTATATTTAATAAAGCTGATGTCTGTTTGCTTAACACAAGAGAATGTCTGCTAATAAGAGGGCACTTAAATAATCAACAACACAGGCCTCAGAAGCAATGCAAGGAAGTAGGAAACTGCAAATCACAGTGGATCTGTAATGAAACAATGCCCTCCACCCAAGCATGCTGTGTGAGAGGAGCACCTGAGAGGAGCTCCTGGGTCAGCTAATCCAGCCAATGGAGGCCCTACTTGAATGAAACAAAACCCATAGATAATTACCATCTCAGGACAAGTCTCAAAACCAAAATAATGAAAAGGGAGGATCTTAAAGCTGTTGCTGCAGCATTTTCCAAGGTAAGAACTTTTGTACTGTAGACGTTCAGAGCAGACACTGCCCAGGCAGTTTTCACTCAGTGCCTGAATACAGTGACATAAGAATGATTCATATTGCCTGCCTTACCCTCCAAAGTTTTCACAGATTCTTCTCCCTCTCATTTCAGAAGTGTTGTACTTAACTTTTGGTGTCCTAGTCTCTTTTTCCATCAATATATTTAGTGTTATCTCCCAGAATCTTTAATTTGCTCACTTTCCATTGTCGGAGAGTCTTACAATTGGAGTATTTCCTACAGTATGCCTTACAAAGACACATTAAAAGATAGCAGAATCTCAATAGATAGAATCTCAACATGCTTAAAGCTCCTTGATAACAAAATTTTCTTATTTTTCCATTTACATTATGTTTTGGGATATTGCCACCTTCCTTGGAGCCCTTGGCCATTTGCCATCACTTTGAAAGGGAAACTGCCACAAAAGTCAATGGGAGATTAGTGTTACACTCAGTGACAGATTTGGCACGTTGCAACTCTAACACTGAATTTGCTTGAAGGGTCATAAGATTTAATCACTGATCATATCAACCCCCTTTGGCCACGTAATAGTACATTCCGTGGCTGACACAGCATTAAAAACCTGAAATTCATTACACACTGAATTTTGATAATTTTGCTATCACTCATACTGATGCAAGTCAGCTTTGGTACCATAGACATTGTTTCACAACAGCTGGGCAGTTCTTTATAGTTCATCACATTAGGTTGTCTCCACATGTTGCTACTTCTGCCTACCTTAAGGCTCTATTTTCACTACTAGTTTTTTAACTCCTGCCTCTAAACCTGTACGTGAAACACGCACACATGTTTTTTGCATGCAAGTGGGTATTCATTCATTCATTCAAATTCCTACATCCATTGTCAGGTACTTCCTAGTCAGCCTTTGCATACATACAGAAATGCTAATTCTGAAAGCAGATACAAAGGAAGGCTCAGCATATGTACATGGGAACTCAAACACTAGTTTGAATTTTGCTGGTATTTTGACCTTTTCCACTCACCAGCTCAAACTCAGAGGTAGCAGTGTGCAAAAATGAGGGGGAGTCTCTGTTTTCACCCAATATATAAGCAATAAGTGACACTACTGAAATGGGGCAATCATTTAATCACTTGGCGAATGAAGCTAATTCAGATTGATTTGGGATGTAAAAACAAAGTATTACTAATCCCAATTGAAACACAGCAAACACAATTACCATTCATTTGGAGAAGTAAAATTGAGGATTTGCCAACATTCTTTTACAAACCAAGGACAATTAATATTCTACACTAAACTTTTCCAGCTGAGTCTAAATGTTTGCTTCATAGTGTCTAACCTTTCATGAGCAGCAAACAACCTCCAGATCAAATTTTAAATGAACTCTAGACTTGGCAAGTGAGTATCCCCAATTAAAACTGGGACACTAATCAGGATCTTCACCAAGGCCTTTCAGCTGTGCTCTGTGGGCTGCTCCTGAGAAAGCTGAATAAGAAAAGCAAGGGCACACACACACACACACACACACACACACACAATACACACATGTGACATTCCCTGGGGAAATGCCACTCCACCACAAAGCAGCAACAAATGCAGCAGGTCTGGCTCTGTAAAGAGTGGTCTGCAAGCCCATTTTCAGCTCACTACCTATTATCCCATAGTATTTCACCCTTACTTTCTCAAAGGCCTTGCTACACCTTCCCTTCTGATTTGCCTCACTGTTCAAAGTGTCCATGACAAAAAATGAGTGTGTGGTGCCTTTCACTGTCTCTGGCAGCATGGAGATGAAAGATGTCCTTTGTAAACAAGAACCCCTGCTGCTGCAATTTCAAACCACTGGGGCAAAACAGAGGCTGACAAGCTTAAAACCCTTTTTCACAGTTCCTGTTCTTCTTTCAGGGTTCTGCTGGCTGAAATGCTGTTTTTCTAGCTTTGTTACTGGACTTGCATCCAATGTTTACATTGCATTACCAATATCTGCTCTATATTGTTTCTGTCACAGTGTTTCAGATAGCATACATTTTCATTTTATAGCTCTCCTGCTTCCCTTTAACTTATGACCTTTGTTGAAATGAACGCATTTGTTTGCAGAATGTCAGGCGAAAGGGTTGAATCACAGACGCTTGGCATCTGTGAAATGCTTTGCAATCCATTGCAGCTGTATTGGAAAAGTAGTGATGGAAAATTATAAAATTCCTGAGCTTGGACGTTTATTCTGGAGGACCCTAACTTGCCTTTGGACTGTCAAGTACATTTCACTCACCAAAATAAAAATAAAGGCCTATTGGGAATGACCCTCTTGATGCTTCCCTAACACATGTTTTTGTTGACTCTTCTGTAAGCATTTCTGTAATTTTCTTCATACCTTTACGGCTCACAGTATCTCACAGCTCTCCTCAGTGGGCCCTAGGTGCTTGCATGAAGTGATTCAGAAGCCAGATGGGGACGGGGTGAGTTCTAGAACTCAGCAGTGTTTGGCAGCAAGGTCCAAACTGCAGTGCTGGGACATGGCATGTTACAAAACAGAGGCAAAAAGCCATTTTGCTTTTATTTCAGCAATTCATTAAACACTAGCCACTCAGGATCTTACATTTGCGTTGTTTACCAGCAGCCTGAAGAATGGAGTTTACAAAAGATATGCAGATTGTGTTCAGGGAGCAGCAGAGTGAGCTTTGCATCAGTGCCTCTGACAAGGGGAAGGATTTATCAGGAGGAGGATGGGATGAGCACAAGACTACTTGGATGCTGTTGCTGCAGATACTCCCCTGAAAGAGCCTCTTTACACCCAAACTTGGAAGTTCTACCTGTGAGCACCATTTAGGAGACTGCACAATTTTTCAGGGTTTTAGGTGGAACCTAAAAGTGATTTGTGGAAGGCAACCACAGTTTAAAAAAAGTCTTCTGCCTGCTGCCCATTACCACACCAGTAATACTCTGAAAGTGTGTAGTGGCAAGGCCATGTGCAATTGCCCCCATCACAGATGGATATCTTCACTCCCCTGGGTGCAGCAGAATGGAAACCTTGTGGTGGCTTCCCCTAAATGGGCACAGCCTTCAAGAGTGGCAAAGGGCTGAAATATGAAAAATGGGCCAGAAGTCAGTGGCACAGGCCTTCTTATATTTACCTGGCTACTGAACTGGTACTTAGGTTGTCCTGCTAGCTACATGCCAACTACTGGCAATTCATACAAGTTCTAATGACTTTGGCACTGGTCAGAACAACAGCATCTTTACTGAACCTGAAGTTAGAGGACTTTGAGATTCTGTAACAGTATGTTAGGAACATATTTCTAGAAAAAAATCAAGACCCAGGGACAAGAAGGTGACAATGGAATTCATGTGTCATCCATGCAACTGAGAGTTAAGCTGGCATCCTAGGAAAACGTACAATCCATGCTTACCAGAGTTTATTAGAGGCCCAGAGCAACCCAGCTGATTGAGGTAAAGTGGGGATGGGGAGACAGGGGAAGCCCTGCTGAAACAAAAGAACTGAAATTTAAAAAAAAAAAAATTGAGCCCTTGGGATTTTTAGAACGGTTTGGGTTAGAACAGACCTTAAGGATTATCTAGTTCCAACACCCCTGCCATGGGCAGGGGCACCTTCCACTAGATCAGGTTGCTCAGAGCTTCATCCAGCCTGGCCTTGAACACTGCGAGGAATGCAGCATTCCAGTGTCTCTGGGCAACCTATGACCATGCTTCACCACACTCACAGTAAAGAATTCCCCCCTAACATCTAATCCAAACCTCCCTTCTTTTAGTTTAAAATAATTCTTGTTTTTCTTGCAACTACCTGCCCATGTAAAAGAATCTCTCCCCATCTCTTTTATAAGACCATTTTAAGAACTGAAAGGCTGCATCTACACAAATCTTCACAGAATCACAGAGTATGCTGAATTGGAAGAGCCCCACAAGGATCATCAAGTTCAGCTCCTGGCCCTGCACAGGATACCCCCAAGAATCACACCATGTGCCTGACAGCATTGTCCAAACACTTCCTGGATGCTTCAGGATGGTGGCGTGAACATTTCTCTGGGGACCCCATTCCAGTGCCCAACCACTCTCTAGGTGAAAAATCATTTCATTTTATCCAACCCAAACCTCCCTTGACCCAGCTTCAGGCTGTTTCCTCAGGTTTTATCACTGGTCACTACAGAGAAGAGATCAGATCCCCTCCTCTTCCCCTTACGAGGAAGCTGTAGACTGCAATGAGGTCTCCCCTCAGTCTTCTCCAGGCTGAGCAAACCAAGTGACCTCATCCACTCCTCATGCAACTTCACCTGAATGCCCTTCACCATCCTCATGATGCTCCTTTGGATGCTCTCTAATGGCTTAGTATCTTTCTTACATTGTGGTGACTAACACTGCACACAATTTGCCTCAGCAGGACATCTCAGGCAAGGCTCTCATCTAAACCCCACTCCCTAAAAAGAGAAAACACCACAGAATATAACAGACAATTATGATATAACTTGCCTTGAAGTAACAGGTATCCTTACCTCTCAGATCTTGAGCTATAGCCTTGAGGATGAAGGCAGGTATGATAGAGACTAGGCAAGTCTCCTAGACTGGCCCACTGACAAAGAACAATTAAGGTCTAAGTAGCAAACACAATTTCTAAAATGTGTTTTATGTGGGAAATTTTATGTTTATGTGGAAATTTCTCTCTCAGAACTCAACTGTGCTATTTGGGCTAATGCTTGTCTTCCCTTAGAAACCATGAAGATTTTTTTTAAAGGGTGACTTTTCAGTGTTATTCTCATTCAGAATTTTTGTTTGTAGTTAAAAAACATTAGGCTAGAGCACATTTTGTGATCTCTTCTTGATATCTCAAACAACTGGATCACTCCATAACAAAATAAAGCTTCATCTCCAAAGCATATTTATTATTCCTCACTCTGCAGCTGAAATACCTAACCTTGTCTTTTCTCCATTTTTTGACAACTTCATAAGTGATGTACTTCTGGGCAGGCTTGTATTGATCTAAAAAAGCGTCGTAGATTTTCCAGGTTCAGATTCAAGTTGCATTAGCTGGAAAAGGCAGCAGATCACTGTAAAAGGCAATATTCTCAAGAGTCAATAAATCTTGCTATCAGAACAGATGAGGGTTTTCACTGCCTCCCCTGCACTTTCCAGCCACTTCCTCAGAGGGAAGCAGGATATCTTGCTGTGCAGGAGGAATGGTCACAAACCAAGTCCTCACACTACCCTCCAGCATTGCTCTTCCCTTGGCAGCAGCATCCACTCTCTGGCTACTGAACTAGGCACAGATGCCAGAGCAAGAGAAGGGCTGGATTTGGCAAGTTAAATAAAGTAGTGTTGGCAGAGTATTTCAGGTCTACCAGTCACTTCACTGTCTTAATGGAATTGAGGTGCACCAGGTCTGCGTCAATCACTTGTGCAATTCCTTTCAGCATTCCTCCTTTTGTAAGTGTTGATTTTTAAAATATAATGATGCATGTCAGTGTTTCCTGTTTTAATTCCTACAAATTTTTTTTTTCCTTGCAACTATCCTTTAAAAATCAGGAATAACAAAATACCATTTTGATTTTTGTCCTCTTCCTGCATATTCTTCATTGTAAAATCACTGTCATGGACACCTGGTTACAACAAAATCTCATTGCAAGACATGCTGCCGCATTAGACTTGTTGCTGTCTGTTTTGCTGTGGACAGCTGGTCACAGAAATTTTATCCTATGCAGCATTTATTCCAGGTCATGGATCTATTTCCAACAAGTGGAGATGAAGTTTCCCTGCAGTTACTACGGCTACTTCAGTTCTGCAACTTTTCAGTATACACAAAATTCATGCAAAGATATTTCTCATTTGGCCAACACAGCCAAAATATCCTGGATAACTGAGAAATAATAAAGGAACAGGTGGCCTTTCAGAGAGATTGGACAGGGAAAAATCACGAATTCAAGTGTCTGAACCTTACTTTTTTGCTTCAGGGTGGAAGTTTAATCAAGACTGTAAAAGCCACTTGTATTTTGTTCTTAGCACAAGGAAAATGAGAGCTCTTACATACTAGCAGTAGTATCAGCAAGAAGTTACATATTTAACCCTAACTTCTTTCATCCCAGTGACTTCAAAAGTGGTTCCATGAAAATTTGGCTCTCTAACAATCAGGAAATTCCTTAGAAATCATGTGCCATCTATTCCTTCGCAAGTCCTATAATCAGCACCTACCCGTGAGGAATCAAATCTTTCTTTTGACAGCTGAGAATGCTGAATTAGAGACAATGTCTGATTTTGCTCTTGGCTGCCTTTATCACCTGGGCTAAGATCTGGCATAATACAGTCACAACAAATCCTAATTGAGCATTGGCAGCAGCACAGAGCAGAGCAGCAATGCAATTAACTCAGATTAACTGATGGCCTGGTGGGACTCACCCTTTCTTTTTCCAGCCATCCCAATCATGCCTTGCCTGGAAGGACCCCTGGAAGTGACAAAACTGCACCCAACAGCAGTTTTGTCACTTCAAGGATCAACCAGGTCAGCCTGCCCTGGATCCCTGGTGTTGTGCCATCAGGGTTTCCCCCCGACAAACTGATGGAAAGAACAAACCAGTTAGATCAGTATCTCAAAGGCTGGCATGGCAACAAACGAAGCAGATGGTTTGTGCTCAATGGGATATTCTCTGTCTACATGGGAATATTGCCTTTTTTTGAAAAAAAGCAAACCCCTGGCCTCACTAGGACATTAACAACCAGGCCCATCTAGGTCTATCTCATTTTCTCCTGACTTGCCATTCAAATGCTCTGATGCGTTTTCCAAGGAATAAGTAATCTCATTTTGAGTCTTTTTCTTTTAACCTACTGTTTTCAGCCTTGGCTTTCTTTCTAGGCCCCATATTTTAAATTTTGAAATGCTATTTATCCCTCTTAAAATGTTTTGTTTATAATTTATAATGGCTCACTAAATATAATGTAATTTGTAATTGCTCACTAAACCCAGAAGACAGGTGTGACTATCAAATCTGTTCACTTTGGGGAGGGGGGACAGGGAAGTGAGGAGAATGGGAATAGTCAATAGCAGCTTTAGCATTAGGCAAAAAGGAATCACAAAATTCTAGGGACTGGCTGGCACCTTTGGAGATCCTGTAGTCCCATCCCCTGGCCCAGCAGGGTCTGGGGCAGCAGGTTGCCCCTGAGCATGTCCAGGTCAGCTTTTAACATCTCCAACAATACTCAACAATACTCTGTCATTGTTAAGAATATTGAAGTATCAACAGAGAGTTACAGTCAGCTATAAAATTATCTTGCTAATTCAGTGTGTTAACAATTTTTGGCAGTATTATCATCTGAGACAAATGATGGCTCATTAACAATTTGGGAACTTCCTCTTATGTTACCAGACTTGGTAAAAACCAGATGTTTTTAGTTGCATCTATCCATCTGATCTAAGAGAATTACTTCTGCTTTCCTGTTTTCTAATGCTAAGAATTAGTTTGCTTTGTGGATGGGTTATTTTAAACACTTTTATGGTGCAAATATCATTCAACCAGAGTATCTTATAATCCTGGGTATCTCTTTAATACCAGATATATCAGATTTCCTTGAGTTACTTCAGGAAAGAGAACTTTGGGACATGACATTTTTGGGTACTTGTACCTGCAGGATGATCCCATATCCTGCAATCTACACATTCATAGCAGTGAGTGTGCCTCCTATCTCTTATCAGTTTATCATTTGATGACTCTCAGCCCTCAGGCTTCTTCTAGGGACATAGAACATGGTACAGCAATTACCCCAGAGGAGCCCCAACAGCTCACCTGCATCTCAGGAAAGCACTCTTATAATGAATCCTCCTCCCTGCTGCCAGATACAAATCAGTCAAGAGAGTATATAAAACCTTCATCTGCCCTTCCCTGAAGCAAGCGTTGCCTGTTTTGCATCCCATCTGACCTGCTGGTAAGGTCACTGCAAACTTATTACCCTCGGTGAAAGGCCATATTTGCACTGGGTGACCTGCAAAGGTGCATTTAATAAGCTGAAAAATCTTGCTGTAATTCTTCTTTCTTCTGATTTCAGATCATGACAAAATCTTGCAGGCAATTCAAAACTCAATTTTACAACGGGGAAATAACTGAACGTTCATTGAAAGTGAGCACTTGTATGCACAAAATGAAGCATGAAAGATGTGAAAATGTAATGGGAGAGTCATTACCCTGGGGTGGGATGAAGCAGACCCTTGAACGTGGGAGACACTCCTCCCTTACACACTAGAAATGTGTAGATGTGTTTGTAACCAGCACAGCCAGGGTGAAATAGCAAGAGAAAACTAACCCACTCCACTGTTTGCCTGGGACTAGTAGGTGACAGCACTACACGAGAGGGACTCAGGCTGAGACCTGGGAGAAAAAAGGCCAGGAAACCCAATTCCTTACAAGCACAGAAAATGCTGAAGTGACAGCTCCCTCCCAGGTTGCAGGAAGCATGGGGTTACAGAGCTGTCACATGAGTCACAGCAGCAAGGTCTGTCACTGCTCCTGTCTCCTGAGAAGACTGGATATGTATCAGGAAGGTGATCTCTGAAACAAACATGCTGTTTCACACAAAAGCCTGCCTGGGCATCCTGAAAAAAATGCATGATTTCCCCAAGCTCCTCTCCAGCCTTCATGTAAATCTTACAAATGCATCTGTGCTCCAGTGAGGTAAGTTGAGGTGGTAAACGTTTCAATAAATCACACAGCTGATTTCTTCTTTAGCGTATTCACTTACAATCTGTAAACAAACTCTGGCAGGTAGTAAACCAATAAACTTTTCTATAAAAGGATTTATTTCTATTCTTCCAACACTCTTTCAACGACAATATGAAAATGACAGAAATAATGAGGATGGCATTTTCTGTTGCTGTTGCAAACAAACCAGTTGATATTAGCAGCAATGTTCAAATGACTTGTAAAGATAGACTTTCAAAGCCAGCTTGCATTACTTTGATTCTGATCCCACAGAAGGAAATGAGGTCAGCTCTGAGAAATAACAGAGAATCTCAGCCATGAACATTATTATTCTTACCCATATATTCCTCTCTGAGAAGGCAATGAGGCATTCAAATATAAATTAACTTACACCAGACTAACTTTGGAGCCTGCCCTATGGATGGCTACATCAGTGAGATTATTGCAGCTCAGACCATGTACCACAGACTGCTTCACGTTGACCCAGCTCTAAGGGTCTTTTCAAGGTCTCAGAGACAGTCTGTGGCAGAGTGAGATATTAAAACTGGCTTTCCTAATTTCTGGACCACTGCTGCAACCACTATTTTTACCAGCTTGTCACCAATTCTGTAGTATTTATGTGTGGTTACCATGTTAAGTTATAGTGTTTCTTTATGAAGTGTGTCTAGAACAGCTGGATTTGTCACAAATCCTGAAGCGAAATATTGCATCAGACTGAAGATGAATTACTGAGATCACAATCTCATTCACAACTCAATCTCCTCAACTTAAAGGCAGTTAAGGACTACTTTGATAGCACACTTTCTTTTAATTAAAACATTATCTAAGTTCATTGTATGTTAAGAACAGCAATTTTGATGTTACTTCTCTTGCCAAAAACTCATCCTGCAACAACCCTTTTCCCTTTTCAAAGTTTTTGTCTTACTCAATATTAGAATACTAATACATCAAGACCATGATTGTCCTTCCAAACTCACAGCATAATTGTACTGCATTTTAGTACCAGAACATTATTCAGCAAAAATAAAACTAATTACCAAAAGAACAATTCACAGTCAGAGTGAAAACTTATTTTTTAAAATACCACTAACAAAGGTATGCACACATTATTCTCTGACTGTTCCTTGGGGTACACTCTTTACCTTTGTGCTAATTTCCTGTGATTATCAGTGCAATTTTGCTTTATTTTCATGGTACTTGCAGACAACAAATTTCAAATTCACAGGTTTGATACCCAAAGCATCATTCTCCAAACAGAATCTTCTCCCAAGCTTTTAATCACAAGCTATTTCCATCCAGAAAAGGCGTGAAACCCTAAACACAACAGAACAGGGCCACATGATTCATGGTCTAGTCAACATGTCTCCATCTTAAGCACTGAATTCTCAAAATGTGTGCCATAAATCCAGAGTTCAGGAAGAAGGGGGAAGTTTTACTGAGAAGCTCAAGGATAGGAAATGAGGATTGTCTCACTACCATTCTGGAAGAAGAAGGAGCACTGAAAAAAATAAAATAAATCATGCACCACTGAACTATTTACTCATAACTACCCAGGACATATTGGGAACAGTATTGCTTTAGAGAGGAGGTTAAACTCAATGTTAGTGCAGTCTGTGCTGTCAGGTGAATCATATTTCTTTGCAGATAAGTAGTTTAGGTTTTTTTTTTTCCTGATAACTGAAGTGTTTATATTCACTTCTTGTCAATCAGCCACAGGGGATTGTCTGGTAAGTCTTGAAGTGCAGAGTGACAATGTCAAGGGGGTACACTACTAATAAAGGAGCAGCCATGAGGGAAAAAAGAATTAAACTTCTGCTTAGTCTGGCTCTGATTCTCTGTTCTCTAGGAATTAGTGCTCAACCACGCATTTGTAAAAGTCAGCTGGAAACTTACAGGAGGAGTCAAGAATGTGACTTCTCTCAACACTCTACCATAGAAGTACACATATCGCAAAGCAAAAAAGTGTTGCTGTTAAATGCTTATCGAATAAAAGTAAGGCAAACATGCTAGAAGAGAACAAAGGGCTTAGGGGGAATAAAAAAAGCAAACCAGAAAAAAACACCAACTTTAATTTTTCCTTGAAACTACCAGCGTGTATCTCTCTCTCAAGGTCTGCAACTGTGCTCTGTGTCGGTCCACAGCACAGTCCAGAGGTTCTTGGGAAGCCCAAGTGTAGCACTGTGCTTCTGTTGGTGCTGTTTACATTATCCGGCTTGGTGATATGCATCCAACGTCTGGGATGGCTGTGATGGGAAGGGATGGCATGCCTGACGGGAGTGCCTGACGGCAGCATTCCCACCGAGGGTCCCACCGGAGCCACATGCCAGACCACGAGCCAGCAGCCACTTCAGCAACGTGACTGATTTTCTGCTCTCCAGAGCACCGCTGAGCTGCTTCTGACACCTCCCCCTCCTTTCTCTCGTGCAACAAAGGCTGTTTTATAGGGAGGGGCATTTCCAATTCAAGGGAAGAAAATCTGTGTATTCAGTGGTTTTGGGGGGAGGATGAGGGGAAATAATTACACAGCAGCACAGCCAGTCGCTCTGGTTTTGTCTGATTGCTTAGAGAACTTTCAAAGGAAAGCGAGTAGTCACTATAGAAACTACCACATCATGTGGTTGTCTGTGTTGCCTCTGAGATATGGGATATCTTTTAATAAGACATTTGTAATTTTTTCCGCCTTTAGAAAACCCTTTACAATAAATATCTGAGCTTTGCTGTGTGTGGGTGTGTGGCTTTTTGTTTTGATTTGGTTTTTAAAATTCTTATTATTTCTTCAGGTTTGCTTTTCCACCATTGAATTGAGTACAATGGTAGGATTTATTTGGAAATTAATTTCTCCACAAGTGAGAAATTATCAGTCATTTCAGTCCATTTGAGCTTCATTTTTAGTAGCAACATCTTATCACTGTGGAAGAATTTGCATTGAGTAAATAGAATAGTATAGTAAAACTGAGTACAAACATAGCTGTCAGTCCACAGCTCATTGGGAAGGAGAGGTGAAGAGAATATGTACATAAAAGTGCAGCAGGTCCCAGTTTGATGGCCAGTAATTCAAAACTCTGTGTCTACAGAGAAAAAAGCACTAACTGTTTGCATTGACTTCATACGTAACTGAACTGTCACATAAAAGGTAAAATATCACAAAAAGCATTGATATGTGCAAAATCCTTTGAGTCAGTGAAGTTCTCAGTAAATACATTACAAAAAACACAGTGCACATAACCTCCCAGGGATCATTTCCCCATAATCCTATTTCTATTTTATTGTCTTCACCACGATAGAGCTGAGAAGATAC
This sequence comes from Entomyzon cyanotis, assembly GCA_024500445.1. Classification (NCBI taxonomy): domain Eukaryota; kingdom Metazoa; phylum Chordata; class Aves; order Passeriformes; family Meliphagidae; genus Entomyzon; species Entomyzon cyanotis. Next base: position 26,588,576 of record JAKEPQ010001021.1, on the reverse strand, counting down.
AAATCATTCAATGGCACAAACCCACTGAACTTCACCTTTGTTCAAATTTTCACCTCTCAGTTCCTGAATCTGCTTTTTCTTTTATTTCTCTCCACTGAAAGAAATGGAGGACTTTTGTCAGATGTTTGTGGTGTGCTGACTGGGCTCCCTCTTTTCCCACTTTTTTTCTGTCAAGTGTTTCTTGGGACATTTGCATGAATAAAGAATCACGTATTCAGAGGTACAGGATTATTTCATTAGATTCTCTGGATGTTTTCACTCTTTCAACACAGCCTCCAGCTCAAAACGCACTGTTCCACCAATCCAGCCTGCTCCCTCAGCCTCACATCCTACTGCTCCACCACACAGGCACAAGCAGCCTTGCTGATCCTCAAATGCTGCTGTCACCACATGTGTTTCCACTTATTTATCCTTTCCAGCTCCTCTTCATCCTGAAACCCTCCAGTATGCCAGCTGCCCTTCTTGCCTCAAAGCAAGCTTTTACCTGCGTAGCTCTGCAAGAGCTTTACTTCCTTTCAAGCCTTTACTTCCATGCAAAGTTGCAGTTGCACCCTCTGTGCACAGGGCAGAAAGCAGCAGGCAGAGCGAGAAGCATTCCTGGGGCCAGGCTGGGTGCTTCATGCCCATATTGTGGGGCTGGGGGCAGAGGGGACAAAACTAACCACTGCTATTGGTCTCAGATACCTGAGTGTGAGCAGTCCTGGCAAGGAGCTCAGATCAGTAGGGGATCTGACCAACTGGCCTAAACTGTGTCTCTGTCTTGCACAGAAAAGCAAACCTAGTAAACCCAGGAAGGATACTTTTTTTTTTTTTTAAAATAATGCCTTCATGACATACTTCATTGTTTAACTTCTGGAAAATTAGTGTTAATCAACCATAGCGGACTGGCCATGGTCTGAAGGCTGGAATGAATTAAGAAGTACACAGATCCTGGATCTCTACCAAGCATTACTTCAGCTGAGTTTTCAGGCCAGTTTTGAATAAGACACTAGATAAACCCTGCCCAACAATATAAACATGGTCAGTAGATACCTTTGTGTATCAGCCTTGCAGATTGATATTCAGATGTCTGCCTGCTGTTAGACCTTGAAGTTACAAAGATAGATGATAAGTGGAGGCATTTCCAATGGGCCAAAGGAGTCTGTTCACAGTCCAATGCTATTTGATGTATTTTCATTTAGATGATGACAAACATACAGCTGTAAAAGTTGGAAGATGAGGTGGAATGGATGGACTGGTGAATAAATGAGGTCATGACTACTGTCAGATCTGTATTCCAGTAGTAAGACAATTTCATACTGACTTGTTGCAATATATCTGTAGGTAAAATGTCAGAGTGGAGCCTGCCGGACCCACAAATACAGTCATATTTTGGAAACCCAGGATTCAAAAAAGTTCAGAGTCAAGTGGGTTGCACTGACTTTGCTCTTCCTGCATACCTAAGAAAACAAGCAATAAGCACAGAATTATCAGCAGAAGAAGTAGGCATGTGTTACTCCATAGCTATATGTGGCCTTTGCACAGACACTACGGAATTCCACACCTCTGCCAGGAACCACTCTGGTGGACACATTGCAGCTTTCAAAAGAGCTCAGAGGAAAACAAGGAGAACGACAGGAAGTCCAGGAGAAGCTATTTACCAAAGAAGCACAGTCTAGTCAATTTAGCCAAGGAAAGGTTAAGAGGTGACTTGCTCCCTGTCCAGGAGCAGCTGTGCAGGCAGGTAATCACTACTAGCAGAGAGCTCTTCAGCCGACAGGGGCTTAACAAGATCAAACAGCTAGAAGCAGAAGCCAGCAGAGTCTATAGTAAAAACCCCTTCTGTTTGTTTGTTTGTTACTAAAAATCCAGTAACCAATAGAGCAATTTTCTAGGCCAACGTTCTCACTTCACTGTGTCATATCAAAACTCCATTTCTCTTTAAAGATGTGTCAGGAGTTAAGCTCTTGAGGCAGGAATAACTCAGTTAATTCCTATGGCCTAGTTACAAATCGTGGTAACAGCAGCTGCAGATCTGTCTTCCAGGTGCATGTAACACACCCCTAAGACAGGCCAGTGCAGGTGCCTGGGGGTGGCTGGCAGAGAGGGTGGGGACAGCACAGTGCTCCCACAGGACAGTCTCCCCAGCTTCCTCTGTTGACAGTGCCAGGAATCAGCCTGAAGAGACCTGGATCCCTGGAGAAAGCTGCTAGCCTCTATGCAACACAAGAAGAGGCACAACGATCAACCTGCCAGAAACAAGCGCAGAAGGTAAACAGAAGTACCACCAGGAAAAAGATAGAACCAGCAAGCCTAAGGAAAGCTCCAAAGACAGTGAGAAGCCTGGGAAGGAGAACCCTCCCTGCTGGGACCTTTGGCCAAGGGCATTGCAGAGCTCAGCCATTTTCCTCTTCCCCTGAGGCCACCTGCCCCCAGGACCAGCAACTGCTGCTGTAGTCCCTTGGGTCCTCTTTGCTCACAGGCAACAAGCACTAGCATCACTCCAGACACCCAGCTGCTGCAAAGGTATCAGACCATCTCTAGATGCTCCCTCATTTCCTTCCTCTTCCCTCATCCATGCTGTAATGATACCAGTCATTATCACCTATCAGCCCTCCTTCATCAGGCCCCCTCCTACCCATTGTCACTGTCCATCTTCCCAGTTTTCCTCCTTTCCCCACACCTCTTAGCAATCAGCAATGAGCAATATGATGAAGAGTCCAGCATACAAATCCTTAAACACAGCTTGTCACTGTTGTGTGGCCACCGAGAGAAGGTAGATGCCTGTTGGAAAAAACCACATTCCTTCGAGGAGCTGGAGAGTCTCCAAACAGAGTCTTCCCAACAGGGACTTTTGGAAAAGGTGAAAATTTAGCAGAGAGCTTCCAAAAATCTAATGTAAAAAGTGTCATGGAAATATATAAAAAGTAAAGTGTAGTCAATACCAGGGATAAGAAACTAGAAATCACCCAGTGCTGTAAAAAATAAAAGCCTAGGGGAGAAAAAAGGTTTCAAAGCAAGTGCTATTTTAGCGTGAAAAAAAGGATAATATTTAACAAGGCAACAAAAAGGGAAATAGGGATTTACAGTTTAAGAAAAACAGATGTTGTCAGTAGCCAGAAGACTGTAGCAGTTACAAGGACTACAGACCTGGTCACACAACATACCTGGGAAACATCATAGCTGAGTATCCTTCTTTACTAGAACTAAATTTTTGCGCTCCTCGCATATAAACGGGTTGGCTCTTTGGTGGAAAGACTACATGCATGTAAACATAAAACACCACGAGTACTCAGTCATTAAGTAGGGTAACAAAAAACTCTGCATGGCTCCCAAAAAAGGAGTTAACTGCACCAGAGACTTGTCTAGAAAACCATCTAATTAATTCTTGCAAAAATGTTACCAGAAGAACATTCTGCTTCCTTGTTAGGAAGGAAGGCATTTCACTTGCCTTAGCGATTGGCAGCTATCTATTTTTGGTTCAGAAGTACATCATGCTAAGACCATAAATCTCAGTGACCAGACTACAGCCTCGTGCTTCTGTGGACAGCTGGCCACCTGCCTTCACCGTAGCAGTGGATTTTGTCATGTATCAACACGATTTTCTTCATCAATCTGCACATTCAAACCTGGATGGCATTTGCAGAAGACTCATCCACAGACCACCTCACTGCAGTAAATTCGAGGAGGTTTGAACTCCTAGGTCAGCTCCATGCCTTTGCTACTGTCAGAACAGAATGGACTCCCACCAGAGCCTATCTCACATAAGTAAGAAACAAGAGCCTCAACTGTTTGCATGCCTGCAATTAAAAGCCTTGCAGTATCCATCCATTAAGAGATGGGTGGCCCTGTTTCTCATAATCTGTGAAAGCGGGGCACTCTGTGTAGTCAGATGAAGGAGGGAGGTTATAGAGCCATTTCAGTTCCCCTCCAACAGTCACAGAAGCTTTTAATTGCAAGTTATACTCCACAGAGATTGCCTTGCCTGGCCCTGTGGTGAAGCAGGTGGTGTTTACTATGCTCACCCTCCCTTAGGAATTTTCCTAAAGGAAAATAGCAGTATCCTTGAACCAGGCCTGTAGAAAACATGTTGATGAGGATGTGAGCATTTGATCCCGTCTCTTCTCTCCTATCAGTTTGAGAGTAATTTTAGCTAAATCTAGCAAGTTACAGTCTATGAGCATCCACAGCTGCTTCCCTGACTGCACTTCATGTCAGATCCTGAGCTGTGCCCATTGCCACAAAGGTTCTGTGGTATGGCTCTATGACACTACATCTTTGGTAGCTTTGGTAGCTTCATTTTATTCTTTAATTCATTAATATTCTTTATAGTAAACTGTTTTCACCCCACTGTAACAGGAGTTAGAGCCTTACCTTCTCTGTGTATACTCAGCTCAAAAAAATCTTTGAATCCTTGGAGAATACAGGATTTCCCATTTTGACAGATTTCTGTCTTTTCCCTTTTACAATCAGTGCAAAATTCTTGTCTGGCTATCATATAGGTTCAATTTTTTGAGAAAAATACAGAGCTTGTATTCTAAGTTTTACACAGCTGTGGGTATAATGCTGATTATGTTTTATATTTGCATGTCTGAGGGGCAGTTCAGCTGGTAGCAGCCTAGTACTGTGCATGCAGAAAAAAAGGTATGTGCATTGAAAAAGCTCTTGAAAGCAAGAATGGTTTGTTTCCATTTCCCATTGAAAAAAACCTGCATTCCTTTGTGGACAAACCTTTTTTACTAAGAAGTGTTAGAACAGTTTTTAATAGGCTTTTGTAACATAAGTGTTTAGGAATTGAGAAACCTCCCACTTGCCTGACTAAGGAGGCAATGAGGGCTCTCCCAATGACTGCCCCACTCAACTGGGGTACAAAGGACCTCCCTGATACCGAGGGGAAAATGTGCAAAGAATAAATTCTAAAGATTTCACTGAGTTTCAGCTACTATTTATTTTTATCCTTTGAGACAGCCTTGTTCTATAAAACATGTTCTTTCTCTCTGGAAAACTCATTTTCTGCTGAGAAAGCACGAAAACAAGCCAGGTAAAAAATTTCAAGAATTTTGGCATAGGAAGTGCTGCACCAGGTTAGACCAAATCTTCATCTCGTGTCCCATCATTGTCACCTGCCAAAATCCAATGCTCCGGGCTGAATGAGTGTGTTGCGAAGCTGCCCTAAGCACTTCCTGGGAGAAACTGGCAGCACTGGATGTTCTCAGCCAGGGCAGTAGGGTTTGTCATTAGCAGCTTCCAGTGACTTTTGCTTTGAGAAGCTCAATGCCTCTTACATTACTGTGTGAATTTAGCACCTACCTCCTACTAGTCCTGTGCCCAGGAATTCCCATGCTCAGCTACAGGTCACATGAAAATCCACATTTCTATGGCATGGCATGCGATGGAAAAGGCATTGAGCTATTTTTCCTCTACACACAAACCTGTGTCTTTCAGTGTCTAAAGAGCCCTCTCAACAACACCCCGTCAGCTCCTTTCCAAGGTAAAACCCTCTCATTCCTTGGACAGAGTCTGCTCTGCCTCTGGTCATCCTCTGCCTGTGTGTGGCTGGGCTTTTCTAATTTCTGCCATATCCCCTTTGAGACATGCAAACAGCATTCCACAGAATATCCAGCATGCGGGCATATCAGAAATTTACACAGCATCAAAATTAGATATTTCCTGTCCTCCTTCCTAGTAATTCAATTTTCACTCCCAAGCAAATTTAAACTTTCTGGATTGCTCCTGGTTTTTATGCTTTCAAAGATCTAATACAAAATCACATCATCTTTTCAAGCACATATAGCAATAGTGGCTTCAGAAACTAAGGGAAACTGCCCCTTCCCTATGAAAAGTTTAGATTTTTATCAATCCATAAGATGTTCATAGAAAAGGGGAGGCTTTGCTGAAAAAAAATCCCAGCTGGTTCAGAAAAGAAACTTCCACATACACCAGGCTAAACTATGAGGTTCATTGCATCTGATCATTCACACTATCTTCTACCTCAAGCAAAGCTGTGTTTCTCCCAGCATCACTGAGCAAACTGGATACCCTACACAGGGCACAACTCTGGCCTCTTCCATCACTCTCCCAACTAGCACTGTGCCAGTCATGTAGCTAATTAGCCCACAGTCTGATTAGTCAGGTCAGACATATTGTAAATTGAGTTCTAGAGAATGTTAAACCCTGATATTTGAGTTAACCTTTAATTAAAATATTTATAAGCACAAAACATCCTCCCTTCACACACTGCACCAGACAAGACATTGAGAATTAATTGGCCTAGTAAAAGTTAAGGATTAAGAAGCAGTGATAATCACAAGAAAGGACAGCAGACGCTGTTTTACTGGTAGTCTGCTCAGAGTTTACAGACAGGAGACATCAAGAGGAAAGCTGCAGGATCTCCACAAGTCAGTCACTTTTTCTGTGAAAGGTGAAAATAGTAACTACAGTTCAGCCAATAGGTCAAGAGAAAACAAATATGTTTGAAAGAGTAAGTGAAAAGAATAACATGAGACGTTTCTAAAAATACTACTGATGTTAATAGAAAGACATGAGCTAGCACTTTAGCAACAGACACAGGACTCAGTGGCTCCTGTTTTCTAACCCCACCTTCCTTTGTCGGCCTCAGCAAGCCAAGCTCGGTATTGATCTGAGGCATTTGTAAGGCTCTGCCATTTCGTTTCTTTCTACATAAATCCACAACTTATAGCAAAATCCTGCATGCACTTTCAGGGGTTTCTGGCACATCTGCATTTTTGTGTAAAAATAGCAGACCATGGGCATTTTTTAAATTTTGGTTATTTCAGTTCCTGTAATAAGAAGCATTTTTAGTTCCTTGGCAGTTTTGTTGTTGTAAGAGAAATAAAAAGGAAATTCTCACATACTAATCTGCCATTTGGGGTCTGTGTCTTGCTCAGGAGAAAACACTGCTCATTACTTTGGAGACAGATGCTTATGAAAATTTGTGCTAAACCGCAGAAAGAGATGACACTACAGTTCAGGTTGTGACTGGTTGATTTATTTGACCTCTTCTGTAAAGGAGATGTCACAGCCCAGGGGACAAGCACTGACCTTGTGCTTCTTCCAGACTTTCATGTACATTTTGCAAGCCTGGGTGGACCATGGGCCTGAATCTTCTTGGCCTGGTGGAGTTAACCCTCACCATTTCACAGGCTGGGCTGACATACCGTCTTTGACTGGAAGCTTGTAGCTCCATTTTTCTCCAAAGACCAAGGCCAGATACACAGACAAATGATACTGAGCAAAAGGGCTGAGCATGCAGCTCATCAGTGGTTATCCATCACCCAGCTGCACATTCTTACTGCTTGCTCTAAGTGCAAGGTGGCTAACAACCACCACAGGCAAGCCATTACATGTGCCTGAGACTCTTAAAATCTCTCTGAGGTTTGTATTCATTTCTCAAAGCATCTATTTATAGGTGAAAAATAATCTCCATATTTTTAGAGACACATTTGCTGGGCTCTTTTAGTGACAGCAGCCGGAGCTGAAATAGCCATCCATTTAAAAAGTAAGAGAGGCTTTTTTCCATACCCTTCAACCGAGACAGTGGGTTTTTTGCACATATTGAAATTCCATCTTAAGAGCACACACTGCGCAGAAAATGCAGGTGTCTCATTGCAATCACACCCCTGTAATGAGTGTGCTGACTCCTGCCATGAAGGTAGGGGTAGACAAGAAGTGCAACCAAAAGCTGGAGGCAAAATTATCTAGTGGGTAAAGAATAACTTAGGGTAAAACAAGGTTAAAGCTAAGGCATCCTTGTGTCATGTCTGGGGTACTTCTACTTGGGAACAAATTGCAGTAAATTTTGTAGCAAAAGCCTGATGCTATGAATACACACATATTAATCTGTGAAAGGATGACTTATCCAAGGAAGGTGTGAGGTTGAAGCAGCAGTCTAGAATTTTCTTTGTTTCAGAGCTAATAATAAGGAGGAAAAAGACAAGAGAATCTTTTTTTACAGAGATAAAGGATGGAAACAATGAATGTTTTTACTTTTTCTGGAATTTCCTTTAGAAGTGGCTGACATTTGTGATGACAATTACATGTTTAAATGCAGATGGAGTTGAAAAAGCTCAAATGTGTTATGCATAAAAAATGCATAGATATTAATCATGATGGGCTATTGTTACCTTCCATAGTGAGGTACCTGCTGCTTTTAGGTTAATCCTAGAGAAAAAGTATCAGACTTGAATGTACTGCTACTGAAAAGGATGAAAGTCAATAGGCCACCTGGATTTAATTTGAAACCTTTGTGTTTATTAAAAATTATTTCCAAAAAAGGAAACTATGATAAAGAAGAGATAAACTGGAAACACTAGCAAATAAGAGGACAGCAAACAACCACATTACTTTGGGAGGTAACTGAAAAACACCACCAAAAATAGAATCTGAGAAAGATTAGGGATTCTTAATTAATAAGAAACAATTTTAGGAAGTTGCACAGTGACAATCTTAGAGGCAAGTCAGACCCAAATACTTCTCTGAAGGGGTGCTTTTAACTTCCTTTATCTTTGCCACTAGGTTTTTCTCCTCACTGAAAGGGTGCTTTTTACTTCCTTTATCTTTGCCACTAGGTTTTTCTCCTCACTCTCATCACTGGTATGCTAATGAGAGACAGTGTCCCATCACTTTATTCCTGTCATTGACCCTGACTGCTATTCTTTTATGCCATATATTTAATGTAATTTAATTAATCCCCTTTTATTACAGAAACTGAAATACTGCCCATTGGTGATTACTTTCATTTTCCTTCTCTCTACACTGTAAGCTTAGCTAACTTGTCTTCACAGATGACTCTCCCATGGAAAAAAAATCCACAACAATGAAAATAAATGAACAAACAGGCAGATGGAGAGAGTCATATGTGGATAACCACCATGGCTTGTTTTCAGTAAGGGGTTCATGCCAGTGGTAGTTGCAAAGGCCGATTGATTGAAGCTAGAGTGATTTTTAGAAGTCAAGCTGTAGGCATTAGATGGACTGATTTCAGATGCAATTCTGATGTTGCTATGAAAGTATCATGGTTAGATAATTGATAGATAAATAGACAGATATAAATAGATATACAGACATTCTCTCTTCTCCTATTTATGTTATTTGTATCTGTGGCTTGGTGTGATCTTGCTTCGTCACTTTCCCCATAGATTAATTTCTGCATCTCAGAAAACTTGTGCAAACAGGCTTGTGAGAATGCTTCTCCACTACTTCATAATGTCCTCTTTCCTTACTCTCTTCTTCTCTAATACACACATAAGATTCACTCCTGCTTGAGAAACTTGTGTCACAACCCGACAAACACTCATATTGAATTCTGCTGCTGAGACATCTAGCTGCTGCAGTGTCGGGGTTTGACCCTGACTAAATGCCAGGCACTTCTGCTCTCTCCTGCTGCAGACATGCAGGAGAGGGGAAAGGGAAAAAACTATAAAAACACACCCCAATCTCAGGAGTTAAGTCAGATAGGACACTGGTAGGAGGATGCACAAAAGAAAGGGCAGACAGGCTCTAAACTTAAAGTTGCAAAGTGATTTAATTACCTGAGTCAGAGGATAAATGAGAGGCAAAAATGAACTTTTTGAACACTATTCTTTTCACTCACCCCCTCCCTCTTACGAACCCATTTTTTATTCACCCCTTTCTTCCTTCCAACCAACAGCTTGCGTAGGGAGGCAGGGTGTGGGGTATTTTCTCAGTCCACAGAGCAGGTCCATAAATCTATTCATCACCACAATTCTTCTACTACAAATACTCTTTATCTCTACTTACCTCTCTCTTTCTCTCCAGACAGTTCCTCTGCTCTTACCCCCTCCTTCTTAAGAAGCAGTCTCTCCACTCACCCCCCTTCCCTCTTTCCAAACCAGCAACACAGACAGGGGGCAGGGTAGGGGTTTGTTCTCTGGTCAGTCTATCAGGGAGAGGGGTTCTCTACTTAGCCACAGGGTCCCTCCCATGAGAGACAGTCCTTTGGGAACTTCTTTGGCGTGGGTCCAATCTCACAAGCAACATCCCACCCAAATTCTGCTGCAACATGAGTCTTTTTGTCCATAAGGTGCAGACTCTCCCGAGCCAAGGCCAGGCTGCTTCCATCCCAGGAGCAAGGCCTTTCTCTCCCTTGCAAGGCCTTTGTAGCTTTAACTCTTTCGATGAGACTCTAACTGGATCACAGCTTTCTCCAGGCATCCACCTGCTCCTGTGGCGTGGGCTGTGGGTGGATCTCTGCACCCCTGTGGACTCCATGGGCTGCAGGGGACCTCCTGCTCCCCCCATGGCCTTCACTGTGGCTAGCAGAGGGTTTTCAGCTCCAGCACCTGGAGCACCTCCTCCTCCACCTTCTTCACTGACCTTGGTGTCTCCATGCTGTTCTCCCTCACATATTTTTACCTCCACCTCTTCCTCCTCTAACTACAAAGAACTGTGTGCCTACCTTGTTTTGATTTCTTCTTAAACATGTTTTCACAGAGGCGTAACTAGCACCTCTAATTGGCCCAAACTTGGCCAGCAGCATGTCCATCACTTTCAGAGTCATCAGAGGTCGGCTCTGCTGGACTTGATAAAAAACTTGCAGAACTTTCACTCAGGACACACAGGAGCCATCTTTGTGTCACTCCCCACCCCTCAGACACCTCCCCAGGCCTACAACAGCAGCTTCTGAGGGGTTTAAATTTCTCTTAGATGTTAAAGATACTTTGCTGATGTTTTGGGCCAATCAAAACTACCACATTCAGATACCTCACTGGTCTGAAGCAAAAATTACACCTACGCTGTATCATGATATGTCTTCAGCTGCATTCAGAATGTTAAAATCCAGCTCCACAACTGTGATCTGACAGATCAGAGAGAGCCTTGAAAGGACAGCAAGCCTCTCTGACAGAGATGCCTCTTGGAACACACACCGTCCTAAGAAGGGGCAGAAGGATCAGTTTGCTTTATACCTCCTGCATAGAGGTCTGTGTAAAACATCTGTGGATTTAAGCAGAAAACATGTGAATTTAACTTTTAAACTGAAAAGTGAAATACATTGTACATGTAAGGTCTGAAGCACGGTGTCATGGTTCACAGTTTCCAATAGAGAATCACTGAAGTGGGATGGCACCCTGGAGATCTTTCCTCTGGTCTTTCATCTGCGGCAGGACTTTCTCCATATCTCTGAAGATTGGCTGGGCTTTGCCTAGCCAAGTCTTTAAAGCCTGTAAGGCTGGAGACCCCTCTGTGGAATGCTGTATCAACTCCTAGGGAGTAGGATGCCTTTCCTGAACCTTCAAGCTGCAACGCTGTGGCCTCATCTCACCAACTGCTGCTACCCCACTGCCTTGCCAATCACCCTTTGCACAACTGCAGGCAACGCTTATACTGTACTGCAGATTCCTCTTTGCAGACCAAGCCACCTCAGCTCCTTCAGTCTTTCCATGTGCCTTAGGACCTGAAGTCTCAGCAGGTCTCTGTTAGACCCTCACAGGTTCCTCTTGTCCCCCTTGAACGGGAGGCTAAACTACTTGCACAGCACCCTGAGTGCAGCACCGAGGGCCGTGGAAACAGAGTTCATAATTCCCCATGGTGCTCTGACTATAATATCCAGTATGTGATGTGCCTTCATCATATAATGTCCACTGGAAAGGACAGTAGGAAAAATCTGAGAGAATGGAATTTTTTTAGTACAATTACAGGTTATTTTCACGCAAGCAGTACTTGCAGACAAGCATGTTTTCTGCTGCTGTTACTTTCTTCCTAAAGTTCCTCAGACACAGGAAAAAGACAACTGCTTTTGCAGACGTGATTAGGAGTGTGGGAATGTACATAGTCCCCTAAAACTTGTTAGGAACATAGATAAAACCGTTCAGAGCCATCTTTCTCTTTATTTTTAAATCAACATGGAGCATGTATTGACATAATTTCTAAAAACCAGAATTCTTTAACCAGGCAGTGCTCAGGAGAGTCTGTATTTCAAGGGCATGGGAATTTCAAGGGCATGGGAATTTCAAGAGCCACAGCTGAAGCAAAGCTATTACCTACAATTGTTTTTGAAGATGCAGTATGAGAAGATATTGATGCAATTTTCCTAGTGAATGATCCCTAACTGATGAATTACTTCAATTTCAAAAAGTAGGAACTTTGAAGAAGAATATAGGGAGCTTGGAAAGTACTGTTTGAAATGCATAGTCACAGAGCTGCTGAAGGTGCAGGAGGCTGTTGTTCTCAAAGGCAGAACTAGGTTATTGCATGCATGTCTTGGCATTGGACATGCTTAAAATTTTGTGAAATCTCAGCATCTCTCCAACTAATATGGCACACAATATCATGGTGTTTCTTCATCTGCAGCAAGAGTTCATGAAGATTTCTATAACAATTGTGTAATTCCTGAAGACTGCTGATTGACTTCTGTGTTTGCTTGGCAGAAACAGCAGTCCTGATTGAGGTAGAGGCACTGTTCAAATGAGAGGTAATCACACTATTTGTGTTTATGGAAAACCTGAGCACCGGCAGCAAGATACAAAACACTTGACAGTAGTTTTCTGGCATGAGCTCATGCTAGGTGCTACAGACCACACACATGATCCCAGTGGAGAAAAGCCTTCCCATAAAAAGCAATTCCTCAAGACAGAAAAAAAATGACATAGTTCCTCATTCCAGCAGAATGTGAATGTCATGTCAGCTGCCTGGGCCTTCATGCCAGATGAGAGCATGTCACAGTTGTTCTGTATCCAGTCTGATATTGCCAGCCAGAAACAAAAGGCTGTCAGGTACTGATTTGAGAAGGTATATGTGAGTGTGTGCAGTGGCTGTACGTACACATAAGTAAACTTTTGCTGGATACATGAACACACTGAGTTTATAAGTCCACCAGAAATGTTTCCAGGGCAGAAAGAAAGCAAGCCACTTCTACTTGAAACCCTCATCTTCATTCTTTTACACCTTTCTGAATGAAATGTGATTTTGTGAATGTTTCATGGTCAGAATCTCGTATCAGTGGTTTCCATGATAGTTTCCATGATAGATGTTAGTAAGATTCCACATAGTTCAGAAAATGAGTTTGCAATATTAAATCAGCCTCCTCAGATTATTTTTCTTGTAGACTTCAGCTAAATTTAGATTGTAACTCTTTTTCTAAAAGGTGAATGTACCTTTCTCATTGAGGATGAATTATGGCTTATCAATTCTTCTATACATCAGGGCCCCAGCCCCTTTGAGAAGGCTACAAGAGATGCACTAAATTCAGTGCTTATTTAATAAATTCATTTGTTCCTAAGGAAAGGACGCTGAAAAACATGAAAGAAAAGAAACTAGGGGCAGCAATGAGTCAAGGACATCCATAAGTCATGGCCAGTGCGCAGGAGCTTCACCATCACCTGTTGTGGGAAATTGGAAACAAAGGATGGCACCACGTGCTTGCCTCTCTGTAGACACACCTAGGGGTGTGTGAAAGTGTTCATTTGCTTGAAAGAAGTGTGTGTTTAGAGTAAAATATCCCAGGGCTTTTAAAAATAGTTTTAGGCTGGGATTTTCATGACTCAAGGGAAACAGACAAGTGTATGCCAGATTTTGCGGCTCTGGTAGGGTATATTGAAAAAAAAAGAAAGAATTATAGCATTTGCACTTTCTTGAAAAGAGAATTCCACATAGCCACTCATTAGTTTTGTGAAACCTTCATCCTGAATTCACAGTATTTTCAGCTTAGAAGATGCAACATTCTAGTGCAAAATATGTTGCTACTCAGTCTGGCCTTGGCATCATTTGTGTATCAGTTGTGAACTCTATACCATGCAGGTTACCTCTCAGAAATCATAGCTTTACCAATCTATGTGGATAATTGCAGCCTCTTAACTCCTCTGACAGGCATTATGTTGTCAGGCCAGGGAACAGCTTGCTGATGAACTCATAAAAGAGCAACAGTGTGTAGTCTCAGACAGCTATGAGATCCAGTCCCCCACACATTGCCAAGCATTATCTTATTGACTGTTAAACACATTTTAAATTTTAGCTGGAATTGTGATTTAAATTTTATTTCATGAGTACATTTTGCTGCTAGACTTTCAACTAAAAGCTTCACTTTTTCTTTCTTCAATGAAAGAACCAGCACTCCCATCTGGGGTTCCTGGAGAAAGGTGTACCAAGGCACAGGGAGCACATTCTGTGTATACTGCCTCCATCAGGATGCTAAAGGCATATGATTCCCAAAAGTTATGGAAGGGCTGGGGCCTGAGATGTGGTCAGGAGCAAAGGACTGGAGGAGCAATACCTGTAGGTTCTGACTTTTTGGTAGGATTTTCCCCTGGCAAGCATCCACCATACTAGAAACAGTCAAGAGACACACAGTGACTCCAGGCAAGAACTGAAATGTCACACCTGGGTTCTAATTTCTCCATAATGAATAAAATATGGTCTCTGGTCTAATCTAAACATGTACATAAATATATCATTAAAATGCAGATGATTAAAGTGGGCATAATCTCCTTAATACAAATGAGAGCTGCCATTCTCTGTGCAAAGCCAAACATCACTCCCCTGCTGCAGTTATGTAAGTTTTACCTCACAGTTGGTGGGGGATGAGAGGGGAGAGCATATGTGAGACCTATTAGTGAAAAAAATTAGACATTTTGTCCAAGTCAAATGAATCACAGCCCAATCCTATAGAATGAAGTATGCCTAGTAAGTTTTCAGAATACTACTTAAAAATAAGTCAGAGAAATAATACTATGGTTCACGGTGACAAAGATTGCAGAAAGCTCATTTGTTTTAAATAATGAAGTATATTTCTGGATAACACCCTTTTAGCTCCTGCTGGGCCTATGCACACTCAGATCAGTGAACATGAAGCTATTTTCCCAGGAGGTTACTTTTCAGTAAGTCACTTCTGTGTGAAATGTCACTTGTAAATGAGGAATTGGATCTATATAACCATAAATTTGATGGGAGACAAATTGCTGAGAGTGTTATTCTGGTCGTTGCTCTCTCTGCATAGCCTAGGTAGGAGACAAAGCACAACACATGGCTTATGGACTCAGTGCAATAAAGGGTAAATAATCAAAAGCTTTTTGACAGTATCATCCCTTGTTTTAGCACACGTCTTCAATAATTCAATAACTTTTTTCTCTAAAGTGTTTTGTTCTGTATGTTAAATCAATTCCACAGTTTTCTTGATTAACCTTGGGACAGCATGATTTACTCTATACATGCATTTTCATTGCTGTGTAACTGTTTGTATGCTCCAGGAGTTTCCCTCTCCCATACTCATTCTTTTCAACATCACATATGAATCGCCACATCTTCTGCCTCTAGTAACCACTGTTAGCACCAATAGGTAACACAATTACAGCATTCAGTTCTTTAAGTCGGATTATGATGCAAGACCTGCAGTTTCTTCCTTCTTTTTACTGAGTCTGTCCTTGCTGTCCCTGGAGAATTCAACCTAACCGTCTGGGTGCCACACAGCATCATTTCCCTGATGCTCAGGTGACACACGATATAGGTAAAATCCTTCATGAGACCAGACTGCCCCTGACTTATTAACCCCACATAATATTCTGTCACCTATTAAAAATGAAACCAAAGCAAACCAAACCAAAATTTTAAAACTACACCATCCCTGCCCCCCCAACTTTAAAAAGGTTTATTGTTCTGCTTGTAAATTGTTGTCACTCTTTAAACTTACAGACTTTGAAGGAGTAATTTTCTAGATTAGAAAGCTCATTTGTGGCTAAATATGTCTCATGTATGATCTGTAGAAATATGTATTTCCTTCATTCACCTTTATGATATGATTTCTATGCCTGTTTCTGCTCTTATTTCAGTCAGCAAAACCTACGGCTTAAACAAATAAGGATGAATTCAATCCCTGAAAGTTTCTTTTGAAACACTTTTAATTTTTAGGCTATTCTTACCATGCTTTCCATGTCCATTAATTGATTCAGTTTTGTGTTTCTTTGAATAGAAATGTTTTGTTGCTTTAGTACTTCAGAATGGGTTTCTTTTGCTGAAGCTTTCTTAGTCTTAAAAGACCGTTTCCAAAAAACATGAAGGAACAATACTGAAGAAGGTGAATTGTGGAGACAGCAGATAGGAGGATTAGAGTAAAAATGGTTTGAAAATAAAATCTGTTAGGAAATTGATTGCTCCTCATACTTTGTAATTAGCACTTCACTAACCTTTGGGAAAAACAGACCCAGAGCAAGGCAGGATTCATCTTCCAAAGACAGAAATAGAAAGCATTAATGATTTTCCTATAATGTCTCATTTACATTTTTGCTGTGTTTCATAACATGCATTGGATATTTCTGTAATAGTTTGCCATTGCCATAATTCTGCCATATTGTATTTGGTAATAATTTCTAATAATTAGCTTAAATACTACATATATGACCTGTTCAGTGAGGGCATCATTCACCTAGACTTGACTTTCTTTCCTTAACCTGGCAGATTTTCTAGGACTGAGGTTGCTCCTGCTAGATGGAAATGCTTTCTCTTTCTATAAGATAATAGTAACACCAGTAAGTAAAATGCTTCCTGACATACATTAGTGCAAAAGATTAAGCAAGCCAAAGCAGTAATGGTGAAACAAAGAGAGTGAAGAAAATCTGTACACATAACATTGAAATAGGACCTGACACACTGAAAACTTTGTAAAATATAGCTTCATCTTGGATTCAAAGGAACTTGATCACACATCCTATAGTCCTCTACAGAGCCAAGATGAAATGCAAAATGATTTTGAAATGGTCTAATTCTTTGCACTTGATGCCTAAAAATTTTGTATTGTTCTTACATGGTGAACCTCAATCAAAAATCTAAGCAACATCCACACCAGATGGAATCAGATCAGTTACCCCTTTTCTTTGAGCAGTACACGGTGGAATGGAGAGAAGTGACTGATTCTGCTTTTTTGCAGTCAATTAAAATGACTGTTAGCATAATATGAGCAAGAAGGATTGCTCTCAGTCTCATCTATTGAACATCCAGAACAGAGCAATTACTGTTGGAGGAGATGTCATCAAGAAGAAGGAGAGGGAAAGCAGTTATGCTAGCAACTCTCCTCACTGCCCAGAAGATGACCAAGAAGGTGGCCAAGGTCCTTCAGGGCTACATGGCAGTATTGGCTTTGAATATATGCCATTTTGGAAAAGATCACCAAGCTGAGCCATCATTGGTCCAAGCTTTGCCACATAGTTTGCAGTCAGCATGCTTCAGGCGTGCTTCAGAAGTAGTCTTTCACACAGAACAGAAATGTTTCCACAAAAATTTTCTTCCCAGTGTGCTGGGAGAGGGTCCCAGAGGGAGTCTTCCTGTTGAGGTAAGCGCAGTGCATACCACAGCTACCCAAACTCACCATCAGGTATTTCACATTACATGTTTATGTGAAGCTTTTATAAGAATGAAAACTGCAGGGTTTGTAAAAGAAATTATTAAATGTACAAATGAGACCTCTACCATCAGACCATAGTGCTAGGAGAGGCCAGGGAGAAATAAAAGGTGTAAACAAAGCAATAGAGGTATTCACTAATCACATATAAAGACATGAAGCAGAAATGCCTGTCCCAGCATCCAGACAGCACAGCCAGTGAGAAGGAAAATAGAAATGAGAAATGGCATTTTGAGAGAAGGGAACTTGGAAGCAACACAGGATGAGCGATATCAGGTCACCTCTGCCTGCCCTCCCCCTGGATATGCCAGCCCCCTGGACTTCCTCAGGCAGGGAGTCACCTTTAGACAAGGTGGTGGGAAAAACCCTCCTTGATAAGCACAGTATTGATTTTTTTTCATACCTTTCTCTGTAATTGCCAGCATAATATTGACCCTTTTTGACAGGAAAGGAGCATACTTAGTCTTTTCTTTCATTTGACTCCAGGAAACTGAATAGAGGCTGCTCCTCACTCAGTAGGTGTCAAGTGTGTCAGCAAGAGGTGGATGGCTTGTGAAGTGCTGTGCATTCTGCAGATTAGGGAGACTTAGGAGCACTAAGAGTAGTTGTCCACCAACCTGAAAAGCCCTGATTGGGAGCTGCTAATATCAGACACCAAGACTGTAAGGAGATCTCAAGGTTCATCAATAACTGCAAACTCATTGCTGTTGCCTAACAGAAATAAAACCTGATTTTACATTGCTAGTAGTCTCTGGGCTTTAAAAGCAAAACCAGGAATTTTGCTTGCACATAATGCAGTTCAGAATGAAAAAGCAAAAAAAACCCCAACCCCCAAACCGATCAACAACACACAAGCAGCCAAAGATATACTATTCACAGTACTTATGAATTATGTGTTTGATACACAGTTTCCACACGCAGAATCACAAATTACAGCCAGAACTGCAGATATGGCAAAACAGGCTACTTGCCTTCACTGGGTACTCCCCAGAGGACTTGGATATGCACTGTGGAAAGCTGCACTTGTCCTCACCTTTCAGCTGTCTCCCAGTGTGACCTTGGGCAAGTAACTTAAATCCTCTGTGCTTCAGATGGATGGCCATAAAATTATGCTCTCATTCCAAATCTTTTACTGACCTTGTTTATTTACACTGTATACTTATCAAAACAGATGCTGTTACTCACTCTGTGTTTGTAGAGCAGGTAACAGAGACCCTTACCTTGGCTGAAGGTCACAGGTGACCCACCATTTTGTGAGAAACCTCAGGGCATATCTCATCAACAGAAACAAAAATGATGCTAATCTTTCTCTTGTCTCACACCTCTACATTAAAGAATTTGAAACAGTCTACAAAACAGTTCAACAACACTTTAGATATGCATGGATGGCATGTTTTTCACTATGACTTTCTAAATTTATGTCTAACAGGGAGAATAGAAGACAGTGGACTTGACTTCTGAAGCATATGGGGGTATTTGTTGCACTCAATTCTTCTACTTCAACAGCAGATTCAGTTTGGCATGGATCCTCAATTACATGACTTGTCTCAGTTCAAAGAGATGTAAAGCACTAGTACTCCAGGTGCCTGTGCTAAATTTAGAGAAGATAGTCAATACTGTGTGTCATTTTCTTGTCAAAGGCAGAAAAAAAACATCCTAGTGTAAAGTAGAATACTACCAAGCCTGTGTCTGTTAATTCACCTGAGGATGGAAGCAGTGAGTGGCTTCTGGCAGAGGACCCCAGTGGGATAGCTGCTGGCAAGGCAGTTTGCCGCTCCAGAAAAGCAAATTCCAGCACTACATAAGGAATGCTTCCATGCAGATGCACATAAATGGCTCAATTTTTGAACTTTTATTTAAGTGGTCCCAGCATTGTGCTTAATAGTACAGGTAGCAAAACCCTTTCTCAAATGCAGAGTCTGCAGAGTCCTGCAGACAGCATGTCCTAAGCTAAGTGCTGTTCCTTTGCTGCAAAGAGATGCCTAATCTCACCAGGCCAGAGCAGGCTTTGGTCTCTAGACCTGTGTTTGCTCCTACACCTCTGAGAGCATCAAAAAGCCTTCAGATGTATCCACTCCTGTTTCTTCTACAAATTCTAGCAATTATTTTCCCTAAGGATATTTTTTTATTACCTGTAAATGCCATACATGGCAAATTTTTCCTTCAGAGCATCCCTAGGTCAATCTCAAACTTAAAGCAGGCAGTGCCAGTCTCATTAGGAAGAGCAAAGCCTTTAACTTTCCTCTGTATCAAAATAGTGGTACCTGCTGTGAGGCAGGACTGCACAGCAGAAGCAGAGAGAGACACGGGGTGCTCAGGGACCAGCTTTGCGTTACGGGAAATAAGGACTAACTTTGCCCTGATGCCATAGAAGCAGCAAGTAAATTCTGCAAAGGCTGGAAAGCAAACAACGGGAGGTGGACTAGATCTCTCCAGTATAAAAAATAGCTCTGAAAAAGTACTGGAAAGAGTTTAACTGGGTTCACTGGAGTGGGTAGTTGAAATTTCCATGTTGTATGTTTTGGGACATGCAAAGCAACTCAGTCAGAGATGCCAAGGATTTTCACTGCAGTTATCAGCTGCCAATGGTGTTTACCATGCACTTTCCACAAAGTCCACTTATCCTTCTTTCTCTGATCAGCAGCAGAGTGTTGAGCTTTGCAGTTATGATAGAAATTCCTCTCCCTTTTGGGATAATGATCAGAACCCCACACAAATTTAGCATACACCTATCTGTTTGCTACCAGCTGTACTTTATGTAGGATGATGCTGTGGCAAAGATATTTTAAAACCACAGAGATCTGTTCTGGAGGGCACTTTTTATCGGTGGCCACTTACAGAGTAGGGTCCCATGTAAAAGAAAAATCAAAGAAGGTCTTTCTTTGAAATTCAGGGGAACAAAAATACTTGGGAAATATGGAAAATACTAAAACAGGTCACTGTGGGTACAATTCCTGCAGACATAAGACATGAACAGATCAGAAGGAAACCCCAGGAAAGGCAGTGCAAGCAGCAGGGCTGTAGACAGCCTTGCCAGGGGCCATAGGCTGCCCCTTTCCCTGTCATTTGTCCCCACGGGCAGCTGACTCCTTTGGCAGCAAGAGGAGGAAGCAGCCCCAGGACCAGGCAGGCATCCAGGCAGCCCTGCCTGTTTGCAGCCAGAGGCAAAAGCTCATGAAATCACACTGTGAAGCTGAAAGGCAGTTACTCTGCTGTCTTTATTTTTTCTTAAGACAAGGAAAACATGGGTCTACAAGCTGAAGACTGCTGTGCCACGCTGACAGCATTTCTTGTAGATGACCTCAGCATTTGCTCATTCTGACATCACTGTCAGGAGCAATATAATTCAGGCTGGTGTCCTGTGAAATGCTCCCTGGGCAGATTTACAAAAGAATAAGTGCATGTGCCCTTCTGGACAGCAAGCCACTATGTACTTACCTTTCCAAACAGCCTGTGAATAGTAATGAGGGAGGTTTGAAACATTCCCTCTTATCCATTAAAAGGTTGACTGCTGATCATTTCCAGTGCATTAAGAAATGAGGGATTAAACCCTGAGGCCTTCACAGCATTTTCAATAGACTTTTGAGGAAGAAAATTCTGGTGCAGAGGTCTTTAAGGAATTTCAGAACAATATCAACCTTCTGCAGAATTACAAGTTACATGTGCAACATAACATTTTGCTGTACAAAGATATGTTAGTTGAAAAAGAAGGTAGAAATGGCTTCATGAAAGTCAACAACTGCTATCTTTTCTGAAATGAAAGGAAGTGGCTGAGCTCTGGATCTCCCTTTAAATCTCAGGAATAACCTTGTCCCTTTTTGATAAATCCCCTCTCCTCAGAAATATTTCCATACTTGTATGACTGAACATAATATCCTAAAAGAAATGAGCACGTCAGAAGGTGGACCGAGCTGATCCACACAGTATGGCACACATATTGCCTGAACATGTGTGCTAGTTAGCAGAAGATCAGCATGCATGCTATTAATAGAAATTGCCCTGCACATTTTGTTATTGAGCACTGAACCCTGCTCAGCGCTGTACCTGCGTTTCAGACAACGTGACATCACTAATTGCAGTTTGATGACATTCAACTGAAAAATCAGACTGTTTAGGTCCCAAGGACTGCATCCTGCAGTATGTCTGCGTGGCCAAGAGTGCTATACCAATTTTTGCTGGTGCTAAGTTGCAGTCATATTTCCTTCACAGTGAGCAAAGGGCAGATATCATTAACTATATGCAGAAGTGAATGGGGAGAGAAGCCTAAGTTGTGTCAAGGCATCTCTGCTGCAATTATTTGATATCCCTTTGCAACTAGAAAGGCCTAGTAATTGAGGCAAAGACCTCCCCAGCCACTGCCTCTTAGTGCTACATGCCAAGACATGACCTGATTACTTCCTTTTCCTGTTTATTGATCCATCCTCAAGATGTCTTTTCTCCACAGTTACCTCCAGATTCCAGCAAAAATATACAGGCAAGTAAAGCATATCAGGCAATGTCTTTGGCAACTGTCTCAAAGGCATAGCAAACACACGACTGCCATCCAACTAGATGACTGGATAAGATATTAAGGATAAGAAAGGCATGGAGTTCCAAAACTTCTGTGGTCTTTCATCCTATTTTCAAGCTTCCAAAGACTTACAACACTCTACCAAGTTACTTACAATCCTCCTCTAATTTTGCAAACTTTTTGTGGTTAGGCACAGCATGATAGCTGCAACATGATTTCTTCAAACAGGTGCCAATTGACTTATTCTATACTGCTGTTGTTATTGCAACATGAAAAACAAAAATCACCATTCAGGTTATAGTGGCTTCAGAACTGTACAATTAATATCACTTATGTAGCTCTGTGGAGGAATTCCATTAGGGACCTCTATCCATATATGTATTCTCCTTAAAGAGTTATGTTCAAAAAGAAATTGTGCTTTTACGTCTCTGCAGCATATACTCAGAAATTATTTGCTATTCATTATAACTATAAAAAAGCCCATGTAAAAATTCTAAGGCGAAATTTCTTGAAAATTGTCAGCTAAAGCAGCCAATGTATTTTCCTTCTGCCTAATTTTTTGCCACACTTGTAATACCCCAGCAGTACTGCAGCACTGTTAAAAGGCAAGAGCTAGAGGCTTCCTGTGTTTGTTTTTTGTTGAATTCAGTGGGAGTGATGTTTGAAATGAAGTGGGGTCTTAGAAAAACAAGAATAGTGCCCCATGGGGCTTAGGGCACATGACATATTTGCTTTGCATGGGCCACAGGGAGCCTAGTGGGAACTTAGGGAATAAATGCAAACCTTCCTCCCTGCCTGCTCATTCAAACCATAGCAAGGCACAGACAAGGACTCAGTTATCTGAGGCTGACCTCAGTCACAAGATAAGTTGTGAGAGACATTTTTGGGCAGGGAAACAGGCATGGTTGTAGTCTTGTTAAACAAACAGCGTGTTGTTTTGCCAGTGTTGAACTGCATACAGGAAAAATCCACTTCCCACATAAAGCTGATCTGCCGAACAAAGGAGCAGCTCTGGTTCTCATCATTCCCACGTAGCACAGATCCTGCTACCTGTGATAAATAAGAAAGAAAAAGGCTGCATTTCAGGTAATTTCTCTTCTGTCCTGTAAAAGCTAGTTATGCGCCTCCTTCCTATCAAATGCAGTTTTATAAGTGTCAAAATGCAAAGAGACTTATCTATTGCTTAGATTCTGCTCTGAGTTTTTGTAGAAAAAGGTAAGGTCAGCACAACCCTTTTTTCTTGTCTGTGTGCTGGCATTATTATGAAACAGATCACCGCAGAAATGGGGAATGCTTGCAGGCAGGCTGAGCTTCTTCTCTCTCCTATTCAGTGGAGGAGGTGGTTTGGAACATGTCACACAGCTTGGTTCTAGAGCCATCTTGAGTGGATGGGATGCTAGGGCAATGGGACAAGGAGAATACCTCCAAACTTTTAATGATTCTACAGCTTTCTCAGAGCCAAAAATTAGAATCTCATGAGCTTTCCAAAACCAGAACTCCTGAAAACAGTTTTATCTAGGGCAACTGAAACTTTTCCCATTTCTAATATTGTATACTCTTTTCAATTTTTATTTCAGATATTCTGTGTCTTTTACCTTTTTTATTGCAATTAAACAAATGAGACTGTGCTCCAAAACAAAAAATAAATTTTTTTACCTGACAATTAAATTGATGATAACCACCCTTTCTAAAAGAGAAAACAGCCAAAGATCTCCTTTCTGTGATCTCTCCCCAATGCACCGGTGAAGGTCATTACCACTCCACAGTCCTGCGGTAACATCCAGCTGTCCACTCCCACCAAATCTCTCTTCTCTGAAGGCCCAGAGGCTCCCTTCCTTCATTTTATTGTTCAACATCTGAAGGGAAGGAGTGGGTAACCAGGAGCATTTAAAGCTGAGACATCTGTGTCTATGGCTAGCACCAGTGCCCTCCACATGGACAGGAATGAGATATCCCAACTTGGTTCATTCCCACATCACCCCAGATGGAGGTGTTACAATATGGCACTTGCTTCTGGGCTGGAGTAGAAAGTTTAAAACTTGAAGTTCAGAGGTGGCAGAGACAAAAGCACAGCTGCCCTCTCCATCTGCTGCCCAGCCCTGGTACCACTGCATGTCAGTGTGGACGTGGTTGCCACCAATAGCTCCCCCACCCTTTATCCAAGTGGATTCGGATCCTGGCAGCCCACAGGAGCAAACCTGACAGTCAGCATTCTTCCCTAGCCTTTGTTATTTTCCTGACAGTGAGACACAAGGGTGCATGAACATCTTCTTTGGGACAGCCTTAGTGTTGTGTGAGAAAGCTACTAGCCTGAACATAATGAAAAATCCATTTGCAACATGGTACAGTTACTGAGTGGCTGAAAATTTTCATGCAAATTTCATTGGTGTAGACTTTTAGGGCTATTGCTCTGCTTGCTTTAAACTGTGAAAACAGTTTAAAAGATACTACTGTAGATCTTTGCAAAAGCCCTACTGCTGCTGCTACTGTCTGTGGTGTCATTCATTCCTCATCTACTATAACTGCCTTATTCATCTGTTTTGTGTTGGGCATTTCACACAATTCAGTATCTTTTAGAACAGCTAGAGTTGGCTCTGCAACTATGCGTAATGTTCCTTTCTTAATCTAACAAAAATAACTGTAGCCTTCATAGAATCAGATTTTTGCACATTCTTTTCTATTAATACATGATCTAGGTGTTGCTGATGCAGTCACACTTCTAGAAGAAGTAGAGTTTGCAGAATCCACTGATCATCTGTGCATACGAGTCATGGATCAGGTTGATTAATACAATTTGGGCTGCTGCCATCTGGGATGCAAGGGAGAAAATCTTTCATGCTGAGGAATTTGCACATGCACTATTCAATCCACAATAAAGGAAACTACTTTGAAAGAACAACTCTTACACTACACTACTTAGTGTAGCAGAAAGATTTCCTTGAAACCCATAAGGACTGAGGCGTATAAGGAGTCTCAGCTCTAAGAACTGTCAGAGAGTATACACTGGTAACAGAACTACCCACTGAATGCTTATTAGCTGCTTCGACATAGAAACAAAAGAAAAAAGATCAAGATCTGCTCAGACCTGAAAACCAGGGAAACAAAGCGTTTCAAGCATGCTTTGGAGATGAACAGCAAACTCTTCAAAGTTTTCTGTTTCCCTGCTCACCTCTCTTTAGAGGGAGCAGAGCTCATTGCAACAGAATGTTTCAAGTTTTTTCCTACAGTGTACAGAAGTCTCTTGCTGTAGCTACAGCTGCTTGTGACAAGCATGCCACTGCTCTTACTAAAGAATTTTACATCACAGAACCAATGTCCATGAGCAAAGCAACTCTCCAAAAGCACACTTACGCCCTTCATCTTCAAATAAACTTCTTTTTCAGGTGTGAGTCCAGCTGAAATTGACTCTGTGGTACTCTAAGTCACCAGGACACTAGTAAAAGCCCAATCTTGAAAATACACAGTTTTTCTGTGAATAAGCCCATGCAATTTAACCTCTCGCCATAACAGAAAAGATCACATATGCAAATGAATACCCTTGATTCTGAAACAAGGATAGCAAGGCCTTCTCTCCAGATTTCTAATGAGTTTGGTACTGCAAAAAATTACACTAATTTATGGTACCTTAAATGCAGTTTTCCACTGCCAATAACAAGGTGTTTGCATGGCAAGGGCAGCAATGGGCAATCTGAAGCAGCCTTATAAACACAGGTTTCACATTAAGGTCATGCTGGTTTCATTTGCTGGTTCATTTGCCACAAGTGACAGAAGTCCCTGTAGCAGCAAAGACAAGTCAGAAAGCCATGGCTACAGCTATGAGTTCATTGCAAAGCAGAATAAAAGCAGCTGTTTCAAATCAGAGTAAGTACATGTTTAAACTGTGCCAAATGTAAAACAATATGAAAACACAAGGAAACCTCTCTAGGGCTGCAGTGATAAAGCCCTGGTGTCACCAGGACTGTGGAGTCAGCAAAACGCCACAACCGTTGGACTAATGCCAATGCTTTGTACAAGTCTCACTTTTGAGTTCAGGTGGTTTTCCTCAAATGAATTAACTGAGGTGAGAAGAACAAGTATCTGCAAAGCTTGCAGAATTCACGCAGTGTTGCTTGACAAATTTGCTTTCATGTTTACTTTCATTTTCTCAGATTAGAAGAGGGAAGAAGAGGGGCAACCTGGTGGTTCTTGGCCTACCTCCTAGCTGAGCACTGGGAGCACAGATGCTGTCCTTTTCAAATTTCAGATCCGCTCCTCCTACAGCATGCTGAGTTTGGTGGACTTCCAGTTTCTTGTGGTAGTGATGCACAAAGCAGTTTCCCTACTCCAAATCTCCAGAGGCAGCGAGGAAGAACCAGATCTTCTGACAAGCAGAATTACATGATGGGGGAGACCAGTGATGGTAAGAAAAATTGTTTGGAAGAAGAGTCATGTTCTCAGGAATGAACAAGATGTCATCAGGCAGAGCAGAAAAAAAGTCCACAGGAAAGCATTCTAGACACCTTAGACATGTTTGACCTATGCCCAGGGAATGCTCTGGCAATTAAAGGAAACTGTTTCTTGTACTGGCTAAGACACTGAATGAGCAGGTCAGAAAGTCTTGCTAAGTTCTTCCATTATGCTTCAGCAAGAATAAGCTTCTGAAAAATAAAAAGCTTATGAAAGAAAAAAAAATTAATGGTGTTCCCTCTGTTCTGGGTGAAGTAAAAAGACCAGTCAAAGTGACAGCCTGAAAATGAAAATGTTGATTAGTAGTTCCTAGCTGGGTCTGGATCATGGAGTGCTCACCGACCATCTCAGTTCTTCCATGTGAGATATGAGAGAACCAAACTGCCTTGCCCATGGAAAACTCTACCCTGTGCTTTCTCCTCGCCCAGGTATTGTTGCCTCATAACCCCTAAAATCAAGAGCCAAACAAGATTCAGATGATAAAAAGCGGGTAGTGTTTAATGAGAGTCCTCCAGGTGCACTTATGGCGAAATGCACATGTGATACAGGGCTTCAACAGTTTTATAAATTTAGCAAATTATCATAAATGACAAGAATCCCCAAATACAAGTACAGTAAATGAAGTAATTCCCCTTCTTTTTTCAGTCCCCTTCTGAAGCCTCCCCTTTTCTTCTAGCCCCACATTGTTTACATGGGAAAGTGAAATGGCCTTGGTTCACGGAAGAAACAAGATTAGAATAGGATTCCAGGAATGTGTTTGTCTAACAGGGTAGGAAAATTACTGGACTTAGCTAAGAAACTATATAATTATACAATAGTAGTCTACAGAGCTATGAATATATGAGAAATACATAAGAACCAAAAATCTTCCGGCATCAGCATCTCCAGGAGAGGTCTGTGTGCCTTGGCAAACATACTATCTGAGCAGCACCAAGGGGCCACCTGCAGAAGGGTCAGAGAGGGTTTATTGGCAACTTGACCTCAACTGTACTCAGGTTGCCAAAGGTGCCTTTGGCTGAGAGGTACTTGATTTGTGGTCCCCAGTTTTCTGGTGGACAAGTCCCACTTTCCCTGCCAACATCAGGCAATCAGACAATTAAGGAACATGCATTAAAATCAATAGGAGGTAAACCTAAACCACATGCTATACAGTCCTTCTTTACCAGTACATCCAGCAAGTAATAACTTCTGTAATTTGCTGCCACAGGGATCTGGGATAGATGGCATCAGCATGGTGGGAAATATTTTAGATAGACAGATAGACCACAGTTCTACAACAGGATCTGGACAGGATGGTTCAGAGATGTATTCACCAATGTACCTTGTACCAGAGTCACAGAAGCAAAAGAGAGGGAGGGCTGTAGCTTACATTTGTGGCCCATAAACTTCTCCCATCCCTGAGGCAGGACACAGAGTTTTGGGCAGGATCTGCCAGCCTGATCCCACCAGAAAATCCTTGCACCCTTTATGTATCCACATGTCTCTGTGCAACAAGGCTCATCACATCTAGGTCTCAGGTGGGCCGCTGGAAATTTTCTTTATTTTGTTCTAAGAAAATAACTTCCATGTACCTCAATGCACCCTCATAATCCTTCTAGGGCACAGTGACATATTAGGCATTGATTTGCAGGCAGAGCATTGAGCAAAAGAGAGTGAATCTCTCACCCGAGGACATGCAAGCACTCTGCAGTCTCACTTAGAATAAGCACCGGTATCGTTATTTAAGTGCCTCATTTTTCAGACCATTTAAACTAGAAGGCTATTCTCTAGCTAAGTTGGATGTAGTGTGTAAGGCACAAAAGAAGCAAGGGGGATGTGCTATAAGCTCCAACACCACATGATTGCACTACCTGTGCTGAAAGCCACGTACCCTGACACACAGGACAATCAGTCACTCACCAGCAGCCAGCAACATGCTGTTCTAGAGGGAATCCCCACCAACTTGAGATGCTACATCACAGAACATTTTCTCTAATGGAGAAGGTTTCCATATCAGTGCCTACGTAGAAAGAGCCAGAGCTGCTGCAGAGAGTAATTTTCAAAATGATGCTTCAAGATATTTACATGTGTACAGCCTGGGACAAAAAAATACAATGCTGCGACATGGCAATGATGCACCTTTTGTTTCTTCAGAAGATGCATCAGCTCTGCCATGCTCACCACAGGCTCCCTGGGTGGGCACAGTCAGATGTGACTCAGCAGTTGTCAAGACAGCAGGTCATATGCCAGTGCCAAAAGTCTGTCACTCTGCACTCTTATGTGGCAATACAGAAGGAATGTGTGTGATCTACACGATAGCTGTAGCACTCAGCTATTAATCACATGGGTGCTTAGAGCTCACAGGATAAGAATGAATACATACATTGTGGCTCAGCAGGAGAATGTCTGTTCCTCTTTTTGGCTTCTGTACTTGTGATGTTTTGAAATCTGACTTTCCTCACTCACCTTACCCTGCAGTAGCTGTATGACTTTGCGCTGCAGGAGAATGGTGCTGCCTGGCAGGGTGTCAGGAGCCCACTTGCCCAGCTATGTGGACCTTTGTGGCACTGACATTGGGTGTATCTTTTCTTGTGGGACCATCTAGTCCACATCTGATCCCTCTGAGCAAATAGACAATGCTCACCTTGATCTTCTAGGAGGAGACATCCTTTTGGGTGTCTCCCTCAAAAATTAGTCATCACATACCTGTCCTATGCAAAATCAGATCTCTACAATCTGTGGAGCTGGTCAGCTTAAGGCACCCAAACTAACAAACCCTTTGTCAGAGTTTATCCTAGTGCTGACTCATTTGCCCGCACAGTATCTGCATCAAGAAACAAGAGATATGGGCAGAAGCTCAACCACACCCAGACATGTTTCCTGGGGTAAACTGTCAAAGGCAGTTTTCAGGAGGCTTTACAATTCCAACAGGTTGGGTTCTTTTGCACAGATATCACTTATTCCTTAATGCCTTCACCTCCTAACAACTCTCCTTGCTATCTCTTCATTTTTTTGTTCAGTATTAACCATTAATTTGTTCAAATACTCATCAGTGTAACTGCACTGCTGAGTCTCTCTAGTCTTTTATTTACCCTGCCTAGATTTATTTCACTCAGAAGATTGGCAGAACTCCCAAAAGACACAAAACTAATGAAGGATTGATTTCCACTGTGACAATTAGTTGCCCATCCAAATTATAAAGCAAGACAGCCTGGCATGCAGATGACATTGTATGAGGTTGTTTACAGTATGTAAGAGCTTCAGTCTGGAGATTTAATGTAAAACTGTGATAAACACAAACTGAATTTGGTTTTTGTAACAATGAGGCTTCAATTGCAATATTCTTGTCAGGGCTGGCTATTCTACCCAGCAACCACAACTACACAGTTTCTATGGACCTAAGAGATGAGCAAAATATTTTAGTTCCCTTAGCTAAATTCCTTCTGAGCATTCTACTACAAGTATTATGTTCTTCCTTACTTGCAATTATGTCCACAGATAACCTAATCTTCACTTGCATGTAGGCTACAAGTAATTTCAGTAATCAAAGAGAAAACAGCACAATGATGCTGTAGATTAAGTTACCTACACATAAGAAACTTACAGAACAAATGGCAAGGAGGATGTAGTGTTGATTATTGATATTGTATCAGACAGCCTGTAATAACCAGATTAAAAATCATCAGAGTGATAAGTTGTCAAATGTGGACCTGTTCTCCACTGGGGCATAAACATTAGCTATTACAATGATGACAATGTGTTTTCAGTGTTTTTTTAAGATCTAATGTCATTTGATCATTACAATTCGAGAAAAAAATGGCTGATAGCTCAAATATCAAAATAATAGACCCCAAAGCCAAACCCAAAGCTGTGCAAGGCTTTACTGTTGCTGCTAAAGGTAATAGTATTTCATAGTGCTATGGACCTAAGGGAAAAGGTGTGGGCACTTCCTGCATGTTCCCATCCCCTGCTCTGCTCCTGGTTCACCAGTGCATCCCAGTCTGGAAGGGGCAATTGCAAAGTTCATCATCTACTTTTTGAAGAACAGAAATCTTTCCACTGCCAATTCCTCCTAGTGCTTGCATCCCAGCAAAACTGCAAAGCCATGGGCAACGGTGCCCAGATGCTCAGCAGAAATGCCAGATGGGGAACAGCCCCAGCCCCACCAAGCACTGGGATGCTGGCTGCTTGGCATGAGCAGGGGCTGCAGGGGGCAAAGACAAAGGAGCAGCAGCTGATTCTGACAGAGCATTACTGCCATCAAAACATCTAGGGCACAATGTGAGATCCTAGTAATAATACAGTTATTATCTATCATCTCCATTTTATTGCCTTATTTTTTAACAGGGAAAAACAGGTGATGAATTTTTCTGCTTTAAAAGAGGGAATATTCTATTCAAAACAAATTCATTGTATTTTTTCCTTTTTACTGACTGCCAACTGTAAGAGACTACATGAAGTCAGGATCCATACCAAGAAAGAGGATAGCAGACCTACATTGACCTGTTTTTTTGTTTGCTATCTGAAAGCAAATACTGACATGTAATGGCAAGAAAGCTCACCACTGACATCAGCATAAAGTAGTCACTTTGAATAGTGCTGTGGAAAAATGCAGCACTATCAGAAACAGAAATGAATTTCAGTTGAATAGTTCTTGATACAAACTATGCAAATCTCCATCTTCAAAGATAATGCAGAGGCTACACAGTGTAGGCCGTAGATAGGAAGTCTTAGACCTTGCCTATCTCCTTGCCACGGGGTCACAGTCCAGCACACTCTGGCTCTGATGAGGGGTCCTCCACGGGCTGCAGGTGGATCTCTGCTCCCTTGTGGACCTCCCTGGGCCACAGGGGCAGAGCTGCCTTATCATGGTCTGCACCACGGGCTGCAGGGGAATCTCAGCTCCGGTGCCTGGAGCATCTTCTTCCTCTCCTTCTTCACTAACTTTGCTGCCTGCAGTGCTGTTCCTCTCACATAGTCTCACTCTCTTCTCTGCCTGCCATTGCACAAGGTTTTCCCCCCTCAAAAAGGTTATTTCAGAGGTCTACCACCATAACCAATGGGCTCAGCCTTGGCCAATGGCGAGTCCATCTGAGAGCAAGCTGTCACTGGCTCTGTTGGATGTGAGAAACACTTCCAGCATCTTCTCACAGAATCCACCCCTCTTAGCCCCCCCCCCCCACTAACAAATCCTTGCCACACAAACCAAATACACATCCAAATGTACCATGTGAGTGTCTGAAACACTCTGTAGAAGGAGATCCAGGCAGGACTGCACTACAGTTTCTATTTCCTCCCGCAACTGGGACTATTAAAACATTATTTGAAAAATCAAAGGAGTGGTAATTTAAATATACTAGGGAGTCAAGATAAGTCAATATACCATATAATTTTCTTGAGCAAACATGAGCTGAAGGGGACAAAGCTAAAAACTGCTTGAATTCATGAAAGCAGACAAAGCAAAACCAGCTGAGCAAGAAAGAAATGCAGGCAACATTGAAAATAGGGAAGAAGCCTTAGCATCTGATTGCATTTAATTTCAATTAATGTACAGCATTTGATTTCAATTGATATACAAGTTATGTATCTTGGGCATAAAATGTCAAAGGAAACAAGATGTTTTTGCTGAACAGAGATTTTGTTATGAACGTTATGAATGAACCTGAAAACATCTGTCAGGATCTGCAAATAATGAAGAAATATTTTAAAATACAGCTGTGTTAGCAATAGCAGTTATTTTAATAATGAAAATACTGCATGGTTATAGACATGTGCTCATGTAGTTTGGAGTAATTAATCAATACAGTGTCACCAAATTATCAATGTAATGAATTATCAAAATATCATTTACCTTGTGCCTATGTGTGACATGTGCAGACAGTGTTTCTGTGCAAACTGAGCAGGTAGTAGAAAAACTACAATTTCTAAGTCTCATGGGGTGTAAATATAGGTATTAATTTGCAGTATGGATTACTGAAATAGATTACTAAAGTTATAATTTTTGTGATATTAAAAATATACTTAACAAGATCTGACATCACTATTATTTGATTTATGGATGTAATCCAGGGAATGAATAGAACAGCATGCTATGGATCCAGGCCTAGGCTGTTTTCTTTTCATTCCCCTTAGAAACTAGACAAAGGAAAATCATTAATTTGATTAATAAAATGGAACTTTGATATGTTCCATTAAATTCTTGTCTTAGGAACTTTGGATGGTCAGTTTGGGTACTTATGTAAACCTGTCTATCACTGATAGAAAATGGACCTCTTCTTTTAATAAAATATCTCATTTTCTTTATTGCTGGAAATACAGAAATACTGGAGCTTTGTTCCCCGGGTACATTCTAGCCTCCCTACATTGCATCAAGATGAGATGAGAAAAAACTTTTGGAGACAGTTTTTGTAAATAAAAACAGCAATTCTGTTTCAAACTTTTATATGTCTTTTACATGGTAGAAGTAAAGAAGTATTTTTTAACCCCCACTGAAAAGACTTTATTAATGAGAAAAAACACTAGGTCGCATGTTTAAATTTACTGCTTTAGTTCTAAATGATACCCTGTCAGAAGACTTTAAAT
This sequence comes from Entomyzon cyanotis, assembly GCA_024500445.1. NCBI lineage: Eukaryota > Metazoa > Chordata > Aves > Passeriformes > Meliphagidae > Entomyzon > Entomyzon cyanotis. The sequence goes on along the minus strand of JAKEPQ010001021.1, from coordinate 26,555,715 downwards.
AATAACTTTAAATGTGTGAGTAGTCCTCTAAATTAAATTATTCACTTTTCTGAATTAGATATGCACATAAATAATGAGTCCACATTATGATAACCAAAGGAATTAAAACAATCACTGACAATCAATCCAGCCCCCATACAAGCTACATGCAGTCTGCATCTTTTTTCCACTTTCCTTGTAATTCTAAAAGTTATTTTTAACTTATGAATAAATTTTAATAGCAATACATTAAACAGATGCAAAAATGGTGAAGGATGACAGATTATCAAGTGCTATTTCCATTTTCTTTTATTGTCCTAAAATGCTATCTTCCCTTAAAAAATTTTAAAAACCCAACATTCAAACCCAAGCCATTTTACTACAGCTATATTAAGCAGAAATAAAAATCCAAGGGTGGAAATTTCCAGCTTTCTCTGGTCAAGCTTTGCCATAGCAGATAATTGGTACTATATGGAGGATGTTTCTCATGAACTCAAGCTTCCTGGTAAGTTTTCATTAATCAAGGTATTGCAGTCATTTCAAGTTCCTTTGTTTCTAAAAGGGTATTAGTTTTACAAGGATCTGCATTAGAAAACTGGCATTACAGGTCTTTTATTCTGTGCATTTCAAAAGGACTGCAGGCAGAGAAATATATTCTTCTCCTATTTGTTCCATATTTTGCTCTTTGCACAAAAACCACAGCCACATGCAGAAACTGACTGCAACCTCAAAATCCTGCATTTAACTGGAAGAAAAAAGGATTCAAAGGTCAGCCAGCTACAATATATACTGAAATGGATCCAAAACAGTGACAGTGTTGGAAAAAGTAATAAAATATTGATGTCCCTACTATTAGTGTATCAAGAAGGCAAAGAAAGTGAAAAATTATCCTCATCTGTCATTGGAAGGATACAGTAAGCAAATGCAGAGTTTTCCTTCTAGATCTCTTCTGTTACTGCTTAGTGCTGATAAAACATTAGCTCTTGGACCAAGCCCCAGGACTGCAGGCAAAAACATCAACATATAGAAAGCAGACAGAGAATTTTCAGTCCTAAGGCTATTTTAAGGGAACCTGTTATAGAAACCATATTTGATCTCCATGCATATGCTTGTGGATTATCTGTCCTATGCCTGACTATAAAATGGTGGGGGAGAGCTAAGTTCCATTTCTGACTTACATTTATAACTAACTTCATCATCACAGGTTTTTTGGTTTTTTTTTAACTGATTGCAAGCAAGTGTTTATCTGTTTGGCTTCTAAATTGATTTTATGAGCCCATAATGCTCTGCCTTGCCATCATCAGTCTTTGCAGGCCAGCTTTCTACCAGGCTAATTCCCATGGCATGATCCTATGACTCAGCAAATGGACACAGATACTGGCCCTAGCCCATGTTGCTGGTGGTCAGTGCTGGCCATGAATGTATGCTGTTCCTCTTAATAACCCATAACTTCCTTTCACCACAGGGCTGCAGGGCAGATGGGCAACAGTCAGTGAGAAGGAGAGAGTAATTGAGTGGGAAATCGGGCAAAAGCCTATGAAAAGCTGGGAGAAAAAGCGTATCTGAAAAGCCACTGTTTATGATCATTGCTGTTCTTGCCAATGAACCTAAGGCACATATTTAGGCTAGAACAAACGAACAGAATAAAAATCTAAAAAACTAAAACAGTCAGAGAAAGCCACAGACAGAAATACATGCTCCATGAACACTGATTCATCTCATTTATTCATTAAAGTATTTATCCTCCAGAAGGCACACACCTATGCACTACATGCTGCCATCAGTTAATGCACCCCAAGGCTCTATTCCTTCAGATAAGCTTGCAGTGCTTTTAAGGAAGAACTAAGCATCCCACAGCATATTCCAACTGTAACACACAGTGCAGGCTGCTCACAGGTATAGCAAGGTGATAAAACATGACAGGCCAGCCTCCAGCAGAACCACAGCAAGAAAAATGCAAGACATACACCAGAGGAGGGAAAATATGCCAAGCTGCACCAGAATAGCAAAGAAAAAGGTGATTATGGACTTAAGTCAAGGTGAAAATAAGATAATGCTGCCAAAGGGCTGGGGGGAAGAAACCAGTTTGGCCAGGTGGGAGAGAGAAGCATCAGGAAAGCACAGTAGGGAAGGAGAGCAAAGTGGGAGAGAGATTTTGTGGCACCATTGTGAATTGCCACTGTCCCAGTTTTTGCTTTGCAAAAATTTTCCTTGTTTTTCTGTTTTCAGCATTTGAGAAAAGTGAGAATCTTAAAAGCTTGAGCTTTTATAAAGATTAAGCATTAAGTCAGTAAATGTCCAGCACTAAGCCCACTGGAATGGTGGTAGTGTAGTCTCCAAGGCCTTTTCTCTACCTGCCCAAGGGTGAGACAGTATATGGCACTGAAGAGTATGCCACTGCTCTTTTGTGCCAGCTTGTTCATTACAGCAATCACTGTGATGTACATCTCCCCTGGTCTACAAGCAGTATTTATTTGCAATTACACATGTGAAAACTGGAAAAGGGTAGGTGATGTGTAATGGATTTAATACTGGTCCCACCACACCTAGAGATTGCAGAGCAGTCACTAGTTAATGAAGAGACTAGCAGATAGAGCATGAAGCAAGAGCAAATTAGTGTAAAGAGTTTTAGAAGCAAATATCAAATCACAAAAGCTTTTCGACATCCTAAACCACAAAGACTTGAAATGTGATCTAAATGTTGCTTTGCTCTAACGTATTTTTGCAAATGGAAGATTATTATGCTGTTAATGCAAGTCCATTAAATGTATTGTATTCTTTTTTCTACTACACCAAACATCAAAAAATAATATTGTTCCATATTTTCCATTTTAAACATAATGAGCCACATTTTCAAGTGACATCAAAAGGTCATTTTCAAAAAAGATACAGAACAATCACATGACTGTTTTTTGTTCAGTTATCTTGACAGCGCCTACATAGCAGGTAATTTGTCTTCCAGATGGGCAATTATGTATCACACAGATACAGAAATGCAACCGATCTGACACAGACTGTAGCACTTAGAGACTGGGTGCCTTTCTGATAAGTAGAAATAAAGGGCACAATGAAAACCTGTTTCCAAACTCCTTCTTTAGTGTTAAATCTATACATGACTTTAACATTTTAAATATTTTCTGAAATCAGCTTTGGCTCTAGCAGTTCCTGCAATACATTTGATTATAATAAGAATGTAATCCAGATGCAATACATTTGATTATAATAAGAATGTAATCCAGACGTATTGAGTTTTTCAGAAGCTTTACTGAATTTACTGCCAGGCCAATTGTTCTCATCTATGTGTTTCTATGCAGATCCCCCTTTTTTTGTCTCCTTGAAAGAACTTCCACAATTTCTCTTGATACCCATAGATCAGAGTGGTAAAAAATGCTGTGAATCATTGAGCAACATCTCCTGGTACAGTAACTGCATTAGCCCTGCAGCTGCTTCTGCAGATGCAGTGTATGCACTCTCAAAACAAACAAACCTTTCCTAAAAAGCTGTGGGGGTGCATGGTGATGGCATGGTTCCTGCTCCCTGCCTGGGGCAGGCAGTGAGATCTAGATAGCCTCTCTGGCCCCTTGACTTCTCACCAGACTCCAGTGCCACCATCTTCATCCTCTCTCTGCACTAGGACGTTACAGGGAGTTTTACGACTCACCTCCTTCTGAGAAATAGCACCTCTTAAGTTACATTAGCAGCCATCAGAAGAGTTTTGTTTCTGCCTCAATTGCTCCCTGTTTGCCTCAGGGTTCCTGGAGAAGACTGTAGAGCCCGTCCTCCACACTGCAAGACTGCACCATCTCCAGCCTGCCAGGATGAGGGAAACACAGACTCTCCAGTCTGTGACCGTCTCCTGAGTGCTGATGGCACAGCCTAGATAGAGGGTCCTCACCTCAAACATACTAGTTTTCAGACAAGCAGAACTGGCCCATTTTCTCAGGGCAATCATGACTCCATGTATCGCCCATGAGCCAAGTGTTTGCTAACACTGTTTGAGTGGGTCAGTAAGTCAATTATCTTCTTTCCTCCCAAACAGCTCACTTACAATTAATCATTTAAAATGCAAGGGGCAAGATGAGGAAAAGGCTTTCACAGCTTCTCTACAGGCTGTGGAGCTCATGCAGGCCCATGCATGCCCTTCGAGGGGAGGAGGGCAAAGACAGTGCCACCACTCCTGGGTGAAGGCAAGCACTGGAGAACTGGGGGAGACACCAGCACAGACCTGGTCTGGTCTCACAGCAGCTGCCATGGAGTGTGCTGCGGAAGCTGAGACAAAGCGGAGCCCAGGAAGGAGTTTAATTTTGCCCTTTTGGTCAATGAGCACTCAACTCCAGTCATATGAAAGGCTCTTGCAGAATTTACTGAAATTAAATGCATAGATAATGTACAGCAGTGGATTATCAGAGCAGGTGGGAGACATATAAACCTGACAAAGATTTGACAAAACCCACTTCTGCATTGGTATTGCAGGACTTTGACTGAAAGTATTGGTTCTTGCTACAGTATTTTAAAATTGCCTTACTTTATGGTCCTTGCTTCTCAGAGTTGCCACTGTCTTCTGATACTGAAAGGGAGAAAATAATATATACTTTTAAAATGTATTTCAAAAATCAAGAGACAGAATTAAATCTGCTGCCCAGCCCCTACAGTACCAGCCATTTGGAGGGCTGACAGTTTTCAGGGGCAGAGAACTGCAGAGAAGACAAAGATTAGGAGTTAATAATTGGTGTGGATATGATTGGTAAAATATGCCAAACATCTAAGTGGCCATATTACAAAACAGATCAATTCTTCATTTATGCTGACTGCAGAATCATTTCCCATGGTTTTTGACCACTGAGCCCTGGCTCTGGCTGCTGCAGTCCCAATTCTTCTGGCACCCAGCTATATGGTACCCAAGAGAGAAAGCAGAGGCCTGAAAGCTGGGAAGTGATTTTTCCTCCCAGGTTTAAAAAAAAAAAAAAAAAAAGGGATTTCTTCACTTGGGTGAAAGGCAGATGTGTTAATCAATGCCTGACAGCATTGTTCCAAAAAAAGGCAGGAGGCATAAACAGTCAGTTTTATGTGTTTCTATAGACTTTGATTTTTTCCCTTGCATTATCAAATTTTTACAGCACCAAGGTTTTGCCAACTGTATGTGGTACCAAGACAGGAAGTTCTGCCAAAGGATTTGCCTGAAAGAAGGGGAAGAAAGAAGAGAGTGTTCTTCAATTTTATGTCTGTGATGAGCAGTTTGTAAGGTCTGCATATTTAAAGTACTTTGCATTGTTCCTGCATAATTCCAGCTTCACTTTAGAAGCAAAGACCTGACTGATCATCTCAGTTGCATTCAAAAGTTTCCATTTCTTGACATCAGCTGACATTTTGTGAATTATTTACAGTGGGACACTAAAGCGTACATTACATCTCTCCTAAAAGCTTAACTCTTCAAGGCTAATGTCTAGATTTTGTGACATTGGAACATCTAGTCCAAAGACAGTATGCCGGATTCAATTCTCCATTACGGCCCCTCAAACCAAACTTCAAGGGATGAGGCATCTACAACTTGTCTGGGTAATCTGTTCCAGTGTCTCACCCCTCTAAAAGTAAAGAATTTTTTCCTAATATCCCATCTAAACCTCCTCTTCTTTCAGTCTGAAACTATTATCCCTTTTCCTGTCACTACCTGCCCTTGTAAATAGACTTTTTCCAGCTTCTTTTTAGGTCTCTTCAGGTGCTAGAAGACCACAGTTAGGTCATCCTGAAGCCTTCCCTTTTCCAATCTGGACAAATCCAATTTTCTCAGCCTTTAGCAATAGGACAGGTGGTCCATCCCCATGATCTAATTGATGGCCCTCCTCTGGACTTAGTCCAACAGCTCAATGTCCTCCCTGTTGGGGATGACCACACAAATGTTCTCTTCCCTGGCTAAGATGCATGCACAGTCACTGTCACCATGGATCTGGTGACACTTGCAATACTGTGTCATCACTCAATCCTCTTCTACAACCACAGAAACTGATACACAGAGGACCCTCAGTTACAAGGGAATATCATGTACCAAGTTTCAGCTTCATAGAGCAGATTTAAATCCAGCTACATCCTTAGTAACCAGGTCTTTGTCTCATTGGAAGCCAGCTCTTTGGGAAATGGAAATGCAGGTACTCTTAAAATGTCATCAATGCCTTGCTCACAGTGATGTAGGAAATTGGTCATGAAACAGCTGTTTGAATCTGCAGGTGTCTGAAGGTGCAGGATACTGCTTTACTCCAGACATCCCCTTCCTTTCTTTTCAAAATGCCTGCTTTCCAGCTAAAAGTATTTTTCAAAGTCCCAGCTCCTCACTAAAGGGCTTAATAGCTGAAAAATTGCCTGAGGATAAGAATCCTCCAGCTCAGTTCATTCGTGGGTCACTGCATTGATCTGAGACTGTGGACAAGAGCCTGACTGCTCCAAAATATTTTATGCCCTATAGTGAAATGCAAGTATTGTACTTGATGCATTGTTTAGACTAGTAATTGATTTTAAAGAGCTCAGAGTCTCTTGGATGAAGCCACTAATAGCACGCAAAGCTGTTATTGCCATTCTAAAACTTGCTGAAACAAAATTAATGCCATAAAGAGCAAGACTTTGCCCAGCAATCCAACTAGGATTTTTCTGTACATCCTGTTCAGAAAGCCCATGTGATGATGATACCCTGCTCTGACGAATCAGGCAATGTGTTGAGGATATTCTGGCAGCTAAAGGGCACATTGCCCTGTATTCATATCCACACAGAAAAATGTATATGTGTCTACATGAGTGTTACCTCTTATCTAAACATACATAAAAAAGCATGTGGGTGCAACAAGGTAAGTGCATGTATAGATTCAGCACAGGTTGGATACTACCTTCCAGGTGCATGTATGCCAAAAAAATATTATTTGTCTTCATCAGTTTCAGAAGCTTTGCTCCATATATTCTTCTGGAGGAACAGCTGAAAAATGTCTTATGTATAACTATGCTGCAATATGCAGACATCTAAGAAGGAGGCAAACAGCATTAAAGAGCCCCAAGCAATTTGGCCAGTAAAGAATGCTGTAGTACTCCTGGCAGTCTTTCAGAGAGCTATAGAACTGGTTTAACTGGTCAGCCATCTGTATAAAACTCTAAAAACATTTTCTGCTATCAAGCATATAGACCAGTTCCTTTCTGATAGAGCACAAGCTGTGACAGTCCCATATTTTATGCATAGCAAATCTCCTGTGTTTGTGAAGATCAATCCATCTGGTATAAATTAGAGTCTCTGTGACGGGAAGTATTGGTTCTTGGGGTTTTTTATTCATCACAAAGGGAAATGTAAATATACTCTTTCTCTTTGTATTTTTTTATTCATCACAGAAGAAAGTGTAAATATACTCTTTCTCTTTGAAAACTGAACATGGAAAAAATACGGCAATGCAGCAAAGGGGAAGGAAAAGCACAGCATTAAAAACAAGCATGAGCGTATTTTTTTCCTACTGTCTCACACAACATACAACCAGAGGGCATTTCATATCTTTATATTCTCTCAACAGCACAACTATATTCTGCATGTAAAACCCCAGGGAGAAATTACTATAGAGAAACTCCACAGAGTCCTACACCAACCTATCACGTGGCTTTTTGATCTGCAAAAGGGGCTATTTCCAACATCACACAGCACAAGCCACCAGATGCAGATTTAAAGGCCCAAGCCCCAGCTGTTGCTCCTCATGAGAACAGGATTTGAGCTCTGCACATGTTACTGTACAGAGTGAAGCACCCAGGCAAAGCATCTCTCCCATACAGCTGAGTGATATAAAGGAGCCTCGTATCTTGTGCAACTCAGAAGAAAAGTAGGCTTTTGCTGACAAATGCAACCATGATTCTATTTTTCCTTGCAGAATAGAGATTAGCTCAGTTGGTCAAAGCATGGTGCTAATAACACCAAGACTGCAGGTTCAATATGGGCTATTCTCTTAAGAGTTATGGGTCCCTTCCAACTCAGAATATTCTGTCATCTGTGATCTGTATTGGTGAAGTGCTAAATGATATGATGACAAAAATGTTGAAGGACAGTTTTAAACCAACTCTTTATCCCTCAGGTTTCCTCGGCCTAGAAATAGAAAAAATTACCTGCAGTTTTATTTTACTCATAGCTTATTGTCTCAGTTCAGCAGTTCCTGAGAAGCACCATGTTGATACTGCTGGACTAAGCTGTAGCACTTCAGACATTCCCAGACACTTACTGATAAACACAAACAAGAATCCCACAATAATACTGATTTCTACTGCTAGTGACAACATTCCTATTACTAATACACGTCCCAGCATCAAAAATATGCTGATCATCTCAGAAATAATTAATGCTAACAAACAAATTGGTAGGATTGACACAGATTGCTACAGGATATAATCTAGGAGCCTGGAGCTGGCACAAGGACAGAGACATTGGTCCCCCAGAGTGGCTGCACCAAGAACTGCCAACACTGCCCCATTTCACTGAGGAATTAAAGCCTTTTTCCCTTTCAGGAAATGCAATTTTCTGCTCTTAAGGTCTGTCACCCAAACAGGGAGAGTGAATATTGGACCTTGCAGAACAGCCCTCAGAAAGGCTGGCCTCAGACTCGTGATCCCTGGGGAGCAAGGCTGGCTGAGCACACAGTGAAGCTGGAGAAAAGCAAGGGATTGGGCTCGAGCATTTAACATGCATCCCTTCATGAAACACACGTGGGGGAAAAGGCCTCTCAGGAACATGCAGGTTTCTCCAAATTGTAAAAGACTGTTTAGAAAGCCAATTCTATCCTGTGCTGCATCCAAAGCAGTGTGGCCAACAGAGCCAGGGAGGGGATTTTGCCTCTCTGCTCTGCTCTGGTGAGACCCCACCTGCAGTGCTGCATCAGCTCTGGGGTCCCTGCACAGGAAGGACATGGACCTGTTGGAGTGAGTCCAGAGGAGGGCCATGAAGATAATCAGAGGGATGGAGCACCTCTCCTAGGAGGACAAACTGAAAGACTTGGGGTTGTTACGCCTGGAGGAGTGCAGGCTCTGAGGAGACCTTCCAACAGCCTTCCAGTAGGTAAAGAGGGCTACGAGAGAGCTGGAGATGGACTTTTTACAAGAATATGTAGTGACAGAACAAGGGGAAATTACTTCAAAATGAAAGAGTGTAGGTTTGGATTAGATATCAAGAAGAAATTTTTTATGGTGAGTGTGGTGAGACACTGAAACATGTTGCCCAGAGAAGTTGTGGATGCCTTGCTCCTGGAAGTGTTCAAGGCCAGGCTGGATGGGGCTATGAGCAACCTGATCCAGTGAAAGGTGTCCCTGTCCATGGTGGGGAATTGGAACAAGGTGATCTTTAAAGACCCTGCCAACCCAAGCCCTTCTGTGATTCTATGCAATTATTTTTCTGCAGGTTATAAAATCAGGTAGTACAACAAAAGTAAAAAGGTACATTGAAGAATGTAATTGTATGTATGAAAAGATATATTTCTGTCTGTATGTGTCTCATAGTTAGGATTTCCTCCCCACTGCTTGTGGTAATTACACACACATAGCAAGTTTTAGAGCTCAAGGAAAGTTGCATTTATTCACACTACTGCTTACTGAATTTGGAATTGCAGGCTTTTTGTATCAGTGTCTGACAAACAGTGTTGCAATTGCCAAGGATTCTGTTGAGAGCAGCAGAATACTTCTGCAATGTCACTCAGTGTGGCCAGGAATGGTTTTAATCTCACGGAGGAGCATTTAACTTATGCAGTGCCCTTTAAATCAATGTGCTGGGTACACACATTAATAATTAATATTGAAATGGAATTTAAAAATATGACAATGCTGCACATTTAATCCAATACAGTTACACCAAAGTTTAATTTGGCCCACTGTATTGACTTTCGCAGTTAAAAACAGAGGCTCAAATAACCCAGGAGCTGAGAGAAAAAATAAAAGAACCAAATGTGTTGCTGCAGGGAAAATACACTCAACAACTGAAAAAATAACTGCATGAAAGGGTAGATTAAAACCTGAAATACAAAACATTCATTTCTGTGTAAACATAGCATTTGGAAAGTGCTTTTGCAATGCTATGGCAGTATTTCTTTGACAGAAATGTGCACGTTGAAGAAGAAAGGCAAAAAGCTGCTTGTGGTAAGGTGAGGTGAATCTCAGCAACAACAAGGTTCACTGCATAGAAGTACACCCAGCCATTTGGGGGCTTTTGTTTCAATAAGCCCTCTAACGCTGGAATTTTCACAAGTGCTTTTAAATTAGCTCTGCACCTTCTTTGTTGTATGAGACCAGCCTGTGTGTGCATCTATTACCCACGTGATGAATGTCAAAAAAGGCAGAATGCAAATTCAAGCCGCAGCCAATTAAAGCTGGACTGGAAGACGTGCCAGGGGACTGTGGAGCAGCCGCAGCTCCCTGCTCATTACTGGCAAACCCGTGATCTGTGCTTTCAGCTGCGGACTCACGCACATCCCCCGCCCCTAACAGGTCCCAAAGCAAACACACCACACACTGACAGTTTGCCTCGCCAGCCTTCACCAAGGACCTGGTTTGTCAGTGCTGTGCTAGGAGGGGGTGTGGACCCCAGCACAGTTGAAGTGTGAGATCATTTCTGGACAAGGTGGTCCCAAACAACAAGTGCTCCCCACTTGCCTGGATGCATAGCACTGGGAGAAAAATCATGAAAAAAACAGCTTGTATTGAGACAAAACAAAATCAAGCAACTCAAACCTTCTAAAACACCTTAGAGTGGATGTGGGTGTCTCTATCTTCTTGAACCCTGTAATCCTGTCATTGACGCCCAGCATCATCACTAACCTTTACTTTCACACTCAATACTTGCAAGCAGGATCCATTTTGACACAGTGAATTACTGGAAGATAGAAAGCTTTACCCCAGTTAAAAAATCGAAGAGTCTTATCCCCGAGCTATACTACAATTTACTTTCCACAAAGTTAATAATTCCTCTGTGTAAATTATTCATACAAGCTTCCAATATTTCCTTTCCTTACCCCATCCCCAGGCATCATGTAATATCTGAAACCCCAAAGAGATAAAACATTCCAGCTGCTCCAAAATGTTCAGAAGTTAACTTCCAAGAGTCACTGTGGTCTTTACACTTTGTGGTGGAGATTTTAAAGACACTGAAATGTTCATGTACAGACAAGAGCAGGAATGCAGAACAGAGGAACAGCAAGCATGAACTAATCATTCTAAGACAGCACAGTAAGCAGCAACTTATTTCAAGACTGGTTTAAATCTTCTCGGCTCCAGGCACAACACTTGATCAAGATGGCACTGCATTCGTATCAGGTGGAAGAAGAAATCTTTAGGGAATAGACAACCCTTTCCCTATGGATATTTCACATTGGCATCTCATCTTTTACATGAATATTTTGCAATGTTACATGTTGTGCTGCACAGGTGGCTTTTCTGAGAGAGGAAATAGCATTGGGCACAGTCAGAACCATCCAGAGGAACCCTGGTACTTATGAGTTCAGATTTCGTGCCCCTGCTTTATGATTCAATGTTTCCAGGAAATAGGCTAATGATGCCTTACCTTGTGGCACAGAAGCACTAATGTCTCATGCTCAGTGACAGCTGTGAAAGTAAAATTTGCATCTCTTTCGCCATCAGCAGCCAAGAGGAGTTAGGTACAAATGGATAAATGCATACTTAATCCCTTGCTGGAGGCTTATACATCATTGCTGTTTACTTATACAAACTCCTACTTCCATAAAAGATCATCACATACCCCCATCTATGTATCCAGCAAAAGTTTCTGCACATTTGTAATGCTGGGCGTTGCTCCTCCATAGATGCTAGTAGGGAGTCACTTAAAGGAGTACTGATAGCTGGGCAAAATAAAGAGACCAGAAGTAGAAGTCAGAGGCTGCTGCAAAAGGATAGTGAGTAGATGATGGGATCTGCTTTTCTGCAGGCTACCAGTGGGAGCAAGAGGGTGTTACTCATTGCCTCAGACACATTTCAACAGAAGTGTTGCTTTCTCTATCCTTCACAAACCTTTGAAACTTCCCTTGCTCAGGAATGAGCACTGGTTTTTGGGTGGACACTGGTGGTGCCATGGATGGTGACCCAGTACAGGTTTTCCCATCTTTGGCCTGTCCTTACTGAAATGGAGGATCAGAGCATTCAGAATGAGATGAGAACAAAACCAGAAGAGATCTGCTGTTCCCCCATGCACGCCTGAAAGGCCAGGGCTTCAATTTACTCAGTACTCCGGGCAGATGCTCCCAGGGTGCAGGAATGGTGTTTTTTATCATCTGCAATAATAATGTTTCCACCCCAATCTCCACATCTTTCATCATGGATTTGTCTATAAAAGTAAAGACACAGTCTGTCCATGGTCTACTCCCACACCTTCTCTGTAATTAAGGGACTCTGCTGTGTGGTCTCCAATGCAGTCCCTTGCTAGAACCAGCAGAAGCAGCAGCAAGCCTGGGACAGGGATAGCCTGTGTGGTCTCATCATGTTCACCATCATGGCATGATGCTGGGGCTGGTAAAGGAAGGAGGAAGTGAATGAGACAAGGTCCTCTTGACACAAGGATGTTTGATCAGCAGCTAGGGAACAAAGTTCCCAAAGTACTCATTGCTGTAGTACAAAGTTCCCAAAGTACTCATACATTGCTTGTATGAGAATTGTATCACCATTTTTCCAGACCAAAAGCTGGTTTTATGACTTTTCCAGCTCCATAATGTCACACAAAAAATGCATTCATCCTCATTCATCCTCATCCGGTTTTGTCAGTTAATTTTTTTTCTCTGGGGCTGGTATGGGGCTGTGTTTTGGTCTTGTATTGAAAACAGGCTGATAATATAGAAATGTTTGTGTTGTTGCTGAGCAGTGAAGCAGAGCTCAGCAGGCTTCTCTGCTTCTTGTACTGCCACTCTGACAAGGAAGGTGGGAGGAGACACAGCCAGGACAGGTGACTCAAACTGACCAAAGGAATATTCCAGACCATGTAGCATCATGCTCAGTGTATAAAGTGGGGGAAGAAGGAGGAACATGTGGAGCAACGGAGTTTTGTCTTCCCTAGTAACCATTATGTGTGATGGGGCCCTGCTCTCCTGGAGATGGCTGAGCACCTGCCTGCCCATGGGAAGCAGTGAATTAATTCCTTGCTTTGCTTCGCTTCTGTGCACAGCCTTTGCTTTCCCTTATTAAACTGTCTGTCTCAGCCCATGAGTTCTCTATCTTTCATCCTTGTGATTCTCTCACGGGTCTCTCTGGTGGGGGAATGAGTGAGCAGCTGCTGGGGCTTAGCTGCTGGCTGGGTTAAGCCATGATACTGGGCCAACAAGAAGGCCAGATACTCAGCCTCTTCCATGGGCCTCCTCCAGTGCCATACCCTGGACCATCAGGCCCTCATCCATTCCACTGCATTTTGGACAAGCTTCCCACTGCAGACAGAGACAGAGGCTGTTTTCACTGACAAGTTTGTTGTGTTTGGTTACTGTTTCCATTGACGTTTTCACAGATCCTAAGTATTTTTCTCCTCTCAAGTGCAGTGACCTGTATTAACCTTTTTCATGCAAATCAATCATCTACTTATTTCCCTCTGCACGTGCTGACTTCAACAACATATTGATAATGAGAACACATAGACAGACAGAAACCATATGATTAGGCCTGCATCTCAGAGGACATTGTAGTATCTGTCTGGATTTTCTTCCCTTTATCTCTGTCCTTAAGCATTGCCTTTCTCAAAGATAAAGAAAAAAGAAAGGAGAAAGAAGCAGGGGAAAAGGCTGGCTTCCTAAAATTTGGCCCACTGTAGAGTTTTTATGCTTAAACTCAGCTATAAAAATAATTTCTGGTATTCACATACAAGTCTACAGCCTTGGCTACTACATCTTAATGATCTCCCAGACTGTCATACCATGGGGCCATGGTGCCTGGCATCTGTTGGCTGGATATGCTTGAACCCACACAGTTTGGGAGTATCATATTTTAAATATGCCCTTGTCTCCATAAAAGGGAAGAAATAGTTTCCTGATGTTGCAATGAAGACTCAGCAGGAAATTTTTTGAAGACAGAAGCGGCAGAGGGAAGGTTAATGAAATGTGTGAGGCAACAAAAAGAATTCACTCTTTGTCTACAGTGCTAGTTGGGGATTTACATTGAAGTGAATGAAAAAAAAAAAATAAAGCATTAGATACCAGACATCAGGTCAGAATGTTCTGGAGAAGAGTTGTCTGGACAATGAAATACAACAGAAAGCAACCACCAGATTGCTATTAGGGTAGAACATGGATTTTGCACCAGATTTCTCTCTGCAGCACTGCTCCTTTTGGTCACAGTTTGCCTAATTCAGCACTTTTGTCGGTGGGAAAACAATCTCATACTCTCATTGTTGCTATTTTAATGCACAGACTTGCACTCATCTGGCAAAGGGATGGCGGGGGTAGAGAAAACACACCTATCACTGCATAATCAGGCATGGTGACTTCAACAGGAGTAATGCATGGTCCAGTGACCCTTCTTACTCCTCATGACTCGTGTCTCCAGTGGCATCCGAGGGCAAGTGCTGGCCAGGGAATGACACCTGCACTAAATGTTCAGGGATGGACCAGTCTGTGCCAGGGTACAGGAGCTGCTGCCTCCCCAGTGTGAATAATGCAAGACACCTGTCTCCTGCTGCTCATTGCTGGAGTCCTGCCATGGACCTGTACAGCAGCACCTGCAGCTCGGAAACTTATTTAAAAGAGATGAGGGCTTTTACTTTCTGGTACTTTTATGTTCCCTGAGGGCAAGGAAAATACCTAAAACCCAAATATAGAGCTCAGTAAGACAGAAAAATTGAGAAACACAAAGCCATGTTTGATGGGAATGTATAATTGTTCAGCACCTGCTACTAAAGTTTTACCATACCAGGAAAAACAGGAGAAAGAAGAACATGTCAGGGAACACCTTCAGTCTAGAAGCACATAAATCATGCACCTAAATGGTTCACAAACACCACCTTTCTTTAATGCTGTTGACAAGAAATCCAGGACTCATCTAAAATACATGTTTTTCAGAAATAACTCATGAAGTAATTTCTGCAAATTATCTTCATTCTCACAAAGGGCTTTTAACAACTGCTGTTCAAAATTGTTTTGCTGTGTTTCACCCAGCTAATGAGCCCAAATCACTGCTTTGGTCATAGAAAGGTTTAGACTCAGATTGCTGTAGCACATTCATCCATTTAATAATTTCAAAAACAGTTTCCCAACACTGTGGCAAATTACTGACATAATCCCTGCACATCTGCAGTGCATAGCATAACCTCCATTTTCAGAGCCAAGCATTGCTGCTCAGAACCAGCAGCAAGAAGCCACAGAAGCTCATCTCAAAGCCCCACAGCCTGGCTATCACTGCCCCCCACTTTGGGGACCTCCACTGGATGAACCAGTGGGACTGCCTGAGCTGGACAGCAGAAAGACAGTATTTCCAGTGCAATGCCTGAGGGCTTGTGCTGTCCAGCTGATTCCCTGTGTGGACACCCAGATCTTATCAGATGATCACAGAAAGGAGGGATAACACCCACCTCTGATCTTTGTTGCCAAAACAGGAAAGTCCAAAGCACAGATGCTCAACTCAGGGGACACTTGCCAAACCCACAGATTGGAGCTATGGAGTGTCTTGGGGCTCAAAGACTGAGGAACAGTGAAACACTGCTAATGTCTACCTGAGCTCAGACTATCAGAGGGCCAAATATAGAGTGGGATCATCTGCAAGAGAGACCCAAACCTGCTGATAACACATGGACTCCAATGCTTCTGGCAGTAATTTCATCCTCTGTGTTTTATATAGGATCCTGATGGAAATCATACGAAAAATAACTGAAAACAAATAATGAATGATAAAAAAGAATTAAACGAAGGCTGAAAAGAAAGCAGGGTAGATTTTCTGCTTCTTCCTTCATATGCTAATATAAAGAATGGCATACTTTAAACTGTGAAACCATTTTTTAAGCACAGTTTATCTCATAAAACTCATTATGCAGCTTAAGTTTTAAAAGGAGAATACTTTAATTATAGTGACCTTCTTTAGAACTCCTTTGAAAATTACTTGGAAAAGGCATTATCCAGGAGCTACATATTCCTCCACCATTAAAGGAAGGAGCTTCACAGGATCCAAAACAATAACTGAACTATATTGTGAACAAAGACAAAAACTACCATTACAGTAAAACATTTAATTTAAAAAGCCATGAGTTTTGGCAATGTTATAAGCTTTCATTATTCAGGGCACATGCCAAATAACCATCAAAAGTTATTATAAAAAAACTTTTCTGGAAAGGTTAATATACGATTGCCTATTTCAGAGTCTTTTCATGTGGGTCTCAAAGCATCTTTATTCATTGCTGAATACTGAATTAGATCAGCAATTCATCCACTATCACAATTTTCAAGCGCCTATTCCAAACAAGTACACTAAAAAGGAATGCAAAACGAGCTTAGATTCTGCTTAAAGAAACCGATTTTTGGACATATATAACATGCTCATATTAATACCCATATACTCAACCAAATAATTCTCCTTCTTTGTCCTGGAAGTTTGTCCATCCCAGCACGCAGTTCCCTAACAAGATTATTTTCAAGGTATTAGTCAACACTGAAGTATGCATTTCAACTGAAGCTACCTTAGTAGCTTCACTAGGTAATCAACTGGTAATCCCTGTTCCTAGTAATGTCACTGTTACAAGATACTTGCCTCGGCCATGAGACTGACAGGGAATGTGTGGGAGTATTTGCTGTACATCCATCTTCAGCTATGCAGGAATCAAAAAACGTGCATTAGCAAAAAGCACACTTTCTTCAATACTTGAGAATTTAACACTACCAACCCTACTGGTAAACATGGGTAATTAGCAGATTAGTTCCAAAAAGCAGAATGCCATTTTTAATATATCTGATCACACAGAAATGCTCAAACAGGATATATGGTTCTGTCTACAAAGCCTCTGTATAAAGCCTTCCTTCAAAAACATTTCTAAGTGCTTCATTCATTATTTCTACCATACAAAGAAGTAATTAGTATTCTTAGAGATGTCAAATATGTAGAATACTTTTAAACTTCTTTACAATGTTATTTTTGTACATGCATAAATATAACAAAATATTTTTCCTTACTTATTTTACTACATGCTAAATTGGTTTAGCTGGTTTTGAATTTCACAAGATAAACCACCCCAAAAGTCCATTTGAAGACATTAGTGTTACAACCAAAACATAAAACTTCTCTTGGTTCATATTTTTCTTGGCCTGAAGTATTTAGAGCTGAGCTTCAATTGGCAAATGAGTCATCCCTTGTCTTGGGTGACTGTCTCCTATTTCTTTGATTTATTTTTTAGGATGGAAAATCTCCACTGACAAGAAACTGACTCTCAGAGCAGAGCTAAATTACACATCTGAAATGAAAACTGCATATTTGAGATTTTGGCTTTTGGGACATCTTACTTCTGCTTTTGCACCTGTGATGCTCATAATGGAAAGGTATGCAGAGGACAAGACTTACGGAGTGGGTCACTCTGTAAGTCTTGAGTGCTAGGGGCCTGTGGATATCAGCACTCAGTTGAAATGACTCAGAGAGAAGGCTGCCAGGCAGGAATGTGACCATTGCTGCAGCCAGATGCTTCCAGCAGGCTCATAAGCCTTCAGGGAGACTTTCCCAGAGGTTGGTGCAAATGTTTGCCCGGGTGTGGCAGCCAGAGAGCAAGGGAAAGCTGAAGCCACAGAGGCTCACTGCATTGCATCACTGCCCAGTTACACTGCTGTCATACTGCTGGGCTGCAAAGAAATTTGGAGCAGAGGGCATGGATTTGCCGTTTGTGTGGAAGTCTCTGGTGATATTTAGTAGCTGAGGACATAGTTTTGTCCTTTTGACTTTTTTGTCTTTTGTATGCAAAGAACTTCAATCTCAAAGAACCCACTAAAACACAAACAAACCAACCAACCAAAAAACAACAAACCTGCCCCCCAAAAACACAGCACCCCAACATCTGAAAAGTATTTTCCAAATAGTTCCTGCCTGCCTAAAATAAATCCTTGAGGACTAACCTATATAATTCCACCTTTTGGCGTCTCAGGCTAGTTATATCCCATACATTTATCCTGATTTACTTAACTGCTTGCATTAAGCTAGTATTAGTCTGGTATGGTAATGTAGAGAACAGACAGGGTAAGAATGACCTAACACTAAACGTATGTTCTATTTATGCATTTTCAAGTGATCAAGTTAATCTGTGTGTACATCTTGAATGTGACAGTCACTAATCTGCCATAGCAGTTCAAACCAGCCTCTTTAAAGGAGACATTCTGCAGAGGGTGCAGAGAAGTGATTCTGCACAGATCTATGAAGATAACTGCCATAAGGCTTCATGGTAACTTCTCAACCATAAGGCACCATGAAAATGGAGCAGATCATAAAAGACATTTCAGCCTAGCTTCTAGCAAAGCTTGTGAATGCGTTCTTGCTAAGAAATCTGAAAATGCAGAAGTTGATCGTAAAGTGACTCAAGCAGAAAGAGTGGATTATAATGCTATTCATATTAATACCCTTGATCATAAACTAAGTAAGTTTTACTCAAGATTTGCACATAGCTGTACTATTGTCTTGTCTTGGGAATGTCTTTTTATCTCATCCCATCTTTGGTTTATTTTTTCTTTGCTCTTTTTGTTTTGTGTCTGCGATGGTTGCCGCACAGCTGCACAGCCTGACCCACAGAGCAGCCATCGCTGGTGAGCTATCCAGGGGAGAGATTCAACACTCAATCCCTGCCATTTTATTGCTACTGCCCTGGATCTTTGCTACATTTTAACCCAACACCCAGTGCCTACCGGGATGCCCCTGGCTCCTGCTACAGCTGTGGAGTTCCTTCTACTTCTTGCCTATTACCCCTGGGGAGCGAGGCCTGCCAGCCCGCCCGCTGCTCTGAGCTCCCTGCTGCAGCCCATGCAGCCATCCAGCCCGGCCACTGCTCTGAGCTCCCTGCTGCAGCCCATCCCACCATCCAGCCTGGCTGCTGCTCTGAGCTCCCTGCTGCAGCCCATCCCACCATCCAGCCTGCTCACTGCTCTGAGCTCCCTGCTGCAGCCCATCCCGCCATCCAGCCTGGCCGCCATTACCGCGTGAGGGAGACAAGGCTGAGCTCGCGCCACAGCGCCCCCTGCCGGCGTGGGGGAATCATCACACCCGCCCTGCCTGGAGCCCAGCAGCGCCCCTGCCGGCAGTGACCGGAACTGCACCAAGGGAGGTGCCTGGCAGCCCAGAGCAGGCTCTTCCTGGGTTTCTGGTTTGTTTCTTGTTGCTGCTTGTTTGCCTTGTCATACATACTAGTAAAGAACTTTTATTCCTTTTCCCATATCTTTGCCTGGGAGTCTCTTAATTTCAAAGTTACAATAATTCGGAGGGAAGGGGGGGTCATATTCTCCATTCCAATGGAGGCTCCTGCCTTCCTTGACAGACCCTTGTCTTTCTAACCAAGACAATGATATATTTTGATTATAAAACATCCACATATTGCCTGAATATTGTATTCCTTCTTTTAGCAGATGATGAAACTGGAGTCTTGGTTCAGGTGTACATAGTTGTCTCAATGGGCAGAGTTTGTCTGGAAATCTGGAATTTTTGGCAAATTTTTGCCAATCTGGTTTTTATCACACAATTAAATATAAAAAATCCAAGGCTTTGGTAGGGTTTTTTGTTTGATGCTTTGGGGTTTTTTTGAGACAGGAGTACTGCATTATGAACTTTCATACCTGTAAAGAGTGTGCTACTATCTATTTACAGATTAATTGAAAAGTAGGGTGAAATTTACTTCTAGATAATTGTTCCATTTAGATGCTAAACTATGCAGCAAAATACACCATAGATAGTCATAATTTAATCCTTAAGACTATAACAAACTCTGAATTACTTTTATTCATTGGCCAAAAGTGTTTCAGAATGACAAAAAATTCATTTTGTCCAATGTGAACCTGCCCGAATACCAAAGCATCCTCTCACAAGACAGTTATGCCTACATCCTGCTGCTGAAAGGCTAAGCATATCTATCAGCTGTTGTATTTTTCTTCTGAATACCAGGTCAATTAGAAAAACCTTACTACATGCATTAACATACACAAACAATGCATTCCTTGAAGGACAAGTTCGGCTTAAAATTTGCTTCAGCAAACTGATTTGTTCTAGAGTTAAGTAAGTATTTGTCTGGGAACATCTTATAGTCAATTAGGGAATTGGAAAGTGATTTCACTCCATCAAATATTCAATCACAGGCCTGATTGCACTTTATGAACTGAGCTAGCAATTGAAACAGGTTAATCTTGCTCTATTCTATACTATCATATCCTATTTTTTATTTTGCAGAAAAAGATGCTGGCATTTTAATGGCTCAAGCTTGCCATTAGGCTTGGTAGCATTTATATTCATCATATTGTAGGCTGAGAAACACACTGGTGATTTTACATGCATCTTTTAAAACCTTTGCACCATTTTATCCATCAAAGTACTATTTAAAATAGTAATATGAAAATTGCAGTGACTGAAATTCATTTTGAAGAGCAGAAAGTATACTTTGTTAAAGATGTATTTTGGAACAGATAGCAAGGGTAAATTAAGAATTTACCTTAGAACTGGTGACATATAAAATATATGCACTCAGCATGGGAGGAGTATCTGACAGACTACCCTCTTCTCTGTTCCTGTATTACCTTCTGTACTCAACACCCAGGACAGATGTAGTCTGAATTCAGTCAGTCCACAGTAGGAACATGAGAATTCGTCTCTAAAGTAAAGGGGTCAGGCTGTGATCACCTTCATTCCCCCAGAAGCATCGGGCACCCCTTTTCCGTGTCTGGGGTATGTGGCTTTTCCTTCACACAGCAGACTGCAATCCCACCAAGAGCATATTCCCTCAGCTGTGGTTGCTTCCCATTTCTCCGCTCCTAGTACATCCTGATGCAAGGCCTGGGAGTGCTAGGATATCTGCAAACTGCTGTCTTGGAATATTTCAGTGTCCGCATGGATCTTCTCTGCATCGGGTGGCATGTTCCCACTTTCCTCCTAAACCCTGCCTTGCCTTGAAATGGAAAATGCTGCACTAGTTGTACAGACAATGTACTGGGCAATGACTGGATTCCAATAAGTGGAACTGGTAAAAAATATTGCGCTGTGTTTGCCTGAAAGAGAGATCAATAGACTTTCAACTACAACTGTGGATCTGGTCTGTGGGCTTTAGGGTGCTAAGCCAGCACCTATATCCTATTCCCAGATGACAAATCAGTAAAACTGTACTCTCTGCAAACTTCACTTACTGATCCTTGCCACAAATTTGGCTTTAACTGTGATCTTTCCAAATGCAAAACTGTGCACTTGTGATAAAAACATGTCAGAAGCTTGTAAGAGGTGAGCACTGCTCTACATCTTCTGGACAGAACACAAAGATGTGTCTCTTTCTGAGATGATGCTGCTTGTCGCTAGCAGACAAAGTTGATTAATTCGTGAATTTTATAGACAAAGGGATATTTTCCTATGAAAACCTTGTTATGACAGGCTCTTTCCTCCCACCCTTTAGGAGATTGCTTCCAGTGGGCCAGCAGTGATGCTCACTGCGGCAGCAATCACAGCCACAGTCACTCATGTGTTTTTGCAGACTGAATTTTCAAAACATGTCCCTGAAGGGGATGTCTTTGAGTAGCTTAGTCAGAATTGTATTTAGCAACTCACTTTTGACCCTGGAATATGGAAGACTTGAGTCAGCAAGTCTGCAATGACTGTGTTCCTACAGACTTCTTCTTCTCTCAAAGAAAAGTCATGGGCAGTGTGATGTTTAAGAAAGATACTTAATTATGGCATTAGAACATCTCCCCTCATTTATGAGCAAACAGCTTAGCAAAGACCACAGCTGATGTAGCAGTGGCAAATTTGCCTCATTTGCTTTCTCTGAAGTTAAAGCAGAAATTTAGGCCTTCCTTTCCTGCTTTAGATATAGTGGCATTTTGGAAAAGCTGTTCTTTTCCTGGCAGCAGCACACAGCATATCAATAAATTAATTTCTTTTGCTTAGATGTTTCTGTTACACCTAATTAAAAATTGAATTTTTACAGATAAAATATATTTCTGAAACAAGAAATGGGGGGCCTTTGATACTGGGGACATTTCTCCTTTGTTGTTTTGTTGTTTTCCCCTACAATCCAGGAATGAGGTCACTAGCTAAATCCAACCACTACTGCCAAGCACAAGCTGTTCCTTTTTTTTTTTTTTTCTGTGATGATCCTTGTATTTTGAGCTACACTACTGGCGAGCACTGCAGTACATATTCCTACACAACAGCTACCAGCTCCTGAGTCACTGGGAAATTTAAAACCAAGCTGTGACTCAGCAAAATGCCAATCAAACTGGAAAATAATATAATATGCAACACAGAGTAAACCACAAGTAACTCAAAACTCAAAGGACAATAAATGCCGAAGAAAATCACTACTTTTCTATGGAAGAATATTCTTCATTAGAATGGAGTCATCCATCATCAGCTGTTTCAGCAGTTAAAATAAAAACAGCTACAAACACATCAATATCTCAAATGCTACTGTTTTTTTTTTTCTTCCTATATGCACAACAAACTTAAAATAGATTACTCTATTAGTGCTTGATTTTTACAATGCCTTGCTCCTGCCAACCCAAGATTTCACTCTAAAAGCTTCTTAAAATGAAGGCTTATTTGAGCCTGACATTGGTCAAACTGACAGCTACTTTGTAAAATTCCCAAGTTGGGGACTTTAGTCCTTTTCTGATTTCAGACAGCTTCCAGGTAATGAGAGAGCTTTAACCTTCCCCTTATCTGGCCACCTTAGCAAAGCAGGAGAGAACAACAACAGAGAGGACTCATGCAGTGTGCGTGGATTACCTTTCCTCATACAGGTTGGCTAAGAAAACTCTGAGCCCAAAGTGAGCCTTGAAAGGAGCTGAGAGGGAATATTTATGATTGCACTTACTAATTTCTGAGGACCCTGAAGAAGCCAAAAGGGTTTCCACACAAACTGGGAGAGTGCCTGGTTAGACCAGACTGCTATTCCCAGCCAAAAGCCTCTTCTACAAATTCCTTCTATGAAGAGCAGCAAAGACCTCATCCCATGCAGCAAAATATGTGAACTTCTATACACTAATTAGTCTCAGTGGAGAGTGAATCTCAAAATGTCAGCTCCTGCAAGTCACGCTGACCTATATCAGCTGAGAATCTGCATTCTAAAGGCTCTCAAGAGGACATTAAATGGATTCAAGTGTGACATTCTCCATCACAGCTGCCTGTTCAAGGAGAGCTCTAGTGTAATGGGTGAACAGGGAGGTTAGTGCAAGGTTGCAAACAAAAAGTGATTCAATGTCTAAATATTATCTTTTAGGATATTTCTGTTTCAGCAGTACCCAAGTCAGAACTGGTTGCTGACTGTGAGACACAGTCATTTCCCACCCAGGTACAGAGCAATCTACAACACTGTGCACACAGCCCTTGCTTTTGTTCACTCTCTTTTTAACTATTATTTTTTTCCTTAGAGTTTTGGGTAATGAACTCAAAGATGAGAGAAACACCCTACCCTATCCAGAATGAGCAAAATAAAATCGAGAGCGTGGGGAAGACATTTACAAGATTGTTCTGTTATTTTTTGACACAAGTTTTCAGAATGAGTTTCATCTCAGACCTTCTCCATGTCACAATGTGGTGACACATAGCTTCCACCAGGTTCCATTTTGTTTGACCAGTGGCCATAGCCAGATAGCCAAGTCAACAGCCATTGCTGAAGGCACAGCTGGGCTCCAGTCCCCACTACCCAGCTGAGTCACTTTGGATAACAGCTCTTCAGGGTTTGCCAGACTGTCATGCTTTGCCTCTGCCCCCATGCAGAACAGCCACATTTTTTTGGATCATGCTCACAAGCACTAAAAAAAGGACTCTGCTGCGGTGGTTTCCTTATAAAGCATACTCCTTGTCAGGAGCTGGTGCAGGCAATGTTACATTTACTGTAACATCTCTCACAATTCCATCTGCCAAACAGAATTTCTGTCTAGCTTCTCCAAAGCACAGGTAGCAGGACTGAGCTGTGCCTGCATCTCTCATCCACCCTGAGTAATAGGATGGGGAAAAGAAATCCTCCCCTTCCTTCCCACCTCTGTATTGGGTCCCTGCCTGCCTCAACTCCAGTAACAGCCAACTGGCATTCAGCTGCTTCTTGGTGTGTCCACAGCACAACTGCTATTTTACGTCCATGGGAGAAGGATCTAAATCAAAGAGCCCAAATCCAGAGCTGAATCCCCTGGGACCATGGAGTGTAGTGGTCTGTGGGCTTTCTTCCACATGCCACCAAGGCTGAAGATGCTCTGCTACAAGCTAAGGCTACAAAAATCGGCATTCTGCTTCTGAAATGAGCTAATTTCTCTTCCCTGACTAGAGCAATGAAGGAGACTACACAATTTTTAGAAAGAGAGAGAAAAAGGAACTTCAATGCCCAAGGCAGCAATGCTAAAGCAGATGGTGAGATGTGCTGCGGGGAGAGATAACCACAAGAATTATAGCAGCAAACCATGAGCCCTGACTATTATCAAATAACTACTGAAGTAGAAGGATCTGTCTGAAATCCAGTGACATCCTGACTAAAGCTGAAATTGATAGAAGCAATGGTTTGTCTATGCTTCCACAAGGAACATAGACACAGCAACCATCAGAAAAAAAGAAAAGAGTTGGCTGTGTAGATTCAATAGGCTACATTTAAAAGGATTTTTGGTGTCAGGTTCCAACAACCAGTTTAAAAAACTAGAGACCTGTTACCTCAACAGCTTGTGGGAAATTAGCCTGAATAATGGCCACTTATGCTAATACTTGCACAATGCCCTGATGAAATACAGAATGCCCACCCAAAACCACCTGGACACCCATGTGGGGAGCAGCAGCAGCAGCAGATGCTTTTCTCTCTAAAGACCCAAAGGCTCAGACCATTAGCAGCTAAGTTTTGCCCGGGCCTCATTAAAATAAAGAGTGAGGGTGATTTTTACGGGAATCATGCCCTCTGTTGATGCAGGTGAAACACTTTACTGAGATGGTGTTGCTGGCTGAGGCATGGCTGCTTCAGTAAGACATGTTCATAGCTAGGACAGGGTTGGTTTTGTTCGTTTGTACGGGTCTTTAATGATATTTTTCAAATAACCCCACAACAGACATCTCCTGACAAGGTCTGCATAGAAATGCACTAACCTGGAAAAGTTTTTCTGGTCACTACTTATGAATTTCCCTCCTGGGACGAGCGTGAGAAGAGCAGGCCCACGTGTCCACCTCCCTCTGGTACTATACACCTGAGATAAGAATAGCAGTGTCTTGAGCAAACAGGAGCAGACAAGGCCATGCATGTGAGTTGCTCCATTTGCAGGATTTCAGTGTCTGAGTTAAAAAACAGAGCAAGAATGAGAAGAGTAATAACAAATTAAATGTATAGAATAAATTAAGGCTTCGCAGAGTATCTGTATTTCCTAATTTGTTCCTTTAGGCATTTGTCTTTTCCAAATCATACTTCTAACAAATATTTTCTCCCCCAAAAAATCAGAGGAGGCAAAGAACTCTGATTTTCAAATGTGCTATGTTGTATTTAGAATACAGAATATGCCAATATAGCAATACAGAATACACATTCATTTTCTGTAAGAATGTTCTTTAAGCAAGGCTCTCTAAGCAAGTATTTAATCTCCCTGGTAAGACTGCATTACATTGGCTCAGGTTAGATGTACCCTTAAACCATTGGCAGCCCTTTCGAGCACTATTTTGGCCTTTTACCCAAGCCTTTTCTAACAAGATCCGGGTGTTATATTTATTAGGGAGATTCCTAATGGCATTCGCTCCAAGCCTTTCTAAAACCTCACTTCTTTGTGTTGGTTTTGGATTCCTTTATTCTACATACCACTATATACTTTTTCATGTTTTTCACACTTGCTGTATTTGTAAGCCACCCTTCCCAGCAACCAGTCGTAGATGCATTATTTAATATCCTATGATACATATATTTTCTATTTTTATTTTTAAAAAATCATTACAAGCAGTGATTTCAAAACTTTCTGAAATTCTTGGATGCGAGTTTCAAGCAGATTGCCTGCAGGGTATGTGCATAGACACACACTTGGATGGAAAAATTCTGAGAAGTTCTGTAAAGACTTGCTATTTCCATCTCAGAAGTGAATATGTTATCAGAGATCAAGACATAAAGCTTGGGAAACAGCTAGTGTGGTTCAGACTTACAAACTTAAAGCCAAGAAGTCTGGCATCTGCCCAATAACAATACTGGCTGATTCTCAACAAAAAAAGTCTCATAAGGATCCAGGAAACTTTGGAAATGTTAATTAAATGTTGAAGTTAAGATTTTAAGTCAATGCACTTAGCCTGACCCTCTGTTTGCATTGCTGCCTCTGCCTAGCAAGAGACAGCCATCTGTCATGCAGCTGCATGGGCTTTCCCAAGCCTCACCATCTCTCCTTAAGGAGACAATACCCATCACCTATTGCCCACATAAAGTGTCCCGGAAAGGGACAGGGGAGGCAAACACCTTTCCCTCCTTCATTTCTTACCCACCTTGTCCTGGGGTGGCTGGGACTGCTGTCATACAGCCTGGAGACAAGCCCTGCTCAGCCTGCTCAGGTAAGAAGCATTAAAAAGGAGGCAGTTGCCAGGCTCCAGTCATATTCCTGCAGATTGACCATAGACCAAAGGGAAAAGGAATACCAATTCCCAACCCTTGGAGACTCCAATACATACATATGGGGAGACCTTATGGTGCTTCAGTACTTAAAGGGGACCTGCAAGAAAGATGCGCACAAACTTTTTAGCAGAGTCTGTTGTGACAGGACAAGGGATCACGATTTTAAAATTAAGGAGGTTCAATTTAGATAAAATATAAGAAATGTTTTACAATGAGGGTGTTAAACACTGGCACAAGTTGCCCACAGAGGTGTGGGCAGGTCGTGGCAGGGGGTTGGACTAGATGATTTTTAAAGATCCGTTCCAAACCTAACCCTTCTGTGATTCTGTGATTACAGACAGAAATGTACCCTGTGATAACAAGCTTCACTGGGCACAAATAATTAAATCCAAATGGAAAAGGATCCTAAAAGTTCACCACTGCAATGAGACCCTGTAGTGCCACTGAAAGCTCCATTGCAAAAGGATTAGGTCTCTCAAACTTTCTCAAATGTCACAGGTGCTTTTGGAGGTGGCACAGGAGCACGGTAGCAAGGGGTTTGCTCACAGAAGAGGTGCAATATTTAATAATAAGAGATGCAAAATTTCTTGGTTTCTTGCTCAGCTTGTCAAGGTTGTGTACTTTATTTAAAAACATACATAATAAATAGTATTTTCACCACCAATTGTCATTACAGAGCTTACTTACATTTGTTTAGGACAATTATAATATACCATGCTACATTGTGCACCATTAAACATGTGTACAGTCATGGTAATCACCTTGCAAATACACATACTGCTTTATTTACAAGAGTTTGATGTAAGAATAAGATACAAGGGGAGAGTGTGCTAGAGTCAAAACAGGCTTCTCTGTCAAACCTTTGCCTAAGAGGAGTCTGACCAAACATGCTTTCCCACATTGTATATTAACTGATTTCTTTTTAACCCTGAATAGCACAATAGTCTCAGGGAGCCTAAAAATCCCACAAAATAATTAGTCATAACTTATTAACTTACCTCATCAATATATTCATTAGTTTCATACATTGGAAGGAAAACCTGGAGGTTTCTAATACAACTCCCTGCTTGAAACAGAGTTGATACCTAGATGAAGTTTTCATGGCCTCACTCGGACAGGTTTTGTATATCCACAAGGACAGAGACCCCACAGCATCCCTCAACTGCTTGTTTCAGTGTAAGGACTGTCATAATGAGGAACGCTTGCCCAGTACATGGCCAGAATTTCCCTTGTTGCAAATTGTGTCCTTTTATCCTTATATCCTGGAAAAGACTCTGTCTCTCCATGTCCTCTGTAACCCTCATTAGATACTTGGAAACAGCACTTAGATCCCCTTTTAGGCTTTTTACCTCCCTGCTGAACTTGGTTCACCTCCCAGCAAAGGCAAATTGGGATGCATTATGCCACTCCAGGCCCCTTGCAGAGTGAGGTGTGAGGAAACACATTTTCATTCACCTAAACCTGCCTTTTCAAGCCAACCCCTCATTACAGCTGACTCTCAGGAAGATTAATTTTAAACATCAACAATTTTTCTCAAAAGGCACGATTCCTATTCTGGTCCCACACTGGAAGTAGCAATACAAGGCAGAGCACAAACCACTGTGATTTGTGCTCCTTCCAGCTCAGCCAAACCCACAAAATAGAGTTTCTCTAGGGACAGGACCACCCTGTGAGACTGCCAGGCCAAGGAGATGTGGTTGCAGATGGAAAAACAGGAGTCTTCCATGGTATGGGGTTTTCAGAACAGTTTGTGCTTTTTCTACACCAGTACTGATCTAGTCCTTCTTTTGTTTGCCTCAGAGTAGGAAAAGACTGGGAAAAAAACCTGAGCACTTGATTTATAAGCCTTTTGGAGAAAAGACTCCTTTCTTACACTTTCCATATAGTACCAAGCAAGCTGTGGGATCTTAAACAAGGGACTCATAAATAGGCAGTTGTGTTACTAGGCACATAATAAATTATTACATATATTAAAAGGCTTCAAAATTGTCTTGCATTCAGAGCTATCAATGGCTCATCACTCCTCTCAAAAGAAATCCTGTTAATTTTAACATTAGGTTTTGAACATGGGCCTCTTCCCTGTTTAACTTAGAACAGATGAGGCATCTCTGCATCAGCTGTTCACACTGCTGCCTGTGTTGTAAATGCCAGGGTGATCAGATTTCTCCTGTTTTTTTAGATATTTCCACTATGATTTCCTAAAATAATAAAAATATTTAAAAATTACCTGGTCATATTAGCAGCGGCCATCATTTTTAAAAAGACATAAAAAAGCTGACTGACCCACTTTTGGACAGGCGTGATCGAAGCCCTTCTGTTTGCATTGTCTGTACCTTTTGCTGACTGTGCAAGAGGAAAAGTGCATTGAGAATGACTGGGTGCAGGGAGCCCTCTCCTCCTGCCCCCTGCTTGCATGGGGCTGGGCTGGCTTCCTCTGCCTACACACTCCTGGGAGGCATGAGGAATAGCTATTTGCCCCTGTTGCACCTACATCAGGGGCTGTCCACCCTCACACCCCTGAATAATTAGTCATATTGTTCTTTGTGAAGGAAATAATCTCTTGGGATGACGGTAACATGCATCTATGCCTTAATTGGTACATTATAGGCAACATTAAGTACCGGCAGGCCTTTCAAAATGGGAATTATTTAATCTCATGTCCTCTATAGCTCTTTCTTTTACTTGAGCTTTTTTTAAAGCACAGATGAGTGCTAATGTTGCCCACCACAGAACAGTGCAGCACAGACAGCACTGTAGGTATCTGTAGTCTGTCCTTGTGGCCAAGAGGACCAGTGGTATCCTTGGGGGCATTAGAAAGAGAATTGCCAGCAGGTTGAGGGAGGAGATCCTGCCCCTCTGCTCAGCTCTGGTGAGACCAAATCTGGAATGCTGTGTCCAGTTCTGGGCTCCTCAGGACAAGAGAGAGCTCCTGGATTAGTTCCAGTGAAGGGCTACAAAGATGACTAAAGAACTGGAGCATCTCTCTTCGGAGAAAAGGCTGAGGGAACTGGGCCTGTTCAGTCTCAAGAAGATACATTTGAGAGGAGACCTCATCAATGTCTGTGAGTATCTGAAGGGAGGGTGTCAGAGGATGGAGCCAGGCTCTTCTCAGTGGTGCTGAGGACAAGAGGAACAGGCCAAAACTGATGCACAGGAAGTTCCACCTGAATGTGAGGAAGAACTTCTTTATTGTGTAGGTGACCAGGCATTGGAACAGGTTGCACAGAGGCTGTGGAGTCTCCCTCACTGAGTATACTCCAGAGCTGTCTAGACACAATCCTGTGCCATGTGCTCTGGGAGGCCCTCCTTGAGCAGGAAGGTTGGACTAGATGACCCACTGTGGTCCTTTCTGACCTACCCCATCCTGGGATTCTGTGATTCTGTAACCTTTCAAACATGTTTGTTCTCCACAATCATCATCTACTTAAGTTTTTAGTGCAAATGCCCACTTTTGTAACAGACATGTTCATGTGTCAGTATTTTTTCTTAAGCCATGCAGAGATCTTGAGAAAGATCACAGCAAGAACTAGGCCAAATTCTAAGTATTGGTCTCAAAAACCCATGAAGTTACAGGTCCAGTCAGAATTTTACTTCAGTTTACACTCGAGATTGGTCTGTAACCTGAGCTCTCTAGCAGCTGAAATTTCTGCCTCTTCTCTAATTGGCCCTTATTACAGCACTTTGGTAAACACAGGCACAAGTGGCTTGGTGAGGTTGTGAAATATCCATATCCATCTGTGGAAAGGTCTAGAGCAACCCATGGCTGGTCTTGAGGAGGGATTTAACCACAGACCCCTGGTGTTCTCCAATCTGAAGTCTGCTGGGACTCTAACACCTCCTTCCAATTCCCCCAGTTTCAGCTTGATTCCCAAGACATCTCCTGTAGTTTCCTCTGACATACACTGAAATGAGCATCACTTGGTCTTTGGTGTGACATCCAATCTACATGTACCCAAATTCTGTGGCAAAGGGACATCAGCAGCTTCTGGAGAGGGCAAGACTCAGTATCTTTGTTGTCAGCTCTTCAGTCAACATGACTGGTGGCCAGAGGTAAGACAACATGCAGAACTGTTTGCTTTTTGGGGTTTTTTAAGTGTGGGAGAAACTTCTTTTTGAAAAAGTAAGGAGGTCTGGATGACTGTATTAGGCTAGATTACAAGGAAGAATAACAGCATCTTCAAACAGTAACAACCCAAGAGCTAAGCTTGCTTCTTGCTTTCGTTGTGATCAGAGCTCAGCCTCAGGCTGAGGGCAGAGAGCTCCCCTCTCTTTACGTTCTCTGGCTTTGCTTCTCCTTCTTTCCCCTTTATTCAGCTTCAAGCACTCTAAAACACATTGCTGAAGCTGCTGTGGTTGCCCTAACACCCCTCCCCTGCTCAACCACTTCTGCCTTTTCCCCTTTCAAGCCCTCCATTAATAACCTTCTCCTTCATGACCCTAATGTAGTCCCTGTCATCTGAGATATTGCTACAGGCTGCGTTTTACTCTGCAGAAACCAAAGAGCTCTTCTTGTCAGGCCTACATGTCACTGTCTCTAGTTATTCTTACTGGTCTTCATTTTCCACAGCCTCCACTCCCTTTACAAATTTGCAGATAGTGCTTGACCTGAAGCTGTGCCACTCGGTCCTCTTATGGAGCTAGTGTCTTCTCATCAGTGATATTCAGAGGAAAAAAACATCCCCTTATCATTCCCCCGGACAACTGAAACCTGTAGAGCAGATGTTTCAGTGAGCTGCACACAATGATGCCTAGGTCAGAAAAGAGTAATTATGTTCTAGCAGTATGAAACATGCATAATAATTAACTATGACAGCTCTTTATAGACTGAAGTAACTGGGGCATATTATGATGCCTTCTTTGTTTTCCTAATCATCAGTCAAGTCCTGGATGAGGTGAAAAATCAGGTTTCTTTTAAAATACTCAGTTCATTTTCTATGCAGGTTTTGTTGAGCAACCAGCATTAAAATTGCATTCCTTAACTATGCTTTAGACTAGAGCAAAAAAACCCCCCAAAAAAACCCCAAAACCCCAACAACAACAACAACAACAACAAAAAAGATACCCAAGACATTATATTTTGCACAGGAGATTTAATAGAGCCAAAAATGTGTTGTTACTTAATTTAGTGACAACAGAAATACCTGCAACTCCATTTTTTCTTAATGTGTATCAACCACACAGCAGTGATACTTCTATTCATTATATGCTTCTAGCAATTATTTGCCTTGCAGTTACAATTTAAAAAAAAATACATTTAGGTAGCCATACTATCAAGGAGACATTCAAAAGTTGCTTAACAGGGCCAATTATTAGCTATATTTCAAAATTAAGTATTAGTTTCCATGGGCCTGTGTGCAGCTGGTAGCAATCACTTCAGCAGCAACCTCTTCTAACATGCAAGCTTGCTACTTGTAAAATGGCATCACTGCTTATTTGGGAAATCTTCCCGCAGCGATGAGCTGCAGTTTCAGTGTGGTTCCACACAAGCTAAGCTTAAGGAACCCTTTGTCTGATTCAGAATTTGTCAGATGAAGACTCAATTCCATACTGTTTGA
The DNA here is from genome assembly GCA_024500445.1 of Entomyzon cyanotis. Taxonomy (NCBI): domain Eukaryota; kingdom Metazoa; phylum Chordata; class Aves; order Passeriformes; family Meliphagidae; genus Entomyzon; species Entomyzon cyanotis. The sequence continues at coordinate 26,523,450 of JAKEPQ010001021.1, read as the reverse complement.
TTTCATTACTTGAAATCAGTAGTGTAGTCCAAGTAAGGCTTTGGAGCTGCTGAATGGGGCAGTATAGTCACAAAAAGAACATGAAAGTGTATCTCTGTAGAATCATAGTATCATTTACGTTGGAAAAGACCTTGATGATCAGCAAGTCAAACCATTAAGCCAGCAGTGCCTGGTCTGCCACTGAACCATTTCCCTAGGTACCAATTCTTCATGTCTTTTAAATAAGTCCAAGCATAATGACTCAACCTCTTCCCAGGCACCCTTTTCCTTGGGTGCTTGACAGCCCATTCTGTGTAGAATTTTTTTCTAATATTCAATCTAAACCTTCCCTGGCACAGCTTAAGGCCATTTCTTCTAGTCCTGTCACTTGTTACCTGGGGGAAGAGGCCAACCCCCACATCACCACTCCCTCCTTTCTGGCAGTTGTAGTGATAAGGTCTTCGCTGAGCCTCCTTTTCTCCAGACTGAACACCTGCAGCTCCCTCAGCCACTCCTCACAGGACTTGTGCTCCAGCTCCATTGCCCTTTTCTGGCCTTGTTCCAGCACCTCGATGTCTTTCTTGGAGTGAGAGACCTAAAACTGAGCACAGGCTTCAGTGTGAGATGTGTGAGTGCCAAGTACAGGGGGACAATCCCTGCCCTGGTCCTGCTGGCCACACTGTTGCTGGTACAAGCCAGGATGCCACTGGTGTCCTTTAGCTAGCAATGTGTTTTAAAGAGAAAAATGGAGACTTAAAGAGGAATAAATATTTGGTGCAATGAAGTTGTGCTGGTTCTTGGTTTGGTGTTTTGACAGCAATCTGAGGAGAGGTATCTCAATGAAGAATTACCCCATCTCACAGTATTATTTAAGGCAAATGAGAAATCTAAACAGTGCAAGAGGGCACTAGTTGTAACAGTGGGGAACTGCTTAGAAATTCTTTAACATAACTGTACCACATGGTTAGATGAGGCTTTCTGCAGCCTGCTTCAGAGAAAGGTGCCCTTGCCTATGGGAGGCTGTTAGAAACAGATTATCTTTAATGTCGTTTTTAACCCAAGCCATTCCATGATTCTTTGATAATCAGAAGTGGTAAACTCTGACCCCTCACATCTGTGGGTGAATTCCCATAAACAAGGGCTGGAAAGACAGAGATATTTTTCTGTATTGAGCACAAATGACCACAAAAGCACAAGTACTGTTTTTTTCAACCTTGTGTGCATACAGATCACAAAAAGAACTAAGGAACGCCCTTTTTTTAAGCTATAAACCACAGACCTATATGTCTATTGACATCCTTTCAAAACCTTAATCAAGGAATATTATCACTGCATTTGCTGCCTCTCTAAATATGGATTGTTGTCCTCACTCCAGGGGAGAACTTTCTGGCAAGAAATGCTTGAAGCATGTATTAGGTCCACAAAACCCTTGTACAAAGGTATTATATATAAACCACAGGTACTGAAAATTAATTCTGGTCACCATAGCATAGACTTGTAAAGCCACAAGTATCAGCCCTTATTATTTAAGGAGAAAGATTTCACTTTTTACTCTAACTTTGCCTTCTCCTGTTGTTTCTCTCATATTGAATGGACAGAGTCCTGACACCATGATAATGGGTTACTTCAATCTACCCAGAGAACTGTAAATATGACATGTATTTATAATGTACTGGGGAGGTGTCCAAATTAGCTTAGAGCAGTGCAATATTTGAATGGTTTCATTGTACACACTTAGTTTAATACCTGGCATTTTAGAGATGCCAGAATTATATACACAGGCTGCTACTGCCGTTTAGTGGGAGTTACTGACATAACACTGGAAAAGTATACAGAAAAGGGTGCCAACACTGCCAAATAGAAAGAGTTCCTGAGAGAGTGGTCTGTATCTATTTCAAGGTGTTGAAAAAGGTTTAAAACACACCAAAAAAATCACCAAAGTATGTGACAATGTCTATTGCAAACAAAGAGAGTGTCTTACCACCAAGAGTTTTTTTCTCTCCTAAGCTTTCCTTGCCACAGGGCTGTTCACAGACTCTCATTTCTTGAAAGCCATGAGAGTGCATGTTTTTCTGTTAGTAAAGTTGCAAGGCCCCACCACTAACCAAACCTTTTTGCTTAATCTTTATTGGTCCCAACAAGATACTGCAACAATGCAAAAAACCTGTGGTTTTCTTTTTATCTTACCCCCAATAATGCTGTAGGTGAGGCATTGCTTATTTCCAAAACACCCTAAACATCACAGAGAAACTGATTTTGAAAATTTGGATTTTCCAGCATGAAGCAGAAGCCCCACCACATATCACAGTTCTTTCAAAACCTATTTGCAATAAAGGGTTTGCCAATCAAAGCTCCTGAAAAGTACACAAATCTGTGCAAGGAGGGTGGGGAAGAAGGTACTTCTGAGACAGGGAAAGGTACCCTTGCTGTTAACCAGTATGACCACAAATAATTGTCAAATGACTGCCACACTTTTCCTTTGTTTGGCTTCAGCTGGAGATAAGGTTAGTGTACAGCTTTGTATTAGGGACAAAAAAGATCTTAAAAGAGCTGTTGTTTTACCAAGACAGTCAAGACAATCACAGAGAACAAAGGTGAGGAAATTAGAAATGTTTCCTAATGATCATGTGCTATATACCACAGTACACTGCAAGTGGTGATACATTACATTGGTGATTAATGCCCCAACTCACTTATGCATTTGACTCCAGCAAGGTCCTGGCCTCACTGGTGGGAATGTCAGGATGGTGAGAGATGGTCCTTGCCTTGCCTTGCCTTGCCCTTCTCTCTTTTATAATGATTCTATTATGCCACCTGTAAATTAATTCCTACTGTATTCTTCATGCACATGGCACTGCTCTTATCAAAAATATGCATCTTTGGTATTGAAATCATCCTAGTTTGAGGTCAATTTATCCCAGCTTCATGTATAAGTTTTCATACAAACAGCAGCTTCCCTTCAACAAGCTAGTAACTTTCTTAGAAATCCTGTATGTCATCCAAAGGATTTCCACACTTGTAATTCTCAGCAAAGCAAACCTTTATGAGTTTATTCCGCACATAAAGGTACATGATGAAAACTGTGCTTCGGCCTGTACTAAATGTGGGCCTGTGTTAACTTAAGGAGGTCTAGGATAGGGTGTTAGCAGTATTATAGCTATTTCAGCAGCACTTTTGCCTTGAGTAGCAATGCAGAGGGTGAAACAGGTACTGTGCCCTCTTCCCATCCCACTGTTCTGCTTATCAGGCAAAACCACCAGCAGGCCAAAACCAGCTTCTGGGTGGGCAGCTGTGCTTCATGCCCATCTGTTTCAACTACAAGGCATACTGCTCTTGCCCTGCTCTTAATCTTACACAGCACATGGTTGGGTGTGCAGCTAAAACATGGTTAGCTTTTGCAGAAGAAGGCAAAGTCCCCAAAGCACTTTGCATGGGAATCACTTTCCCCCAGGAAATAGAGAAAGACTGAAAAACCTCATTCTCACAAGTTAGCATGTGTAACATACAGCAGTATCATGAACATTGTGCAGTACTGATGCCTCCTCAGGCAAAAGTCTGAGGAAAGATACTCTTTTCCAGTAAGTTTGGGAGCCAAAGCTCCTGACTTTCAATGTATGAAAGACTGTGTGCAATTCTGCCTTTTTTCTACAGGTGTCAGTGAAAGACCGGCACTTCTGACATTTCCGGGGCAAAAAATCACTGAGTTTGATTGAACCACAGAAGTTTAACATAGCTTAACTCTATGACTGTAGGGCCATCACCTGGAAAACATGAAGTTTTGAAAAGACTTCAAGACATATTTCCTGGCAAGTTCAGAAAAAACATTCCTAGAATGAGGCAGGCTGAACAATTCTGAGCAGTTCCTTTCCACACTGATCTAATCCTTTCGTTTGTGGCATAAAACCCCATCTCTTTTAATTCCACATGCCAGACATCTCCAGTTGCCCCATTTCATAGCTCTTTCCATGTGCTATATTCCTAGGGTGTTTTCTCTTCATTTTCCTGGGCTCTGCAGATCCAGGCTCACCTTCTCTGTCGACACTGGATAGCTCTGTCTCCTATGTACTTTTCCACACCAATTTCATCAAGCTGTTTAGTGCCTTCTGCAGCCCTTCTAATTAAGGCTTCCCAAACTGTTGTTGCTACTCTGAACACTACTGGAGGAGTGAAGGAGAGGAGAGGCAGTTTTGATGTGGCTGTTTTGCAGTCCCCAAGCCCAGCCCAGGCACATGGCATACATCTGGCTCTTGCAGCCATGAAGGAAAGATGGGTCTTAAGGAGAGCTGTTGTGGCAAAAAGAGAGGATGGCTCTTGGTAGCTGTCCTCAGGGACATGTGGTCAACTAATCAGCTGCACTCTCCATGGGGTCTGCCTGTGCATGATGCTCTGCTATTTGCATCTTTGTGATCTCCATTCAGGCAGGGTTCTCCTTCAGAAGGAGATGCAGGGTATGACATCCCCTCACAGAAACCACTTGGCACCATTTGGGGATATGTCCTGATACAGACCTCCTACACAGGGGTTACAGATGTAAAGCACTTATTTGTTCTGAGGGAGAAAAAGGAGAATAGCCCTCCCCAAGCAGATCACTGCTGTGTATGATCCTAACTGTGTGAGCAAATGTCTACTGACTGTCCAATTGTCAAAAAACCCTGTGCCACCCACCCCTTTCCAGGGTGGTGTGCACTCCTCATCACAACTTCCCTGCAGAAAGTCCTTTCTGACAGACAGGGAATACACTGCGGTGTTAAATCACCCTCCCTTGTCAAAACAGAGCTACAGATCAAGCTGTAAGACAGCTACATGGCTCTGGTCATTTCACAATGCAGCTGAGAGTGACCTTGGCTTCAGATGAGAGCAGTGGTGCTATCAGCTGCTGAGGCTGGCACAGTCCCAGCCAAGCCAGGGCATGAGTGAGCTCCTTGGACAAGCACCCTCAGCTGCAGGATGAGGCTGAGCTGCTTTGCCTCTGACAGACATGCCTGGAAGGGACAACTGGGTGCAGCTTTTTCAGATAGCCAGGAGCTAGGATTGCAGTGCTTGCAAGTCTGTGGCCCTTCAGAGGCTTTAGCCTTGTAATGCTAGAAAAACTATATAAAACCATGTAAGCATCTTCACTCATCCTATGGAAACTCACTTCTGTGAGACCTTACTTTTGTTGATTTAACATTTTTTATTCAAGGTTTACTAAGAATGTAGTGAATTTGAGAATTAGGAAGGAGCTCAGATGGATGTTACCAGTGAAATTAATGAAATTACAATAGTAGAAATTGTGATGATGTTAGCATGTTATTGAGAAGAATAATTATGCATATCATCATTTCTAAAGTGTGAAATTTCTAGCTTGCAGGAGAAGGGGCTGGGGTGCAATGCTTCAATCATGCAGGTTGCTTAAAGAAATGAGAAGGTGGTCCCATGGAAAAACTCGGGAAATGATTCCCTGGGTTAGAGAAATAATATAATAAGGAAACTTCCTGTTGTGCAATGAAAGTTAACATAAATTCTTGCTTATTAAAAAAGTCAATCTAATATATGAATGTATTTATATATGCATATGTAAATATTATGCCACTGTGAAAAACTGATGTTTAATTGCTGAAGTGTGGTAAAAGTTTCCAAACAAAAATGACTGTTCATGAAATTTTATGTCAAGTGTAACCAGATGTAGAACTACATTATGCTAGCTACTGTATCTTTTGAAAACACCACTCAGCTTCCAACTGTTCAAAAATCCTTCAGATATAACTGGAAGAGTAACCAAACCAACACTACAGTCTGCACAGACTTACATTAATCTGCATTATTTACTGTCAGTGAAGTAGTTTCATACTTAACAATTTACAAATAATAGTTCTGATTATTGAAAACCTCTCGAGCTGCCAATCTTCTTTATAATCTCTAAAGCATCTACACAGTATTCAAGGCAAAAGCCACAATTATTTTATTGTATTGTCCCAATGAGCTAATTTGAGATTTAGCAATTTGCTTTATTTGGAGGAATAAAATTTCATTAGAAGTAGCTCCAATCCTGCTGGTCTTGCAGACTACTCCTATCATGTGTTAAGATAGAGAAACAAGCTCCCTATAATTTCTCTCTGATGTTATTTCTGAGCCCTCCAGCTCTGGTTCTTCACAGTGTTCAAGCTTCACCTCCAAACCTCTGTGCAGGTGCTGAGCTGAGCCGTGGAGCCAACACCTGAATCCCCAAGCTCTGCACAGTCCTGTCTCACCTGGCTGGCTGAGTCAGGGTAAGGCCACCATGTCCTACCAGAGCTGCATCGCTGGCAGAAAGGCAGCAAAACTCTGGGTGGGGAGAGGCTTAGAGGAGAGGGACAGGAAGGCACTGTTGCTGAGCTTCTGCATCTGGGAGGAGTGAAAAAATTTACTGGGGTGTTTGCATGGGGCAGGGCGTGTTGAAAAGTACAGTCAGCTTGCCTCTGCTGCAGATCACACTTGTAGCTGCTGGTGTTTGTAGGCATTTGACAAGTTGGTTTTAACTAAGTATTTAAGGATTAATGACTAGAATTCCTTTTATTTATTTTTTTTTTCCTAGCAAGCACTCTGTACAGCAAATCTTGGAGATAAAGCACCTCTAACTTCTGCCCGTGCTGGCAAATACTGTGCAGCCTCACTTGAATGGATGAGAGTGCTGAATTTTTGTGATTTACTTCAAGAGGTTCTCTAAAGGTCTTCTGGACTCTGCACTTAATCAGACAAGGTTTCTTTTGAAGTAGGGAATGAGTTAGGATTTATGGATTGTCTGTACATGGGAGAAACCAATAGTTTCTTTTGAAGTAAGGAATGAGTTAGGATTTATGGATTGTCTGTACATGCGAGAAACCAATAGTAAAGAATCCATCAACTACTTCTTGCTTTTGCAGCCAATGAATATAAGCCAATCACACTGCAGGTTAATGTCATCTCACTGCAGACACAGATATAGAACCATAGAAATAGTTCTGTAACGATATGGTATGATTTATTTTGCAATCATATTTTGGAAGATTGTTAATATGTGTATACTTTTGGATACAAAAGAAACTACGTGCTAGGCACTTTCTGCTGTGCTTAGCTTCTGGTGTTTCTTTTTTCCCAGAAATTATGATTATTAGAGGGCAATAATTTTATTGATGTACATATATGGATGTTCTGTCAGAAGGATGACACGCAATGAATTTGCACTGAGTTGCTGCCACCCATATGACGATATGCATGCCCAGAGATGAAAATACAGAGAAATTTGCTACAGTAGAAGCAAAGTACTGGCTGGAGGCTTTTCTTTTTAGCAGCACTCTCTAAACGCAATAATGTTTATACTGCCTTTTAGAAATGCCCAGATTATCTGGCCTATATGTACCAGTTGGAGACTTTCTGTTATTTTTGAGAGCAATGGAAGTACTTTTCAGAGCTCTGAAAGAATAATACCTCAAAGTACTGAAGTCGCAAGGGGCACAATAAAAATTGCTGTTGCTAGCTTGTTAATGGAGATGCTTTTTCATATTAGGCATTCACCAGTGTGTGAATCTTCCTTTTGCTGAAAGTGTCCTGTGGCTTTTCCTGATGAGAATGCTGCATCTTTTGCACTACAGCACAAGTAAACAATCTCCTGCTTGAAATCCTACAGAAAAATAAATTGTTCATAAAAAGAGCTCTCTATTGTGAAGCACAGGAAGGGCTATCAAGCTCTTCTAGGGTTTCTAGAGTTCATTGCACTCTTTTTGAATATGCAAGAATAAAATTTTCATCTGAAGTCATACATCACCATGGGGTTATCTGGCAATTTGTACAATGCATATCTCTACAGTCAGTCAGATATAAGGAAATATTTCCCTTTTTAAGCTATTCATAAATATCAAAATACAGCTCACACACCACTGCTTGGGCTGGATAGTCAGCTTGGTCTGATTTCAGCTGTGCCCTGGGCACATTCCACTCAAATGGCATTGCACAGAGATGATGCTGTGCACCAGAATAAGAGGTAACTGTCAGGGCCACTGCTAGAACAGCCAGCATGGCAAGACCTGCCTGACCGATCTAATGGCCTTCTATGGTGGGGTGACAGCATCAGCAGGCAAGGGAAGGGCTACAGACGTCATTTATCTGCAATTCTGTAAGGCCTTCTGCACAGTCCCCCACAACATCTTTCTCTCTTAAATTGGAGAGAGATGTGTTCAATGTGTGGACTGTTTGGTGGATGAGGATTGGTTGGATGGTTCATCCAGAGGGTAGTGGTCAAAAGGCTCAATGTCCCAGTGGACATCAGTGACAGATGGTATCCCTCAGGGGTCTGTGTTGGGACCAGTGTTATTTAGTGTCTTCATTAATGACATAGGCAAAGGGATTGAGTGCACCATCAGCAAATTTGCAGGTGACACCAAGCTGAGTGGTGCAGCTGACACAGCTGAAGGATGGGATGCCATCCAGAGGGACCCGCACAAGCTCAAGAAAAGGGTGCATGAAAGGTGCTGTACCTAGTTCAGTGAAACATTCAATATTATCACTACAGAGATCTCTTTCCATATACCAAACTGCCCTCTGCTTGCACCTCCACACACCAATTTGTGCCACAAATCAAGCACTGCAGCACTCCTCCCTCAAGGTAGCATTGTTCCTGCACTACAAAGCAGCCACAACAGAAAGATAAGTTATTGTGGTTTTATCAGCCTACATCCCCTCCTCAGCAAATGAAACCATACCAGCTTGTTCTCCCCAAAGCTACTTTTGAGAACTTTTGACACACTGATGATCTGTTTTGGGATGGTAAAAGCAAAGATCTACCCACCTCATGGACACTTTTTCTCATGTTCTTTCCCTTATGCCATTCTTATGCCAAAACCTGCTGTTTCCCCTGCACCCAGTGGTGATGAAAGAGCTCATGTGGGCACATGCTGTTCTTAGGAATTAAGCCAGCATCTGCAGCAGTGCTGCAGACAAGTTTTTGCAGGGTTTTTCTTGGACAGGTAGCAGCCTCTTCCCAAATTACGTAAAACTTGACCTCTGCCAGAAGCAGGGTGCACCAGTCAACCCCGCCTGGTGCAGAAATGATAATAAAAAGAGCTAAATATGGTGAAGGTTACAGGCAGAAAGAGCTTGTACTTTTGTAGGCTGAACATATTAAGAAAAACCCTGCCAAACACAATACTGCAAAGCTGTTTTCAAATTCTCTGAGGCGGAGACTTGGATGGAGATTCAACCTCCCCAACACCACCATTTTAAGATAATGAGTTGTGTTTACATCTTTTCTCTGCCTTATGACATGAGCTTCTCTATTTTTTTTGTGATGGATTGATCCTTCTTATGGCTGCTGATCACATGAATGAGCTGCACATACTGTCTAACATGGCTACCGTGGTTTTGCTGATGTTTTCTCATCCCCATGTAGCTAACATACAGAACCACAACATATGTGCCATGAAGTTTGAAGTGTTCTTCTCATGGTGTCACAGTGTCATTATCCACACACCCAATAACAAGAATACCCAGCAGCTGATCCAAAACCAGATTTTTCTGGCTGTTGATGCAACTGCTGGATGGCATGGTGAGCACTTTCATACTCTCCTAGTCCACACCCACCAGTCAACGGACAAAGGGAATTACTCCCCCACTACTTTGCCTCTCTATCTGACTATACTTAGCTTAAGATAGATGGTGTGATTCCTGGGCCCATTGGCTGGTTCTTCATGTGGTCCTTTTTGGGAATATCTTAAGGTCTTTTTCTCACTTGACAGAAATAATTCACTCCCATGTTCACACTCAGCCATTGGGGTTGAGTCACATAACTCAACTCACAACTCTTTCCAAAATGCCATTTCAGATTCTGCCTGTAAGACAGGGGTGTGACATAAGCTCATGAGATTCCATTGCAACATTGGTCAGCTCCAGTCCCAAGACTCTACCAGAAAAATAAGTTTTCATAATTTCTGTTACAAGCACATAAGTGCAGACTAGATCCTGTGTGGACCTTGAGGTGATAATATAGGGAGGTTTTATAGAGGGTGATTATAAAGGCCCTGAGCAAAGACTGCTTAGTTAACGAAAGTCTTTGTTTGCATTTAAGAGTTTTGAAAATCAGCATTCTCAGACACATCCTGAGAAACCCTGATACTGTGAGTCATACACTTTCAATGTATCACAAACACCCATCTCATTTCGTACTAAGGAACTTGACCAAGAGAGGACAAATAGGATCTTTTCTACCTAAAATATACACAGTCATCCACAGGGGGAAAAATGGAAAATAGATTTACTACGCAGCCCAAAAGATTGAACATGAGCATGTTTTGTAGATATAATCTAATACAATTTCTCAAAAAAATATGAGCAAATGACATATGCCAGACATCATTTGTTTAATTATTGTGAGCAAAAGGGAAAGCAAAATTCAGACTGTTTCTATCCTAGCTTTGTTCTTTTTTCACTTTGCCTAAATAACACATAGAATTTCCCTTTTTGTGCTGTTTTTAGTACTTTTTTATCTCTTGTGTTCATAAATTGTTCTGAAGACCTGCCTCCATCTAGTTTTTGTCTTCCTTCTTGACTACCTGCTTGCTCTGTGTGACTCAGCTATGCACTGGTTTTTTGCAGATAATGAATATGGATGCATTTTTGGTGTAAAATCTGCATTGTATTGCTATCAATAATCCAGTATCATGTATTCAGTCCCAAACAAAACACCCTTCTCTTGGGGACCTCTGTTTTCTGTGTAAGGCATGTGCTTTTCTGCAACCCCAAAGAGTGAGAGGGTGGAAGGAAACTCCCCATTAGATAACCTCTATCTTAGGACTATCAATTATAAATATAGCTTTCTGACTGTGATCATGTTACTCTCACCTATGGACTTAGCATGCAGCTAAGGTATTTTATTCTGTATTTAGTCTGACATCACTTCTGCTCAAGGGTTTTTATTTCACTTCATGTTTGTGCAGTGCCTCACACTATTCTCATGGGGTCAGAATTATCAGTTGGGAAGCTGCATGCAATAAAAGTGTATGGAACTATGGGTTGAGAAAGGAGGATTTCAGGCTAGTGGGGAAGATGAAGAGATTGATATTTATCAGTTGTAAATAAATTGTAAGTAAATAATTTTACTTATTTATATTATACATTATATTTTTATCATTATTATTTAAATGTGAGCAAATATTATTATATACTTTTGTCAAGAATATTCCAATCTTTTCAGATTCCTATTTAAAAGGTGATGACTAGGAAAGTGATATGTATGGAACCTTAAAATAGACATGCATGTCCATAAAAATGATGAAACTACTTAATCAACCCCTTCTTTCACTCACTGCAGAAGATAAAATACTCCCATTATCATGTTTTTCTAACACCAGGGCTGAAGGCACAGTCTCCTTCTTTTTGCCTTGACCTGGGGCATCAATTTGAATGTCCCTCTTGTTAAGAACAAAATCTTAATTCAAATGAGAAATCTAGGGGTTGGGCAATGGCAGTGGTGTTACAAAGCCATCTTTTGCACACAGGCCAGTAATTAAACTGCAGTGATTCTGGTGGTTTTCCTTTACCATGCAAGATGACTCACTTTCATAAGGTAAGTTTGCAAACAGAGCACAAAAGAGCTTTAACATTAAATTTGCCCCTATGAGTTCAAGACCTTTTGAGTTACATCAAAGGAAATACCTCTTACAGTGAAATCACAGGTTGCACTGTCCAAAGCTGGTTTTGTTATTGCACAGCTGGGGGAGGCATCACTGAAGTTACATTACAAGAAAGTAACAATGCAAAATTTAATTATTTATCTTCTAGTCTGACAGAAATCTTCTGTAGGTATGCTTTAGATGGTAAAAATGGATATAGATCTGGTCTTCCACAGGGAAAAGAATAATTGACCAGTGGCAGAATTGAAATTGTGTATGGACTGAAATGTTATTAAAAAGCCTAAATTTTAATACAGTCATATGCCCGTCCCTTCCTTTTTCCCCTGTTTAAGATTATATGGAAATCTTCTAGTTTATATGCAGACAGTCTGTGTTTAAAGACAACAAGAAATTTCAAATTTCTTTTTCCTCTTAAAAAACACTGATGTTTGTTTTCATTTGCTGAATATCATGAGTCTGAGGAATAACTGCAGAGTTAAAATGCTGCTTATCAGAACTCTACATATATTGAGGTGTTTTGTACCTTAGAATTTAAAGAAAAGAGCAAAGTTTCCAACAGCCAAACCCCGTAAAGTTCACGGGTGTACTTTCTTATGAGAGCTTATTCTGTGTCATGGTTCAGGTAGATTGTCTTTGCTGGCCTCAGCATTTCCAGTGGAAACAATCCAGGACTAAATCAGGCATTGACATTAAATGAAGCTGAAAGCAAAGAAAATTACAAATGAACAAGATACTGAAGGGCAAAATTGATACTTCATCAACTTCTGTAGTTGCGTAGTCAGTGGTGAGGGATAAAGGAAAGAATATTCCCTTTTTCAGTAACCATGAACAGGACTTGTAGAGTTTGGGAGAGTGGATTGCAAGCAAATAAGATGGAGTCAGTTAGAAAAATGGAAAATAGTGCAAAATGTTGAAATCCAACAAGTACTGAATACTCTTTCTCTCTAAAATGAATCTATCTTCATTAAGCAAATAACACACTGTAAAGCAGAGTTGGTCTGCAATGTTTCCAAAGTTGTCTTGTAATAAACTCTATTTCTTTTCAGTAATCTCCCTCCAGGAGATGGAAGGCTGCTTTAGCTTCCCCACTTCCTCCTGTTCCCACAGGGCTGAAGAGGAACTCCCTACCTAACTTTTTCTCATACTTCCTATGCTCCAGCTACAGCTATTTCAGTCACTCTTACCAAGAGTTATTCAACTTTATTGACATCTGTTCTATAATTGGGAGTTAAAATCGGACTCTTCAGTGTTGTTCAACTTGCAATGCTGCATGTTTTAAAGAAGAGTGCAGCACCTTGTCCTATAATCATCAAAAATCCATCAATCAAAAGCAATGACTTTCTTAGATTCTTTTTGAATGTCATCATATTATCCACCACATCATTAATGATTCATCAAAAACAAAGGTCTGTGTTGTACTCTATGGTCTCCCCAGCACTGATTCTGCCTCCAGCATCACCACCAGCGGTGGTTCTACTGGGTGTTTCTAGTACCAGCCCCTTCAGCCACACTGTTTAAAACATCCCTAAACTTTATACCCCAGAGAATAATGGGGGCCTTTGCTACCTTTTTCCACTGTGAGTATAGAACCCATCAAGGGGTAACCTGTGGGGTACTGGGCCACAGGCTCTATGAAGTCATCAAGACCAAACTGACAGCAACTGCTGTTCATAAAATAAAATATCTTGTGGTGGAAGGGACCCACAAATATCATCAAAGTATCATCACAGGACACGCCAAGAATCACACCACATGCCTGAGAGCATTGTCCAACCCATCCTTGAACTCTGTCAGTCTTGGAACTGTGACCACTTCCCTGGGGAGCCTGTTCCAGTGCTCAACCACCGTCTGGGTGAAAAACCTTTTCCTGATATTCAACCTGAATCTCCCTTGATACAACTTCAGGCCATTCCCTCAGATCCTGTCCCTGGTGAACAGAGGGAAGAGATCAGTGTCTGCTCCTCCCTTTCTTCTTGTGAGGAAGCTGTAGACTGTGATGAGGCCTCCCCATTGATTCATTTGGACCTCTATGAGGTTGCAGACCAGGTTGTATTTTAGGTATGCATACATCTGTCTGTACCATCTCTTTGACCAGAAATAGGGTCTGCTCTGACACAGCAGACCCATGGAAGGGCTTAGCCAGTGACTTTAAGAGAGGCCCCTACTTTCTTGCTGAACCTTCGTGACTACCCTAATAGATGCTTCTTCTGAGGTGGGAAGTGCCCTTTAGTCTTCTCCAGGTGAAAGTCTGGTGATCTGCAAAGGAGACAGAGTTTGCACATTGCATTGCATTGTGTGGAGCAGGAGATGTTCCTGCATCATGTAACAGGGGATCTTCAAATCACGGGAAGCAATGCCAGTGTCATGTTCTGTAGCAGCCTGCAAAGAGAACAGAAACGCTTCCCAGAGGCATGGAATTGGTGCTTTTGCAATGGGACTGACAGTCTCCGCATGCACCTGTGGGTCATGCACTTCAAATCCTGCAGTAGCCAGAGACATTTCTCCTTGAATCATCAGGGAGATGGCAGTCTCCTGCCTGTAAAGCGGCAACATAAATGTAGGTCTCCTTGCTCTGTGCATTAATGAGCGGTGGTGTGAAGGTATTGCCTGCCAATATCAGCAGTCTGTTTTCTCAACTGAAAACTGAAGAGCCCTGGGGCTCTGCTGGTGTTTTGGGGGCTGCTTCTCAGAAATGAAGACCTTCATCTCTAACCCCCACCTCCTAGGACGCTCCTCATTACTCTGGCCTCTTTTTTTTTTTTTTTTTTTTTTTCTGAGCATGGCTGACCAGTTCTCCCTCTGTCAGGCCTGTTCATTTGCACAGAAGGGTGAAAGCTTTGCACCATGCAAGCTTTACACATGCCACAGGCTGTAGTTCTTTCTCATGTGTTTTCCCAGTCAATTCATATTTGTGCTAACTGCTGCTTAGGCCACTGTGCTTGTCTCTTGTTTTTTAAATTATTTTGTAATTTCTTGTAATATCCACATTCCTCATTTTCTTTGACAAATCAGGTATGCTGTAAGTGCTGAAAACCTGCTTCTTTACAAACCTGACTGCTTGAAAGATAGACTGTAGAGATTTACTTGAGTACTGATTAAGTTGTTTGGTTCAAATCAGAAATGGGTAGACCTCTGCAAATAAAATCACATACCAAAGCACACACTGCAGTGTCACAAACAGATACAGATAACTGTACTTTCTAACACCACATTCACTCTAAAAATAATTTTGAAAAATATTTTAAGGTCTCATTACATCAGACCATTTGTCAGCTTTTTGTAAAACTCTGTCACAGGACTCTGCTCTAGAGCAGGATTTTTCCATCTTTCCCACTTAAAATTAATAGAAGTTTCACCAATGACAATTAAACTCCACTAGTGTACAATATTCGATTGTAGTGTTCAGCCAACCTACTGGAATGACGTCAAATAAGAAGAGTTTCAGGAGGTTGAATCTAATTGTGTTACAATATTTAACTGTATTTGAAAGCAAATAGGATTTCTTGTTTTAATATTAAACCTCCCAGCACAGCCAAACAGCTAGGTCTAAGCTATTTGTGCTTTGTTAGAAGAGCTACCAGCAGCTCCTTCAAAGTTCACTTTTGATCTGCTTTTGACAAAACTGCTGAAGTCTTAAAGCCAAGCCAGAATACCTGACTTTGCTCTTGCTGCCAACAGCAATTACACATCAGTGCCAACAGGACTGTGCTTCAGCTCGCTCCTTCCACACCATAAAATGAAAGACAGACTAAAAAAGTGCTCAGGGCAGTCCTCACCTTTCCTAGAGGAGGACAGCACTGTTCATACGGGCAGTATCCTATGTTCTCATGCTTATCTGAGCCCTACTCGGAAATATCCATAGAGGCTTGCTTTGATTCTCTATACAAAAACATATTATACTCCTAAATCTCAGTTTAAAAGTCCTTAGGACAACCATCTTCTGTAGAAAAGAAGTATATAGGAGGAATGAAAGTTAGAAAGACGACTGACATATTTTGAATGGAAAATAACACTTATTCATTTTCTCACTAAGTAAAATTTTTCCCCAGACATTTTACACTGTCATTAAACAGTATAATCAGCTAATTACCTGTGATAGCATTGTTATTTAACTGGTAATTTTTTACTAATTTATGATTGAAATTCTGCCAAAGTCCTTACATGTATGATAGTGGAATACAAAACTTTCTGTAAGATGAGCATTTCAGCCGGCACATCCTCTACACTACTGATGCATGAACAAAAGGGAACTTGTCTCATGTACAGAGGATCCTTATTCTTTGGAGTCAAAGTTATCCATGCTAGCTAAGCAGCGCTGTAAAATTGTTTCCTACTTAGAAGTTGTGCAGATACAGCTGTGCTGGAGGCAACACAAATGGTTGGAACAGAGCAGAATGGAGACGATGGCTCTACACACCCTCTGATCCACACTGCTCTGTCAGGCAGTCACTCTGTTTACCCACAGCTCTAATTCTTATGCTTAGGTAAACAGACACCAAAGCTTTCTGTTTGGTGGGCTTGGTTTTTCTTTTTTGTTTTTGGTTTGGTTTTTTTTTTCATTTTGAAAACTTACTATTACATTTCTATTTATACACATGATAATTTCTAACGCTTAATTCCATGGAAAGAACCACGGAAAGAAAGTGTGGTTCAACGGATGTTCATATGCAGTTCATAGCTTTCCTAGGCTCTTGGACAGCATGCAAGATGTGGCATTTTTAAAGATGTGAGCATGAGACAAATACATCATGTATTTTCACTCATAGAGCCTTCCTTCATAACTTCTTGCTAAGAGAAGAGGAGCAATATCTGCTGATATCTTTTTTTCTTTTGACATAGCATTCTGGTTTTGGCAGACATAAATTAAAAGGGAAGACCTCACATCTGCTGATAATCCATCATGTTTGTTTCAAAGTTTTACAAAATATGCAAGTTGTGATAGATGTATCAATAGCCTGATAGACCAAAGATAATTCTGCATTCATTAGGGAATTGACCCATTTATGAGTAATTTTTTTCTGACTAGACAGTTCACATCATCACTTTAAACTATTTAAACTGTTAAAACTTCAAACTATTAAACTTTAAACTATTGTTAGTTATCACAATTGTTATCACAATTACTGTACTTCATTCTTTTAGTAAAAAAAATAAACCAATAAAATCTGGGAAGAATATCTGGGGGAAAAAAGAACATCTGATTCACCAAAAATGAAGTTTAAATATTTGCTAAAATATTACCTGTTAAACCTCAAAAATTTCTCAGTGATCTTAACACTTAGTACCTAAATTCTCCTTATTTTAAGAATAAGTATTTACTGCTTGTTTATGTTACCCATAGCTGGAGTAAACAATTCTCAACCATTTGGGGATATTTCTCAATAAAACTCCTGCAGTGTACTATTTTCAATCAAATTAGTTCATCCCTTCTCTTTTCAAATATTTGTAGAATTAATTATACCTAGTTTCCTTTATGAAATTCATCATTCATTCTCAAATAGGAGCCACACCTCATAAAATCACAATATCTTCAAACAGAAAGAGTAGCCCTGGCTCTATTAATGCATCTTGTCTTGCTTAGGCATCATCAAGTTCTCAGGTTGGGAACTGGTCTGTGAAATATGATTTTTGATGCTCATATTGCATTGACTCTCAGTCATTCTTAAACTTTTCTGTGCTCTCAAAACCATTGTAATAAATTCAGGTATGATATGGAGAAGAGACTACATCTGCAGAGCTTAAAATACTTTTGCATTACCTCAAGTACATCTTTTTCATGAGCACTGGAATTGATAAAGGCATTGACAAATCTGCTCTGAATTATTTACAACAACATGCAAAACCCTTTGATTCCCTTATTACAATAAATCATGTCAGCTACGGGTGCTAGAAAGTTAGAGAAGCGAAAAACAGAACTGTAGTAAATTCAGAGTTTTAGTTTTATTAAAAATAATGCATTCCAGACTTGAGCAAAACATATAATCTTGAAATTTCTGGTGAAATATCACTTTTTAGTAGCAGTAGCATGAGTGACCTCTAAGATGACATTATCTTGTACCATGTACTGTGACATGATATGCAGCTGGCACTAACACACCCCTAATATTTACATTAAAATGTCTATTTTTTAATTTTCTGATTATCAAGTTTTCCATTTTATTGTAGTTAAAAAATAAGTTTTTCATTCAGAACTCTCATAAAAATGAGTATGATATCATGAATTTCTTTTTGAGTAGCATAATTCTAGAAACTGGTTGTTGAAGCCTTTTGTATTTCAACAGGATACAGGATAAGCAGTGACCTTTCCACGTGAAATGCACATTGCCAAAAAATCACGATCGTCAAATCATCCAGTGGAACATCCATTAAGTTCATCTTCAATCAGACTTCCTAAGAAATGCCATTTCTGCATCTGGACTGCTACCTTTTGACCTTGGTCTGCAGCCAATTCTGCTCAGCAACCTTTACACCATGTTAGTTATTCCCCTTTCCCACCTGATCTCATTAGAAGCAACTTTCTTCCTGTTTTGTAAGAGAAATAGGAAATCTGCTCATCCAGTCTGATGCAGTCCAAGACACTCACTGCCAATAAAACAATCAAGCTGCAAAATGTTAATGAAATTGGAAAAGGCCAAGAACAACATTACAGAAAATCTGAAGTGATGGAAAATAAGAAAAATAATGGAACCCTGATAATTAAACAGAGTTATGGCGCTGTTCTCACCCTTTTTTCCCTTTTCCTTTATATATCTACTGTGTGAGATGCAGTAACTTAGAATCAAATGCTGTTTATAAGTATAGTACACCCACAGTCTGTTGCCATAGATTAAACTGACCTCTGGGAGAAACCACCAAACTTCTGCAGCCTGCAAAAAAATAGGATTTCCAAATGCAGTACAAGGGGCAGACATACATCTTCCCCTTAGGAGGGGCTCCTATATATGTCTTCTTCTCCCACAGCATCACAAATAACCCTTCATTGACTCTGACCCCCCATCCTCAGTGCAGTGCTGAGCTGGCTGTTCTCTGGTCAGAGCACCTTGCAGTGCATGATGTGCAGGATTCTTTCAGATTATCTCTTTTTATCTCTTTTGCTAATATAGAAAGGTAGTGTATTTGAATTCTTAGACTTTTTTTCACATAGACAGAACACGATTTCCTGTCCAGGTTTTCCTGCAACAATTAATTAGTCCTCTATTACCACAGATATGATGCTATAATATTCCAGCCAAGAATTTACAACACACAGGTCAATAAGAACAGATCTATATAGAAAACAAGAAGTAAAAAGTATTCTTATCAACACCATTCTTTCAGAAATACCTTGTAGCATAAGGAGTGGCACTACAGAAGATGTGAATTAGATTGATTACCTGAACTTAGGATAACAGTCAGGAATAACTCGGTGTTTCTATTTAGGTGAGTTAAGACCTGAAACATCAAAAAACAGAAGTAATAAAAAGTATTTTGTAAAATAAAGTATGTTTAACAGATATGCAGGAAGTAGAAATTATACAGGAAAAAGTATTCTTGTAAATTCAGCTGGATCTGTTAACCTATGGGAAAAACAAATTGCAGGAAGAGCATTGATTAGTATTTTGAAACAGCAGAGCATGAAGCAAGGGTGTCCTGGAAAACAGTCCTGCAGCAGCAGGATGATGAACTGGTGGACTTCATATTAGGCACGACAGATGTAAATTACTTGCCTACTGAAACAGTTTGTTTTAATGTGTTTCCATCACATTACACTTTTGTAATTACATTGCTGGAAGAGCAGCTGTTGCTGTTGAGTGGGCATCCAGGAGCACTGACTCTACCCTTTCGCTGTGCTCCACCTGGCTCTCCTGTCCTCAGGCTCCACTCTCACCTTCCCTGCACAAACTCCTACCCCCAACACATGGCTTTACCCTCAGGGTTACTGATTTCCTCTGTCACAGCTGGGCCACCTCCTTTAAAGACCTGAATTTGGTGAAACCAGTGCCTAAAATAACAGTTTTCTCTGACCCCCCCAGTCTCCAAGAAGCATGCACGTGAACACATGCTAAGTGGCAATTCACATTAGTGGGAGTCTGCTCCACTTGGTGTCTCTTCCAGTGGAGCAGCCCTTTTGCATGAAGTGATCTGCTTGTTACACTCACCAGCTGTTCTTGCAGTTGCATTTCTTGCTGGTTTTGCAGCTTGAACCTTACAAAGCGGTAGAGGGAGGTGTGAGCTGCCTGTTGTAATATCCATCCAGTAATAACCATCCAAGTTAGGCAGCTGGAGAGAAGTGAGTGCTAGTCAGAGCCCAGCTATCTTTGGGTAACTTCACTTGGGGGAAACCTGCTTAATAAGATGTGTTGCCATCTGCTGCTTCTTCTGGGAGCTAACAGACACCTCTCAGGACTGCCCTGTGTTCCAGTTTGAGGTCCTGGTCTCCTTTATGAATTGCACAGGCCTTGAAAATGCCTCATGTCAGCTTCCTAGCCTCTCTGGACCAAGGTATTGACTGGCAACAGCTAGTGCTTAGAGAAGTCAATTGTTGAACCTAGACTAATACCTCTCAGACACTAGCACATTCCTTAGTGCTACCTTAGACAAGTCAGAGAGATAAGATGTTATCCACCCCTCAGAGAACAGCAGTTAATATCTATGCCCATTTGCCTCCCATGTCAATATCTGCATGTATACAAAGCATATTTTCCCTTCCAGCTTCAATGGGGATTTATGAACAGCATTTCTGCTGGTTGTTGGTTGGGTTTTTTTTCTTTTAAAGTCAAATAAGCCAAATTTAATGAATACAGGCCTCATTCATAAGCAGCAAAGTGTATCAACCACTGCAAATCACACTGTCATGCAGTGAAGGTAGCAGTCCAAGTTTACACTCCAGAGATTGCAGTGGCAAAGGGATGGTTCAGGAAGTTTCTGTTTGCTTCCTTAGAGTTTGTCAAAGGTTACAAATTAATCTCAAAAGAGTTTATAAGTCTCTCAAAGAGTTAATGAGTATGCTAAAACTGCCTGTTTCTCCTAATTTTCTAAAGGCCAGTTGGTCCTGAGGTATATAAAGTACTCATACGTGAAGACAAGTACAGCAGAGAGAGCAAGCAAACAAACAGCAGACAGGAACAAAGTGCTGTGTCTTCTGTAAAAGATGCCAAAAGGTATTTTTACTTTCATTCGCCTTTTTATGCTCTTACTCAGTTTCTCCACTATGTGCTTGGGAGTACTTTGCATGTCCACAAATTCCTCCATGTGCAGATGTGGAAACAAGAAGCTAGTGTTTTATTGCCTGATAGCTCTGGGGCTCTTTCTCCTTGTTATTGGCATTTTCTGGAGCACTTTCCATGAAGTCCTGAAATACAGGGCCCTTGGCATCTTCATTCGAAATCCCAGCCACAGAGAACTACATGTCTGCACCATAGACAGGTATGTGCTGCAGATGAGTTGGGAGGGAGGGATGCTATTTTGTAAACATACTGTGAGAAGAAGGAAGCAATACAAGGTGTTTAAAAAATGAAGACCATGTAGTCATTTTATTATATTTCTGTGGAGAGAGCTGTAGTCAGAAATTTTACTTCCTAGAGCAAGCAGCAAAATGCAAAGAGCCACTCAAGCAAACAATACATAAAGTACGGTATACCACATGAAACAAAGATTTCAGAGTTTTCAGAGCTTCCAGAGCCATTCATGGAGGCAGCAGGTGTAGCTTCATGCAGAAGCATCCTGAGTTGCATCTCAGCAGACAACTTAAGATGCTGCTGTGGGGTAAGTGCTCATGTAAGTTATCAAGGCTGAGGTGTGCAGGGCTCCTCAGCTCGTTCATTATATGGCTCCTGCTAAAGTTTCCATGTCTAATTGTCCTCCCATTTGAAAACCTCACAAAATCCAACAAGGTCAAGTGCAAGGTCCTACATCTGGGTTGGCGCAAACACAAGCACAAATACAGGCTGGGTATGTACACAAATACGTATAGAAAATGGACTGAGAGCAGTCCTGGGGAGCAGAACTTGGGGGGGGGTGTTGTTGAAGAGTAGCACAGTGTGACCCAGCAATGTGCCCTTGCAGCCCAGAAAGCCAAACCTGTCCTGGGCTGCATCCCAAGAAGTGTGACCAGCAGGTTGATCCTCTGCTGTGTCTTTGTGAGTCCCCTCCTGGAGCATTGCATCCAGGTCTGGGGTCCTTGGCAGAGGAAAGGCATGGACCTGAGTCTGGAGTGACTGGAGTGAGTCTGGAGGAGGGCCATGAAGAGGATCAGGGGACTGGAACACCCCTCCTATACAGGCAGGGTGAGAGAGCTGGAGTTACTCAGCCAGGAGAAGGTTCCAGTGAGACTATAGTACCCTAGGTACATGAAGGGAACTTACAGGAAAGATGGAGAGGGACTCTTTTTAAGAACCTAACAGGACAAGGGGGAATGGTTTCAAATGAAGAAAGGTTATGTTTAGACTAGATATTGGGGAAAAAGTGCTTTACTGTGAGGGTGGTGAAGCACTGGAGCAGGTTGCCCAGAGAAACTGTGGCTGCCCCATCCCTGGAAGTGCTCAAGGCCAGGCTGGATGGACAACCTGGCTGAGTGGAAGGTGGCCCTGCCCATGGCAAGAACTGAACAATCATTAAGGTCCCTTCCAACCCAAAACATTCTGTGACCCTATGATTCTGTTTCTTAACAGAGTCTGATGCTTTGAGAGAGAGTTTCTTAAACTGATTGGCACTAGGCCTGGTAAAACTCTTTAACAGAGTCACTGGATATAAATTACTTTTCCTGCACTGTTGTGGAAACCACTCTAGAAACACTGACAATGGGTGCTCTAAAGGCACTATAAAAACAACTTTCAACAAATTTTGGTTAGATAAGCAGAGACATACTGAATTTATTTTAAAACTGTGGAAAACAATGGTTATTGTAATAATAACTAACTTTGAACACTGATCTCATACTTCTAGATTAAACTTTTCTCAGGCACTTGTTGAAATACCTAAAGGCATGGGTGTTCATATGTCATGGTTGGGAATTTTCATGAGGAAGGCTTGTCTTTTTTAGAATGCTGTGTTTTAATAAAATGTTTTCTACTAAGATAAGGAAAATTATCCCAGTTATGCCTCTTTTTTATATTATTATATTCCATTGCTCTAAACCCACTTAGGTATCTGTTTACAGTTAAAGCCTCATCTAAATCTTGTAAACATAATAGAGAAAGCATCTAACCAAGCTCTGTGAGATAAATCATACTTCACCGTGATGTGTTTCTTTTTGGTTTGCTTATTTTAGGCCTGACTTCTATCCTCCCTCTTATGAAGGCAGCGTAGATCCTGAAAAATTGGTCTCCCCACTGTCAGTTGCCTCCACACTAAAACAGCAAGAATTCATCAATATCCCTCCACCTCCATATAGTGAAAGCAGTGCAGAGTTTGTCAGTGAAACAAATGAGCAGGAACAGCCACCACCATACACATTTTGTGTGGAGCAGCAGCAAACAGCTGACCAAGACCCAAACCTCAGAGTGGAGTTAAATTCTCATATATCTGTGCAAGAAAGCAGTTGCCAACAGGATACAGACTTCCAGAGGACCTCAGGAAGAACACCACCTGTCAAAACATGAGAAATGGGCAGCCAGTAAAACCCTGCATCTGTGAAGCAGGGAAAACTGGAAGAGGATTTATGTCAGTGATCCCTAATAGTACACTACTTAGGGTGAAATTGCACAGGAAAAGCATTGATCATTTGTTACTTAGAGTGGAGTTGGAGGGGTAAACGTGCTCAGTATTTCAAATTAGAATAAATGTCCATAGAGATAGAAATGCTCAGGCTGTATCTTGTAGAAGTCACCATCTCTGGCAATAGAAGTTTCTTATGCTGCAAGATAAAAGAAGCAACATGGTGTTATCAATCTTGTCTTGTGCTTCATAAGGAGTTTCAAATGAAAGCTATCATTTGTGGTTTTGAAACATTAGCTGACTTGGGAAAACTACTAGCTCAGCTTTTGTTTGAAATTTGCAGGTTATTTGTTGTAACTGGTTATTTTTTTATTGTACTGTATGCGTTTCAAGTTATTTGTTTTATGTAGGTGTAAAAATAACTGCTATTTTACTAGTGAATTCATGAATAAATTTTGTATTTAAAACAAATGCCTTGTATTTGTTTATATGTACAAGGTGCCCATGATTCAGGATAAGAGCACAATAAAATACACCACCTAGCTGCCAAACAGAGAGCCTGGTTATGCTTACTGCTTGACAGAGAGAACCAGCAATTGCAGGAGGAAAAATCATCTCTGACTTCTCTGAGTAAACTCTAAGAGAAGTTGCTTCTGTCACAGCTTACTCAAGACTGTGGGAACAGAAAAAGGGACCCTGTACCCTGTTTGTTACACAAGTGGCCTCATAATTACACAGCAACTACTAGAAAAAGGACAGGCTTGAAGACTTGTCCATCTTCTGTTGTATGTATCCTTCCTCCCACAAAATCACTGAGGCAAATTTTTTTGTTAACTCTTTTGTTACTGACCAGCAAGACAGCAAATCTATCACACTTTCCAGATGCTCACATACTGTAAGACGTCAGGTTCAGCATTATAGCTGTACATGCAAACCATGATGCTAGCAATGGCTAAAGCCAGGGAACTGACATTTTCATCAGTTTTGTCTTTCAAAAAGTTTCATCCTTTACGGGAACAACACACAAACCTTCAGCAAAGTTACTGTAAGTAGAAAACAAAGAAGAATAAAATGGGGAGGACAAACTACAGAAGAAGAAAAATCCTTTCAAGACAGATTTTGGATGAGAAATGTAGTAATGTACCCAGGGAGAGAAAAAAAGAGTCCCTGACAGAGACAGAAGATAAAATATTTTTCAAAGCAACTGAGAAGCAGCACAGCATAGAGACCAATAAAAGTCAGGGGAACAAAACACATTGTTTCCAGTACAGCTGAAGTGGGGATCTGTCGCTGTTGAGCGGCTAGCTGAGGACTGACCCAAGTTCTCAGACAAGGAAAGAGAGGAGAAAAGGAAGTTTATTGTTTTGAATTCCATATATATAGAGTCTACAGAAGTGCCCCAGATTGGTCAGCCCGAGACCTCCCCCTAGGCACAATTGGCCAAGCCCGAACTCACTCAATCCGGAGAAACTGTTTGCAAAACATCCAAACCTTATCTTGTTTATGAAATATAGCAAAATGTTCCCACGGGAAGAACCTGTGCTAGCCACAGGGATCTACTTGAGCGACCTCACTATGGTCTTACCTCCTAGCATTACCATACCTGTCCCCCAAAATCTCTTGCTTCTTTACTCCAGAGTCCCAGAGGCTGAAGGCAGCAGGCACTGCACAAGCGTCAGTGAAGGGATCAACCACAGCAGATGAGGCTGATTAACCAGGAGAAATCCCACAGCAAAATGCTTGTCCTGTACATGCCTGGCTTAATTTTTCTCCTATGTAAATCTAACTTTTCCACTAGGTTATTACTATATTAAAGCAAGACCAAATGAGCAGGACATGGCTGGGACTACAGTTCTGAATCATACTGAAAGGAAGCATTGCAGGAGCACCACTGAAGTTTGCTCTAGGAGCAGTTTGCTATTGGAAATGCATTCAGAGCATTTCCACATCATTTATGAACTATCAGAAAGACCTAAACCTCTCCTCCTTTCTCCCAATTCCACGAGAGTCCTGCAGTGCCACTTTTTAGCTCCAGCCCTCTGCAGATATTGTGATGTCATAATGGATCCAGAAATGTGAAACTGAAGATAAGCACATCTTCAACCTGCAGTATGCAATAAAGCACTTGATACAAACATTACTGAGATAATACAGTTTGATACAAAAATTACTGAGATAAGGAGAACATTAAAGTTAATACTTAGTATTTTGATACAATCTGGTTTTCAATTTGTCTTTTCAGCTAATGAACGATTTGATTATGAGCTTAATGGATAGTGGCATGGGCAACAAGCTCAAAAATGTCAACAATCTTAAAGCAGCAAAATGTTTTTAACAGTTTGCTTTTGGTCATATTTAATAGCATGAAATTATCTTTGCCAAGAGTAGCAGCTGGAAATTTTACATTAAAAGAAATTTTCCTTGGGCTGAAGGATATAAACTGGTCAAACTAAAGCTTCAGAACAGAACAGATTCTTTCAGTGCACTGACAAACAACTTCCTGACACTGGTGACTGAGGAGACAATCTTGGCACTCACAACACCAGAAGAACTGCATGTGAATGTTTCACTGGCGTGTGAATGCTTTTGCTGCAGCAATCATGAAATGGTGAATTCAGAAATTTGAGAGAAGGGAGAACAGCAAAGAGTGGAACCAAAGTTTGCAGAGCAGACTTTAACATCTTTAGAGTTGCTTGGAAGAGTCTCATGGGTTCTGGCCCTGGAGAAAAGACAAGCCCAGGACAGCTGTTTGATTTTCAAGGATCAACTCTAAGCCCAGGAATGGTTCAACCTGACATGCAGAAATCAAACAGAGGCAGCAAAAGGCTTGCACGGATGGTCAGAGAGCTCCTGACTAAACTCTGATATAAACAGGAAATGTGTGATAAGTGGAAGCAGGGACAGCAGAACTAGGAGGAATACAGAGCACTGTCCAATCATGCAGTGATGAGATGAGGAAAGCCAAAGCCCACCTGCAGCTGAATGAGTTGATGTTGCGGCTTAAGACCAGCTGGAAATTAAGCTCCAAACAGCCACTTGCTTTCCTCCCACCCGCTCCAGTGAGAAACTGACAGAGATTATGGGTTGAGGCAACAATTTACTGGAAAAATAGTAATGAGATAAGGAAAACAAACAGTAACAGAAACAATAATAATAACAATGTATAAAAGAGTGTGATTACATGGAAAAAATTCTTATGGGAGTCCAACCGCTCCGATGTTACCATGGCCAGTGACCTGCAGCTTTTCCTGAGACAAAGGAGAAAAAATGGCAGCAACCCTGATGGCCATGTGGCTTTTCCTGAAATAAAGGAGAAAAGGGCAGACATTACCACAGCCAGCACAGGGCTTTTTCCCCCTGAGCCTGAGACAATGGAAGACAATGATGTACAAACCCTCCAAGCCAGAGTCTGCACCGCTCCACCCAGACCACACCGACTGCACCAGTCTGTTCAGTGCTTTCCTTCCCCCAGGTACAGAGGGAACAAAAATGGCTGGGCTTCCACTGTGCCTTTTCTTCCACCCAAAGCCATGCCCCACAGCAATGACACGAGTGGTACAGAATAAACCCCCTGGACACATCCACATGGCTCCAGTCTCCGTGCCCTTCCCATGTCCCCATCCCAGCAAATGCAAAAATAACCCTATCCTGGCCGAAACCAGGACACGTGAGGAATGTGAAGGGTAACGGGAAAAGTTTCTACAGCTACATGAGATGAAAGAGGACATAGAAAAGTCTGGGGTGCTCAGTGCCTTCTTTGCCTTCATCTTTACTGGTAAAAGCAGCCTTCAGGAATCATAGGCCTTTGAGACTAGAGGGAAAATCTGGAGCAATGAAGACTTACCTTGCTTGGAGCAAGAAAAGGTCAGGGAGCACTTGAAAATTCAATTCATACACAAATCCATGGGATGACTTAGGATGGTGTGCACAGAGCTGAAGAAACTGAGTCATGCCATTGCAAGTTACTCTCTGTTGCCTTTGAAAGATTGTGGGTGACTAGGAGTGGCTCCTGAGGAGAGAGCAAACATCACTCCTGTCTTTAAGAGAAGGAGAATCCAGGGAGTTACATGCTGGTCAGACTCACTTTAGGTTCTGGGGAGGCAATGGAGTAGCCAGTTCTGGAAACCCTTGCCAAAGCCATGACAAAAGCCTTGCCAAACTAAGGACAAGAAGGCAATTAGGATCAGGTGACAGGCAATTTGAAAGGCAAATAATGCTTAACCAACTTGATGACCTTCCACAGTAAGAGGACTATTTGGTGGATGATGGGAGAGCAGTGGATGTTGTTTGTCTCACCTTTAGCAAGGCTTTGGACACCATCACCAAAAACATTTTCATAGACTGATAAAACACAATTTAGCTACGTGGACAGTGAGGTGGATTCAAAAAACAGCTAAGCAGCCAGCTGCTGTAATCACTGCTGCAAAGTCCATTGGAGGCCAGTCCCCAGCAGTGTCACCCAGGGGGTCAACATGGGAGTCAATATTGGCATCATCTGGATCATGGGGCAGGGCACATCTTTGGCAGATTTGCAGATGATACAACACTGAAAAGAGCAGCTGGCATTCCAAGTGAACATGCTGCCATTCAGAACCTGAAAGGCTGGAAATATAGGCTGACAGGAACCTCATGAAGTTCAGCAAAGGGAAGTCCTGCCCTTGTGGAGGAACAAACGCGGGCAGCAATACAATGCAATACAGCTGGGGCCAGTGGGCTGGAAAATAGCTCCAAGAGAAGGATTCAGGGGTCCCACGCTGAACAAAAAGTCAACTCACCAGCAACTCACCTGCTTTTTTTTGCAAAGGCAGCAAATGACATCCTGGGTTGCATCAGGAAAAACAGCTGCAGCAGGTAGAGGAAGGTGATCCATTGCCTCTGCTCAGCACTGGTGGAGTAAAGTACATCTGGAGTGCTGGGTCCAAGTCTGAGCTTCCCAAGCATGAAACAGACATGGACATTCCAAAGCATGTCCAGCAAAGGGCCACAAAGACAAAGGGACTGGAACATTTGTCATATGATGAGAGACTGAAGAGAGTTGGGAGTGTTTAGTCTGGAGAAGGCTCGTGAAGGATCTTACTGATTTCTAGAAGTACTTGATGGGAAAGAAAGAAATGTATGGACCCAGGCTCTTCTCAGCAACAGGGCAAGAGGCAATGGGCACAAATCAAACCACATGAAATTCCATCTGAACACTCAGGAAGCTTCTGGTGTTGCGTTTGTTTTTTTTTTTTTTTTTTGGGGGGGGGTTTCACTTAAAGAGCAGTCAGTCACTTGAACAGTTCGTCCAGAGAGGTTGTGGAGTCTCAGCCCTTGGAGATAATCAAAACAACTAGACGTGGTCCTGGGCAGCCTACTCTATGTGACACTGCTGTGAACTGGACACAGACTAGGTGATTTTAGTCCTGATGAACTAGATGGCCCCTTCCAGCCTTGTGGATTCTATTATCCTGTGGTTCAGAGGTTAGTATAGTACCTTCTAAATTGTCTCTGAACACAGAGAAAATCTGAAGTTTTGGGAAATAGAATTGTCCAAGCAAATGTCAGTGCAATCACAGCTGAATAATACAGGAATCTTGCAACTTCCAGACCTGAGGAAACTGCTAATTTAACACTAATACAGAAGGGTGTGTGTCTCTTGTCACAGTGCCTAGAAACTGTGATAAGATGAACAATATTAAAAACAATTTTCCCTCTGCTAAATGTATTGTCTGTTTTTAGGAGCCTTGCATCTTTTTTTAAATTCCCATAGCTTGCTTTTTTCCATGCATTCATCTCTCATGTTAATAATTAAAAGACCTCAGGAAGTGCAGCACACTTTATGAGACTGTGGCTACCATCCTCTCCCACACATATAAAGATATACACTGTACTTGAGCCTTACAAAGTTTTATTCATATTCTTGCAGAGAAAAGCAATTAACTGGTGAAAAATACCAGTTACATTTTATCAGTATCACCCAGCACCATAAAAAAAAGGATGGCGAGTGGATTTGGGGTTAGGCTACTTCTTCAAGCCTGCTCTTAGACAGGTATTTAAAATCACACACGAACAGCCCTTTCTTCCACTTCAGTATCCAGGCACAACTAACATTTCTGCAGCCCAGGACAAAGACAATACGGAGATTTTAAAATATGCTCTTTGTTTACGATGACTGCCTTCATGAAAGCAGACTGCCATCTGCTGCAGCTCTAGTGACAGCTTACTGATAAAAGCACCAAGTATGGCTCTTCACAGTCCTCACCTGTTCTTCATGAGTCTTCACACTGCATCCTGAAAGACACCTGGCTTCAGTACATCTTACTTTTCAAACTGTATTCTCCCTATTCCAGAGAAGCTTGGCAAATGGGATACTCCATAGTACAAACAGTTAGTTTGTACTATGCGATCTAACAACTATGTGATCAAAAATTATTTCATTGTCAGAGAATGTGTAAGAGATTTTAGACATTTTAGTGAACTGACTTTCAGAATGTTCTTTCATGCAACTCAGTAATTTGACCTGAGTTGTGTGGATTGCCCGAGTGTGTGGATTGCCTGACCACATGTGATCTACTAGTTAGGAGCTTATTATCAGGCACCTAGAGAAGTTTAATCTACAATAAATATGAAATATTACATAAGCAAGGTTTCTGTGAAGATGAAAAGCTCTTACATTCAAAAGCAGATGTCCAAACTGTGTGAGAATATCATGGTCATATAAAAGAAAAACCTTTATAAAAAGAACGAAAGTCTTAAAATCTCTTTTGGTTTATGGGAATACTTAATGATAAGGTAGGATACTATATGAGAACATTCATACCTCAATTGTTTAGAGTCAATTAAGTAATAATGTAATTGTAATAAAGGCAATTTTATTAAGATGCTTGAAGGTGCTGAGTGTCTCGTCCACAATTACGTATTAAGACAGATATACAGCATTACTCTTTATTGTGTATTAAGTGCCATAGCCATTTTTTGACAAAAGTGTTGAAAGAAATTGAAACAATTTCCTTTACTGCAATATTATATAAATTGCACTAAATTTTGACAACCACAATGAATTGAAATACACTGCAAAGAGGCAAGCTGCACAAAGCCACCTTGACAACTGATACAAGTGACCACACTGTTTCCAAGGAAGCAAAGCTTTCAAGCAAATCACATGCATAAAGTGTTTGTGTTCTTTTTCAGAGCACAGTATTGTAGCTAGAAACGCTGTATCATTTCACAAGCAAAAAAAAGGCTAATGTCAATATCCCCAACAGCCTTCTCAGATCTATGCCGGGACGTCTTTTGCACTCCCCCAATTTTTATTGCATGATCCACTGTTACCAAGAATCTAGTAGAAACTGTGTCCAGAGGGTGAATCAGACTAGTATTTCTCTTCAATTGATTAGTGTTTGTTTAATTCCCTCCCACTCACTTCACTTTGTGGTAAGTGTAGCATGAACATTCCAATGACTTCAAAAAACTTCCCTAACTCCTTCTGAAAGAATAGCTGAACTTGCAGAGGTTACCTTTCTAACACAGTAAGCACCAGTATCATCTCCTGACATGAGGAATATTGCGAAAGACAGTCACATTCCATACCCGACATATTGCTGGAAGGACAAAATCAGCTCTATAGCACAAAGGCATCCTTTTGGAGGAGAAGAACCCAAGAGTCAAAAAATATGGAAAATCCAAAGGCACAAATCACATTGATATGCTTCAAAAGCACAGGTAAAAATGTATGGAATAACCCCTTCTTTGGGAGCAAGTGTAAGTGTGTATACAACACTGCTGTCAGCATGCATCTGTGAGCATCAGGAGAGGTCGGAGAGGAGGCATGGTGCCAGGGGAGGAAAAACACCCTGTGCAGAGCTGAGTGCACAGCCTTATGACTCAGACATGCTCTGTACGCCTCTTCAGAAGCCTACCAGAAGGTGACAAGAATCCCAAACAATACTCACCCAGCATGTCTTTGCTTTGCAATTCCTCCCTCTCTCTCCCTAACTGAAATGTCTCCAAGTTTTATCACAGCATTCAAAACCAAGCGGTTGGCATTTTCTGCTACATTGCTGACAATATTTGAACATTAAGGCCTCTTTCTTTGATTATACTGTTACCAGAAATTATGATATTGCAGGTAAAACAAAGAAGTCAATACACTATTGCATTTGGAGATCAATGCAAATGATTATGCTCAATGTTATATTGAATTTTTCTTCCCACCCCACCTCTCTCCCCAAGAAAACTTTTAAAATCATACAAGGCACAAATGGCTAACAAGTCTTAACAAGGTTCTGTCTCTTCCTTGCTGTTCCTCTTTTGGCCCTGGTTTAATAATCTTCCGTGGCTTCAGGTGATGACAGTGGGTCCCTTTCGTCCTGTCCTCTCATGAATCTGAGATATTTTCAGTGCAATTGCTATAAGAGGACTCAGCACAGCCTAAAGATGAAGAAATATATTGAATTACATAAAGCAGAAATACAGAAAGAAATCTTACACTTCTAAATCCTTCTTTTAACTGTAGAATTATACAATAATAATAGTAAATAATAACATCAAAATGTGACGCAGCTGTGTCTGTTACTGTTATATTTGACACAACGAAGTATCGTGCTTTGCATGTGTTTTTTGAAGTGTTACATTGAGTATACCTAAACTTTGCAAAAAAGAAAAACCCATAAATACACTGTACTGATCATGTCTCTATGTAACAGGAATTGTGGAGCTCTTTGAAATCTGCTGTACAAAACAACATAGAAATCACAGAAGTAGAATTGTTTCTATTCTGATGAGTGGAAGCCACAGAGATGGTATTTTCTTGCTAAATACACTTAATACTTGAAGTCTAGGGTCAGAAGGTACTGTAACAACTACCTTAAGAGAATTCACAGAAGTGTGTTTTGGCTAATACCACACAAAATTGTATTAATAGGATAAATTCCAACAAAAAGGCATGAACTTTCAAGTTTCAGGCTACATTATTAAATGGTCATTTACATGCCCGGATGGATGAGTACAGATAATAACTATGATAGTACCACATGAAAATCAAGTAAAACACAACTTTTAAAATGGCAATTGAATCCCCTTTCAATTAGTTAAATGATACACAAAGATAAAGCAGCAGAGCTGAGTTTTATGTGAAAACTTTCTTTTCAGAGAATCATATATTGGCTAGCAAGCTAATGCTTTGACCCTTAGAGATTTCCACTGGCTGCTCTTTTCAAATGAACTAATTCCAGCTTCACACACATTAGGTTTGAAAAACAAATGAAATGAAACAGTAATTCTGGAGAACTGAAATTTACAGATAGCTTTTTTCATAAGCCTAATATAATCAATACTTCGAACCTGTTTCAGCCACGTAACAGTTTATGACAGGATGAGGTGTTTGCTTTATTTATGCAAACAGTCAGACAGTTAAATCAAAAGAGTGACGAGACTAACTGTGCAAGCAGAGTCATGGAACAACACCATGAATGCCACTGGTGTCAAGTGAGTTTATGATTAAGCCGAGTTATGCACAAATGTGAGCAGTCTGACATGTTATTTTTAAAAAAGCTCCATATTTGTAGATATCTATCTACTGAATAATCACTGAAGCAGAACACAAGTCTATTACAGTCAAATATACTTAGAGAAGATTAATATGTAGAGCACAGATTCGCATCCGTGAGCAAATGCTGCAAAAGTAAATATTAAAGCGTGCCAATTTGTAAGGTCTGGATGAGACTAAAGCATTTGAAGTTCTCTGGCACTTTTCTAATAAATCTCTTCCTTGTTTCATCTAAAAAGCACAGGAAAAATTAAAAAGCAACTCTAGTGACCCGCTTTACTAGACCCTGCTTTTTCAGGCAACAAATGCACTCTGAATTAAAAAAAAAAAACAACGCAAGCACCACTTTACACAATGGTGGAACAATACACAGAATTAAATGATTTTATGTGACATCCATTTATGTAAACAATTTAGCTTGCCAAGTGATTCCAATTACTACTAAGTATTCTGCTTGTTGCAATTATGCTTCTCAACAGAGAAAGTCCTTTTTTCATTCTGTCTTTTCACACTTCAATTTAATTTTTATACTTTTTTCATCTGAAAAATGTAAAAAAGGCAAAAGTACATTATATTTGGAATGGCAGGAGGAGGACAGAATAAAAAGAAACTAGGACTGCACATGCCTTTTACCTTACCTCTGCCATGAATAGTTTACATTTCAGTTGCAACAGATAAATCTCAGCCAACAATAATTTATGTTTAATATTCCCCTAGAAAGACTTCTGTATCTCAAAGAGATCTTGATTTAAAAGTATTTTTCAATGGTTCTCTCTACTTGAGAAATTGTAAAACTTTACTATTGATGTGTCAGCTCTAAATGACAATTACAATTACTTTGTATGTTAAATAGCACATTTATCTCTTGGCAACTGTTTAGGACGTATGGCATGTTACCCTTCAGATAAAATTTAAGACTTGAAAATTAACAGAACTGACTTAACCAGAATATGGTTTTAGTAATCAGAGACAGAAGTTATATCTCTAGAAAAATAACTGAGAGGAATGATTAAGAGGAAATAAATCAAGCAAGCAGACAATCTAACATCAGGCAAATAAAGATTAAAAGCCTTTTGCTTGGGAATAATCTGCACCAGAGCTGTCAGACATGTATCATTCCTGCTTGGTTCATGTAGCAATTTTTCCGTCTGTGACTTTGCAAGAGAACTCCATACAACTTCCTCTCTTCTAATCAAGGTCTCAGGTAAGATTTGTGGATTCATGATGCATCTGGTTTATCAAAGAGCTAGCCAGGGCTGAAATGTACCTGCTTGCAGGTTAAAAGCTCATCATGTGCCTGTACCTCCTGCAGAACTTCTGCCATAAGAGCTCAAGATACAGCTCAGCACAGTGTGCCTGCTTTGGCCTTCCACTCCAAAAAAACCAGAAGTCTTTGGAAAGGTTTATGGTACAGCCACCTGTCCTAAAGGATTTAAGCAATGTGGATAGCCTGGTTCATTGTGAAACAAACTGATTTGACTCTGTAACACCTACAGCACTCGTAGTGTTTAGTTGATTACCATGAAGAACGTCTTCCACAAAAGAAAAGGATATTGTCCTCTCTATTCTTGTGCATGGTCTGCCCCTGTTAAGTCCAACAAAATTATAATAAAGGTCAAGAAGCCAGTTGTTCTGCCTCTAGCAATAGAGGAGAGCAGGCAAGAGGAGAGAAACAAACAGAAGGAAAATGTAAACTGGCTGAAGTGTATGAAGACAACTATGTTTGCAAAATATTAGCTGTTTTCTAGTACACCCAAAGAGTTTTGTGGAAAGATCAGGTTTAATAAAAAATTTCCTTGATTCATGGAATATTTTATAATTACTATCCCATGATTTATTTCCTTTGCAGTCCCAGCTGATTAAAAATTTGCTCACTCTACAGTGTGACTTTGGGACAAATCTGAATCTAAATTACTTGAATAGCACAAACATGTTGCACTATCTAAGAGTGTGTCTCCACATTCCATGCGCCCTCTAAGAAAATTCTATGAATTTCAATAGTAAAGACAAAACTTTTATTATGGTTCAAGTCCAGCCAGCAACTAAGTACCATGCAGCTGCTTGCTCACTCCACTGCCCCTGGTAGATTGGTAGAGAATTAGAAAAAGGTAAAACCCATTGGCTGAGGTAAGCACAGTTTAATAACTGAAAGAAACTAAAATACAATCAAAAAATGAATAATAAGAGGAAAAAGAGGGAGGAATAAAATCCAACCAAACTCCCACAAGTGATGCATAATATAACAGCACAGCACCCACTGGCCAATGCTCAGGTCAGGCTGAGCAGCCATCAGCCCCTCACAGCTAACTCCCCCACAGTTAATACACCAAACATGATGTTCTGTGGTATGAAATATCCCTTTGGGCAGTTCAGGTCATCTGTCACAGCTATGGTCCCTCCCAGATTCTTGTGCACCTCCTCACTGACTGAGCACAGAAGACTGAAAAGTCCTTGACATAGGTTAAGCTCTACTTAGCAACAACTAAAACATCAGTGTATTTTCAAGATTATTCTCATTCCAAATCCAAAACAGCACTGTACCACCTACTAAGAAGAAAATTAATTCTAGTCAGATGAAACCAGAACAACCTTATATGATTTTTATGGACTGCACTGCATGTGGTAATAGCTAACCAGAGCCATGCTAAAAACCCATTGCCTCAAAAGTAAACAAAGAGGCAATAATTCTCTAGCAAAATGCACTCGTGCTTACTGTTGTATCAGTGTTTTGACAGAACCCTACAGATGCCTTTCATTTTGTCACTATTAAGTGATACAGAACCTAGGACTTGGTTCCTAGGTTCAATCAACAGCTCTGGCTTGCTGATTTCAGTTTCCTGCTCTTGGACCATCTCGCACCATAAACACTCTCTTTATATAATCACTCACATATACAATCACATATAATAAAATTTTTTCATATACCAAACAAGATCCACCTGAAAATCAGGGGTTTTTTCCCTCTGCTGCTCGCTGGTCAAAAATCATTTCAGAAATACAGTGTTAGATGATCAAGACATATTTTTAACCCTTATTTTTTGCTTTTTGCCTTTGTAATTGGCTTGCCTTTTCCAATAAAAACACAAAGAAACAACTCCTGCCCCAAAATCTTTGCTTGGTTGCTGCTAATTGAATAATTCCAAAGCTAACTAGCATGTTTACTAGTCTTTGGCAAAAATAATTGCAGCATTTGTGATTTACTGCATCCCATTTAAAGAGTACCCAAGATAGATTGCACAGGACTGAGGGAATTGGTTGATGTAGTTGCAGAGTCACCCTCCATAATATTTGAAAAGTCATGGCAGTCAGGGCAAGTCCCAGGTGACTGGAAAAGGGGAAACATCTTTTAGAAGGGTAGAAATGAAGACCCTGAGCCACTGAACTGTCAGCCTCGCCTCTGCCTGTAAAGATCATGGAACAGATGCTCCTAGAGCTGTGCAGATGTAGGACAGGGAGGTGATTCTGGAAAACCAGCACAGCTGCACCAAGGGCAGGTCTCACCTGACCAGCCCAGTGACCTTCTGTGGTGGGGTGACTGCAGCAGTGGGTAAGGGAAGGGCTACAGATGTCATTTATCTGTAAAGCATTTGGCACAGTCCCCCCACAACATCTCTCTGGATTGGAGAGATGCATTATATTGGTGGACTGTTTGGTGGATGACGAACTGGTTTGACAGTCACATCCAGAGGTCACAACGGTCAATGGCTCAGTCCCAATGGACATCAGTGACAAGTGGTGTCCCTCAGGGGTCTGTATTCAGACCAGTGTTATTCAATATCTTCACTAATGACACAGATGAATGGATTTGCAGATGACACCAAGCTGAACTCTGCAGTTGACAGAGTTTAAGGATGGGATGCCATCCAGAGGGACCTGGACAAGCTCAAGAGGTGGGTCCCTGGGAATTTCCTGTGTTTTAACAAGACCAAGTGCTGGTGCTGCACCTGGCAGGGGCAGCTCCCAGTGCCAACAGAGGCTGGGGATGAACAGATCAGAGCAGCTCTGCCAAGAAGGACTTGGGGGTGCTGGTGGGTGAGAGGCTGGACATGACCCAGCCATGTGCACTCACAGCCCTGAAAGCCAAACGTGTCCTGGGCTGCATCCAAAGCAGTGTGGGCAGCAGGGCCAGGGAGGGGATTCTGCCCCTCTGCTCTGCTCTGCTCTGGTGAGACCCCACCTGCAGTGCTGTGTCCAGCTCTGGGGTCCCTGCACAGGAAGGACATGAACCTGTTGGAGTGAGTCCAGAGGAGGGACACCAAGCTGATTAATGGGATGGAGCACCTGCCCTATGAGGAAAGGCTTATGATAGAATTGAATTTGTTCAGCCTGGCAAAGAGAAGGCTTGGGCGTGACCTCATTGCAGCCTTCCAGTATCTAAAGGGAGCCTACAAGAAAGAGAGGAACGTTTTACAGTGGCATGTAGTGGCAGGACAAGTGGGAATGGATGCAAACTGAGAGTAGTTTAGATTGGATATTAGGAAGAAATTCTTTATGGTGAGGCACTGGAACAGGTTGCCAAGAAAAGCTGTAGATGTCCCATCCTCCATCTTCAAAGTCAGGTTTGATGGAGCTCTGAGCAATATGGTCTGGTGTGAGGTGTCCCTGACCATGGCAGGGAGGTTAGAACTAGATGATCTTTAAGGTCTCTTCCAATGCAAACCATTCTATAATTCTGTGACTCTATGACAATACCTATTTACTGCGGACAGAATTCACATAATGAATAGTAACGTACTGTAAATAGAGCTAATTAAGTCATTATTGGAATAACTCAGACTACTGACTACACTCTTTGCAGGACACTTACACTGAAACAGCAGCACAACATGGTGTTGAAGGACACACAGGATTCACAAGTAAAACCATAGTGGATCATTTCTTTATTTGTTTTTGCATATGAAACTTCCTGCTTGAATCTTACCCAAGTTCAATAATACATCCATGTGCCTAGACAAAGGGCAAGATATGTGTGGGAATGTACAAATACCAAATAATGAGGTGACCTAATAATAAAGTAAGGCTATAAATGAGACTAAAGGTCAAGAAACCCTTATTTTTGTACTTCATGCCCATTCAACCATCTCTACATTTTATATCTGTCTTAAATTTAGGACAATTCATAAGTCTGTTCTGTTAGAAAAGGATACATGCTGATGCACAAAGATCCAATGCATATAAGACTTCAGATAGAAACCTGTTTTTTGTTATCATGAACTGAGTTTTCTGAAATGCTAGTTGGATGACTATTTGAATTGTTAAAAACAAAGAAATAATTTTGAAATATAAATCTTCCACATAAAAACTATCTGGAAAGCAATATTCTCAGAAATGACAGTGATGAGGAGCATCACCTGTGACAAGGCACATCAATGGAGTGGTCTTCAATTCTAGAGCAGAACATTTCAGGTTTACAAAAGTTTTGGGCATTGTTTTCAAGACTTTGTTTTAGATCTAGATTGTATCACCACTCTAAGTTGCACAATTTAAAAATACTGCATTGAATTGTTTTTAATATACTTTGCAGAGAGTATGATGGTAATTTTTCTTTATTGTTCCTTATTTTCACTGATGATAATGGCTTACAGGAAGAACTGAACTTCTCACAGTAAAAAGTAACTACCCCTTATCTCCCAGGCGTCCATGAAGCTGTTTCTGCAAATTTCTTTCAATGAATCATTCGACTGCCAGAAGTCACTGCTATTCACATTTATCCATGACCTCAGACTTCTAATTATTGGCATATTTTACCACTTTCCCCTGGACTCTTTTGTTGTAGATCAGAAGTTTACTATACTTTATTCTAGGTAGAAAGTATTACCAATTAATTGCATGAGAGATGGTACTAAAATATTATTTTCGTGACTCTTAGTTTCATTAAGACCTATGGTTTACAATACAGCTACTCTGCCTACATATAAATTGAAACAAAAGGTAAAAAAAGTCCACTTCAACTCAGAAAGTGCTATAATTGGTGTTCCAGAACAATATGAACATCTCAACATGCACATTGGAAGATGTAGTTCAGATGTTTGCTTATCTGTGGAAGATTCACCATCAGCAGTTACATTGTCGAAGACTGCAGAAGCAAACTAAAAGAACTTGAACACTACTGAGAAGTTGGATGATTAATTTTGGAAAAGGCTTTGTCTGAAAAAACAGGCAGGGAGCGGGGAGGGATGTTGGTTTGAGGCAAACTCAAGCTTGGGACCACAATGATTCCAGAAAATGGAGCCTCCAACATGAATGAGCTGTCTGTCAAAACAGAGACATTTATTTCTTGTGACAAAAAAGCAAGTACATGTATCAAGATATTTTTGCCTTTCAGTTCAGGTGTCGACTGGAATTGTCACCAGGCAAAAACATGAAGCAGTGCATTATCTAAAACAAGGCACTGGAGAGATGTGGTACAATAAACAGAACCAACTGAGTATTTACTTAAGCAGCCAAACATCAAATAATCTTATGTCCTGGTTTATGATATAAAAGGTAAGGAAGGGAGCTTTTCTTGATCAGCTATTTCAGAAAGAGTGCAATAATACAGAAACTACATATAGTCATCTCCCCAGTTACAAAGATCAACTACAATAACAGAAAAATATGCATTTATCATCTCAAATGTAACAATTTTCTTAAATACCATAAGGTAACACATAAGGTATATAGTTAACGTACTTTATGTCAGTGCTTTTTCAGTAACTGATCACTTATGTATACGCTGACTGTGTTCCTATTACTGACAGCAAATACACAACAAAGTTCTTGAAACTTCTAATCTGTCACATCTCTTTTAGATGTGTGCATATCAGTATAAAATTCAAAGCAAAGCAAACAATAAAGGAATTACAATATCAGGAAAACTATGGCACCCCTTCCAAGCAATGCTGCTTTCTGAAAAAGGAGTTTGTTATTCACTCTCTTTTACGTACTCCACTGAAGACTATCAAATATTCTCCCGGGAAATGTTTAGTTATTTTTGTACATGAGGATCTCCTAAAATTTATGTACTTGAAGTCCACCATCTGCCTGCCGGATACAATCTATGACCTTGTTGTTCTTAATGCACTCATGTTTTTGGCAAAGCATCCAGCCAGGGCAAGGAAAGAGGAGCAACACTGTGCAATGAGAAACAAAATAAACAATTTATTGTGTTAATTGAGATGAAAATGCTATTTATCTCAGATTTTGTGCACATGGCAGGAGACGAGGAGGGTGTTTACAGTACCATGTATTTCCTGTGGCAGTCTGGGTATTTAAATGCCTGTCTGCACTGTATAAATGCAGGAAAGTCCCTGCAGCAAGTTTCAAGGCAATGACGTTTCTACCCCTGGGATTATTTGTTCACTAGTGAATATCCTGATTAAACAGCCAAAAGTGCTGTGATCTGACAGGCTCCAATACATGCACGGAAAAAATCCCTTCCAGCCATTTTTCTGTCCTTGGGAATAACAGACTCTTTTGGTGTGCTGAATAAAAGAACAAACTCTGAAATCCTTGAGAGCAGTCATAAGCCCTACTGGCTTGCTTAGTGTCCCCTGAGGACTTTCCCCTACACCCTGACCAAGGCCCATTTCAGTCTGACACAAGGGTGTTGGTCTCTGCCTGGTCTAAGCTGTAGGAGTACTTGTCTCCAGCCTTATCTCTGACTGCTGCCTGGGCGGACCTCAGGCCCATGCTATAGGCAGCTCCTTTCCCTGAAAGACTGCTCGGATATATGTTGCATCTTGTCTCCAGTTTTAACTTTGACCCTGTCTCCTGGGTAGGCTCACACTGTTGCCTTGTCTCCAGCTTTGTCTCTGGTCCCACCTCCTGCTGCTCCTGCTCAATCTGATCCATTG
This sequence comes from Entomyzon cyanotis, assembly GCA_024500445.1. Taxonomy (NCBI): domain Eukaryota; kingdom Metazoa; phylum Chordata; class Aves; order Passeriformes; family Meliphagidae; genus Entomyzon; species Entomyzon cyanotis. The sequence continues at coordinate 26,482,855 of JAKEPQ010001021.1, read as the reverse complement.
CTCGCTGAGGGAGCTTGTTACCAGAGTCCTGCCCTGTCCTCCTCACTTTCCTGCTGTGGGACTGTCCCCTGGACAAGGAGGGCACTGTCTGTGGTACAGCAGGTCTGAGCGCCTGGCTCCTACTGCCTTGTGCAGCAGACCCATTCTTGCTGCTCCCTGGACACGGTCTGTGTTGCTGGTGAGACCTTACACACCTCTCTGAAGCAAATGCAAGCAGAACAGAGAAGAAATGTAACAGTAGAGCAGCACATTCCTCATTTTATGAGGATAACCACTGCTCCCTCAATCTAGTCTTTTCACAAGTAGAAAATACACAGAACATTTGCTATTTTCCACTCATTTAAAAGAACAAATGTTAAATACTGAGCACTGATTGTAGGTTACTTTAGGAGACACATAAGCCTAAATTCTGCTAGAGTGTCACTTCTCTCATAGACAATAATACAATCTGCTAATGCAGTAATGACTCCACATTAAAATGCCCATTCTCATTTGCAATGGAATAGTCAAAAGTTTAGCTAGATAATGCTGCCCGTAAATGCTCCATTGTTTTCTAGTATTTTTTGCTGGGACTTGTCAGACAAGAAACATGTTCAGATCACATATTTTGGTTACATATCACAAGGCTACTGTAAGTCTACTTCAAGCCTCTAAAATCAACTCAGTCTGTTTCTTACAGTGACTTATTTTCATTTTACCTATTCCTTACCTACACAGCACAAAGAATCATATTTTAAATGGTCACATTCATCAAAAATGTTATCACAAAGGGCTACAGCTTTGGCTTGTGGTGGGTCCATCTAGGAGCCAGCTGGAACTGGCTCTTTTTAACTGAGAAGAAGCATCTAGCAACTTCTCACAGAAGCCACCCCTGCAGCCCCTTATCTAACAAAACTTTACCATGTAAACCTAGTATAGTAGCAAGTGCAAATGGGGTTGTAGCAGTGTTGCTCCCCAAGCAAAGTATATTAATGATCCTGCCAAGTTGGGCAAACCTAGATATACAGAAAAACAATAAAATTGCTAAAATATGGTCCTTTATTCTGTTGGAGCTTTAACATTTTAAATGTTCTATCCAAGAAGTTACTGAGGATGCAAACTGTTACTTAAAAAAAAAACCAAATAAAATTAATAGATCATATCTACAGGCATGGAGCCTGTAACACTTCTGTGACAACTGAAGCACTTTTTATGACTGATACACAACGGTTTAACAGCATAAGAAGAAACTCACTAGGTTTATGGTCAGAATCTGGTGAAAGAGCAACATCAAACACTTACCTAGGGTTCAAATTCATTTGACAGCATTTAGGTTTTGGTAGATTTGCATTTGCATTCCAGTCACAAACACACAACTACATGGGACCTAAAACTACACGGGTTTTGATTTACTACAAGCCAAATGCTTAACCTCTTTTCCACTAAATAGCCTTAGTCACCTCTTGCATATCACAGCATAAAGGACATTTACTGGGAAAAATCTGAGAGTGTGAAGTGTGATTTATATTATTAATTGTGTAAAGCATCTGCTGGACAATCCAGCAACTTACTCTCAAACTTCACTCTTCTTAGAAAAAGGTGTGGTTATGAGATAATTCTTAGACAGAGCAAGTCTTTCCCTTACAAGGAATCCCTACATTGTTGAGACTGGTATCCATATTTCCTAACTGTATTCTGACTGTGTGGAATCCTTGGGATGCCCTAACTATCTCCCAGATAATCTGCCTGAAAAATGTTTATCTTATTTTAAAAATATTGTTCCCTAACTCAGATCACAACACGAAAAAAAAATACTAAAAAAGCCCCTTAAACTCGAATGGCTTCTCTTAATAGACTTGAATTCATTGCCCAGCATTTATCATGAGGCATCTCAGCCCTCGACATTCCTGTGGTGTTAGATATTACACTAACATAAATTAAAACTGCTGGTCCTTCCTCAAAAGGTGTACACGTACAAGACTAGGAAAATCATCCACAAACACAGTACATGGGTCAAAGCATTGAGTGTTGCTTCTGACCAAAGATGAAAACCTGTATCCATTGCTACAACAGAGGTTGTGCATTACTTACTGACTTATTACAATGCCATTGCATTACCTGGGGTTCCTTATTGTGCTGGCTAGGATCCTTTTCATAACTCTCTGCATAGATCCGGAGAGTAGCTCTCACATGGCTGGAAGCACTCATTCTGAAGATGAGTCTGGAAGCATCTGCGAAAATAATCCGCAGCCCCTATGAAAGAAAGAGGAACAGCATACATGTAAGGTGGCAGTACCTTTACAAATCACCCTTCACTGCTTCAAAATAAAAGTGAAAGGAAGAGTAATCTGGATGCAATTCTTCTTTCCCCATAACTTTGGACAACTCACTCATTACTCTTTTTCCCCCACTGAAGACTTGAAATGTTGTTGTGCATTCCCTCCAACTCCTTATCACAAATACTCTCTTACTGACGGTTTTACCTTTTTGAGTTGATTTGCTCTTATTCTGTGTGGCAGAACACAAAATCAATGACCTGAGAAACAGGTACGAAATCACTAAATGTAAGTGGCCTAAGAAATAGCTACAGAATCCCTGGATCAAAAAAACCAGTTGTCAGCAGTGAATACAAAAGACAGAACCAGTTGCTACCCTCAAACACTGTGCATCAATATCTGACTGCAAGAATTTAGATAAGTTTGTAGTACAATTTGGAAAATTTAACGTGTTAATTAATTTCAAGTACACTAATTAATGCACATTAACAGTGTGCATAAAAAAGAGGATTAATTTATTAATTAACTAAAAATTTGCTCTTTGCTCCCACCTTCACATCATTTTTTTCTTTTCTCCTCCCTACTTTTCTACTGCATATATGAACACATTTTTTAACAGACCACAGATCATATACTTGGATCTACAGTTTCTTTACAGGAAGGCCCTTAAGACCAAAGGATTAAATTGCACAGATAAATAGTTGTAGCATTGCAATATTCTACCAGTTGTATACTCATACACATTATAGTCCCCTTTATGTAAGTGGTACCCTTAGACTAAGTGCCATATCTGACAAACCACTGAACTTTTCTTCTCCTTACTCCTTCTGTTGTCAAAGGCCTAGCACATAAACTGAGATCTTTGCTATTTTTGTTTAGAGGGCAGTAAACTATTAAAAAATGAGAGAAGATAATTAAAAGTGATGCGTTTTTTTCTTCCAGTTTTATCAGCAGCTTGACAAGACACTGATGTTGGAAACACAGTGTGCCAATATTCTAAAGTATTAGTAAAACCTAAGTGAAACCTTTGTTTCCTCAGACATACACCAAAACATCTTTATAACCATATAAAGCACTGTTTGATAATCACAGAATCAGAGAATGGTTTGGGTTGGAAAAGACCTCTAAAGGTCATTCAGTCCTGTTGTCATCAGGTCATCATGTTCACTGCAATGAGCAGGGACATCTTCAAATAGATTTGGTTGCTCAGACCCCCATACAACTTGACCTTGAATGATTCCAGGGATGGGGCATCCACCGTCTCTCTGGGAAACCTGTGCCAGTGTTCCACCACTCTCATTGTAAAAAAAGTCTTCCTTATATTTAGCCTGAATTTACTCTTTTAGTTTAATGCCATTACCATTTGTACTACTGCAACAGACTGTGCTAAAAGGATTGTCCTCATCTTTCTTACATGCCCCCTTGAAGTACTGAAAGGTCACTATAAGGTCTCTCTGGAGCCTTTTGTCTCTTAGTACAATGGCCAGCTTGTACCTCTCATCCTTATAATTCAAATTTCACACAAAAATGCAACTGATACCATTCCTGGCTTGCTGGATCCTATGGAGCAGCACTGTTATGTGCTTATGTGCGCAAAAGCACAGTAGGGCTTTAAAAACTAAAACAGTCTTCAAGAATAGAATGTTTCATTTAATTTTAAGTCTAATTATTGCACTGTGATAAACAATATTCATGGATTTCAATTGACAGAATGAATTAGAAGCAACAGTCTGTGTGTTTTGTTTGCTGCCTAATCTTCCATTGCTGTGTTTGTTTTCTGAATACGTTGTTTATTAACACTGAATGATTATCATGTAGCCAGCTTCTCATTCATGAGATGATGCAGTTGTACTGAATATAATAAATCTCTCTCCCCCACCTACTGGGGAACAAAACTTGGCACAGGTTCCTGAACACTTAGCTGAAAAATCCACATGAAACCTGTGATAGTCTGAAAGAGATAGCTGCATTTAGATGATGAGCAAGCTACCCAAAGAAAATGGCAGCAGTGAACTGTTGTTCATTTGCATGGATCAATATCCTCTCCTATTTTACTGTGCTTTGAGAATCCCACTGAGGCTGCAGACACATGAAGCTAGGAATGCGTCCTTGCCAAAGGACAAACTGGTTGAACTGTACTCTGAATAAATAAGAGCTTCTCCCTATGAAAAGGCATGCTTTCTGGTTTTATGGGCTCCCTTTCAGGTCCATCTGAAAACAGGCCAAGTCATGTTTCACTGTCTGTGTTGCATGGTGATATGATTAGCAATTATATTCCAATATAGAGTAAGTGCTTTGGATGAAAAAATTAAGGGAAAGAAAAGTGCAATGAAAATTCACAAGCTGTTTTTTAAAACTCAAAAGGTCAGAAGTCTGCCATGTCTGTAACTTTCCACTGGACTTGGTTTTGACAATATCCTCATATCTTGTTTCAGTAGTAATACACAAAAAGAGAGTAGCTCAGTGGCAGATGGGCTGCTTTTATTTTCTGGATGCAATGATGAATGGAAACTATAAAGACTGAGCAGAATAGCAAGACAAGAGTTTTAATGGCTTGTAATATCATTTGCCAGCGTCTGTTTTGGCCAAATAATTTAAAAACCAGAGAAACCAGGACAATAAAAATATAAACAGCATAAAATCAGGACAAACTTTAACAGGATTCATAGCTTATGTTCAAGATACTTGAATATACATTTACACCTCGTGAAAGTACATGGTTACTTTTGAGCATGACATGGATTTCCAAACACTCAAGGCTCAGTTTGAAGGGCAGTTCTTGATAATCAAAGAATCTCAGCATAGACAGTGTCCAGAAGGAACTCATAATGTAGGCTAGGGAAGCCAAATGTGCCTGCATAGGCTACAGCTTACTAAAGTAATCTGCATGCTATTGGTTACAATATATATTGCACCTAAGTTATATAAATCTTGTGGGTCACCAAGCAAGAAAATTTTAATTTTTTTTTAATTTATAGCCAGTCAGTGGAGATTTCAGATAGAAAATAGAAAGGGAAGACCTTCTTTCTATATATCTTCCACTGTTCTGGAAAGGGAACCCTCCCTATACATGCATTGCTGTCAATAGGGACTTCATCCCATCCTATGTTCACTGTGACACTATTGTCTCCAGTTATGTGCAGCAAGTGTAAACTAAACTAAAGGTGTATTATCTTATCCAGACCGAGAAAATCTTAAGTAGGAAATGCAGTATCTATCAAAGCAAAGGAAAGACCACCCCATAAGTAACAGTCTTTTCCAGCTGAACTTTAGAAACAACACTATTGGAGACAATATGACAGATGCAAAACTTTGCCATTCCATCACTACAGCCATACCTGTCTTTTGGTCACAGTGCCATCCACAGGATCTATGTATTCAAAGCTGTCTGTTCTTTCCACAGTGTAGATATTGTTACCCACAGCAAACTGCTGATGGCTGAATGATTTGTCAGTGATCAAAGCTTCCAGGTCTCTCATTATGAAATATGCTGTTCTGGGTTCCAGTGCTTCGTAATCAAACCTTGCATATATATAAAAATAAAGAAGAACCAGAAAGTAAGTTCCCCAGAGCTGAGAAAACAGTTCTGCTTTCACAGAACTCCATATAACTCACAATTAGCAACTTACTGCTACTTCAAAAATCAGAAGTGGACCACTGAAGTACTGATTGCAAATGCAACCAGCACACACATTCAAGTCCTGTGCAATCTGACCGTTACGTGTGTGCAACCACAGTTCTACACTGGCCATCAGACACTGGGGCAACAGCAATCATCCAGAAAATGCAATTCCTAAAGTAGCATAGAAAATATCACCAATACACAGCTAGCTTTCAAAACTTAATGACACAATCAGTGCAGTGGTCAACAGCCAAGTGAAATAAGAGAAAACTTTGCTAAACGTTTTGAGAAACACCTGTATTCAAAAGACCTTACAAATTGCAAACTCCTCTGGATTAAGAGATAGGCAGAAGCAAAGATGAAAATGACAGCTAGAATTCACCATATTGAGACCTTAATAAAAATAAGTAAATGTTTGTATCTTTGAAGGAGTTATCCTGAACTGGAAGCAGGCATAGGTTTCAGTTCTCACTAAAATGCTGTCACAAGGAGATACATAGAGAAAAAAATGCAGGAGTAAATCTTGCTGGGATTACGTTTCTTTTTCAACATCATGTAACAAGCTGCACCTATATATTTCACAAATAATTCAAATCTTTCTGCCATTCAATACTAGAAAATTCAATTACTCATATGCTAGCAGTAACATATACATGTTGCTCCTTTTTCTGACACTTACTCATCAAAAAACCTGTCTATAAAACAGTGATAATCTGTGGCAGATTTTCATTCTGTAGACACAGCAAATGCACACCTAAGTGAAGATGGGCACATCTAAACAAGCAATTGTTTAGATGGGCACATCTAAAAAAGCAGAATTCTCCTGCATAAGTGCCTTTTCCTCATTTTCTCACCTGCAGTAGTAGTGCCGGCCAAATTTTGCCCAGTGATCCCTGACAATCTCCTCCACACTCTGTTTTCGAGCTGCTAGGATTGAAAGCCAAACAAGCACAGCCCACAGTCCATCTTTCTCTCGAAGGTGGTCAGACCCTAAAGAGACAGACATTAAGCACATTATTTGGTATCACTGCATCAGAATCAAAAAACAAGGAAAGGAGGCTGGGCAAATGTCTCATTTAACTGTGTATGTCACATAACAGTGATCAGTAGTACTAGCCCCAGCACCTCTGATAGGTTCCAGACAGAAAACTAGAAGTAATGTTTAAAATGTGATCTATTCATGCATGACAAAGCCCATACTTCTCAGGTTAAATAAAAATAAGTACTTGAATAGAAACAGTAGCAGTGTGAAAACATTTCTAGTCATTATTCCTGCTCACTGATGTACAGAGTTTTTTCACAACTTTGCTAGTGTTTCCTGGAACTGGGCTAGATATGCAAACCCCACCCATAAGCTAGAATATTGTCCTTTATGGCAGTCAAGTTCAAGAGCATCTCCTTATCTCTGTAGATGTTCATCTGCAGATGCCAAGCTGCAGAGGAAAAGCTTCCCCATTCCATAAAAATTGTGTATTTCCAGACTATTCATAACCTCCTGTCAGGACAACAACCAAGAGCTTGAAAGGATTTTTTTCCTGAGAAAAAAAAGGCAAGCAAACCAGAGAGCGTGACTTTTCCCTTTTCTATATTTCTCCATGCCTCTCACTGGTAAAGATGTTTGGATGCTCCAGTCTAGATCCCTTCACAGCTTTGTATTTACGAAGAGAGAAATTGTTCCCACAATGAAGACTAGGAATTATTTTGGAATATCCCACATGATTTAACACATAGTCTCATATCCAAGTAAGATCCAAGACCCCAGGCACTCAACAGAAACTGATGACAATTACATACACTAAGACACTCAAGAAACTTGAGTTTAATAACAATAATACTAGATTTTGTTAAAATTTGTTAGCTGCAGCCTTATGGTTTTCTGTCTAGTCGCACATTACTGAAACTCTGAGTACAAAGCAAGCACAAAAATTCAGAAGTGTTGTTTATTCCATGAATTACCTACTGATTATGGAGGCAACCAACTGAACTATTTGTCATTACAAGACATTTAACAAAATCCACCAGAGAGGAATCTAAAAACTCTTAGGCTGAAAACCTGTTTTCTGAAATACTACATGTATTCTGAAATATTTTCTGAAATATTACACAAAAATCCTGTTGCAGCAAGACTGCTTTGCAGGGCTTGGTTTTACATAACAGCCTGCAAGGTCCACACAGTCATCTGTCAAAACAGCTGTGTTTTGCTACTGGCAGAGGACAGTTTCCCATAATATAAACTGATGCACTGAAGCTGTTAATCCTGTGAAAAACTGTCAATGTATTAAAGGCATATAAGGAAAATAACAAGATGTGCAGAGAGACACCACAATGACTAGGGTTCAGTCTTCCAGTCATTGCTGTTGCCTTGAACTTGCAGTCCCTCTTCCTGGGAGAGACCAATAATCAGGGTAGCAGCCTCTGCTCATACAGATTTTCTAAGAGCCGATTGTCCTGGGTCTGCCACAGATCTGCCTGCTTCTTACGCTTCTAGTGTTACATTCAACCTCAACACTCTGAATCTAACATTAATCTTAACATTAACCACCACAAGGTTAAATAAATGCAAATTACTTTTCAGCAGGAACACCACATTCAGTAGGAATGACTACTGAACACTTGGTGATGAGGATAAAGATTTGCATGAAGATTATGTCTGTATGTTAGGTTTTACAGAAAACAAGGACATCTAACATGTAGATGGATTCCACAGCTGAGACAGTAACATGCCTCCACATTTGCAAAGTAGCTGTGATGACAGTAAGAATACTTCTTTTCTGCTACCTGTTACCTGCCTTGATCTGTAATCTGCAAGCCCTCTGCAACAACAGTAGTCTTCTATTACTACAGCCAGAGTTTAGGGCTGGTGCTTGAGGGGCTGCTGCAAGAGGAGCCACAGCTCACCCTGTTCTCTGCTCCAGTGCTGGGTGCTGTGGAAGCATGGAGTGCCAACCCGTCAGCAGAAAAAGGGCAGGGTTATTTATGAGCTGTCAAAGCTTTGCAAATAGCTTCAGATAAGGAAGGAAAACAAATGTCCCTCTATAGAAAGTCAGTACTTCAGACACTGAGGTCATAGCATCATAGCGTTGTTTGGGCCAGAAGGGATCTTAAAGGTCATCCCTCACCTTTTCTACTCCCTCCTTGCAGTAACATGCTAGATCAGCTTAAGGATATCTTCTACAGGAACACCAGCAATATGCCCCATAGGTAATAAAGTCAGCCTACTTGTAGGCAAAGCAGACAGCAGAGTCACAGTCATTGTCACCGTAGCCAAGAGTCTGTTCCCAGATATTGGTGCAGGCTTCTGTCCCTGTCACCAAAAGAGAAATCTAGGATAGAGCTGTCGTTTCCCACCCAGCATACATTGCTCCTCTGGCAATAGCAGAAAAAGTCATCCCATCACCACATAGGCTGGGGACACTCAGGGGACAGGCAACAGCAGGGCCCCTCTGGGGCAGCAGGGCAAGAGCAGCCAGGGCGTTTCCCAGCCCCTCTGCCCACAGCCGGGCAGCCAGTGGCACGGGGGCAGCTCCAGCTCCGGGCATCAGGCACTTCCTGGGAATGGGGATAGGGAAGGGCCAGGCCAGGATGTGGGAGCACGGGCAGGCCTGGCTGTGGAGCAGCCCTGGCCAGGCACAGCAGGGCTGCAGGGAGCTGGACTGACCCTGGGGCAGCGGCTGACAGCCCTGAGGCTGCTCCTGGACAGTGGGTGAAGCCCAGGGGGATCACGCAGGGCTCTGGCAATAGCAGCCTCACCTCATCCTGGTTGCTCCTGTCCTTCTTAATCTGACTGCCTCTCCTTTCAGACATTCATCCTTAGCACAGAAAAAACTCCATTTCACCTAAAAGGTCATCTCTGTTGCTGGTATCACCAGCCACTTAAATGGTTTAAGAGTCTCAAAAGACACCAGCAAGAAATGGAGACATGGAACTGAGCTTAACCCTGCAGCAATTTGTTCCTGTATGAATGACCATTTATTCTCCTGCTGCATAACATTCTGCAGGCCTGCAGATCATACAGTGAAAAGCTTTCATTGAACCAAAATGTTCTAGTACATGGAGAGAAGCATTTCTGAAGAGCTCTTTGCTGTGTTCTGAGCTTTGTTCTGGTACGGCTTAAGCTCATGAATCTATATGAGGAGGGCTGAATGTATTACTCTTCATATACATTTAGCAGATTTGGATGTGCTCTAGCCTTGCATGTCCCTCAGAGGACATAAATTGTTGCTTCTCTGGAAAGAGAAAGCAGTGGGAGAAAGCAAGCCAGAGAAAAAGTGTGGACAGCCAGAAGCAGCTCAACTGTTTCAGAATTAAAAGTCACCAATTAAAATACCAGGCTGATATGAGTACAGGGTCATATCCTGTGTGCCTAGGAAGTGTTTCAGTTTGTTAGTCTTAATACAAGGAAAATTGAGCACATCCATCAGCTTGGTTACTATATGCACATATTTTATTTATTGCCCTCTTTCTTTCAGCAAATTAGAATGTATTTCTGCAATTTTGTTACTCTGATTTTCACCTATCAACAGTCATCTGTAGGTGTCTTTGCTTGCTCTCTTAACTTAGTCCTACTGCCCAGTTCACATTGTAGAATCTATAGGGAGGGAGTTTGTTCTGCTGCCTCAGTTCAGCCAACACCATTCTTTGCTCCATGGATCCAATGAATTTGCAAAGGCAGATCTGCCCTGAGCAAAGGGAAGAAGAAAAAGGTGCCTTGCAGCTTTGTATTCCTGGAATTGCAATACTAATACCCCTCCCAGTTTGCTGGGGGCTCTGAGCAACCTCAGGATGATTCTCAGTGCTCCTTTTAATTGAAACATTCATTGATTTAATAAATTCTTGATTTTGTTTCATGAGCTGAAGCAGAAAGAGACAACAGAATAGAGGAGTCAACAAATATTTTTTCTGATTATCCCATTATATTTAATTCACCATTGGTAATAACTGCAAGTGTCTCAACAATTTATTTTAAGTTAATTTGTTATTTCTCCATATAACAGAAGCAAAAGTAACAGTTGCAAATGTTATTTTTTACTATAGTAAATTGCTATGTCCAGACTCAGAGTAAACAACCTGGGAAAAACTCTCAGAGCGTGTTCCCATTCATATAGTACTCATCTAACACAGTCTTAAACTGAAGAAAAGTCATCAGAGGCAGTAGCCCTAGAAATAAAGTAAAATCATGCAAATACATTAATATTATAATTTTTCTACTCTTTGAAAGCTGTCTAACTTAGTCTGTATCTGAGATACCCAATTCTGATAGGGAAAGCAAGTCTTGTGAGTCATATGCATGAATAAAAGGTAATTGCTTTTCCTTAATTTCATAATACCTGTCTACCATATTGCATTCTGTAAATGTGATTTTAAAACAAGAAAATCACAGGAGTACACAAACTCACAGCAAATCGGTTTGCTTGCATATATTTGAGTCTTACAAATTTATCATCCAGCAGTCTGAAACTTAGCAATATTTTAGGCAAATGGAGATTTAGGGGCATTCTGATCTGATCATTTATTCAAGTTAATGAGATTATTTTAGATTTGTGTTACTACAACAGACACCAAACAGCTCTTGTGAGGCTTTCATTCATTTCAGCAACAGCACATTTTTATATTCTCTACTAGTTCTTCTTCCACATTATCTTGCAGGAGAAGGGGGTTGATATTAATAGAATCTGGAAATCTGGAGTTGAAGCAAGCAAATTTAAGAAAGTTGTAGCAATTACTGAAGTGGCTTAAACTGCAGAGAGATAAATCAGCCATACAGTTCTCCTAATCCTGATTAATAGCTTGCTGATAAAATTTAGAAACTAATTGGCGCTGCTGAAGCCCTCCTTTGAACTGTGCTGGGCATTAGTCATAGAACCAGAAAGCTACTAACCTCATCTGACAAGCTCCTCACACTGCTACAAAAATGGAAGAAGTTTTTAAAGCATTGGTTGAGCTCCAAGATCAGCTGCCAGAAAACAAGTTTGGGAAATACAGCTGTATGGGATGTTTTCAACATCTTTCTCCTTTTATAGCAGAAAATTTGCTTTTATTTACTTGTCAGAGCAAAGTCCCTTATGTTATAAAACCAGGGCTCTGTATTACTTGGAAATTCCAGCTAGGCTGGATTACCTGGGTACAAAGCAATTGGTTTCCAACAGAGTTTGAAGACAGAATGCAGATTTTTAAAACTTCTTCCTCTTACTGCTACACAGAGCAGTAAGTTTCCCACTCTGATCACTATATCATACACTTACATAAATACTCCATGCTGAAAGCTAAAGAAGTGCCAAATTTCAGTTCCCTAAATAGACATGATTGGGCAAAAGCTGTAAAATTGATTCAAATGCCCAATACTGGCAGAAGCATGTTAGGATCACATAGCTTAGGACATTATTAAAAGATTTGCAGTAAGGTAAATATTTAGTGCTAAAAACAGCTCACATTGCTAAAGTACTGGTCATCTACAAACCAGACCATGTTTTACAAATAAACCTCCTGGCATATGAGGACACATTTCAGACATCTGCATTGAACTGAAAGATGATAAGGAAATTGAGGCAGTGAAAAAAACAAACTTCAGATATAATAGTCATTGCATAATTGCCCCATAAGTATCACAGACTGGGTCAGGGACCACAACAGGGCATCTGGTTCAATCTCCCTGCTCAAGAAGTGTTATCCTAGAGCACATGGCACAGGATTGCATCCAGACGGTTCTTGAGTATCTCCAGTCAGGGAGACTCCTCAACATCTTTAGGAAATCTCTGTCACATTTGTTTTTTACACAGCATATACACATGCACTGAGGAATTTAAACCCTGTGCTCAAGTTCTCTGGATGCCCATGAGATCGAATTTTGAGTGTCCATATTTGCCTTTAGATGGAATTGGACAAAACCAGAAGTCAAGAGGCTTTCTGCACTGAAATGCTGCAGCTACTACAAAGTTAATATGATCAGAACATACTGGGATGCCGAGATACTACTGTAGACCAGCTCTCCATGCTGGCCAGCAAAATGTTGTTCAAGCACCCTTAGAATTCACAAGAGAGAGGATTTATCAGGAATCTGAAGAATTGATGATAGAAGAACCAGATTAATATAGGAACACAGAGTGCTAGGAATGTAGAGACTAGTCTGAGGTCAGAAGACAGGAGCTGAAAATTTGAAAGAGAGGCTGTAATACAAAAGCCAATTGTTTTAGGGCCTTACAGAAAGATACAAGCAAAGAAAAAGGTCAATAGCAAGCAAAGAGAGAAGTCAGGGCAATTTTCTTCACTATCTATCACAGACAAACCCTAGAGGCACTTCCTTGACCTCCACAAGTGTTTTTCTTCCTAAATTCAACCACTATTGGATACCCAGGAAAATAAAATTAGACCAACAGAGATCACAATGTCCTCACTGTTTCAGTAGATCAAAACACTTTATTTTTATTTTTATATGACTAATCTCCAGGGCTAAAGTCCACCAGTACTTGGGACAGCCTGCTTAGCAAGATTGGAACATGCTTTTGCAATGTGAAAGGGAAATTTGATGTTTGTCTTCTTTTGTAACTGCACCGTAAAATTTTAATGGCAAGTTTCCTCAAAGAAGACATGGTTTTACTAAGCAACCAATGATTCCTCCCTTCTCCCTCAGACAGAAAGCATTTGAAGAGTCATACTCAACATCACCAGACGAAGATGGTCTAGGACACTAATTTCCCAAGCAGAGACAGATCTGTGGCAGTGGTTTGTCACAGCACATGGCACAGAGAGGCCACTCCTGTTTGTTTTACATACCTCTACACATAGCCGGCAGGCAGCAGCAGCAAATGCACTCTGTGGGCGAAGGTATCTAGATATACTTCAACCTACAGGAACTCACCATCAAAACTCTTACAAGCTCCTTCCAGTTAAAATCTACACTTGACTTTCTTCAGCATGGTGATTAAGCCAGGAGTCTTTTTCCAAACAATCTGGGTGCCAGTGAGGTCATACTGATGTCTCTAGAGCCATCCAAGTTTCATTAAAGTATCTGGCAGTATTTAGGGGGAAGGGGTACAGAATAGGCCCAAGTGAAAAAGTATTAAAAAGCAGTGAGAGTTGAAAACTCCTCAGTTCACACCACTCATGGGTTAATGGAGATGCAGTGCAACAACACACCACAACAAACAGCAGTACTTTCTGAAAGCTACAAGATCCTCCTGCCTTTCTCTCTCTCTCAATGACCTCACAGAACACTTTCTAGATGAAGTATCTATTAAAAAGATCCATTTTAGGCAATACAAACCTGTGCCACTCACAGCAAATAGTGACAGCATACAGTTTGGTAATCATGGGACATCAGGTCCCATTCACGTCAAAAAGAAAATTAACATTCATTACTCATTTCAATTCTCTTCCTTTTTACATAAAAGACCCAAAGAAATCAAACATATTTTAGGTTCTTCTATCATAGCGCATTCAGATTCATACAGTAAACAACAACATAACACATCAAGTGGCATGTCTATGACTTAAAGGTATCCTCATTTTCAAAAAGCATCATTTTGCTCTAATTGACCCCAACCAACAAACTTAATACTTGACGTAAGTCAATTAAAGCAAAATGAAATTTGTAATTAAGTTTCACTGCATTGTAAGTAATTTTCTATGAAGAATTGCAGCCAAGGAATTACACAAAATAGAGAACTCCATGGAATTCACATCAAAATGCAGAATAAACTATTGCCCAGGCAAATTATTGAGTTATTCCGGTCTGAGCTTTTTCAAAAAGACTTGTAATATACCCCTACTAATAAATAAGAAGGCAGAATTTCTGTGCCAGAATCCAGGAAAGAAAAAAAAATAAATACCCTAAAATTTATTCAGTTATTCTAATAAACTAAAACCACATTTGTGCAGATTTACAGACTACATAGTTCAAGTATTTGCTCTAATGCTTACTGTTAATAGGATGTTTCTGATGGCTCAAATTTATCATTCTTTTGTTTGATTAGTTCTTGTGACACATAAGATATTTCTTACGTGACACATAAGAAGACATTGTGATATAGGGAAAACACAGATGCTCACATGTAACTGAATTTCTTCTAATGATGATTTTATCTCAGGCTTGAGCAATTGTGATATTTCAAAAAGGGATGCCTTCAACAGTTTTGTTTAGACATACCATTAGATATACCAATCCACATACTTTGTATACCTAATCACATTAGGAAAAAACATGAGGTTTCCATACAGGAAAAATCCCTCCAAATGCCACTCCTGTCTGTGAAAAGACTTGCAGTGGAACCAGTGAGGCTTTTCTGCATTATGTCCAAGTCAGAAGAGAGTGCCAGGCACCTCCAGAAGCTGTCTGGACTGTAGTAAGATTGCCTGCCACTTCTGAATATCCATTTTTCACATTTTTCACACCTCAAGGTACTAACACTTACAAGATGAACCTCAGTATGAAACAGTTCTCTGTTTCAGCACAAGACAGAGCTAATTTACTGTTTCTTTTGGGTTTGACTTGGGGCATCTATGAAAATTAAAATTCTGTGGTAGTTTTTTATTATGTATTACTTACCAGTGCCAAAACTCTCCTCTCCACAAAGTGAACAACGTCCAGAGTCCATGAGATTGGAAAAATATCTCCATCCCACTGGTGTCTCATACACAGGAATCTTCATTACTTTTGCCACTCTGGAAAACATACAAACATCACATGATTAAGACTGGGTTTTTTTACATATGGTCTGAGGTCAGCTGAGGAATATTCTAGGTCTCATTACATCTCCTGACATCTGGGCTAGAAGTAAAAAAAAAACTACCAAAACCAGATCAACACCACAATGCAAAACTGATCCTTGTTGCAGCACCTAACTTCAACCAGAACCCATGTATCTGTATACATCAAGTGTAGTATTTTGGAAAACATTCAACAGGTTTTACCAGTACCTTTCTCTTCTTACTGAGCATGAAACAGCTAATCTAAAGATGGACAGTTTTGTTATACTAATATTTTAATGAAAGTTACAGTAGCATGTTGAAGCACCTTCCTTTACAAAATACAGAGGGTCAATATCAAAATGCTTGAAAGACACTTTTACTTCTGTTAATGTGGTCAAAGACAAGACAATACAGGAATGCTCCTTGCATTATACAGTATGTCCTTTAAAAACATTTTCCAGACTCAACCTGAATCTCAACTTACTTTCCCTGTCTTCTCTTATGTAATAGATTAAAGCCTCCCACTATCTGGGTATTTTCAAGAACCAAAATGAACCGCCTTTTAAGCTGCATGTGCATCTCTTCCTCAGCTTGTTAACTTGCAAATATTCCTCTTCTAAACTGTAACGAAAAAAGTCCTTTCTTGGACTAAAAAACAAGAAAGAAAGAAAATCCACCCAACAGCTCTAAAGAAATCTAAATCCCAAGGTGGGATTTATGCAGCCAATCTTCTTGTTTCTAATTATATTTGATGGTTTTCACGGAGTGCCTAGGATATTCAGAAACAACTGGTTTATAATACAAAAAATATGAATTGAGATATAATGAAGCAATATGACCAACTACCAAGGACCTTATGATTGCTTCAACTATAACAAATGTTCCATGAAGCGAGACAATATACATTTTAACTGCAGTCAAGCCAAAGCAAAGCAGATCAATCAAATATGGATTCAACACACTTAACACAATCCACCTAGAAGTATCAAGGTGAAAGCAGTCACCCTTCTAATCAGCAGAGAGACACTTGTTTCCTGATGGCATATCTCTCTGTCTTAAATTAAGTGCACAAAGTAGATGGGATGAACTGTCCAAATATGCCAGCACTGACCCCTTCAAAACCTGGTACATAAATATATCTACATGACAGAATCACAGAATCATCAAGGTTGTAAGAAACCTTGAAGATCATGTAGTCTAAATGTCAACCTAGCATCACCATGACCAGCCCAAGAACCACATCCAGACACCTGCTGAACTTGAAGTTACTCCACCACCTCCATGGGCAATTTATTCCAATGTCTAGCCACTCTTTGAGTGAAAAAACTTTCCTAATATCAAATCTGAACCTCCCCTTGCACAACTTAAAGCCATTTCCTCTTCCCCTTTCACCTAAGATCTGGCAGAAGAGATTGACCCCCACCTGGTTACACCCTCCTTTGAGGCAGTTGTAGAGAGTGATAAGGCCCCCTCAGCCTCCTTTTCTCCAGGATAAACAACCTTACCTCCCTCAGCTGCTCCTCACAGGGCTTGTGCTCCAGATCCTTCACCAGCTCCGCTGCCCTTCTCTGGACTTACTCCAGCACCTCAGCATCATTCTTGTGCTGAGTGCCTCAGAACTGAACACAGCACTCGAGGTGTGGCCTCACCAGCACCCAGTACAGGGCACAATCCCTGCCCTGGTCCTGCTGGCCACACTGTTGCTGATCCAGGCCAGGATGCCATTGGCCTTCTTGGCCACCTGGGCACACCCTGGCTCATGTTCAGCTGCTGTCAGCAGCACCCCCAGGTCCTTTTCCTGTGGGCAGCTTTCCAGCCACTCTGCCCCAGCCTGAGGCACTGCCTGGGGTTGTTGTGACCCCACAGCAGGACCCAGCACTTGGCTTTGTTGAACCTCACACCATTGTCCTTGGCCCATCAATCCATCCTATCCAGATCACTCTGCAGAGCCTTCCTGCCCTCCTGTAGTTCAACATTCCTGCCTGATGGTGTTCTCTGTGATCTTAGTGAGCATAAACTCTACCCTGTCATCCAAATATTTTATAAAGATGTTTAACAGGACCAGCAACAGTACTGAGTCCTGGGGAACACCACTAGTGACCAGCCACCTGATCTTAGCTCCATTCCCCACCATAGGAGGTGACATAAAGCTCAGCCCTTAAGTATTCTCTCTGAAATTTTTATAGTCTTAGCCTGTACTGTTGTAAAGTCCCCAGCCTCTCTTTTATGTAAGAATATCCATTGCTATCTAAGTTTCCTCCTAATCAGCCTAGGTGTTCAATTTTATATTTACATATTACGTCTAAAAAGAGTGCTTTTTAATGAGATAGAGATTGCTGATATTTATTTGAAAAGAGCTACAGATGTAATAAAGAAAAGCGAATTATCAAAATATTTAATCCTGAACTCAGATTTCATACCTCTACTTTAGAGGTAGAGGTGTGTATGTGTGTTTATACAGGTCTACATATATTATTGACCCTTGTAAATGCTGCTGCATAAAGGAGGTTTCACAGGGCACAGCTGAACAGGTTTCTGCCTGGCTCTGCAAAAAATCAAGAACATAAAAGTATTTAATCTCTGTATGACAGTTACTTCAAGCTGGAAACAGGACTGTACTGCTAAAAAAACTCCAATAAACCAGAACACAATACCTAACATGCTGGAAGAGTGAAAACAATTCTCTTGAGGTAGCCTAACAATACAGCTGGAATATGTTTGCTTGTAAAAATGTTCCCATATCCTGATACAGTTTTTGGAGAAGGAAATCCTTTCCCTTTCACTTTCCTGTATTGATCTAGTTGGGGAACAAACAGCCCAGGATGAACTTACCTTGACCAGCACTAAAAGCTTCCAAAAGCTGCAGCCATTTTCCAAGATTTCTACACACTAGGCTAGCAATGAAAATACAAATGTTTCTGTTGGCATGTGGGCTCACTTTAAACTAAGCCTCTCAAACAAACATAAATATATATGTACAAATACTATAGTATGAATCATTTATAGTAGGAATATGGCAGATTGTTCCATGCAACTTCTTTTTTGTTTTGTTTTTGGCTCTCAATACTTTAACAGACTAAACAAGTAGAAGTACATTGAAAATAAAGCATACTCTTTATTCAGTGACATTTTACTGAAATAAAGAGTCATCACTGGAAGTCTCAATAAATACAGAATGTGCCTTTATGCAGCCTATAGACATTCAAGGTGGAAAATCACCCCAGAAAACATGACGGGGCTCCCACAGGAAGTTGCACAAATTCTCAAAGCTGCAGACTCTGAGAAATAATATGCTGCATCAGATCAAACAAATAATCACACAAAATACAGGAAAACACCCTCAGCAGAAGGAAACTACTATGTAACTGTGAAATTACTAGATCTTCAAAGCCAGGGAAAACAGAGATTAGATGTGGGAAATAGGAGAGATTTTTAACGCTCCTACATCTACATCCTTCTAAACTAAAAATGTGACTGGTACTACTTCAGTGGAGAAAAAGTAAAAAAAAAATTATCTTCATTTATCAAAACTTTTCTTTTTCACTTTATATTTACCAATCTGCCTTTTTATAGACAAAATTATTAAATCAGAGCTTTGAATCACTGCTACAGCAAGAAGCCAGATTTTTCAAAAAGAAATTCCTGTTGAGACTGGTAGAATCCCTGTGGACCAAAACATGGAAATTAGTTTCCTTGTACCACTGAACTGAACACTCCCAGCACTATTTCATGGAGCATATGGCTTTATGACTGGCTTGACAGATGCTAGGCCAATAAATGCTTAGGATAATGGTTTCAGGAACTTGCAATTCTGCAAGAACTGCCAATGAGTAAGTCATCAAAGATGTAAGTAAGTAAGGATTTTTATCTCTAACAAATCACAGGTTCATTAATTGTATTTTACAATGTTTTTAGCAACATACTTTCACAGAACAGTTCAAACAGGACTGTGCACTTATGTACAGCTTTTTATGTTTCTCTTCCTTCTGTATACTTACACTAGAATCCCTAAATTTGAGGAGTTAGAAATGGAAAGTCAAGTAGTTAACATGAGGAGTTTTGTCTGTATGAGATCTCTTGATGAGATAGGATACTGCTTCTCTCAGGATATGAGTCTTGGAACTGGTACTGCAAAGGGTTTATCTCTTGCAGAGGTCTCACAAAACAGAGTAAATTTTATGTATCCTTATATATATATATAAAATGAATCATCAACAAGATACTGGTTGCAGCAGTGCACCTGTAAGCGCAATACCTCAGGCTCTGAGCTTCCATGCTGTAGGTATTGGCTGTTAAAAGGCCTGACTTGACGGATGGAATATACTTCCAGAGCAATTCAAAATAAAAACTGGGGAAAAAAAGCCCTATAAATAGGTTCATTTTGCTAGTCTATTTGAAGTCAAGGCATTCTATTTGTGTCTAACTACACAGTTGATATACCTGTGTTTATATGTTCCATGAGTATGAACTATGTAGAAGGAATACAACAAACCATGGACATTCTGGTTCTTGTCATCTCAGACATTTAATGGGACTGACTTCAAACACTACTCTTCCTTGCCTTCTTTCAGTGTAAGTGCTCACTACATCAATGAGATTATACAATAAAGTTTCTTAGCCTCTGTGTAGCAGTAATTAGCTCTTGCTAGACTAGGAAACAAGAGTATTTACACTTGGAACTAAACTGAAAGGTAACCTTAGTATAACCTTAGAATAACCTTAGTTAGTCTGCCCATATCAGAACTAGGGGCATTTATGTTCCCAGGATGCTGAAATACTAATTAAAGGGGAAAAATTAAATCAAAGAAGAGTGGACTGTACTTTTTGCAATTACACACGTTATTTAAAACTGTATTTTGTGAATTTCAAAAAAGCAGAAGCAGATGATTTTAAATGTGGAGATAACAAAATGAGTTAAAATAAGAATATAAATTCTTGTACAGTTCCATAGTTAAGTTTATCCTCCTACTGCTTCACAGTTTCACTTTTGTCATTTTTATGTTGAAGAGCTAGTCCCACACTACCTATACTGACCACCCCCTTTTTATTCAAACATAAGGAAAATGTATACAATGCAACCCTGAAATTCAGTATTTCATCTCTAGAAAACAGAATTACTGGAGAGTTTAGTAACAGCACAGAAATGTTAAACCAGTTCTTGAACTCTACAATAAATCTCTACAGAAAGCATGAGCTGGCCAGTCATAATAAAGGTAATAGTAAATACAATTATAGCCTTCATAATAAAGATTAGAATTCTTTTAAATTGCCTGACAGAAAAACAAAATAACAGCTAGTTATAATATAACTCCTGAAAGGCCTAACAGACCAATGTGGAAAATTTACCAGGCAGCTGGATTACTTTCGTATAGCTGCACATCTGAATATCCCAGGTCTTCCCTCATACTTCATAGCCATCTACATGTCAACTAACTAGGAAAACAGAGGGTACAGGACTCCTGACAGTCCAGATTATTTTCCCTGGAATTACACTATAATTATTAGCCTGTTTAAACTGTGTAAAAAGATAAAAGAACATTTTTTTAAAGGGAAAGTTATTTAAAAGTGTTGAAGATCCTTGTGATACCTTTCTTTCAGTTTCAGTAGAGACAACATACTATTTTTCCCAGACAGGTGAATAAAACAAAGTGGTTTTTGATGGTATCTCCCTGACACCATGGTTTTGCACTAGCAAAACATCTCTGTCATCAGTCAAATTACCCTGACTTACATTAACAAGAGTCAGAGGGAAGTTTTTTCCAACCCAATCTCTACAATGCCAGAAAAACATCCTGATGAATATAAACCAGTCAGGTACAACAGCCTGCAGCAAGCTGACTTTCTTGTGCCAGGGAAACTCTTAGAACTTCCAAGAATAGATCAGTCAATCAGACAGAATTATCCTGCCAAAGTTGTGATGCCTGTTCACCGCAAAGATAAAGGTCACAACACTGGGGGAAGGGCTTTCTTTGACAGGTCTCATGAACTTGTAAAGATGTAACTGACTGGCTAGAGTTTTGTACTGTAGGTGAAATGCTGTCTAGGGTAAACTGCAGCATCACTTTCATTCTGGAGTCTTAACTTGGAGGAAGAAAAAGGCAGGGATGCAACTATTGCATGTCCTTGTCTCCCATCTTCCACCACCTGTAGATATCATCTGACATTAGAAAGATGCTCACAAGCACCTGGGTGAACACAGTTCAAAACACTGACTGGTGTTGCACGGATACACTTATTTTCAATCTTACTCCTCTCTGTAGTGCCAGCACTGAGGTAAGCAAGGTGCTGTAATTCACAGAACAGCAAGTCTTTCTCTGCAGAAGGGTAAGCACTGACAGGTGCTAACAATCAGGAGTTGAAGGAATTTGTGGGACAGACATGTGGGCCACTGAAGGATAGTGTGTTGTAGCAGCACTCCATAAGAGATCAAAATCTCTGTAATGGTTCCTTCAGAGTTACTATAGCTATAGAAGGAAAAGGTTTCTCACCAGGTCTTCTAAATCTCTACTTAACCACTGAAGTAGACTGTGTTGTCTAATCTCCAGCTGATAAAAGCCTCCTTTGGTTTAAGGTCTGAAGCATATTTTATTTCAAAGACAAGACTATTATTTGACTGAAACTAACAGAAACTGTTTTTCTTCCCCCTTCTGTAGTCTTTCTTCATGCAAAGAATTATAAATATGTCAATTAGGGACCTGGATCTGATTTATCAAGAAAATAATTTCTCTAGCTGAAAAGAAGTCTTCACACAGTCTAACCTTAGCCTATGAATGTTTGTATTTGATATTTTACTGCCTGAGTTGCCTGGAGTTTTCTTTTTTAACACTCTGGAGACATCTGAGGTGAACAAAAGTGATTTATGTTTGCCTACGTCAATTTTGGCAGCCCTTTATTAAAGACACTGGGTCAGCTCTATTCTAACCATATAGTACACACTTTGCCTTAAGTGTACATGCAACCAGACCCAGAATTTAATGGGTTCATTCTTTTGGAGGACCCTCTTCAACATTCAAATTTCTTCTGGAAAATAAAAAAAAACCAACAAACAAACAAAGTATTTTTTAACTTTATTGACACCATATTCATTGCCTGATTAGTCACCGAGTCCGTACTCCATTCTCACTGCATGATATTTCCACTTGTTCTCTCTGTGGTCTCCCTTGACGCTGGAAAGCTCTTTGCTACCTCATTTTTCAACTTCTGAAGTCTAATGAATCTCACCTTTGCTCAGTTCTCTCTTCATTCTTATTAGTTTGTAAGATGGAAAAATCATGAACTAAAGGGTTGTAACTTTTTTTTTAAGTCCCAGCTCTTAGTCTTCCCTTTCAATCTGTGCAACTGCAATAGACTGTGAGAAATTCACAGTAGTAGCAATGACAACACCAGCACTGGCACCAACTATAACATGAAATAGGCGTTCTGCTTCTGGATGCTTTCACTCTGTCTGCACCACCTTCCCTTAAAAGGCTTCAACTGCATATCATGCAAGGAGCAGAACTAAAACAGCTATCTCCCTTATATGGTCAAGTATTACAGTGTTACTCCTTCCCAGTCTTTAATTTATTAAGCAAAAAGCAGTGGAATGCTAAGCACTTGCACTCAACAGACAACCAGGACACATCACTAAGATAAGACGTGAGCTGTCACGTCTGGCAGAGAGGCTGTCAGGACCATAAAACAGAGAAAAAAATAGGTAGTAGACAAGTTCCTTTACTTTTTTTGTTTTCTAGTATGCTACATCTGACAGGGAACAATCATAGTAAAAGAAATCAATAAAGAAAAAGCATCTGGAGACACTTCAACTATAAAGCATCTAAAAAGTTAGGACTTTTTTTTTTTGCTTTGTCGCCTCCCAACCCCTGCAAAGTTTTAACTGAAATACTTTTGCAGGTGGAATAAACGTGTGCTGAATTAAGGCCTGGTGTTGAGGGGTAGTTTCTGTCTTGAAAGCTGGTAGCTTCAGGTGGATTTTTTTGGCTAGTAATAGTCCTGTGTAATGGATTGCTAGTAATTGCAGAAATCATCATTAAATTCTAATCAGGACTGTGTGAATTCACCTTCTATCAATGGAACCTCCTGGCATTCATGTAATATAACTGTGGTGCCAACTAACTGTTCCAGTATTGTCTTCTGCCTCGCAGTTTCATATTGGCCTTTCTTTGCTTTTGAAATCTTTCAACAGCAAAACCCAAAAACTGCCCTAGCAGAAAGGCAAAGTCATAGGATCACAGAGCTATAGGATCATGGGATGAGTTATATTGCAAGTGACCTTGAAGATCATCTAGTTCCAACATCCCTGCCATGGGTTAGGATGCCGCCCACTAGATCATGTTGCTCATAGCCCCATCCAACCCAGCCTTGGACACTTCCAGGGATGGGCTGTCCACAACTTCTCTAGGCAACCTGTTTCAGTGCCTCACTACCCTCACAGTGAAGAATGTTTCCTCATATCTAATCTAATTCTGTCACATTCTAGTTTAAAGCCATTCCCCCTTGTTCTATCACTACCTGCACATGTGGAAAGCTGTTCTCCATCTTTTTATAAGCCCTCTTTAAGTACAGAAAGGCTGCAGTGAGGTGTCACCAGAACCTTCTCTTCTCCAGGCTGAACAACCCCAGGTCTCTCAGCCTTTCTTTACAGGACAGGTGCTTCAGAATTCTGATCATCTTCATGGCCCTCCTCTGCATCTGTTCCAACATGCCCACATCTTTCTGGTGCTGAAAGCACTGCAGGTGGGGTCTCACAAAGACAGAATGCCCTCCCTTGCTCTGCTGGCCACCCCTCTTATGATATAGCTCAGGACACGTCTGGCTTTCTGGGCTGTGAGCACACTTTGCCAGCTTATGTCCAGATTTTCATCCACAAGAACCTCCAAGTTCTTCTCCACAGGGCTGCTCCCAGTGAGCTCTTCTTCCAGTTTGTACTCAGATCTGGGACTGCCCTGATCCAGGTACAGCATTTTGTGCTTGGACTTGTTGAACCTCATGAGGCTTTTGTGGACCCACTTCTCAAGCCTGTCCAGGTCCCTCTGGATGACATCCTTTCCTTCTCTTGTGTCAGCTGCACTGCTCATCTTTTTGTCATCTATAAACCTGCTGTGGTTGCACTCAATGTCATTGCAGATGTCGTTGATGAAGATACTGAAGAGCACCAGACCCCAGAGCCCTGAGAAACATCACTCCTCACCAGCCTCCACCTGGACATAGAGCCATTGACCACAGCAAACTGGCAGTGTCCATTTGGCCAATTCTTTATCCATTGAATAGTCCATCCATCAAATCCACGTCTCTCCAGTTTGGAAATAAGATGCCATATGGGACCGTGTCAAAGACATTGCAGAAACCTAGGTAAATGACATCTGCTGGTCTTCCCTTGTCAGCCATTGCAGTCAACATGTGGCCTCATACAAGGCCACCAGGCTGGTCAGGCACAATCTGCCCTTAGTAAAGCTGTGCTGGCTGCCTTGGATCACCTCCTTGTCTTGCATGTGCCTTAACACTGCTTCCATGAGGATCTGCCCCATGATCATCCCAGGCACAGAAGTGAGGCTCACGAGTTTGTAGTTCCCCCTGATTCTCTTTCTTCCCAGTTTAAAAATAGGAGTGATGTTTCCATTTTTTTTTGTCACCAGGGACTTTGCCTGACCACCATAACTTTTCAAACATGATGTAGAATGGCTTGGCAACATCAGCCAGTTCCCTCAGGACCCTGGAGTGCATCTCATCAGGCCTTATAGACCTGTACCTATTTAGCTTCATCAAGTGGTCTCCTACCTGCTCTTCACTGTCAGCAATGGGAACTTTATTCCCCCAGCCCCCACCTGGAGGTTCAGGGACTTGAGAGGTGTGGGAAGTATGACTGATAATGAAGACTCAGGTGAAGAACTCATTGAGTACCTCAGACTTTTCCACATCTGTTTTCACCAGTTCTTCCTTCTTGTTTAGCATGGCCTTTATTCTCTGATCTACATACTTAGAGAATCCTTTCTTGTTATTCTTCACATCTCTTGCCAAGTCCCACTCCATCTGTGCCTTAGCTTTCCTGACCCATCCTTACACATCCAAACTGTATCTCTGTGCTCTTCCCAGGTCACCTTCCACTGGCTATGCACTTCCTTCTTTTTCATCAGCTTGAGAAGCAGATCCTTGCTCAGCCATGCCAGTTTCTGTCCTGTGTAGCAATGTGGGGTTTTAGGATTCCATGTGCTCCTTTGTCCCTCTGCTTTGTATACCATTGGTTCATTTTAAAATATGCATTCTGCTGTACCTGAAATCTATTGATGGGTTCCCTATGCCTGTCTTCCCTTCAGACTCCCCGGGACTGGCTCTGGGGGTGACAGTCCCTCCCCCTTCCTTTCCCTTTATAAGCCGATGTCTGGATCAGCTCGAGGTCTTCCATCTCTGAGCTGCTAGCATCTGCTACCTACCCTGTCTCCCTTCCCCCTTCTCCTTCCCTGCAACCCCCTTTTCCCCATACCCCAAATAAACCTCCGTAGCAGAACAGATATGGAGTCCAGTTCTTCCTTCGCCTTACTTAATTTCCTGCTTGAATTGACGTGGTTTGAAGACTGACGCCATGCCGCAGAACCTCGGGGGCCGCCCGCCCCAGATCCAGTGGAATAACACGGACCAGGGACCCCGGGCCTGGGGGGGGAGCCGGCATGTGCAGCCCTCCCGGACCGTGATACATCAGTCCTGCACTGTTTGACTTCCTAAACAGTAGGATGGAAAGCTCTTGTGCTCAAAGAAAAGTGATCTTAAAGAGCTGCCAGCTATGGTCTGCTCTTTGGTCCTTAATGACAGTTTCTGAGGGGATCATATTCACTACTTCTTTAAACAACTGGAAGTTTGCTCTTCTAAAATTCAGGGTCCACACTATGTTCCTTGCCAGGCCCATGTTCCTTGGAATCATGAGCTCAACCCAGGCATAGTTGTTACATTCCAGTCAGTCTCCAGTCTTAGCCTCTCTAATGAGCTCATCTGCACTGGTCAGGTCCAGCAAAGCTTCTCCTTTGCTTGGTTTGTCTAACAAACCGCATGAATACAATCTACATTGCTTGTGTCTGGTAATATAGAGCAACCATCCATGCATTTTAGAAACAGAGCTACATGGAACCCATGTTCAGCACAATCCCCACCATACCCATGGCATATTGTGTGGAAAGTTCGACACTTGAATTTAAATCTCCAAACAAAACAAACTTAAAACTTAGTATCTCCCTTTGGGACCTTCAAGTTCATTGGAGTTCATCTGTCTCCCTTAGGAGCAGACTTGCACTATCACAACAATGATTAAAACACTCATCAGGAAACTCAAGACTCCCCAGTATCCACAGTGATGCCTCACAGTCAATCATATTCCTTGTTGCTAGCTGTAGGTCGCAGTATGAAAACACAGATCTGCATTTCATACCATCAGGTTTTCCTACACAGGCTCTGTAGTATCTCAGTCAAATGTTACAAGCAACTTGTGCAACATATAGAAAAGGCAGCACTTTTAAAATTATTTGAGACACTTTACAAAACAATGGAAAACGAAATTGTATCCCAATCCCAAGAGGCAACTTTCTGATTCTATCCCAGGGAGTAAAAGTAAATTCACATGCCTAACTCCATATCCAGCTACAGAGCCAGGGGAGCACTGCAGAACTGAAATGCATTTGTAAGTAGGCCAACAGCTGCAGCCCAGCCCAGCCCTACTTCAAATCTCTAAGGAAGGACTGCAGAAAGCCACTGCCTCTTCCCTACTCTTCAGGGAGTTAAGTGGTCAAAGTAAAAATAGCCAGCACAGCTCCTTGCAGAGTCTGCCTTTGCCTTCAAAACTAATGTGATAATCCTGTCCACTATGGGCAGGAGGTGCAGGGATACTTTTTATGGATACTGTACTTTAGCCTGGTCTCACTAATTTACTATGGAGTGAACTGCCTTTGAAGCAGAACTCACCGGTGAACAGGGATGGTAAATGCACCTTTAAAAATACACGAAGCAGATGGCATGCAAAGCTGGGATTTATCACCCCATACTTGCAGGTGCTGCAAATAGATTATTGTTGCAGCAGTGATCAAGATATTAAATTATTCCCAGTGTTAAAACTATCAAGAGTATGCAAGTTACATACATGTTCTTATAGTGAGATTGTTACCATCCCACATTTGGGAGCACTATGAGCCATTAAAGAATCTGCTTTCTGGAAAGTTAAATCACTTTTAGGAAGTTACACTGGTGGAGCCCTCATACACAGGCCTAGGTTTTAAGGCCTTGAGTACAACTTTGGCTCTTAAGTTCCTCTCCAAAATCTGCACGATAATACAGAGTCCTAGCAATGAGAGTCTACAGGAGAAAACAGTTCTTTGAAGAGCTAAGTGTTTAATTCAATTTAATTGAAGTTTGTATGCAGAGAAACTGAGAGCTATCCCTCCTTTCAAGGAAGTGCTGCCTTAAAAAAATCCCACACGGATTTTATGAGAAGCCCTTTCAGACAGGAAACTGGCAAATAAGTCTGTGGCATCTGTTTCTGCTCAGTCAGACTATTATGGTATGGATAGTGCTGTCAGCATGAAAGCACTGTAGGTCAGACTAGAAAATACACAGTTCCTTGCAGTCTCCAGAAAAAAAAATTACAACCTAAATCTCTTCTGTCAGCTTTTTAAAAAAACCACAGCACAGATTTTAGGATGGAGAAAATTTTCCGAAAGGAATCAGAAATGGATGCAACTGCTAGACAATAGCCTTTTGTAAAATAATAATAAAACTTAACTGAATATATACTGACTCAGTGGTGTTTGCAATGAGTAGAGTCTGGATCTAAGGAGCACTCTCTTGTTAATCTGTATTAAATACATTGCTAGGTCAAGCAAAAAACAATTCCAGCATTTTTTTTAAAGAAAAGTTAATTTAATCATAATGCAGAACCTTTAATTTCAGAGGACATATCTGTGCTCTCATTACAAGAAATGGAATCAGACCTTAAGTGAATTCACATTTAACTGCTCGAAATGACTCTTAGTTACTTTTTACTAGGAATTAGTTGAGTGTAAAATTCTTTTTCTAAACTATTAGTAAGTTTACCCTTTTGAACTCATCACATTACCAACACTTATCTCTTCTTTCTCTTCCACTGAATGATAAAATTCAGAATGAATCCTCTGTGTTTAACCCAGATGTCAACCTGAATGCCTGTATCTGGACTGAGTTTGCTAAGAGCAAGCGTTTATTTTAAGTACGGTATTTATAATAGTGTTCTTTTTTGCTGGGTGTGAGGGAAAACACAGACATGACAAGATGAGAATAAACACGAAAGGAGACAAGGAAAAAAAATCTGCACCATTTCTCAGAGGCAGATCTACAAAGTTCACAGCCAAAACTTTCTGTGGGAGAAGAGGACTAGTGATTTAGGTCCTGCTGGATACTCCCCACCTTACACACCTCTGAAGGTGCAAATAATGAATGCCACATTGAGCAATGGGGCAGGATGCAGGTACCTGTAACCTCAGAGTGAAGGAGCTGTATCTGTTAAGCAGGAAGCAGTCTGGTCCCATCGGTGGCACTGTGGCCCTGCTGGTTTGTCTCCTTCCCAGGCCAGGTTTGGCGCTTTGCTGGCACAAACACACAGGCAGTGGGACTCTAGGAATATCTCTGCACTGCTCTGCATGATACCATGTAGACATACGGGCTTATCCAGGCTTCCACGAAAAACACCTCCCTGCTTGAAGAAGGTGTAATTCAGGCTCTGCTGAATCTGTATCTTCCACAACTGCAGGTTATAAATCACAAGCTTTAAGTGATTTCACACCACAGTACTGTCTGTGGACATGCAACCCCAGCTTCTGAGTTGTGCTTTTCAGAACCCTTCCCCTTCCTTGTCTTCTTATGTCCTTCTGGCCCTGCTCCAGCATGCTAGCCACACTGAGATTTATGAAGACAAGTAACCTAGGAGGTTTGTGCTAGAGGGTGCTGACTCAATCACAGCACAGCTTTGATTTCTCCTTTACAGGACAACAAGTGTTTTAGACAAGGGCTCACTGCCAAAAAGAAACGACTACATAATAAAATGGCTGGAAATAAAAAATGAAGAAGTAATAGAAAAACTAGTATTTTCGTGCAGAACTTCTTTTTTTCTATATTCTAGATCCCTTTCTTTTTCAATAAATTTTTACTAAAGGCTTTCTTATTCCATTCAAATCTCTAGGGGTTCTCATGAGTCCAAAAGTTCATGTGCTTAATTACGTTGCTGAACTGGTACCGAGAGGAAAATGTCAACTATTTTGCTCTGTTGAGTATTAAACACCCATTAAAAAGCAAGACTGGTTATGCGGGCTGGAAGAGCTGTTTCCAGGAAATCTGCTAACAAATTCAGGACCATACAGACAGAAATACCATTCTCTATGAAGAGGAAAAAAAAATGATGCCGAGGTGAACAGGTCTGTGTAAATAAAGATAAGTTGAAGGGTTTATTGTTTTAAAAGGAGGGAAAAAGTAATTTCAAAGTACAAAATGGATGTGCTCATCCTTTTGCTTCTGATTTCTCATCATTGTTTAAATCTATATAGAAAAACAGGATGGTGTGGGCACACTGTGTAAAGACGCCAAACGTTCCTGCAGTATAACTACAGCTACCAGAGAGGTTCATCTGTGTTGAGACTAGAGACTGCATGTGTTCCTCCTGCCTAGCCCCTGCAGTCTCCTCCTTCGTCTTTAAACGGAAGTACCAATAGGAAAATCCTATTTTTTAGAGGAAAAACTCTAACACTGCACTTAAAACCCATCAAACCAATTAGCTTGACCAAGTATCAGTCATCACTAATAAACTAATTGTAGCTGAGACAGACTTCAAAGCTCACAGGAGGAAGGCCAGTTTGTCAGATCCACATGAGGGAAGAAAACCCTCTAGAATAAATGGCTACTGAATGTTAAGAAATTAATTTCCTTCACTGAGACTCTGCCCGTATGTGTTCAACTCACTTAGGGTGACTTTCTGGCACTCTCCCAAGCCACAGGGTAATGTTTAAAAGATGTAGAGATAGGTAGTTATGCATGTAAAACAGCTCTCCTCAAACTGGGGCATGAGCAACAGCACACGAGAAACACAGCAGACTCCTTGCCCATTTTATCTCAGGTACGGAAAAACTCTTAAGACATGCCAAAGCATTGCCAAGACTCCCATCCATTCATTAGTAACAAATTTTAATGTGCTGAATGATTCCTGTGAAGAATTTCTAGAAAAGATACTGCCAGGCTTTCCACAGTTCTTTCCAGTGAAACAAAGAACTGACTGATCTGATAAAAATAACAAAGTTCTCTGGGAAATATGACATGTGGCCCGTGATACAAACCCACTTTTAATGGTGGCTGTATGGATGGAAATGGCAAAGTCTGATGGGTTAGTTCAAGCTGCCGTTAAGGATCATTACAGTAAACTCAGCAGGACAATCTACTAATATTTCATTTTAGTGAGTTACAAGAAGCTTAATTAACTCCTTAATTATGCTGGCTGAGTGATACCCACCACAAAGACAACTTTTGCAAAGGAGCAAAGTCAGATTGAAACTGCGAAAGGAGCACATAGCTCACAGACTGGTAACAATGTCAGTAATATTGTCAAATTGGCAAAAGCAATCATGAATCAAGTGTCTTAATGTCTAAATGATGGAGGAGAAAAACAAACTATACTTGTGCAGAGTGTTGACAAAAAGAAGCAAAGAGAGCTTTAGTTGTCCCTGACAGGGAGCTGGTTCACTTGAACAAGAGAAAGTACTCTTAGAGAACAGTAAGCTCACAGCAGTGTTCCTGAGACCATATTAATTTGATTTTAGACAACAATTTCTTGTGTTTCTGAAGAACAATCTACTCAATATTCTGCTCACTAGCAGGGGTGTAGAATTAGTTCTTGATTCTGGAAGACCTTAGAACTGGTGTGGACCACTGCCCAAGGTCTGTCGACCAGTGCCGACTGGCCCACAAAGGAGCTATCTTTATGGTCCCATCATGTTCCATCCTCTCTAAGAAGTCAATCTGCACTTGGAAAGAAAGATACTGAGAAAAATAGGACACTGGATGACTGCAGAGATAAAAAAACTCAGCATTACTTCAGCACTGAGTGATCAGCCCATCAGGAGCAGCTGCTAAAGAACTTAATTTTACAATTTACAAACAGATCTATGACTAAGCTAATTTAGCTAATTACAACTCATTAGTAAGTCTATGGAGATATTTGCCGTATCTACATTATTCCTGTCTGGAATCACATAAAGATTCTGCAAGCCAGTCAAACCATCCATTACTACACGTACCACACCACAGATCCACACTGCCAAATGAAATAAACAAAAAAGAGCAATCTTTTAAGGAAATTTATAGACGATGGCTTAGTTCACACTGTAACATTTTGGCAATCTCATTATATTGCTTTAGTGGTAATAAATGCTACTTGGACAGCAAAACCATAGTAAGTTTCATCAACAACAAAGCCCATACTTCTCATAAACTCAAACAAGTCATATAACTGATAAAAGTGATGAAAACACAAAAATTCTCACTGGTCTCCCAGCATAAAAAACTATTTATCCATTACAGTCACAAACAATATATATGAGCAACATATCTTCTCTTTAACATAATAACACACCCCTCCATGTGTAATACACAAGTTTGTGGAAATGCCATAACTGCTTTTGAAATGTACTGTTCCACAAACTCAAACTTACAAGTCTGATAACTTCTAACAAAATATACTACAGCAACTGATGTTGTTTCCAACTGTTTCTCTTGGTTACAAATGTACTGGAAAGCTTTGCACAAGATCCAGTCTGTGTAACTCTTTCTCATTATGGGGTTGTTTTCCTCAGTGTGTGGGATGTTAACAGGTGTATTCATCATGATGTTCCACACCAAATGCTGTCTCATGTTGTTTTAGTCATCAGTTCGAGATTCAGATCCAAAATGCATAACTTAGCACCCCCTTTTGTAAATGTTTCAAGAGTCAACTCCCACAGGAAGTATAGCCTTCAGGACAAGAGTGCCTGTGACTCCATGCTTTATGAAAACCTCATTGTCCCTTTCACACAAGCGCTAATAAAATTATTAGAAACAGCTGTTGACATATACAGTATTTAGACATGGCTAGGCTAGAACTAAGGATAAAGCAAGAGACAAAAGCTGCTTTGGTAAAGACAACCAGCAAACACACACATTTCTGAGTATAGTGAGAGAGAGATGTGCTTTGGCAGCAACATACCCCAACAGAATTTGTCTTTCACATAATAAGACCAGCTGGCATAGTGCTCAAGAGTCCTTGTGAGGTGAAATTAGAATCATAAAATCTCTCTCAAGTTGGAAGGGATCCACAAGGATCACCAAGTCCAACTCCCTGCTCCTTGCACAATGACCTAACAATTAACCATATGACTGAGATCATTGTCCATATGCTCCTTGAACTCTGACAGACTTGGTGCTGCAACCACTTCCCTGGAGAGCCTGTTCCAGTGACAAATTGCAGACATATGTAATGTATATCCACAGAGAATGAGGCTTGATTGCAGAGTTCACAGTAGTAATGAATAAAAATCCAACAGCTGGAAAGCATATGGCCATGCTCTCCAGATGTATTGCAGTAATCCCTAAGGTTATTCATGCCCTTCCTGGCTGACATACAAAACTCACTTTTCATTATTATTTCAGCATTCATATGCCTATAGAGTAAGTTAACTCCTCGTCAGTAAACTCAGTGATGAAGAGAGTGCATGGCGATCAGATATGGTAACTTAGAGCACTTAGTGAACTTTTACAGGACAAATGTAATTCCTTTAAAGATTACAGGTTTATTTTAGCTTCCAAATTCTGCCATGGCTCAGCAGCAGGAAGATTACGCTTTGTTCTAGAAGAGATATGGTCCACTTCCTTTATGACAACAACTGACTTAGTATCAGACAGTCTGTCTCTGCCCCATTCCCGACAGCATGGCCTGTGACCAGCTAAGCTCTGCAAGAAAAGGCAGGGTTTTTCAAATATACATACAGAAAAACAGCTGTCACTGCTATGCTGCAGTATGCTGTGTTAATAGCCTAACTTGTTGCTGGTTTCCTGAATAAGGCAAGAAACCAATCTTCTTAATGCATGGAAATAACAGAAACAAACAAAAAGTCCCAGGCTGATTAAAGCACGCTGGTCCCTGGAAAATGAAATTTACCTAATATTAAGACACACCCCAGCATAAAATGACCTAATTGAATTTCAGTAGTGGACCTTGTCTCATTAAGGATTTGGCAAAAACTTCATATTTAGTGCAACAATGAAATTACAGATGGGTCTGTAATGCATGCAAACTATAGAAAAACTAAAAAATCCCAAAGCATGAACAAGAAAAAAACAATATTTAAAGCCTTCTCACCTCCCCACCCTTAAACAGGGACCTTTCCTGTTCTAGTCCCAAGTTCTGCACAGTCTCTGCTGAATACAGAACCCATGGGTATTTCAGCAATAAAACAGTCTATGAAGACAAGGAGGAATTGCTTTGTAAGTTCTCTAATTCCACAGAAATTGTCACAAAGATCTTTTTATACCAGAAAAAGGCATTATACGGTGTAATAAAGAGGCGTTCTCCTTACGTTCTTCCACAGATACACAGGGAAGTGAACCTCAGTAACGTCATAACTAAAGACTAGCAAGACCCATGGTCTTTTTCAGGAAATGCAATAATCCTATTAACTAAGCAGAGGGAAAATACCCTCCATTAACTCAGGAGTACATATGTCATATTCATTAGCCTTTCCAGGCTCACTACAGTGAGGTCAGCTGGTTCACTGTGCCTGCGATCATTGATGAAGACACAAACCAGATGTAAATATAACCACTACATGTGTTACAAAACTCTGTATTGACAGTGATTCCAGCTGGGTTATCAGTACCCCGAATTACCTGAATAACAGAGAAAAAATGGCTTTAGGTACATATTAGAGGTTACTGGATGCCTCCATAGCTGGTTCTTCACTTCCCAAGTACTATACTACTACTTCCATCCTCTCACGCAGAGTCAGCAGGATAGCTCAGAAAATGATCAGGATAGAAACAGTGCAGTTTCTTCAGATGGGAAATTCCTTGGTTCAGAAGAAAATTAAAAAATAAATAATTGAAGGTAACATGAAGGTTTTCTATACTTCACCTTGCTGCTACACAGTAACCACAAGAGTGCAAGGGTGCAGACAGGCTCAACAATTGTGGTGGTGTAAGGACTTTCCAGCAAAAGTTTCTTCAGAGGGACACAGCATTATAAAGTAATTTAGATTGAAAGTGACCATGGAAGGTTTCTAGTCCAACATCCTGACTATGAGGTAAGATGCTTATGGCTTCAACTAGTTGGACACTGAATTTACTTCTTTCAAATTTCTTTGCCTCGTGTCCTTCCACTACGCAGAGCTGTGAAGCGCCTGGCTCCAGCTTCTCGACAGTCACTCCACAGGAACAGGCACCTGCTGTTAGGTACCACCAGAGAAGCCATCCTTCTCCAGGCTGAACAAACCCAGCTCACCAGCCTCTCCTCTTAGCGCTTGTGCTCCAGCCCCCATCTGTGTTGGTGAGCCTATGCTGAACTCACTCCAGTTTACTGATGTCTTTCCTATAGTGGGAATCCCCAAGCCAAACACAGTATCTGTGAGTGGTTTCACACATGGTGAGCAGAGAATAATCACTTCTCCCACTCTCTGCACCCCATTCTTACTGGCAGAGCCCTGGATGTCACTGGCTTCTCTTGATTCCAGAGCACACAACTGCTCAGACAACTGTCCCCCAGGATGTTGGGCTGTCTCTGCAGAGCTGCTCCTCAGCTCCTCTGCTCCAGCCTGCATCACTTTCTAAGAGCAGGATTCATGGTTTGTCCTCAGTGAATTTCAGTAGGTCTTTGCCATCCATTCCTGCCAACTGTCCATGTTCCTCTGACTGTATCAAGAACAGTATGGCCAGCAGGAACAGGGCAGAGATCATCCTCCTGTACTCGGCCCTGGTAAGGCTGCACCTTTAGTTCTGTGTTCACTTTTGGGCCTCTCAGTTCAAAAAGGACTTTGAAGTTCTGGAACATGTCCAGAGAAGGGTAAAAATGGTCATGAAGGATCTAGTAAACATGTCATAGGAGGAATGTCTGAGGGATCTGGGTTTGTTTAGTCTATAAAAGAGGAGGCTCAGGGGAGATCTAGTTATTCCCTGCAACTTCCCTGCAAGGAGGTTGTTATTTGGTGGGGGTTGGTCTCTTCTGCTGTGCCTACAGTGAGAGGACAAAGGAAATGGCCTTAAGCTAAGGTAGGGGATATTCAGATCAGATATTAGAAATTTTTTTTCACTGTGAGGGTGGTCAGGCACTGAAACAAGTTGCTCATGGAGGTGGTGGAGTCACTATCCCTGGATATGTTCAAGAGGCATCTGGATCTGGTGATGTGGTTCAGTGATTTAGGGGTGACCATGGCAGTGCCAGGTGGGTAGTTGGACTGGATGGTCCTGTAGGTCTCTTCCAACCTTGATGATTCTGTGACTGATGGCTCTGCTCTCCAGCACACCAACAGGCACCCAGACACACAACTTGGTGTCATCTACAAACTTGGTTTGACTGCCCTCCATCTCCCCCTTCAGACCACTGAGAAAGATGGACATGTCACAGAACAGACCCCTGCAGTATCCCACTTTTCACCAGTTTGTTAACCAATTGCCTGTGAGTCTGAGCATCAAGCCAGACTTTTACCTATCTAGTTATCCACCCATCCAAATCATAAAGTCCCGAGTTGGACACAAGAATCATGTGAGACAGTTTCAAAAGCCTTGCTAAAATGGCAATAAATGACACCTGCTATCTTAACCACATCAACAGATTCCATCATTCTATCAGCCAGGCAATCAGGTTGGTTATACATGATTTATTCTAGTAGCTCCCTAATGATGCCATTTAGACTTGGATTGCCTGCTTTACACTAGTTTTCCTTTCTCTCTCTTTTAAACTGTTCTGTAGATTTTAAAGACTGCAAATTAGTATGTGTTGTGTTTGGTTGTAAGACTTGGCTGGGAAGGGAAAGGAAGAAAGAAATTTCACAACTATATGATAGTGCTCATAGAAAAAAATACAGAAAGAAGAAGAAACTATAAAATGCTATAGATAGACTGTTACTACAGAATCAAAGAATTGTTGATGTTGGAAAGATTCTAGGCCTCTCTCATTTCCCCACAAAAGGAAACATGAGACAATATTCCTTTTCCCTCAAAATTAATATAACAATTCAAGTGATTATTACTTAAAGTCAGATCTATTCTAACAGGACTCTAAAACTTCTTCAAATAATGTTAAGCACCCTGGCTCTGCCACAGTCTTACAGTGATCTTCTTCAAAACACAGAGAATTTAAAGAACAGTTTACGGTCCTCTTCATTTGTAAACATATTAGAAGTAGAATTTTAAACACACTGTTTTGAAATTCTGTGCCACAAAAGATTTCCTTTAAATCATCAGGAAGCCTTCTCCATGAAGGGCACCTGTTGTCAAAAAAATCCTTTGATGGGAGAGATTGCTCTTGGGTTGATACCAGCTGTGCTGTCCAGCCTGGGTGAAACACGTTCAGACATGATAATCTGCTGGGAAGCCCTTATAGGTTGAAGCACATAATAAGACTGAGTAAGACCTTGAAAGAAAAGGGGCCTTTAAGTGTCACAAAATCTTTTGTAACTGACTCACTGCAAAATTTCTCAGATTGTTTTAATTAAAACACTTTCAGACTTTTTACCAGAACATTTGTAGGAATTCCTGCTGTTTATTCATAGCTGTATACTTTTTGAGATATAACACAGATGCAGCACTAAGAAAACTGTGGACTTTCTGTTACCCAACATCAATCTATTGCACAGTGCAAGGCCTGCTCAAGGCATTTTGCAAAATGTTTCCTTTTCTCAGATAGTTTTTCAGATACAGCACATTAAGCCTAAACAAATGTCTGTTTGTTTGTGAGAACTACAAATACACATATTTCTAAACAGGAGTCAATCAAGGTTACAAAATGTATTTATTTCCCACCAAACACCAAATCTCACTCTGTCTAACTTTGGTTGACAAACTGACCTCATTCTCAGCCAAAAATTAAGCTGGAAACTAAAAAAAGCGTAGTTTTCAACTCATCTTTTCTTCATACATGAAAAGAGCTTTCAATACACCTTTATGTACTCAGTCCTGCAAGCTTCACATTGCACAACCAATGAACCTGCTCATTTTGAGCTAAGCAGCTGTAGCAGTTCACTCCATGCATGGGCCAGAATCCAACTACTTTTGAATGTGAGTAAGAGCTGTATGTTCTGTAAGGCTGCTCTGCAGCCTGCCATTCTCAATAGGGATGAGCCTTCAGGTCCAGAACTGGCCAGGGAATCCCTCTCAGACCCAAAAGCTAAGTTGTGTGCCAAGTAAAAGAAGACAAGCCATGGGACTGCTTAACTTCTCTTGCCATCCATCCATAAAGGACCAAACAGATACTGAGATATGATTGAAATATCAATACTCTACTAATATTTCACAGGACAGGACACCAACATGTTTTCTGCCCTATTTTTTCATGAACAGCCACTGAAGAACACAAGATTCATCCTCTCCAGTAAATGTCAATAGTATGCAATATATTGATATATGCTCATTCTCATCTTCCACTGAAAAAGTGTTTGAGTGTCCAACTGCTGTTGTCCTGTAAAGTGTTGAGAATAAACATTTACCCCATATACATACAAAATGTAGCTTGTCATGACTAAAGCATGTTTTCTTCAGTGCAGGCTAGGATAATAGTGCTGGATTGCCAAGCATATGGTGGGTCTGCAACAGTCAAATATTCCACACTATATTAAAACATACCAAATCCAGCATGAAAGAAAATATAAAGACCAAGACAACTGCTTGAGGATATCCTTGAAAATATTTGCAATGATAGATCACTTCCACTGCTTAACAAACTTCAATGGATGAAAGGATAGCAGCTAGATTACAAGCACATTGTAGAAATAAGAGGCACAGCAAAGAAAGAACATTAGTGGCTTGTAATGATAGCTGTTTTTATCTCCACAAGTCTTCTCAAACATGTCATATCTGTGGAAACAAACATTTAGCTGTAGAACATATTGGAAAGCTGACATAGAAAAACTACCATTCTTTGATAACTATACAGGTATACAAAGGACATATATGGATACTTTTAAGTTGCAATGTTATTTAAAAAGTTACGAATCCTGAAGATCTTTCCCATCACAGTGCTCCACAACTTCCTATTTTGTTTCAAACATGTTAAATTACATTCATGAAGGTTCTATGCAATTGCTGCCCTGTAGCATTCTAGAACACGAATTGTCCTTCTGCTCTATCTAATTTAAAAACTGCTTGTATGTGACGTGGGACTCAGTTTGAGAGAGTTGTCTTAAAAAAATCACAGTAAGCCTATTTCAGATAAGAGTTGGCATCACTTGGACAAATCACAGTCACAGAGTGAATGCAGTATCAACCACATAGAAAGACATATTTATGGCTTGGAGAAGCCTTTATGTTGAAAAAATCCCTTAAACTCAACATTAAAGGATATCCATGTAGAGAAAAAGAAATACACAGTGCCTACCTGCTTTTCTTTTTTTTTTTTTTAATGTGCCAGAGCACAAGCCTTTTCGGATAATCAACAACACTGAAGAAAAACGCACGGCAAAAGACAGACAAAAACATCCATGCAGGACTTTTATCTTTAGAATTCAAGTAAAAAATTACAAAGGCACAAGTGGAATGTGGTGTGCTGTTCTCCATGCCTGAGGTATACATTCAGAAAAAAGAGGAGACATTGAATGGGAATGAAGTGCGAAAAAAGGAACAAGGGAAGAACATGGGAATGTGAAAGGTAAGACAGAGAACAAAGATAGACAGTTTAACAGAAAGATAGTTAAAAATTAAAGGAAGTGTTTAGCAAAAGAAGAGAACAAATAAAAGCTGTAAGAAAAAGAGGGAGAGAAGGAGTTGGGGGGTGAAGGAGTAGGAAAAGGAACAGGAACAAGAACAGGAAGACTGAGAGAAGTGTCCAACTTCAATCTTATGGGTCTTTTTCAACCTCATGTTTATATGATCTAAGCAAAGCTTCATGTTGTGCTTCAGACAAAATGGACCACACTGAAAACCAGGAATGCTTCCTGCTGCCAGGGTCAGCCTCCTTCCTGCACCCAAGACAGACTGGTTAGAGCTCATTGCATCTCTGCCTTCACCACATCAGGATGTTTCTTTAGTCAGAACACTCACTGTCACTGCAGCCTGCCTTACAAGCTGTCTCTAAATGACCAGACAGTAAAAACAATCAGCAGACAGAACACTGATGTGTCAAAGCTGCTCCCAGATGTAAAGTGCCAGGGTGCAGCACAGTAAGGTGCTTAGCTTTGCCCAGGCTAAGTGTAATCAAAACACCTATATGCTGTTGAAATAATCTTGCTGTACAAACAGCCTACCAGATGGTGCTAGTCACAGTAGAATTCTCTCAAAACCCCTCTTCTCCAGTACCATCTTGACTGCTATTTTACATGCACACCCAGCGTCATATTTCCTACAGAAAAAAAATTTACTTACTCTTGTGATTCTCATTTTGTACACTGTTAGCTAACTTCTCAGTATTTAACTTCCTTTCCTGTTATGCAGGCATCAGATAAATCAGAACACAAGGATATGAAACAAGAATAGTTTTTTGAACAGGGAACACCGGTTTGCCTTCCCCAAAAGAAAAGAACACCAGCGTAATGGTACATATCACCAGAGAATTGAAGTGTGGAGACATACTGCCACAATCCTGTTGATATTGGAGCATATTAAAGCAGATGTTTCCTGTCTAGTGTTATCCTCTCCCTACAGTACATGCTCACATATTCCAGAAGTCACTTCAAACAAACACACGCAAATGTTAAATATTTTGAGTGAATTCTCTTGTAATTCACTGCTCCATTTGTTAATGTCATATTCCTAAGCAACATTTAGAGTCCTTTGGATTATTGCTTCCTTCCATTTAAGTTTAATAATGCCCTTTTTAAAAGTCTTAGGCAACACATCACACACACAAGTGAAAAAGGAACTGATTCTCTAAATCCTTTATTTAAATTACTCTGCATGATTTTTTTCTTTAATAAAGCTAAGGAAAAGCTCTAGT
The DNA here is from genome assembly GCA_024500445.1 of Entomyzon cyanotis. Lineage (NCBI taxonomy): Eukaryota > Metazoa > Chordata > Aves > Passeriformes > Meliphagidae > Entomyzon > Entomyzon cyanotis. The sequence continues at coordinate 26,442,132 of JAKEPQ010001021.1, read as the reverse complement.
TCAATTGTTTAGGCTAAACTGTGACCACACAATATGGACACACCATACAAAGAAGTGGTTTTCATTTGCTTGCTAGCACCGACTTCAGGAAAGACCTCTATGACCTCAGAAGACAGCAGTGGACAGGGACTGATCCAGTTCCCCCCTAGGAGAGCTACTCTTACTACCACACCTCAGAAGCAGGCCAAAAGAGCCAGTTGAGCACACTACAGTACCAATAATTTTGTAAACACCAATCAAATTACACCATTCAGATAACAGTGGGAGGCTCTCAGGACCAAAGAACTGTTATCCCAGAGACACTGTGATGACATCATCAAATACAAAAGTACTTCTAGCAGAATTCAGCTTTCTCTCAAGAACAAACACCTGAAGGGATGTTCACATACAAGATACTTTTGAGCACCATTATCTCTGTTCCCCTTATCTCATAACACCTGTTGGGAAAAGATTTCCAATCATTTTAGTCTCCCATGGAGCAGTGACGGTCTTACTAAATCCTAGTTAGATGCTCTTAAAGTCATAATTTCCTAACTTCTTCAGGAAGACTAAGTAAAATATAAGCTTCTTTTCATTTTCTAGGTACTATTTCTGCCATTCTACTGTACCTACTATTATAAATGTTGCTGCGTCCTTTTCAATCATCTTTATTTTAATGTAGTTTCTCTATTCCTATAATTAGAACAAAGTACAAAAAATAAGAAATAGCAACACTCAACAGCACAGCAGAATTTTTAAGCACTCTGTTTATTAAGTATATTCTCCCTCCCTTGTTACGATTACACATTACACTGTAGGTAACAGTTGGCCTGAAAGTTCTTTTCCTTTATTTATTTCTTCTCATTCACTAACAAAATAGTCTTTTCAAAGTACCTTTAAACAACTATTTCCATAGAACTAAATGGTACTAAACATGCATTAAAGGCCAAATTATGACTAACTCAAGCTGTTATACTTAAGATTAAATCTACCAGGGTAAGTGGGACATGTCTAAGAAACCCATGGATGTATATTGGTCTGAATATGAAGAAAGTCTATCACTTAATCTCTGAATTTATGAAGATCTATGCATCTACTACCTCGAGTGGAATAAATACTAACCTGAATGACAGACATGAGAGAAATATTTAACTATTTAAGATTTGGTTTAGATGTTTTACTGGGTGTACATGGCAGGGTTTGTTAGTGGGGGGCTGCAGGGGTGACCTCTTTGAGAAGAGGCCCTGGCTGCCCCAGGCCAGACACAGCCAGTTCCAGTCAGCTCCAACAGACCCAGGTGGGCACAGATGAGCCTAGCAGCCAAGCTGCTGCCCCTTCTGGGAAAACATATTTTTAAAGGGCAAAAAGCTGTCCAGAAGTGGAGACTGAGGAAGAAACAGCCCTGGGAACACCAAGGTCAGACAGGAGGGAGGCAAAGATGCTCCAGGTGCTGAAGCAGAGTTTACCCTGCAGCCCATGGAGAAAACAATGGTGGAGCAAGTGGATATTTTCTGACGAAAAATGCAGGTGGTGAAGAGCCCACACTAGTCTAAATATTTAGTAGTTGCAAAGAAGGCAAAAGCCAAGCAGTTTTGGGAAATTTATGCAAACAGGGTAGATTACAGGAATCAGGAATGCTTTATGTATATTCCTTTACACCACTGTCACACTTTGAGATGTCCTTGACACTTGTGGAACTTTTCCTTATGTTTACAGACACATGAAACTGGAATTCACTTCAACATGAAACCCATACTGAGAATTAACCTCTCCATCAGTCTCTCCTTCAAGCAATATAATGGATTTCAGACAATGATACTCAACAATTTTATTGAAAAATGTATCTTAAAGACAACCATCTTTCCTGAAGTTCACCAGTTTCTTACGGTGGGCTTCCCTGGGAATTCTGGAATACCTGAAGGTTCAATAATTCATGCAGTGAACCTCCAAGGAAGGTATCTGTGATACTTCTTACAGTGTTCCAAATCCATGTAGTCAGCCCACATACACCCACCCAGGGACAGATGAGGAGCTACAGAGAGCTCATGGGTCAGGACTACAGGGAGAGCAGGGCCAGGAGACACTAAAGCGAGGGTCTGCCACAGGTCACCTGAGCCAGGAGACGAAATGGATGAGGCTCTCTACAAACAGACAGGAGCAGCCTCATATTCACAAGCCCTGGTGCTCATGGGGGGTTTCAATTGCCCTGATAGCTGTTGAAGTGACAACACAGCAGGGCATTAGCAACCCAGGAAATTCCCGGAGTGCATGGATGAAAATCTCCTCCAAGTGAGAGAGGAGCCAACAAGGAGGCACCCTATGCTGAACTTTGATCTCACCAACAAGGAGGGGCTGGTGGGGAATGTGAAGTGCTATGACCATGAAATGGTGGAATACAAGATCCTCAGGGCAGTGAGGGGAGCATACAGCAAGCTCACTACCCTAGACTTTGGGAGATGAGGTCCTTTGGTCCCTTTGGCTCAATAAAGTGCCATGGGATAAAGCCCAGGAGGAAAGAAGGGCACGAGAAACATTCAAGGATCCCCTCCTCCAAGCCTGACAGAGATGTATCCCACCAAAGAGGAAGCCATGCAAAAACACCAGGAGGCCTGTGTGAATGAACAAGTTGTTCCTGGACAAACTTAAACAGAAGAAGAAAGCCTACAGAGGGTAGAAGCTACAGGGACATCTGTAGGAACACAGATGAATTGTCTGAGAGGCGGGGATAACGCTAGGAAAGCTAAAGACCTGACAGAATTAGAATCTGGCCGGGGATGTCAAAAGCGACAAGAATAGTTTCTATAGGTACACTGGTGATAAAAGGAAGAGAAGGAAAAATGTGGACTCTCGCCAGAAAGAAACAGGAGACCTGGCTCCCCAGGACATGAAGAAGTCTGAGGAACTCGATGGCAGTTTTGCCTCAGTCTTCACCAGCAAGTGCCCCAGCCACAGTGCCTGAGTTGCACAACTGGTGGAAAGTGTCCCTGCCCAGGCAGGGGTGTTGGAACTAGATAATCTGTGTGAAAACTGCGTGATCTACACTGAACTACATGACATGTCACTTGTAGGTCTTTGAGAAAACAAAGAGAACTACAAAATAAAACAAAAACTAAATAAATCAAGTTCCTGGCTACAGACTGAAAATTTCATAACAATAAATATTTGTAAGAATGAAGGGGAAAATGTTTACATCCTTCCATCATTATCAGTTGCTCAGTTTTATTTAATAATCAGGCTTAGCTCCACAAAACTAAATAAGGCAGTAATCACCATGAGATGATCTTTGCGCCAGAAGGTCAAGTAAACATTGCAAAGAATATAATTCAAACAGCCATAGTGTTATTGAAGTTCATGCTTGAGCTCATGCATTCTGACATACTTATCAAACTTTATGAAGACAGAGAAACATATTTAAATGCCACTGTTCCTTCAGTTCTTACTGCAATGCAGATATGGTGTTTATATACAAAATGAACTCTACTTATTTTATATTGTATTTCAATATAATGACAATGAAATTTTTGGACTACTGAACAGAATAAAAAAATACATCAAAAACTGGCCTAACAGTATTTCCTTAACCTAGACTATCTACCAAAAAGTAAGGAGTATTTTCCTGAAGATTTTGTCAAGCATTAGAGGAAGTTACAAGCTCTGAATTTAGCAACTTTTCAAAACTTCCCGAATAGGTGAACTGTAGATCAAGCAATCAACCTTTTCACACTAGCCACATTTTACTTTAAAATTACTGTTTCCTGATTAGACACATTAAAGGGGAGCAGCAGATCACTCTTGTCTTAGTACAGTTATGCAGCCAGATGAACATTGAGACACACCTGATTTAGCCAATGCTTTTTCCAAACAGACTATATTAAGGCAATAATATTTAATCATCTTGATATTTACAGAAAATTTAGGCCTGGATAAAACTTCAAGATTCAGCTGCTAAGACAAGATGCTCATCCAGCAAATCTTTAAAGAGCAGATTGGATTTGTCAGAAACAGTTTTAGATATACTTTTAATCTGTCTTGAAACTGGGAATGATTTTTCAACTGCATGCAGTCTCTTTTGGGACATTTTATAGTGTTACAGATTATATATTTCAGCAGTTTGTAATAAGAAGAGAGTTTTGGTTTTTTGAATACTTGTTTAGTACTGAATTACTATTTTATCTGTTTTGAACTTCCATGACTTTCATAAAAAGTGCTGCCAGATCAGGCTGTAAACCATTATTTACTAATAAAAAGAATAAAGTTTTTTGGAAAAGGAATTACCAGTCATATACTTGTACACTAGACCTACCTATTTATTTCTTTTCCAGACTGAATTAAACTCTTTTAATGCAAGTAAAGATGGAAAAAATTAGTCTAGGTAAAAGCAAAGCCTTGTCAAGACCAGTTTGCAAAATAAAGTACATAAAGACTGTGAAAATTAGAAGGTCTTATCAAAAGACTTCCCAATTTTGGAATTGCTCTGTAATAAAAAGTAGAGATAACTACTGTAATGACCAAGGTGATACAAATAAATATTTCATCTTACTTGTCCAGAGCTGTGCTGGTAGGCATGCTTCTGCCAAATCCTCGGACACCCATCTGACAAAAGTATGGAATGCAAGACAGATTGGCAGCAATTATAGCCAGTGAATCTGATGCATTAACAAAGAAACCATTTTGGCCAAGGATCATGTAGCGGTCCTGGAGAAGAGAAGAAATTCAAAATAGCATCCTAAATTCCATGTATTGAGGAGACACAATTCCTTTTCCTAGATCCACTGGAGGTAGACAAAAAGGACAGGCTTTGGGTTACTCATACCCCTCTTTGGGCAGAAAAATTTACTGGCATCATCCTGGTAGGTTTATATTCTCACTACCACACCATCACTCCCTTATGCCTTGCAAATCTAAGCTCCAGATCAGTTTCTTGCTTCTGCCTCCTACATGTCACTTCACTGTCTTTGTTTCTGCCACGAGAATGCTCGTGTGGGAGAGTCTTCTTGCCAATGACACAAACTACTATGGGAGTAGGAGTGTGTTTTGTGTTTACTAAGAATAGAAAACAGCTTTTGTTCTTCAGGAACTTTTTCATCCTCCCACCTTGTCAGGGTAGGAACTTGCTTCTGTAATAAATTAGTTTTTATAACGTTGATAATATGGCATTAAAAATTAAAATAAACAGCTTTATTTAGCTAAAAAGCCCCTAACTTATGATGCTAATAAAAAAGTACTTAATATTTTTACTGTTCACTGTGACAAGTCTGTATTATCCATATGCTGTCTGTTCCTAACCAGGGGAAAAAGTGTTAGACAGTACAAGACAAAGCCAGCCTGATTATTTAAATAATTCTCATTCTGCCTTCAAATCCTGCTTGATTTGCAGTCCTCTGCAGAGACAAATACAACATATGTGTCTGATCTATGGGTTGCAGATGCTACCATCAGTTACTGAAAGGAATACCACTTTCAGCTTCAATGGGTTACTAAAAGGCAAATAAATTATACTTACATGTCCCATATCTGACCTCAGACAAAACAACAGCTATCATGAACCTCAAGACAGATCTAAATACTTACTCCATCAGCATCAAAAGCAGCTCCAAATCCATACTCGCCACCTTTCATAGCCTCCAGCAAGGCGGTTGCATATGTTAAATTTGGATCAGGAGTCTGCCCACCAAAATCCTCCAGAGGAACACAGTTTATGGCAGAATTTGCAGGAGCTCCCAATTCATCACACAAGATTCTTCTCACATAAGGTCCCATAACTGTAAAAACAGAAATCTGCCGTGCAATCACCAAAGCGTATGCCTGACGTTCCAATTATTCACAGCACTGTGGAGATTTGATCCAAAACATGTTTTGAGCAATTCTATACATCTGTCCTTGCAACAATCCCCAAACTATTATTTCACAGAGCACTGATTGCCCTCACAGTAAATAATTAGTCAGTATGAAAATAATCAATTCAGTATGAAAATCACAGTTCCCCGCTACTGGAAGTGAAAAAGTAATCACTGAATGGTGAAAGATGCAGGGGTTTTTTACCCATTATTAAGTAAATAATTTATCATATGCATAAAGGAGTTTTCCTCACTAGAATAAAAATAAAACGCAATTCTATGTGTCTAAGTAACACATAATAGCAAGGAAAGTGAACAGTAGGGGAATGCAAATGGGAAATACACCTACCTTAACATTCCAATTCATGTGAAAATTGCAATAGATTTGTCCAACAAAGAATCTTACTACATTTTAGCTGCTACCATGCAGATAATAAATTAAAACTTTCCCAAAGCTAATTCCAAAATACTTATTTATTTTGCTAAAGATACAGCAACTAAGACCCCATGCTGTTGTAGATCATAATTACAAGCATTTGGTGACTACACAGCCACTACCTGAGCACTCTGCATCCCTGACGCAGGTGTGAACAGATCACTCAGAGGTAAAAAATGCAGGAGTGACTGCTCTCTCTTTCTCCTACCTTACTCCCAGATCTTGCTAATTGGAGCAGCTGTGACCAGAGGTAAAGCTATGTGAGAAGCTTCTTTTCATGAAAACATAGATGTTGACTCTGTAAAATGTACCATTATTCAGGTTCTTATCCAAAGCAGACTCCTGGCAGATTACTCTTTTTTTCTGCCAATGTTAAACTACCAGCATGTACGGGCATAAAAATATATTCCACAGGCACAGAGCTAAAATAAATTTCAGAAGACAGTCTGTCAACACACAAATGTGGTCATCTGTACGGTTCATTATATTGTGGCTAGTGGCTCACTTTTGGTTAATATGTCTCATCCAGAAAGTCTTTTGATCAGGTGCCATCAAGAGAAGGGCAAACCCCAACTATTTTTGATAGATTGCTCCAATGGATATTCACTGTTATGCATAAACATGTGAGCAACATTGCAATACAAATTTGCCTGGAATCAACTTCTCTTTCTATGGATTTCTTCTGGTAATTTTCAGAATAGAAGACTGAAAAATATTTTTTCTGCAGAAAAAAAAACCAAAAAAACCTACTTTCTTTGTTTTACGAAGAAATATTGTTGTATACACTTAATCTTCTTGTACTTTTTAATATAGTATGGATATCTCTCCACCAAGGTGCAAGGCCATAAAGCAAATTTGCTATTACCTTGTAAATAAAGTAAGCAAACTCAATTCTTTAAAATGTTTATGTGATGCATGCAGTTTATCCAACCCTAAAACAGACCGTGCATCTTTTTGACAACATGCAAAAATTCTTAACACTCAGTAACAGAGCTGGACATGACAGCTCTGTAAGGTATTTTAGCAACATTCTCTCTAGTACTGTAACTGACAGGAGGCCATGCCTTCCTCACTGCTCCCTCTGCATTGCTCAAGAACACCAATCTGCCATTTTGACGCAGCCTGGAAAAACTGGGTGTTCACACCGATTGGATGCAGACTATAATCCTTGGCCACAGAGCATATAATCCTTGGCCACACCATACTAGATGAAATGCTTTACGGAAGTTTTCTAAGTCTATCCAGCTCCCTTATTGGTCTGTTTTTGCAATCCCATTGAAGAATGAAACCTGGTTTGTCTGATGGAATCTGTTTTCCTTAAGAATGTTGAACAGTCTTACCTACATTCCTGTACTTCGCCTCATTATCTGTAGAAATCTTTATTTGTATTTTCATAATGTAGCCTAAAACAGATCTCATCCTGATCTGTGCTTTCCCAAGTGACACAGCTTGTATTTTTTAATATCAGCACACCATTGCTCCCCTTGCTGTATTCTGTGACACTTTCAGCTTATTCACAGTACACTGAAATTTTTTCATTTTTAACACTAGTGAGAAAGAGGTCTCAGCTAACTCCTTAATTTATTTACTCAGATTTAACTAGTTTTATACCATTTAGAATTTCCTCTTAGTGGAGACTGCCTTGTAACCGTCTTGGTCACTGGACACTGCAATATACTTCGTAACCTCGTCATGGCAAGCTTACCTCATCTTGCTTGCTTCCAAATGCAAAAAGAAAAATTTTATTGGACACATATACCTTTACTTATTTATCAAGTAAGATAAACCTCTTTGCCTAGTAAGAGATCTAACCCGTTATTAAGATTGCTTTTGTTGGCAGCATAAGGTTTAAATCCTTTCTTATCACCTGTAACTTTACATAAAAGTCTGACTTTTATATGCTGTACCATTACTAGGAAACCTTTGCAGTGTACAACTTCTATTGGGAAATTATTTCAGTGTACCTACAATTCTGTCCCGTTAGCACTTAAGTTCATACCTCCATTCATGGCATCAATCCTTATTTTGATCTGATTGGGTCCGGTCAGCAAATTTCTGATAGCGTTGAAGTCAAAAATACTTCGAAGGAGATTGAGGTAGATTTCCACAGAATCCACAATTTCCACTAGAAAAATCATGCAGGAAAAAAGTGACTACAGTGCGCACAAGCGAAGTTATCTCTTCCAGCTCTCTTCACCCAACTCAACCAAAGTCAGAGCACACAACCCCTACAGGACATGGCTTTGCTTTGAAGCCAACAGGGGAAAAGTCAAAGGCTCTCGCTGCCTTCAATGTGGCTACCATCGAGCTTTAAGCCTTGAAAAGATGAACAGTTTTGCCTGCTAAAAGACTACACAGATAATGTAAGCTGACAGTTCCTATTTCACTGAAGATATTAAGGAGCATACATTGTATTGAAGCAAACTCTTTATATATCATTCACTCAACCCCTGAAAAACTTTGCAAGCTAAATAGCTTTATTCTCAGAGGATGAAGATGTCTGTGACAAGTTGACACCAGAGGTTCTATTCTTCTGTCTGACAGCAGTATTTATCTGCATCATTCCACCATGAGAGACACACAGCCTACTCTGCTAAATTATGGCACCTGGAATACCTGTGTTCAGTTTGTTGTAGATGGACAACAAACCATAATTTTGCATGATAGATCTCACTGATTTAGAAAAGTAAGGCTCAGACACAACATCTGGTTTTTTGCTGAGGCCTTGATAAATTGAAATATAAGTCCATAAAAGCAGAGCACTACAATTTTTCTAGTTCTTTTGGATGTAAAACATGGAACAAAAATGAATTGATGAAAGTAAGTGTCATAATGAAAGCAGCTACCAAACAACTGTAAAAAGCCATGCTTCTCAGTCATCTCGGAATGAATTACTTTTCCTGATTAAATGAAAAAGCAGATGTTATACATGTGTCTTTTCATCTGGTTAAATGAGTATCTTGAAAAAATTTACTTATAAATTAAATTATTACTTAGAATCTCATCCCATTTTGCTCAGAAACACTGACCTCAGACCAATGGTCTTCTTTAGAGTAACATGAAAATGACACAGACATTTTTTGAGCCTGAGAAAAACACTTAGAATAGATGGCGACAATATGCTTGAAGAAACAAAAAAGGGTTCTCAAGGTTGAAAAATAATTTGTAAAACCTATTTGGAAAAGAGTCAATTCTACAGTATACGTTGAAAGTCTCAAACATTCACTAAGATTATATTATTTCATATCTTCTATGCCCTGCTCCTAACAGCATTTTAGTAGGTTCTAAGCTTTACACATATGAACAAATGTGGCAACTCCAGGGGAGCTGCTCACACATATGAAGATAAAGTACATGCAGGATTAAAGTCTAAAAATTATTTCACTCCTGCTAAACCCAACCTCAGTTGTTTCAACACCTCTGTAGCCTTGATTTACAGGAGTTAGTACATACAACTGAAAAAGAAGAAGTTTTAAATACATCAGATAGTATCTTAAATTACTTTTTTAAGTATTTTCATTCTTTCTGCACTTTCAATCTGCATTCAAATCTGTGTAAACTGTATTTATTCATGCACTTACAAGCCAATTACATTGTTTCAGTAGCATTCCCTGGTAGCTGTACTGTCCCACGTTGATATGTTCTTGGAAGATGTGATTGGCAAATTTTGTTTTAGAAAAAAAATACAGAAAAATTGCAATTATTTGTAGGGACTTTTATACATATATGGGGGGAAGGGGTGTCTCATTTTCACTTAGAAAAATACCATTTCGAGAGATTAAAAAGTTTTAAAACCAAAATTTATTATTGTAGCAATTCTCTGATTCCAGAGTGGTGGAATTCTCTTTAGTTTTTGTTTGCCTAAAAAAGCCAAATGTTCTTTGCAATAAAATAAATTTTTAAAAAACAGCGAATCCATAATTTAAGGGCTTTTTTAAATGAAAAACTTTGTCTCTCAAAATCTAAATTGTCTTGAAATATGAAGTTTGGGTGGAAAACAAAATGGCATTAACTCTAGGGCATCAGGAATGCAGAAAAGTTCTTGAGGCCACACAGAGTTCTACCATATTTGAAGTGCATGAAATATAAATGGAATTTGAAATACATGTCAGGATGCCTTAAATTTGTTTTGACTCCTTCAAGAAAACAGCTGTGTTACATAATTTTAAATCCAGTGTAAGCATAAAAGTATTCACATGCTTAAAATAAAACATGTGCTTAAGCAATCCCTTTACATTTGGATTCACTGGATGTACAGCGCCTTACAAATTCCACAACTTTTCAGGAAGTGTGAGTAAAGAATGAATAAACTGAGAATCTCGCTTACTCTTCTGTCAATTAGACTTCAATAAGCAAACCATTCTTAGTCCAAAAAGGTTTGTGTTTGGCATTTAACTACTAGCAAGCATAAGAACATAAATCTGGTAGAGATATTTGGCCAAAAGATGAGACCTGACACACTTAAAAGTCTGTAACTCAGATTCCTTAAGTGCAAAACAAACCCAACACTTACCTATAAACACACACAGCACTGGACACAAGCAAAAGGACTTGGAAACCCTGGTGCAATTAGAAAACTATGACCTGATTGCTATCACAGAAACATGGTGATAGCACACATAACTGGAGCCCTGCAATTGAGGGCTACAAGCTTTTCAGAAGAGACAGGCAGGGAAGGAGGGGTGAGGGTGTTGTGCTCAATGTTAAAGAAGAGGCAGATTGTAAAGAGCTGCCTCTGACAAACACCCACAAACAGACTGAGACCCTGTGGGTGGAAATCAAGAAGCAGACCAACAAAGATCACTTTGTGGCTGGGGTCTGCTACAGGCCACATGACAAGGGGAGTCTGTTGATGAGATCTTTTATTAAAAAAAATACAAAAACAAACCTACCTCCACTGGCAACCTCAAATTTCACTGCAATCCTCTCGTCCAGCCTTCTTGGGTCTGTGGCTAGCTGTTAGAATAATTCCAGCAGCTGCTTTGATCTTTCAGATGATACATGACATACCAATGTCATCTACCTAGCCTGCTTTAAGGTCTTTGACACAGTCCTGCATGGCATCTTATCTCCGAATTGGAGAGACACGGATTTGATGGATTGACTATTCAATGGATAAGGAGTCTGCTGGATTGACACAGCCAGAGTGTTGTAGTTAGTGGCTCTGTGTCCAGGTGGAGGCTGGTGAGGAGTGGGTTCCCTCAGGGCTCTGTCTTAGGACCAGCGGATGCTCCTTAGTATCTTCATCACTGACATCCGCAGTGACATCGAGTGCACCCTCATCAGGTTTCCAGAAGACATGAAGTTGAGAGGTGGCGTTGACACAAGAGGAGGAAGGGAGACCACCCAGAGGGACCCCGACAAGCTTGAAAAGCAGATCCATGAGAACCTCACGAGGTTCCACAAGTCCAAGCACAAAGTGCTGTAGCTGGGTCATGGCAATGCCAGACAGAGGTACAAACTGGGAGAAGAACTCACTAGGAGCAGCCTTACAGAGAAGGACTTGGGGGTTCTTGGGAACGAAAATCTGGACATAACTTGGCAGAGTGTGCTCACAGCCCAGAAAGCCAAACGTGTCCTGAGCTGCATCCAAAGCAGTGTGGGAAGCAGGGCCAGGGAGGAGATTCTGCCCCTATGCTCTGCTCTGCTCTGGTGAGACCCCACCTGCAGTGCTGCATCAGCTCTGAGGTTCTCAGTACCAGAAAAACATGGACTTGTTGGAGCAGGTCCAAGATAGGGCCACAAAGATGATCAGAGGGATGGAGAACCTCTCCTCTGAGGACAGGCTGAGAGAAGTGGGGTTGCTCAGCCTGCAGAAAAGAAGGCTCTAAAGAGCCTTCCAGGACCTAAAAGAGGCCTTATACAAAGACTTTCAAAACAGGCAAGTAGTGGTAGCACAAGGAGGAAGGGTTTTAAACAGGAGATTTAGATTAGATATTAGGAAGAAATTCTTTACTGTGAGGGTGGTGAGGCAGTGGGACAGGTTGCCCAGAGAAGCTGTGGCTGCCCTGTTCCTGGAAGTGTTCAAGGCCAGGCTGGATGGAGCTCTGGGCAGTCTGGTCTAATGAAAGGTCTCCCAGCACATGACACCAGGACTGGAACAAGATGTAACGTACCTTGCACCACAAACCATTCCACGATTCTATACTACCTTTTATTTTGATAACTTTTAGTAAGGCATCTTGAAGAACTGAAGCTCTGCTTATATTATCACCCATTATAATTCTGCTGCAATACTAGTATTTAGACTCAACAGACTAGTATTGTAGCATACATAAAAGCACACACTGATACCTCGGAAAGGTTTAAATTTGTTCTCCAGATCAAATTCTTGTCTTCCTAGGCGTGATAAATCAATTCTGAGATCAGGACAAATTGCATATTCCTCCAAGGTTTTGCTGATTTGATAGATTTTTTCTGAAACCATGTCTGGAGCAGGTCCTGTAAGAGAAAATAATGTGGTGGGTCATTTCTTTCAAATGAAGATTTCCTATTTTAAAAGTGAGTGCTAGAGTAAACATTTTCCTGAATATATCTGAGTTATTATGGAATAAATTTTTAAAAAGGCAGTACAGTAAATAATGTCTGCTCTTTCACTACAACACAGGCTTAAGACATTTAAAAAAAAAAAGACATGGAATTACACTGCGTTACTCACAACATGTTGATTCACACAGAGTATTTAAATCAATTATTATCCGGGGCAGGGAGGATGAGGTAAGCACAGTCATATTTGTTTGGGCTTATTGGTCAAAGACTGCCTTCTTTCTACGCTGCATGGAATCTCAACCTAGCTATTAAAATGCCTTTTCTTCAGCAGCAGTTTCTGGTGTTTCATAGGACTTTGTGCAAACCTGTGAAGATCAGACAGCTTGGTGCTTTGCATTATTTAAATTTTAAAAAATATTACTTTTAGAAGTCTTACCAGTTTGACAGGGGTGCTGTACTGCAGTTTCATTCCACTACCTGAATGAAATTTATCTTCATTGGAATTCAAAATACCTTAATTACTCAACAATTAGCAATTATGGCCTGGATCAGTTATGTCATTCAGAAACAGAAAACACATCTCACTTGTGAATTGCTTTCATTGACAAAGCCTGAAAAATGGCTTTATTTTCCAAGATTTACTGTCAACCAAATAGAAGTTGCAGACTTGACATGAAAATTACTAGATGAACTATGCCATATGCAGTGCAAAGGTTGACTCAGAGTTGCAATGAAGTCCTTTCTGGCTTATCTGATTCTTCATAGCTTATATTAAAGCTACACTTTCTCTCTAAAAATTATTTCCTTTATTACCTTATATGTGTTCTATCTCCTAACCCAAAATGTCTTTGAAGGCTTTTTCAATGTGAACTTCCCATTCCCCTAGCAATGCTGCAGTGCATTGCCACACAAATTAGTATCTTCTGTCTCAGATGCAGTGTACCAGATGGTCCAAACCAGTTCAATAAAACTTAACCACTTAAGCCACTTAACTCTTCATTTAGTTTAGAAAATGACTTTTTACTCATCTAATCCAAACCCATCCAAAGGGTGAGAACATCATGAGCTCCAGATTATCTTTGATAGATATTGTCTACTGGTATTTCCAGCTAAGGAGATACCACAGAGTCACTCTACATTCTCTTCTACAGCTATAGAAACAAACCACTTCTGCTTGACCTGGATCTGCAAAACAGACTGAGCAAGAATACAGAGCAACAATAACCTTCCCTAGGCACTTGCTGCTGTGCCTAACCACCGTCTTAGTTCAAAAGCCTTGCTTAATACTTAACCCATGTTTTCTTAGCTGGAACTTAAACCAACTACATTTCATTATGGCTCTGCTGATTAACATAAGTTATTGAACCTTGTAACCTGTGTTTGAGGAGTGTTTAATATATAAAGCTTAATAGCCTTTTTTAATTCTCTTTAAAAAGGCAAAGCACACTAGAAAGACTGCCCCAACCACCATTACCCATTTATGAAGCAGATTTTAGATGCACGTGGTGTTTCAAAGTTTATAGAGTGCTAATGCATCTAATGGTTTGGCTCTGGTATATGCGTACTGTCACCCTGGCTTTCTCACTGGCTGACCTTACACAGTCCCTTTAATCTCTCTGGGATTCAAGCCTATTCTGTTTATAAAATCACACTCATCTAACCATGCACGTTTTTTAACTGAACAAGGGACAAGGGAGAAAGCACCCCCTTCTCAAGCTCTCCCACGTTCAAAATGGGGAAGGAAACATTTTAAAAGCACTTTCAGTTCATTTTTTTCAGAAGAAAAACACTGTACATGTGTGTTGTACTGCACCTGTGCAAGGTGTCAGCAACCATAACCATAATGTTTTTTGAGTGTACACATATCTATAATGTAAAAGATACAGAATATGTAACATACCTACACGTGTTAGTTGTCAATTTTTGAAAACAAAACAATGGCTAGATACACAAATTCCATTATTCATGGTGGAATTACAGTGGTAAAACGGTACAACTCTCTATCCGAATAAGACCAGGTACTTCCTGGGTAAACAAGAAGTGCTTTCTTCCACACAAGTCAATGAGTTATACTGCTTACAGCATTTCTGAAATTACACACTTTAAAGTAAATGCCAAGACAAGCAACACAGAAATATGAGGAAAACAGAGTTCCCTCACAGGCATCTCTATAAAAGGATCAGAATGGTTACAGTGATCTGGAAGACTATGTAAAATACTGTAAACACAGATAGGCAAGCCTATTGTTTATAGAAATCTTACAGCAACCCCAAGGGCTTCAATGAACATAATGTTTATTTTTCAAACCCATATAGGCAAATACACTTCAATTATTAAAAAAAAAAAAAGAAAGAAAAGAAAAAAGAAATAAGAAAAAAAAGAAGATAATGGAGACATGCCTATGTTCTTCACAGTTTTAACAGAGTAATGAAAAACACACAGTTACAGACAGGTAGTTAGCCTTGTAAGCATATTTCCAGCACACCAAGATGCAACTTTGTATCATGTGTTTTAAAAAAACCCATACCTCCATTGGCAACTTCAAACTTGACTCCAAATTCTCCTCCAGGTCCCCCAGGACTGTGGCTAGCTGTTAGAATAATTCCACCAGCTGCTTTGATCTTTCGGATGATACATGAAACAGCAGGAGTGGATAGGATACCGTTCTGTCCAATAACCAATCTGCCAATCTGCATGGATAAAAAAGCCAAAGTACTCTGAATAGAACCAAATCTTTGAAAATTAATGCATAAAAACACACACATATGGGCATATATGTACAGGACAGGTAAAGTCCTGGAATGGAACATATTCTTTTGCAGAGAAATATACATACAGGAGCTGGTTGCATGCTAATCTGGAGCACTGAAGACAAAAAATACTGTATCCTGGCACATTGAACCCCAGCAGCCTCGATATGACACTAAAGCAAGAGCACAGGAAGGACAGGGATTTGCAAAGCTCCCAAGCATAGCACTAAGCTATCATCCTGCTATCAAAACCTCCCAGGTAACCCCACAAGCCAGCAAATCCCCTCAGTTATTGGTATAGTTTAGGGCTGACTATGTGGATGCACTTTGCAGGGCTGAGGCTTTAGCAGAAATTGAACAGAAAGAGAATTGCCTTTCACAGAGCAGTCTTTCCATGCAATCACAAGTATCACTACACACTATGACCTGCAGTCTTTTGCAGTCTCACTTCTATTGCCAAGACACCCTTGGATGTCCAGCCCCACAGAAAGCACTGCTCCGCCTGCAGCCATCAGTGACTCCTTGGCTATTCCAAAGGAACAGGGTGTGTTTCCCAGGGCACAGCTGAGCAGGGGAAGTTCCCACCATTCTTAAAATAAAACAAACCCTTTCAGGTGGTGTTATTAAACGCTGACTCAATGTGTTTGGTATTATGTGCAGCTCCACTGCAAGGTTCCAATTTCAAAACCTTGCCCTCATCCCCTACACAGATACTACAGTATCAGCTTAACATAAATAATCTAGGAGCCAACAAGAAATGTATTTACAAAGAAATACAGAAGAGTTCCAATTTCTGGGAAACGGGAAGACGCAAAAAACAAGGGGAGAAGGGGAGCTTAAGTGTTACAGACGAGACCTGAAGCCGCTGCCTGTGGAGCTTAAAAGGATATTGCCAAAGTTTGGAGTTTCTTAGTAACATCAATATAAAAAAAAAAAAATCAAATAAACCCCCCTCACTACCACCACTACTGAGTAGTAGTTTGGGAAGAGGCAGGGCAGGCAGGCAGGCGACGCAGAGGGAGACGCAAAACACAATCCTTCCCATTCCCCATCTAAAAACAGACTGGGAGTTGAACTTCAGATTTCATTCTCTGGTTTGAAGGTGATTTGATGGCACTACAGTTTGTGCGGCAAAGCAACAGCACAGGAAGTGTCACTACCTGCCTCCTGTCCATACAAAGCTGTTCCTTCATATACAGACCTTCTGGCCACTCATGTGAGGGTCTTAATGGTTACTCAGAAGTGCATTACTTAGAAAGCAGAGGATTAAGAGATTATTTATTCAGCCTGGTTTTGTGGACTATCTTAATTTTAAAAATTCAGATTACAAAGAAATTACCATCTTCTACCATAAGCATAAGTTACTTTTTGATAACTCTCACCAATCACAAACTATGTCTAGCCATTTCCCTTTCACTACGAATCACAGGATCTGCTTTCAAATTCTAAAAAATGTGCAGAAGATACACTCTTCTGAGATTTCTACCTCAAACTCTGATGAAAGAATAATTGTTTGTCTACCTGCTTCTCTTTTCAGAGTTTTTGCAGGTAATTTTGAAGCCTATGGAATGTTGCTAGAAAACAGGAGAACTAGAAGTTAAGAAACAAACAAAAAATTATTATGGAAAGAAAAACATTACTAAAAAAAACCCTGAAATTGTTTGTTTTGAATATTGTCGTTCCCTTTTTTTAAACTATGAAGCATGTAGAAAGCTAGAGCAATGACCAATCTTCCAAATACAGCTGTCAGAAATGGGTGCCAGCTCTTAAAATGGTATTGTGTATGGGTAAACAAAAGGAATATGATAGCGATAACATTTTACAAAATGCTTGAAAACAACCACACTGTATCTACCTGGAGGTAATCAACTATAAATACATTTAAACTTGCATGCAGGCTTACCATGAGCATGTTTGCAGTATTTCTAAATCTAAACTAATGAGTTTTAGTTTTTGTCATCGTGCACAACAGAACTGTATTTTTAAAATTTAGTATACTACTTAAATTCTTCAGAACAAACAAATTACCTAGCAATGTCTCTACACCATATTTATTTCTTCCCATTCACCAGATGCACAAATCAGTTTTTCCATTTTTCTGGATGCCAAATATTAATATAAACATGAGTAATTTGATTTGCCTTCAGCATTTGTCACAAGGTTATTATTTCTATACAACTTAAAATTACTATTTATTATGCTACTTTCTATACTGTATAAATGCTGCAATATTTCGTATTCTAAATTAAGGATCTTGCAAATCAAATTACATAAATGATACATTGGTATTTTATTTGCAGTGACTACTATAGAGTTCCACCTTATATTAAGGTCATCAGTGCTTCTACAAAACTCCCTGAGGACAGTGCAGACCTTAGAGTTGTAAATGTGCTATCCATCTTCCTTTGCTTTCTTCATTTGGGTGGCAGGAATGAACAAGGTCATCTTCTCTTTGCTCAGAATCTCCTAATTTTGAACAAATACTAAGCCAGCATTTCATTAATTCTTTAATTAATTTAATTAGTATCCAATTTTACAGGCTTCTCGCAATCTGGGCTAAAACAGTAACCAAACTGTACCCACACACTGACCCACAATTAAAGTTCCAGTAACATCATTCTGAAAATCTTGGACAGTTTCACAGCATGGAAAGATTATCTTTGGAATTCAAAAACTTGCATGGCTACAAGATCACAGGCATGTAGTGTCTCTTCTAATACTGTGTCCCTACGCCACATTCTATTTTGTCACTGTACTTTTAGTAGCAACAGCAGACAAAGACCTCAGCAAACAGTTACAGCTGAAAGAATAAAGTACCCTAACAAGTACTTTACAAGAACACTTTTATGCAATATTACCGCTTGCAGCTGTGCATTTTCAGACGATTCAGCTGATTACCATGGAGTCACTTAATGCTTTTTTTAATTATTTTTCTCAGTAATCTCTCATATGCCTCAGTCAATTATACTTGAGAAAACAAGAAGCAAGCAGATCACATCCTGAACAACTTGGAGCTGTGCCTTCCTATATTTTACTATAGTATCCTAAAGATGACTGAACACAACACTCAGTGTAGAACCAAATACATATCACACAGACCCAAGGAGGGTAGGATTTGCATGGAAGGTTTCACACTGAAGACAACTGGAAACTCAGCTCTCTGCCATCTTCAACTTCTACAGCATTACCAGCAATACTGTGCAATCTCTCTAGCATGTTGTTGTGACTTCCCATGTTAAGTGTAAGATCATTAGATCCTAATCTGTCACTGAGCCTCACAAATAACAGCTTCTCATTTAAACCCATGCTAAACTTTCCATCAGAAATGAGACACCCCATCCAGTTGGTGGTTCTAATGGAATATATGCATCTAATTCACAGAGAAACTGCATCGCAACTGCTGGAGCCTTTTACCTTTGTTCTTCCAGACACCAAGGCTGACAGACACTACTACTGGCAGGACACAGGCAAAAAGGGAAATAGAGCCTCACATACTCTTCTACCACTCCACTTTGTCAAACTGCTTATTGCAACCTAGAACAGTACAGGACCTCTGTCTGGCCTTCCTCACGCTGTCCCACCTTACCATGACATGCAGTCCCTTACCCAAATGTGTCTGCTACAGCCCTAGCTGTGTGCCACATCGAAGGGGGATCCTGGTTAGCCACCCCTGGCTCTGAACAGAAGGAGCTGGCAGAGCATATGCTGCTTGCAGCTGCAGAGCAGGAGCCAGCCTGTGGCTGCTGTCCCCGGGGAAGGCTGTGCAGGCTGCACTGTGGTGTGTGTACCTGCAGCCCCCAGCTGGAGGACACGGGCCAGCAGCACTGAGGATGAGTAGAAGGCAGGCCAAGCACTGGCAGCTCACTGAGCAGGGGACCTCATCTCATTCCTTGAACTGGAGCCTATGCCAACCATGTTAGCACAGGGAGAATGTGGGATGAGTCACCAAGTTACAACAAAAGGAACCTAGCAACTCTAAAGGGCAATCCATCTACAGTTGATAACAGAAAATCGCTTTTATTTTTGTACTCAGCAGGCACAACCAACCATGACACTCGGTATGTGTCTTCCAGGAAGGAGATTAAAGTTCAGTTTTTATCAGCACTGCGTGGCTATTCCTCTCATGGCACTCAGTGCAGCTGAACATTTTCAATGCACCTTCAAGGCTTCCCCATATTTCATCTGATCCAGCCTACATCAGTTCACTTCTTTCTGTGTGATACTGGCTACATGCTTTCTCAGACAATAACTCATCCAAACGGAAAGATCTTTGCGCTCATGAGTCTTCACTTCCTCTCCCCCTACTTACATAGTACAGCACTAAACAATGCTATTAAGGAGATTTAAATATTTTCCCAGCAGGTGTATTTTAACAGCCAAAAAAATAAAACATACAAATAGTACTAAGAAAATATGAGATTCATGCATATACTTTGTGCTTGAGAGAAACAGAGGTGAGGATGAGCAGGGTGAAAACACTAGAGAGGGAACACAGCATTAGAACATGGAAATGGGAAGCCTTTTCAGTGTCAGTAGCTCCCTACCAGCTGGGCTGCTGAATTTCTGAGGACTGTGTCATTAGTAAGATTATCATGCATGAATTCAGATATTTGTGGGAACTCTATGCAGAAAAGTTTGGGGGTTGACTTCAGAAAACTCTCAGGAGAAGCTGTGTTTCTAAGAAACTTGCAGTAACTTAAGAAAGGGGAAGCATTATAGCAAGGTGCCAGAAATATGTCAAACTGGAAATCTCCTGAGGTCAGAAAGATAGTCAAGCAAGACGGAGAGCATGACAGAAGCAGCAAGAAGGAGGCAGGCTGACAGGAAAATTAGTCAGCATAACTTGGCTGAAAAGCCCCTGCTCTTCTAAACCCTAGATTTCTTGTCTTCTTCAGCACCTCAGTCCTTGTGGTCACCCTGCACTGTAACCCATTCTTGTAGCTCCTACCAGCATGCAAGGACAGACAAGGACCTCAGCCCCAGCAGGGCATTCTTGCTGCTGGGCTCTTGCTTTAGCTGTTGCTGCACTTTATGCCACCTGTTCAACAGGTACAATTCCATCAGTGAGACTATCCCCCCTGAGCTACATGGGCAATGGGGCTAGGGAGCAGCACTACTCCAGGCCCTATCCCACCCCCTTACAACTCCCCACACACCAGCCCACTCCCTCTGCCTTACAGTCACTCCCTGCGTGCTCCCTTCCCTGACAGTGCCGATGGAACCACTGTGCTAGGCTCACCACTGTCCCCACTGTCTCCCCCAGAGCCTCCCACACCCTGGTCCACATAAACTCTGGCCTCTACCAAGTCCCTATGTGAACAGTGATTTTGCACCAGGTAGAGAGTATGTAACACAGTCTCTCTGAAATCTCAGGCATCACTCAGCATCTGCGTGATACTATCAGCATGTTGAGAACATGCTTTAGAAGTAAATTTAAAATACTCATTATTCATAAAAGACCGGCTAGTCTATATAGCTGGTATGTGACAACAAAGCAGCAGGGAAAATTCAAACACATATGGAGACTGATTTCAAAACTGAAAGATCTTTTGAAAGGACTGCATTTGAAGTACTGGGCTTTTGAAAAGAACTCCCTGCAAAAAGAAACCCTATAAAATGGTATCAGTACCTTTTCCCAAATCTGGAGGATCAATCTAGGCATCATAACAAGAGACAGCAGCTTCAACTCTGCTTTGAAATAAGAACTTCAAGCCTACATTATCTGGTGTCCTCAGCTTTCTGCACACACCCATCCACACACCAATGCACATGCATCCAGCAGAAGATGTAAAGTTTTCTTCCCGAGTTCTTTCCTACTTTCAAAACTGCACAAGAAAAATTCGTATCCCATCTGACCAGAGATTTCTGCCACTCCTGTATTCCTACATTTTATAATTTGTTAGCAAGTGACCAGTATGAAAGAGCTATTATTTTCCTATGATGTGGGTAAAATACTGAATTCCTCTTCCTTCAACAGTACTATTTTCCAGGAATATTTTTAAAATATCCTGAGCGCCAGATGCATGTCTGATACCTTTGTTTCTCGCCCACTTATTTTTAACTCTGCAACATTTTCTCCTGCAGAGTGAACTCTGTGTTTCAGCTCCCATGCCTTCCTCCTTCTAAAATAAGATGTGAAAAAGCACGGCGCGGCTGGCAGTCTCTTGAGATTGTCACCATCCCCACCGCCACATCCCGACGGAGCCATCACCTCACCGAGGCGCAGCGGCACAGCCCGGGACACGCACGAAGCCGCACGCGTGGGCTGCTCGGGCACCTGACGCGCACGGCGCGGAAACACAGCCGCACGCCGAGCTCCTCCGGGCTTTCTCTGCGCCCGGAGCGCCGTCCGGGTGATGACATTGGAAGGCTCTGCCCCGCGCCTCCCGCGGGAGCGCCGGCAGAGCGCGGGCAGAGCGCGGGTCCCGCTGCCACTGACGGGGAGCAGGGGGAGGGCGAGGGGGCCGCTTACCCCGTTGGCCGCGGCCATCTGAACGACGATCTCGATGGCCGTCTTGCTGAAGTACCTGCCGTCGCTGCCCACCACCATGGTGCAGCCCTGCCGGTCGCGGAGGTCGACGGAGGAGAGGAGGCTCTGCACGAAGTTGGGCAGGTAGTTGCGCTGGCTCTCGAAGAGCGCCGTGGGCCGCCGCAGGCCCCCTCCGCCCGTGGGGCGCTGGTCCTCGTAGGGCGCCGTCTGCACGGTGAGCACGGGGATGGGGGTCCGCTCCATGGCGGCTGCCGCCTGCGGCTCCGCGGGGCAGCGCCGGCCCTGCCGCAGACTGCCGGGGCGGCGGTGGGAGCCCAGAGGCGTTCCCCGGGCGGGGCCGGGCTAGCTCGGCCCCCGGCGGCCCCCGGCCGGAGCCCGGCGTCGCGGGGGAGCCGGGGCGGGAGCGGGGTGCGCACCACCCCTTCCCCGCCCGCCCCGCCGGGGGCCCCGCCGGCGCCTCGCCGCCCGCCAAGGCGCCCGCGGCTCGCCAGCCCTCTGCCATCAGCATGCGGCGGCTCCGGCCAAAAATAACCCTGGAAAGCGAAGCCGAGAGCCGCGGGCTCCTGCCAGGGATGTAACTGGAGGCAGCGAGGAGCGGGCGAGCCAGCGCCGCACACTTGCTCGGGGGGATCACGGTCTGTCAGCGCCGCGCCCCCCCGCAGCACCTCCGCCGGGAGCAGCAGGACACGGAGCGGAGAATCCCGGCTGCAGTGAGGCCGGACGGTGGTTCTGTCCCAGGCGAGGAAGCGGGGGAGCAGGCAATTAAAGAACGAACAAAGGGAATAGATTTTTTTTTCTGACTGCATTGCTCAAAAGCAGTTTTTTCATGTAGTAATTAAAGAGGGGCTTGCTAACTGATGGTGCTGGTTTCTCTCCAGTCTCACTCTCTGTAAAGCCAAGCAGCTCTGAAGGTGTGTTTTCCTATGACAAACTAAGGCATTTCACACAGATGTATGGCAAAGCTTAGTTCATTGACATAGGCTCATTCTGCTTAAATGAAATGCAGAGGTGGTGGCACTAGTGATTGCAAAGATGCCTGACATTTCCCAGTGTGAAGGGTATAAAGGCTGTGTTTATAGATGCCTGTGACTGTCAAGCATCAGCTGAAATTTTCCATCCAAATGCTCTTTTCACACTGGGCCCACACAGCACTTTTGCCAGGACAACTCTGTTGGTAGGAGAGTTAGAAAAAATAATCACATAACCGCGGTGTCATTCTTGTCCTTAGGAAATCCCTGATGTAGAGTTTTATCTGAGCAGGCAAAAATAGTTTTGTAAGGCATTTTTCTGGTTTCTATGAAGGAGTCTGCTCATACACCACTCAGAATCCCAGTGGAATGTCATGGCTCAACAAAGCAGTATGTTAGCAGCACGACAGGGGGTGCCCAGGCAAACATGGGGTAAAATACTTTTTTTTTTTTACAGAGGCTAAGAGTTCATTAAGTAGTTCATTCAGTGGTTCATTCGGAGTTGTGAGAGTCACCTGATGAATGGTAACCGGAGGAGCACAGTCATGGTTTAGAGCCCTGTTCCTGCAGACTCTTTAGTAGTTCATAGCAGATAGAGTGTGACAGTTTACGATAAAATTGTCCGCTACACATCCATCCCTTTGGCAGGGACGGCTGCAGTCACAGTAGAACACTATACATGCTACGGTAGGCAAGGCCCAACAGTTTAGTTTAAACAAAGTAATCCGCTTAAGCAGATACAAGAATTCTAGCTCTGTTAGCAGAACACCTCTGTGGTGGGCCATACACTGTAGGAGAGGGCCAGAACAAATACAGGGAAGCAATAATCTTTTCTCTTGTTAGACCTGCTAACCTGTAGTCATGATTGTGGCTTTCTGTACTGATTCAGAATGCATTTTAAACAACAAAAGGAAAAAAATCTGCCCTGTGGAAATGCCAGTTCTCATATCCCTAATGTAAACAAGGCACAGTTATAAATGAGGTAGCTATATGTTAAATAATGCTGGGCACTGCCAGCAATGGAACCATGACATATAGTGTGCGTTAGTGAAAGCTGAAATAAAATCAGGTAACTGCTATCTACCTAAAAAGGAACCAGCAACAAAGATGGAAAGTATTAGAAAGAACAGATTATAAGATCCAAATAAAGGAAAACACATGACCAAAGTAAGAAAAAATGTGATAATCTTTGAAATGAAGAATTGACTGCATTTTTCGTATGACTGCATTTTTCATATGGATAGAGGAAATGTGTTCAGTATTTGGAAGAAAATATATCAATTTCAATCAATTTTAAAAACTCTTCAAACATTCCCATAATGTACATTTAAGAAGGACAATCAGTGACAATTTTCCAGAATTGCTTGTCTCCACTCATGTAATTTATGTACAATAATGAAAAAGTGTGTTTTATGGTCTTTTTAAGCATCACCTTGACAAAGGCACTGCCAGAAGCATAATGGGTTGTAATGAGCACTGTAAATTTTGTAGTTCACACTCAAGCTCTGCTTTAGGTAAGTCCAGCCCAAAGTTTATGTGACCCCTCTTTCATTGTGATTCTTGTAATACTTTCCAAAACCCAGTATTGTAAAGCCATGCTGTTTCAGGGGGACCTCAGTTTTGTTTTAAAAACTAAATTACCAGACTTCACAGTAGCAGTGCAAAGCATTGATAGCATAGGGTTCAAATGTTTCTAAAATCGTGGTAGCTAAAGTTGCCCTTGGGAATGGGAGTGGGCATTGTCTTTACTGCACTACCTTTGCTAAATCATGTGAACCTACACCTGCGTACCTACCTGTATAAGTAGATGATGAAGTTGAATGCGATGATTGCTTATGATTGCTTAGTAAATGTTGGGAATGGTCTTTGCTAAATCATGTGAACTTGCACCTGTGTACCTGTATAACAGATCAGAAATATTGTGGGAAGAGGGGGCTTGAAGTCATGCTTGGGTGAAAACAATACACACTCAATAGAACAATATCAGGATAATGATTAACACATGATTATACAACAGTTATGTAAAGAAAGGGTATAAAATGTGTCCACCTCGAATCCACATTGGAGTCAGATTTGGGTTTGTCTGTACCCCTGATTCCCAGAGCTCTTCAATAAAAGCACCTGCATATAATCATCCACTGATTATGTGTTTCCACGCTAACAGCATGAGAAAGTTAATGCAGAGAGTCTGAACATTTTAGTACAAAAGCTGGAGAAAAGGAACAATTTTTTTACTTTTCTTAATAAATTCTTCTGTTTTCCAGCACCCAGAGTAGTATTATGTTGATACATTTATCCATGGGTAAGTGCTTCAATTTCTGTTTTACTGCAATGCAAGTCCTACAAGCAGTCCTGTTGTCTTTGAGAAGTGGAGGTCTCTGTAAATGACCAATATTATAGTGCATTAACTGATTACTGTGGTGTATCTTCAACAAATGAATAAATATCAATTTGGGATGATATTAAAAGTCTGGAATGTCTTCTTGGAAAACAACAGCTAAATATATTCTTAGTATTACCAAACTGTGTTGTGAGTGAGTTTTTTAAAGGTTATTAAAATGCAAACCAGCTTAATGGAGTGACAGGATACATGTTGAATTTGTTCTGTTTCCAACTAAAACAATTAGCTTTCTGACTGCCAGTTTTAGAAACTTGGTTTGACATATGCAGTCCAGTTCAGGAACATTTTCACCCCCTACTTGGGTTCTTACTTGATTCTTCAAGCTTTTTCATTCCTGAGCCTTAGTATGTTTACCATAACCAATTTGTCCTGTGACAATATGGCAGTGTTAATTATTTTAAGAGCTATAATTTTTGTGTTTGCCCATCTTTTTTTACCAGCATTGTACTGGTACATTTGTCCCTTTAGGACCATTTTTTCCATGCACTGAAATGGATATTGGGCTCTTGTCTGTGTGGACTTGAAGGAAAGAAGTCTGTCCCATTGCAACAGAAGCCCCTTACAGCCACACAATTACTTATAATTCAGTTGACCTGGTGACCTGAAGTGTCCCCTCTGCAAAATGGCAGAAAATACTGTTAGATCTTCTAGAAGGCCGATTATGGAAGGCCAGCCCAGCTCTGGTTTGATGCCTTGTACAAGAAATCACAGTGGACCTGAACCTTCCTTTCTGTTACGGAAAAATATTTTGTATCAGCTTGCAAATCTTGCAGCAGAATTGAACCAGTGCCATTAACTAACCAAGTTTTGTCATTAAGATCACGATCCATCACTAGTACAATACCTGAGTTTTAGATAGGAACATATTTTTATGGTTGTTTCATTCAATATGTGTTTGAGATAGAAATGTGGATACTCAAAATTAATTCAGCCATTTCCCACAGTGCCATATTTTGAAGTTCAAATTCTCTTTCTGCCACTGAGAATGGATACTCCAGTTCCTCTTCTAATGCAGTTATATGAACCATGGCATACACTTGTGAAAACCTATTAAACTGAGCTATTGAAATAAGCATTTTGCAAAAAAAGTTCTAAAAATAAAATGTCCGTGTATCTACACCACTCCAAAAATTGCAATTCAATTAATATCTTGTTTTGCTGAATTAATATATTGTTTCACTAATAAGAGCAAAACCACTTTTAAACCCCAGTGCTTCCATATGAGGCATTTTCTACTTTGTTTTCTTTGACTTGCAATGATTTTGTTTCAAAATATAAATTATTTAGGAGTTTAAAAAAATTAAAAGAGAAAATAAAATTGGAAACTTTGTAGCTGTTATGACTGACTTGACTTGGCATGTCTTTCAGTTCACAAATAAAACTTTTTCTGTACAAGCACTTTTATTATGTTAGAAAAGGCAGAGGAAAATGTATTTTATATTCTTATAGGAAAGCTGGTTCCCTTTTAGCAGACTTTTATTGAGAAGTAGTACTTATGATTTCATGGATACCAGTCAGGTTGTTTTCTGGAAATTTTACTTAATCCCCAGAAAGGCTATTTTTCACTACAGCTGTACATCTACAATTGCTGTGAAACAGGGTGATTGTTTTAAGAAATATTTTTACACAAGCTTACATGCAAATTGATTTACAAAGGCCAAACAGGAAAAATTCCCAGAAAATATATTTCTCATAATTGACAACTGATTTCCTGCTGTGTCAGCAACTTGTGGTGTTGTGTAAGTCAGGTCTGACTTACAAAATTGCCTGTTGTTATCCATCTTGTCAAGAGAAATGGGAAGGAAGAGAAGGACTGAGAAAGGGAACCCAGACAATCATCAATCATTTACCTAACAGAGAAAGTGACTGTTGTAAAAACATCCCCCAAAATGTCCAAAGGCTGGAGAAAGTTTGTTCAAATAGTTTTGCCCACTGTCAAATGAGTGGCACTCTTTTTCTAACTGAAAATAGGTTAGTTAATCTTACTTTATGTAAAATTAAGTTGTGCAGTCACCAGTCGTGCTAGACGGTGTGACAGAGATAAATATGTCCTGTTTAACAAGCTGTTTGTACTGCCAAGTAAGTGCTGTGTTGTCAAGGCCTGATTTAGCAGGAACTTATTTCATATACACAGTGGAAGCCTTACACTTCCATTTATGGTTATTTACCGATTATGTCACCAGTTAAGAGCAGAAAGTTTATCCATCTGATTGACATTCCAGCACATGATATGCAAAGAACAAAACACAACCTACAAACTATTCCTACTGCTGCAGTCCTGCAGATTCCCAGTCTGATTTTCAGAGGTGCAAGAAATAGGTACTGCCACTGCCTCCAATGAGAGTGATGTACAACAAGGCCCTCCAGGCTGTAATGTTCAGATGACATTGTGTCCTACAGCTATGACAAAATACATCTTACAGATTATGCCAACTGAGTGGCCTCTTTCACATCATCTCCCACTTGTGCACTGCAGGGTCCTGGCAAACAAATTACTCCAAGGTCTAAAGTCCACTCCTTATAAGCGACCATGTTTTCTATGCATGTCCATCCCTCTCAGTGGAATTATTGAGTAAAATTAAAATCTCAACTGAGACACAATGGTTTGATCCTGGGAGCTGGGCTGTAATAACACAGGAATGGAACGTGCATTCTCAAATTTATCCTGCCTATCTATCTACTAGCCCAGGGATGCTTAAGTAAAGTAAAGGCAAAGGCAAAAAACGCTGGTTTTTTCTTGCTGTATTAACAGATTAGTACATGAAACAGAGACTGAATTTATAGTAGAGACCTGGTTTTCATCCATTTTAAAAGCCCATGCTTTTTAACATTAAGTCAAAGCATATGAAAAGTTTAAAAACACAGAGAAAGAAATGTTCCCACAACACCTCTTGACCAAAATATCTGAAGGAAGTTATACACTCAACATAATGATTTGTACAGGGATTCCTTGTCTCGTATATTTGCCTTCTACAACAATATAGCAAGGTAATAAAAGCAAAATGCCATTACCCTCCTCTGAGTCATGGTGTCTCTGACAAGAACTCAAGGCTAAAACTTCTCAGGAACACAAAACCAGAAAAAAGGGCAAACGAATGGCAAACAAACAAGCAAACAAACAACGAAGCATAAAGCAGCATAGAAAAACACTCCCTTCAAATGGAAGAGAATTTTAATGGGAGCTTTATTTCTGACGTTTTGGGGAAGATGTACTATGTTTATGTCTCAGTTCACCAAACAAATTCACTGGCCCTATAGAAAACACTTTGAGACTTAGAGATTAAAATGTCCTGTTTTAAGGCAGGGTCCCAGACAGAATTCCAGTGATTCCTTAATAAGTGTCAATATCATGGATTTGATCACTTTGCATAGTTGCTTAAATGTTTGCTTTGGGGTAATTTTTTTAGCCACTGAAAAATAAATAATTAACTTCACTATGCCAGCTATGTCTGACTCTGCCATTTAAGGGAATACTATTGGATAAAGCACTTGAGATTTTTCTCTTTTCAAGAGCTCTCTCTCTCATTTAAAGGTTCTAGTAATTTTTCAGCATACATAGTCTAAATTCTACCTGACAAATTGATTTTGCCAGGGAACTTGTTTTGTCTTCTGACAGTAGCTGAGGAAAGGATGAAAATTTCTCACAGCAGCATACCATGTCTACTAAACAACCTTTCCATATTCAAGTGACTCTGATTGTTTGTTTTATACAGTTAGACAGACATAAGAGCAGTTCTTTAAAATTATAAAAATAATCCAGAAGGAACAATTGACTAAGGTCCAGGGGAAAATTATAGAAAGTGAGTCAAAGCTGTAATTTCAGGACACCTCAAGAGGATTGGATCCAAGTCCTGGCTAGCAGCTGAGGGCCCCACGCGCCTGCAGGTGCCGCCGTGAGGTGCGGAAAGTGGTCGAGCAGCGCCTCCTTCTGTGGGCATCTCTGCTTTGTCAAGCTGTGTGCAGCTCTGTCCACAGCCAAACTCTGATTTGTTTTTCTCTTATGTAACCTACCAAGCCGTCTGGCTCAACCCTGAGGAATTTGCTCTCACTTCTTACGACATGCAAGCCAGGAAGGATGCTTAGTTAGGGATATCC
This sequence comes from Entomyzon cyanotis, assembly GCA_024500445.1. NCBI lineage: Eukaryota > Metazoa > Chordata > Aves > Passeriformes > Meliphagidae > Entomyzon > Entomyzon cyanotis. Next base: position 26,412,687 of record JAKEPQ010001021.1, on the reverse strand, counting down.
ATTTGTATATACACCTTTGGAAATTTGTTGTCAGACGAACTAGCCTTTTTGTCTTGGCATGTCTTCCATTTATATTTTGATGACCTTTCATCTGGTTTCTTATAAATCCAGTGTAATTTAAGATTTTCTTGCTTAGATTCTGTGAAAGTGTAAGTAGAACAACAATTGCCATACCGTGGGAAAAATTGTGACTGTACCTAGCTGCCACAATAAAAAGTTAGCTAAAATAAAATAATAAGTTGCAGGTTTGAAGTAGGGCATTTCCTTAGGATTGCCAGAGACATTGAGTTAACGTATATACTTATACCTGCAGTTTACTCCTGGGTTGATGTCACTGGAGCCTACCACTGCAAAAATGAATCTGTCATGAAACTGTCTTGAACAAGCCTGTCTTATTTAGACCACAATGCTTTTGGAGAAGTAACATACTGCCTTAGTTACTCTAGAGCTACCAATTCTTTTTTCCAGGATGCTCCCCTTGCACAGAAGTGATGGGCTTTTTCTACCTACTTGTTTAACCAAGGTTGCTTGTTTGACTTTGATTTGCTCTTGTTGATCTTTGCCTGTCAGGTTTTATTTTGAATCAGATTACATCAATGATGCCAGTTCCCCTCCAGTCACTTTCATGGCCATATGATTAATCAGCAACACTGTCCATCCTGTAGCATCAGGAATACCAGGAGGGTGGGGGGAGGAATATTTTTAAAAATTTTTTTAAAAAGAAAGAAACCCAACAAACTAAAAATATGTTGGGAAGACAACACTCTGACCACTGTTTTTGAAGAACATGATTAAAGTTATCCCTCTTCCTATGGTGGTGGAGGTGGATAGCTAAAATCTACCTTCTGAGGCACTTTTGATATCATAATTCAGTCTTGCAACTATGTCAGCAAAGCCTTCCATCAAACACATGAAGTCAGTAATCTCTTAGTTTTGGAAGAAAGATGGAAGAATTTGCAGGGGGAAAACATCTCACTCTGATTTTAGACTGAACCATCAATCTAAAGGCATACAGATTTTTTTATTTTTCATAAACACTCTCCTTTATCACCTAGAAAAGAGCATAAGAACAAAATCAGATAGAATTTCCTAGAAGACTACATCTGCATCGTTGACGAGCTACCAAAGTTGCTGAAATAAATGTTACCGCTAGATGCCAGCAAATACTCGTTTACTGTGACATTTTCCTACCTGTAAGCAGCTCGACTACTAGAAAGCAAAAACAAAGAAATGGAGGAACCGAGTGCTTCATCGAGTAAAATTTGCTTACTTATTGGATAGTAAAGTCTTTATTTCAGCTCAAGTTGCTTCACAGTCTTAACTTTGAATTATCCTCTGAGTCATACGACTTTCTGATATTCCTGTTTGCAAACAAGAACTCCAGCAACTGTGGCAGTTTTGATTTTCACTCACCTTCCTCCAGTTCCTCTAAGGCAGATGCTGATCCCACAGGCATGGTTTCAGAAACAAGTAGCAGAACTTTTACAAAGAAGCAAATAAAACCACTATGATTTAAGTAGTTTTGTTTATTCAGGCTATTATTTATATGCAACCTAATGTAGTTGAAGATGTCCCTGCTGAGTGCAGAGGGTTGGTGCAGGATCTTTAAAAGTGTTGTCCAAACCAAATTATTTTATGATTTGGTGATTCTATGGTTATAACTGAGACCTCCTGGAAAGTACAGCTTAAACGTCACCTGAATGTCAAGCCTTTGCTCAGGTAGCCCCCAATACATTGATAGCAGCCGTATCAGTTTACAGCAACCAGGCCATTTCATCATGTTATAATGTTAGAATGGCATTATGTTGTTACACATTGTTAGCAGCTCATTGTAGTATTGGGGGCTTTTAATAAACTTTCTCCATAAGGTGAGATTCAATGCTGTGGTTCTGAGCAACTTCTTGTTGATTAAAACAGAATTCTGCACCAGTCAAGACAGAGAAATGTAGTCTTGTCTGTTGCATTTAGGTGAAATTATAAAAAATACCAATTTTAACAGTATAAAATCATTATTAGCTGCTCATTCCTATTAAAAAGAAGGTTGAAAGTTTCAAGAATTGTATGGAGAAAGTAATAAATAAACTAAGTATCAAATTAACTGTGCCTGTAGGTTGAAATTATTAAGATGAAAGGAATGCAACAGATTTGGATCCTATTAAGAGAGCAATTTGAAACTAGTAGGTATATCATACTAGCTGAGTGAGGACAGTAAGAGCATTAGGACTCTCCATTATGCTCAAAGACTGGAAGCAGTGCAATAAAACCACACTTTAGACCAGTATTTTTAAGTAAATACAAGTGTTTCACTCATTTCTTAACTGGTAATACATGTCCCAGACTACTTGACACTTGATCTGTTACAGTTGCTTTCTTTTCCCAGAATTTCTATGGATGCCAGTGGGTGTGACGCTGAGACCAAGGTGCACTGGAGCCCTGATGCCTTGAGAAGGCTGTCTCTGTGAAGCTGCTGACCATAACCAGGCTTGGATTTCCTATTTTTTTCCTTTGCCTTCATGGAAGAGCAAAGGAGTGTGTGTAGGGCATGGGGATGAGAATGTAGCCTTGTCATCCTGCAGGATGCCACTGCCAGTAACAGGCCACAATTTTGCACCCAGTGTGCAGGACCTCAGGGCAGAGGTTTGCCACACCTGGTCTGGCTGATCTTTTCCTGATCTGCCTGGAGCTCTGAGTTCTTCAGTTTATTTGTGACAGCAGTTTCTTTAATGGGCCAGGTGTAAATTGCTAATTTGTTTTACATTTTTATCCTTGGATGTTACAACCATATTTCTTTACAGCCAGTAGTAACAAACTGCCATTCTGTGTAGGATGAGACATTTATGGCTTTAATGTAATGATGCAGCATGGAGAAACATGACCGATACAGTATCAGTGGCCTTGAGAAGTGGAGACAAGAATGTGTTGTAGAGGAGTACAGGCATAAGGGGTGATAAGAAATGGGGCCTAGAACTGGAATCCCCCTGCTATAAACAATTCACCCCCAAGCAGTTAAAACAATGCAGACCCAGACCTGTATATAGTGTTATATCATGTATATATGATTTATATAACAAATCTGGATGCAGTGTGAAACTGCAGAGCAGTACAGGATGAGCAAAACATGGTTGCAAACATAGAAAACAACTCATGTGGACTGAGGCAGAAATAAGAAACAATGGACGCTGCTTGGGCCAATGTTCCTGGTAGCAGAGGAAATGCCCCACAAGGAGATGCTGCTGCTATGGGCTCTGTAGGGCAGTTGGGCTGAGGACAGCAGCAGAGAAATAAGGTGGACAGCAGGTGAGGACAGCAGGTGGCTGGGACCCCAACCCTATCCATCCTGTCCCCTCTGGCCACATCCTGCCTACAGGAGCTGAGATGGAACATGGGCAACAACCTGCTCCAACATAGTGGGAGTTTATACATAAGGATTAGAAAGTAAGAATCTAGTAAAAAACTACCAAACTCAGAACCACCTGAATTTTAAAGGGCATAATAAATTAATCCATGATCATCCATTCATATCCCTGAATAATTATGGGAGATTAAACCCAAAAGGGGATAGAAAAAAATGGCACAAGGATATCATTTCTGTTCAAGTTTAACAGAGCTCATTAAAACATGTGGAAAGTAGAATACTGTGGAGAAAAATGCTGCTTTGGAAAGTCTGTTTCTGTAGATGTTTGATATTCATGAAGGCACAGAAGTGATCAAATAATTGCATGTTGCCTCTAGGACAGAAACTCCTCTGCCTCTGCTAGGGGAACAAAACTTGTGGGGTTTGTTGACAAGATCCCTTCCTACCTAGTGCTTTGTGTGTCTTGGTGGGGGGAGTGAAGCACCATTAGTGGGGAGTTATCTTGCTGGGAAATAAGCCCAGGTGTGAATGGCCATTGTTTCTTCAGAGGTGTCCCTGTGCCCCTGTTCAGACCTGCATGGGAAGAAATGCTAATGCTTTTCCTCACCAGTTCCCTTCTCACCCCAACCTGGGCATCCCCAGCTGCCCCACCATCCATGCCACAACCCCAAGACAGGGATGAGTGGTGCCTGCCTGTCCCTTTCACCCTCCTCCACAACCTCACTTTAACCCAGCTCTAGCTCCTTGAAGGCCATCCTTGACATAGCTCCCAGTAACAAAAATATTATGATAATTTCACTACAGGCAGCTTTTTTGGGAGCTGTCATTAACTTTCCCCCTCTTTTTGTTCTGGCATGATGGAAAGACAAGACTAGCACCCCAGGCTGGACATGTAACAGCCCAGAAAAAGCTGGTTAAATAAATATCCAAGAAAAGTAACCAGTGGTCTTCTTGAGAGAAGAGGCTAAAGACAAGGCCCTGGGCATGTTACCAGTGTTATTATGTGTGAACAGAATAGAGGAAAAAGCACTGGGGCATCCTGACAGCCAACAAGGCCAGAGTAGTACAAACTCTCATCCTGCCCAGGAGCTGTTTGCTCTCCATCCCAGGGGATCCCTTGAAATATGCTGGCAGTTTACAGAAGACAAGCAGAGACTGTCTTGCTTGTCACACTGACTAAAGCTATGCACACTGACTAAAGCTTCTGTGACATTAGCAATGCAAACAGTGCATGGAAAGTCCTGGCAAGAAAGAGTAAGTAGTGTCAAATGAGCTATACAAACTGCAGTGCATACACTTCCAGCTGCAGAGGTGCCACTCTACAGCAACAACCCTCCCCAGTATATTGACAGTCATCATGGGAGTTTTAGTGTGGTGGAGTGTGTGGTGTGTCAGCAATTACAATATAAGCATCTAAGAAATGACAGTAAGTGTGTAAGTCACCCATGGTTTTCCCTCATGACTTGGGGTTGAAACTCTTCTTATTAAATCTCTGAACTTTTTTTTCAAATCATAAAAAGATTTGAAGCTTCAGCGATTAATCTTTCTAAAGAAAACAAGTTCTTCCATTACATGAGGCATTTATAAGAGGTATTTGATCACTTTTCTGATGACAAATGGAAGCAAAAGCAGCAAAAAATAGAAATGTATTATCCACAATTTTGCATTTATATAATCTTATTACTCAGTCAATAACACTGATGGCAGCCATTTGACAAATTATCATGCAGGACTGTATGCCGTTTATGCAGTCCAAAACATGTATCAGTGTGAGAACATATATTAGTTTTCAAAATTAAGAGAGGCAATTGCTCAGGGAAACAGTATCTCTCAGCAATATACCCAGTTCACTTAAATGCCACGGAGCTCTGCTAAACAGAAAGCAACATTGTGTAAGCAGGTTGTTTCTCTTTTTACCTAGTTTTAGAGAAAAAAATTGTTTCTGAAAACTACTTCAACCTATCTAAAACTACTTGCGATGTGTGCAATGAAGTCATGCCTGCTGATGTATCTACAGGGAGAATAAAGAGCTCTATCTTAGCTAAGATACATGAATTAAATATTTTAATCAATTGAGACACCAGCTCCTAGCAGTGAAAGATTAATGTCTCCACCCTCAGCTCTTTTGAAAACAAATTCCAAACTCATAAATTCTAGTAGAAGCAGAGTGAAAAAATTTAAGACTGCTGATAAGGGAATAGCCCCCTTTTTTTTTTACTTTAGGTATGTGACAACATAACACATGACAAGTAACACACTCCTGGCACTGAAAACAAATTTCTAATTACTCAGACACATCACCAAGCATCCACAGCAGGCACTGCAGCTAGAAGTCCATTCTTCAGAACTGCACGTCCTAGAATTTTGTTTGTAAACATTTTTGATTGTCCATTATCTTCTTGCATTCCCTCATTTTACTTTCACCCAGCTGTAGTCCAAACATCCCTCTAAAGCTAGGAGGTGAACAGAGAGTACTATAGGAAGTTCAACTCTAAATTGTAATGAGAGATAAAAGCTTCAGACTAAGTTTTCAAAGCAGTGTCACAGAACCCCGTAACAAATCATGCAGGGCAGCCTGGACAACACCATGGAAACGTGCAGTCCCCAGTTCCCCAAATCTTGAATTGGCCTAGAACATCTAAGGTTCAGCTACACCTTTCAAACTGTTGACTGTGTGACCAAACACTACATTCACAGCTTTTATGTAGACAGCATATACTCCATGTGATCTTGCATCTCTGCTACCTATGCATTTTTAGTTTCATTACACAATAGGTTTAGCAGTACCTGGGATGGGTGCATACATTCAAAAATGACAAAGCAAGTGGAAAGAGATGGAAGACAGTTTAATAGTAAATACTAAACACTTTGTACTGTGATTACATCACCGGCAATAATCACTATTGCTTCATTCCCAGTGGAAGAGAGTTAGCAAGAGAAAGCACTAGGCTTCAAACATGTTCACCCTATCCCTCTACAGTAATGCTTCATGTAGAACATAACAGCCTTTTGCCTATCTGCATATCTGCACAGGTACATGGTGTTGCTGACCTAGCTCCAGCCAAATTCAAAACAGGAGAACTGTGTTTGATTCTAGACCGTAAGAGTTAATCTTTAAGCAATAGGTCAGCTGGAATTCTTAGGAAGACTTCAGGGTTACATAAACTGCAAAAGGATAGAGAAACTACTACAGCCCATGACATTCAGTCTTTTCTATCATAAAAACCTTGCAGCATTGAAACATTATTAAAAATCATTAAAACATAAAGACATTTAATCTTTTTTGTAGTTTGATGTCAACTGTTGCCTCGTTCTTCCCTCACAGTGGCTACGAATACTTCTTTGATGGTCTCCTTGTCCAAGTTCCTGCCTGTAAAGAAAAATAAAATATCTAACTATTTTACAGTGCATTACAAGAAACACACATAGAAGTAGCAACCTGCTTCTTCTCAGCTAAGAAAATGTTTACTATACTAGTGAGTGAGAATAGCAGTATTAAAATTATGGCAAGAACAGACTTGAAGCTGCACACGTAAGGGAAGGGAAAAACTAGGTCATTTTCAGTCATAAAACACTTTGCACAGCACACAGAAAGAAAATAGAAACATATAACCTCAGCACTGCAAGCTTTTCAGAAACAAAAGTGATTTTAAACATCGTATTGACTATAATAACCTTCCTTACAGTTACTGAATATTAGATCAAACATTCAAGCTAGTCCCATCACCCAATTTATAATTACGGATTTTAAAAAAAACATTAAATATGCCAAAATAATTTTTAATACTTAGAATTTTACTCTCTTTTATTTCAGTGGCACTAATAGGGATAGCGCAAATTCCTCTTGGCTGCAGTTCTGAACCACAGGAGATTTTGATGGATAAATCTTTGACTGAGGGTTATGCTGAACACACTCGCTGCACTTATTCTGACCAGTTTAGCCTGATTGCTTTTCAATGGCCAAGTCAGAGGACTGTCCGTGAAAGAAACAGCTTCTTAAACTCAAGCAAGGAGATGTGTAACTTCCTCTTACCAATTAGGACCAGTCTGTTTGTTCTCTTTTCATCTTCTTTCCAGGCTACTGAAGTCTCTTCTAGGTCATAGAGCTCATGGACACCTTGGACAATCACTTGATGAGATTTGCCTTGAATAGATACCAGTCCCTTATCAGAAAAATAACTGTTAGGATATATAAACAAAATCTTAAAAGTAAAATATGTTTGAGAGTTTTGTTTCCCCTCTTACTAGTTCAAGCAGGGAATAGCATTTCTGGCAACTATGCACTTGTTAGTCAAAATAAACATATATTACCATCACTTATACTCATAAAATCTATTTTCATATCTCCTCATTTTGTTAAAGGCTAATAATTACACTTTACCATACTTTGCCTTCTGTTCCTCATTTGCTCAGTACCTTAGCCTTCTCAGGCAAAAATTAAATATCATCATCTACTATATCTCCTTCAATACATATATGGTGTTTGACATGGGAGTCCATGAAACCCTGCCTGCCAACAAGATGATGTCAAATGAACAAGAATGCTTGATTTTAGATTATTCTGATCAGGCTCTCATGCTCAACATATTTATTTTTCTAAAACAGAATCTCTAAATATTGGAGAAAGAGCAAGCATTTGTGAAGTAAAACAACCAGCAACAGAATTGGAAGGGGTTACTGTCAGAGTGAGTCCATTAACCCACATATCAAAAGCTCTATTTAAATAGTTTTCATCACTTCATAGTACAATGTTCTCAAATATTTTAGTGGAACACATTCTGTAAAACATGTCATACTTCTCCAATGAAAAAAGTTAAAAATATTTCATAAAAAAAGGTCTCCATTAGACCTATTAGTTGGAATTCTATGACTATTACTGCCAAGAAGATTATGAATGCAGGTAAAATACAAATATAAAAGCAAGAAACTTTGGAACCCATTCTACAATTAGTTGCCTGGGGTTCATTTGTTTTGGTGTATTTGTCTGTGACTGAGGGCCAGCACACATCACACGCCTCATGTTTCCTAAAGGATTAATTTGATTCCAGTGCTCCATACAACAGAAACATACTTGTGCATGGTATTACTGCTTTTGAGGCAGCTTCAGATACATCAGTGGCTACTTTCTTCTATTTGTCAGGAAGAGGAAGACAAGGATACTCTGATTTTGTTGCTGAAAAAGTAAGAAAACAGCTTTCCTTCCAAAAAAATTAAAATAATTATGTTGCTATCTATACTGCACAAGTGCTCAGGAAACAAGCGTCAGCCTAACTTTCTTTTATTTCTTACAGCCTGCCAAATGACTGACTTGATTCACATTTTTTAACTTTTATTTGGCTGCTTAGTATAAGGTAAACGAAAATAAATCCTGAATTGTGACTTCTAACTCCTCTCAAAACCAGGCAACTGAAAAACATATGAAGTCCCCATGAAGATGAATACTTATGAGCTGCATTTTAAAAACCATAGCCAGACAAAACTTTAAAAAGTTGTTAATTGTAGACCACAACTACTACTTGACTCCTATGTAATGCCAAATTGAATTTCTGGATTTTATGCAACAGTTGTAAGTACACCCACCGAACTATAGGATCCAATCTGTAGTACCCCAAACCCTAGATATGTGAGATGGATGGTATCTTTCAAAGCAATGGCGGTGAAAAATGAGAACTGATTTAACTACATCTTGATTTTTCACTCTGCCACCGATGTTTGGGACAGTACATCTGCCCTCTCCATTCAAAACAAGCAAGATCAATGTTTGCTCCTCTGCCAGCTATCTCCTTCTGAGTCGTTCATGGAACAACTAGCTACTCTCCATCTCATCTGCTCTGCTCCAGTGATCCAGTAACATCTTTGATCAGGTCTGTAACTGACAGCATGCTGCAGTTTTTTTGGCGTAAAGAGGAAAAGCACAGAACAAAGAGGTTGGTGATTTCTGACTAACCTTCAGTCTTATGACATCCATGGGGCACCCACTCTTATCTTTCACGTTCTTCTCCCATAGCAGATTCTGTGAAAAGGAAAATTTTTTCTTAAAGAAAATACTAGCTTCTATGAAAAGCCACAAGGATTTTTTGAGTTGACAGTGATGTATTACTTACCTGAATAAAGAGATTTAAGCTTTCTTCTTTTATATTTCCTGGAACTTCAAATGTTACTGTAATTATAGCCTGCAAATGGGAAGACACACTTATTATTACCACACTGAATAAACAACTCATTACAGTTATTTCAAAAAGTGTTCTTTATAATTTGGCCTCATAAAAAGGCAAGTATGTGACACCAAACAAAAAAGAAAAATCTCTATTTCTGTTCTGCTCTAATTTGCTAAATTAAGCTCTACTGGGTTTTTTTCTGTTCGGGTGTGCACTTACAGGGGATATGCAATACTTTGAACAGTTCAATGCCATCAGCTGATACCACATAATTCTTGGCTGTAGAGACAGCCCAGATTTTATCTGTATAATGTAGATTGTAATCAAGCTTTCAAATATGGATAAGAATGCTCTTTTCTTTGCATACCCATCTTCATCACAATTCTATCAGACAAAAAATAATCAACATACTTTTCAAAGGAGGCAACCTTACTTGCTTCTCATGCAAAGCTGTTTATATGCACGCTATATAGGAATAAATTCAGAGAATAAAGATGTCTGAAATTAAGTTTTATTCCAAAGCAACCATAAGCTTACTTCTCAGGATCAATTATTATCAAAAGAAAATATGAAAATAAAACACGTAGTTTAAAATTACTAATTTATCTAAAAAAGAAGTAATAAGTCTTATTTTTGTCACTATAACAGCTCAGTCGTATGGAAGAACAGAGAATTACTTCCTATAATCCTTTCAAACAATTCCCTTCAGTCGACTAGTCTAACTCAAGGAAAAAGAATTAAAGCAACAAGCAGCAAATGTTTATCTAATGACCAAGTAAACTTATCTTAACAACCAAGAGCTAACACTCCAAGCAGCTTTAAAACATGGCAGACAAAAGTTCACTGTGCTCCAAGCATAGTGCAGTTTGCTTCTGTTGATCTTCCACATGAAGGTAATAAGCTACCTTATTTTACATTTTATCATCCAACAAGGAGTTGCAGCCTTCTGTGAGAAGTGTTCTGCCCTCATTTATGCCTCAAATGTGTCAACAATCAAATGTGTAGGTGTTATACTAAACAGAGATAGTAACAATGAATTCTCTCTGTTTCCTACTGGTTGAATGGCTCCACACTACAAAACTAACAATAATCTCCTTAATAACTCCTTACATTCAGAAAGGCTTCTACTTAATTTTTTTTATCTACTTCAGGGATCTACTAAGACTCTATAACTGAGCTTATTTAAGACATTTTAATTAAACAGAAACTATCAATATTATCATTGCAACAATAATTAAGCATGAAACTGATTTTATATTTAATCTTGAGTTCCAAACTTAGATTACATTGGCCTTTTCCTGTTCAAGACTAGCAACTTCACAGTCAAGATGTGCAGTTCAAAAAGAAAAGCACAGGCATTGTATGCATCATATTTTAACCTGAGAATTAAATTTAATCACACAAAATTTCTGAAGGAAAGCACACTTTTCTAAGATACCTTACAAGAACAGAAGTTTTTACATTTTACAGCTACTCAGAGAACTTCTGGCCTATGAGTGAACCCCTTCCTCCTAGGGATACCCCAAGGAGAACTGTGACTGACAATTCAACCACATAGATTTTGTTTCGGACAGAAAACCAACCACATAGGTAGGCTACAAGTTGAGGACTTGTTTCTGCAAATACTTTAAAAAATAGTTCTCTTTGTTTCACTAATACTCTTCATGTGAATCAACAAATGATGTGACTGTCTGGAGCACTGAAAGCCTATAAGCAATTTTTGAAAGTGAGACTTAATACAGCCATTTAGAATCTATCTACAACAAAGCACACTCCTTTATGTATTCTAGGTATCTTCCAAATACCTTAGAACGCGTTACTCCTAACTGAAACCTGAAATAGTAACATAATTAGCATGCACAGCATAAACAACCCATCAAAGCAGTATTTTTGGTAATTACCTTATCTAGATGTGCGTGTGTTGTCTTTACTTGCTCAAGCTTTTTCTGCAAACTGAAATTAAGTTTTAAAAAGTTAAACTTTGCATTTGAGTAGGGTGGGCAAAATGTCGTTAATTCAAAATCTAAAAAATTCCAGTATCACAGAGCAAAACTGAAATATCAAAGACAGACTACATATCAGAATAAGCTGCAACTGTTAATTCAATTTTAATTTCAAAATAGAAATGCTTAATTATGTTTGACAGATAGTTGTTTGTGTTAGAAACATTAGGGTTCTTACAACGTAAAGAGAATTGTAGTCCTGATCTGCAGTATCTGCAGCACTAAAAATATTTATACTTCAATTAATTCAACACCCTTGATATTCCTTTGAGGAAAAAGAAGACAAACTACATCATTAAAGTAAGCAAGAAAAAATAAACCACTAGAATTTATCACTAGATGTTGATTTTTAAAAAAACTTATTATTTGAAAATCAAGAACACAAAAAGCTGTTGTTCGTGAGAATGAAATCTGTAACACTAAGTGAAATACTATGTATCAGCTTCCACTTCTCAGCTGTAGAGCTAACTTCTGCTATGCAGTGTGCCTGCTAACTTAAAACAGGTCCTCTCTACCCAATAAAGGAACCTGGGGACTTCTTCTGTAAACTAGTATTTAGGGCCTTACTGTACCTTTTTCTGTGACAACAGAAAATTTTACTGCAACTTTAGATTTCACATCCACATCCATCTTGGTTAATCAAGATAGCACAAAATTTCTTCAAATACCATCTTCTGTACTGTTTTTGTTTCCTCTCTGTCTTGTGAATAACATGCAGAGAAGAAATACTGCAGCAAAAGTCACTATGATGATGGCTCTCTGCCACTTCAGAGATGACTGTCCATTCAAATCCCTCCTCCTAATTTGATGTAAATTTTAAGAAGCCTTTACAGTGGGGAAAAAAGATACTGTCTGCTATGGAAATAACATTTCTCATTTCTGCTTCTCCAATCTGCTTTGCTTTGCTGTCTTAGTCTCACACTGCCCTCCACAGAATCCACAATTCTTGATGTGTTTCTGTGACTTCAGGGTATATACAGACTACAAGGTTCTGGCATACAGTCACACTAATCAGATGTTGTGTCTGTCTGCTATACTGACAGAAATCCTCACTGCAGTATACAGTTAAAAGAATATATTTATTAGTGCACTGGTGTGTATTTGTGTTCAAGTGGTGCTGGACAAGAGTTTTCCTGCTCACACGATGGTGCAGAAACCATCACTAATATTTTATGTAGGAGTTTCTTTTATTTATTAACTGAAAACAGAGTAAGCTATGCAGAGTTCAAACATAAGTAAAATAAACTGTATTTCATTTAAGTAATCTACAGTCTTCCTGGTACTTTTAGAATTTGTCCTTAAATGCTGACATTTTAGAGTGTTTCCTCTGTTTTAATGCCAAGTATTGAGAAGCTCTAAAGTAACTGTGTGAGATAAGACAGAAGACTGGAGTGAGGAAGGCAATAATGATTTTGTCAGCTCCTTAAGGATTTTCTCAGATCTGCAGAGTGCAGCACTTCCTAGTAAACTTTGCAGAACACCACCTAATACTACAAGTAATCAGATCTAACAGTGAATTGCTGTTATTAAGAATGATACTTTTCTGGTTCACATCTTCTTACTGCTTTATCCCTGTTGTGTGGCTCCAGCAGGAGTCCATTCAGTTAGCTGATATATTGTAAGATCAGAACATAGGTTTATGATTTGGCTTACAAACTCAGAGTTATCTATTGCCTCTGAAGAATACATTGGCCTCCCTCCTCCCTTAACTCTTTTGGATGCCTAGTTTGGTGTTTCTGTGATGGCATTGGCAGCAATCTTGAAACATGCATTACAGTATTTCACTGATCAGACAAAAGCCAGTGCCAGCAAAAAAACCCCTGAAAACAGCTGTCATTTTGATTGTACAGTACCAGTTCAGAAGGAAGTCTCACAAGCACATGTCATCTAACAGAGATTACTCATTTGCATGTCCTGCAACTTCTCCCTTCTGTGAGTAAGGAAGTGGCTACATTCCCTTACCTGAAGTGAAAAGTGTGCATCCAGGAAGAAAAATGAAGCTTATACTGCCCTCAACAGCATATTCCCCCTTTCCTTAATGATTGCTCCAGTACTCCTCACTCTCTTTGCTCAGCTTCAGCACACAAAATGAACAGAAAGACCCCTTCCTTCAAATTTTACTTCTGCACCCATCTAGGATACTGAAGCATGCATGTGACATTAAAAAAAAAAACCAGGAATGTGAAACACAGTGAACAGAATTTGCAGAGCCTTTGTTTGATGTGGAACTTCAGTCCCTCACTCTTTTCTGTGAAATTTAAGGAGGCCTGCAATGCATCATGATATGAAGGGGAAACATTTTGAAATGCTTTAAGAGAACCAGAAAAGAAGGTAAAAATACAATACTGATATTAAATAAAAGCTTGCATTTGGGGGAAAAAAGCAAACCAACCACACGCAGTCTGGCTCACTGATCTTTTTTTACAAGGTCAAAAAGCTTTTTGCAGGCATTTGAAAAGGGTAGAAATTACATTTTATATCACCACTTATAAAGTGATAGTTTCTGAAAAGTGACAGTCCCGGTCTAGACAGGACAGAATAAACCACAATTTCTAACAGCAACTCAGATGCAAATTTGAGCCAGGATTTGAGTGTATCTGTTTCATACATGTATTTATACAATGGATATTCTTTCTAATAGAAGACAGCAAAATTATCACCGTACCTTACTCCAGATAGACTGTCAAAAGCATGTAGGTCCAAGACATTACAGAGATCAACTCTAAACAGAGAGAAAAAAAGAAAGCTTTGTATTTTTGATGTATTTAAATATCACGTTTTAGAAGTGTCTCCTAAAGCCTATGTTTCTTTTCCTGTCTATCAGATTAATGCCATTAACACTTAGCCTTATTTTTGGATATTAGTCATTCGTACTGTCTTCTACAAGGAAATGTTGTGTTTATTTACACAGTAATATGTAAGCACAGAAACAGAATTTTGGAAAATACAGTAAAATCCAAGATATTTCCCAAAATGATTATAAAATCCCTTATATTGGATACCTGAATAATAAATGATTTTCCCTAAGTGGGAAAAGGAACCTTGAGCCTCTCAAGACAGACACAACCCCCTGAAACATACGTAGCTTATACTGGCACACTGTTAGCAAACAAAACTGAAATAACTTTATAAGGCAAGCACTACTGTGAGGAATTTCAACTCTACGATTTGAAACAGACAAATGAAAAATTTAATACAGAACGGGCAGTATTGATCATATCTGCTTATAAGAATGGCTACCTATAAACTTGCATAAGAAACTTTTTTTACAAAGTAATACAGACTATAGATTTCACTGCTAATGGCAACTGATAGCTTTTCAAATGCAATTAATTACATGTGGCTAAATACAAAGAATATGCGAGGTAAAGAAAAAACACCTCTGGAGCGTAACCAGAATGATTAAACTTTTACATTTAATGGTAGTTTTACAAAGCAGTTTCTAAGATGGAAGATTTATAATGTAGTACACATAAACAATTCCTGTGTAAAATTCATGACCAGCTCAGTGCCAGTTGTTCTCACCAGTGCTCTGAAAAACCACATAGAAACACTCTTTTTAAATGTGAGCTTTTGAGGGACAAAACCCCTAATTAAAAAGGGTATGCTATCAAACAAAATTCCAATTAATTAATATTGTACTTATTTCACTTTTAGAGGGTTTCATAACAGAAGAGACCCTATGTGTCATTTACTGAAGAATATTTACAAGTAGAGAAGAGTTGTCACTGAGGACTGAATCTGAGGTTCAGTTTCTCTCATATCCAAAATATAGTGCTAGCTGGCATCAGACACCATACAATTTGTGAAGAGATCACATATTGGATCGCCCCCAATAGACATTTAAAACACAAGGCATGTAGTTTCCTATCTTCTTCAAAGTTGGTCCTATGTGATCACTCAAGAACAGCAAGTATTTTTCTCTACAGTTTCTAACCACATTTGACAATAATGTTAAAGAGCCAAGTATACATTATTAAGGTTATGACTATTATCTTCCCTTTAAATGTGCTTAAATCAAGAACCTGTATTATACAAACATTTACCACAGTAATGCAATAATTGATGTAAAAGTGCACAAATCAATCCTAGCAGTCTGGAAGATACACTGCTCTCCTAATACACGCTCCTGGGAATACAATATCCACTTAAATCCTTATTAAAGAAAAAATCTGAGTCAGAATTTCAATTAAAATTAGCAAAAACAAGTGCAATGATTTTCCTCATTCTTGTAACTTCCACTGCTTTCAAAGTGATTTTGTAGTAATAACTTATTTTGCAGCACCAGTCATAAGAATAATATTTAAGGTGACACAATAGAAGGAAAACACTATAGTGCACATGACCAGTTACTAGCTCAAAACCAAGCTGTCCTTGCAAGCTGCTCTTCAGTTACAAGGTTGGTTAACAGCGTATCTTTGTGGCCAAGAAGGCCAACCCTGTCCTGAGGGGCAATACAAAGAGCATGCCAGCAGGTCATGGAAGGTGGTCCTGCCCCTCTGATCAGCCCTGGTGAGGCTGTTCCTGGAGTGCTGTGTCCAGTTCTGGGCTCCACAGTACAGGGGAGAAATGGAACTCCTGGAGGGAATCCAGGATAATTAATCCAAAGATAATTAAGGGACTGGAGCACCTCACTAATGAGGAAAGGCTGAAGGAGGTGGACATGTTCAGCCTCAAAGAGATGACTGACAGAGGACCTCATCAAGGTATACAAGTATCTGAAGGGAGGGTGCCACGATGATGGAGCCAGGCTCTTCTCAGTGGTGCCAAGCAGTAGGACAAGAAGCAATGGGCAGAAATTGATGCACAGGAAGTTCCACCAGAACATGAGGAGGAACTTCTTTACTGTGCAGGTGACCAAGCACTGGAACAGATTGCCCAAAGAGGTTGTGTAGTCTCCCTCACTGGCGATATTCAAGAACCATTTGGACAGAACCCTGTGCCACATATTCTAGGACAACCCTGCTTGGCAAGAAGGGTGGACCAGATGACCCACTGTGCTGTCTTACCATACTCAAAACCTTACCCATTTTACCTTACTCATTTTGGGATTCTGTGATATAAACACTAACAAAGAACTATAAATTAAAAATACATTTTTACTTCCTCAGAAAACAGTATCTTTTTTCTAGATGCTTATTCATAAAATAAACATGGGGTTAAATAATTCTAATGCAATTGTTTTCCTTTAATCAAGCTGATCTAATAGAACACTTAAAACTGTTGCAGAAGAAGCAGGATCTAGTACCTACTAATAGTGGCCATTTAATACCTTGATCTTTGTGTCTCTAGAATTTTAACAAGTCCATTTATTGACCTAAAATAAATCAGAAAAATCATTAGTTAGATGAAAATACAACCATGATATATTGTTTGAATATGTTAACCATGGACAACAGCATCATGTGAAAGAGCACCCCAACTCTGTTACCAACTTGTTAAATAACCATCAAATATTTGGGTTGAGATATTTGGTTTCCACTCACAGCTGGAGAACTTCGTAAGTTCTGACAAAAAGATACTACCAGTGAGAACAGTATTTTCCTATACAAAGCTCTTCATGATACACTCTGCCAGGTATAAGCATTTTTATTTTCATATTCGTATTTCAAACAACTAATACAGTTGTAAAGTATTTAAAATTTTTAATGTTTAATTTGGCTTACCATGGTATTGACAGAAAAGGGTCATATCTTAGATCACTAATTTGATTCAGACCATTGGTTCTTCTGTTCCCATGACAATTGTTTGGGACTTCCTCCATGTATCTTTGCATTTGCTAGGGAAATCATATATACCAGCAGATTTTTTTTTTCCCTTCTGCTAATTCAGAAAAATGGCAACAACTGCTCAGAAATGTAAAAACATAAACAGTAAAGACAAAGGCCTGTCCTTAGTAAATAATATCAAATCTTACCTAAATAGGCAAAATGCTAAGATTACGTAAGCATACAGAAGTATTGGAGTACCTTTAGAAAGAGGCAGTCTCTTTTCCCTTATAAGCTCATCAATTTGTGTCAACCTAATCATGAGATCTAATTTCTATTCAAACATCAAGAAAGAAGTAACTATGCTTAAATTAATTTTTGAGGCAATACAGTGTTAAGAGTTATGCCGGAAGTTTCATACCTCACAGATGTTCTGACTTTATTCAATTCTTCCTCTGAAACCAAATCTGTTTTATTGATGATTATAAGATCAGCTAATGCAACCTGCCTACGTATTAAGAAAAAAAAAAGAGAGAAAAAGACAACACAAATACTTTATCTGTAAGGCACAAATGTCATCTCTCCCATGGCCCCAAAAGATAGCATGAACATTGTTAGTACAGAAGGGTAAGCATTAATCAAACTAGATCATGGACAATGACTAAAGTACTACTGGCTTCTCCTCAATGTGTTCTTCTGCACCCTAAGAGACTAAATCAAGGCTTGCTAGATTATTTTGTTTCAGGGTTGGGTTTTTGTTTGTTTGTTTGGTGGGGTTTTTTATGTCATCTAATCCACAGTGCTTAGTGATTTAATAACTTCACAAATCCCTATTTGTCTTGCATGTAGTCCTTGTAAGGTGATACTTGAAGTCTCTCTGTTTTATGAAGACTTCAAATGTTACAATTACCCTCAACTATTATGTCTCCATATTTAATAAAAGGTATCCCTCTATCTCCAGTTCTCCTTCAAGCATGACAGATCCTAACATGAAATTTTTAATTCCCCCACACACAGGTGCTTCCCATACAATCAAAAAAAATCCCATCACTCTTAGAATAGGACAGTCAATCTTGGCAGAAAGATCAAACGGACCATGAAGTTACTTTTCTGTATGTTACCTCATCACACCAATCTACCTTGGTTTAAGCAAAGCAGGAGGAAAAAGCCCTATAAAAGAGAAAGAAGCCATTTCCAATGAACTTCTATACAGTTCAAGTCCTAACAGTGATATATAAAATTAAGTTCTACATCCATACCGAGATGCTTCGTTGATAAGGCCTTCTGGTTTCTCCTCTGTCAAGTGCTAAACAAAAATTAAAATAATTGGATTAGTCATGTTCAAATTAAATTTAAATTCATTTGCAATTAAAGAAAGTCAAACCCAATTCAGTTGAGGTTTGTTTTTCAACAAGGTATTGAAGAAGACAGCATCTAGAATCTTTCTGTTAAATGATGGTGAAAAAGTACATATATACATCCACCATTACAGAGATTTGTAATTACCTTAACGCAAACTCTTCTAAAGAGTTGGAAAACTTTGTATTATTTATTTTAATTACTTTTCAGCTTTACAATGAAGTAAAAAAGTCACCATGACACATGGTAATGATGAAAAAATGTAACTGGAAGAAAATGGAGGTTCAGTAATTTTACAAAGGAGTGTGAACCCAATTGTTAAAACATGAGGTAGGCTTGCAATACAGAATATCATATATTTAACTTCACACTCTTTTTCGCTGAAAGAAGTGTACAAGACAAACTGTACTTTGATAGTAAAAACTGGTAACTTTTTCCAGGTTTCTATGATAAACCAGTACTCTTGGGCAAGTCTGTCAAAAATCAGAAGCCGCAGCAGTTTCAGTATCATCTCCACCTGTCTGCCAAGTTAATGTCTTCACAGCCGAATTAGTGAAATGGAAAAAAAAAAAAAAACCTGCATCCAACGTAGCAGCATAAAGTTTAGCAACACAAAGCCTTACTTAATTTAGGTACAGCAACAGACAACACTGAAGCAGCAAAGGTCTAGCTTCAAGTTATTTTCTGCCCACTCTGCCATAGAGGCAGCAATCTCCAGGAGAGAAACATTACAGAACTCTGGGGGAAGTAAAACTTAAATTGATACTGTAATATTAATAAGAACTTGCCACTTAATGCTTATGTCTCTGGGAAGATTAGAGTCCTGTGCATTTCTTCATCAGCTCTCATATTACTTTAATATTACTCTATGTGGTAGTTTTGATTGGCCGAAAACATCAGTGAAGTGTTTTTAACATCTAGGAGAAATTTGGACCCCTCAGAAGCTGTTGTAGTAGGCCTGGGGTGGTGTCTGAGGGGTGGGGTGTGGCACAAAGATGGCTCCTGTGTGTCCTGAGTGCAAGTTCTGGAAGTTTTTACACCAAGTCCAGCAGAGCCAATCTCTGATGGCTCTGAAGGTGATGGACATGCTGCCGGCCAAGTTTGGGCCAATTGGAGGTGCTAGTTACGCCTCTGTGAAAACATATTTAAGAAAAATTCAAAACAAAGCAGGCACGCACTTCTTTCACTTCTTTGTAGTTGGAGGAGGAGGAGGTGGAGGTGAAAATATGTGAGGGAGAACAGCATGGAGACGCCAAGGTCAGTGAAGAAGGTGGGGGAGGAGGGCACCCAGCGCCGGAGCTGAAAACCCTCTGCTAGCCACAGTGAAGGCCATGGGGGGGCAGGAGGTCTCCCTGCAGCCCATGGAGTCCACAGGAGTGCAGAAATCCACCCACAGCCCACACCAGAGGAGCAGGTGGATGCCTGGAAAAGACTGTGAACCAGTGGGAGTCTCATCTAAGAGTTAAAACTGCAAAGGCCTTCCAAAGGAGAGAAAGGCCTTGCTCCTGGCTTGGAAGCAGCCTGGCTTCAGCTCAGGAGAGTCTGCACAGCACCTTATGGACAAAAAGACTCATGTTGCAGCAGAATTTCGGGCAGGATGTTGCTTGTGAGATTGGACCCACACCAAAGAAGTTCCCAGAGGACTGTCTGTCGTGGGAAGGACCCCCTGGCTAAGTAGAGAACCTCTTTTCCTGATTGGACTGACCAGAGGACCCCTCAACCTGCCCCCTGTCTGTGTTGCTGGTTTGGAAAGAGGGAAGGGGGGGGGGGGTGAGTGCAGAGACTGCTTCTTAAGAAGGTGGGGGTGAGAGCAGAAAGGAAAACTGTCTGGAGAGAGAGAGAAATAAGTAGAGATAAAGAGTATTTGTAGTAGAAGAATTGTGGTGATGAGTAAATTTGAGAATCTGCTCTGCGGACTGAAAAGAGACCCCACACCCTGCCCCCACCACCCGGCTTGTTGACTGTAAAGGAGGAAAGGGGGTGAATACTATAGGTTTGTAAGAGGGAGGGGGGAGTGAACCAAAACTATGAAAAGTTTATTTTTGCCTGCATTTATCCTCCAACTCTGTTAGGTAATTAAAACACTTTTTGCAACTTTAAGCTTGGAGCCTGGTTGCCCTCTTTTCGTGTGTCCTCCTGGCAATGTCCTGTCGAAAACCCATGACATTTTTTGGTGGCCCGTACGGGGAAAGAGTCATGAATGTTTTGAGATAGAAACACTGACCAGGAGAAGTTATGGGCAAACAAGAATTAAGTTCTGTTTTAAAGTAGAATTGTAGTAGAAGTCCTAGGGGTAGATTTATTCTATGTAGCATGTTGATTTTGATGATTCTTAAATATGTGTTTCGCAGAGGCGAGGGGTGGAATGTGGTGGTTTTGACTGGCCGAAAACATCAGTGAAGTGTTTTTAACATCTAGGAGAAATTTGGACCCCTCAGAAGCTGTTGTAGTAGGCCTGGGGAGGTGTCTGAGGGGTGGGGAGTGGCACAAAGATGGCTCCTGTGTATCCTGAGTGCAAGTTCTGGAAGTTTTTACATCAAGTCCAGCAGAGCCAATCTCTGATGGCTCTGAAGGTGATGGACATGCTGCCGGCCAAGTTTGGGCCAATTGGAGGTGCTAGTTACGCCTCTGTGAAAACATATTTAAGAAAAATTCAAAACAAAGCAGGCACGCACTTCTTTCACTTCTTTGTAGTTGGAGGAGGAGGAGGTGGAGGTGAAAATATGTGAGGGAGAACAGCATGGAGACGCCAAGGTCAGTGAAGAAGGTGGGGGGAGGAGGGCACCCAGTGCTAGAGCCGAAAACCCTCTGCTAGCCACGGTGAAGGCCATGGGGGGGCAGGAGGTCCCCCTGCAGCCCATGGAGTCCACAGGAGTGCAGAAATCCACCCACAGCCCACACCAGAGGAGCAGGTGGATGCCTGGAAAAGACTGTGAACCAGTGGGAGTCTCATCTAAGAGTTAAAACTGCAAAGGCCTTCCAAAGGAGAGAAAGGCCTTGCTCCTGGCTTGGAAGCAGCCTGGCTTCAGCTCAGGAGAGTCTGCACAGCACCTTATGGACAAAAAGACTCATGTTGCAGCAGAATTTCGGGCAGGATGTTGCTTGTGAGATTGGACCCACACCAAAGAAGTTCCCAGAGGACTGTCTGTCGTGGGAAGGACCCCCTGGCTAAGTAGAGAACCTCTTTTCCTGATTGGACTGACCAGAGGACCCCTCAACCTGCCCCCTGTCTGTGTTGCTGGTTTGGAAAGAGGGAAGGGGGGGGGGGTGAGTGCAGAGACTGCTTCTTAAGAAGGTGGGGGTGAGAGCAGAAAGAAAAACTGTTTGGGGAGAGAGAGAAATAAGTAGAGATAAAGAGTATTTGTAGTAGAAGAATTGTGGTGATGAGTAAATTTGAGAATCTGCTCTGCGGACTGAAAAGAGACCCCACACCCTGCCCCCACCACCCGGCTTGTTGACTGTAAAGGAGGACAGGGGGTGAATACTATAGGTTTGTAAGAGGGAGGGGGGAGTGAACCAAAACTATGAAAAGTTTATTTTTGCCTGCATTTATCCTCCAACTCTGTTAGGTAATTAAAACACTTTTTGCAACTTTAAGCTTGGAGCCTGGTGCGTCCTCCTGGCAATGTCCTGTCGAAAACCCATGACACTCTAATATTACAGGAATATTACTTTAAAGTTTGGGTTTCAAGATACAGAAATACCAAATGAAAGTGGAATCAATTGTCATGGGAAATATATAGATTTTAAAAAACCTAGGAAATTTCTTTTCTTTATTGGAATTATCAGGTATCTAACAGTATTTTACTTGAAAAACAAAAATAGGTTATAGCATACTGTGAGTCTGCCATGTTAAAACAAACAAAACTGTTTCCTGACTGTGCACAACCTAAGCAGAGTATGGCAACAAGATGGCTCTCAGGAGCCTCTCCTCTGACCTTTTCTTTGTAATCCTCTGTGTATTTGTTCTGTTCAATTAATGTTTAGGTTTGATGCCTTGAAAAGAACAAATGTCAATAGCCCAGATGTCAAGTCCTGGAAGCTAAGTACTGCAACTTCAAGCTGTCCAATTGTTTGCCCTCAATTAAAAAAAAATTAGTATTTCAGATTGCTGAAATTATCACTGAAATTACATTACAGTGATAACCCATGGTATCAATTACCACTTCCATTTCAATTTGGCTGACTGGTCATGGGGATGTTTGTCACCTTTTCTTATGATGGGTCGGTTCTTTGAAGCATTACATACTTAAACTGTTGCCTATTATCTCAATGTCATTACTTGTGTGGCTTTCAAAATTCTTTGAGTAACAAGCAGCTGTTGAGGTCAAGCTTTGCAACCAGAGCAATTGAACAAGTCAGCAAGTTCTTTATACAAAGCAAAAGTTGTTTACTTAGTACACAGCTGAGAAAGTCTGAAGTTCCTACTATTCTGAGTAGGTGTCAGTGTTTTACAGGTTTACTGATTAGATAACGTACGTTTTCGTTGAGCTGTCTAATGTAATAGTAGATAGAAGAGCTGAATGTTTCAAAGTATTTTTGTGTTGATACATTCTGATATATTACTTGAAAGTGTAAATATTGAAAAAAATAATTTTCAAACTTAAATAATTTAGTGCTGCTGTGTGCAACACAAATATATTTGACCCAAGACAGCAATTCAGTATTGAATGAAGAAAAAGATAAACACAACAACAGTTTTGCAAGCAATAAAACACATCTGAATTAGTATGAGGGAACCCAGCTGAAAAGGGGCTGACCTAAAGCATGATATGATTTCTTGTGACAGTTGAGCTGATTTAGAAGATGGTTCCTAGTTAAAAGGGCCAATCACCCCCTTCCCCTCACTATTCTAGCAACTTCTCCACAATGCTCTTGCAGAACACAATGAATGTAACTTGCCAAACTGGCTTGCTATGAGGTTAGATTTGTTCTGTATGAGTGCAACACAAACTGATGAGAGGACAGGACTGCTACTCTTTGGTAAATCAGCTATTCGATCAGCACAAATGAAAGGAGAAACCCAAGTAATCCAAACAAAATAATCTTACAGAGGAAGGATCACTCTCTTGTCTTTAAACCATTACTCTTCAGTCTCTGAGCCTTTTGCAACCATTGTAAATGCACAAATATTAAAAATATTTCCACAGCATGGAATTTTTATATGATGAAGGCAGTTTTTCTAATGGTCACTTTTTTTTTCAATCCTGCAAAGTCAATGCCCAATTGAAGCAGTCACCTCCTAAGTTATTAAGTTGCAAATACTTCTATTTATACCCACCTATTGAAAAAAAACCCCAAACCTTAACTATTTGACTTAATCCCAATTTTTGCTGTTACTCAAGCTCACTGCTCTACATGTCTGTTCTTACATTATACTTTATATACACAATACCTGCTCTTTTTGTCTGCTTACATGTAACATCTTCATGTGAAACAGGACCAGGACACCTGTGCTCTCATTTCTCCCCACCACAGCTGCCATTACATTAGCACCCTTCCCAGTGTGAGCCCTAACTCAATTGTTACCACACCGGTATAAAACATCTGTTGTTAGTCCTCTCATTTCAAGTAACACAGACCAATGACCCATTTCTCCATTGTTTTTACAGCAATCTAAATGCCTGTTTGGAATAAAAGCAAGATTCCTGAGTGAAGTGATAGAACTAGAAGGAGCCAAGTATTTAGCAACCTGACAACTCTTGTCAGACATGTTGCTGTGTCCGTAAGAATCTGAATTCCTGCAAATATCAGTACTTCCTTGTTCCCATTCATAACACAGTCCTAATTAAATACAACATCATTCAATGTAAGCATTAGAGCTATTGTAAAAATTAATTCAACCACATCACCATTATAGCAATAGCTGCTCTAATGCTGCAGTTTTAAACCACGTAACAAATCCAGTAACTTACTTGCAGTCCATGCTTTGCATCAACAACAGACACAATACCTGAAAGAAAACATTAAAATGGAATAGGAGTGTGCTGAAATGCGCAGCTGACAGCTTAACAACTTCTAAACCTCCTGTACAAAGGTAACAATATCAACAATTGGTTATAATAATCTGGAAGCACTGAAAATATCTGAACATTAGACTTGTTAACCAAATATTTTTTTATTCATTATTGTTTCTGTGGTAGCAAAAATGTGGTGTCAAAAGAATCAGGTGAGAAATTCTCACAAGTAGATGTCTCCTCTCCCACAACAGCAAATTGGCTGAGGTACACTTTTACAGAATATTGAAAGAAATTAATGGACTGACTGAAGTATGCAGTTACTCTGATGGTAAATGACCAGGAATTTGCAAGTGTCTGGCAGAAATTTAGGACGCTCTTTCTTATTCAACTCAATGTTTCCTTCCTTAGCTAGAAAGGTATTTCACAGACTGACCAAAACATTAGTAGGGCATTTTTTTTAAGCCAAAAAGAAAATTTTTTCCTACATTTAAAAAATTGCTCTTTAACTACATATAGTGATGATTTATCTTTCAGTAATCTCAGGTTTTTATTGGAACACAGAAAACATTAGAGCCAACAAGTACAACAAGCAAAGAAAGTAAAAAACAAAAGGCAGAAGTATCCAAGTGTTGACAAGTTATGCATTCAGAGAAATAGGAAACCCTTTAGGAAACACTGCATTGCAGGAGAGGGAGGAGAAAGAAGAAAGAGAAAAAAAGCATGCTGTACTACTACTCCTAAGTAAGGTTTTGTAACATGTAGCTAATGAGAATTTTACCCCCCTTACATCATGATCAAGATCTGTCCATAACTGATCCCTTAGAAAAGCATTACACAAATTTTGTTTGATTTAGCAAGATGAAACACCCCACCAAGTAGATAAACAAGCATCAGAATAAGCAAGGATACCTCTGTGATCAAATGTGGCAATCTGAAAACCAAGTTCATGCATTTCGAACATTTTCTGAAACGTTGCCTTAAAAACTAAGAATATATTACACTAAATCCAGGTATTAAATGCCAATACATAGGAAAACAAGCTTGCACTTCTTACCATCAAGATAGATGTCACTTCCCAGCTCAGAATCAACCCAGAACATGGAGGCCACAGCTCCTAAGAAATACAGTATACATAGTTGCAATATTGAGATTTTTCCAGTAAACTACCAACATTCAGATATTTCATAAAAAATTGTATTTGTAGTGTTAATAATAATATCAGCAACTAAAGTCATTCCAACACCTAAAACTGTCCACCAGAAGTGGTCAGATGCAGTCCTTCAAACACCACTCTGTATCAAAACCAAATACCTGTCAGTTGTTCACAGTGCTTACTCATGCACAATATAGCAAGGGCCACAACATGTAATCGTTTTCTGGTATCTATTGATTTTTTTTCCAAAAAGCTTAATAGTTTTCCAATTTGACTCAAACAGAATTTGTGTGTAACAGAGGCCAAATCAATGTCCTGTCTTTTGAAGAAAATTACCTTATAATGTCAACTATTTAGCTTTGAGCTGGAAAGCAGCAGTCTCCTAAAGGGGAAATAATTGAATTTGTGATAAGAATTTCCTTCCCTCTCCATCTACAACACATTTTTAATGTGGATGGTTTTGAGAAAATTGTTTTAGATAGTTATTACTAACATGAGCTCAAGTTCATACACCTTTTTAAAATAAATATCACTAAAGAAGATGGAAGGATTTTGTAAAATCTGTTATTGCTCTGTAAGAATGTATTAGTCTGTTTCACAGTGTATTTTAGGACTTCATGTTATACAAGGCCTATCACAACCAGTATAACGATACATCAGATGCTAACAATTTAGACTTTAAAAGGAGAGATATAGAACATCAAAAGTTTGCTGAAAACTACTAGTTTCAGAGTATGCTTCTGTTTGCTACGCCCCAGTGTCTTCTCTTGGTAGAAATATATTTTAACTGAATTTCTGCTAAGCTTTAAACTCAATTTAGAGCAAGTTCAACAACAGAACCCAACCAAACAACCAATCCACAACCCTGTATTTTCACCTTAACCAATGCATTGGAGTCTGTAAAACAATCAAAGCATATGTGCCTGACGACTCACCACTTTATATTACAACTGTTGAAGTGAACTAACTGGTGAGCAAATAAGCACTTCACAAAAACAGAATCATTATCATGGTTATGAAAATCATAATGTGAACTACCTGGATCTGCCAAACCAGTTGTTTCTAACAATATATAGTCAAATTTTCCTCTTCTTTGCATCAGGTTCTCAATTGCTTTCACACCACTGTCCCTGAAAGAAGAAACAATTAAACCTGAGAGCAAAGAAAATAAGCCAAAGCATCTATTTAAATGTATCTTCTGATGCAGAACACACTGTCAGTACCATCAAAGCAAAAGTTCTGAGTCAAGACATTTGTAGACTGACAGTCTACAATGAAAATTTAGTTATCATGTTGCTGCTCTAATATTAGGCAAATTTTAGTTTTCTGTTTCATTTTAATCTGAAAATAGTATTTGCCTACTCCCACCAGGTGACTTAAACAAAGATTTGTTTTCAAACACTGAACAACCTGTAAAGGACAGTAAGGCTCTGTAGATATGTAACTATCTAGTTTGGCAGCTGAAATTAGAGAAAGAATGGATGATGTAGAAGTGAAGCATGTTGCCCTGCCTTTCTACCTCACCTACAAAAAGATCAAGACATGCAATTTACTTAAATTAGAGCTGATGAGGTCAGCCTGATGCAGAAATGTATAGCATTTATATAAGAAACTAATGTATATAAAACATAGCTGCATTCCTTACACAGCATTACAGTGCAAGACAGCACTCCTTACACCCCAGACCAACAGAATGCAATAGGATCTTCAGTTTTCCAGGTACTACCTATCATTACTTAAGGCATAAGACCAGTTCTCCCAGATTTTCAGGACAAATAAGCCATGACCTTTACTTACAAAATTAGCACAAACAATGCAGCATTCGAACAAGCAGGGTAAAAAACATGTCAAAGAAACAAATACTCTCTCCCTTTTTAACATGACCATCAACTTACAGTTTTGGATATTGTGTTTCATTAGGTCACAAAAGGTTTTCAATTCACCCTTTCTGATGTATACAAGACTGAAGTAGTAACCAATGTACAAAGAAAGAAGCAGAGTAAGTATTTCATCTGGAAATTGGGAAACCCGAGCTCTAGTTCCAGCCTACCTGAATCTTCAGCTCTCTACTTAGAAGCATATAATACTAATAGAAGAAGGATAGCTCCCGACTCTACAACACGCCAGCAGTGTATGGGTTGGTATTTAGATTACTTTTCTTAAAGATACCAAGTCTGGATCCAGTAAGGCAGCAATAGGAAATAAATTTCCATCTCCCAAATTCCAATCCTTGTTTCATCAGACAAAAGAAGCCTCAATCAATTCCACCATCAGTTTCAGGAATCAAATCCTGGATGTCTTCTCCCTTCCTCAATTCCCCGCCTTATTCACTGTAAGAACTTGTACAATAGTCCTTCCTTACTTTACTGAACAGCACAAGCAGCCATTTCTGAGCTCCAGCCATTCTTCATAGAGTTCTCCCCCTTGACTGATAGCCAGAGATTTCTCCAAGGCACTTCCTGAAAATATAAGTAGTGCTATATTTTTAATCTATAATCCTGCATGACAACACCTGTAAGAGAGAGATACTTTGATTACATTCTTTTCTTCTGAGACCATGTTTCTGAGGTGTACTTTAGAAACTTGTTTTTTCCATTAGAAATTTAAAATGTAAGACAAAGCTGATTCTACAAAGATCAAACCCCACAGGATGATGGTACATCACAAGTGCCACAAACTTTGCCAAAAGAAGGGGATACTGGCCTGTGCCTCCGTATCAAATAAAGGCTCTCTCTGTACATTTTATTTTAAGCTCTCCAACCAGAAAAGTGACATGCATCTCTGTTGACGAAAACAAACAAACAGAAGTCCCCCACCAACACAATGCAAACTCTAAGCAGGGCTGACTATGTTACAGGTATGAAATTATAGTCAGAGCAATTACAAATCCTGAAAGCACAGGGTTCAAAGAAGCATAGTGATCAAGCACACATCTCCCCATCTTCTTGGTCTAGAATAATTTGTTATCTGTAAATGGCGGAGTGGAAAGGAAATAAAATATTATCTACGAACACATTATTTTAATTTCCATTTGCTTGAAATGAGTAGGACAAATGGAGGTATTGCATTTCCAAGAGGATGATATATTCATTTACTTTACTCTGAGGGTCTAAATTTATGTGCAAAACAGATTAATGAATGTCACTATTTTATGAAGCCAGCAAAAAGACTTTCTGCCCTTCTAAAGACTACTAAAGCATGTCAATAATTTAAGTAATGGATTTAAAATTACAACAGTGTTGGTTTCCAGCAGTTTAATGTACTTGTCATTTCATGGCAAAAAGAAAGGTTTCTGCAAGTTTACATACCTTCTCCGAATTCATTCAGAATAACTGCTATTCTTTTATTATGCTGTTCTGTCAGTATGTAATTCAGAAGAGTTGTTTTTCCAGCTCCTAAAAACCAGACCATATGTCTATTAAAATGTAAAAAAAAGCTTAAACAAAAATAAAAACCAAATACTGTTATGCATGCGTATGTGCACTTCAAGCAAATCTCTTGTGTTTTCATTCTAATATCCTGCATTCTATTCCAATGATGTAATAA
This sequence comes from Entomyzon cyanotis, assembly GCA_024500445.1. Classification (NCBI taxonomy): domain Eukaryota; kingdom Metazoa; phylum Chordata; class Aves; order Passeriformes; family Meliphagidae; genus Entomyzon; species Entomyzon cyanotis. The sequence continues at coordinate 26,383,445 of JAKEPQ010001021.1, read as the reverse complement.
TTAATTTGTAGACATATTTGACCCTGTGGAACTATCAGGACATTAAATCTCAGTCTTAAGTGACTCATAGTTTTTCCATTCACAAAGTGTCAGTGCTTGATAAACTCACACGCTCCCCACTAGCTGGACAGTCTTTTCCTAGAAATCTAATTTTTATGCTTCTCTTAACAAAAGGCACACTGAATCTTCTCCCTCCCACTGCCTTTTCTGATGTGCTACTAACTGACTTTAAACGGGGCATTGTTAAAGTGGTCACCACCTCTGCAATACCACCTTAGGAGCAGTTTCATCCCATGCACAAGATCACAGAATTGTCAGGGTTGGAAGGGATCTCTGGAAATCATATAGTCCAAACCACGGGATCACCACAACTAGGGAACCTTTCTTACTTGTCCTTAAGAGATTTTTCCTTAAACGGTGTGATGCAGCACAAAGCTACAACTGTCAAAGCAGTGCCGGCGATCCCAAATTTGACCAGACCCTTACTGGCCCTAACTGCGTGCACCACACAGTAACTATAGTGGTAGAGGTGTATGGGAAGGACGCCGAACCTCACGTCTGTCAGACTGCAATTCAGCCTGCATTTAACTGAGACAGTATGTTGCAGTATTCTGAAGGGAAGCGGCCAAAAGCCGTTTGTCAATCGTGACCTGAACGAAGCGGCCTCTGAAGACCGCGTGGTAAAAGCACTAACGAGAGCTTACACTGCTGCTCAAAGCGGTCCCGCAAATCCACATGGAGCGGCCGGAGGGCCCGCGCTGCTCACGGGGCCGGTGGAGCGGAGGCCGGCACCAGCCCCCCGCTCCGCCCGGCGCCGAGCGCGCCGCGCTGCAGCCCCGGCCCCGCGGCGGCCCGGCCGCTCGCCAGGCCTTCCCTACCTGCACACAGCCCCTGCTGCGCGCTCCTCACCTAAGTACCCCGTGATGATAGTCACGGGGATCTTCCTGCCGGGGCTGCCATCCGTCTCCTCCGCGCCGCCGGCGCCGATCGGAACCAGGTCGGGGCAGTCTTCGTCCTCCATAGGAGCGCGGACAGCCCCGGCCCAGCCAGGCCCCGCCACTGGCGCCCACCTGACGTCACACGCCTGACGTCGCTCGGCTGGTATCGCCCGGTGACGTGTTCTGATGACGTCACACAGAGCCACGCCTCGGCCCCACCGGCCCCTCCCCCACGCGGTGTTGTGCGCAGGCGCAGCGCGAGGGGCGGGGCGGCGCGGTGGCGGTGCAGGAAATGCTGGCGGGCAGGGTGGCGGGGTGCCCCAGGCTGGCCGGGACCGCAGTGCGGAGCTGGGTCTGACCCCCGTGCTGAAGCAGGGACATCCCAGAGCACATGGCACGGGATTGTGTCCGGACCGTTCTTAAATGTCTGTAGAGAGGCAGACCCCACAGCCTTTCTGGGCAATGTATTCCAGTGCTCAGTCACCTGCACAGTAAAGTTGTTCCTCACGTTCAGGTGGAATTTGCTGTGCATCAGTTTCTGCCCATTTCCTCTTGTCGTATTGTCTGGCACTACTGAGAGGAACCTGGCTTTACCCTCTTGACCCTCTCAGATACTGATAGACATTGATCACCCTCTTCTCGAGGGGTTGTCTCTTTTGAAGGCTGAACAGGCCCAACTCCTCAGCCTGTCGTTGTAAGACAGATGCTCTCCTTCAATCGCCTCTCTTGCTCTCTGTTGGACCCACTCCAGGAGCTCCATGTCTCCCCTGTTCTGAGGAGCCCAGACCTGGCACAGCATTCCAGATGTGCCTCACCAGGACTGAGTAGAAGGATAGGATCACTTACCTCAACCTGCTGGCAATGCACTTCCTAGTGCCTCCCAGTTCTTGGCCACAATGACACGCTGCTGGCTCAGGGACAGCTTGTTGTCCACCAGCACCCTCATGGCTTCTCCACAGAGCTGCTTTCCAGCAGATGGGCCCCAAGCCTGTTTCAGACACACCAGGAGCACTGAAGGAGCCCCTGTGTGATTAACAAACCCAGTTCAGGGTGCATGCGCTGTCATCTATCTGTAATCAAATAAAGATAATCAACAACATGAATGTTGGCTTTCTCTGTTCTCCATTAGAGATATGAGAGGGCACATACATGGGTAAGACATAGCTGTGGTTAATTTTGACAGCATTGTGTGCTCCCCAGCTTTTTGTGGGCCATAGGTTTGGCAAATGGGTGACACATTTCTTCATGTCAGACTGTGTAACAGCATTGGAGGGTCACAGAGAAGAGATTGGCCTGCTGCATGCTGATACATGCACACACTCAAAACCCAGGTGGGGTTCTCTGCTCTCAAAATAAGGTGCAATAGCACTGGTCTGAGTACTATTGCGGTAAAGTATGCTGGGCTTCCTCTTTTTTGTACATATATTGGCTTGTATGGTAATGAATGTACTTAGTATTTATCCTTGACTCTTCCTATACTTGTGTCATTTAAAATATTTATTACCAATAATATTTGATGATATTCCACTCTAAATAGTTGGGTTCTGCTTTAGTTATTCTAATTATAACAAGCATGTGAAAGTCTGGTTCAAGAAATGTTAAAATAATTTATTTAATCCATTGATTCAGCTTGTCCTTGGAGATACAGCCATATTTATTCCAACAGAAATACCTACAGCATACAGGCTGTTGATTTCTAGAGTTTTAGAACCAATGCATGATAAAATGCATCTTTTTGCATTCTTGTTTCAGTCACTCCGGTCATCCCCTTGTATGCTGCATCCTTTTGTACAGGAAAAATCAGATCAGCTTTTCAAGGCTGGATCTGCTAGAACCCTGCCTGATGTCAGATGTTTTTGCTGTCCTGGGACTGCACGGCTTTATATAATTCTGTTATTAAGGGATTAGTTTTACAAAAATTACAAGATTTTCATTGCAAAAAAGTGATGGGCTCAAAGAAGAAAAAGTCAGAAAGGTATTGTGAACGAGCAGTTTTGCATTGCAGAACATATTTTAAAAACGGGTGTAAGTTGTCTTTCAAAATGAGACTATTTGCAATACTGAAATTTCAGTTACATGTCAGTGAGATATCTGGTATTGGGAAAGAAAGGTGATCAAACTGGTGTCGTGGTTCTTTAAGTGGTTCTCCTTTTCATCAGCTCACATAACACTGCTCTTTTTTTTTTTCTGAACAAAATTACCTAAATTAAATATTATGGTTTCTGGGTTTTCTTTTGGTTTCTTTAAAGTTTATATTCAAATACTGTGATTTTGCTGTAAGTGTTAGCTGTCCTTTAATTTCTGCTGTAGCATGTAATAAAGCCTACTTTGTAAAGATAGATGTAAAAGCTGCATATTTTAATGTGGTGGCAGCTAAATGAGTGTAGCAAACTTAAATCTGGGTGGCACAGTTGAAGTGTTTTATTCTAAGATACTTGTAGACAAGACATACAACATCATCAGAAAGCAGTAAAGTGTTGATGCTTTGTAAGGAAGTTGAATTTAATTATTACTTTAGTTGGCTGCACTTGAAATAACTTAGTCCCTTCCCAAATACTGAAGATCTCAGTGCAAGCAAAGCCGTTTGCTTCAGGCTGATTTGAATGATGGAATAAAGTGTTAAAGGCTTTAGAGCAGAATTGGGGAAGAAGACTATAACAGGAAAATAAGGATGATCATTGCAACTTGCTGATTCCTGATACAGTAGCAAGGGGAGCATGATCTGATCAAAGCAGCAAGAGAAGAAAATCATTGGCATTTCAATATCATATGGAATATGAGTCTTAAAGCATAACAGCCCTGTGTGAAGGAGGTTCCTGTGTGGTACTAGTAGTCAGTATAGTACGATACAGTTCAGCATCTCAGAGAAAGGAATTGCAAGTTCATACAATGATACCAGTTAACCTGTGAAACAATGTGGAAACAGATACTAAATTCAGTTTTGTGATCTCAAATATAAGCTGGCGAGCAGATGCATAACTTCAGTAAGGATGGCTTGCATACTCCCAGGGTATATTTAGTTCTTTCTTGTTTATTATGTGTTTAACTAGTCCTGTGTTAAATTATTTTTATTTTCTTACCTGTACTTGCATTGACAGTTTCTCCTGACAACTGGACTTGCTTTTTCTTTGAAGAATGCAGATTATTCACATATCATTTAAGAGAAGGAAGACTGTACTTCAGCAGTGCAACTGCTTTTTAACACTGCTACTTTTTATGGTTTATGTTCTCAATATGCTGTTATAATGTGAAACTTAGTGAAACTAAGAACATTAGAAAAAAGGTATGGCTTATTGTCAGGATTTAAATATCGGACCTCATCTAGCAAGTTGCCTCGTTGTATGTAAGAAAATTATGTTAGTTAGGGAAAATTTTGTCAGTGTTGTCTCTGCTTGAGTTTTGTTCACTGTGAAGGTGAACGAAGAAACACTTCTGTTTGAGAAACTCTGATGTGAATCTGGCCAGTAGCATTTGTATTCCTCCAGAACAATTTGCATGGACAAGTGGAAAATATGCTTTCAAATAGACTGTTTTTCTTGTTTTAGACTCAAGTGTTTTATTAAAAAAAAAAAAAAAGCTGCAAAGTGATATAAATTCCCTTTCTGCTGTTTCATCAACACAAAAGTGAAACATAAAACTAGGAGTGACTTTAATTTTTTTCAAGTGAGGTTCAGTATTTCATTGCCAATTTATTTAAAACATGAACAGGAATAATGGAAAACTACACTTATTTTTCTGAGATTTGGCCTACTAAATTTCTTATAACATTTTTTCTTTAAAACAGTTTTGAATAAATCACTTAGACTTTACAGGATACATTTGAGATCTATGCCAGCAAAAGCACTGAACTTGATGGCATGTCGATTTCCTTTGAGGAAAGAGTGTCCAGTTGTACTGGCTACACTACACTCTTCTAGTCAGTGATGTGGTAGAAAGGTGGAATATGAGCAAATATTAACAGGCATTGTATGTTCCTGGCAGGTATTGCATACTGAGATCATCACAGTTTTCCTCTTGGTTTGAACGTCCAGATATTTTTATGGAGTTATCAAATAACATTCATTTGTTACTGAAGTTATATAGCCCTGGTGTTTTTTGCCAAGGATACAATTTTAACATTATAAAAGATATTGAGAAAACTCCCATGCACCTAGCTCAGTTTCTGGTCATTAATCAAAGGTAAATCCTCTACAAATGTACAGGTGACACTTAAAACTTAAGCAGAGCTTTGTTGGGATACAGGCCATGACTGTGCTGGAATATGAAGTTGTGTTTAACAGCATTCGTGGTGCCTTGATACTCTATCATGCAGCACTGTTCCTCACAGGGATACCAATGCCAGCAAAGAAGAAAAAGTATGTTTGGAAGTGTGTGCCTTAAAAGAAAAAAAATCAAATTCCCTGGAAGGCAACATGTAGACGTGCCAGTCATTGCCTCTTCCAGTGTTTCCTTAATCCCAGTCTGCACACTCCAAAACAATTTGCAGCAGTATCCATTCTGCCCACGCACCCTTGCAGAACCTGTGCTGTCATTACCACCACTGAGCTGTTCTTGGTGGCTGGGCCTGCAGCTCCTCAGCCTGCCCAGGTACAGCATCCAACCAGCCATGGACCCAACACCTCCCAGGCAGGCGCAGGAGGAAGACCAAGGTATGGTGAGAGCATTTGAAGCCCAAGAGAAATTACAGGGAAGCATGGCTTTATGACTGATTCTAGGGCTGAGGTGGTGAAGCAATGATTAGGACTACCATTTGGGATGCATATGTGTGTGACAGGGGAATGGGGATAAGGAAATGGGGAATGTAAGCATGGTTTCCTCTCTATCTCATGCAACACCCAATAGCAGCTGCTGACATCCAAGCAAGCTATAGTTGGAAAGCCACAGTCTGTTCTGAATTGCATTGTTTTCTGTAATTTTGATTTTTTTTTTTTTTTTTTTTAATGCCTTCATTGGAACCTGGTTTGATACCATTTTTTTAATCCTCTGACTGGAAGGATGTGGTTCTCCTTCTTGTTATAAAGGAGTGTTTGGACTTCATTAGCTTGTATTTAGTAGGTTGGTTTGTTTCAGGGTTTCAAACAACAGTGTTTGCTTAGCAAAAAACTGGAGCACACGTATTGACAATATTTAATTAGATAAAACAGCTTGAAAAAATCACTTCACCAACTTCTCATCTGGCAATACTCCAATGGGTTAAAATCATGTAAACTTTCTTGACAGAAGTCCATCTTTTTTTCTTCCTTTTTTTTCCCTTCAAAAAAGGCAATGTAACTACTGACATAGTAGATGAAAAGGAGTATTTGATGAGTTTTGGTACTCAGATGCCCAAGTAGGCTTCTGATAATTCCAAGTCCATTTGGAATTCTGACTTATCTTATTCTGATAAGTCCACCCAAAAAGATGAGAACTTAAAATTATCTAAGTGTTTAGTCTGTATTTGCTGAATGTATGTGCTGGTTTTGGCTGGTTTGGCTAGGTTTTGGTAGAATAGATTTTCTTCATGGTAGTTGGCATGGGGCTGTGTTTTGGATTTGTGCTGGAAAAAGTGTTGATAACACAGGGATGTTCTTGTTATTGCTGAGCAGCACTTGCATAGCATCCAGGCCTTTTCTGCTTCTCAGCCCAAACCACCAGTGAGGAGGCTGGGGATGCATGTGGAGTTGTGAGGGGACACAGCCAGGACAGCTGACCCTAACTGACCACAGGGATATCCCAGATCATATGGCATCACGCTCAGCATAGAAAGCTGGGGGGAAGATGTGTGCAGGGGGGTCTTTCAGAGTGATGACATTTGTCTTCCCAAGTCACATTACACGTGTTGGAGCCCTGCTTTCCTGGGAATGGCTGAACATCCACCTGCCTATGGGAAGCAGTGACTGAATTCCTATTTTTGCTTTGCTTGTGTGTGCAGCTTTTGCTTTCTCTATTAATCTGTCTTTGTCTCAACCCACAAGTTTCCTCACCTTTATCCTTCGGATTCTCTCACCCCTGCGGCGTTAAGCACACAATCTCCATGATGGTATGGCAAAGACACTTTATTGCAATAATCTAGGGTTCTTAAACTGTTAGTTTGTTATACTTGGGTTCTTAAACTGTTAGTTTGTTATACTTGTGAGGCACAACAAACGGGTTTAACCAACCACCATGGATCATGATAGAAACAAGCAACAGATGTAACCAACCATGAGCCCCACAGTGTGAGCATTTATTGCTTCTAATAATTGTTTTACAATTATGTAACTTGTTTTCTACCTCTAGTTTAGCTGAGTCATTCCCAGAATGCTTTTCTAGATAGCCAAAGTAACAGAAGTGAGCAAGGATTTTACAAGGGCAACAAGACCTTCCCTTTGCAAGGCCTTTCTGCTCTGCAACACTTCCCCATCCCACTCAGTCGGAGTGTGAGACTAGTTGCCAGCTGGGCTTAAATCATGACAGTACCATATCACTCACACTCTCTCTCTCTCTCTCTAATTATATATATATATAAACTAGCCAAAATTACAAAGTTTTGGAAATTTTACTTTTGTGTGTCTCCTCAGTCATTTTTTCCTGCATGTGGCAAAATATATGAAGCTGCAAAATAAACAGTTGTGTCATTCATAAATGGATAGTTTTCTACATGTTGGTACGTTATCTGCATTTCTGCTAGCTCTATTTCTATAGCAAGATTTATCAAGGAATCAAGGAAGCTCCTATTTCATGCCACATGAGCTATTAAATTGAAGCCTGGACTCCTTTTCATAGCTTCAATTAAAAATGAGGTAGTGTCTTGCCAGAACCATGTATATATGACATTCAGAAGTTTTTCTTGTCACCAATACATGTCACAGCTACATATCAGTGATTTGTAATTAAGTGATATTTAAGTCCAAGTTACATTTAGGTAAGTGGCCTTAGTTTTATCTTGGTGACGTAAATACAGGATGGGTGTGGTAGGTAAGTTCCATGCAATAAAGTGTCAAATTTATTCTTCCCAAAGCAAATATTTGTTAAGCAGCAACATCCTATTAATAGCAGATTTTAATATTTTCTTTCATTGGTTTTTCTGAACTATTTCAGGTCTTGTTCTGCTGCAGATCCTTGTGGAGTTTTTCAAAAAAGATACCCATATTCGTCTCAATTTTCAACTTCTTTTATTTACCTCTGGGCTTTTTTTCTTAAATCTTTCATCTCTTCAGCCTCTCTACATTTCTCTAAAGGTCCTTAGCCAGAGGTTAACCTGATGGCTAACACTCATATTTGAGACCACACATACTTAACAGTACTCTGAAGAATGGTGAATCCTAGAGAAAAAGGTTATTGCTAGTAGAATGATTTTAGACCTTCACTGTTTGACAGTCTTCAGTTCCTTGCCTCATATCCTGCTGTTTTCGTCTAAATACCTTCCAGTTTACTGGGAGAGATAAGCTATGACTGCCTTCCAGTGAGTGAATCCTAATGTTGTTGCCTTGAAAGCACAGATTTAATAAAAACAAGACAACCTAAAACTGAATTTCCTCTACTACCTCAGAATTCATCTGTAGAAACCATGTTTGCTTCTGTTTCCCCTTTCAAATGAAGGCTGAGTTCTCCTTATCTGCAGAAGCAGTGAAAACTACATTAAGGCAGAAAGAAATATACCAGTCAGGAAACATAATTTTGTAACACAACCACAAGGTACTTAATAAAAAATGGCCTTTTAAAAAAGCTGAGCAGTAAGTGCTGGTGAATAGAAAGCAGTGAGCTGAGCTGGTATCTGGTGTTGGTACCTGTGAGTTTTTCTTACACACACAGTTTAGGTGGAAAAGAAACATAGATGCTGGGTGCACATATGTATTGGCAACATATTGTCCTAAGTAAAGAGCTGACATGTATTTACGTCTCACACCTTGCTGTCCCTACCTGCCTGAGCAGCTCCATCCCCGCACTAGTGGGGCCGAAGGAAGGTCCCTGGCTACCTCTGATGCCTGAAGGGCAGTGGGCGCGGTTCTGCCCCGCTCCGGGCAGCCCTATTCAGCCTGCCCCGCCCGATCCGGCCTGGCCCGGGCCGGCGGCCGCCCCTGCTCTGCCTGGCAGGACGGGCTGGATACTCGGCATCCGAGGCTGGTCCGGCTACGGCGGTGGCCAGCGGTGCACAGCGGTGCCCGCTGCTTCCTCGCCCGCTCCCGCAGAGCAGCGCTTGACCCCCGGCGGGTGTGTGAATGCGTGTGGGGTGTGGTGGGGCGGAGACGTAGGTGTCTGACACCCGCACTGCGGTTTCCAAACGAAAAAGGGTTGTGAGGGATGCGCAAGAATTCCCGCAACTGTGCGCGTTGAGATGTACACGGTGCCTTCCCTTCCTGCCCATGCCTAAGTACCTGCCTTCGCAGCTGCTTCCCTCCAAAATGCCCACGGGCGGCTCGGGGTTCGCCTCTGCAAAAGAGAGAGGGGAAGTTCCTGCTCTGCCCCAGTGCCCCTGGGCGCCCTGGCCGCGGCGGGCAGCCGGTGGAAGCCGCTGGGAAGGCGTGGGACCCCGGGGTGGGCGCTGCCGGCCGTGGGGCAGACGCGCCAGGCTGAGCAGCCCGCTGTGCACTGGGGCAGATCCCTCCCACTCCGGCCAATTTCGGTGAGGAAGGTGAAATGCGGAAGTTGGCACCCAGAACTGTCAGCGGATCGTCGGGTTTTTAGCCCGGAGCATGCAATTAAGAAAAATAAATAAATTAAATAAAGCCGCCCTTCGTGCGTACAGCCAGTCTCGGTCCTCGTCGGCAGCCGACACCCGCGGCTGCTCACCCGTATGGCGACGTTACCTGCCGCCGACAGGAGGGCGTTCGCCCTGAAAATCAACAGGTAAGTGGCTTTCCTCGTAGCCGACAACTATGCCTCGACCTTAGCCCGGCCAAGGCAAGCGGTCGGGCGGCGGGAGCAGGGGCGGGACGGGACGGCTCCTCCCCTGGCGACCCCCGGTGCGGAGAGCCGTCTGGCAGCTCCAGATAGCCGGGCTAGCCAGCCTTCGACGGGCGCTGCTCCGCCGCCAGGCTGCTCCTGCGGGAGCTGCAGACCCCGGCTGCACTTCTGCAGTAAGGTTTGCTCTGATGAAGGGAACTCGGACGAAGTGTGTCCAGCTGAGGGTCCATGTCCTCCGGCAGGGAGGTGATGTCCAGGTCTCACCCCAGGAGTTTGTTCCTCATCTGTTCTGTCCGAAGAAGTCCCGAGTTCGTCGGAGGGGCTGCTCGCTGGCGACGGGGCGAGGGGCTTGGATTCCCCTTCACAAGAAGTGGCAAAATTACCTGATCCGTCTAAATTAGCACTCCTGGAAAATGAGGAGTGTATCTAGGGCATAAAAACTGCAATGACATACATCCCTGGCATTTTTTTTTTATTCTTTCATCTATGAAAAGTGAAAATCCCCCGATGACTGAAAATATGTCTACCTCCCACATTTCCACCCTAAACCAAATAAATTAGAGTTCAGCTGTTGGAACACCACACTCTTGAGACTAAATTTGCTGTCTGATAGACTTTGGTGTCTTTTCCCAGGGAAGTGCTGACTCTCCATTGGTCTGTGCTCTGTGGTGGCAGTCAGTAACCAAGACAATTATTTTCATATTGTGAGGTTAAAGGGAAAAACAGGCCTCCTTTTCAAGAGTCTTGTCATCTGAGACAAAAACTGTGTTTCCAGGGTGTTGATGTAAGTACCAGGTACCAGAGTTTTCTGACACATAAAAGAACAAATAGTATAATGGTAATATAAACTGAGGATAAGACTGTGTGCCAGAGAGAAAAGTATGCAGAGAAACTCCACCTCCTCAGCAATTTGTTGGAAGACATGGGGTTTGCAGTCGGGGAGGATAAAATTAGCTCCTCTGTGATGTGCTTTTCTCATGGCAGAATATGCATCAGTGTACCTTTCTGTATCCTTTGGGAATTTATTTTAAATTGATGGCGGAATATTCACAAGAGTGAGACACCATATTTGGAAGCCATCAGATGAGCAGCTCATGAGAGGATCATGCCACAATTCCTGATCATTTGGAGACTTTCTTGAAGAGAAATCATAACTAGCTGATATTTACAGGGTTTGAGCTATTTTTCTTCTTCCTATTTTTAGGGTCAGCTTTCTGGCAGCTTTCCCTAGCTGTGGTGATGGTCACTGTTCATCATTATGATTAAAGCCTTACAAAGTAGTGGAGTCATAACAATTAGTTCAGCTTCATTTCATGAAGGTTCGCAAAAGTTTTGCTAGTAAGAACTGTTGTGAAATCAAATTACTGTTATATTTTTTTTTCTTTTGAATCAATAGTGAAATATTCTGTATTTTTCATAGCAAGTTAAATGTTCAAATATAAACATATCCTGAATATGATTCTGATTTAACAGTGTGCCTTTTTATTTTGCGAACATGGATATTCTCTTTTATGCAGTATAGTAGATGTTTTCTGGAAGGATATTTTGTTTCCCTTTCCTCAAAAGGAGCAGGAGATTTTTACAGTTACTCCAATGCAGTTCATTCTGCTGACAGAACAGTGATACATCTTCACAAGAAGCATTTTAAATGTGGTGGTTTGGATTTTTTAAAGTAATTTTCAAAATCAGAGGAATAATAGGTCAGTGTATTAGCTTTCTTGACTGTAAGGCTAATTTGCAGCTGTAAAATTTTGTTTCTTTCTCTTCAGAATTCCTGACTTCTTCAAAATGCAGTGAAAGTTGGACATTACTGACGAGGCATCGTTTACAAGAGCTAGCACATTGCTTGTATAATTACTTTCTCTTCACTACAAATTTACATGTAGAACTCTGTGCTTTTTTTTCTCACTCTTTCTTTTGCCATTGATTTATGTAAGCTATATACTGTTTTAAAGGACACCAGGAGAATTTTAGGCTCTGTTCTGCCTAAACATCAGCCACCTCCCTGCTACTAACATAAGCTATACCCTGGTGTGTTTGGTGAGCCATGATAGATATCTGACCAACCTATGATCTCTGTTCTGTAGAAAATTAGCAATAACATGATACAAAATGTGTTAGTCATCTCATCATGATTTAAATTCAGTGTGAGTTCATGAGCACTGGAGTTGCAGATGTTTCAGGAACAGCTGTTACATGACAAGCAACACATTTGTTTAGAGCTAGGTCAAACTTTAAAAACAGGCCTTCAAATGCTTTCAAACTTGTGAATGCAACCTGCCCACGTAACCATGTTTTCCTATCACTTTATTCTTCCTTCCACCCATCTGGTGTCTGTTGCCCCAACCTGTTGCTTCCTGCCTTTTTTAATCCTGCAAAGACTTGCACATATGTTTTTAATGCATGTATGTGAGTAGTTCCTTCTATTTTAATAGGATAGGTTTTATGAATAATGATGTTCATTTCATATGTAGAAGTGAAGAAACAAATTTTTAGTGTCCCTTAAGTTAAGCAGTTGAAAGTCAGCATGAGACACAAAAAGCCAGATCATCCTTGCTGAGTTTAGTTCAAGATAGTAATTAGAAGATATCTGGACTGTGCAATGTAAATGTGTCTATTTTCAATCACAGTATTCATATCCAGGAATCAAGGAAGTTGAAAAATAATTTTGTAAACCACTGAGGGAAAAACAATTCACCATTGCTAGAAATGTGGGCTCCAAGATGTACCAGTTGCGCAGTGTAATTTTGAGTGACCAGAAAAGCTGAATTTTAATCAGTTTGTCTTGGCAGTGTGTTAGGGTAAACACAAAGATAGCAGAAGATATTTTCTATTTTTATTATTCTTGTTTAGCTAGTGCAGTTTAGTGTCTTACCTTTCACACAGGTCTTGCAGTAATAATTATTTGTTTTGACTTCAAGTGAAAAAATTGTGCTTTAAGCACCTAGCTGGGGCCCTGGTCACCAATGCTATACATTCAAACACACAAATTACAAAACAGAAAGTTTTCAAGAATAGCAATGCAGGTCTCTAACGTATCACTTAACTTTCAGTCATGTGACTCTTGTAATTAAAATCCCTCCCAATAGCATACTCCTCAACTGCCTGTGCAGACAAATGTCTGAATTTCACAAGTGTTAAATGAGAAATTTTCAACATTCATTTCTGTAATTTCATTTCCTTGTCCCTGAAACTGCCATGTTGTGAAACAAAGTTTGCTTTTCCTGTTCTAGTTTTAAGACACATACTTAAGAATAAGTTTACCTGCATAAACTTATATTAAAAAGAACAGCAAACTCACACCACCAATATTACAGGAAACATTTAGCTAAAGATTTCAAGATTTTAAAAGCCTACATTAATAGTCATACTCATATGAAAATGTCAAATTGTACCAGTAACTCCATTTTACATTAATGATGAATATACATTTAAATTATTTTTACCTGAAATGAAAATACCAGCATAAATGTTATACTGTACAGAGTTTCAGGTCCGAAGATTCACAAGAATTTACACTAAATGACAAGGGCTGCTGTGGAGTCAAGTGCAGTGCAAAAATTGTCTTTAGTGGCAGAGCAGGCCATTACCTATGTACTCTGATAGTAGATTTCTGTTCAGTGCAACCCCTTTATGGGGCTGAGGCTATAATCTTTTTATTGAATTTCAATAAAACTCTTGTTATATGGATATAATAAGATGTTAATTACTTAAAAGCATTGACCAGACTCCATTGTAAACACTAAACTATTTCTTTTCATTATATTTTCTTTTCAAACTTTAAATATGTTAAATAAGCTGCAGAGAGAACCTCAATCTTTTTATGTACAATATATTTATGCAGTAAATATAAAAATCTAGTGCACATATGCATACATGTGTGCAATGGTAGTGGTTTTGTATTTCATACACAGAACTTTAAATGTAACAGATAAAAGAGAAAAAAGCAAGATGTATGTGTTTCATATGTTAGATATAGCAATGTTAGTAACAGTTTATAGTAAATAGGCATTTTTCTAAGATTTCCACAAAAATAAATGAGATTGTTTTTTAAAATCCTTTGGAGAATTACGTGGAGTTCACGTGCACGGGATATAAAGATTGGGTTTGCATCTTAGATCTCTTTACTCCAAGCTGTTTTCTCCTTACTTGTTATGGCATCATTGTCTTGGTGCCTTCTGGATTTGTGTTCAGCATAAGGTACATGGCTCTAAAGCAGGTGAAGAGAAGGGAGAGAACACAGGGTGTTTTGCTACTTCATATGCTACTCTTAAAGGCCAGTCCCCACTGCAGCCTCTGCGCACAGACGCTTTACCTTCCACCTGCCCACTGTTTGAAATCAAGGCAGTTTGAGGGAGCAGAAAAGATAAGGACTTGATACCATGGTTTTATCCCTGCTCTATCACCTATGAAGGCTCACAGCATGTGAACAACTAAATAACCATTAAAAGACTCAGATGGCTCTTTGCCTCAGTATATTGACCTGTCTCTCATCTTTTGGGACATTTTTACAGGTATTCCTCTACTCCAAGGGAGAGATGTAAACTGTGGGAATAACGATCTTCTGAATCTACTACAAAGTCAACAATATTAAAGGATTACAATCTATTGTAAATAGTTCTAAAGTTAATAGAGGTAACTTCCCAATGCCTGTGAAGTTATCTTTTCGTCTGCCCTGAAGATAACTCATTTGCCTTTTCTAGGGTGTTTCCAGTGAGCAGTCAAATTTAGATGAAATCTGTGTCAGTGCAGTACGTCTAAAATGTTTTACAACCACATTTGAGCAAACAACAAACTTATGCAATATACATTTTGGCTGGTCACTGTGTATAACTCAAACCAGTATCAGCTGATATGCATTCCACATTCTGGCATTGGTAATTACTGCATTT